>JANFAM010000016.1:23172500-25672500 GCA_024362665.1 Prunus padus | reverse complement strand
ACTAAATTTTATATTTCCTATTATTATATTATATATTTATATAATTTATACGAATCTTAAGTCACACTACTTATATATTTAGTTAAGTTATAGTCAATATGTAAACATTCTTATATTGTCTTACACGTATATATTATATATTCATTATATTGTCCTAATTCTATTTTTTTCTTCAACAAAGTAGTTTTATATTGGTTTTTCTTGGTAATGGGGGTCGAGGAACCCATTCCCCAACGAAGGTGGGGATGGGGAATCCCGATATGAATATTACGGGTATGAAGGCGGGGATGGGGGAAGAAAGCTTAACGAGGGATGGGGATGGGAATGGCATACCCACCCCGATTCGACCCATTGCCATCCCTAGATGAAACATAAAGCATGGAGTAGGCAGGGAGATGAGAGATGAAACATAAGAGAATGGCATCGTCTCCAGTATTTTATTTGGTCGTTGTAACTTAAGAAATAGAAAATTCGAAATTCTAAGTTTTACAGGCTTTTTTGCAGGATATAGCGAGCAAACACCTTAACAGTACACAAAATGCATGCAAACGTTGGATACAGTGGTTTCCAACTACCCATAAACTTTGCCTCCCAAGTGGTGCATTTGCAATGCCTTAATGGTCATCTCTACTTTCTTGAACTAGTGGTATTTCTCTTATCAATATTAAAAACGTCTCGAGTTTAGAAACTAAGACCTAGATTAAATGTGACCTAATCACGTTTGGCGAGTCGAGAATATTGAGTTGTATTCAAGGACGGAACCAGGAATTTATATTGGGGTGGGCTTTTTTTTCTTTTATGCTGCTTCTATGTTATAATATATATTCTTCTTCAAATATTCTAGTGAAAATGTATAAGCCAAACAAATTCATTTATTTTACAACATTAACACAAATAAGTACATATAAAATAGACAAAAAAGTACATATTGTCAAGCATCAAACAAATATTTACATTAATAAAAATAGAAGAAAATAATAAGTATATTCAAATTAGATATGAGATTGGAATGGAATCTTGAGATTTGTTTGAAATTTAAGTATAATGTGTATATTATATTTGACTTATTTTAAAACTAAACCACACAAACCGAAGACATAAAAAATAAAAATGAACATTTAGACAAAATAATGCGAGCAAGAATGACCTCATTTTTAATCCAAGAGAAAATAAGGTATGCACTACATAAGGAATTTTTTTTTGGGTTCATGAGATCTTGATCTTGCTCATTTCTAAATATATATATTTTCATCTTATTCGCTTATATAAGTTGAACTATGCTTTTAATTTTGCAGGAAGGGATGGGCTAATACTTGTGGGAATAGGGAGAGTTTATTAAAATTTGTATAAGGTGTCTGTCTTTTTCCCAATCTTGCACTGGGTTGTAGCCCCACATTTTTCCCAATCTTGCACTGGGTTGTAGCCCCTTATAGCCTAAGCGTAGTTCGGCCAATGATTGTATTATTTCAATTCAATTGGTGATGATATTGATGAATATGAATATGAATATGAATAGCATGATTCTACATGGATTGTGTGATGCTAATTAAAGTGCATGTGATTGTATATTATGTGAAATTGACATATTTATACTATGGATGTGGTTTTACTCATACAAGCTTTAGAAAGCTTACCGGGTTTGTTAGTGATGAACCCGGTACACTATTCAACGATGTAGGAGATTATTCTACATGTGGCAGAGACTGTAAACAGGGTAACTAAAGTTAGGAGCATAAGGCTCTGTTGATGTACATGTTTTGTACAGGATGTGGTTTATTTTGGTGTGAAGACTTCCGTTGTGTGTATTAATCACTGAGGAGCAGATTTTGCAATAGATTGAAGTTTCAATTTATTACGTGATTGGTGTGATGTAATATTTAACTCAGAATAGTTGAGTCTGTATTTACATCGTGGGTTCGGAACAAGTTGTATTGTATTTAGAAAAAAAAAAATCCATATACAATTGTTGAAGGTTCCGAGCTTCACGTGCCCGATTTGATTTGGTTGTAATATCTTTAAACAAATTATTTGAGGTTGAAAATTCAGGGCGTGACTCTGTTTGTGTGTGTGTGTATTGAAATGGAAATTGAATTATTTTGGGTTAAGGGCTATGAAATTGAATACATGCCTCAATCTCTGTGTGGTTGGAGTTTTTATAGATACATATAAAAATTGAAGCATAATGCACATGCAAAAAGGAAATGAAATAAATCCAAATTTGAGTTAATGGCAAGCGAATATTGGTAATGAAAAAAATATGTAGGTGGTGGATTGCAATACTTTATGAAATTCAAGTTGTTTAAAATAAAAATTAAAGTTCAAGTGGTATTTATGCAAATTTCCCTTTAGTTAATGGGTGCAAGAATCCGATTTTGAGAGAAAAGCTAGAATCCTAAATAATAAAAGACTCTATTCAAAAACAAGAGTTTATCTCAACAACGCAAATAGGGGAATGTTAGCAACTTTCTCTCTAAACATTCTTTTATTATTATTTTTTTCTCAGTTAAAACAATGTCATTAATTACAAAAAATGATATAAAATATATTTTCATATCTGCCCTTAGTAAAAACTAAACGTTCGTAAGGATTTCGACTCTCTTTTGGATCTGGCGCCCTCTCCGTCTCCTCCTCCTTTCTCTCCCTCTTCTTCTTGTGGGTTTTCCAATAAGGAAGAGAGAGATATGAGTGGAGGGAGTTGTGGTAAGGGTTGGGTGTGTTGATAATTTTTTTGGGATGGGTGGGTTGCGGGGTGAGGGTGGAGGGTGGAGGGTGGGGATTGACAAGAAGGTGGGTGGGCGGGCGGGCGGGCGGGCGGGCAGTAGAAGATCATGGAGAGAGATAATTATTATTTTTTATTTTATTTCATTATTGTTGTATATGTGATCTTGTTTTATTATAGTTCTGCAGAAAACGAGATCGTTTATAATTTGAGCCCAATGCAAACTAAACTTTTACAGCCCAGCCCAACCCAAGTGAGAGGGCCCACGAGCACTAGGTCTGGGATTTACCTAGGGTTTCTTTTGCTTATGTTTACGTCTTCTGTTAAATAGCAAACGCAAACCAACGGTTTCATTTTCTCTGAGGCAGAGAAGCAGCATCAGCCGCCATGGTAGTTATTCGCCTCCACTTGAATTCTCTCTCTCTCTCTCTTCGTCTTTTCTCAGATTATCATCTGAAACATAAGAACATTGCGTTTCTTCTAAAGCATCCATCAAAGAATTGATCTTAGCTTTATTGTTGCTACCCTTCTCTTTGCACCATTGCAAAAGCTTTCTTCCTACACTTTATCAACTTTCCACTCCACCTTGAAATTCCATTACCAGGGACTTCTTCATGCCAACAACTTCGTACAATTTCCTTGCATACAGTGTCTTCAGCCCATTTTACTTCAAAACGAAAAACTTTCCTTCCTTTTTCATGAACTGTATTATTGTCCATCACAAGTGGCAGGGTCTAGGGTTTTGGATCCCCAAACTTGTTCGAATTTCGGCTGCTCCATCTTTTCCTTTTCAATTCTGTCATCGATTTACTTGAATGTGGTTATGTTTTGTTCATCGGCACCCGGAGGATTTCGTATTGCGAAACCTAGTTTAGCTTCTGAATCTCTACCGCTTCAAATGCATTTAACCTTCGTCTTTTGTTTCAGGTGAAGTACTCCAGGAGCCCGACAATATCACCAAGTGTATGTGCTCTTATCGCTTCTCACGGTTCTAGATATCGTCGTTTATCTTTTATGCGAATCTGAGCTGAATGGCTTTGATTTTGTTTTTCATTTGGGTTTCTCTGGGAAAGTCGTTTTGATCTAATAGCAGCTTTTATTTTTGTTTCCTTTCTTACAGCCTGCAAAGCAAGGGGTTCTGACCTCAGAGTTCATTTCAAGGTATATGTTATGCTTGCCATCAGTTGCATGTCACTTAAGGTTGAGTAAATGATGGCACATTTGCACATACATATGAATTTTGAAACCTGATTATAAAAGCAGGGCTTAGTTGCCTTATGTGAACTAGGCTCCCGTATATGTCAGGAATATCAACTGCATTGTTTTTGGGTGAGCCTCTGTACTTGCATATGTTGCATGTGACTGAAGGTTCAGTTAATAATGGAACATTTGCAAATGTCTCTATATATAAAAAAAATTCAAAGCGTGATGGAGTGTGATCATTTGTATTGTTATTGACTTTGCATCATGGGTGGTAATACCTTGATTTGGTTTCCTTGTCAAAAGGACTTTGTGCTATACAATTATCTCGGTCACCTCTTGGTAATTATAGTAAAATATGTGTTCTGAATCTAGTAGCTTTTATTCTGATGCAAAGTCTTAGGATATCAATTTCTAATCTAGTTAAACATGCATTGTCATAGTTGTACATTCTCTTTCAAGCACTCATTTTGAAGTGTTAACTTGTGTTTTTATTTTTCACAGAACACGAGGGAAACTGCCTTCGCTATCAGAAAGTTGCCCTTAGTCAAGGCAAAGAGATATTTGGAGGATGTTCTGGTCCACAAGCAGGCCATTCCCTTCCGTCGTTTCTGTCGTGGTGTTGGGCGTACTGCTCAGGCAAAGAACAGGCATTCCAATGGACAGGGACGCTGGCCTGTCAAATCTGCCAAGTTCATACTAGATTTGCTTAAGAATGCTGAGAGCAACGCTGAAGTATGTTTCCATCTTGCTTTTCACTTTGTTGCTGTTATCTTTATTTGTTCTGGAGACTAATAATTGCTGTACAATCATTCAGGTGAAGGGTTTGGATGTTGATTCGCTAATCGTATCTCACATCCAAGTCAATCAAGCACAGAAGCAAAGGCGCAGAACCTACAGGGCTCACGGAAGAATCAACCGTATGTTCCAAACTTTGGCCTTCTTATTATTGAGAGTTGTTCTTTTTGTATTGATTTATATTGCTAAACCTTTTGCAGCCTATATGTCATCCCCTGCCATATTGAGCTGATTTTGTCTGAGAAGGAAGAGCCTGTCAAGAAAGAGGTAATTTGATGATGATACATCTAGAGTATCATGTTGAAAGATTTGGAAGCTGGTGACTGATTAATTTGATTTGCCTTGCATCTTCCCTGATACTGTGTCTTCATTGCAGCCTGAGAGCCAGTTAGCAACTAGCAAATCTAAGAAGTCTCAAGCACTTCGAAGTGGTGCTTCCTCTTAAAGTGTCACAAGAAATCGAAGAGGAGTAGTTATCGATTCATCGTTTGCATTGAAATGGTTTTTGTTGTATTTTATATAGCTTGAGATGTGTAGACAATTTTTGGAACTCAGTGTTTTAGTTTCGGATTATGTTATGTTTTGTTAGAGAATATGCTTGAAAGTTGATGCTTATCATAATTAAACCCCATCAATATCATGAGAGCCTTTTATATATTCTTGTCTGCCGATTGTCTTGGTTTGCAACTCCATTTCATTATGTCATGCAAATTACCAATCTGAAATCAGAAACCGCCCGTTTTGATTCCGTGATTTGATTTGTTGTCTTAATTTTCCCTTGTGACGCTGTGCCCTAGAGGCGCAACAGTGTTGGCTTGTTTTTGAGTGTCTAGGAATTACCAATCACCAATCTTCTAGACAGTCAATCTTTTCATAACAGAGCTTTCAGTTAATTAACAAGTAGTTAACTTTGCCTAGTCCTTTCTTTCTTTTCATAATCCAACATTTTCAGTCTATCAATCGCCATTTAAATATCATCTTTAGAAATAAGAGTAGTGTTCTCTTGGTCACCTAATGATCGAGGAATCAACACCTACGCTTTGGATTTAAATCCAGCGCCACCTCTTTTGCACTCTTTTAAGAAATTCTATTGGAATTGTTGGATTTAAAGATCGGATGACATAGCCGAAGCCACGGCAGCCTGTGAGCTCAAAGAAGAAAGCCTCCAAGAAGTAACAAGTAGGTCAGTTTTGACTGATCACAGCAATGGAGAGTAGCATTTGATAGGTTTTCAGTCTGTCATTTGTGACACCCAAATACCTGTGCTAAAATTTCAATGATATATTTTACATTGTACTCAGACTTTATATTTTCAGCACTTTATACAATCAATGACTAGAAGAGATGTTCTTGGTATCGGCAGCTTTGTGTTTTATGCGGTCTTGGTTTAGTTGTTTGGTTTTTCTGATTCAGAATTAGGAAGGAAGCCGTTTGCTTTGCTTTTGACAGTTATTCGATGCAAATTAATTTACACAAGTAATCTGATCGCTGTGATATAACTCTGCAAAACATGTCAGGGAGAGTAAAAGCTTGAAAGCCAAGGAACTAGAATTAAGAAATTACTGAATCAAAGATTTAAGCATGATTAAGTGTGAAGATCTCTGGCATTGGATTGACTACCAACTAGCAAACTATGCCTTCATGTTTCACTACAATAGACTCCAGTGATCCGATTACTTTCACGCCGAGGTCAGTCAGTCTAACTTCTGTATCGAGATCGAGGTTCAAACTTAATTATTTACAATGTATAGGAAGCAACTTCCTACTGGTTTTCATCCCTCATTGCCTTTAAAAAGGGATCGTTTTCCTCATCTAGTAAGTTGTCGTCATCATCCAGCTCATCTAATTCATCGAGTAGTGATTTGTTCATACTCTTGCGAGATACTCTTCTATGCTTCTTGAGCTCCAACCGTGGTTCTGCTTGCTGAACACCCCTTATCCCCCATCTTGTACCCGCAAAGATTGTGAGACACTTAGGTTCAGTAACAGAACAAACAAAATGAGTAAGGTCCGAAAACCATGAGCTAGAGATACAACTGAACTACATTTTGGGTCCTCATCAAAAGTGAAAACTAAAAGGAATCCCCTCATTGTAATTTGTATGGCAGTGATTATGTCTGAAATAGCACAATGATGAATACCAGAGCAAACTTAAGCAGCCACATTTTCGGCAATCTAATGGGTCATGTGACCCCTCTTGTACCTTAATGCGTCCGCAACTACTATGTTTCTGTGCAGCATATCATTCTCACTTTACAGCATAACAACCATGGTAATGCAATATATCTGCATTCAACTAGCAGTTTTCTTAAACCACAGAAATGAACTATTTAGTTCAATAAGCATGCATACTGGACTAATAACGTGCTATATAGAACTCAAGCATACCTTACATCACCCTCCTTTTTGGTTCCAAACGTCCTCAAATGAAATCCTCTCCGATTCTGATCTCATCAAGAAGTTGGAAATAGTATGGATATCTTTACCAATCAGCTTTAACGATGCACCCTGGTTCACCAAGATGCAGGCAATCATTGAATGAGCATTTTGCAGGCTCACTGTCACTGAGAATCTTGCGGATCTGATCAGGATAAAAGAGACAGTATCGATAGAAACTGATGAAAGTTAACATGTGCTAAGAATGTGATGCAAAAGGAACTTTAGTACATAAATCAAGTGCAGTGTATAACACAAAGTACACAAACATCTGGGAATGCTTGTGCCAGAGATTGCTTTGTTACTTTCATTAAACTAGACCGGTTAAACCCAAGAGTATCAGCAAGATAACCCCCTGCAGACAATGGAAGCAACGAGACATTCCGAGTAGTATGTTTCCCCCTGCCACTTCTTGTTGAAACCTGTACAACAAGCTGATCCTCAAACCACTTGCTGCCTAAAATGTGAAATAAGGGCATGGAAGAAGAATGGGAAGATGAGCACCATGGTAGTTGCACTAACAAAGCAATAGAAAGAAAAAGAGAGAAGAAAGAAAAGAGAGATAAAACCCACTGGATCAAAGTTCAAACAAACTTTCCCCTTCTGCAGCATCTGAAGCATTGTGGCTGTTCCTCAAAGCATTAATCAGACTAGACTTTCCAACTCCACTTGGACCTACAATTACACTTGCTTGATCTCTCAATATAAATGCAAGGGAATCAAGTCCATATTTAGATTCAACGCCGCAAAAAATTGGCTGGTAGCCCCACTTGTGTAACCTAGACTTCCATGCAACCATTGCCTGTATATTTCATGAAAGACTAGCACGCTTAAGAATTAATACTACCAGAACACAATAGAAGATGGATAAAGATTATAAAGTAAACCACATTTAGCTTGCCAAAATCATCCCAATTCGCTTTCCAATTCAGTCGAGTGCTAAATTTGGACAGGTGATTTCACCACGCCATATAAGAATAGATTACAAAGAGAAATATGATAGAGCTCCGTCTCAATAAGCATGCATACTCTAAAGGATAAAACTGATATTGGTTAAAACTCACTCCGTCTCAGAACTTGAGGAAGTGTTCATCTGAGTCATCTGTTGGAACCAAAGGTCCATAGTGGGGAAGCTTTGGGGATTGACCTGAGAATTTAACAGAGAACCAAATCATACACCTCTGACCCAAGGGCAAAAGAAGAATAAATGCTCCTCAGATTCATCACTTTCTTCGCAGACAGGGCATAAAGGAGAGGGACTGATCTTCCTTCTAAACAAATTCAGTTTTGTTGCCAAGGATTTAGAGAGCAGTCTCCAACAGAACATCTTAATTTTTGGAAGGGATTTCATCTTCCATAGTTCTTTCCAAACCACAGAGTTTATAAGATGAGAAGACTGAGCTTTTCCTAAGAAAACTTCAGGGTTGGAGGAATGAAGAAGATGATAGCCAGATTTCATGGAATACCTTCCATTTGCACTCCACGGCCAAACAAAACGATCGGGTTTAGTTGTACTTCCAATAGGAATGCAACTAATAATTTTGATTGTATCATGATCCAGGAGATGTCTAATCCCTTCCAAGTTCCATTGAGGAGTAGCTTTATCCATAATCTCAGCCACCAAACGGGAAGAGTTAGGGGAATGAAGCTTGTGGGAGAAATAAGACCCCCATGGGTGGAGGAAGCCAACGGTCCAGACCAAATATTAGTGTTTTCACCACTGAGAATCTGCTTCCTAGTATGTTTTATGTTGATGCTCAAAATGGTTCAGCCAAGATCGAGTTCAACTTAGTGATGAGGTGTGATGGATGATGGGTGAAGGTGAGGACCTTCAACATGTGTGTGAAGATTTGGGCAAGCGATAAATATCGTAAGACAAGATATCGTGGTTCACCCTTAATGAATGGGCTACGTCACGGAGAAGATGTTCTCATTATGATTTGTTTACATTTGTACAAGGGGATTAGACCCAAAGATAAATGGAAGAAGGCCTAGGGCCTAAGGTACAAAGCTAGGAATCCGAAGCCTAGGGGTCAAGTCCTAAGATCAGGAGACCCGGGACTGAATGCGGACTAGCGGAGAGTCTGAAGAGAGCCCCTTTCTAAGGGGAGAGTAGTCTTCTTTTATAGGTGAGGGGAGTCTCCATCTCTTGTAGTTTTCGATGTGAGACTCCTGGTTACTCGGTTAGTCACGGTACCAACAGTAGTCCCCCAAGTTCGCGAGTAAGAAGGTACTTCTTGGTGGGGGACTTGTAATTTTAAGTGCACTGGCCGAGCAACACCGTAGTTCGTCTTCCAAGTCATATAGTGCACTATCCCCAGTCCCCCCAGTCCCCGAGTAAGAAGGACATTGGAGGGAGAGAAGTTGCAAAAACAACTACAACAAACAAAAACAAAAAATAAAAAAAACAAAAAAACTTTTTTTTTGTGAAGCCTCCTCTTAGCTTCAGTATGGGTCTCCAAGCTTGTGTACGAAGTTTGGCCTTAGGAGTTTGTTTTGGAGCTGAGCCTTAATTGGAGTTGGACCTTTGGGCTTGAGCTTGTTCGGAAAGGGGCCGAGCTTTGGGCTTCGGCAAGGAACAAAATAATGGGTTTTGGTGATGTCACTTGGCATTCGACGGGGGCTTGGAGCTATTCATATACGTGAGCGTGGCTAAATGTCTTCAGCACCCCCTTGCCGATCTACAAGGGTACTTGTTGGCAAATTTTGAGGTCGAGAGGCCCATTCGGGATTGTGGCACGAATTTGGAGCTGGACCTTCTGGAGTATGGACTAGGGCCGACATCTTGGGGTGTTGGGCTAGCCCCTTGCCGAACGGCAAGGGTGACATCATCATGGCTTTGAGGCCATTTTGGACCTCCTTTGAAGCTTCGACATGTGGTGACTTGAACCATTAAGTCCCACTGGTAAGAAGGATCTCGGATGAAGGGCCGAGCACATATGGAGATTGTGAGGTCGAGGCCGGAGCTAGGTGTTGAAGGTAAGTAGGTGTCGAGCGGTAGAGGGCTTGGGCTAAACCATAGGTGAAGCCAAGCACATGAAGATGGTGAGGCCAAGGCATGAGTGAGGAGCTAGGTGCCGAAGGTGCGAGGCTTGAGCTAAGGAGCTAGGTGCCGAAGGTGGAGAGCTTGGGCTAAGGAGCTAGGTGCCGAAGGTGGAGAGCTTGGGGTGAGGAGCTAGGTGCCGAAGGTGGAGGCTTGGTGAGGAGCTAGGTGTCGAAGGTCCAAGGCTTGAGGTGAGGAGCTAGGTGCCAAGGTCGAGGCTTGGTGAGGAGCTAGGTGTCAAGGTCGAGGCTTGGTGAGGAGCTAGGTGCCAAGGTCGAGGCTTGAGTGAGGAGCTAGGTGCCAAGGTCGAGGCTTGAGGTGAGGAGCTAGGTGCCAAGGTCGAGGCTTGGTGAGGAGCTACGTGCGAAGGTGGAGAGGTTGAGCTAAGGAGCTAAGTGCCGAAGGTGCGAGGCTTGGTGAGGAGCTAGGTGCCGAAGGTGGAGAGCTTGGGGTGAGGAGCTAGGTGCCGAAGGTCTGAGGCTTAATTTGAGGAGCTAGGTGCCGAAGGTCAGAGGCTTGGTGAAGAGCTAGGTGCCAAGGTCGAGGCTTGAGTTGAGGAGCTAGGTGCCAAGGTGGAGAGCTTGGGCTGAGGAGCTAGGTGCCGAAGGTCGAGGCTTGAGTTGAGGAGCTAGGTGCCGAGATGTACGAGGCTTGGTGAGGAGCTAGGTGCCGAAGGTGGAGAGCTTGGGCAAACATGGAGATGTTGAGGTGTGGCTTGGGCTAAAGGGCTATAGGTGATGTGCCCAAGGAGGAGGACGAAGGCACAAAGCTTGCATGTTGCAAGGCGAATTCCCTAGGCACGCGAAGTGCAGAAGGAGCAAAGTTTGCATGTCGCAAGATAAAATGCGAAGGGCACGAAGTGCGAAGGCAAAGGGGTTGCCAAATGCACGAGCTTGCATGTTGCAAGGCAATGTGGCTAGGCACGATGGTGCCGAAAGGCAAAGGGATGCCAAATATACAAAGCTTGCATGTCGCAAGGCAATGTGTTTAGGCACGGGGTGCGAAGGCAAAGGGGTTGCCAAATGCACGAGCTTACATGTTGCAAGGCAATGTGGCTAGGCACGAGGGTGCGAAGGCAACACAAAGCTTGCATGTCGCAAGGCGTGTGTCTAGGCACGAGGTGCGAAGGTATATGCCGAGAGGCACGGGGGCGAAGGCCCAAAGCTTGCATGTTGCAAGGCAAATTATCCAGGCATGAGGTGCCGAAGGTATAGGCCGAAGGCGAGAGCCAGGGACGAGAGTCAAGAGCCAAGGGCCGAGTTTGAGAGTTGAGGCCAAGAGCCGTAGGGTGTTGCGAAGGCACATGAGAGGGTGCGAAAAACCTTTGGAGGAATGGAAGAGCGACAGAAGTTTCTTGTGTCGATTCCCACAGACAGCGCCAAATTGTTGATGCTCAAAATGGTTCAGCCAATATTGAGTCCAACTTAGTGATGAGGTGTGATGGATGATGGGTGAAGGTGAGGACCTTCGGCATGTGTGTGAAGATTTGGGCAAGCGATAAATATACGAGAAGGCGAGATATCGTGGTTCACCCTTAATGAATGGGCTACGTCCACGGAGAAGATGTTCTCATTATGATTTGTTTACATTTGTACAAGGGGATTAGACCCAAAGATAAATGGAAGAAGGCCTAGGGCCTAAGGTACAAAGCTAGGAATCCGAAGCCCGGGGATTAAGTCTAAGATCAGGAGACCCAGGACCGAAGGCGGACTAGCAGGAGAGTCTGAAGAGAGAGCCCCTTTCTAAGGGGAGAGTAGTCTTCTTTTATAGGTGAGGGGAGTCTCCATCTCTTGTAGTTTTTCGATGTGGGACTCTTGGTTGCTCGGTTAGTCACGGTACCAACATTTTAAAACACCATTTCTCCCTTCTAGCAGGCTAGCCCAAATCCAAGAAGAACGGTGACCAACTTTAGCTTTCCAAAAATCTCAATCAGGAAAATATATTGATTTGAGAACTTTTACCCATAGAGCATAAACAAATTGAGAGAACAAAATTCACATAATTTTCCTAATTAAGGTTGCAGAATTCACAAAAACTCTTGCTTGCCAAATTTTTTGTTTCTCTTGTTATATTTTCCCTAGTCCTGTATTCGAAGTTTCTTTCCTTTTGTCCACTTCCCTCTCAATCCAAAAATTTGTAACCCATCTAAAATCAGACTTATTAATTGGGCTTTGCTCTGCTAATCTTTCGGGTTATGCTTCTTGGGTTTTCAAAATCTTTTCTATCCCAATCACTTAAGGCATCCTAGAAAGTAGTTTTCTCAGCACCATAAGGTGTGCCATACATCCACGTGAAACACCTTTTTAAATGCTCCACATTACAAGTTACCAGAGTATCGATCCAGTGCTTACTAAAGTCAATAATTTCAACTTCCACCCAAGGCTTCCACCACAAACTCAAACCTCCTGCCAGACCCACATGATCAATAGAGAAACCTTTACAGAAACCACACTTTCTTCTAATCTGATTCAACTGTGACTCTTTGTCTTAGTTTTGATCAAAAATAGCAAAGAGGGGTTTTTAGAGTGGATCAACTCTTTAAGATCTGAAGCTGTCGTGGGATTCCCAACCCTTGGCAGTTCCAAGCAATTTGTATCATCAATTCCGTGTGGTTGTTGAAGGCCGACCACTCTGACCTTGGAGTCGGTTTCGCTCCTCTTGGTTGAGTTTACTTAGTCTCCTTTCCACTTCCTCCATCTCCTTTGATGGGCTAACAACTTCACATAAATCTTGATCATTAGGCGTGTGGGACCATACACTCATCCCTCCTTCCACGTTGTGCCTTTTCCTTCTCGATTTTTAGCTTGAGTACTTTTTTTTGTGGTCAAATTTAGCTTGAGTACTTTGACCCCCTTTTGCTTGATAGTCTCAACTAGGCGTGGCAAAATCGTACCGCGATCCGATTAACACGACCGCAATTCGCACAAAAATTTTAGTATTTGGGTATGAGTTATTGGGTCGGGTTGATAGCAGGTTAACCCGTTAACCACCCGTTAAGCTAACAGGTCGTGTCGGTGTCATTCGCAAATCACATAAATCTTGATCATTAGGCGTGTGGGACCATACACTCATCCCTCCTTCGCGTTATCTGCCTTTTCCTTCTTGATTTTTAGCTTGTACTTTTGTTTTTGTGTGGTCAAATTTAGCTTGAGTACTTTGACCCCCTACCTTGATAGTCTCGGCTAGACCTGGCAATATTGTACCGCGACCGTTAACCACGACCGAATTCATACGAAAATTTCAGTATTTGGAGTGCGAGTTATTGGGTCGGGTTGATAACGAGTTAACCCGTTAACCACCCGTTAAGCTAACGGGTCATGTCGATGTCATTCGCGAATCACCCGTTAACTCGTTAAGGGCATGGGTATTTAGTAATTTTGAATGTCTTTTTGTTTTTTCTTATTTTTTTCCTTCACTTCCTTCTCTCTCCCCAGATTCTTCTATATATATATATATATATATATATATATATATATATATATATCTCTCTCTCTCTCTGTCTCTGTCTCTCACCTGAGCTCTTCTACCCCAACCCAATAACCTTCAAGAACTCATCCAATGCTCTGCTTTCTCCTTCTCTACCATTGTTATTTTCGTTATCAAATCCTCTCCAAATTACCTCGGTGATGTGAAGATGAAGGTTGAGGGTGAAAGAAAGAAGAGGTGGGGTTGACCAAATTGACCGAGGTTGTGGAAGGGGTGGCCATGGAATTGCCTTTGTCATCAAGCGCACTAATTACCTTGTGGTCAACGAGGCAGCGGGAACCAAACTCCCCAATTTTCAATTTGTGATTTTTTTTGTGCGGGGCTTTAGCTTTCCTCCAAGACATTCATCAAAGATTCATCGTTTTTGTCTGTCTGTAACCTCCATCTCTCTACTTTAATTGGGTGGGTAGTTGTTTGGGTATTGTGTTGGTGGATAAGTTGGGATGGGGAGGTTAGATCTGGATCTGGAAGGGTGTCATTGCTTTGATCTTTATGTGGGTGAAACGGGTGAAAATGGGTGAAAAATGACCCGTTGGCCATAACGGGCCGTGTCGTGTTATTCGCGAATTTGTACGGGTCGTGTTTGGGTCTGATATTTCTCACCCGTTAGCTTAACGAGTCGTGTCGTGTCAACCCACTTTTTTAACGGGTTAACACGAACACGACTTGTAACCCGCAAACACGACCCGTTTGCCGAGTCTAGTCTCGGCTAGGGGTGGGCTCGGTTTAGGTTGGTTCGGTTTTGGGCTCAAGCGGAACCGAACCATAGGCCATCGGTTTGGCTATTTTGGAAACCAGGAACCAAACCATAATTGATGAAAACCGACCACTTCGATTACTTAGGACTTAGTGGGTTGGTTTGGTTCGGTTTGGGTTTTTGGCTTTCACGAGAGAGAGAGAGAGAGAGAGAGAGAGAGAGAGAGAGAGAGAGAGAGAGAGAGAGAGAGAGAGAGAGAAGAAATAAGCGATGGAGAAAGGGAGAGATGGAGAGGAGAAGAAGAAGAAAAAGAGGGAGAGATGGAGAAGAAGAAGAAGAAGGAAATAAAAAAAGATGTATTATAGATATATATATATATATATATATAAACTTCTTTAAACTATGTATTATATATAAATGGAGAGGAGAAGAAGAAGAAAAAGAGGGAGAGATGGAGAAGACGAAGAAGGAAAAAAGATGTATTATATATATATAAACTTCTTTAAACTATGTATTATATATATATATGTATTTCTTATAATAATATTATATATAATATTTTTAATATTATCGGTTTGGTTTGGTTAAACCATGGTTTTGGATATTGCAAACCATACACCGAACCATATGTTTCGGTTTGGTTTGGGTTCAAACCGATGACCAAAAATAAATTTAAAAAAACCAAACCAAACCAGCGAACCATCGGTTTGGTTTGAAGTGATTTGACCGGGTTATCGGTCTCAATGCCCAGCCCTAGTCTCAGCGATACCCCAAGACTAGGGCTACAAACAACTCTTGCTTTTTTGGATGGGTTCGTGGGCTTGGCGTCTCCCATAAGCTTTTTTCCTTTTTCACCGACTCCTCACAAGTCTGTTTGTCTTCCTCTGGGCCTTTCTCCCCACATTATTCATCTCCACAATAGTTGGACCAACTCCCTTGAGATTTTGGGCTGAAGGAGAACTAGCAATTGGGTTATCCAGAGCGTTGGTTGTGATGAGCTTTTGGGCCTTGTTTAAAGCCCAAGGAGGTAGGGTTCGAGGAGCGCACTATGTGTAGTTAAGAGAAAGCCCATACCATGTGTGATATATTTAAATTTATATATGGTTTTTGATGAGCAATGGGCAACACTACATGATATTATTAAAAAATAAAAACATCAGCACTCCATGAGAACTGAAGCCTATAATCAGAAGGGTCAATAATATTTGTAGAAAGTTAAACCATTTGGAGGCTTTCCACTTCATAATAATCATAAAAAACGAAGGCGTACGTAGAACATAATTTACAACCGCACCAGCATATTCTCTAATGTGGTAAGTCATAACACGCATGAGTATAATCAAAACATTGATGATGTTATGAGTATTTAGCATCAGTGCTAATGCAATCCATGACGCTGTTAAAGGTTTAGGCATTGGTGGCCAACGTTTTTTTGGCACATGGTAACAACTTAAGCATCGGAGATTATGAAAATAGTGCTAAAAGTCAATTTTCACATAGTGACATGTTAAACAGAAACAAAAATAGTCGATACCAACATCACTAGGGACTAGGCACAATCCAAGCGGGCGGTGAATACCTAGCGTTCATATGCCCTTGAGTTGTATAATATGGCTTAACAACTTTAGTTTCTAAGTTGAATTTGAATACTACTCCAACATGAATCTCACTCCAACCCCTATGCACCTTCCGCTTATTTGGATCATACTCATGATATGTGTCTGCAAAGTAAATCGAGTTTTCTTCCAATCTTGGCAATTCACGAGTGGATAATGACATTGCCGATTGATTTACGGCCAAAAATAAAGCACAACCACGCCAAACATTCCACCTTCTCCCACGTTTTGGTAGCAATGTTTAATTGACCAACATAAAGTCCGATGCTCCTTTGGTATGAGACCCCAACCGCAAACATTGCCGCTCCACAAACAAAATCTCACCCATTGACTCCACCAACCATTTTTTATGGTGCGTCATTGGGCCGTCAAGAACATTCTGATCCATGGAAGGTCGAAAATTCATGATCTTGGTGGGATAATTATTATATGTGTCCCCAAAGTCCAAACTTGAATTGAGTGGTTGGTGTACAATGCAAATAATTGGCCATTGTTGTGGAATATTATACAATATTAGAATAGTGATCATGTGAACCCTCTAAGTTAGTCCATGCGGCAACATTGCCTCCTCCTCTGTCGTCTTTGATAGAATGATACCCTTGGCAGTCCCAAGAAGAGATCATAAACTACCATAACAACAAAGTTGTTTTTGTGAGAGGGGTCCAAGGAAAGCACAACTTTAGCAGTTAAAGACTTTCCCGGCAACAATGGAAGCGTCAACCGTTGTCTAGAAATTGGATTGAAAAGATGAACGATTTCTTCATTTTTTTTTTGTGTTCACCTCCTTAATTGCAGCCACCCATGTGATGAACCCAAACAGGAAGCACCATTGCCATGAAACGCTTTCTTCCAGTTCCAGTCCATCTTGTAAACCTTATTATACGCAAGGCTGAATAAGCATATGCTCTTATGATCAATAGGAGGGGTTCGGGCACAAACTTCATTCGTTGGGAATGGGGATGGGGATGGGGAGCATGAGCCATGGATATTTAGGAGGCAACCGGGTGTGATACGGGGCATATGTATCACGATCTTGCAGCGCTTGATTCCAAGAAGAACAGACGGCTTCAAAGCTATTGATGTCGATGACATTTGAAGCGAGCTTTTTCACGATCAATCCTAATTTCGGTGGGAGCTCATCAACCCACTTTTTGTTATTGTTGTTGTGCTTGAATAAGTTACCCTCCTTTCGGTGGTACAAGCCATAGCCATTGATGATGAGGAGGATGTTATTGGGATATGATTAGCTGGATTCCCAAGTATTTACATGTATTTATAGGTTGCGAGATTGGGGATGTGTTTTGTTTATGCTTGTTGGGCTACACCGTCGGCCTTCCACATTAATTAGAAGCCCAAGGTTATAAGAGCTCACATATCTCACAGAGATGTAATTTAAATAGCATAACTCAAATTATTTCTAGTTGTACATTATTTGGTTGAATTATGAGTGATATATTATTGAATTTTGAGATTAATTTTTGCATATAAAAAAATTACATTTGAGTTTTGCCAAATACTATTTCTACGAAAAATACTATGTATAGGGGCATTAGTACTTTCCCTAGGAAGGGTAAGAGAGCATTAACGAATCGTTAAGAAAGGTGTAAAGCGCTAAAAGAGCCCATGTCAAGAGTGAGACTGGCGCTTATATTCAATTTCATAGCCTTTAACCCTCAATACTTCAATCGCATTTCAAGATAATAATGTAGGTATATATAACAACTCTTAAGCACAAAGTGCTCAACATATTTTAAGCCTACCTATTACATATTAAACACAAACAAAAACAGTTGAGACTTGAGGCTGAGACTAACATAACCAAGTACTAGGCACAATATTTTCTCTTATTTATTGGGCCGAAAGGACTAGGCACAATCTAAACGGGTGGTGAAAAACTAGCGTTCTCAGGCAATGTAGTTGTATAATATGGTTCAACAAAGTGTAGTTTCAAAGTTGTATACTCCTACATGAATATCAAAATTATCATCACAACAACCGAGTTTTCTTTCAATCCTGGCAATTTCTGGGTGGATAATGACATTGCCGGTTGTTTCTGGCCAAAAATAAAGCACAATCACGCAAACATTCCACCTTCTCCCTCCCCCGTTTTGGCTGCAATGTTTAACCTATAGATATAAAATTACACTGCTCTTCCGGAATCATTCTCTAACCTTTCCCACCATACAAGCAAAAGCTCACCCATTGACTCCACCAACCATCGTTCATCCCTCGTCATGCTACCGCTAACAAGAACATTCGAATCCATGGAAGGTCAAAAATTCAGGATTTTCGTGGGATTATTATAGGTGTCCACGAAGTCCCAAACTTGAATTTGGTGGTCCAACAGTACAAATAAACCTCCATTGTTGTAGAGTACGATATCAAAATCGCCATACCAAGGATAACCCACCAAGTTAGACCATGCAGCATCGTTGTGTACTGCGTGCCGTCTTTGATAAAATGTTACCCTTGTCCCTTGGAGGCTATGATAAATCACCACAACGACAAAGTTGTTGTTGCGAGAGGGGTCCAAGGAAAGCACAACTACGGATTGAAGGCGGCGGGGCAAGGGAGGAAGTGTCATGCATTGTGTGGAAATTGGATTGAAAAGATGAACAATTTCATCGAATGCCCTCCCCACATATGACATGCCCATATTCTTGACCCACCAGCCACCTATGTGATGAACCTAAAAGGAAACAACCAGATCATGAAAGCCAAAGCCTTGGGACGGATCGATCCATCTTGTAAATGTTATTATGCGCAAGGTGAAGATGCACTTGCTGTGATGATCATGAGAGGGCCATGGAATTTTTGTCTATCTCGTTGGGTGAAGAGCTTGAGCCATGGAATTTTTGCCTATCCGGTTGGATGATCATGAGTGGGCCATGGACGAGTTAAGAGAGTGGACCTCATCTAAGATCCTCACTATAAAATAACTCAAAGATGGTTTTCGGGCTTTGGAATATTGTGCTAGTTTATGTTATTTTTTCATTTTGCTTATGTTTATAAAAGCACAAGTCCCAAACAAAATCGCCTCTTACGTTAAATAGCAAACACAAACCCTTCTCTGCGAGACGAGAAGCAAAATTAGCCGCCATGGTACCTATTCACATCCTTTTCTTGAATCTTCTCTCTCTCTCTCTCTCTCTCTCTCTCTCTCACTCTCTCTCTCTCTCTCTCTCTCTCATCCTCGCATGCGAAACCTAGTTTAGCTTTTGAATCTCTACCGCTTCAAATGCATTTAACCTTCATCTTTTGTTTCAGGTGAAGTACTTCAGGGAGCCTGACAATATCACCAAGTGTATGTGCTCGTAATGGCTTCTCACGGTTCTAGATCTCGTCGTTTATCTTTTATGCGAATATGAGTTGAATGTCATTGATTTTTTTTTTCCATTTGGGTTTATCTGGGAAAGTCATTTTGATCTAATAAGCGGCTTGTATTTTTGTTTCCTTTCTTACGACACTGCAAAGCAAGGGGTTCTTACCTCGAGTTCATTTCAAGGTATTGTTATAATGTAATGCTTGCCACATTTTCTGATGTTTTGGATTTTACCTTGTTTAGTTGAAGACATAATTTTTGGGTTAGGCTGCTTTACGTCAACTATGTGAAGGTTTAGCTATGAAATGATGGATTTAGATTTTGTTTCATTGTGATACGATGGAAAAGCATGGTCCACTTTCATATGTAAATGCGTCTGTCATAAACCACGGGAATACACCATGCTTGTTATTAGGTGTACCTCTATTTTTGTTCATGGCTAAAGATTCACTATAATGTGACATTTTGAATTGCTAGTTTTGTGTTGTTTGTTCTGGAAATGAGTGTTTAATGTATTGCAATTTTTTGTCTGGTTCCAATTTGGTGGTCTGTTGGTTGGTTTCCAAGGTTAACAGTTAAGATTCTGGTTGAGAAACTTAAGTAAAATGAAAAGAACAAGGGAATTATTTTGCTATTCTGCTGTAATTTTTAGTTTTAAGTTCAATTATGGTGGTAATCTGTTGCATGCCTTGGTAATATTTATTACCCAAATTTGGAAGTTATCTAGTATTGTAGTATAAGATAAGTGATTATAAAATGTTACGATTCCATTCTTTTTTATTTTATCCTAACTCTCGTAGTTCAATGCACACAATTGCATGTATTTAGTTTTTTTGAATCCTGATAAAAAAGTAGGCCCTTGTTAAATATGTGAACTGGGCTCTTGTAAATTCAAGTAGACCACTTGCATTGTTTTTGGGTGAACATCTGTACTCACATTAGTTGAATATGGCTTAAGGTTCAATAAATGATGGAACATTTGTGCTTATGAAATATTATTAATTTTTCAAAACCTGATTATAAAAGCAGGTGTTTGGGGGTGATAAAAATTCACCTAACCACCCTTCAAAAACCTTGGCTG
Source organism: Prunus padus (assembly GCA_024362665.1). NCBI lineage: Eukaryota > Viridiplantae > Streptophyta > Magnoliopsida > Rosales > Rosaceae > Prunus > Prunus padus. Next base: position 25,652,102 of record JANFAM010000016.1, on the reverse strand, counting down.
AGCACCCCTAGAAAAAACTAGGCCGGGGCCTCCCTCTTTGCACGGCCGATTGGGTGACTTCTCCACTGGCAAGATCAAGATTCTGAGATGGGAGTGGAGGTTTTTCGAGTCGGAACCTTGAAGTCTTCTTGCTAGAGGTATTGGAGCCTTGGGATTATTGCGGCCGGAACCTTAGAGGTTGGAGAAGGAATTGCTGGAAGTCTTGCGGGAGGAAATTGTGGTGGAGCCTGGGCTTTGAGCGGTGGAGCTTGGGGAAATTCTGCTGGGGAAAGGGCTCTTGCGGCGGGATGTTGGACCGATGCCCAAGATTCTTGCGGCCGGTGCCTAGGATTTGCTTCTAGAGTTTTAGAGTTGGAGTGGCAGCGCCTAGGATTTAGAGACCGGTGCCTAGGGTTTGAGTGGCTGGAGCTTTGGGGTTGGAGTGGCTGGTGCCCGAGTTTGGCGACTATAGAAATTGTTGTTGGAGCCTAGAAATTTGCGGCCATAATTTACTGGAACTTGCGGCTAGAGTTTGGAGGGATTGAAGCATTGGCCAGTTGGAAGAATTTGCGGCCAGCTGGGGTCGGAAGATGCGGCTGAGTTGGAAGATGCTGTCGAAGCCTTGGAAGTTTGGAGGTTTTGAGACTGCGGCTAGAGGTTTTTAGGCTAGAGAGCTTGGAAATATACGGCTAGAGGTTTTTAAGTTTGGAGTTTTGGGCAATTGAACATTCGATTCGAGCAGTGCCAATTCCTCTTCTAGGACATAAAGAATCGTCCCCCATTAAGACTTCCCGTTGTTGACTTCTTTGTAAGTATCGAACCATTCTCTTCACGCACACATATGAAAAGTGCATCAGGGATCCAAAATCCAATTTCCGAAAGCTTTGGAGCTGATGTTCTTGAAAGAAGTTCCCGTCACTCTCTGCTCGGTATTGCACTAGCTGAACACGAGCTTCCTTCCATCTTAGCTTTCTTCTCTTTCCAAATCTTGTAGTTCCTCTTCCAATGATCGGCTGAACCACATTGAAGCAACCTTCCTTCTTTTCCTTTTTCTTTTTGGATTTTGACCTACCTCACATTGCAGTTTTCTCTTCCCTTGTCTTTTCTCGCCCCCTCTCCTTGCCTTTGGCATAAAGGCCTTGAGAGCTTTCAGTTATATCATCGAGTTTAGCATATGGTGAAGAGCTTGAATTACGTCTTCAAGCTTGAGGACTCTTTTCCAAACATTAGAATTGTTGAAAGTGCTTGAAAGACGAAGGTAGAGACCTCGGCAGGATGATAGCCATATCATCATCTTTGTAAGTTTCTTCGACCTTACGAAGATTAGCTATGCAATACGGAACATGCATACGTGATCTTCAATATCACCTCATTCTTCTAGTCGAAGTCCGAATAGTTCATCCTTTAGAAAAAGTTTATTGGACACGGTTTTGCCCATATAAACATTCTCCAACTTTTCCCATGCTTCATGGGCAGTCATCTTTTCGGTGATGTGTGACCGAACTGATCTTGTGAGATGGATCTTGATTCAACTCTTGGCCTTCTTGAGAACCTTAGTCCATGCTGCTTCTGTCATGCTTTCCGACTTCTCACCATTGAGTGCATCGTCCAAATCCTGCTGTATCAGTACGTTCTTCATCATCATTTGCCAGTCCGTGAAGTCATCCTTGCCGTCAAAGGGCTTTAACGCAGGTCCTAGATCCGCATTCGTCTTCCTTTTAGACATCGTAGAACACCTTGATCCTAGCTCTTGATACCAATTGTTGAAAAACCCCGCTCGCTTGATCTTGTTCCTTAATGTAACCAACGGCAATATACTAAACTAGCAAATATTAGAAAACTTAGAAACACACAAGAATTATACTGGTTCGGCAGAACTTTTGCCTACGTCCAGTTGTGATTTCTCTATGTAGAGAAATCACCGCTCCTTTTATTAATAATAGAGATTATAGAACTTTTGTAGACCCTAGAACTAATCTCAAGACTCTTGGCTGTCTCTGGCTATTTTTCCTCTTCGATTTAAGCTTTGCTGCACCCTATTTATAGGCATAGGGTGTTGATTACATGTCCTTTACATACTATAATTCCTATTCTAAGTGGGATAAAAAAATAGACTTCTTTACAATTCCAAATAGACTTGTAGGATTTCTAATCTAAATTGAATAAGGAAAACTAAGATTCTTTCCTAGTCCTTTTAGAAGAAGAATTGGTGCACCTTTTTTCCTAAAACAATCATAAACAGAAAAGGACACTAATTGTGAGCCAAAACCTAACAATGATAATTCAAAATATTCCAAAACAAGAGAGAATCAAGGAATTACAATATCTCCATCAATGTGATCCCACGAATTTAGAAAACCTCAAAAGAAAATAATTTTAAAGAGTTGACATTTGGCCATTCAATGGCTAGCCCATGGGTTGTGAATGCCCCATATAAACCTCATCGACGAAAGCGAGAAGACGCACATCATCAGATACACAAACCTATTTTTCGCCTCGCACTTTTCTTTTCTTAGACTTACGATTTTACTTTTCAAGCACCTAGTGTAGCAAATTCTTCCATTCCTTAGTGTAAGTTTAATTTCTTGCAATTTACATTATTTTGTCGTTTAAATTCAAGTTTAATTTAGTCCTTATCGTTCTTATTTCGTTCTTTCTTTATTTTACGTTTATTCATTGCTTTGATATATTTTATTGCACTTTAACTATAATCTTTTAGTTTAATCAAGTCCTTAATTTATTTGCATTATTATTACTAAAAAACTGAAAAATCATAAAAACACCCATACGAAACCCAACCATCCTCGAGCAAGAGGAAGTGAAAGAACCTAGGCCAGGAGGAGGTTCCTTGCTTGGCTGATCAATCACTTGATCAGAAGTCAGAAGCGCAACATATCCATCCACTCACATTCCATTCAAGCCAAATTCGTGGCTCGGTGGTGGCATGCCCTGCACTTAAAAGAAGAATGACCAAAAGTTCATTCCGTCAGCCACTCGGCTGAAAAGAGGGAAACAGCAGGGCTTAGTTGCCTTATGTGAACTTGGCTCCCGTAAACTTCAGGGACATTAACTGCATTGTTTTTGAAATTTAGGATGGAAAATGATCACAAAAACTCAACTTTGTTTCCAAGCAAATTAAAACACTAAATTATGTTCTATAACATAACATTCTTGTTCTTTGATTTAACGATTACCATGAACTCAAATATGTGGAATCACAATTTTAGACCTTTATAATCGAAGATAATGTCATAAGGAGTTTTTAGCAATTCTCAATGTATTTTTCTTATTTTTAATTATTTTTGTATGAATTTTTAAACATAAACTCGAAAAAAGTATCAAAACTGCCACATGGCACAATGACAGAAGGACAGCCGTCAGGCACACTAACTGCGCCCCATTCAGCTTCCGCCATGTGTAGCCCCATACGATTTAATATTATTTTTCTAGGATTTAACTTATAAAATTGATAATAAATTAAATACAAATCCAAAAATGGTACAAACTCCTTTTGACATTCTCTACGCCCTCAAACTCCAAAAATATAATTTTGACACCTAAAATTGGAAAATGATAACAAAAACTCAACTTTGTTTCAGAACAAACCAAAATACTAAATTATGTTCTATAACTAACACTCTTGCTCTTTGATTTTACAATTAACATGAACTAAAAAATGTGGAATCATGATTTTAGACATTTGTAATCGAAGATAATGTCATAAGGAGTTTGTAACGATATTGACCTTTAAATATTCTACTTGGGACAAATATGAAGGGAATTTTGCCTCTAAGAACATGAGAGGCTAATTTATGAAGAGGCCCTGCATAGCTTCCAATTTCGTCTTTTCCATGGGGTCTTCTCCCATGGCTGCAAGGGAAAACCAGTGACCTCCAAGACTCGGGGCTGCCATAGGGTCGTCGACCCCATGGTAGCTCCGCCACTAGTTACAAGCGAGAAGGACCCATATCCCTGCAACAACTAGTGCTTCAAAAGATTAAGGCGAGATAACAATCTCTCAAACATCTTGGGACAAGAAACACCAAAAAGTGGAGGGCATAACCGGACATCTTCCACCAGGACATTCCAAAGAATATCACAGGCATCTCCAAATCCCCACTTGATCCCCAAGCACAATTGATTGTAGAAACACCAAATCCAGTAGCTCCACCTCCAATACAGAGAGATCTATCACAAAAGTAGCACATCTAATACGATCTTCCAAAAACCAGCCGAGAAAAGGTGGGACACAAACCCTATAGAAATAAAGATGAAAACCCAACAAAAATTGGGAGGAAAACCTCTCCACAACATAACAAGAAGGAGAGCAGCCGGATTATTAGCCAAAGGGGTGGTTCCAGGTGAGATCCCTTGGAGCTAAGGAGATTTTCAGATCTGTTGTGGTTTTGGGTTGAGGGAGAGGAAGAGTCGAGAACGAAGCAAATTATAACAACTTGTGTTGGTTATTTGCTTGTATTCAATTTTTAGGTTTTTAAAAAATGGGTAATTACAACCTGTTTGTAACATAGAGAGAACACAGAAATTAAGCGATTTGATTCATCATGCGGCTGTTAAAGGCACCCCGCAAATTACCTCCGCACAAAGTCTCGCATTCTAGCAGCTCCCCTCGTTTTCATTTAAGTGGGCTCTTATTAACAATTCTCTGGATACGGCTTGTCCTTAGTTCAAAAAGGTAAAGGGCTAGATTGAAAAATAAATCGAATCACATAAAATATGAAATGAAAAAATAACATAAACTAGCCCAATATTCCAAACCCGAAAATCATCTTTGAGTTATTTTACAATGAGGGCCTTATCTCGAGGCCCTTAAATGAGTCCACTCTCTTAATCGTCCGTGGCCCCATCACGACCATCCAACGAGATAGGCGACACAACAGGTGCTTCTTGACCTTGCAGACAATAATGTTTACAAGATGGTGGGATGCTTTCCAAGGCTTTGGCTTTCATGACTGAGTTGTTTCCTTTTTGGGTTCATCACATGGGTGGCTGGTGGGTCGGGAGAATATGGGCATGTCATATGCGGCGAGGGCATTCGACGAAATCGTTCATCTTTTCAATCAAATTTCTACACAATGCACGGCGCTTCCTCCCTTGCCACGCAGGACTTCAATCCATAAAGTTGTGCTTTCCTCGAACCCCTCTGCAACAAAAACATTGTCGTTATGGTGATATATATATATATATATATATATATAGTCTGACTTGGCGGGTTATCCATGATATATATATATTGCCATGAAGTTCTAGAGTTTTATATGACTTACGTGTCTTGCGGTCTTCCTACGAGTTAATTAGCATCTTAATGTCAATAAATTGTAGTGGTTGCATCAGTTGTAGTGTGAAGCCAAAAGGCAACGAATGAATGTTATGAGAACTTCCATCAATAATCTTTAGTTTGATCCATTGCACTATGTTCCAAGAGCATATATATATATATATATATATATATATATATATATATATATGTATGGAAATTGAATTATTTTGGGTTAAGGGCTATGAAATTGAATACATGCCTCAATCTCAGTGTGTGGTTAGAGTCTTTATAGATATATATAAAAATTGAAGCTCAATGCACATGCAAAAAGAACGAAATAAATCCAAATTTGAGTTCATCAAAAGCAAAAATATGTAGGTGGTAGATTGCAGTACTTTATAAAATTCAAGTGGTTTAAAATAAAAATTAAAAATTCAGGTGGTATTTATTCAAATTTCTCTTAGTTAATGGGTGCAAGAATCCGATTTTGAGATAAAAGCTGGAGGGAAATAGCGGTAAATACCACCCATTTACTAATTTTATCTGGAAATACCACCGGACACTTACACATTTTGCAACTATAACCTATAAATACATATTTATTGTCCACTTATTGCACACATAACATTTTTTCAGCACTCTCAAGCCTCTCTGCTCTTTCTCTTCGTTCTCTCTGTCTCGCATGACTCGATCGCCCTCTTCTCCCAAATTTCTTCTTCTTCTATTCTCCACTATGCTTTATCCGAGATGAAACCCCAATTTTGCATCTCCTCTCTCTCTCTCTCGCTCACTTATACCCAACCCTAATTCCCACTTCTCCACATTCTTCTTTTAAGGGTCCAAAGACCCATCTTCCTCATCCACACACCATTAGCCACCACCAACCTCCAAAACCATTGCTCTGGTGTCCTCCACCACCTCCTTCCCTCAACACCAAACTCGAGTCCGCCTTCCTCAACTTCCAAAACCAAGAAAAGGATGCATTCCATACTAGGGTAATTTTATTTTGGGTAATTTGAAATGTTTTTGAGATTGATGTCTTTTTGATGATTTTGGTTAGTGGTAAAGTAAATAAATGGGTATTTCATTCTTGTTTGTTTTATGCATTTTGGATTTGTCATATGGCAGTTTTTCTTTTGAGCCACCCCTTGTTGTGAGTGTTGTGTTTGGAGCAACGAAGTCATGGCAACTGCAGGAGGTTCTAGAAGGATGCAAGGTCGAGCTCACACCCGAAGTAAATACATATTTCCCCTCTGATTCTACAAATTTCTCAATTTTTATCAGCTTTCCTAAAATCCATGGCGTCTCAGGTACTCAACTTTTCTGCTTTACTTTCATACCCATCTGTTACGACACATATGAACTTGTATCGTATTGTGGTTTTATTGCAATTGTATTTTAGTGGTATTGCTTTTGTATTGTTGTGGTATTGCTGTTATATTGATTTTTTTTGTGTTATATTGATATGTTACTGTAATTTAATAGGAATATATGTTGATATCATTTTTCTTTATTTGCTTGTGATTTGTGTAGGAGTTGAGATTATTCTTGGTTGAAGTATTATTTACGATCTCTCTCGCTTTGCTCTTTGTATTTTTCTCCTGGTTTTATGTTCTAGTTGTAAATTTAAGCACGGTTCGATTTTGGTTATATTTTCGGGTTGTGAATTTAACTTGGAGGCTTGCTTGGTTTCATTTCAGATTATTGGGTTTGTTTTGGTTGGTTTGGCATGAGCAATTGCACGAGTAAAAGGGATGATGCTTCAACAATTAAATAGGAGAGTTTTGTTTTCAAGTTGTTAATTCTTGAGATACTTGGTCATTTTTTAAGATTACGTGAAACAAAAATATGTATTGAAATATTATTGTATAGGAGACCATGTAATTATTTTGATACCATTAAATGAAATTTTAGTTCAATTTACTTGAAAACTTTGGGATCTTGAGTAAGGAACGACAGTCACGTATACGACAGCTTTTGAAACATACAAGATGACAATGTAAGAATGGTTAATTTTGACGATATCCATAGTTGCTTCCACTCCATTATAATGTCATGTAAATTATAAAGTGGCAATAGACATGCAATACAAAAGCAATAGGAAAGCAATAAACAAGCAATAAAGTGGCAATAAACAACCAATGCGAAAGCAATAAAAATAAAATAAAATGACAATAAACAAATACCTTATGGATGTCTTTGTACTCTCTTTCCCAGATTATATAATGTTCTAATTGTTGAACTATTACAATATTCAGCTGCTATAGATAATAAATAGTACATAAAAATAATAACCATGTATGAAAATTTTATATCATTATAATAATGACCTCAAAAACAGTATCAAGTACATTACACAAATATTAGAAACATATAGCTCCACAAGAAGAATCTATAATGTCTTAGATGTCCTTACTAATTCTTGGGGCCTAATAATAACAAAGCATAATCAATGATGTGTACATTTTGCTGCAAGTTTGCTTAGCATTTTCATAATATAAGCTTTGCTTTTGTCTTGAAGGCATCTCAAAGAACTCCTTGTCTACACATTACATTATGCACAAAATGGTCTCCAACGCCAGTGTATGACTTGGACATTAGTGCTGCACAAACCAGCTAAAACATATTGTGTAGCTGTTAACCTCAAATTTGTTCTTGACAGGAAACGAGTTGGGTTCGACTTTTCTTTTCCTTGTGCAATTTGAAAAGAAAAAGAGAAAGAAACATAAATTGTCAAGACAAAACTACAGCAAATTATAATTTGGTCAAGTACTCACCATCGGAAACAATATGCTTTCAATGAATAAATTACATATTAATTTCAACCAACACTACTGCACAACTCATGTTAGAAACATGATTGAGATATGACAAACATACAAGTAGAATATCCAATCCATTAAAACACACACATGCAAAAAGTGAACCTAAATTATAACGCCAACTCAAGCTACAAAAGCCCAACTTGTTGAGCACCAATCAACAAGTTTTATGGGCAAATTGAAATCAAGTAGAAATTATTTCAGCAGTAACACCTTCATTTTTCAACCAAAGATGCTAGCTTACTTTCAATATCAAAAAGAACATTCAATTAGTCCCAAGATGTGGGACATAGATACCTAGTCTTTTAGATTCCAAAAATAGAGTTCTTTTTCTCCAAACAAAAATATCTTAAAACAAAGGAAAGAAGAAAATGGAGTAACAATTTCACACAATCTTTTAAAGAAATAATGAGATTGACAATGATTATGGTTCCAAAACAATACCAGGCACTAAATTAAAGTATAAATGTTGAGAAAAATACAAAGAGCAGAGCTAGAGAGATCGTAAATAATACTTCCTCCAAGAATAATCTCAACTCCTACACAAATCACAAGCAAATAAAGAAAAATGATATCAACATATATTCCTATTAAATTACAAGAACATATCAATATAACACCAAAAAAATCAATATAACAGCAATACCATAACAATACAAAAGCAATACCACTACAATACAATTGCAATAAAACCACAATACGATACAAGTTCAATGTGTTGTTACTGATGGGTATGAAAGTAAAGCAAAAAGCTGAGTACACGAGACGCCATGGATTTCAGGAAAGGCGAGAAAAATTGAGAAATTTGTTGAATCGTAGGGGAAATATGTATTTACTTCAAAGCGAGCTCGACTTTGCATTCTTCTAGAACCTCTGTAGTGGCCATGACTTTGTTGCTCCAAACACAACACTCGCAACAAGGGGTGGCTCAAAAGAAAAGCTGTCATATGACAAATCTAAAATGCATAAAACAAACAAGAATGAATACCCATTTATTTACTTTACCACTAACCAAAATCATCAAAAAGACATCAATCACAAAACCATTTCAAGTGACCCAAAATAAAATTACCCCAATATGGAATGCATCCTTTGCTTTGTTTTGGAAGTTGAGGAAGGCGGACTCGAGTTGGGGTTTGAGAGAAGGAGGTGGTGGAGGACACCAGAGCAATGGTTTTGGAGGTTGGTGGTGTTGGCAGTGGCTAATGGTGTGTGGATGAGGAAGATGGGTCTTTGGACCCAAAAAAAGAAGAATGTGGAGAATTGGGAATTAGGGCTGGGTATAAGTGAGAGAGAGAGAGAGAGAGAGAGAGAGGAGATGCAAAATTGGGGTTTCATCTCAGATAAAGCATAGTAGAGAATAGAAGAAGAAGAAGAAATTTGGGAGAAGAGGGAGATAGAGCTACGCGAGACAGAGAACGAAGAGAGAGAGTCGAGAGTGCTGAAAAAGTGTTATGTGTGCAATAAGTTGACAATAAATATGTATTTATAGGTTATAGTTGCAAAATGTGTAAGTATCCGGTGATATTTCCAAATAAAATTAGTAAATGAGTGGTATTTACCGCTATTTCCCAAAGTGGAATCCTAAATAATAAAAGAGACATAAAATATATTTCCATATATGCCCTTGGTAAAAACTAAACGTTTGTAAGAGCATCACCAATGGTTGGGTGTATATGGGGTTGTATATCAGATATACATTTTTTTTGGCCGGAAAGAGCTGCAGTGGGCGTGTGTATATTGCTGCAAATTTGCAGCTAGCGGCGAAGATGTGAAAAAAGTTGGAGAAGTACATCTCTTTTTACATCTTCTATGTGGGTCCCGTTTCAGATAAAATATCAAAGAAGAGAGAGGAAAGCTGTCTGCTACCTCTTCCACTCGCTGGTGACGCACAACTAGCACAACACTCTCCCAATTTTCACACTGGTGGGCCCATTGAATTTGAATGTGTGTGGCTGGTGATTGAAATGCATTTCATGCATGAAATGCAACAAATGACAAAAGACAAGTACCTGCAACGGCTAGAAATGAAAGAGACAAAAGAAAAAGACAAAAATTTTGACTAGCATTTCAATGCAATGGTTCTTTGTTTAGGCTTTGTTTATAAAAAAAAAATCAATGCAAAAGACAAAAATAACGGCTACAAATGCATGACAATCACCAACGGCTACAAATTGGATGGCTGTGATTTTTGTAAAAATTTTGTCTCAAATTGATTCAAAAAATATGAGTCTATATATAGCTACAACATTTGTTCATAAAAATCACCATTCTTCATCACTCTCAATTCTTCCTTAAAAATTTCTTATTTCCAATTTCTTAGTTTTGTTTGCTCTCTTTTGTGAACATAAAAAATGAGTGGAACCGGAGAAGGTTCGAAAAGAGCTAAATTGCCAAACTTCTCCATTGAAGAAGATGTAGCTCTATGTCATGCCTACCTAGCTATTAGTGAAGATCCAATTATTGGAAACTCTCAACAAGCTAATGCATTTTGGGTTAGGATTCAGAATCAATTCTATGAACTGTGCCACTCCAACAGAAATGCTAATAGCATTAAATGTCGATGGAATTTCATTCGTCCAAGATGCCAGAAGTTTTGGGAGTGTCTAGCGAGCGGATCGGAAGAAACAAAGTGGTGCCAGTGAGTTGATGAAGGTAAAATTCATTTGATTCACATGCATTTCTAAATGTCTTAATTATTTTATCCGAATTTTTAATTTTAATTTTTATCCAAAATTTTATTTTTATTTTTATCCTTTGATAGATAGACCTAGCAAAGACTTTCTACCATGAGTCCGGCCCTCCTTTTCGTTTGGAACATTGTTTTGCAATTCTGAAAAATGCAATCAAGTGGTCAACCACGAGAGGTTGACATGTCTCCATGCGATCTTTGTTGATTTAGATTACGATGATCCGGCGAAAATGTTTTGGAAACTCAAGACAACAGTGCCATCGCACGTGCAAAACCGAGGCCAATGGGGAGGAAGGCTGCTAAAGAGGCAAAAAGAAAGGGCACTGCAGAGAGTGAGAGTAGTGTCGAATACAATTCTGCAGTCTCGTCGTTCAATTCAAGACGTCAAACAATGGACGAGTTTAAAGTCATGTTGGTAGAAACAAAGGACATGACTCCAGATAGGAAAGAGTATTGGAAATACCAAAAAAAAAAATTATGAAGGCATGTCAAGCTTCCCGGGCTTTGGAGTTCAATGATGATGTGTATCGTCCTGACCCTCCTCCTGGGTTTGACCAACAATGAATTTGTACTTGAATTAATGTTGTTTACATTTATGTTGTACTCAATGTTGACGTTTAATGTTTAAGAAATAAAACATAGTCCTTATTGCAAGTGGTGAATTTTTTATTCATTGCAAAATGATAAAAGCATACATGAATGAAAGCATAAAAGCATAAAAGCATAAAAGCATAAAAGCATAAAAGCATAAAAACGTAAAAGCATACAAGCATAAAAGCATAAAAACATAAAAGCATACAAGCATAAAAGCATAAAAACGTAAAAGCATAAAAACGTAAAAGCATACAAGCATAAAAAAAAAGATTACATTTTTATTCTTGTCCTTCCTTATCCCACAAGTGCTTAATAAGATCATTTCGAAGAGTATGGTGGCGAATTTCATCTCTCATCATTCTTCGCCTACCTAAATATGCTCCAAGTGGTGCTGCATCTCGTCGCACTTCGATCTCAGGAAGGTCTGCAGGGTCATAATATGAAGGTGTAGGACCCCTAGGAGGGGTTTCGTCATCGTCATCGAGTCGAGATGCATATTCTTCACGCTCATCCTCAACAATCATATTATGCAAAATGATGCACGCATTCATGATTCGCTTCAAATCTTCTTGATGCCAAAATCGAGCAGGGCCCCTAAGGATAGCAAATCGAGCTTGAAGGATACCAAATGCTCGTTCGACGTCCTTGCGATACGCCTCTTGTTTTCTTGCAAAAAGTTTTTTTTTCCGACCCTGGGGTTGAGAAATTGTTTGGACGATATTTGACCATTTGGGGTATATCCCATCAGCAAGGTAGTATCCCTGGGTGTATTCGGTACCATTGACAATAAATTGAACATTTGGTGCACGCCCCTCAAGTACCTGCACAAATAGGGGTGACGAGTAAAGCACATTAAGGTCGTTGTGTGAACCAGGCATTCCAAAATAAGAATGCCAAATCCATGTGTCAAAGGAAGCTACGGCCTCAAGAATAATAGTTGGACGACCATGGTGGCCCACATAAGCCCCATGGTGAGCAGTTGGACAATTCTTCCATTCCCAATGCATGCAGTCCAAGCTCCCGAGCATGCCGGGAAAACCACGCTTTTGGCCCTTTCTCAAAAGCCTTGCAAGGTCAGCCGCTGTCGGTGATCGAAGGTACTCTCCGCCGTATATTGCATGGATTGTATGGCAGAATCTCTTCAAATTCTCAGTGGATGTGGTTTGAGCGATTCTTAAGTTCTCATCTATTTGATCGGCAGGTGTTCCATATGCAATCATACGTAAGCGGCTGTCAACTTTTGATGCGTGGACAAACCGAGATTTCCACAAGCATCTCGTCGTTGTTGGAAGTAAGTGTCGTAGTTCATGACTTGTTCTAGGATTCGGTTGAACAAGGAAGGCCTCATGCGGAATCTCCTCCGGAACTTATCTGCATTATACACAGGAGTGGCACAAAAATAATCTTTCATAAGGCGCATATGGCCAGCTTCTCGTTCTCTTGGTACATACCTCCTTCTTGATGACGAACCACCGTGAGACGCCTTCTCTCGAATTTTTTTCTGTGATATCTCCCATTTGACGATCATCTCCTCCATCATTTCCTCTTGAGAATCAGTGTCAAACAAGTGTTGGTTGCTCATTCTATTGTGGGGAGAAGAAAGATATTCAAATAAGATGGATGATTTTGATGAAATGATGGTAGAGATAACTTTGATATTTATAGAAAATCAATGATATCTGAAATGAGAATCCAAGGGTTGATATGAAGATAAGAAAATCTCATCCAACGGTTGAAGGTGAAATCAAATTTTATCATGTCAGATTTTGAATTGTGTGCATATCAGACACAATAATGGATGTTGAATTGTGTGCAAAACGTGATAAGATATCAACGGTTGATTAAATGTACTTTACGATCCAACGGTTCTAGTTTGATGAAATCATATCTTCTCCAAATTTAAATATTTTTAGGTCTATTTGTTTGGAAAAATAAAATAAACCTAACCCACACAAAATTAATTTTATAAAGTTAACACAAAAAAATAATTAACACAAAAACAAATTAAGACAGAAAATCAAATATACATCTTTCGATTTACATCTTTCCCATCGGAAAGAAAAGTCACATTTACACTGGAGGTGTAAAGGGATGTAAAGTGAGCTTTACACCCCCAAAATACACCCCCACTAGTGATGCTCTAAGGGTTTCGACTCTCTTTTGGTTCGCACGCCCTCTCCGTCTCCTCCCCTTTCTCTCCCTCTTCTTCTGCACGCCCCTTCTTCCCCTGAAATTTGGCCCTCACCCTACTCCTGTAATCATGATTCACTCTCAAATCTGATTTGATGCTTTGAGATGCAATGATCTTGTGGGTTTTCCAATAAGGAAGAGAGAGATATGGGTGGAGGGAGTTGTGGGAAGGGTTGGGTGTGTTGAGAATTTTTTTTGGGATGGGTGGGTCGCAGGTGACGGTGGAGGGTGAGGGTCTGGGTTGGGGATTGGCAAGAAGGTAGGTGGGCGGGCGAGTAGAAGATCACGGAGAGAGATAATTATTATTTTTTATTTTATTTCATTTTTGTTTTATCGTTCATGATTTGAGCCCAACGCAAACTAAACTTTTACAGCCCAGCCCAACCCAAGTGAGAGGCTCCATGAGCACTACTAGGTCTGGGATTTACCTTGGGTTTCTCTTGCTTATGTTTACGTCTTCTGTTAAATAGCAAACGCAAATCTAGGGTTTCATTTTCTCTGTGGCAAAAGCAGCATCAGCCGCCATGGTAGTTATTCGCCTCCTTCACTTGAATCCTCTCTCTCTCTCTTCGTCTTTTCTCAGATTATCATCTGAAACATCAGAACATTTCGTTTTTCATCTAATGCATTTAACCTTCGTCTTTTGTTTCAGGTGAAGTACTCCAGGGAGCCCGACAATATCACCAAGTGTATGTGCTCTTGTCGCTTCTCACGGTTCTAGATCTCGTCGTTTATCATTTGGGTTTCTCTGGGAAAGTCGTTTTGATCTAATAGCGGCTTGTATTTTTGTTTCATTTCTTACAGCCTGCAAAGCAAGGGGTTCTGACCTCAGAGTTCATTTCAAGGTATTGTTATTATGTTATGCTTGCCATCAGTTGCATGTGACTTAAGGTTGAGTAAATGATGGCACATTTGCACATACATATGAATTTTGAAACCTGATTATAAAACCAGGGCTTAGTTGCCTTATGTGAACTAGGCTCCCGTATATGTCAGGAATATCAACTGCATTGTTTTTGGGTGAGCCTCTGTACTTGCATATGTTGCATGTGACTGAAGGTTCAGTTAATAATGCAACATTTGCAAATGTCTGTATATATAAAAATTTCAAAGCTTGATGGAGTGTGATCATTTGTATTGTTATTGACTTTGCATCATGGGTGGTAATACCTTGATTTGGTTTCCTTGTCAAAAGGACTTTGTGCTATAGAATTATCCCGGTCACCTCTTGGTAATTGTACTAAAATACGCGTTCTGAATCTAGTAGCTTTTATTCTGATGCAAAGTCTTGGGATATCAATTGCTAATCTTGTAAAATATGCATTGTCATAGTTGTACATTCTCTTTAAGTACTCATTTTGAAGTGTTAACTTGTGTTTTATTTTTTTCACAGAACACGAGGGAAACTGCCTTCGCTATCAGAAAGTTGCCCCTAGTCAAGGCAAAGAGATATTTGGAGGATGTTCTGGTCCACAAGCAGGCCATTCCCTTCCGTCGTTTCTGTCGTGGTGTTGGGCGTACTGCTCAGGCAAAGAACAGGCATTCCAATGGACAGGGACGCTGGCCTGTCAAATCTGCCAAGTTCATACTAGATTTGCTTAAGAATGCTGAGAGCAACGCTGAAGTGTGTTTCCATCTGGCTTTTCGCTTTGTTGCTGTTATCTTTATTTGTTCTGGAGACTAATAATTGCTGTACAATCTTTCAGGTGAAGGGTTTGGATGTTGATTCGCTAATCGTATCTCACATCCAAGTCAATCAAGCACAGAAGCAAAGGCGCAGAACCTACAGGGCTCACGGAAGAATAAACCGTATGTTCCAAACTTTGGCCTTCTTATTATTGAGAGTTGTTCTTTTTGTATTGATTTATATTGCTAAACCTTTTGCAGCTTATATGTCATCCCCTGCCATATTGAGCTGATTTTGTCTGAGAAGGAAGAGCCTGTCAAGAAAGAGGTAATTTGATGATGATACATCTAGAGTATCATGTTGAAAGCTTTGGACGCTAGTGACTGATTAATTTGATTTGCCTTGCATCTTCCTGATACTGTGTCTTCATTGCAGCCTGAGAGCCAGTTGGCAACTAGCAAATCTAAGAAGTCTCAAGCACTTCGAAGTGGTGCTTCCTCTTAAAGTGTCACTAGAAATCGAAGAGGAGTTATCGATTCATCGTTTGCATTATAATGGTTTTTTGTTGCATTTTATATAGCTTGAGATGTTGTGTAGACAATTTTTGGAACTCAGTGTTTTAGTTTCAGATTATGTTATGTTTTGTTGGAGAATATGCTTGAAAGTCGATGCCTATCATAATTAGACCCCATCAATATCATGAGAGCCTTTTATATATTATTGTCTGCCGATTGTCGTGGTTTGCAACTCCATTTCATTATGTCATGCAAATTACCAATCTGAAATCAGAAACCGCCCGTTTTGATTCTGTCATTTGATTTGTTGTCTTAATTTTCCCTTGTGACGCTGTGCCCGAAATAGTGCCCTAGAGGCGTAACAGTGTTGGCTTGTTTTTCAGTGTCTAGGGATTACCAATCACTGTTTGCTTGTTTTTGAGTGTCTAGGAATTACCAATCACCAATCTAGACAGTCAATCTTTTCATAACTGAGCTTTCAGTTAATTAACAAGTAGTTAACTTTGCCTGGTCCTTTCTTTCTTTTCATAATCCAGCATTTTCAGTCTATCAATCGCCATTTAAATATCATCTTTAGAATTAAATAAAAAATCAATGAAATTAATCATCTTTAGAATTAAATAAAAAATCAATGAAATTAAAGATCGGTTGCGTATCAATTAAATGAACACTTGTGTTAATTGTTACAAAAGATTGTTGAATTAAAGGAGAAAGCATAGCAATCCGCATCCAAGAAGTATTGCCCCGTTTGGGATTTGCTTTTTTTAGTCAAAAACCTGCTTCACTTTAAAGTTAAGCAGTTTAAGGTGTTTTGTAAATCTAAAATATTCCGATTATGTTAAAAGCAGTGGCCTTTTGTTAGCAGCTTTTAAAAGCAGGTTATGAGTTGCTTTTTAAAGCTGCTTTCAAAAGAAGCAGAGATGAGTAGTTAATGAATTTTTTTAATTCCCAAAATACCATCATTAAATTTTTTTAAAGACACCACCTCCACCTCCACATCCAACTCCACCATCTCCATCACCACCTTCACCACCACCGACAACCACAGCCACCACCACCTCCTTCTCCGCCACCATCACCACCTCCTTCTCCGCCACCATCACCACCTCCTTCTCCGCCACCATCACCACCACAACCATGACCTCCTCCGTAACCTCCACCACCTCCACCACCACCACCACCACCACCATGTCGCCACCGCCACCGCCACCACCATCTCATTCTCAACCTCCACCACCATCACCTCCACAACCACCATCCCCACAACCACTACCTCAACCTTCATCACCACCACCACCACCACCACCACCGACCGCCAACAACACCACCACCTCCTCCTCCTCAACCCCCACCACCATCACCTCCACAACCACCATCCCCCCACCACTACAATACCACAACCACTACCTCAACCTTCATCGTCGCCACCACCTCCACCACCACCACCACCGACCGCCACCACCACATCCCTTTCCTTCTTCACCACCATCACCATCACCACCACAACCACCACCTCATTCTCCACCTTCACCACCTCCACCTCCACTACCAACACCACCACCACCACGCCGCCACCGCCACCACCTCCTCCTCCTTCTCAACCTCCACCACCACTACCTCCACCTCTCCAACCGCCATCCCCACTACCACAACCACCACATCCACCTTCCTCACTACCTCCACCACCATCTCTTTCACTACCACCTTCACCTCCATCTCTTTCACCACCAACTCCACCACCACTACTACCACCACATAATTAGCGCATAGCACTTTCAATGATCTATTTAGTCATTATTCACGATTACAACATTTTTATATTAAAATTTACCAAACGGTTTTGACACTACTTTTTGTACTAACAGCACTTTAAAAATATTGTTTACCAAACATGTAGCTGCTTTACTTTACTTAATTATTTTCAAAGCACAGCAGAAGCAACTTTTTTAAAAGTGACAAGAATCCCAAACGCCCTAAGAAGTAGGTCAGTTTTTATTGATCATAGCAATGGAGAGTAGCATTTGATAGGTTTTTCAGTTTGTCATTTGTGACACCCAAATACCTGTTCTAAAATTTGAATGATATATTTTACATACAAGAAGAGATGTTCGATGCAAATTAATTTACACAAGTAATCTGATCACTGTGATATAACTCTGCAAAACATGTCAGGGAGAGTAAAAAGCTTGAAAGCCAAGGAACTAGAGTTAAGAAATTACTGAATCAAAGATTTAAGCATGATTAAGTGTGAAGATCTCTGGCATTGGATTGACTACCAACTAGCATACTATGCTTTCATGTTTCACAAGAATAGACTCCTATGATCCGATTACTTTCACGCCGAGGTCGGTCAGTCTAACTTCTGTAACGAGATCGAGGTTCAAACTTAATTATTTACAATGTATAGGAATCAACTTCCTACTGGTTTTCATCCCTCATTGCCTTTAAAAAGGGATCGGTTTCCTCATCTAGTAAGTTGTCGTCATCATCCAGCTCATCTACTTCATCGAGTAGTGATTTGTTCATACTCTTGTGAGATACTCTCCTATGCTTCTTGAGCTCCAACCGTGTTTCTGCTTGCTGAACACCCCTTATCCCCATCTTGTACCTGCAAAGATTGTGAGACATTTAGGTTCAGTAACTGTTCATTGGATTATGTTTCTGAACACATTTGTGATGCCCTGAAGAGACGTGGGCCAGAGATGGTCTCAAAGACTATTCCTTGGGGATTGCGATAGACGTGGCACTACTAGTGATACTCTTCTAGTAGAAAGAGGGAATGGAATGGTGTTTGTATTGTGGATGTATTGTGCTCTTCATCTTTCATCTAATCAAAGCCACTGTGCTCTAAAGAGGGGAATGTGGCTTTAGATAGGTTCTTTTTATGCCTCAATGAAGAGGACTTTAATATCTCAACTATGGTGGAAGAAAGTGCAGGATGGAAGGTGGTTTTGCCTGTTATCGGGCTGAGAGTTGAGTAACAGCTTTTTGCATATAAACTGTCCGATGGAAATAATACATTCATTAATGATCAAATACAAGCTTAAAAAGACTGAAATGAACTTAAGTACAGTAAAATAAAGTCCAATAGAATTAGAAGAGGCTTAGTTGGACATAAGGCACATCTTATCGTGCCCGATAATGGTATGCTAGAGATGTTTGTAGTTGGAATTTTTCTAAACCACACACATCGGACGGAAGACGAATCTTTATCGGGCAGAGCTGCGATCTATTAGAGACAAAGTGCTATAATGCCCGATAATGGTAAGTCAAAAATATCTGCAGTCCAACCACGAATACGAAACTTGTTCTAAAATGAGTGAGCTGAAAATTGAGACCAACTATCAAATCATACCAAGCGTTCTTGGCAGAGCATATAGGTTACAAACAATAGCAATGTTATTCCAATCGGGAGTTGTTAATCGGGAATTAGACAGAGTTATGTGTTTGGGAAAAGAATGGAATTCCAATCGGAGTTGTCAACTGGGAATTCGAGAGAATAGGAAGGGATTTGATTCAAGACTTGGCTTTGGTCCGCAATGAGACGCTTTGCAAGAGGTTAAGTCGGCTTTTGGCTGAAGTTGTGTGTGTCTTGCAATGGCCTCATTCTTCCTATTTATAGGCTTCAAGGTCCGCAAATCTGATTGGTTCCGGATAGGCACCGCCATTGTCATTTCATAAAGAACAAAAGAGTGCGCGAAGATCGACAAGCATGTCGCTTTTGCTATGTTCCAGGTTGAATATTCTCTGTTCGCCTAGTCCATTATTGCCACTTTGGACATGATGGAACGTGACACTGTAAACGCATAGCGCTTTATTATTTAAAACCAGAGTTTGAGCCACGCCTCTCTTAATCTTTGAACAATAGTTGTTTAAGTGTTTAAGTCAGTTAGAGAGTGGCCTGGGTCTTGATGATTTCAGCATGGGCTTTATTAATAAAATAGTGGTCTATTTAACACATTAGTTTATTTACTATTCTAGACATTTTCTGTCCGAAATGGGATCTGTAGCATCGGTCATCTCTTATGTCCGAGACGGCATCGTAGCGTTTGTATCCGAAACTATGACTATAGCGTCGGGCAAGTCTTATGTCCAAAGACAGGACTATAGCTTGAGACATTTGTGTCAGCGGCGAATCTGTAGCATCGTACACTTATGTTCGAAATTTAACAAGTTGAGTGTGATGATACTCGTCACTCTTATTCATCATGCCTAAACTGTCTTTTCAAGGTCTCTTAATAGGGATCCTTTTTCACGAAAGTTGTTAAACCGCTCAACGTTATGCCCAAAGTGGCGCTTTAGTTGAACGACTCTAGTTATCTCGAAACCTGGTCCGGCTTGAAACTAGTATAACATTGTTCGATATCTTGCAAGTCTCAATCTAGAAGACTCGATTACAACGTTTTACTGGAGATTTATGGTGCTTGGATGCCTAGGTTTCTTCATCGAAATTATCCAATATCATGTATACTACAACATGTCATGTGTTTAGGCTAATCAAAGGTTTGTGAAAACCTTGGTGATATCTGAGACAAGAACATATCATTATCTTCTATCCCGATTTGTTATCTTGCGTTCTTCCTACGAGTTAATTAGCATCTTAATGTCAACAAATTGTAGTGGTTGCATCACTTGTAGTGTGATGCCAAAAGCAACGAATGAATGTTATGAGAACTTCCATCAATAATCTTTAGTTTGATCCATTGCACTATGTTCCAAGAGTATATATATATATATATATATATATATATATATATATATAAATTCTCTTATGCGGACATCCGGATGTTATTATTGTGCGGACGCCATGTATTTTGTACTACCCCTCCCTCCTTTCCTGCTTATTTACAATGGTATCCGCACGTTCAGCACGTTAATACATCCGGATAAGTGAATAACTGATATACAGAAATTCTCTTATGCAGACATCAGGACATTATTATTGTGCAGACGCCATGTATTTTGTACTACCCTCCCTCCTTTCCTGCTGTTTACAATGGTTTCCGCACGTTAATACATCCGAATAAGAGAATAATCGTATATATATATATATATTAGGCGGATCCGTGGCACCATATTTTTGACACAATTTTTAGGCTATAAGATTACTCCACTTTTAATGGTAGAGATTAAACACGACATGACAAAACAATATTATTTTTCTTTAATTAGTATTTATATATTGGGATTAAAATTCTAATACCATATTAATTCATTCATTCTCTCTCATCTCATTAATTATCTTTAATTAATTTTTTCTCTCTTTTTCTTCTACATAGTTGACGCCTCATCCTCTGCCTCTGCTTCTTCTTTCTCTCTCTCTCGTCCCCTTCTCATCCCCAAAGCCACCCTCACCACCACCACTATTCCAACCCCTACCCTACCTAAACCACAAATCACAAGGACTCTTTATCTCCCCTTCCTCTCCGGCAACGCCATCGCACAATCTAGCGCCAGTCGACACCTACTGAGTCATCGCATAACCCAGATTTATCCCTAGCATAGCCGCTCTCTCTCCAACCCCATCAATCGCTAGCCCACCCCACATGGCCCCGTATATTCTTCTATGTCTGAAATTGATTTTCTTGACATGCTTCCGGAGGTGCTGAGGCACTATTTGCCCCCTAAGATTTTCCACCAACCCTCTAAAATGAAGTCTTCTCTGGACACATCCTCCAAATAGGTTCTTCAATCTGATCTCAAGGGTGGCAATTTTGTCTCTGTTGTGCCTCTCAACCCTCTAAGGGCTTATCTTTCACTGCCCCATGTCACTTTTGGCCCCAAAAGGGCAGTTCTTTCTTGTTCTCTTCTCCCTTTGACTTCGTAATTGATCAATTTTGAGCTTGGTTGGTTGCTAGAAAATGTGGACTGAGAAATTGAAGATTCTAGGACTGTTTTCATGGAATTGGCTTTATGGGTAATTCTCAATATTGTTTAATATTTTATGAATTTGCCAAATATTGAAGCTTTTTATGAATTTTCATGTGGAAATTGAATACCAAGTACTGTCTGGGAGGAATGCATATGAAGGAGCTAATCAATACATAATGTATCACATTGCTGAATGCAGGCGGTAACTGCCCTAATTAGAAAGCTCAGTGTCAGCCTCAAGGACTAATGATCTGCTCCTACAACTGTCATTTATGTGCCCTCAAATTGTTCTTCTTTTGATAATATTTGGGGAACCTATTGATAAATTCTCAATTTTTGACATTGTGTTTGTATTCCTGTGCTTCAGTTCTTGTATTGGTACCCTGAAAGACAATTCTAAGCTCACGTTTTCCTAATTCTGTAAAAATCATGAGCTTTGCTTGTTTTCTGTGTCCAAAGTCCTAATGTGCAGTGTTGTTCTGCTTCTCTGTAGTCAGAAATGCATTTGTTGTTGCAACGGAAATAGTTATTGGTGGTGCCACCTTGCTATTTGGAATGGTTGTCTCAAAATTTCAGTTACAAAATGTAAGTACAAATATGTTAAGTCTTATTCCCCTAATTTTCCAATTACTGTGTGGTATCCTTTTCTGTGATATGTTGATGAAAGTTACAAAGACATTCTTACTATGTGGTGGCAATTTAACCTTAACTTGCAATTTGTATTAACAAAGTGAAGAAATCAAGGCTGAAAAACGTCAAGGAAATGGCACTTGGAAAGGGAGGAAAATATACAAGAGAAGCCTATTATTAAGGCGTTTTCTAAAATGTTTGCAAAGACATCCAATTGACATTATTATTACTTTTTGTTGTTTGTTATAATCTTTGTAAATAGTTCTCAATGGCATTGTGAATGGCCGTGGCTACGAAGTTTGGAGGGTGGCTGGATGGAGAAAGGGAAAATGATAGGAATAGTGTTGTATGAATAAAAGATGCATTTCCATGAGGGCATGATGTTGTACAAGTGATACTAGTTGCCTGTATATACTTGTTTTGAGTCTCAACTCTTTTGAGAAGCCCTTCTAATTTTTATTTTTATTTTGGATTGTAATAAAAACCACTCTCCAATACACAAGAAGATGAATGTTTGTTCAAAGAAACTGTAATTTTATGTGAATATAAGCGTGGTTCCATTTACATTGTCTTAG
Source organism: Prunus padus (assembly GCA_024362665.1). Lineage (NCBI taxonomy): Eukaryota > Viridiplantae > Streptophyta > Magnoliopsida > Rosales > Rosaceae > Prunus > Prunus padus. The sequence goes on along the minus strand of JANFAM010000016.1, from coordinate 25,629,329 downwards.
TCCCCTGATGTTTCTAGGTACCTATCCAAATGCAACTGCTCCCTGTTTCCAGTACCTCATGACTTATAATCTAAACCAGCGCCATATTTACCTTACGACAGGGTCAGCAAAAGATGAGAGAAACGTATAGTATCCAAGCACGAAAAAATGTCTTGACCAGTCAAGAAGCACATGAATTCCAACCTGAAATACAAGAAAAAAATTTAACACTTCGTTGTTCCGAAAAATTTAACACTTCGTTCTGAAAATTAGACTCGGTAGATGCCCTTCAACATCACAACCAACCATAAAAAAATAAGGTTCATGTCACAACTCAAAAACCCAAAAAAGAATAAGTTGGCATCCTCTGACCTCCTTTGATTAAAAATACAAACACATTAATAATAAAATCCCACCAAATATAACTATCTCCACCGATTCTTCTGCAATCTCTCTGTCTCTCTCTCTCTCTCTTCATATACTTTGTTTTTCTGATAATTCCTTCTATCTCCATTTTAATCAGGTTCTGTGTGGGGTTTTTTCCTTTTCTGCAAACTTCTTCTTAATATGCCAGAGACATAACCGATGATGAGTGTTAGATAAAATCTTGGCAATTGCTCCTTTCATTGCCAAGTCTTGATCAGTAATAATGGAAATTGGATGACGTCCTCCCATTGCTTCAAGTCATGTCTCAAACCACAACAAAAATGTCACCTCTATCTCATCTTGTAAAAGTGCACATCCAAATTGTATTGATTGTAAATGGTGGTTTACTCCTGTGAATGGTGCAAATGGCATATCATACTTGTTTGTCCTATAAGTTGTGTCAAATGTGACTACATCTCCAAAATAGTGGTACGCCAAGCATGATCGAGCATCCACCCAAAAGAAATTAGATGCCCTTCCATTTTCATCACACTGAATGGCATAAAAAAATTTGAGGATTCTCAGCTTGCTTCTTCCTAAAGTAAGTAAGGACTGACTGTGCATCACCTCCATCCAATTGTCTATATCGGACATTTCTCAAGTGGTTATAACAATCTCTCTATTGTTAAAACCAATATGCGGGCCACCAAGGATTGAAGGAACTTTTGCAATTGGCAAATTTTCTTCATGAAATGTTTCAGTCAGAATTTTAGCTGCTTTTGGCATAACCTTATTTGACTACATTTTCATTCTTCTTTCCGGTGTAACTGGCTTGTGATTGTGAGAGTCTTGGAAACTTGACTTCATTTTCGTTTTCATAACCTTATTTGACTAGAGATTCTTATTTCACTTCATTTTCATTCTTCTTTCGGCATAACCTTATTTGACTTCATTTTTGTTCTCTCCATATTCTCAATCTCACTTGTGTCTCTCTCATCATTCTCTTCTGAAGCCTTCTGTGATGTATTTTTGGGCACGTATTTCCCTTCATGTGCACAAACAAATTGTCTACTTGTTACCTCATCTAAACGCCTTTTTGTCTTGGAGGAAGATCGTGTTCTAATCCGTAATCCCTCCCGCCGCCATACTCTTCATAATAGTTTCTTGCTTCTTCCATTGTGTCAAATATCATCCCTGCATATGGTGCTTTTAATTGTGTCACTTTCTTTTTTGAAGTACTTGTTTCACCATTCTCCACTTGAAAAAAAAAAAAAAAAAAGAAATTATTTTGCAAGTGAAACACCTAAATCTTAATGCAAGATTAAATATAATGGAGTAGACTATCATAGTGATTTTAAAAAATAATTCTTATGTTAAAAGATTATTGTTTGTTGATCATATAACGTTGTATTTATATATAATAAAAAATTCAGCAATCCTAATTGTCTACAGGAAGAGCTGCAACAAAGATTAAAAATAAAAAATATTTAAAAAATCTTATATGAAGATAACATACCTAAGATAGGCACTGAGAGTTCGAGGAAATATATTGCGTGTGCTCCAACATTTTGATGAGACAGTATTGTATTAAGATAGGAGAAATTACTTTGGCATCGAGATAATCAGCAAGTGTTGTGGCATCAAATTTTCCCTTTGTATTCTCTCCCTATTAAAACGATAAAGCTCTTAATTGAAAGAAAGAAAAACAGTAATAGTCAAATTTTTCTCCCCAATGTCGTTTCCCACCCTAAACCTGAAACTGAAATATTTTTTTTTAAAAACAGTAAGTCAAAATTTTAATATATGAGTAGATTAAAATTCCTAAATCAAACCCTCAAAATTAGAAATCCTAACAACAATTTGGAACAAATAAAAAATTGGCACCTGAGATCATTAAGGGCGACAGTCATGGAAGTGTTGTTCATTGGTGGACTTTTGGAATATTTTTATATGAGCTTGTTGATGCTCAAAAATGGACAGGCATGATTGAGCCCAACTTAGAGATGAGATGTGATGTTGGATGGCTGAAGGTGAGGACCTTCAGCAAATATAAGTGCCTTCGGTATGAAGACGGGTGCCGAAGGCATCGTGACGCGTCTCATGGCATCGCACGCGTCGGATGAAGACAGGGTGCCAAAGGCGTCACACGCATCGGATGAAGACGGTGGTGCCAAAGGCATCATCGCACGCGTCGGATGAAGATGGGGTGCCAAGGCATCGCACGCTGTCTCGTGGCATCACCTCGTCGGATGAAGACGGGGTGCCGAAGGCATCGTACCCCCTTTTTTATTTGGCAATTTGCTAATTGCCACTAGTTAAGCGGGCTTTAGAATTTTTGTCTTGTTCTTGAATAAGAATGCAAGATTTCATTTTTTTGTTTTTTATTTTTGGAAGCCCACAGAAACCTTCAGCAGTGTCTTAATACATATGAACCGATTCCTGTCCTTCCGATCGGTAGGCAATGAGACAGATGGGAGAGCTTCAGCAATATTGTGGTGGTTCAGTGGGAGGCTCTCCATGGTGTCTTGACCAGGAGGTACCGATCGGTAGGCAATGAGACAGATAGGAGCTGCAACCTTGAGGAATTGCTTCAGTGGGAGGCTCTCCATGGTGTCTTGACTAGGGGGTGTCAGTCAGTAGGCAATGAGATAGATGGGAGCTGCAACCTTGAGGAATTTCTTCGGTGGGAGGCTCTCCATGGTGTCTCGACCATGGGGTACCGATCGGTAGGCTTGGTACATGGCAAAGGAGGCGCTGGGTACATGACTCGACTCACTATGACCCTACCGATCGGTAGGGGCCATGTCTGGGGGACTCTTACAGGGGAAGCTAAAGATGGGCTGGGCTAGTTCTAGAAAGTTCTCAAGGCTTTCGGTACTTTGCGTTCAATATTTTTCCTTCCTTTGACAATCTGGATTTGGGTATCAATCGGCAGAAGCCCCTCCATGTGGTTTTGACCAGTAGGTGCCGATCGGTAGGCTTGATACATGGGAAAGGAGGAGCCGGCCTGATATAGATGAAATGGGGGTTTTTCTTGCCCGATCTGTAATGGACCTACCAATCGGTAGGGTTTGAACAAGTAGGTGGGTGACCTTTGAGGCCGATAGGGATCAAGGAAGGGGGATGAACATGGAGCCGCCGAACATGGTTCTGAGCAATTAGCTTTGGGCCAAAGTCTTTGGTTCGAGGCAGGTGGGTTTTCTATTGCTACCGTTTGACATTTGCAATCCGGTTCAAGCCATGGAGGTCGGCACATGGCCGGCGCCGATCGATGATACAGAATTTGGGCAGTGGCTGTGCTCTCAAGGATTGGGCAGAAGCTGAATGGTTTTGAACAGTCTGGATTTTGGGTGCCTTGAGAAAAATTCAGTGTTGGGTGTCGAACGGTACCTTTGGAAGATTTCTGAAATTGATGGGCTTCACCCAGAGTTGCTATTCTGGAATTTCAGAAAAAGAAAACATAGAGCTGCCGCCGAATGAGGAGATGCCAAACGATGGTTCTGAGCAATCAACCTTGGTGCCCGTTCAATGTCCTTGGGTGGCCGAACGGTGCTGGACAAAATTTTGGATGTGGCCTCCTGGCAAAACAGCACGTTTGGATATGGCTTCTGAAAGCCATTGGCTGAAGCTAAATTGTTGGAGATGAGCACTAGGTGATGATCGATCCGTATTGCTTTTCTGGTTTTCTGAATCTGAAGCATGTGGTTGCCTTTTGGTTTGGCCAATTGATTGGTTTGGAAGATGAGGTGCTGCACATATTCTGGCTCATATGGTGTGGTGGCCTCCTTGGTGCCTTGTGTGCATCGGCATGTTGAGCTCTAATAATCTTCTGCCCATGTGCACTTTACTATATTGGTCCACCGTTTCACCATAAATATGGATTCAAATCTAAAGCATATCATAGGCTTCTTTTATTCATATACATTTAATATTCATATTTTTTGAATAGGATTGTGTAATGAATTATTAAATATTGCATGCTTGCATACAATATTTATATGTAAGAAGAAGAATCTTATCTTGTGGTGAGGATGCATGTGGGCATCCTTCAGATTGGAGAAATTTGTGCCTTGGCCATGTGCAAGCCATGCATGGTGATATCCTTGGTGCATATGGAATATTTGGCCACCCCAAAATTGAGACTTTTCAAAAGTGACTGAATGGTGGGTTGCTTCGGCAAAAATATTTCTTTGGCATATTGGTGCCTCTTGGCCTTGCGGTGGTTTTGGCAAGGATGGTGTCTTCGACATCATAGTGTTTTGATGACTCATGATTGCTTCAGCATAGGTATTGCCGAACGGCAAGTTAGGTGAGCTAATTGTAGGGTGCCGAAGGGCACTAAAGAAGGTAGAATCGACAAAGGCTTCTTGTATTGATTCCCACAGACGGTGTCAAGCTGTTGATGCTCAAAAATGGACAGGCATGATTGAGCCCAACTTAGAGATGAGATGTGATGTTGGATGGCTGAAGGTGAGGACCTTCTAGCAAATATAAGTGCCTTCGGTAGGCAGGGGAAGGTGAAGACCTTCGGTATGAAGAAGAGGTATGAGGCAGATATATGTGGTTCACCCTAATGGAATGGGCTACGTCCACGGAGAAGTATATTCTCATTATAATATTGTGTATTTACATTGTACAAAGGGTTTGACCCAAAGGAAATGGGATGAAGGCCTAAGGTCAAGACCAAAGATCGAGCCAAGGCCATGGATCCGAAGGCCATTTTCGATCCTTTCTAAGTGGAGAGTGGTCTCCTTTTATAGGTGAAGGGAGCATTCTCCTCTTGTGTTTTGTCGATGTGGGACTCCTTGCATTGCTCCCACTTGCTTGGTTAGTCATGGTATCAACAGAGTCGTTGTTTGGTAAAAGTCCTTTTAAGGGTTAAGGAGTTGTCCAACGTTGTTCGTGAGTTGTTGGTTATCCGGTTTCCCGAGAATCACCATTCGTGAGGGTGGCTTTGGGGATGAGAAGGGGACGGGAGAGGGAGAAAGAAGAAGCAGAGGCAAAGGAGAGGAGGGGCGTCAATTCTCTGTAGAAGAAAGAGAGAAAGAATTAATTAAAGATAATTAATGAGATGAGAGAGAAATAATTAATTAATATGGTATCAGAATTTTAATTTCAATGTATAAATATTAATGGGAAATTTGCATAAATACCACATGAACTTTTAGACATGTGCGCCATTACCACCTGAACTTTTAATTTTAATTTTTAACCACCTAAACTTTGTTAAGTGTTATAATTCACTACCTAAGTCTAACTCCATTAAAGTTTCCGTTAAAGATGAGAGTATTTTCGTCAACTCACTAGAACTAAAAAGATAAAAAAATTTAAAAGTAAAAGAAAGTTAACCTAATTATACCGCGCCTTCGATACTCTTTCCAATACCACTCTCCCCTCACGCCTCCCCTTTTCCAATGCCACTCTATATACATCCTTGATCGTGTGTCTATACTTGTGTCAATCTTCAACTTGGAAAACAGAAGACTACTGAAATATTGTTGGTCAATATATTTGGGGTACACGGGGTCGCGATTTTGTATTTTGCCCCCTATGATATAAGGAGCTGGCTTCACTTTTCTTCTTTACTTTTCCATGTGATAAATTATTAATCTGTATTTTATAACTATATTCTATAAAATAGTAATTGCATTCTTATGCATACCCGCAACTTTGTTTGAATTCGCATGAGGTTGTCCATTTCATTAAGGCATGCCCCTTCAAATTCAAGAACCCACTCCAAGAAACGGCAAAAGACAGAGAAGTTAGGGGTGTATGCAGAGTGTGGGGGGTTTGGAGGAGAAGTGGCATTGGAAAAGGGTAGGGATATGAGTAGGGGAAGGTGTGGCATAATTAGGTTAATTTTTTTTTTTTAGGTTTTAAATTCTATTTTTTATTTTTAGTTCTATTGAATTGATGAAAATACCTTTATACTTAACAGAAACTTTAAAGGAGTTAGACTTAGGTGGTGGATTACAACACTTAACAAAGTTCGTGGTTAAAAATAAAAATTAAAAGTTTAGGTGGTAATGACGCACATACCTAAAAGTTCATGTGGTATTTATGCAAATTTCCCAATATTAATTTAAAAATATTGTTTTGCCATGTCAAATTTAATCTCCACCATTAAAAGTGGAGTAATCTAATGGCCTAAATTTTTTTGTCAAAACTTGTGTCAAAAATATGGTTCCACGGATCTCCCCCTATATATATGCGTGTGTGTGTATATATTGAAATGAAAATTGAATTATTTTGGGTTAAGGGCTATGAAATTGAATACATGTCTCAATCTCAGTGTGTGGTTGGAGTTTTTATAGATACATATAAAAATTGAAGCTCAACGCACACGCAAAAGGGAAACGAAATAAATCCAAATTTGAGTTCATCGCAAGCGAAAATTGGTAACGAAAAATATGTAGGTGGTAGATTGCAAAACTTTATAAAATTCAAGTGGTTTAAAATAAAAATTAAAAGTTCATGTGGTATTTATGCAAATTTCACTTTAGTTAATGGGTGCAAGAATCCGATTTTGAGAGAAAAGGTGGAATCCTAAGTAACAAAATACTCTATTAAAAACAGGAGTTTATCTCAACAACGCAAAAATAGGGTAATCTTTAGCGAATTTTCTCTCTAACATTCTTTTTTGTCATTTCTTTCTCAATTAAAACAATATCATTAATTACAAAAAGAGACATAAAATATATTTACATATATGCCCTTAGTAAAAACTAAACGTTTGTAAGAGTTTCGACTCTCTTTTGGTTCTCGCGCGCTCTCCGTCTCCTCCCCCTTCCACTCTCACCCAATCACCCATCCTGTAATCATGATTCACTCTCAATTCTGATTTGATGCTTTGAGATGCAATGATTTTGTGGATTTTCCAATAAGGAAGAGAGAGATATGAGTGCAGGGAGTTGTGGGGAGGGTTGGGTGCGTTGAGAATTTTTTGGGATGGGTGGGTTGCGGGTGACGGTGGAGGGTGTGAGTCTGGGGTGGGGATTGGCAAGAAGGTGGGTGCGGGAGGGTGAGTAGAAGATCACGGAGAGAGATAATTATTATTTTTTATTTTATTTCATTGTTGTTTTATATGTGATCTTGTTTTATTATAGTCCTGCAGGTAAACGAGATCGTTTATGATTTGAGCCCAACGCAAACTAAACTTTTACAGCCCAGCCCAACCCAAGTGAGAGGGTCCATGAGCACTAGGTCTGGGATTTACCTAGGGTTTCTTTTGCTAATGTTTACGTCTTCTCTTATATAGCAAACGCAAACCTAGGGTTTCATTTTCTCTGAGGCAGAACCAGCATCAGCCGCCATGGTAGTTATTCGCCTCCTTCACTTGAATTCTCTCTCTCTCTCTCTCTCTCTCTCTCTCTCTCTCTCTTCGTCTTTTCTCAGATTATCATCTGAAACATCAGAACATTGCGTTTCTTACCTTTATTGTTGCTACCCCCTTCTCTTTGCACCATTGCAAAAGTTTCTTCCTACACTTTATCAACTTTCCACTCCACCGTGAAATTCCATTACCAGGGACTTCTTCATGCCAACAACTTTGTACAATTTCCTTGCAAACAGTGTCTTCAGCCCATTTTGCTTCAAAACGAAAAACTTTCCTTCCTTTTTCATGAACTGGATTATTGTCCATCATTAGTGGCAGGGTCTAGGGTTTTGGATCCCCAAACTTGTTCGAATTTCGGCTGCTCCATCTTTTCCTTTTCAATTCTGTCATCGATTTACTTGAATGTGGTTATGTTTTGTTCATCAGCACCCGAAGGATTTCGTATTGCGAAACCTAGTTTAGCTTCTGAATCTCTACCGGTTCAAATGCATTTAACCTTCGTCTTTTGTTTCAGGTGAAGTACTCCAGGAGCCCGACAATATCACCAAGTGTATGTGCTCTTATCGCTTCTCACGGTTCTAGATCTCGTCGTTTATCTTTTATGCGAATCTGAGCTGAATGGCTTTGATTTTGTTTTTAATTTGGGTTTCTCTGGGAAAGTCGTTTTGATCTAATAGCGGCTTGTATTTTTGTTTCATTTCTTACAGCCTGCAAAGCAAGGGGTTCTGACCTCAGAGTTCATTTCAAGGTATATGTTATGCTTGCCATCAGTTGCATGTGACTTAAGGTTGAGTAAATGATGGCACATTTGAACATACATATGAATTTTGAAACCTGATTATAAAAGCAGGGCTTAGTTGCCTTATGTGAACTAGGCTCCCGTATATGTCAGGAATATCAACTGCATTGTTTTTGGGTGAGCCTCTGTACTTGCATATGTTGCATGTGACTGAAGGTTCAGTTAATAATGCAACATTTGCAAATGTCTGTATATATAAAAAATTTCAAAGCTTGATGGAGTGTGATAATTTGTATTGTTATTGACTTTGCATCATGGGTGGTAATACCTTGATTTGGTTTCCTTGTCAAAAGGACTTTGTGCTATAGAATTATCCCGGTCACCTCTTGGTAATTGTACTAAAATACGCGTTCTGAATCTAGTAGCCTTTATTCTGATGCAAAGTCTTGGGATATCAATTGCTAATCTTGTAAAATATGCATTGTCATAGTTGTACATTCTCTTTGAAGTACTCATTTTGAAGTGTTAACTTGTGTTTTTATTTCTCACAGAACACGAGGGAAACTGCCTTCGCTATCAGAAAGTTGCCCCTAGTCAAGGCAAAGAGATATTTGGAGGATGTTCTGGTCCACAAGCAGGCCATTCCCTTCCGTCGTTTCTGTCGTGGTGTTGGGCGTACTGCTCAGGCAAAGAACAGGCATTCCAATGGACAGGGACGCTGGCCTGTCAAATCTGCCAAGTTCATACTAGATTTGCTTAAGAATGCTGAGAGCAACGCTGAAGTATGTTTCCATCTGGCTTTTCACTTTATTGCTGTTATCTTTATTTGTTCTGGAGACTAATAATTGCTGTACAATCTTTCAGGTGAAGGGTTTGGATGTTGATTCGCTAATCGTATCTCACATCCAAGTCAATCAAGCACAGAAGCAAAGGCGCAGAACCTACAGGGCTCACGGAAGAATCAACCGTATGTTCCAAACTTTGGCCTTCTTATTGTTGAGAGTTGTTCTTTTTGTATTGATTTATATTGCTAAACCTTTTGCAGCCTATATGTCATCCCCCTGCCATATTGAGCTGATTTTGTCTGAGAAGGAAGAGCCTGTCAAGAAAGAGGTAATTTGATGATGATACATCTAGAGTATCATGTTGAAAGCTTTGGAAGCTAGTGACTGATTAATTTGATTTGCCTTGCATCTTCCTGATACTGTGTCTTCATTGCAGCCTGAGAGCCAGTTGGCAACTAGCAAATCTAAGAAGTCTCAAGCACTTCGAAGTGGTGCTTCTTCTTAAAGTGTCACAAGAAATCGAAGAGGAGTTATCGATTCATCGTTTTCATTGAAATGGTTTTTGGTTGCATTTTATATAGCTTGAGATGTTGTGGGTAGACAATTTTTGGAACTCAGTGTTTTAGTTTCAGATTATGTTATGTTTTGTTGGAGAATATGCTTGAAAGTCTATGCTAATCATAATTAGACCCCATCAATATCATGAGCCTTTTATATATTCTTGTCTGCCCGTTTTGATTCATTGATTTGATTTGTTGTCTTAATTTTCCCTTGTGACGTTGTGCCCTAGAGGCGCAACAGTGTTAACTTGTTTTTGAGTGTCTAGGAATTACCAATCTCCAATCTAGACAGTCAATCTTTTCATAACAGAGCTTTCAGTTAATTAACAAGTAGTTAACTTTGCCTAGTCCTTTCTTTCTTTTCATAATCCAACATTCAGTCTATCAATCGCCATTTAAATATCGTCTTTAGAAATAAATAAAAAAATCATTGAAATTAAAGATCGGTTGACGTATCAATTAAATGAACACTTGTGTTACAAAAGATTCTTGAATTAAAGGAGAAAGCATCCCAAGCCGCAGCCACAGCAGCCTGTGATCTCAAAGAAGAAAGCCTCCAAGTAAGAAGTAAGTCAGTTGTGACTGATCACAGCAATGGAGAGTAGCATTTGATAGGTTTTTCAGTCTAGTGCCTGAGAGCGCTAGTTTTTCACCACCCGCTTGGATTGTGCCTAGTCCTTTCAGCCTAATAAATAAGACAAAAGATTGTGCCTAGTACTTAGGTTATGTTAGTCTCAGTCTCAAGTCTCAAGTCTCAAATGTTTTTGTTTGTGTTTATTATGTAATAGGTAGGCTTATAAATATGTTGAGCACTTTGTGCTTAAGAGTTGTTATACCTACATTATTATCTTGAAATGCAGATTGAACTATTCAGGGTTAAAGGCTATGAAATTGAATACAAGCGCTAGTCTCAATCTTGACATGGACTCTTTTTGCGCTTTACACCTTTCCTAAGGATTCATTAACGCTCTTGTACCTTTCCTAGAGAAAGTACTAATGCCCTTATGTATGGTATTTTTCGTAGAAATAGTATTTAGAAAAACTCAAACGTTTTTTTTTCTTTGCACAAATTAATCTCAAAATTCAATAATATATCACTCATAATTGAATAATTCAACCAAATAACTTACGATTAGAAATAGTTTGAGTTATGTTATTTAAATTACATCTTTTGGAGGTATATTCTTATATAGCCTTGGGCTTCTAATTAATGTGGAAGGTCGACGGTCTATCCATGGGTGCCATTGTCACGTCCCAAAATCGAGACATGTGACAGCGGGCACGTCTTGAGGATCGAAAATATAACACCTAAGTCCAAGGGTTATACTCCCAAGATTCTCAAAATACGCTAAGCTTTTATAAATAAATTAAAGCGGATTGGATCAGTGTTTAACGACGGCGGAAAAATAACTTATAATATTATACAAAATTTATTTGAGAGTTAAACCAACCCCAGAGGTCATGGAATAGTTTTAACAACATTAGAAATTGTTTTACAAACTGATAATGAAAATATACCAACCATCTAGAATTCAAGTTTATACATATGTAGTGAAACATGTTCAATTTGTGATGAATATGGTTCACAGCCTGACAACAATGTGAGACCACGAGCCAAATGCGACAAGTGAGGAGGTCATACCAAGATGTCACCCACAAAGGAATCTACAAAAAAGTAAGGGTAAGCATAACATACGTTCATTTGCCCCGTAGGAGGCTCCGGCCAGGTTTCAAAATAAATAATGAATATAATAATGATAATAGTAATGACCGGAAATTTATTTCAAAATAAGTGAAAGAATACGCACAAACACAAACCGTATCCATTTATTGTGGATCCAAAACCAATTGGCATTCTCAAGCAATTTTCGTAAACATTTTTCGAACGTTCTGTATCCGCTTGTCCGACAAGCGATCCTTTAAGGCCAACTACCTATACCAGAAATTTAAAGCTGAATCCAACTCCTTTGGTACGGTGGCGAGGGTGTCCATTTCAACCGATTACACCTCATAGGGTGTCCATTTCAACCGGTTACACCTCATCGACTATACCTCATGTGTAGGGTATTGGTAAAGTCTGTCAGCGTAACCCCTCCGGAGGTTTAGGGAATCGAAACCCAAGGAATTCACTATGCCCCTTTCACCCTCGGGTCGTCGAGGATAATGTCCGCAAAAGTATACCCTCAAACTTGAGAGAACCAAAGCCAAACATTCATAAAACCAAGCATATATGACAATCATAAACGGTGCGGTTTTCACACACAACAATATATACTATGTCATACATACATAAAATACAAGTCCAAGAGTGGGTCCCCTACACGGAATCCAAAGGCGATGCGATTTGCATTACGCACATTTGAACTCAAATTGTTCTTTCTTAAGCAACTGATTCCTAGTCCAGTCATTTAAGTCCGAGAGTGGGTCCCCTACACGGAATCCAAAGCGATGCACGATTTGCATTACGCACATTTGAACTCAAATTGTTCTTTCTTAAGCAAGCGATTCCTAGTCCAGTCATTTAAAAATAATTTTACTTAAAATCCTTCTTTGCAATTTAGTTCTTATAACTATCTTTAATTTCCCGTAGTCCTTTCACTAGTCAATAATTTCACTCGATCCTTACATTTTACCTTATTTGTCCTTTGGCACTAATACTTGTTTTAAGTTATCTTTTGTTCCTTCCATTTTCAAGACCGGCTCTTGGCCAACAATTCAGAGACAATTCCAGAAATCAAACCATCTTAAATCTTTACTTTAACCGTCTGGATTTTTCAGAATTTTCTGAGTGAACCTCCCAAAGACAAAGAACCAACTCAAATTATACTTGAATACTAACAAAAGCTTGTATCGAGTTGATCCACTCACGAGAAGGCTACACTGACTGGATTGCCAAGAGTTTTGGATATGTTCTAGAGAACAGAATTCTGAACACCTTCCATGAAGGATTTATTGTCATCTAGGCAAGGAAAATTGACAAACAAGAGTGAATATGGTGTTGTATAGTAATAAAAGCAGAATCTGATGAAGTGACGAATATGCTTACCACAGACATAGCTAGAGTATTTGGATTGCCTTAATTTTTGGATATGTTGTAGTTCTCAAACTGAGGAACAACTTCAGAGAAGGAAAGTTTGTCAAACGAGTAGTAGAGACTAAGGAAAAATGTTGAAAACCAAGCTGCAGAGAACTCACCAGCCATGGATGAACACATAAAGTTCATAGCCGATTTGAGGTAGCTAGACTGGTGCGATGATGCTAATTTTTGGGTATGTTATAGTCCTCGAGCAGGTGAACAACTTTTATGAAGAAGTTTTCTGATTTGAGCTTTAGAGATGGGAGTTCTATAGTGATGAACAGTGCCCACGATTTGGGTTTCCGAATAGGGAGAAGAAGATGATGAAGAAAGAAAATGAAAGGAAGAAGAGAGAGATGAAATGAACGTGAAATGAAAGGAAATGAGGGATAAAGGAAAGAGTAAAAGAAAAAGAATGATAAGGTGTGTCGGCAGCCCGTGTGTGTATAGTGCCGCACAATTAATTTATCGCTTTCTTATCTTTTCCTTTTTAAATTCTTTCCAACTTCCAAAACTCGCCAAAAATACTTCCGAGTTCTGAATAATTCTCCAAAAAATACCACACGCTCGTATGGACGTCTACTATTTTTCAATAATATCAAATTACCAAAATTCCAACTTCAAAGTATCAGGAAATAAATCCTCCCTTGAATAAACCAATAGTTAATTCATGAAAAGATTCATGACATCCAAATTACAATAAATTGGACCGGGAAATTTTTATTGTGACCTTAAATAAAATATTTGGAAATTTTCAGGGCGTCACGACCATGGTGGTTCGGCAGGTTGCGAGAACAATAGTAAGGCTAGTGGTGATGGGATACGTTGTGCGGTGGTGACTTTTATTAATTTAACATTGCTTTTTATAATTTTTTATCAAACGAAATACTCAAAATACATGTCACTATTTTATTAATACCTTATCATTTCTAATACACATTTTGTGCATAAATTTGGTGTCCCTAGGAGCACTCGAGTAAGTGTTTATCTCAACAATACAAATAGATGGATGTGGAGCGCAATACCTTTTGGAACTCTCATTTTCTACCTTTTTTCCATCTCATAAGCTATATATGAAAAAGATCCGGGTCTTAAAACTTTTTGAAAACCGAGGAAGCATAACGTGAAAGATTAGCCGGCAAAGCCCAATTATTAAGTCCGGTTTTAGATGGGTTACAAATTTTTAGATTGGGAGGAAGTGGACAAAAGGAAAGAAACTTCAAATACGAGGAAGCTGGGGAAAATAAAAAGAGAAACAAAAAAGTTGGCCAGCAAGAGTTTTTGTGAATTCCGCAACCTTAATTAGGAAAATTATGTGAATTTTTTCTACGCAATTTGTTTATGTTGGCTCTTATTTCTATAATTTTCTTTCTCCTTTTATATTTTGGTGATGATTACATAACAATGGTACAAAATTGCCATTTTCATCCTCGCAAGATCTACTATATATGAAGAAAAAAATTAAACTTTAGGGGCATGGAAATTTCTGAACACCTAACAAAGATAAACAAAACATATCCCCAATCTCAGCGCAACCTATAAATACAAGTAAATACTTGGGAATCTAGCTAATCATATCCCAATAATATCCTCATCATCATCAATGGCTATGGCTTGTACCATCGAAAGGAGGCTAATTTATTCAACCACAACAGCAACAACAAAAAAGTGGGCCGATGTGCTCCTACGAGCTATTAGGATTGATCGTGAAAAAGCTTGCTTCTAATGTCGTCGACATCATTTGCTTTGAAGCCGTCTATTCTTCTTGGAACTGCGATGCAAGATCGTATACCTCTACCCCATATCAACCCGTTACCTCCTAACTATCCATGGCTCATGCTCCCCATCCATCCCCATCCCCATCCCCAAACAATGGAGTTTGTGCCCCGAACCCCCTCCTCCTATTGATCATGAGAGCGGTGCTTCTTCAACCTTGCAGATAATAAGGTTTACAAGATGGACTGGAACCAGAAGAAAGCGTTTCATGGCAATAGTGCTTCTGTTTGGGCTCATCACATGGGTGGCTGTCGGATAAGGAGGTGAACACATAAAATAAAAATATGAAGAAATCGTTCATCTTTTTAGTCCCATGACTTGACAACGCTTGACTCTTCCATTGTTCAGGAAAGTCTTTAACTGCTAAAGTTGTGCTTTCCTCGGACCCCTCTCCACAACAACAACTTTGTCGTTGTAGTAGTTTATGATCTCTGCTTGGGACCGCCAGGGATATCATTCTATCACCACGGCGAGAGGAGGGGCAACAACTGCTTTGCATGGGTGACTTAGAGGGTTCACATTATCACTATTATGATATTGTATAATATTCCACACCAATGGCCAATTATTTGCACTGTCCACCAACCACTCAATTCAAGTTTGGGACTTCGGGGACACATATAATAATTATCCCACTAAGATCATGAATTTTCGACCTTCCATGGATCATAATGTTCTTGACGGCCCAATGACGCACCATAAAAAATGGTTGGTGGAGTTAATGGGTGAGATTTTGTTCGTGGAGCGGCAATGGTTGCGGTTGGGATCTCATACCAAAGGAGCATTAGACTTTTATGTCGGTAAGTTAAACATTGCTACCAAAACGTGGGAGAATGTGGAATGTTTGAGTGGCTGTGCTTTATTTTTGGCCAGAAATCAATTGGCAATGTCATTATCCACCTGGGAATTGCCAAGATTGGAAGAAAACTTGATTTACTTTGCGAGACACGTATCACGAGTATGATCCAAATAAGCGGAAGGTGCATAGGTGTTGGAGTAGTATTCAAATTCAACTTAGAAACTAAAGTTGTTAAGCCATGTTATTCAACTCAAGGGCATGTGAACGCTAGGTATTTGATAGGATTTTCCGTACCTATGTAAACAGGGTTAAAATCACATAAAATACTTGCAAGAATACAAGGTTATTGTAGTATAGTTGCTCCTGCAAGGTCGTTCTCCTCGAGGACTATTTAGCAATTTATGTATAGACGATTTCCAATTAACTAAAATTAAAGTTGAGAAAGTTGATTTTGATTTTGTTTAAAGCTAAAAACGAATTTAATTAAAAACACGATTAAAGAAAAGAGTTTTAGATATCAATTTATAAAAGCACTAGGGATTCACCGTCACCTAGCAATCCTATGAACTTTTACCAATTATTTATGATCAATGCATGCCACTTTGAAGGTTAGGTTTTCCTAATGTATATTCTACTTGGAACCTCCAACATAGAACGTATATCTAACATGCAACCCGTCCGGATGTTCGGATCAAATCTGAACATGAAAGACTCATTACGTTTTGTGAAAACCTTTTGAAAAACCATGCAACCCTTAAGAGCGTGATGTTCGCCTTAAGTGAACTTACAATTATTAATCACAAGAAGCCAGCGTCAATTCCAGGGAACCTTCCGATCAAAATTGCATCGAATTACTTTTCTAAATATCCTAATGGTGATCAGGCATCAAGACAAGTAGATAGTTTAAAACAGTGATTAACAATTCAAAGTATGCATGCAATCAATCATAAGCAATTAAATAAAAATCACATATTCATGCTAAGGCTAAGGTTTCACCCTAGCAAAAGGAAATTAGTTACGCATAATTATAATTGAAATCATGGAAAAAGATTGAATACACCTTGAAGTTGAAGATCTCAAGAAACCTAGCAATTGCTCTCCACAATGTCGCGTTTTTAATAAGTAAAAGATGATAGAATAGACTCCTAAAATTGTTGTGAAAAGGAACTTAAATACTACCTAAAACCTAGCTGCCCAATGCAGCTTTTCTTTTCCCACAAGGAAACTAATTAAAATAAAGTAATACTAGGAAGTAAAATCCAAATAGGATTAGAGAAATTCGCTCAAAATTTGCCCAGCCACGTTCTGGGCTCAAATCTGCTCCAAATCAGGCCCAAGATAGCTTGTTTTGAAGATAAAAATATTCTGAACACATCTCCAGAAGGTCACAAACCCATCCGAGGACATCTTGGGCTCCAAAAATGCAGAAAAGCAAAACGTCACTTTTAAAGACAAAGACACTGCTCCTTTAATTGACTGCCAGAAAATAATCGCTTGGTGGAAAAATCTGAAATTTTGATACGCTCAAGCTAAGTGACTCACGAACGTCCTCCAACTGGAATTACTCCAAAATTCATCCATTTGATTATGTTTTGCTCCAGATGAAGTCGAAAGTCCTATATTGCAAATATAATTCAAAGTATCAAAATTCTTCCAAAATATTAACCAAAATGTACTAAGAATAGGGTTAAATATATAATATAAAATATGCTCATTAGTATTCACCACCCGTTTGGATTTTGCCTAGTCCCTAGTGATGTTGGTATTGACTATTTTTGTTTATGTTTAACATGTAATAGGTCGATAGAGGCTTATGATAGGATAGAAGCTCTAGAGTTATATATATATATATATATATATATATATATTGCCACAGTTCTAGAGTTTTATATGAGTTACGTGTCTTGCAGTCATCCTACGAGTTAATTAGCATCTTAATGTCAATAAATTGTAGTGGTTGCATCGCTTATAGTGTGAAGCCAAAAAACAACGAATGAATGTTATGAGAAATTCCATCAATAATCTTTAGTTTGATCCATTGTACTGTGTTCCAATAGCATATATATATATATATATATATATATATATATATATATATATATTGAAATGGAAATTGAATTATTTTGGATTTAGGGCTATGAAATTGAATACATGCCTCAATCTCAGTGTGTGGTTGGAGTTTTTATAGATACAAAAAAATTGAAGCTCAACGCACACGCAAAGGAAACTAAATAAATCCAAATTTGAGTTTATCGAAAGAGAAAATTGGTAATGAAAAATATGTAGGTGGTGGATTACTTTATAAAATTAAAGTGGTTTAAAATAAAAATTAAAAGTTCATGTGTTATTTATGCAAATTTCCCTTTAGTTAATGGGTGCAAGAATCCGATTTTGAGAGAAAAGCTGGAATCCTAAATAATAAAAGACTATTAAAAAACAGGAGTTCATCTCAACAACGCAAATAGGGGAATGCTAGCAACTTTCTCTCTAACATTCTTTTTTGTCATTTCTTTCTCAATTAAAACAATATCATTAATTACAAAAGAGACATAAAATATATTTCCATATCTACCCTTAGTAAAAACTAAACGTTTGTAAGGGTTTCGAGCTCTCTTTTGGTTCTCACGCGCTCTCCGTCTCCTCCCCCTTTCTCTACCTCTTCTTCTGCTCACCCCTTCTTCCCCTAAAATTTGGCCCTCACCCTACTCCTCTTCATCCCTCCACTCTCACCCAATCACCCATCCTGTAATCATGATTCACTCTCAAATCTAATTTGATGCTTTGAGATGCTGTGAGGTTTTCGGTGGGTTTTCCAATAAGGAAGAGAGAGATATGAGTGGAGGAGTTGTGGGGAGGGTTGAGTGTGTTGATAATTTTTTTTTGGGATGGGTGGGTTGGGGGTGAGGTGGAGGGTGTGGGTCTAGGGTGGGGATTGGCAAGAAAGTGGGTGGTGGGGCGAGTAGAAGATCAAGGAGAGAGATAATTATTATTTTTTATTTTATTTCATTGTTGTTTTATATGTGATCTTGTTTTATTATAGTCCTGGCAAAAACGAGGTCGTTTATGATATGAGCCCAATGCAAACTAAACTTTTACAGCCCAACCCAACCTAAGTGCGAGGGTCCATGAGCACTAGGTCTAGGATTTACCTAGGGTTTCATTTTGCTTATGTTTATAAAAGCACAAGTCCTAAACAAAATCGCCTCTTACGTTAAATAGCAGCGAACCCCTTCTTTGAGGCGACGACATCGGCCTCCATGGTACCGATTCGCCTCTTTCACTTGAATCTTCTCTCTCTCTCTCTCTCTCTCTCTCTCTCTCTCTCTCTCTCTCTCTCTCCCTCTCTTGCATGCGAAACCTACCGCTTCAAATGCATTTAACCTTCATCTTTTGTTTCAAGTGAAGTACTCCGGGGAGCCCGACAATATCACCAAGTGTATGTGCTCCTATAGCTTCTCACGATTCTAGATCTCGTCGTTTATCTTTTATGAGAATCTAAGTTGAATGGCTTTGATTTTGTTTTTCAAGTCTCCTAAGGCGTGGTTTGGAAGGTTTGCGGCGTCTATGAAGCAAATTGGCTATGTGCGAGTAACTCATACCATACCTTGTTTTTGAGCGTCACAAAGTTAAATTGACGGCTTTAATTATTTATGTTGATGATATGATTGTGACTGGGGATGATCATGCAGAAATGCAAAGTCTCCATAAGTATTTGGCTTCGGAGTTTGAGATAAAGTCATTGTGCGATTTGAAGTGCTTTCTTAGGATCGAAGTTGCTAGATCTAAACATGGCATTTTTTTGTACCAACGAAAATATGTGTTGGATTTGCTTGCAGAAACTGGAATGTTGGATTGTAAACCTATTGATACCGAGTGAAGCGGAATCACAAGTTGGGGTTGTATCATGATCAAGTCCTTACTGATAAAGAACATCATCAACGACTTGTGGGAAATTGATTTATTTAGCTCATACATGTCCTAATATAGCATATGCGATGAGTGTCATAAGTCGGTTTATGCATTATCCTAGTGAAGATCACATAAGTGTTGTGATGCGTATTTTAAGATATCTAAAGGTGACTCCTGGCAAGGGATTATTGTTTTATAAATATGGTCAAATGGTTGTGGAAGGGTATACGAGATGTTGATTGGGTTGGTTCAATTACTAATAGGTGTTCTACTTAGGATATTTCACTTTCGTTGGTGGTAATCTTGTTACTTGGAGAAGTAAGAAACAAAAAGTGGTGGCGGATCAAGTGCGAAGTCGAGTATCGTGGGATGGCTCAAGGTGTGTGCAAGTTATTGTGGTTGAGGAGATTGTTGAGAGACCTTGGGTTTGAGCCACAGAAACCCATGGATTTATATTGTGATAATAATAAGGATGCAATTGTGATTGCTCATAACCCTGTGCAACATGATCGTACGAAGCATGTGGAAATTGATCGACATTTTATTAAAGAGAAGTTGGATGATGAGATTATTTCTTTTCCATTCATAAGTTCTGAGTATCGGTTGGCAGATGTTCTTACAGAAAATTTGTTTCTACAGTGTCTTTCTCAACTCGCTTGACAAGTTGGGCATGCGTGACATCTTTACTCCAACTTGAGAGGGAGTGTTGGCAAGATCCTAGTTTGATTAGGAGATTTATTTCCTATTCTATTAGGATTTTATTTATTTCTTTTTGTAAAAATCTCTTGTAATTATGATTTTATTTTATTTCCTTGTATAACCTTATTAGGGTTCATCCACTTGTATTATAAATACCTCTATTTGGAGAATGAAAATTTTTTACCCCATATTATTTGACTAAAAAACTTATAAGTAAAAATTTAAATCCCACAAAAGGAATAAGTAATCTAATAAATTACAGAAAACTTTAGTAAATTACAGAAAACTTTAGTAAATAGATGAGGAAAATTTTAGAAAACATAGTTGGTGGAGTTTTTTTTTTAAAAATTTTTTTTTATACATATGATAGTCTACTACTAATGTGATTTTTTTAAAAAAAAATTATAATCATTCTAGGCCTACTATGAACTTTATTTATTCCCAACAAATAAGACATTGTCACATGAGTTGATCTATAGTATTATTGTTAAATATTTAATTTTTACTACTTTTTGTTAGGTTATTTTCAATTTTAAATATTCATAATATAAAATAAAAAATACTTTGAAAAATGTCTCCCCTTCGTTGAGAAATTGTTATGCATAAAATCTTATACATACCACATTGTATTGCAATGTTATATGGCTAAATTTTTTGAAATGTTATGTTTCAAGAATGTAAAATAAACGTTCATCTTATAAGCGGTAGTTTAGATTTACATTATAACACATAATCAGTCGGTGCCTACAAAATTAACAATTGTTGTGAGGCGCCTATCAAATTAACAATAGAGCATTATCATGCATAAACAAGGTGCGTAGACATCAAAATTTTATCAATTTAATTAAAATTCAGAATTTAACTAGTCAAAGTGGACTGGAAAAATCGTGGGTCCCACACAAAATACACGTGGCATATGACTCATTAAGATAAAGACGGACAGGAGATGACACATGTCGGCATCTAAGAGCTTCATCAATCAAATCAAATCATACGCCAAAAAGGAATAAATTATTCTTAATTGGTCATCTTCCTAAATCATAAGTTAATTTCTTTAAATGAAGGATTTTGATTTAATTAAGAGCTAATTAAATCAATTAGCTCAAATTAAATCAAATCGAAATCAATCCCACAAATCAAGGGATTGATTGGGGATTCCAAACTAAGGCCCAATTATTGGCCTATAAATACTAGGCTCTCATTAAGAAGAAGGGACCTGGAGAAAAGAGGCACACACACTCTGGCAAATTAGAAAGCTCTCAGCCCAAAATAATACCTAAACTCTCAAGTTCTTCATCAAGCTCGTGGAGAATCACCAAGCATAACAAACACGTGCCGATTCCTTCACCCCAAAGCCGAAGACTTTCCACCACGTGACACTACTTGTGGTCTGACGTGCTCGAGATCAAGCCGTGACGGCCCTCGGCGAAGTCTCAAATTTCGATTCAAGATCAAGTGCTTGGCACCCTTGAACCGTACACACCCTTGGAGATCGATCGGAGGAAATTCTTTTATTTTTGTAAAGAATACTCACAAAGATTGTAACCTACACACTTGATAAATCAATACAAACATTATTTTGTACACGTGTTCTTGTCTCATTTGTCGCAGGAAATTCGTGTTTACAAGGTGTCCATGGAAGAATCCCCATTGTGGAGGCTCATGACCCACTATCATCTGTATGGAACTACTACCTTGGAGTTGATTGAGAATTAGAAGAGAAGAAAAGATTTTGTGGCTTGGTCAAAGTCAATGGTCAATCGTTGACTCGACACTTGACACGATCAACAAGGTTGACTGGGACCAATACTTGTTAGACAAGTTAGTGACTTAATTTATTAACTTAATTTATTAAGTCATTAAAAGAATTAAACTATTTAGAATAGTTTAATTTATTCAATTAAAGTTATAGAACATAATTGGGTCTCACATGACTTAAAGAATAAAGAAATGGATCATAGGACTTTAGACACCTGTGACACAATATAGGATAAATGTGAAGGACCAAGATTGCCCAAAATTAGGCCACCAAAGGGGACGTGTGGCACACATGTGGAGTTAAGTCCACATGTGTCACACATATGGGTCTATATATTAGAAGCTATAGCACCATCTTAAGTTAGGGTTTCAAGTTGGAAATTTGGTAGAGAGGAAATATCACACCTCTCTCTCAACATCCCCCTTGGCCGGCCACTTGGTAGAGTGAGGGGGCTAGCACTCTCTTCTCTCCCAAGTTCTGGTTCTCTCATCTCATCCATCCTTAGTGAAGAGCTTTCGGGAGGTGCACATCTTTGTACCTATTTGAAGAGTCATAGTGGAGAATCAACAAGAAAGAGATCAAGCACACTACTTGAACACCTTTTGAGGGTTCAAGATTCACTCAAGAGTAACTATCTTTTATCCCTCTCTTTAAAAGTAGATTAAAGAGTCAAAGGTGCAATTTTTGATAAACGTACAAAGATTTGGTACTAATAGGATTTGTATGAGTTTTTATTTTGTTTTCGCTAATTTAATATGAAATATGTTAACACTAGATAATTCATTATCATATCTAAGGGTTTTTGAAAAATTACCCAATGCATTATTTTCCCTTCAAAGAGGATTCTAAAACTTGTAAATTACAAGATTAGGTACAGTGCGAGATTTTGCACACACTACAAAAAAATTGGGCAATAATAACCTTTTTGTGTGTGACTATTGTTACTATTAGTCACTTTTATTTGTGACTAATGGCTTTGTCACCTTACGATTCACGATTAACGAGTGTGTGATATATGTGGCCGTAACTATTGGTGTTTGTCACCATAATAAACCATTCGTGATATGTGTTTGTCGGGTAAAGTACATCATGTCCAATCACCATTAGTCATACATATTTTATTACTTTGTAAGGCAATAAGTATTTTATTATTTTTCAGGCAATAAGTATTTTATTATTTTGTCATGTCCAATCACCCTTAAACCACCAACATCTCAAACCCACCCAACTCCAAACAGCCGCTCCCACCCCCACCCAACACCGTCAACCAAACCACCACTTCACGGGCGGCAACATCACCTCCATCTCCCCTATGTCCCAACCACACGATTTGTTTTATTTTCATTTTGTTCTCCCTAAATATCCTAGCCATACCACTTTTTCTTGTTGAATCCTAAAAACCACTTTAGATCCAGATCTAGAGATTTTGTTTCGAGAGACAAAGAGTAGGGAAGATGTCGAGAGGGAGAGAGAGAAGATGAAGAGAGGGAGGGAGAGAAGGAGAGAGAAACCAGAGAGAAAGGGGGAGAGAGAGAGAGAGAGAGAAGACGAAGAGAGGGAGGGAGAGAGGAGGAACATGATTTTGATCCATGTTGGGGTATGGATAATATTCTACCTGTTGAGGAGGAGGAAGAGGCCTAACGGTGACAGTCTTGGCGGGCCAGCCACCATGGTACTCGTCTCTGTTGGCGGAGTGCTTTGGGAAGTATGGAACTTCTTCTGCAGGGGAAGTATGGAACTTCTTCTTTTGATGCTTTGCTTTTGCGTAAAATAATAAAAAGTAGTTCTAAAGGCAAGATGAAAAGACGCGACAGAGACCAGTGAGAGAGAGAGTGAGGGATAGGGAGAGGGAAAAAAAAGAAAAAATAAAGAGGGAGTTGTCCTCTAGATTTGCGACGTGGAGGTAGTGCACTGATGGATGGTGGTTATCTTGCCAGCACATAACAACAGTATCGGCATCCATTTCCTTGGCTTTAGTTGGCTACACTTTGTGTAGGGTAGTCTATATTATATTACTTTTTAATGTCACTCCAATAATTTAATTTTATATTTATTATTTTTAATTTGAATGTCACCAATAATGGTCAGGAATTCATTGACCAACCTTCCCATGTCACCAAATTAATTTTGTTAATGAAAAAGGGTGACTACTGCCCTATTTTTGTAGTGACATGGATTACAATGTTATGGTGCACCCCAATTACGATGTTTTCGACCAGGTCATCTCCTTTCAAATATTTGTTTCTTCATATTTCTACTTTTATTATGGCCCAAAAGAAAGAAAGAAGAAGCGAGACCGATCCAATCTATTTAGAACCCATAAACATAAAAATAGAAAGTTTCCCATACAGAGGCTCTTAATCCCAATTAAACGGGGAAGAACATTTATTGTTTAAAACTGCTCCTAAATCTAGAAGGGCGTTGAAAGGGGTAACTTGTCCAAAGCTTTAGCTACTTGAACTCCCTAGCTCTGCATGGATACGCAGAAATCAACCCTGTATATTCCTAACCTAGGAAATGCAAAATCCTTTGTATTATTATATTATTCGACAGATATGGCAAGTGGTATCAAGCTCTGCTTTGCCATGCCCTTCTTCTATGCTTTTATGGTGGTGGGTGTGTTCTCTCAAGCAGGGGCGGATCCATTAAAGGGACAAACAGGGTCGCTTGACCCCATGGACGCCAGAAAATCTCCACAGCAACTCCAATGTTGACCCCTTGAAAGGTTGGTGGCGACCCTAGATGGCCACCAACTGTTCGACGAAATGCTCTAAAGAGCCTCTGAGCTCCTATGCGCAGGACTCCAGCTCTCTTCTTAGATGAGTTGTATGAGTCTCTTTGGCTCCCTCAGTTCTCTTCTTAGATGGTTCGTGGGGTTGAATATTGATGAAAGAGGGAGCAGAGGAACGTACACGGAGAGATATATATGAGGATTTTTAATTTGGTTCTGGCTTTCTCTTATCTTTTGTTTTTTCGGAGCTAGGCAGTGTAGTGCATACATAGCAGCAGAGCACTACACTTGCCCAGTACAATCTACAACCCTCCAAACCTGGTATGGAGTTATGTTATTTATTTTTATGATGATGCTGATATGGAAACATCCAATTGCATGGTGTGTTTCATGCAATCATGGACATGTGGCAACTCATGCAACCTCTCTATACCACTGTCCTTTTAAAATTGAACACAGCAATAAGGCTAGGCTAGAGTACTAATATATAGCAGCTTCCTTTTCACAAGTTCGATGTATAGGCCATTGGCATCTTGTAGCAATCCATCTCCCATTTCACAAGTTCGATACATGAAAAAACATATCTCTCACCTTATAGTTTTTGTGTTGTTAAATAGCTAAGTTGATTATCAATTATTTTACCTCAATTTTTCATGTAGGTGAGAGTTATGGTTTTTCATATATTGATGATGAACCCTCAAGGTTAAAAAATTTGGAAAATTTTACACGTTGACCCTTGGGATTAAAATCACTGGATCCGCCACTGCTCTCAAGCACACCCAAGTTCCAACCCCACCAATTTCTCTGACTGTCGATCAGTCCGACAATGGTGACCACACTAAAATACAAGGCGACATTGACGCGGTACCATCGCATGTGTCTATTTGCGTTCGACATGGTGTCGACCAAAAAAGTTTATATGCCTAGATACAAACCCTTTATAATAATGAGTGGCACAAATACAGAGCAGACCATAATAACTTGGAATCAAGCCGGATGAATAAATCAAACCGCATTGTTCGCTGTGTGAGCTTCTGATTTTATAAGGCGCCAACTCACAATTCAGATATATATATACACTCCTCTTCTATTAAGGAACCCAAACTCTCTATTTTTCAAGTTTACGAATAGTCTATGTATATATAGTGTTTTAACATAGAATTAATTTTACATAATTTGAATTGGTGAGTGCATAATACATATGAAACCGGTGACAAAATAGTGGCACAAGAGTATCATAAGACAAAGTAGCATTCTATGAGTGCAGAATTTTGTCTCATCAGGATGCCTTATTGGACGAGATGGGCAAGCACTGCTTCAAAGACTGCTACATTCAAGGAGACACTAATTTTATATTGGGAAGCGCGATACTTCTTTATATGAGGTATATATCTACTTACCATTTAATTAATTAATTGTTAATTAAATATTAATTAGGGCCAAAGTGGCCCAACGACCGAATTCTCCTTTTGAGGAATCTGGGTTCACCTTCTTTGGTGCAACATCACCTCCGTCAATACGACACTCTTGAGATGGCCATATGCCACAGTCGTATTTGCCTACACTCAAATGTCAAACGTGGTTCTGCCACAAGGCTGGGATGGTTGGGTTGGGGCATGTCCCCTACAACTTAAGGTATATATTTTCGAGTGCTATATTTTTAATTACTCTATTGTCTTTTAATCTTTGATTTGTTTTGTAATTTGGTTTTAATTTGATGTGTACGTGCTCATGCAGTAAGGTTTACCATAGGGAATACAACTGTTTTGGACTAGGAGCCGTGACAACACAAAGAGTTAAATGGGCACACAAGCTTACCGCTAGAGAATCTGCAGCCTTCATGACTTGGGCTAGTGCCCTTCGATTCACGATTATTGGTCGCGATGGAGAGGAGGAGAAGGGAAACATGGAGCTCCCACTATGGTTCGTCCCTGCTGCGGAGGAGGAGGAGAGAGCAACATGGAGCTTCCACTCCCATTGGAGGAGAAGGAAACAAAGCGAAGAAGAATGAGAGAAATAGACAAGGCGCTCCACCTCGAGCTCTCACTGCCACGCCTTATCCCATTGGAGGAGAAGCCACTCCACGTCCAGCTCTCGCTGCCACACGTTCCATTGAAGGAGAAAGTGCTCCACCTCGAGCTCTCACTGCCACGCCAAAATAGCATTATTGTTTTTAATAACAATAATGTTATTTGAACAAAACTAGTTGGACCAAGTAGTGCGCAAAGCAAATACCAAGCTTTGTGCGCTACTTGGTCTTCGTCTTACAGATTTAATTAGTTGGCATACCTCCATTAATATATGTTGGTCATTTCATTATAAGTTTGTATTTGTATGTGGATTTTGGGGATATGATGTTTTTATGTGTGCATGGAAATGTGAGCGGGAACTAATCTGCAAGCCAGACGAGTGATGTATGAAGAAGTTTCTATCTCTTTACATGCATATACATCTTTTTACTTATAGAACGGCTAATTATTGTGCTATTGTGTGGGGTAGAAAAAGTTGGATACCGCACTGAAAATAACTAAAAACTATCTCACTGAAAAATAAGGTTAATGGTCGAGCGGATTACAACAGTGGTTGTGGCCCTCTCCTTGCTTAGCGGATTTCTTTTCTCTCAATGTAACCAACAAATAAAAGTACTGTTAAGCGAACTCTAAAATTAATTGAGTGCAGCCTCTACCAAATTATTTATTGAATTACTAATTTACGAATATAAAATGATCAAAAGGATATATTGAATTATGAAATAAATGTAATTTTAGTAAGTACACCCTACTCACCATATTCAACTCTAATCAAATTAGAATTTCATATTTTGATTACAAACATATTTGAGATAAAAATTCAAAGTTTTTGTCAGGTGTTAAATTTTTTATATCACTCGCATAGTTCTGACATCAATGAAGAAGAAGCTTTTGAGATAAGAAAAGATTGAAGGCTGCCGAGCATAATCCCTTGCTTGTATCAACCCCAATCGATGAGCTTTCCTACAGAGCCTTTTCACCAGTTTCAAATTTTTTAACCCCAAATCTCTCCAA
The DNA here is from genome assembly GCA_024362665.1 of Prunus padus. Lineage (NCBI taxonomy): Eukaryota > Viridiplantae > Streptophyta > Magnoliopsida > Rosales > Rosaceae > Prunus > Prunus padus. The sequence goes on along the minus strand of JANFAM010000016.1, from coordinate 25,601,771 downwards.
TTTTCTCAGTCTTAAGCTTCTGACGTATGCCCCAGTGTTGGTTTATGTTTGACCGAATAGAATGGCCTAAGTGGTGCCAGGAAGAAATGTGCAACCTGCAACGTGTGAAGAAATATCATAAACTGAGAAGAATACATATTTAATGGTTATATGTTTTGAACATTAATGATGCCAACTTGCGGATATCCTCAGCACTAATCTCCTCATTAGATGAAATAGTATGAATCATGATTCATTGACTGGGCGACTACCTCAGGCATATTTTTCACTGAATAGGTCAGCCCCAGCAGAGGACAATCGTGCGTGTACGACTGCTAGGCCCTTGTAGAAGGTCATAACAAATGCCTCGGTAATTGCACTAGAGTTCCTGAAGTTTGCAAACCCAAAATCTGAAAAAAAAAAAACAAAAACAAAAGCACCAATTCATGTAAAATCACTAGTAAAAAAAAACCCTTGCGCGACCAAAATCAAAACTTCGTCGCTCAAAGTATTCTTGTGAGAAAATTTTGTGCAACGAAACACACATCGTCGCACAAAGTAACTTTCGTGACGAAACAACATCGTCGCGCAAAGTACTAACTTTGTCGTACAAAGTCTTGCAGCGACGAAGTATGTTTAGTCGCACAAAACTTTGCGCGACGAAACCTAACCGTTGCACAAAGTCTTGTGCGACGAAACACTAATTCGTTGCACAAAGTCTTTCGCGACGAAGTGTTTCGTCGCGCAAAGTCTTGCCCGAACAAAGTTAGTGTTTCGTCAGCGCAAAGTCTTTACAAAAATAAAAATTTATTTTTAAAATCTTTGCATAGCGTAATCCAAATATTTGAATTAGTTCATTGTATTCATATAAGGTCAAGGAGTGTAGCTGTAAAAAAATCATCAAAATCGGAGTTAAAATAACCGTTAAATCGTGATTTTTCGTTTACAAGCGTCGAAAAGTTGTGTTCCATTACTAGATCTCTAAATGTTTGTTTATTCCGATTTTGGCGTATATGATCTCGAAGTATATAAAAATAAGTTTGACGGTTGGATCATTGAAACTAGTTTCGTAGAATGCGTATGCCATCAAAACAATATATTCACTAACAATTAAGAGTTTATTTATACTTTCGTTAAATATAACATAAGATTTTGTGGTATCCACTAGTGTAAATATTTTAAATTGAAGATCAAATTCAGTCATTGTATTCATATAGGGTCAAGGAGTGTAGCTGTAAAAAAATCATCAAAATCAGAGTTAAAATAACCGTTAAATCTTGATTTTCATTTATAACCGTCAAAAAGTTTTGTTCCGCTACTAGATCTCTGAATGTTTGTTTTTCCGATTTTGGCGTATACGATCTCGAAGTATATACAAATAAGTTTGACGGTTGGATCGTTGAAACTAATTTCGTATAATGCGTATGCCATCAAAACAATATATTCACTAACAATTAAGAGTTTATTATACTTCGTTAAATATAACATAAGATTTTGTGGTATCCACTAGTGTAAATATTTTAAATTGAAGATCAAATTAAGTCATTGTATTCATATAGGGTCAAGGAGTGTAGCTGTAAAAAATAATCAAAATCGGAGTTAAAATAACTGTTAAATCGTGATTTTTCATTTATAACCGTCAAAAGTTTTGTTCCGCTACTTGATCTCACGAATGTTTGTTTTTCCGATTTTTGGGGTATACAATCTCGAAGTATATACAAACAAGTTTGACGGTTGGATCGTTGAATGGTGTGTGTATATATATATATTTATTAAGTAGCTTTAAATTTATTTATTTTGTACGTATAACACTTAAGAAATTGAATAGTATATATACTTATTAGTAGCTTTAAATTTATTATTGTAGTTAGGATTGGGTTTTGTTAGAAAAATATATTATTGTGGGTTTTATGTTAAAAAAAAAATATGAATTTGAAGGGAGTAAAGTCACATTTTCAGTAAACTTTATAATAATATATATATATTTTTAAATATAACAATGGAGTCGTTGTGCAAAAACCAATATACGGCGTCATAATGTAAACATCGTCGGGCAAACCAATTTATTTTTACTTAATTATACATTATAAATTTTAAGATATAGTTGTTTTCATAAGTTTTTATTATTTTTGAAAACTTTGCTGTGAATATCAATATTTCGTCGCCTAACCCTTATTTACTTATTTTTATACTTTATATTGTTAAACTAAATTATTTCTTTATTTTTTATTATTTTCTTTGTGAGGCGAAAACACATTTGGTCACCTAAACCTTATTTATATTTTAAATTGTAAAATAAAATAATTTTATTTTTATTATTCATAACAATTATTTTATTTTTGTTTTAGACTTTGCGCGACCAATATTTTAGTCACGCAAAACTTTAAAAATTGGCGGGTGCCAAAAATGGGATGCGGGATTTTTAAAAATTTTTTTTTTAAGACTTTGCGTGACGGTGTGGGTTTGTCGCGCAAAACTCTAAAAATTTGGCTGGCGCCAAAAATGGGGCGTGGGAAATTTTTTAAGACTTTGCGCGACAAACCAAAAATTAAATCGCGCAAAGTTTTTGGCGACAAACATTTAAATCACGCAAGACTTTGCGTGGACGAATTGTGGGTTTGTCGCGCAAAACTCTAAAAATTTGGCTAGCCAAAAAATGGGGCGTGGGAAATTTTTTAAAATTTTTTAAGACTTTGCGACAAACCAAAAATTTGTCGCGCAAAGTTTTGGCGACAAACACTTAGTCGCGCAAGACTTTGCGTGGAATTGTGGGTTTGTGTCGCAAAACTCTAAAAATTTGGCGGGCGCCAAAAATGGGGCGTGGGAAATATTTTTAAATTTTTTTTTTTTAAGACTTTCTTAGCGACAAACCAAAAATTCGTCGCGCAAAAGTTTTATGAGACAACAATTAAATCAGCGCAAATGTTTGCGCGACCAATAATCGTTTAAATCGCGCAAAGTGATACGGTTTTTAAAACCGAAATAACTCCTCCATTTTCTCAATGTCTTTCTCTACTCTTACCTATCCTCTCCCCAAATCCTACCATTTCTCTCACACTCACTCCTTTCACTTAATCTCTCTTCTCTCTTCACTATCTCTCACTCTCACTCACTCTCTCATCTCTCTTTTCACTATCTCTCACTCTCACTCACTCTCTCATCTCTCTCTCACTATCTTCTCTAATTTTCTTACACTCACTTCTCCCTCTCATTCTCACTCACTCTCAATCTTGCCAAAGATATATTCTCTCCAAGTTTTAAATTTTTTTCATTAATATGTGTTTTGGAGTTAGTTTTGAGTTTGTGAGGGGTTTGAGATTGGAGTTTGGGTTGGATTTTGGGTGTAACAATTTTAGGGTATAACAATTTTAGGATTTTATTATTGCACTTTGTTAATTTATGTGTACATTGTGAATATTATATATATTGGACAATTTGATCACTATTTTTCATATGGAATTTTATTTTGAATATGTCAATTTAAATTAAAGTAATTTTAAAAAATAAAATCATACAATTAAATTAAATTTAAAAAGAAAAAATTAATATAATTAAACGAATAATAAAACAAAAGTCAAAAACCTTCGCGACAAAATATTTTGTCGCGCAAACTACTAAATTAATTTATTTTAATTAAAAAATTTTAAAATTTTTTAAAATTTAAAATATTTAAATCGTCGCGCAAAACTTTGCGCCAGCATTACGACTTCGTCGCGCAAAGGTTTGGCGACCAACATCGCCAAACCGTCGTGCAAAGATTGGCGCGACCAACATCACATTCGTCGCGCCAAAGGTATGAGCTACCAACAACGCCGTCGCTCAAAGGTTTGCGCGACCAACAACTATCGTCGCAAACCCCTTTCTCCACGAGCTTTGCGACAGTTTTCTTTGCGACCAAAATTTTGTCGCGCAAAGTTTTGCGCGACCAATAATACTTCGTCGCGCAAAGTGTTTTGTAGTAGTGAATATGGCTCATTTAGTTTAGAGTGTTGTGTAATATAGTGTATTATAGGGTGCACCAGGGGTATTTTTGGTAGTTAAATAGGGTGTACTTAGTTAATTTTACATTTTGATTTAAATATTATGGTGTACTTAAATCATAGAGTGTACTCAGATTAATTTTAGGGTTCATTTAACAACATCCAAAATAAATAAGGTTAATGAATGTGCATTCCCAAACTACTTAGAATGTATAGTTAAAAAGTAAGCTTTAAGTGACCACTCCCGAGAAACCCTAGCCCCCTCTCTCCCAAAAAAACACTCATAGAACCGTTTTCATTTTGAGGAAGGAGGAAGCCACTGTTCTTCCTCCCCTCTCCTCTTTTCTCTTCCTCCCTTCTCCTCTTTAGATTCGGATCTCCACCACCATCCGTTTTGCGGTTTCTTATGTTTGGAATAAGTTACATAAACTCTTTGGGTTCTTTGTATAGTTTTCACCTCTCCTTTTGTGAGAGCTTTTCACCTCTCCTTTATGAGAGCTTTTCATCTCTCCTTTGTGAGAGTTTTATTTGTATTGTTATGACTTGATTTTTTTCAAGCTTTATCTTTTTATTTTATTTTGAGTTTGCAATCTTAGTTTGGATGCCTATGTTAGAGTTTCTTCGATTGTTAGTGGAGGAGCACGGATTGTGTTAATTTTGATGTTCGATCTCTCCGTTATTGTAATGGCACTTTGTGGCTAGTAACTTTTTGACTGAATAATGAATGCAATCCCAGAATTTCTCCACAAAAAAAAAAGTATAGTGAACTTAGGCGAAAGTTGGGTTCAAAACAATACATAAAATTGAATATTGATTAAATAATAATAAATATTCTGGGTAACATTTAGATACATAGCCATATACAATTGCTAGAAGAAAAAAACAAAATAATTGTAAGTCGCATGTAGCGTGATTGAAAAAGGCCTCTCGCTACGTGCTCACGAGGCTAGTCTTTTTTATTTTATTTTATCAAATAATGATATTCATTATAAAATTTCAGTAATACATCAAATACATGTACAAGACCACGAATCTCAATATAACTACAAAAGCAACATTTAAAAATGGAAAAACAACCCAAAAGGGAAAAACAAACCGAAAATGGAAACTAAAATCGGATAAAATTCACATAAACAACTAAAAATTCAAATCACCAAAATCTATCATAGCTGTTAAGTATGAAATTTGCATTGCCATTTCCTAGACTCTAGCATAGGTTGGGTATAAGTCTGTGAATATAATTTGCTGGAAGTCTTGGCACAACACATCAATTAGGATTCTCAAGGTTGGTGGATCGATATGATGAACTTGATTTCAGGTAAATCATGACATAATCATGCATTCATTATAGGATTCCTAGTTGGCGCTATTTTCATTCAAGCATTCGTAGTTGGACTCTAGTTTGATTTAAGTTAAAATACTATGAGCATGTTTTAATTACTATCCTAATTGGTTTAATTGAATAGTCCATGTTGTAGGTTTTTGACTAGAGTCCATATTGCATAAAATTCGAGAGTCATATAATTGAATAGGGTGTGTGGACACTTGGGTTTCTCTCTCACTAGAGAGAACCTGCTTTGAAGAAAATAAGAAAATCAACTCTCATGAATTGCAAGAGAGTTCACGTGGCTTAGTTGGTGGACTTCTATTGCAAAAAGGAGATATTGTCTCCCTAAAAGAGTGGCTGTTTTGGCGTCATTAATGTGGATCAAAAGTGAATCAAATCTGAGAGTCATGATAGGATAGCATGCATGGGCTGTTGAAATCAAATAGGTTTCTAAGAGTATCAAATTGAATAAATGGCTAGATATAGTTTTTATGGCTAGGTGCACTTCCGGGAAAAGGAGAGAATGGGTTTTGTTCAAAACATTGATGTGCATCTCTTTTGATATACAGCTTTGATATATTTTTAGTTGAGCATATAGAATTCCAAGAAAAGCTGCTGTGCGTATTTGAGATAAATCATCAAGTGTTCCATGTTTACTTGGTGATTTATCAAACACTTTAATCATTCATATTGCATTCATTTGCATTGTTCGGTGACTCACATGGTTGAGGGCATCAAGACTGTGATGGCGGTTTTCCTCCGGTGAGCTTGAATCAATCATGACTAGTATCGGATTCAACATAAGGAGAGTTGGAAGAACTCCGGCGAGCTTGAAGTAATCATGACCAGTATTGCGTTCAACATAAGGAGTGTCAAAGATCATCTCGTGACGAGGAAGTTGAGTTACGAAGAAGTCGGTAAACATTATCTAGAAGATGTCTAGGATAAGTGTGTGAGTAATTCTTGTAATCATCGTTCTATAGTGGATTTGTGTTGGGTGAGGAGTCCGTGAATTTTCCCCGGATGTGAGGTTTTACCACGTAAAATAATTCTCTGCGTGTTCCTTTATTTTACGTTCATGCGTTTCGGGATTGATAAGTGATGCCAAAGTTTAATTTTTATTTATTGATCATAATCTTAAATTGGCCTATTCACCCCTCTCTCTAGGCATTTTTAGTCATCCTACAGGTGTTTTCAATAGCCCATATCCAAACCCACCACAGCTGAAAACAAATAAAATCCTAAATAAAACCATAGCCTAAATCGACTACCACCACGGATCGAAGTCGGGCCGCCATACAACCCACCCTAGCTAACCAATAAGAACATGTAGAACAAAGAGTAAATATGGGAAAGAATCAAGCTCCAACGATGCAATTGTGCATAAAGGCGAATAAGAGTTGCATTAACTACAAAAAAAAGTCACAATAGTCACCCATTTGTCGGTAACTAAGAATTTGGTATTTGTTGGTATGATAGTAACCTTTTTTGGTGATTGTTGGTAGCTTTAGTCACCTTTTTGAAATTTTGTGTGACTAAAGGCTTTAGTCACCCGTGAAAAGTAACCAAATGTCACCATCATTAATTTGTTGGTGACTAAAACCATAGTCATCTTTTTTGGTGACTATTAGTAGCATTAGTCACTTTTTTGAAATTTTTGTGTGACTAAAGGCTTTAGTCAGCGTGCAAATGTCACCAAATATCACTAAATAATAGTGACTGTTGCCACTTTTTTTTGTAGTGATTATAGCGAACAAAAGTCCTGATTTGATAACTATGGTGGGATACACATAGGCAAATCGCATCGAAAATGCTTCCATATCGGGGATTCAAATAAAAGTAGAGAAAATGGAAGAATTTAGAGAGAATTTTGGAGATTTTTCTCCACCTCCTCCCCTATGATCGCTGCGTTTTGGTTTTCTCCCGAGGTTCTCTGTAGGGTTTTTTCTTCGCTAGCTAGAAAGAAGTCAATAGAGGCTAGTCTTGTTCAAACCATCCTTATGCGTCTAATCCACCAAGGGCATCTTGATTTTTCATTTTTATTATCTTTATTCCAACCTTAATTAGACAAGTCAATATTACAAATTATGCTCTCTCCATGACGTTTGCTTTTGTGTTGTTTGGGCGCTCTTGCTATTTCAGGGAATGTACACCATGTTAAAGACAGTCGCTCACATTCTTATGGGCGCCTAGTGAGTGAGCAGCCTCTAATCACGAGTTCCTTTTTTTTTTCTTTCTAGTAAGTAAAAATGTTTTAAGACATTCATGACTAAAATGCTACATATGATACCTTCTGTAGTATCCAAAACAATAAGAATGAATGCAAAAGACTTGGCAAATAATAGACAACCTACTCTCGACCATATTCCATATATAGCCATCACAAAGAATGCATGCTATCAACCCCTTAACATATGAAATCATAACCTATATGCTATACAATGTATAGCTGATTGCTACAAACATGTTCAGATGACATTCATGACCAAATATCTACACACTTTCTCACCCAAAATTAATACCTTTTGTAGTTTTCACCACATTAAGAAACGAATGCGAAGGACATGGCCAACAAATAGACAACCTACTCTCTCAACAACCACATAGCCAGTCACAAACAATGCATGCCTATCAACCCCTTCCCATATCAAATTCAACCAGTCACATCACATCCTACCTTTATGAAACTCCAAACCCATTTGATTTCTTCTTGATCACCATAACATTAACACCATTTGACACCACCCAAACTCTCTGCTAGCTTCTCTCTCTCTCTCTCTCTTGAACATGGAGAAGAAAAAATTACTCTTGCTCAGAGATGAAGCATTGTTGCAGCACCCAATCCTCCTCCTCCTTGTTCTGGTTCTAGGGTTTGTTGTCATGGACCCACTGCAATTGGGCCCACTAGGGGACCATGAATTTAGGCCAGTGAAGCACAACATTGCACCATACAAGCAAGTCATGGAGAGGTGGCCAAGGGACAATGAGAGCAGGTTAGGGTTTGGGAAGCTGGAGTTTGAAGATGAAGTGTTTGGTCCTGAGTCTTTGGAGTTTGATGCTTTGGGTCGTGGCCCTTACACAGGGTTGGCTGATGGACGCATTGTTAGATGGATGGGCAACGATTTGGGCTGGGAAACGTTTGCGCTTGTAACAACAAATTGGTGTGTGTGGTTTATTTCATTAATGTGTCATATTCCCGTTGTGTTTATTTCTCTTGCATCGTTTAATGGCTTAATAGTGTTTTTAAGCTTAACAAAAAAATTAGAAAATTTAGTTTAGGTAACAAAGTTTTTTCCAGAAATTTGGGAAGGCAAAGATCCTAATTTTTTTTTCCTTTAATGTCCAATCAGTTGTCTTCATGTTTTGTTAGTATGTTAGTATTAAGTCGTAAGTTCACAGAAATTTTGATTTTTTGGAGACAACAAACAATTGTCATATATAGTTATAGAAAACAAAGCCGTGTGACAGTATTTTGTGTAATTTTCAATCTTTTTACTATTATTTTTTAAAATTCACACACACTACACGAATGTTAAGACTCGAACTCATAACTTTTTCTGAGGGAGCAATTGCTCAAAACCACTACACTAGTGAGTCCTTTTCTTTTTTAGTGTATTTTAGTTTAACTTTTCAACTTCAATTTAAAACTAAATGAAAAAAAAATACTTTGCACGAAATGAAATTGGCTCAAGTAATTGCTAAGTAGGTCCAAAAGGGCAAGAATTAGCTTAGTAACTGACTAATCATTTGTAAATGAAATAGAAAGTAATTGTGGCATAGGACGAACCTATCCTTTGACTAACCTGGGCTGTCTTTTTAAGCCTAAACTAATATACCCAACCCATCCAATGGACAGCCCTATACTGCACTCTGATAATCACTCCTTCGCCATTTTTTCTTTCTTTTTCTTTTTGTTACAAAAGGGGCCAAACACAAACAACCCCGCTTCTTTTATTTTTTGGTTGAAAACAACCCCTCTTATTTTTGTTTTTGGTAGAAAATAACCCCCCTTCACTTCACACACTCCTACATGTACAAAACATAAAAGAACCATATATTAGATGTGTTTTGAGAGTAAAACTCATTATGTCATCTTGATTAGGTGTAGTCTTTTGTTATCAATGAAATTCACTTCGTACTGTCAAATTTAATAGGTGTATGCGTAAGGTAAATTTAGCTCATCTCAATTTGAAATGCTGAATCCTTCCTATTGAGGCATAATGAATTAGGGCCATTTTAAAAAATAAAAAAATAGTTGAACACTTCTGACAAAAAAAAAAATTAGTTGAACACTTTTGGTGAAACAAAATTAGTTTAGCCCTGCAAGACTAGATTAGCGTACATATAGTTCGTTTCGTGTGGTTATTTGAACAATTACTGCCAAAATTTATTAATTATACTATAATAAAATGCTGATTAATTATAGTGGATGTGGGCCTTAAAAGGTCAAAGCAGGTTTGTGCTAAAGGCATTGAGTCAACCACACACAAGCAATGGAAGCATGAGAAAAATTGTGGCCGTCCACTTGGCCTGAGATTTGACAAAGAGAGTGGAGATTTGTACATTGCTGATGCTTATTATGGCCTTTTGGTTGTTGGCCCTCAAGGAGGCTTTGCCACTCCTTTGTCAAACCATGTGGAAGGGAAGCCTATTCTTTTTGCAAATGACCTTGATATCCACAAGAATGGCTCAATCTTCTTCACTGATACCAGCAAGAGATACAACAGAGTGTAAGTATATATATATATAATTACATATATTTGGGCCTACGTGGGTAGGCCGGTTGGTTAGTGCAGTAAGTCCGCCCCTTGCACCCAAGTTTGAATTGTCTTCCCGGTAGATTGTATTAATTTAGAGAAAATTATCGAAAATACATATATTTGATTTACTGATCCTAATTATTTAGTGAAATTAATCAAATTGCAGGAACCATTTCTTTATACTATTGGAAGGAGAATCCACTGGTAGGCTTCTGAGATATGATCCTCCTACCAAAACAACTCATATTGTCTTGGAAGGTTTGGCTTTTCCAAATGGGTTGCAACTTTCTAAGGATCAAACCTTCCTTCTCTTTACTGAGACCACCAACTGCAGGTAATAATATTAATAAAACATGAGGCCTTGGATTTTCTGTGGAGGACAAAGATACAATTCCAACTAATATTTCTACTGTTGATTGAATTATGGCAGGCTAATGAAATATTGGCTAGAGGGTCCTAAAACTGGGACAGTGGAACTTGTTGCTGACCTTCCAGGTTTTCCAGACAACATAAGAATAAATGAGAAAGGCCAATTCTGGGTAGCCATAGATTGTTGCAGGACCGCAGCACAAGAAGTCCTTTCTCACAATCCATGGATACGGAGTATCTACTTTCGCTTGCCAATCCGAATGACCTACTTAGCGCGATTTATGGGGATGAAGATGTACACATTGATCTCCCTCTTCAATGAGAAGGGAGAAATTTTGGAAGTTCTCGAGGATCAAAAGGGTGCCGTTATGAAACTTGTGAGTGAAGTTAGGGAAGCAAAGGGAAAACTGTGGATTGGAACTGTGGCTCATAACCACATTGCCACCCTTCCTTACCCTTAAGAATCATCTGGGGCTGTAGATGAATATCTTGTAGTTCATACAAGCCTTATAGCAAAGGTATCTCAAATGGGTGGCTTGATTTATGATTTGTGTAACAGTATTGACAATTAGATGATTTGAGGTTTGTGGCTTTTTTATTATTTAATGTTTTTTTTTCTTTTAACTTGATTTGTGACAGGCGCTTGACAATTTTTACTAATTGTTGTATGGTGAAAACTTGTGATTATATTACTAATTATGTTCTGTGATTGGAAATCATGGTATAAAGGCCACAAATTAGATTATAACTCAATAATCAATATACAGGGAAAGAGACATTGGAGTCATTGGCTTTCACTATACGCTAAACAATGAAGAATAAATATTTTCACACCTATGCATTATGAGACTCGTATGCATTCACAGTTGGAAGCCACCCACGTCCGCAGGACCGCATGCAGGACCATTCCTAACAAAATACATGGGTAGAAAACAAAATTTTAAAAGTTGGTAAGGATATTTCGAGTAAATTTTTTTAGATTTCCTCCGAGCTATAGGCCAAACAGCGAAAGGGTATTTTCTCCAAGGGGAGTCACACAATTCTTAAGTGACAAAAAAAAAACAGAAGATATTTTCAACTTAAAACGATAGAAAATGAAGTGAAGAACCCGGACAATATATAATGTGTAGTTAGAACCAAGAAGCCAGGTCATGGTATTAGGATATGCTTTTCTTTAGACATCCTCCATCTCCATGTAATAGTTATTGCAAAAGTGGATGAACCAACCAACTTTGCTTTGTTAATGTAGGCCAGCATGCGAGCTTTCTTTAAGGCTAAGGCACCCAAAAGCCTTTACCAATCATTTTCACAATAAAAAAAGTCAGAGAAAAAAATATTATATATTAACAAGCTGCTTGCCTTCTGCTTTCTTTTTTTTTTTTTAAAAAAAAAAAAACAAGACAAAGCCAGCCATAGAAGATCTCGAGCAACAAAAACAAAAGTTAAATTCAGACAAAACAAAAAAAAATTGGTAGCATATACACTTTTTTGTGTTCATAAGATTTTTGTTTGTCAGATTATGAAGATCATAATAAAGGAATTTAGCATCTATGCGTACCTTTCAAAATCTAGAAAACAAACAAAAAGGAAAAACAAGAAAACAAGAAAAGAAACAACTCACGTCACTTGGAACAACTTCAAGGGGAGAGCCTGCAGAGTAGGTGGGATTCACATGCAAGTGTCCCTTGTCAAGGACAAAAACTTCCATTTGTAGCTGGATGTTACGTTGATGAGAAAAACTGGGATATATCTGCTATCCTAAAGTCAATTATCCTATTATCATATGTTTTAACTTTTCGACATGACAATACAACTTTCTTTTTATATGGCAATGCATGATACCGCCATAGTGGCATCTCCCGTTATATGTGAGTTATTCTCCACATTGACGATATCTCAAACTAATCGCATATTGACATGTGATTGACTTGAGATACTGTCAAGCATCCCAAATCCTGGTGAGACACAAGAGTAACTCATTCAATGTAGACTTATGTTATAGTTTATACTTTTTTATACGCTCTAAAATGAGAACTATTTAAGTTGGGCCGAAAAATTAACTTTGCCATAAATAAACATTTATTTATATTTTTATATAAGGGATAGTCTAAATTATTTTAAATTAATTTAATTTACAAAAAGAAGGAATAAAACATGAATAGAAGATATCGAGTTATTGTTCTGCACAACTAGCATAACTCACGTCTACAAATATCATTTACCATTAGAAGTGAAAAAGATTGTCACCTTATGCTTTTTATTATTAAAAAGCTATGTAGGCTCACTAGAGTTGCTAAACTCAAAAGAGTGCCTCATATTCGGTCCAAATTTTGACAAAAGCCACTAATGGAGTCGTCAAAATATGACTAAAGGGTGGTCTTAGAAGCATGGCTTTCAGAAGCGTGACTTGAGTACTAACTGCAATAGAGGTGGAGCCGCTAATACAACGGTCCCACGCTCTATTAGAGATTTGGTGCCCAAATTGGTCTTGAAAGTTGGTGCCTCTAATATTTTCCATGACTAAAAGCCTTTAATTTCAAGTTTTGTACAAAACAAAGTGGCGAGAAAGTCAAAAAGAAATATTGAAGGGACATTTCTATCATGCAATCAGAGAAAGTGTACCCTTAATTCTCGGGACCATTGCCTTTTATTTTTTATTTAATAATACTAGAAATACCAAATTTATACACCAAGTTTAGATCTCAAATAATGTAGCATATGTGACATCATCAATACTTAATAAATGTATGCGTTGTATTTTTGTTTCATTAGAACAGATAGAATCCTTACCCATTCTCGTATTTTAACCAAAAATATTTTTATAGAGATTCAATTGTAACAAAAAAAGTGTATGGAAACTATAAATACTTTGCAAAAATATGTAGGTATGACAGTTGCCAAAACGACAATTAGGTATGACAGTCAGTAATACTTTATATGTATATATTTGGGTATTTATATACTTTTTAAATAAAAATCTTTATAAAAAAAAAAAAGAAAAGGAAAAGTTGGGCGTTAGAACAAAATTATAATATTTTTTAAGTTTTAAAATTATTTGAGTACACAATGTTATGTGTATAATCGAAAGTTAAAGCTAAAAAGTAACTTTTGGTCCATGCTGATTTTATCACTTTGGTTTCGGTAATTTTAATTTTATAAATTTAATTATTGTAGTTTTCAATTTATAAATACAATAGATAGTTTCCAATTTATGTCAAATTCCTCCAAATTTCTTTATTATACTTCTAAAGAATATATGACAGGACCCGACTCAAATTTCACTTTGGAATTTGCGTTGAACCCTGTGAGTGTCTGACACCTGTCGGGTGCTGGGCATAATTGATTAAAATGCCCTTTTTCCCAATTCCCACTTAAAACTACTTAAGATTTTACAACTTCTGCCGAAAAATTGGCAGAGTTTCCCCTGAAAAATGGACATTTCCCAAAATATTTCACTTGTAATAATACAATTTTATAATCCCAAGCGTGCAGCATGCATAACTTAAATCCACACACAATAAAGCAGTAAAACTGAATGGCCTTTTGCCTCACCAACAACCAGGACAACAACGTTGTCACCAAATCAATCCTAGCATTCTTATCCACTTTGAAAATCATCAATTCTTGAAATATTAATTCAACCTCCACATCAACATTCCTTATCATCGTATTTTATCTAAAATGAAACCTAACCAATCATCCGGCTACAATAGTTTCAGTGATCATTATGTTAACGTGCACATCATTATTATTATGACATTATATGAAGAAACCTAATAAGTAGAGTTTATTTTCAAACAAGCCTCAAATCTCTAATATCAATTGAGCCTTGAGCCCGCACATCAGTTCAGATTGAATTCAATTAAGATGTTAAATAGATTTCAAAATCAACTCCAAAACAATTTACATAAATTCCTCATCCGTGGCTGCACCTAGATTATTCTAGACTGCCTACGTACCCTTCGTAAGGGATCAAGCCACACGTAGCTCTTTCTACTAACGCAATCACCATTCTAATAAAATAATACTCTTCTAGAACCCAACAATAAAATCTATAATCGTTCTTACTTTGATTTCAACAAGCTATTTGTAGTTGATTATCATGCCTGGAATATATGCACTTAACTATTCAATTAATTTGTTATTGTCCATCTAACACGTATACAATATTTACATAACCAAACTTGTTACCCGAAACCATACCTAAATCTGTTTGCATAATGCATATATTCTACTATCCTCCACCAGGGTATACGGGACATAAATTCCTCACGAAGGCAACCGAAAAGGAAATTGTCTAGTCACTGTGCGATTAAATCGGGCAGGTGGTTAGGGATCCTAGCCAACCTTGTGCGAGAAAATAGAAGTAGGGTGGCGAACAATATTCTTTTTACATCCTCGCAGAACTCGGGAGACACATGGTTGGCCGAGAACGCAATCCATCAATTTCCACAATGTACCGTCAATTCCATTAATTTACCATCATTTCAGGTACCACACATGTGGCCACATGTGTGATACATCCTCGCGGTATTGGGAACACAAAGTCAACCGAGCCGCATTCCTCGTAGAACTCGGGGCACACACGTCAACCCGAGCCGCATTCCTCGCAGAACTTCGGGCACATCGTCGACTGAGCCGCATTCCTCGCGAGAACTCAGGGCACACACGTCAACACGAGCCGCATTCCTCGCTCCGCACGGTCCGAGAAATCCCTAAGACTCGAAGGGCAAATGTCATACGTGCACGAGACATACCGAAGGCAACAATATACTCTAAGGCAACCCATTCAATGACAAATCATTTAACATATATGTAACTCAACATATAATCAACATCTCCTTAATTTCAACCCATTAAACATATCTTTGAGTAAAAAAGTATAACCGACACCAACTGAATCCTCACGCCACCAACCCCTCTATCAAGTCATAATTGAATCATAATAACATTCGCCAAAACAAAACGATAATAATAATAATAATAATAATAATAATAACAATAACAATAATATTAATAATAATCATAATAAATATTCCTTAGAAGTCCCATATTCTCGTTATTCCAAATTAATTCAATTTCCAAATCAAAACACATCAACCATATGAATAATCATACAAGTTCATTTATAAAACGTTTCCTAAAATCGCTAAACAATATTCCTATACTTAATAAATATATTAGTGATAATGATAATAAGAATAATAATAATAATCCCTATCCAGTATATATATTTTCTGGATGTCTATCAAATCCATCACTCAACCCAAACATATAAGTATTCGATAGACCTCCATCATCAAGTATAAAACACAAACCAAGAAATTCACAAAATAACATAATACAATTCCAAACCAATAAACACAATCTCAATAGCCAAGATATTTCATAGCCCATGCTCTTTAACTTTACTATTAGACTTAATTGGACAGCTAGTAATATCATATTTGCTTTCAATATCATAATTCCTAACATTAATAAACTTAAATCATTGATCAATGTAAGCCCACAATATTCTTATAATTACTGACATAATTCGCTTCCGTAATTATATCGTTAATTCCCAAAAACCAATCCCTTATATATAATATTCTATACATAAAACTACTATTTAAAATTCATAAATTCAAAGACATAGAACATATAATTAATTTTAACAAATAACAAAACACTTAACTAGACCACTACTAACACCCACTCGACTATCCAACATTCCCAAACCCTGAGCTTTTCTAAGTCACCCTACCCTTTTTCAGCACTTCCTAAGAGGCGAGATGGTCTCAAAAGACCCTTGGTCAATTGTTCGGTCAAACTAGTCATATTGGTCAATAGGGCCCGCGGGCCCACGACCTCCAATTCCCGATCAAAACTTCCTAAAGGTCCGACAAAGTCAACTAATCACATCCTGAAAGTTTGGTCTCGATCGAGCGGTCGGATTTCTTGCGATCGCTCGATCGGACAGTTTTCGTTAATCTAAACTTTAAATCAATGATTCGGAGTATCCGGGGCTTCGATCCACGATCCACGAATTCCTACACGATCCTAGAGGCTTGGGAACCAACATATTTAACATTGGAATCGATCCAACGGTCTGAATATATTGAACCGGATATCGCCTAATAGGCGTAATTCCGTTCGGCTGTTATACGATATCCAAAATGGAATCCGAACACACCAACGATCTCGGGACAACACGGGGATCGCATCAGAACACAATGTGGCCCCCCACCCTGGCCCACGCGCCGGCAGCACGTGGGTGTATAGAGTAATTCCAGTGACCGGAAAAACTCAACACCTCTGCTCACCACTTCACCTATAGCTTCATCTCGTCGAGTGGAGTGTTTTATTCAACTGTGGGAATGTCCAATTTGGACGGCAACTAGCCGGAATTTCGATTTGAAATCCGGCCAAATATGAGTTTATTAATTGAACCACCTAAAGTCCAAATCGATCAAAACCAAAGGTACAAACAGTAAGAGCATGAAGAGGAGGTGCGGTTTCTTACCTGGATCGACGGAGAAGCTTGCCGGAGTCGCTGGAAACTAGCCGGGAAAAACCAGCTTCAAACCAGTCGAAACCGAAGCCGATTTTCAAGCTCTTCGACCGGGATCTAAGGTGGGTTGTGACGAGGGCTTCATGCCGGTTCCAACATGACTGGTCTCGTAGTCGGCAGTGACTAGACGAGAGAAAATCGAAGAGAGAGAGAGAGAGAGAGTCACGAGAGGGAGAAGAGAGAGGGAAGAGAGAGAAGACGCGTTGGGGGTTTTCTAACGCGTGTCAGCATTGGATTGGGGTAGTTCTAGGATTTTTCTCAAATTTCAAAATACCCTTTTTGTGTTCTAGAGCTTGGAATTAATCGTGCCGTCCAGCTACGGACTCGTTTCTATGAGCCCGTCGCAACGGCGCCGTCCGTTTTCCCAAATTCTTTTTCAAACTTAAAATGACCTTTTTACCCCTTTAAATACTAAATAATATTTGAAAATTTTTAAAAATGCTTAATTATTTCAATTTATTTTCTCATAATTAATGTACAGCTTAATTCCCCCAAATTTATTTCCGAACAAAAAATATATTTTAAACCTATTAAAATTCTCTCGGGATAAAAATGTAATTCACTTGAATAATTTAATAATTTAGTATTTATTTAGGAACGGGTTATTACAATATATGAAAAATTAAAATTTATTAGAAATTACACCCATATATAATACACAAATTTACTAAATAGGATTTCAACTTTTGATATCATATAGAAAATGGCGGACTTGCTTGTGAGCATTTACCATTACACTTGGCGGGTCGTTTGGTACACAGGCAGCTTGGCTTGGTTGGGATTGGACTAAAATTAGTACCATGTTTGTTTCATCTAATCCTAGTCTTAGATGAGATTGTTAATACCGGGCCCACCAAAAACACCTCCTTAGGAAGGCTTAACTAAACCCATGTGAAAAAGGGGCTTAACTAGTCCCATGCTCACCAATGTATAAGATGAATAAATTATATTGTAATAATAATAACATATATTACTATTATTATTATATACACATATTTATATATTATATTATACTTACATACACATATACTATAATGTACATATATACACGTATATATGTATATATGTATATATCTATACACATATATACGTATATAATATATATAATATAACATACATATAAATATATACATGTATATTATCATATTCATATTATAATAATAGTATACGTGTATATATGTAACATATATTATATATTATAATACATATATATACGTATATATACATACACATATACATTATACATGTATAATATATATAATATACATATACATATACACATGTATAATATTATTATAATATACCCATATACACTTATACATATTAATATTATAATAATAGTATACATGTATATATGTAACATATATTATATATTATAATATATATATATATATGTATATATACATACACATATACATTATACATGTATAATATATATAATATACATGTATATTATTATTATAATATACCAATATACACATATACGTATTAATATTATAATAATAGTATAAGTGTATATATGTAATAAATATGATATATTATAATACATATATACGTATATATACATATATGTGTATATATATTATACCCATGTATGTATTATAATATACATATACACACGTATATACACATATACATTATACATGTATAATATATATATTATATTTACACGTATATATATGTGTATATGTATTATACCCATGTATATATTATAAAATACATATATACACATATATATATGTATATTATTATTATTACAACATAACCTTATATTATATATATATACATATATATATATATGTATATGTATATATATTATACCCATGTATATATTATAATATACATATATACATATATATATATGTATATATATATATATGTATATATGTATACATATATATATGTTTATATTATTTATAATATACATGTATTCATGTACATACACATATATGTTATATTTTATATATTTATATATACATATTATAAAATACATATATACACGTACATAATATATGTATTTATACATATTTACATATATATAGATATTTTTGAAAAATAAAAAAATATAGTCTAGTCCAAGCATACATTAAGCACAGGATAAATCTTATCCAACTTAGAATGAAGCCAAGACAATCACTAAGATCATGCCAAGACAAATACGATCGTGTGTCAAATGGCCCTTGAGGTCCCAGGTTGGATTCCTCATTTCAATATCATTTGTATAAAAAACATTTAAAAGAAAAATATAAAAAACGTTGTCAATAAGGAATAAAAATGATTAGTTTTATAATAATTTGTTTGACTTATTTTGTAATTATTGCATGAGGACCAAAATCCAATTTAACAGATATGTTTTCTCATATTTTAATGCCCGAGAAAGAGAAAAGACAAGCCTGGGGGGATTTTGACGCCTCTGCCTCCCCCTTGGCTATATTCTAAGGTAAATTCACCATTTTTTTTTCAATTAATAATACCAATTATTTTTCACATCAATGTTCTGGAAATAAATTGATATTTACAATTAAATTTGAAACGTTGTTTTTGTCAACTTTTGGCGTCCTCGGTACTGTAGATCGCGATCGTAAGCCGTTAATTGTGCAAAAAAGTGGAATTATCTGCGTTCAGAATTGGTATGTATCGGTTTGCTTTTGGGAATTTCGCTTCAATTTGTTGGAGTTAACTTTTTTTCTCTGAATTCTGAACTATCTTGAGCCTTCAATCTGCTGAATTTTCATGTCGGTTGTTTTAATTCTTAAGACGTTCAAAACGCATTTGGGCACTTACAAACGCCTCCAATGCTGCTAAGCTCAACTGGGTTTTGAGCTTTTGCTTTGGACTTTATTGACAAGACTATGAGAACACATTGGTTTGAAAGTTCTTATGAATTTTAGATGTATTTGATCATACGGGTTGTTGAGTTTTCTGCAAAATTGTATATACGAAGTTTTGATTTTGAGTTTTATATTTTTGGTGTAGAGAGGGGGTTTGGATTTATTTTCCTTAAACAATGGGGGTTATGTCGAGGCGGATTGTGCCCGCCTGCGGGAACCTCTGCTTCTTCTGTCCTTCAATGCGTGCAAGGTCAAGACAGCCCGTGAAACGCTACAAGAAGTTGCTCACTGATATCTTCCCTCGTAATCAGGTTAATTCTCAGCTTATGTTATGCAATCTCGTTTTAAAAAGATGGATACTTTCTCCTTGCAGAAGAAGTTTGGGTTGAATTAGCAGTTTTAGAACTACTTATGTATGAAGTGACTTCTTAGTTAGTTGCTCAGTGTTGGTTCTATGATTTTTGACAAAGTGATACTTTGGTGCTTGTGAGTTAGATCTCTAGTCTTGTACATAAATTTAATAGGAATGGAGAGTGTGTTGTCAAACCATGCAAAGGTTAATCACTGGTTCTGCTGCTACTATTGCAATCGTGACTGCTTTGATAAGTTATTTTGTAGGTCTTAGTTGAGACTTTGAATAAGGTGAAGCTCTGTTGAGAAATGTTAGCTTCATGCTAATAATTTTTTTCTCTCTTTAAATCCATGCCGTTTTGATGGTTTTCACACCTGATATATATTGCTTATTCTGAAATCTATACCTGGCAGGATGCTGAACCAAATGACAGGAAAATTGGGAAACTTTGTGAGTATGCTTTGAAGAACCCGCTGCGAATTCCCAAGGTGCTTTTGGATTTCTCGTAGTCTCTTTGACGTGTTCTGGTGTAGAGTTTGAAGTTGAAAACTATCACATAATGTTTTCTAATTCAATACTAAATTCCATCCATTTCACAAAGATTCTGTTTGATTTTCTATGGCTAGTTGTATTTGAGACAAGTTCTAATTTTGGTTTGTAAACTGTTTGAAATGGCACTAGACTCAGATATCAACAAAATTTGTTGGTTTTCAAATTCTGTTGATTGATGCAAAAATCATGATTCATGCCCGATTGTATACTTTTTGGTTTAAGTGTCTACTAATAAGAAGAAACGTCTTCTATTCCATCTCATGTCGTTCTATCTTTCTCCCCACAGATCACTGATAGCCTAGAGCAAAGGTGTTACAAGGATTTGCGAAATGAGCACTTTGGGTCTGTTAAAGTGGTGCTGTGCATTTATAGGAAGTTGCTATCATCATGTAAGGAGCAAATGTAAGTCTGAAGTAGCTTAATCTTATAATTGGATTGGGTTTTCAGTAAGTGAAGCTTCAAAATCATGAAAAATAACCTTATACCAGGAAAGTGTATTTTCTATTTGACTACAACATGGATACCATTGGATCATGTGTACACAGACACCTAGAAACACTTGCCCCAAAAATTAAACTATTATTAATTTTCCAAAAGTCTACTTTGGTTCGTTTCAGTATTTTGATCATGTTTATGATTTAACTTATGCATCAAGGGGGAAAGCATCATTCATGCAAAAGGGTGAGACTGAGACAGTTCATAACCAACCCTTCTTAGGCTTGTTCTGATATTTATTGTTTATCCCGTATAAAAGTTCAGATCTTAACATTGGGTGTTCTAATATGCTTAGTTCACTATGATGTTTTGTTCCTTAAAAAAGTATATATTCTCAATGACATTCATTTGTGCTCTTCAATGGTTGCAGGCCACTATTTGCCAGTAGTTTACTAGGAATTGTTCGGATTCTTTTGGAACAAACTCGATATGATGAAATGCGGATTCTAGGTTGCAATACTCTCGTTGACTTTATAAATAGCCAGGTAAATGATAAATACAGAGAAGTTTAGACTTTGGGGTATATTTTACTTGGTAGGTTTGCATGTAAGTGCTTTTAAATGGGTCCTGTAGAAGATTCACCACCTCATGAATGAAGTTTTTAGTTATTGAAAGGAGATAGCAGTGTAGATGATGTTCAATGTTGACAATGAAAGAAATGTGAGTGGTTGAAGGGAATGTCTACACATCAGATTACCCGATTCTGAAATTGTGTATGATGTACAAGGACCTATTGCATATTGCTTGGATTACGTTAGGCCATTGTATGATGAGTTATATTGTCTCTAGGTTTACTGTATATATGTCATGTCATAGATCCTATGCTCTACTTTTTCCATTAGTTGATTGAAACTGACTTTCAAATAAATGTGTAGATTGACAGTACGCATATGTTCAGCCTAGAGGGCCTTATTCCTAAACTTTGTCAAATGGCTCAAGAAATGGGAGATAATGAAAGAGCTCTATGTCTTCGTTCAGCCGGACTGCAATCTCTGGCTTTTATGAGTGCGTTCCCGTTTTCTAGCTTAGCTTTAATCTAATATGAAGTTGTGGGTACATGCATGCATGTTTACATTCACCCAAACATATGTATTAATGTTCATAACCATAAATACATGTATCATATGCGTATGTTTCATGTCATTAGTAATTATTTCTGCATTTAAACTCTCTTTAGATTATTTTTATTTTAAGAAGTACATTAATCTCTTGTGATGTTCACTTTTCCCGTACTTAACAGTTGTTATTGTTAAAGTATGTTATAATTAGGATTTTAATAGAGTTAGAATGTTTGGTTTCCTATTTTGTGTAGGCGGCTGATTTGGTTTCTTATGTTAAGTAATTTGGTTTCTTAAATTAAGTGATTTGGTTTCTTAAATTAAGTGATTTGGTTGTTATTAAGTTTCCTATTATAATTAGAGTTGTACTATATTAAAAACCTTTTAGAGTTGGCTTAATATCTCTCTCGCTCTCCATATTTTCTCGACTCCAGTCTTAGGACAACATTTAAGATTGGAAAATTTAAAATCATTACTAAAGGGAAGAAATAATGAAATTATGTGTGGCATGGTTTACATGACTTAAACTGAGGAGACCACCTTATGTGGCAGCTGATGTGTAAATGCCATGTCAATTAATGTAGGCAGCTAGTTACTCAACCTTTCACCTTCCCTCGCTTACTCTCTCTCTCTCTCTCTCTCTCTCTCTCTCTCTCTCTCTCTCTCTCTCTCTCTCCTCACCACTCACCAGCAAAATCCTCTTCCCACTCTCGTCTTCCCCAGAGTTACCGGGGTCGCAGGGTCCTCATCTGAACCCGATCTGGATCACGACCCAAATCGGTGGATTAAGTGACGACTGTTTGTTTTAAAGGACTGACTTTATGGCCCTTCATTTAATGCCAAAACTCTTCCCTATGCATCATTAATCCTGGCATAATAAACTGATGAACTAAGAAACTGAGAATGTTGATAACGTTGTTTACATGCAATACTGTTAACTCCGACTTTGATGAGAGTTGACTGCTTACATAGTTTTTCATTTGTTTTACTAATTGATTCTGTACAGAGATTTATATTTATTGTGCACTTTTTCTGACTTATTATTTGATATTTTGTTTGCTAGTTATCATCATTCTTTCTTAGACCCTGTTTTCTTTTTCTTTCTTTTATTGTCATCTTTGGTCAGTTGACTTAGAAAACCTGAGTATGTTATCTCGCACATTATGATTTCTCCTTTTCTTTTTACTTCACTATTTCTTTGTAGGTGTGGTTCATGGGTGAGCACTCTCATATTTCAATGGATTTTGACACTGTGAGTAATCTAAACCTCATGTCACACCTGTTATTTCCAATTTTGACTTAAGCAAGGAATGTGATAGTTTGGCTATCATGAAAAGTAATAATCTCTATTGGATATGTTCTCACGAAGTATAGTTCAGTCTTGAAACATGGCCAAATGAGTGCAGTTGACTTTGCTTTCAATTTGAAACTTTCTCTGTTCTGGAATAGATCATATCAGTGACTTTGGAAAACTACGCGGATGTCCATACTAAACCTGGGAGTGCGAAGGAAGACAGACAATATTCTGAGTCTCCGGACCAGTGGGTTCAAGGAGTGCTAAAAGCAGAAGTTCATGATTCATCTTTTCCAGCTATTAGTCAGAAGGTTCCTTCACTTCCAAACCTGAAAAACCCTGATTTGGATCCCACAATGTTAGTTCTGTTTTTCCTATAATCTCTTTCATGTGTCACTAGGAAACAGTTGTTGTTGCCATAACATTATTTGATTCATGTGCCATTTTCTCAGCGATGCCAACAAGAGTCCCTCTTACTGGTCTAGGGTTTGCTTGCGTAATATAGCCAGATTGGCAAAGGAAGCTACAACGGTGCGCCGAGTGCTTGAACCACTTTTTCAAAGTTTTGACGCTGAGAACCATTGGTCCCCAGAAAAACCACTTTCCTATCACGTTTTGATGTATCTGCAGTCACTTTTGGAGGAGTCATATTGCATTGTATTTATAATCTGCTTCCTGGGTTTATCCGGCTTCTTTTGAATAAACAAATGATTACTTATGAAAATAAGTGTAATTGTCAGATGTAGTGATGATATGTATACATGCCTCACGTACTTTTGCCTCTTGTTGTGGGGCTCACTTGTCGATGGCTATCAGTTTCTCTATGGAATCTGCAGCATTAGAATCTGCTTAATTACATTCTGTATCTGTTTACTTTGTACATTTTCCAAGTTCAGACTATAATAAGAGGTTCTGGGTATAACCTACATCGAGTAAAGACCCTCAAAGAAGATTTAAAAAGGTTGAGAGTCCATCGTCTTTGGTCATGTACAAAGGCTCCATGGAAATGGACCGATCTGAACATATGCATAGAAGGACCCAAAATGGGAGGACATAGCACCACCACACTTCCTTGACCAAAAAAAGAGCACCATCGCACGTCAGTCTCATCTGCTCTTCTACACCGTATAAAGGACATGGCTCCTCCAGTTCTGCCATTGTCGTGTCACCTAACTACCTTGATTGCCATCATCTTTCTTCTTATCTGCAAACCTAGATATCTACGATCAGAATGAAGAGCTAAAATTAAAAAATTAAAAAAATAAAAGTTTAGAAGATTTGTGGTGTCAGATGACTAGAGAGGGCTTTATGAAGTTTAAAGGATAAAATTTTGAAAGCTGTGCCCCAAGCAGCATAGCAACACCGAGTGCAAATTGGTGACTTAGGGTATCCCTATTGCAGCTGGGTGATACTAACAACCAAAACTTGGCATTCCTTTCGGCTGGTAAAGTGGATTTTTATGTTGGGCTGTAGTTACCTATGATTTAAGCTGCAGTTTAGCAATGAACTTTACAGTTAGAAAGTACCATGGATTTCTTGCGGTGTAGAAAATTATACATTTGTTTTGCTCAGTGGCCTTTCTCAACTCTCTAATGTTTCTTTTGCTCTTGAATCTTGACAGGCCTCCAGTCACATGGCTTTAGCAAGATGTTTCCAGCTGGCATTCTCCATTAGGGCTATTTCGTTGGATATAGATGGTAAGTCAGATATATCATCATATGATACTTTTGATAGGTAACTACTTATCAGGTGCAGAAAATGGATCAGAATGGTAGCACTATATATGCAAGTAGGTTTAACGTGCAGATACTTGAATAATTCTTTGTCCTTTTCCTGGTCCTGACTAGCCTGATTGATTTTGTGCTAGAGGGCAGCCTTCCCTTTGTTATTTATTAGCTTTAGTTTCTTGTTTTATTATAAGAACAAATGAGGGTAAGGATCATTCAGTACAAAAAGTTATTTCAGTGTTTACCTTGTAATCTATCTGCTTAAGTGGTATAATGATAGATAATGATTCTAGGCAGGTTGTATTCTTGAAAGTAGTAATGGGTGGCCTCTCTACATATTCCTTGAACTTGGTTTATTGCCCCCTTGGCCCCCTTTTTTTTTTATAAAAAAAATATATATTTACAAGTCATTACTTATGTAAAACGAAAAAAAGAAAAAAAGAAAATAGTGCATCACTTATCAGTTTGCCTAACTTTATCTGTTCATGATTTTATAAATATCCATCGATGTGAAAACCTTAGCTTTTGTAAATGGAAATCCAATAAATATTTGATGTTCCTAAAAAGTGAAGCTATCAGGACATGGTGAATGCCATCATTTTGATACACCCCTTCACATGTAGGCTCCTTTACTCTATCTTTGAGCCTAACATGTGAACCAGGTCTGAGGTTTTGGAATTCAAACATGGGATCTCCTTTTCCAAAAGCCTAAGCTATTAGGTTGTGGTGAACTTTGTCTTGTTGAACAAATCCTTCTAACTTATTTGTTGGTGAAAATATTCTGATATGTTCTTTATACATGCTGATTGAAGGAGGTTTGCATCCATCTCGTAGAAGGTCTCTCTATACCTTGGCATCGTACATGCTTGTATTTTCAGCCCGGGCTGGTGACCTCCCAGAGCTTGTTCCCATTTTTAAAGCATCTTTGGAAGATAAAATGGTTAATTTCCATATCTTAACATTCAGAATAAGGCCCTGTCATTTTTTCATAGTTTTTATATGAATGTTTATGTGTCGAGCTTGACTTTTTGTCAATTTTTTGAATTTTTCAAAATTTACAGGTTGATCCCTGTCTTCAGTTGGTCGACGATATATGGCTGCAGGCAGTTTCTGTTGAGTCTGATAAGGAGAAGATATCATATGGATCGTTGCAGGAGGATGAAGTTGCTGCATTTAATTCTCTGTCAGCAGTTGAATTAGATGACCAACAATTAAAAGGAACTGTGATATCCCACTTCATGACTAAATTTGCAAAATTGTCAGAGGTGATATTCATGTTCTCTGATATAATCTCTGAAGCAAATGATTTTAGTGCAACAAGCCTTGATTTGGTGGATCCATCAGATGTTTAACAAAGTAATAGAAATTATGATACCTGCGTCAGAGCCCACATAACACTTTTTATGCGATCAATATCGTGTTTTCTTTTCGTTTGTTTTTCTTTTTAATGAAAGAAGTAATGACAATCTCTGGACAAGCAGTCCATGGCAACAGAGACAAAACTAAAAGAGACTCCGTTTACAAGAAGAATCCTTGTTGAAATGCTGCAAAATGCACTGTAGTTGACCTAGGAAGGTGAAAGATATTGGGTGCACAAACGTACACATGCAGAGACACCAGTTAATGTTATATCATATCCCACATTCCAGTTACAGTGATTAGATAGAAATAAACACCCCTAGCTTGGGACTGCTTCTTAGTTTTATCAACTAATAAGCATGGTTGAATCTTCATGCATTTAGTAGGATAACGTGTCCAAGGCTTGACCAGATATTTGTAATTTTACCTTAAATGTTAAGTTGTTAATAATTTGAAGAAAAAGGTCTAACTTTCTAGGAGGTATTTGAGCTTTGGCTATCTATCTGTAATATACTCATGCATAATGTTTACACTCACATGTACACACACAGCCCTAGCATTTAACTTTTTTCTTTTTGTTCTCTTCTCTAAAGGATGAATTGTCTAGCATCAAGAAGGAACTCTTACAGGGATTTTCACCTGATGATGCATTTCCATTAGGAGCTCCACTATTTATGGAGACACCACGACCATGTTCTCCTCTTGCCCAGATAGACTTTCCTGATTTTGATGAGGTTTGATTTCTTCTATTTGTATCTCTATCTTCATGGCTTTCAACTATGTTGCATGATAGTGGGGTGTTCTCTCAGGTGATGCCTCCAGGTTCCTTGACAGACGAAGAAGCCTTCCCTGAACCAAGTGGAAGCCAGTCAGACCGCAAAACATCACTCTTCATCAATACACTTGACATTCTAAGTGTTAATCAGCTCCTGGATTCAGTAAGACAAGCTCTCTTTTATAATCTTTAACTTATTCTGAATTACTTTCAGGCCATTCCCTATGCTGCATGCTTAGTGGCATAGAGGAACAGCATTGACATTAAGTTGGTGGACTAGTAATTCCGTTTTACCAGCGGGTACATCAATTTTAGATTTCAGTTGTAGCCCTTGATAAGCATATGAAAGTAAAGAGCTTGGGAAGATGGATACAAGGTGCATTTTGTGTGCAATTTTCTAATTAATTGAAAAGTTTTGGGGACGAGTAACGAAAAATGATCTCTTTCCAAAATCTTCTTGAGTATATCCTCACATGCTAAAGTTTTGAAAGTTAGGTAGAATTAATAGCATGACCTTAATAAACACGTAAGGAGGGATACATTTAGGTAAATAACTGTAACCATCTCAGAGGAGGAGATTCAATGTGACAAATAGATCCTCTTCAAATAATTTGGCAGGTAGATCAATTAGGATTCTTTGTGGTCCATTAGCTTAGGAAATTTCGCCTGCATATGGTTATTAACTTATGTGGTTGTTGGAAATTTGAGGTTTAAAGGTTTGGGTTGTTGAATAAGAACTTGAAGTGTTTGGAAGCTGATTATCAGATGCACATTAGTTAAAATAAAATGTAGAACACCAAGAGGCTGCCCAAGACTAACATGGGATAGATTAAAACATAAACATCTATAAAAATAAGATGTAATAGAAACTACTGCATATAATAGAAAAGAACGAAATATGAGAATCCATGTGGTCAATCCTATGTGATTGGGACAAAGTTAAGCATCATGATCAAAAGATTGTTACTCTATGGCTGAAATTAAAGGAACCTTGGAAAGGTGCTTGCTAGAAATTCTGGCAGCATGTAATTTCAATTGTTTAAGGTTGATTTGTGGGCCTTTTTATACCCAAATTTTTTGAGATTTGGAAGGTATTTTAGGGCATGAAGGGTGTCGGACATATTTGGAATTTTAAGGTTTTAATTGAGGAAGATGGTTGTAGTTCTCTAAGGGCCAGTTTGGTATTGCTGTGACTTTTCAAACAAAGCTGCTTCTTCTCTGTTGTGAGAATGAGTTGTGAAGTAAAGTAGTTTAGCGTTTGCTGATACATACAGGCTGCTAGGTTGAGTTGGGTGCTGCTTTCCTCTTGCAACTCTTTATTTGTAGGAAGTTTTGTGCTTTTAGAGGTGGGGAGAAGACAAGAGTTTCAAGGACATGCAGCATTATAGTGGACTGTTTATGTGGGATACGGCTAGATTTTGGTTTCGAGCACTTTTTGTGACTGTCCTTTCTTTTAAATATGGATTGCCAAGCTGCTGTTCCTTTCTGTGAGCAGTCTGGTTGGCTGTTTTCTCTGTTTTATGTGAGGTTAGGATGGGTGTTGTTTTAATTGTTTATTGCCTTTTGTGTTCTTGATGTTCTGTTTTAATATAGTTTGAGGTTCTATCAGTTGTGGACT
Organism: Prunus padus; assembly: GCA_024362665.1. Lineage (NCBI taxonomy): Eukaryota > Viridiplantae > Streptophyta > Magnoliopsida > Rosales > Rosaceae > Prunus > Prunus padus. The sequence goes on along the minus strand of JANFAM010000016.1, from coordinate 25,572,742 downwards.
GCTGGTCTCTACCACCTACATTCTGGTGTTTATTTGTTAAGGTAGATGAATGGCATTTCAAGAGGTTGTACCCTATGTATCCTAAGATGGTTCTAAGAAAAAAAGAAAAAAAAACCCCTTGTGTCTCCTGCCTAATGTCTAATGATTACATTGTGCAAATGACCTTGGTTTTTTCTTTAATTCATGTTATGCAGATTCGCATCCTTTCGAAGTAAAGTATCAGTAGATTCAGTAGAATTTTCTTATTAGCTTGGATATAACAATGTTGGGCTTGTCTTACCACCAGGTCCTCGAAACAGCCCGACAAGTTGCAAGCTTCCCAGTTTCCACAACACCCATACCTTATGACCAAATGAAGAGCCAGTGTGAAGCCCTTGTAACGGGTAAACAGCAAAAGATGGCAGTTCTTCATAGTTTCAAGCATCAAGTGGATGCGAAGGCAATAGTCCTCTCCAGTGAATTTGATAACACATGTCCCACTTTACCAACCACGGTTAGTAAATTTATAATTTTGGAATCTATATGTTTGTGGACTTCTTAACCAGCTAATATATATCAGGTTTAAGCCCCTTTATTCACCTTTCCTTTAAAAGACAAAATAAAATAAAATAAAATTTCTATTCCTCATAAGGCTTAAGAGAGAGAGTTCATTATTGTATTGATGGTTATGGTGATGATGATGGTGGTGATGTCGAGGTTATGATCGCCGCATCAGGGATTTTAATGTGTAAAAATAGTAGCTCTAAGTATGAAAATGACTCTTCCCCTATCCGAATGTAGTTGTACCCTTCATCCTAATGTGTTTGTAACTTGAGCTTTGAATTATGTTATGGAAAAATTTATTTCACAATATCACAAGGCATGGAGTATATACCACTTAGTTGAATTGTAACTTGTACCCTTATTGGGATAGTAATATTTGGCTTAAATTGGACAGCTTGATAGATATGCTGGTTTTAAATGATAGAGAATGCAAATATATGATAGAATGAAAGCTTGGTGATTTTGTTATCAATATACATGGTGAAGAACATAATACTGATTTTCTTTTTGGGGTCTGGTTTTGTTTTGTGTGTGTGCCTCCACTTGTACTCTCTCTTGGTTTCAAATGTTGGTGTTTCTTTCAGGCAATGGAACTTTCAGACGGGGATCTAAAGTTGAAAAACAAGGAGCAAGTTCGAGTACAGAATCAACTTGTCCTCTGCTCACGTGAGATTGGGCAGCATTCTTTCAAATTACCACCTTCAAGTCCTTATGACAAATTCTTGAAAGCTGCTGGATGCTAAATGGCACTAGATGTATCATATGTTTGTATGTAACTTTAGTTCATTTTCCTTTATTCTCTATCTATTCCTCGTAAAAAGTTGGCTATTTTTTCATTCTTTAGCATTATTTAAATCAATTTTAAGTTTGTTTAGCGCCTTACATTTCATGCGCAAATGTAAGAAATGAGTCAGGAGAGGTGTTGGTGGAAAAGGCATCGTCGTTCCACACGAGAGTACTATGTTGAGTTTAGATTGTATTTGTTAATATATATATATTTATTTATGTAGATCTTGGTCCAGTTTGATATATAGAACTGGAAATTCTTGTTTGTAAATTGTTTGTTTGTATAACATTGTTCAAACATTTATCCACCGAGAAAATCTAGTAGAGCTTTGTATTTTGCTTCCTTTGTGGTATGCGTATTTTTTTTTCTTTGGAAGTGCACGATTAGAGTCGGTTCAATTTATTGGCAGTGGTGATATAAGAAAATGCAGTAGAATGTGAAAAATGCAACAACCTCTGCTCTTGTCCTCCCCAATTTCAACTTTTAAGTATGTCAGTTTGATGATGTTTTAGTTTTAGCCAGAATCAATTGAAAGAATCAGAGGAAATTTGATTTCCATTCTCTTAATCAAGTTTAATTAAAGATAAACAGATTGAAAGGATGCACGTCATCAACTTGAAAAGGTTGAAAGGAATTAAGTAATTTCATAAACCCTTGAGAAAGAGTCCGTATATACACAAACAAAACTCAGATTCAGAAACGCTGCAAACAAACGGTAACTCGATCGTGTGCAAAAAAATTCATGCTAAATCCGGCGACCCCATCAGGAGGAAACGGATATACTCGGAACATCTTTGGAGATGAACGGGTGGGTCAAAAGCTGAGCGGCGGTCCACCGCTTTTTGGACTCTTTCTGCAAGTAACACTCCATGAAACTCCGAAACTCCTCCGACACCCCCTCAGGCAAGCTCGGCGGCTCTCCGAAACATATGACGCAAATAAGCGTGGCCCAGTCAGGTCTCTAACCCGGAGGCAACAAAGGAAAGTGACCCATGTAAAGCTCCATCAGGGTAATCCCTAGGCTCCATATGTCACCGGCGAAGCCATTGTAATGGCGCCGTAAGTTTCAGGTCAGAATCTTTCCGGGCTCATGTAAGCACAAGTACCCACGTAGGAATTGCAGGCGTCCATGGTCTGGCACAGGATCTTGCTCACGCCAAAGTCGGCGATTTTCACTTCCATCTTGCTGTTCACCAAAACATTGGCGGGTTTGATGTCGCGGTGGATGATCTTGTGGGTGTGAAGGTAGTTGAGGCCGTTAAGAACTTGGCTGGCGACGTGGGCAACATTGAGCTCGGAGAAGGTGCCTCGGGCTATACGCAAGGTCTCGAGGGTGCCGGAGTCCATGTACTCCATGAGGATCCCGATATCTCCCGAATTTTCCTCAAAGATAGCGTGGCAGCGTACGACATGCGGAGAGTCGGTGCAGCGGAGGATCTCCATCTCGCGGAAGAGCTGACGGCGGACTGTGGGGTCGTTGGAATGGCCATGAACAGGTTTGAGAGCGTAGGTGGTGGACGTCCGCTTGTGATTTACCTTGTAGACAGTGTCGCTGTTACTGTGGCCGAGGACTTGGGTTTCTGGAGATCGGCGGTGGAGATAGCGCCGAAGGAAGAGTTGTTTGTGACAGTGGCGGTGGGAGGGAGGAACGGAGAAACATGGGCGGCACTCAGAGGGTTCGGGCAAGGAGGCGGAGATTAAGCTTGCGGCTTTGTCCAATGAGAGCCATTTGCTTCTATTTTTGGCTGGGGATGTGTTGGTGGTGTGGATGTGGAGTGGAGTGGAGTGAGTATTTATGTAGGGTTTGTGTTTCCTTTTTCCTAATACAAGTAGGAGTGAGAAAAGAACTTGCGGGCCAAGCAGGCGGCATCATCCAAATGCAGCCCAACTTTTCGGTTTAGGATGATTTTGTTTTATTAACTAATTTAAACATAATTATCTACATTTGGATTTCAAAGCATTTACTGTAGCTATGATATATTCATTCATTCATAATCGTGTAATCCATATCTAGGGGTGGGCATCTGGACCAGGCAGAATAGGGCCGAAAGAAAAAAATCGGTTGGCCAAAAAAATCAGCAATCTTTATATTTTTAATTCTTAAAGTTTAGCCAGAAGGTTTCTTTATCTAAATCGTATTTTTACATATTTTGTAAAATTTAATGCTATATTTTTAATTTTATAATTAATATTTTAAAAGTCAACTCAATTTGACCGGATGAATAAATGCTGGAATTCGATATGAGCTTAAAAGCCGAAGCAGGACGCCCACCCCATATCCATTAACGCTTAATAGTTATCTGCCAACTTCATTTGCTTTGGGATTGGGAGTATTCTGCCTTTAATAATTAAATATTTTATCATTTTAAAACACTCGCAAAAAAAAAAAAAAAAAAAGTGCAGGATACAGATTTCAACCTAAAAACTCAATTTTATCTTTTGGATTTCTTGTGATTGGGTCTTTTCAGTGGGCCATGCCGTAATAATGATATTATTCATTTTGTGATCTTGTTAAGTTGTGAAATCTAGCCATTTTGGTAACTCCAAATTTTTATTTGTTTTTCCTACTTCAACCAGACGAGAAATTATAGAATATGTGTATCAATACATCAAAGCTTTGGACCGTTAGATTTCAATGTTTTAATCATATGACTGAGAATCAATGATCTGGAAACCTGGTAAGTATGTTCTGTATTAAGCACGTGAGAGAGAGGCAGGGTTTGGAAGGAAGAAAAACTAGGCGACAGAAGCATGGTCAGGCGCACACGATTTGGGTCTAGGTCTCCTCCTTTGTCTGGGACTCCTTTGTTTCCTCCTAAACCCTAAACTCAATTTATCGACAGCGTGAGGAGTACCTTGTTTGAGGCACGCAGTCAAGCGAGGTCGCCTCGGGTCTTCTACAATCACGTTGGTGACGCCAGGAAGGACTAAGACGTGGTGAGTCATTCAACCGCTTTCAAGTGTGGACATTTTCTGAATGGTTGCCTAGGGTAGAAGAGGTGACATATTGAGTTCAAAGGATGGAGGCATCAAGCAATTTGGAAGTAAGAGGTAAGAAATGTAAGCATATCGTGTTATGAGTTATGCAAATTAATTTTAATAATTCATTGTACACCCCATGTGCAATTGCAATTTTAGGACATATTGCATAATTGTAGTTGGTAGATGAGTTAAGCAAAAACCCTTAATGCAGGAATGGAATGCAGTGGTGAGACTGTGAAGGCCTTAAAGGCATCAAATCTTGCTTTCATTGATGAAGGATATCTTGGTGGTTGTGAAGTGTCGAGTCATGATGCATGGGCAATGGATAGTGGGAAAATGTCAACCGAACAATCGATGGGTGAAAGTAGACAGTATAATGAGCTTAATTGGAAGCAATTGAGGAAAGAAGATGTTATAGGGTTGGAGTTTAAAACGTGAGAGTTAGCAGATGAATATTGCTTAAGCTATGCAATGGGTATTGGATTCAGCGTAAGGAAAGACACAATGTATTATAATAAGGAAGGAAAATTATCAACGAGACGGTGATGTTGCTCAAAGGTAGGTGTGAGAGAAGAAAAGTACAATGACCGACCTAATAGGATGCGATCACCTAGGTAGTTGACAAGAGAGAATTGTCAGGCTTTTTTGTGGTGAATTATGACAACATACATGAGGTTTACATCGTAAAAAACTTTGAAGCAGATCACAGTCACGAATTAGCAACGCCATGTGAATCACCTTATCTCTGATCGAACCGGGTTGTTTTGAAGTCAGATTTAGCCCAAGCAATGACAATGCGTACAGTTTTGGTGAAGACATGTCATACTTATGAGTATATGGTATACCAATCAGGCTGGTATTTTAACGTGGGGTTCCAAATCAAGGATCTATATAATAAATTGGATGCATCACGTAGGGAAATCCTGTTGGACGACGACACTAAAGTTGCACTCACCTACATGAAAGCGAAAGGGTTAGTGGATCCTGAATTTTTGTAAGTTCAGTGTGGATGAGGAGAATAGGCTTGCTAACTTGTTTTGGAGAGACTCCACTTCACTTTTGGATTATGTTGCCTTTGGAGACGTCCTCATATTCAAGAGCACATACAAAACCAATGTGTATGACAAGCCTCTAGTGTTGTTTGTTAGTTCAAACAACCACCGAGTGAGTGTAATATCTGATTGTACCCTATTGCTTGATGAGACCTTTCAAACATATAGGTGGTTGTTGGAGACATTCATATCCTCCATGAAAGGAAAGAAGCCTACATCAATACTGACGGATGGAGATGAGGCAATGCACAAAGCAATTGAGTATTTGTTGCTCATGTGAAATCATAGGTTGTGCTCATGACACGTGGCAAGGAATGCACAGAATAACTTAAAGGATGAAGAATTGGTATGATCATTTCAAGCATGTCTTTGGGAACCAATTGCAGTGAATGAGTTTGAAAAGAAATGGGAGTTTTTGAAGGACAGAGTTACTACACATAAACAAAATGAATGGCTGCAAAAGATGTGTGCAAAACGAGATGCATGGGTGGAATTACGCCTTAGGCCCAAGTTTTTCAGTGGTATGTGCACTACTTAACGCGTGGAGTGTATAAACAAGTTTGTGAAAAATTACTTGAGGAAATGCGTTAAGTTGTTTGAATGCATTCCAGCAATTGATAGGGCCATGACACGTATGAAGAATACATTGGCGAAGGATGATTTTGATGCAAAACAATCGAAGAAAGTTCTTACAACAACACTGAAAGTCTTTAGCAACATGCTTCCCAAATTTACACTCATATGTGCTTTTTATTGGTACGTAACGAGATCAATGCTTCGTCAGCACTCATTCATGAAAAAATAATTCATAATTTCGGAGAACGGTTGTATATTTTATCGAAATACGGTAAACCGGAAAGTAATTGGAGTTGTGTGTACCATGGTGGGGAAGATGTTTGAATAGAGTGCAACTGTCAAAAATATGAAAGCAAAGGCATCTCATGTTGCCATTTGTTTTATGTGATGAAGTAGGACCATGTTATGGAAACTCCCTCGTCACTCATAATAACTTGATGGGCAAAGACTGCCCGAATGGACATTGGATATGCATTTATGTCAGAAAGTGGTAGCAAGGAGGTTGTAAAAACTGCAAGAGACGAACGTTTAAGGTTTATGGCCAACAAAGTGTGTTGGTATATATCGAAGAGTACAAATGGGTATGGTCTTTTGAAGAATGAACTCATTTGATTGGAGGAAATAGTTGAAGGTTTATGGCAGAAAGAAGATGAGACGAGCCTTAAATTGGGTAGTGGTGGCCAATTTCCTGCAAACATTGTAACAGATCCAACCCGAGCGAGGGCAAAAGGCACTCAAGGACGAGCCACTGGAACACACAAGCAACGACAATGCATGTTATGCCGTAGAGCTGGACACACAAAGCGTAATTGCTCTCAAAGAAACATCCATCTGAGTGAAATGAAGTCGTGAATTTTCCTTCTGCTAGTCAAAGCTATTAGTATAGTAACAATATTGGGCCATCACTGGATATAAGCTACAGCTATGCCAGTCAAATGTTTCACAATCAACATCTAACTACTTTGGTGATATTGCCGGAAATTATGTCGAATCTACTGCAAGCCCCAAGTGCCTCTAGTCGGAACAGTCATGGCGGTTTCTCATTTGGCACTCAGGAACCGATACATTTGTCCAGTGATTCAATCTATAGTAGTTAAAGTTACGGGTCTTTGTTTACATGGAAAAATCAACAGTAGAGGTAGATAATAAGGTGATGGTGTATAATTCTATGTCACAATCTATCTTTTTTTAGCCAAATATAGAGTCACTATGCGCAAAACTCAGTCCATAAGATAAATTCAAACATCCACATGCAGTAAATATAAATCACGAAAGCCAAATTAAAACGTGTGCTAAAATGAAAGATCAACGTGGAAATGATCAATTTAAGCAAATTTCATTTGAGCCAAATACAAAAGAACCATGTGCTCACTTCTAATATTAACATGAAATAGATGAATTTAAGCACATCACATTTAAGCCAAATTGAGAATGTGTTTTCATTTTGTCCATAACAAAATATACACGTAGTATGAAAACTTCACCCAAATAATTTCCAAACAATCCCATTCAAAGTATAAGCGGAAGGGAAACAAGAAACGATGACTTTTATTTCTTCTTTCGCCTTTTAGCTCATGACTCTGACCTCAATTTGTTTGTCTTGCGTTTCGATTGCTTTAGAGTACGGGATACGATTGGAGTACGGGATACGATTGTGTCTGTGTCTGACCCATCCTCGTCGCTATCCTCTCCAAGGTCCAAAAGCCCATCATCCTCTTCATTTTTTTCTTCTCCATCTTCCCCTTCTTCCTCTTCCTCATCCTCTTCTTCTTGGTCGTCATCTTCGTCTTCTTCCTCTTTGGCATCTTCCTGTCCGACCATTGGTGCCTTTCCTTTTCCAGCAGGGTCATGTTTGTTTTTGGATTGTTCCTCCTACATATAATGTAACGACAAAGATGAAAAACCTTTAAGAAGATAACTCACTTTTATGGAATGCACCATTTAAAAAATAACTCACCTTTTTATTTCGGAGTCGTGCAATCTCACTTGATGTTTCCAAACACATTGAAAATAGCAAAGCATTCAACCCAGCAATGTGCTGGAGTAGGTGGGTAGCATCTTCGACAGTCACCTACAATGCTAATGTAATTTGGAGTTTGAAACAAAAATAAACTATGATCTAAATGACAGTATCTTGTAAATCAAATTACTTACGTGCGTCACTTTGCTGGGTAACGGCAGGTCAGGGCTCTCTTGTCCTTGGGGGATTCGGACTAACTTGCTTTTATTAGCATTTGTGAAGCTGGGCAGCCTGATTGACCAAGCTTGATGAAGAATGCTTCCAACCGTCACACCTTGCTCATTTTCCTATGGATTGAGACAAAATGTTTGAATAAACTTTAAGTACAAATGAGCTCACACATGTGAGAAAATGACTATGAAGCAATTCCTTTTACCTTATCTTTCATGTCCACATAATGTTGGTACTTCACAAATTCATCTCTATATTTGGCATAATCCGCGGTGGGTTTGACCCAATTGTCAATTGAGGAGCCATTCAGTGCCTCATGTTCCTTGTCTTCGTTCGCAAACTCGAAACCACGAAGTATGGTCCTTAGTGGAATCTTGGGGACATAGGGTGTGCAAGCCCACATGCTCTGAATGGTGACTCACTCCCCCAAGTACTAGGCACATCCAGCTGATACTCTAAGCAAAATGCGTTGTCGGGTGGCAATCATACTATGTTTGACGCAACGAGGGAGTCATGATTCATCCGTCCCCCATGGATGCTAGACAACCCGTGCGTTACCATCTCAATTAACATTGGTAGTAAGGTTTTGCAACATTAGCTAATAGAAAAAAACATGCAAGATCAAAATGCCACATACATGATCATTTGTGAGATGTCGCATAGTCACTCTGAATGGTTCCAATTTGTGGTGTAAATCACGCTTTGAGATTGACCACAACCACTTCAATGCCCGGGGCCATGTATCAGCGTTGCCAGTGGGCTGCTTTAGTCAAAGGGCTCTAGGTATTCACATACCCATACCTATAAAGCAATAACAAGTTAATTGTCATTCATTTTTACAACAACATAATGATTCCAAACTATGAGTGTAGTCACATTCATTTGCACTTACCTCCCAAGCCCTCCAAAACCCTCTGGTGCTCTCGTTCATGCCCCTCGTACAAGCATCCATGGACTTGTAGAGGCATGCCAACCCCGCACCCTCCAATTGTAAGTCCTAATTTCTTCCACTTTTCAAGAGAGGGAATGTAGTGTAAGCAGACAAATTGAGACTTATTGTTTAAGAAAGTTGAGCCAATCAAGCAAAGTACGAAAACCCTTGTTAATTGCTAAACTTCAACTTCACTTCCTGGTTCTCTATAGCAGTATGTTGTACATAGATCAACATATCTAATCCTCTGCATATCAGCCTTCATAGAAACTTTTTTCCCAAACAATATCTCTAACTTCTTTTTTCGGTGAGCCAACATGTCATATTTCAACTGGTTGCCGCTCACGTGAAGGCCTGTGATGGCACTGAAGTCCATTGGGGTCATCGTCATCTCCCCAATGTTATGAAAGTGGAACTTGTGTGTCGTGTCCCACCATCTCTCAGCCAAAGCAACAAGCAAGGGCTTGTTGCTCTTTTTCCCCTAGCCTAATATATTTACAAAGTCTTTGAAGCCGGCTTCAATTATCTTAACCTTTATAGAGGAGTGCAAACCGTCTTTCCACCAATTTGCACATATTTTGTTGTTGCAATGGCCCCTAATTGACTGCACATTAAGCTAGAAAGATAAATAATAACTTGTAAGTTCAACATGCTACAAAAGAAGGACATATTTTTGCAACTACCAAATGCATGATAGATTTTGCAAATACAGATGCATAGTATTATCAAAATGCCACTTTAGGTACCTTGTACAAAAGAAGGACATATTTTACAAATACCAAATCAAGTACAGATTTTGCAAATACCAAATACCGGACTTTCCACATATGGACATATTTGAGTTTAGGATTGAAATTACTTAGGTGGAGTGTATACAAAAGAAGGAACAATTTTGCAAATACCAAACGAAGTACAGATTGCCATATTACCAAATACCAGATTTTTCAAAGATGGACATATTTGAGTTTATGATTGAAATGACTTAAGTTGAATGTATAGAAAAGAAGGAACAATTTTGCAAATACCAAATGAAAGGCAGAATTTACAAATACAGATGCATAGTGTTTACAGACACTTAGGTACCTTGTACGAAAGATGGTCCTCCGAACCAAAGTGCAATTATGGTGAATTCGGATTCCGGTCAATTGGTGTGTATTCTCGCACACCATATAGCTTGTTCTTCAATGTGCCATGTGATATAGAGGCTGAGATTGGTTCCCTTATCTTCGAGGTGATGGTTTTCCCAGGGGGCCTCTTAATGCAAGCCATTTTCTTCCCCATCTTCTCGTGCTTGAACCAATAACTGAAAGATTACTATACAAGAGTGAAGTTTCTTGCCGACGAGGTGGTCACACAATGGGCGCCTAGGGCTGCCTCAGCGGCAGCGACAGAAGGTGGCGGGTGAAGATGAGGGAGGGGTTTGAAAACATGAGACCAAATTTGGGGATTTTGGGAGGCTACGTGCGGTTTGGCTCCTTCTATTCTTTTTGTTATTTTTAAGTTGAACGTCGTCGTTTAATGTGATGACATATTTCTTTATATTTTTTTAACAATGAAATGGTTTTTAAAAAATTTGGGATTCGCAGGTTTTTGCGCCACAGGGGGAGGGGGCGGAATTGGGCTTGTTTTAATAAATTTAAAATATGTAAAATATATATATCAAACATTTTTTTGCCAATCATATCGAATTGTGTGTTCTTAGTTCATAGTTTGGTCTATAACATTTGAACTTTAATCATACCCAAAAAATTGAACTAACATATAGTTAATATATATAATCAAAAATAATTTTATCATTTGAACAAAAATTTAAGTCCATAGTTTAGGGTTTAGGGCCTGTTGGGTTTCGGGCGAGCATGTGTTGGGAAGCCCCACGGGCCGGGCCCGCCTATTGGCTATAATTACCTTGTCCAGGCACGGCTCAAAGATACGTGTCTTGTTGTGCCGGCCCAAGTAAGGCCCCTTTTTACTCCATTTACTTAAGTTTACAATTTAAATAAGGGATTGCCCCCAATTTTGATAGAATTCAAAAGGCTACAAAAACAAATTCCAAATTAATCAAATTATGAAAAACCAGTTTACCGTATAAGATACGATTTATACCAATATTGATACCCCAATAAGTAAATCTATACTGTATACATAAATTCCATAAAATTGATTACGAATTTTTAAGATATAAGGAATATACGGGGCTCCTAATTTATTTTAAATTTTTGACACAAAAATTCGTTTATGTCAAGACCAATTAATGCTATTGAACCAACCCACCACCTTCATTTAAATGGTAAATATGAAAACTGAATTTAATTCACACGGTTAGCCTTCATGGAATTTGGCTAATTACTTTCAACTAACCAGACCATTGAAAAATTGGTCAGAGGTTTCAACCTCCCTCACTTCCTTCACGTCCACAACTTTGCTTACTCAAGTGATAAGGTGAAATCCATTACACATGGGACAACAAGTCGTGATTCGATTGAACCCCCTCCATCAATGTTAGAACCGCACTTGTACGAAGTCCATGAGGTGATAGCACCAAATGCGTACAAGGATCGAGAGTATTTTCAATTGTATGATGAATGAGCAGTTGCCATATTACAGCATGTTAATGCTATTTCCATATGGGTTAGTATATATTATGAATTTTATTTGTTATTATGTTTATATATTATCAGATGCATTGTCAAAGTTTTACTTGCACACCATATAGCTTATTTTTGCAATACAGACATACATTTGCATGAATATGATGACAGGACCCGACCTGAATTCACCCTCGGAATCTATGTCGAACTTTGCTGCTCTCCTAGCATCCAACCAATGCCAGGCCCACTAACTAATTTAACCCTCCATCCCGCACAATTAAGGAAAAGGGGCAAGACTCCTACTGAAATTTCGGCAGAGTCTCCCCTGAAAAACAGACATTTCCAAGATTTTCAACCTGTAGAAACAGCACAAATAAAGATACCAACTGCCAGCACACACAATGCAATAGCACACAGTGTACAAAATGGGCCTCGGGCTTCAAATTCAACTCTTTACTATAAAATACTAGAACAAATCATAACAAAACTCAAACAGTAATCGAATCCAATGACCACATTAACATTCCAAAATATATTTATTCCGCGGCTGCACCTAGGTTAGCCTAGGTTGCCTACGTACCCTTACTAAGGGATCAACCCACACGTAGTTCTTTTAGCTAAACTTCTCTTTATTAATTGTTTCATTCTTTTTCGATATGACTCGCCATTCAATCCAAATTCTCATGTAAGCTAATAAAATCGTTTCACAAACTCTAAACCAATGCTTCCTAACTTTCCCAACCCTCAAAGTAGTTTCTCAAATCCATAAGTCAACTTACATTTTACTTTCGTAAATTATATATAAAATCAAACCAGCTCATAAAACACTTTTAGAATTTCAAAACTTTCCTTCAAAACTCATATAAAGCTCGTATACACAATGAAGAGCAAACCAATCATTTCTCCAACTTTCAGCATAAATTACAAGTATACATAGGGAACTTAAACAAACAAATTCGAAAAAACCTTCATAAGTAATTCAAGTCTAATCCTCAAACAACTCAAGTAATATAAAGCAAGTATTTATAAGCAAAAGGCTTCACTGAAACCCTTTAGAAACCAACCCTTTTTTACCTGAAAGCCATACTTGCAACCGTTCACATAGTGCATGTATCCTGAAATCACCCACCAAGGGGTATTTGGATATATTATCAAATTCGAAGGCAACCGGTATATTTTCCGAAGGCAACCAATATATTCTGAAGGCAACCAATATATTTTCCGAAGGCAAGTGGCGGATAGGGGAAACTGGCTAACCACATGTGTAGATAAATCGGGCAAGTGGCTAGGGATCCTGGCCAACTCTGTGTAGATTGAGCAGGGTGACAAACCAATATCCTGGCCGGACATCTACAGAGTAATCTCAATGTAGGTACATGCAAATCATTAGAGGCAACTGGGGAGGGGGGAACTGGCCAACCACCTGTGTAGACAAATCTAGCAGGTGGCTGGGGAAAATCCTGGCCAGACACCTGCAGAGTAAACTCAATGCAGGTACAGGCAACCACTGACCGAACACCTACAGAGTAATCTCCATGTAGGTACAGGCAAACCATTGGCCGGACACCTACCACCGTAGGTACATGCAATATCCACTGGCCGGACACCCACATAAGCGAGTACATGCAATTCTAGTCATGTGCATAGACTTTACCAAAGGCAACCGTATTCCCCAAATCCTTTCTCAGTTTCTCCACACTTTAACTCAAATTCGTATCCTCATATCCCATTAATCCAAACTCAAACGAAACCAGCCTACTCAAGCAGTATATAAACTCTTAAGCGTTTCCAATCGATACGTACCAAACTAAGCTAAAACATAAACATCAAAATCGGATCCATAAACTTAATTAAAACCACGCATCAAAGCTCTCAAATGAAAACATAGTCAAAATTACCAGCAAAAACCAAGATCTTATTGTAAACCGATGTTGAAACGAGTAATAACCATGTATCAATCTAAATGGCTCACGAGATTAGAACTCCAGCATTCAAATTCATTCTAAACCTCAACTGAATAATAAATAAATATAAATACATCTTACTTGAAAATACAAGCGACTAAATCATTCATAATTACTAAATAACACTATCACAATATAAAGAAACCATTTATGCAACGATAACTACTAACGACTACAACTTATCATCTGGCATCAACCGAGCCAACATGGCTCACAAACCAAGTCAACTGGGCTCACAGGGCCCACAACCTCAAATTGTTATCCAGCAATTCCTATTGGTCCATAACAATAAGTTAAACTCATACTAGAAGTTTCATCACGACTTGACGATCAGTTTGACATCGATTGCAGAATCTGGTCAATTAGGCCCGCTGGGCCATGACCTCCAATTTTTGATACGAACGTTCCTATAGGTCCAAAAAAGTCTACTAACCAAGCCCCGAAGGTTTGGTCTCGATCCAGCAATCGAATCGCTCTCGATCGCATGATTGGACTGCAACCGGTTCACCTAACCCAAGAATCATTGATTCGAAGTATTCGGGACTTCGATTCTCGATCAACCAGTTCATACACAATCCTAGAGGTACGGGGAATGACATATTTGAAAATGGGACTGATCGGACTGTCCAAACCTATCGAACCCAAATATCGCCCAATAGGCGTAATATCCGTTCGATAGTCAAACGGTAACCTATTCTTAATCCGAACATACCAATGGGCTCGAGATGACATGGGGAGTATTTTAGAACTTAATGGGCCGCCACACAGTGGCCCACGAGTTACCACCCACCACCAGCAGTGGTGGGTGTCTAGAGTAATTTCCTACGATTGAAAAAACTACAAATCGCCGGCCAATACCTATACCCATAGATTCAACACAACTAGAGGAGTCCCTTTTGGCCTTGGACCCCTGCTAAAAAGTGGCCGAGGTGGCCGGAAAATCAACTCAACGGCAGGACAAAACCTAGGTTTTAGATTCAATTCCAAATCTTCCAAATTGACCCAAACCACCTATATAGACAGCTAGAGCTCGTTGAGAGGATGAGAAACTGTACCTGGATCGATGGAATACATTGCCGGAGTCACCGAAAACTGCGTCGAAATTTTCAGAAGCAACTAAAGCGTTTTCGAGCCAGCGACGGCGCTAAGGAGACTGGGCTCGTCCGAAATGGAGTAGGATATGGTTGGCGGTCATTTTTCAACCTGTCTCGTCGTCATAGTGGCCGGACGGAGACGCTGTGCACCATTTCAGAGAGAGAGAGAAAGAGAGAGAGAGCTGGACAAGAGATATGGGGAGATTGGTGCGCGTGTGAGGGGGATGGGGCCAATTCCGGGTTTTCATGTGTTTTAAATCAATTTTTGAAATGACCAATATACCCTTTTAGTTTTCTGAGGTTTTCTCCTTTGTTACAAATTGGAATTGAGCGTGATGCTTGTCTATGGACTCGTATTGACGAGCTCGACGCAACGGTGCAGCTCAATTACCCAAAATCCTTCCATTGTTGATTTCTAAGTCTAGACATACGTTTATGTTTTTTAAGACAAGCATATGTTTGAGATTGGTTGTACTGATAAACTTATTTCTATCATATGTGAATTAACAAAGATCAATCCATTACCCTTACACCATATATACATGTAACTTTATGTATATGGACCGTATTTTTAATTGGTTAATTAGCATTTAGCTGAAAGTATTTTCAAAATGGAAGTATATATATTTGCTCTAAAATTTGTAGCAAAAAGAAACTAATTTAATTTAATATACGTGTTCAGCTTACCAATGCTATGTCATAATTGTTCATTTTGTCAATGAGATCTTTTTCGAGTGGGATTCTGTGCAAAGTATATGTATTGATTGGGAAAATAAACAATAACTACTTGTGTTCTTCAGTCTTGCAGAGAGTTTTCCCAATTATATATGTATGTTGGGTAACATTTTGTCTAAAACAGTTGTTCTGTTGTGCAATTTGTTGCTTGAATATTCAATAATAGATGTATTGGGACATGTAGGTGAGATCATATATGCAAGGAACGCAGAGAAGAGGGATAATGGGTTCGCTCGTGCACAACATCCACAAAGACATGTCCAATACTCTTTTAGAGCACCATCTACCGCAAGTAGTCAGTCTCATTCTTCCCAAGTTAGTATCTCGTTGTCACATTTACTCTATTGATTTCAATGTTGAATTTGGAGTTCATAGTTGAAATGTGAGTTTAGATATGAAATGTAATAGTTTGCTCATTGTATCATGTTCAGATGTTAAAAGGGTCAAGGAACCTTTCTGATGATGATGATGATGTTGTGGAAGTTGAGGATAAAGGGAAAGATGGACCATGGCCTGAAAACAATGAGGCTATTTTTATTGCTTTACTGGACTAGGAGATCTCAAATGGCAACCGATCAACAACAACCTTTTCTCAAACTAGCTAGCAAGCCATGATGAATGAACTTCATATTAGGACTAGCTATCCTTATAGTGTTCCCCAACTCAAAAGTAAGTATAATCTTTTGAGGCGAAAATATAGAGATTTCAAGAAAAGTTTGACTCATACTAGTGGAGCACGTTGGAATCCAGCATTAGGAACGATTACCTTAGAAGATGATGCATGGAAAAGTCTTTCTAAGGTATGAATAACTTTACAATCTATTAACAACTGGAAAACATGCCCATCCCTCAACCAAACCTCCGTCAGATTCAACAGATGAAAATGATCCAAAAAATGATATGAAAGTTTTAGGTGATGGTGATACTATTGGGAAAGATGAATACAAAGTGTATCTACTGATTCTAAGAGAAGTAATAAAAGGAGAAACAATATTGGTGATGCATTGTCTTCTATGATTTAAGTGTTTTCTGAGACATCAAAGAAGAAGAATGAAATACTTGAGAAAAGATTTGTTGGCTCTTCTAAATCGAATGGTAATGATGAGGTTCAATCAGTTGTAAGGGATGTTGCAAAAGCTGAATTGATGGTCTTGAAATTTTGAATAACATTGATGGTGATAGTTACTCAAAAGCTTTGAAGCTTTTGCATGGAGATGTTACTTGGAGAAGCATGTTTTTGTGCATGCCTGATAGGAGAAAGAAAGAGTTTATTCATAGCCTTTGATTTCTATGTCATTTTATGTTTTCTTTGTTATTAGTAACAAAGAAACTTTTTGGACTGAGTCGTGGTGACCAATAGGTCTCAAAACATCCCTGAGGTTCACGCACCTATCACAAATGGTCCCTGCGAAATTTTTTCATTTAAAATTCATAATATTTTAGTTTTCTTTTTAAATTAGTTAAAAATATATATTGTATTTTAAATACACGTGACACTATATTTTTGAAGATGTGGGCTCCACATATATGCAACATCAACAAACTAATGAAGTTTTTTTAAATAATTTAAAATTTATAAAATTTAAAAATGAAAAAACCATTTATAGAAGGATTTTAACCTTGAGGACCATTTATGAACCCTAAACCCTTGGTTTTTTCATTTTTAAGTTTTATGAATTTTAAATTCTTTTTGTAAAAACTCCACTAGTTTGTTGATGTTGAATATATGTGGAGCCTACATCTCCAATAATATAGTGTCATGTGTATTTAAATACAATATATATTTTTAAATAATTTAAAAATTCATAAAATTTAAAAAAGAAAACCAAAATTTTATGAATTTTAAATGAACAAATTAAAAAATTCGCAGGACCATTTGTGATAGGTGTGTGAACTTCAGGGATGTTTTGTGATATATATATATGCCACGTCAGCAAACTAACGGAGTTTTTGACGGAACCTAACGGGAGGGACCATTTGTGATCACACATACCTTGAGGACCACGAATGACACAAAAAAATATTAAGGATACAATCTGATAGTTTCACAAACCTTAAGGACGTTTTGTGATATTAAGCCTAAAAAAATATACAAAAATAGCAACAACAAAAAAATATTTGAAAATTGAAACGAAATCGATTACCAAACAACTTGTGTTCAGTTTTCACTTTTCACTTTTTTTGAAAACTGAAATTAGTTACCAAACAAGTTTTCAATTTTTAAAAAATGAAAAATGAAAAATGATAATTAAAAACTAAAAACTGAAATGGTATCAAACGGGCCATAAATTACTTATTTTGACAAAATAATGAAATAAAAGCACATAAAAAGAAAAACAATAAATTTTTAGAGATTTTGGAAACGACCATTCTCTAGAAATTTTGGAAATGACCCTATTGCTTATGCCTTTCGTGCAGACGCGCTATAATGCTATGAATTGATGCATCGTTCTAGATGTGTGATGGGGACGACATAGGATTGCGAGAGAGGAAGGAAGAGTTGGGAGGAATTGGGTTTCAGAGAGAGCTGAGAGAGAGAGAGAGAGAGAGAGAGAGAGAGAGAGGAATACGATGGAGACAGGGAGAGAGCGAAGAGAAAGTTGAGAGGGAAAAGAAAAAAGGGTGATTTTATTAGCACCCCATTATTTGCTCTTTACACCCAATACTAATTTTAAACATGAATAACCTATTTTACCCTTATACATAATTACCGTTAAGGACAAAAAATATTTAAAATAAAAATAAAAATTGTTCACTACACCCCACATATGTTCCTCCTCCACCCCCTTGTTCAAATCCTATTTTCTTTTCGTTGATGTCGATTCTTGATCAATTCGTTTGTTCTGTCAAAAGGCAATTTGAGTTTGAATTTTCTTTTGGGGAATATGAAAATTGGTTTTGATTGGTAGATTGTTCTTTTTATGCTTTTATTTGTCTTTCTCTGTATTTTTTGGATAATGAATCGTATATGTAAGCATGAACTTTAGTGGAGGCTAGACATGGAGTAATTTTCAGTTCTAAACCTTATTCTTTTGGGGAAGAGATTGTGGTTTACTATTAGTATTTATTGTTCTTATGGTCCTTACAGACTACTTCATTTCATTTCTCTTGTTGCATTTTCCATCTTTTGTTTAATTTTATTGTCGTTTTGTGATGTTGACTTTTGCGGTTTTGCAGTCTGTATATTTTATCTGGTTCTTGAGCTCTCGACACTTTGTCGATATGTTTCTATTATCTTTATTCTTTTGCTTCCTAATATTAGATTGAATTTTCTAAACTGGAGTTGTTTATTTGTATAGGTGGATCTGCTATTCTGAACCGAGGCGAGCCTTTGGAGGAGTACTTGTATGTTATAATTGGGCTCACAAAGAAAGGTTTGAAAGGGAGTAAGCGATGGGGTGGCTTTGAAAATGAATGGGGTTTTTCGATGGGGTGTGTTTGAAATGGGATAGAATTTAGTTAGGAATGGGGTGTGGTGAGGATAATTTAGGAAGCAACATGGGGTGTATTGAGTATTTATAAAATTGACTAAAATTTAGTGGGGTGTAAAGAGCAAATAATGGGGTGTAAATAAAATCACCCAAGAAAAATGATAAGGGCCCAATAAGTATTTATTTATACTTAGTATTCCCAAAATATCCAGCCAAGGGTGGTATTTAGAGAAGTAACTTTGGCCTTGATGGTATTTTTACGGCATTTCCCTTCAAATTTCAATGGACTATTTTTTTAGGACATTTCCTATTGAAATGGGCGATAATATAACACACACAAAACATGACTTTATCTAGAGGAACAATGATTCCAAACCACTGCACTAGTGGGCTACTTTTTGTCGGGAGGGGATCTGTTGTCCCTATTTTCCATGTCCCTCCATGTCCCCCACTAATTTCTTGACAAGTGTCTACTTACTTAATTCCAACTTAACACTGTTAAGTTAATAAAATGAAAAAAAATCATTAAAACTAAAAACTAAAATAGGTAAAACAAACAACCCACCAGCAACCACAACCCACCCACCCCTCCTCATCGGCCCCTGAGCCTCCCCACTTCACCACCTGCAAAGCATCCCCTCTTCTTTGTCTCTATCTCTCTCTCTCTCTCTCTCTCTCCCTATTTTTCTCTCTCTCACTGCCCCCTCCCCTGAATTTGGTCCTCTTTTCATCTTCTTTCTCGGTGTGGGTACTGGGAATAGTGTTTCTTAGAATAAACTAGTCCAAGTTCTTTCAATTCTAATTGGGTTAGATCAGACCAGCAACAACGATTACCATAAGAAAAAATATACCAAGAACAGCCACTTCTCAGTATAATATGGGATTAGATTCGGGGGAGGGGCAGTGAGAGAGAAGAGCGCAATAGAGAAAGAGACAAAGAAAGGCTCATAGGACAATTGGTTGGGGTTTTGGTGGCTGTGCTAGGTTGCTTTGCTCGCGGTGAAATGGGGTGGTGGGGCACATGGCCGATGAGCTGGGCTTTGGGTGGGCTATGGTTGTTGCTAGGTTTTTTTTAATATTTTAGTTTTTACTCTTTTATTTTTTATTTTCTATTAAAACTTAACAGGGTTAAGTTGGTGGACACTTGTCGATAAATTAGAGAGGGGACATAAAGGGACATGGAAAATGGGGACAGTAGATTCCCTCCCCTTTTTGTCACCAAGTAAGAGCATCCACAATCATGCTCCTTATTTTTTAGTTAAAATTTAGCTAAAAACACTAGAAAGCTATTTTAGGAGCTCCTTATAAAATTTCAACTCCAACTATACTCCATAGTTTAGGGAATCATAAATGATTTATTTCTTTTTTTAGTTTAGCATAAATGCTCCCTCTTCATATAAAATAATTTAAAAAAATAGTTAGCATGAAATAAAGACTTAAAATAGCATTAAAGTAAAGCAGCATTTAATTATAGGGAGTCACTAGAAGCCCTTTCTTTCTCCTCAGATTTAGGAGCTTCTAGAGGTCTCCCTATTTTAGGAGTTGGATAGGGAGCATGGTTGGAGGTATATTTTATTTCTTCCTCCCTAAATTTTATCTAAGGAGGTGATTTATGGAGTTCATTGTGGATGCTCTAACGCATTAATTCAAGGGAAATAGCCCTTAATGCCACCGGTTTTATAGTTTTAAGTGAAAATACCAATCCTCCCCAAAATTTTTGTAAACACCACCTATAAATATATATTTATTGTCTAGTTATTGCTCACCTAACATTTTTTCTGAAATTCAACTCCCGTCAATCATCTCTCTCTCGGCTCCGTCTCTCACACTCTCTTCACACTCTCTGCACTCTCTCGTCACTCAGCTCTCACTCTCTCATCTCTCGTCGCTCAGTTCTCACTCTCTTCTCTCTTCCCTCTTCCTCTCCTAGCGGAATCTGTTCAGACAGAGCTCAACTTCATCGTTCACCTCAAACAGGTACTGTTCACCAACATTTCCTTACGGTTTAGGGTTTATGGGTTTGTATGAAATTGTTTTATGGGTTTGTTCGAAATTGGTTTAGGGTCTAGGGGTTTCTCTGAAATGGCTATAGGGTTTAGGGGTTTCTCTGAAATTGGTTTAGGGGTTTTGGGTTTAGGGTTTAGGGGTTTCTCTGAAATTGGTTTAGGGGTTTCTCTGAAATTTTCTGATTTGGATGATTCCTTGTTTGAAACAGTGAATGGGTTTGTTGTTTGTGGAATGATGCTTGCACTGCTGTTGTTTTGTTGTTGCTATTGATGTTGTATTGCTAATTTTTTGCTTGTGTATTGCTGATTTAGTGATGTTGTATTGACATTTTAGTGCTAGTTTATTATGGTTTTAATGGTTTATTATGGTTTTATTCATGTTTCACTACAACAAAAATGTCTTTCAATGACACTTTTAATGAGGTGTCTAAAATATCTGTCATTGAATTATATTATTTCTGACTTGTTTTAAATGCGCGTCATTGAAAGCAATTTTTACTATACCTTCTACGGCAGAGAAAGAAACACGTCATTTTAATAGTTTTGAATGATGTGGTCTGTGTGTGATGGATTTTGTAATCTTTAGATGACATTAGAGATATGTCATTAAGTATTTTGTACTTTAATGACATTTGATAAGCCTCATCAATGTAATAACGTTAAGTCCGCGTGGTAGAATTTTATTTCCATGACGTGAGTTACGCATCGTACAATTTTATTTTCACAACGTGAGTTCTGCGTCATTGATTTCATGACGGTTATTAGGCATCATAGATGTATGATTGTTTCCTTCACTTTTTTTTTCGGGTGCTGCTGTTTTTTTCTTTCACTAGTTTTCAAATTTGGCGCTCTCATTCTGTTCCAGAACCCTCTCCCTCTCTTTCCCTCAAACCTCAATCATCATCCCTCTCTCAACCATCTTCCCCTTTGTTCTCAACCACTCACAACCTCCATCTCATGTCAATTTCCTTCCTCCTCAATCAATTTCTGTCTGTCATACTTAGAAACCCAAAAACCACCAAATCCCAAGACCCAAACCGCTGCCTTGCATCCATATTGGTCTCAGGTGTTTGGCAAATGAAAAGGTGTGTTTTGATTGGCATTTAATGTGGTTGGTTTGCATTCAAGATTTAGAACGACAAGAGAGAAAACAAAAGAAATAGGAAGAGAGGTTTGAAGAGGATGAGGAGTCGTGAGCCACCTCTCTGTCTCATATGGGTTTTTGTAGCGAGTTATTAATTGGTATTTGGTGGCTTACTATGGGTCTTTATGACCATTGCATTTGACCTTCTTAAAAGTCTAATCGGTATCTATTTTCTTTCTTGAAGATGATATCTAAAGTCTAAGACAATTAACCCGTGTATATCATTTTTAACTTATATGCTCCCAACCATATCATACTTTTTGTTTCAGAATAATACTTGTTAATTTGACATAATTTTGCTTTTACTCTATTTACTAACTTTTGGGCTTGCATCTTGGATATGGATAAGTTTTCTTTGTTTTTCATATTTTCTTGTGATTATTTGGAATTTCAGTTTGGGGATGAATATTGAATGTATAAACAAGGGGCAAAGAACCATATGTGGTGTAATATGAGTTCTTTAAAAGTTTGCTCTTTTGTGCTTGATCATTGTCTGCTTAAAAGAAAGCGGAAATGAGCGAAGATGGGAACCTGCCACTAGCAGGTGTAGTTTAGAGAAATGGGGCCATGGATTTTGCTATAACCTAACTCTTTAAGCTTTTGCTTTTCTTTTTGTGTATGGATACTTAGAGAACTCTGTTTCTGAGGTGGACTTTTAATTTTGTAAATGTACATGTCTAACACACATTTTATACAGTTTTGATGGTTTATTTATTAATTTATCTTTGATATTGATAAAGCAGACAATAAATACAAATCTCTTATTTTGTTAAGAAAATACTAAAGGGATGGTCCCAATTTCATTCATTTCCTTACATTTGAAAGGAGGGCATTTTGGAGTCATTATTGTGGTTGCCATTAATTCATAGGATGTTCCATTACATTATACAGAAAATATAACATAAGGAAATTTGGAAAATATAAAAAGAAGGAAATGGGAAAATATAAGAGCAAGACCTGTGGAGAGAAAATATAAGGCTTGAAGGTACAATGAATTTGTATTTTTCTGTCATGGGACATTGGTGAACATACATGCAATGTATATAAGGTTATATTGTCCCTATATTATACTTTTATCACTGATATATCTCAGGCCTATTGCCTTGATATGCATATGTATTGTGTTTTTATTGCTTCTTGTGGTGTATATTTCAACAGCTGAAATTATTTATATAATGGTGGTGTGCAGGGAAATATGGTTTTGAAAGCGAAGTTGATGATTCATGAGGATCATAAATTTCAGGGAAAGGCGTTGACCCTTTCCCATACAAAGACGACGATCAGTACAATTAAGGACAAATTCAGTCCGCAACTGTTACAAAGGTTCAAAAACAGTTGTTTTGGGCATTTGTTACTAATTGAGGACCTGAAGTGGACAACACAAATTATCCACGGCTTGTTGTTGAGAAAGGCTGACCAAGACAGTTTCTCAAGTCAACGGGATCAAATTCATCGTTGGCAACAAGGTCATACAATTCACAGTAGCGCAGCGATTTTGCGTCATCACAGTGGCTGCGGTTTGGAAACCTTCCTTTCATTCCGATTGCAACAAATGAGAACTCCTCATTGAAGAAGAAGTACTGCAACAATAAAGCTGTTAGCCTTTCCGAACTCGAAAAAGCCTTCATCGATCGCTACTGATGAGGAGGACGTCTTCAAGCTTGGACTTTTATATTTCGCTGTTTTGGTGTTGTTGGGCAGTGAAAAACATGTCAACATTGACATGCGCTATTTGAAATTGGCGGAAGACGTTGAAGAGTTCATGAAGTATCCATGGGGTGCTGTTTCATATGCGAAGACAAATGCCTCACTTTTGAGGGCAATTTGTGCAGATTACAATGAGTGAAAGTGCCCTGTAAAGCCATAAAACCAAAAAATCAGAAAAGCAATCAAAGACAACGGCAAGTGGTAGACCAAGGGAGTACCACATCAAAGGTTTTGGCTTTGCACTTCAGGTGAGCAAATATCCATTAATGTATAAGCTCCATTTACTTTGTTTACGGTGATTGATATTTTATTGTTGAAAATAGATATGGGCTTTTGAGGTGTTTCCAAAGATTGGCTGCACCGCATTTCGTTGTGCTTGCGAAGAGAATGGCCACGTCCCTCGTATACTACAATGGAGGATCAATAATTTGGCTCGTTTTCACGAAGTAATGAGCCTAGTATTTGAAAACTGTGAGATTAGTTATCTTCGTAATACTAATGTTATGCATGTCATTCACAAAATATGTTTGCTGATATCTAGTTGCTATGTGTAAATTGCAGGTTGATGTGCAACTTCTCCGGGCAACTGTAATTGACAAGCAGCAGCCCTATTGGACTTGGGGTGACAGTGTTGAAAACACCGAAGAAATTGTGGAATTGTTTGGCGATGATGTCGTAGAAAGAACCAGCACTTCTGTTGAACATCTCGATGATGAAGTTCACGGAACTTCTACCATTCCGTCGTCTTCTAAGGTAAGCATGACCTTTTTGCTATATATATGTCATAATGAACTTAATGGCGCTGCTATATAATTAGTATATAGTCCATGTAGGCAATACAATAGCAATACAGTAGCATCACAATAGCAATACTTTAGCAATACATTAGCCATACATTAGCAATACAGTAGCAATACAATGATTATACAGTAGAAATACATTAGCAATATGTGGGTTATAATTTGTAACTATTGTAACAGTTGCATTATAACTGAATGTAGGGTAAACTGTCATCCGCTGAGTTACGCAGCTTTCAAACGTGAGTTGGCAAAGGTAGCCACCGAAAATCGAGCGCTTAGAAAGAAAGTGCATTACTTGGAAGAAATTGCACAAAAGGAGTGTCAAAAAATACAAAGGCTTTGGACGATTTGAGCGGGACCCACGCTTCAATGGAACACTACTTTAAGATGGAGATAGAGGAGTTGAAAACACGGTATAGTGGGTTGAATAAACATAGGAAAGGGCATGACGAAGTCGGTTGTCTAGATATGAACGAAAGAGGTGACAATGACATGTCGCCCGTGCACGAAAATACTACGCCGACCACCGAACAGTGAAACAAATGCATAAGTCCCCGTTATGGAGTCAAGCCTTCACCGCCATGGAAGGCCAAGAGGCAGAAATGGCCGCTTCAGTTCCTCGATATACAAGTGCAGCAACAACCTCGGCGAGAAGTTGAGAACCTTCCCGCTCCGGAGGAGGTGGAAGGGTGCAGAGTAATCTGCAAAACACCGTTATCTTTGTTGGAAGATTGGAAAAAGGGGGACATTATGGCAATGGGAGGTCAAATGAATCCTCCCATCATACCCAATGTTACCGTGGCTGGTGATGAAACGATTGAGGAAGGTTGCACCACCGTTGATAAAGAAGATGTGGAAGGTAAAGTGCGTAAAAGAAGCGACCAGCCACTACATTGTTGAGTCCATTTACCGATCCCTTGAGGAAGAAGAGGTCGATGACTAGTTCGGATGCGGGAGCCAACCCAGCCATGTTTTGATCCAACAAAACCCCTACCCATTGACGAAGTCAAGGCGAATATCTGCTTTGCACCGCTGGAAAGCGGACATAAGGTAAGGATTTTTACCTTGAAATCCAATATTCATGTTATTGTAGTATGAAGTGATATCGTTCCAGAAAATATAGGTACCTTTAATAGACATGTATGTATTTGTCATCTTATACAATGTTCGAATTATTACATGAGTTCAAAATTCACCGTTGGAATTTTGGCTATTGTAGTGCGGAGGTGCAGCTCGAACAAAGTTCGATTGGCCCAGATTTTTTACAAACTTATACATGATACCGAATGGGTTAGCTCGAGGGTAAGAATTTGAACCCTACTTCATTAGGATAATTCAATAGTTTTCTCACCTTTGTTATGTGTACTATTGTATTACAAAATTGTGGTCATATTATTTCCGTCAACTTTCAGCACCTTGACATGGTGACGTTTCTCATACGGAAAAGACAACTCTCTCATCCTTTGCTATTTGGAACCCACTGGACAACTGCAGATTGTTGTTTGCAGGTACTAAAGTTAACATTTTACAATTCACTGCTTCTGTGTCATCCTTTCGTCATTATGTATGCGCCTGCAATTCAATGTTTGCAGCAATTTTTAGAGCCGGTCAAACCGCCTGCAAAGAAACGAGTATCGAAGAAAGCAGCTGCTCAAAAAATCGTTGACCTTCCACCTAGCTACCTAAAAACGATACATCACTTTGTGCACGGTACATGGCAACATGGGTATGCTCAACCATGGACCAAAGTCCGAAAGGTGTATTTCCCGTATAATCTTCAAGGGTGCCATTGGGTGGCAGTAGAAATCGACTTCGTGAGACATACCGCAAGCGTGTATGACTCTATATTGCTTTTACGTCACGGTCCAAGTTGGTCAAATATCTTGAGCCCATTAGTGACACTTTGGCATGAGTGTTGTATGATATGCACTTTCATGACGCTTCTGAGGTTGAAGAGGTGAAGCAAAAGGGGATGCAGATGTCCAAGTGTACCCCATTCACAATTTGCAGCATTGGAGATATACCGCAACAACGTGATGCGTAAGTAACCTATGTTAATGTAGTGGAGTTTATCAATATTGTAAATAAGTGCAATTCTAATTTCACAACTTATTGGCCCGACAGTTGCCGCTTATGGAATAATGACAGTCAAATTCATCGAGCATCTCGGTCTGCATTTCTTTGGATAAAGTTGACCCATCGAAGATCACCTATTACCGATCAAGCTTGCGATCGAGGCTTTGAGGGGGAGGCGTATATATAAGGTAGATGTGATAATGTTTCTCAATTTATTTCAGTCTTCACTTATCACTTGCCCATTCAAATGTAATTTAATTGGAAAATTGGAATCCTTACTATGAATATGCAGACATGGAAGCGCTGTGGAGCTGCTTTATATGGTGGTCCTTCCACTTTGAAAGAGCTAATTGCTTTAGTTATTCTGTAGCAACGTTAAATCACTACAAGAAAAATATCCTACAACAACACGTCATTAACAACGTGCATAGGTTGTGCGTTGTGGAAGTAGACTTTTCACAACGTCCGAAATAGCGTTGTAGTATATAGATTTTAACAACGTGTATTTATGGCACGTTGTTGAAATGAAATTTAGAGATTTTTTTACAACGCACCCTTGGTGTGTTGTTGTATGTTTAGTTCAACAACACGCAACACATGTTGTCAAAACTATATCATTTTCATACAATAAAAATTGGAAAAAAATATTTGGCCAACAAAAAGCCAAAGTTTTCTTTGGAGAAACTCCTCTCTCTCAAAATCTTCTAAACTCTCTCTCTCTCTCTCTCTCTTCGTCCCTCTCTCTCTCTCTCTCTCTTCGTCCCTCTCTCTCCCTCTCTTCGTCCCTCTCTCTCCCCTCTCTCATCGGTAACTTTTAGGGCTGGGCATCTCGAGGACCCTCGCGCCGCCTACTCTCGTCTCTGCGATTCCGTCAGTCAAAGTCTCGACGTCACACGCCACCGCATAGACGCAGACCATTGACTCGCTCTAATTTGGAGTTGCTCATCTCCGATATCTGCAATCGGGTAATTGAGTTCCCTTTTTGTCTTGTTATCAAGATTGGGGATTAATTCTCATTTGGGTTATGTTTGATTTATAGCTTATTTATATCTAATTCGATATGCTATATATGAATTCTTGTGTGTAACCTAAATTGTAAATTTTTACAAAGGCATTAACAGATAAAGGCTTTTGGAATGGTACAAATATCTGGGTTTATTTATTTATTTATTTTCTGTTCTTTGTATTTTCTATGTTCTTTCTTTTTGTCTTGCGATTTTGTTGAATGTTGTGTGTTATTTCACCTTCAGAGGAGAGATTTATAAAGTACTATGAGTATTGGGTTATCTTTATCACTTCTAAAACTCAGATTGAGCTCAATACAACTTGTTTGTCTAACTCGTAGTTAAAGTTTTCTACTTGGATATGGTGTTACTTTGTGGTGAGGCATCTTATAGGCAGTGGAAGACAAGATCTTTGATAAGATGCATGATGTGGTACTTGGATATGGTGTTACTTTGTGGTAAAGTGAATGTCTTACGCTTTTGGCATAATCTCTCACCTTGACTTGGCAAAATGTTGCCCATAGTTGCATGCTAATAGCTAGTTTGAACTGTATTATTCCTGGCTTTAGTGAAATATGTTAGTACTGGAGCCAACAAATTACATATTCCTTAGCTGTGAATAAATTTTGCACGTAAGAACACAAACTCGGTGTTCATTCAGAGGCGATCAATCTGTTGGTGAGTAACTTTTCTTGTGTGCATCTTGTTACAGGAGGCCTGGTGATGAGAGTGATGTAGAGTCATCTAGGGAGACAAGTAGCGATGATAGCAGTGATTATGGAACAGAAAGAGGATTAAATGGTGCTTTAAGTTGGCGAATGTTGCAGATGTAAATGGCCATGGTTGGAATAGAGCCTTACCAAGGAATAAATCCTTCAATGGTTCCTCAAGTGACGAAAGTGGTGAGGTTTACAACCCTCTTGATAAGCATATATTTCAATATATGCATGTGTACATGTTTAGATAACCAATTTGGGGTGTATAATATTTATAAAGTACTATGAGAGTTATCTATTCCTCTTCAATCCGTTTAGAGGACTTTCATACTCTTGATTGCTTCTCTTATTCATTTTTGAATTGTAATTTTTGTCCTCTAATTTTCTAGAACCGTAGAAAGAATGATGATGATTCAAAATTGAAGGACAAGAGTACAACAGATACAGTAAGATGAGTCGAGAGGAAGATGAGAAAGAAGAAGATGAGGAGGAGGAAAATGAAAATGGTGTTCGTGTAAAGTCTTGAGGATGAGATGCCCGAGCATTCCAAAAGTGAGGAGAAATCTGATTCTTCAGATGATAGTAAAGAAGAAGCAAAAAGAAAAAGCCAAGTTCAAAATCATCATCCAAAAGAAGGATTCTTCTCGTAAAGCTAAAACCAAAAGAGCCACAGGTTCTACTTACTCCACCACCTACTAAACCCCCAAAGAAGTCATCATCGAAACGCATCTGCAGTTGATGATGACAGTGATATGAGTCCAAAGGCATCCTCACGGAAGAAGAAAAATGAGAAAGTCTTAAAAGTGCTAACCGGCAAAATCTGCCTTAAAGGAACAACTGGGTATAAATCAAAACCTCTCCTCATCATCATCTTATTTTTGTATTAACTTTTGAAGTACTTGTACACCTTTGTTACAAAGTATTTTTGTTATTTGAAGGGAAAAAGGTTGATAAAGGGAAGGACAAGATCAAGGAGGAAAACTTGAGGCCAAGTGATCACAATTTGAGAGATGCAACATGCCAAATTCTCAAAGAGATTGACTTCAATACGGTAAGCTTAAAGTGCCGCATTGTCTACCTGGTTGTAGTGGCATATTCTTGAATAATCTGGTGAACATGGTTGTAAGTGTTGCATTGCATGCACGGTAAATACTAATAGTACAATGTCCCTTCATTTCCATTTGGACAAGTGTAACAATGAATATGTTGATTTTTCTAATATGTGTGGAGCTATTTTTTTAACGTAAACTCTCTATTTTGGGGTATCTTATGGTTGTAAATGAAGAAAATAGCTATACTTGGATGGATTGTATTGTTATAAGGTGATTCTGAAAATAATATTAAAAATAATAATATTTAATATCACAACGTGCAAAGAGTGTTGTTGAAATGTAAAACAACATGCTCATGAACGTTGTCAATTAGATATACAACAACACGCAGAACACGTTGTTGTTCCATACTTGCACAACATGACGCACGTTGCCATTATTGGTGTTCACAACACGCAATGAAATCAACGACAACATGCGAAGCGCGTTGTTGAAAGCCATGGAGCCTTTAACGATATCGGCTTCAACAACGTGCGCCGTGTGTTGTCAATACGCTTCCACAACGCACAATGTGCGTTGTTAAAGGACTTTTTTCTTGTAGTGAATCATGTACAAGGTCTGCGGCCATGTTGTGCATTTCCAGTTGATATGCAATATTGTATCGCCTCTCGGTGGCTAGTTGCCTTACATGGCACATCACCTATATCAATTTTGTAGACATGGCAGATGAATTGCACTAAATTTCGAGTACGAATATGCATGATTTTTGATTTTGAGAATCGAAATTGGGTTGTACGTATAATCAATACCACTAGGGATGTACTTCTCATTCGGTTATCAAATTGGGCTTTTGTTTTGGAGTATACATTTTCATAAAATACCCGCATTATTTCCCTTTCTTGTGTTACAAGTAGTTTTGATGTTGTTTTCTTATGAGGCCGAAATTCAGGTGTACATTCATTTGTCTCTTTTAGATTTGTGTTTTATTTCAACAACAAGAACTTAGCTTCTTTTGTAACCAAAATATAAAAAGAGATAAAACTCGCCAATTTTTTCTGTCATTTTTACTCCTTTTGTTTTAAATTGATATCCACATAGACTACTATGTACGTATAATGGAGTACCGCCTCTCGTACCACATAACTAGCTTTTGTTTTTGTTGTTTCTTCCCTTCCCTTCCCTTTCATTTCCAAGTATGAAAAAGTATATGAATAGTGTTTCATCAATAAACTTGATCATATGGCAATTCAATATTGCTATTTCCCAATGTAATTCAATAATCATATGCATATGATCTTAATATCTCTACTCATTTCCAACTGCCAAAGAAGTCAAACAAAAATGAATCGTAACATCGCTTTATATTTTCATTTTTTAGATCAAGCGCTTTCGATTATGTTTTTGCTCCGACTTAAATCGAGTCTAGAATCATTTTTAAATTTATTTTCTGTTTTATAACCACCTGTTTGTTCTTGTAATTATTTTTGGTTCATATTAATTTTCCAAATTTAGATGCATGGCTATATATATAATTTCCTATTTTTTGACTAATATGCTTTACACGAATCCATAGGGCGGGACAAACAACCCGCTTCTTCAAAAAAACTTCCTAGCATTGCTTTATTTGAAAAACCAGCCTGTTTTCATAACATATATCATAACAAGTTTGTGCATCATAGGGTCACGATATGAATACAATATATATAAATATGATAGCACTATTAAGACAATATACATATAATATGATGGCAATATTAGGTCAAATTACATACAATTCGTAGACATCCTGTTTAGACAACCTTCACCTTAGACATGCAAAATAATACTACCGAACCCTAACAATACTATCCTACGAATGGAAAACGAAGCCAACACTTTCACATCAGTTCACCTGCCATAACATCAATCGAACCAGCAGCCACCCTTACCCAGCTGCACAAACTCGGGTAAATGCAAATTTTTAGAGGTCCAAAGAACAGATCCATGTCTTTGGCCTTCTTCCGAGCCGCATGCACGAGAGGATGATGAGCCATTCCCTCTCCCCTATTGAGCACCGCTGCACACCGGCGACATCAATTTCGCTCCAATTGTAGTGCGGAGACACGATCAAGCATAATCTCGGAAGATCTCGAACCCGTTGTTGAAAGATTCAACCATTTCATGGTTATATTCTTGATTTTCTGAATTGTTGGACAGCATTTGTCTTTGTCTCTTCCAATTTTAACTTCGTGGATTCTAACTCTTTGCTCGACTTCTTGCTTTTAGAGTTTGCTTAACTTCTCCGCATATGCTTTGTTCAACTTGTTGGCCAAGTTTCCCATCACTTGGCCATGAATATTACATTTGGTCTCCCACCAATCGGTTGCCTTACAAAAATATTGGAGCTCTGTTTCACTTCGAGATTTGGTGAAGTGGATCAACGCTCTCGGCCTCACTTCCGGATGAAGTGGGATCGTGAGTTGGAGTCGAGGTGGAGATGGGAACGGCACATGCCATGGCTCGTCTCCGGGTAACACACATGGGCGTTTGGAGGGCTTACATTCGACATGATGAACTATCGGTGGGACAATTTATCTCTTGATCGCAAAACAAAAATATTCCAAAGTACAATCAATCTCTACTTTTACTACCGAAAACTTGAAAACAACAATATGGTAAGTCTGTAGTAAGTTGAGAATAATAACCTTTCTATGTTTACTTGACGTGAAGATATTGAGCCAATGCTTCGTTATATATAGGAACTTGAGGATGATATATTGTATTGAATAAGGAGTTAGTGACAGCTGTATATATGACAAAATTTGATATGTAGATGGTCCATTCATTTGATGGGAGTGCACTGTGCACCTTTGACTCTTTGGCTCTGCATTTCAGGCAATACATGGACTACATAACTAAGCAATCAAAGCAATTTTGAAAAAAAAAACCAAATTGCACAATCGGAAAATGGAAAAATACCTTACTGGGAAATTCCAAATTACAAATTACAAATATAGGAAAATGTAAACAATTGGAAAAATAGGAAAATTGCCACATAGGAAATTGGAACATAGGAACAAGAATATTAGGCAATTACGAAATAGGAAATTTGGAAACGAAGATTGGCAAAACCAATCAAGTGGAAAATTAGAACTTACAAATATAGGAAAATATCAAAATTTGGTAAAATACAAAAATTGCCACAAAGAAATAGGAACATAGGAAAAGGAAATTTGGCAAATACGATATAGGAAAATTAGAAAAGTGGAAAATTGGAAAATTAGAAACTTAGAAAATTGGAAAAATATTTATAATTCGGAAATTTTAAACGTAGAAACTTAGAAAATTTGAAAAATATTTAAAATTCAAATATTAGAAACTTAGAAAATTGGAATAATATTTAAAAAATAAAAATTGGAAATTTGGAAACGAATTGAAATGGCAGAAATGGGAAATAGGAAAATTATCGTATTGGACAATTTTAATTTGTCGGTAAATTAGGCAAATTAGGCAAATTCTTTAAATTATAAAATGGGAAATTTACCAAAGTCAGAAATTCCAAAATACAAATATAGGAAATATTTAAACAATATATAGGTAATAACTCCCGCCCAATAACTCCCGCGATAATCCCGCCAATTACTCCCTCCAATCTGTCCCGCCAATTTCTGAATCATTGACTCCAGCTCATTAATACCTCCCTATGTAAAACTTCAACCCAGCTCCATCAACAGAAAATGTCAATCACATTAACTCCTGCTTGCAGCCATTACAGCCATTACCTTCCCCACTAATTTCACTCACATCTCATTAAGTCCCAGTTTTGTCCAATTAAGTCGTCCACCAACCCACATGAAATATCCAAAACCATGGACCCTAACCTCACACCAAACTCAACGCTTTCAATTACTGAAGGAAGGGAGACTGAAACACCAACCAAGTCAGCAAATTCACTGACTGCAGACTTGGTCCATGGTCTGCAGCAATGTCGAGGCAACACTATGTTTTGGAAAAATCTCCATGCAGACATAGTTTCAAAAATTATGGAGGGCCAAGCTAGGTGGGGTGTAATCAAAAAGCGCACAATTTGGTCTCGTTATCATGCCCGTATGCATCTCCTACATATAAAGGGTATGAAAGCAAAAATAGAAATTGCCCACCTTGCCATCGGCAGCTTATGTTATTCAAGGAATGTAATGAAATGGCCCGATTGAAGCAAAAACAAGTGGAAACCGGATTCAATTATTTCGCAAGTTTGCAAAAATAGTGGATCCGCAACGAAACTGGGAGAACATCATCGTAGGCGGGGTCATGAATTTCATGGGTGGTGGTCGCCGCAATTGAAGAGGATGCAACTCCGAATGTGTGAACAATGAGAAACTTTTGGTACTTTAATATGACTTTCGACATTTGTAAAATGTTGTGGAAACAACTCGTACAATGGAACTATGAGCTGCCTCTTTTTGTATTATTTAACTATGAGGTGGCCTCTTGTTGTATTATGTATGTTTTGGACTTGGATGCGATGGAAATATGAAGCCTCTTTATGTATTTGTGCATATACGCTTTATCCTTATCCAGTTCAAATGATTATAGCAGCAATAACTGGACAATGCACATACGGATAATGGCAATATAATATCAATAAGGGTATAATAGAGTCACACTAAGAGGACAATAGAGTTACAATAGGATAATATTGCACTAGGTCGTCATCAGACTTTTTGTTTATTTTTTGGTCCACAAACACAACAAAAATTAAAACAAAACAAAAAATTAAAAATTAAAAATAATAATATTTCAAAGTTGATTGGATGAAGTATACATCCTCGAAAGGACACATGGCCTACATTACACCTTCAATATGGACATTTCGCCTTGTATTTTCCCCACATTTGCCCCATGCATCGTCTGAATTTGTAATCACAAAAGAAGGTGTAGTAGGAGTATCACGGTAATTGCGTAATAATTGCATTGTAAGGACTTTAATATTGTGGCTTCCGATGAAGTTACATTTCGTGCCCTTTTATTTCGTACTTACCACGCTTTACATTGCAATAGCAATACCAAGATAAAATAAGATCAATATATATGCAATATAAGTACAATAAAAGTACAATATAATAGCAATCAAAGCAATAAGAGTACAATACGATTGCTATATCACAATATAAATAGGGAACACAACACGCTCTATAACAATGCAACCCGTAATATGCATTTGTAACAGATTTAACAGTCCACATAACACCAAATCCACCTTACATAAAATTGAAATTGATAGTACCTAACAAACCAACACAAATCATATTGTCTAAGATACATTACGCAGTGGAATATTGTTTTGACAGGTGCTTTTATTGTGGCCCGTGGAACCACACCTTGAGCACTTTCTTGTACGACATCCCTCTCCTTGTGAGGGAATTCTCAGCTTCTTCCGTCTGCCCGGCATTACCTTCGCCATGGGAGGTAGCACAACTCGACTTCGGACATCTTCAGGAATAACTCACCTTCCCTGAGGCTGTACCGGGTATATACTATCCGAATAAGCATTCAACCAAGTATTTCGAGTGTAATATCGAGAAGCCTTGGAGTATACATTTTGGTTCAAGAAGCGGCAAACTGCAACGACATGCTTGCAAGGTAGTTGCTCAAGCTGAAACTTCTTGCAACTACAACTGTTGTTCGTCATATGTACCAGGCCGTCCATATCACCGTCCACAACATTATACTCTACGTTATTTATTTTAACCACATTCATCCTTGAAGCATCATCCAACCTATTCCTCAACTTCTTCTCGCCAAAATTGGGGCACAATGTTGTTGTGCATTTCAAAGCCAACTCACGCTGTTCGGTGAACCATTTCACAAGAAGATTAATGATTTCCCTTAGCAAATGAACTATCGGCAGCATCCTTGCAAACCTAAGGATCGAGTTTATTGACTCCGCAATATTTGTCGTCATTACATTGTAGCGGCGTCCATCCATGCGAGCTCTAGACCACTTATGTAACTACGCCTCGTTGAAGATATTGAGCAACGTGTTCCTTCCTCTTGATCTTGCGAAAATGACAATCAAATTCAGCAATTGAATAAGATTTCGCAGCCTGCTCAAAGTGCATCGCATTTCATCACGCTTTTTCAACTTGCAAGTGCGTTTCATGTTCCCCTTCATATGATAAAAGCATATGCCATGTTGTGCTTTGTTGGAAAAACTTTGTTCCAGACATTCTCTATGCTAACATTGCGATCAGAAATGATAACAAGATTGGGACACTCACCAATGGCTTCATGAAGTTTAGTGAAAAACCAATGCCATGATGCATCCGTCTCCAAATCCCCGATCCCAAAAGCGATAGGATATATATTTCGATTACCATCGAATGCATTTGCTACAAACATAACACCCTTGTACTTGGATTTTAAATGAGTGGCATCCACGGCTATCACTGGGCGCATGGAAGAACGAAACCCTCTAATACATGTGCCAACTGCCATAAAAAAATACACAAAGTGATTGCTCTCATCAGTATGGATGTGTGTCTTTGTGCCGAGATTCATACGCTCCAATTCATAGCAATAGGCTGGAAGGATATAATATGCCTCCTCCATTGAACCTCTATTGGACATTAGAGCTAACTCCTCGCTTTCCAAGCTTTCGAATAATGAATGGTCAAACCAAAGTTGTGTTTCACATCTCTCATTATGTCACTTGGTACGTATATTGTCCGACAATCCTTCAACTTCCTTTTCAATGAAGTGGCTACAAGTGATGCGGTTGCTTGACGATGGTTGTCATTTACGAACCTCAAATCACATTCATGGACAGTTGTACACCTCACAATCATGAAGTTGTATTCTCCAATTCTCGATGCTCGGACCCGCCATGGGCATGGACGTTCACAACAAACCACAAGCAACCTCTTTGTGCAAGAGAATTGCACCTTAAATTGAAAGTGGCCTCTCAATGCCCTCAACCGTAAGTTGGTCAACAAGGCTCCCTTGCTAGAGAAAATTTGCCCAACTTTAATTTTCCGATTCCAATCGCTTCGCAAATACTCTGTGTCCAAATATGCTTCTCCATCATTTACACCACCCACATTGTACTGGTTCTGTTCACTCATTTCACTCAAATGATGTTCACGAGTGGGTTCAGATTCTCCTCCTAAACACATTATTGGAAATTGAACTGATGTGTCCAAGAGGCCCAAAATAGGAGGGGCAGAGTATACTGACACTTCATTTGTTTGAGTACCATTATCACAACCATGCATCTCCTCCACCTCACTAAAATCAAACATGTCCATAAAATCTGTCCCAACATCACCTCCCACATCAGCGACATTTGTATTATTCTCAGATTACTTCATTGCTTTCAACAATGGCAATCAAGATCGACCCATCCGACTACTATTTGTCGTCATATGCATACTATCAACTACATCATTTGTCAGTCCTTTATCTTCTATACTCACTTGTAAGGTGGCTAGTTTTGAAGGTGTTACCTCACAATTGTACTTCATAAAAAATTTCACATCATCATCGTCCTCAATCTTTATGTGCTTCCACTCATTTGAGGCCATCAAAACCGAGAACTTTAAGCAAACCTTGTCTTCCATGTTTGTATTACCAATACGATGCACACGATCCAACAGTTCGGCAAATGTGATGGTCCGTGGTACAATTATGCCTTTTGAGTCACCCCCTTTGTATTGGCACATCTTCTTTGAGGTTACCCATTTTCCATTGTAGCAAACCAGAATAACAATTGTCTCCATTTCTGACCATGACAAAACAACATTTCATTAACAGATTTGAAGCCACGACCAAATCACTGCAATACAACCACAATAACCAGACAATACAATAGCAATACAACAGCAATATAAAACAACACAACAACAATAAAACACCAATAACACAGCACTAAACAATGTATCATCACAATTAGACTACACAAATCTAATACATCAAATGGAAAATCCTATGCACGAAAAGAGCTGCGTGAGAGGGATACTTATGCACGAAAATAGAAGGAGAGCTGGGGTAGAGAGAGAGAGAAGAGAGAGAGAGAGAGAGAGAGAGAGAGAGAGAGAGAGAGAGAACGAATAGAGAGCTTATAGATAACTAAATTTCAGATCAAATGTTGAGTGGGCAATAACTGGACACTAAATATATATTTATAGGTGTTATTTGCAAAAAATTTGGGGAGGCTTGGTATTTCCACTTAAAACTAAAAAAAGAGTGGTATTTAAGGCTATTTCCCATAAAAATATTGCTCACAATTTCTGAAGAAATGTCTGATAGATTGAAGTGGAAGAAGATGAGGATATGCGAAAGAGGTGCTTATCCATTATTTCAAATTCTAGCGGCCCTAATATTTCTAGCTCATGTTGTAGTATGCTCCTTAGATGGATGAAGCAACATGCGAAGTGTTTACATAAACAATTGACATCATCTAGTAAAAGCAAATTGCATCTACATTAATAATTATTAGGGAAACAGTCTTGCAGCACATTATCAAAACGTTACCTTTATCAAGAGTTTGTCAAGGGTATGGTCTAAGTAGGGATGGCAACGGGCCGGTTAGGGGCGGGTATGGCAATACCATCCCCGTCCCCGCTCCCCATCCCCGTCCCCGTCCCTCGCCCAATCCCCGGTTTAGGCTGGGAATCCTCGTCCTCGTCGGGAAGTGCCTCCCATACCCGTCCCAATCCCCGGTTTTTAATAAGATATTTCTTGTGAAAATAATTTTCTAAAGTTAGTCACATCATTGTGAAATTTTTAAAATATCCACCACAATATATTTCTTGTTAAAATAATTTCTCAACAAGGCAAAAGAGGACACAAAACTTGAAATAATTTCTCAATCCAAATCTTTAGAAACTTTTTAGTAAGCACAACAAATTCATCTAGTCTTAAATTAGAAAACCAATCCTAAAGAAATATTAACAATATTCTGTCATCAAATAAAACTTCACAATTTCAATGAACTCTCCTATGCTTCATCATTCATAGCTTTAGTCAAAAACAAAGAGATGTTCTCTGTTTCAATGGTAGACTCCTACAAAAAAAAAAAAAAAAAAGATAAAGACATTACAATTATTTAAAAGAAAATCGTAAACTGGCCAATATAAGAAAAATCCATTTAAAAAAATAAAGAGAGCTATTAAATATAAGAATGTTACCTCTTCCTCATTATTATCAACTTCCTCATCTTGAATGGTAACTCTTCTAACTTCGTTCTCATTAGCGCTTGAAGCTAACAAGATTTAAAAATTATATCATAAAACAAGAATAAAATGTTTTACTTAATATGAAAAATATAACCACAAAAATATTTCAATACCTCTTATCTCACTCCATAACCAATCACGAGCGCACATCAATGCCTCTACTGTTTTTGAATGAAGCCGGCTACGATGAGGGCTTATAATCCTTCCACTAGTACTAAAGCAAGACTCGGAAGCAATCGTGGATACAGAATGGCCAAAATATCTCTAGCAATATCATGCAAAGTAGGATATTTGATCCCATTTGATTTCCACCAACATAATATATCAAAATCATCATCATCATTCCTAGGTAAAAGAGACTCTTCTAGATAATGATCCAACTCAGATTTAACATGTCCATGGGTAGTAGAGTGAGAAACAAACACATCTAATTGCTTTACCAAATCAAGTTTAGGCATAGATGACCTAGATGAAGAAGTAGGAATCAAAGATTCAGATTGCACCGCTGACTTTGTTGAGATTTTGACTGATACTCCTTGACCAAGTCGTAGAGAATATCTTTATATTTCTTAATCTCTTGAGCTGCATTGTTTGATATATTAGAGGGCATAAAAATTCAATTTGTTTCATCTTATACCTTGGATCCAAAATACTTGCAACTCCCATCAAACCATGCATTGTATCCCAATACTTCTCAAACTTTGTTTGCATATGTAATGCCATTGCTTGCACCTCTTCTTGTTCAGAACTAAGCCAATCATAAATTGCTAATCTAATAGCACAAATATTCTTAAAGTAAAGATTGGCAGTAGGATACTTGGTCCCTGAAAAAGAACAGTCACATCATAAAACATGGCCAACTTATCAACAAGCTCCTTTGTCTTTGCCCAATCACTTTCACTAGGCACTTCTTTGTACAACGGCTCGCGGTGCTTCAAACGAGAAAAAACATCTTTGTATATCATTGCAGTCTTAAGCATGGAATATGTAGAGTTCCATCTAGTCTTACAATCAAGTTCTAACATTTTAGAGGTTGGAACTCTCAACCGCCTAGCCACTTCAAGAAATTTCTCCTCTCTTTTTGGGTTCCTAGCCAAAATGCAACACTGTACCTAATTTTCTCAATACTCTTTTTAATCACCTCTAAGCCATCTCTCACTACCAAATTCAGAATATGAGCACAACACCGCATGTGGAATAAACGTCCATCTAGCATAAGTGAACTGGAGCAAATCTTATCTAACACTATCGCAATCATGGAATCATTTGTAGAACAATTATCTACATTTAAGGTAGACAACTTACGGTCAAGATTCCATTCGAACATGCATTCCAATAAAGCATCGCAAGTACCTCCGCCGTGTGTGGACATGGAACATATATAAACCTATAATAAAACCCAAATAAGTCACGGTGTAATTATTTTTTAAAAAATAGGATTAATAATTCAAATAAGAAAAGTATAATACATTTACCTTATTAGTCGACTTTGTAAATTCCATGCATCATCAATGAAATGTGATGTGATAGTCATGAATCCTCTCTTTGATTATTCGATGTCCACATATCCGTTGTAATGGCAATTCTACTTCGTTGGTGTCCAACAACTTCATTGTTTTCTCCTCTCA
The DNA here is from genome assembly GCA_024362665.1 of Prunus padus. Taxonomy (NCBI): domain Eukaryota; kingdom Viridiplantae; phylum Streptophyta; class Magnoliopsida; order Rosales; family Rosaceae; genus Prunus; species Prunus padus. The sequence continues at coordinate 25,532,520 of JANFAM010000016.1, read as the reverse complement.
ACTTCAAAAACCTTAAATATGTCCTTCTTGATTGTGTTTCGAGAACACACCTTAAATAATGGTTGCAAAGCATTGGAATACATCTTGAATCCAATATGATCAACCATGGATAATGGATACTCATGAAGGATAATCATATTTGCAAGTGTCTTCCTAGCATGGTCGTGGTCAAAATTATAAGTACCAAGTTTGACAGTCCCATCACTCAACTTTGTAGGATTCAACATTGATTGATCTATGGTTCTTTGTCTTTATAAAGACAAGACTTTACATGATCAAGTAAATTTCTAGTCCCATTCTTGCTACTTGCGCCTAAGATATTCTTACAATGAATGCACACGACTTTCATTTGACCTCGAATTTCTTTCTTTTCAAAATGTTCCCAAGCAGAGATCTACCTTTCCTTTTATTCACAAAGGCTTGAGTTGAACTTGTGGCTTCCATGTTGTTATTTTCAGTTATTGTAGGATTGCTATCATTTTCATTTGGTGTAGGGTTGTTATCCTCCTCAATTTGGGTTTCAGGAACTTGAGTCTCTTCATTGTCGTCACCCATCTAGAAAAAAAAAAATTTATAGAGACTAATACATCAATTGGAAGGTACAATATTTTTACTATATAATTATCTAACTTACTATAATCAATGTATTTTATTTATATGCATTCAATTGGACTAAACAATAAGAAAGGAATTAGTCATGACAAAAAATTACTATAATCATTTTTAGTTTCTCGCAAATTAAATCAACCAACAAGATTTTAAAATTACTGTTAGTTGGAGCAGATGGCAAGAGAACTTGTCTAACGATATTAGGTCTAGTCAAGCTTTGAAGACAAAAAAAGTCAAGCTTTGAAGACAACACTAAAAGGTACAGCAATTGGTGCTTTTTATAATCTCAAAAGGAAAAGAATAAACATGCATATCAAAAAGTCACAGCTTTTATCGAACAAACATGCATATCAGGACAAAGTACGCTTTTTATAAGACCAAAGCATGCATAAGCTAGTTTCTTGTGTCGTTAATTGCTTTAGAGACAACAAAGTAAACAATATACAATTATCAAAAAGAGAGAACTCTGCGACAACGAACTTGATGTGCGATCGTTGGCTCAATGAATATGAATTCGAGTTTGAGAAGATAGCAGCCCGTGTAGGAGGAGGAAGGAATAAGGAGCGACAGACAGCGACTCTTTACTTTCTAGGGTAACTTTGTTTATTATATTATATTAATATATTAATTATAAATAAATATATTACTTATCGGGCGGGTTCGGGGATGGGGATAACAATACCATCTCGGCCCATCCCCAAAGCAGGATTTTGCAAATTGGGATCCCCTGCACTCGCCCCGATTTTCCCGAAAACTCCCGTTAGGGTAGGGGACCCGACGGGTATTATTGCCATCCCTAGGTCTAAGGAGGCTGGGTCCAGGTTGGGTACAAACTATTCTTTACTCAAGATTGAAAGGATTCGCAAAGCAAGCTCGGATGTAATGAGCTCCCTTCCATCTTTGTCCAAAACTACGGAAGACAAGGAATCATCTCGTCAAAAACACGAGCCATTACCAATCTGAGATTATCTATACACTTAAAAACATATTATACATATTTTGTATTTCATTACTACAGTTTGATATAGTGTTGAAGTACATGGAAATACCCGCCTTTGTTTAACTTGAGAAATTAAAGAACATTAAGGCCTATAAACAGCCAACCCTGAATGCAAAATCTAATTAATAGGAATCCAACACATAAAAATATATTAAAAACTTACAAGAAGGATTCGAAACTTTGGCCTATCACCAGTCTCTTGCCTTCTCCTGCAATAGGTAACTACTGTACGAATGGTAAGGGTGAGTGCTGGTTCGATTCATGCGGTGCTGGGTGATGCGATCAATTCTTGTCCTTTTGATGCTTTTTCCAATGCTTCCTTTGCTTTCTCATAATCCTTGGCAATCCTAAACCCATTAGCTACAAAAAACAGAGTTTAAGCCGTAATCCCCATCAACCCTTGTAATGAAGGCTTACAGCTTCTGCACGTAACATACATACCGACTTGTTCATACGGAAGAGTAGCGCTTTCCCAATCGGCACTCCACCTTGTAAGATCGAGCCTTGTTCTAAGCAATGGAAATTAAAGGCATTCAAGTAATTCAAAAGAGAAAAGTAATCAAATTTACTTTTCAAACAGAAAAGACAAAGCTTGACTTCTTCTCTTCCCCATGAACAAACAAACAAAGCTCAAGCAAAATCAAAATGTCGGTTCTGAGTAATTCCGAATTTATATATCAATCTATTCTTAGCATTCTCTTCTAGAGTTAGTATACCAACTTCATATGCAGATTATTGAAAGATTCAAAATTTATACAACTTCATCCAATTTCACATCGACCTGTGAAACAAAATTTGAAGTAAAATGAAGCTCTTTTTCATTATACCAATCAATTACTACCATAACTAATCGAAATCACTCGGAAATGTTTCTATGTGTTAAGAATTAAGAGACAAACTTTGTCCTCTTTCTCAACGCAAGGACTCGACGCTTAATGATGAGTTAAGGTTCGTGTTCGGACTCCAAGAACCCTTTCCCACTTCAAGATAGCAAGGGTGACTACTTCAATTCATGTACCACTCTTCGATGACCAAAAATTACATCCAAATATGCACCAAAATGCAAATACCATCTTAAAACAGAGTAAAACATACCTCTCAAACATACCTCTTAAACACAAAGTTGAGAAAAACTAAGCAGCAGTCCTTACATTCATCACAGGAGAAACCCATAAACCCTAAACCAATTTCGTACTAACCCATAAACCCTAAACCAACTTGGACTAAGAAAATGACGATGATAATGGCAAAGAGTACCTTTTGGAGGTGAATGATGGAGTTGAGCTTCATGAACACACACCGAGGAGGAGGAAGAGCACTGCGTCGAGAGAAAGAGAGCTACACAAGAGAGAGAGTCGCGCAAAGAGAGACCGTAGAGCAAACAAGGTGGATGTAGAAAGAGCCAAGAGAGAGTGAGAGCTGAGCATTAGAGAGAGACGGAGCAAGAGAGAGAACTAAATTTCAGACAAAGTGATATGCGCTATAAGTGGACAATAAATATATATTTATAAGCGATATTTGCAAAATTTGTGGAGAGACTTGGTATTTCCACTTAAAACTATAAAACCGGTGGCATTAAGGGCTATTTCCCTTAATTCAAACTCTTCACCAAACACAGCCTTACATAGTACAATCTAATTAAACGGAGAGCGAGTTTTAAAAATAAAAATTCCTTTTTCCCCGTGGAGCCAAACGCCCCCTTCTTCCCTCTCCTTCTGTACTCTCTGTAGTATACAAAACCCTAGACCCCTCCCCTGTCCTCCACTGTACCAACCACCAGAGCTTCCTCCTTAAATTCCTCCTTTTTCCACTAATTTCCATTCTTGCTTTCACGAAAATGAAAAACAAAAATTAATTTCATTGTTTCCTTTTCCATAAATTTCCGTTTCTGCATTTTATAAATTTATTTTTATTTTTATATAAATGCACAAGCGATCTGATGGGCCGGCTTCGGAGCCGGTACGGACTAGCGGAAGGGTGAAGAGACGGCCCACAGCGTACGGGCGAAGCATGTACTATTACAACACAGGCACCTCCAGCCTCATTCAAAAACGGAGAAATCGGAAGAACAAGACGAAGACCAGAACTGCTGCTTCTCATATTGCTAAGATAATGCGCCATGGCAGCCGTCCCCAAAGATCCACCCAACCCAATACTCCTCTTGACTCCAATAACCATAATGTAAGACGACCTTTCTTCAGTTCGTAATAATATGGTTTTTTTTTTTGCTTGAAATTGATTGGATATGATGTTATTATATTTATTTTGTTCTGTTCTTTGCTAGGTTTAATGATTGATGTGGTTATAATTTTAGGGTTGTGATTTTTAATAGGGTTTTTGAGGGAACTGCCATCTTTGATTTTGCATGTGACTTAAATAATGGTTAGGAAAGGGTTTTAAGTGATTGTACATAAAAGTACTGGAATTTCTCAAATTTGGAGAAATTTTAGGGAAGGGTTGGATTGGGGTTTGAAGTGATTTCTCTCAAATTTAAATTTGGGAAAGGGTTTAGGTTAGGGCAGGAGTGAAGATGACCTAATCCTCACTTCCCATTTCTCATGTGAAGTCTCTGATATATGCACATTCATAATTTTATTTTCTGCATTTATTTTCAGGAAGCATCCAATCTCCGACGCTCTACAAGGAAGAGAAAGGAAACAAAGAATCGTGACCTTTACACAACAGATGACTGTTCCGGAAGTGAGGATTTAGATATAATGGTGAGGTTTTATAGTCAACTATGCATGTTACTTTTATGACGGTTAATTACTGGTATCGAAGCTTGTAAAACATGATATTTTGCCTGAACTGAATTTTGGGCTTGTTTTTGTTTCAGAAAGCTACAGGTAAATCTATGAAAAATCAGGTTAATAATAGCGCCTGTAAAGATGAGCTATCATCTCCCAAGCATAAAAAGATATTGGAGACTAGACAAACACCTCGTCGTGAAGGATTGCGCCCTCGTCGATTAAAGGCATCAAGAGAACAGTTGGTTTTGCGGTTTGATGATGAACAAGATACTTCAGAAGAGAAGATTGACCAAGAGGAAACTGAAAATGGGAATGACATAGAATACAATGAGGCAGATGATGGTCAAAATGAAGGAGACGGAGAAGATGTGGGTGATGGTGATGGTGACGATGATGGTGATGGTGATGAAGATGGTGATGATGAGGAGGGTGAAGAAGAACAAGATGGAAGAAGACGATATGATCTTCGAAATCGTGAAGATGTCCGTAAGCTAAGACCTAGATCTCCTCGAAGAGTGTTGCGTCAAGGAATGGGGACAAAGGTTGGTAGGGATGTGAGAAAGGGTGGATCACGAGTTCATAAGCGCCATCGTATGACAAGGACTGATGATTCTGATGACTCCCTTCTTGTGGATGAACTAGATCAGGGCCCTGCAATTCCCTGGGGCCGAGGTGGGAGCAGATCTGGACCACCGTGGCTTTTTGGGGGACTAGACACGCATGGAACAACAGCATGGGGATTGAATGTTGCTGCATCAGGTTGGGGTCATCAGGGTGATGCTTTTGCCACTTTAACTTCTGGAATTCAAACTGCTGGGCCGAGCTCAAAGGGAGGGGCAGACATACAACCATTGCAGGTTGATGAGAGTGTGAGTTTTGATGATATAGGGGGGCTTTCTGAATATATTGATGCTTTGAAGGAAATGGTTTTCTTTCCTCTATTATATCCAGATTTCTTTGCGAGTTATCATATTACCCCACCAAGGGGGGTTTTGTTATGTGGTCCTCCTGGGACTGGGAAAACATTGATTGCCAGAGCATTAGCCTGTGCTGCGTCCAAGGCTGGCCAGAAAGTCAGCTTTTACATGCGGAAGGGCGCAGATGTGCTGAGCAAATGGGTGGGTGAGGCTGAAAGACAATTAAAACTACTTTTTGAGGAAGCACAAAGAAATCAACCTTCAATAATATTCTTTGATGAAATAGATGGACTTGCTCCTGTAAGGTCCAGCAAACAAGAGCAAATTCATAATTCTATTGTGTCAACCTTGCTTGCTTTGATGGATGGTCTTGATTCCCGTGGACAAGTCGTTTTGATTGGAGCAACCAATCGGATTGATGCAATTGATGGAGCCCTCCGACGCCCTGGTAGATTTGACCGTGAATTCAACTTTCCTTTGCCAGGCTGTGAGGCACGGGCTGAAATTTTGGACATTCATACTCGAAAATGGAAGCATCCTCCTTCAAGGGAGCTAAAACTGGAACTTGCAGCTAGTTGTGTTGGATATTGCGGTGCTGATTTAAAGGCTCTTTGTACTGAAGCTGCCATTCGTGCTTTCCGTGAAAAATATCCTCAGGTTTACACAAGTGATGATAAATTTGTAATTGATGTTGACTCAGTAAAGGTTGAAAAGTATCACTTTGTTGAAGCAATGTCAACAATTACTCCAGCTGCACACAGAGGAGCGGTTGTGCACTCCAGGCCATTGTCCTTGGTAGTTGCACCATGCCTGCAAAGGCATCTCCGAAAATCCATGAACTATATATCCGATATTTTCCCTCCCCTTGCAGTGACATCACAGTTAACCAAGCTTGCTATGCTCTCCTCTGGCTCTGCAATTCCTCTTGTCTACAGGCCTCGGCTTCTACTATGTGGCAGTGAAGGTTCTGGTCTGGTAATTATCATGGATCCTCTTTGTATTGACAAATTGGTTGTAATGGGAAGACAAACTAAATTTACTTACTGCTTTAGTTTTACAGGATCATCTTGGCCCCGCTATTTTACATGAACTCGAGAAATTCCCTGTTCATTCTTTAGGACTTCCATCCCTTCTATCTGATCCTAGTGCAAAGACACCAGACGAGGCATTGGTACATATATTTGGGGAAGCAAGGAGAACAACCCCATCAATTCTCTATTTGCCTCAGCTCAATCTTTGGTGGGAGACAGTGAGTGCATGCTAATGTTTCATATCATTGTTAATTAAATGGCTGTCAATGATCAGATTCTACTAATCTATTTTTAAAAGCATTTGAGGTTGATGGATTCATTCTGCAGGCACATGAGCAGCTCCGAGCTGTTTTGCTGACGTTGCTAGAAGAATTACCATCAGACTTGCCGATATTACTGCTTGCAACATCATCAGTCCCACCTGCTGAAGTTGATGCCACAGCTTCTTCAATATTTTCTGATCGTTCAGTGTATGTTATCATTTATTAAAAACCAACCATTATTTGTGAATCCAAATGCTGTGTTTCTGTCTGAGACATTTTTGTGCTGGTATGCAACTTCTTAATCTTTTCTTTGTCTCGCCTGGAAAAAAAAAAATCGTTAATATTTCAGTATTGGATCAAACACAGTAGCATTTGGTTTGCACCCTAAAGACTTTCTTGTATTTTTTTCTTTTCGGCTTTTAGAAGGGAACATAATATTTCATCCTGATTGAACAGTACCTTTTGGGAAGCAAACACAGAAAAAAAAATCTTTTAAGCAGGACAACATAATATATTGCTTTCAAAAGAAGAATTTTAACTAGTAGGAGCTACACCGGAGATTGAAAAATTGTTTTCTTGGTAGAATTTTTATTTATCTATCTCGTTTTTGGTAATGTAATCCATTAGTTGTATTGTGGAAGGAAGAAACAAACCTTTTTGAAGATGAGTTTCATTTTACTTTTTGTGTGGGATTAGATGGAAAGTTTAAAAGTTTAAAAGTTTAAAAGTCTAAGATTAAAATCTACCTATGAAAGTGTAATCACATTGGATTCAAGCCTACTCAAATTGCTGCATGATCTGAGGTTTGTGGTGTGCCAAGCTGACATTCCCAATCCTCATACCATAACAGTCTGCATTATAGGCATTATACTTTTTTAAGATTCTTCAAAATTGATGAAAGAGCCATGTTAGCTAATATTAGACTTCCACCGCTAAGATTTTCTCCTTACACTCTTAATAAACAACTATAGCAAAGAGATTTCATCAAGGGTTTGCACATGCATTTCTGTTTTCACATGTTGTGTGATTACCTGATGGTTTCTAAAAGCTTTATGTTTTGAAATTTGTTCTCTGGATTGTAATATGATGTTATTTCACAACTATACAGAAATACCAAATTTAAGATTTATCAGTTTATTCTCTTATCATAGTTTTATTTAGTTCATAAATCATCTTTGATAATTTATTGAGTATTTTTCATGGCTATGATTCTAGTCATATTTTGCTTTTTGTTATCAGCTATCAGTTGGGCAAACCATCTACTGAAGACAGATTTTTGTTTTTTGACCATCTCATCGAAGCTGCTTTGTCAGTCTTGTTAGAGGGCATAACTAAAAAGTCTCAAGAATCAGTATCTGTTCCTGAACTTCCCAAGGCTCCAAAAGTGGCAAGTGGTCCAAAGGTCTCGGAGTTAAAAGCCAAGGTAGAAGCTGAGCAGCATGCCCTTCGCCGATTGCGGATGTGCCTCAGAGATGTTTGCAATAGGTTAGATAATCCTTACTGTGTTCCAGTCCCTTTGTGATGATTGGTGTATCTTCTTACCCGTTACTTGCATTTGCCCTTGGTTTACAAAGAGAGAATTTAATGAACAATTTGGAAATGTACCATTGTAATTTTTTGTAATACTTCCTCAACTTTTTCCTTTCCTCTTCTGTAAGAAGTATCTGTTTTACTTTAATTAAGAAATTGAGGCTTCTGTTTAGTCAAGCCTCTTTTTTTGTTGGCTTGCCTCATGTTATTCGGAATAGGGTCATTTGGCTCATGGAATGAGAATGATTCATTATATATATATATAAATTTATCTCTACTTATATACATTTTTTTTCCTATGCTGCAGACTTTTATATGATAAGAGGTTTAGTGCTTTCCCACTATCCTGTGTCGGAGGAGGATGCTCCAAACTATCGCACAATCATTCAGAACCCTATTGATGTGGCTAAGTTGCTGCATAATGTAGACTCTGGGCAGTATATTACATGTTCTTCATTCCTGCAAGATGTTGATCTTATAGTTACCAACGCAAAGGTGTGTGGTGCTTGCTGTAGTTTTTACCTGTTAATTTATAATAATTGCAATGACTTCTGATAGACTGAGAGGACTAAGGAGGTTGACCATTTCATTTTGTTCTGTTTTTGTAATCATGACATGTTATTCTGTTTGCGGTTGCATTCTGTTTTTTGATGTCTCTTGACGTAGCATTTCTTTTTCCTTAGGTTTGTCAAATGTTATCCTGTTTGATATGCTGGTTGATTTTAACTTTTAAGAAGCATGGTGTCTCATGGTAGTTCATTTGCACTTCTTTCCAGTTTGGATTTTATTCCCGTTCTTCTACCAATGTACAAAGTTCGAAAAATCGCTAGGCCATAGGTGGGCGGCAAGCAGGGAGAGGAGTAATTATTTTGTATTTATAAATTATAAATTTATACCAAAATCATGCAAAACATAAAAACTGGGAATATTTGAAAAACATCATGCTTTCACTTTTGATTTTTTATTTTCTTATTTCTATGTTCAAGAATATGTTGTGCAAAGTAAGCTCAAAATTGTTGTCGTCATTGTGTTTGTTTTGTAAATTGTATCATGTGTCAGTTTTATGTATTCTGCTATCTTGAATTCAGGCTTACAATGGAGATGATTATAATGGTGCTAGGATTGTTAGCAGAGCTCATGAGCTTCGAGACGCAGTAAGTTTGACTGTTAATTTTGTTTTTCGTTTTATTTGAGGCTTTTGGCTTTTGCATTTCTTATATGTATTATTTTTCTCCTCAGGTACATGGGATGCTGTCACAAATGGACCCTGCACTAGTTGCATATTGTGACAAGATTGCGGCTGAAGGTGGTCCAGAACATATTCCAGATGATTTAGGGGTATCTACTTTCCCCATGACACCTGTTGTACAGCTGGGAACCGTCACTAGAGCAAGTGCTCGGCCGTAATGTCCAGCCTGTGGATCAAAATTATGAGGCTTTCAGACGGCTAAAGAGGAATGTTGAGCCCCAGCTGGAGGTGCTAGTGGATCAAAATTATGAGGCTTTGAAACTGCCAAAGAGGAATATTGAGCCCCAGCTGGAAGTGCATGTGGATCAAAATTATGAGGCTTTGAAACAGCCAAAGAGGAATGTTGAGCCCCAGCTGGAGGTGCATGTGGATCCAAATTATGAGGCTTTGAAACGGCCGAAGAGAAATGTTGAGCCCCAGCTGGAGGTACATCTGGATCAAAATTATGAGGCTTTGAAATGGCCAAAGAGGAATGTTGAGCCCACACATGCAGGTAACTCCGAGCCTTTCCATGGCTATATGCATGTTTTATATTTTAAATGTACTAATTGTTTTATTTTTCAATATTCAATTTACTGTCTAGTGTCTAGAGTTGAGCGACTAGGACTGCTCTTGGTTGCCTCCTATAATTTTGAAATATTTATTTCTGAGAGCCCTCATAAGAAAGAAGGCAAAAGGCAAAAGAGATTGAAGAAATGGAGAAATGGAGAAATGGAGAAATGAGGCTTCCGTTTGTATAGTCCAATGTCACATGCTCTAAATGTTGAAGTCCAAATATGTATCTTTCCTTTAACTGTCCTCCAGCATTCCAAAAGTCTTTCTGAAGCCTCATTTTGTAATTTGATATGCTTGTTAGTTGAACATGGTTTTCTTTCTTTTTTTCCTGCTCTTCTATGGATGTTTGAATAAGATAACAATTTCACTTGTTAATGTTAACTTTCCTGGTGATGATCGGCTTCAACTGCAGAGGACAAGTCATGGCTTCAGGATTCAGTACTGTCCAAGTCATTGCAGGAACCTGAGACAAATGAAACTAATCCTGAAGTGCCAGAATACTCCCCTGCCGGTGGCAATCAGCATGAAACTTCGGGAGAAATTTCTGGCCATAATACTCATGTGATTGGATCCCAAGACATCACCATGTCAGATGGTGAGATGACAAACCAAATAGAGTCTGTGAGGCGACTTTTTGTGGAAAGGACTGAAAACTATGACATTCCACAGCTAGAGAGGCTTTATACTAGAATTATGAAGGGCATTTTTGACATCAAGCACAAAGGTGATATAGATGGCACCAAGCCTTCAATTTTGAGGTATTTATTGAAATTTGCGGAGGATGAAGGTAATTTCTGATTTCTTGAAAACAAAGTATAAATCCTTTAGTCAGATGTAAAGTCGGGATCTTCTTTTAATAGCAGATTTATTGAGTTATATAGATCTCTCTACCAACCACAAAGTACATACATCTGATCTCCACATGGCATGTTGACGTGTTGTGACGAATCTATCCGTTACACGTGTTTAATTATTAATTTCCTTATAACATGAAAAGATTCGTAAAATGACTTGAGCATGCCCGCATAATGTATTAGATACACAAATTTGTTTGCCAAATACGAGGTAAAGTTGCTTTTGTAGACACCATCGTAATTGAGGGTTTAGTATCCATATGAGGATCCTACTTGTACTAGGTTATCAATGCCGTTCATGAAAATCAAATCGGTGAGAGCTTAATTAGCAATATCGGAAGAGCACCAACCTTTTCTCCAAAAGTGAGAACCGTAGCCCCTCCAAAAATCCCTCCAGCCCCGCACAACCCTTTGAGGGGGAGGAGATTCCCTCTTTTCCTCCTTTCCTTCCCTCTACTCTCCTTTTCTCATCTCATCTCATCACTTTTGTTCTTCCCTTTACTCTCCTTTTGTGAGAGGTTTCTCTCTCCTTTGTGCTCTCCCTTGTGAGAGCTATATCTCTCCCTTGTGAGAGTTTGTGGTTGGCTCTTTCCCATTATTCATGGGTGTTTTCTCTTGGAGGCTAAATTGGCAAACCTTCCGTCATATCCATGCTTTTGCCCCTCCCCTTGCTATGGCTGAGTTCTCCACCGACTTCACCTCCCTCCTATTTGTCCTCCATCACACCATGGGTGATGTGGCTGCTGAGTTTTGGGCGTTTATGATCCTTGTGGATCTATTGTTTGACGACACGAGTATGATGCAATTTCGCCTTGATTTTCGCCGGTCAGTTCTTCGCGAACTCATGCTCTTGTGGCTGCGGTGGTGATGAACTTGGCGGCAGTGGTAACGACTTGTGTTTATAACCTTCTTTGGTAGGTATTGTTAGAGTTTGTGGTAATATTGGGCTTTTGGTTATGAGTTTGGTTTAATTTTTTTATTTTGTTATGTTGTAATATTTTGGACCTGAGCTATTATATATTGGCCCGTTTATAATAATCTGTTTCTTATTAATGAAACTTATCTCTTGACCAAAAAAATATATATTCAAATCGGTTGGGATTGTGCCTAATCAACCGGGTTTAAAACCTTTCGACCAAAAAACCAGGTTTAAAACCAAACAATGTAGAGAGTGGTTTCTTGCCAAAAAAAGTAAAGAGGCATTCGGTTACTTCTCTCTCCTTGTAGTATATCTCACTTTTGTCTCCCCGGCACTTATTTTCGCTCACCGTCTCTTAAACAACATTTTATTTTTATTTTTTATGAAGTCTCATTTCGTCGAATCTGTCAATTCTTCTTTAACGGAAAACTTTAGCGTTCGCAAACGCAGGTTAGCCAGTTGGTCAGGCAGTGAGCCTGTCCCTTTGTACCCAAGTTTAAATTCCCTTCCTGATAAATTAGATTAATTTAGAGTAGTTTACTATAGATTAAGTTTTCAAAAATGTTATAAATACAAATAAAAAAAATTAGTTCGCTTTAGTTTCTTTTGGTAGTCTTCCCCTCTATTGCCATTTCATATAGAGGTAAAATTCGAAATCAAAATTTTTAAAAATGCTTGGTAAACTTGGTCATTTGTTTGGTGTAAGAACTACTCTTCTTCTCGGCTTTTAATTTTCAATTATCATCAATTTTATAAATTAAGTTTATGATTATGAGGTAAACTGACTCAATGTAAGTTTTGAGATGCAAGGTGAGACATGCAAGAACATGTCTCGGGGGCTTTGGTTTACTTTCTCCTTCACCACATCCATCCATCGGTTTCCTTGTCAGAAATTTCAAGCCGCCAACAAACCTCGAATCTCTATATGATTTCTTTGACCACTTAAAATTAAACTCAACGACATAAAAGATATTTCCATTTCCATGACGCAAGTCTCGAATATATTTAGAATTCAAACGTAGAGAATGCATAAAATTAGTTATTGTGATTAAGTAATGAATCACGTAAGTTTTGCTTCTCTTACCATATTTTTATATCAAATTTCTAAAAGATCGACTAGCAGATGAAAAATTATATCAAATTGCCTATTAGTTCCATTACGGAATGAATCACCTAAGTTTTGCTTCTCTTACCACATTTTTATATCAAATTTCTAAAAGATGAAAAATGGAGAAGAGGTGAAAGCAGTGGCGGATCCAAGATTGAAAAGACAACTGGGCGGAACTTACATACTAAACTCGACGGGATGAGTGAATTTCATTAATAAGCAAAAAAGATACACCTAGTTAGGGGGACGTAAAGAGCACTACCCTCAAATGCATCTATATAGAAAATAAAAGCTTAACAACAAAACAAAAATCACAAGTAACAAATCAAACATTGAAATATCTCAACAAAATTCCTAAAATGAAAGCCCTAATTAATCTCAACAAAATCACAAAATTATAATTCAATCCCTAAGCAAACCCTAGAATATTCAATTTTAAATTAAAACTATAAGTAATTAAAGATATATAGAGAAAATGAGAGAATTAGAAAATACTTGTTGTTGTAGAAGGGAGAGGAGAATATTTGACAAGTTGATCAATGCCCACTGCCCAGCCAAGAAAAATATGCAGCAAAAAGATGGAGGAAAAACACAAAAGTTGCCAGGTTGCTGTTGGAATAGAAGGGATAAAGAAGATGGTGATGTCTGCAAAAGGAGAAGAGAAGGGAATGGGATGGGACCACTTCCTTTATTTTTTTGGTCAAAGGGACCACTTGCTCTTTTGGAAGTTGGATGGGCAATAATTATATAATGGGTCAGTTTTTAATTTTTTTAATTTGGGCTGCCCTTAACATATATAGGTTTTTTTTTTTTTTAAAAAGCGCTTTATATCACAAACGTCCCCTAAGCCCATTTAAACTATCAGATTGATCCTTAATGTTTTTGTGTCATTCATTGTTCTCGAGGTTAGTATGTATGATCACGAATGGTCACTGCCAGTTAGGTTTCGTTAAAAACTCCGTTAGTTCTTTGACGTGGCATATATATATATATGACAAAACATCCTCGGCGCTCACGCACCTATCACAAATGGTCCCTATGAAATTTTTTAAATTTTTCATTTAAAATTCATAAAATTTTTGTTTTCATTTTTAAATTTTATGAATTTTAAATTATTTAAAAATATATATTGTATTTTAAATACACGCGTGACATTATATTATTGGAGATGTACTCCACATATACGCCACATCAACAAACTAATAGAGTTTTTAAAATAATTTAAAATTCATAAAATTTAAAAATGAAAAACCAAGGGTTTAGGGTTCATAAATGGTCCTCAAGGTTAAAATCCTTCTATAAATGGTTTTTTAAATTTTAAATTATTTTTAAAAACTTCATTAGTTTGTTGATGTGGCATATATGTGGAGCCCACATCTTCAAAAATATAGTGTCACTTGTATTTAAAATACAAAATATATTTTTAAATAATTTAAAAAGAAAGCCAAAAATTTATGAATTTTAAATTTTTAAAAATTTATGACCATTTGTGATAGGTCTTGAACCCAGGGATGTTTTGTGATATATATATATATATATATATATATATATATATATATATATATATGCCACGTCACCAAACTAACGGGTTTTTGATTAACCTAACTGTAGAGACTATTCGTGATCACACATACTAACCTCAAGACCATGAATGACACAAAACATTAATGATGCAATCTGATAGTTTCGTAAACCTTAGGGACGCTTTCATGATATTGCTAATAAAAAAATTGGGATGAGCGGGCACCCATCCTGCCCTTCACTAAGATCCGCCCCTGGGTGAAAGGGAGGAGACGGGGGCTACGGTGAGGTGGGAGAAGAAAGAGATGTAGTGGAAAAGGAAACGCGAAACATCTAATCAACTTTTTACTAATGTTTTTAAATAAAGAATGAGAAAACTTAAAATGAAATTTAGTGATGCTGCATGTCCAAAATCCCGTCACTTAATTTAATTTTAGGGTTTTTTTTTTGTTTGCTCAGAAGAGGGATTCGAACTTGAGACCTCCATTTCGAGACCTTGATTCTAAATCTGAAATTTTATATCAAATACTTAAAACCTATCAGACTTGAGACCTGTGATATAAACTGAAATGGTAACTCACCAGTCATAATATATAGAAAGGTAGGGCACCCACATATAAAGAGATGAGCTCATCCAAAACCTATTTGAGAGGGACAAATTAATTCATAGCTTCATACAACAAAGTTAACAATCCACACGCCACAGCTAGGAGGCAAAGGTCTAGTTATAAAAGTTAGCATTAGTTTCATACATACGTTTACAAAATAGCACAAACGAGAATATATGTCTTAATACATGATGCATTAGCATTTTTTGGTATATAATTGTTAGGATACTTGAGGATGCTTTTGCACTTTTTTGTATATATTTGATAATGCATTGTTATATTTCCCTCTATTTCCTTTTGACGTTACTGAAGCCAAACAAAAACCTGAAGTAACGATCTTCAGCAAAATGCAGTTGCTATCTTTCCAACAAAGAACCTAGAACTGCTGGGCCTGGCCTGCCATACTTCGCAATTTTTCCAGTATTTGAGCTGCAGCCGATTCTCTTGCCTCACGAGGATTGGAACACAGGTCACCCCCACTTGAACAATCAAAATCCATCCCTTTTACTGTCACCTCAGCCTGGAATCCACCTTTCAAACACAATTAAATTACCATTAGTTTTCACTCTGCATTGTAGTCGATTAATCTACTAATGCAGGATACATTTTCAATTCTAACGACAATCTTCTAGAGGTTACATTACCAGGCAAGTTCCCCAAACGGCAGAACTAAAACCCTACTGCGGAAAAACCAGTCTGCCGAATTTTTATGCAATTTCTAATCAAATCAACAGCTTTACACCAAAAACGCTGCTGTAAGACCAGAAGGAAGACCCACCAACGTTTAATAATGTTTCAATCTTTAGGTTTATGAATTTAAGTACAATGCTGAATGAGGTTGAAAGAAGGGATCTGATGGATAGATGCCAGTAAGGATTATTTTGTAAAGCATTTGATGGATCATGAAAGTCAAAGATGACAATCCTAGCACATACTAAACCTTTGGAAGATTAAATTTGCATGGCTCGGCCACATTATTGCCCCAAAAAGAATTCCCGAAGCAGTCCAACATGATTAAAAAAACAAAAAGAAAATTCTACCTGATTAACTAAATATTGAAAGGTCGTAGCAAAAATCCTTTTTCATATAAAGTGCAGGAACAGCAACAAGATCAGAAGAACATTAAGCAATGATATAGCATCCTTTTTTCCCCATAGGAAAATCAATTATGTTTAAAAACACAGTTTAAATTGCATGTGAAAATAAAAACAGTTCAAATCTAAATGATCTTACCATCTGATGGGGATACACGATAAGTTGGTAATACCCAATTGTTTTCATAGCATGTATCATCCAGATCCTGCCAATTTGACAGTGTTATAAGAATGTATAAGAAATCAAAACAGTAAGCTCCTAATTTGTAACTTCTATATCTAAATCTGAATAAAAATGGGTAGGGATTTCATAGAAGTTATAGACCCCTATAATGAAAACCAGCTTGGACAACGTTCCAAAGCATATAGTTCAATAATAATTCGAACCGATGATGTCTTTAGCCAAATACGATAGATCAGTGGCTTGTTAACGCAGATGAAGACCAAGAGTTCATTGGTAAATTGTAAGATATTTCACACAGCAGTTCCAAAGCTCAGATATTCTGGAACAATCATCAACAAAGGAAACAAAATAAGAGAACAAAGGAAACAAAATAAGAGAAGCGCAACTTGCTTTTATCTCTAGAGGCACACCGAGACCAAACAGAAACAGCAAAAAACCTAGAAATTTCTGCATCCTAGTCCACATTCAGCAAGAAAAAAGAAAGTCTTAAAAACCGTTAGTAACCGATGCCCTGAAATATAAGTATATCCCATAAGAAGTCAACTACCTCCTCACTTTTACCATAAAAGATTCTGCTATTTCTCTCTAACCAGGCCACCCAAAATTGCCAAAGCTCCATAATCCTGCAAAACTTTTTCCTTTTCCTTCTACCAAAAGCAACAAAAGGTCTGAATGAATGGGAAAACACCCAATGAATAACCCAAGAAACTTCTTATACTTCTTTTGAAGCCAAATCTTAAAATTTGTTATGTAGGATGCAAAAGAAAAGAACCTTGAAGATGTCTCAAATGGCATTTTAATGGAATGCCTATTCTAATAAATCTTCAATTCTCAATTGGCATAAGCAAGGAGAAGAAAATACAATCCAATAGGGGAACTTGCCTGGCATGGATTTCGCACATTGAGAATGGCATCCGACAACCTCTTTCTCTTGATACTTTGGGGAGTTCGTCTTCAAGCAGTCGATGAGTCCTTCCACTTCTTACACAGACATCATTACAACCTTCTATAATGGACTCTACCTTTAGTGCCAAGTCATCTTCACCACCTATGGTAGTCAAAAAATAGATATGCACGTATACGTCAAGTACTGTACAACCATTGCACAGGAGCCCTTACCTCTAAATATGTAGAGATAGACTCCAGGACTTGCAATTCCAAGTCTTCACCAATAAATATATACATATGAAAAAACACTGTTCAAGGCAATAGTGCTTCACCGTGTGCACAATGTGTGCTGACTATTAAGTTCAAACAAGGGACACATAATTTCAAACTTCCACACTTTTCAGTTTTTGGTAATCTCCTCAACTATAAAGTGCTTTTACCTAGCTTTTTTCCTTCTAATCATAAGAAACGTTAGAAGGTTGTTAGGCTTGATTTACCACCACTTATACTTAAGTTTTCAATTAGCCTATTATGGTTTGATTTTTTAATCTAAGGTTGGATTCTAATACTTGAGATTGTTTTCCCAACTTTGGTAACCTGCATACCATAAATGGCCAAGACTAAGTGGAGAGTCTTTAAATTTCACAATATCGTTTTTTAGGAGCCCATGAACTATATATTCTATAACATAATCCAAAGTGAGGCCACCAACAATTTTACCTCACATTTTTTTGGCACTGGCTTCAATTATTTTGTCTGATATGTAGGAGGTACAAAGAGCCTATTTTACATATTGAGTTTATGCAGTGGCGCCGTGAGCTGCCATGTTTTTATAATATTTTCTTAAAATCAAAGTTATAAACAGATGAATTTGATTGAGTTAGGTTGTTTTCTTTGCTTAAATAGATACAATACCACAAATTAGTTTCTTAATTTGATATGTCAAACATAACTTCAAAAAAACAAAAACAGAAACAAGAAAAATAGGTTCCATGCATCAAATAGGTTTCAAACTAGTTCATAAGAAAAAAGGTACGACCACAAGGTCAGCATTGAGTCACTGATCGTCTTTTGGTACTCTGCAGATGCAAGGCACTTACATTTAGATTCTAGCTCGCTACTTAAGGCAGTATTCAAGACTTCTAAATTATGGTCATTTCAACATACTTGGCACACCGCAATTCCAGCTTATAGGAAACAGTCGTCTTATAATGGACTAGAACAAGGAACACTTCAGATTCTCATCATGGCAGAACTAACAATTAAAAACACTACAACTCAAAAATCAGTTTATGGTGTCAGTTTTTACTCTCCCACCTGCCACCATTATGAATGCACTTAACTTGGTGGGGTTACCAGACAAGAAGCTTATCCAGTTTAAGATCTTGTTGTGATTGGACTTTCTCGTATACTTTGTACATTTGAGTGTAAACATGTAAATAGAAAAGTTTAAGAAAAAAAATCAGGCAGAAAGCGTGGAGGGAGGATAAATAAATAACTAAAATAGAATAAGTTGAAAGAAAATAATACCATTTAAAATTGTCTGGATTTTTTTATCGCACTGAGCAATCTCATCCTCGATATTCCGCTGCTGAAGAGACTGCATGGATGACCAAATGACTAAACAGAACAAGTTCATTTTAAATAAATAAAATAAAATAAAACTAGTAAAGCAAATATGTTACGGCAGAAGGCTAAACCAAAAGAAGGCAAGATACTATTCGATAGGTCCATGAACAGTCTCTTGTATATTTAACCATTCTAATTGTTGAGGGACTGACTGGTATACAACAATTTGAACTTTGAAGGATGTAAAATTGCAAACAAAATTGCACCATCTCAATTTGATAAATCTTATTGAACTATAGCAACTTTACTGGTACCAAAACCACTAATGCACATGTGCTCGGGCCACTCCCAGTTATCTTATCTAAATAAGACATGAGTCCACTGTACATTAGACTAATTCCATCCAACAATCTCTGAATGGACATTCATACTTATGCGTTTGATTATCTAGAAGGAACTCATCCTAATAGTAATTAGATCAGGACGCCAAGGTAATTATGGAAAGAAAAAAAAGAAAGTATTACCAGTTCATCCCTTCTTTTCATAAGAACTTTCAAAGCAGTTTGTGACAAGATGTTTTCTTTAGAAGCTATAGCAATTTGAAGCTTGTAAAGATCTTCGGAACTTGATTGATAGGTGACAATGGCATGACCATCTATACCATCTTGATCTGACGAACAGATCTTTCCAACAACAAATTTTTTAGCTCCGCAGTCAGTAATGAATGGCCTTGTTTTTGAGTTCACCTCCTTGACCTGCCCACCGGACAACGGGCTGTCAGATGATATAGAAATAATTTTAAAGGATCTAATTATGTTAAGTACAAACTCTAAAGATTCTAGGCCTAATGAAACAAAAGAACTGATCTGAATGTGAAATTTAGGCATAAAAGTGTGTTCAAGTACCTTAACCAATAACACTTTTTTTTAATCTCATAATCTGACATGTAATAAGTGAAGTACTTGAGATGTAATAAGTGAAATAAACCAACAACCACAGATTTGTGAACCTCAACCTAACATTTGGTAAGCCCCATTAATTTTTTTTTTCTAAGCACGAGTATGCACCTAGAAATCACAGGGGACTACTGACTCACATATGAGATGTAGAGAAAGAAAAATGTTGAAGTGGGTAAAGAACCATAAACTGTTACATTAACAATACTTGCTGAGCCATTTAATCCATTTTCATTACAGGAAGTCATGTTGGCAACTTGAATGGTGTTTGATATATTCTTGCCGGGTTCTCCATTCTGTGAGGGAACCATGAAAGAGTCATCTACCTCAATTTTCTGAGGCCCATTGAAAGCATCAGCCAAACTTGTCTTGCAACATTCAGTGGTATCTTTCTGCTCCCTTGATTGAGGTTTAGATCTGGGTGTATTGTTTTCAAGATTCTCTACATGGTGTTTGACAACTTGAATGGTGCTTGAAATATTCTTACAACTCTGTTCATTCTGCAAGGGGACCATGGAAGAGTCATCCACCCCCATTTTCAGAGGCCCATTGAAGGCATCAGCCAAACTTGTCTTGCAACATCCAATTGTATCTTTCTGCTTCCGTGATTGAGGATTAGAACCAATTGCGTTTTCAAAATTCTCTATCATGATACCTTTTTCATGAGACTTGTCTTGGCTTTTATCAAGTTCTAGCTCGCAAGGTGTTTCAACCCTTTCAGGGCTGTTTACAGTTCTATTTTCCTCCTCTAGCCTTGAATCTTGCAAACCATTTGAGGATTCTCTCCTACTAGCCAGAAAAACACATGTTAGGTAAATAAAAGACAATTTGGAGACATTAAATCAGTATTCAAGCACTGCTGCTAAATGAAATCAAATAGAAAGCACAGGGAAAAACTTTCCACATTCCTATAATCCCAATAATGAATAGAGGAACAAAAAAGTTCCTATGGCTAAATTCACCATTTACTTGTGCAATGCTTCTATAAAAGTTCATCAAACAATGAGTTTCAACACTGGCCTCAAGTGTTTTGGCAATGTTACCAAAGATAGAAAACACTGAGGTTTGTTTGTTTCTACGGCCTACTCTAAACAAACATTACAAAATAAGGACATGATGAGCTAACGAATCCCATATTCCAGCGTGTCGAACAAAGGTGTTTCCGAAGTTATGTGGTACCGTGTCATGGCAGGGTAGCTATTAGCTAAGACCTGACAAATGGATTCAAAACCCACATTCATAAAAATGTGCCTTGCAAATGGGGTAGGTCAAGCGTTAATCTTAAAAGAGTAAATACATAATAATAATACATTACAAGGATTAAGATTAGTATGATTCTATGCATCTTACAGTACCGAAATCAGATGTAATACCCATTGACATTTGTTTCGGAAAAAATAAACCTCAGCCAAATATTCTTTATCCTCAATAATGTTTCAATCAAGCATAAGAGCCAATAATAGAATCATGTAATAAAGGGGATGTCCAAGGATTATAATTACTACAGCTAGGAATCTGCATCGAAGACACAAAAACTACTATGCGCAATTAAAGTGTTTCTCATTAGACAAAAAGAAAAAAACTACAAAATATAAAGTAAATGGCACACCTAGAAAACCAGTCTAACAAAATCCCAGCATAAGGAAGCACATGGAAGTACTCGACGACTGGTGTAACTGTCCAACTGCTGGAACTCTTTCTGACCAGAGGACCCTGCAGACTACTCAAAAAGCAAGGACATGATGTTAGCATAAAAAAGAACACAGTGGATAGCAGTAATATGATAAATAATTACTGTTCATCACTCAAAACACAAACTATTATTTTCAAACCCAACCCATTTCCACTTTCGAGTTGACATTAAGAAATATGTTTAAAACATGTAATATAATATCCAATAGAGCATAACATTAGAACGATCTAATGACCGACACAAAGTATAATGCACCCTTAATCTGACCACACTTTCCACCTTAACCCCTCAAAGCACCCAAAAAAACCAATAAATCATAATAAAACTCAACCAAACAAAGAAGTCTGTTTCTACAACCATACCTGTCAATAACATCTTGAATAGGAATTTGAAAAATCTCCTCACTGACTGTTTTGGTGCTCTGAATTATAAAGAAGCAAGCAGCCGCCTTTTCTTTACTCACAGAAAATACAACATGGCTTTCCAAAACCAGAAGATCGGTTTGATTAATACCTACTCCGTTCACAAGAATCATATTTATGTGTCAGCTAGTCTGCTAGACAATTGGAAGCAGGAAAAAGGTCCTAGAACACAAAGATTTGGACACTTAAACACAGAAAATTACAGTAATTAAATTTGTAATGCATAAACCTTGAAAAAGTTCGACCAAAAAAAAAAAAAAAGAACCTTGAAAAAGATTTTCAAGTTGAAGAATAATTTGCTTGATTCTCTGTGTCAGGATCAGCAAAACAAAAGGCAGAAGAGATCAGGAGCTGTTCGACTCAATACATCTAGAAAAGTAGTATATAAGGAAATTTGCATACCTGCAGCTTCACTAACTGCTGAATATGCAAGTTTCCGGAAGCTAGCTACATCTGTCCTTGATTCAACTCTTGAAGGTTTTCCAGTGACTCTTTTGTTTCTGTTTACATGTTTTGCCTCCGTTTGATCTTCTGAACTGTGCAGTGCGACATCTAAATCTTTTTCAATCACCGACCAAACCCCCTGAGTAATGGGACCGAATAGCAATAAGCAGTTCTCCTTCTTGGGGTCAACCAAAAAGACGGTAACTTTAGAAATTGGCCATTCCTCTGTATTTGGAACATCCTTTGATGCATCCAACCTTGAAGATATGTTGCATGCATCCATGATTGTTTTTTCTGTCAAAGAGAGTTGTTTCTCCAGGTCATCCAACTCAGTATCACTGGGCTTTTGCATGAATTTCATATGACGCACCAGGGCTGGTTTCAGAGCCAAAACCAACTTGCAAAACGAATCGAAGTTCAAAACTTCTAGCTCCGGGCATTGCTTTTGGTGATAGTAGTTGTATAGTAACACAACAGCATGAACCTAAGGGTAAGGGAAACCAATTTCACAAGCAAAGCAAATAGTTAAAAGAAATTTAGAGAAATGAAGACTTAATTAAAGAAAATTGAGTTTTAAAAAAAAACACTAAAGGACAATGTTTTCCTCCTACCCAAGAAGACACTCCTCTTTGCAAATCAGTTTTTAACACATGTGTAAAAATAAATCATTAAAAAAACACAAAGATGAAAACTTTTGCAAACATTTCAAACTGTGGTTGGCAAGAAACTAGGCCTACTTCCGGTGGAAGGGAAGCAAAGTCCAAAACTAAATAAATATGAGAATTTTATACTCCATGCAAATTTTAACACAAAGCACAGCTTAAAGTTTGATTTTTTAACACAAAATGCATCATGAAATGAAGAAAGAACAATACCTGTTTAGCAACTGATTCTTGTTGAGATAGCGATGGGGTATCACGCAGAGAAGATCTAGGTGGAAGTATTGGGTCGACCAAGTATTCCAAAAAGCCTTAATGGCCTCCTCAGCTGGACATACATCCGAAGCATCCATGGCCTCCACAAGTCTTTTTGAGCACCACTTACCCACAGTTCGAGTTTTATATGAAACTGTGTTTCAGTTTCATACAATGAAAATGAAACGTTGGGCGAATGAGAAGTCAATTCACAGCTGGACAGTTTCCTAAATGGAATATTAGGAGTAATTGTGCAGCGAAAAGGAAGTTGGCAGGTGTAAGGAAGAGGAAGTTGGCTTTTCTTGGGCCATCTCCAACCCATGAGGAGGCCAAACCCAAAATATCCCAAATTTTAGCCCAAAAACTCTCTCAACCCAAGAAAATGAAGGGTCCAAAATTTGGGGAAACCCAAAATTAGGGCCAAATAGCAGTCTAGGTATTGCTTGGACCTAAAAAATTTCGATGGAACCCACTGAAGCTGATGCAGCCCATGTGCAAGGAAGAAGGTGGTGGGCCCCGCCACTGCTGCTGTGCACACGTGGTGCGCATTGGTTACAAGGCCGTTGGAATCTAACAACAACAATTCAAACTTCCTTTTTTATTTATTTATATATATTCCAATAGTAACCCAAATCAACGATCTAAATTAAATCCATGCTATTTTAATGGTAACAAAAAAGATCCAACAATCAAAATAATATTTTCAATTAATCTAAATCATATCCAACTCCAAAACTCACTCCAAACTCTATAAATACCCACTCAAATAATCTACCAAAAACATTTGTTCTATTTCTCAATTTATTTTTTCTATGTCAATTTCATCAATCTCCTTTCATTCTTGTTGAAGATGTCCACGATTGTTTCAATCCTCCTTTTGTGTTTCAATTATGTTGTGTGTTTTCTTTTGGAATAAAATTATATTTGTGGAATTTCAATTTTTAGGTCAAATTGTTCAAAAATTAAAATTGTGAAGTTATTTAAAAGATTAAATGAAGAAAAGTTATCCATAAAAAAATTAGACTTAAACCATTCTTAAACAATTTAATAAAGTTGCGGACTTAAAATTTGAGTCTGGAGGGTTGGGAGAAAAAACGGTTTGAGTCCGGGCAAAACCCAAATAGTTACTTTTTGGAGTGGGAAAATTTGGGTTTAGCCCCAAATAGGTTAGAAAAGGCCTTAGAGCACCCACAGTGGAGGACTTTAAATTAGGGTTTTGTGTCCACCACATTTCAATAAAGACTAAGAATATATTTTTTTTCCGATTAAGTTCTAAAAGTGTCTTTTTTTGAGACTAATTTCTGAAAGTGTCTTTGCTTCAATGGTACTGCTGCACTAGAGGATGTTAAATTTGGGATGCTATATTTTTTTTACATGGTAATTTGATTATGTGCTACTTTTTAGTATATGTTACATTTTTTGAATTTATTTTTGTTTATGTCATTTGAACTCTTTTATGGAGATCTTAACTTAAAATAAATTCAAATTCTGACAATTCCATAATCACACCTGAATCATGAATTGTGATTAAGGGGTACACTTTCAAGTCAACCGGACCGAACCACCCAACACGATTATAAGAGGGCTGAGTTGCTTGGGTTGGCTTGATAACAGTGGATTTTGAGTTCAAAAAATCATAAACCGCTATGCATGGGTTGGGTTACGAGTTGGAACCAAAACTTGGGAGTTGGCATATATTGGGTTAACCCAACCCAATTATAAAAGGGTTGGGTTGGGTTGAGTTAGCCTAATAATGAGTGGATTGGGTTCAAAAATTATAAACCGCTATATATAGGTTGTGTTACATGTTGGGACCAAAACTGACCCAACCCAACCCATGCCCACCCTTACTTGTGATAACTTTCTCTCCCCAATTAATGTCACATGTTCAAATTAGAATATGCTAGTGATTAGATGAAACAAAAAAAAAATTCTCTATATATACCATGACAATATATATTTGTATCCACTATATATTCAACTTGATCATACATTACAACTACTTAAATAAATAAATTAATTAAAATTAAAATTATTCATAGCTAATATAAATTTTTGGCATCATATGTGGCAACTTTAAAGTATTGGGCAAAAAGAAGCATTAGTAAAATCTACAAGTTATAGTAGTTTACTATTGGGTATTTTGCAATATGTATGTAGATGGAATGTACAAGAAGATTGATATATAGTAATCATATCAATCTTTTCTAAGTTACCGTTATGTCAATCTTTTCTAAGTTACGGTTATAGGTAGGGGTGCAAGTTAGATTGAAAATTTTGATTACGATTCCAATATGAAAAATTCCAACTTTGCATTAATGGAAAATTCATGAATTTTTTTTTCTGGGGGTCAACATGTAAAAGTTTTCAAATTTCATGATATCATGATTTACCCTAAGGTTGGGGTAATGTGTTATGAATATAGTTTTATTTTGGAACATAAAAATATGAGCTATATTAGGGATAGGGTAGGGCAGTTTTGATGTCAAAACATATGATATGAAGACTAAAAAGAATGACCTGTGTTATATGAGAGTATGATGATTGGAGTGTGGAATGCTTGAAATCACTAACCTTGGGAGAAATGGCAGAGTAGTCATCTGAGATAAACCTATTTTTAAGTTTTGGCAGTAAAGCAAGGGCAATTAAAAGCCTGGCAGGTTATCATAAGAAGGTGAAACTCATAAATTTGAAGTCATCGATTAATTAAGAGAAGGAATGCAGTAGGAAAGGAGGAAATGACATAGGTATTAATGAATATCATCAGCTGGAAGATAAAGGAGTTTCAGAATTATAAAAAAGAAAGAAAGAAGACTTATAAAGAATATGTATTAGTACAGCCTAAAGTAGATATTGTGGTGTTACAAGAAACTAAGGTTGAAGTGGTTGATAGATGATTGGTGTATTGTATTTTGGGTGGAAGATAGATTTTGAGGAATGGTTGTGTTGTGGAATACAAATTATGTTTTGCGTTTAGAATCAGTTTTGGGAGAGCTTTCAATTTTAATTTAAATCAAGGGAGCAATGGGAGGGATTGGTGGTATTCTGGTTTTCATGGGCCTTGTCGATCAAGACAAAGAATATGTTTTGGAGATGATTTGGCAGGATTATGTGCGCCAAGATGGTATGTTGTGGTACAAGTCTTCACTGAGAAGAATAACGAAAATCATGAAATTAGGGAGGTAGAGTACGTTTGGGCGTCCTCTTAACTCTCAGCTCTCAAAAAGGTTATATCCTCTTCTGGTATAACCTTCTCATGGCATCAAAGCCTGCATGATTTATATTTATATTTGTATGACTTATGTGGTCAAAATGCAATGCTAATATTGAATCATATAGAAATTTGATGACTCTTTTACCTTTTTGTTTTCGAATGTTAAATCATAATTGCTTTCATGAATTACACAAGAAGGAGGATTAGGCTTGCTGAGCTCTGAACTGACAATCACCACCAAGACTCGTGATATGGAAGTGCAAGATGCTGAATGAGAACAATGTTGAAGGATTTCACTTTGTTTTGTGACTAATGCTTCGTTTAAAATTGTAGTGATGATGTTTATGTAAAGACATTACTTATGTTTCTTCTACTACAAAAAGAGTATGTTCAGATGAACTTTGGTTAGAATGATTAATATAACTCTCATCATTTTGTTATTTTGGGAGTGTTATTATCATGATAGATTGGAAAGTGACTTCAAATTCTTGTGGTTTGAAAAGTGATTCATAAGATGATGTTACCGAATTTTCAGTTGGTTTTTCTTTGTGCATGCAACATTTGTTTTTTCTCATAATATAGTTGTGGGTTTGTTTTTCATGTAAAATGTTTTAGTCAGCTATGCTGGAACATGCCCTGATCTTTTATGTAGTGCTATGTTAAGTTGAATGCCATTTTCTAAACCCTAAATGTCGGACTCACTTTACAAAAATGTCGGACTCATTTTACAAAAATGTCATTTTCTCTTATTTTAAACAAGATGACAAGCAGTGAGACTAACTTTCAGATACCAACTCGCCACTCAACTCTCTAATAGAGGTGAGCTTCACTAATACAATGGGTCCCACACTCTATTGTAGAGAGTTGGTACACAAGTTTCCTGAGACACAAAATCGGTCTCCCTAAAGATTTTCCTTTAAACAAATACAGACTTTGACTTCTACCAAAAATTCAGCGGAATATTCCTCTTGTAATTGGTACACTTCCCCATTCACTTCCACTTATAAAACGAGCATAAAGATATCTCCTAATCTCCAGCATGCACAAAGTAAAGGCACACGCCATCAGCAAACAGTTATGCAAACCTCACGCCTTATTACAACGTCCAATATAGGCACCCTAAAGCCATTTATTACTTAAATTTACAACCCAAGTAAACGGGGTAAGGGAAGAAATAAGAAAATCCTACGATAGAACGTGGCAGAACAAACACCAATTATGCCTTGACAATGCCTTAACGTGGCGTGGCAGACCTCAGCTATCTATATCCTTGGGGGAGCAAAACAGATAAAATGTGAGTGGTAAAAAATAAAGTTTTTGAACAAACATTGTACTAATTTAGTTGCTTTTGATTGGTGCAATAAATCTGATGGATTTGGTGGTGGTGATGTTGGCTAGGACTTCTATTGGGTACTTAATAATTAATAATTACGTACAACACATTTAAAATTGCAATTGAAGAGATTGGACGACACCAGATTCTTAGGCCTTCTCCAACCCATGAGGGGCTAAACCCAAATTTCCCCCCTCCAGAAAGTAACTATTTGGGTTTTGCCCAGATTCAAATCGTTTTTTCTCCCAACCCTCCGGACTCAAATTTTAAATCCGCAACTTTATTAAATTGTTTAAGAATGGTTTAAGTCTAATTTTCTTTTTTGGATAACTTTTCTTCATTTAATCTTTTTAAATAACTTCATAATTTAATTTTTTGAACAATTTAACCTAAAAAAATTGAAATTCCACAAATATAACTAAGCATACCAAAATATTTGAATTTTAAAAAAAGAAAAAAAACAAGGCCATTTCAAATGTTGCAACGGCTTTTTGGGTTTGAATGTCGCCACATGTCCCATCAGTTTTGCAAAAAGTGAAGTCTGCCATCACAAGTCGCTGGGCCCACCAAATAATAGAATTTTAAAAAAACAGCACATGGCTGTGTAGGGCCCACCGAACAGTTATCAGTCCAGGCAATACTTGGGCCCATATTTGGGTCCAAGTTTGGGTTTTCCCAAATTTTAGGTCCATCATTTTCTTGGGTTGGGAGTGTTTTGGGGCTAAATTTTGGGATATTTTGGGTTTGAGACCATAGCCTTAGTGCTTTCTCTCGCTACTTAATAATTAAGTACGATATATTTTAAATATGCTCCAGCTTGCTACATTACAAAACTAAAAACTAAAAAACTAAAAAATCAAAGATTTGCACCTTTATTTCCCTTTCTTCAAAATCAATTACTTTTTAAGGGTACGCTTCGTATTTATCCATTCGATATTTACTTGTCTTAGCCTTCCCGGCGTGATTCTCAATCGGTGAAAGTGTCTTAATGCCGAGTGATACCATTATTCTTTACGGGGTCGTTTGATACACTAGACTATCATGGACTGGACTAGGTATTGGGATTGTCTTGGATTAGCTTGGCTTGACATAAGCTAGATAAGCCTTATCTTTGTGTTTGGTGTACGATTGGACTATGACTAAATTTTTAATTTTTTAATTTATATTTTTTAAAGAAAGCAAATGAATTTTTAATTTTTTTTATTTTTACTTTTCTTCTCTCTCCCTCTGCTCTTTCTTCTTCATCTTCTTTCTCTCTCCATCTTTTTCATCTCTTCTTCTCCCTCCTCTCTCCTTCTCCTCTTCTTCTCAATCTATATTTTCTCTTCTTCTAATTTCTAACCCACCTAAAACCATCATCCAGTTCAGATACTTTGGCTTTGGTGTGGTAAGTGATTTGCATAAACAAATTTGAGGGAGAGGCAGGAGCTCCCACCTAAATCATGGCAGAAATCCACAGCCCACACCCGAATCATCATCCAGAAACAAACTTGAGAGAGAGGCACAGCATACTCAAATTGATGACAACCGAAGATAAATCGTCGAACAGCTGCAATAGCCGTGGTCGTCTGCCGTTACCGACGCCGCCTGCCGTCGCCGTTTTCCATCGCCGTAGTTGCACCGCCATTGCCGTAGTTGTCGCCATCGCCATCTGCAACCCATAGTCGGTGGTTGTGATTGCCGCTTGGGTGGTCGGTGGTTGCCACTGGCGCTTGGGTGGAGTTGGTTGCAGAGCTTTGGTCGGGACTAGTAGTCCCTCATTTTCACACGAGTTTCACTACGAACACCTAAGAAGGTGTTTTTGGTGGGCCTGGGATTACTAATCCCACATAATACTAGGACAAAGTGACAACAAACATGAGATTAGTTTTTAGCCAAGCCAAAGAGGTGTAACAAACAAGCCCTACGAGTTTTAACCCTCAAAGCCAAAATATTGGCTCACTCCATGTGTAATCCTAGGGATTACACGGAGTGGAAACACATTGATATTATTCGAAATCTCTTGGGATGAAACAAAAGCTCATTTATGATTGTCTCTAATGTCAGGGAAGTTGTGACGCCCCTGACCTAAAAATACAAGAAAATAAATTAGATAATTGAGTTGGTAAATTTGGGTAATTAAAATGAAATAAAAAGGAAATTAAATGAATTAAATAAATGAAATTGGAATTTAATAATTAAGGGGCATTTTGGTCAACTAAATTTTCGGGACGGAATTTGGCGAAATGAGTTGCGCCATTGCGTCCGGCACGTCGAAACGAGTTCAGGGACGTGGGGCACGATCAATTTGGAATTATAACGATATCTGAGGACGTAACGGTAATTACAAAAATTGTTGGAAAAATCTAATAAAACCGAAGTGGGGCCAGCCCACTCT
The DNA here is from genome assembly GCA_024362665.1 of Prunus padus. NCBI lineage: Eukaryota > Viridiplantae > Streptophyta > Magnoliopsida > Rosales > Rosaceae > Prunus > Prunus padus. The sequence goes on along the minus strand of JANFAM010000016.1, from coordinate 25,502,518 downwards.
CTCTCTCTCTCTCTCTCTCTCTCTCTCTCTCTCTCTCGCCTCCTCCTCACGCGAACAGCTCCAGCTGGTTTTCGAACCAGCCCCGGCGCCTGACCGCCGCAGCCACAAAGTGCCCGACACTGCTCAAGCACCACCTCCTCCTCTTGCCGTCCCGACCACTCCCGACGCCACACTGCCGCCATTCGCTGAATCGCCAAAAACCACCTTTTGGCCCAAAACTTCACGGCTTCTCCCTCCTCCTCCGGCGACCAATCGAGGCAAGTAAGGTATGGAAATCTATCTACTCTTCGAGCCCTAGCTGTCTGCATGGTTGGTTTCCATCAATTTGTAGCGTAGGATGTCGGATCTGCGTGTGAAAGTTTGGCCAGTTTTGAGATTCAATTTCCGGCCACTTGCCGTCCGTTTGGGACGTTCTCGTAGTTGAATAAAATGCTCAGGAGGTTGAGTTCTAGCTACCCCAGGAAGGATGGCCGTTGGTTTGAAGTTTTTCCGACCGACGGTATCGCTTTGGGCACCCAATGCGCTGCCAGTGTGGGTGGCTGGGCGGGGCCCACTTTTAGCTGTCAATCTTCATTCCTAAATTACCCTTACGTCGTGACGAGCGCATAGGTGTGCTCGGATTTCAATTTGGAGTTCGTATGACAATCGAACGGATTTACGCCTATTGCGCGTTATCTGGGTTCGATGTGTTCAGAGCTTCGGATCGGTCCCAATTCTTAGTATGTTGTTCCCTATATTTTTAGGATCGTGTAGGAGTTGACGGATCGTGATTTGGAGTCTCGGATGCTCCGGATCATTGACTTAAAGTTTGTATTAAATCTTAACCGTCCGATCGTGAGCGATCCGACCGTCCGATCGAGACCAAACTTTCAGGACACGTTGTTTAGGCCGTGTTGAACATGTAGGAACTTTCGGATCTAAGTTTGGAGGTCATGGGACCTACGGGCCCAATTTGACCTAGTCGGGTTAGTTTGACCAAGTTTGATCAGGGTTGACCGAGCATCTCCCAAGGTCGCCTTGCCACGTAGTTGACTTTGTTGGACTTCTAGGAATGTCCGGATCCTTTTGGAGGTCGTGGGCTCCGCGGGCCTGGGTTGACCAAAAAGGGGTGTTTGACTGCTAGTTGACCGTGAGTTTTCCGAGGCAGTCCCACTGGTTAAAAGAGGTAGTTTGACCTTAGAGTCTTTAGTACGACGTATGTGCATGTTAAGTCGGGTTTTGGTAGGATTTGAGTTTAAGGTTCTTGTTCGGTTCACGGTACTAATCCAATTATCGTATCTATCTCTTTAGGTACTTTGATTCTGCTACGCCGCAGGCGGGACCCTTTTAGGGTTATGCATAATAGGACCAACGGTGAGTGGACTTTGTTTTCAAACGACCATGATTTCAATGAATTGCATGAAATGAATGAAAGGAGATTAATAATTGTTTTAAATCTTGAATGTGATGAATGTTTAAGTCTTGTTTGACTTTGGTTGAAAAATACTAAAAGAACTAGCATTTGAGTTTCATGCTTGATTTGGGTTTCCGGATTTGTATGTGGGGCCCTGATGGTTATATTTTATTATTATTTATACCTTTGGGTATTGAACGGGACGTGGTGGACGCCCTGGTTTCGTATTGAAATGTGATTATATAATTGAGCTATTTTAAGCTTGAAATCGTTATACTTTATAAAATATAGATTTAATGGATTATTAGACACAAATGGGAATTTAATGATTTTCTTTGATATTATATTTAAAGATTTGTTATATTATGTTTTAGTTATAAACTTGGGTTTAAGGGGACGTTGGTATTGTCCGGCAATTTCATACTCGGTTTTGGCATGTATATATATATATATATACACACACACACACATATATACTACTACGAATAATACTTATACGTTGAATAAAGGCTTTAAAATATATATTAATGGTTTAAGAAAAGGTGAACTAAACTTTGGTTATATATATATATATATATACACGTTGGATGTTTATTTTGAATCTTGGATTTGAAGATTCATGGTTTTAATGGAATTTATTTAATAATTACGTTTATGAACTTCGGGTTTTCGGTTTAAGTATTGGAGCCTTCATGGCTATATTTTATGATATGAATATCATTGTGATTTACGTTTTATTTGGGTTTTGAATTGATATGCTTGGCTTGAGCATGGATTTGGGTTTTGAGTATGGCTTTTCAATGAAAATGACGTTTCATTTGATTAAGGTCAGTTATGCGGTCATTTGACGCTATGTTATTTTTAAGTATGGAATTATATGTGTGGACGGTGATGTCCTCCTTGATTATATATATGGGTTCATATATTGGATAAATGATTAACGGACTTGTATATCCGGTGGTGTAAGGTTTTGGGTTGGGTACATTGTGATGGATTATATATTTATATATTGTTATCGCATGGCGATTGATGTGTGTGCGGGTAGCACCTTGTTATGTACCTTCCCTTGTTCTTGATACGGTTACTTGGATTAGGTATGGTTCGATCCGGTGCATACTGTAACGGGGTGTAACTGTAGACCCTTAACGGGGTAGTCTGCGCGCGTAGGACTAGTTTCGGAGGTATGGTTTGGAAGTTTCTACCATATAGACCTGTGAGTTGAGTCCCATTTGGATGGCTCAACTCTGGGCACGAGGTCTCGAGGAGACTGTACCTATGTCCAGTCAAATGATCCCATGTTGGATTGTTTTCCCCTGGTTACTTGGGTTAGTACTTTGATTTAAGTATGTAAAACTTTGTTTTTGTCCACTCACACTCTTTCTGTTTTGCGCCCCCCAGGCCATAGTCGTTGCTTCGACACTGTTTGGCTGTGCGCTTCTCTTCCCGAGCATCGACTAGACTGTAGGACTCTTTGCCCCTATTCTGTAAACTTTAAATTCCGTTGTTTCAGTTGAACGACTCTTAGATTGCTCTGTATCACCCTTTGGGGTTGAATTGAATGGCCGGAGGCCTGTTATGTATTTGTGAATGCATGCTGGCACTTGGGTTGTATTTCTGTTTGTTTCTGACATGTTGAAATTTTGGGATAGTCCTTGTTTCAGGGGAGACTCTGCCCGTTTTCCGGCAGAAGTCTTGGCCCCTTGTATGTTATTTTTCGGGAAGCGGGAACTTGTTTAGTTAGTGGGCCCGACATGGGTTGATGTTGGGCAAACCAGTAGGGTCTGGCTGGGGTTCCGAGGTGGAATTCGGGTCCTGTCGGAAGTGATGATATGTTAAAAGGAAAATATAACAAAAACATAAATACACCGAAATAATAATGTTACTCATATATAAACTTAATCAATTTGTAATAAAGAAGCAAAAACAAAATAAATAAAGGACAATACTTAGTATTGATTTTGGTTTGCAACATAAAATGTTAACTATTGGAATTGGACACTTATATGTCAATTCATTATTATCCCATTGACGTAGCCACTTGAAAATTGTTTCACAACGATAGTTGCCAAATCGTAATTGGTTGATCAAAATCAACAATGTATCCGCGACATATGGGAAGCCTATATCTAAATGGATGGGGACGAGCCATCTGAAACAAGAATGTATGAACTTAAAAACCAGAAGTGTGACAAGGCCTTGTGGATGGTAGAATTGTGAGCTTAAAAAACAAAGATATTTCTTAGGGCTAATGACAAAACACCTCCTAGATGTTTGGGGTCATTCTCAATATGGGTCTCTGGATTTCAATTTCATCAATTTACACCCCATGGTTTTCAAATGTAACCAATTTAAGCCTTCTGTTAAGCTGACCATTTGATCAAATGTTAACTACGACATGTTTACTATGGACAATTAGTGAATTCACATGGAACACACATATTGCATCACATGGACTGAGAAACTAAAATAAAAAGAAATAAATAATCTAATTAAAATAAAAAGAAATAAATAATCTAATTAAAATAGAAAGAAAAAAAGAGAAAATTTATTTCAAAAATAAAAGATCATTTTTTTCTCCCTCATCCCTTTTAAAACCCCCATCCCCATCCCTCTCCGTTTTCTTCCTCATCCCGACCAAACCCCACCACTCCACCTCCGTTCTCCTTCTTTCTATCTTCCTCTCTCTCTCTCTCTCTCTCTCTCTCTCTCTCTCTCTCTCTCTCTCTCTCTCTCTCTCTCCAATAGCCAAGATCCACCCTGCTCTATCTCATCTTCCTCACGCACCCATCCACCCTCCCTCTCCGCCTTCGGCTCCCTATTTCCTCATATTTGAAAACCATGGGGTGTCAATTGATGAAATTAAAACCCGGGGGACGGGGGGGGGCATATTGAGAATGACCCCAAACATCTAGGGGTGTTTTATCGTTAGCCCTATTTCTTATTTTTCAACAAAAATAGACATATATTCACAATGCTAATTCCTAGGAATGAGTTGCAGAGAAAATGTGGCAAAGGTATATATATATATATATATATATCTCTCACTTGGGAAATAACCAGAACATAAGTGGTTTTCTACCTCAGTTGATCCCTAAGACTGAGTTGTAGAGGTATATCTCTCTTTTACTCGAGAAACCCTCAAATTTCATTCGGGCAGTCAATCAAATCAGTATTCCTTAGAGTTTTTACATCCATACTCAGAAACACTTGAAAGCCTTGACCTTCCACTCTATTTTCATGGCCAGAGTTACTCATCTTCCACTGAAACCACCATTACCAACATTATACACAACCAACCCATCATCAAACTCAACAACATCATCGCCATACTTGGTCCTTGATAGCAGGCGCTCCATGAATTTCTTCTCCTCCAACGAAACTTGAGTTTGCGGTTTTGACATTAACAACATTGAACTTGCAAAAATGGAAGCCACCTTTGCCACTCGTTACGTCGTCTTATCATGTAACTTTGCACTTCTACACAAGTTGAGCCCTGCATCAGAGCATCAAGGATCAATGGTATGTTTATGCATATTCTCTTGAGCCTGTTAAATTCAGCAACATTGGATATTGGAACCTATCCTTGGTTATCCATCAGCGATGTCAAGAAATAGTCGTTGCACATATTTCCATCATCTGAAATAATACTCCACTTGTCGAACAATATTGTTCTTCAAAGTCTGCATATTTAACCGTGGAAGGCCTTAATCGACCACAATCCTCGGAGTAGGAGGAGGACTATAACAAACTCGTATCTCAAGAAAGGCCTAGGTCCAAACCCAATACCATGATGCATAGGAATGTTGTTAAACACTAATTGGTGATACTAATTGGTGGATGAGTGTTTCTACTGTTGAATTGTGTGTACAAGTATGTACAAGTGAACCTTTGTTGTTTGAATGTGAACATTGTTTTCGAGTGGCTTATGGCCTTATATTCTATTGGATTTGATTAAGTTTGGTAATATAGGCTGACGTTTTCGTTACTTTTATGTTTCCTAATATCTCAACTAAGACGATTGCTTTTTATTATAAGAGCCCAGTTATGGCTAGAGGAAATAGGAGCAACCATGAGGGAAGGAATCATGAATGAGTTCCAAGTAACGTACAAGATTTCTTCGCATGATGACTTCAAGGAGAAATACAATGTAGACAGGTGTTGGAGGGTCCAACAGAGTGGTGGAGCAGTTTAGGAAGAATTGATCCCCGATATTTGAAGGTGAAGGTGATCTTATCACATCAGAAGAGTGGATTAGTAAGTTGGAGGACATCTTTGCCTACATTGACTGCCCTGATACAGAGAAGGTAACTTGAGCGACATACATGTTCAAGAAGGGAGCAAGGCATTTGTGGGAATCTGTTCATTGCACACACGACATTGCCAACAATCCTATTGGGTTCGATCTGTTCAAGGAGATATTAGTATTCTGAGTTTGTCCAACTCACTTAGGGATCTATGTTTGTGAAAGATTATGAGTGCAAATGTCAAGAGTTAATGAGATTTGCACCATATTTGGTGGATACTGAGGAACGTACGGCGAGGAGGTTTGAGAGAGGCTTAAGGGTTGATATAAGAAGGGTTATCGAAATTTCGGACCTTCCAACTTACGGACCCTTGTTGAGGAAGGAACAAATCCTAGATAATGGGGAAAAGTCAATTGTGGTTGCTGAAATGAAGGACATGGGACAAGGTTCTTCCCAAAAGGGGCTATGGAACAAGAACCACAAGAAATTTTTTGATAATCGCAATGAAGGAGGGAAGAGGCCCAAGAATTGATGGCACAAAGAAAAAAAACTTCCAACATGTGACTCGTGTGATATCAGCCTTACAGGCGAAGAAATTGTTGCAAAAATGATGTGTGGGTTTCTTGACTAGAGTGATTGACACCAAGAAGGAAGGGATTAAAATACACGATGTTCCTATAGTCATACTTTACGGATGTGTTTCCAGACGACTTACAAAGGTTGAATAGAAATCCTGACCTCCAATCGCTATGGTGGGTCTTCTCTTCAGCTCCAGATTGTAGATTTTCTCTTCGGCTTGCAAGGGTTGGGTTGGCTCGTTGCTCTTCTGCGTGCGTCACTTCGATCTACCCCAGCAATCGGTCCTTTTCGGGTCATAAGAGTGAAAATGGGTTAAAAGACTTCAAAGAATCACAGCCGCAAGATCTCATTAAAAGAGATCCAACGGCTGAGCGCCCCATCCCTCAAATAATACTATTTGAGAGATCCCTCAACTGAAGGTGGCTGTATATATGTAAGGGGATTGGTGCGTTGATGTGTTGGGGTGGGTGGGTCACAGGAGGGGGTGGGGACAGAGACTTTTTTTTGGTTTTTTAATTTTTAATTTTTATGAGTTTTAAAATTTAAAATCATTTTTAAAAACTATATATTGTATTTTAAATACACGTGGCATTATATTATTGGATATGTGGGCTTCACATATATGCCACATCAGCAAACTAACAGAGTTTTTGATGAAACTTGATTACATGGACTATTTGTGAGCACGCATATTAACCATGAGGACTACGATTGACAAAAAAAAAAAACAAGAATGACACAATTTGATAATTTCTTGAACCTCAAGGACGTTTTGTTGAAGATACAAAGCCCTTTCTATCTTCAACAAAATACATGAGAAATATGTTATATGAATATTTATAACACATACATATGTCAACCATTCTGGGAGAAATATCTTTCGCTCACTGTTAGTGCATTGCCATAACAATTTCCTAAAGTTGAAAATAATAACAGTAATACTAAACTATAATTTAAATCTCGAATTTATACCTAAAATTAAGTCTTGAAACTAAAGCATTATTCTACAATATTTCTTGGTATAGAGTTATTACTGAAAATTTTCAGAAATACCACTTAAATATTTGGGAAATAGCGCAAAATGCCACCCCTTTCTTAATTCTATCCGGAAATACCACCTTTCCCGCACTTTTGCAAATAGAACCTATAAATACATATTTATTGTCCATCTATTGCACACGTAACACTTTTTTCAAGTTTTGCTCTCAGCTCTCTCTTTGCTCTGTCCTCTCTCGCAACAACAAGACCAAACCTTTAACCTTTGCATCTCACTCAGCTCTCTCTTCGCTCTCTCTCTTTCTACGACCACCACCACTCTCTCTCTACTAGCTAACTACGCTCTTCTCACAAAGAAGAAGATCAAGAACAACTTACAAAACCCACAGCTTTGCCCTCAAAACCCAGCTTCTTCCTCTTCATCTCTCGTTTTCTTCTCTACCCAAATCCAAACCCTAACTTCATCTCTCTTCAATCCCTTCGCAACCTAAACAAACCCAAACAAAACCATCTTTTCTAAATATGACAACATGTCTTGGCATTAGGTGGTCATTGTTTAGGCATTTTGGTCTAATTTTAGGGGTTTTGAAGTTAGGGTTTACATGCCCTCTTCAAGAACAGCTTCTCCAGAAAATGAATTGTTGGGAATATGTAAGTTTTGATGTTAAATTGAATTTGATTATTGAAATTGGAATTGTGATTGATTTCGTCTGTATTTTGTGTAGAAAGTGAAGTATTGGGATTGATTTTGTTTGTTTGAAACAACAAATGTGTTTGTTCTTTGTCGATTGATTCTTGCATTTGGTATTGGGATTTTCTCGTAATGACACATATGAACTTGTATCGTATTGTGGTTTTATTGCGGTTGTATTGTAGTGGTATTGCTTTTGTATTGCTATGGTATTGATGTTATATTGATATGTTGCTGTAATTTAATAGAAATATATGCTGATATCATTTTTCTTTATGTGCTTGTGATTTGTATAGGAGTTGAGATTATTCTTGGCTAAAGTATAATTTACGATCTCTCTTGCTCGCTTCTTCGTATTTTTCTCAACATTTATGCGTTAATTTAATGTCCGATATTGTTTTGGAACCATAATCATTGTCAATCTCATTGTTTCTTTAAAAGATTGTCGTGAAATTGTTACTCCATTTTCTTCTTTCCTTTGTTTTAAAATATTTTTGTTTTGAAAAAAAGAACTTTGTTTTTGGAATCTAAAAGACTAGGTACTCTTTGTGAGTGTTTTCTCGATCTGCAAGATCCAAAGTTTATGTATGTCAGTTTACTACTTTTGCACTTGAACTTTGGCTGAGTCTAAAATTTGAAAAGTCTTGTATGCCAAAGAATGTATCTATGTCACACATCTCGGGTAAGAGGTATTCTGCAATTGTGATAGCTTGCTCTGTTGTACGTATTCAAACTGCCTCAAAATGTTTTCATTGGTGTCTTGAGTTCAATAACAACAAAAGTTTTTAAAAGATAAGAAATTATGAAAAGCTGATACATAACAGACATATAGTTGAACATAGCTAGAGTGTATATCAAGAAAGATGTCATTGTGCTTCAAATTAGCAAATTTGTGGGGGTGAAAGCACAATGGTTGACATGTCATTCTGCATTTGATGAAAATAATTGATGACTTTGCAGGTTGTGAATTTAACTTGGAGGCTTGCTTGGTTTTATTTCAGATGATTGAGTTTGTTTTGGTTGGTTTGGCTTAAGCAGCTGCAAGAGTAAAAGGGATTATGCTTCATGTAAATTCAACAATTAAATAGGAGATTTTTGTTTTCAAGTTGTTAATTCTTGAGATACTTGGTCATTTTTTAAGAGTACGTGAAACAAAAAACATGTATTGAATATTATTGTATATGAGACCATGTAATTATTTTGATACCATTAAATGAAACTTTAGTTCAATTTACTTGAAAACTTTGGGATCTTGAGCAAGGGACGACAATCATGTATACGACGCTTTGAAACATACAAGACGACAATGTAAGAATGGTTAATTTTGACGATATGCATAGTTGCTTCCACTCCATTATAATGTCATGTAGATTATACAGTGGCAATAGACATGCAATACAAAAGCAATATGAAAGCAATAAAGTGGCAATAGACAACCAATGCAAAAGCAATAAAATGGTAATAAACAAGTACCTTATGGATGTCTTTGTACTCAAATTATAGAATGTTCTAATTGTTTAACTATTACAATATTCAGTTGCTACAGATAATAAATAGTGCATAAAAAATAATAATCATGTATGAAAATTTCATATCATTATAATAATGACCTCAAAAATAGTATCGTGTACATTACACAAATATTAGAAACATACGGCTCCACAAGAAGAATACATGATGTCTTAGATGTCCTTACTAATTCTTGGGGCCTAATAATAACAAGCATAATCAATTATGTGTACAGTTTGTTGCAAGTTTGCTTAGCATATTCATAATAGAAGCTTTGCCTTTGTCTTCGAAGGCATCTCAAAGAACTCATTGTCTACACATTACATTATGCACAAATGGTCTCCAACGCCATTGTATGACTTGCACATCAATGCCTCGCACAAACTAGCTAAAACACATTGTGTAACTATTAACCTCAAATTTGTTCTTGAAAAAAGAGAGAAAGAAACAGAAATTATCAAGATAAAACTGCAGCAAATTATAATTTGGTCAAGTACTCACCATCGGGAAACAATATGCTTTCAATGAATAAGTTACATATTAATTTCAACCAACACTACTGCACAACTCATTTCAGAAACATGATTGAGATATGACAAACATATAGGTAGAAGATCCAATCCATTAAAACACACACATGCAAAAAGCAAACCTAAATTATAACGCCAACTCAAGCTATAAAAACCCAACTTGTTGAGCACCAGTCAACAAGTTTTATAGGCAAACCGAAATCAAGTAGAAATTACTTCAAGAAGAACACCTTCATTTTTTCAACCAAAGATGCCAGCTTCCTTTCAATATCAAAAAGCACATTCAATTAGTCTCAAGATGTGTGACATAGATACCTAGTCTTTTAGATTCCAAAACAGAGTTTTTTTTTTCTCCAAACAAAAATATCTTAAAACAAAGGAAAGAAGAAAATGGAGTAACAATTTCACAAAGAATCTTTTAAAGAAACAATGAGATTGACAATGATTATGGTTCCAAAACAATACCAGGCATTAAATTAACTCATAAATGTTGAGAAAAATACGAAGAGCAGAGCAAGAGAGATCGTAAATAATACTTTAGCCAAGAATAATCTCAACTCCTACACAAATCACAAGCACATAAAGAAAAATGATATCAACATATATTCCTATTAAATTACAGTACATATCAATATAACAGCAATACCATAGCAATACAAAAGAAATATCATAGCAATACAAAAGCAATACCACTACAATACAACCGCAATAAAACCACAATACGATACAAGTTCATATGTGTCGTTACAGAAAATCCCAATACCAAATGCAAGAATCAATCGACAAAGAACAAACACATTTGTTGTTTCAAACAAACAAAATCAATCACAATACTTCACTTTCTACACAAAATACAGACGAAATCAATCACAATTCCAATTTCGGTAATCAAATTCAATTTAACATCAAAACTTACATATTCCCAACAATTCATTTACGGAGAAAATTCGTTCTTGAAGAGGGCATGTAAACCCTAACTTCAAAACCCCCAAAATTGGACCAAAATGCCTAAACAATGGCCACCTAATGCCAAGACATGCTTTCATATTCAGAAAAGATGGTTTTGTTTGGGTTTGTTTAGGTTGCGGAAGGGATTCGAAGAGATAAAGTTGGGGTTTGGATTTGGGTAGAGAAGAAAATAGAGAGGAAGAGGAAGAATTGGGTTTTGAGGGCAAAACTGTGGGTTTTGTAAGTTATTCTTGATCTTCTTCTTCGTGAGAGGAGTCGCAGTTAGAGAGAGAGAGAGAGAGAGAGAGAGAGAGAGAGAGAGAGAGAGAGAAGAGAGAGCTGAGTGAGGTGCAATGGTTAAAGGTTTGGTCTTGTTGTTGCAGAGAGACAGAGCGAAGAGAGAGTTGAGAGCAAAACTTGAAAAAAATGTTATGTGTGCAGTAGATGGACAATAAATATGTATTTATAGGTTATATTAGCAAAAGTGTGGAAAAATGTGGTATTTCCGGATAGAATTAAGAAAGGGGTAGCATTTTGCGCTATTTCCTAAATATTTAAGCATGTACACGACACGATTACCAGATCAACTTTATTCTTGGAATCTATTATTTGAAATCACCTTTCCAAGTCCATAATAAAATTTAAAGAAAAAAAAAAAAAACTTAATGGCATCCTCCATAATCCTTCCAAGGTCCAAAATGTTCCAAATTCGTGTGCGAAGCCCCTCCACTGTTGCCTTTGCAATTGGTCGAATCCAATTCAACAGAATGCCCAAAACAAGATTCTCTGCCAAACCCATTCAATCGAAAAGAGAGATACCCACTTCAGAGCCGAACCCAGGTCAGACCAAACTGCAGTTTCCTCACATTCTCTCTCTGCTGCCCTCCATTGCTTTCATTGTTTACCTTTTAATACTAGTTTTGGTTATTCCAATTTCATTTATTTTCATTTTAATGTTGGATTCTTTTATTTGTGAAAATTTCAGGTTCTGAAGGTTCCAACGATGGTTCAGCTCCCGAGCTTCGTGTTTTTGCGAGGAGAAAGAGATTAAAAAAGACAGAAGAAGTTCAAAAAATACAACTTGAAGTAAAACCTCATGCCCCAAAAGTGAGAATTTTTACTTTTTAATAATTCAAAAAATGGGTTTTCTTAATCTGGATACATGGGTTTTCTTTTATTTTAGAAAGCGTTAATTGTTTGTATCATTGATTTGTTACTTGAAACTAGCAGTTACATGGATTCTTATTTTAGATGGATACATATATGTGCAATACATACAGTTCTCCCACTCCACAAGTTCATTTCCTTACATTTTGTTCTCATTCAGCAATAACATTTGCCATTAACTGAGTTATTATATAAAATGGTATGTGAGTTAATGCACATGTTACTGGCTAATTGGTTTCATCTTGTGTCAAATTGGACTAAATAAACTTACTTATTTTAAGTGAATATTTTTTGAAAAGAGATGACTTATTTTTAGTCAATATAGGAAATGCAGAACTAAACTAAAACCAAAACCAACTGTTTAAGGTTGAGTAGCATTAATTGGATCAATGATATATGCCGCAAACTTGAAGCTAATCTTGCATAACTTTTAAGCGAGTAGTCATAATTCTCATCATCAGTTCCTTCCGTGCAGCTCGCTGCCCCACCTGACATTGAAGAATTCGCATATACAAAAGTGAATGCATCTACAAATTCAAGTAAGTCCCTCTTTTGACCACACATGATTTGGTGTATTTGGTTTCCTGGTGAAATGAGCTCTTGTTTATTGATGACAAGATGAAAATAGTTATGAAGTACGTTCCCTTCATACCAGTGGATTCCATTCGTTAAGATTTTTTTTGTGAATTGAACTCTGTCCCAGCTAAAAAATTTTGTTGTTTTTTGAGCACTCCTTGTGCATTTATCATTTCAAATTTGTACACTGAATGCGTTGCTTATTGCATGGTGTTCTCTTCTTTCTTTAGCATTTCATTTCGTCTTGCCTTTTTCATTACAGGACTAAGTACTTTGACGAATATTTAGCACTCTATTTTTCTTGTTAAGGAAGGACTTTATGTTTCTGTCAGAACTTCGTACTAGTGGGAATCTTTCTTACATGTCAGTGTAAATACATGATGAGGTTTCATTTTAAGAAATACATCTGCAAATTTAACCCTGGTGGTCTTTTTATTTTTTCAGTTTTAATTTTTTGTGTCATGAAAGAATTAAAGAATTAACTGTGAAGTATGCTGTTTGATTGGTTGAGGGGGGCTCTCCCTATAATGACAATAATAACAAAGGTAGACAAAAAACCTTTTCTTTTGATAAGTGAAAGAAACTATATGGGTAAAAACTTGGGCCTTTGTACAAATATGCTTCTCCCTCCAGCACCCTTTTAAGATAAAAAGAACGTGAATTATGTTTTTGCCATGTTAGATTTTGAGACAATTTTTTTTCCTTAATCATTCCTTTTTGCACTAGTAAAAATAGGTTGCCGTTTTTCGGAAGTTTGGCATCTAGTATACATATGTGCAACATCTTTTATTTGGGCCAACACTCTTAGACTAAATGCTGACCTGTATTGATGAAGCACGAAATCACAACTATATCTCAGGATTAACAAATAGTGACTAGTAGCTCTCTCAAAAAAAAAAAAAAATTGTGACTAGTTGTTAAAGTTAGGATTTATGACGAATGAGTTGAGTGGGACATTTATTACTCTTTTCTGTTTGATAACCTCCTTTGGTCATGCTAACCAATAGGTTTACAATCATAAAATATCATGATTGCTGGCCAAGCATGTTAGGTAACAAAGAGGCTTCCCCCAATAGGTTTTTACCGTCAAAATATATTATGTATACTTTCCAAGAATGGCAAATGATGAAGAGGATTTTTGAATTTGAATAATTGCACATAAAGCTAACCCTAATTGTAGCAGAGAAGGACAATGTCTGCCTCTAGTAGGAGGAAGATTAACTATCAATCAACTGGTTTTCCGATTTAAATATCTTTCTTACACATCAGTGTAAATAAGCTTAAGTTGTTTCATTTCAGTTGACTCAGGTAAACCACCTGCTAACTGGGAGAAAGTCCTTGAAGGGATCCGCAAAATGAGGTCTTCTGAAGATGCACCAGTAGACAGTATGGGTTGTGAGAAAGCTGGAAGTGCTCTTCCTCCTAAGGTATAACTCTCCTCACTTCCATAAATGAAAATTTGAATGAAATCAGGTTGGGTAGGGTTATGTTATGGAAGATTTCAACTTACTGGATTAAAATCTTTCTTTCTGTTTCATGATGATACATATTGGCTTCAAATAATATTAAAGAAGGTATTGATAAAGTAACCCCTTGATAGCCATGATCCTAACATCTAGCAAAGTCCAGAGCTATAGCTTTACCCTTGTCAATTCCTAATCTTGATTGTTTCAAACATTTACTTCATGATAAACTGTCTTCTGATAGATTTCGTATTATCATTGCTTTGTTATTCCATGAAATATTTATGTTGTGCTATGAAAAACAATATAAAATCAGGAAAGAAGATTTGCTGTCTTGGTGTCTTCTCTCTTGTCAAGCCAAACGAAGGATCATGTTAATCATGGTAGGTTTGTACACTTTTGTCTTTTGATATGCAAGTTCATGCAATTTTAAGTTCATCGTCATTGACAAAAAGCCTTGATGAACAAATTTTGTGTGTGGACGGGAAATATGGAATAAATGTGAAAGGTGTCACATTCTTGCTACAAAGAATCAACATATAATCAAACAAAAAGAATAGATATCTTATTTTGCGCTGCTGTTTGTTTTCATGCTGACATTTTTCCTATCAAACTGTCTGGAAAGCTTTTCCATTTTCACTTTTACATAACATAGTTGACTAATGGCTAGTACTGAATCTATCAGGCATAACTTGGGAATCTAAATGTTATAGAACTTTATAATCTGTTGGTCCCAAAAGTGTGCATATTACTCATCTTCTGCTCTGCAGAGTCTTCTCAGTTGTTGTTGCTCTGCATCTTACTTGCAGTTATATTTCTGCCACTCTATGGTCTCTTTGGGGTGTAGGAGCAATTCAGCGTCTACTTCAAAATGATCTGCTCTCTGCTGATTCCATTGACAAAGCTGATGAAGCAACCATTAAAGGCTTGATTTACCCGGTATGTTCTTTCAATTCCACTTGAGCAAATGGAATTAGTCCAAAATTGGGGGTAAACCCCCATAATTACTACCTATGCAAAGTTAAATTTGTAATTTTTTCAATTTGCTCAACGATTTTATGAAAATTTTTCAATTTGCTCAATGACTTTAAAATTCTTAAATGCAGGTTGGGTTTTATACCAGAAAGGCTACTAACTTAAAGAAAATTGCAAAAATTTGTCTCACGAAATATGATGGAGATATACCTAGCTCGTTGGACGAACTACTCTCACTACCAGGAATAGGTCCTAAGATGGCTCATTTGGTAGGGCTGGTTTGTACTTATTTAAATTAGCATGCCATCTTTGGTTCTTTAAGTTTTCTGATGTGAGGTGCGTAGGTTATGAATGTGGGTTGGAACAATGTCCAAGGAATTTGTGTAGATACTCATGTGCATCGCATTAGCAATCGGCTTGGGTGGGTGTCACGGCCAGGCAGAAAACAGGTACTATGCATCTTTCGTGATAGCATCACACGTTTACTAACTGAACTTTATTCATTCTCATAAATAAGATCTTCCAAAATTTTGCATATTGCTTTCTATACTGAAATATTCACTGCATCAATTGTATAATTTTTAATCTCTTTTCTAGAAAACTTCAAATCCTGAGGAAACGAGAGAGGCATTGCAATTGTGGCTTCCGAAGGAAGAATGGGACCCCGTAAACCCTCTTTTGGTATGCATAGCTCACTTCTCAATACCAATGACATGTTTAAACAAAAATTTTACAAATTACTTCCCCATAATACTAGTGTGGACACAGACACATGCTTGTACCCATGATAAATGCATGTTGTCTGCGTGTGTGTTGATGTGCGAACACGTGTTTGCATTTGGTGAACTCGTGGCATTCCTTCCCGTACCACAGCACACCCTCTACCAGAAATGGGTTAAGGAGGGGTCATTCCTGAGTCTTTGATGTAAAGTTATTACTTCACCATTTTTTACTAGTACTTTTATGCTGAGCAATAAACCATTTGGTAGGATATTCTTCACCAGTTATAAATTTATTCTTAACACTTTTCCAATGAACCGAATGCTGATTGCTTTTTGTCTATCCATAACCTTTTGTTTCTTTGTTCTTCTATGCTATCGTCACAAAGTCAAATATGCACCATTGATGGGTAGTTATATTATACAATAATGCATTTTCTTCTTTATTTTAATATGAACAGGTGGGATTTGGACAGACAGTTTGCACTCCCCTCAGACCTCGTTGTGGTGTGTGCAGTGTGAGCGAGTTTTGCCCATCTGCATTCAAAGAGCCCTCAAGCCCATCATCCAAGTCAAAGAAGTCTAGTTTGAGCAAGAAGCTTTGACAAATTGAATCTCCGAGGGGAATCAGTTTATGTCGTCTTCTGTCTGCCTTTTGTACATATATCTCAACCCTTAAAGCATCTCATGGATTCTTGGATTGCCAAGGTAAAATTTTGTGTCTTACCGCCTCATATTATAGGTAAGTTTTATCTGTACTTAGGCAAAAGGGGAATGCAAATTGGGAAAGGGTGTGTCAATTGGGAGACTTTTTGTGGCATAGCTTTTGGGGCATTGTATAACAAATTCAGAAGGTCAAGATCTGTATAATTTTCATTGAAGTATAATTGGAAGATCATGATAAGTAAGATGCCTTATCATTTCCAGTCTTTCGAAAAAGCATTGTTTGAACAGATGGAGGGTTTTCTAACAGAAAACAGACACCTGAGCTTTGCCCTACAACTCTAAATTCAAGGATCAAATTGAAACCTGATTTTTTCAGCAATGGCAAAAGCCAATATGCTAGGGGAAAAATCACACTTGTTGACGTGTGTTTAAGCATCTTTGAGGGAGACGTCAAATATAAAATTTGAAGATTTATGTGGCAATTTAACAATATGCTTAACTCTCCTCTCCACCTGTACTGGAAAAAGGTATTATTTTATTAATTAAGACTGAAAAAAAGTGTAATAAAAAATAATTAATAATAATGTCTGGTTCTTCATACTTGAATGGGGGCGACATAAGAAATATTATTGGGAAATTGACATAGATAATCACAAAAGATAAACCACAATCAAATATACTCACATTATAAATTTCAATTAGAAATACTCACTTTGTAACATGAAAGTACCCAATTGCCCTCCATATAAATACATACGTATTCGTGGACGGATCTACAGAGGAGCAAGGGTGGTCAAGTGACCCCGCAACCTCTGAAATCTGCCATTGAAGGGGAGAAAATTGACCGCAAAGTGTTTGATGAAAGTCCCCAAAGAACCCGGACTGCTTTCTCCAAATACAAGTCTGCTTTCTCCAGTGCCGCTATGCGCGCTTCCTTTTTTATCCCTTCAACGCCAAAACGACGTCGTTTCTACTAATGTTTTTAATAAAAACCATGGCCAAAACGACGTCGCTTTTGGCTCAAGTTATTAAAAAAAAAAAAAAGGCACAGCACTCTGCTTAAACAAAGAGCCCGATACCTCCCTCCCCCAAATCAGTTTTAGCTCTCTCTCTTTCCCAAGTCTCAAGTCTCTCAAACCATAAACTCAACAACCCAATTCTTTAGCTGCATTGTCATCCTCTTCCTTGTTACCGTCCTCTACCACAACAGCTTGGAAATGGCCAAAATCAAGTCTTGCTTTTAGCTTCAATGGAGGTAATTAGATGTAAGCATTTTAGATTGGCAAGCTACTAGCTTTGTTAAATTCTGCCTTTTGCTCTTCTGCAGCTCTCTGCTTGCCTCTTTTTCTTTGTTATGAATTTTTCATTTGGTTTGTTAAAGCTTCATAAACTCTAATTGCCCACGAGAACTTCACAGACTAAAATTTTATTACTTGTATGTATGCATGAAAAATGAAGTTATAGATTTGACCTGCAGTTCAGTTTTCTGTCTTGTTTTTGTGGTGAGAAGCTGAACACTTGGACAACTTTGTGATGAATTTCTGTCATTCTTTTTTTTTTGGTTTTCTTTCTATCTAGTGTAGAAATGTTATGGGTTTTCCCTAGGGAAGGAAAATAGTTGAACCATGCACCTCACTTTCACAAGTATTTTATTTTCCAACTTATATTATAATGTTATGTATTACTGCATTTTCTTGCACACCAAACAGATCTTGCAGCACCCAAATCCCAGTTATGGCTTTTCGTATTTTTGTGACTTTTAAATGGTGAATATTCAGTGAAAAGTTCATGTGTGTTAAGCCGCCTTTTAGGATCTCATGGGGTGTTTGCTTTTTTATGGGCTCAACTTTATTTAATTTGTGTTTGAGATCCTTGAATGGGTGGGACTCTTGCACATGCTTATGCTAAAAAGTTGCTAACTTGTTTGCTTTCCCAATCGTGCAAATGGTTTGTTTAGTTTTAAGTGTCACTTTTTGTAATTTTCAAGTTAGCAGATGTTTTGGCCAATAAAGAATTTGGAGATTGGCTTGAATCTTTATAATTTAAATTTTCCACTAATAATTAAAAAAATTAGTCCAGTAAAATATGAGAAAGATGTGTTTATTTGTATTGATAATGAAACTATCATGCAACGTTTTCAGAATATGAAAATTCGTGGTGGACAATTGTAATGTTGTTTTTTCTATTAATTATGAGTTATAAATTATCGTTTCATTTTTACGGGTATATTTTTTGTATAAAATTTTTTAAACCTTTTAGACATTGACCCCTGCAATGAAAATTCCTGGATCCGTCCGTGTCTGTATTGACCCTTTATCCTCTCAAAAATTCATTTTCTGAAACCCAATTTCTCCCAACTCCTCTCCTCTCTCGCACTCTCCCAAATCTTGCTCAGCCATGTCTTCATAGAAAACAGAGTAACGGCCATGGCGTCGACGTCGGTGTATTCTCCAAAGCCCGAGCGGACATTGACACCGAGCTCGATACCAATCCAAACCTTAACCCTAACCCTAATTCTTCAAACCCGTTAGTCCCCGCCTCCTCCAATGGCCCTGTTGTTCCGCCTTCTCAAGTTTGCCGGAGACTCCGTTGGCGGGGCATTCATGGGCTCCATTTTTCACTACGGTCCTCTCTCTCTCTCTCTCTCTCTCTATATATATATATATATATATATCTATATATATATGCGTATATTTATTCGTATGGAGTGTTATGCTTTAATTGCTTAATTGTGGTGTTTCTATATGGGAATTTGAGTGATTATGGTATAGGATTTTGAGTGTTTGACAAAATATGATTTTCGTTAGTAGTGTTTTGGGCTTTGCGAAAGGAAGTTAATTTTCTCTTTCTGACTAACGGGCTGTTGGAGTTTTTGGTGGGGTTTGTTTAATGTTGCTAATGATTGAGGTATGCTAGTGTTTTGAGATGTGAAATTGTGGTTTTCTCTAATAGTTGAGGTATGCTAGTCTATTGTATTTTTCAGTTTGATCATGTGGGTTTCTGTTGAGTATTGATATAGTGATTCTTAATATGCTTTTGGATATGTTTTCTGCTGAAATTCTTTATATGAAGAGTATGAATTTTGAATTCGAAATTGTTGCGTTTGCCTTATCAAAACTTGATATGGATGCAAATAGGTCTTGTTGTGATTGATTTTGTTATTTATCAGAACATGGGAAAGCTAAAAATAGGTATCTTCATGAGATGCTTGACCAAAATTTGAAGTATTGCAAGAGCATTAAGTAGACCTCCCCTGATATGGCTTGCTATAAAATGTAACTTATGGATCTAATTTCCTTGTTCTAACGATCCCCTGTAGATCATTTGTTTCAATCATGATTTTCTTACAGCTATATAGAAACATGGGATTGGTTTGTTTTTATTTTATTAGGAATTGTTTGTTGCATCTGTTTATTTTTTAGAAAATGGAGAATATTGTACTGCTTCAGAAAATTTTGGTTGTTATGTTCACCATTGCCTTCTTTAGGAAGCTTATAAATTACACGTGGAGCTTCTTCAATGCAGACAATTCCACATTGCCCCTTTTTTTTTTTTTTGCCAAACCACATTCGATGATTTTTTAATGGTTCTTTTTGTTCCTAATCATGTTACGGTAATATCACTTTGTATAGTGATAGTTACTTTTCTTCAATCTTATAGGATTGGAATACAGTTGTTTTTTTAGTTTCATTGTTCTATGTATTACTGTTATGGATGTTGTAGCTTGTATCTGGTTTTGTATTGCTGTTATGGATGTTGTTTGGTTATATTGATTAAGTTCACCCCTTGAGGTGTTTTGATGTCCGGTTCTGTCCCTCTTATTTTGCTTGACAGTTTCTTTGTGCTTTATGTGTTCCACTTTTTGCAATTTTCTCTTGTTGGTGTTCTAGGTTAGGAAGCTCTTTGCCAATTAGTCTGAGTTTATTAGGTCTTTTAGTTTTTGATTGCGGTTATCTTGTCTCAGTTTCTATTTTGTTTTTTTTTCGGTATTTGTTTCTCCTTTTTCTAGTTTCTTGTTTCGCGATCTCTTTTACAAGGTGATAGGGTTCATTTTTTTCATGATAGTTTGACCTAGATTTTTGGCTTCTAGAAGATTGTTTTCATTGAGAACCATCATCAATTTGGCATGGGACAACATTCCATTCGATTCTGAGAAGTGTACTTGTAATTATAAGGAAAATACATGTAATTGAGGAACTATATTTTAGTCATCACCAATGAAATTGAGTTCAATTTACTTGAATTTGTTCTTTTTAGGGAAATAGCTCAAAATGCCACCCATTTTATAATTTTTTTCTGAAAATACCACCCCTCCCTTAAAATTTTAAAACTACCACCTATAAATACATCTTTATTGTCGACTAATTGCACCCATATCACTTTTTAGAAATTGTGTTCTCTCTCAACTCTCTTGGCTCCGTCTCTCTCTGTCACTCAGCTCTCTCTCTCTCTCTCTCTCTCTCTCTCGTGTAACTCTCTCTCTCTCTCCGACGTAGTGGTCTTCCTCCTCAGCGGTGTCTGTTCATCCAAGCTTAACTCCACGGTTCACATCCACAAGGTACTGTTCATCGTCCTTTTCTTAGAAATTTGGGATTTTTGTGAATTTGGTTTAGGGTGTATGGATTTGTATGAAATTGGTTTAGGGGTTTCTTCGAAATTGGTTTAAGGTTTTAGGGTTTAGGGGTTGCTTCAGATTTCTCAAATTAGTTTTGACTTTGTTCCTTTTAAATAATTTCTGCAGCAATTCTACTTTTCTGCTTAGCATTCTGTTGTTATTGGAATTTAGAACCTCATACTGTTTAGAAAGGGGTCAAATATACTTTACCCCCATGAACAAATGTGGAAAATCACTTAACACGCTTCCACCACAATATTAGAAAAAGAAGTCCCTCGTTTGTTCTGAATTTTTCATTAATAGCTATTCTGTCAGTATATTTACCATTCGTACAGTTTTAGGGTCAAGTTCGTATGAGTAGATGACTAATTTGAAATATGTAATCGATCATTTTGCCCTCTGACTTAATCTTTGAAACATTGGTGTGGTGATTAATAGATGCGCAAATGTGCAATGCGCAGTGTGCATGTACAAATAAATGTGCAGATTCGTTTGTTTACTTCCATGTGTTAGAAATCATGGTAATTTAACAGTTTTATCACAGAAGAATGAAGGTTTGGAATGCATAGAAGCCTGCAATATACACTAAGTATAAAGATGGTTACCAAATATCATGATGAGCACTGTGACCCGTGCAAAGTTAAACTGCATAGATTAGTGTACTAGTTGTTCTTTATCTTTTTGAAGATTCATTAGTTGTTCCAGAAATTAGTTATCCCTATTAGATGACATAATGTTTGAACTAATGGTCATCAACTCAATCCGCGCTTTGCTTGCTTGGAGAAGCTCTACTGCTTACTTTTTTGTCAAAAGGTTTAATGGAAAGCTATCTATCCATTCCAAATTAAATTCATGTGTTCTTTGTTTTCCTTACAGGAAAATGGAGGTCAAACAATGGACATATGTCAAAAATGAAAAATAGAGGAAGTGCATAATTCCTTTCGCTTAAAATGCAATAAACTAGTGATACGTTGGTGATACAAAGGGCGATACCGAAGCGATGAAAGGGTGCTAGAAATTGCTGTTTCTGTTTATTTTGGGCTTCTTTTATTTCATTTCATTTACTTAGCTTTAATAATTGGATGATTACGAGATGAATGTGTCAATTATTAATACAACAATTACATATATGAAGATTAAGATGAACAACATATCGTATCACCAAACATAATCAAACCACCAAATATAATCATCCTTTTCTTCAACCCATCACGAAGCATTTGCATATTTATTCATACCTTCCTTTTTTTGTAAATTATTTTTTAGTTGTTATTATTTTTTAAAATAATTTCTTACAATGTCTTACGGTGCAATTACGATGCACCTGACTGCCTGTTTTTGAAAGGCACATTGTTTCTTTCTCGTCCTCGTCTTCTTTTTGAATGAAGTAGGGCCTAAACCGTAAACCCATTGATGAGCCGTAGTCAATATACATAAATATAATAGCAATATTAGGCCAATATACAAGCACTAGAGAGGCAATACTAGGTCAATATAATCGCAATACGACAGAATAGTATCACAATATACATGCAATAGGGTGGCAATATGCATACAATATATATGCAATACAAAGGCAATATTAGTACAATACACATACAATAGGACTTGGTGTGTATATTGTCCGAAAATCCTTCAACTTCCTTTTAAATGAAGTGGCTACAAGTGGTGCGGTTGCTTGACAATGGTCGTCATGTACGAACCTCAAATCACATTCATGGACAGTTGTACACCTCACAATCATGAAGCAATGATCCACTTGACAAAATCTCTGCCGTCCAAGCACGACCTCAAGTCGAGCAAAGAGTTAGAGTCCCTCAAGTTAAAATTGGAAGAGACAAAGAAATATGCTGTAAGGAAAACAAAGAACACATGAATTTAATTTGGAATGGATATAGTTGTAATAGGAGTGGAGTCGAATATTAGTTGTGCTTTGATGTGATCAATGAGGTTTGGCTAATCGAACACACATGGTCGAAGGGTAGAAAGAGATAAGGAAACAAGGGATTTTTACATGGCAAGAAAGGGTGTTTAGTATCAAAGCATCAATCAATTCTAAAACAATGTCGTTAATACATGGGTAATATATGTGTAATACAAATACAATGCATATAAAATGTCAATATATGGTTTATAAAAGTTTACCTATTGCCTTCTTATTGCCCTTTTATTGTGCTCCTATCACTCTTGTATTGCTGTCTTTCACCTCTGTTTAGCAATTATAAAGTTGAAGTTGGACTATCAAGTTTACATATTTCCTTCTTGTTGCCCTTGTATTGACTCCTTATTGCTCCTCTATTGTTGTCTTAGCACCTTATTTTTCATCTCTGTCTTTGCAATTATAGTGTTGAAGTTGGACTATCAGGTTTACGTATTGCCTTCTTATTGCCCATTCATTGCTTTCCTATTGTACCTCTATTGCTATCTTAACTCTTTTTTCACCTCTGTCTTGACAATTATAAAGTTGAAGCTGGACTACCAGGTTTACGTATTGCCTTTTTATTGCCCTTTTATTATGTTCCTATTGCTCCTCTATTGCGATCTTAGCACTTTTTTTTTTCATGTATGTCTTGACAAACAAATTGTAGTTGGACTATGAAGTCTTTGTATTGCATCTTTATTCCACTGCCCTTATATTGTGCCACAGTTCAATTTAAGTTTCTAGTCACTTGCTTTACGTTTCTACACCAATCATGCACATAACACCATACATGCACATTCAATAAATGATACAAATAGTTGCATAACGATCTATACAATTTGGTACCTATAAGGATACCTATTTCCAAAAACAAAAACAGCGACATGTTAGGAACACAAATTGTACATAAAGTTAGGTAGCAAAGATCCCCACTTAATGGAATGAGACTCACAAACTAATCAGTTGTAACATCTAAATGATCTGCTTCTTGTTAGTGACTGGAATAGCTTCTTTGCATGTACTTCGATAGTGGCCCTTCACACCGCACCTTAAGCATTTTCTTTCTCGTGAGTCCTCTCCTTTAGAAGGTATTCTTTGTGTCTTACGACGGCCCGGCATAACCTTTGAAATAGGAGGGAGGAGATTTACATTTTGGACATTTTCGGGAATAACCCATGTCCCTTGAGGTGGTACAGGATAAATGGATTCAGCATATGCAGCTGCCCATGTAGCTCGAGTGTAATACGAAGAGGCAAATGAGTATGGGTTCAATTTCAAGTGCCGACATACCGCAATAGCATGCTTGCACGGGAGTTGCTCTAAGTCAAACTTCCTACACGTACAACTATGATTTTGCAAGTGCACGAGACCGTTCATATCACCATCAAGCACATTATACTCCACATAATTGATTTTGACCACATTCATCCTTGAAGCAGCGTCTAATCTCTTCCTCAACTTCTTTTCGCCTAAATCAGGGCACAACATAGATTTACATTTGATTGACAAATCTCGACGTTGACTAAACCAATTCTAAAGCACATTCCTAATTTCCTCAATCAAGTGTACCACCGGAAGCATCCTTGCAAAACGAAGAACTGAATTAATGGACTCCGCAATATTAGTTGTCATGACATTATATCGTCGTCCATCACAATGGGCTTGAGACCACTTATGGAGCCCTGCACGTACTAGATAAATTTGCACTCGCTCGTTGTTTATCATGGAGAAATAATCGGATCCCTCTTCTTCAACTTAAATGAGGCTTTCATATTGCCCTTCAAGTGATAAAAGCAAATACCATGTGATGCCCCAGGAAAAACTCTTTTCAACCCATTTTCTATGCTAAGATTTCGATCAGATATGACAACAAGATTCGTGCAATCACCAATTGCACAATGTAGTTTTGTGAAAAACCACTCCCAAGCTGCATCCGTCTCCAAATCTCTAATCCCAAAGGTAAGAGGATATATATTACGATTTCCGTCAAATGCGGTGGCAACAAACAAAACACCTTTGTACTTGCACTTCAAATGGGTAGCATCAACAGCAATCACAGGATGCATTGAGGACTTAAATCCTCTTATGCATGCACCAATTGACATAAAAAACTCGTCCAACCTTTAAATTTGCTTCCCAGTTTATGCAAGAGAGGCCTCTACCATAATCAATATCTTCCACACTCTTACCATGCAGCAAATGAACTTGGCTTGTATGCATTTGAGTCCAACTTGATTGTTGCGGAGGTTCAGATTGCACTTGTGGAACCTGCACTATGGGGGCTTGGAAATTGCTTTCTCGATAAGGATGCACATTTGGTGTAGAGTACGCTTCCTCTTCGTTGCTAGGTACACACAAATCTGCGACTGTGTTTCTGACACTCACAAAATTAACATCTTCAACCCAATCTTTCCAATTAAAACTAGTTACACCATTTTCAGTTCCGCTATCTCCACTTGCCTCATTCCTATCTCTCACAACAACTGCAAGGGGAGCATTGCTACTCTCAATGCTTACAATGCCATTGTAGCCTTGAATACCATGTCCTTCTACAATTTTGAGGGTTGCTAGTAAAGGGGTTACTTTAGAGGTCATAATGTATGTGATGTACTTTAGAAAATATTGAACGTCATCATTGTCTTCAACCCTTAGGTGCTTATAGGCAGATGATGATGATAGAGGAACAGAATACTTCAGTGTGACAATGTATTTGTTGCGATCTACATTTGTGATCTTATAAATGCGGTCAACAAGCTCAGAAAGGTTATGTTCCGTGATACTATTATGCCTTTAGCCTCGCCACCTTCATAACTCTCAATGTTATCCTTGTGAACCCAGCTTCCATTGTAGAATACCAATATTCCAACATTATCCATTTCTGCAAATAACATCAATAAATCAATCTATTTGCATCCCCATCATAAGGTATACTCATTTCTTTCAACTACCAAATTGGAAACCAAAACAGAAAAACTAAAGTTCTTAGCAAAACTAACTCGTAATGTCAATCAAATCCAATTCAAAGACCTAAAATTTCACACTTAAGCATCTAAATTGAGGCAAAAATGACCTAACTAACCTATTTCTAGGCTAGACAAAATTAAGATCTGATTTTTATGTTTGGTGTTATTTTGGGCAAAATGTTTTAAGGGGATTGAAGAAGGGGATAAATAGCTTAAAACTCAAAATTACAAACAAGGGTTGCATACCATCAAATTTATTGGCATATATATATATATATATATTGGCAATTACAAAACAAAGCCACGCACTGGTCTTGAAGAAGCCTATAAAATATCACAATTTCAAATTTTTCTTCACGTTTTTTATATTAATCAAATAACACAAGCCATGTTTGGATAAGTTCAGCAATTCTAGGATTACCCCTACCTATCTTAATTGAACACTTGGGCTTTATTGTCTGAGCCTTACTTCTTACACTTCTATCTTTTTGATGGCCTAGCCAATTGGAGAATTGAGTGTGAAGAAGTGGTTGGTGGTTGGATTGAGAACATATATAATATTAGTCATACTGAATTTTGTCTGTTGCAGAGAATGGAAAAAGGAAAAGGAAAAGTGATTCAAGACATAAAGTTACCTGCAAAAGCTATGGAGGAACTAGAAAAGAGGGACTTGGTCGCAATAGGAGTCGCATGTTGCTGCTGTCGATGCTTCTTTTCTTTTCCTTTCGTTTCTTTCCTATGTACGCTCTTGGGGGCGTCGTTTCAACAATTGAGGTGGTGGTCCAAAGCTTCTTCTAGTTGAGTTTCAGACAATCGTCAAATAGCTTGGTCAGATGCCCTCCAATTTTTCCTTAGTTCGACGGTGGAGAGGAATTGGGAGAGGTAGGTTAGATGAATGAATTTTTTAGGGGATAAAAGAGTGGATATTGATGTATTTATGTTGAGGGCAATTTAGTACTTTTGCATTGGAAAGTGAGTATTTGTGGTTAAAATTTGTAAGGTGAGTATTTTTTATTAAAGTTTGTATTTAGTGAGTATCTATGTCAATTTCCCAATATTATTTTAAAAAATCATTTGAAGGCACACTTTTCTGACGGCAAAGTTGACATCAAACCTAAAGATGTGAAATGATATGGATTTATAACTGTTTCAGTTGGAACAATTTTTCCTGTTAAATGAAAGTATTGTCCAAAGGCTTCACAAGAATTTATTTTCAACTTCTATCATTTGCTATTAGAATTTAGATCGATATTGTAAACTTCATAAGAAAGCACTCAATTATTCCCTCTTAGAAAAATTTAAGGACACTATTTGTCCCTCATTTTTCTCTTATTGATCCTCAATTATGCTTATGACTTCTTGCTCCAGTAACATTGGATTGAAGTGTGGGAAAGTAGCAGGTCTTGGGTTGGAATCTATGTTAAAAGAAAAGATAAAAAGTTCACTTCTTTTGGCTTCCGTAGCGATTCCTATCATGGTAGCTATTAGAATGCATCAATATTCACAATGATATAGACACCTTATCAATACAAATAAGCTCCCATTGGGATAAATATGCATCATGGACATTATCACAATCATTCTACAACTTAAAATTAGATTTTGGTGTCAAAAGATCAGATTGCAACAAAAGGTTTTTCTACTATTACAACATATATATATCCACAAAAACACGAGATTGCACTCAACTTCGACTAGAATCTTTAACTAATGGATGGGTGTGCCCCAAAAGTCAAGTTATTCAGTCACAATTCTATTAATTAGCATCTTGGCAAAGCATGCTCTTACGCCACTTCCAATAGTTAACTCTTATTGGATCGACCGTTTCCAAGACTGAGCAAATAGTTTTGGCCAAGTCAGATTCTGCTTGTTCCAAGTCTGAATTTCTTAGAGCATCCACAGCATCTCTGAACTCTTGGCTTGCTTGGAAACCATGGCATATGAGATCCAAAAGTGTGCTTAAAGCAAAGATACAGTCGGTTTTGGCAATTAAAATCTTCAAGCACACTGAAGATATTTGAGTATTCTTCATCCAAGACTGATCGTCATTTTTGTAAAGCCCCCGAAGGTATCTCCATGAACTTTCATTCTCAGGGTGGGCTACTATGGCCTTCAGAGTATAAGACACTTCAGACTCTCTCATAGCTTTTAGACCTCCCAGGAATGGAGATCTTGTAATGACAAAATTTCTCTGTTATAGACAAGCATATCCGGGTCATAGAAGAAACATGAACAAATACACACAAAGCAAACTGAACATATAGATAATTTTACTGTTCAGACCTCAAAAGCACTTGAACAACAATAATGACATTGTTATAATCACTGGAATCAGAGTTTAATAAGAGCAGAAGGCCCATAATGCAGTATTTATAAGACTTAAAAGGGGCATTTCGTCGGTTACATGAAGGAATTTCTTTACCATTTACAAGTAGCAAATTCCAGTGGGAAGATACATATCAATACTGTTTCTAGTTAGACTATTGACTATATTGACCACAAGCTCTTTGATTTTTTTTAATTTTTTCTGAAAATCTAAAAAGATTAGACGGTTCTAGATTATATACTTCGATGCCTGCAGTATCTCCTAATGGACAACTGAACAATGCAATAGATCAATCATCAAATATTGAAGGGGGAGATTGCTGATCAAATTTTTGTTCATTGTCCAATACCATTACAGTTGTAGCATGCTTTATTTATGGAAGCAAGGTTAAGTTGGGAGATCCCTGCAGACTGTTACTCTTTACTATGTGAAAACACTGACGCTTTTGGCAAAGGGAAAAAGTCTAGACTGTAGCGGGGATGTTGTAGGTTCGCTGTTTTGTGGGTAATTTGGTCAGAGAGAAACAAAAGGAATTTTAATGATTATAGGGGCGTGGACATCGAGGAGCTCTGGGAAAGAGTGAGGGCTCTTTCTTCTCTTTGGGCATCAATTTCATCAGAATTTAGGGATGTTCCTTTCCATCCATTCTACTTGACTGATTAGTTTGTTGGGTTTTTCAATGCTTCATAGTTTCTTCTTTTTTTAAAAACATAGATCTAACATGCATATATGTGCAGTTATCCTAACGCTCCACATTCTAGACATGGCTATAACTTCATTTTCTGCGTTTACATGGTTAGAGGCTTAGAAACAAATGGAAGGTAAAGAATATCTATAATCTGTGCATACCTGATTCCAAGCAGAATTGTTAAAGATGTCTTCTTCAAGGAGCTCATGACAATAGTCGAGTTCATCCTCCCACCCTCTGAGCTCCTGAAGAACCCACTGCATAACAAACAAACAAAAATGAAAATAAAATCCTGTTTGTAAAACCCAAGTGCCAAGTATGCACTTAGAGCAATGGTGCTCAATGTACTCATCCGTTAACAAGAATCAGGTCTAAAAACAAATACAAGGAAGATCCTGATGTCTTGCATTCAGCACAATGGGGTCAAAGGAAGAAACATACCTGCCTATGAGACCAAGCATGATAATGTTTAGCATCATGGGAAAGTATCTTCTTGGTGAACTCAAGTTCCTGGCTTGTAGCATTAGTTCCCAATATCTCAGCAACCCACCGTCTATGATGCCTAAAAGTATCTTTCATAAATTAATGGCGTGCTAGTAAACTCATAGATGTTTTAAGGAAATATTTGATGACTACGTAACTTAATAGAAGCTGTAAAGAAAGAAAAAAAAATATTGACATCAGAAACTACTAACTACTGAGGTATGAATCATGACAATAATCGTTGTCCATATTCCTTGAAGATTTCATAATCAGCAGCTATAAGCAACTGCAATAGTAAATTCAAATTGCTTACAAGCTACAACCTAAACTGTCCTAAATGTAACGAAGGCTCTTTGCCAGAAATCTCTGGCCCGTTGGAGAGCTCATGCATATGCCAAATAGACTTTATTAAGTATAGTTGTAAACTTGAACACCATACGCACACAGACACGCATATTGGAGATAGAACAATTATCCAGCTGAAATTCAATGGCAACAAAGTAAAGAAAGACTGGTAGCTCACCATAACTGATAATTTTTTGAGTTAGCCTTTGCAATATCTTCAGTGAAATCAAATTCATTCTGTAAATCAGCACTAAGCGTCTTCAGTATTAAACGCCTGAAATGCCAAACCTGCACAGAAGAAAAATACAATTTGAAAGCAGCAATACGAATTTTGTCCGTATTTAGTGACTACCCAACATCTAATTGATGCCAAACTACTTAGTGGAGTTATCTTTTTCAGTTTCCAGATTTTCTCATCAACCAAAGAAACAAAAACGAAAAAATCCACTAAAACTATGGGATTTTGAATTATGATAAACTCCTAATGAATGACAAGATACTAAACCTCGATAAGTACCTTCCTTTCACACTTTCCTAGTATTTATCAGCAACCAAACAAAGCATAAAAGGAAAAAAAAAACCTCCAACGATAAGGAAAATCATCAGTAAAAGTTTTTGGGTATTTCAAGATAGACTTTCAAGTAGAGAAACTAACACTATTAATGTCAGAATACACAAAATCTCACTTTCCCAGATTTTCTGAGCAACCAAACAGAGTAACCCCTCCCTGCCCCACCCAAACAAATCTCAAAAAACTGGAAAACGGAAAAAGATACAGATATTGGGATTCAGAGAAGAAGCTCACAGTGTAGTTTCCTGAGTTCAATTTGATGGCTTCGGTGGTGAGCTGAAGGGCACGAGGGGATCGCTCATCGGCTTTGTAGAGGGCTCGGAAGTAGTTCATGGTCTCTGTGAACTCTTCCTTGTAGGCTATGGGGACCACCGGGTTCGGCCCGTCGTCTTGCTCAACCGGAACCACGTCGGACCACACCGCTCTATTCTTCAATGGGACCCACTCTTGTTCTTCGTCCGAGTTCATCTCTCCCGCAGCTTCTTCCTTTCCTTTGAGTCGATGAAGGAGAGAGAGAGATGTATCTCCGAGTCTTCCTTTCTGGACTCGGGTAAAAGAGTTAAAACCCGGATCACAGTTGCAAACGGGTCGGGCAAGGGGAGATATAAAACTATGATTAACTGTCATTTTGCCTCTGAACTATGTTATAATTTTCAATTTACCCCATAGAATTTTTTTTTTCTGTAAATTAAGGACTTAAACTTAGAGTTGGGCATCTGGGACTGAAAACCGGCCAAATCAGCCGAATCGAACCGAACCAGTCGATCCGGTTTGGCTTGGTTTTTTCTTTTTTTTTTGTCAACGGTGCATGAACCGGACTAAACTGATGTTCATGGTTCGGCCCTTGGTTCCTAATTTTAAAAACTACTGGTTAACCAGATCGAATCGAATATATTAAATCATATTTAATTTAATAATTATAATATACGTGACTTATTTCTATTGGTTTGATTTTATGTTATGTGCACATTTGCACAACATATCCTAGCCCTTCACAACTTAATCTAGGTTGATCGAGTTCATCCCAATTCAGTCACGCCTCCTCTATCTCTCTTCCCCTTTTCCTCGTTGTCGTTGCCTCAGCCTCAGGTCATTGCCATCCCCTTAGCGTCATCACATTGTCATCAACACCTCTTCTTCATCGCCTAACTTGCACCTCCCTCTCATCTCCCAGTCTCTCATCACTCATTCTACTATCTCATCTCATTTTTAAACTTTGGATGGATGTGAATGATGAATGATGCGTATGGTTTAATTTTAAAACTTTGGATGAATGCGAATGATGAATGATGCATATGTTTTAGTTTGAGAGGATTGATTGAATGAATGATTTTGAATATGTTGTGATGTGAATGGTGAATGAATTTGAATCAGGTTTTGCATGAATGTTTGAGTTTGAATGAGTTTAGATTCTAAATGTTTTCAAGCAGGGTTTTACCAAAACAAACCAAACCAAACCAAACCAAACCAAACCAAACCAAGGAAACCGGTTAACTGAGATGATCGGTTTCCCACCTTGTGGTTCAGCGCACGGTTTGGGTTTTCTCTAAATCGTGGGGTACAGTTCGGCACACGGTTTAGGCTCAAAACCGAATCAAACCAAATCGTGCCCAGCCCTACTTAAACTATATGAAAATGAAATTGGCCAATTTGTGACTCACCATCAATTTTTTGAATGTCCATCCAAACTTCCGTTAATATTAAGTGTAAACTCATAATTTAAAGGAAAATGAAAAATTATGCAAATTAAAATATTAAATTATAGTAAAAGGACAGAAAATAAAAATTAAAGAGAAAATAAAAACCCCACCTCGATCAACCAGCCTACCCTCCACATTGACGGCATCGACCCCCACCCTCCCTTCCCCACTCACCACTTCTTTCCCTGGTGACGACCCACCAACCACCTCAAGCACATCCCCTACCTCATCTCTCTCGATGCAGTTCCACAAGTTAAACCGTTGATGTCCATTTTCAAGATTCAAAATTTCATATGTAGAGGAAGGCCAAGAAAAATTTATGGGTTTGAATCATATATGCCTTTAAAGCCTATTGGGTTCAAAGCTTGTGAGAGGTACGCTAGTTATGGGGATATGGGGTCTGTAAAGTTTGTGTTTGATAAAATTCCAAGCCAAATGTTTTTGCATTAAACTGGATGGTCTTGGCCTATGCTTGTAATGGGTATTATAATGAAGCAATTAGGTATTTTTATTTGATGCAAAAACGCAGGAGCCGAGTACAACAAACCAAGCAACACTAGCAAAACTCACACGGAAGCCAAGACTCTCCCCATGATGTAAAGAAATCAGAGAAACAAAGCCTTCTCAGAAATTCCAAAATAGAAAAAGCTAGAAGCCCAAAACAAAAACAAAAGTAAGAAAATAAAATATTACACTAAAGGGGGACCATGTAGGCCATCCCTAGATAAAAACCAAAACCAACGAGGGAGGAGGTTTTGAAGCCCATTGCAAACGTCGCACCCTCGAATTTGACATAGTTGCTTTCCAGATCTGGTTGGAATGCAATAATCTATAGTTTTACCCATTTATTGGGTGCATTGCAAAAATAGCGGTTGCAAGGATGGGTGTGTGTGCAAGCGTGTAGGTTTAGATTGGAGGTGGTGGCCATTTACCTAGGTTATGTTGGGGTGATGGTGGATGAGGGTTGAAGAAACGGTTTTATCTCTTGCATTGTTTACAATACATTTTGAATATTTATATACATCTTCAGACTCTATCTCATGTGCATGCAATTATTATATACATCTTAAAGTAAGCTGTAAAGGGCAAACCACTTGCAGATGTTTTTTACTTTAGACAGCACCACTTCTCTTGGTCGGCATCGTGTGCTATTTGACCAAATATTCTATATCACAACTATTGTTCCTGATATGATTGTTTATTATGACAATCACGTCTTTTGACCAACACTCCCCCGCAAACTTGGCACGATGGAGACAAGTTTGGATACCAATTGAGAAAAACGACTCTTAGACAGTCCCTTCCTAAAAACATCAACTAGCTGTTCAGCATATGGTAGAAATTGAACACGATGAGTGCCAGCAGCCACACGCTCTCGGACGAAGTGATAATCCAAGGCAATGTGTTTGGTGCGTGCATGAAACACAGGGTTGGCAGCCATGTAAGTGGTACTAAGATTATCACAATAGAGTATGACTAGAAAGGAAATGGAGATACCCAATTCAAATAACAAGCTTTGAATCCATACGGTATCTGCGCAAGCATAGGCTAGAGCGCGATATTCCGCTTCGGCACTAGATCGAGAAACAGTACGTTGCTTTTTGGCGCACCATGAGATGAGGTTAGGTCCAAGAAAGACACAAAATCCAGTGGTGGAGCGGTGAGTGTCCGGGCAACCAGCCCAGTCAGTGTCAGAGTATACCACCAAGCGTGTCGGTTGAGATGATGATTGAAGATGGAGACCATTGCCAAGAGATCCTTTCAAGTACCGTAGAATCCGTTTAACAGCTTCCATATGTGCAGTACGAGGAGCTCCCATAAATTGGGAGACATGTTGAACAGCGAAGGAGATGTCAGGTCTCGTGAGTGTTAAGTATTGAAGAGAACCCACCAATTGACAATAGAGAGTCGGATCAGATAGGGGCTTGCTAGAGGTGCAGGAAAGAATGTTTTTGGAAGCGAGAGGCGTGGAGCAAGGTTTGCTTTCTAGAAGACTGCTGCGTTTCAAAATATCCAGAGTGTATTTATTTTGTGTGAGGTGTAGACCATAGGAAAGATATTCCACTTCAAGACCAAGAAAATAACTCAATCGACCAAGATCCTTGATTTCAAAATCTAGCCCCAGTTTGGTAATAAAGGACTGCAAATGGGAAGGACTACTCCCAGTAAGAACAATGTCATCGACGTATAGTAGCAAAACCATCTTGTAGGAATCACCCTGAAAGACAAACATGGAATTATCCGCTCTACTTTGGGTAAAACCATACTCAAGTAGAAAAGAACTGAAGCGTTGGAACCAAGCACGGGGTGCTTGTTTGAGGCCATAAAGTTCTTTGTGGAGTTTGCATATATGATGAGGACGGCTAGGATCAAGAAAGCCCGGAGGCTGAGTCATGTAAACCTCCTCTGTGAGAATGCCATGGAGGAAGGCGTTCTTGACATCCAATTGATGTAGAGGCCAGCCAGAAGAAAGAGCAATACTAAGGACAGTGCGAATTGTGGTGGGCTTCATAACAGGACTAAAAGTCTCAGAATAATTTATGCCTGCTTGTTGATGATAGCCTTTGGCGACTAGCCGAGCCTTGTAGCGTTCAATACTACCATCAAATCGTCGTTTGACTTTGAACACCCATTTGCAACCAACTGGGTTGACATGCGGCATGGGAGGCACCAAGGACCAGGTACGTTGTTTGAGTAGGGCATTAAATTCTTCAATCATAGCTTGTTGCCAGTGAGGAAAAACGAGAGGCTTGGGTGTAACAGGTCGGTTCAACATCAGTAGTGAGAAGAGCAGTCAATGCATGAGGAATAGGGTATTTGGTGGTAACATATGAGCGAACTTTGGGCTTAAAGATGCCAGATTTGGACCGGGTTTGGATTGGACTTGAGTGAGAAGACATGGGGTCCGTTGTAGATGTATCAAGTGGAAGAGGCTCAGTGGGAGATTCTATTGTATGTGTGGGTAAAAGAGGTGGTGATGGAGCATGAGTATCAGGAACGGCCTGAAGTGTTGTAATTGGGGAAGGCGGCACAAGTTGTGACAAATCTGTGGAACCAAGATCTGCAGAAGGCACTGATCGGGCAATGTGAGCAGGTAATGACGGAGCAAGATGAAGAACTGGGACAAAAGCAATATCAAAAGCTTGAGAAGATGGTTGAGAAGTGGCAGTTGCATATGGGAATTCTGACTCATTGAAAACAACATGTCTGGAAATATACAAGTGCCCTGTGGATGGATGATAACACCGATATCCTTGATGCCGATCACTGTAACCAACAAATACACAAGCAAGAGAGCGAGGTTGTAATTTGTGAGTAGTATAATCACCAAGATAAGGAAAGCAAGCACATCCAAATGTACGAGAGTATGATAGGTAGGTGGTTTGCCAAATAATTTTTGAAAGGGAGAGTCCTAATGAAAAACCGGTGTAGGAAGTCGATTGATCAAGTAAACTGCAGTACACATGGCCTCAGCCCACAGATTATGAGGAAGATGAGCAGTGAGTAACAAAGTGCGTCCCATTTCGGAAATATGGCGATGCTTACGTTCAACAAGCCCGTTCTGTTGAGGTGTGTTGCATGAAAACCGATGATGTATCCCTTTTTGGGTACAAATTTGTTTAAAGGAGGAGTTATCAAATTCCTTGCCACCATCACTTTGGAATTGCTTGACAGAGGTAGAAAATTGATTCTCAATGAAAGAAACAAAATTAGAAAAATGGGTAGAGACTTCAGATTTATGACGCATTGGGAATATCCATGAATAGCGAGTAAAATCATCAGTGAACAAAACATAATAGCGAAAACCTGATATGGAATTAACTGGTGACATCCACACATCTAAATGAATCAACTCAAATGGAGCAATTGAACAATGTTCATGAGAGGAGAAGGGGAGACGGGCAGATTTTGCCAACACACAGTGGCTACAGAAAAATGGTTGGAAGATAAAGAAAAACCAGTGCCTAAGGAAATACAAGAAGCAATTGTACAAAGAACTTTATTCGACGGGTGTCCAAGACGACGATGCCAAAGCAAAGAGGAATCAAGCGAGGAAGTGAGAGCGGATTTAGAGTGATGAGTGAAACGAGAGGCGAGAGCAGGTCGGATTGGGTAAAGGCCATCTCTACATGGGCCCTGAAACAAAATAGCACCAGACTGTAAGTCACGAATAACAAATCCCTAAGGAAAGAATGTAATACTGACAAGGTTATTCCTAGTAAATTGAGCAACAGATAACAAGTGTTTCCGTAAGGAAGGAACATGAAGGACATCGGAAAAACGAAAGACGTAGGGACCTGAGGAAAAGGATAGATTACCAGAGGCGCAATGGGAAGAGAGTCACCATTACCAATAATAACTTGATCATTTTGGCCATAGCCAGTGGTGGAGGTCATAGAGCGGGCATCACTAATCATGTGGTGAGTGGCACCAGTATCCAGATACCAATTAGCATCAGTAGGAGAAGTAACATGCATTCCTGCAAAAGCATGAGAAAGATCACTATCCGAAGAGCGAGCTTTGTGAGGGCAGCGAGATGCAATGTGACCAAATTGTTGGCAGTTCCAACATTGAATAGAGGGGCGAGAAAACGGTGACTGTCCTAAAATTCCAAATGACTGATGAGGACGAACTGAACTGCCCTGATGTCGTGAGCCACCATGAAGACCAGTATCATAAGTAGTGTAGGAATGACGGGTTGTATTGTTAAAAGAAGAAAAGAACTGTCCAGAACGACCACGACCGCCTCGAGCACCGCGATGCCCACGAGAAGGCTGACCACGCCCGTGCGAAGAAATAAATGTAGTGGGCGAAGGAGCAGGGGATGTAGTGAGAGTAGAGAATGTCTGTTGAGATTCAAAGGAGAGTAGATGTGCTCGCAGATCAGAGAATGAAGGTAACGGCGAAAAGTTGAGGATGGCGGTGACCAACATAGCATAATCGGGACCCAGTCCACGAAGTACCGAAGTCACAAGGTCAGTTGAGGTCATAGGTTCATTAATGGCAGCAAGTTGGTCCGCCAATGTTTTGGCATGAGAGAGATATTCAGAAATTGTTTTGGAGCCCTTGGTGATGGAGAGAAGTTGAAAACGAAGGTAAGTCGCATTGGCAAGCGACTGTTGAGAGAAATTGTGACGAAGACACTCCCAAATCTCACGAGAGGTGTCCAAGCCAACGACTTGAGCGAGGACTGGTTCAGTAAGAGTAGCCCGTAACATACTCACTAACGTTTGATCAGTTTGGAACCACGAAAGATATTCTGGATTGGCAGCAGGTTGGGAAGATGGGTCTGCATCAGTCTTTGAACTCGTAGATTCCTTGGAGGTAGGAGAAGTCTCTAAAACAGAGAGAAAGGGGGAAGGGTAGGGGTGAGAACCATCAATAAATCGCCAAAAGTTGTGCCCAAGTAAAAAGGGCTTGACTTGACTCTCCCACAGTAAGTAGTTGGTTTCGGTAAGCTTAATAGACACAAGAGTAGAAATATTGGGGTGAGAGAGAGAACCCACAGTGGAAGAAGCCATGAGGAAGCGGTGAGGAAGAGATAGGGAGACTGACAGAGAGAGCGAAAAAAAAAAAGATAGGATCGAACTATGCTCTGGATACCATGAAGAAATGGTTTTATCTCTTGCATTGTTTACAATACATTTTGAATATTTATATACATCTTCAGACTCTATCTCATGTGCATGCAATTATTATATACATCTTAAAGTAAGCTGTAAAGGGCAGACCACTTACAGATGTCTTTTACTTTAGACAACACCACTTCTCTTGGTCGGCATCGTGTGCTATTTGACCAAATATTCTATATCACAACTATTGTTCCTGATATGATTGTTTATTATGACAATCACGTCTTTTGACCAACAAGGGTGATCAGTATTGGGTAGGGAGGTGGCTAGAGATGAGGTAATTTATTTTTATTTTTCTTATTTTTTGTTTTTCATTTCAGTTTATTAATTTTTTTTTATTAATTTTTATTTTTATTGGTTTTTGTGACCATGTGCAGGCCACGTGACAAAAAAAAAAAGATGGACATCCAAAAAATTGATAGCGAGTCCCAAATTGACTATTTTCATATAGTTTCCTTAATTTATCGAAAAATATTCTAGAGGATAAATGGCGATTAACCCATAAAACTATGACTTTTTATTGCAAATAGTCCCCAAGGTTAGCAAAATTATCACTTTTCGTTCTTAATGTTTTTTGTGTGACATCAATGGTCCTTAAAGGTTACTCTCTATACATCAAATTGGTCCATACCGTTCGCTTCCGTAAAATTTTCTGTTAAAGTGCTGACTTGACACATATATAAAGTCCAGACATCCAATTATACAAAGCCAAGTGGATTTTGAATAAAAGATACCATAAAATTAAAATCCATAAAAAAATTTAGCTAAAGGAGATTGAAACTTCAATTTAAAAAATAAAAATTTACAGCCATCCCTCTCTCTTTCATGACCCAAACCACCCCCAACCCCATCTTCTTTACTTGATTCTTTCTTGGAAGAGAGAGAGACCCAAAGCACCCCAACCCCCATATTCTTTTCTTGATTCTTTCTTGGAAGAGAGAGAGATGGAGGGTCGTGTTGCGGCTTTGGAGAGAGAACATAGAGAAAGAGGGCAAAGGGGCAGAGAGCGAGAGAGAGAGAAAAAAAAAAAAAGGAGCAGCATAATAGAGGAGAGTGGGAGGGGGAGGGATGGCTTCAAATTTTATTTTATTTTTTTATCTATTGAAGTTTTAAACTCATTTTCTTAAATTGTTTAGCCAATTTTTTTATGGATTTTAATTTTTATGATATCTTTTATTTAAATCCACTTGGCTTTATATAATTGGATGTATGGGCACCACATATGTACCATGTCAACACTGTAATAGAAAACTTAAGGACCATTAATGTCACAAAAAAAAAATTAAGGATGAAAGGTGATAATTTTGTTAACCTCAAGGACCATTTGCTATAAAAAGCTCAAAACTATACATAATTTGATAGTCATGCTCATGTAAGGACCTAAAAAGGAGGTCATGTGAGGTCTTTTTTAATAACAGTCCTTAGATTAATCAAAGAGCACATATCATTAATAATCTTAACCCTCACTCATACTCCTTGTTTTACTCACACACTCCTTTTATAATTTGTAAAAAAAAAAAAGGAATACACGAGCGTTCACCAACACCGCCTTGATTCAAAAGATGAACAATTGGTTCTAATTTCCAGTTGTCCGCTCCTGGTTCCAATTTTGTATACATACCAAAAAGAAAGAAAATGTATTTTTCATCCATCTCAGATTCTCTGAAGAAAAAAAAATCATGAAAAACAAGAAAAACAAGTAAATTCCAATTCCTATACGCGCCTTACCCTTTTGACTTAGTGTGCCTTCGTCCATCTAACTCCCTCCCTTTAATTGTTAATGTTTAGTAGCACTGACTTTTTTTTTCGGTCAAGAGCACTTTCATTCCAACCGAAAGAGAAACTAAAACAATTTTTGTTAAATGCCTAAAACTATGACACCTCCCAATAGGGAGCGTGTTCGCCTCTAACAGCCGGAACTCACATTGTAGGGGGACATGGGAGCCCATCATCTTGCAACACAAAGACCAGAGAGGATGGGAGGCTGGATTCCCAAACCTCATCACACATCCTCCTTCTTGCTCCACGGTGAACCCAGTTCTAAGAGAATGAATTGAAATCACTGCAACTTCTTCGAATTGCAGTTAGAATGGGGAAAATAGTCCATCTACCCTTATGAATATGGCCATTGACAAACTAGACAAACTCCTTGGAATCAGATTCAAAAATCACATGTGATATCCCCATTTGAGCAACCAAATGTACCCCACTCAAAACTACGTGAGCCTCCGCCTCAATAGCCGACGACGCTAGTCTAGTACTACATCTACCTCCCAAACACACATCATTCGAATTCCAAACCACCACACCCAACCCTGCAAGTTTCAAACCACCCTCCCATGAAGCATCAACATTTACTTTACAATATGCATAGGGATGAGCAAACCACCTTGCCTATGCCGCCCCAATCACATCACCATTATCATTCATATTCACAACAGACTCATTTTGCACTTGCATAAATTCGCTAAACATAGATTGGGCTGCACCCAAAGTCTTCCACGAACACACTTGAACACCCTCAAAAACAGCACATAGACTTTTCCAAATGCTCCAACGAGTAGTAGTGGCTTTTGAAGAAACAAGAAAAAGACTTTTTTCTTTTATTGCTAAAACATTACTGAACTATTTTGTTGAATTGCAGCTAGGCCTCGTCAATGGGATGGGCTTTAAGGAGGAGAGAGAAAATAACGGGCTGGGCTTTTCCATAAAATTCAAAGCCCATGGGCCGGGCCTAACAAAGCCCATTGTGTAAGACCCGTGAGCTTGGGGAAGCAAGAATGGTGAGCAATCCCACATCGCTCGGGGAGGGAAAGGTGAAGTGTCTTATATGTGTGGGCACTTCTCTTCCTAGCACGAGGCCTTTTGGGAGCTCACTAGCTTCGGATTCCTTGGAACTCTGAAGTTAAACGAGTTTGGGCTAGAGTAATCCCAAGATGGGTGACCCACTGGGAAGTTGCTCGTGAGTTCCTAGAAACAAAACCGTGAGGGCAGTGCCCAAAGCGGACAATATCGTACTAGGAGAGTTAGGTCATGACACATTGGGCTGGGTCGGGCTAAGCCCAACGGGTCACGCCGAAATGGGCTTACTTTTTTATTGTATGGATTTTTTTGTCAATTATTTATTTATTTTTCTATGTTTTCATTTTTTTCATAGTTCTCTTTTTATATTTTTCTATATGTTTATGTCTCCATTTTTTTCTTTGTTCATAACTTCATAGTTCACTATTTTTTTTTTCCATAAATATGAAGATCTAATTATACAACCGCCATATTAACAAAATCATATTTTATCCCATAATTCATATTTTTAGTTCTTACAATGATAATAGATAATGATTTTCTCCATCTTGTATTTAACTTGAGTTTTTTTTAAAATTTATTTATATGTATGTGGGCAAGAGGGCTAGGCTTTAGACACCCAAGCCCAAGCATAGCCCACTCAACAACTGGCCGGGCTTTTCTCGATGGGCCGAGCGGGCCCCCGTTGGCCCATGGGCTCGCGGGCCTAATGATAACCCCTAACTACAGTAGTGGTTTTTGAAGAAATAAAACTTTGTGAAAAAAAAAAATCAAATAAAGAATTTGAAATCATGTTCATCAACAGACTCAGGAAGAAGTCAGTGGGAAAAGTTTGGTTATGCCTACCTCTGTTGGACTGGAAGAGAAGTTGTAGGCCATGCTGCCAAAGATCGCGAGAAGCTGGAAGACGAAGAGTTTGAACTTGCATGTATTCTTTTTTTTTTTACAAATTAAAAGGGGTGTTTGAGTAAAACAAGGAGTATGAGGTAAAGTTAAGATTATTAATGATGTGTGCTGTTAGATTAATCTACTGGCAGTTATTAAAAAGAACCTTACATGACCTCATTTTTAAGTCCTTAGGTGAGTGAGGCTGCATAATTTGATATAGGTAAAAAAATGTAACCCCAAATTGGTTGTTATTCGTTGATGTAAGTCCTTTGGCTATCTTTTTTTTTTGCCATGTAAGATTCCATTCATTTTCTAATGTAACGAGTCATATTTGTGTACTTGGCTAGTTCTTATTTTAATTTTTTGATCCTATTATGTCCTTTGAAGTTTTATTTATTTATCAACATCCTTGAAGTTTTAAAAGGGTAAGTTATGATTTTGTATGAGTGGGTAAATTGCAGGTTGTTAAGGCCCAAAAAAGTCCAAAGGAAGGCCTAAATGTATTTCAAGCCCAATGCAACGCTTCACCGAGAAAGAAGCCCGACTGGGGTATATGAGGATTTATCGTATGTGCTTACACAAGCTATGGTCCAAATGCCACGCCAAGAAAATACGCAACCCGCCACATAGGGAGGTTGCAACAAGCTCGTAAAGATATCTGGTTATGTGAACCAATGCCCATTGTCTCGTCAAACACCACCTAGCCCGGCCATAGCCCATTACAATACAACGAAGCTTGAGGACAAACACGCCAAATAACGGTCAACACCAAGCGAATGCCTCTATTTTGGTGCCAAACCACGCAACAAGCTTTAGTGGGCTCAAGCCACGCAAACGCCTTGGGATTGCTGAGCGCGTTGTGATATGGATGGTTACGAGTGTTCATGAGGCCCATTGATGGTTCGAGGAGTGGAGGTTTTGGGCTACTTGGGAGCACCAAAACCCAAGCCTATTTCTTGAGCCCAATCACATGGGTAAGCATGCTAGAGAGAGAATAAATCACAAACACCCATGTTAAAACCAAACCAAAATCATATTGGCCCATTAAAATTGAACCAGGCTCTAAGAAGCGTGTTCCCATTGATACATGAGCCACTGGAAGTGAAGCACCTTTTAGACTAGCACCTTTACCCATTTTTTCCTCTATAAGCTCGTGTAAGGAACAAGGAAGGAACGGGAGAGGGAGCGTTGCCAGGATTGGAAGGTGTTGCAGAGGCCAGTTGCATGAAGACTTTGGAGCTCCAACACACTTTGTCCTAGTGTGCTTGGATTAAGAAAATTTCTAAAATGGTTGAATTGGAGGAAGTGAATGGAAAAGGAAGAAGAAGACTTGGCAAGATTGGAGAGAATCAACTAAGGTTTCTTGGGAATAAGAGGGGGCATCTCCTACACATCGTCTCAACCCCATCGAGACCGAGCAATCATCCTCATTCACTGCTGGAAGCTTCAATTTCAAGCCATGTTCTTCCATCTTCTTCTATCTCCCAACAACTCATCCAGAGCTGGAAAGCAATCCCTCAAGCTACTGGAAAACCAACTAAAGCCTCATAATCCCTTTGCTCCATCTCTCTTCCTTCATAAAATCTCTCTGTATTTTCCTTTCCCATTTTTCTAACTCTATGTTTTCTTAAGAAATTCAAGCTTATATCTCTCTATTGCTAAACTCATGAAGACTTAGGCCAAGCTACTCAGGCCAAGCAATAATCTTGATTTGTCACAACTGTCAATCTTGTTGGTGAAAGAGATCAAGGCGTTTCCTAAGGATTCACAAACTTTCGGAGTGCTTTAGGGTATGATTCTTGAACTCATGCAAAATAGGTGACATCATCCACTATCTTTACAGCAGCCCATACCCATATGGAGTTGCCGGAATGAAAAAACCCCTATCTATTTATTTTATTTAAGGATTAACTACAGTAGACCCCCCAAGCTATGGGGGTCATTCAAACTCATACCCAACGTTTATTTACCGATTTGACCAATACACAAACTTCACGAAACCTTTCAAAATACACCATCCGTTAGGTAAACCGTTAAAAATTATTTTAACTGCTGATGTGGCAAAATAGAGTTCCAGTTTTAAGCTGATGTGGCATCCACATAGACTAAAAAATTAATAAATATTTAAATGAATGATCTTTTAACAAAAGATTATAACAAAAAAAAGCCTCAAACCCAGCCATTTCTCTCTCCCTTTCTCTCTCCCCGTCTCTCCCCTTTCTCTCAAACCCAGCCCTTTCTCACTTAATGTCAATTATTCTAAAAATTAATGTAATTAACAACCAATCCCATATTTTTTTGTGATTGAATTGGGAAATAGGAAACCAGCAAAACTGGTATCAATTTTCCTTGTCGTTGTCACCATCGTCTTCGTCATTTCATAATGCACTTGATGTCACCGCACCCATCGTGTGGTCATGGGGGTCGCAAAGAGAGATAGATAATGTACTGGGGGAGATTGGTTTACAGTGGAAAATAGGGAGGTGGTGGCCG
Source organism: Prunus padus (assembly GCA_024362665.1). Lineage (NCBI taxonomy): Eukaryota > Viridiplantae > Streptophyta > Magnoliopsida > Rosales > Rosaceae > Prunus > Prunus padus. The sequence goes on along the minus strand of JANFAM010000016.1, from coordinate 25,458,634 downwards.
AAGGGGTGGGGATCACTGGCGGACTTATGAAGGAGCAAAGAGGTGCAGCTGCACCTCCCCGCACCGGAAAAGCTTCTGGAGGCCCTGCAGATTGCCTCTTCGGTGGTGCAGCCCAAGTGTTCGACAAAGTGCCTTATTTCCATTTCCAACATTTAAGTAAATGTCTGTCATTTTACTTTTATTTATTTTTATATTACTCAATTTACTTAAGTTTACAATGTAAATAAGGAAGTACCCCCCATTTGGATTCAAATAAAAATACTAGAAAATCAAATTCCTACCAAATCCAAATATGAAAAATCGGTTTTAGTGGAAAATACGATTTAGGCTACTAATGATGGCTTATTAAGTCAATATATACTTCATATTAAAATCTCAAAAAATCAAGGTTTCTTATTTGATGTGTAAGGAATAAAAGACGTCAAAAATTATCTTGAGAAAATGATTATTCTGAAAAACCATTTTTCATACTTAGCCAATATTTTTACAGAAAACAACTTTTCATGTATGATATGAATGCATGAAAGAATTATCACATAAATTTATGAAGTAAGTCTATAGTAAGGCAATCCAAGAATTGAAACATTCCAAAGTAAGGCAAACTCGAGGAGGAAGAGGCTGTGCGACGCACGACTCGAGGTACAATCAATTACGATTTGTTTATTTAAGGGATAATTTTACAGAAAACATAATGCGATGTTTTCATGATATGAATGACATTGATATTGTTTAAATTATAAGGATAGTTGGTTGTCAATTTTTTTTATAAAGCTTTTAGCCTTTCAAAATTACACCTCCGCTCAACAATTCCTAAGTCTGCCACTGGTGGGGATGTGCGTCAGAGTTTTTGGGGAAGGGGAAAGGGAGAGAAGGGATTGGACTGGGTTTTTCTTTATTTATTATTTATTTTATTGATCTTTTGTAAAACAACCCAGCAACACCCACTATCTGATTGATCTTATGTACCCAAAGAATGAAGATCGATCGGTTCCTTTTTTATTTCCATTTTTTCTTGTCATGTATGGGGCTGAGGGAGATCTGCGAGAGTTGAGAAAATGAATTTCTTGTGCTTTGAGGAATTTGATTTGTCAAGCAAGAGAGACGGATCAGTTGGGATGGATAGGGGTGGCTGGGCTGGCATAGGAGGAGGATGAGGAATAGCATGGTGGGTGAGCTGGGATGTGGGGGGAATGTGGGTGGCTTGGAACAGTCCGATGGGGGTGACGATGGAGCGTGTGGGTCTGGGGTGGGGATGGGAATCGAGATGAAGGTGGATGGGGCGGGGGAGAAGAAGATTGGGAGAAAGATGGGTTTTAGTTTTATTTTTATTTTTAGTTTTTATTTTTATTTTAAAAATTCATTCATTTAAAAAATAATTAATTTTTATTAATTTTTCAGTCTATGTGGATGCCACATCAACTTAAAACTGGAATCCTATTTTGCCATATCAGCAGTTAACAGAATTTTTAACGGTTTACCTAAGGTCATCTCCAACCCATGGGACCAAATCCAAAAAATCCCAAATTATTGCCCAAAATATCTCCCAACGCAACAAAATGAAGAGGCCAAAATTTGGGAAAACCCAAACTTGGGGCCAAATAGCAGTCCAGTAAAAAAAAGTTCAGTGGACCCCACGCCAGCTGGCGCAGCCCATGTGCAAAGGCATGAGAATTGGGCCCCGCGCGCTGCTGTGTTGCTGTGGCCTTTGGATGCGAACTGGACGGGTGTAGGCCTTGGGTGATGTTGCCGTTGGAATCCAATGGCAACAATTCAAAGTTGCTTTTTATTTATTTTATATAATTTCTAATATTAAAGTGGGTGAACTGATGGTTGATGGCTGCAGTGCGAACTTATGGACACATGGCTGCTGTGCATTTTTGGTTCAAATTCCAAATAAGTCAAATGCTATCAGCACTCCAATATAAAATATTCAACATCCCAACTCATATACCATAACAATATCCCATATACATAGACATCCGGACAATAATAGCATCCATAACTCAATACCCAATATTTATACATAATATAGATATCAAACTCTCAAAAACATATATTCCATAACCCAAAATATTCACAAACTTCAAATATCATAATATAACCCGATAATCCTACAATTAAAACAATATTATAATCGCATAAACAAACCCAATGTCACCCAATCCAGATACTTTACTAATGATCATAAATTCCAAATATCAAAATAAACTCAAATAATTCCATAAACTACCATAGTCCACAAAATAAACAATTTTATAATTTCATAGTCTCAATAATAAAGATAATTCAATTTATATAAATATGCATAATATTCCAAGCTTTGAAAATAATGATCATTTAAAAACAAAGTCCACTCACCATTACAACTCATTAAACAACCTCAACTAGGCAAACCTGACCCACCATGTAAATCAATTGGGTACGCAGCGCCCGACCTCCAGTTTGTTATATGAAAATTCCTATTAGTCCATAACCACAAGTTAAACCCATCCTAAACGTCTCGTCATGATCCAATGGACGGTTTGACCTCGATCGTGGAATTTAGTCAATTAGGCCCGCGGGGCCCACAACCTCCGGTTTCCGATCCGAGAGTTCCTATAGGTCCAACAATGTCTATTAACCAAGTCCCGAGGGTTTAGTCTCGATCGAGCAGTCGGATCGTTCTCGATCGGACGGTAACCGGTTTACCTAACCCCAAACTCATTGATTCGGAGTATCCGGGGCTCCGATTCTCGATCCACCAGTTCCTACATGTTCTTAGAGGTATGAGGAACGACATATTTGAAAATGAGACCGATCGGACAGTCTGAACCTATCGAACTCGGATATCGCTTAATAGGAAACATATCCGTTTGATAGTCAAACGGTATCAAATTTCTAATCCGAGCATACCATTGTGCTCAGGATGACATGGAGAGTGTTTTGGAACTCAATGAGCCGTCACAAAGTGGCCTACGCGCCTCCACCCTCCACTTGCAGTGGTGGGTGGCCTGAGTAAATTCCGGAGATAGGAAAAACTCCAAATCACCGGCCAAACCTTATACCATTAAAACCATCACAACTAGGGGAGAAAGTTTTGGTCTTAGACCCCGACCAAAAAGTGGCCAGAATGGCCGGAAAATCAACTCAACCATCGGCCATTCTAGGGTGTCGAAATCAATTCTTTAAACCTCAAAATCGATCCAAATAACGTACATAAACAGATAGAACACGAGAAATGGATGAAGAACCATACCTTAATCGAAGGGATTGGTGGCCAGAGTTGCCGGAAAAAGCAAGAAAAGCTGCGAAGCTTTCCAGCATTACACTCGGCGGCAAAGGGGTTTTCCGGTAGGGATGTGGGGTGGGATGGAAGCACCGGTCAAAGGTTGGTTCTTTTCTGACCGGTGGCGAGACCTGAGGTGGCCAAAGTGACAATATCGCGGGCCTGTTTTTCGCAACGAGAGAGAGAGAGAGATAGATAGATAGATAGATAGATAGATAGATAGAGGTCGGGGAGAGAGAAAGGGAGAACTAAGGGGGGAGGGCTCCACGTACGTGCCTGTTAGGGGTTAAAACTGGGTTTTCACATGTGTTTTTAGAATTGTCGTAATTCCCTTTACGCCCTTTTAGTTTCTAGTCGTTTCCTCCTTCTTTACAATTTAGAATTGAGCGTGCTGCCTGTCTACGCCGCCTGTCTACGCACTCGTATCAACAAGCTCTACGTAACGGTGCCGCTCAATCTCCAAACTCCTTTCCCAACACAAAGTGACTAAAACACCCTTACCCTAGTGGCAAAATTGTAATTTCATAATTATTAATTAAATAATACTTAAATTTGGTCGGGATTTTACAAAGACAGAAGGGGAAGGATGGGAAGGGGAGGGGGATGCTGAGTTAATTTTTTTACTATTTTTTATAAAATTTTAAACTTTATTTTAAAAAAAAATTTAGGTAGGTGAGGTCTTCATTTTCTCTTTTTTCTTTATATAAAATTACGAATTTACCTTTAATTTGGATGAAATTTGAAAAAATGATAGGTCATTCATTGTCGATTTTTAAACAATTGGAGCCCTTAATTTACCCAAAAAAATTATTAATATGCTAAATTGACAATATGTAAATAGTTCAAAAGGCAAAACCGTAGAAAATCCAAAAAATTAATGGTTCAATATCCCATGAACACTCTGTTGTGGGTATCATCAGTAGGGTTGGCAATGGGTCGGGTTGTGTCTGGTTCGTGTCGTGTCAGGATTATATACGTGTCAAATTCGAGTCAACACATTATGACCCGTTTAATAATCGTGTAAATTTCGGATTGACCCATTTATTTCCCGTGCGGGTTTCGGGTCATATCTGGTTGACCCGCTAAGTGATAGCAAATTAAAAAAAAAATCTAAATTTTGATAATTTAATCAAGTAATTACATTTTTTTAAAATATAAAATAGTTATTTCATTTTGCCTATCTCTATGTATAAAGATTGATAAAGAGAAAAAAAAAATTTTTAAAAAAAAGATGAAAATGAAGAAGAAACGAAGAAAATAATTATTGCATTTTGAACAACGCCATCAATTGATTTTTTAGTAGAAGAATCAAAGAGAGAAAATGAGATTGATGATGATGATATGAGAGCTTAAGAGAAGAAAAAAAAGTAGACATCAGCATATTTTTGTTGATTAGACATGCGCTAAAATAGTTATGCATGTAATTTTTTGAATATAAATATCAAATAATACATGTGAAATTCTAGTTCTTTGAAAAACAGCTTGTAAAGACATTATAAATATCAAATGTTGTAGCATATAATAACAAAGAAATTAGTAGCATGGTGGATAAGGTGCAAAAGGATGGAAGTGGTAGGGGTTCGAAACTCCTTGTGTGCACTGAAGCCTCAATTTTCTTTCATTTTTTCGCAGGTTGGCGGGTTGTACACGGGTTGATAGGTATTTTAGCGGGTTGGCAGGTTGATTTTTTAGTGGGTTGGTGGGTTGTACACGGGTTGACGGGTTGTACACGGGTTGACAGGTATTTTAGTGGGTTGACGGGTTGATTTTTTCGCGGGTTGGCTGGTTGTACACGGGTTGACACGACCCGTTTAATAAACGGGTTAAACATGTATTTTAGCGGGTTGACGGGTTGACCTGAAATTCACCCGTTTATAAACGGGTCATTGACGGGTTGACGCAAAAATAACCCGTTTATTAATCGTGCGGATTCGTGTCGTATTTTTCTCGTACGAATTTCGAATCGTGTATTGGATCGAGTCGGAAATTGCCACCCCTAATCATCTTCAAAGAAGAAGGAATCTTATCTCTTTAAAAAAGAAATTTTAAAGAAATTAACAAAGCATTTAAAATTTTCAAAAAAACAAAAGAAAACACAGAAGGCCTGAGTTGTCCTATCCTCTCAGAAAAGTTGATATATTGACAGGAAGCTCTCACACTGCCTTGTCCTATTGAAGCATTTTTTCTTCATGAAAATTATTGAACTCTGTATTGAACCAAAAGAAAATTTTAAAAGAAAAAGAAAATTTCCCAACAAAACGAGATACAAAGATTTGATCTGTCCTTGTTCTGTTTCAAAATTTGTAAAGCTAGCTGGCTAGGTAGGTGCAGACTGTTTGATTTTTTTACTTTAAAGCCTTTTGTTTTTGTTTTTGGTACATGGAAGTAAACACAAGTCATTACATATTAGCAGAGACTTTTACACCTTTCTTGGAACCCCAAACCCTTTCCGCAGCTAACACAGCAAATTGATAAGTCACGTCAGGCAGTAAACACCAAACTCAAACACGCAATGCTTTTTGTATAATATATATAATTAATGGTGCTTTTCTAGAGCATTAATGCCCAAGAGGCCTCAAACACTCCTCTTGTTTCTTCTTTCTTGATTCTGAGTTCCTTGGAGAAGCAGTAGATTCTGAGTCTGAACATTCGGACATGATGCCGCGTTCGCTGCCGGTCCCACCACTTAGGGAAAGGAGGTCCGATAAGGAGCTGGAGATTACAAAGAAACTTTGTCACGACCCTTCGGCCACTCGGCAACAAGGACCTAGTTTCGAGGGTTTTGATCCCGAGTTTGTGACGGCAGACGGGAATCCAGTTACTCTTGGTGATAGATTGTGGTGGCTTAATCGGAGTGCTTCAGATGCTGTCTTACGAGGCCTTACTCATCCTCGTGACACCGCGACGGTTAGGGCCATGACTGATGATGAGATTGAGGCCTACGAATCTCATTGTTTGATCGCGGTATCCTCTTTGTTACTTTCTGACATTTCTCCCCTATCTAAATACTTATTCTCCCACTACAAAAAAAAAGGCTTTTCGCGACATCCAAAATGTGTCGCAAAAAGTAGAAAAAGCGTCGTAAAACAAGATTCACGACGGCACTGCGACGCTTTTTGACGCGTCGCAATAAAAGGCGTCGTAAATAATTCTGGTCTTTTTACGACGCTTTCTAGCCGTCGTAATAACTATTTGTGTCGATCTTGCGACGGCAAATTACTATCGCAATAAACTACCGTTGGATATAAACTGGGGTTTTACGACACTATTTACGACGCTAGTTCTTGTCGCAAATATGGTTATTGTGACGGATTTGTGCTGTCGCAAATGTTCATATGACAAATTATAATTTTTTATTTATTTAATACTGTAAAACCGTGTCTTAACTTACATGCCCATTCACAATGCTAATGGGATGATTGTTTCAATTGGCATATAAACTATGATATAAAAGTCGAATTTACTATAAAAGCTTATTCTCAAACTTCATTCATGTAATTGAAAGTACTATTCAATACATCCATTGTACAAAACCAATAATTATAAATCTAAATTCTCAAGTCATGATGTGTAAAAAAAATATTATCTCCAGATACAATGAAAATATTACAAATTCTAGTAGCCAAATAAATAGACTACAAAATAGTATAGTAGTCTTGTACTCAGCCTAATTCTTTACCCCAACCTGAAAAACAATAACAAAACCATCAATAAAATGAATGGGAAACATAAAGCAATATGCCACGGAAGTGCCATGTAAGCAAGAATTTAATCCTAATAGCATACATGAATAATTTGTAATGAAAACGGATATATAAGATGAAATTAAAAATGATGGTTGAGCTCTGTCAAGAACCACATGGTGCAAAATACACAAAATTTGTAACTTTGAGATCAAAATGAGATAAAATAAGAGGGGAGAGAAATGTTTACTCATATTTGGTGACCAAGACATGGAGAAAGGAAGAACATCATACTATACTCTGCAACAGAGAATGCAAAGACATTTGGTCAATACATCAGTAAGGTCAATACATACCTTTGTCATTTGTATCGTTAAGTCTTTTGTTTTGATGGTCTGCAACAAAGAACGCAAAGACACCAGCCCATGTGTTTACATTGCAATAGGTGTAGATAATTTGGCTGCACAAAAATAAAAAGAGTTAGTCTCAAAAGACAAGGAAAAAGAAGAAGAAAAAGAAATAGAACCACCAATAGAACCATTGTTCACCTTTTTAGTTTTTGGCTAAATAACTGGAATTAAGATCCTGGTTGCGTTTAGCAGTCAGCAAGAAACATCCCTGCATATTTCACACTTACTCCCTCTTTTGTCAATGAATAGAATCTGTGTGTCTGAATTATTTAAGAACTGTGTCAGTGAAGCCATGTAAATTAATGAAACTCTTAAGCCTAGATTGTATTTTCTTCTCTGCCATTTTCTTAGCAACCAAATAAGGTTGGTATATTTCATTCTTTGAACATATACAGAGAAAGTATTCACCTGAAATGACTGTGAATCTATCCCAGTTCAAAAGATTGCCATCACAATAGAACATATTGCAATCAGGAAACCCTGCAGGAGTGTAACACAACATATTACCACTATGGAGATTAAAATTGAATAAATTTGGTGCATGTCATTGCTAAACTCATCTGTAGAAATTATCCAAATGGGCTTACACGGAAAGAATGCCAATATGCTTTTACACTGCACATCCCAAAGGTACCTAGGCAATGTGGGGTTATTGATAACAGTCATTTCATCAGTGTCCGGAAAATGAGGATATTTTTCTTCAACTTAGAAGGATTATGAAGGAACCAGAAACTTTTCCATTGCTCAGACACTAAATAGTGCTAGAATGTTTTCCCAATTTACTTATCTACGGATAACAGTGGTTTTTCACATTGAAGCAGACTAGCAGTATGTGCATGTTCAACCCAAAACCGATTTTTCAGTGCTGGATTCTTTTAACATGTTTAGCATATGATCGTGTGAAAAAAAAACATGTCTGTAAACTATCATTCAATAAAGGGAACTTATAAAGGCAACCAAAAAGAAGAAAAAATAAATAGAATAGTCAACTCTTACTAGTATTGTACTCCAATCACCATTTCCATTCTCTTGTTTTTGTCTACAACATTCCTCATTGGTAGGTTCACTGAAAATCCATGTATTAAAACCAGAAAAGTAACATTGCACATCTTGATCAAAATTTTAAAGTTGCAAAGGACAACACATGGTAGATGATGAAAGCCTATAAAGAAACAGATACTAGTGTGTTTCTCATTTCATAGATTTTGGATGTTTCATTTGCCTTCAGTGTTAGGTAAAACAAAGACAACCAAAATTTGATAACTACTCATTTTAAATTAAACCTTCTTAGAGACTTTATACATACTGACCATAATGTTAAGGAGCAGTCACTAATATGTTGAATGAACCGTTATACTATCTGGATTTAGACCAAAATTGACAAATCTATGACATAAATTTACACCTGGACAATATAATTGATGCACAATGCACAGCAAAGAGGATTTAAGAACAACAACAAAAAATTCTGATAGAAAGTTTAGTTGAATATGAATTAGCAAGTTAATACTTGATGTATGGCTGAAGTCCTAGACTTCTGATAGCAAACCAGCACAGGAAAACAATGTATGAAGCCATAATCCCTGAATATAAAAGACCTCTGTTTACCTGTATTAAGAAGGAAAACAAGAATATGTTCTTAACTCGACCGATAATGCAATATTTGATGTATAGTTTTCAGCAACAAGCACAATACTCAATTTCACAAAGAAACACAAAATCAAAAGTAACAAGTTTGTGATGTTATCGATCTCACATTTGGATGGACGAGGAGACGAAGCCGTCGCGATGGAAGAGGAGACGAAGCCACAACCACGGAGGAGGAGACGAAGCCGCGAACTGGTTCTTTCACCATGGGTTCTGATTGAGGAGAGGAGGAAGGCGAATCGATCGATCTCAAGATAGAGTGAAGAAGATGGACCGAAGAGAGAGAAGATGGACCGAAGGTGATCTCGCTTGTGGTGACCGTCAAGGGTTTGAACAGAGAGGAAGAGAGGGTTTTCACAAGACTAAAGTCTAGAGAACTCAGAAATTTTGTGCAGTCTAAAGAACTCGAAATCGATGGCAGCAGGCAGTGAACGCGAAGGAGATGGTGAGTTGCAGAGATATGATAGAGAGGGAGAGATGATTTGGGTATTAGTTTTGGGGCTAGTAGTAGCAAGGGTTAGCAGCGGGAAAATGAAAAACTGAGGCGCACTCGTGAAAATTTTGGGCTTAGGTCATGGAAGATACGACGGCCATTAAAAGGTGTCGCATAAGTAGCTCTTTCAAACCTATTTGCGACGTTATTTGCTACGTTACTTATCAAGGTGTCGTAATTATTGTGGAGCCAATAACTAACGCGCAAATCTTCCTTTATTTGCGTCGGCCGCATCCTCTGTCGCAAATGTTTGTCGCAAATAGACAATTTTCTCGTAGTGTCCTTTTGTGTTTTACTTTTACAGATGGTTGCACTTGAAATGTGAGAATCCAGAGGTTAAAGGCTCTGAATGATGAGATATGTTGTAAGACAGCTTCTCTTGAGCTTAGTAGGAATGAAATTAAGGAGTACGAAGCCAAACTCGAGGGTCTAAGGGGAGAACTCTTCAGCTTGAAAAACGCGAGAGATTCTGCATTGTCCCAAGTTCATTGTCTTAAGAAGGAGTGAAGCAGGCCTTACTGGATAAGGACATTGAGTACGAAGCAAACCAGGAAGCGATTAGGGTTGAGATGGCTAGGCAATTCAGGTATGGTTGGGTTCAGGGACAGCAACCCCTCAACATCGATTTGTGACAAGTCCGGATGATTATGATGCAGAGTTGGGATTCGAGCCGGGTGCTTATGAGTTGTTCGTAGGTATGCACCCCGACGATCGTCGTCCCCGACCATATACAATGATCTCATCTCAGATGCTAGTTGTTTACTCTCTCGACGTTCTTATGAATATTGCACTTGCTACTGTTTTTATTTATTAGTTTGGATGTTTTCTTATTAGTAATTAAGGTATGTACGGCTCATGACCTTAGTGCTGGGAGTTCCTGGATTGAACTTTTTTACTTTGATTTTCATGATCCCTATTTTGTGTGAGGTAGTTGATATGAATCATCTTGTCTCAAGTCCTAGGGATTTTTCTTTTCTTTTCTTTTCTTTTCTTTTATGATCTCTATTTTGTGTGATGATGTGTTGGTTTATAGGAGCCAGTTCATCCCCTATTGATCAATTGTGTTGTACTGATGTGAAGCATCTTGTTTCAATTTCTAATGTCTTTTATTTTATTTTTAAGGAGAAATGTCGAGTCCAAAATTTCAGAAAATTAAACCAACTCAAACTTATATCTTAAATGATATATTGTCCTCAATTAAGCTTCCCACAACCACAATCTACTCAAAATTTATATCAAAATATGATATTGATGCATTAACCATAATCCAAAATAGTATAAATTTTGAAATTTGCGTAACAGCCCTTAAAATTTACCTTAGATTGTAGAGCTCGCTCTAACGATTACGTAGGTGAAACCAGTTTATCAATCCGAGCTCCAGAGAAAAAGTTATAAATTTAAGAAGATTTTTGAAGAAAATAAAATTTTCTTCCTCAGTCTCTTTTGACGAATACGAAGAAGAGAAGTCGCATGAGAAGAAGAAATGAGACGCGCGAAAGAAAAAGAAAGGAATCAATCGCCACCCCTGGGTGAACAATAATGAATAGTATGTGAACAATACTTTTATTATTTGTTAATTCGATTGCCACGTGTCGCCTGCTCACTAGTCTAACTTCAATAATTCATTAAAAATTCATTCGGACTCCAAAAAATTCTCTAAAAATTAACAAATGCTCATAGCAATGTAAACTATTTTTCTATAACATTAAATTTCCAACTTCAAAATATCAGGAAATAAACCCTCCCTTGAATAAACCAATAATTATTTCATGAAATAATTTATGAAAATCCAAATTACCACAAATGTGAGCATGTAAACTATTTTTCTATAACATTAAATTTCCAACTTCAAAATATCAGGAAATAAATCCTCCCTTGAATAAACCAATAATTATTTCATGAAATAATTTATGAAAATCCAAATTACCACAAATTGAACCGTGAAATTTTTATTGTGAGCTTAACAAAATATTTGGAAATTTTCTAGGTGTTACAATCATGCCTAGACCCAAATTCAAACAAACATGCTCAAACCTCTAATTTTTAAGGTACAACTCACTAAATACTAATAAAATCTTCAATTACAATACAAACCAAACACAAGATCAAATTCAATATGACCAAATATAAGAAAAATAATACATTCAACATAAACATCACATGATCCACACTCTCACTTTGCAAAGCTTGAAAAAATGCTTCATTTTGCTTCTTCTGCATATTGGAATTCAAAGCAACCATACTGATATCAATATTATAATACAATGGACATATTATTAAAAAAAAGGGTCAACTCCATAAAAGTACTCAAACTTTAGGGTTCTTTTCAAATTAGTATGCAACCTTTTAAATTTTGCACGTAGTGCATAGTAAACCTTCCTTTAATGAATCAGTCAGTTTTACGGTTAAACACTTAGAGCATATCAAATAGTCTCTTCAACTACTTTAGGACGCTTCAAATAAATTGAGCCACATCATAAAAATCTCTTCAACATCTTTGTCAAACTCTACCATTAAAGATGCAACCTTTTTCTCTCTTCAACTGATAAGTTGATTTTGGTTCTTCAAAAATATTTAATTTTACTTTGAACAAACAGAACATACCTTGAAAATGTTAAAAAATATAAAATTTTTCTTTTAAGATAATAAATACATAGACATTTTCACGTATTTGTCATATTTTGCATTAATCGTATGAATAGTCTGTTGAAGTAAAAATTTCTCATATAGCAAATAAACAGGTTTGAAATCGCTTATATAAGTCAACAAATTTTAATTTGAAGAGTTTAATTTGCTAATACTATTGGAGATGCTATTCCTGTCAAACATATGTAAGTTTTGTTTTTGTTTTTTCATGTGGATGCCACGCAGACAAAAAACTAATAAAATATTATTATTTCTAAAATAATTACAAAAATAGAAATCAAAATTCTAAAATCATAAAATAACATTTAGGAGGGCATTCTGTCGCAACCCTTTATTTGCCAACTACAGTCTACAGCCGTCAATTGTGAATTCCTATTACTGTGTTTCCTGTTCTCAACACAACTCTGTTCTGACGTCAGACTCACGCACTCAACATTTTCCATCTTCAACTCCCTTCTCGCTCTCCTTTCCTTGTTCTTCTGTAGTTTGCTTTAATATTTTTATATAAATACCCAGAGCAAGGCAGGCAGGCAGACAGATAGATTAATACAGAGAGAGAGAAAAGGGTGGAGAAAAAATATCTTTTTTATTTGATCAATTCATACCTTTAAACCGGCAAATTACTCTGTGATTCTCGACCGATTTTCCTGTTCAGTTTTGCACCGACTCTCCTTGCTTTCTCGCAGCCAAACACTCCTCCCGCCCTTAGGGTTTGTTTGGGACGATGGACTCCGAGGACGATATGCACGACGCCAACGACGTGGAGTCCATGGATGACGACGATGGCTTCTACAGCGACGAGATGGGCATGGACTACTACGGCAGCGACGACGACGTCGATGTCGATTTCGGCGAGGATAATGAGGGAATCAAGAGGATCGAGGCTAGTCGAGCTGAGGTTTGTCCGACTATGTCGTTTTCTGTCTTGATGTTCTTGCAAAGTTTGTGAATTTATTGAAATTTGTTTGCTTTTTGCTCGGTTTGCTAGCTGAGAAAGCTTTGGAATGGTTAGGTAAGAAAATTAGATGCTTTGATCGTTTGGGTTTTGTGAAATTAGGAAACTAATGGGAAACTAATGGGAATTGGGTTCTGAATTTTCTTTCTTTTTGTTTAAAGTTGGAGTCCGCAGCTTAGTTTAAGCTAACAATATAAACTAAAAGATTAGGTCTGCCTGTTTAACCCTTGACTAAACTCTGATTTTCCGTTAATAAGAAAACAACACAGGAGCGAAGCACAGTTGAGCTAAACAATCTTATCATAGAGCTCTTTCTAGTTGATGCATTAGAACGGTTTGACTTTTGTTATTGGTGTCTGGGATAACTTTTTCCCAATTGAGCTGAAGTAACCTGTGTCTGTACTTCTGAGCTTGAGTAAGGATACTTTTGTCTGTTGGTTTGCGTTGTAGAGTAGTGGAGGAAAGCTAAAAAAGCATTGCATATACGATTCTCTTGGTCGCTATCCTTCAGGTTGTCATACGACTGAGTAATATTGATAGCAATTTCTGAATGCCTTTTCTTTTCCAGCAAGTCGTGTGTACTTTTTGTTGTTTGGGCTTGGCTAGTTGATACAGATTTAATTCTGACTTTGGACCTAGCATGACACTGAGCAGTTGGCTTTGATGGAATGGGGACGGGGGATTTTATTATAGGTCTTATCTGAATGTTTAGGTTGCAGGGTTTTATTGTTTGGGCTTCGCTAACTGCTAAATTTAAATATAATTCTTTTCTTTTGGTCCTTCACTATGATTTGGGAGCTGCATTTGTCCCCTTTCTTTAATTTCAAATTTTGGTTTTCAACGAAAGTCTTTGTTTCTCATCAAGGAAGAAAAAAAGATTGTGGGAGCTGCATTTGTCCTCCATCGCTTGCTGTAGATATAATAATAATTATTTTTTTCCTAGTTGGTGGACCTCTTCTCCATGCCTAGACTTTTATGTCTCTAACTTTTGGTCTTGTTTGATATAGTCTATGTTTCCTATTAAAGAAAATTTATTCCAAGATTTCACATAATTGTTTATGTCAGTTTTACTGGTTTTTGTATTATAGTTTGAGGGAATGTGAATGATTTAATGTCATAACTTGGCTAATTTCTGCTATCAATCTATACATAGGTTTGTATTATCAACGTAGTAGAGAAAGCTTTGCTTGACAAGTAGCTAGTTTATGTAGTTTTATCTGGTTGTTTATCTTTAAGTTGGTTGCAGCTTTGATAACATGGTAAGACACAATTTTCTTTAGTGTTGCCAATGATTTAGTTGAGCAATTTGAGGTTGTAGTGCTATTGCTGTTTCTCCTTTAGGAATTTGGTTCTGTTGCCCCTTTAAATAACTGGCAAATAGGAAAAAGGAAGCTGATAACTTAAATATTAGGAAAAAAAAGAAATTAATAATCAATCCTACCCCTCCATGATTTTAAAAAGAGACGAATAATAAGTTGAAAAGCTTTCCAAAATAGACTGCACTATTGTAAGCTTCCCACCGCTCAAGGCTCTCTACCCAGTGATAGACACAGAATTTAAAGGCCAGACCCCTACTCTACACCCGAACTATTTGCTGACTATTCCAATTTATTCTCTTGTGAATAATCCACCCAATTGAACTCTTAGCCAATTAACCTCCAATCCTGATAAAACACAATGATTTTCACTACTAATAGTCAATTAAAGAATATCGGCTCATTCTCACCAATTGATACCATCTAACCCTGCTCACCAACTTGGTTAATGCAACGCCAGTAAAGTGAACAAAAAGTGGCCGCCTTGTCTAAGATCATTACTGGGAGGTTTGCAGATTTTAAGCATTCTAGAATCCACTTTGTCTGCCTCATGCTGAAACCTTTTGTCTCTGCAACAAGAGGCATTCTTGATGAACTGAATTCTTACTTAATTGTTTCCAAGGAACCACTTTTTCAGATGCGTATGTATGCAATATAAAATTGAATATAAAATCTTGTAGTTGGAAGAGATTTGTCCATTCAATTTGAGGAGCTTTTATATGCATATCATGTAAACTTGCAATCAAGTTGTGGTGGAGCTTTGGTTCTGTTGCTTATTTATAGTGCTCTTATTGATTTCATCTAAGTGAAATGTTTGTCCTTATTTTTTTCTCCAGAATAATTTTATCATCTTGAAGGACTCAGATATAAAGCAGCGTCAGGAAGAAGATATTACAAGTGTATCAACTGTGCTTTCCATATCAAGAGCTGCTTCAAGCATTTTACTTCGTTACTATAATTGGTATTAATTTTTTTTTGCTCATTTATCTCTTTTGATATGCTTAGTTTCTCATGATATGTAGAATTGTGAATTTTAATTGAACGGTTCTTTAGAACTTTATGTTGTGTTCTGAGTGAATACAGTAACATGTGAACTATTACTGGTGATCCTTGCCAATTGGTACCCTATTTCCAAAAGAGGGAGGGTCAAGACTAGGGAGGGTAAAACTTCGTCCCATTCTATAGCACATCATCACTCTTTGGTTGAAAAGAAAATAAGAGTTTCTGAAATTGATAGGACCATTGATGTCACCTTCTCCCCCTCTTTTGTAAGTTATTTATCTGAAAAAGGTTTGGTATGGCAGGAGTGTTAGTGAAGTGCATGAAGCTTGGTTTGCTAATGAAGATAAAGTGCGAAAAAACTTTTGGCTTGTTAAAGAAGCCAGTGATTCAGCTCCCAGTTCAAGAGAAGTAAGCTGTAATACAGACATTTGGAAATTAGAGTTTGTTGTTTTTCTAGGAACTGTTTTGTTTTTTTATCTGTTCATGTCTTGGTACACCATTATAATAACTAAAAGTCTGTTATGCAGCTTACCTGTGGGATCTGTTTTGAAGCCCTTCACCGCGGGAGCATCAGATCAGCTGCTTGTGGTCATCCTTTCTGTTGTGCATGCTGGGAAGGTTTGTTACATAAGCTAGTTTTTTTAAATCTAGTTTCTGACTGAGATACAAGAAACTTGCATCTTAAGCTCTGAATATGCAGAATGTGACCTAGGAATTGCAAGTCTCTTTCACGTTTTAAGCTCTGTTGTTAGTTTTTTAGTTGTAGAAAATTTCCCTTAAGCCCCCCTCCCCCTACACAAAAAGTAACACCTATTATTTTGTATAAACAAGATATTTCTTACAACTACTTTTTCGCCATTCTTTCGACCATTTTTTGAACATCCATATTATTTTAATCCCATGCTAATGTGTTTCTTGTTATGATTATCTTTCCTTCTTTCCATTGCCATACTTTATGGTTTTCAGGATATGATTATTTTGTTCTTGTCGCAGGCTACATTAGAACATCCATTAGCGATGGTCCTGGATGTTTAATACTGAGATGTCCTGATCCATCTTGTGGTGCTGCTATCGGTCAAGACATGATCAATATGTTGGTCTCTGATGAAGATAACCGGAAGTACTCTCGGTACCTTCTTCGGTCTTATATAGAAGACAACAAGAAGGTATATGTGGCAGTTGATTATGATATATGGAGCATTAATCAGCCTATAATTCTTTGGACTTCACATTACTAGTATAGACGATCAAAAGTTGGGAGTACTTTTGTATATTCTTTGAAATTTCATAAGTCTAGCATATCTTTTAAGTATGAGGAGTGATCTGGAGTTTGTATTGTCTTGCCTGTGTTCTTTCGCTTCTTTAGCTGTAGTTTCAAGTTTATACAAGTTTCAAAAGCAATTTTCTTTTGTATATATAGAGATGAACAGATAACTGAAAACCTAAAGTTGTCAAATAGATCTGAAACTTTTTTCTTCTATGCAAGATTTGAATTAATTTTGATTATTGACAATATAAACATTCATAAACGCTCTTGAAAGATTGTATTTAAAAAAATAATATCATGGAGAACATCTTAATAGATCAACTTTTTGAAATGTTCATCTCTAGTTATTACTGTCTTTTTTGTTTTGGCTTGGAATACTATGTTATCATGATAAAAGAGTCATTAAAAAAATTGGTGATATCTTTGTGTGGTTCTCAGTATGTGTGAAGGTTGATGATTTCAATTCTTGTACTCAATTTGAGAAACGAATTAATGTTTTTTTTCTTCTTTCAATTACTCCTTGTGTGCGTGTGGCTGTGTGCGTGTCTGCATGTTCTGTCTATTACGCATGCATTTTTATGGTACGATGGTGTGTCCAGTCCATTACTTTTGTGTGGTGGAGTGAAGGACTATATGAATATCATGTTTTCCTTTCATATTTACCATTCTACTCACCTTTTCTTTTAATTCTTCTTCTTTGTTACTAGACCAAGTGGTGTCCTGCTCCAGGTTGTGAATATGCTGTTAATTTTGTTGGTGATGATGAAAATTATGATGTTTCTTGCCTCTGCTCCTATGGCTTTTGCTGGAATGTAAGTTATTTATTGTAATTATTAGTGTTTGATGCCTTAGCGAAAACTTGTATATACCAGATGAGTCACGGTTTGTTTTGGTTCTGCAGTGTACGGAGGAAGCTCATCGTCCGGTGGACTGTAGCACTGTGGCAAAATGGATTATGAAGAACAGTGCTGAGTCTGAAAACATGAACTGGTTTGTATTTTCTTTTAGCATCTGAAATTCTATCTTGTGGGTTCACATCATGGATTTCTCTTTTGATATATGTTTTGGCTTTTTGGTTGTTGGCATGGTTATTAAACTGTTTTATGCTGCGTTCTTTTAAACAATATATAGTTGGTCACTGACTAGCATACTGCTTTATTGTGTGCATATCAATTAGGGTTATACTGTTATATTTCTCCAGGAAGTCCTCTAACCTTCTGTCCTCATTAACTACATCCATATATTTTTATTTATTTTGTTGTACTGTGTTGATCACTGCAACTGCTTTTAACCTACAATGAGATTTGATGTGATTATCTTCTATATTTCTTTTTCAAGTGAACTCTTTCATTATTCCTGGGGTAAAGTTAAGGAAGTAAACCATGCGCCTGAAATTTTGGGAATGCAATATGGTCGAAAACCTTACCTTTTGTTGCATTTGGAAAAGTTTCTGTCTCATGAGGAAAAGGAATTAGTGCTTGTCAATTAAATCTGGATGCATACATAACATGATAGCATAGGACATAGGGCTTGTCAGTTTAACTTGATTTAAGTGAAATAAGGATGTTTGCATGAACCTTATTAGCTAGCGTAGTGGTTTCTTTATTTCACTTCTTCAGACTAATTTTCTTGGATAAAAAATAGGCTTTATCACATGGTCTGAAGTACATGTGTTTGCATGGGTTAGTGTGTCTAGCATCTGAAGACCTATCAAAGTTTTTCTCTTAGAGTTTGTTCCTACGGTTTTTGTCGTATCTCTCATTAAGTTTTCCTGCATGGTCTTTGACTAGTGGCACATGAAACAACTTTGTAAAACCAATTCATGCAGTGTTTGCATGTTGAGAATTGGGGCCCATTTGAACATAATTTTTTTTCATCGAGTCTTTGGATAGACTGTTACAGTCAGTGGACAGATTCCATCATTTTTTTAAGGTGTACATTGAAATTTTGTTTTCAAGATTTGGATTCTTTTTGAAATATTGGATATGCATATAAAGGCCGCTGAAAAGTATTTGACTATTTGGTTATGGCAGGTTGCGGCAGATTAAAGTAAACTAGCTTGTGAATAGGATTTGAAATTAGAGTACCCATTCTTTAGCTATTATTAATATTAATATTTTATTTATATTTATCAGCATTAGTAATCTTTTCTTGGTGGATATTTTTTTTTTTGAATTGCATTAATAGGGTATATACGAATGTATATTCATTAATAATGTTGAATTAAGTGGTGCAAAGTGCAAGCATGATCAGTGTCCAGTAATTTGTGATACTTAAAGACAACCGTTTCTGAACATATGTATGAGAATTTAGTGGATTCTTGTTACTTCAAATATCTGTTGTTCTGTCCTAACTTTTGTTGATGGCACTCAGGATACTAGCCAATTCCAAGCCATGTCCAAAGTGTAAGCGACCTATTGAAAAAAACCAAGGGTGCATGCACATGACTTGCACACCACCATGCAAATTTGAATTTTGCTGGTATGCTTTCTGCTTCCATTTTCTATTTCCTTTAATGGAAATTGATAGATATTTGAAAACTTTTCTGATTAATGAAGAATAGCATTGTATCATTCAGATTGAGAATATAAATATTGTTAGAGGGAACTTTTCTTTTGCTTATGTTCTTATACTGTTAAGTTTGGCTATCTGGTTCTAAATGATTTATATGTATCATGCAGGCTGTGCCTTGGTGCATGGTCAGATCATGGTGAGAGGACAGGTGGTTTCTATGCTTGTAACCGCTATGAAGCAGCTAAGCAAGAGGGAGTTGTAAGGATTTTACTGTTTCTTTTTGCTGATTCTGAGAATTTGTTCTTCCTCTTTCCCTTTGGGAAGACTAGTTTTCTTTTTCTTCTGTTTATAAGAGTTTGAATTGTTGTTTGTAGTATGATGAAACTGAGAGAAGAAGAGAAATGGCAAAGAATTCTCTGGAGAGATACACTCATTATTATGAACGTTGGGCTAGCAATCAATTGGTATTGAGAATTCTCTTTTCAAATTTTCGTCTCTGTTTTGTTCTGCTATGCTTTGAATTCATGCATTTCTTTTCATACTGTTGTATCCTAGCTATGTTTGTTCTGCTATGCTTTGAGTTCATGCATTTCTTTTCATACTGTTATACCCTAGCTATGTATTTCTTTTTTCGGTGAACTCTTTATCTCGTGTCTTTATATCTGGGTAATGATCAATGATCCTAATTTTCTGAAGGATTAGTTTTTGACAATTTCTTTCAATACTCACTGGGTTTTATTACAATTTTCATAGAATATGTTGTGCAAACAGTAGTAGGCTGGTGGACACCTGTGCGTGACTTCAGTTTTGCATGGTTTGCATTGGTCATCTGTTTTTTTGGATTTAATTGTTAAGCCTTAATGTTGCTTTTGATGTAGCTATATTATTTTCCTTTAATTATTCACTAAAATCTTTTTGTTCTTCCTTGGTAGTCGAGGCAAAAAGCTCTTGCAGATTTGCATCAAATGCGAACTGTGAATGTAAGTATCTGTACTTACTGACATTCGAACATGCTCATGGACATACATATTCTTTATACATACAGACACGGGTTCATGTGTTTGCTATGTTCATTCTTCAATGGAGTTTCTGGTGACAACTGTGTTCAAAACATTTATGATCTTAGTACTCATCTTTCTACAGTATTGTAGAGCTAGAACCATATTTAAAACTTTTGCAGATTTGGAATATTATTCATAGATGCAATGCTACAAATTAACTTTAGTGTTAACAACATGACCATGAGGTTTTATGTGTTTTCACTTTAGACCTTTATATTTCAGAATATAGAGGTGTAGTTTGTGGTTGTACAGTAACCCCTTCATGTGAACTGATAGCCTTGACGGAGTCAATTAAAAAATTTACCTCACAAAAATCTTGTTAACTAACAAGTATAGCTGCTACTGGTCTTTATAAGAAGTTAGCAAAGGCATCATTTTTAAAATCCCTATACTAATCCACAAACCCTAGCTTTAGATCTCTATCACTTGTTTGGCTCTCTACTGGTGCGTTTCATTTGTTTATTTATTTATTTATTTTTTATGAACTCCCAATTAGCCTATCGATAGAGATTAGGCCGTGGCTTACAAGCCTCATCTGACAAGGATTCCTAAACCCTTTTTGGTGTACTTTATCTTGATTTGGGGAAGTTTTGGGTAGATTATTTTATGGACTTCTTGTCCAAGCAACTTCTACTTCTTGTGTTCTTCAGTTCCAAAAAAATAAAATTGTTTGTGTTATTGAAATAAAAGTGGGGTGATTGATACAAGATGTTTGGTAGGATTGTCTGTTTTCATCGTACCTGTGTTACTTTCCTAGCTATCATGGAATTGTATGAAGTGCTCTGTATTTACTTGGTTGATATACTGGCTATTTTTTTTTCTCAGATGGAGAAGCTTAGTGACATACAGCGTGAACTCCGAGTCTCAGCTCAAGTTCATAACTGATGCCTGGCAGCAGGTGAACTACTATCATTTTTATTAGATATATAAGACTTATTTTCTTTGAAAGATATGGAAGGACTTGTTTTAGTGAATATCAAATTAGATTTGTTTTGCTATGACATGCTGACAAATTATGTTTTGCCTGTCTTCCGTGTTCGTAGATTGTTGAGTGTAGGAGAGTGCTGAAATGGACTTACGCTATGGGTATTACCTACCTGAGCATGAGCATGCAAAGAGGCAATTTTTGAGTACTTGCAAGGTATAAACTCTGTGCGTATATTAGTAGCAACTAGTTAGGAATTGTCTTTTGTGTTTTCTGAAATATGCAAATCTGCTTTTCTATTCAGGTGAGGCAGAATCTGGCTTGGAAAGGCTTCATCAGTGTGCAGAGAAGGAGCTACAGCAATTCCTCAGTGCAGATGGCCCATCGAAAAGAATTTATTGATTTCCACACAAAGCTAGCTGGACTGACCGGGTAAACACTTTATAAATATAGAGGAACTCTCTGATACAGTTAACCACAAGTGCCGTTAACTATATATATATATATATATATATATATATATATATATATATATATATATATACATATAGATACATATATATGTACACACATATGCTATGAACTTTCGCAGGCCGGTTCAGGAATGAACTTTTGCAGTGTGGCTGTGTCCCTTTTGCACTGCTTGTTGACTCTCATGGACACTGCCAGACGCCAGGCAGTGTGAAGCCCTCATAATCCACACTTGATATTTCCTGTATGGTTGTGTATATATATGTGTGTGTGTGTGTGTGTGTGAAGTTTCCTTGATCAATTTCAAGTTTGCTTTTACCGCTGAATGCAAAATGATAAGGAAAGAAAATGCAGTGGAGGAAAATAGAGTCGGTGGTTCGTTAGTATAGGAACTCTCCATTTGGGTGATGAGAAAAGGACGGGAGTAAGTGTGGAAGAACGTATTTCACTGACTTGACCTTAAGAGCACTTCCACCCCAAAGGGCAAGGGCAAGGGCAAGGGCAATTAGTATTCATTTTAATTATTTTTCCCTATATTTTATATTTAAACAATTAATTTGGATAAGATTTTCTATTGCCACGTGTCATTATTTATTATAAAATTCTCATATCAAATTTCAAATAAAATTCAGATAAAATTTTATGTATGAGATTTTCAAATAGGATTAATTTTATTTATATGTATGAGATTAATAATAATAAAATTGCTAGGTATGTATAAAAAAATGTTTCTGAATTTTTTGGAATTTTTCAGATTTTTTTTCCTTTTTTTTCGATTTATTTTTTTTTTTTTTTGGGTTGCTTGACGTGAGCCCGCAGGCAGATCTTACCCTTGGGCCTGCCCTGCCTGCCTGGGCCCTTGTGCGCTGCAAAAATTTTGGGGGCAAAAGGCAGCCTTTTGCCTGCCCGAGCCCGTTGCAGTGGAACCGCTCTAAAGTGCAGATTCTTTTGGCTGTAAGCCTGTAAGGACAAAATAGTAAATGAGGTTATTTATCAAGTATTAATTTGTGGGATTTTTAGGTTGGATATTTTCTTGTTAGAATAGATCTGTAATTGTGTTGCATAATTGACATTCTAGCAATGTGTGATTAAGTATACTAGAATGTTTCACAGGCACACCCATCCATATACCCTTTCTTGTGATGTGCAATTACCAGTCTGGGCCTTCGAGTTAGTTGGGTTCAATGCATTGCCTGATTCAATCTTCTCATGCATTTGCTCTTCTGTGACAGGGTGACTAAAAATTACTTCGAGAACCTGGTAAGCGGACAGAGAACGCCTATCAGATGTGGACTCTCAAGCAGCTTGCAGTGGGTCAAGCTCAAAAATGGAGGAAGCAGCAAAGCGAAAGGCGGAAAGGAAAGGGAACTAGTCGAGCTGGTGGCTCCAGCAAAACGTGCAGACAGCACAGGTATGTGGACCTGTGAGTACTGTACGTATGCAAATTCAAGGGTTCCACCACATGCCACATGTGCCACCAGCGACGGTGAATATTCTTGCTTCCTGATCTGTCTGTGTTGTTGAAAATAACTCCAGGCAAGTTGAGAACAAGAGTATAATGGAAGAGGCACTCTTGGTATGAAAATGATAAGGTGTAAAATCAAAGATAAAAAAGAAGACAGATTTGTTAGGGAAAAAGTAGGTGGTATTCTTGTGTTTTGGTGGAAACATCATGTGATTATTATTCACTGTATATAATATCGATGTCCTTACGAATTCGGGGTTTTATGACCTGCTTTTGTTACCTATTACCTGATTATCATATATTATAGTTGTCTATTGTGAATGCAAATATGCTCTTTGTCATACTGTAGCATCGCATTTAGTAATGTTTTTGTTTGGATCTATTCTTGAACCAACCTTGCGGCACACTAGGTGAAGGCAGTCTGTTTGAAAGTTTCAAATAGACTAGGGTTGGACATTTTGAACTGCAAGACGAGAAAACTGAGCTGAACCGCATTGTCCCGGTTGGGTGCGGTTTTTTCTGTTTTATTTTTTAGTTTTGCAAGAAAACCAGACGAAACTGGTGACAGTAATTTTTAGAATGGTCCTCTAAAACGACTTACCCAGCTCTCTGCAATCCCTTCCCCTCTGTAAGCCGCTAGAGTGTTCTTTCAATTGAAACCTTAATTCTCCTCTCTATCTCAATTCAGCAAAATTATCAAAAACCAGAAGATTTAATCGTTTAACCTTTAGATGGTATCATGATACAACCGAATCATGAAAAAAGTAATCCAAGTCAAGAAAATAGGGTTGACTATTTGATTCATTATTCGCCTAAATTGTATCATCATCATTGCCCTATCTGGCTTCAGCCTCTTCACTATATCCATTATTTTCATGTTCAAACTCAAACTCATCATCATAACTGTCACGCCCCGAAGTTTCAACCTCAAATAACCTGTTTAAAGTTATTACAAACAACTAACAATCCGGGATGCGAAGCGTGGAACCTTTAACAATTGTATCTAGAAATTTTTTTCTTAACACAATAAAACCCGTTCTGAACCCACAATGTAAACACTGACTCAACTTTTCTGAGTCAAAGATTGTATCACACCAATTACATAATAAATTGAATAATCAACCTATTACATAATCTACTCCTCAGAGTTTAATACACACAGTGAACCACCTCTTGCACAACACATGTACATCAACATAGCCTTCTGCTCCTAACTTCGGTTACCCTGTTCACGGTCTCTACCACCTGCAAGATAATCCCCTACACCGTTGAATAGTGTATCGGGTTCATCACCAACGAACCTGGTAAGCTTTCTAAAGCTTGTATGAGTAAACCACATCCATAGTATAAATATATCAATTTCACATAATATACAATCACATGCACTTTCATTAGCATCACACAATCCATGTATAACCATGGTACTCATATTCATCAATATCATCACAATCACAATTCTTTTATTTTTAAGAATTGTTTAAGTCACCGTCTGTGACTACACCAAAACTCTTTTATTTTAAAAGTAGTTTTCATATGTTACTTAATTGACAGATAGAAGAGAGAATACTTTGAACCTCTAATATCTGCACTACAACTGCCTAAGTAGTGTTCACTCATGATTACACGCCCGTCATGAGAACTAGATGGCACCAGACTAAAGCTCTAATTGTTCTTGGGTCTTTCACCCTAGGGTTTTCATCTCCATTATTGCTCGCCACGAGAATGCCCGTCTGACAAACTCAGAAGGGATTCAAGGTATTTTCACATAAATCCGTCATGTGTTTTAAATCAATTAAAACATATTATAATATCCCAAACAACATGTTAACTATAGCTATTAACATTATCGAAATCACATTATAATAAATATAGTAACTCGTGATCTTACTCACGATTAGGATGGTTTCACTCACCTCTTGTCCAAGCTGCTTTTATCAACTCAACAATCCACAATCTCAATGAGCAACTCTAACTCCACGAAAACAAGAAAAGTTTGCAGCTTACTTAGAATCCAAAATCTAAGATTTTGCTCACAAATGACAAAAATGCCCTTTGGACCAACCAGAGGTCCAAAGCGATCAATTATCGTCCAAAACCCTCCAAAACTATGACGTACACACTATCGACGTCAAAACAAGACCAGTGACACCCATTGTCCAAAAAGTCACTATTTGGGTCTCGCGGGTCCCACCCGTCCAGCCGACACTCCAAAAATCCACCTCGGGCCCACAACCTCAGATTTCAAATCTAATCGCACCAATGGACTTTAAATAGTCCCGACATCACCTTGCATCAATTTGGGCCCGATCCAACGGTCGGATCATTCTTAATCGCACGATCGCTCGCCTTAACTTCAAAATACAATAACTTAAGATAGGGATGTTCGATCACCAATTCATCTATACCTACAGACTCCTCACAATACCAATTACCACATATATTAAATTGGACACGATCCAACGGTCTGATCGTCTTTAATCAACGGTCCAGATTTTGTGAGGCTCCGATCGTTGATCAAAAGACAGAATCTCACAATTTCAAGCACACCATCGTGCTTAGGACAACGAGGACAATAACCTAACCTCGAATTATGAACTTGAAACTTAAATCATCAAAAATCCATTATTTTAGAAATTTCAAAATTTGCAAAAGAGGCTTCGAAATTTACCTTAAATTGTAGCCCTCGTTCTCACGATCACGTAGGAAAAAATGGTTCAGCAATCCGAGCTCTAGAACTTAAGATATGAATTTTCAAAGATTTTCTTTGGAAAAATCTTTTTCTATTCTTTCTTTTGCATAAGAAGAAGACTAACAATGACAAAGGGAGAAGAAGACGCACGCGGAAGAAGAAGAATCAGCAGCCCCATCACATGTGAATAGTATGAACAATTTTTTATATTTTTTATATTCTTTTGCTGCCACGTGTCGTTCTATGATTGGTTCAACTTCCAGAATTCATTAAAAATTCATTCGGGCTCCGAAAAATTCTCCGAAAATTACCACATGCTCGTGGCGACGTAAACTATCTTTCCATCCAAGAATCATAATTTTCTCACTTCAATTTCTTGAACTTCCATTGAAAAATTATTAAATTACACGTAAGGGCATTTTAGTCCAACTTGAGATTAAACACTCGTAAATCCATTATTTTCATGCCAAACCACTTCATAAATTGCCTACGCATTTAATTAACCTTGTATGATTTTTCGGAATATTAATAACAACAAAATCCAAATTTTGAGGTTATTACAATAACTGCCCTCAAAATTGTTCTCATTTAAGAGTTGCATATCACCATAACTGCCACAAGAGGAACATAAATAGAATCGAGCCTCAATGCTACAACAATCGAACTCTAATTACTCAAAATTGAGGCCTAGTCACTATGAAACTTCCCCAATGTTCAAACCCTTCTCATCATCATGATCGCTTTGCCTTTTGTCGATTGAAAAGTCAATATGATAGTTCCCCGTCCCGACTAGGGATTTATAAAATTCGGGGATGCCTGTACACACCTTTGATTTTCAGCCCGATCAGGCACCCTTGAAATAGTGAAATAGTGCAATATGAGTTTCATAGATTACCCCAGACGTAATGAGTTTCATATATTTTTAATAATAATATAATCGAGAACATGTTAATAGATCATCTTTTTGAAATGTTCATCTCTAATTGTTACTGTCTTTTTTTGTTTTGGCGTGGAATACCATATTACTCTATAAAATTCAAATCAAATTCGAAATCTCATTACAAATGCGCAAAAGAGAAGCTTGATTTCATAGTCACCATAAGACAAGCAAAAAGAAGAGATGAAATAGTTCACACCCAATGGCTAATGCCTAAATGGGAAACTTATTCTTTTTATATTTAATTTTGTGCTTCGTGTTAGTCTTCCGACACGTCCTTATTCACCAATGTTCAACTCTGCCAATTCATAAAAGTTGCAGCTCTTTGTGTTGACTTTTGGCACATAATTACAAGTTGCTTTCAGTGGATTTGTTATTTGGTTGATTGGCAGACAAAGGGGGAAAGCAAAGTTAATTGGTTACATGTGATTTTTGTCTCTTGGACTGCACGGGGAGCAAAGTACATGAATGTGGTTTGCCTATAAATAGAAGACGTGGGCAGAGAGAGTTATAGAAAGCAGAGAGTCAGTGGGAGAAGTGAAAGAGAGAAAAAAAATTGAGTTTTGCAGCAGAATATTGTGGCTGCCGTTGGTGGTTTTTTCTATTATTCAAATTGTGCTCAATTTGTATTCCATTTATAATATTGAGTGTCTGAGCTTGGGTATATTTGGGGCTTGGGTTTCTGAGTGTTAAACACTATTGTATTCTCTCATAGATTATAGTGGAATACTTTGTCGTCTCCAAACTAGATGTAGGCATTGTTGAACCAGTATAAATCTTGGTGTTCTTGTTGGTGTTGTTTTTGTTACTTTTATCTCTTGCTAGTTGTTTTATGTTTCTCACTCACAGTTGGTTGTTGTTTCCGCACAACAAGTGGTATCAGAGCTCCAGTTTTCTACTGGGGTTTTCGTGGGAGTGAAAATCTGTCGGAGCTACAATGCTGTGTACAGTCCCGTGAACAGTGTCGTATTTGTGAATAGTATTGAGTAGATGGCTGGAGATAAAGACAAGAAGAAGGAGTCGTCTTCGTCGACACCTTCATCTAATAGACATCCAATCGCTATTACGAGGTTAGAGGTTGATAAATTCAATGGCTCTAATAATTTTGGTATGTGGCAATGTGAAGTTATGGACATGTTGTATCAACAAGAGTTGGATATGGTTCTGGAGGATAAACCTGAAGAAATTGATGATAAGTAGTGGAAGAGACTTAATCTTCATGCTTGTGGCTCTAGTCGATCATTCCTTGATAAGGAGTTGAAATACCCGTATATGAAGGAAACTTCTACTAAGGAGTTATGGAAGAAATTAGAGGAGAAGTATATGACTAAGAGCGCAGAAAATCGGCTCTACCGATTTCAATATCATGCAGGTATTTCTATGCACGAACACCTCAACAATTATAATAAAATACTTGCTGATTTAGCAAATCTTGATGTGAAAATTATTGATGAGGATAAGACACTTTGTTTGTTAAATTCACGGCCTGATGATTATGATCATTTGACAACTACTTTGTTGTACGGAAAATTTAAGGTGAAATATGATGAGGCGTCTGCGACTTTTGTAAATCATGAGTGTCGTAAGAAGGAATAGAAGACTCAAAAATCACAAACTGAGGCACTCATTGCAAGGGGTCGAACAGAGGAAAGAAAATATGGGAAGCGGGGAAAATCTTGTTCAAGGTCACGAGGAAAGTTTCTTGCTAAAGATGCATGTGCTTTTTTTTTCGTCAAAAAGGTGACTGGAGGAAAGACTGCCCCAAATTGAAGAACAAAGAGAATGAGAAAACGGGTTCTGAAGCAAATGTTGCAAAATCTGGAGATGATGATTTCGAGTTTGCTTTTGCTAGTTCATTTGCTGATGGTCACTCCAAGGAGTGGATTTTGGATTCAGGTTGCAGCTATCATATGTGTCCCATTCGGGAATGGTTTTCTAGCTTCCAAGAGCTGGATGGTGGAGTTGTTTTGATGGGCAATAATAATGCCTGCAAAACACAAGAGATATGCAAAATCTGCTTGAAGATGCATGATGGAACAGTCAGAGAATTGAGTGATGTTCTGTATGTGCCGGATATGAAGAAGAATATTATCTCATTAGGGGCATTGGAATCCAAGGGTCTCAAGATCACCATGGAGGGTGAAGTTCTTAAAGCTGTGTACGGGGCACTAGTGGTGATGAAAGGTACAAGACGGAATAATTTGTATTTCTTATAGGGGAGTACAGTTATAGGTGGAGCAGCTGTCACCGAAGCTGCTAACGCAGATAGCTCAGACACTACGAGGTTATGGCATGTGCGTCTTGGGCATGCTGGTGAAAAGGCGTTGCAAGGATTGGTGAAGTAAGGCTTATTGAAAGGTACGAAGAAATGCAAATTGGAACTCTGTGAATACTGTGTGCTGGGTAAGTAAACTAGAGTGAAATTTGGCACTGCTATTCACCATACTAAATGCATTCTAGATTATGTTCACACTGATGTTTGGGGACCTTCCAAGAATGCATCTTGGGGAGATAACCATTATTTTGTCTCCTTTGTTGATAACTTCTCTACAAGAGTATGGGTGTACACCATGAAGCGTAAAGATGAAGTCTTGAAGATATTCCTGAAGTGGAAAAAGATGATTGAAACGCAAATTGGTCGAAAGATCAAGACTCTCAAATCAGACAATGATGGAGAATATAAGTCTGATCCTTTCTTGAAAGTTTGTCAAGATAAGGGTATTGTGAGGCACAGCAACAGAATGGGGTGGGGAAGCGCATGAACCGTACTTTTCTTGAGAAAGTCCGGTATATGTTGTCTAATGCTGGTTTAGGCAAGACGTTTTGGCTGAGGCGATTACTTATGCAAGCCATCTCATTAATCGGTTGTCTACTGCTGCGTACGAGGGCAAAACGCCCATGAATGTATGGTATGGTAAACCTTGTACTGATTACAAGTATTTACACATATTTGGTTATCCTGCTTACTATCATGTTAGGGAAAGCAAGTTGGATCCAAGAGCAAAGAAAGCTCTATTTATGGGATTTAGCACTGGAGTGAAGGGATACTGACTTTGGTAACTAGATGAGAAGAAATTCGTTGTAAGCAGAGATGTGACTTTTGATGAGGCTGCTATGGTTAATCAGAACAAGCATGAAGGTGAAACTGAAGCGACAAAGACCATGAGTAGTTCAAAGTAGGTGGAGTTACTGAAGACTCCAGTTGTTCTAGTGAGGTCTGATGTTTATACTTTCGCAAGCTACAAGATGGAATCTCATTTATTTGCTTTTATATGTTGATGATATGCTTATAGCATGTAAGAGCAAAGTGGAGATTGAAAGGTTGAAGACTCAACTGAGTAATGAATTTGAGATGAAGGATTTGGGAGAAGCTTGGAAGATAGTGGGTATGGAAATTGAAAGAGATAGAGAGAAGGGCAAGATTAGTCTGTGTCAGAAGCACTATTTGAAGAAGGTACTAGAGTGTTTCAGGATGAATGAAAATTCAAAACCGATTAGTACACATCTTACCCCTCATTTCAAACTTAGTGCTTCTATGTCTCCTAACACTGATGAGGAGAGTCATTACATGGCTCAAATTCCATATGCAAGTGTTGTTGGTAGTTTGATGTATGCTATGGTGTGCACTAGGCCTGATATTTCACAAGCTGTTAGTATTGTCAGTAGATATATGCATAATCCATGAAAAGGGCATTGGCAAGCTATGAAATGGATTCTACAGTATATTCTGAGTACTGTGGATGTCAGTTTATTATTTCAGTAGGATAATTCTATTGGTCAATGTGTTGTTGGATATGTAGATTCTAATTATGCAGGTGATTTGGACAAGCGTAGGTCCACTATAGGTTTTGTATTCAGTCTTGCTGGAGGTCCAGTGAGTTAGACATCGACTTCGAAATCTACAGTTGCTTTGTTGACTACTGAGGCAGAATACATGGCGGTAACAGAAGCTATAAGGAAGCCATATGGCTTCAAGGGTTGCTTGATGACTCGGGGGTTCAACAGGACCATGTGGATGTTCATTATGACAGTTAGAGTGCTATATATTTAGCAAAGAATCAAGTTCATCACGCACGTACGAAACACATTGATGTGAGGTTCCATTTTGTTCGTGAGATCATTGATGAGGGAGACATACTTCTTTAGAAGTTTGGGACCGCTGACAATCCTACAGACATGTTGACAAAGCCAGTTTCGTTGCTCAAGTTTAAGCACTGCTTAGACTTGATTGGCATTTGTAAATTTGTTGATTGCCCCGTAGGAGATTGGGAGACGACCATTGAGATTATTACTATGAGAGTTTGGTACAATTTGTGCCAAGGTGGAGATTGTTGAGTCTTGGCACATAATTACAAGTTGCTTTGAGTGGGTTTGTTATTTGATTGATTGGCAGACAAAGTGGGAAAGCAAAGTTAATTGGTTGCATATCATTTTTTGTCTTGGTTGCATGTGATTTTTGCCTCTTGGTGTTCTTGTTGGTGTTGTTTTTGTTACTTTTATCTCTTGCCAGTTGTTTTATTTTTTTCACTCACAGTTGGTTGTCACTTCCACACAACACTTTGTACGCAATCACCTGAAACCAACCCATGAATTCTCAGTAAGTACTTAAAGAAACCTAAGAAGCACACATTATGTGATAGGAAGGTTATGTACAAAAAGGAAACTGAGCATGACTATTCCTAAAGCTAATAGCTATGCGCATATTAATATTAATCAATGATGCCAAATGCATGAAAAGAACAACTAAATTAGTGTTCTCTCCCTTGATGCTATGTGCAACTCCTATAAATGATGTATTGCCATCACCCATTCATTCATCAAATGACCCTTATCAATTCAACTAAATACAACTCGGTGTAAATTTTCACTAGAAAACAACACTGCAAAAGTATCATCAAGGCCTCCCAAAACTTGAAATAACCTCTAAATCAAAGTCACTCACCTTAAATAAGATTTAGAAACTCAATCTAGTCCTAGAACTTGAGGGTTTAGGACCATATCAATCCTATTTTGGGGAGACCCAATTGCATACAGACACTCTTTGAAGACTCAAAGATTGAATTTTCCTAAACGGGTAGAAGGAAATGATATTTGTTGGAAACACTTTGTTTCCATATCAAAGGAAGAAATGAAACCATTGTTCTCACTAGATCGCCCACAAATCTAGTTAAGTTTCCACTTCAAATAAACCCCGTTTGATTTCTCCTCTTGAGGTATGAAGTTTTCAATAAAAAGATTTCTCCATGCCTGATCAAGCCCAGAACTCAAAATCAAGATAATCAAAACAACCTTGTATAAATTCGAGACCAAACTACATCCAAACCCGCAATGACATGGACAAGGAATAGCAGCAGAAAGTCTTGGAAGAGGTAAAGAATCGCCTATTAGGGGATTAGCTATATAGCACTGGCTATCGTCCGATACACAGAGGAAACCATTGCATGACCCCACAATCTGTGCATCATAAATTGGGACTGAAGGGATGGTAGGAAGCTTAATTCTTATGCGATTCTTGGCTATAGCATCGACATCAATCAAGTACAGCCTCGACCATTTAGGGTACCACAAATCATCTTCGTCCTCGTCCTCATACCTGGGGCGTGAAGCAAAACACAAGTAGATAACTGCTTGCTCAGGAAGTCAGGGTGTGATAACGAGGAATGAAAAGATCTACACAAACCCCTGCATTGCTTAAGTGTGGCAATTGGGACCCTTGAGCAAATATCCCCAAACACACAATGTTGAAGATGTAAAATGGGACAGCTGACAACAATGACCCATTCGGATCTCTGACTTTGTGAGAGAGGACTGTTCAATCTTTGAACAAAATTGAAAGTTGGATCAGGCTGAAAACGGCGAGCATCTGCAGGCTGGGCTTTGGTGACCTACTTCTTCTGACCCGAATGCTTGTTTGCGTAGGCGTGCCACTATTGGGGATAAGATTAGCCCAATAGACCTGGTGTATGTAATGTAGAGTGTGTAGTATGATGGATTTGCACTTCTTCTAGACCTCTAATCAAGCCAATGTTCTCCAAGTGGGGTACTGGATCGAATGAGTTCTTTTCTATGCCTCAATTAAGAGGACTTCAATATTCTTTCAATTGTGCTTCTATGGCTTGGAAGGTGTTAGCAGTACCTAGCCAAACAGAAAAACCAAAGTTGTGGTTATTGATCCCTATATTGGGTTAATACTTAGTCAATTCGGGCCCAGTTATATGATTTGGGCTTAAGCAAGGCCCTGTTTTCGAGCCAAGAAAGCCCTATTTGGACTTAAAAACCCTTGTTGTGGGTCTGTCCAGTAATAAACAGTTTATATTATGCATGCAAAGCAATGATTCAAATATAAAGTGTGAGAAAGTAAATTACTAAAAAGTAAAGTGCGAGAAAGATAAATGGTAGGAATGTAAAGTTCTCAGATACTGGAGATTTCTCTATCTAGCTCTGGCATGACAAACAGTTAAGACTAAAGCTAAAGATTTCTCCATTTAACTTGTTTTGAAAAAAGACAGATTACACTAATAAAGAAACTTGGTAACAAAAGGACTGGAGATTTCTCCATCCAGTCTGTTACAAGTTTTAGCTTGTTTACAAGGAAGCTAACCTGAAAGTTTAAACAAGAATCATACCAAGAAGATGGCAGAGCAATAAATGATATACGCAGGAGTTGTCAACTGGTTATCTCGAGAACAGGTTGGCTATTTAAAGGCTTGAAGGTTTTCAAGTGTTTAAGAGACGTTGTGTCTGATTTGGAGAGAGAGTCCTGTAATGCTGCTGTGGAACTTCCATATTTATAGTCAAATATCCCAATGATGACGGTGCCTGGATAAGTGGAGGATGAAACTCTAGTGTTTATCTACCGTTAGTTGCAGCTTTGCCCTCAAATGTTGATCCACAAGTAGAATAAAAATATCTTAGATGAAGACACTGGTTTAAGGGGATGTTCCTTGATGTGTTTAGCATTTTACAGCTGGAAAGTCAGTCGGAAGACGACATCTCTTGGTTTCAGCATCAGACAGTCAGCTTGCTTCCTTGCTAAGAGAGACGGAAGTCACGTCGCTCTTAATGGTGAAAACCCATTTCCAACAGTTTACGTGCGTCAACTTGGTGAAGTCTACCCACTCTCTGATTTGGTGGGTCAAGACTGAGATATTTCTCAAACATGGGATTTTTTCGGTTCCTAGGCCAAGTTGTGGCCCAACTCTAAAAAAGCCCTTTTGGCGGTTTTGCTTGAAGAAAAGAAAGATGGGCTTGGGCCTAATGTAATTATAAGATTTATTTGAAAAATAAACCTACTTTGGTCCATTTTCCAAATATGGTACAAACATTGCCCCCTAATTTCAATGTGCTTGAGTAAAGCTTTTTGAAACTAACCCCTCTACATCCTTGGGACATTTAAATCATACCTTTAAAGGAATATTTCAAAAATATCACGCCAAACTGACAAACAACTAAAATGCCCACGCCCAACATTAAATTCGGACGGCTGATAAGACCTTCTATCTCCCCCATTTTCGAACTTTACTTTTACTTTCTGAAAAAACCGCAATAAAGAAGCTCTCATTTGAAAAAACCTACATCGCTGCAAACTTTGTTTTTCAAACACTTCTCAAATTTTTTTTGAAAAATGGCCCCAAATAAGTCGAAGGCTGTGGCGGTTTCCACTGATGCTCCAGAATGGATTTCGAGGAGAGGTGTTGAAGAACACCCTAACCTTCAATCAAATCAAAACACTAAAACAAAACCCTAACCTTCAATCAAATCAAACTATGACGCCAATGATTCTACAACGCCGACAATTCGGGGTTTAGGCTGAAGCTCTACTTGAAGTTGAAGACGATTCACTGCTTTGGGAAGGTTAAAGTGATGAGACGAAGGTGAACAACTCCAGTGATGAGACGATGGCGAAGAGCTCCAGTTTCACCACCTACACCGGTTACTATTAATTTTCCAAAATACCTTTCAACCATGTGCTTTGCACTTGAATGCTTAAATTTTTTGATGTATCAATACATCAAAGTATTGTAGAAGAACCCCTGGATTCCCCCTTTTGACATTTGGTTATTGGCAACATATGATCAAATCAAATCAAACCGTTAGTTCTTCTATATACCTCATATTGTCCTCGGAACTAGCCCAAGAGGACTTTAGAACTAAAATAGGTCATCTCTTAAATCGATCTCACCCAGAGCTCCCTATAATATACACACACATAAACCCTTCTACTCTTCATGCTCCACTCTTGTTTGTGGTTTGCCTTGAACATATATAATTGGAGTTGAATCCAAATCAGTTCATATGAGTTCTTATTTTTTAGATGAGACTTTGTAATAACCTCAAAGATAATATTGAGTTTTATTATTTTTGTGAAAAATCATATTAAGTTGCATGATTATTATGGGTAATGTTTGAAGCTGATTTGGTGTGAAAATATTGGATTAATTGTGTTTAGTCTCAATTTGGACAAAAATACCCTTTTAATGAATTTTCAATGGACATTCAAGAAATTAAAGTGGGAAAATTATAATTTTGGACTAGCAAAGAGAGCTCGATCTCACGAACGCATTGCCGTAAACGGTTCATGAATCGGAGTTATAATGAAGGAGAAATTAAATTTCGAAGTTTTGAAATTTAATTGGAGGGCTAAATTGTAAATAGTGAATAGTGTACAGTGCCATACTTGGGTTTCTATAAAAAGGAGGACCATTGTGCAAAAATCAAAATTTGCGATTTAGCTCGCGAACCGTTTCAGAAACCCCAACCCAATTGCGACTTGATTGGAGGCTCCAACCCGACCCAATGTTTTTGGTGGTAAGAGGCGGCGATCTTGGTATCGTTGGAAAGCTCATGGCGGCGCCATTCCATTTCTGGGATCAATTGACACATTCAACCATTGTGTGAAGCCCAGAAATGCCGTGAAGTCGCAGTTTCGAATATGAGATTTCAATCAACATTTTGATATACCTAGGATTCGATTCAGGTAAAATTCCAAGAATTAAAGTTGTTTATCTCATCGAGTTCCTTAAGGTAGCCTAGTTTTGGTATGGCGATTCTATGTTTTTACGTCACTGGAATAGTACCCGAACCACCACGCGCGGTGGCGGCGCGTGGCTGTGGTGCTGTGTCTGAGTTCAAAAGGCAGTTTGTAGTCCTCGAGGTCCTGAGCACAGTGGTGTGCTTCATTTTTGCGAGATTTTGTCGTTTGACGGACGATCGGAGCCTAGCAAATCTGGACTGTTAGATCGTGTTTGATTTCATATATGTTGTAGTTGGTGTTATAAGGATTCTGTAGGTACAGACGGATTGGCAATTAGACGTCCCGATATTAAGTTAGAGTGTTTTGAAGTTAAGGTGAGCAATCGTCGTTCGATTGTGCGTGATCATGGCCCAAATTGATGCAGGGTAATGTCGGGACCTTTTAGAGTCCATTGGTGGGATCAGATTTGAAATCTGAGGTTGTGGGCCCGCGACAGATTTTTGGAGTGTCAGTTGGACAGGTGGGACCCGCGATACCCAAATAGTGACTTTTTAGACAATGGGTGTCATTGGTCCTGTTTTGATGTCGACAATGTGTACGTCACAGTTTTGGAGTGTTCTGGACGATAATTGATCACTTTGGACCCCGGGTTGAACCGAAGGTCATTTTCATCATTTGGGAGTAGAATCTTGGATTTTGGATTTTAAGTAAGTTGCAAACTTTTCTTAGGTGTTGCGGAACCAGAGTTTGAGGATCGTAGAGCTTGAGTGCTTATTGTGGATTCATTGAGTTAGCATTATATTTGTAGCTTGAACAAGAGATGAGTGAAAGCATCCTAATCGTGAGTAAAATCACGAGTTATTCTATTTATTATAATGTGGTTCCGATGATGTTAATGGCTATAATTAACATGCTGTTTGTGATTCTATAAAATGCTTAATTGATTTAAAGCACATGAACTTGTTCGTCAATAGTTCATGAGGTAAGTGAAACCTATTTTGTTTTAAATTGATATTTATTGGATATTTTGGTGTTGAACCATATAACATATGTTGTGAGTGTATGGTGGGATTATATGCGTGAATGACCACATAAATATTTATAATAAATATATATTGTTGTGATTGGTTTTGGTGTAGTTACAAGCGGTGACTTAAACAGTTCTTAAAAATAAAAGAATTGTGGTTGTGATGATATTGATGAATATGAGTACCATGGTTATACATGGATTGTGTGATGGTAATGTAAGTGCATGTGATTGTATATTATGTGAAACTGACATATTATGGTTTACTCATACAAGCTTTAGAAAGCTTACCGGGTTTGTTGAAGATGAACCCGGTACACTATTCAACGGTGTAGGGGATTATCATACATGTGGTAGGAACCGTGAGCAAAATAATTAAGGTTAGGAGCAGGATGGTCGCTGGTGGTTCTACATTGTACAAAGTGTGATATGAGAGTGCTTATGAATGTTAGACTTCCGCTATATGAAATAAGCTCTGATGAGCAAGTTATGTGATATATTGATTGTTCAATTTATTATATACGTTTGTAATGTAATATTTGACTCAGAAGTATGGAGTCAATATTAACATTGTGGTTAGGAACAATGGTATTGTATTAAGAAAAAAATTTCCAGGTACAATTGTCGAAGGTTCTGAGCTTCATTTCCCGAATCGATTGTTTTTAATAACTTTAAACAGGTTATTTGTTGTTAAAAATTCAAGTGTGACAGACTCGTAAAACATAATATGTTGACTGTTGTTTAATCCCAATATTTATAAGCTAACCAAACAACGAACATGACACTTATCCAATTGAATTGAAATAATACAACCACTGGTCGAACTACGCTTAGGCTATAAGGAGCTATAGCCCAATGCAAGATTGGGAAAAGACAAACACCTTGTACAAATTTTAATAAACTCCCCCTATTCCCACAAGTATTAGCCCATCTCGAAAGGTGCTGATTAATGTGAAAATGGAATTGGACCCTTTACTGAGAAAAAATCCCTTGAGTTTTGCCACTATGAAGTCAACCCATATATGGGTTGAGTGTTCTAACAAAAAAGAAAGAACCTTTTTAATAAAGAAGGAATCCAGATCTGGGTTTCAAGTTAAATTCAACTGGGCAAACTTGGTCTTGCAATGAAGAGAAGAAGAAGAGCTTGTCGGACTCGTACGGGGGAGTGGCTTGCCCAATGAAGCTAACACTGATCCCAATCCAAGAAGAAGACCTTCCAAACCATTTCACAATTCACAATTAATCACAAACCCAAAAATCAACCCAACCCAGAAAAAAAGAAAAAAGAAAAGAAAAGAGAGCATCAGATTTATCATCAATTTCCCTATCTAGACCCATCATCCATGGCTTCCACCTCCGCCGACGACTGGCAGAGGTGGCTCAGAAGCTCGAACAGCTTGAAGAATTCATGGGCAGTGTTCAGGAAGATGGCCTTTCGCACTTGCTTTTGATACCGTTCACTATAACCCGTTGGATCTATCGACGTGGCTCGAGAGCATGATCTCCGAGATCAACCCACCTTTAATGGCCGCTGTCGCTGTACCGCTTCCTAATCAGCAGTAACAAGTCCAACTAGGCGACGACTTGTTCTTAGCTTCGGCCGAGTCCTCTACCATCACCTCCGTCGATTTTCGAGATCAAAAGATGAGCAAATCCTTGAGCCTCTCGTCGAGTAAGATGTATTTGTCCAGTTACTGTCGATTTCTTTGATTTCATTCGATTTGTGAGAGGCTCTCATCGAGTCTGTTTTCCGGTTTGATAGTATGGCTAAAACCTTCAAACTCTATCACAGTCTTCACCCTTTACACAAGCACGCTTGAAGTCTGGCATGCCACCACACCAATCGCACTTCTCTTCTCTCTGTAATAATTTGGGATTTGGTGGATCTGTTGATAACGGCTTGCAATAGGTGCTGCGACTGCTATTCTTCTTCTTCTTCTTTTTTGGAGCAACATATCAAACACCTGGTGGGCATGAACCAATGTTTTGCAAGGGTCAATATTTTTCCCTTAGACGGTGGTTGTCGGCTTACGGAGGTCACTTGACCACCCTTGCCCCACTATAAATCCACCACAGCTTGCTCAAGCTAACTTTTATGACGTATGCCTAGTGACACTTAGGCACACATAAATGATGCACCCAACATATTATCTAGAATGACACAAATTTCAAAACTTTAAATACTAATATATTTTTGAAAGAATTGTAAACTATAGGTACACAAATTTTTTTTTTTAAATTGAAAATGGAGGAACAAGGTGGGTGACCTTGCCGACCACCATGGTTGTTGTGCGGCCAATAATTGCAATTTTTTTTATTTTTAAAGATGGGTGTCCAGAGACAAGTTTGGGTGTCCCCAGTTTCACTTTATTGGATATTGGGCTAGACGTTTGTTTAAAATCCAGCCCAACAAGCAAAATCTACTAGTCCACCACCCTTCTACTCTTCATGCCCCACTCTCGTTTGTGGTTTGCCTTGAACATATATAATTGGAGTTGAAACCAACTCAATTCATATGAGTTCCCATTTTCTAGATGAGACTCGTAAAACATAATATGTTGGACTGTTGTTTAATTCCAATATTTATAAGCTAACCAAACAACAAACATGACACTTATCCAATTGAATTGAAATAATACAACCACTGGTCGAACTACGCTTAGGCTATAAGGAGCTATAGCCCAATGCAAGATTGGGAAAAGACAAACACCTTGTACAAATTTTAATAAACTCCCCCTATTCCCACAAGTATTAGCCCATCCCTTCCTGCAAAATTAAAAGCTTAGTTCAAATTATATAAGCGAATAAGATGAAAAAATATATATTTAGAAATGAGCAAGATCAAGATCTCATGAACCCAAAAAAAAAGTTCCTCATGTAGTGCATACCTTATTTTCTCTTGGATTAAAATTGAGGTCATTCTTGCTCGCATTATTTTGTCTAAATGTTCATTTTTATTTTTTATTTTTTATGTTTTCGGTTTGTGTGGTTTAGTTTTAAAAGTAAGTGAAATATAATATACACATTATACTTAAATTTCAATCAAATCTCAAGATTCCATTCCAATCTCATATCTAATTTGAATATACTTATTATTTTCTTCTATTTTTATTACTGTAAATATTTGTTTAATTATATATTTATTATATTATATTATGTATAATATATATATATAATTTTATTTGGGCCAGTTCTATTGTAACATAATAGAACTGGCCGCAGCTGATTAGCAGGGCCTTCCCTTAGCTAACGGAGACGCGAATTAGGTTTCTTCTTCTCTCTCAGTCTATTCTCTTCTCTGCGTCTCTTTCTTCAGACCAGACGCGAGCTCGCCGCCGCTGCTCCTCTGCAAGACCACACGCGACATCGCTTTGTTAGACCAGACCAGACGGGACGCGACCACGCCGCCGCCGCTGCTCGTCTCTTCGTCTCTTTCTTCGGACCAGACAAGGAGACGACTCACACCTCAAGTAAGTCAACGTTCTCAGTTTAATTTTGGGTTTAGGTTTAGGGGTTTTTGTTTCAAATCTGTTTTAATTTGGTGAACTATCTGCCTTTTTGCGTTCTAATAGCCACAACAATAGATTTGTTGTTGTAAGAAGCAGAAACCCTTAAGGCTCGTCACTCTCATCTGCCCCTGTTTACTCGGAACATTCTCGTTCCACGCAGATCACTTCATCAGTAGAAGCTCCATTGCTGATTGCTCTCGGTGTGTTTTTCTCTCAATACTGTTTCTATTTCTTTGAAGAATTGAAGTCCTATTCTCGTTCTCATGTGAAACTGTAGGAAAATTGATAGATGAAACTTAGTTATGATGATTTGAATTTTGCATTTTCGATTTTCTGGTTGTGATTGGCTTCTGTTTTTGTGTGCGTGCGCGTGTAGGTTTTTACTCATGGCAGACGTGACTACGACCGCTCCAGCTCCTCCAGGTTCCACAACCAAACTCACCAAAGCCATAACCAAGACGGTGGGGAAAGCTGTAAATGCCCTCCTCAAATGGCGAAACTCCAAGTTGCAGACCGAGAAACCCGATCTCTTAGAATCCGACGAGTTTGCCTATCTCGTTCTCACCCTCATGAAAATCCCACCAAAGGCCCGCGTAAACGCCTACAAAGTCCCTCTCCCAAATCCCCTCCACTCCCAGCTTTCCGAGCTCTGCTTGATATACGACGATGGGCCCAAGTCCAATCTCACCAAGGACTTCATCCAGAAGAAAATCAAGGCCGAGAATATACCCATCTCGAAAATTTTGAAGCTTTCAAAGCTCAAGACTGATTACGTGCCCTTTGAAGCCAAGAGGAAGCTATTGCATTCTTATGATATGTTTTTGGCTGATAGGCGAATTGTGCCTTTGCTTCCGAAGTATTTGGGGAAGCAATTTTTTAAGAAGAAGAAGATTCCGGTGCCTGTGGACTTGGAGCACAAGAATTGGAAGGAGCAGGTTGACAGGGCATGTGAGTCGGCCTTGTTGTTCTTGAGTACCGGGACGTGCATCGTGGTGAGGGTAGCGAAGGTGTCGATGAGCGTTGATGAGATTGTGGAGAATGTGGTTGCGGCGATTAATGGGATTGTGGAGATTGTGCCTAAGAAGTGGAGGGATGTGAGGTCATTTCACTTGAAGTTTCTGGAGTCGCTTGCATTGCCAGTTTACCAGGCCGTGCCGGATTTGACATTGAAGATTGAGGGAGCTAAGAGTGATGAGGAAGGTAAGGAGGCAGTGAAAGAGGTTGTTAAGTCTGAGAGTAAGGGTTTGAAGAGTGAGAAAGTGAGGAAGAAGAAGGGTAGAATTCATGAAGTGAGGTATATGGATAGCAATGCTGGTGAGGTGCTTGATGATGATGAATTGGTTGGGGATGGGGATATTGGAGAGGGTAAGCAAAGTGAGAATGAAGAACTGGGTAGTGGTGAATTGGGGAAGAAGAAGAGGAAGAGTGAACATGAGAAGTTGAAGAGAGGAGAAGCAAAGCTGAAGACGGCTAAGAGAAGTAAGAAAGCAACAGAGTAATTCAGCATAGTGGTCTAGAGACGGTAAACAGTATTTGCAGCGAGATTCAATACATCTGAGCAAGTATGGCTGTCCATGTTGAGTCTGTCCGGCATAAATTTTGATTGTTTAGTATTTTATTGTGGTATTGATGTTATGATCTTTTTCTTAGTTTATGAATTGACATTGCCTATTACTTTGGTTTTCGTTATGGCAGAATGGTGACAACTAATTGAATTTTATTTATTTATTAGCATTATAGCTCATTCCATTACCCACTTAGTGATTGACAAATTACTGAAGACGTTATAAAGTTGAAAGGGAAGAGAGATACATTTGCTAAGGACCTCCTGGCTACCCTATGTACGAGTTATATGGTTAGAATCACTGTTAAGACTAGAATTCATTACCTTGGAGATCACTACTGTTGATCAGAATATATTGCTCTAGAGAAGCTAAAACCAACTTATCATCTGCAAGTCTGTGGAGCAAAGTATTAAAGATGTGAAGAAAAGTACGTTGTAATTGTTAAATGTACTGCAAAAAACATAGCAAAACGAATGAAACTAGAAATCAAAATCTCAATTACCTATCATCATATAAAGAACTGGTGTAAAAATCAGCAGAATGGCAAGAAGATAATTCCAGATTACGGGAGTTCTTTTGCCCAAGTAGAAGGAGCAAATCAATGGGATCAGATGGGAGACATAAAGTAGCATCTTTAATAGGTTGCCCAGAATCATTTCCCATAAGAACATCTACCAGTGAACTGAGCATCAGATACACCATTTCATCTTTTCTGTGGGAAATAAGCCTAGGCATCCAAACGCAAACTGAACCAACTGCTCGAAACTAGGTTCTCTGCAAGTTCTGCTGCTTGATTATTGGAATACTCAAGCATGCCTATCTCCCCATCAGAATGCTTTTTAAGCATCTTTTGCTAGAACAGGTACTAGCTCTGTTATATGAGAGGAGGATACCATTCCAGGGCAATCAGATATGCAGTTCAGAATGAATTTTAATGTCTGATTTTGAACAGGATGGAGAGGAATGTCAGCTACATAATTTAGTACTGGAACCAAAGTTGCAAACCCAACAAGCAGCCTCCGTTTGAAAGCTTGCTCAGCTTTTGATAATCTGCAATGTTCTCTTCCAGTAGGACTTGGGTTTCTTTGCCTGAAGTGCCTTCCCAGGAGGACGTGTAATGAAACAGTAAATCCAGTGTGCTGATCTGGACTTGGTTGTCTGTTGAAAGCAGTGGGCCTTTGATGGCCTCCGTAAACAATATATTCATTGGATTCACATCTTTTCCATCTTCTGTTGCTCGCTCAAAGCTATATCCTTCTGATGAACTCATGCAGTTTAAATCAACTGAAAATGCAGCCACATAGATTTCTTCTTCGAGCTCTCCATTTAGAAATGCAGACTTTACGTCTAGCTGAAAGATTTTCCATTTCTTTTGAGCTGCTAGTGCTACCATTGCTCTTATAGTGTCAAGTCTTGCAACTGGTGCGAAGGTCTCGTTGTAATCAATGCCTGGCTGTTGCCAGTAGCCTTTAGCAACTAGTCTTGCCTTATGTTTTTGTATTGACCCATCATGATTAAATTTGGTCTTATAGACCCATTTAACCCCAATGATCTCTTTGTCTTGTGGGTGATCAACGAGCTCCCATGTTTTATTTTTCTCAATTGGTTTTATTTCTTCTTCCATATCTTTTCTCCAAATTTCTTCTTTTATTGCAACTTCAAAACTTTCTGGTTCTATAGTTATGAAGTTGCAAGTTTCATATACATCTTGAAGAGATCTTGTTCTTTGTTTTGGTTCTAGAGAGTCTTCATGTTGTTGTAGGTGGTGGAGGCATACATGGAGTTTCTTCAATTTCCACTCTGCACGGTTGTGTTGTAGTGACATTTTTCCTTTCAACTTTTTCTTCATCCAAGTTCCATGATGCTGATTCATCGAACTCAACATCTCAGCTTATCGTGAACTTCTTAGTTTTGGGATTGTAGACTCGATAGCCTTTAGATTGGGAACTGTATCCCAAAAATATGCCAACTTCAGCTTTTTCTTCTAGCTTGTGTCTTTTCTCCTTAGGAATGTGCACATAGCAAATACATCCAAATATTTTGAGATGCTTTGCTGATGGCTTTATATTGCTCCAAGCCTCAATAGGAGTTTTGTTTTGTAATTAAAGCTTTTGTTGGGCATCTATTTAGCAAGTATACTGCTGTATATACCGCTTTTGCCCAGAATGTCTTTGGCAAACCTTTTTCAAATAGCATGGATCTTGCCATCTCCATGACAGTTCTATTTTTTCTTTCAGAGACTCCATTTTGTTGAAGAGTATAGCCAACTGTTAGTTGGCGCTCTACTCCTTCATCTTCACAAAATTTGTTAAATTCTCTAGAGGTTTATTCTTTACCTCTATCACTTCTTAGAGTTTTAATATAG
The DNA here is from genome assembly GCA_024362665.1 of Prunus padus. Lineage (NCBI taxonomy): Eukaryota > Viridiplantae > Streptophyta > Magnoliopsida > Rosales > Rosaceae > Prunus > Prunus padus. The sequence continues at coordinate 25,414,448 of JANFAM010000016.1, read as the reverse complement.
TGGCCACTTTGTTTCTTGACATGGGTTTTAAATTTTTTGAAAATATTAAATACTTCTGTTCTTTCTTTTAGATAATAAACTCATGTCATTCTAGTATATTCATCTATAAACAGGATAAAGTACATGTTGTTATCAATATATGGAGTCATCATGGGTCCACAAACGTCTGTGTGAATAAGCTCCAACAAGGCTTTAGCTCTCCAAGCCTTTCCTAATGGAAATGCTTGTCAATGTTGTTTGCCAAACTGGCAACCTTCACAGACATCTTGGATCTGTTTTATGCTTGAGAGGTCTTTCATCCTATTTTTATGGTAAAGAATTTTTAGTGCATGAAGGTTAAAGTGGCCAAATCTTTTATGCCATAACGATGAATCGTCTACATCAGCTTTCATGGATGTGGCTTCTATAAATTGCCATTGGATGGGAAAATTTCTATTTTCCATCCTCACTTTTGTAAATATTTTGATTTTTATTTCTTTTATCAAATATTGTACAGGAGTCTTTAGAAAAGTGCATAGAGTATCCATTTTCAATCATTTGTCCAACACTCAATAGATTATGCTCCAGGGTAGGTACTAGTAAAACATCTTTAATATATTTAGTTCCTTTATTAGTTTGAATAGAGATCGTACCTTTTCCTTTTGTCTCCACCACTGCGGCATTTCCCATTTTAACTTGGGATTTTACGGACTTGTCTATGTTGGAGAAGATGCTTTCATCTCCAGTCATGTGGTCACTACAGCCGCTATCAATATACCACTTCCTGTTGGCACCTTCTAATGTCACTTGATGAGCATAAAGCACATGCTCATCTTTCTTTCTTCAAAATAGTTTGCTTGAGAATTGTTTTTAAACATGCAATATTTTTCTATGTGCCCAAATTTTTGCAGTTTCTACATTTGGGCTTGTCACGGAACCAACAATTTTTTTCTAAGTGGTTTGTGTTTTTACACACCCCACATGGAGGAAAGTTTTCCTCTCTTTCATTTCTTTTTTATTTCCCCAATTTTTATTGGATTTATAATCTCCTCTTTTTGAACTTTCTCCAATTCTCCTTTCCCCTTCTTTGGATTTCCGAGACCTTAAATTTAGTTTTGACTGAAAGGCACTTTCAACTGAATTTTAATTTCGCCTACTCAGTCGTTTTTCATATGCTTCAATAGATCCCATTAGTTCTATTACTGACAGACTAGTTAGATCTTTTGTTTGTTCAATAGCAGTGGCTAAAGGGTCCTACTTATCAGTGAGACTAATAAGTATTTTTTCTACAATTCTTGAATCAGTAATATTTTCTCCATAAGCTCTCAATTGATTGATTATTTCTTTTATTTTTGCATAATAGTTTTGAGCAGTCTCAAAATCCTTCATTTTAATATTTTCAAAGTCTCTTCTTAAAGTTTGTAGTTTTACTGCACGTACCTTGGCATTGCCTTGAAATTCCTCCTTCAAAGTTTCCCATGCTTCCTTTGATGTAGTGGCTCCCATGATCCTTGGAAATATCGTATTATCCAAAGCTTGTTGCAAGGCGTATAGGGCCTTTGCATCCTTTGACTGGTCTTTCTTTTGTTGCCTTATCTGCTCAACTGTAGGGTTTTCTGGATTAGAAAATCCTTTTTCAACTATGTCCCATAATTCTTGAGACATAAAATAGGTTTTCATCTTAATGCTCCAGAAGTCATAGTTCTCTCCAGTGAAAATAGGAAGAGGGATAGAGTTTTGGCTAGTGGTAGACATGTTGGAGGATTAGAGTGAGCCAACGCCCAAGGTTGATCGGAACTAGCTCTGATACCACTGGTTTAAGGGAGAAGAAGTTTAAAGAATAGTTAGTTTAGTGGTTAGGACAATAGTTTGATGAGGAACAAGGTAATTTTATTTTATTGATTGAAGTAGGAAAGGTACAAGGCTAGAATTGGCTGATGGGAGAGTTGGAGAGCTGTAGTTTTTTAGCTTTTCTTAGTTGAATACATATGTGAGCTTGCTAGCCTATTTATAGAGTAGTAAAGTCGGCAGTTTTGCTTTGGAAAAGTTGGTTTGCACAGTAACCGACTTTTCCAAAGTCATTTTCAGCCACAATTGTCCTTCAATTCTAGAGATCTCTAGTTAATACATGATACTTATTGGGATGTTTCTAGTAACCTTCTTTAGCTTGTCTTTCTCTCAAATTTTCTAGAGAATTATAGTTTCACAAGTGTGCATTATTTTTAACATAGACCAACAAAGATTGTGGGTAATGGATTTGTAGGGCAAAGTTCTTCAATTTCTTCATAGATCTCTAATTAATGGGCCTCTTGAAAATTTTGTTATTCTCTCTCATAATCTTTGACAGGTAATGGGTGCTCTAAACGTGATCTGCACATGCGATGTGTTCATGGGTAAATTGCCCATTGATGTTTGCAATATTTTAAGTTTTCAGAAAACAGGATCTAAGGGCAAAAGAAAGAAGGAAGAGACGGATATTTTGGGGAAACAAGCGTCGTTAGAGAGAAATTTATTACATCCACGTGTCGCAAGCTCGGTGGAACGTAGTACCACATGTCAATTGCCACGTGATATTACCGTACTACTGTATAATTTCTCCTTGTTGACACGTGCACAGAATTCACTTCTGTGCATTCACTAAACGGTTCACAAAATTTAGAGAGCATTTTTACTCCTTCCCTTTTTTTAATCAAACAATATTCTATTTTAAATTAATCAAAACTACGGAAGGGGATTCAAACTCGGTTGTAGAGTGGGAACACATCCACTCTAACTAATTCGGTTAACCCATATCTGCTTTTTACTCCTTCCCTTATTCGTGCTAAAATTTGCACTTTTATTCGCTTTTTTCTAAAAGATTTTACGAAATTCTTGTTATGCACACAAAAAGAAATGAATATTTGAAAAAAAAAATGTAAGAGCATCTCCCCATCTCTAAGGGAGATGTCAAATACCAAACATCAAATTTAAATTTGATGGCTGATGTGACAATGTGACATCTTACACAACTTTACACTCCACTCGATATATCAAATTAAATTATTATTTTATTATATTTTAGTGTTGATTTATTTTTAATTAAAAAGAAAAGAAAAGAAAAAATAATAAAATATTCATTTGACATCTTGCTTTTGGAATGTCAAAAATAACATTTCAACCTCCAGCTTTTCATTCCACATCGAACTTTGACACGTCGGTTGGAGTGATGTGAGATGTTATTTCTAACAGTTAAATATACATGTAGCAGACTTTTTGAAATCATTGGAGATGCTCTAATTGTGAGACTAAGATAGCATCTCAAAGATGGCATGGGGCCAATAATTTGCATAGGTCAAGACTCCAATGAATATGATGTCTAAGTCATTTTTTTTCACTACACAACTTATCACATGATGTCTAAGTCATCATCTCTCGGTACACAATTTATCACAACTGATATCAAAACTGATTGTCGTTGATCTCAAAACCAATTTCAAATAGATATCCACAAAATTTCAAAGATTCCATCACTATATTGGCATGAACAAAGTTTGGAGTTTTGATAAACTTGAATATTCAATTTATTTTTCTCTAAATTATAAACCAACTTCTACTTCAAAAGTTGTACATTGGAAGGAGTTGACCAGCCTAATTTTCTCTCTCCTATCTAGCCACTGTTCACAAAACTAATAAATTGACTCATGTATGATTCATTAACCTTTTTGGCTACAGGACGCAAGAACATGGGTTTTAATAATTTAAGTTTTTATTATTATTTAAATTTGAATATTTATAATCAATTTATAATTAATTTAAATATATTTTTCTTCAATTTAAACAAAATTTTGACGGAAAGGACCACATTTGTTAACATATACAAACACAATGACTAAATTAGCGAAATTAATAACACGGGGACTAAATTGACCGAACAGGTAAAACACAGGGACCATTTTACCATTTAAGCCAATTAAATATATGTTTTTAAATTTTGAATATTGGTAGGTAACATAAATAAAATATAAATTCTTAATTTTTGCATTAACTATATATATAAGATTATCTTTCAAAAAAATATTAGATGGGGAAACAAATGAATTTTTTTATACTAAAAACTTTGTCAAACAGATTTGACTTTGACCCAAAAAGAAAGAAAAAGAAAACAATATCCAAAAAATATTTAAAAGAAGAGGAGAGAGGCGGTGGTAGTGAGGTTGGGTTAGGACAGCTGGGGTTTTAGTTTTTCCTGTTGCTTCGGTTTATAGCAATATGCAAACAACAATAATAATTCATTTGGGTTTCATAATCAACTAAGGATTCACTCTCTATATGCGGTTAGGGTTAGGGTTTCTATATTTCTCAGTATATCTCCTCACTTGCTCACTTTCTTCCGTCTATCTTATTCAAATTCAACAATATGCGTTTCTCTCGTACCACCAAAGCGTGGGTTGAGAGCATTCTCTCAGAACAGCCGTGCAAACCATTGAAAAGTAGCGGTTATGGTGGTAAATTGGGCTTCAAGAAGAAACTTGAAGGTGGTTTGAAGAAGAAAGTGGACGGTGGCTTGGCTTCCAAGAAAAAGAAAGTTGATAATGGGTTGGGTGTGAGGAGGAAATTTGAAGGTGCTTTGGGTTTGAACAAGGAAGTTGAAGGTGGTGATCATGGTAAGCCATCAACTTCTTGTGAGGTTTCTTCATCCCAATCCCAAAGTGGCAGTAATTTCATGAGCGGGTGTGAAACACCAGTCACAGTTCTACGCCCTCATCTCTGTCTTGCGTCTCCTGTCAAAGCCGCCTCTGAATCTGATCACGAGATCAATAATGATATGTCTCCAAGAAGGGCTGCTAGGGTTGCAATGTTGTAGGCTCGGTTTGCCAACACAATCCTTAAAGCAGAACGTCACCATGTTCTCTGCACTACAACAATTACCACTGAGGCCAAGAATGAGAGGCTTGGAGCTGCAGAAGCAGAAATTATGAGAGCCAATGAGTTCGTCAAAAAGCAGCGGCAGAGGGATAGAGAAGCTGCTCTCCTTGCCCTGGAAGAGATGGAGAAAAATGTGGTTGTTGAGGATAATTTGAAAGTCATGAGAGAGTTTCATATGTTAATTTCTGGGGCCAAAATGATCGATTTTGGTCGGTTACTGTTAGGTGAAATTGTGTATAGTGATCACTGATTTTGTACTGAATATTTCAGGAATTTTTATGAAAAGTACCATTCATTCATTCCTTATAAGCCTGGTAATTAATGAAGTGTTGGATCAGCTATATCATCATTATATATCATGTTCTGCGCCTAAGTCTTTGACAATGAAAGTAACTTGAAACAAAACAGTTAAAAGTCAATATTGACTTGAAAAATTAAATGAAGTCAAAATATTAAGTGCATTTACATTTAACAAAAGGGTATTTTTATTCTATAATGTCTCTTCAGTTCTCTCTTTATGCAGTTAATGATCAAAATGGGAAGCACCTGTACATAACTCAAATGAGAAATGGAGATTCAATAAAGAAAATTGAACTCAAATGATTTTCTTAGATGCCCTATGTTACTGTTAATGTTTTAAAGAAAAACTCTATTTCTTCTAACAATCTCCTATCCCCAAAATTTAATCCTTCAGAATCCCTGTCTAGACAAGACTCGGATGACATCAGGTGAATGAGATACTCACAAACTTCTCCCAAGTCGTCCAGGATGGCGACCGCCCTTTTTTTTATGCTCTTGTGCACTTTCATCTTTACACTTGTCAGTGTGCTTCTGTTTTCTGCAGGCCTTCAATTTAAAAAATAACTGCATTATCTCTCTTTTTAATATGCTGACTGAAACAAACTGGACAGAAGTATAATGACTCATTGTAATGATTGAAGTATTAAAAGGAAAACGGAAAGCTTCATTTTGGTCCGTTTGAAAACGCCTAAGAAAAACCATGGGAACAGAAAATTGTATGAAATAGGAATGGTCACCTGGAGCAGCTGATTTACACTAGCAAGCTAATACAGCATGTTGCATTGCTTCTTTAATTGAAATTTGTAGATTCAAATTCCCATGAACAGATGGAGTTCTGAAGATAGCTACAAGGACTGAGCAGGTCAATATAAATGTCTCCTCAAGCATGCCTATCTCCCCATCAGAATGCTTTTTATGCATCTTTGCTAGAAGCTCTGTTATATGAGAGGAGGATACCATTCCAGAACACATCTACGAACTAAGATGTTCAGGCTTGGGTTCATGAAGTTGGACTTTCTGAGGGTTTGACTAAATAATACAGTCCTAGATAAGCTTTACAAGAACACATCTAATGACCCAAAAAAATAGAAGCTTAAGCTGTCCACAGTAGGAACACCGCAAAATTTATAGAAATTCAATAAATACTTCTAAATAATGATGATTGTTGACTCCTTACTGAAACAGCACAGTTTCTGGTTTCCTGATGTTTTGCAATACTGAAATGCAACTCTATCAGCAAAAAAATTATCAACCAGAAGACAGCTGTTATTGTTCTATTTGGCACTAAAACTTACTAACCTGACAATCTTAGTATTTTAAATACATAATCTGCAATGTTCTCTTCCAGTAGGACTTGGGTTTCTTTGCCTGAAGTGCCTTCCCACGAGGACATGTAAACAGTAAATCCAGTGTGCTGATCTGGACTTGGCTGTCTTTTGAAAGCAGTGGGCCTTGGCTTCTGTAAACAATATATTCATTGGATTCACATCTTTTTCATCTTCTGTTGCTTGCTCAAAGCTATCTCCTTCAGATGAACTCATTCTGTTTAAATCAACTGCATATGCAGCCCTGAAAAGCCCTATCAGATCCAACACAGTCAAGAATGCTGCACAAGTAATATGTAAATTGTTAGTTGACAGAAGACAGGAGTAATACCAATGAGGAAATGTGAAGGTATAAAATTATAATTGTTTCCGCTACAGGCAGTAAGTTCTACAGTCAAGAACTCAAGCACTTGGAGCTGCAACGTTTTTATGGCATTGTTCTAAGTAAACTCAAGATGCAAAGTATCTTGTCATGAGATATGAACAAATTGATGCAACTCATTAATGGCATTGTTCTACAATCATTCAAACTAACTGATCAAACTATTGATGAGATAAATTGCAAGGACCTTCACCTTCAAAGTTCAAATATCGTCTGACATCAATAAGAAACAAGTGTGATGTAGTTAGGGAGTTCGCTTGCAGGCTTGATGTCTATATATGCCTATGTGCCCAAAAAGAAAACCTACTTTGAAAAATTAAAATAATAGAAACTCATGGGGTCTAATAAGCTGACCAAAATGCTAGTCATATATTGCTGAGCTGTGCTTTAAATAAGGGAAAATGGACCCAATACAAGAAGTGGAATACTGACCAACACAATTCAAGCGGACATCATCGCTTTGGGTCTTCATGAGGCCCTCTAGAGACAAGCGCAATAGCTTGGGGAAAAAGGCAAGTAAAAAATCAGTTCCATCACCAACCTCTGATGCGTATTGGAGAATGGATACCTTGTCTAGAACAAACAGGATTTCTCCCTGAATCTCTTCACTGTGTAATGTTAAAGGAATAAAATAGAGGATTTTAGTTATAATGTGGTAAATGCATGGAAAAAGGAACATGTTATATTCTCAGTTTTCTTTATTTGTTACCTTGGCAATTGAAGACCTTCAACAAGATTGGTAATGAGGCCATATTTGTCTCTAATGTGAGCGTAAGGATTATTCTGCTGGCAGTTTAACAAGTCCCCTAAGCAGTGAAGCTGCACTCAAAGAAAGGGAGAATTCTTAGCAGGGATAAATATCTTTTGAGATCAATAAGATGTAAGTCTTAAAGATATTGTTGAAAAACATTTCGTTAGTAGAAGCCAGTGGGCGCACAGATGCTTATCATCGTTGAGACTTACTGAGGTTCAAAGTCAAGTCACATGTGAGGGCTTGAGGTAGGAAATCTGATCACCCTCCATATAGTGGCTGTTGGCTCAAATTTGATTTTGACAGGTGGGGTAGATAAATCTAATTTCAAAGAAACAGGACAAACTAACTAACTCATCCTATTTTGTATATCCTGCCTGGATATGATTATCTAGGCCTCTGCGTGTGATTAATAACTGATCAATGAGAAACAGTAGAATCAAGTTCGATTTCACCAGATTCATCCACCGAATTTCTAACCCCTAACAAATCATACACTGTTTGAATATCGAATAATTACAGAATTCATAATTTTCTTTCATAATCTCAGGAAGCAAACAGAAAATAAACATTACCCAAAGTATGTATCCAAATCTCAAAATTGATATGTAAATTCGCAAACAAACAGAGTTTTAATATGAAAAACAATACAAGAATCAAGCTCGATTTCACCAAATTCGTCCGATCGTAACAAGTCATACACTGCTTGGCTACCGAGAAACAGAAATCATTTTCTCAGGAAGCAAACAGAAAACAAATCACAACCGGAAAATTTTATCTAAGTCTCAACAACAATTCCAGAATTCACAGACAAACAAAGAGAAAATGGTGGAAATACCGTATAAAGCTGACGGCGACTCCAGGCCAAGGCGCCACAAGAGAGGCGATCGGAAACCCTAGCGACGTAGTCAGCCGAGAGCGAGGCACCGGCAGATTAGCAAAGAGCGGAAATTAGATGGACGACTTGTCGTGCGATGGGGTCGTCGTCGAAGGAAGAGAGAGCATGAACGAGAGGCGAGACGAGGAAGTGAGGTGGAAGTCGACGAGAGAGCGGAGAAATGGGGGGTCGGAGGAGATGGCCTGAGAGAGGGCGTAGGACACGTGGACGGTGGGAGATTGGGGATGAGGTTGGAGAAGCCGCCTTGCTTGGTTCGGAGGAAGAGCGTGGATCTGTGGCCCTTTGAGCACGTTCTCGGCGACACTACGGAATTCAAAGCTTCTTCTTCATTTCATGGTAGTCTTGGAGGAGCTTCTGTGACACTACGGACTATTGAATTTTGGCGCCAGAGAAAGAAAGGTCAGGAAGCAGTGCAGATGAGGGAGCCGCCTTTCCTTTAGCTGCCTCTTGTGGACACGTGCACAGACTTTGCTCCTGTGCGTTCACTAAAAAAGATTTTGAAATTCTTGTCATGCACACCAAGTGGAATGAATATTTGAAAAAAAAATTATGGGCGTATTTTATTTTTTGAGTATAAAGGGTAGTCTAAACTATAGGGGAGGGAGATTTCTTACATACACACATTACCACGGGGTCATGCGGTTCAAACATGAGATGAGACCACTCATCTTCAAGTTAAATTTTCCATTAGGCTAGATCTGTCGGCTACAAAAAATATTTTCAGTGATTAACTGTTAGATTAAGATAGCATCTCAAAGATGGGGCCAGTAATTGCATAGGTCAAGACTCCATTGAATATGATGTCTAAGTCATATTTTTTTACTACACAACTGATATCAAAACTGATCGCGTAGATTAAATTACATGTGTCATGACGTAAGGAAATTTGCATGTGAATAGCTATAACGTTATTAAGTTGGATTTCATGATGTTCAAGTCGCCTTGATGGGCTTGGCTAGGATTTTATGTGTGTTCAATTATTTTGTTTTCAATTTGAAGTTACTTTTTTATTTATTTATTATTTAGGAATACTTTAGGTTACACTCATGAACTTTCGAGAATATATCTTGTTTAGGGTTTTGCATTCTCCATTCAAACGTAACATATCTTATCTGTAAACCATTGTACGTAGTAGTCGGAAGTTTATCGGTGTTCCATTAGAACGCTTTAGCCATATCTTATGAAAGTTGAGGTATGGCTAGTATACAACACTGCATTCATAGCCAGAAAAGTTGCCTACTTGGTCTTTGAAGCCGACAGTAAAATAAGAATCGAATTTGCGGTGAAGTTGTAGAGATTCTATAGTGTGACCGTTAATCGAAGAATTACTTGATAAGTTGGTGTATCCTACTCAGGCTGACATCTAAATGCACTTCTCCTTGAACGTACTTCACACCTATTACAATTTCTAGGAATATACTCACAAGGAAAGAAAAGAAACTGAGGTAGTAGTAGCTATATGCCATCCATCATTAGCTACGCATTCATCCTCAAATTTCAGAAGGTTGATAACCGCTTGAGTGGGCTGTACTATAATTGAACGGAACACTGAATCCAGTTCAAGCTTCAACCCACATGAAATTGCCAGAATCTCATTCTGGAAATGCCGCCCAAAGGGTCATCGTCACCATCACTTCGCCTTCGTCAGTCCCAACAGTAGCCCCTCAAATGTGGTTTTGAAGAACCATCTACATTGAGTTTTGGTCGAGCCACAGGAGGACATTTCCCCGAGCATGTTTAGGTCTTTGAGGTATAACCAAAAGTGCAGTCACTCCTCGTATTCATCAAGCAAAGAAAATGACTTGTTAAAAGACAATGACAACTCAGGGATCTCAATCCCATGCATCCCAAGACTGCGACTGTACCACATAGCCCATGAAGCTGACCTCTTTCCAAGTACCCACCATTGTGCTCAGCAGAGAGAGCTTCAAAATGAATGACAGTTTCAGCCTAACGCACATAGAAACCACGGTGGCTCCACAGGAACTCTATAATCAATAAGTTGACCTTAAATAGCGACATGTTGAGCATGCCATCCGGAAGAAAATCTGAACCTTGGCTGGAAATGTAAGAGACCATATGCACTTCCTTAGATTGGATATGGTTTGAAATAAAGAACTGGATGGATCCCTACTGTCCTGCATCTACTCACTCTGCACTGGGTGAATAACGCCAAACCAACTGGAAAGTTCAAGTGCTGGAATTTTTGCATAAACTACACCATAAGTACAAGAATTTATACTGCATCCGACAAAATCCTCAACTTCTTGCATAGCGACCTGCCATGAAGGAGAAAGCTGCAGTAGGTTGACACAGGGCAAAACTTGCAGCAGAGCTAATGAACATGCATCCTTTTCCTTATACTTTAACCAAAGTGTCTGAAGCCTGATAAAGAAGTTGAGAAGAATATTTTGGTTAAAGTTCAAAGGGGAAACTAGCAAACGTACATGCTCTGAGAATACTTATCTGTGTTAGTTTTATTATTAACAAACTAGGAATACAGATATTAAAATGAAATGTCAAATCAAAGACAGTTGTCGTTTCAGATCATTTTAAACATAAACTCTATCTCTATGCGTATGAACAGGTGCAATCAAATTAATTGTAACTAAAATCTATAAAACATGGGGCAAATACAATCAATTATAGGAGAAAAATAATGAAGCTGAGACTGTACCTCATATATAATGTGCAAGTTTTATTAATTTTTGCTTCAGACATTGAATTTGCAACTGCTAAACTTGAACTTCACAACAATTTTTTTTCTGGACAGCATATTGAGCTTGGCTTCTTCACTATCATCTCTTTCAAGCTTTTCACTCAAGCAATCCTTGGTTAGATCAGAATTGCAATCATGCCTAGCATCGATCATATTCTCAATTCCTTCACCCCCCTGCTCAAGAGGTACACTCGAAACACAGCACAATCTTTTAATTCTAAGGAGATCCTCTGATGTACAAGGCTTGGCTACAGATAAAATACTCGCCATAGACCGCTTCTTATGCTTACCCTTGTGTTGTTTTTTCATATGCCTTGGCTTCGTAGAAGAATTCAATGTTTTATTACACTGAATAACATTAAGGTGTGCACTTGGTATTGTAGTTGAAGGTGTTGAAGGTTGATCTATTGAAACCATAATATTGGAAGCAACGTGGGGACTGAAGTCAGTCTTGTTTTCTTCATGCTTATGACTGCTATTTGAAGGAGATAAATGGCAATGCTGGATTGAAAGTGCCAATACTGCTTCCTCAGAGTCAGAGTATAATTTACACTCATCTTCAATCTCCTGCTCAATGGTATCTGGTTCTTTGTCTTCGGAGTAATCAACATTCTCATCATCTTGTTGACTACAATTCAAACCTACAGCTCCTCTGAGTGATTGGATAGCTGAATTATGGGATTCAAGGGGCGGCAACACATCACTAATACCGTTATTGAGACAAATTTTCAAGTATTTTTCAGGAAATGGCCAGTTAGAAAAGACATCTTTCTGACGACAAGCAAGAACATACTGTCTGCAAGTATAAATAGTTATAAATAAGAGCCTAGTTGATTTTTGGAGCAAAAAACTTCAAGTTGAATGTAGCGCAACTCATTCTTCAACATAAAATGAACATGCATGATACTATTGCACAAAAGGAAACAAAGGAAAAATAAATACAAGAAATCAGATATATACAACTGGAAATAAACATGAAACCCACAGTACTGATAAATACAAGAGCAAGACCTCACAAATTAGAGAGAACTGAAATTTCATAACCTGGAAATTTAGTTTACTCCAAACTTGTTCTTCTGAAAACCCCAAAAACAGAAAGAAGAAAAGCTGCACGGTTCTATTAAAGAAACAGTATTCTGTATTTCAAATTAATGCAACAAAATCGGAAACAAAATACAGAAACATGCATTTCCACTCCACAAAAAAAATATACAAATCAAATCCAGTTATGAAATAGAATCTGAAAGACTAGATGAAGATATATAAAACAAGACAAGAAAAAACACTCTCTCCCAAATATATTATATATGCGAAGATCAATCACCTTATAGAGAAGGGTCTTTTATCTGGTTCCTCAAGATTGTTATTTGAGGTTATTTGCTGATGCGATGGGGAAACCCCAGCTGGGTTTTTCTGCTGAGGCAGCATAGGGCAGACCGCAGAGATTAATCAATGGCCAAAATCACAAGGAAAACAAACCCAGTTGAAATTATGGGCACCGCTTCAATATGGAACAAGAATGAAGAACAAAATAATGGGCAATCAATGAAAACCAAAGGCCCTTGACCCAGAGAAACGAGGGTTGGAGAACAGAAAGAAAGCACGAGTTTCAGCTGGTAGGTTGACCAAAGCTTGAGAAGAATACAAGAATATCACCAAATGAAAATGAAATTCCAACAGTCTGCAAGTTCTCAAAAGGATGAAATAAGAGAGAGAAATGTGTTAGAGAGGAGAAGAGAAGTGTGTTCAAGCTTAAAAGGGTTCGGGATGAAAAGGGTGTGTAGCTAAAAGAAGACGCAAGGAAGAAAAAATAAATAATGATAACGTTTGTTTTTCAAAATCTAAAGAATTTTATAGATGGGAAGAGAAATTTGAATGAGCTGTAGATTGTTTCTCGTGACTTAGAGAGAGAGAGAGAGAATCTGATATTTGGGTGTGAGGCTGAAGGGCATGTAGTTTTTAGGTTATGGAGTTTATGAGTTCTGTTTTGGAAGGCAGAATACATTTAAGCTTTGACCAAATTTAACAGTCAACTAAAACTTGAGAAATCAAAACTGGGTGGCCTGACCGTCCTGCGTTATTGACCAAAATGAAAAACAAACAACTGTCCTGCCTTCTCCTTGAGCTTTTCTCTCTCACAGAGGACATATCAAACTCCTTTTACGGCTTGAGAAGCAGAGCCTTCATTTCTTCTGCAAGAAAATTATCTCCTGTACTTGATTATGGAAGTCCTTTTTCAGACTTGTCTTCTTGCTTTCCTGTGTTTAATTTGGCAATTGTGTTTCTGGTGGTAGGTGGTTGTTTCCTCTTTCTCTTTGTAACATCTCTGTAGCCTGTTGCTTGATTGCTCATCAGGCTTTGGCATTTGTTTTTAGATTTTATGTTTCTTTAGTTGAATCAGTAAGTTTCCCTTCATCCGTGAAAGGATGGCTCTGCGTTGGATCTTTTCGCTGCTGAAGCGGCGATCGCAGTTTATCTCTAAACTACTTCTGACATATGGTTCCTCCTTTGCAAATTTTGCAGTATCTGTATCTGCATTTGGTAACTGATGATCTTATTTGGTCCTAGACTCAATTAACAGATCTACACATATATACGGTGAAGAAGCTGGAATGAGAAGGCCATTTCAATACTACTGATACCCAACACATCAGGAAAGAGTTATAGATATGAGAAACCCTAGTGTGAAAAACATAGAAAAAGTTATACAAGCAGATTGCAAAACTCTTCTGCCTTTTTCCAGTGGACATGGGGCAAATTGTACGTAAGAAATCGAGCATGTAAAGGAGGTGCTTTGTTAGAGAAAGCTCACCGTAGAGAACTCGAAAAACTGAGAATAATAATTGTTGTTAACCCGTGGGAGGGCTTGAAGTCTTTGATTATTGCCAGTTCTTTTGATATGGTTAAACTGGAAGGAGAAAGCGATCTCAATACTATTGATGATTCTCAACATATCTGTCATATGATGCAATAGGACACCAAATTTTAAATTAAGTTAGCAGGCATAGAGTCTGTCAATTTTTCTCATTATCTCTACTATTGTAAAGCAGCCTAGAAACCAAACTTCAATTATTTTTGGTCATTTGATTTCGCTTGTAATAGCTACCCTGCCGTAGGAAAAAGAAGGAATTAAACAAAAAACAAAAAAAAGGAAAAAGGTTCAAGGTACAAATGTTTAGGAGCAGATAAGTCCTTAGCTAGTGGAAACCAAATTGCACGCGACTCAAACAAAGACACCTACCTCAATGAGAAAAATGTCGCTTGACTCCTGTGCTGAATGTAGTATAGGAGGCTGATAAGAAGTTGGGGTTTAGGACAATAGGAGCTATTATATATTCGAGCTGAATGTAAATGTTCTTTTTCTGGGATTTTTGTACAGAAGATTTTGCTTGATATTATAAGTATAAATAACAATGTTGGGTCATGTGATGAATGAAGAGAAGAATTGATTGTTATAGGTAAAAACTATTATGGATATATATTTTTTATGTAATCAACTGAGTGAATATTTCAACTGTAAAGCTTAACGAAAACAAATATCGCTTGCAGCCTTCGGATTTTATCTGTTTGATGATGAAGAAGTTCTCTGAACAGCTTCTATCCGTACTGAAAAAGCAAGCTGATCAAGTTGTTATCTTCAAATTTTTGAGGTGATTCCACCCTTGCAAATTTTGCTGAAAATACAACATGGTAAAATCTGTTGGAAGGATGCATTTTGGTGAGAAGATCCTATAGACTCAAATATTACACACATATACCTGCAATGCATTTGGAGAAGCTGGAATGAGAAGGCTGTCAATATTCCAAAACACATCAGGGTACGTATAAGAAAACTTACTCAGATGTGAAAAATATACAAAAATATATTAAAAATTCCTTTTCTACAATCACTTTGAATCCACCAGACGGAAACATATATGCTCGAATTAAAGTTAAGAATGAGCTTAAGGCGAAGAATAATTGGAGAAGCAAATGCAAGATTGAAGAACGTGAATTTCATACCGTTGTTGTGGTTGAGCTTTAGGGTTTAAGGTTGATGTTGCCGAAGTGTGTGTGAGAGAGAGAGAGAGAGATGTAGGTGATGTTGCCGAAGTGGGGCTCTATATAATTGTTGTTAATTCTCTTCTTCTTAGTTTATGCTAATCATTTTCATTGCTGCAGTGGATCCGTTGAAGGCCTACGTTGATTATGATGGCAGAAGAGTTTCTGCATATCTCTGCAAAATAAATATAGCAAGCTACATCTATGGATGACCCATCATAGTTCATTTACTTAACTTACATACAGTTAGCGCAGGAGGTTTGAACTACATCACAGTTCATCCATAGCCTGTTGCTTGCTTGCTCAAAGTCAAAGCTTTGACATTTGTTTTATGATTTCATCTTTCTTTTCGTGAATCGATAAATTTTCATTCATCCACAAAAAAATGACTCAAATGCAGCGTTTGATGTTGTCTGTCTTGAAGCGCCGCTCAGTTTATCTTCAAACTTCTGGGGTATTTCCACCTTTACAAATTTTTCAGCAAAGCCTTTACCACCTGGTGAAATTTTTTGCTGCATTTGGTGAAGATCTTAGATCCTAGACTCAGTTAACACGCATATACCTCAATGCATATGGTGAAGCTGGAACCCAACACACATGAGAATAGAGTTGCAGATATGAGAAATTAACTCAACTGTGAGAAACATAGAAAACTTATTTCAACATTTTGCAAAGTTTCCTCACTACAATGACTTTGAACGAAGTTTAAAAAAAAAAAAAATAAACTTCTTGTAGCTGCAATTCGCAATGAATACGTAATTGAGAACAATTGTGGTTAGCCTCCGGGAGGCCTCACCTCAACGCCCGCCTTTTTAAACCTTGGTTTGATCTCAAACTTTGTGCTTTTACTATTTTGGTTGGTGTGAATTCTGTTCCTGTTTCGGTCATGTGATGCAATGGAAAACCAAATTTACTAGGCATAGTCCATTGTGTCTCAATTGGCTGTTACGTCTTAGGTTTGACATATGTTTTATCTTTCTGAAGTTTTCATTTATTCACCCTCGATGAATGCAGCATTTGATGTTCTCCATACTGAAAACGCTGATCAAGTTTGTATGCTTAAAGTTCTGAGACTTCGCAAATTTTGCAGAAAATACGACATTGTAAAATTTATTGGAATTAAATAATACACAAAAACCCTGCACGCCTATGCATTTGGTGAAGCTGGAATTAGAGGGCAATCAATATTGGTATCTGGCACATCACATCACCTAGAGCATCTCCCAAAGAACAGGCAAAAGAGTAGGCAAACCTCATTTGCCTTGCCACATCAGCATTTTCATGCTCCAAAGGAAGAGGCAAATTGGTAGGCAAAATATAGCTGCTCTCCCTAACAAGGCAATATTGCCTCCTTCCAAGTGAAGAGGTATATTGGGCCCCACATATTTTTATTTTTAATATTGCCTCCTTACAATTTTCTTTTGTTTTTTGTGGTGGTTGAAATGAGGTAAATATCAATTATAAAAATAAATAATATAATATTGCATTGCTTTGTTCATTTGCCTAGTCCATTTTTGTGAGCAGTTTTTTCCAATAGGCAATTGAATAGGCAACATGCTACATCGGTCTATATAAGTACACTTTTGCCTATTTCGTTTGCCTATACCCTTGGAGATGCGAGTTATAGATATGACTTATGAGAAACTAAATCAACTGTAAAATAGATAAAAGCTCACTTTCAAACACAACCTTTAGCTTTTTTTTTTCCTTTTTTTTTTCTCTAGCTGCATTTCACAATGGAAATGGGGCAAATTGTACGCCAGAAATCTGGTATCATGATCCCTAGAAATCATTTTCTGGACGTTTTCTCATTAAACAAAAAGACAGCAACATACCCGAAATATTAAGCATGAGCTTGAGGCTTGAGCACAAATTAGAAGGAAAGGCAAACACCAATCCAAGAAGAAAATGCAAAGGCGTAGAAGGCTTGAGCACAATTGCATACCATTGTTGTTAAGAGCTTCTCCCTGAAAAACCATGGCAATGATAAATACATTTACCCTAGCTAACAGTTGTTTGCATGAACCACCGTGAGAGAGACACAGAGAAAGTAGGTGATATGGCTGCAGTGGTTTATGTTCGCCAGAGCTTAAAATCAACTTTGTTGTTTCTTCAGCAATTTGCAAGCATGTGGCTTTGTTAACGTTCAGAAATTTTTAATGAGAAATGAAGAAGATGGATGTATAGAATCAACTGTTTACTTCTCCTTTGACAAGGCTTTTTACATTATGATCCTGTCGTATACACAGGAACTTTTCCTAGCATTGTTAAAATCCGCCTGCAGACTTTCCTTCTACTCATCTATAATCTAAATAAATCAAAATTTGTTTACATGGAAAACAAGTACAGAAGGGAGGGGTTTAACTCAGTAATGACAAATTTGCAGGAACACGGAAAAAAGAATTAAAGAAACATTTATGCGCCTTTTGTTTCAATCCGAGAGCAGAATTCTTGATACAAGTCAAAGCTCTTTTGCTATTTTAAGAATTCCCCCTTCAATTTACAATATGCCTCCAATTCCTTCTGTTCATACTTCATGGAACAAGCATCAAATCTTAACTCTACGGGGCAAAGATCATCAAATAGTTCTAGTCCGACATTATCCTGATTGTCATTGGATGCATGCTTCTCATTAGACACTTTAGAAATTAAGGTGTCAAACCTGTCATCCTTATAAACAGATTTTCCCAGTGTATGATCCATTGGAGATCCTTTAGCCGCAACTGGCTGATATGAAAAGAAAGACTTTGACTTTTGAGAGCTTCTCCATGTCTCGTCTCCCTCATTAGCAAGGGACGTCACTGGATTATCGACAATCTCAGCCTCAGAAACAGAAACAGCCAGTTCACCAGTGACCTGCATGACCTCATCACAGCTGCGACTGATTTCTGCCTCTACTGAAAATCTACCTGATTTTTCATCTGAATTCGGACACCCATTGCGATATTCATGAAGTGTAAGCAAAACAGGAAGAGGAAGAACTGGACCCACAAGGACATCACCAGGTTGCACTTTCTGTGACCACTTATTGTTGTGGTGTGAAGACTTCCTTAAAATGAAAGGAGGCAACTGAGATAGGTCTGGTACTACAAAGAATTCCAAAGCCACCCTATTTTTGTCCACAAGCACTTCAAGGATTTCAGAGTTGTTAGAAAAGGCCAGTTGCAGAAGCTCAATGGGCAAGTCTGACAACAATCTCTTCAAAACAACCTCGTGTATGCTTGCTGGCAAGCTAATGGCATTTAAAACACTTGTAACTGCAGGAGATGATCTAAACTTACCAAAACCACAAGCATGTAACTTTTTGCATAAAGTTTCATGAAACTCTGGGCTAAAAAGTTCCTTCCCTTGATCGTTACAGGGAATTTTTATTTTGTCATCTACGACTTCACCAAGATTACCATTCAGATAACGACAGAGGTAGTCAAGTTTAAGGTACTTAAATCTCCTAGGAAATTTGTATTCCTCATCAACTAGGGAGTGCAGCAAATAATCCTTAAAAAGCAATAGTTCTCTATGTGATTCTTCTACCTTTTTTACAGAATCAAACGATGCAAAATATCTCTGTAATTCAAGCTTCCCTGAGGACATAAGCCTTATCAAAGTAAAACCACCAAATTCATCTAGCTCAGAAAGTGGAGCAGACAGATCTTTATTTACAATGCCGAAGCCCAAAACAATTTCTTTCTTCTGCTGCCAATCAATCCATTCAGGAAGAGCGTCTTTTGAAAACTCTTCTTTTACAAGACAGTTTCCGCAGTGGCACTCATGGCCTGACAATAAAAGATCTGAAGGGAGCTCCCATGCATAGAAGGATTTCCGAAGTTCAGCTATTTTCGAAGCTACTGATCCTATCGGAGCTGGGAGGGAAGGTCCATAGCAAAATATACTAAACTCACAATTCCAAAACGACCCCACTATAATGCAAAAACCCGAGTCAGAAGCCCACTTAAATTTGTCATCCCTCGACTGTGACCTCAACTCTGACAGTCTTAAAACATCAACATAGCTTGGTTTAACAAGGCCATGAGCCCATTGCAACACCGGCATCAATGGCTTGCGCACATCACAAACAAGTAACAAAGTGTCAGAAGCCAAAACAAAGTGAAAATCATCAGAACCTGCCTTCGAAAGCACAAGGAACTGCTCCTTTTCAATTGAGGCACACATATTAAACATCTCAATTTTCATCAAATAACTCACATTACACTCGTGGGACCTCAAATCAACTAAGAAAACTGCATCTGAACGTGCAACTATCAAAACTCTAGGGTGCCAACTGAACTCACAACTCAACCACCTATAATTTCGTGAACTACCTGAACCATCATCATCATCCCAGGGCACTTTCAATCTGGTCCCATTAAATTTAAAATTTGCATTCATGTGGGGGGGTTTTTAGACGAGACTCCAAATCAAACAAGAATAAATCACCATTCTCTAATAAGACCACACTCTCTTCCAATAAATGTGGACTCCAACAAGCATGTACAACACAGCAAGTCTTGAAAATCTTACTACCCAAATGAACTAAACTAACCCTACTATCTGAATTTGGACCAAAATCTCCAACCGTTACAACAAACCAATGCACAGAGTACATAGTAGAAGCCAATAAATACCCAATTGTCACACAAGAACCATTACCTCTTAAACTCGAAAACCCAGGAATCGGGTTCACTGAAATCCTCGAAATCCGATAACTAAACCACCGCCTGGAAGCAAAAACCCCTCCGTTTTCATCCACTTTGACATCAAAGGTCGAACCTTTTAACACCAACTGCAAGAACCCAACTTGGTCAGAGTTTTCACCGGTGGGGAAGAATACAACGACGGTGTTAATCTGCGGGCACTGAAGGAATTCAAGACGGTTGTAGAGGAGAGAAGAGACGACGTTGCTTTTGGGGTGGTGGAGGCCCAAGAAGGAGGCTACGGAGGGAACGGAGGACTGAAGAGGGGCAGAGTCAGGGGAGGAAGTGAGGAGAAAGCGAGGGAGAGAGAGATGAGGTAAAGGAGGGAGAGGGGGAAGGAGAGAAGTGGAAGAAGAGAAAAGGAGGGTTGTGGAGTTGGGTTTAGGGTTGAGGATCAGAGGACCCAAGATGGGTTTTAGAGAAGGGTTTGAAAGGAGGGGAGGAGGCTTGAAGACTGAGGAAATTGGGAAGAGAGATTTCCATTCTTCTGGGATTATGTTCATGTCCAATGTTTGATTGTTTCAACAGACATTGGTCAGCGAGGTCTTCTTTTCTCTTCAATGGAGGAGCTCGAGCGTAAAGGTTCCAGCTTTACTTCTCACGAGCCAATTTCAACCATTTGCTCTGGAACGACTGCTTGGATTGTGTTGTGTTGGGTGTAGGTCTGAGTCCAGATATTAAGCGGGTCAAAAATTTCAACCCGGATACGACCCGTTTATTATCACAGTGGCGTGTTTCTAATCCGTAATTGAATTATGATTGAATTGAGGAAGAGTTGGATTGAGAAGAATTAGATTAGGATTCCTAATAAAGTTGTTTACTAAACTATATGGATTGAGGGAGTTAGATTAGGATTCTTATGAAGTTGTTTACTAAATCATATGGAATTGGGGTAGGAGTGGTACTAATTATTAAAATGTCATTGTTGTTTGGTTAAAGTAGATAGCATATTTGGTATTTTGAAAATTGTGTGAGGATATAATGGGTAAAAAGATGAATTCCTAATGGGTTAATTCCTAATTTTGTGTACACTTACTTTTCAATTTCTTGATGTGAAGTAAATACGGGAATCCTTCATAGGTGGAATTTAATTGCAATGAAAATTCCAATTACGATTAGTAAACACAACATAGTAACGATTTTGGTCTGTGTAATCTATTTATTAAATAGAAATTTATACCAAACCTCATTCAAGAAAAAAACCCAGTTGTTGCCATTTTTTTATGTTAATTGTTGTGCGAATAGAGTGTGTGAGAAAGCGGGAAATGAATAGATGAATGAGCTTTTCCATTTGGATTGCTGATAGACGGATAGGGGTTTTTTAGTAAATTGAGAGACGGATAGGGGTATTTTAGTAAATTGATAGACGGATAGGGGCATTTTAGTAATATTGAAAAAGAAAGCCTTCCAAAACCGTGTTTAAGCGGTTGCAACGGTAACTCTTTCCAATATTTCCTAATAGCATCAGGAAATGGAAATCCAAATTGCTTCAGGAGATGCCAACGGCAATCTATATATATTCAAACCCATCTCTCTTATTTTTCTCTACTCATTACCCATCTCTCTCTCTCTCTCTCACATCTATGATATTGTTGCTTGCTTGCTCTCTGTGTCGGTAGTCATGATGAACGTCGGTAATTTAGCATTGTGGTTTTATACATCAAAAGATGCCGGTCGATTTCATGTCGGTGGATTCCCCGTCGTTTATTTGATTTTTGTAGTAGTGAAATGACGACGGGTTTTTATAAACTATCGTCTTTACCCATAAATAACGAAGATTTTTAACAAAAATGGTCTTCTTTATAGCATAATAACAACGGTTTTACAGATAAACAACAACGGTGAAAAGCCGTCGTAGTTTGATACTCCGAAATATGGCAGTCGATTTAATAACGGTTTTCAAAGCATCACAACGACGATGGATCTCCGTCGTCTATTTCGTTTTTTATAGTAGTGTATTGGATTCCTTTATATATACAGAGCCGGTCCTGGGTTTTTAAAGGCCCAGGGCAAATTTCTCAAGTGTGCCCCTTTATATAAATTAAACACTAAAAAAAATTATAAATGAATTAATTTTATTAAAATTATAAGAATTTATAAAAGATAAGTAAGAACACTTTGGGGCCTCATTAAAACCTTGTTTGGGGAAAATCCAATAGGACAAAACCCGAACGAAGGAAAAAGAGTACCCCGCATTGTAAACATTGCATTCAAAAACAAATACAACATATTTGAGTCTACATGCTTCCTCCCCATTCTCCGTAGGCATTTCTTGATTTGATCAATCTTCTTTTCATCCTCCACAATTAATCAAAGCAAACAATCATCTCATGTACCTACAAAATAAAAATAGCAATGAAATCACAACCACAAAACATCATTTAAAATGTCTTCTTGTTGCACTTTTAGAAGCAAAATAATCAATTATACTATCATATTTAATGTTTTCTAACATATCCTTTTCAATGCATAATATCACTAATCCATTTAGCCTATCTTGAGTCATGGTGGTCCGCAAGTAAGATTTCAATAATTTTAATTTAGAAAAACTTCTTTCAGCAGATGCCACAGTCACAGGTATAGTCAATAATACCCTATAAGCAACCATTACATTAGGAAACATATCCACACTCTTTACAAACTCAAGAATTTTAATGGATGTCCATGGTTTATCTGTTTCATATGCCTCTTTTGGTAACATCACTTGCAACACTTGTAATTCTAAAAATAAGTCTCTTGCATCAACATCAGAAACATCACCATGTTTTAAAGCATTTTCAAGATTCACACAAGAACTTTTCAATTCATTATCATCAAACGAAGTCAACTTTGTAGCATCAAATAAGAACCCAAAAATAGATTCAAAACAATGCAATTGTTCAAACCTACTCTTCAATTCACCAAGAGCAATATCCACTATAACAAGAAAATAATCGGTTTTAAATGATTATTCGGCTGATTGTTGTTCCCTATCACTATTGGAAATATCATCAAAATGCCTTTTCCTACAAACTTGATGTTTTTGGAAATACAGGCTCAATTCCCACATCAAGCGAAATTTCTTTAGCATCAATCATGGCAGAAATAAACCCATTTATTCTATAGTTTTCAAAAAATAAAACAAGTCCTTCTAATTGTCTTACAGCAGCATCAAGACGCATGTCTTCAAATTGTAACTTTTTACTAACTAAGTTAATCTTATGCAAAATGTCATGCCAAATAACCAAACTTAATATAAATTCAAAAATTGAAAGCTCTCCTGATGCTAAACTTTGAGCATCCCTACTCAATTTGGCAGCTTCACTAATTTCGGTTAATTTAAATAAAGCTTCTTTGATTTGGGAAGCTTGAGATTTTATTGCTTTGACACTTTCAATGTGACTTTCCCAACGTGTAGTTGACAATGATTTCAAAGTCAAACCATCTATGTAATCAAGTAAAACATTCCATCGCTTTGTTGAATTAGAGAATACCATATATATGCATTGACATGCTCCAAAAAAAGATTTTGCTTTTAACACATGAGTTGGCCATATTACAAACTATTAAGTTGAGACAATGAGAACCACATGGCATGTAAAATGCTCTAGGATTTATATCAAGTAATCTTTTTTGTACACCTAGATTTTTTCCTTTCATATTAGAGCCATTATCATAACCTTGTCCCCTCACATCATCAATATTAAGTGTAAGGGACTCAATTACATTTTGCAATTCATTAAAAATTCCTAATTCAGATGTATCTTCCACATTTAGAAACTCTAAAAAGTACTCTTCTATATTTATTGGAGTACTTGAAACATCTACACACCTCAATATTACAGTCATTTGTTCTTTGTGGCTTGCATAAGGAGTACAATCAAGAATGACTGAAAAATACTTAGCCGTTTTTATTTTTTCAATGATTGCATGTTTAACATTTGATGGTAAAATAAATATCAACTCATTTTGAATTTTATGGCTAAGATAATGATAATGAATCTTCTTATCTTGAATGAGTCGAAAATGGTGTTGCATTAATGGATCAAACTCTGCAATCATTTCAAGTAGGCCTAAAAAGTTACCATTACCATCTTCAAAAAAATTTTCATTACCACCACGGAAAGCCAAATTATGTATAGCAAGACATTTCACAACCGCTATGATTCTGACAATAACATTTTTCCAGTGTAGTGTATCTTTCTTGATTAGCTCTTGTAATTCTTTATCAATTGTTTGATTTGTTTTCAATCTGATTTGCAATTCAACACAAGACCTCAAGTTAGTGAGGTGTTCAATACTACTTTCATGTTGTTTAAGCTTCTCACCAAGATGTTTCCAATCTATAGTTCCTTCACTCGTTAACAAACTTCTAGGTTCATCAATATTTTCATTTTCATCTAGATCACCAACTTCTTCATTCACATCATTCTCATTTTCTGCTAATTCTTCTAATTGAATTGGTTGTTCATATTCATTTGGTAAATCTTCATCTAAATTTTCAAGTGAAGCATTGGTTTGTTTAACAAAATATTTATTCAAAGATCCTCTTAAACTTTTAGCAATTCCTTCATCTTTTTTCTTTCTTTATCTCTTAAGATTTCCTGAAAGTTGTTTCTTAGGAAACATTTTAATTTTTATAATAAACACAACACAATAAAAAACAATAAAACTATTTAACAAAGAACAATAAAACCTGGATCTTGAGCATGTTTTCTTCAACTTGAAACTTGAATGATAAAGAACAAGAATCCCAACCAAGTTTTTGTTGAATCAAATTTTTAAAAAAAAAAGTGAGCAAGGGTTCTTCTTCCTTCTTCTTTTTGTGGGTGCGGTGGTTAGTATCTCAAAAGTGGTTTATATAATTAATAATTATTTTGCTTCCTCTATACGTTTCTTTCTTCATATTGAGATCTCAAAATTGATTGTTTCCTACGGCTCCAAGGTTGTTGGGCTTCTTTATATTATTTTTTAATTTTAATTTTTTTATATATATATACACATACATAGGCCTAAAAAAATTTTGGGCCCCCTCGACTTTAGGCCAGGGTTGTAGCCCTGGTGGCCCGGGGCCAAGGCTAGCACTGATTATATATATATATATATATATATATATATATGTTCCTCCCAAATAGATTCATGCGCCCTTACGGCTACTAACCAAACACAATTATATACATTTTTTCGTGCCTTACGTGCGTTTTTGCTAAGATTTTTCTTCATTTTATATACGGGTTCTTTTATCCTCTGTTGTAATTTGTATGGTAGTAGAACCTCTTAAACGGCATCTAAAAGCTTGGAATTAACCAAAAAGATTAGTTGTGCTTTATTACTTAATACTTCAATTTTGGAATGCTTCTGTTTTTTCTTTTAATGCCAATGAAAAGTAAGAGCATCATTTTTATTCTTGGCCTAAGGTGAATCCATTCCGGCTTATGCCATCTTCCCACAACCTCCAATGGACATCATCAATGGCCTTGTCAATTGTCCCATTTTACATCTTCCGCATTATGTGTTTGGATATATTTGCTTGAGGGTCCCAATTGCAACACTTATGCAATGTAGGGGTTTGTGTAGATCTTTCCGTTCCTCATTATCACACCTTGACTTCCTGGCAAGCGTTATCTACTTGTGTTTTGCTTCACACACCAGGTAGCCCCTCGATGTATGAGGACGAGGACGAAGATGATTTGTGGTACCCTAAATGGTCGGTGTTGTACTTAATTGACGTCGATGTTAAGCTTTCTACCATCCCTTTAGTCCAAATTTGCGATGCACAGATTGTGGGGTCGTGCAATAATTTCCTCTGTGTATTGGATGGTAGCTAGTGCTATATAGCCAATCCCCTAATTAGCGAGTCTCTACCTCTTCCAAGACTTTCTACTGTTGTTCCTTGTCCATGTCCTTGTAGGTTTGGATGTAGTTTGCTCTCAATTTATATAAGGTTGTTTTGATTATCTCTGCAAGCGAGATCTTGATTTTGAGTGTTGGGCTTGATAATGCATGGAGAAATCTTTTTATTGAGAACTCTATACCTCAAGAGGAGAAATCACGTCGGGATTATTTGAAGTGGAAACTTAAGCTGGATTTATGGGCGATCTAGCGCAAACAATGGTTTCATTTCTTCCTTTGATATGGAAACAGAGTGTTTCCAACAAATATCATTACCTTCTACCCATTTAGGAAAGTTTTTCAATCTTGGAGTCTTCAAAGAGTGTTTGTATGTAATTGGTCTCCTCAAAATAGGACTGATATGGTTGTGTAGCGATGATAGAATATCCTATTGGAAATTCTTGGATGCAGACATTTGTGATTGAGGGCTGTACTTGGTCTTCTCCCACTGTACTTTTGAAAGTGACAAAGAAGAAGCAAATATTGTTGATGCATGATTCACAATTAAAAGCTTATACCCCTAGGTGGAAGGGCCTTGCCAAAAGTAATATATGTCAAAAGCGGCTAAGCTTTTCAATTTCTTGCTATGTGTAATTTGAAAGTAATTTTTATGCTTAGTGTAATTGTGTTTACATGGCCAATTAGTTTCATATAAGGGTTTTTATTGTGCATTCAATTCTATTATTTTCATTTTTCTACCACACTTATTCAGAGGTAAGGTAATTTCCTTCCTAAAGGCATGTTGCAAGGGGAAGGCATGTAGTCAGGTTATTTTGTCTTTACTAGATTCGATCACTCAAGGGGTAATATTAATCACCTATTCTATTTTGTTGATTACTTTGTTTTATGGTACTATATTTATATGAGTTCTCTGTTAGAAAATTGGCCCACATTAAGGATGCAAGCTTCGGAGGAAGCGACCGGTCCTCAGTAGTCGCGACCATTCGTTTTGAAGTTGAGTCAAAGAAGTTGAAAAAATCGCAGACGACCAGTCACCGTGGAATTGCGACCGGTCGTTTTGAAGGAGTGAGCAAAAGTTCTAGCCTGTCTCATTGCAACCGGTCGCAAGTTCCTAGCTACCGGTTGCCGTCGTCTTTGTGTTGATTTTTCCACGCGTTTTTCAGGGTTTTTATTTTCACATGTGTTGGTTTCATACCTAACTCCAAGTGCCTCCAAAGACTTTTATGGGTTTTAGGAAGTTTGGCAAGCTGTTAGAAAAGCTGGAACACCATTTAATGATGTTGGTTGGCTTGTTTCATAGCACCTACTCTATAGTTTCCTCAAATGATTGGTCAATGTAGGGTGGCTAATGTTGAAGGGAGGTTTCCTACTTGTCTACTTAAGTGTGAGTGTTTGATTCATCCATCATTGTGTTTGTCCAAAGTCCATCAACAACAAGATCATTAGGGAGTGCATTTAATTGTACAACATTCTCAACCAATCATGTTTTCAAACAATGATGAAACAATTTCTTTGTGTCTGTTTTCTCGAACTTGAAGCAATTCATAATGTTTTATCATTTTCCATGTCACGGATTCTGTCCTATGGAATGCGGTCAGGTCCTACTTGCTTTCAAGTTCTAGGACTAGATTGAGTTTCTAAATCTTATTTAAGGTGAGTGACTTTGATTTGGAGGTTATTTTAAGTTTTGGGAGGCCTTGATGATACTTTTGCAGTGTTGTTTTCTAGTGACAAAAGGCCCCGGAATTACACAAAGAGTTGTATTTAGCTGAATTGATATGGGTCATTTGAGTACTATGAATGAATGGTTGGTGGCAATACATTATATATAGGAGTTGTACATAGCTTCAAGGGAGAGAACACTAATTTAGTTGTTCTTTTCATGCATTTGGCATCATTGATTAATGGAGGCATAGCTATTAGCTTTAGGAATGTCATGCTTTCAGTTTTCTTTTGTACATAACCTTCCTCTCACATAATGTGTGCTTCTCAGGTTTCTTTAAGTACTTACTAAGAATTCATGGGTTGGCTTCAGGTGATTACGTACAAAGGGATGAAACTTTTATGAATCACAGACTTGAACATTGGTGAACAAGGGTGTGTAGGAATCATTACTCTCTCTTACAACAACTCTTCCACCAATGATTACTTCAAATTTCCCAAGGTCAAAATTTTATTTTCACATATCATAGTCAAAGAAAATGTCACAAGGAGTTTTTGGTGAAATTTTTATATACAGTTATTCTCTCGTCCGAATGTTCGGATATTATTACCATGCGGACACCATAGTAAATAAGAAGGAAATCAATGAGGGGTAGTAGAAAATACATAGCGTCCACACAGTAATAACGTTCGGATGTCCGCATAAGAGAATTTCCCTATATATAAACCACGACACGAAGTTTTGGAGCAACCAAAGCCTCATGGGGAAGGGAATACAACTATGATCGTTGAGGACCTGTTAGGCATGTTTCAAACAAGTAAAGGCCTATATGCAAAGGAAGCTTCTCCAAGAATATGTTAGAATCGAAACATAGGTGAAATAGCTTGTAGAGTGTGGTTATAGATATTCAAATTACTTGATGTGATGAACATAATTCAATTAATGAATATATAACAAAATACATTTTATTGACATGTGAACGAAAATATGCTTTTTGGTCGGTAATAAGTTTAATTAATGAAAGCCCAAACCCATTACACCATCATAAACTCAAAAGTTAGCCAAAGCCAGTTCCCATTTGCATTAATAGTTACCAATTTAGAAAAGTTATGTGATTTGTCATTATTTTAAAAAACAATTGTTTTCAAATATTGAAAAAGTGAGATTTTGAATATAAAAAGTGTAGATAGGACTAGTTTTACATTGTATTGAAAATGTAAGTAAGCTTAAAATATGTAAGGTTAGCTGATAAGGTTAATTTGTTACTTGATATTTACGGTGGTTGTCGACACTTTAGCTCATACAATCTTATCACCCTTAATTTTGCCAAGCCAAACGAATGATAAATTATGTTTTTGTCATACAAGGTTAGTCAAACATTAGGGTAAATTACAATTACCAAACAAAGTGATGGTAATTGAAAAATGCAAGACCACAATTGTCATTCAAGATGCTATTACTGGTATTTTGTTTGCCAATTCCATATTATCTAGAACATGTAGGCCTTGGTATTTTGTAGGGATGGGCATGAATTGGGCTGGGTTGGTTTTGATCCCAATCTGTAACCCAACCCGATATATATCGATTTATGATTTCTTAAACCCAAGACCCACTCATTATTAGGCCAACCTAACCCAACCCAAACTTTTTGTGATCGCGTTCAGCGATTTGGTCAGGTTTACTCAAAATTAAGTATACTTTTATATCACAAAGGTCTTTAATCTTGTAAATCCTTGTTTTACTAGAATGAGGACCCCATTTTATATCACAAAGGTTAACCCTTTACCATTTCTTTGTAATGTGGATCCATATACTTATAAAAGGAGTTTTACAATCCTCTGATTGGGATGAACCATAACATTGTAATCCAATTGCAAAACCCTGTAAATAAGTACCCAAATCTTGTAATTTACAAATTTTAGGATCCAGTTTACATAGTTATGGTACCCTAGTGTCCAAAACATTGTAATACCGGTGTTTAATCTTGTAAATCCTCGTTTTACTAGAATGAAGACCCCATTTTATACCACAAAGGTTCATCCTTTATAATTTCTTTGTAATGTGGATTCATATTCATGTAAAAGGAGATTTACAATATTAGGGATTGGGTTGAACCATAACGTTATAATCCAATTGCAAAACCTTGTAAATAATTACCCAAATCTTGTAATTTACAAGTTTTGGAATCCAATTTGCATTACTTAAATCCAATTGCTAGACAGTGGCTGAGTAATTGCATGACTTAAATCCAACATTAGTCAATTGAAATTCCTAAGCAATACAGATTGATAACAATGGAATCAAACTAAAGGTAACATAGCATATCAACCACATAATATTAATATATTGCAACAAGAATTGTCCCTTATTTCACTTCAATAATATTCTTACACTTAAACTCCTTATGAATTCCCTAATTAACAAATTTCAGTCCCAAAATTCATATGAATATGTTAAGGTGAGTTGAGATTATAGAAGGAAAAAAAACTTGGCTTTATACGATGTAGACCTTTGAGTTGAGAAGAAGAGGTTGGAATTGGAAATCTGAAATTTCATTCTCCTGCCTTATGGATCTAGACCTCCAAGTGATTAAGTTTCTGCTAAAATGGGAAACCTAGCATTTTCCCTTTTTTCAAGAAGAGGGGGATGAGTTATTCACATTCTTCTTTGTTGTTGTTTTTCTATTTCTTTTCTTCTATTTTATTAATAAACTTTTTAACCTCCAATAACATGTGTCTCTATTATTCCAATCAATGGTACTCATCTCAATCTAAGGGTCTACATGGTCTATATTTTTTGGTGTATGGGTACACGAAAGGACTCTAGAATTTTCCGTCGCATGGTGGTATTATTAATTCACGAATTTTGGACAAGCAAAAACCTAAACCACAAACTGTAATATCGATTTTTTTTTAATTTATTTAATCTAAAGTTTTTTCTTTTTTTTTTTCTTCCATTTATTAATATATATTGTATTTACTATAGATTACAGTTCAAAAAATGATTATAAACTAAATGTTGGGGTCATCTAGATAGAGCAATGGGTGCAATATTATAATCATACGGATCAATAATTGTGTCTTTAAATTTCTTTTGTAGACAACAAGATCACCATCGAGGAAACCAAGCGGCGGATGGCAGAAGTTTTCCGAAGTTCATCTAATCGACCCAGAGAAATTGAGCAGCTGATGTCCCTGTGTGATGATGAGAAGGTGGTGGGTGAGTTCATAGTGACTAATTTGTATAATAGGGTAATGCCTAAGGTACTAGCCTGGCAGCCGGGTAAAGACAACATCACAATTGAGGATCTGTGCGACCCTGAGAATAGCATCCCGTCCCAATCATGAATCTGGTCAATCCATGGCATAGCTACTTCCAGTCAAACACTTATGGACGACAATTGCTCAAGGAAATCGATGATGTCATTGAATAGAAAGGCATAGCGCTAGTATTAATCAAAAACTTCAAGTTGCTAGCTAAGAAAGTCTAACCACACACCTTTCTCCTTGTATTAATTCATTACCAAAACTAACTACAGCTTATAATGCGCAGGTGATAATAGGTTTATTTGTATTTGAAGGTATATGATTAGTAATATGCACATTTTAGCCATAACATGCAGATTATTGTACTTGCATTTTATTGTATCTGAACTATTATGAGTTGGATTAGTGATGAGCTGACTTAGTCAGTTGGTTAATGAGAGCTTCATAGCTATATTAGGTAATTATGGTAGCAATAATATGCAGTTGAGAATATTGTACTATTTCGATAATTCAATAAAGAATTCTTGTTGCTCTTTGTAATTCTAGGGTTAAGGTAGAAAGGGGTTTAACAGTCATTCTATCTCTCTCTTTTTGAGTTTGCTCTTGTGGGAAAATTCAGTATAAGGATTAACTCTGAGTACCTTTGTAATTTTAAATAAAGCGAGAAGAAACATAATTAAAAAACCTAGATGGGTGAAATTGATGGTAAAGTATCGGGGTGACTTCATGACCAAATATTTTCATGGACCATGATTAAATTGGCTTTAATGTAACAACACCTTTAAATATTAGTCGAATACTCCTATTAGTTATATGAAGAGAAGAAGCTTACCATTTTCCAATCCGGTGTCTTACCTAATCTAATCTCCTCAAAATTTTCACCAAATCACGCAATGAGTTCTAAACTTAACCTTATGGCTGGCAAGAATCGGGTTACACTCGGAAACTAGATTCAGAGAGTATCTAAATCCTTCTTTTTCATATTTATATTGATGTGATGATGATTAATTAAGTAATCAGAACTAGATTAGGGGGAGTTGAATATTCCCTTTTCTATTGTTGTGGTAAGTGGTAACTAAATAATCATGTTACAACATAAAAGTATATATATCCATCTAATGTGTGGGGGCCGCCTGGGGTGGTGCAAGTGGCTCGCACAGGGCCCCCGCTTTTGAGGGCCTCCAAAAAAATAATTTCTTTTTGTTATATATATATATATATATATATATATATATTAATATTACAGGAATTGTATATATACTTTAGTGTGCTACATGTTGGCACAAAAGTGTGTGTAGTGAATTTGGCTTTCCAATGCATATTCCTTAATAGAAGGCCCGGGTTCGAGTTTCATTGAAGGCATTCTATTTGCGTTTTTTATTATTTTTGCATTATAACAACAAACTTTAAATAACTATATATCAATCTCTTTTGTTCGAGTATATCAAAGTACTTTCTTCCAAAAAAACACAAAAGACTTCATGGCTTCTTCTTTCACTTAAACTCTGATTTTCTAGTACGTAATCATCATCATTCATCAATCTCTTTTGTTCTTTTTTAATCCTTCGACAATTTTTGTTATTCTTTCAATTTCAGGAATTTCAACACCAAAAATGAAAATCCAAATTCCTAAATTCATAAAACCACTCAAAATCATATAGTCATATTCAATCACATCTCAATTCAAATCCAGGTATGTATCTAAATTTTAATCTATATATTACATTACTTATTTTATTAAATTATTATCATGTTGATGATTGGTTATATAAGATAATGTTGAGCATAATGAGAATGATGACAATGAAAATGTTGTTTTATGACATTAAGGTATGACAATTTTTATTATTATAGTATTTTCGTATTAGATTATGTGAGGTCCCAATTTAAGTTTCGCACAGGCCCTCAAAATCTCAGAACGGCCCTACTAATGTGTACACTTACACTAACACACATTAGGGTTTCAGGGTACTCAAAGGCCACATAGAGGAGTATTTGATATATTTTAAGTTGTTTGCTGTCATGAATCAAGGTAGGTACTTTATGTCTATTGTATTACTGCATCATGTTAATGTGAAATCATGAAAATCTAGATTTTGGATTATGAATTGAGTGTCATATCATAACACCACACGACATGTTGATGTGGCATTACTAATATCTACCAAAGTTATGTGTATGAGTTACCACCTTATAATTTTTTTAAGGTTGTTGCGTAGATAGGCCATTGTAACTCTTATATCCTAAACATAAACTCATCTATTTTTAAACTATTATCAAAAACACTTATTTTGCCGTGGAGGAGGAGGAATCAAACGTACTTAACAACTTAAGCTACAAAGAAAATAAAAACCATCCCAACATTTGCTTCCCTTTTACATCCCCAAGTTGGGGTGGTTTTCCTTTTTTTCTTTAATCGAGAGGAACTAGAATTTAAAACAATTATCTAGTATACATAGACACGGAAGATGTCTATGAAATTGCTTGAACAGAAAATGTTGTTGTATATCTTAAAAATTCCCAAATGTTATTTCCATGAAATTGCATTTCTAAAAGTGAGATTTTGAATATAAAAGGTGTTGATAGGACTAGTTTTACAATGTATTGAAAATGTAACCAGCAAGCTTAAAATATTTAAGGTGAGCTGATGAGGTTAATATGCTACTTGATATTTGCGGTGGTTGTTGACACTTTAGCTCATACAGTCTTATCACCCTTAATTTTGCCAATCCAAACGAATGATAAATTATGTTTTTGTCATGCAAGGTTAGTCAAACATTAAGGTAAATTGCAATTACCAAACAAAGTGATGGTAATTGAAAAATGCAAGACCACAATTGTCATTCAAGATGCTTTTACTGTCATTTGGTTTGTCCATTGCATATTATATCTAGAACATGCATGTAGGCCTTGGTATTTGTAGGGATGGGCATGGATTGGGTTGGGTCAGTTTTTGTCCCAACCCGATATATGTCGATTTATGATTTCTTAGACCCAAGACCTGCTCATTATTAGGCCAACCCAAATCAACCCAAAATTTTTGTGATTGGGTTGACCGATTTGGTCGGATTTACTCAAAATTAAGCATACTTTTAATTTTTGGTTCCAACCCATAACCCAATCCGTACATAGAGGTTTATGATTCTTTAAAACCAAGACCTGCTCATTTTTAGGCCAACCCACTATGATCGGGTTGGCGGATCGGCCAGATTAACTTTCGAAATTGTGCCCACTCCTAGTATTTTGTAGATCCTTAAGGAGTCAAACTTGTCTTTATAAAAATGGTTCTTATGACACTACTTATAACAACAACAAAACTAGGCCTCTGCAGTCATTGAACGGATGTTTTGTTTTAGATATAGTTATTTCAATGTAATTAGGGGATTACAACATTATGAATTAGGGTGAACCATAAATTTGTGATCTAGGTGCAAAACCTCAGAATCGGATACCCAAATCTTGTAATTTGCAAGTTTTAGGATCCTTTTTACACAATTGTGGATCTAACGTCCAAAACGATGTAATACTAGTCTTTAATCTTGTAAACCCTTTTGTTTGCTAGATTAAGGACTCAATTTTAGTTCTCCAAGCTCCACCATTACCAATTCCTTGTAACGTGAACTCATATCCTTGTGAAAGGGAATTTACAACATTATGGATTGGCATGAACCATAACATTGTAATCCAAATATAAAACCTTCTAAATGATTACCCAAATCTTATAATTTAAGGTTTTGGGATCTTCTTTACATAGTTATGGTATGCTACTGTCCAAACCAGTGTAACACCGGTCTTTAATCTTGTGAATCATTGTTTCACATAAGAAACCCATTTTACTTCACTAAGGTAAACCCTTTACCATTTCCTTGTAATGCGCATCCATATCCTCGTAAAAAAGAGAATTACAACATTATGGATTGGGATGAACCATAACATTGTAATCCAATTGCAAAACCTCGTCCATAATTACCCAAATCTTGTAATTTACAAGTTTTAGGATCCTCTTTATATAGAAAACATTGTAATACTGGTCTTTAATCTTGTAAATCCTTGTTTTACTAGGATAAGGACCCCATTTTATATCACAAAGGTTAAACCTTTACCATTTCTTTGTAATGTTGATCCATATACTTGTAAAAAGGTGTTTTACAATCCTATGAATTTGGATGAACCATAACGTTGTAATCCAATTGCAAAACCCTGTAAATAAGTACCCAAATCTTGTGATTTACAAGTTTCAGGATCCTGTTTACATAGTTATGGTACCCTAGTGTCCAAAACATTGTAATACCTAGGGGTGGCATTTTAGAACGAAAAGCTGCGAAATCGCGAAAATCGACCGAGATATTACCGCATTTGAACCGAACATCTTGGAAAACTGACCGCAAATTGCGGTTTGACGAACATTATGTAATTAATAATTATTTGATATTAACTAATAGCCATTAGATAACGGCTATGATTTGTCTCATCCGATCTAATCTCTCTCTCTCTCTCTCTCAGTTCTCTTCTCTCTCAACTCGATCTCTGTCTCAACCTTGCCACCACTCTCACTCAACCTTAGCCGCTCTAATCTCTCTCTCTCTCTCTCTCTCTCTCTCTCTCTCTCTCTCTTGCTCGATCTCATTCATACCTCATTTCTTTGCAGATATGTTGGAATTTGAGTTTCAATCAAAGATGAATCAGAACATGGGTAAGTTGTTGGGATGGCTACGACTTGGGGCAAATTGGATTTGTGAGGTTGGGTGAGGATTTGGGGAGTCAGTTTTGGCTGAGTATGGCCGGGGTGAAAAGGTGGGTTGGTATTGATTGTTATCAATGTTTTGGGGTAGGTTTGCCTTTTGTTAAAGGTGGTCCTTGTTCTCCCCACATTTGCCAACTTCTACACATAGCTCTCGACTCGTCTCACGAAGGACTAGTTGTAACGTCCCGAACCAATTTTTAAAGAAAATAAATGAAATAAAAGGATTGAATAAATTGAGTAATTAAAATAAACAAAAAGGAATTTAAAATGGATTTAAAATAAGAAAATTGGAATTTAATATTAATTTATTAATTAAAGGGCATTTTGGTCCACTTTATTTTCGGACGAGAATTTGGCGAAACGAGTTACGCCATTGCGTCCGTCTCATCGAAACTAGTCCGTTGGCGGGCGGCACGTCTCGATACGAGCTACGTAACGTAAGGAGGACATAATGGTCATTTCCAAATTTGTTGAAAACCTAGAAATACCCCTCATCCAATTAGAACCCGATTTTTTTCTCTCTCTCTCTCTCCACCGCACGACCCTCACTCGCTCTCTCTTCGATTCTCGATAGCATAGTGAACGCAGTGGCCGAGATCGACGGATTGGAAGCTCTCCTCCATCAGGTTGTAACCCACCTGGATCGGAAGCTATCTCACGCATTTGCGAGACGCGATCGTGCAACTTCCGCCAAAATCACCATCTTCGCGGCAGATATTAGGTCACCATCTTCGACGGCTCCGCCACCAAAAGGTAGCTCTCTACCGCTTATCTTCATTTTGGGGTTATTTGGGAACGATTAGGCGTTTTTCGTAGCTAGATCTAAACCTAGGTTTTGGCCGATTTTCGATCGTGAATTCTGGCCAGTTCACGGTCGGTTCTTGGCCGGTTCGTGGTGGTTCCGAACCCCCCTGGTGGTGGTGATCATTTTGGTATAAGGGTTTATGCCAGATTTGGAGTTTGGTGGTTGGCCGGATTTACTCTACACACCCAAACCCACGGTGGCGCGTGTGGCGGCGCGTGGGTCAGGGTGTGGAGACGGTTCTCTGTTCTGTTGTGATCCTCGTGTTGTCGTGAGCGTGTACGTATGTTCGGATTCCGATTCAGACGTCGTTTGGACCTCGAACCAATGTACGCCTATTATGCGTTGTTCGGGTTCGATGGGTTCGGACCGTTGGATCGAATCCGAATTCACGATGTTGTTCCTCGTGTTTTTAGGATCGTATAGGAATTGACAGATCGTGGATCGGAGCCCCGGATGCTCCGAATCAATGACTTAAAGCTTGAATTAAACTGTAATCGTCCGATCGTGCGATCGTGAGCAATCCAACCGTTCGATCTAGACCAAACTTTCAGGACACGTTGTCTATGCCGTGTTGAACCTGCAGGAACTTTCGGATCTAAGTTTGGAGGTCATGGGGCCCACGGGCCCAGGTTTGACCTATTCAGGATAGTTTGACCAAGTTTGACTAGTGTTGACCGAGGGTCTCCCGAGGTCTCTTTGTAATTCTACGAACGTAGTTGACTTTGTTGGACTTATAGGAATGTCAGGATCCATTTGGAGGTCATGGGCCTCGAGGGCCCGGGTTGGCCGAAACGGGATGTTTGACCGCCGGTTGACCGTGAGTCTTCCGGGACGGTCCCACTTGTTAAAAGACGTAGTTTAACCCTAGAAACTCTCCGTACGACGTACGTGTTTACTTTGAGTCCCGGAAGTGTTAAGGTTTTGTTTTAAAGCGTTCGGTTCACTGTATTAATTAAATCCTCGTATCTATCGCTTTAGGTACTCTGGCACCGCATACGTAGCGGGCGGTACCCTTTTAGGGTTATGTAGCGTGGGACCAACGGTGAGTGGACATTGTTTTCAACGTGCATGATTTTAAAGAATTGAATGCAATGCATGAATGGGATTTGATAATTGTTTTAAATCTTGGTTTTGACTTTTGATGAAGTCATTTTGATGGATTTTGCATTTGAGGTTTATGCATGGTTTGGGTTTCCAGTTTTTATGTGGGGCCCTGATGGTTATGTTTTATGATTATGTATACTTTTGAGTATTGAATGAGACGTAGTGAGGTCAGGTGGTTTTTGGGTTGGATTTGGGTTATATATTTGAGCTATTTTTAAGCTTGGAATCTTTATATTGTTTTAAATCATGGGATTTTCGGGTGAATTTAATAACTTGAGTTGAGCTATATTTTAAGAATCGTTATGTGTACTATATATACCTATATTTTGGGTTTTGGGTTACGGACGTTTTAAACGTCCGGATAATTATGTTAATGGGTTATTATATATATATATATATATATATATATATATATATGTATGTATGTATGTATGTATGTATACTTTGATAAATGTCGGGCATGGATTATACTTTGAATATATATTTTGAATATGGAGTTTTGGGGACGTTTAAACGTCCAGACGTATATGTATACGGGATTGGACTTTCGGTTGGGTTTTTAAGAATCGTATTTATAAATTGAATATTATTATGTTTTGGTTTTGATATTGATATTTGGGACTTATGTTGAATTTGGGTTTTGATTTGTCGCTTTCTCAACTTGAGATTTTAATATGATATGACATGCTTGACTTGAGCATTGATTTAGATTGGAATATGGTTTTGGATATGGTTTTAAATGAATATGACGTTTTAATTGAATAGGGATTGATATGCGGTCATTTGACACTTATGATTATTTTGAATATGGAAATATATGTTTGGACGATGATGTCCTGATTTTGAGTATATATATTGGTTAGTTGGCTGATGGACTTGTATATGTCCTGGTGTCCGATGTTTTGGGGTTGGGTACATGTGATTGATTTGGGAATTGGAAAGTGATTGGTTATATATATATATATATATTGATTATTGCATGGCGATTAATGTGAGTGCAGTTAGCACCTTGTTATGTACCTTCCTGTTCTTATGATATGGTTACTTGAATATGGTTCGATCCGGTGCATGCCTTAACGGGGTGTAGCTGTAAACCCTTAATGGGGTAGTCTGCGCGTAGGACTTGTTTCGGAGGTATGGTAGTGAGGTTTCTACCATATAGGCCTTTGAGTTTAGTTCCATTTGGACGGCTCAACCTTGGGCATAGGGTCTCGAGGAGGCTGTACCTGTGTCCAGTCAAATGATCCCCTGTTGGATTGTTTCCCCAGTACACGTGTTTTGGTGTTGAGGTTCTATATTACTATATGTATGTATTATTATCTTCATATTGTATTTCTTTTAGTGAGGATCATTCCTTGCTTGTGTTGCCAACGGGCATGTGGTTGTCTGTGAGTGGGAAGATTGGGAAACAGTGTACTTGATTTTACTTGATACTTGTTATGTTATGTTTTTGGGTTTTGAATCCCGAGACTAGTTTCTTACATATTTATAAATGATTTGAACTACAATTAATTTCTATGTTGTTGTCGAGTTTGGTTTTCTCAGCTTGAGCGAGATCTTTGGTATTTTAATGTGGTTTTACCTTATGGGAACTTTATTCCATCTTTATGCTTATAAGGTTAACAAGTTCTTCTGTTTATGTTTTTACATACCTACATGGGTTTGATTTGGGAAGTTATGCCTCGGGAAAAGGAAAAAAAAGGTTACGTGTTCGGAAAGGTTTTGAAATGGATTATTATCCTGTGACTATTTTGAGATATCGTTGTTTTTGAATCAAGTACGTATATAGTGAATTTCAATTACATGGTTTGCATTGTTTTGAAACGATGGGGTTAGTACTTTGACTTAAGTATTGAAAACTTTGTTTTTGTCCACTCACACTCTTTCTGTTTTGCGCCCCACCGGCCATAGTCGTTGCTTCGACATGGTCGGCCGAGCGCTCCTCTTCTCGAGCTTCAACTTGATTGTAGGACTTTAGGTCCCTTATCTTAAACTTTGAATCATGTTGTTTATACTCGAATACTCTTAGATTGCTCTGTATCACCCATTAGGGTTGAATTTGTTGGCAGGAGACTGTTATGTATATTGTATGCATGTTGGCGGTTGGGATATTCTATTATGTTTCTTGTTTGACGAAGTTGAAGTTTTTGGGATTGTTCATATTTCAAGGGAGACTACGCCCGATTTTCGGCAGAAGTCTTGGGCCTTTTCTCTTTTGTTTCGGGAAGAGGGAACTTGTTTAGTAAGTGGGTCCAACATGGGTTGATGTCGGAACAACCACGAGTGGTCCGCGCGGTTCCGGCGTAATTCAGGTTGGGTCTGTCACTAGTCCAGATTGAATACTCCATCCTTATCTATTTTTTCCGAGTTTAAACCGTTATTTCGAGGTCATCGACCGAGTTTGCAATGTCACCGAGATGCAGTTAACCGCAAAAAAGGTCGATTTGCGGTTCCAAAATAGGCCAAACCACAAATAGTCGGTGGCTTCGATTTCGCCCAAAAATTTCGGCTATCAGACCGCAACCAACACTAGTAATACCGGTGTTACGTGGTTGGTGACTTTGTGCTGAAGAGCAATTGGGAGTATCACAAGGGGAGTGCATTTAGAGCCGTCCTTGGCCCAAGGTGACCAGGGCTACGACCCGAGGCCCAAAGCTAAGGGGATGCCCAAGATTTTTTTTTTTTTTAAAGCATATGTATATGTTTATATATAAAAACATTTAAAATAAAAGAGAGAAGCCAAACAGCCTATTAGCCGAACCTGTACTCAAAGAGGAAGCCAAATCAATCACTTTTTATATTCTCAAGAAACATACCGAGGAAGCAAAGTCAATTATTAATTATATAAATAATATAAACAAAATAAATAAAACATGGGGAAATCAACAGACCTTAGCCATAAAAAGAAAAAAAAACCTTTGCTAACGTATCAACCTTCTCGAAGTTCATTATGCAAGCAATTTTTTTTTTTTTGTGATTCTCGTCTTCTCCAACACAAAGTTGGAAAACAAATCATCCACAAGCTAGACCAGTGCCTTTCTTTGAAGGTAATTTTTTTTATATATAGATAGATATAGAATCTATATGTAAATTTTTTGTAAATTGTAATACATATCTTTATTAACTTTTTGTTTAATTATTTGATTCAGCATAAAACTTGGCTGGGATTCTTGTTCTTCATAATTGGACATTTCAAGTGGAAGAAAATATGCTAAAAATCTAGTTTTTATTGTTCTTTGTTAATTAGTTTTATTGTTTTTTATTGTGTTGTGTTTATTATAAAAATTAAAAAATGTTTCCTAAGAAACAACTTTTCGGAAATCTCAAGAGACAAAGAAAGAAAAAAGAAGAAGAAATTGCCCAAAGTTTAAGAGGATCTTTGAATAACTATTTCGTTACCAAGTGATATTACCAAAAGAAGCATATGAAACAGATAAACCATGGACATTAATTAAAATTCGTGAGTTTGTAAAGAGTGTGGATATGTTTCCTAATAATGCAATAGTTGCTTATAGGGTATTATTGACTATACCGTGGACTGTGGCATTTGCTGAAAAAGTTTTTCTAAATTAAAATTATTGAAATCTTACTTGCGGACCACCACGACTCAAGATAGGTTAAATGGTTAGCAATAATATGCATTGAAAAGGATATGTTAGAAAACATTAAATATGATAGTATAATTGATGATTTTGCTTCTAAAAGTGCAATAAGAAGACATTTTAAATGATGTTTTGTGGTTGAGATTTCATTGCTATTTTTATTTTGTACGTACATGTGATGATTGTTTACTTTGAATAATTGTGGAGGATGAAAAGAAGATTGATCAAATCAAGAAATGCTTACGGAGATTGGGGAGGAAGCATGTAGACTCGAGATATGTGGTTTTTGTTTTTGAATGCAATGTTTACAATGTGGGGTACTTTTTCCTTCGTTTGGGGTTTTGTCCCATTGGATTTTTCTCAAACAATGTTTTAATGAGGCCCCAAAATGTTCTTCCTTATCTTTTGTAAATTATTATAATTTTAATAAAATTAATTAGTTGAGAAATTTTTATTTTATTTTAGTGTTTAATTTGTCTAAAGGAGCACACTTGAGAAAATTTGCCTTGGACCTTAGAAAACCCAGGACCGGCTCTGAGTGCATTTTTGGTATTGCTAAAGTCGTTACACTCTCAGACTAGTTTGGCATTCTTTGTGCTTTTAAAAAAGCCGCTTCGCTATCTTTGCGAAAATAATCATTGTGAAAAAAAAAACAGCTAGGCGTTTGGTAAAATGTATTTGAAAACTGTTGTGAGTAGTCAAAGTGTTTGGTAAATTTTTATCATAAGTGCTTTTAGTATGTATAATGACCGAAAAGGACATGATGATGAAACTATTTGTTTTTCTTCATTCTTTTTCTACTTTCAAAAAAAGAAAACAAACTTCACAACATAAAATTTTTATTTTTTTAATTTACACTTTTTTAATCAAAAATTGTAATTTACAATTAGCACACATTTTTACTATAAATTATAAATTACTATTGTAAAAAAGTAGTTCTAAATATTGTTATATTAATAATAACAATGTCTTTGGAGGCCTTCAGAGAGGGTTAGCATAACAAATATACAAAAATTGTTCAATTTTAACATGCCTCAATAGATGACTACAATATAAAAGACGCTAATTAGATGCATTCATTAAACTTGTAGTGATGCTATTTCTCAATGCTTCCATCTCTTGTGTTCCATTGTCATGAAGACTATGAAGTTCTTGTTGTACATCAACATCCCCACGTATCTCTTCACGCCTATTTTGGAGGGCTCTTCATTCTTTGTTGAGCCCTATAACACCAGTAGAAGCGTTTTTGTTTGCATATGCTTTTTCTATTAAAACGTTCGAGGCTTTTTTATGGACTCTGTTCAAACCAAGATTTTTATCTAGCTTATAAAAGAATAGAATGCAGAAATGCCACAGCTCAAAGCTGCAATCTAGGACTGAACTGTTGTATCACATTGTGCTAATCAAAATAGCCACATTGTATACAGAATGATATATTTTATTTCATTTCTTTACATCAACCATAACCAAAACGTAGGTGATAGCTAGCTTTATGGGAGCTAATTAAAAATATGGTCGAGATCGATACATTATCTCTTCCCTATCAATGAAATGCTCCATCAACTCTTCTCTTGCAAGACAAAGCAATCTTCAGACTTGCCGAATAAGTCATAGCGCCGTTTGGCAACATAATCATAGACAATCTCTCTCAGAGGAGTTGGGATGACCATGAATGCGCTTCAAGCAGAGTAAGGGAGAGGCAAGTTTGACAATACTTTCAGTGCAGTTGCAAAAACATATAAACTGAGAAATTTAGACCACATTTTCAAAAGCTTACAAGCAAAAAATATGAGATGCAGGCTAAAAGGAAAAGCACTTGCGACTGACATGATTTGCATTCATACATTCATATGCATAAAAATCTGCCCAAATTCTATTAGTTTATCATGATTAAAGTCTTGTTCACTCAAAGCCAAGAGCCAAAAGTTTCTCTCAAACAACAAAGTTTAGAACTATAACTATGCACAGAATAATGAGTCAAGTTTGAAACTAAGTTTCTTGCTATGATTTTTATCAGAAAAAGAAAGAAGAATCCCTAAAATCTTAAAGACATCCATTCTGAGGAACCTAATGGTATCAACCTTCAGAAATTGTGTGGATGTAAAGTTCAAAAGTGTTCCTCTGCGTTTTCAATTATTATGGCCAAAGCAACCAATCAGGGCTTGACACATCAAAGATTAGGTCTTGTTTCATAATTTGCTAAAAGTCTGTAATTAGTCCATTTATTTTCTTATGCAGCCATTTTCACTAACAGCGAAGAAAAAACATCTGGAGATAAGAAAAAAGGACATAAATGATTGATCAAATAAGCTTCTTATTCTATCTTCCACTAACAGCTAAAGTATGTATGCACTTCAGATCTCTCTCTCTCTCTCTCTCTCTCTCTCTCTCTCTCTCTCTCTCTCTCTCTCTCTCTCTCTCTCTCTCTCTCTACTTTTGAAGCTGCTAGCAGAAGCACTACTTTTTCCCCTGTCATTATGGGGAGGTTTGTTTGACTCCGTAAGCCAAAAGCTTTTCTTGTGAAAGTTTCATTTTTTAAGCTTAAAGGGTACTTCCAAAAACTTATAATTCAAAAACAACAAATTAACAGAATTTGGTCCACCAAATATTAACTCAAGCTTTAACAAAACTTAAAATTGAAATATGCAGGTCATAAGAGACTGATCAAACTAATTTCACAATCCTAAGGACCTAAGAAGCTGAGAGCTGCTGGGACTTGTTAAGGATCACACCCTCATATTTGACTTGGAACCATTTCATGGCATCATCTTTGGTGACCCTGTGCTGGATCCCAACACGAGACTGGCTTATGTCTTCTTCTACATTATTGAACATTGTTCATATATTTGACAAAAACCAGAAAACCAGAGACCAAAAAAGCATCTAGGACAGACAACAGAGGACCCAAAACTCCTTACTAAATCCAAAAGAATATACAAGCTACCAACAAGAAAACAACCAAATAGCAGTAGATTTGACCCAAAGGCCAGTTGAAAGAAAGTTTCAGAGAAAGCGAAACAGAGAGAGAAGTAGATCTGACCCAAGAACACAAAGCCCCCAATCTCATAGAAACAAAATAAAAAACCTAATTTCATAACATGTATAAACCCAAAAAATCATAAATGTAATGAAAAGAATGAACTCACTGATGAGAGCAATTAACTTCCTTGTTGAGACTTGAATTTGAGGTGCAGTGGGAGGAAGAAGAAGAAACGTGAAACTTTGAGAGAGAGTGAAGGTCTGAAGGTCTGAGAGAGTGAGCGAGAAAAACCCAAATAACCGAGAGGGTCAAGCGCTGTCATTTTGCAAAATATTTAGGGGCATTATAGGAATAATGAAAAATTCATTAATAAAAAACCGGCTCTTTTTTAAGCTGCTTTTGAAAGTTGGCTTTCAGCCACTTTGAGAAATTGCTTTTTATGAGGATTGTTTTTAAAATAAGCTTTTTTTTTTGTTTACCAAACACCCAAATCATCCTAACTTTTTATTAAAGCTGCTTTTTAAAAAATTTAAGCAATGCCAAACCCCACCTCAATGTGCTCTTTCAGAAGCTTGTGGTGGATCAAAACGTTGGGTTGAAGGTCTATTTGCAAATTACATATCCTTTGG
This sequence comes from Prunus padus, assembly GCA_024362665.1. Taxonomy (NCBI): domain Eukaryota; kingdom Viridiplantae; phylum Streptophyta; class Magnoliopsida; order Rosales; family Rosaceae; genus Prunus; species Prunus padus. Next base: position 25,369,832 of record JANFAM010000016.1, on the reverse strand, counting down.
ACCCACTTTTTTTTTTTTTTGGGTTGTGACTCACTTTGACAGAAGCTCCCTTAAGGCCCATGGCAGCTGGTTTTTTTTTTTTTTTTTTTTTATCAAAATAGACCAAAGATTTGGATGCCTTCGCCCATACCGAAGCTCGTGGCGTGGACTCTTCCTCTGCTTCGGCAAGCTTGTGGGCTTCAGCAAGACGGAACAAAGCTACTAAACCAACAAGGTCCTAACATGCTTCGTTCTTATTCATGGGCTACCGTTCGGCACCCATGACAACAAATTATTCAGGACACCCAAACAAGTCCAAGTCTGGTATGGAATTGTCATTAGCACACTCGGTTGCCCATCAGTAAACAGGTTTCCTGAACGGCAAGTTGACGACAAGAGGGACTCTAAATGACAAAACTTCTCTCTGTCAAAATCTCTCAAGAGACCCAAGCCCTCCAAGCTGATCGGCACTTCCCTTGCAGATCATAATTCGCCATAATTGTATCATCATCATCGTGCTATCCTATCTCGCTTCAGCCTCTTCACTATATCCATTATTTTCATGCTCACACTCATCATCATAACTGACCTCAACATTGTCCTCATTTAACCGCTGCATATCACCCTGACCTCAAAATTTACCTCAAAATTTGCTGTGGCAAGGTGCTGTTCAGCACACTAATATTTTGGAATGCCTGAAAAGCTCCGAAAATTTCTGGAAAAAATTGTCCAGTTTTATTTCTGTAATTTCTAGTGTCACTACAAAAAAGTTGCTCATAGGACACTAGTGCAATAACTGTAACTTCACAGGTTGCTGCGTGCGAGTGTAATCACTGCCCATGTGATGGTGAACTTAGCAAATGGTGATGCAGGAAGTAAGGTTTGATCCTTTCCCTGCATTGGCAGTTCAGAAGTCATCATGTTTTTCCCGAATTGTTAGCTCAATACTCACAAGCATGCATGGTTACAGGTAATATGGTTTTCTTTTTTTGTTGAAACGAAACATTTCGTCTATATTTGATTGATTTTCCAACTCAGCTGCATCTAATTTCAATTTTTTCATTCATAGTCTTCTACTTAACTTCTGGTTGCAATAAAGTGCAAGCTAAAGATTTTGTCACTTTCTTAGGGTTTTGATCAATCACTTGTGACACTTTGGTCAGAACATAAAAGATTTATTTAAAATGTTAAAAACAATTTAAAACATAAAATATCAAATGTCCATGCACAACCACTTACCGACAAACCACATCGTCGGCCAGTTTTGTCGCCAGAAGCTCGTTGGCAAAATTCTACCCGACGAAAAAAGATTTTATTGCCATAAAATACTATGTTATTAACAATGCTATTTGTACCACCTTTATTTATTTATTATCTGAAATTTAAACACACAAAGCAACACATAAAAGACACTAGTTACGATAAAAATTGTCACTAGATCTAACACCTACCTTAGGCTTGTCGTGTTTTCACAAAACGTTATGAAGTTTCAAAAATTACACTAACACCTCTAAGTTTTAAAATTACCCGAACACTTTTTTTTAATTAAAAAAAACTTTATTAGATAAACTTCAACAATACAATCAAAGACATCATCACATGACACATAAAGTACCAATCTCAAGAATGCAACAAATTGAAATTCTAAAAACAAAACTAAAGTGGATATAAAAGCCACACTAAAACTATATTGAGCATATGATTAAGAGCTGTAATAAAACATTTCTCAAATGCAACTCCCAAAAAAAAAAAAAAAAACAAGGTGATATTACTTTTTGAAAATTAGTTTCTTCCACGGCATAAAGGGAAATACACATGATATTTTTCTGAGTTCTTGAGCCCTAATATCTTTGAGTAAGAGTAAACTTGCAACATAAGTATCCACATGATTGTCAAGATTACAATCCACTGGCAACGTAACTCTGGTTTCATTGATCATATTCGTTTGAAGATTGTATATAGCCAGATAACATCGACCATGCTTTCGGTACTGTACAAGGAGTTCATCATTCATTTTAAAGCCCAACGGTATAGGAGAGCTTCCTGGAAACACAACAGTGTGCAGCTTATTTAAACACTTCTCCTGGAGAATCCATACGCTGATGTGGGAGTGTGGCTCACTTTGCAATAAGCAAACTGACTCCTTGTACGCCTGAATGTCATTGAAACTATCAACAGAGTATAAAAGTCCATCCCAAATAGCCTCTGGCAGCAACACTTTTTCAAATACCTTACTGCCGGTATCGAACGATACAAGATAAAAGCTAAAACCCTTTTCCGGTAGCATAATCCAGTATGCTATCCCATTAGAAACTGCATGTCCAGACTTCCAATCCATGGAAATTATCCAAGGAGGAAGTACACCAATGCTCTTCCAAGAGTGTGTACTTAAACTGTAAACCTCCACTTCCATGTAGTGCTGCCGCAAAATCGTTACCAACCTTACTACTTTATAGTCGTTGAGCCCGGGGTTGAACCCGAATGCAAGAACACAACAATATTCGGATTTGGGAGGGCAAGAAAGGTTGGTGACTGGAAGGCGGACATATTTCATTATTGATGGGTTACATATGGTTACAAGACTATTCAAATCCGGACTGTTAGATGACAGACAAAGTAAACCATTACTTGAACCATATAGCCGTAAATCTCCCATGTCTAAGCATGTTGCCTTAAATGTTTCATCAAAGAAAATGGAATGGCGAATTTTGGGTTTGCCTTCATTGCACTGGAGGCCAACTAGGAAAGTATGGTTATGGTTTATGACATTCCTATTAACCTGTCTGCCAATAAAACACGAGCTTCCAATCAAATCAGTCCATGACTTGCAAACACACATAAACCGACCAAGGGATTTTACCGGTAGTCTTAGTAGGATGTCAATCAAGATTTCTTCGGGGATGTAAATGGAATTCTCGCAGCTTGTGGACTCCATCCTGAGGAAGATATAATAGAGAAATAAGTAAGAAAACAAAATCGGGAAACAAATCTAGACCCATGTGCTACATTCAACCCTAGACCCATGGTCTTTTGTTGAATTTCACCAAAAAAGAAAAAATCGAATGAGACTCTCACTTTTAGTTTTTGTAATGGGAAGTACAGGAAAAAGGAAAGACGTTTGCATCAAGAGGAGATTCTTGTTCGTCAAATATTAAAATGTAGACCATCTTATAAACAGTTCTTCAGCTTTCAAAATCTCATACCAAAACACACATGTAATGTGATAACATAGCTTGCAGCACATATCAAAATCACTTTCAAGAGAGATAAACACGCACACCTACTGTTTTATGTCAAGTAACATCAAAATTTTAACCAATCTTTGTATGCAGCAAAGAAAAATATGAGCAGTGGGAAACTTAGATAGAAGACAAATTGATGTTTCCCGGGAGCAGCAACTCCGTGAAAAGCAAAAACCTATATATGAAGAAACCCAACATATCTAAAGAAATACATCCTTACCTGAGAAGCTTGACTATCGGTTATGAGATTTGAAGACAATGGAAGGTAGTCGGGACCATATATATGGGAAAGGAGAGAGGGCAGGGTGAGAAAAATAAAAAACCCTAACATATATATATATCGGATCCGACCCTCTGCATTTAGAATTCGTACATTTACCTGTATTTCGTGAAATCTAAGTCACCCAAAGAATCTAATTGAAGATATATACACCTTACCTGTTTTAAGATGTTGCTGACCAATCAGAAAGGCTAACTTCCAAGTTGAAAAAGGAAAGGTCAATCTGAACCCACAAAACCTTTCGAACAAATAATATTTTCGATGCAATAAAGATTACATTGGGCCGATTCTAAACCTCTAATTGATTATTACATATGCATATGGGGCTGTTCAAATCCAACAGGTTCATCTGGCAGTCAAAGCAAACTGGATGCTCACATTAAAATCTACATTGTCAAATTGGTTTTCAGTTGGATGCTCACATTCTGATCTAGTATTACAGTACGCATCTATGCGGCAAGCCCAATGGCCCTACATGCTCTCACGTTTATAATTTAACAATTTAAAAGAAAGAAAAAAAACTTGATTAAAATAAAAGGAAAAATATATAAATTGGCACCGGAAGAACCTACATGTTTCTTAAGTGATGGTTTACAATGTCAACATCTTATACAAACGTATGATTTTGTCATCAAACTGCCTGCAGAAATTTGATGAAATAAAGTAAAAGGAAGGTAAACTTATTAGAGTTGGATACGCTATTTACATTTATAATTTGTATTATATTTGGTGAAAATAGACGACAGTCTTCATAATTTCTTTGAGAGTGTGTGATAGTTTGTAAACTTATCGCCCAAAATTATTTGGTATTTGTTTGGGACCAACACACAGAAGCAAAAAACTTTTGCTCCTCCATGGATGAAGAAAGCTGAATGCCAGTAAAAAGTTCCATGAAGGTAATTAAGAAATACTCTAATTGCCACATCTACTTTGCTGCCTTAAACAATAGAGCACCTTGACTTGACAACATTGGCATTTAGGAGCTGATACCAACTTTCGGTATTTTTTTTTAAAAAAGAAATTTTATTGCTGGCAAGAAATCCGAAACACGAACGCCACCATGACGAGATGATGTGCCTGGGTACTTGGAGTGGAGTGGTATCTCCGCGTAACTGTTTATTGCTTAACAAGATGATGAGGTATGGACATAAACCTTGTGTCATAACTAGTGCTATTTATTTGGAAATGTGAATTCTTCTTGATCTCTTGTAAATTGTAACGATGATTGCTGCATCTAATACATTTCTTTGTTGTGCGTAGCCGTTGCAGCACGACCATGTAGCGTAATTTTTAACCCCCCGTTTTGTTGGGTTGTGTGGCTCGGTAGAAGCCATATACGGATGTGAAAGTGGATGTGATCCCACATCGAAGAAGTACCACAATTACCTACAGCTTAAAGTAGGCGGTCCACCGACTCTTCAAGGTGCTCAATGGAGGCCTGATTGTTTTTCATGTTTGAACATATGTTCTTAAACTCCATCTTTAAGGACCGGTTAGCGGCATCAAATCAACAACTTGAGAGAGAGAGAGAGAGAGAGAGAGAGAGAGAGAATGGGGGTACCTTTTTACAGAGATGAAACTGATGTGGTTAATAGTTCATCATTACACTAATATACTTACATTTCCAAAAGTTATCTGCAACTTCCTTTGTATACAAAAGTCAAATTATACATTCAATTTTTTTCACCCGTAACTTAATTTGAGGAAGATGAAGATGATTCAAGCAGCTCTTACGTATGCTCCTTATAGCTTGCTTGTAACGATTCGTCTTTCAACAACTTACGGCTAAGTGCATTTAGCAATGCCCTTGAATATTGACGAGAAGCCATTTTCCAGTCCATGCCAGTTTTCATCATCGCTTTGAACTCTTTGAAACTTATCAGTCCATCCTAGTAAAACACACGCACACAAAAAAAATAAGTAAAACGAAAAGTTGCCATACTGTTATGACGTTAATCCTAAATTCTAAACTCTAAAATGATATCCGAAAGCAGAAAAATTAAGTTGGTACCAGCAGTATTGCTCAGAAAGCAAATGAGTAGGGTTGAGAGTTACCTTGTCCAAGTCAACATCAAATATGATGTCTTGGATAACCTGCTCATTAGCAGGGGCAAGTTTGTCGTCCAGCAATGCTTCTCTCAACTCATCGAACTCAATATAGCCGCTGTCATTCTTGTCAAAGTAGATAAAAGCTTGATGAAGAAGTTCATCGTTGTCTATCTTTCTCAAGTGAACTGACACAACAACAAATTCGTCACAGGTCAGTGTGCCTGTTCCATCACCATCCGCCTTTTCGACATATACAGGAAGGTTGTTAGATAAGGAAATATAACACAATGATAATTAAGAAAAAATTGGATGATGGCTACTATAAGTAAAAGACATGCAGAGCAACAAAGGGCATTCATGAGGATATATATGCGTAATACAAATTGAAAAGAAAGCTCAATTCATAAGTTCTGAATTTTATATTTTCAGAAGTTTTGAAATTGATAGAAAGTGAATGTGGAAAAGAAAATAAAAAAGTGAAAAGGTGTCAAGCAAATAAACTCACAGCATCCATTAACATCTGCACATCAGGATCAGTGACATGGTGTCCAATCTTCACAAGACCATCTCTAAGTTCTTCAAAAGTCAAGTTTCCATTGTTATCAATGTCTATCATATTGAATAACTGTCTGATTCCATCTATTTGATCGTCCAGCAAGTTGTCAGCCACCACCTGAAGCGACAAACAATTCAAGTTAATAATGCTCGTACAAGAGCTACCTTTAGCAATTATGTGACAGAAAAGTTATTTGGGAACTTGCTCTGAGAACTTTCTTCTTGAACTTATTCATCAATGAGAACTGCTTGATCCTTAATGTGACATTTCCTCCCAGAGGAACATTGGGAACTTGATTTGCATTTCGTATCCAGGGATGATCTTCATATCGGATGCCAGAAAATTATTAGTATAATTTTTACGCCGTCCAACTCAGAATGATTATGTGAAGGAAAAGTAGACATTGCAATGGTAGTCAAAAGTAAAACACAGCATGCTGCACATTCATTTGGAGAAAAATTATACAGGAAGCTAAAATTATATGAGCATTTGAGCAAAGAAAAAGAAAAAAGAAGAGTGTTCCATACTTGAGCAAAACAGATTGCAAAAATGCTCTATAAATTTTGTATAAAACCAAACCTCTATAATTATTGTTTATCTTTTATTACCTAATTAAGTCCTATTTACATGAATAGATCTACTGGCTCAAGTATGTCAAATGGGGATTGCTAGTCAATTCTCTATTTTGGACAACTGGTAAGTATAGTTTCTCAACCTCCTTATTTCTGAGATTTCCACAAGCATATTTAAAAATTCACATACCAAGGACTTCTTCAACTCCAAGCCTGTTGAAAGGATTTGGATCAAGCATTCTCTTCACTACTTCTTTTGCTTCCTCAGAAACCTTTTTCCATGCCTCCCTCTCGAAATCTATGTTACCCCCAACGATTGCTTGTGCAATTCCTTCCTCAGTTTCTGGACTAGGTATAAACACAACATTAGAAGGGACTCTGGAAAATTATATCACACCCATTTTGTGCACATATCATATGAATTGAAGTTAAACAGATATATCAGAATCAAACGTAAATTTAACCAGATAAAAAATTGAACATTGATTTACCTGCCCAAAATGGTGGAACTCCACAAAGTAGGATATAAAGGATAACCCCTGCACTCCAAACATCAACTTCAGGCCCGCAATTGCGCCGTAAGACCTCCGGAGCCATATAATATGGACTTCCGACAATTTCACTGAATCTCTGACCTAAATTGGGAAGATTGTGCATCAGTCACATGAAAACCTAGAAAGCAATGAAACAGAACCAAAAAAATAAAAAACAGAGGAAGGAACAGAAGTCATGTTTTGAAAGGTACGTACCTTTCTCAAAAAATATAGAAAGGCCAAAATCAATTGCCTTTAACTGAGCATTTTCACTGCTATCTGCAACAGGTCCCGATGTATCACTCCATTCTGGTGGCATACCTGCAAAAATTTGACAAAAATCATCATTGCAAACCTCAAGAATAACTAAACTAAAATCAAAAGTTTACCTTGCAAACCTCAAGAATTGTCCTGGTGACAGTGGCGGCAGCGCGCTCTGTGTAATGCCCTTTTGCCACAATCCTATCGAAGAGCTCGCCGCCTTCGCAAAGCTCCATTACAAGATAAACTGCCTCTTTGTCCTCATAAGCCTCTTTGAAGCTGACAATATTCGGATGCTTAGGCAAACGGCGCATGATCTCAGCCTCCCTCCTCACATCCTCGACCTCAATCTCCGTCTTCAGCTTGCTCTTCGATATCTTCTTGCATGCAAATGACTCCCCCGTCTCCCTGTGGGTGCATTGGTGGGTAATTCCAAACTCCCCTCGCCCCAATTCCTTGCCAAACTCGTACTTGACGAAGATGTTGTCCCCTGAGGTCTTGTCCAGCACCCAGATGATGCTGCGGTGGTGGACAGCGGCCGAAGCCACCACAGAAGACTTGCGTGGCGAGTCGTGTACGCATTGAGGCAAGGGTTTGATGATGTCTTTGGTTCGTCTATGGTAAACGCCTGCCTTCGAAGGTGTGCATACGCAGCTTCCCATGGGAATGAGGTCGGGGTAATTTGGTCAATTAAGTTTTCAACACCGCATGGGGAGAGAGAGAGAGAGAGAGAGAGAGAGAGAGGAGCAGAATTCTAGAAAGCGAGAGATTGATGACGCACACTAATTTTGGGACATCTTTGCGTTTGGGAAATAGTTTTTGAAAAACAGTTCGTTTCGGTTTTAAGGCTCCCGCCAATTCCTAATTAGAGTCGTTTGGTTACAGTCAGATTTGACGGCAAAACGTTAGTATTGTTGTCCTTCTCTTGTGGACTCGTCCGAAGTAACGCCGTCAACCCAAGTCAAGTATGGTCTTTTTTTTGGTCTGAAAGATGAACTGGTCTAGGTGGAAGAAAAACTTCTTAATTCCAAAAATAAATGATAACAAAACAATCACCCTTGCCTGTTTCTTTTTTTCCGTTTTCTCCTTGATATTTTGTTTAGAAATTGAAGGATCCTTGAAAATATACAATCTTAGAGCATCTCCAAGAAAGATCTCATATTCAATATGTCATATTTCAATTTGATGGCTAATGTAGCAGTTAAATTTAGAAAATTGCGTTCATGTAGAGACTACCATTAAAAAAAAATATACGAGTTTTGCGTTGTTGTCAAATTTTCTGTCAACAACTCTAGCCTTAATTCCATATCAAATTTCACACATAGGTTGGAAATGTCACTTGTTGTCTGTTACCATTCATTTATTGTCAACTTTCTGTTACCATTCATTTGGAAATAATATCACGATTAGAGAGAAGACGCTCTTAGAAAGCAATAACACATCGAAGTACATGCATTAAACAAATAGCTTCAACTCTAATTGGTACTTCATATAACCATCATTCTTTAAATGTTACAAGACTTGTACTCGACTTCAAGTGTTCATGGGTTGGATTCGACAGAAACACATATTTGACATAATTTGTTAACACAAAACATAGATAGGTTGAGTTTAGTTTTATTGGCATGAGTTAAAAAATATAGTTGTATGGTCGGCATGTATGGGCACATTATCATGTTTGGAGAATATTGTTTTATGGCGGACAGTTAGCATGTGTTAGGAATGATTTAGGCCACTAGTTCATCTTTATCTCCATATTTTTATGGAGCACTTTTGCTTTGACTTAAATAGAATTTATGGGTTATCAATAATTCAATGTATTTCTATTCTTCTCACAAGGAGGTACATATACAAATACAAGCCTATATCTAGAAAATAAATACAATAAAGAAAATGAAATAAATACAATCCTGATCAAACCAGTATTCCTATAATTACAAATCAATTATAATAAAAACAATAATTATGATTCCTATTTTAGAACTGGATTCACTCCAACACTTTGTAATGTGCATATATTAACCTCCCCATTTGGAGGAATAATAAGAGAGAAAAACTACACTGCATTTGACAAGTTTCAAACACAAATGACATAGTTTGGCACGATCGACAAAGTTGTTTAACGAAGAAAATCATTCATTTATCTCATTTCTTAATATGCATGTGTTTGGCTGGATATGTCTAGGAATGCCGAAGGGAAAAGCCCTTGGTCCTTTTAGGATGAGTGCACCCTGCACGGCGGCTTGCACTACTAGGGTTGCAGCCCAGCTTGAATCGAATGTCTAAGATGAGCCCTAACTCGATTCTTATCAAGCGTTTTGATATAAACATACCGAGTGCTCATCTCAAGATTTCATTTGTAGCAATTAAAGGATTGTAGTTTCTTTTTTTAAGCTTGTGATTAAGGACTATCTCTTAAAATTGTCTATTTTACAAACTGAAACATCACGTGACAATGCATGTCGAACACGTGCATGGTTGCAATGGAGTATTGCCAGGATCAGGAGATGGTTTGGAAAAGAGAGGAGAAGAAAGTTCTGGGGTTTGGTAAAAGAGATGATCGGTAAAAGAAAGAATTAATTTTTCTTCCAAAATTAAACTATTGCTTGTATAAAAAAAATTTATTATACTCCTAAACATGTTCATCATATTCACTTTCTTTCTTCTCGCTTCTCTTTTAGACATGGACAGTCGCACATATTTGATACCATATAGGGAAAATCTAGATATACATAAGCATAACAATTAGAAGAAGAAAAAAAAAACCAAAAAGAAAAATTTACCTCTAGCTAGGTGTTTGTTCGTCAAGTTTTATAACCTTCAATTACATATGGAGTTCTTTGGTACATCAATGCCCCAGTACATTACCAAATTTTGGTGAGTTATGACCATTGTAGTGGTTTGGAGCAATTGCTCCCTCAAGAAAGGTCATAGGTTTGAGTCCTAGTATCTGTGTTGTATGTATGAGTTTAGTATATAAATGAGTTTTTTTTCATCTCGACCATACTTATAAACTGCACGATTCTGCATATTTACACAAGAATATAAATTATTGAGCTGCTGACACTAAATTACAAAAAATTTATTAGGCTAAAAGCGCTACATGAAAGTGGATGCTTGTGCTTAATGTCCCATACATTGATGTATTGTAGAATTTTACTTACATATGAGCCTAATTGGTAAGCATGTATGATTAGATCATCAAGCACATGATAAATTAAAACAACTAGGAGATAATAACTTTGAAACATAATAAAATAAAATTAGGTTTTACTACATTTTAGCCATTCGACCAAAAAAAGAACTACATTTTAACCCTTGAGATTTGGAGGTCCAGTGATTAAGAAAATTGTGTTCTTATTGTTTATTTACTAACTTAAGCATCTAAGTGTCTTTAGGCATTCATTGGCAGTCAATTTTTTTATTTTTTATTTATAACAAAAATGCCCTAGACGGATGATGGGTGTGGGCTCCATGCTCTTCATATGTGGGCCATTCTTGGAATCGTCATCATTTAACGGTTGATTAGACAGTCTAAGAAACGAAAAGTAAAGCAAATGATTCACTAGTATAGTGGTTTTGAGTAATTACTTCCTCAGACAAGATCCTTGGTTCGAATTCTAGCATTCATGTAGTGTGTGTAAATTTAATATACTATTGTCTCTCTTAATAGAAAAGCTCCTCTAAAAAAAACAAGTAACGAAGAGTAAAATTAGTTCAATCCCAAAATAACATAGCGCAATGTATGAAAATTGAAACCCGATAACACATTTAGATAATACCCCAAACCTCATGTTGTAAAATGCAATTAACTCATAAAATTACAGAGACTTTCCTAACTGAAGTGTGAGAATGAACGCCCCAACCTCTCTCTTCCTCTGTTTTTAGTGCATACAGCCAAGAAACTCCTAACATTTTCTGCTCCAAGCCTGCAACAACAATTGTTAACGTCTTATATTTATCATTTCTTAGACTCCTTGGCTGGCTTCTCAAAACTCCCAAACCTCCTCCTGTCTCTCAAATTCCTCCAACTTTCTAGCTTTTGAGTTTCTCAACTTCTTGGTTTTATCTCAGTTTCTTTGCTTGAAGAACCGAAAGGTTCTGCCAATTTTCTAGCTTATGTGTTCATTTCCTTGGTTTTTTTTTTATTTTTTTTTATTTTTATAGCCATATTTCTAATTACATTTGCCATTGAAAATACGTACTACTGCCATATTTTGTTTTCGGAAGCTTTTTTTTACGTTCAATTCAATGGCAAATTTATAATTTGATTCACCTTTGGCTGGCAGACATTAAGCATATACTGGTCTCTGTATGTTTGAATATTTCTGCATAAGAGCTTCTTTTTTGTGTAGTTACATATTGGTGACCTATTCAATGGGAGCCTTCTTGTTGACCTATTCTATTCTCATCATCCAAAAGTAGTTGGATTTTGGCTTTGACATTCTATGTTTATATATATTAGATATTCAATTTCTTCAACCTTTGGACTTGGTGTATCTACAGACTTTGCAGGCTGCTGGTCTATGTGGGTGTGTATAATTTACAAATACAAACTCTGAGAGTTGAAAACTATACTTTCTTTATATCATATTGATTAATGTATGATCAATTCATATTCTACATATATCTTTAAACTTTGAGGAACTTGGTTGGGCCCTTTTTATCGCTTTCATTTCTCTTTATATGATTTACATTTGTTGATCTGTTTGGAAGTCTTCTGTGATTGCTGGTCTTAGTAGGCTTCCTTCAACTTTTCCTATCATCTTTCCTCCACTCTTGTTTAAATTTCTTTTTTTCTTTTGGTGTCCAGTCATTAGCAGTTGTCTGGACCTTTATTGTGATATCTTAATGTGACAGTGATCATTGCTGAAAGAAATGAAATTCAGTGGAACATATAGATATTGTGATATTACAAACAAGGTTTCGTCTTTGTCACCAATGAAGAAGATGAATATCTCAGACCAAAGAAAAGATGAGTATCTCAGACGAAGATCAAATGGTGCTAAAAGTGCACCCATTATATTACGTATAACGAAGGCAGGTCCTCGTCTATGCGAAAGCAGCAAGAAGGATGCGGCTGCAGCAGCTTTTTGCCAACCATCAGAAGAAGATCTTGATCTATACAAACAGTTTGGTAACGATAGAGAGTCGATGTGGTTGTCTTCAGATTGTTCATCACCTTCCGCCTTTTTTAGAGAGTATAGGTGGTATGATTCATTTCACTCAAATGAGCTGTTGTTACCGTCTTGGTTGTCATTGCTGACAAGAGAAAATCCTATGGAAGAGGCATCTAATTTGCCTATGCGGAAAACTTCTGGAGATGAAGACAAGAATTTAGAGGAAGATATGAAGGATGAAAAGATAGTTGCTTGGCTACTTAGTTCAGCTACAAGTGATGCAAATGCAAGAGGTTTTTCTGTAACCTCTTCAACTCCTCTTAGCAAAAAATCTGATTCTTCTCAGAGTCTAGATTTCGAGAGGATAGGTTTTCGCATATCGTTATTGAATCTTGATGAAGAGGATAACAAATTGATACCAGGTACAGATCCAAAGTTGGATTGTTTTCTGTCTGATTTTCCAAGTCCATCTTACAAGAGTAATTGGGGTCATGAATTTCAGCCATCTAATCTTAGTAGTGAAGCACAAAGTGGAACATCAGGATATGATTTTTCATCAGTACATGCTTCTGAAGCTGCAGGTTGCTTAGCTCTAAATACTGATGAACCACTTTTCTGGCCGTCCGAACAGAAAATCGATTGGCATTCTGAAGCAACTTGGTGCTTTTCCATGTCACCGCGGAAGGACATAAGTATAAAAACTTTTGGAAGTCCACCAGATACAATTCCATTAAGCCACCATGATAGGAACATAGATCTCCAAGAAGGGCAGAGGAGAAGGCTAGTGTTCAGCTCAGGATCAGCAGCAGCAAAGATAATGGAATTAAAACAAAGATACAACAAGGGTGCACGCAGGACCAATACTTTGCCTTCAAGGTTGAGCAAGGCAACCAAAACTTGTGAGAAAATTGTACCTTTAAACATGAAAGATGATACTCCAGAACTCAAAGATAGAAAAGTTGGTGTAGAAAGACCAGTCGGTATGGTTAAAGATCCCATAGAAGAAGGTTTTGCTTCAAAAGAACTTCCAATTGAGATGTTCTTGGGCCTTGATGAGTTTGACGGGCATGAGGGAGTTGATTCAGAATTTGATAAAGATGGCTTCTCACTGCATGTATCTCTCCGTTAGTTGGATCGTCATGCGTCTCTCATTGAGCAGAGGGCTGGGGCATAAAGTAAAATCTGGAGAATGATAACAAGATTGGTCAATCTTTTTAGCAGATATCTAGGTTCTTATGAGCTTAAATTTGGCTCTGGATGCCACTGTCTTACTATTTTATGTACCTGTTGTTCATTTTTCTTCATGTTTCCTTCCCTTTGTTTCAGGCCAGGATTCATGGCCTCCAATGTATAGAGAAAAATTGATAAATGTATACAGACAACAAGTATTTCTTAAATTGTGTGTTGCTTGAAATGAAAGATGAGGTCGATGAGAGCATAAAATGACAGGCTTCACGTTATCCACACGGAACAAATCACGGCCTAGCTTGAACCTCAACACTCAAATAAAGTCACCTTATGCTCATGAACAACTAATTCACAAGACTAATTCAGCAGAATGTCCTTAGTGTGCGGTTTGCGAGCGTGCCAACCGATGGTCAAAGGGGGTGAGCATGCAATTGATGTAGATGGTGCGCTGGATATGGACATCTTCAAACGACTACAGAGGAGGAAGGAACATTTCTTGATCTTTGGTTCTCCTACTTTGAAGACCAGACTTTTGAAGTGAAAGTGGGTAGAACAGTCCCAAACGAAATAGTGCCCACAAACACAGCTTGTGAATCACATGAAAACAATGATGGTTTTGAAAAACTTTGAAAGAACAAAGCTCTTGGTAGCATGATTGTGGATGTTACAATAAAAAAGCAAAAAAGGTGGATGGTAAAAACATAAATAGACTTATGTTTTACTAAATTATAGGGAAAAAAACATAATTCAACCTATGAATAAGATTATTAACCACTCATCAATCAATCAATAAGAGAAACCTGGAAGGAATTGAACAAATCCGTAATAAAGAATTTCGCATTGAAGCATGATTCGAATCAAACTAACAAAATTACATAGCAAATTGAAGGGTACTAGTAGTTCACCATGATAAGTTGTCAAGTTGAGGAGAAATTTTTAAATGTTCCGGGTACACCACGTGGCTGGTGTACCATCCAATAGACTTAAAACATGTGGACTTACTCTCCAACTTACTGCATTGTTTTTTATGACATATAGACGGGTTGCATTGGAAATATTCTGCATGTCCTACATCTAATGGATGGTACACCAGCCACGTGGTGTACCAGTGAAGAAAGGGAAAGCAGTAGTGTTAAATTGCCCCTTGGATGTTTTTTAATTGACTTCCAAGCCTTTGCATGAACAAATTTGATGAGGATTTGACACACACACACGTATTTAGTGGTATTCCTCTTTTCAATACTTGAAGAAATCTCAATTTCATAACTCATTCCGTTATGATTCAGAATCTTATCCAAGTTCTAGTCGTGCGCCTAATTATGGATTATTTTCCAAGCAGCCAAACCCTAGCATTCACCAATTTCACCATGAGGAACAATTTTTATCAACTACCTACCATCAAGTAATTTCGACCAAAAAAAAACCTACCACCAAGTACACGCGTCAACCATGTGGCCCAAGTTAACGAACACGCCTACCTACCATGTACACGCGTCAACCATGTGGCCTAAGTTGACGAACATTCCGTTCTACACGGCGGGAATGAAACACAACAAAAGTTGACCAAATGTGCCTCCCATTGCCATTCCTCCTCCCAGTTACTTGCTTTGCTTCAATTCCACGAGGACTTCGTTTCCAAATTTACCCTTGAATGTTCTAATATTTGCAAAATGGACACTAAATCCCAGTGGTCATCCCCGAAATTATAGTCAAGTTCCAGTGGTAGTTTAGGGAATTCAGTGTGTTTTACAGTTCGGGTCTGAAACCGAAGCTTCCCTCTTTCTTTCTGTGAAGTTGTTCTTCTTCTTTGGTGTTGACTTTTTGACTTTGATCAGAACCAACCACTACTGCCTCTTTTCTCTGAAATTGCAGAGTTTTGATCTTCGTTTTTTATATTTGGGATTCTGATTTAAAAAGGGTTTGCCTCGGATTCAGATTCTCTTGCTGAATTTCTCTGCTAAATTTGGTATATTTGTCTCCGCTGTAAAGGACTGCAGGTATTATTCTTGCTTTATCTTTTTCTCTCAATTCCGATGTTTCTAATGCAATCGCACTCGCACATGGGCTTTGATTTCTTCTCTTTTTTTTTTCTGCTTTTAGATGTAATGGGTGGTATGGGTTTGGCTTAATTTTCTGCATTTTTTGAAGGTCAATTCAATTCAAGTTTTTTACCATTCTTTGTTTTGGGTACTTGTGTTTGATAATTATTCAATTTATACTTCATTTTTTCATTGGTTTTTATTTTCTTTGTTTTGCTGAATTGGTTAGTGAATGCAAGTAATAGAATTGCCTTTCCTTTGTTGGTTCCTGTTGGAGGTGATTGACCAATTTGTTTGGTAATTGAATTTCTCTTGAAGATGTTGGTTTTTCCCGATTGAATGTAATAGTCTTCCTTGTTCTGAATTTGTCTCCATATGTTAGGCTCCCAATATACCACATTGAAACAATACAACATTGTGGTACAATATATGAACCATGGAGCACCCCTCTCTTACAAGCCGGTTTTGCAAGGGCTTGGCTCATTCCATGGATTCCTATCAATTAGTACAAGAACTGGTTCCTATAAACCAGTGTTAGAATTGGTTTCACCACGCAATTGGGCTGGAGCCTATGGAAGGGGCAACCTATAGGCTGGATTAAAATAGACATTGGTATTATGCATCGGATAACATTGGTCGTTGGTATTAGAAAGTTTTATTGTGTGTATCATTTGTAATGTTGTGGTGCTAATTACTTGACTTCTTATTTCCTTATTGTTTTTTCCAATTGCTGGTCTAATTAACAATACAATATCTTTAACTGCCCCTCAGTATTCTGAGCCCAATATGTCCTTAAACTAGTTCAAAATAATATGTTGTTATTGGTGGTCTAAGTTGGACAAGAAAATAAAAATAAAAAGCATGAAAGAATTGGTTTGCAACTCTGGATTTTGACGAATGCATCATGGACTAATTTGATGTATTGATAATTGCAAGGTTTTGTTTCTAGAGAACTGTCTTCCAGACATCAGGGTACAATGCGTGCACCATCATTGCTTGCACAGTGTTTGCCTGGCTTGGTGCCTCATGAAAAAGGAAGTCATAGCGTGTCTTCTATTTCTGAGAGAGAGTCACATCTCCCTTCACCAGCTGTTGAGATTGTCCCTTCAAAGGTATAATCCTATCCACCTCTTCAACCAGTTGTGTAACCCGATAAAGATAAACTTAATCATTTCATATCAAGGATTTATTCAGTAAAAAGAGGGGTTTTTAGGTTGGAGTTTTTGTTGCAAGAGGGAGGGGAGGTTAACAAGTTTTATTAATTTTCTAACATTGTCTCTTTATATACTGCAGACAGCTCACCCATATAAGTATGCGGGCGAGAATATTGACTTGCAAGGACTCAATGTGTTCAAGGTACATCATTATTCTACTATTTGTTTTGGCATGTTGTAAAAGCATCGTTACTTCATGCCTTTATGGAAGATCAGATGCAGTCTGAAATTGATTATTGATTATAAAAGATAAAAAAAACATTGCTAGTGGTCTATCTGTGGATTGTAATCTAATACGCAGCTGGCCCAATTGTTTATTAGCATTGTTCTTATGTATCAAGACTCTGATTTATGAGGTGTTGCCCTAATATAATGTTGAAATAAGAGATTTCTATTACGTGTAAAGTGATCTTTACACTTTTTCCATGTTTCATGGTCTCTTCTATAAGTCTCTTCTGTTTTGGTACGAAATATCGTTGATTTTCCCATGTGTCGTGCTTAAAAAAAAAAGAATATGTTCTCTTTTAAATTGGAGGTATATGGATTTGATTAAATGGCTTTTGGCATGTAGCTTGTATTACCTTTGTGGAAATATTAATGTCTTGATCTTGATGGATTTCATTATCATAACATTTTTTTCATATTGGTTGAATCAGCATAACTGACAATTCATGAGTGCAGTTTGCACTATTATTGTTTAAAAATATGTTGATAAGCTTGACTGATGCCTTTCTCAATCTTTAACAGGGAAGAGTTAGTGTTTCTGATATCATCGGCTTCAATGGTTCAGAAATGATATCCTCAAAACCAGATGGTAGGCACACTGTATATGGCATTCCAATACTTAAAGTGAAGCTTTCAGTGTAATTTGGTAGTACTTAGTCACAGGATAATGTTACTAGAGTAGTCTCCTTAGATCCTAAGGATAATCAGTTTGCTTGATGTGAGTTTAAAACTGGAAATTCATGTAATGTGCAGGGCATCTGAAATCTTGGGATAGCTCCATTGATCTTGTTAATGTCCTTAAACATGAGATTCGAGATGGGCAACTGAGCTTTCGAGGAAAAAGGGTGGTTGAGGTATAATATCGTGCTTTTTCATGCTTCAATTCAACATTGTTTATGACTTCCTGACTTTTCACTTTTATGCTCCAACTGGTATGATCATAGCTTGATATTTGTTGATATTTGATTTAATTCCACTCAGTGACTCTTTGTACTCATGGTTTATTAGATATTGCAAATTACATACTTTTTGTAATAGAGTGGTTATCATCTGCCCTATCTAGTGTGGTGTATTACTTAGAATAATCATCTGTTTCTCATGTTTTCTGGGAGGGGCTTGAAAAATTTGTAATTTTTTCGCTAGAAAGATACCATATCCAAAAAAATAATGCTAGAGCCAAGCATGCTCGCAGAAATGTTCTCTATATCAGTTT
Source organism: Prunus padus (assembly GCA_024362665.1). Taxonomy (NCBI): domain Eukaryota; kingdom Viridiplantae; phylum Streptophyta; class Magnoliopsida; order Rosales; family Rosaceae; genus Prunus; species Prunus padus. The sequence continues at coordinate 25,351,361 of JANFAM010000016.1, read as the reverse complement.
TCCTTGGGTAAATATCAGGATTGTGTAACTAAATGTTTTATGAACTCTATTTTAGTCACATCGGTTGAGAAACCTTCACATTGTCACTTCCTGCAAATTTGTGGTTGTAACAAGCTTTATCACTCTTGTGTTGCTCCATTGCTAAGTTTCCTTTTGTTAATTAGTTACTGGCTGATTGGTGGTTTAATCTTTCTATTTGCTGATTCTTACAGCTAGGTTGCAACTATGGCCTTCCAGGGATTTTTGCATGCCTGAAGGTATGCCTCAATAATAAAGGCCTTGGCTGTTTGTTTTTTTTATTTATGCAATTGTGCTGGTTTTGGCCCTTTTTGTCCCGTTGTTTTTCATCTTCACTCTATCCTGATATCTTTCATTTTTTTAATAACCAGTGCATTTTTGTAAATTTGGCACCAACCTTTTTTAAAGTAATATTCACTTGCTATATATCCCTTAATATTTTGTTTGATTGACATAATGTTCCAGTAGCAAGTATTTTATGCAGTTTGTTGACAGGAAATGTTTGTGATTTAAATTGCTCATAGATGCAAGTATTGGTGTACTATTTGGATCAATGTTTGAACTGGATTATATATGAGTGCGTACAGCATTGTACCCAGACCACTCAAGGTCTAATAATTGCCTGCCAAATATGTGAAACAACCATACCGAAAAAATAAAAGAAAAGGAAAATATGGGTAACAGAAAAGTTCTTCAATAATTATGTAAGAAATGCAGGGCTTACTTCTGGCGCTTGGAAGATATTCAAAGAAGTTGATTTAGAATGTCGTCTAATCTGACTCATTGCTTTATAGGGAGCTTCCACAGTTCACTTTCAAGACCTCAATGCAGAAACTATAAGATGCACAACTATACCAAATGTCCTTGCCAATCTTGAGCAGGCTCGAGACAGGCAGAGCCGACAGCCTGAGAGCCCCCTGACTCCATCAAGACAAACTCTTACCCAGTCAGTGCACTTTTATGCTGGTGACTGGGAAGAACTTCCCACTGTCTTGTCTGTTGTGAGGAATGATGGGTTTGAAGCGGCGACAGGAATGAATCTAAGTTTCTCTGAGGAGGATTTTATGGATGGATGTAGCAGCCAAGATGGTAGCATCTTGGCACAAGAATCTTCTTCAAGACGATCGAGGAAGCTTTCAGGAAGCCGGGCATGGGAGAGGGCTAGTGAGACAGAACAAGGAGGTGGATATGATATTATCCTGATGACAGAGATCCCATATTCGTTGACCTCGTTGAAGAAGTTCTACGGACTCATAAAAAAGGTTAGTACCTTGGCCCCTTTCATCATCTTATGTGAAGGCATTACAGCAATATGTTTATTCATGCCTCCTACTTTTCTCATGAGCAAACTGAATCTCAATTTTCGAATATTTATACTGTGAAATTATCAGTGTTTGAGGCCCCCATATGGAGTGCTGTACTTGGCCATGAAAAAGAATTACGTTGGCTTCAACAGCGGATCTCGGCACTTGAGAAGCCTGGTAGATGAAGAAGGCATTTTTGGAGTCCATTTAGTGAAGGAGATGTCTGATAGAGATGTATGGAAATTTTTTCTTAAGTGAAACCAAAACTAGACGTATATAAGTTGTCAAAAACCGACCCTTAAACCATTTAATGTCATTCAACATTATTTCTATTTGTATTATAAAACAAAAGCTCCTTGTTTTTGTGTTAGTAATAATCACGTAAAAAATGTAAGGATTAGTCGACAAGCGTCTAATCTTTTCTTCTTCTTCTTCTTCTTCTTCTAAAATTTTTTTTTTTTTTTTGGCATTTATTCCTTAATATGTTGTAAATCAGAACATTCTGTAATTTCAATGCTAGATCATATTTTTTAAAATTTTATTAGCTTTCCCTTTTGGTGTAGAAAGATTATCTCTATGGCCACTTTGCAGTTCAATATTTCTTTTTTTGGTAAGATTTTGTGTTTTGCTTGGGGGTTCATTGCAGGCTGTAAATTTACCGAAGTGAATTATTAGAAGGGGTTTTCAATTGGTTAAGGAAAATGGTAAAAGATAATTTGGGAGTTCATTTGTGCTAAATTATAATGACCTTAATTCATACACTATCATATCTCACGTTAATTTGTCACCAACCGGAGAAACATTTGTGATTACTAATGTGACAGTTGGGACCTCCTTTGCTTATGCAACATACAAATGACGGTGTTCTGATAATCCTGTGCCTCAACTAGCCACCAATTCTTTGTCAAGCTTTTCATGTATACCTGAGGCAATGCTTCATCCTTTCTTTACATGCCTGAAAAGCCATCGTATTCCTACGAACGGCCGCCCAAAAAGAGTCTGCAATGATCTTGAATAGGAATCCTATCGCAATAGATAAAACGATCAAGCACCAGTGATTCATAAAGCGCAAGAATCAAAAGTCTAATGGTAGACTGTTTGGGCATTAGTCGGAAAATTTAATAACAAGGTCAAAATACTAACAAATGCAAATGAAATTGTATATTCACAATATGCAATTTCAATCTAAAATGGCCCCCGTATTAGTAACATACTGATTCCACATTCTACATTACATATCATAATACACTCACATGCTGAAACTTGATGTTTTGATATTTCACTGTAATTTTTACAAAATCCATTAACCTCTGTCTGCATAAGCATACAGAGCAACTACTCGCAATAATTTCCACCAACTAAAAACCATGCACCTTCTGATATCTATCTATATATTAAAAGGTTCTTTCAAGGGCAATGGTGTACGATACACGAAAACATCTTTTTCTCAATAATGCTTCTATGGGGTATGTGAAAACTAAAAACCTTAAAGAAGCCTAAAAGGTACATTGAGTTTGCCTCCTAAGATGCCAAAGTCCTTTGTACTGTCGACACAAGGTATAACATCTATCCCTGAGACTCAGGAGAGAACATCTTGTCCTTTGCTGGAAATGAAGTGGCCTCATAACACGAACAAACATTTCTTCAGGCTGCAGAAGCTCTTGATCTTTTGGATTAACAGACCACAGGGTAAGGGAATTGCCAAACAAAGATACAGGGGGAGGAAACTGGACATCAGTAATTAGAAACAAGTAAGCACACAAGTCACTGGATTCTACATAGAACCCTGTCTCCCGCTGTTCTCTGTTAACCTTCCCGCAATGCAATAAGGTCAAGATTGCGATGAAGTACAGGAGGATGCCGATGATGCAACCCCCAGATGCAAAATTAACTAGTGTCTGAAAATTTGAAGGCAAAAAGTCAATGTGGCTATTCTAGCATCCAATGTATCTTCCAACCTCCTAAAATAACATGCAAGAAAAAAGATATTATATACCTTCATTAACCATTAACAATACCCAAATTCTCAAGATCACATGCATCACATATACAACAAAGTAGAGGGACGAAAATGATTACATAAAGTTCGAACGAGGAAGAGCAGTTTCTGAAATAGGGAACATAAACATCTTAAGGGTTAATGACCTAAATGATCCCTCAACTATTGCTCCAATATCATTTTGGTCCACCAACTAAAATTTCCATTTGAAACGCCCTTAAACTTTTTATTTTGTACCAACATGGTCCATTCACAAAGTCAGTATTATTAGTGAAATCGAGGACAAAACCGTATTTTTAGGTGAGTATCCTCCTAAAAGGGTTATTGATCCTAATGGTCCCCAACTATCGCTTCCACTATCATTTTGGTCCACCAACTAAATTTTTCATTGGAACCGTCCCTTTAACTCTTTTTTTTTTTTTTGTTGATGGTCACTCTGTTAAAGTCTGTCAATTTTATTGTAAAATTGAGGGGTAAAAATGTCTCTATGAATTAAAATAGTAATATATAATTAAAAATTAAAGGAAACTATTAGAAAACTTAGAAAATTTTAAAAAATTGAATCTCACCAGCCACATGCCTTTTTTTTCGTGAGAATGACCTAACAATTAATAATAAAAAATTATCTATTTTTTAAAATTAATTAAAATCACTTAAATATAAAAATAAAATAACAAATTTTTTAAAAGAGTAAACAATAATTAAAAATTAAAGGAAACTATTATAGAAACTTGTACCTAATTTTAAAATTGAAAAAATTGAATCTCACCACCAACATGGCTTTTTTTTGCTGACATGGACTTAAAAAGTGATAATTTTTTTTTCTCTATTGTTTAAATTAATTAAAAACTTTAAAATGAGATAAATACAAAAATAAATATCAATAAAATTGATGGACTTTGATGGTAGGACCATCTTGATACAAAAAATAATAATAATAAAAGAGTTGAAGGACGGTTCAAATGAAAAATTTAGTTAGTGGACCAAAATGATACTAGAGCAATAGTTGGGGGACCATTAGGATCAATAACCCTTTTAGAGGAGGATACTCACCTAAAAATACGGTTTTGTCCCTCGATTTCACGGAATAATACACAGACTTTGACGGATGGACCATGTTGGTACAAAATAAAAAGTTTAAGGACGTTTCAAATGAAAAATTTAGTTCGTGGACCAAAATGATATTGGAGCAATAGTTGGGGGACCATTTAGGTCATTAACCGAACATCTAAATATAAAAAAAGGTTGTTGTGAGATTCCACAAATGGCATCGAACTTTTAAATTTAAGAGATAAAATTGATGGATCTCTATCAATTCATTTAAGGTTAAAACAAATATAAAATAATGCTACCACTTATGTGCATGCAGAAAACTGTAAGATTTTTGGTATTCGAAAAATCATAAGTGTGTAAAACATTCAAGAAAAGGACACCACCTAATCTGGTGATTATTAAGAAGTCGAAATCGACAGCAGGCTCAACAAAACTAGGGCACTAATGAGGAAGAAGAAAAATTGCAGAGCAACGTAGACATTGCAAGAGTAAGACAGTTTTTTTTATTACAAGCAAGAACAACATAGCAGAGCATTGAAGTATATACCGAGAAGATACCATGCTCAAGTCATTCAAACAAACAAAAATCAAGGATCCGAACTTACCATAATTAGGCCTTACGAAAGAATTTCATATCACAGCTACATAATACACCTTTACTAATACAACTTTCAGGGCAAAGATATTCCTTTGAACACTGCCTAATTATAAAACCACACTAATTTCTGCAGTGAGCAAACCCTTCTCAAAAGTGTCCCACAGAGACTCTTAAAACCTATTTGCTACTCCATAAATTATCCTCTACTTAGGTGGAATTGCGTGTAAAATGTTTCATACTAAATCTACCCCAACTTTTTATTAGGCCTCAGCCTTCCCTCATAAGAGAGCCTTTTCCACTTTACCCATTATATAAATCATATTAACATTAGCTAACCTTCAACATTGATCTAAATCGAATAATTAGACAAGAAAACAAGAATGAAGTACCAAGTAATGAACTCACTTGTAGACCTTCCACAAATGAACCCGAAGCCCTTCTTGAAACGCAACCGATGTGAATATGAGAATGCCATATGGCCACCATGTCGATGATTTGAGAGGCAGAAATGCCCTCCATATTCCCGACAACACCATGAGACTTATAAGCCATAACAATGTGCTACACACACAATCAGACAAAAAGCGTATAATGAGCTCATTAACAACAAAATGTGAACAAGGCCCTTTGTTTTAGTAGAACCCCTCTCCAAATAACTAAATTTGACCTTCCAATTTGGTAACTAATTCTTTAATAATGTTACCCAGAATTTCAAAAACACTTTAATCTATCACAAACTACATTTTCTATCATAAAAACTGACCTTAATTATTATCACAACTACAACATAAGCTTAAATGACAAGTTTCAATGTCCAAAATTACAAAATTGTAAGAACCCAAGAAGGAAAACGTGCCCTAAAAGGAAATACACCAACTTGAAGGGCTTTCGGGAGAGAGAGAGAGAGAGAGAGAGAGAGAGAGAGAGAGAGAGAGAGAGATGGGAGAAAATATGTGAATAGCTTACCTTGAAAGGACGGTGAGAACCAAGAAGGGTTTTTGGAGATAACAGAGACGAATAGGGAGAGAGACGGGCCTAGAGCTAGCAAGGCGTACCCGATCCCTGCTGCTATCGTCATTGACTTGTTCGGAGAGGTTTACTCAGTAGACTAGACTTTCAATTCATCTATTTCAGAGCATTGCACATTTCTCATTTCGGGCGTAGGAGTTCTCATTTTCCTGCCATATTTATGTTTATTTAAAAGTGTTGTAAATTAAGAAGATTTTGGAGAGAAATTTGGAAGAGAAAACAATATGGAAGAACAATTCTCAAGAACTCAACTATGAGTTCCTACACACAATCTCTTATTCATCTTTGAAGCCTACTTATAAGCATAGGAAATACATAAATTATAACTATAGTGGTAGGTTTATACATTATAGAATGGAAATTGAGGTAAGTCATTAGAGCATTTCTAAATGTGGTAGGCATCCATTCCATCTAGTATTATAACACTCTCCCTTGGATGCCACCATACATGGAATATGCCTTATTAAAAACCTTGCTAGTAAAATCTAGTGGGACAAAAACTGGTGGAAGGAAAAAAGAGTACATAACCATGTGTAGCATAAAACTTTGTATAATAAACATTGACAAGTGTGCGACACTGTCTCGTTAAAACCTTGCCAGGAAAAACTCAGTGGGATAAAAACCTGAACGAAGAAAAAAGAGTACAGTGTGTGAAGACCTTATTGATGGCACGCTCCCCCTGATGTTATCATAATATCTCTGCTGATGATCATCTTTTTGAATGTAGTTGGCATTGACATTGCCTCATTAAAACCTTGCAAGGAAAATCCAGTGGGATAAAAGCCTGAACGAAGGAAAAAGAGTACAGTGTGTGAAGATTTTACTAGTGGCATCTGTGGGAGCGATTTTCGTCCCACTAGAATATTCGCCTAACATTCCTTCGTCTTCTTCCTCTTCTCTCGGTCCTTGCAAAAATAGCACGGAGTGAAAGGCCACACCCGGGGGGTGTTGGCCAAAGGCCCTTCGATGCCTAAGTTAGGTTGGGTGTTTGTAGGAAAACCGGGTGGCCGGAGCCGTGTGTGGTGTCCGGAGCGTAGTGTGAGAGAGAGAAAGAGTAAGGTGGCTAGGGTTTGTGTGGAATAATTTCTGCAGAGTTTTAGTAGGAATTTAGACGTACCTTCACCCTTGTGTGTAGCCATCTATTTATAGAGGGCCTTCAAGGCTAGGGTTTCAGAAGAATAATTCCATAGATGGAAAGGAATTATTCTTCCTGATTTGGTGAGGTTGGTGTAATTAGGGATTTGATTTAAATCAAATCCCTAATTAAGGTAATTATCAAATAACCTTCCAATTAATTTAGGTAACTCCCAATTAGGTTTGGTAACTCCCAATTAGGTCAAATAATTCCCAAATTGATTGGCTTAATTATTTGACCTAGGGTGAGATATTTTGCTTCCACAAATGCCCCCCCAGCTTCTGCATGGCGCATGGCGGCATGGAGGAGGTGTGAATTAAATGTTGGGCTATCCAGCTGTGTCTAGGCTTCCTTCTCTAACTTGGGCTCCTGTTTGGAGGAGGCTTGTGACTTCTTGCAGGTCAAGGAGCCTCAAGTGCAGGGCTTCTCTTCGCTTCTTTCCAAATTGCAAACTTGCTTCCTCTACTTTCTGTTTGTGAAAGGGATCTTGGAGGATTGTTCTGCTTGTCAATGAGAGGAGTTGCCATGCACACCAAGGTAGGTCATGGTCTGCTGATCTGCTTCAATTTGAATTCTTTGATGTGTGGCTGACTGACTTCAGTCTTCTGCTTGCGGATGATGATATCAGCAAGAAGCTTAACCTCTACTCGGCATGACCAGGGTTCATTAGGTTCTGAACATTCCTATCAGGTTCCGTGAATGGCGCTGTTTACTGTGTGAACATCGGAAGGAGGCTAGTGGTCTGCCCCTTGCTGAAGATGTTGAAAGATGGAAGCTGAATGGCCCGGACCCGGATGATCTGCCTGCTGAACAGGATGAGTCCTCGACCGAACTTCCTCCTTCTGCCACGAGAAAGTCTTCCTCAAGGGGGGCTCGTGTGCTGAGAAGATCCTCATGGGAGTTACTCCTTCTTCATCTGCCAGGATCAAGCGCCTTGTCAGTGTGAACAACAAGAATGTCAATAGCATGCAGGAGGTCCAAGATATTCTGCTCAGGTCTCTGCGTGAACTGCCCAAAACCTGTGATCTGCCCTCTGTCCATCAATCATGACTCGTCTGTAAAGCCACGAACGGTCAAGCGCGGAGCTGGCTCAATGTTGCAAGTTGTTGCCAAGAGAGCTAAAGAGTCGTCTGCTCGAGCAAAGAGTCCTTCAGTTGCGTGAACTGCCGATTAGAGAGTTGGTGATAGCTCTGCTAGTCAAGTTTGAACCTCATGTTGAAGCCACGGAGGCATTCAAGCATGAGATTGCTGCTAATGCGTACAAGTTCAGATACTTGGACTGCGGGAGCGGTGCTTTTTCTTGTTGCCCTCTCGAACATGAAGATGGTGAGCAACTTTATCTTGACTTGCCCCCTGCTCAAAGTGAGCAGATCAATGCTGTGGATGTAGAAGCAGTTGAAGAGCAGGTAGCAGATGAAGCTGCAATAGAGGAAGACAACGCCAAAGGTGGTGCAGCTGATGAGGTTTAAGGCAGATGTGGAAGAGCAGGCAACTGGGGCCACTGGGCAGGTGGTTGCAGCTGAGCAGAGCAGAGGAACAGGTGTTGCATAGCAGGCAGCTGGGGCTGCTGAGTGGGTAGCTGCAACTGAGAAGGTAGCTGAGCAAGATGGAGGTGTTGGCGCCAAGCAGGCAGCTGGGGCTGCTGAGCAGGTGACTATAGCTGTTAAACAGGTAGCTGTACAAGATGGAGGCCCTGGGGCTGAGCAGGCAGCTGGCGCTGCTGGGCAATTAACTGGAGCTGCTGAGCAGGTAGCTGCGCAAGATGGAGGCGATAACACCGAGCAGGCAGCTAGGGCTGTTGAGGAGGTCATCAACCCAGGGTCACCCTGCCGAAGTCTCACAGTAGATGGGGACTCCTTTATTACCTCTGAGCTTGGTAATTTTCTTTCAATAAGTGGTCTTTAGTTGACCACCTTATTTCTTGTTGGACTTGGCTGGTTGGCCGCTTTGCTATGGAATTTTCATTTGTCTTTCAAACTTCAATTCTCATTGTATCTTGTAGGTGTATGTCTGGAGACATATCGCTTGAAAGAGACTCCATTGAGTTTGTACTCGAGAAGTAGCTTGCCTACAATGGAGGTAAGGCTTGTCGCATGTGTGCGTATGTCGGGGACATAGCGTTCGAAAAAGACTCTATGAAGTTTGTACTCGGGAAGTAGCTTGCCTTCAGTGAAGATAAGGCTTGTCGCATGCGGGCGTATGTTGAGGACATAGCGCTTGAAAAAGGCTCCATTGAGTTTGTACTCGAGAAGTAACTTGCCTGCAATGGAGGTAAGGCTTGTCGCCTGCGGGCGTATGTCGGGGACATAGCGCTCGAAAAAGGTTCCATGAAGTTTGTACTCGGGAAGTAACTTGCCTTCAGTGGAGGTAAGGCTCGTGGCCTGTGGGCATATGTCGGGGACATAGCGCTCGAAAAAGGCTCCATTGAGTTTGTACTCGAGAAGTAGCTTGCCTGCAATGGAGGTAAGGCTGGCCGCCTGCGGGCGTATGTCGGGGACATATCGCTTGAAAAAGGCTCCATGAAGTTTGTACTCGGGAAGTAGCTTGCCTTCAATGGAGGTAAGGGAGCCGAGCCGGTAAGATGCCAGCTGCTGCTGGAATGCTGCAACTCGAACAATGGCCTTCTTGTTGTAGTAAGATGTCAGCTGCTGCAGGTAAGCTGCAACTCAAACAATGGCCTTCTTGTTGTTCTTCTAAAAGCAAATCAAGGTTGACTTTCATCTGCTTGCAGTTTTGGTTAAGACTGCCCACCTCAATGCTCATGGAAATGACTGTAATGTGTGGGGGGGATGATTGCTTCTGTCCCATGGGCCAGAGAAAATGGTGCCTCGCCGGTTGATCTCATTTTGGTTGTGCAATCAGCCCATAGAACACCTGGAAGCTCGTCGACCCATTTTTCTTCTGCGTCTTCCAGTCTTTTCCTCAAGTAGTCTAGCACGATCTTGTTAGATGTCTCTGCTTTGCCATTGCCTTATTGGTATCTAGGAGTTAACAGGTGCTGTTTGATGCCAGACTTCGCAAGAAATGCGGTGATCTGCCTGTCCACGAACTGTGTACCATTGTCTGTGAATGGTATTCATCAGCTGGCAGGCCAGGGATTGGCTTATAGCGTTGGCATCGATCACATCTTTGAGCATACTTCGTAGAGTCTTTGCGCATGGTGCGCCAGAAATAGCTTATGCTGAGAGCCTTTTGGTCAAGCGACCTGCCCCAGCGTGATTTCCACATTCGCCGTAGTGTATTTTACAAAGAACCTCGAGCGTTTGCGGGTACTTGGTGCAAGTAAGATGAGGGCCGAAGTATGATCTGGGAACAAGCATGTCGCCATTAATGTAGTATCTTGCAGCCTTCTGTTTGATTTTCCTGGCCTCGAACTTGTCCTTGGGTAGGTTTTCGTTAACTAAGTAGTCAATGATGGGGTCTTGCCAGCTAGGTTCCTTGTCGATCTACATCAAGTCTGGCTGCTCTGCCTCTTCTATGCTTGGCTGGTCAATGTGCTCGATCGGGATGAAGCATCTGAACTGGGTATCCAGCGCTGATTCTAAGCTTGCCAATGCATCCGCGTGCGCGTTCTTTGCTCGGGGTACTTGTTGGATGGTAAAGGTAGGAAATGCCTTCAACAGCTCTTGGACTTTGTCAAGGTACAAGATCATCCTTGGGTGCTTTGTCATGTATCTGAGTAGATTGCCAGCTTCTTGATTGATAACTCCTTTGCCAAACGCAAGCCAGCGAGCAATGCCTCGTATTCTGCCTTGTTATTTGAAGCTAGGAAGCCAAGCGTGATAGCTTGCTCTAACAGGGTTCCATCCGGGGTGATGATGATGACGCCTGCTCCAGCTTCCTTTTGGTTCGAGGCTCCATCTACTCGCAACTGCCACATGTCTTTGGGTTGGTCAGGTTCAGTGGAGGTCTTGTCTGCTCTCGAACTTTCCTTCTTTTTGTTGACCAGCTTCTCTTCTTCGGCCGGTAGAGGAAGTCGTATTGGCTTAGCTCTATAGCCCACTTCATAATTCGTTAAGAAGCATCAGGGCTGTGGAGAATTGACCTCAAAGGAAAGTCGGTCATGACGATGACTCGGTGAGCTTAGTAGTAGGGTCGAAAACTGCTAGGGCAAAAATGAGCTTCTCCAATTTCGGGTAGCGAGTCTGCATCGAGAAGAGCTTTTGGGCCCCCAGTTCTTCTTGGATAAGAGCTGAGCTGACGGCCGAGTTGGACACTGCTAGATACACAAACAAGTCTTCACTAGGAACTGACTTTGAGAGCAGGGGAGGTGAAGTGAGGTAAGTCTTTAGATTCTGGAAAGTCGCCGCACTCCTCGTCCCACTTGTCTTTTTGTCCATTCTTCAAAGCTTTGAAGAATGGTCTCGCACTTGTCAAATCTTGAGAGGAATCGATTGAGCGCCGCTGCTCGCCTGGCCGACTTTGTATTTCCTTCACCGTTGAAGGTGACTTCATCTCGAGAATGGCTTTGATTTGGCGTGGGTATGCCTCGATACCTCGTTGTGTGACCAGGTATCCCAGGAATCCGCCGAACGATACACCGAACGTGCATTTACTTGGATTCAGCTTCATGCGATACTGGCGGAATAGGCTGAATGCCTCGGCGAGGTTTTTGATGTGGTCTGCACGCTTAGGGGCTTTGACCAGCATGTCGTCCACGTATACTTCCATGGTTTTACCGATCTGCTCCTTGAAAGTTTTATTCACGAGCCTTTGGTAGGTTGCTCCGACGTTCTTCAGCCCAAAGGGCATGACCTTGTAGCAGTAGGTCCCTCTCTCGATGATAAAAGAGGTCTTCGCCTTGTCATCCTCGTGCATCAGGATTTGGTTATAGCCGGAGTAGGCATCCATGAAGCTGAGCAGCTGATTGCCGGAAGTTGAATCCACGAGCTGGTCTATTCTCGGTAATGGGAAGAATTCTTTAAGGCATGCTTTATTGAGGTTGGTGTAATCGACACAAACTCTCCATTTGCCTTTTTCTTGTTTCGCCACCAGAACAACGTTGGCTAGCCACTCCGAGTAGGAGACCTCTTCGATGAAGCCGGCAGCTAGGAGCTTGTCGATCTCGGCAGCTAGAAGTTGCGTCTCTTCTGCGCCACTGGCTTGTTGGCGGGGTTGACATGGAGTCGATGGCAGATGATGTTCGGGTCGACGCCAGGCATGTCAGATGGCGACCATGCGAACATGTCTTTGTTGTTTTGGAGGAAGGTAGTCAGCTCCACCTTCTCGTCTGGGCTTAGGCGCGAGCCGATCCACACTTTTTTGTCTAGCTGGTCAGGATCGAGGGGTACTAACTCAATGTCTTCCTCAGACTTCCAACCTTCTTCAAGGGAGCCTTCCGGACGGATTCCCTCGTCTCGATCCTTCTTGTTTAGGTTCTGGCACTAGCCGATCTGCGTTTCTTTATTTAGCGGGCCAGGATCAGTGGGTACTAATTCAACGTCATCCTCGTGCTTCCAACCCTTTTCAGGGAGTCTTCCGGCGGATTCCTCGCCTCGATCCTCGGCTCCTTAATTGCTATTGCGAGGTAGCAACTCCTTCCCGCTCGTGCTTGCATGTCCGCTTGGAGCATGTCTCGCCACGTCGGCATCCCCGCATCACCGGGTGTGAACTGCAATGCTTGCTCTTCTTGAGCCCTTGGGCTGTGCACCTTCTTGCCATGGCTTGGTCATCGTTGATCTGCCTCGATCCCGCCCCAGTGGATGGAGTAGCGGATCTTCCGGTGTAGAGCAGATGTGACGGCTTCGATCTTGCTAATCCATGGCCGACCTAAGATTTCGTTATAGGGAGATCTCGTTGATGACCATGAAGGTCTGTGGAGCAGACCACCGGGGTGAGTGGATGTCAAGGTCAATCGCTCCCACGGTGATTGACGTGGCCCCATTGAAGCCGGTGAGTGATTTGGCAAGTTTGTTGATCTTGGGCTCCAATCCCATATGTTGGATAACAGATAGCTATAGGATGTTGGTTGCGCTGCCCTCGTCCACATGAACTCGCTCGATCACAGCTTGTTCAACTTGGATGCAGATGACTAGGTGTTAACTTGCAAGTGTACGGGCCAATTAGTAGTATAGCAAGACAAGTACGAGGTCGTACCCACGAGGACTGAGAAGTTCAAATTAGTTATGTACTTAGATTACCCAATTTTAGAAACAAGAAGTTAAGTCTAAAATAGATTTTAAAGAGAGATTGATTGACTTTGTGAAAACAAATGAAACAAAACGAAATTGCAAACAAAGGCAAAGTAAACAGGTGTATCAAAGAGTGGTTTTGAGGTTGGAAACAGATTTGGAGACTAGGGCATTCGATTCACCATAACAATCCAATTCTAGGTTATAAGGATTCAAGTGATAAGTCTAATTCAGATTCAAAGATTGATTCTAGTTAAAGTATGATTAGGCCATGGTGTTTGATCCTAACTTCGTATTTCCAATTCCCTAATTAAGTCCTTATTGTCGAACTTAAATCAAGCATCAGAAATCCATTAAGCATAGAAGAATGTTTTAAACAACCAAGCATGTATCTAATCCCTATTGGCGAATGTCCATACATACTCATCTTATTCATAGTTCAATTGAAACAAAAGCATAAGGTGTCTACTTTAGTTTCAACCAAAATACACAAATCTCAATGGTAGCTAGGCATTAGATTAGCATATAAGTAGATAGGCATAATGAATAAGAGCATGAATCTTGAATCAAACTTGAAACTTGGAATTTATAAACCCAGAATATTCATGTTAGGTTACATCGAAGCCCTAGTAATGGATTTAGCTACTCATAATGGGAAAGAAACATAAACAGAAATGAGAAAGCATAATGAATGTAATAAGAATAGAAAAACCCTTTTCTGAAGTTCTTGTGGTGTCCAATGCTTTTCCAAGAGCTTCTCCACGCCTAATACTTCTCCAAAACTTCCCCACGTCTAGAAGAATGTATGAAGGTTAAGGAGGTGATTTGGGATGAGTTTGGGTGAGTGGTGATGGTTGAGAAAGAGGAAATTCGTAGAGAAATGGAAGGCAGGCTTGTAGGGACAGTTTTGGTGATTTGAGGTTGTTTAGAGTGTTGGGTTGATGTCCGGAGTGTTTGGGGAATTATGGGAGTGTGGAGGATGGTGTGAAGGATGTGTGTTATGGAATGGATGATGAAAATGAGTTCTCAGACCTCTATATATAGGCACAAGGGATGGGTGAATCGAATTAACAATCAATTCTCTTCTCTTTTGGCTATTGCAGCTCCCACATGCAGCTATGGATACTTTTTTGGCTTTTACAGCTCACCCTATGCTCCCACATGCAGCTATGGATACTTTTTTTGGCTTTTGCAGCTCCCCATGCTACTCACACATGCTCCCACATGCAGCTCTTCAGCCGCATGACTAGCAACTTCATGGGCTCACGAATTGGGCTTCCTCAAGCAATTGATGACATTGAGCCGTCCATCTTCAAGTTCAAGATGTCATCTTTCCAACCACATGTGACTTGGGCCAATCCAAGTTCGGAGGAAGGAGTTAAGGCTAAAACAAATTGCTAACTCAGTCTGCACGTTTTTGGACCATTTTGCACATTTGGGCCCCCATTGCTACCTAAAGCTCATTTAACTAAATGACAAACATAAAAGAGATTAAAAGCACAAGTTTAACTCAAAAACATAACTAAATCGTATGCTAGAAGGGTACAAAATGATATACAATTATGAACCGATCACTAGGGCATCATTGTGCGGCAGATCAAGCCCGATCAAGTCCTTCGTCTGAAAGCCGATGACGGGTGTGTCTTCCATGATTGGTACGCCAGTTGTGACTTGGGAGACATAAGTCGCCTGCGCGATCTTTCTCTTGCGCTCCTTAGTGGTCAGCCCGGACTCCTTGTAGTCAGCTAGAATGGTGTTAATCCGTATGACCTTTTGGGAAGGTTCCTTGGCAGCTACATCACGGTCCTCAATCTGCTGGATAGCCTTCTTTGTGATGAATTCCGTGCAATGGCCATCTCTGACCAGCTCTTCGAGGTGCCTTTTCCAGGCATTGCAGTTGTTGGTGTAATGACCATGCTTCCCGTGGAATGCGCAGTACTTACTGGTGTCCCTCCTAGACGGGTCTCCCCTCAGAGGTGGTGGTCTCCTCACCCACGGCTTGTCCTTCACTTGTGCCAGGATCTGGTGGATTGGGATAGTAAACTCAGTGAAGGTTCCTGTTTTCGAGCCTCCCTCTTGGGGCCGCGATCTGCGCTTGTCCCTGGTTTTGTGCTCGAACTTGTTGCTTTTTTGGCTTGCCTGCCTTGTCGGGTGGTCAGCTTGTTTACTGGCTTTCTTCTCGGCAATGCTATCATCGTCCCATAGTGCGTAACGCTCTGCCGTCGAGAAGACTTCTGCTAAGGTTTGGCTCGGAGTTATGGCCAGCTCACGGTATAACTCGTGTTCGGTTGGCAAGCCTTTCTTGAAAGCTGAGGATGTAACTAGGTCATTGCATCCTATGATGTCCGCCTTCTCGACCTTAAATCTTCTGAGGTAGTCTCGCAGAGACTCTTCTGGCTTCTTGCGCAGGTTGAACAGGTGGTCTGCATGCTTTCTGACCGTCCGGTTGAACAGGTGGTCTGCATGCCTTCTGGCTTCTTGCGCAGGTTGAACAAGTGGCCTTCTCGGCCTTAAATCTTCTGAGGTAGTCTCGCGAACTCCTTAAAGTTGCCTATCGATGCGGACGGTAGAGTGTGGAACCAATCTTGAGCTGCCCCTCGCAGAGTCATCGCGAACACCTTGCACATCAGGGCGTCGTCTGCCTTGTATAAGATCATGGCGCTCTTGAAGTGCCTCAAATGGCTTTCGGGGTCTGAGTCCCCCTTGAATGGAGTGATGGACGGTGTTGTGAACCGCTTCGGAGGTGCAGCTTGTTCCATTTCGTCGGTAAGGGCGAGCAGTCGACTCGATCAATCTCCTTGCGCAGGGCCTCCTCTGTGCTTCCTTTAAGTTGGAGTCCTTGGAGTCGACATCCTCTGCCCGTAGGGCTGGTAGCTCGGGTCGATGTCTTCGGTGCCTCGGGCGCCGCTGGTTAACTTCCTCCTCAGCTCCCAAGGGTCGATCCCCTTAGTTGTTCTGCCCGTGGGGCAGATTAGGAGATTGAGCTTGTGAGGATTCCTCTGCGGCTTGTCTTCGTGTATTGGTTCTCGAACGGGTTGGTGAGCGTCGGTCGTTGCGTTCATCAAGCAGTTGTTCACGAACTCGAGCTCATTGTGGGCCCAGCCTAGATTGGATACTTCCTTATGGGCCTAAACGAGCGTGGACATTGGACTGTGGGCCCAGCCTCTTTCGTACATTGGTCCTTGGACTTAACCTCGAACGGATCGTCGACCGACTCAGAGTACGGCTTGCAGATGTCTGTGTCTCGTCAGCATGATCCCGTTCTCTCCTTTGCCCATTTGTCCCTGTCTGACCAGCCTGGGACCTCTCGAACTGCTCGCCGGTATGCTCGTGCGTCCTCCTCTCCTCGTCACGGGGTCCAAGGTTTGGGCCTTGATTCAAGTTGATCTGCCTGAGTAGCTGGCCAATCAGGTTGTTTTGATCGTCGACCCTCTGTGTGAGTTGATCAACCCGTGACTTAAGGTCTACCTGCCTGCGCTGGTCGGGTGGAGAGGTGTGCATCGGGTCCAATGGGATATGGGCTAGAGCTCCGTTAGACGCGTACACAGGTGCATACGTCAAGTGTGGTTGCAGAGGAGGGAGAGAATGGATTTGCTCCAGGACTGGGATGGCGTCGAAGTAGCTGTGGGGCTGTGCAGCAAATCTGGCAGCTGTGTGGTGCGGCTGCTGCTGTGTTCCGAAGGCAGGATGGTGCGACAGAGCAGCTCCGGCGACCGGCGCTTGGGGCTGCAAAGCTATGGAGGTCACGGGACCATGTAGCGGCTATTCTGCAATTCCAGCAGCTGGAGGTGGCTGCAAAGCGCTAGGAGGTGGCTGCAAGGTGTTGGCAGCCACGGTTCCGTGCGGTTGTAGAGAGGTTTCCACCATGAAACCATGAGACGGGCCCGTCGTGGTGGTGTTACTCTTCGTACGTCTTGTATCAACCATGATTTTTTTGAAATAAAGTGTGAAAAATGGATTTGGAGCACGCTTTGAGTATTATTTCGCGCTCTCAATGAAAGCACCAATTTGTGGGAGCGATTTTCGTCCCACTAGAATATTCGCCTAAGATTCCTTCGTCTTCTTCCTCTTCTCTCGGTCCCTGCAAAAATAGCACGGAGTGAAAGGCCACACCCAGGGGGTGTTGGCCAAAGGCCCTCCGATGCCTAAGTTAGGTTGGGTGTTTGTAGGAAAATTCTGGTGGCCGGAGCCGTGTGTGGTGGCCGAAGCCTAGTGTGAGAGAGAGAAAGAGTAAGGTGGCTAGGGTTTGTGTGGAATAATTTCTGCAGAGTTTTAGTAGGAATTTAGACGTACCTTCACCCTTGTGTGTAGCCATCTATTTATAGAGAGCCTCCAAGGCTAGGGTTTCAGAAGAATAATTCCATAGATGGAAAGGAATTATTCTTCCTGATTTGATGAGGTTGGTGAGGTTGGTGTAATTAGGGATTTGATTTAAATCAAATCCCTAATTAAGGTAAGAATCAAATAACCTCCCAATTAATTTAGGTAACTCCCAATTAGGTCAAATAATTCCCAAATTGATTGGCTTAATTATTTGACCTAGGGTGAGATATTTTGCTTCCACAAAGATCAATCTTGCAATATTGTTGGATTCTCCCGAAAAGTAATCATCTTGACGCCTTCATACATCTCTTGATGTCTTCATGTATCAATGTAGCATACTTCAGGATGCTCCCTAATGAATATCTCCCTAATGACGCCATGATTATTTTTCTGGAGGGATAATTTTCCGCACTAAGTGGAAGGTGTAGCCATAAAGAAAAATTCCTTTAGTTGTAAGTAAATATATTTCCAAAGTGAGCCATCTCTATGTAAATCATAGAAATTTCCAGAGTTTGCGTATCCAACAACCTGGGCTATTTGTAAGCTTACTTTAATAGGATAAGCCCGTATACGGTGTTATGTGGAAATAGCATCAAATATGCGTTACATCATCCCAAAGTAGTGGTGATGGAGATGAGCTTTATCTGGAAAATACAATGTCCGGTCCAGTATTCTTCCGAAAAATCATTTAAGTGCCCAACAGATAGTCCACATAAAAATGCTTCAATACTTTCTTAGTATAAGTAAGAATCTCATTAGCATAATGCTCGATCTTCAGGCCGAGACAAATGTTTCTGGAACTCTTCCGGAGTTTTAACCAAGTATTAACTCTTCAGGAGTTTTGATCAATTATCAACTCTTCAAGAGTTGTAATGTGTTGCAACATATCATAATGAATGTACTCACTGAGGCAATTTATACATATTAGTATTGAGTACAAAATTTGTGCTTCTGGCACATGTCCTTCAGGGACTTTGCTTAATGCAATTTAAATCCTTAATGGATTTCATTTAAGGGATTACACTTCATGACACATCATATAGCTTTAACCTAGCTATTTATCCTGTTTGTACATCTTTAGGGAATCGCTTATGGCGATATGCTTCCATGCATTTAATAACCCTTAAAAATAGCATGTTGGTCTCTCGTAAATGTGCAATAAGAAGGCACAATTGCTCTGTAAATCTCGAGAATCTCAACATTCCTTGTTTCTACCAAAAACATTGTGTCATATAAGGTGAGTGTATTCCTCTTTATTCTGAACACCCATGTATAACCTTCAGGGTTAACATCCTTTTGGGGTTCGTACTATGAGTTTGTTCTTTCAAGTTCATTCTTATCTGTAATTACCTCTTTCCATTTTGGCCAATAATTTTGTCGACATTTAATAACAGAACGTGATTCCATTCAACACCGCCCATGTCGATGATTTTAGAGGCAGAAATGTCCTCCATATTCCTGACAACACAATGAGACTTATAAGCCATAACAATGTGCTACACACACAATCAGACAAAAAGTGTATTCTGAGCTCATTACATGGTCTTCATACACCAACAACAAAATGTGAACACGGCCCTTTGTTTTAGTAGAACCCCTCTCCAAATAACTAAATTTGACCTTCCAATTTGGTAACTAATTCTTTAATAATGTTCCCCAGAATTTCAAAAACACTTAAACATATCACAAACTACATTTTCTATCATAAAAACTAACCTTAATTATTATCACAACTACAACATAAGCTTAAATGACAAGTTTCAATGTCCAAAATTACAGAACTGTAAGAACCCAAGAAGGAAAATGTGCCCTAAAAGGAAATACACCAACTTGAAGGGCTTTCGGGGAGAGAGAGAGAGAGACGGGCCTAGAGCTAGCAAGGCGTACTCCGATCCTCGCTGCTATCGTCATTGACTTGTTCGGAGAGGCTTTATTCAAGAGACTAAATAATGAGGTGCCGAATGATGAGGTGCCGTTCGGCAAGTAGCCTTGGCACTATAAGGATGCCCAAAGGCCGAATCATTGGGGGAATGTGAAGACATCGCTCGCGCTGAATGATGAGGTGCTGAAGGCCGACTCATTAAGGGGACGTGATGACATCGCCGCGCCGAATGATGCCGAAGGCCGAATCATTAGGGGATGTGAACACATCGCTCTCGCCGAATGATGAGGTGTCAAGGCCGAATCATTTAGGGGATGTGAAGACATCGCCGAGCTAAATGATGAAGTGTCAAGGTCAAGACAGAATCATTTGGGGAGATGTGAATACATCGCCGCGCCAATGATGCCGAAGGCATAATCATTAGGGGATGTGAAAACATCGCTCGCACCGAATGATGAGGTGCCATTCGGCAAGTAGCCTTGGTGCTGTAGGGATGCCGAAGGCCGAATCATTGGGGGAATGTGAAGACATCACTCGCACCGAATGATGAGGTGTTGAAGGTCGACTCATTATGGGGACGTGATGACATCGCTTGCACTGAATGATGCCGAAGGCCGAATCATTGGGGGGATGTGAAGACATTGCTCTCGCTGAATGATGTCGAATGCCAAATCATTGGGGGGATGTGATGACATTGCTCGCGCCGAATGATGAAAGTTGCTGAAGGCCAATTGTAGGAGGTGCCGAGGGCAGCGCTAGCAAGGGTGCCGAGGGCACTAAATGTAGGATGTCGAGGGGCACTCGAGAAGGAGAATGATATAGCCTTTTGTATCGTTTCCCACAGATGTAGCCAATTTGTTGGTGGTCAAAAGTGCTCTTGGCAACCATCATGTGCTGCTTGTCTGCTCTAGTGGCCAACGAGAATAAGATGAAGGGGTCATGTGCGGATTGTATGCTCTGATGGCCAAACATGACCCCCTGGCCATCAGAGCAGCATAATCCTCACATGACCGCCTCTCCTTATCGGTGCCAATTCTCGTTGGCCACAGTAGTCCTCTCACTCGCCGGCACACCTCATGTCCCTCGACCTCCATCTTTTGTGTGTGCTCTGTTTTCCTACTCTCTTTTTTCAAATGTAGGAGTGGGTTTATTTATTTATTATGTAATCGTTTTTTGTCTTAGGAACTTTTGGGTTTGCTGTTTTTCTTTTCTCCCTATTTAAGATTATTTTTTGTTTGGTTTGAACTTTTAGGATTAATTGTGAGAAAATTTATAATTTTAAAAAAAACACTTGATGTGGGTTTTCCTAATATAAGTTAATAATTAGAGGTTTAATAAAATTGAGTGATGAACTTAAAATATGTTTTTTTATTGATATGATGGTTAATCTTTCTTAGGAATTTTTGAATATGGTGTTTTTTTCTCTTTAATTTCTAAATGATTTTTTGTTTGGTTTGAACTTTTAGGACAACTTGTGAGAAAACTAAAAGATTTGTAATGGGTTTTCCTAATATAAGTTAATAATTATAGGTTTAATAAACAATTACATTAATAAAAAAAAATCCAAATTTCAAAAATTAATATGGTATCCTTAAGCCTTAAGGTATGTTATTTATTCATGTCCTTTCAATTTTAACAATATAGTACCCCACATAGGAAATTTGTTGCTATATGTTTCCGTCGTTATCTTGATCATTGCGAAATCAATTAAGTGATGACATGTCCTTTGTGGGGTCCACATTATGTGTGTTGGTGCTCAAAACTAGACTGGTAGTAATGAGTACAACTTAAAGATGATGTAGATGATAGAGGGATCAGATGTCGAAGGCAGAATCATTTGGGGGATGTGAAGACATCGCTCGCACAGAAATGATGAGGTACCGTTCGGCAAGTCCTTACCACCGTAAGGGAGAAGCATCACCGTGGGAGCCGAAGGCCGAATCATTTGGGGGATGTGAAGACATCGCCGCACCGAATGATGAGGTGTCAAGGCGTAATCATTTGGGGATGGAAGACATCGCCACAATAATGATGCCAAAGGCCGAATCATTGGGGATGTGAAGACATCGCCGCACCGAATAATGAGGTGTCATTCGGCACGTAGCCTTGGCTTTGTAGGGGTGTCAAGGCTGAATCATTGAGGAATGTGAAGACATCGCCGCGCCGAATGATGAGGTGTCAAGGCCAAATGTCGACTCATTAGGGGATGTGAAGACATCGTCGCGTAGAATGATGCCGAAAGCTGAATCGTTGTGGGGATGTGATGACACGCCGCGCCAAATGATGAAAGGTGTCAAGGCCGATTGTAGGAGGTGCTGAGGGCAGCGCTAGCAATCGTGCTGTGGGCACCGAATGTAGGATGCCAAGGGGCACTTGTTGTTGGGGTGCCGATGGGCACTCGAGAAGGAGAACGATATTCAAAAAATTTCATCCCTTTTTCTTATCTAAGCACAAAATAACTTCTCAATAATTTTAATTTTGTATTCTACAAATATAGACATTGTGTTGTAGTGTCTATTTCTAACCCCTTTAGACATTGTGTTTCAATGTCAATAATATAAACTGAAAATACCAAGACAATAGTAACATAAATTTACCAACTCATATAGACACTGTCTATTCTATAAACTTGAAAACACATATCCATAATTTAAAAAAAAGTTTACTATTGAGCTCTTATTTTGTGCTAAGATAATAACAAAAAATATAGAAAATTTTAATTGTATTGAAGTATAAATAAAGCAAAACAATTTATTTTCACAAAGTGAAGGAATGCTTTATTGGATGAGTGCATATAGGTATGTAGGAGGTTGTGGGTTCAAGTCCCCACAACAACGTTTTTTCTACTTTGTTTTTTTTTACTACAAATTAAACATACAAATTAAACAGGCTTATTGAACTTGGACTTACTCATTGAATATTTATAGACTTAATTCTATTTTAAATATGCGATTTCACAAGCGGCATCCTCTGTTATGAGGTACGCACACACATCTTGTTCCTTATGCCAAATTATTATTATTATTATTTAAGGGTCAAAAATGCCAAATTAACATACAAATTAAACAGGCTTATTGAACTTGGACTCAGAGCCGGCCCATAGGCTGTGCGATCGCACATAGCCTGCCTCCAAATTTTTTTAAGTCTGACTATACCAATTATAAAATAAAATAAAAAGGTCATTGGTGTACCTGAGTCTGAGTGTTCCCATCCACCCACGTGCCTAAGCCCACACCTTTGTAAGTTCCCAAGAACTATTTCCCCTTTTTCCTCTCTTTTTTAATTTATTTGGTCAATACCTTTTCTCCTCTTTTATTTTTTTTTTTGTGAAAATCCATTTTCTCCTCTTCCTTTTGTTTTTTAGTCAAAAATTTTCTCCTCAGACAAATGCCATCTCTTTTTCTTCTTTTTCGAGCTATCTCCCATTTCTCTCAACCATTGAAGGTGCATCTCCTCTTCTTTCTTTCTTTTTTTTTTTCATTTTTTTTTCCACTCATCTGGAAGGTAGTTCAAAATAATTGAACTGGCAATTGTTCTCTCTTTTTTTCTATAGTTTAGTTAAGTTCATAAAAAAAAAGTTTTTTTTATTACATCGATATGGAGAGGGGGAGTTTTTACTCGACGTTGTTGAAAGTTTCAAATCATGTTCTATTGTTCGTTTTTTGTTCTAATGTATGTTGGGTTGCCAAATTAGGGCCTCAACATCTCTCTTTGCACAGGGCCTCCAAAATCAATGGACCGGCTCTGCTTGGACTGACTCATTGACCTATAACTAACAAAAGTATAAATGCATTTGACCAAGCCCAAAACTAAAATAGTCCCTTTATCATATTCTAATAACTCATATGACGATTGCTGTGTGTAATGCTTCTTGATCTCTTGTAAATTGTAATGATAATTGCCGCATCTAATACATTTCTTTGTTGTGTGTAGCTGTTGCAGCACGACCATGTAGCGTAATTTTTAACCCCCCATTTTGTTGGGTTGCGGCTCGGTAGAAGCCATGTATGGATGTGAGAGTGGCTGTGATCCCACATCAAAGAAGTACCCCACTTACCTACAGCTTAAAGATTATCTTTATGGCCACTTTGCAGTTCAATATATTTTTTTCGGTAATATATATTAAAAGGTTCATTCAAGGGCAACGGTGTACGATACACGAAAACATCCTTTTCTCAATAATGCTTCTATGGGGTCTGTGAAAACTAAAAACCTTAAAGAAGCCTAAAAGGTACATTGAGTTTGCCTCCTAAGATGCCAAAGTCCTTTGTACTGCTGTTTGACACAAGGTATAACATCTATCCCTGAGACTCAGGACAGAACATCTTGTCCTTTGCTGGAAATGAAGTGGCCTCATAACACGAACAAACATTTCTTCAAGCTGCAGAAGCTCTTGATCTTTTTGATTAACAGACCACAGGGTAAGGGAATTGCCAAACAAAGATACAGGGGGAGGAAACTGGACATCAGTAATTAGAAACAGGTAAGCACACAAGTCACTGGATTCTACATAGAACCCTGTCTCCTCTGTTCTCTGTTAACCTTCTCCACACCATCTTCCCGCAATGCAATAAGGTCAAGATTGCGATGAAGTACAGGAGAGGAATGCCGACGATACAACCCCCAGATGCAAAATTAACTAGTGTCTGAAAATTTGAAGGCAAAAGTCAATGTGGCTATTCTAGCATTCATTTCTGAAAAACTAATATTAAAAACTGTGCAATATATAACCAAAAGAAAAGTGGAAGCAAATAATTCTTAAAAAACTCATTAAACTATTTTAAACTCTACTTTACACAAATTGCAACAAAAGCAAACTGAAAAAAAAAAAAACATTTTAAGAGGCTTTGTTTTTCCATATTTAGCAGAGACAAGGCTTGGTTTTTGTTTATTTATCTTTTCAAAGCAGGAACAACGAACAAGCCTTAGTTATTTACCAGGAAAAAAAAATAAGCCTTAGTTAAGATGAGTTGTGCTTCCTCACAGATACTAAATCTTGGTATTTAATGACATTTTCATATATTTAAACACCAATATTTTTCACTTAAGATTTTTAAGGTTTGAAATTGAACAAACCCCTGGAGTGTACAGCAACTCCAGAACTACTAAGTTAAATCACAGTAAAACCACTATACCAACATGTCTTTATATTCCCACCCCTTCCAAATTCAAGGTTCATCGATGGGATTGTCAAGGCTACAGTTATACAAAGTGCAAAAGCACTGTGAAGAGTGTATCTGCGTGTGTCTGTTTTCGTTGAATATGTGAGATTAGAGAGACTTACCACCATCCCTGCAACAAGATGAACAATAGGAACAAAAGCTGGTCCACCTTATTCCCTTCTGCGTATCCATTGAATGCAATGACCATGGAAAAAGTATGAATTGTGACAAATGCAAGGGCAATGAGTGCTGCAAAGTACATGACAAAATTGTCAGACAAATAAAGTCAACAGAATAAATGAAATTTCTAATCTAAACACCAGCCAACTGCAAAATCACTGTTGCAAAAGTGTCAGAAAATTCCCTTTCAGTCTTCCCTTGCTTCTTCTGATTTTACAGGTCGCACGCAACTAAATGCTCAAGAAATTATAAAACCTCACAAGCACCTATTTACAAGCATGCTCAAGAAATTAATTCATACAACCTAAAAGTAAATGTAAGGAAGCAACTGTAAGGCTTGACTTACCAGAAAGAAGAAAATGGAATCTTCGAGCATCTGTCAACAAAAAAGTTCCTGGACCAAATGCTGGTGTTAAGAGGCTGATGCAGAAAAACACAGCATGTGCCACACCGTGACCCAAACCTCCAGCTGCATGATTGAAATGATATCAGGTCAACAATAAGTCTAGTTGGAACAAAAAAGGTAATCAAAATTTTGTGAGTTGTCATTTACAGTAGTTGGCAAGGAAAGGTGGGAAGGGAAAACATGCTACTATTCAGCAGTGGCATCATACAGATCACAGATAAACAGGAAGGTTCAAAACTTTGATTGCTATAACACTTGAAGTACCACTGACAGTTAGCATCCAGCATAAAAACAATCAGAAAAACAGCTTAGAACAACAAAAAGCTTATAGGATGATGATAAACAACAAACAACTCAAAATAGATCACTCAATCACAAAGATCTAAAGGGATAACCACCTATCAGCCACCCTCCCTTCTTTTTAAAACACATTATACAGTACGCGAAGCATTGTCATCAATTGCAACATTAATAGAAACACGCAATTGCTAGAACAAAACAGCAGTTTCGTAAACCATTGAGAAAGGGTACCGATGCAGGGGGCAGAAGATATATCTTTCAAAGAAAAGGTAATTCTTTCTTAGTAACTTCTTCTGAGCCCCAAAATTTTGGAGCTGAGATGACAATAATTAAAAAGCAGAACTGCAGAAAAACATGCTATATGGAAGTAAATAGTAGAGCATTTAATATATGATGAATCCAAGTCTACGACCCTCGCAAAGCTCACCCAGAGCAATTTGCATCTTATCAGTCAGATAGAGGCGTGGTTTAGAGACCCTATCAGCAAAAGCATCCAATGTATCTTCCAACCTCCTAAAATAACATGCAAGAAAAAAGATGTTAAATACCTTTATTAACCATTAACAATACCCAAATTATCAAGATCACAGGCATCAAATATACAACAAAGTAGAGGGACGAAAATGATTACATAAAGTTCGAAAGAGGAAGAGCAGATTCTTAAATAGAGAACATAAACATCCAAATAAAAAAATAAGGTTGTTGTGAGATTCCACAAATGGCAGCGAACTTTTAAATTTAAGAGATAAAATTGATGGATCTCTATCATTTCATTTAAGGTTAAAATAAATATAAAATAATGCTACGACTTATGTGCATGCAGAAAATTGTAAGATTTTTGTTATTCGAAAATCATAAGTGTGTAAAACATTCAAGAAAAGGACACCACCTAATCTGGTGATTATTAAGAAGTCGAAATTGACAGCAGGCTCAACAAAGCTAGGGCACTGATGAGGAAGAAGAAAAATTGCACAGCAACATAGACATTGAAAGAGTAAGACTGTTTTTTTTATTACAAGCAAGAACAACACAGCAGAGCATTGAAATATATACCTAGAAGATACCATGCTAATGTCATCCAAACAAACAAAAACCAAGGATCCGAACTTTCCATAATTAGGCCTTACAAAAGAATTTCAGATCACAGCTACAAAATACACCTTTACTAATACAACTTTCAGGGCAAAGATAGTGCTTTGAACACTGTCTAATTCTAAAACCACACTAATTTGACCAGTGAGCAAACTCTTCTCAAAGTGTTCCACAGAGACTTCTAAAACCTATTTGCTACTCCATAAATTATCCTCTACTTAGGCGGAATTGCGTGTAAAATGTTTCATACTAAATCTACCCCAACTTTTTATTAGGCCTCAGCCTTCCCTCATAAGAGAGAGCCTTTTCCCCTTTACCCATTATATAAATCATATTAACAATAGCTAACCTTCAACATTGATCTAAATCGAATAATTAGACAAGAAAACAAGAATAAAGTACCAAGAAATGAACTTACTTGTAGACCTTCCAGAAAAGAACCCTAAGCCCTTCTTGAAACGCAACCGATGTGAATATGAGAATGCCATACGGCCACCATGTCGATGATTTGAGAGGCAGAAATGCCCTCCATATTCCCGACAACACAATGAGACTTATAAGCCATAACAATGTGCTACACACACAATCATACAAAAAGCAATATTATGAGCTCAAATTACATGGTCTTCATGCACCAACAACAAAATGTGAACAAGGCCCTTTGTTTTAGTGGAACCCCTTTCCAAATAACTAAATTTGACCCCCCCAATTTGGTAACTAATTCTTTAATAATGTTACCCAGAATTTCTAAAACCCCTTTCCAAATATCACAAACTACATTTTCTATCATAAAAACTGACCTTAATTATAATCACAACTCCAACATAAGCTTATATGACAAGTTTCAATGTCCAAAATTACAGAACTGCAAGAACCCAAGAAGGAAAATGTGCCCTAAAAGGAAATACACTAACTAGAAGGGTTTTCGGAGAGAGAGAGAGAGAGAGATTGGAGAAAATATGTGAATAGCTTACCTTGAAAGGACGGTGAGAACCAAGAAGGGTTTTTTGGAGATAACAGAGACGAAGAGGGATAGAGACGGGCCTAGAGCTAGCAAGGCGTACCCGATCCCTGCTGCTATCGTCATTGACTTGTTCGGAGAGGCTTTACTCAGTAGACTAGACTTTCAATTCATCTATTTCAAAGCACTGCACATTTCTCATTTCGGGCGTAGGAGTTCTTCTTTTCCTGCCATATTTATGTTTATTTAAAAGCACTATTTATTTTCAAGCATGTTGAGATTTTTATTAGATATTCAAGTGCTTCTTCGAAAAGTTTTTGGACGTTGCTTTTATAAGTAGTGTTTCTCCTCGTAAGTGTTTTCTTAGAAGCGCTTTTGAAATATTTTTTAAGAATCCAAAATGTTTCTCTAGTTTTCGCTCTCCTATGCACTTCGAAGATTTTCTACCAACCGTTTTGAGAAACGCTTTGGATGTTAAAAATAAAAAGAATTTTTAGTCATTCTAGGAGCAGTGTTAAACAAAAGTAAATAAATAAAAAATTTACTATTATAGTTGATAATAAATAAGATTCTTTACTCTTTTGATTGATAAAGAGACTTCTTTTTAATATGGTATCAATAAATAATAGTAAATAATAAACAATAAAAAAGTGAATGATATTGGCAATCACTCAATTTCGCATATGCATTGGGTTAGTTGGCGAGGAAAAACACTTTATTTGAGTTCAATCTCCTTCCTTGTAAATTAGAATAGTTTAGAATATCGACTTATCAAAAAAAATCTTTGAGTTATATTTACACACATTTGCCTTTGCAAGAGTGCAAATAATAGGGAAATTGAATTTTATGCCCTTCAAGTTTGTATGCTTCTCATAAATAAATAAAAATATACCATTTGTTAATTTGGCACCTCATGTTTAAAATGTCGCAATGTTAGACGCAAAATTGTAACTTGTTAATAGTTTGCTCGAGCCCATTTAACTTTTGTCAACATCACCATTTTAGCTTAAATATGTGTTGATACCCAAAAATTTTAAGTACCCCAAAGTTCATTAGGGCACTTCCAAAGAATAAACCTTGCCATGGCAGTGGGTTAGGCTGACACTATTCACGGAATAGTGTCCGCCTGCAAAAAGTAAGTCATGTTTCCAAAGAATTGCCATGGCAAAGGGCAAGTACTGTTCAATTTTTTGTTTTTTTCACAAATTTGTTTACCTAAACAATTAATTTGAACAATATTTTCGAATGAGATTTTTTGATAAAATATTCGGATAAGATTTTCAGATAAGATTTTTGGTTTCAAATTTCAGATAAATTTTTGTTTCAAATTTCATATAAATTTCAAATTTTAAATTTCATATAAATTTCATCTGAATTTCAAATTTCAGATAAATTTCATTTCAATTTCAACTTTTCATTTGAATTTCAAATTTCAGATAAATTTCATTTCAATTTCAACTTTTCATTTGAATTTCAAATTTCAGATAAATTTCATGTGAATTTCAAATTTCGGATAAGATTTTCACCCTATAAAATTGCGCCGCGTGTCATCCGAATTTCGAATTTAAGATAAATTTCATTTGAATTTCAACTTTTCATTTGAATTTCACATTTCGTATAAATTTCATGTGAATTTCAAATTTCTGATAAGATTTTCACCCTATAAAATTGTGCCACGTGTCATGTCTATCGACATAAATTTTTCTATAAAACTAAGGCTCACCACAAACCTCTCACACTACATCTTCTCAAACATTTCATTTCTGATTTTAGATTTCAGATTTCATATTCCATTCTCAATGTCGACATGGAGGAGGTCTTGGAGAGGCAAGAACGAGAAATAAGAGAAAGAAGGCGAGACGAGCCGCAAGCAAAAGAGCGCAAAGAGAACTAGATCAAAGCAACTTGTCATGGTCTGTGGCTTTGCCGGATGAAGAAAGCCGTGAGCAATGTGGTTCTCATGAAGGCCGTGGGCCCGAATGTTGACAGACATAGGCATTTTCGGGGTAAGAATCTTATGGAAGATTATTTTATCCCAACATCTCTCGTACTACGATGTTCATTTTCGAGGGCGATATAGAATGCAACAACATTTATTTAATAAAATAATGCATGATATTTGTAATTATGATGAATATTTTGTTCAAAAGAGAAATTGGCCGTGTTTTGGGACTGCTTCAACAAAAGTTCACAAATGCTATACGAATGTTGGCGTATGGTTCATCTCACGATCGTGGATGAGATTGCCTTGATGGGAAAGTCCACCGCTTTGGAGAGTTTGGTTAGATTTTGCGCTGCAATCGAAACTCAGACACTGAGACTACCTCGCGTGCACTCCACGCCAGTGGACATGCAACGACTTCTACATAAAGCCGAATGGAGAGGATTTCCAGGGATGATTGGTAGCATTGATCGCATGCACTCGGCAATGGAAGAATTGCCCAACCGCCTGGCAAGGAGATTACGGCAATAGAAAAGGGCAAAAAGTATCATCCTTGAAGCCGCTGCAGGATTCGATACATGGGTTTGGCACGCCTTCTTCGGAGTTGCTGGATCTCAAAATGACTTGAACGCCCTAGGTCAATCCCTGTTCAACGATGTTTTGAAAGGAGAAGGACCGAAAATCACCTATGAAATCAACAATACCGTCTACCAAACTGGTATTATCTAGCCGACGGCATCTACCCGAGGTGGACAACATTTGTGAAATCACTTTCGCATCCCCGAACCCAGAAGCAAAAATTATTTGCTACCCATCAAGAAAGTTACGTAAAAGATGTGGAGAGGTGCTTTGGTATCCTCCAAGCTCGGTGGGCGATCATTAGAGGTGCGGCGCGTATGTTTGATGAGGAGGTGTTGAGGAGCATAATGATGACATGCATCATCCTCCATAACATGATTGTGGAGGATGAGTATGATTATGATGTCAAGAGGTGTACGAACCGGATCCCATGAACACGGCCTTGACAAGAATTTATGAAAAACCCATAGGGCCAAATGGAGAACCATTGGAGCATGAACCGTTGGTTAGAGATGGTCGTTTCATGAACCGTATGATTGATCGATATACGGAGATGCAATCGTCGTGATATTCATGAACGCCGTCAAGTTGACTTAATGGAGCATTTATGGGCGGTGAAAGGCAATGACGGTGAATGAAGTGAAGTGAAGATGTTTTTTTAAGATTTTAATGTTTATGTTTTATGTTTAGTTATGTTTGGTTTTTTTATGCTTTGGTTGTGGTTTGTATGTTTTTATATTTTTAATGCTTTTGTTGTGGTTTGTATGTTTTTATATTTTTAATGCTTTGGTTGTGGTTAGTTTTTTATGTATGGAATGTTTTGAATAAAAGGAATTTTATTTAATAGTTTCTTTGGTAACCCAAAGAAAACCAATACTACTAATAAAAAAAAATACATGAATTACAACTAATTTTTAAAACAAAACATTAAAATACAATGAAATTAAAAGGCAAGCAAACTAAATTAAGGGTTTCCTTCATTTAACCAATCCGTGTTGCTAGGTCCATCATCACGAAAAAGTCTTCGCCTCATAATAGCCTTTCGCTCTAGCTTCCAAAATTGTTTTGTTTCAGGAGACATATGGCTTGTATCCATGGCCATGGTTTCCGATCTTTCTTGTCTTGGTTTTCTTTGCGTTGATACTCCCTTTCTTTGCGTACATACTCCCTTTCTTTAGCATATTCTATATGCATTGCCCTATCATCTTCTTGGGCTTTCCTGTCTATTTCAATTCTCAAGGCGCTTTGCCTTGCAATTTCCTCAAAAAATTTAGCGGTATTACTGGTACAATTATTTCCTCTCTTTGCCTTCGCCGCCTTCCTCCCAATAGGCCTCGGCTCCTTTTCAATGGGTGAGTCTTCACTCATAGGGGATTCCATAGGCGAATCCGAAGCTTGTGAATCATGGAGTGGCGTCTCGTTTAACACCACCGTTGGAGCCGTTGGAATAATGCTAAATCTCTTACAATGCTTCACCACCTCCCAACATTGGGTATGGTTGAAAGTTTTTTTCCCTTGTCCAGTAGCACCATACCACATTTGAGCTTGCACAATCTATATAAAAAAAAAATTGAATATGCAAGGAACTTAAAAAAATTATTTGTAATGCAAAAAAGATAAACATATTAATGAAAATCCAAGAAATATTAACAAAACATAGAGAATGCAACAAACATTTAAATAAATATTAGAAATACAAGAAATATTAACATAATATAAAAATTGCAAGAAACATTTAAATAAATATGGAAATACAAGAAATATTAACATAATATAAAAATTGCAAGAAACTTTTAAATAAATATGGAAATACAAGAAATATTAACAAAATATACAAATTGCAAGAAACATTTAAATTAAAATGAATAGGACATTAAAATTAATAAAATGAAAATTACAAATAATTTACCTCATCGCTGAGATTTTCCCCACTTCTTTGGTTATCCATCGCTTGTGAGGGCATCTCTCCATTTCCCAACTCTTTGTTGAGAATTTTCCACCGACCGACAATGCCATTTCCAGACGGGTGGAACCCGATTTTTCAACAAATTCGTGATGAATTTTTTTCCACATTTGATCGAATTTCATCTCATTACCCGATATGGGATCATGAGATATTTGGACCCAACACTCACACAACAAGACATCTTCCATGATGCTCCATGGCCCTCCGGTTTCTTGAGAAAAAGCCATAATGATAGAGAAAAATTAAATTTGAAAGTGAAAAAATTTAGAGTAGAAAGTGAAAAATATTGAGTACAAAGTGAATAATAGTTGGAGAAGGAGAAGATGTATGAGGATTTGTTGTTAAAAGTGAAGAGTAGGGATTGGTATTTATAGAAAAAAATTTCAGTATTTTTGGGGTTTTTTAAAATTTTTACGAATTTTTTCATAATTTTTTGCTTTGAAAATTCCAGCCGTTGGATTGCACTGAAAAAGGAATCGGAAGGACCAGAGCTCGCCACGTGGCACATGACCGTTGAGGGGGGCTGACGCGCGCCGCAAATTTTTAACGTTGGCAGCGTGTTGCACGCGCCAACGGTAAAAATTTGAAAAGCGTCACGACGCCGCCAGCCGCTTCGGCCGCCGCTCGGCTCTCGCTTTGGGCCAGCCCCAGTGCTCGTGGACCCCACCTCCCGCCTGTGCCAGCCTTTGTTGCTGGAATCGATTTTTGGGCTTTTGCCCCCACCCGAGCCTTCGGCTCACTGAAATGCCCTTAAAAGCCCAATGTTCCTCCCCCTAATCCCCTGGGGAATGATAAAGGACGGTTGTACTAAGATATGAGGAACCTATGCAAAGCAAAGCCAAATTCCAAGATTATTGAGCATTATAAAAAAATTTATTTAACCAAGAAAATGAGACCCAAACACATGCCAAGTATTGCTAAAAGCCACTACGTATGCAGCTAGCTAAGTTCATGCCCAGAAGAGGTACTTCAACAAAACCACGCCCAAACCGTTTTTCTCACGGCTATATATCCTCAACGGCCTTGTAAGAGCAGTTCCACCTTAAAGGGCAAGGTAAGGTTTGCCACTATTCATGTGAATAGTGGTAGCCCTTGTCTTTTTTGTTTCCACCCCAAAGAGCAAGAGTAAGGTAATTACTATTCACATTAATTTGTTTTTCCAATTTTATATACTTAAACAATTAATTTGGATAAGATTTTCGATTGCCACGTGTCACTATTTATTATAAAATTTCAAATAACATTTTTGGATTAAATTTTCGGATAAGATTTTCAGTTGCCACGTGTCCATATTTTGTTATAACATTCAGATCTCAAATTTTGAATAAGATTCTCAGTTGCCACTTGTCGATATTTATTATAAAATTCTAATCTCATATTTCAGATAAGATTTTCACCCTCTAAAATTGCGCCACGTGTCATCTCTATCTTCTAAATCCCTCTATAAAACTACACCATCGACTGAGACCTATCACACCATTTCCTCTCTATCTTTTCATTTCTCAGATTTTACAAAGCACATTCTACTCTCAATGTCTAACATTAGGAGGGTGTTGCAACAGCGAGAAGATGAAGAAATCAGGCGCAGACGTGCTGAAGAAGATCGTGAGTTGGATGTAGAGGAGGAATGAGTTGTTTTAGCGATGGGTATGCTGAATCAATCAAGGCAACACAACTGTCGTTGTGGCCCGAACGTGGACAGACATATAAGAATCTCGTGGAAGATTACTTTATCCCAAATTCGCTATATCATGTTTCTTATTTTCGAGGGAGATATAGAATATAGCCCCATTTGTTCCAAAAAATCATGCATGATGTTTGCAATTATGACACATACTTCGTTCAAAAGTACGATGCTCTTGGGGTTTTGGGTCTTCTTCGGAGCAAAACTTACAACTCGATTTACGGATGCTTGTGTACGGGGTATCTGCTGACCAGGTGGATGAGATTTCTAGGATGGGGAAATCAACCATCCTAGAATGCTTGGTCAGATTCTGTGATGCAATGGAATCTCTCTACACGAGGGATTACCTCATCAAACCTACGCCTAGGGACCTCCAAAGGCTTCTACAAAAATTCGAGGCTCAAGATTTCCCAGGCATGATTGGAACCATCGACTGCATGCATTGGCAGTAGAAGAATTGCCCAACTGCTTGGCAAAGAGATTATGGGAATAGGAAGGGCCAAAAAAGTATAATTCTGGTCGTTGCATCATTCGACACTGGTTTGGCATGCCTTTTTCGTGAGTTGCTGATCTTAAAACGACCTCAATGTGCTTGGTCAATCCTCGGTATTCAAAGATGTCTTGAGAGGTCATTCCCCCGCATCACGTATGAAATCAACAATATTGTATACCTGGGGTACTACCTAGCCAAGGAAATTTATCCTCGGTGAACGACATTCGTCAAAACAATTCTGAATCCCCAATTGGAGAAGGAAAAAAGCTTTGCTGCCTTTCAAGAGGGGTATAAGAATGATGTGGAAAGGTATTTTGGTATCCTGCAAGCTTGTTGGGCAATTATTAAGGGTGCTGCTCGTATGTTTGGGGAAGAGGTGTTTCGGAGCATTATGAAATCTTGCATAATCCTCCATAACATGATTGTGGAGGATGAGTATGATTATGATGCCCTAGAGATGTGGAAAGTGAAAAATATTGGAAGGAGATGAATTTGTATGATGATTTGGTGTGGAAAGTGAATAATATTGGTATGTATTTATAGAAAAAAAAATTTCCATATTTTTCGATATTTTTACAAATTTTTGGAAATCCGCTGGATTTAACAACAATTTTGGATCGGAGGCTCCAGGAGGAGCCACGTGGCTTATAGCCGTTGGGCCCTAGTAGTCGTGACGTTAGCGCCGACATCATCACCGAAGGCGCAGGTGATGGGCCAGACTTGCCCTTGGGCTTGCCCTGGCTCATGGGTCCCACACCTTGCTCAGCCGACCGCTCACGCCGGAGCTACTCCTCGGCCTAGGGCCCCTACTTGGGCTGGCCTGTTGCGCTAGAGCTGCTTCTAAAGCCATGTCAAGCACATAACTCGATATGATGTCCTTCCAAGCCCATGCCTTTGTTTTACCCATGAACATGGTTCACCATGATGAAAGTCACAAGCTCTACATTCCATGCCAAACCATGCTACCAATGCATGTGGACCAAAGCCAAAACCATCCAATGTGGCTTACAAGTGGGTTATGGTGTGAAAGGTACGAGATTCACAAGGCTCATGGTCAGACACTCAAGTAATGGTGATTATAGGCCACTTGGGAAGTCCATAGTCCAAGCCCGTTATTTGGACTCGAACATGGGCAAACTAGCACTGGGCATTGTGAATCCTGAACTGGTCAGTTTGGTTTGGTTTGGTTTTTTTATTTTTTAAATATAAATTTGATGGTGAACCAGACCAAATTGGCCTAACCAATCTGATTCACGGTTTCAGAATCTGCAAATCGTCAGTTCACCAGAACCCAAACCGATCGCATAAAATTTTCCGATTTCTTTTTATGTGCATGAATATTTTTACTATAAATATAAATTGCACTTTGATAAGAAAAGTAAAATGAATTTTCTATTATTAAAAAGTAAAATACAATTAAAATGATAAATATTTATATAGAACTCGTCTTTGACAATAAAAAATGACACTTTCAAGCACAAAAAGAGCAAAATGAACAGTTGATCACCCAAAAATTAAAGACAAGTAAAGGTACGAGCATGTTGACCTCATAATCTTTATGGCCAACTTGGTCAATTATTTCATTAATAAGATCATCGAGCGGGCTGAGCGGACTTGGTAACAAAGACGTCATTCTTGGTGTGACGCCACTGACCTAAATAATTGAAGTAATTACATTGGGTAATTAAAATTGGATTAAATGGATTTAAAATAAGAAAATTGGAAATAATTAATTAATTAAATAATAAAGGGTATTTTGGTCAATTATAATTTCGGGACGGAATTTGGCGAAACGAGTTGCGTCATTGCGTCTGGCACGTCGAAACGAGTTTGGGGACTTGTGGCACATCTCGATCCGAGCGATAGATTGTTCAGAGGACATAATGGTCATTTCGAAATTTGTTAAATACCCCTCAGCCAATCAGAATCCGGTTTCTCTCTCTCTCTCTCTCTCTCTCTCTCCTCGCTTCTCGCTCCTCCACGCGAGCCGCACCTTCTCTCTCTTCGGTTTGGAGGTTTTCGGCCACTGCAGGGCTGAGACTAGTCGGGATCGAAAGCTCTCCTCCGTCCGGTCCTAACCCACCCAAGATCGGAGGCTGTCTCGTCGGCGTTTGCGAACTGGAACGTCTGCAACTTCCGGCCCGATCCTCCATTTTCCCGGCGACTTTCCGGGGACTCAGGCAACTTCTCACGTCGATCTAGGTATGGTTTTGACTCTCCTTGACGTGCTCTATCTGTTTCTGGGGTGAGTGTTGATCGATTAGGTGGTTTTGTAACCGGATCTAGAACCCTAGATTTGGCAGGATCTTTGGATCAATTTTTCCAGCCAGATCACGGCGGTTCTGGGCTGGGTGTGAGCGATTCTGAACTCCACTCGTGGAGGTGAACATTTTGGTATAAGGGTTTATGCCGGAATTGAAGTTTTGTTGTTGCACGGAATTACTCAAGGCACCCGTCACCCACGGTGGCGATTGTGGTAGCGCGTGGTGGTGGTGGGGGGGCGGTTATGTGTTCCTAAACGATCCTCGTGTCATTGTGAACGTGTACGTGTGCTCGGATTGTGTACGTACACATATTGCGCGTTGTGTGGGTTCGATGGGTTCAGACCATTGGATCGAATCCGAATTCACGTATATGGTTCCTCGTATTTCTAGAATCGTATAGGATTTGACGGATTGTGATTCGGAGTCCCGGATACTCCGGATCAATGACTTTAAGTTTGAATTAAATCGTAACCGTGCGATCGTGAGCGATCCGACCGTCCGATCAAGACCAAACTTTC
This sequence comes from Prunus padus, assembly GCA_024362665.1. NCBI lineage: Eukaryota > Viridiplantae > Streptophyta > Magnoliopsida > Rosales > Rosaceae > Prunus > Prunus padus. The sequence goes on along the minus strand of JANFAM010000016.1, from coordinate 25,314,342 downwards.
AGGACACGTTGTTTAGGTCGTGTTGAACCTGTAGGAACTTTCGGATCTAAGTTTGGAGGTCATGGGACCCACGGGTCCGGTTTGACCTATTCGGGTCGGTTTGACCAAGTTTGACCAGGTTTGACCGAGGCTCTCCCGAGGTCACTTTTCCATGTAGTTGACTTTGTTGGACTTCTAGGAATGTCCGGATTGATTTGGAGGTCGTGGGCTCCGCGGGCCCATGTTGATCGAAACGGGTGTTTGACCGCCGCTGACCGTGAGTCTTCCGACGGTCCCACTAGTTAAAAGAGGTAGTTTGACCTTAGAATCTTTAGTGCGGCGACGTGCACGTTAAGTCGGGTTTTGGTAGGATTTGAGTTTGAGGTTCTCGCTTGGTTCACGTACTAATCCAATCCTCGTATCTATCGCTTTAGTGACGTTGACTCGCTTACACAAAGGCGGGACCCTTTAGGGTTATGCAGCGTATTGTTTTCAATTGAGCATGATTTGAATGAATTGCATGAAATGAGATTTAATAATGGTTTTAAATCTTGAATTTGATAAGTGTTTTAAGTCTTGGTTTGACTTTGGTTAAAGTATTATAAAAGGGGTTTGCATTTGAGGTTTATGCATGTTTTGGGTTGCCGGTTTGTATGTGGGGCCCGATGGTTGTATTTTATGAGTATGTATACTTTTGGGTATTGAATGGGACGTAGTGACGTCTGATGGTTTTTTGGTATCGGATTTAGGTACCCCAAACGTCCATATCTCATACCCAAAATATATATATATATATATATCTACTTTGATATGGTGTTTTGGGACGTATATGTATATATATATATGTATATTCTATACTTTGGGAAATCATATTATTATATCTTGAAAATTTATATGTATACTATTGGTTTATACTCGTAAGAGTTGTATTTATAACTTAACCACTTATTTTGGATTATACGTTTGGTTTAATGGCATGTGTTTACAAATGAATTCTTTATACTTTAATTATATACCTTTGGGTTGGAATGCCCTGTGTCGGGACGTGAGGTCCCTTATGTAACTATATTGATGTTTATTGACTTTTGGTTTAAGTTGGGTTAGTTGACTGATAGACTTGTATATGTCCTGGTGTCTGATGTTTGGGGTTGGGTACATTATGAATGATTATATATATATATATATTGATTATCGCGTGACGATTGATGTGAGTGCTGTTAGCACCTTGTATTGTACCTCCCCCTATTCTAATACTGATAATCGCATGGCGATTGATATGATATGGTTACCTGGATTTGGTATGGTTCGATCCGGTGCATACCTTAACGGGGTGTAGCTATAGACCCTTAACTGGGTAGTCTGCACGCGTAGGACATGTTTCGGAGTTATGGTTGGGAAGTTTCTACCATATAGGCCTGTGAGTTTAGTCCCACATTGGATGGCTCAACCCTGGGCACAGGGTCTCGATGAGACTGTACCTGTGTCCAGTCAAATGATCCCCTGTTGGATTGTTTTCCCCTGGTACTTGTGTTTGGTGTTGAGGTTATACTATACCTATACGCGTGTGTTAGTATCTTCGTATTCATATTTCTTTTAGTGAGGATCGTTCCTCGCTTGTCGTGCTTGTGAGCACGTGGTTGTAAGAGTGGGGAAGTTTGAGAAGTTGTTTACCTGTTTCGGTTGCAGTACTTGATTGGATTTCAGTACTTGATATGTTTTACTTATTGGATTGTAAATCCTGATCTTATATATATATTTATATAAATGATTTGAACTACATTTGAGTTCTGTATTGTTGTCGAGTTTGGTTTTCTCGGCGTGAGTGAGATCTTTGACATTTTAAATGTTGTTTTGGTATTTGAGGATTTTATTATATTCTCGTGCTTACATTCTTCAAGTTATTTCAATTATACTTATACATACGTATATGAGTTCATGTTTTGGGAGGTTATGCCTCGGGAAAAGTAAAAGGTTGGTTTATTCGGAAAAAGGTTTTGAGCTGATAGGTTTTCACCTATTTTGAGATAGGGTGGTTTTTAAGTCACTAAAGTATATAAACAGTTTCATATGCATGTTTCGCATTGTTTTAAACGGTGAGGTTAGTACTTTGATTTAAGTATGTAAAACCTTGTTTTTGTCCACTCACACTCTTTTCTCGCTTTGTGCCCCTCAGCACCGTAGTCGCCGCTTCGTTCTTGTTCGGCCATGCGCTTCTCTTCTCGAGCTTCGTTGGAAGGGTAGGATTGTCGTCCTTGAACCCTAAACTTTGTATTCTATTATTTCTATTCCGCTGACTCTTAGATGGCTCTGCTTTATCCGTTAGGGTTAAATTTGATGGCCAGAGGCCTCGTGTAGTATATCCGTAGCATCTGGGCGCTTGGGTTGTAAATCGTTGCTTGTTTGAACAGTTGAAATTTTTGGAATAGTACTTGTTTTAGGGGAGACTCTGCCTGCTTTTCAAGAAGTCTTGGCCCCTTTCACTTATGTTTTGGGAAGAGGGTAACTGTTTAGTTTGTGGGCCCGACATGGGTTGATGTCGGGCAAACCAGCAGAGTCCGCTCAGTGTTCCTGGGTGGAATTCAGGTCGGGTCCTCGTCACTTGGTGTATGTGTGTGGCGTACAAGACGCGGTCACAAGTGGCCGTATCACATCCCGGATTGGCTCCGCCGTGGCACGAAATTGTCCGCTTTGGGCCCTGCCCTCACAATTTTGTTTCTGGGAACTCACAGGCAACTTCCCAGTAGGTCATCCATCCTGGGATTGCTCTAACCTAAACTCACCTAACTTTGGAGTTCCCATTGAATCCGAAGCCAGTGAGCTCCCAAAAGGCCTCGTGCTAGATGGAGGTGGGTATGTACATATAAGGCACATCACCCCATCTCCGTTGGTTAATGTGGGATGTTACAAGCCGTGTGTACAAATGAGCGAATGAATGGTGCTCTGCACTATGATCTTGACTTCTTCTCGAGCGCTTGTGGCCGAGATAGAAACAAATTCTCAACAGTAAGATTCTTGGTCTCGACCACAAAGCCTTTAGAATGAGTGTATAGTTGGATAGTGACACTGTGGCTCGATAGCTTGGTGGGGGCACTGGGCTCAGTAGTTCAGTGGTTTCGAACATCTTAAGAAATGCGGGTATCCTAAGAAATCTGGATGGATTGGATATTGCTCAAGAATTGAATTTGTAAACACCAAACAAAGAAAATCTTGTTGATATATTAAATGGACGATCAAAATGGAGAATTCCCAAGAACTTAGAACGGTTTCTAAATTTGTTTTAACGAGAGTTACACTAAATCCTAAGAAAAAGCAGTAAAAATTATGAACTACATGATAAAATATCAAAGAGTGCATTTGAACAGCCATTGGGCTTGATTTGTTTGATTGGTGCTGGACCCTAAAAAAGTAATCCTACTAAGAAAGTATTAGGGTTTAGGGCTTGATTTGTTTGATTGGGCTTGATAAAAGATCAAAGTTTATTTTATCGATCTTGCTTCTATTTATAGACTTTGTAACTCTCCGGCCAAGAAAGTAATCCTGGCTGTGCTCTGACATCCACCCAATCAATCTCAATAGCTTTTATATTACTCTTTCACTTGTGATTGGGCGAAATGGGTGGTGAAAAAGGTGATTTCGATTGCTTTCTGACAGTGGAATTCTTACCTCAGTTTGGTAGCCCAATTCTTGCTCTCACGATGAGGCAAGTGTCGTCCTAGCCATAAAGATCTCAACCTTGCTATTTGCTCTCTTGATGAGGCAAACAAATCCTCGGCCGCCAGAGCAGAGTCTCTCCTTGTCTTAGATCGTAAGCACTAAGTAAACAAGCTTCCTTTTTGTTTGCTCTCTGGGTGAGGCAAACTTTCTCTTGTTTCGAAGGCCTCAACTTCTTTTGTTATTCAGACTACTTGTGTGGGATTGAAAGTCTTGTTTTAGGCCCAAAGTATTTCCTTTCTTCAACCACCATCATTTTGAAGGTCAACTCTTTTTAGGCTCATAGGGGAAAAAATCTAAGCCTAAACAGAGCCTTTTGTTGGTTGTATATGGATCCATTATTATTCCTTTCTCTAGAATTATTTGATTGCTATAAAATATTGATCACTATTATTCTTATCTCAAAATTAAATTATTTGATTGCTATGAACTAGTAGTTAACATTGACCAACTTCTCACTGATTCCACATTCACCTTCTAACATTATTATTATTATTATTATTTTTAATGAGCAAAAGTTTAGGGGAGGGAGAGGCTACCCCCACACCCAGGGCCAGGGCAAACCCTAGAACTTTATCAGGAAGGACTTACACAAAGGCCCCTACGCCCCCGCAAACACCTGTACGGATTTACAGATGAATTTTACAGATTATCCACCAAACTAGACCTGACAATATTGTACATGATATGTTAACACGACACAAATTCGCATGAAATTATCAGTATTTGGGTTGGCCTTATCGGGTCTCGTTGATAACGGGTGAACCCGTTAAGCACTCGTTATCTTAACGGGTCGTTTCAATATTTTTCGTGAATGACCAGTTAACCCGTTAAGAGCAGGGGTATTTTTGTAAATTTACGTTATAAAATCCATATCTAACCCCACCAATGGCATGCTCCTATCATTCCAAATTATTATTTTATTTATGTTCTTACTATTTTATATTGTTGATTAATTACTTAAATCCCTAAGATTATTTCACTCTTGATTAGAAATACAATCTAACCCACCAATGACATACATCTCTCATTCCATATTATTATTTTGTTTATTTTCTTATTATTCTACATTGTTGATTAATTACTTAAATTCCTAGGATTATTTTGCTATTGATTACAAATACAATCTAACCCCACCAATAGCATCCTCATTTCACTCCATATTATTAGACAAAGAATTGTCTAATTTGTGTTTTCATTTAACAATTTGTTAACAAATATAGTCTATTTTTTAAAATGGGTGAAGCGTGTGAAATGAGCAAAAAAAATAACTCATTAGTCTTAACGGGTCGGGTCGGGTTTTCTCGAATTTGAATTGGCCGGGTTCGAGTTTAATATTTTCCATCCGTTAGCTTAATGGGTCGGGTCGGGTCAATTCGCTTTTTTAACGGGTTGACACGAACACGACACGAAACTCGCAAACACGACACATTTGCCAGGTCTACACCAAATACATAACTGTTGACGGCGAGACTCGAACACTGGTAGGGCGTCACACAATGCATGAACCTTACCAACTGAGCAAACTCGTGTCGACTCCTTCTAACATTATTTGATTGCTATGAAAACTTGGAGTTATTAGTATTATTGTCCAAATTTATGATGACTTAATCCATGAATATTCTTGGACAAAATAGAAAGGAAGACTACAAATTTCGTTTCACCTTTTTTGTTTGTTTTTACCATAATTTGTTTGTCAAATGCACGAAATCTACACTATTTATTTATTATTGTATTTTTCGTCCTGCTATTTTTTTTTTTTGGGTAGAGATACAATTTGACAGGTGAGGTTAAGTGCAAGGAATAAAATATCAATGATATCTAAATATCAGAAATTCAAAAATACGAAAATTTCGATGGAAATATCGGGATATTATCGATATTTCATTCACGTCATTAATATTATCGATATTTTGGTTAATTGGATATCTAAAATATCGATGGTATCTGAAATATCAGAAATTCAAAAATATGAAAATTTCATTTAAAATATTGAGGATATTATGGATATTTTATTCCTTGTGCAGATAATAAAAAAATCATTATAACTGCGAGCTTGTTTTTATTTTATTTTTGTAAAATCTTAATTTTTCTAGTAGGAAGTGAGCTTTGCACTAGCAACTGGTGGCTAGGTAAGCAGTCCACATCACAGAGCGTCCCAACCACGCGCTAGAACAGTGCGTTATCCTGTGACAATATCACAGCAGCTACACGTTTCCTGTGTCCCGGACAACCAAGCGCGGACGCCACATCTACTTGCGTCAGAAATCACCTGTCCACAACTTTTTTCCCAATCTACCCTTCAAACACTAGCCCGCCAGAGCCCCAAACGAAAAACGGGTTAGCCAAATCAAATGGCGCCAAAACCCAACATGGATTGAATGGAGGCGTCACAAGAAAGTGGTTGCATTCTTATCCACACAAAAAATGTCCCGACCCTTCAAGAATTATGCTAGATGCAATAAAAAGCAACAACCTAAGCTTTTACAATTTATTCTATTTTTATTGTTAAAACCTTCAATTCTTTTTTCTTCTCTTCTTTTAGTTTTTCATATTCCCAATCACCATCAACGTATGATTCTTACTAAATCTGACTATTCTGCTTGATTTATGTTACGAAGGTTGCAATTATTGAGGAATTTAACCTAACACATTACGAAACAAGTCGATAATGCGATGATGACAAAATATTACTCACATAAAAACAAAATACATCATTAGAAAAGCCCAAAGATATGAAAAGAAAAACATGAACCACTAGAACCGTGACTCATTTAACATCTAAGACTACGCAAAATATAATCTTAGCCACGTCGTAACATTTGAGTTTCATACACACAAAGCAATAAATGCGTACATGTGTATACAAAAACCCTCTTATAATACATACCTTATTTTAATTCTTATTTAAAACAAAAACAAAAACTCATAATAAAAGCTCGCATTTGATTCGTCCGTGATGCACAGCTCTGTAATAGGAAAAAAACTTTCTGTCGTCAAAATTTTCCGTTTCCAAATTTTACACGTCGGTCTTTAAAATTTGTTACTTGGCGGACCAAAATTGGAACGCTAAGACATCACCACCTACATTTTCTCGGAAAATCTTTCCCCATTTTCTCTGGAAAATCTTGCGAACTTTGCATTTCAGAACTGGAGGATCGGATTTTCGAATCGTCTCATAAACAAGGAGAAGCTTCATCTGAGTAAAAAATTATACCTCCTCCATTGTTCAAAACGGAGCTCTTCTTGCTCCTGTTTTAGCTTCCGCACTCGATTAAATTGTAGGGGTTTCGTGTAAAAATCAGCATAGGAAAATCCCAACCCAGTAATTTTTCGGTTGGTAGAGTTCAGAGGAAGTTGAAATTCTCGAATTTTTGCTTGAATTTCTCTTCTGTATTCTCGAAATTGTGGTTGTTTGGCTGCGGTTTCTTTGGTTCAGAGGCTTAGTAAGTAGCTCAGAGAAAGAGAGAAGATGACGCTCGAGTCGATGCCAGGGAGCTCAGGGTACTTGGATTTGCATCCAGAGAGGAAAATGTTCTATTTCAAGAATCCTTACATTCTCCGTTTGACTGTGGTTGCTGGGATTGGTGGGCTCCTCTTTGGCTACGACACAGGTACAAACTCACATAGATATATACATTCATGTCTCTCTATGTGTATACTCGTATTTATACATGCCCTGTACGTATATACATGTATTTAAACGTACCCTTTCGTATAATTAGTAAAAGGAAAAAAATTTGGGTGGGTAAGATCATAGTTTTATATTCTGTTGCTGTTTTTTGTTTTTGATTTAAATATTTTTTTTTTCTGTTGCTGTTGCTCGAGTTCGAGTACTAAATTATGTATGGAATTTTCCATTATTGAATAAGCTCAAGGATCAATCAAATTTCTGTTGTGTGGCATTTCTTCTTTGCTTCAAGTTCAAATTTAACAAGCGTTGTTTAAGCAGCAATCTTACTCCCTCCATTATGATTGAGCAATTTTGTCCTATCTTTTCTTTTTTGTTAAGAAAATTAACGTCTTCACTAAAACTTATGCCAAATGTAACTAAAATCATATCATTTGTGCTTGTTAATATTTGACATTCATAAATCCTGCTAGGGGGCACCAATAAAAAAGAGTTGGTTGGATATGTATATTTTATGGGTGCACGATGCAGTTAACCCATATTTTGCATCTGTGGACTCTCGAGGTTTATATTCTACCTTTCCTTAGTAGGCCCTGTTGCCTTCTTTCTGCGAATATACTACGTATGAACCTGATATCAACATGGTTTAGTGGCTGGCCCGCCGACTTCTCTTTAGTTATACAGCTCTCACTTCCTTTTTCTTTTTCTTTTTCTTTGAAGATGTTTCCACATTGGTGATATTGATTGCAGGTGTGATATCAGGGGCACTTCTGTATATCAAAGATGATTTTGAGGCTGTGAAGGACAGTAGTTTCCTTCAGGTACAAGCATTTAATTGTTATGGTAAAGCTTTCTCTTGGAGTGGAGATATCACATGGTTCTGATTTTTGTCAAGAGTGAGAAGAGTACAGGGAAATAGGACCATTTCTTTTTCCCTAACATATAATTGAGTGGGGATCAGAGTAGAGGAAGAGAAAGAGCTTTGCCTGATTTTGTTTGTTAAATTCTTTATAGCTGCAAAAAGAAAAAATGTAAACATTCTTGCCTTTTCTTCTTTGAATCACTCTGAGTATTTAAGTTGGCAGGAAACAATTGTAAGCATGGCCATTGTTGGTGCTATAATTGGAGCAGCTGCAGGGGGTTGGATTAATGATGCTTATGGACGTAAGAAGGCTACTCTTCTTGCTGATATTATCTTTACTCTTGGGGCGATTGTCATGGCTGCTGCTCCAGATCCATATGTTCTTATATTGGGGCGACTTCTGGTCGGCCTCGGTGTGGGTGTGGCATCTGTCACTGCTCCTGTTTACATCGCAGAGGCATCCCCATCAGAAATAAGGGGAGGACTAGTGAGCACAAATGTTCTTATGATAACTGGTGGCCAGTTTCTTTCCTACCTTGTTAATCTCGGTTTTACAGAGGTTAGAATGATCTTACTTAGCCATTTGTTTTCCTTTCATCATCTTCCAGTACTTATTGAATAACGTGTTTAGCCTCAAAGAAACCTTATTTCCGTTGGAACCAATAGTTTGTTTTTGTTATTCTAGTATTATATTGGAATAGTCTTTCTACGAAGTGTTTTTGCTTTTAGTTACAACATTTGGGGGAGCTGTGGCTACCATTTGGCTGTGTTTAATAAAGCTATTTTGTTTCTTTTAGTTTACCACTTCATGATTTATTTACCGGGATTGAGGTTTCTTAATGCTTATCAAATTGCTCAAATTCAGAAGAGAAACTTTCTTTTTTTGGTGTGCTTATCATAATTGTTGATGTTTCTTACATAAATTAGTCAACCTACCCGATTCTGCAAGAGGTTAGACAACTAATATGTTCTTTCCATAAAAAGAGGAAACAAATAGCTAATTAAAGAAATTGACCATGATGTGAATTTGAGCATATTATGTGAATGGTTGGGTGTTGTATATGTTGGTCTCATTTTCACTTGGTCAAAGTAGGCTCCTGGTTTTCATAGAATCTGAAATGGAAAATGAGATTTTCCCCATTAAAATTATTGAATGACAGGACAGTGAAGATGTACTTGAAAGATTATCTGATAATTGATCATGAGATGTTGAGGGTATGAATCTCTGCCATTATTATTTTCTGTATGTCTTTTATTTGAACCCTTTGCCCCAGTAGAATTCAAACTGATTTTTTAAAATAATAAGCTGCTGGGTTTTTTGTCCTTGTCTTTTATGCAAAAGTTATTGCAGGAGAAAGGTTCCAATTTTGCAGTTTTGAAGGGGCAGCATCAGGATAAGAGTTTGGGGCTGAGAAATATTACTGAAGGAATCTCTTCTGTTCTTTCCTGTCTAAGTTTGATAATGCATGGTGCTTTGATTGTTGAAATTATGCTAGTACTTAGTGTAGTGTATCTGATCAAGGAAGAACAGCTTATTTTTCTTCACTTAAAGTTATTAGCAACAGCTTACGTTGTCATGTTAGAGTTAGAAGTTTTAATAATGTTATTATTCCACTTTACTTTGTGTCTGGAAATAAGAAAGAGATGGATTCTTCTTTTTGTGCTTTTACTTTTCTTCTTCAGAAACAAAAGAAGAATCCACTTTCAAAGAAAAGAATATGAATCCCTTGTTGGAGCTTTGAAGGTGAAGAAACAAGTCATTAAATACAGTAATCAAGTATAAGGCTAGAAATTTGTTGGAGGACAATATCTAGTTCTTCACATGCCTTTTCTTTTGTTTAGCTTTGTGTTGCATGTATAGTTTCAAGATATTAACCAGTACAAGTAACATAAATATGAGTAGTCCTGAAATATTTTACATTTTTTAAAAGTTTGTTTGATAAACTGAATGGCATTAATGTTTTATATGCAATCTACTTGGGAGTGTGATCACTGCCATCTAAAGTGTTGTTATCATATTTCATATGTTTACTTAGTGTTTTTGGCATTGGTGCATGGGTTAGTTTAATTTTTGTAACTTTCTGTGGCATGATAGATCTCACTTTCTCGTATTCCATATTAACACGGTTGTGCCAATGCAGGTCCCTGGGACATGGCGATGGATGCTTGGAGTATCAGGTGTTCCAGCTGTTATTCAGTTCTCTCTCATGCTCTGTCTACCAGAGTCTCCTCGATGGCTTTTTATGAAGGTAACTTATCACTCCATGGGTTGAGAAAGTATGGAGAGAATGCGATACATCAATCATAATCAAAATCAAACCATTTAATCACAAAACTCGATAACACCCTAAACAAACTAGGTAACCAATTTTAGTATTCATGATTACAGTATTGCTTCTTTCTTTCTTTAACACTCGCTCTCAGGCTGGAGCATTGATGATCTTGCCCAACTTGTCACATACCTCATGAATAACTTTAAGAAATTAAAAATATAAAAGAGCTTAAAAGTATAAAAAAAAGAAACATAAAAATAAATTGGATTTGTGCTTGTGCCACCGTGAATGATTTTGCCATGCCATCAAACCTTGAATTTCTTTCAAGATAATCATCAACATCTTCAATAGCCTCAAACACTCCAGCTCAAATAGATAGAGGGATTTGCCTTAAACTTTGAACTAAAACTTTGGAATCTTTGGATGTTAATACTCTATTTGAAGAATAACTAGAAATGTTATTGCCTACTTTAAAAACTTCAGGTTATGTTCCTACAAACTTTATGACATCATAAGCCTACACAAGATGAAGACATCTTGTGTCTTCACAAAACGACTTAGGTGGGCATCACATGCCTTGCCATTTCAACAACTTACACATAGCTACAAATTAGATGGAATTATGTGCCTTCAAGATATAAAGACATCACGTGTCTTCATAAAACCACACACCTGCGCATGCTCTCCCACACACGCATACGCAGTATAATTTAAATTAAGACTGATGATGAATAAAAGTTGAGAAAAAACTGTGGATAGTAATATGAAAGTGTATATAATGTGACAAAGTCAACCGGACAACTTGTCATTAAGCTCTGTCAGGCAGAAGGATGGAATTTGCATAACTATAACGCTAAAGCAGTTTTTATGCTCTACTCTATTCTCTCCTCCATCTCCAGCAGTTTCTTTCTTCATGCATAATCAATTTAAATTTTACATCTTAATTTGCAGGATGATAAAGAAAAAGCCATTGCTGTGATGTCCAAAATTTATAATTTGTCTCGCTTAGATGACGAAATAGATTACCTCTCTTCTCAAGCAGAGGAAGAGCACCACAAGAAGAAGGATGTTAGCTACTGGAATGTTTTCAAAGTAAAAGAAATCAGACTTGCTTTTCTGGCTGGGGCCGGACTTCAGGTAGGATGAAGTGTTTAATTGAAATACTCATGTTACGAAACTAGGATTTCATTCTTGTTTCTGAAATGCCATGGAACACTAATTTCACTATACTATATGTTGCTACTTCAACTTCGTAGATTTCCATTACATTTAAGATGTATGTGAACTAGTTCTTTTGTTTCAGTCTTGTTAAGGTTCTGTTGCAGGTTGCAACTAATTGTCGTTCATACTTCATAGTACTTCAGAAGAAGTGAGCATTTCCATGATTTCCACTAATTATTTATGTGGAAAGTTACCTTTAAAAATTATGAAGGTGCATCCTAGTGTTAGAAGGATGAGAGTCTTGAGAACCAAAATTTCCCAAGTCAGCATGCTTATTTCAACAAGTTAAATTTGTTGAACCCAAAGTGATTTGTAATAAGCATATTTTGTTAAAGAAGATTATTGTATTTGGGAGACCTTAAGTAATTGAAGAGCCCTGTAGTTTTATGGTTGGTATCTTAGTCTTGATTCCAGTTGTTTGTGCCAGCTTTTCTGAGCGAATTGGCCAAGTCTTTTGTGATCCTTCCTACCTGCTTTAAACAGCTCATTCCTACCTGACTCATGCATTTGATTTTTTCTTTGCTCATGGCATTTCTAAAGGCACAGGTTCCAATTGTAGTTCTAGTTCAAGAAGTTCAATTATTAATTTTTTTTCTTCTGAACTTTCTTTCCCTCTAGCTTCATTGAATCATCTTTTTTGTATTATTGATGTAACAGATCAGGAACTCCATTCGCTTAATTTGCTTTGAAGTGCATGATCTCATGTGCTGACATTTTGTTCTTGTTCAGGCATTTCAGCAATTCACTGGTATCAATACGGTCATGTACTATAGCCCAACAATTGTGCAGATGGCTGGCTTTCAGTCCAACCAGTTAGCTCTTTTACTGTCCCTTATAGTGGCTGCCATGAATGCTGCTGGGACAGTTCTTGGCATTTATCTCATTGACCATTTTGGCCGGAGGAAGCTGGCCCTCTCGAGCTTAAGTGGTGTTATTGTGTCACTTCTCATCCTCTCGGGTGCTTTTTTTGTTCAATCATCTGGTTCTACAAGTGTATTCTATGGGTGGCTTGCAGTTATAGGTTTAGCCCTGTACATTGGTTTCTTTGCACCGGGGATGGGACCTGTGCCATGGACAGTGAACTCAGAGATATATCCTGAAGCATATAGAGGGATATGTGGGGAATGTCAGCTACTGTGAATTGGATATCGAATTTGATTGTGGCCCAGACATTCCTTTCAGTTGCTGAGTCTGTTGGAACTGGTGCAACTTTCTTGATCATTGCGGTTGTGGCTGTCATTGCATTTGTCTTTGTGATTCTGTTCCTACCCGAGACAAAGGGCTTGACATTCGAGGAAGTGGAGAGGATTTGGAAGGAGAGGGCTTGGGGCAGCAGTGGTTCCAACACACAGATCCTTCTTGAGTGAGGAGATGAGTCTTAGGTGTTACCATTTTGCTTATTCAGATAGAACTGCTAGTGCTTTCCGTGGAAGACGAACTGGTATCTTGTTTCAATCTATATATATATACAGTCATTCTCTTATCCGGATGCATTAACGTGCGGAACGTACGGATGCATGTGTAAATAGGCAAGAAAGCAAGGCGGGGGTAGTACAGAATACACTGCGTCCGCACGATAATAACGTCCGGATATCCGCATAAGAGAATTTCTGTATATATATATCCTCACATATTCTCAGTACTTGCTTGAAGATCCGCTTTCGACTAGAAGTCTGGTCCATTTGCCCCATGAAAATTTCTGGATTGGCAGGATGGCATTTTAGGAAGTTTATTCTAAAAACTAGTCTGAGGAATTATCAGCCACTGATCTTAATAAACTATTAACCATTAGCAATAGATGTGGGTTAGGCCAGTTGCCAGGACAGTGAGCCCGTCCCCTTGCACCCAAGTTTGAATACCCCTCCCCTTAGGTTAGATTAATTTAGACTATCGCTTGTAAAAAAAAAATAACCATTAGCAAGACAGGTTGAAAGTTGATAAACGCCCACACGACACCGAAGATTTGTAAGAGAACTAGAGTTAACAAACCTTAGTTGGACTTTTGTTTCCCCCTTTAAGTAGAAGAACCAGATGATGTACAAGTTTTTGGCTATGGTATCTCCGACAATAACCATTTTGACTATATTCTCTAGGATCTATCTGAACCATTGCCAACTTCATATGGTAACTATTTAGATTTGAAATCTAAACAAGATAAAATCCAAAATTAACAGACTACGAGTGAGAAGAAAAGTAAAAATAAAATAATAAAATAGAAATTTATATCAATCCCCATAGTTCTTGGCTATATGTGAACCTCCCTAAATATGGAAAGAAAAAAAAAACACAAGTATCATAATATGCTTTTCCATTATAATAACAAATGTTTCAAGGATAATAATAAATTCCATAGGCCCATTATAACACGACATTTTATAAAAGAACCCTTCAAATCCAGTACTTTAGAAAATCTCCATGTTGTACTTCCAAGTGAAAAATTGTAACATAATAAGAACCAATTATAACTCGTTATCATTGCGTTTATTTATGTTGAAGCAACTTTCTGCTTACAAGTAATCTAACTGCAAGGGATTAAGTAATGGGAAGACATATTGATGGAAAAACATACAGATAAGGTCGATACACAGATTTGAAAATGTTATATTATTTATTAGTTTTGTGTGTAGGAATGATATAAAATATAATATTGGCTATATACTTATTGATATCTTTACAGATGAACTGGTGTAGCCTATATTAGTCCAACTACTTTCTCGGGATCTTTGTGTGGCTAATGTCATGATGAAGAGGGCTCGCTTGTCTATCATCTAAGGCAATGAGGCATCCATGAAGCTGGCTATAATGTGGATGTTGACACAACTAGATGCAAGGCCGCCGAACGGTAGCAATATTATTATTTGAAATTTTTGTAGAAATGTCATATGAACTTATACATCAGTTTCAATTTGTCATCTTAAAAAAAAATTTAAGAGAAATATCACCTTAATTTTTCAAAATCCATTCTTTGTCATCTTACTTTAACACCATCTAAATTTCCATTCATTTTAAGGGTATTTTAGTGTTTTCATTTTCAATGGTATTTTAAAAATGAAACAATCATTATAAAAAATATCTTTTAAACCATTAAAATTGAAAAAATAATCTCACCTTCCCCCATCCCCTATGCGCCACCTGGCGGCACCAACTAAGCCCACCCACTTGAAATCCATTCCCCATTCCCTCTTCACAGCCCCTTTCTCCATTTCCCCTTCCCTCTTCCCCTTCCTCCTTCTCTCTACCATGGAACACCTACCTTCCACACACATTCTCTCAGCCCACCCAAACCAAGTCTACCTTTTTCTTCTTCTTTTTTATTTTTGGTATTTTTCCATTTGCATATTGAAAATTTGTGGAAGGACAATTACCAAACCAACAATTCAGTAGCCTATGTAACAGATCGTGACCAAGCAAACTTTAGATCCTTCAACAGAAACACAGTGACGTAAGTTAATGAAACTATGAAGACAACAAAGGGGTTGGATTTTGGGTGGGAAACTTAAGTAATTTTAAATCAAGTATCTCAAAATTCAGACATGCTCAATGAACACCATAAAAAAAAAAAAAAAAAAAAGAGAAAGAGAGGAGAGAGGAGGGGAGAGGGGGGGGGGGGTGGGGGTCCTATTCAATGTGTTTTGGGGGCATGTGGGGTGGGGGAAAGGGTTGTCTTTTTCTCTCTCTTTTTTTCCTTGAAAATGGAAAGACTAAAATACCCTTAAAAATAGAGGAAAATTGAATGGTGTTAAAGTCAGATGACAAATCATAGATTTTGAAAAATTAAGATGACAAAATGAAACTAATGTATAAGTTGAGGTGATATTTCTACAAAAATCCCTTATTATTTCAAGGAATCAAAATTTGTTTCCTTGCACTAAATGCCAGTGCAAGCGCTCTTATTTGATTTCAATTTGTCTTGCACTCACTAGTTAGTCACCTTGCCCCTTAATCACAAGAATCATTCTCTAAACCTGTTATTATTGGGAAATTGTGAAAAGTCTTCCAATTTCGGACGTATTAAAGACTTTTAACTCATTCTTCGACCTTTAGAATTTTAACCACTCGAGGGGGCTCTCAAAGGGGCTCGACATTACTCGAAGGTTCTCAAGAGGGCTCAAACACTTATCCAGAGGACCTCGAGTCACTATAAATCTTTAAAAGTCATTGATGGTGAGGGCCAACTTATACCTTGGATCATTTGTCAATATTTTACAAAATACAAGTTATGTATACTATTATTGGGCCATGCATTTTGGGATCTACTTGTCCTTCTGATTTGAGCTTGGATTTGACTTCTTCAAACAACTGTGGATCGAAGAAAGAACACGTCTCGGTTTAGGGTTCTTCTCCCTTGAGTGTAAGACATTTTGGACATGCGTTATTCGTTGGGAACTTTATGACAAAAGAATATAAAATAAAAAGACTATAGATGATAGTTTTGCAAATCTCGAAGACTTTTTGTGATAAAACTCGTATCGAAATTTATTGTAAAAGTTATCAGCAGTTCAGCTACACATGTAATTCTCTCTCTCTCCATTTCTAGTTATTATCAAATAAATGATTTTCAGCCGTTTTTCTCCTGAACTATCACGCAATCAAACTTAACCCCCTAAATTATTTTGTTCGCCTATTTAGTCCTCAAACTCATTATAAATATCCAATTTCATCCTTACTGTTAAATTTTTCTAATTCCATCCAATTTTCTGTCAAAACATCACATGCTTGGCACATGGCCAATTATTTTCAATTTTAAAATTACAAATTAAATTATAATTAATTAAAAGACTAAAAAACAAAAGAGAGGCTAGGCAAGGCAGACATTGTTGGAGGGAGGTTGTGTGTGCGAGGAGAACGAGAAAGAGAGGAAGAGGGAGAGGGAGAGAGGGAGGGAGTGGGTCGGAGGGGGATGGGGCTGGGTTTGGGAAAAAGAGAAAGAGAAAGAGCGAAAGAGTGTATTCTGATGGGGTTTAAGTTGGAGTGGGTTCGGCTAAGAAAGCGAGAGAGAGAAAGAGAGGGGGAGAGGGAGAGAGAGAGAGAGTGGGAGATGGGCTTGTCAGGGAGGGGTGGCTAGGGGGTGGGTTGGGGTGAGAGAGAAAGAGAGGGAGAGAATGGTCTAGTAGGGATAAATTTCATTTTTAAATAAAAATATTTTACTTTTTATTATTTTATCTTTTGATTTAATGTATTTGACTTTTTTACTTGAAATTACAAATTTACCCTTATTATTAACAGAAAGTAGGGCTCATCATTTGGCCGCGGGCTCATGTAGGCCGATGGGGCCCGCCTTGGCCCATAGAGAAAAGCCCGGCCCGGTCCGTTATGGGCTTTGGGATGGCCCGACCCTTGATTGGCTGGGCCGGGCCGGGCTTGGCTCAGCTTGGGTGTCTGGCCCAGCCCGGCCCATAGGCCAACTTGGCCGATTAAGCCAAGAAAGCCCGACCGCCCGCCCAAAAGCCGGCCCGTTAGGCCCGCATATATATATATAATTATTTATAAATAATGGTTTAGAATTTGTGGTTTGAGGTGAATTTTGTCTACGAAAAAAAAACAAAAGCTTGTGCATCAAAGTTAAGTAGCTTTGGAAGATGAAAACATACCCCCTATTGATAATTAGCATTTGGTTACATTCAAGCGTTAGAATTATATTACTTGTTTGAAAACGTAGTGTTTGTTTCACTGAATTCTACTCATTTTTGTATCCATTTTTGACATTTCGTCAGCGTTGTGTTCTTCATTTTTCCGTGCTGAATCCAACCATATAAAGAACACCAAATTTGGATAAACGGTTGAAAAGTTATAGGTCAAAAGCTGAGCCGGATGTCGAAACTGAAAAATTCTGCCTAAAACATGATAAACTGGTGATAGAGTGGCGATACAGTGGCGATACAATGGTGATAAAAGGGTGATAAAAATGGATGTTTGTGTTTATTTTGGGTTTTTTGTTTTGTTTCATTTCTTTTACTTCTCTTTACTCATTCCTAGTTTATAATTGAATGTTTAGCACATTAATTTGTGTTAATTATTAATACAACAATTATATATATCAAGAATATGACGAACATCATATCATCACCAAATATAATCAAGCTTTTTTGAATCCATCACCAAGTATTTTCATATTTATTCATACCATCCGTTTTTAAAAAATATTTAATTATGTTTCTTTCTCCTCTCTTCTTCTTCTTTTTGAATGAAGTAGGCCCATTTCGGCCCCCCATTGGAAGCTTAGCCGGCCTGCCCGATGGGCTTTCTCGGAGCCCCAGGCCATGGGTAGCCCATGGGCTTTGAATTTTCTAAAAACCGGCCCGGCCAGTTATTTTCTCTCTCCTCCTTAAAGCCCGGCTGGCCCAAGCCGTGAATTTGGGCCGGGCGTGCTACTCATGGCGAGCCTAACAAAAAGTTAGATGAAATCGAAAAACTTAGGCGTCTCAATGACCTCTTCAACCACTTTGGGATACTCGAATAGGTGAGCCACATCAGAAAATTTTCCTCAGCGGCCTCTTCAACTCAGTCATCAAATCTAACCTCATTCTCTTCAAAACATTTATTTTTGTTTTGGGAGAATCAAAATCATTTTGGTTGATGGGTTTGATGTATATTAATTTTAAAATATTAATTATTTTACATAATGTTATCTTTTAAAATAAAGAATGTTATTAATTATTTCAAATGTTATTAATTATTATTGTTTTAAGTCAAATATTGTATTAATTGAATTGAAGAGTCGATGAGGCACAAAATATTAAAGTAGCAAATAAGGCTCTAGCCAATTGCCAATCGTCAACAAACCTCAATTTGAAGAGATTTTTTGCTACTATTGGAGATGCTCTTAACGTCAAAGGCTAAATTAGTTGTTTTAATGACTTCAAATGCTAGATTGGAACTTCTTAATTCGGAAAGTTAAGTTCAATTGGCATGATAATCGAGAGGAGAAAAGGGCACTTCACTCGAAAATAAAACCAAGAGGGGCTAGATGACTTCTTTTTGAAAAAACATTCTGTAGAAAAAGAAAATAATGCATCCTCCCAATTAACAATATATTTCTCCTTAACACATAATTATTATATGAAAGTGGGTGGAGCTTGTCTTTAGCTTTCGGCTTGATTTGTCAACATATCATGTCCAAAATCCTTGGTCCGCTCTAGGTTTCTAACTAGACTGGGTCCTTGTGATCCGGTATCATTAGCCTTTCTTTGCCTACTATATCCCATGTTCAAAGCCATCGTCGGCTTGTCTTGGCTTGAATGCATCTCAATCTTATAGTATGGACTATAGTCTACACTTTAATAATGGCTAATATTATACTACGAATTTAGATATTCTTTGTCAGCTAAATCAATCATTATGTTTTACTTTAATCCATTCCCACTTGCCACAAAATCTTGCAATGTCAAGCCACCAGCTCAGCTTTACTGGTGATTTGGTGAGAAGCCTTTGAAAAAGAGAAATATATTATTAGGCCATCTCTAATGGTAGGGGCTCTAAAAGAGATTGATAGAGCTTTATTTAGAGCTCTAATGGAATTTTTAGGGCTCTAAAGGTATCTCTCCCACAGTGGGAGGCTCTATATACCGGGCTCTATATTTGATATAATTTTATATACGTGATATTTTTTTTTAAAGTCATTTTTGTTGAATGTATATTATGATAGGTTAGGGTTTTTTTTAATGAACATTTCAACCAAAAAAAAATAATAAATCATATATATTTTAATCTTTAGGGCTCTAAAGATATCTCTCCCACAGTGGGAGGCTCTATATCTAGGGCTCTATATTTGATATAAATTTATATACGTGATATTTTTTAAAGTCATTTTTGTTGAATGTATATTATGATAGGTTAGGGTTTTTTTTAATGAACATTTCAACCAAAAAAAATCAAAAAATCAAAAATATTTTTTATAAAAACTTGATTGCTCTCTTGATTAAAAAAAAAAAATGACTCATTCGTAAAAAAAAGGAGACCAAGCCTCATGCTGTTGGTCAAAAATTCAAACTATAGCCGTTAGTTGCTTTGTTGGCAACTTGGCATTGGTCCATTTTAAAAAAAAAGTTGAACAAGCTGTTGGTTGCTTTGTTGTAAGCTTTTTTCAAATGTGGTCCCCACTGAGTTTAATTATGCAACCGTCATATATTTGAGGACACATCCGGTGAGGTTTCAGCACTTAGAGCCCAAAATCTCTCCTATTGGGGATGCCTTTTTGGACTTGGGCTGTATATAAGAGAGCTCTATGGTGGTTGAGCCCCAAATAGAGCCCCCATTGGGGATGGCCTTAGAGAACTAATGTGTGTATCAAGGCTGCCCTATCTTAGCTCAAATTTGCATTATTGACCTGACTTCGTAATTATATACGAAAGTATTTTCTCTGGATTGAGATCCTCTGCTTGAATTTTTGTGCTAAATAATATTAGTTAGATGTGGAAACTGTTGATTGAGTCGGCATTCTTAAGATATAAATTCAAATATGTTTAAAACGAATATACATTTTGAGAAATAAATTCACCTATAAGCATGCATATTGTGTGGAGTTGGATTTGCAAAATGTTACTGTTTTTGGAGCTTTATAATCTTGGTAATTCCATGGCTTTAAACATCCATGTTTATGCATGCTTACTTTCTTAATCTTTATATGAGAATCTCTCTAGGTTCTATGCTGATTTTTAAGCGTAATCTCATGGTCGTATAAAAAAACAACATCTAGTATTTTGTCCTATAAAATACTAGAATAATAGAACTTAGAACCTCGAGTGCAAGAGTAAATGCCCTTAATCACTTGAGCTACAAGTCCCTTACAAAATTTTGACAAGTTCAATATTATTGTCCTATATAGGGTGCTACACTAAAGTTAGTCTAAACACATGATGCTTTAGAGTTATGAACAATCGAATTATACATTAAAAGCATTATGAAAAGAATAATAATAAGAGGCAAAAGGTCACTTCTAGCCCTCTAATCTGCCATATTTTTTAGGGTAAAGTGCGGTTTTGCCCCCTGAACTATAAGACAATTCGAACTTACCCTCCTGAATTATTTCGTTTGCCGATTTAGTCCCTCAACTCGTAATAAATAGTCAATTTCCCCCTTACCGTTAAGTTTATCTAATTCCATCAATTTCTCTGTTAATAACAAGGGCAAATTTGTAATTCTAACTTAAAATTCATAAAAATATTGTAAACAATTAACTTTTAGAAGAAAAAAACAATCTTTGGGGGAGCAGAAATCGGTGGAGGTGGGGGTTCTGTGGGGAGAATAATTTTTTTTTCTTCTGAAAGTTAATTATTTACAATATTTTTATGAATTTTAAGTTAAAATTACAAATTTGCCCTTGTTATTAACAGAACAGTTGATGGATTTAGATAAACTTAACGGTAAGAGGGAAATTGACTATTTATTACGAGTTGAGGAACTAAATCGGCAGATGAAATAATTCAGGGCGGCAGATGAAATAATTCAGGGGGGTAAGTTCGAATTGCCTAATAGTTCAGGGGGCAAAATGGCTAAAAATCCTATTTTTTACTTTGGTACATGTAGTTTCAATTATGGCAGTTTGATTCTTTTAGTTTGATACCAATCACAATGCAAGGTTGTGTCTCAATTCCCGTCCAATCCACGTGGAGGAGTATTTATTGTTGGCGTGACTTGTGACTTTCCTTGCACACGACGGATTCCCATATTAATTGTAATTGATTTCCCTTTTATTTCTGATTTCCTACCATAAATAGAATTATGAGTTATTACTTTCCTTAGCCTTCAATGTTTTATTTTACTATAAATATGACCTCCTACGAGGAGAATAATACACAGAAAATTCCCACAAACATTATTCTCTCATAATTTCTCATATTTTAGCTTCGTATCAGAGCCAGGTTTCGATCTTGGGACATGTGGGTTATGGACCCGTAGTTTCTCATATTTTAGCACGGTATCAACCGCATGCCTTCTAGTGTCTTGACCTTTAAAACTCCCTTACAAGTGCTCGCACAACATGGGCTCCTACCCTCTGTTTTGGTGCTCACACCCCGAATCTTTGAATGTGTGGTCTTTGCTCATCTCTACAAAAATCAATGCAACAAACTTTATCCATGTGCGCTTCGTCGTGTTTTTGGGGGATATGCCACTCATCAGAAAGGTTACCGATGTTATCACCCTACTACTTGGCGTACCTATGTCACTTTGGATGTGACATTTTTGGAATCTGAGATGTTCTTCCATGACCTAACATCCAATTCTATGCTTCAGGGGGAGATACAAAGTAAAGAGCATAATTGGAGTAACTTGGAAGACGGAGGGATTCATTTTTGCCCAGAAACAATCGGTTGTCCTGACCCCAACGACCAAGAAACGATTGATTGTCTAGACACCTGAAGACAATACTCCTCTTAGCCAGAAAACGATTGATCATCCAGACCCTAACGATCAATCGTTTGCCATCAGTGAAGATATTTCAGATTTGGGTCCCGCTCCTGAAGACTATCCAGAACCACTAGCTGAAAACCCCCCTCTCATCTAATAGTACCTACTGAAGAATTTCCTGAGAATATCCCTGAGGTAAATGCTCCTACTACACCTGCAAATTTGGTTGATGATTCTGTTGGATATAAATTACCTTTCAGGCAAAACCATTGAAAGCCACAAAATCAGTATTCCATAGAGATTGGTAAAACATCGAAGTATCCGATTACCAATCATGTATCCACTCAGAGACTACCTGAACCACTCAAGGTTTTTTTTGCATCAGTTGTCTGCTATTCATATCCCAACCAAGATAACTGAGGCATTGAAAGACCCTTTTTAGGTTCAAGCTATAAAGGAAAAGATGAAGGCTCTCAAAAAGAATCAAACTTAGACAATTGAACCGTTACCACAAGGGAAAAAGATCGTGGGTTGTAGATGGGTGTTCACTGTAAAACACAATGCTGATGAATCTATCGAACAATACAAGGCATGGCTTGTGGAAAATGGGTACACACAAACTTACGGTAGACTATGAAGAGACCTTTGTTCCAGTAGCACAGTTAAACACCATTAGAGTCTTATTGTCTCTTGTCGCTAATTTGGATTGGCCATTACACAAGTTGGATGTAAAAAATACTTTCCTGCATGGAGAACTCACAGAGGAGGTATACATGGACATTCCACCTAGATATGCCACTTATACTCAAACTGGAACAATATGCAAGTTGAGAAAGGTGATGTACGGATTGAAACAATTGCCTGGCGCATGGTTTGGCAGTTCACCATGGCAATGAAGAACAATAGTTTCAAGCAAAGTAGCTCAGATCATACTTTGTTATTGAAACATCATAAAGGGAATGTAACAACTTTAATAATCTATGCTGACGATATGATTATTATTGGGAATGATGAACATGAAATATCTCAACTGCAAGACTATTTGGTTACTGAATTTTAGATGAAGAATATATGTGGGCTCAAGTATTTCTTGGGGATTGAGGTGGACCGATCTAAGCAAGGCATATTTATCTCTCAAAGGAAATATGTCTTGGACTTGTTGACATACACATGAATGCTAGATTGTAAACTTGTAGTCACTCCTATTGGTTATAATCATCATCTTGGAGAATACCCAGATCAAGTTCCAACTAAAAAATAAAGATACCAAAGGTTAGTGGGAAGATAGATCTATTTCTCACATACTCGACCAGACATTGCTTATGCGGTGAGCGTAGTCAATCAATTTATGCAGTCTCCAAGTGAAGACCACATAAATGCAGTTATTCGAATACTTAGATATTTGAAGTCTGCACCCGAAAAAGGACTTATGTTCTCAAAACATGGTCATATGAAGATTGATGGTTATACATATGCAAATTGGGCATGTAGTGTAACAGATAGAAGATCCACATCTAGTTACTTCACATTCATGGGAGGTAATTTGGTGGCATGGAAGAGCAAGAAACAGAAGGTAGTAGCTCTATCTAGTGCAGAAGCTGAGTTCAGAGGTTTGACTAAAGGAATTTGTGAGCTCCTTTGCTTAAGGAAGTTGCTTACTGAACTTAGGTATGAACCTACATCCATAATGAATCTCTTTCGTTACAACAAGGCTGCAATCGCTATTGCCTGAATCGATTCAACTTGATCACACCAAACATGTTGAAGTGGATCGACATTTCATCAAATAGAAGCTTGAGGCCAAAGTGATTCAGTTCCATTTCATGAAGTCCGAGGATCAATTGGCATATATTTTGATAAAGGCAATCTCCGAGAGCGTTCCACGATTCCTGGACGATTGACGCATTGGCGACATCTATGCACCAACGTGAGGTGGAGTGTTGACGTGACTTGTGACTTTCCTTGCACACCAAGGATTCCCCTATTAATTGCAATTGATTTCCCTTTTATTTCTAATTTCCTATCGTAAATAGAATTAGGAGTTATTACTTTCATTGACCTTCAAGGTTTCATTGTGCTATAAATATGACCTCCTACAATGAGAAGAATATACAGAAAAATCTCACAAACATTATTTTCTCATATTTTAGCATTTATGTCTACTCATGTCATCTACTTTGGTGCTCCTAAAAAATTTAAATTCCTATGTTGAGATTTCGTTCAATTTCTATAAGGTTCAAAGTAAGGGCAAGGAGTAAGAAAGTTTTGATTATGATGTTGAAGTAGTCACTCATCTCGTCATGGCAAAAAAAAGCCTACATGAGGAGCATATGCTTACTCCATGGACGAACCCACAGTGGGGTCACTGGGTCAAACGATCCTATGGACTCAATGGAAATAAGATTGGAGATCTACCTAAGCCGACTGTGCGACCCCATGGAATGCCCTCCAACTGCTCGATGTTTGGCCTGAAGGAAGGAGCTGTGCTTATGAGGAAGAAGAAGGAGCTACGCGATTGCACATGAGGAAGAAGACTCTTTTTTTTTTTTAAACTCCCTGAGCAAAATGACGTCGTTTTGGCTAAGTCAAAGTTGTGTTAAATGACTTGGGGCTAAAACGACGTCGTTTTGAGCCAAGTCATTTAAAAAAACTGAAGGTTTTCCTTCAGCTTTCCCCTACCCCTCAAAGCCAATCCGATAATCACCCCCCAAAACCCCCAATTTCTATGATTATCTCCTAAAACCCTAACCCAAACCTCCCAAATCCCCACCTGCTGTAGTGCCGCCGATGTGTCGCCATTGTTGTCGGAGTCATGCCGCCGTCCACCACATATTGTGGCGATATTTTTGAATTCAAGTAAGTTCTAAATCCTAATATCAAAATAAGGATGATGTATGATGTTTTTAATTTAATTGAAATCAAATTTATATTGCTTGGATAAAATTTATGGTTTACATGTATTGTTTGATTTATTGGATGAAGTTTTTCTGATTTGTTGATTAGGTGGTTGTGATTTTTTTTTTTGGGGGCTAATTGGCTTAGGTTTGGTTTGAAATTTTACAAATTGAAATCACTCAAAAGCATAAATCGAAAAAATGACAAATTGAAATCATTTAAGTATATTTGGCTAAGAAATTAATAAAATTTGGAAGATAAAAAATAGATATAAAAAAAACCCACTCTTAAATTTTCTTTGAAACATTTACATTATGACCATATTGAGTGTGGATCTAAATCCGTCACTGGCTTATTCCATCTCAGAATTGGACAAAAATTTGGTCCTGCCTTTGAATTGTGACGAGTATCAAATTACGGTGATCTCAAATCGCGGGTGTGTTCTTCAAACCACATAGAACAAAGTAGAAAGTAGGGCATAGTAGAAGTTTAGGTGTTGAGGAGAGACCCTCACGCATATTCCATTGCTCTCCCCCGTATATCCAGCATCCAATAAAAGATAATACGTATAGGATACTTGAGCTATCCATCAACCAGGAATGTTCCAAATCTGAATCTAATCTTTATGTATATGCCACCAGCCGAGCTTATCACTTATCAGCCTATTCTTAGCTTCTGGCTTTGTGGGTCCCACGACTCAATCATATACCATTCACATGATGATGATGATGATGATGATGATGATGTATGTTAGTTACGTCCATGCATGCATGCGTTTCGTGTTTCACGACATGCCACGTGGGCATACGCTATTCCGTGGTCATCCAATAAGACAAGAACAGGCCAACAACCCACGTGGCCCGTCACAATCTCTTGATAATTTCGCGGGAAGCACGAGTCAGTATTTCGGTGAGCAGAAATGAATACACATACACACGAGGTGGGTCCCTCAATAACAGTGCTTCCATGCACAGCTACCACAGGATTGTTATCCTGGTGATCAATCAGGATCCAATAATTGTGCGCCACGTGGGCAAATGGAGCATTCCATCCAATGACCTTGCTGTCGCAGTAAAGTTAACGTGAGGCTCAGGCTTAGGGGATCAGTGACCAATGAGATACATTCCAGAGAGTTCTTTGGTAGATCTCTCCAACTAATCATGCAATGCAATGCAACCAAGTTTCACATACATGTCAAATTTTATTTTATTTTAGTTTTTATGAAAGATTTTTAAAAAAAAATTCTGATTATTTTTTGGTAAAAAGTGGGTGGGGAGGAACCTTTTTTAATTCAAATCAATGATTAGCTTGGTAATGGATTGGTGGCTGTTTTTTTGTCTTTACATTTTCTCTCACTCATCACAAACCAAAAGCGCAAATCACTATTTTATTTGGTTTTTAATTTTACCTTTTATAACCAAACCAATATTCATCAAGTGTAAAATAATAATTTGCAAACAACCAAATAAAATAATTAATAATATTTTATTTCGGCTGGATTTATTTTCTATTGTTAGCGAGGGTTTGTTTGTTGGCCTATGCTTAGCTGCGAAAAATGTTTTGGGGATATGAGAAAGTTTTGGTGCACACTGCACAACAAAGACCTACCATCTCCTCCATTATTCTTTTGGGTTTCACACAAGTGTGAATTGCCATTGCCAATAATTGACAAAGGTTTGAACATATTTATAAGACCTACAACAAAACACGTTCCCATCTCCAATCATATTTAGAGCCACACCTGATCTTTTGTTTGGAATTGAGATAACTTTCTACATTCCAATAATTTCGAATCAGGTCATGCTAGAGAGATAACATTTATACAGACAACTTTCTGTGTTATGTCTCTAATAGAGGTAGAGCCAACCAATACATTGATCTCTATTTTTATTAGAAAAGTGATACACGTTATTAGAAAAGTGATACACGTGGTGGTCTATAAATGTAGTCTCTCTGTTTTTCTTTTTCAATTGCTTGGAAGACCAATACATAAGGTTCCACTTTTATTTGAGGTTTTGAAAACTTGAACTACTTTAAGTAGAAAATTATTATTAAAAAAATAGAGAAATGAATCAATTACAATAAAAAATTTCAATTCACAGAAAAAGATATAACAACTATTTAGTAAATAGCTAAGATAATAGATTTAAAAATATATATATTGAAAATGTTACTCCAACAATGCTCTTTATGACAGGACCCGACCCGAATTCCACCCTGGAACCCGTGTCGAACCCTGTAGACAACCGACATTAACTCAATGTCGGGCCCACTTACTAAAAGAAACCCTCTTCAACGAAACAAAGAGAAAAGGGGATCAAGACTCATGCCGAAAATCGGGCAGAGTCTCCCCTGAAATAAGCATAAAACCAAAAAGATTCAACCTGATAAAAACATACAGAAAGTGTATATCCAAGTGCCAGCATGCATACAACGTAACGTGGGCCTCAGGCCATCAAATTCAACCCTATTGGGCGATACAAAGCAATCTAAGAGTACTTCAAATAAAGCAGAATAACGTGTTTACATAATAGGGGCAAGTGCCCTACAGTCACGTCGAGCCGGAGAAGAGGAGCGCTCGGTCGAACAGCTCAGATGCTACGACTACGGCCTGGTGGGGCGCAAAACAGAAAGAGTGTGAGTGGACAAAAATAAGGTTTCATAAGTTAAAGCAACATTGTAACCCCACCGTTTCAAAACCGATGCTGAAATCATGCAATTCAAAACATTTAAATAAAGGTTCAGTTACGAAAATCAAAACCCCATAATCGTAGTATAATAGCATGAAAATCACATCATGGTACAATTCCCATTCTCACATAGTCACCGGCCCGTAGGCACGACTAGTGAGGAAAGATCCTCACTAACATCCATAAGAATACGAATATAGTAAACCCACGCATATACGTATATATATACACAATAACATATTAACACCAAAACAAGTGTACCGGGGAAACCATCCAACAGGGAATAGTTTAACTGGATACGAGGACGACATCAGAATGGCCCCGTACCCAGGGTTAAGCCGTACATTAATGGACTAAGCTAC
This sequence comes from Prunus padus, assembly GCA_024362665.1. Taxonomy (NCBI): domain Eukaryota; kingdom Viridiplantae; phylum Streptophyta; class Magnoliopsida; order Rosales; family Rosaceae; genus Prunus; species Prunus padus. The sequence goes on along the minus strand of JANFAM010000016.1, from coordinate 25,286,371 downwards.
CCGACCCGTATGGCAGAATCCTCAATACCCATACGTCCGAACTAGTCCATGCGCGCTGACTAAACTACTTAATTAAGAGTTTACAGCTACACCCCGTTAAGGTATGCACCGGATCGAACCATAACTCAGTAACCGTATCAGAACAGTAGGGGGAGGTACATAGTACGGTGTTTGCAACACTCACATCAATTACCATGCAATGGTCCATTTATACATATTCATATACTTTCCACATTTCAATCCATAACCATGCACCCAACCCCAAATATAATTACCCGGACGCAAGCGTCCAAAACTCAATGGTCAACATAGATATTCAAAGTAGTCAATAGCATTGAAATCCTCAAACTCAAATGCATGTAGTTTATTCATTGACAGTTATGTGTATTTGAAAACAAAGTCCACTCACAGGTAGTCCCAAGCAGCCTGACCCTTGGAGGGTCCTGCCTGCGAAGTATGAGGTGTCTGCGTACCTAATTTCAAGAATACGATTAAGGATTAACAACCGAACCTTAGAACGATAACTTGAAAGCAAACCCTTAACTAATCCCGACTCAAGTGTTCAGTTACGTCTTACGAAGAATTCTAAGGTCTAACAAGGTCTTTTAACCAGTGGGACCGCCCCGGAGACTCACGGTCAACCGGCTGTCAAACACCCCTTTTCGGTCAACCCGGGCCCGCGGAGCCCATGACCTCCAAAAGGATCCGGACAATCCTAGAACTCCAACAAGGTCAACTACGCTGCAAGGCGACCTCGGGAAAGCCTTGGTCAAACCTGGTCAAACTTGGTCAAACCAACCCGAGTGGGTCAAACCGGGCCCATGGGGCCCACGACCTTCGAACTTAGATCTGGAAGTTCCTATAGGTTCACTATGGTTTAGAGAACATGCCCCAAATGTTTGGTCTCAATCCGACTGTCGGATTTCTCGCGTTCGTGCGATCGGACGGTTTCTATTAAACCTAACGCTAAGGTTGGTGATTCCGGAGTATCCTGGACTCCAAATCACGATCCGTCAAATCCTATACGGTCCTAGAATTATCTAGATCAACATATCCAAAAATGGACGCGATCCGACCATTCAATCCTATCGAACCCGAGAATCGTGCAATAGGCGAGATTCGTTCGATGGCCAAACGATCTCCGAATTGAGATCCGTCAACTCCCACGTGCTCGCAGCGATACGAGGATGGTAAAGAAACATCGAACCGCCGCCACACCTCAGTCCACGCGCCGCCACACGTGCCGATGTGGGTTGGGTGTCTTGAGCAAAAACCGGCCAACCTCAAACTGTCGAAACTTTCGACACATCCTATACCAAAACACTCCCCTCCGCCTCACAAGTCCAGAACCGGCCTCACCCACTCTAAAACCGGCCGTGAACTAGCCGGAAATTACAAACTAAAACCGGCCAATTATAGGTTTCAGATCGAATGGTTTCAAAGCCAAATCGATCGAAACCAACCATAGAACAAGCTTCAGTGCACTTAGAGAAGGAGTTTACACACCTTACGCGACGATGAAAGTTGCCGGAGACGCCGGGACGAAAACCCAGAAGTGGCCGGAAGTTGCAGAGGTTCTGGTCCGTCAACGCCGGCGAGATGGCCCTCGAAATGGGGTGGGTTAGAACCGTGAGGACGAGAGGAGTCGATTGCAGGTGGTCTCGTGCTCAGCCATTGCCGGAATCGTCGACACTGAGGAGAGAGAAGGAGCGGTGCGAGTTTGAGGAGAGAGAGTGACGCGTGGGAAGAGAGAGAGTGTGATTGTGAAATCGGATTTGTCCTACGTGGACTATATCAGATTATCGCTAAAATAAAAATGACGGTTATGTCCTTAAATTGATCCGATGCTCGTATCGAAACGTTCCACCCATCAACGGACTCGTTTCGACGAGCCGGACGCAATGGCGCAACTTGTTTCGCCAAATTCCGTCCCGAAAATTAAGTGAACCGTAAAACCCCTTTAATTTAATTTAAATTCCAATTTATTAATTAATTCAATTAATCCCTTTAAATTATTCTTTTAAAATTAACCCACGTCATTTAATTTAATTAAAATCTAAAAATAAAGGTCAGGGACGTCACACTCTATTTTAACTAACTTGATATTTTTTTTTTTGTAGAGAAATTGATAGAGGTCCAAAAATTCAACCAATAATTGGCTCTAGTCCTCAAATTATTGTTTGTTGATACAAGTCATTTGACTAGTTTGCCACATAGATTATATTCCATTTTTTTGTTCCTATTATACATTTGTTATCTCAAATGGGTATGATGAGGATTTTGTATAATTCATTGTTTGTTTCTTTTTTTAGTTTTTCCATTCAATTATAATTGCATTCATCAATTCTATTATCATTTCTAATTAGGAGGATGCCTATATTAATGTTGTCTTTTCTTTTTCTTTTAACCCAATAAAATCATTGGTTTTCTTTCTTATTGTTTACTACCTCTTTATTAGGTATATTGAATCAACAAAAAAAAAGGTATATTAAAAATAACGAAATACCTATATGTGAGGTAGATTATATATTATCTCATATTTACCTAATATTTAGGTACATAATCTCATATTTACCCAGTAATCTGGTACATAATCTCTTATTTACCTAATAACCAGGTACATTAGAAAGTTCTACCCATATATATACACATATATTAATATAAAGCACATTAGCTCATATTACCTATATATCAGGTCCATAAAAATGTCATCAATAATTCTCTTATTTATATTGTTTTTATCAACTTTTTAAATTGTTGTTATGCTTAAACACCATGAATAACCTTGATAAGTATTAAATATATTGTGTTTTCAATATGTGAGTGTTTACCTGATGTGTAGGTACATAGTTTCGTGGGGGTGATTGCCTCATTGATTAGTATAATATGTGGGTCTTTGCTTTTATTGATTAAATTATATTTTATCCATATATTAGGTAAATATTCACAAGGAAATAATTAAAAATTTAAATTCTGAAATTCAATTACAATGAAATAATGCATTAAATTTGGATTTTCAATGTGTTTTCCTTATTTACCTTAAATGGTAAAATTGCGACAACCAAAAAAGTAATAAAAGTCAAAGGACCTGTATCTCAAACCAAAACAACGAGGACTAAGCCCAATGACAGCTAATCGTTTTGGACCTACATCTAAGAAGCCCTATTTTTTTTGTAACTTTGAAAAAGTGTGACCTAATGTTGCTTCAACAACCAACGGGATCTATCCCAATAGAAAAGAGCCTTGACTTGCAGACTAGTGGTTTCATATTTGCACCACCATGACATCGTTGTAGTGTGTGTGTGTGTGTGTGAGAGAGAAACTGTAATAACCCAAACCTTAATTAATATTTAATTATTAAATTTTTAGAGAAAAAGACAATATTAGCCTTAGAATATTTTAATAGGTTTTAAAATTAACTTTTTATTTTTCAGGAAAGAATTTGGGGAAGTGAGCCACACCGTTACGTCGGGCTCGTCGATACGAGTTCGTAGGTATATTGTGGGTTCAATTCCAAGTCGTATTGAAGATTATACGATTAAAAATACGTGAGGGGCAAACCTCCATAACCACCGCCACCCAGCCCACTGGACTGGCCAAGATCGGACCGGCGTCACGCCGCCACCCCAGTCGACGCTTCCCCCCAAACCGCCAGAAAATCGAAGAATTTGATCGGTTTTGTCAAAACTTTGGCCATCTCGTTCCCTCTCCTCCGGCGGCAAATTTGGACAAATTAGGTATAGATCTCCACCTATTTTTCATGCTCTAGCTGATGGTTAGGTAGGTTTTGAACTATTCGTAGCGTAGGTAACCCGAAATTTGAGTTAAAGTTTAGGCCGGTTTTGAGGTTAGGTTTTGGGCCACTTGCGGTCCGAATTGGACATTCCCGTAGTTAAAGAAAGTGTTCGGGAGGTCGAGAACTAGTTGTAGGTGGAAGGATAGCTCTTCGTTTGGAGTTTGTCCGAACGACGAAAATTATCGCTTTTTAACCCCCCAATCTGCCAGCGCGTGTTCCCACGCATAGGCTCACTTTTAGCTGTCAATCTTCATTCCTAAATTATCCTTACGTCGTCACGAGCGTATAGTTGTGCTCGGATTTCAACTTGGAGTTTGTATGACAGTCAAACGGATTTACGCCTATTGCGCTTTATCCGGGTTTGATGTATTCGGATAGTCGGATCGGTTCCAATTCTTAGTATGTTGTTCCCCACATTTCCAGGATCGTGTAGGATTCCACGGATCATGAATCGGAGTCGCGGATACTCCGAAAATGCCAACCTTAGGGTTAGGGTTACGGAAAATCATCCGACCGTCCGATTGTGCGATCGTGAGCAATCCGACCTTCTAATCGAGACCAAACTTTCGGGATATATGTCCTAGCCAGATTGGAACCTTTATGAACTTTCGGATCGGAATTTTGAGGTCATGGACCCCACGGGCTCCCGGGTTGACTTTTTGGGACTTAATTGCTTTTTGAGTCCCGAATCTCTTTTAAACCATTCTAAGCATTAGAAAAGTTTATGTGGGTATAGGAATGATCTTAAATTTGATGCACGTACTTCTAGGAGCCTGGGGTCAGGGATTTTAATTAAATTTTATATTGAGCAATTTTATTAATAAAATATTATGATGGTTTAATCAGGCACCTGGGCACAGGCTTACCCGCATGAGGGACCTTCGAAAGGTCCAGCTAGCACGGACCAGTAGTGAGTGGACTTTTGATTTTTATAAATGATTTATGCATTTAAATTCCATTATTTGATCTTGAATGAGTAGTTAATAGCTCGTGTTTTCCTAGCATATTTTGCTGAGTTTAAATATTTAATTTATATGCTGCCGAGTTGAGATAGCTTTAAGAATATGAAAATTTAGAATTTCAGAGAATTATCAGATGAGGTGGCAGCAGAGGTTTAAGATAAACAGAATTCATTTTATTTATTCCAAACCTTTTCAGGAATTTGTATTTTCTTAAAAAACCAACCTAGGTACCCCAGCGTAATAAACGTTGCCTTCGGATAAATTGGTTGCCTTCGGTATTTATGTTGCCTTCGGATAAATTGGTTGCCTTCGGTTAGGTCAGCATGCTTAACTTTGCCCCACGAGTCCTAGGGATATCCGGACCGTACGGAGCGAGGAACGCGATTCAGTTTGACTAAATGTCACCTGAATCCTGCGAGGAACGCGGCTTGGGTCGCCTTTGTGTTACCAAGACCTGCGAGGACGTGTCACCATGGTGACACGAGGAATTGACGGATTATGTGGGATAAAACGGAAATAAGGAATTGACTGAAATAAAATGGGTACACCTAGGTGGTAGATCAAAGTTGATTTCAATGTTTTAAAGAAATTATTGTTGATTAAAAGTATGATTGGCCTTATATATATATATAAATATGAATGCAAGGATTTCAGTATGAGTATAAATGAAGAAATTGATTTAGTTTTCATAACTGTTTTTACAGTGGGGTTAGTACGTTCATATGTACTTTCTGAACTTTATTTTTGGTCCACTCACAGTTTTAAATGTTTTGCGCCCCCAGGTAGTAGGCGTGCACTAGGAGGCCACCGCAGGGCAGATCTCACGCTCCGCCCCTCTCTCACTCCATGTTGGGCATCTTTTGTAAACAAATACATTTTTCTTTGTAACTCTGAGTTAGTTGCTCTGATATTGCCCTAGGATGTAAATTAACTGTTGGAATGTAAATTATGCATGCTGGCGGTTGGTTCATATAATTATATGCTTATTTGACAGGTGAAATTTTTGGGAAACGTTCAAATTACAGGGAGACTCTGCCGAATTTTCGGCAGAAGTCGAACCTTGAATTTCTTTGAATTTTGAGTAGATGGGCAATTAAGTCATTTGTGCCCGGCATCTGCCAGGTGTCGGACATGCACATGGTTCGGCTCGGATTCCAAAGTGGAATTTGGGTTGGGTCCTGTCAGAAACCCTCTTTCCCCTGTAGTTTACACTATCGCTTGTACTAAAAAACTAAAAAAATTTGCTTCAACAAATACTTCTCAATATTATTTTTTCGGTGTCTAGTTGTTCATTCCCTCCCCCACACCTCCACCCCAAAAGTGTTTTCAGCTCTCGCTTTACCTCCAAAAGCCAATTTGACCTAACTTGCCCCCTAAGTCAACTTTTTGTCTCAGTTTGCCCCAAGTCAATCAAATGTTTTGTCAAGATTGACCCATTATTTTTGTTATAGTTGAGTTCATTAATTACTCATCATCGATTTCCATCCTTTGTGAAATCTACCCATATATTTGAAGTTATGTATTCAATAGGATCCTCAATTGTTGCTCTTGGGTTTGAAAACTTGTTCATGGGTACTTTATGGTGATGACGACAATAATATGTGGTTCAAAAGGGAATTCGTTGTGAAGAAAGTTCCGCAATCCTGTACAACTAACACTACCTCTGCTTGTGTCATATGGAAGTGCATACTTGAAAATTGTATCACGAGATGGATATACCAAATATACTCTTCATTAAATTCTTCAAGGAAGTTGAAGATTGTACAACTCAACTGTGTTTTTTGGGGCACAACCTTGACCATAAGAGTCTTGGAGATGATAGTGAGCATCTCAAAACGACACTAAAGATTATAAGTATGTACATTGTTGCACTCCAAGGTACTACCTCATTGATAAAGCATCTTTTAAATCATAGTTGAACCCTCCCATCTACTAAGTACGTATGTGAGTTCCTAACCAAATTTACAAGCTAGTTATTCATTCTGTGATATGTTCTCTAAAAGATTACAATAGATGCTTACGTCATCTCATTTTACCATTTATGATAATTGGCATCATGGATCCAGATTTGGCCACCGTATATAGTGCTATTGTTTGTGCAAATAATCTCACGGGAGAATATTCGCAATAGATTCCTTCACCCTTCAAACTTATTCCTCCTCACTCCGTGCAAAATCAATTGGGGTCAACAGAGCACACTTGAGCGGTGTTGGCCAAAGGCCCTCCGATCCCTAAGTCAGTAAAAAGGCTCTCGGAAGATGCATCAAATACTAAAAGGACAGAGTTTTCTCTCATGGGGAGTGTCGGGTGGCCGGAGCCCTGTGTGAGGGTGGCGCGTGGCCATGAGGTAGAGAAGAGAGGGAGAGAGAGTTTTCTCTAGGGTTTTGGAATTACCTCAATTGTGATGTGTGTCTATCTATATATAGCCTTCTTGCTTGGCTAGAGTTTATAGAGAATAATTCCATATTTAATTGGAATTCTTCTTTCCCCCAAAATAGGTGATAAGATAAATCAAGGAGATTTGGTGGAAATCCTTATCCTTGATTTGAGGATATATTCCTATCTTAAATCAAAGATAATTGCCTAATTAAATAAGATTTAATTAGCACAATTGGTTAACCTAAGGAATATTCCTTTTTTCATGTGTCACCTTTTTATTGGTTGCCGAAAATATGTGTTCCTATAGCTATGACATTCAACACCTTCAAGACTTTGTTGAAATTCTTGCTAGTTGTGAAATGTGATCCCTCAAATCTCTTACGAGTTAGACAATATGGTCATGACACATGATGACCACAGTGCAGTGGGCTCGACCACATAATTCACTAAGTTGACCACTAACCAAACGGACCCTACCAAATTTCTAAGAGTGTTTATAAATAGGTAAGTTGAATATTTTTATTGGGTGACGTGGGAGCATGTGGGGCATGATACCATATTACAATGTGTACAATGTGAGCATCTAACCCAAAACCTATTGACAATAGGTGGAGAAGCCTGTGATATTTGAAGTTCTTAACTAAGCTCTCATCCTTTAATATTGAGGTGAGCATCTCATCCAAAAAATCCGTGTACCGACCATATCGTACTGATGGTTTGGTTAATTTTTTATTCTTCCAATTCAATCCGTACCGAAGTGTTTAATTAAAAGATCGGGTAACATTATCCCTAACTAAGAGTGCAAACTCAGAACAACAAATAGATAAAACTTGAAAAAATCAAGCCATAACCAAACAAATAAAACTCTCACAAAGGAGAGATGGAAAAGTCTCACAAAGGAGAGGTGAAAAACTCTCACAAAAGGAGATGTGAAAACTACACAGAAAACCCAAAGAGTCTCTGCGACTTATTCCAAACATGAAGAAACCGCAAAAAGGATGGTTGTAGAGATCCGACACCGAAATGTAGGTGGAAATCCGATGTTGAGACGCTTCCGCGTGTGATGAATGGAGGAAAATCGTTACAAAACGAAGACAAATAGGGGAAACCTTTTGTTTTTGAAAATTAGGGAAAATAGGAGAATGGAGGAAGAGAGGAGGTGAGAGAGGAGGAAGAACGATGGCTTCCTTCCTTCCCCCTCAAAGTGAAAACGACTACAGAGTGTTTTTTGAAAGAGAAAGGGATAGGGTTTTTAGGATTTATCTTTTTAGGAAGTTAGCCATTTAGGTCTATTGGGCATTTTCTTAAATGTTGAGTTGGAGTTTTTCAACTAGCATATTTTTATTCTCAAGAGTTTTTGTTAAATGGTACTGCTGGCCTACCGAATAAGCGGTTATGTCATGCTCCGGACCCAGGGGTTGGAAGAAATCCCACACCCAATGCATGAAAAATAAATAAATAAATAAAGAGGGGCCAAAATAGGATTTAAAATGAATTTCTCTTATAAAAATAGCTCTAAAATCTTACAATTGTACAATAAATAAATAAAGCTCTATCACTCTCATCTAATTCAGCCTCAACAGGTTTAGTCATTGTCTGCGCACTATTCATTTGAAATATTAAACATGGTGAGGGATGAGCAACCATCGCTCAGTGAGTAGATTATGTAATATGCCAGTCAAGTAATTGTTAGATATATGCCGTATAAGCCAATATAAAAATGAATACTTCTATGGAAATAATATAATAAATATAATCAAAGGGGCGTGAATGTTACTTTAGATACATAATGTATACAAAGTAACAAGTCCATGGATTAAGATATAAATGGAAAGTGATCTAAAGAAGTTAGATGCACGAGACTTTTCCATACAATATGAATATCATATCCTAAAAGGTTCCTAGTCATAGGATCACCAATTGGACAATGGTGACCCACAAAGACTGGTACACATTATGTCTGCTCAATTGGGTGGATGATTGGTCTCAAGTCATTCGTGTGGAGACAGTGAGACAAGTGTGTAGGTGCTCTATAGAAGATGGAGTCCATTGAACGCGATCAACTACAGAATTCTTGTATGAAGGTCTTACTCACAAGTGTCAAACAAAGAATTCTAAGTTGTGATAATGCAAATTAGTCCTCAGACCTGAGACATCACAGTTGTCTTGTGTATGGGTTGTTTCTCTTTGAGAATACTATACGGTCGTACCGAAATGATGTGACTTGAAGGTGTTCCTCAGGATTCTCAGCATGTACACAGAGGCAGATGAATGTACAACAATGAATCTCTACTCTTAGTAAGAAGAGAGAATACTCTGAAGATATGATTCATTGAATCTTTGGACAAAGTATGGCTGGAAATTGAAACGTTTGCAATTTCATCCAAGCGAATCACATTACCTAGAGATGTCATATTAGGGATTTGACATGAGTTTACCGTATCCCAATAATATGACATTGAGTATTGAACTAGAGAAGGATCAAATTGCATTGTAATCACAAACTACTAGGTTCTCTAAATAAATTCATTTTAGCTTGGGTAGCCATAGCATCTTGGGTAGCCATAGCATATTGCTAGGTGTCAACCATGGCTTGTGGAAGCCCTGTAAGGACTACTTATAATTAGCCTTCGCCAATAGGGAGAATTGTATAGAGGGATACAATTCACACTTGATTCAGAGGGAATCATTCATATCTACTACCTCGCTAATTAGAACCTATAAGATCGCACACCGATAAAGGAGTCCATTAGGAATTAAGAAGAGAATGAATGATTTTGTGGCTTGGTCAAAGTCAATGCGAAAGTCAAATGTCAAAGGTCAAACGGTTGACTCGACACTTGACACAGTCAACTAAGGATGACCAAGACCAACACTTGTTGGACAAATGAGTGATTAAATTTGTTAAGTCACTAAACTAATTAAATTGATTAGATTAATTTAATTATTCAATTAAAATTATGAAACTTTAATATAGGTCCCATGTGACTTGGAAATTCAAAAGGGAATGGACCATATGGACTTAGACACAAGTATGACACATCAAAGGATTAATGTGACGGACCAAGATAGCACAAAAGATGACACAAGGGGAGGGTGCAGGAATACTAGTGAAAGGGGGCATTTTTGTCACATGTGTAACAATTTTGGTCCTATATATGTGTAGCTATGGCACCCTATCGTCCTAGGGTTTTACAAGTTGGTAACTTTGGATGAGAGAAAAAATCAACTCTCTCTCCCTCTACCCCTTGGCCGGCCAACACCAAGTGAGAAGTCTAGCAACTTTTCTCACTTGTTGTTTTCTCAGTCTCCCATCCCCATCATCCTTGATGAAGAGCTTTGGGGAGGTGCATACTCTTTGTGCCTTTTTGGAGAACCAAAAGTGGAGAATTAACATCAAAAGGAAAGCCAACAACAAAGGAACCACTCCCTCTACTTGAACACCATTCTTGGTTTCAAGATTCGCTCCAAGGGTAAGAATATCTAATCTCTCACTTGAACAGAGTTTAAGAGAGTCATTGGTTCATGTTTATCATTAACCTATAAAGATTGGGACCAATAGAGACTTGCATGAATCCCAAGTCATTTTATGCTTCCGCTTTTATGATTATTACATATTAGATATGCCATGCTAGGTGATTTATTCTCTCAGTGTTTGGTTGGAGATTTCTAGAAATCTCTACACCACATTTCGAAAATATTCCCTTCAGTAATGCTATGTTACACATTCTAGAAAATGTCATGAAAAGATACATCAATCCAGATCATATCACATCATCACTTCATATCTCGATTATCCTTCATAGCATGTAACCAACCACGTGACCCCTATTGGTATCACTGCCCCATGTCCCCATGTGGTACATCTATCCCTTGGATACCCCAACATTGAAGTTCTCATGTTCCATGAATAATACATACTTCACCAATATTTCAATCTATATATATAATGTGAAAGATTACACCAAATTAGACATGCTTGACTTGAAATAGAGAGATAATTTGTAAATAGAACAAATCCACGATAATTCATGGTTTTCATATTTTATCACAAAATAAGAACTTTTAGAACACATTACATAAACCACTCACCTTGATAATGAGAACCCTGAAAGAATTGGCAAGACAACCCATCCAAGAATCTCCACCAACACTCTCTCTTTCTCTCTCTCTAAATTTTTTTTCTAATTTCTCATGTTTTGAAACTATGAGCTTATGTTCCTTTTTATAGTGGTTATAGGGATAAGATAAACTTCAATATTAAAAGGATAAAAACATCCAAATTTATCCAAAAGATAAATATCTTAAAAAGATAAGATCGTCCAAGTTTATCCAAATGATAAATATCTTCTTTTATTCGTTTAAAATACGGGTTTTCACAGATTAACCGATCCGAACGATTAAAGGTTCTAAGAGTTGGTTAATTGTAGAGAAATTGATGTATCGAAGGCTTTAGTTTGGTTAAAGAAAGAGCCCTTTACTGTTCCAAACTAATCTATGCCCTGGCCTATTTCAATATTAGACTCTTAATAGACCTACCAGTTTTACGTGTCTAACAGATTTAGAAGGAAGAATGATTCATACTTCATACATCTTCCCACAAGTAGTAAAACAAAAATGTGTTTTTAGTGTGTTAAAAAACTTGTGGCCCTCAAATCACAAAACAAAATGGATCTCTTGTAAGAAAGAAAGAAAGAAAGAAAGAAAAAGAAAAGGATGTGTATCAAAATCACCTAGCTATGGATAAATGGATAATACCGGATGTAGTAGATAAACTAAAAAATATCACTACCATACCATCTCATTGAGATGAAGCTTTCTTTGTCCTTACCAGGTATCAACCAAACACAAATTCGAAGGTGTGGATAGTATTTCCCTGGTACATCCACTCACACCAAACCAAACCATACCTTTAGCTTTCAAAAAGAAACAACATCTCCCACATGCCTGCCTTTTTTTTTTTGTTTGGATAAAAAAAATAATGGCAAAGTGTGGAACCCCTTCAAGCCGGGATCTGTCTTTCACATGCAAACAAATCCCATCTAACAACATGGTGGGCCCAACCACACAACACAACCAGTCCATTTGGGCCCCACTATTCAATTGTCCCATACTACTTTTTGTTTACATTCGACCACCACGTATCCACTTCTGATTTTTGTCTTCTCATCCTCACACTACAGCTGTCCTGTCTACGTCACACAACATATTCATTTCATGGATGTATGTTCATGATGCATCTATGTATGTATGTTTTGATGTAGGGCCATCATGCTCATTGCCAATACATTAATTAATTAATTAATAATGCCAATATGGAAATTTGAGAAATTAAAAAATAAGGGAAAAATAATTGGTTGTTTCCCTCTGGGTGCAGCTTTAAAATGCCGACTCTCTGCCTCTATCAGAAGCACTCACGAGAAAGTTTCACAGAGAGAGGGAAAAACCGAGAAAGTTTCACAGAGATGGAAGGCTTCATTTGCGGAACGGAATCTTGGGTTTCTTCAATCCGAGAAAACCCAGATGAGCAAACCCATCTATCACTACAAACCTCTTCTTCTTCTGAGTTCATGCAAGAAATCGGAGAAGAAGAATGGCCGAAGCTGAACAGCTTGAAGAGCAAGAAGAAGAAAAAGAACCAGGTTTTGCTTGAAGGTTACGTAGAGGCAGCCGATGAGGATGATTTGTCGAGGACCAAGAGCTTGACGGATGAGGATCTTGACGAGCTCAAAGGGTGTTTGGATCTGGGATTTGGGTTCAGCTACGAAGAGATTCCTGAGCTCTGTAACACCTTGCCTGCTCTTGAGCTTTGTTACTCTATGAGCCAGAAATTCATGGACGAAACCCAGAAGTCGCCGGAGAATTCTCCGACCACAGTTGATTCGTGCCCTTCGGTTTCAAGTCCAATTGCCAATTGGAAGATCTCTAGTCCTGGTGAGTGATCTGGGTTTTTGTCAATTTTTATTTTTTCCATGAAAGTTTTAGTATTTTCATTTTTGTTGGTGGACATTCTGGCTTGAAAATTGTTATTCATCTGATCAAAGTGTTTTTTTAAAAAAAATGATAAGGGGGTTTAATTTTTTCAACCAAAATGTGATATTTTTAGCTAGCTAGTGTTTGTAGATGAAATGATCATCCAGTTCATTGTGATTTTATTTGTACTGCAGATGAAATGTAAATTTTGGGTGTCGGACTATTGAATTAAATTTGAAATGATGAACTGGGTCCTCAAGTTTTGAAAGTGTTAGCCGTGGTAGTTGGTAGTTGTTTCAGAAAAATTCCTGTAGTGTTTTTGTGAATAGTGTAAATATGCCCAAGATAGAGTGCCACTTGGAACTAGTAACTCTGCAACTTTTGTGTTTTTTCCTTACTCTGAGATGTGTATGCAAACCAAGTGAAGTTACTCTTGTTTTGATTTGGTTCCCGATTGATCTCTTTATTTTTGTTTTAATGTCTCTTCAATACATATGCATCTTCAAACATCTGACCTCATGGTAACTTTTTGTTTGTCCAGGTGACCATCCTGAGGATGTGAAAGCAAGGCTCAAATACTGGGCACAGGCTGTGGCATGCACCGTTAGGTTATGCAGCTGAGAAAAATTAGGACTTTTGGATTAATGCTTTAGATGAAAATTTAAACATGGATGGGCAATTTCCTTGATATCAAACATCATCAAACATGAACAGGTAGGACCTTCATCGGGAGATTGCGCTTCACTGGTTTATTCTGTAATGGCTCCTGTCAGGAATGATTGTTCCTGCAATTCTAGAACCTGTTGATGATGGATTTACTCTGAGGAAGAGAAAGAGGAAGATGAAGAAGAATATTTCAGGTTTGAGATGAACGAAATACCCGAGACTTGACTTAACTGTTCGAAGGCTAAACCATTGTATTGTATCTAGAAGAATGAAAACAATTCATGAATTCAATAAACCATTTTATTTCTAGTCAATGTTTTGGTATCTTTGAATTCCAACCTTAGCTGTTGGTTTCTATGCAGCGGTGAGAGCCTCCATTAGAGTTTCACCAAGTACTTCCTGACCTCTTAATTTGCTGAGGTAACTAACCTAACTGAGTGAACATTGTGTGTTTTTCTGGTGCTCCTAATTATGACGCTCTAATGAAAGTTATGGTTGTGTGATGCAAACAATGCTTAACTGTGCTGACTAACTGTGTTTATCTGTCCTATGGATAGATTTTGTACCCATTCGGCTGGAATTGCAGATGCAATTGAAAAGAGGGAGCGGATTTGATAACTATTTGTTCTGATTGCACCTAAATTTCATTCGTAAATTCCTAACCACATTTTCTCCAGTCTGTTTTCGTGAGCAACGGTTTTTCATGGTTATGTCAAGGACTGGATCTTTAAAGTTATGTTGTCTATGGTTACTGATACATTCTTGCTGCTCTATTTTTCTGCTAGCATTGTGACAATCTACTTTCGTTATAAATTCTGCAACAGAGCTGTCCAATGATGACCTTGATTCTTGAGACGTTTATAGTCTGTCATGTTAATTATTGAATTGTAACCAGGAGTGTGGGTGGTGAGCTCTAAGAAGCACTATCTTAGAAAGACTTTCAGAATTTTTCTTTGCCCGTCATTGAAGGCGCCATCAGAAGGTTAGATTGTTAAGTTTGATGGTGTACCAAGTATTTGGGATTAAGTTCCTTTTGGGATAAGATGAAGGGTTTGCCTTAGTGTATGGCTCATAGGTTGGAGAGAGAATTGCTGCCAGCAATATAGAAGCCGTGGGCCTAATCAATGATTTAGATGCATTTTTGACTTGTCTAGCTTGTGTCTGAAGAAATTTCAATGTGATTTCTCACTAGGTTAGAAGCATTTACAAGCAAACGGATTCAGGTTTGGCCAATGACCTGTTTGGTGGAGTTGGATTTTAGGAATTTTAACATGTATTTGGATGAGCTTTGAAGTATTTTTAACAAATCAATGGAATATATCATTCTCAAATATATAAATATATTTTTTGAGTGCAAACGATAGTCTAAACTAAAGGGAAATGAGATTTCTCACACACACACAAATGATGCCATGTGGGTTCGAACTTGAATCCTCGTCTGCAAGTCAAAGTCATTTTCCACTAAGTTGGACCCCTTTGGCATCATTCTCATTCCAGTGTTTGGAAATTCTGGAAATGAAAAAATTTGCAATTAAAATATGGAGCACAATCTTAGAGAATGCTAGACTCATTCCTTAAGGGTGGTTATTTTCACACTCGCATTTTATTCGGTAGCGTTTGTTCTGAAAATAGCCACCATTTCGTGATCTTAATCCCCGTTTTGTACCAAGCACATTCCGAATCAATTGTGGATTGGAAAAATGTTCAATTCCAGAAAACCAAACAAAATTTAGAATCACCAATAACCCAGATTTGAGGGCGTCGCCGCTTCCTTAAAATAATTAGGGTAAGTTCAAGTCTTGAAATTTTGAAAATCAATATCTAATGTTTTTGAAGTGCCTTAACAACTAAGCTAACTCATTCTTTACCTAATTTTAGTTGTAACTTGTACCAGCTTCTCAAATTATTGGCTGGTCATCTACTATTCTTGGTCAAAGTCTTTGTTGTCACCAAGTAAACCCTAATTAAATATTGTTCTTTCCTTTCTAACGTATACAAGCATTTCAGTTTTTGGTCAATGAACCATCCTTCAACATTACGCGGTGCGTTAAATGTGTTTTCTTAATTAACACGTGTACATGTTGATCACAATTTCTTTTGAGTCACGTAACTTGTTTTAAACGTTTAGGCTTCTATCTGTCGCGTCCACATAGAAATGAAACAAGATTTCTAATTTTATTTTATTTTTTTTAAACATTTAGGGCAAGTATTGGAAGAGGTACTTGGTCGACTTCTCTTCCCAAGGTTGGAAGAGGTACCTGGTTCGAAATCGAAACGCGCAACCTTCATTGATAAATTATTAAAAAATAAAAGGTTTAAGGCATGTTTGGTACCGTTTCAGGAAAACACTAATTACGCTCTCTGACAACATAAATAACTTTTGATAGTACTTGACAGAAAAAATAAAAAATAAAATAAAAGTACTTTAAAAGCATTTTCTTGAAAACTACAACTACGTGCTTCTTCAAAAATCACTTCCAAGTACTTTTTCAGGAAGCAAAACGATTAAATTTTTCTTTGATGTTCTTCTAATAGAAACACTTTTAGAAAAAGCACTTATAACCATAATGAAGCATCCCCAAATTGGCCAATTCATTCAATACTAGGAAGGATTCTATATTCCTAGTAACGGCGGACTTAAAATTTTATACTTAGGAGGGCCAATCAGAAGACGCAGAATTTGATTGTATACTCATCTTGGCCCAATAAAACCATTAGCTATAAAAGTACTAGGGGTGGCATTTTGGACAGAAAAACTGCAGAACCGCGAAAACCGATTGAGATATTATCGCATTTGAATCGAATATGAGGGAAAACCGACCGCATTTTGCGGTTGCGGTTTGCAATACCCAGAATTTGCGGTAAACCGCAAACATTATATAATTATTTATTAAAACATATTTTTATAATTAAGTGATATTACCTAATAGCCGTTAGATGTATCTAATGGCTACGATTTGTCTCATCTGATCTAACCTATCTATCTATCTATCTATCTCTCTCTATCTCTCTCTCTCTCTCTCTCTCTCTCTCTCTCTCTCTCACTCTCTCAGACGGGAGCGGATCCGCTATCCCCAAATTGGTGTCCCCTCCATGTCCCCTCTCTAATTTGCTGACACGTGTCAACTAACATAACAGAGAGTTAACTCTGTTAACTTTTTTATTTGACAATTTTAATAATTAAAAAAATTAAAAACTGCCCAAATATCCTAGCAGTCAGCTAGCGTCGTCTTCTCCGTGAGAGTCTTCTCCTCTCCAATTGCAGCCAGCGAGCGTCGTCTTCCTTGCGGAAAGGAATGAGATTAGTTAGCATTGCCAAAACGCTAGAAACATCTGGCCACAATTGCAGGCCAGACCCACCAGGACTAGAAAGAGAGGTTGATCTGCTCTGTCACCAACAACCTTCAAGAGGCAGAGGACCCATCACCTTGGATGGTTTTACTCATGCTCTTTCACAGCTTCCCATACCAATAAGCTTTGATGCAGTCAAAAGCACCAGTTTGATGACTCTGCCTCTTCTTCCATAGCCTCCTCCTCCTTCATCATCAGTTTCTGTTGTGACCAACCAAGCAATAGTGCTAGTTGAGTTTGAGTTAATTAAACGTTGTGAAGGAGAAGAGAAGCTGATTGATTTGAACATTGCGGCTGAAATTCCAGACGAAAAAGATCTGCTCCAGCAACTACAAGGAAGTGCCCCTACCTCTACACCAAGCAATTGGAGAGGAGAAGACTCTCACGGAGACGACGACGCTCGTTGACTGCTGGGATATTTGGGTAGTTTTTAACTTTTTTAATTTTTAAAATTGTCAAATAAAAAAGTTAACAGAGTTAACTCTCTGTTATGTTAGTTGACACGTGTTAGCAAATTAGATAGGGGACATGGAGGGGACACCAATTTGGGGACAGCGGATCCCCTCCCCTCTCATACTCAACCAAGCCTCTCGATCTTAGTTATCTTCTCTCTCAGCTCGATTTAACCTCTCTCTCTCTCTCTCTCTCTCTCTCTCTCTCTCTCTCTCTCTTTGTTTTTCAGACTAGAGTGACATTCGCAGATCTCCATCTTCTCAACCCTTATTTTTCCTGATTTTCGCAGACCTATGAATGGGGATGGCACCGATGCAGTACAAAGGCTAAGGTTTGGTTGTCTCTATGCTAATCGATCTCTCATGGCTTGGTCTATGTTCTCTCTCATGACTCTTTCTCTCTTTGTCGAAGATCTGTGAGTGGTTAAGGTGGGTTATATCAATCCATATACTGCTCAGTCCTCACCACCTCCTCAGTTGCAGCTCTACCTCAGTTATCTCACCACCTCCTTCGTCCTCTCTTTAAGTCTCACTCATATCCTCCTCTCTCCCATATCTCACTTCCTGGGCTTTCATCAAGGGTATGGAAATTTGTGACTTGGATTGTTTGGCTATTTTTGCCCATTCGGTTTAAACCATCATTTCATAGTCATCGACTGAGTTTGTGGTTTCACAGAGATGCGGTTAACAGCAAAAACACTGACAGTTTGGGGTTCCAAAATAGGCCAAACCACCAATAATCAGGTGGTTTGCAGTTTTGCCCAAAAATTGTTGTTACCGTACCATAACTAGCACTAAAAAGTATGAGGTGAAAGAAGAATGGGGCAACAAGTCTATAATAGTAAGAGCATTTGTCTGTAGATGAGTGGTGTCCAGTTCGAATTCCAATGACACCTCCCTGTTCCCCTGTCAAACTTTGCCATAAAAAAAGAAAAGAATGGTGTTTAACTCAGTTCCAATCGCTTGTACTAAAAAAAAAGGAGTTGATTTTCCCACTCAACCTGTGTCAACTTACACTTCATTTGTTGGAAATTTTATGTTCCCACTTCTCTTTTGTCTACTTACACTCCCTTGTTGGAAATTGTATGTTATAGTAAAAAGTAGGGCTGGACATGGTTCGATAACCGTGCCTTCTAAGAGCTACAGACCACCGAATCGAATGTCGTTAGCGTAGCTTTTCTGGACACTGTCGCCGCCCTGAAGAGACAAGACCAACTACAATTGGCACACCTGGAAATCGGTGCGGTGCGGCAAGCATCGATGGCAGAGGACTGAGACAGAGAGGTTGAGGGCTCGAGGACCACTTTTTTGGTTGGGGTTATGGGGAGGAAGAAGAAGAAGATGGAGAGAAGAAAAGAAGAAGAAGATGAGGAAGAAGAAACAAAAGAGAGATGGGAGAGAGAGAGAGAGAGAGAGAGAGAGAGAGAGAGAGAAGAAAACGGCTGGGAGAAAAGAAAAAAAGAAAATGATGGGGCGGGGTCCTATTATTATACCAACTGCTATGGAAACCAAGGAAGAAGAAATATATGGAACCTAAGGGACTGTTTGGTATCCTATTCTAAAAAATAAACTCAAAATCATGATTTATTTTTAAAATGTGAGTTTTTAAATACTGATTTTAAGATTTAAAAACTTGTTTGGTATTGAACTCCAAACTATTTTAAAGATTTTTTTTTTTAAAATTGAAATTAAAGTCAGAAACCCTAGATTCCCAAATTGAAATTAACAAAAGAAAAGGAGAGAAGGAGGAGAGAGGGATGCGTGCTGCCCAAGTTTACTAGGAAAAAAAATAAAAACAAAGTTTGTAGTTACTACATTATCGAGGCAATAAGAAAGCAAAGGCTAGGTTCGAGTCCCCCAGTCTAATGGTATTTGAGCATTATACCAACAAAACGGCCAAGGTTCGAGTCCCCTAGTGTGCACCAAAGTTTTGCAATTATTAGGCAACATTATAGTGGCGGTCCGGTTCAGGTTAACCCTTTTTTCAAACCCGTTCACCACTGATTCGGCCGGTTTTCTTGTCGATTTCAATAATATTAATTAAAAAACTGAACCAACCAGCAAGAACCAGTTCAATTCGGCCAGTTTGGTCAGGTATTTCAGTCCAATACTAGTTTGGTCGGGTTTTTGGTTTAAATGCCAAGTCCTAGTAATTATTATTTTTTTAATGAAAGTGTAAGTGGATAAAAGGGAAGTGAGAAAATCAACACACAAAAAGGTAAGGCCATAAGTATAAGAATGATTATTCTTCTTTTCTTTGTGATTATTGTTGTCTGTAATTGCTTAGACGCAATAAGTAATGGCTTCAATTCTCTGTAATTGGCTATGTCTGTGTATGAATGAACTCTCTTCTTGTTCGCCAAAAAAAAATAAAACTATACATTATTATATGTATTAAAAGGGGTGAGGGGGAATTCAGTGTTGGACCTATCTATCATTGGGACACAAGTAACCTATACATCAACAATTACACTATTACTAAAACTAGATTAATGTATATATAATATACAATTATAGTACATAACATACAACTAAATAAGATAATAAAAATTTGGGCTGGTATTGGACCCCCTAGACGGCGGATGCCTCCTCACTTAATTGGGTGGGCCTTATATCCTTGTGGGCCAGATGATACATCCACAAACGAGCACATTGAGAAAGACCACCAGGGGTGGAACTAAGTTAAATGCTAAAGTGGGCTGTAGTCTAGGGAGGTCTATATGAATTTAGTTGTAGAGCATGAATAAAAATACACATGAAAATATGTACACTTTCAATTATATTGTTGAATATATTTTCAATGTGATAATATGTGTTTTTGGATTGCATTTAATATGTATTCTTTTTATACTAAAGCTTATTAGAAATTAGCATTTAGCCATGCACTCGAGGTCCTAGGCTCAATTCCCCCACCCCAATATCAATTGTTTTAAAAAAAACTTCTTGAACATCAGTCAGTAGAATTATGAACTAGTGTGGTTGGTATAATTTAATGTATATACTTTTATTTCTAGAAAGACTAGAAATTGCAAGTGCAAAAAAAAAATAATAAAAAAAATATATATAGATTTTGAAGCTAATAGTTTTAGCTAACCCACCCATTAAAAAATTCATAGTTCCACCCTTGCTCAAATAGTTCAAAGCATTTAACCCATGCACAATTATGTTCACCGCATTTCCACCACCCGATTAGCCCGTAAGGCCAAGTCCAATCATAGGGCTAAATGTAGTCCAAGGCTAAAAATTTAGCCCTCCAAAATATTAATTTTTTAAGGAATAGTGCAGGGCTAAATTTTCTATCTCCAGCCATGCATGACTATTTTTTAGGGTCCTTCATATTTTATTATTTTGAGAAAAATTATGGTACAACACTCATACATTCCATAACTATGTATTGTTTAATTTAATTAAACTACTATTTGTGAATAAGTAGAGAATGTGATAGAATTTGTAAGAAATGCGGAATGAAATGAGTGGGAAAATTTTTGAAGAAATTTTGAGGTATTTATAAACAAATTTTAGGTTTTTAAATTTAAAAAATAATAATTATAAAGCCAACAAAGGCAATTTTAAAAAAAATTTGGATGGGTTTCAATGGTCTGACCTCCAACGGTCATGACCAATAATTTTTTATAATTTTTTTTAAACAAGAAGAATTGAAAAAATTTAAAAACGTGACCACATTTAAAAAAATAAAATAAAAAATGGATGGGTTTCAATGTGCAATATTAAAAGCACATGCATGGGGTTCACAAAAAATTTGGCCTAGGCCAAAGCTTGTAAGACCTGTGAGCTTGGAGAAGCAAGAACGGTGAGCAATCCCACATCGCTCGGGGAGGGAAAGGTGAAGTGTCTTATATGTGTGGGCACATATTTTCCTAGCATGAGGCCTTTTGGGAGCTCACTGGCTTCAGATTCCTTGGAACTCCGAAGTTAAGCTAGTTGAGGCTAGAGCAATTCCAGGATGGGTGACCTACTGGGAAGTTGCTCTTGAGTTCCCAGAAACAAAACCGTGAGGGCGAGTCCCAAAGCGGACAATATCGAGCTAGAGGAGTCGGGTCGTGACAAAGCTGGGCTACCTGTGGCCCGGTTGGAGGGCTAAAGGACTACATTTTGGCTCTCCAAATTTGGCCAAAATTTTGTTTAGCCCATGGTTGGAGATGGATTTTGCATTATTTTAGGGCTATATTTGGGATATAGCCCATGGCTGGAGATGGCCTAAGAATCACCTGCAATTAAAGATAATAGAATTTAAATTTCAAGTATGTCTATGGGAAATGCTCTTAAATACTACTATTAAGCCTTCACAAACTCTGTCTAGAAAGAACCCAAATCTAATTTTCTTCTCACACATGTATGAGCTGCAAATGGACTCATGTTACTTGCCCATGTTTGTAAAAAGCATAAAGAAAATGAGTGTAGAAAGGAAACAAAATAATATAGGAGCCTTGATCATGTTCTCCATCGATCTTGAAAATCTATAGCAAGGAAGCAAATCGTTTGCTCATGTAGTGGGTATGTATATGGTAACATCACATCTGATTATTATTATTATTTTTGTCTGAGATTCGGTGTTTGAATTCTAGGAATAATTGTTATATACTGTTTTTGTTTCTTTTATGATCATTAGGAAACAAAAAAAAATAACAAAAGTATGTTGACCATTTTGAACAATTGTACAACGCCACATGCCCTTTAGTTAGCATATTACTTCAACTTAAAAAATATTTGATGCCCTGAAGTATATACATGCATGGAGGAAGTTCCAATTGAGCAGGACTGGTTCTGAGATTTTGGTGGTCCGGGACAATGTCAAAAAGAAGGTCCTACTTACAAGTAAAAATATTTGTTTTTATTTATACGTGTGTATCATTAGAAATACAATGGCGAGGCCTTTAATTGCAGGAGCATTCCCGATTGGATATTCTTACTACACAAGGCACAAACTCCATGGATGCTGCAATCTATTATCGGCGATATCCAACAACTGCTATATCAATTTCATGAAGTCAGGATTCACCATATCTACTGCGAAGCAAATATGGTGGCAAATGAACTTTCTAAAAAGGGGTTTACGGTTGATGCTAGTTGTATTTGGTTTGGAAATTTTCCTATGGAGGTTGCACTTGGATTAAGTTTGATCTATATGGTTATAATATCTGTGGAGGATCTACTTTGTAATTAATTTTCTCTGTTTAAAAAAATAAATAAGGCCTTAAAAACAAATTATTTTACTTGTGGGAATGTTTAAATTTTTTATAATAAGCAATGATTGAATACAAGAAAAAAAAAATTACATTTTTAAGTAGTAGAAAACTCCAAAAGGAAGAAAGAGGAGTTGAACAATATATGTTAATTATATCAACCACAAATTACTCCTTCCAAAGTCATATAAATTATAGTCCTTTTTTTTTCCAAATTACTCAGTATCATTGACATTGTCTCTACTTATCTGCTGTTGAAGTCTTTCTTCTTAAGCTTTACAAATTACATCTGAATTCGATCAACTTTTGTCATTTTCCAGGGGCCATTATCACATGCCTGCTGAGACCAGAGGGCTTTGCCGTTCTGAGGAACCGACTATTATCACGCTAAGAGTTGTGAATATATTCTTGTCGATTTGATTTCCTCAGCAGTTGAGTTTTGATAAGGTATCTTCTCAATGCTCATCAACCTCGTCTTCCTCCACTTCCAGGGGTCAAAGATGTTCTTTAAACCCCAGATTGAATCAGACATTTCCCCACCGTCTGTACATCAAGATGGATTCAGGGCCGGTCAACAGACAGTGGACCATGTTACAACTTGCAATGACTGGCACGTTTCCTTATTCAGGACTGGATGGATCCTTGAATTTTTTTTGCTGGATAAATTAGCAATGTCTCTGCATTCGATGGAGACGTCTGCCTCATAGTTTCACTTTTCTGAGAATTGAATGTGGATGGCATCTCCAAATCCTAGAAGGGGGCGTCGAGCAATACCTCCACCCTTGATTTTTGTCCACCTATTAACAAAAACAAGTTTAGTACAATTTACTGATTCAGAGTCGTGCTGCACAAACCTGTTGGTAGGACATGGTAGAGACTGTCTAAAACTGAATATATTAAGAACAACTCTCCTCAATTGTACCGAAAACTTTTGAGATAAAACTCCTCACCTAAACACATTCGAAGGGTGATCAAAATGTAGACATATACGTATCACACATGTACATACATAAATTATATTGAACGGAAAAAAAGAAGGCATACATTAATTATACTTTTGATGATGAGGACGTATTTCATTACCACACCAAATGAAAAACTAAATAATTTGCAGAAAAAAAAAGTTTGGCAATTGATGTAAACCAAATTAGATTTGATAATGATTATGGAACTTTACAATCAAATTAATAGTACCAATTAGTATATGTAGATATATAGTTGGTGTACCTTTGAATCCTTCTTTTGATGAATGGTTTAAGGTCAAGAGAGTAGCTAGGGATGAGCAACTCAAAGGTCTCTCCCAGGAAAGTGAGGCCCACGGAACCTTTTTTAATTTTAAGATCTCAAACAAAACAAAGATAATGAACCAAAAATAAGAAACGTGAAGATTCGTTTTAGACCCTAATAAAAGTCCCATCTGCATGAATTGTAGCATTATCTTTCTGAATAAACGTCTTTTCCAGGCACAAATCATCGTTGTTGCTGTTTGCAACTGCCAGAACATGCTGAGCTTTGAAGGTTCCGCAATCCCAAACCTCCACATGAAAATCAAATTCTGCTTAACAACAGAGATATAATGATAAAACCAATTAGTAGACGACAAAGACTACATGCCAAGAACCAAAAGGTAACCATGGCTGCTATTTATTCCAGCTGTAACTAATACATTTCCTAAGTTCGACTAGCAAGAGTTATGCTTATTATCTCAGAGAAACCTCATTCGATCTACAATTATGTGTCCCAAAAAATGAGTATCCATCTCTTCGAAATTTTGATATTCATAAGTGAATTCTCTACATACAAAGATATTGGATGATGATTGAACCCATGCAAGGATTGGAAGGATACATACAATTGTATCCCCATCGCCGACACCACCACTTGCATCACAAGAGCCATGCTAGCTACCTCTAAGATCAGTTAAACCTGGAAGATGTCTTCTACAATAACTTCATTTAATGGAGTTTAATGATGTCCCTGCATAACCTGAAATAATGGATCAACGACAATCATAAATACATAATGTCCCCGGATTATCTCATCACTGGAAACAGAAAAGAAATTTACATAAGGGCATCATCAGATAATTTAATGTGCACCTAGTGATATGCGTCACTGCAGCTTCAAATAAAAATGATCCTATGGTGTTTCATCAATAACGAATCTCGAGTAGTTCTTTAAGGTTTTCAATATATAATCCCACTGACTGCAAACTTTGAATATAGAGATCCTTCATGCAAATTTCACACAAACATGTAGAATCAGGTTTTTTTTTCTTTTTTGAATTACTTTTGATAAGTAAAAAATCTACAATCAGAGAATTAAACTGCATAACAAGCATGCATCTTTCAATAGAGTCAAAACAATGCAAGCCACAAGGAATTGTTTTCCTGTTTTCTCACTCCTATATTTGGAGCAACATATTATGGAAAAATACATGAGACATCTCATATTTTTTGCCACTTATAAGGCTATATGAATGGCATTCTCCTAACTTACTAACTATTAAAGAAGCATGTTCTCCAACAATGGAAGGAAGGAGAATGGTATAGCACTTAGATGCTATTTAAATGACAACGTTAATGTTTTGGGCTAGACTGAAAAGAGACAATTGTTAGATATACTTATTTCCAACTTATTTAAATGGGATACAACCTTTGATCTTGAATGAACAGCAGGATCTGTACTTTGAGAAACAAGTCTGGCTGGGGGAAGCATCTCAGCAACCTCAGCTCTAGGAACTTCAAGTCTCATTCTCCACTTCCCTACAGAAGATATGACACTACCCAGATGCCCAGCCATTGCCCTTTCCAACAAAACACACTTTTCCCTTCCAGCAGGGTTGCAATCTCACGTGCCAGGCAACACATATTTTCCTTGAAGCTCATATCGGCTATTGCTTGCTCCAGAACTGTTTTCTCAACACTGATATAAATAATGGTACATTAACAAGTACCAATGTTAGACATGTTATACGGAAAAAAAAGTAGTTGTGTATAAGAAAGTAACACGACACGGAACCCCAAATAAGTGAAGACAAATTATTGTTGTTTTTAACGTATTGATCTAATTAAGTCCAAAGAGTTTGAAATGGCTCTAGTGCATCATTCATTTAGTATATCAGGGACATAACTCAACGCCATTATTGTAAATCTAACCAAAAACATTGAAACAACAAATCTTGAAATTCATGGCGAGTGAAAACATGTTGATTTTGTTGATATGTCATGGTTAAACATACTTAAAGGAACTGTTAATTTCTGGGATATTTACTGAAGCAAGAGAATCAAGAGCATCTCAACTGAGCAAAAAAAGAAAAATAACCAAGTACGGAAAGCACAAGAAAACTATGCATCACAAGGGCTTTACCTAGCACACCACGAATTTCAGCTGAAGTATAGATAGCAGTCCATGACCTCTTCGTTTCTGAAGATTACGCTGAATTTCTGCCTGCAAGCAAATCACCAAATAAACATTTTAGAATCTAAAGGCAACCGAGTAGAAACAACTACCACAGAATAATCTATTTATGAAGCTTCAATCAGATTATGATTTCTTTTAAATATTATAAAAATTGCAATTTTTTTTTAAAAAACAAAGTAAGTTATGATTTCACTGAACAGCATAACCCAGTTAGAATGAGCAAACAAATAGAATGGATTAAAAAAGAACAGCAAAAAACCAGTGACATTATAACCCAGAATGGCCAAGGAAAAAATTTGCACTGAATGCCAGAAAAACTGTTGAAAAATTTCAGCGATTTTTCACCTCTGAGAAATACCTTGAAGTGGTGATTAAAGATAATGGAATACACTATCTACTTAAATTAACCTTACAACAGTTTCTGATCTACTCTTGAAGGCGATGGAATAAACTGTAGATACATTTGATTTACTTGCAATACAAACGGTTTCTGATCTATGTTATGCACAAACTAAGCATAAAAACAAAGCAGATAGGGGATAAGATGGAAAGTTTGAACTAGATGCGTTAAAACTTTTACAATTATTCTATCTTCAAATCTATACAACAAATAAACAAATAAAATAAAGAAAAAGTTCTTAAGCCTCTAAATTGATATGAGATAAGGATCCTATACCTGACTGGAGATTTTAATCTTTTTGGAATAATTCTTCACTGCTTAAGAGAAAGGCTTTAAATGGAGTCAATGACCCTAAATCAATTAGGTTTGCATTCATTCACAAGCTCCAGAAGTTTTGCAACCTCAACAGATCTCTTCATCCAACTTTTGCATATTGGTCGGTTAAGGATCTCAAAAGTTGCCTCATTAGGTTGACAGCCTTCTAGAACCAGAATTTTCAATAACGAGAAAATGTCTGAAAAAGTACCTCTCTGGAACATTGCCTCCAATAGGGTATTGTAAATTACAATACTTGGAGCAAGCCCATTCTCTACCATTTCATCCCTCAGCTTAAGAGCAACAGATGCCTTTCCTTCCTTGCAGAGGCCACTAATTAAGGAACCATAGGTAAAGAGATCTGGTTTTAGTCCTTGGCTGTACATGTCATTAACCAATTGATTAACCATCACTTTATTGTCCTCTCTTATGAAGGCGTGAATAAGAATATTATAAGAAGTCGTATCAAGGAAAAATCCAGTGTTTCTGAAATGCTTAAAAACCTGTTGTGCAATTCCAACTAAACCATTCTTGCAAAGGCTGTCTAGCAGCACATTAAAAGTGACAATAGTGGGACTAGGGCCATTGCACGTCATGTAATCCAAGAGCTTCAAACACTCTGAAAATTTTTCAACCCTACAAAAGTACTGAATCAAACAATTCAAACTAACACCATTAGGCTGAACACCTCCATTCTTCAGACGACTCAATACCCTCTGGATCATGGAATGCTTTTTCTGTTTGCATGCCACAGACAAAATCGTATTGAAGGAAACCACATCAGGCCCATTTTCATCCCACTTAAAGCAGTCCAAGAGCTTCAAAGCCTTGGAAATGTTATTTTCTCTACAGAAACCCTTTAAAATTGTGTTAAATGACACATTACTAGGCACTAAACCTTCTTCCATCATTTTCTTCAATAAATATAGTGCTTCTTTTGATCTACTTTCATGACATAAACAATGGAAGTATATATTGTACACAACAACATCCACATAGCAGCCCCTTGTAATCACATCAAGCAATAGTTCACAAGCAATCCCAATCTTACCTGTTTTTAATAGGCCTCCGCCCAAAGCAGCATATGTGTATGAATTGGGAGAAAATCCTTTGTTCTCAATCATATCCAGTAAGCAAAATACTTCGTCCACTCTATCTTGAAGACAAAGTTCATGAAGAATCACATTGTACGTGGTCATATCTGGTTCACATCCTTCCCTTTCCATCTTATCCAAAAATTCTAATGCCCCTGCAATCCTCCCTTCACCACAAAGAAACTTAATAATTATAGTATATGTTATTACACTAGGCTTACATCCATCACTCTCCATTTCATTTAAACAACCAAGAAGATCTCTCCACAAACCTTCTCTACCAAACCCATAAATTAAAGCAGTATAAGAGCACGCATTATGTACAATGCCCTTCCTCTTCATCCAATAATACAATTCCAAAGCATTATAACTCTGACCAGACTTACACAAAGCCCAAAGTATAGGGTTATAGACATAAGCACCAAAAATGACCCTTACTCATAAGAGCATAGCATACAAACCACACCTCTTGGATCATCCTGGCTTTACTAAGCTTAGAAATCAACAAACTCAAACTGGGTTCGGTCGGAAAATACTCCAACTTGAACATAAGCTTAAAAACACCAATTGAGTTAATTAAATCCCCAACTTCAAGCATCTTTTTCAAGATTTTCGACAAAGAAGTAAACGAGGGTAAAAACCCACCCCCAAACATCTCTTCAGCAATCACAAAAGCATCTTTTAGATGACCAAGTGATAGCATACCATTCAAAAGCACATTGAAAGTCGAAGCATTTGGGGTGGGCCCGAATCTTTCCATTCCATGGTAAACCTGAACCACATATTCTAATAATACACTTTGTGACTTTAAGTAACAATAAAGCAAAGCATTGAAATCATACACAGTGGGTTTGCCCGGCACATTTCTCATTGAGTTCAAAAAGTCCAGGGCTTTTGCAAAGTTACCAGAGGAGGCATGGCCTTGCATGCTGAGATGTAATTTGTGGTAGTTAGAGTCATTGGTATTGGTTGTTTCATCAATACAGTCTATAGCTTGAAGAGCAGATAATGAATATGATGAAGAAAGTTTCACAAAAATAGGAAAATGCTTGCAAATTCTGTGGTGTGAACTACTCACCGCATGAACTGTACAGAAAGACATCACGGATGAAAACCGAGTCAGCAGACAGAGCATGGTTCCAGGAAAGTACGCCAAAGAAGTAGAAGAATAGAAATCTAAGTTGCTACTGTTACTTAGGGCTTTCTCTAACCCAAGGGTCCTAATCCCAAATTTGGGATTTTCGGCTGGAGTAGAAGTCTCTCGTGCGGGCGAAGGAGATGCATTTATGGTACTGGCGGTACTAATCCCAAATCTAAGTTGTAATTCTGCATTTCTTGTTTTTGTTCCCACAAGCAATACCTAGAACAATCTGCATAAAATCAAATTTAAACATCTTGAGATCAAAGCAATGGAAAGTTCTTAGAAAATAAAAGAGCCAATACTGATAACACCACTGGTTTTATAAATAGAAAGAATTAAAGATTGTTTTTTATCACGAAAGGATTAATTGCATTTTTTGTCACTGGGATTTGGCTCGAAATCAAATTTGGTCACCGTGATTTCAATTTTCCCAATTTGGTCACTGCATTTGCATTTGCAGTAATTAACAAATCCAATATAATGCCTCAATTCCGTCAGTTTGCTTAATTAAAAAAATATTTAATATTTAATATTTAATATGAAGTTAAAAATAATTATATTAAGAAAAAACACTTTCTCCCCCTCACCTCCCATCTCTCTACCCCAAAACCCAACCCACCACCCCACCAACCAAAGCCCCCACCCACCAGCACCCTACCCGATCGTTGCCGCCCAAATTTAAAATACACAATTAATCTTCATTACAGTCAATTATCATTTACCCAACCGAAAAAATTCAAAACCCTAAGTACTAAATCTCACTCTCTGTTGTTTCCTTCATTTCCTCATTCGAAGAATTCAACCAAAATAAGAATAAAAGAGATTGAACAAAAGCCTAGAAATTAGTGGTTCGAAAAGAAAATAAAGAACAGCAATTGGTTGCACACATTTTCAATTGAATAAAATCACTAGTGTTAAGAATGGGTATATAACTAAATATCCCTTTTAATTAAGCAAACTGACAGAATTGAGACATTAGACTGGATTTGTTAACTACTACAAATGCGGTGACGAATTCCATCAGTTTATTCTCACTTCTATTTCCCCTCTTTTTCCTCTATTACTCTAGCACAAAAAATGAAAACTAAAAACTAAAATGTGCTGGTATGAAAGTGAAAACTAAAAATACAAACCAGCCACAACTCATAGGAATAAAAACCAAACTAAAGCCAATCCAATCCCCTGTAAAGGCTAAGCAGAAATACAACTATAACAAATAGCTACACAATCTCCAAATGCAAGGGTTACAGAGCACCATAATCTGAACAGTGCATAGATGTTTATCTATCTCAATGTGTATGTTCATTGTAAAGGATAAACTCAGGATAGGTGCTTACTTGTACAAATAAGCAGCAATGCCAAAAATTATACAGAGCAATACAATATCAATACTGAAATTTTGGCAGGACCTCAGCTGTAACAAAAACAAAACTTGCATTTGATCCAGCAACAAAGAAACAAAAACAGGAACAGAAAAAAATAATAATAAAAACCAACAGCAACAACTATGGATAGTTAAAACCCTAGAAATTAAAGAGAAAGAGGGAAGAATGAAATTGAGAAGAAATAAACATAATATGCCTCTTACCAGAGTCTTGTGGCTTCTCAGGAGTGTGCTTCAATTGATTTAACAAGAAAAAATAATAGGAAGAATGGAAGAGAAGGAGAAAGAGTGAGCTCTGTGAAAGAGATGGCGTGAAGAAGCGAAGGGATGGGAAGGAAGGAGAGTGCGTGAAAATAGATTGGGGTATTTTCGGAAGTTTAAAATTTCATAAAACCTAGCGCAAATTTGTTTGCCTCATAAGTAATTAAGTAATAATATGGGATAATACAAGTCATCTGAAATTCTATTTCTTTAAAATACACGTTGTATAAATATTAGATTTTTTTATCACAAAAACGTTGATAAGATTCACAAAATTATCAGATTGCTTTTTTGTTTTGTTTTGTTTTTGTCATTTGTTGTCGTTAAAGTTGATATGTGTGCTCACAAATAATTCTTCCATAAAAACTCCGTTAATTTGCTAATATATATATAGGGAACCCACGTATCTAATAAAATAATGTCATGTGTATTTAAAATACAATATATATTTTTAAAAAATAATTTAAATTTTAAAATACAACTTTTGTTTTGATTTTTTGATTTTTAATTTTTATAAATTTTAAATTATTTTAGAATATATATTGTATTTTAAATATATGTGGCACTATATTATTGGATATGTGAGGCTCCGTCACATCAGAAAACAAACAAAGTTTTTTATGAACCTAACTAAGAAAGATTATTTCATGAAAGATACATATTATCCTTAAGGACCATGAATGACAAAAAAAAAAATCAATCTAATAATTTTTTGAACCTCGAATCCAAAATCACCTACTCGATTGACAAGCATAGCTTTTGTAGCTGCTTATCCGCTCAAGTCGTGTAAACCAGAAATGAATTAACAAATATGAAGCAAGACCTACTCCCTCCCATCCCAGGAATAATTGAAGAGAGTTATCTCCAGTCACCAACATTGGCATAAAAAAAGTAAGAATGGATAAATAACACATAAATCGAGGGCTATGCGGATCCTCGGACATATATGATATGGAATAAAGATGTACCAAGCTACTTATGGATGTAACCACAATTAACATCACTACGGTCGGGCTATCGAACACGGGGTCGAAGTGAATTACGAGTCGGACCAATTTGCGAATCGAGCGAGCTCCCCTTGCATGCAATGATGTGGTGGTGAACCTCTCATTCTAATTCGGGTTTTCTCCAACCGCGGAAAGGTTTCCATCACACGGCTCACCAACTTGATCTTCCGCGGAACCATATGTCCGAACAGGGATATAAAGCCTAAATATTAAATGGTGTAGTATGTAATGTAATCACCATAAATAGACAATAACTTAAGGAGAAATTTTTAAATGTTAAAGGTGCCACGCGTGGTGGTGTATCATCCAATGAACTTAGACATGTGAAATTACTCTCCAATTTATCGCATTATTTTTTATGACACGTGTTTGTATTGGAAATATTCCATATGTCTTACATCTAGTGGATAAGACAGTACGTGGTGTCTGGAACACCCAAAAATTACTCTAACTTAAGGGATATGTTCCAAAATATCCCCTTCCAAATAAATAATAATAATTATCGATATTTTTCTCTCACATAAATTTTTAACAATAAATGATTTTCTCATAATTTACCAAATGAGTTGGACTTGATGAGATTGAGATGGGAGGAAAAGAGGAAAGAGTAACAAAAATGAAAACTAAATCTAAAAACTCAAATCTATTTGAAATTATTTTCACTTTCAAGTTTTTGTTTTCACTTTTGTTACTCCTCCCTCCTATACTCTCTCTAAATCTCATCATCATTCTCATTTTTCTCTATACTATAATTACAAAAATAAAAATAAAAATAAAAACTAAAATTGAAAAAGATATCAAATGAAAATATGTGAATTCATTTGTTGTTCGAACCTTACATAATGCCAAGAAATATCCTTTACTAATTAAAATTCTAAAATTAAGCAACTTAATTGATAAGGGATAAAATAATAAAAGTAAATCTTTTAAATTTTAAAAAAGTTAAAATAAACGTCCAAAGTGTTGGAAGACTACATGTAGTGGGCAGTTAGTTTGCTTAAAAATAAAAAATAAAAAATCTTTGCTTCTTTTTTTAATAAAAGAATATTCAGGTATGTAAAAAAAATTATAAAAATAAAAAAGTAAATAGGCGGTAGTTGTGTGTGTGTGTGTGAGACCATAAAAAGGAAAACAAAAGAATTTTACTCGAGAAAAAAAAAAGACGATTTTTTTTTTTCGAATTTAAGTCGTCTGCAGACTCCTCAAATCTATTCTAATTGTAATCGTCTCTCAACGCTAATTCTCTCACTAAGGTACAAAGCTTCTCTCATCTTCCCCTCCTCATTGTTTGGTTTCCGAGACAATATTTATTGTATTCAATGGAAATTTCAATTGGTTGTCAGTAAAAAGGAATAATTGAATTTGTGTTTTCATTTCGAAATTATTGGTTGGAAACTTGATTAATTAATTGGTGAGCTCAAATTGCAGAAATTTAGCACGTATAATTGATCTTACGGGAAAATTTGAGTAGCATCTGAGAGTATTTTTCCCCAATCCTAATTTTGCGATTTGGGTATAAATTGGGATTCTTTTGTACGTGATTTTGATTACTATGATTATTGAATTGATAATTTTGTTAAAAAAATTTGAAAATAATAATTGACTGCAACTTTGGCCACGGTCTAGGTGTGTGTTTGTGTTTACCTGAATTATGCGGTAACTGAATTTTTAGCTGAATTATGTTATAGTTTCATTCACTGAAGTTCTTCTGAAGGAAAGTTACTAAGTGAGAACTTTTTTCCTGTCATCTGCTCTAGATGCATTAAGAATGGGTTAAATCCTTCTTTTCTACTGAATTATGTGAAATTATGGATATTGAATTCTTTGGTGGTTTGCACTTGTCATTCAAGCTTACGAGTGAATTGCAGTTAGCTTTATTTTTCCTTAGAAGTATAAATTCAAGAGGACATATCCGTGGTCGGATTGTGATTGTAATATGATTGCAGCATGAGCGTGAAATTAAAGAATTGATATACTAATTTCTGTCATATTTTTCCATAATCAATTTTGAGATTTGCTAGTTTTTAGTATTGATCATCGCTAGCCAGACATTTGAATATAGCATTGATCATCGCTGCCCAGTAGCTTTTTAGGTTTTAAATATAGTTTCGCAAAAGGCCTTTTAGATAGGTTTTCTCTTTTTCGATCTGATTTTTCATTCTATGGTACTTTTGAGTACAGTGCTACATGTTCTTGGACTATCCTTGGACAGTAATACTTTTCTTGTTTTGACACAAAGGCGATAGTAGACAGTAATACTTAAATGTGTGCCTTTAGCCATCTCATTTAGATCTATGCGTTGTCCATTATTTATTTCAGTATAGTTTATGTTTCTGTTTCATATGAAAATTAAAATGTATTTGGAATCTACAGGTCTTATTGAAACTTTGGAATTTTATCTGAACCTATGGAACCGTCTCTCACCTCTCTGACGTATAAGGGTTCCATACCTGAAGCAATCACTGAAGCAAAGAAGCAGAGGAAACTCTTTGTCGTGTATATTTCAGGTTAATGATTCTTCATTTGGTTTTATTTTGTACCTGAAAGTTTCAATCAGCATACATTAGTTGGAAGATTATTTTTTTTCTTTTGTTTTTTTGGATTTTGTATTTACTTGTGCAAAATGCGGTGGTGGTTTATTGAATTAGTTTAAGAGTTCCAAGAGGCTTTCGCTATGTCTTTGGGAGGAAGGGGACAGTGGTGCGATCTTTTAGTTGATTAACATTAATAATATGCTATCTAATGCGTACTCTAATACCCTAGTTGATTTTTATGCAACATGGTATTCAAATGGTTAAACTGGATTGAATGATTGATTATTCATGCTCAAATTAGCCTGTGATTGGTTGGTTTGGCTCTTTTTCATGTGTGAGTATAATTGATGGACACAATTTATTGTTTAGGAGGCTTTGATTATGTGAATCATTAAAATTTCGATGTTATAAAATATTAGCACATACATTGCAAAAAATGAAGTATGATGAAGTCATTGAATAAACGGGAATAAAAAAACCCATTTTTGCAGCTACGAGAAGTCATTGAATTTAGAGTATGATAAGTTTTGGGGGAGGAGCAAATTTTGTGCACTATCTCGACAGTAGTGGAAACATATTGTGCTTTATCGATGCGTTATTTTTCAATGGTTAACTTTTATGGAAGTATAATGTGATAACTGTATTTTGGGTAGTATGGTTGGGAAGAAAAAGAAGTTTAGACAACCATAGGTGAGAGGGGTTGAGGTTTTGTTGGATAAAGTTCTAAGCTTGGTCATCCTTATACACTTCCTCAGAGTTTCATGAAGTACCCTTTTTCTATTTTATTGGAATGAAGAGCCAGAATTTGAAAGTTTGTTGAAGGACATCTTATCAAGATGACAGCATAGGGATAGGCAATAAACCTAATCCGTTGTTCACAATTTAAAAAGTGTTACACTTTGGGTTTGGGCTGTTGTATTTTATTATTTGAAGGTTAGCTAGCTTTTAGATTTGGCTTTCAGTCTGCATTTAGTCGTCTGTAGTATCTGTTTGTACTTATAATAAAATGCAAAAATATATATATTCTGTTTTTATATAAAAGTCTTAAATATTGAGATTTTATTATGGAAATGACTCTTTCAATTAATCAGGTAAATGCTTGATTTTTAAGTAATAAATTTTTGTTTATTTATGGAAAGTGTTAATTAAGGGCATGTTTGATAATCATTTCATTTTTGGTTTGACTGTTTTTTTTGTTTGAGTTAGAGGAAAATATATGGGGGACGAGGATGAAGAAGGGTGGAGGGAGGGTGGAAGAAATGTATATGGAATGTACATAATGAAAAGTTTATATTTAATTTTTTTGGTTTGATCACCCCTTCTTGTTGAATGTTGAGAGGGAAGCAGCAGTTTTATTTTTGGTGGGTGGAAGTGGCAGTTTCTTAGGTTCTTCTGGTGTTTTCTGTTCTTGACGTGCAACTTGTTTTTCTGTTCAGTTGTATAGTTCGAGACTTCTCTAGGTGGGGACCACTTATTTTGCTTTGTTCATACTGTTTCTACTGAATTTTAATAGATTTGTTCTGTTTCTATCAAAAGAAAGAAAGGTGAAAAAATTGTGAAGAGAAGGGCTAGATTGTTGAAATAGAGAGAGAAAAGGAAGATATAGAAAAACTTATTTCTCAAAATTCCATAGTTTTAATTAGTTGTATTAACTTATTTTTAAAAGTTAAAACAAGGCAGTTTAAAAAGTAAAGGACTAAATTATTTGTTACAATGGCATCATTTTACAGATATTTTTGTCCACCTAATGTCTCCCCCCTCATTCTCACTTTTAGATGTAGTATTAGTAATTTTGCTTATGCTGTATTTTGTACATATGTAAAAAGCCTTCTATGATTATGTGAACTAGAATTTTGATGTACTCAACAGCCACACCATTTTTCAAAAATGAAAAAACTTGCACATGTTACTTTCCTTTCTTTTCTCAATTGGTGTTTTATATTGTATAAAGATTTGTAATAATGTCTTTGTTAGAATCTTTATTGTATGTGTTCACTTGTTTATTTATCGGGTTTTCAGGTAAAAATGATGTGTCTAGTCGTTTGGAAAATTCTACATGGACTGATGTAAATGTAAGTTTTCTTCCTTTGCTCTTGGTTTTGTGTTTCCTTATAAATTTATTTAATTCTTATAGCTCTGCTCTGTCTCTCACTCTTATGTTCATGTTTTTCATTCAGGTAGCGGACTCAATAGCAAAGTACTGTATTTTATTGCATATCCCTGAAGAAAGCACTGATGCTGCAAATTTTTCTGCAATATGTATCCTTAAATTGAAACACGATTAAATACATAAATTCCTTCAGAAGTAGGCCTCCTGAGCTTTTGCAATTCTTCTAAATGTTCATGAGAAAATGCTACATGATAATCTGAATCAACTAGCGGGAACTACATCTTAGCAGGTTATGTTGTCAAAATATCAAAATCTAAAAGAAACATTTGGTAATGATTGAAGCTGTCTTTTTCTCTTTTTAGGATGATTAAGTAACTTTTATTTCTACTGTGTGCATCTTTACTTCCAACGTCCCAAGCTTTGCAAACAGACAAAGGCCAAATGGGGCCATGGTCTCTGAGTACCTCATTTAGATATCTGAATTTAGAGATCTGAATGAACTACTTAATGTTCTCCATTCTGATAATAAGATCCATTTAGTACTGAGTCTACCACCTTCTCTTTTGCAAATGGCTTTTCCTCGGCAGTTGTCCATCTGATTTTACAAGCCCAGAACAATTATCTTCCTGCCAAAAAGCAGGAATGAGGAATAGCATTGGACATTAGATTAATTCCAACAGGAAGTCGCAGCTTTCATAAGTAGTAGTTTTGAAGTAGGTAAATTTAAATTCTGTGGTTATTTTTTAATTATTTTTCTTTTCTATTTGTTGTTGCTAATTTAGGGACTGTTGAACCTGTTCTATATTTTGCACATAACTATTAGAATTCTTACATGTTTTGTGCATACCACTACATGTTTTGTATATGGCTTATTTTAAGCTCTTTACATTATTAGAAAGTCAAAGATTCTATCCTTACATCAGCAGTTTACAGACCCCCAGAAATCTATACCTTGTATAACAGCTATTGGATACAATGGTGTACAAATTTGGCAAAATGGTATGATTTTTAAGAATGTGTTTAAGAAAAAGTATATAGAGCAACACATACACATAAGCATGTTTTAAGAATTTGGTTTGTCTTTCAGAGGGCTTTGTCAGTGCTGAAGTTCTGGCGTCCAGTTTAGAGAAGGCGTGGTTGGGTATTCATATCCAGGTATGTTTTTGCTGTTTTCTTTTTCTCAATCATCATATTGTAGTACCATACCAATTCAAAAACACATTGATGCATGATGAGATGATATTTGTCGTGTAGTTTTGTGTTTTATTTATGTTATGAAATTTAATTTTCTCCAGCTGGCCATCTTCAAAACCTAGATTGGATTGTGTTAGACCCTAAGGGATGGGCAAAATACCAAGGAAACTGGAACCTGACTGACCCTACCAGGTCAATCCAGTTTGGCCAAGTTTTCACTCTTTGAACTGGTTAAGTCAGCCTGTTTTTTGAACAAATTGATTAGCTTGGCTCAGGTTGCACATTCCACAATATGAAACCGGAAAGAAACCAGCTTGAACTGGTTACTATTACGTTTATGTGTCAAAATTTTATGAAATTGGTATGCTGAAAGACTTGAATCTCAGATCTGTGGGGGCCAGCTTGGGTGCTTCCCTATGACTCCTGTCAGCTTTTTATTTTAAGTTATGTGCTGGGGGCATGGGGACGTGAAAAAGGGTGTTAAGTCTTTTTATAACAACAGATCTGTTCCATCTAATCCCACATAAATAAAATACCTGTGTTTTGTATCCATGGGAATCCCAAGATTGTTCTGACTGCTGCTACCTCATAGCTTCTTTTATCCATTAAGCATTGGCACATCAACATTACCTCCCTTTTGAAATCACTGTTAATGCTTGATGAATGCACATAAGCTGGGGAATTGTAGGGATTTTTCCATTTGATTTGAGAAAATACCGTGCACGCACTCTTGATCTCAGCTTTATGCTCTAGAACTCCCTCACCTGCATGCTGAGAGCTTATGTGACCATGCATTTTCTTAGTTTGTTTTTAACAGAAAGAATGACCAATATTATCTGATAATCAACTGTAGGAAACAACTGCAACTGTGTTGAGTGCAGCTCTTGCTTCAAATAAATCTGAACCATCTACTTCTGGGGTTCCTAATCCTGTCTCAACTGGTGAAGGAAGTTCCTCAAGTACTAATCAAGGACGTTCCTCAAGTGCAGTTGTTCCATCGCCTTCGATAGACACAGATGATCAATCACCGGATGCTATAGATGCTGTCTCTGACACAGTGAAGAAAAATAAAGGTCGTGATTGCGGAGTTGAGGTACATATTATAACCTACATTTACAGCCCCATTAAGCTTTTTAGTATCTGCAAACTTCATAAGTATGACATGATGGTCCTGTTATTCTTTGGCATAAATAGGAGAAAAATAGCGATTTAGGATCCAAGACATCTTTGAAATCATTTGATGCTAATGGGTTAGAGTGTGTCGGGGATGAACAGTCCAGCTGTCCCATCAAATCTGCCCAAGGAGTACAGGGTATTGATATGGAAGACCTGAACAATTCTGGAGGTGATAATATTTCTTCCATTGCTGAAGTTGGTTATAGTGGCCCTGAAAAGACCACTGTTAATCATTCAGGTGTCTCAGGAGAAGGTTCACAAGCATATAGTAGTGAAAAAATGAAGCTCTGCAAGTTGAAAAGGGTGAAGTTAAAGATGATAAGAAGGTTGATGCATTTGAGAAGTGTACGGAGGTCAGCAAATCAAGTGATGTTCACTTGAATATCCGATTGCCCAATGGTGTCAGCCTGAAACAGAAGTTTTCTGTGACAAGTAGTATGAGAATGGTCAAAGACTATGTTGATGAAAACCAAGGAAGTGGTATTGGCACTTATGATCTAGCCATCCCTTATCCTCGCAAGGTATTCTCTAATCAAGGTAAGAAATGCTGGATTGCTACTACCTATCTTTCTACGTGGCCAAGAGATAGCTATTGCATTCTCTCTCTCTCTCTCTCGCATTTTTTATGATCTAGGATACCTTGGAAAATCTTATTCTTTGTAGGTGCTTTCATGCATGATAATGCGTCAAAATAAAATTCTTCTGTTTTAACTTCCCATTAACTGTCGTTGCAGCAACTCTAGTTGGTGCTCTATAGATTTATCCAATTCTTTGGTATTTATTGTGTTTTTCCTTTGCCTTTGTGTTCAGAAATACATACTGATATTTTTATAGCCATTCCCTTCCAAAACATAAGAAATGACAACTTAATATGAAAAGATTCTTTTATTTAACAAAATGCTTTTCAATGCTTCTCTATATGGTATTCTATTGTAATTTGAAGTTGATAGAAGATTACTATGTCTTAATATAAGCCATTCATAATATGTTATTATTTTATGCAGAGTTAAATGAATCGTTATCAGATTTGGGCCTGTTTGATAGACAAGCATTGATAGTTGTTCCACATCAGCAAGGGACGAGTTACCAGAGCGGGAGATCTGCATTCTCAGACCAAACAAACTCCAGAAATACTGTTAGTTCCTCAAATGGAAGTAATGGGGGATATTTTTCGTATGTGAAAGGATTTTTGTCTTACCTCAATCCTCTCTCTTATTTTGGTGGTGGTGCAAACTCATCAAGTTCGGGACAGCAATCCCAAAATGGCATGTGGGAATATAGTGAGTTTCTGCCCTCTGCTCTGATGCCAAAATTTCTCTTTATTTGTGCCAGGTCTCTCATGCAGGCTTAGGAAATCTTTTAATCTAATGATTTTTTAGTATGCAGAAATTTGGGTGCATTTGAGACACACACAAAAAAAATTACAGAAGAAACTCTCACAATTTTTAGTATAGTTTGCATCTTGAATGTGGAAGGCTCCACCATTAAGCTTGATATTTGCTAATAGAATGTAGATGCAGGGCATAAAAGCCTTAAGGGGCAAGGTCATTAGTCTGTGTTCTCCTTCTATGAACCAATTATGTATAACATCTTAGGGTTATCTTTTTTACATGACAATTGTGCTATTATGTTTTACTGATTGCTAGTTACCTGGGGTTCACATGGCTCCATTCTTATTCGGTTAGGAGATTGGGTTTAGTTTAGTTAGTAACTTAGTAGTAAGATGTGTCATTTTAATGTACAAAGTGTATGAATTGTCTGTTTGTAGTACCAAAATGAAGTATGTTCAACACAGTAAGCACACACCCACTTGCACAGGGAGATGAACCACGAGTATTTGTTATGCTTTTTCTTTCCAGAGTTAATGAGGATAAAATAAACTGTAAATGGAGGATGATGAAGGAGCTTTTCAATTGATGTTGCAGAGGTTTCCATATTTTATTTTTCCCATTAGTGTTAAATATTATGCATTTTTTTCCTTGATTCTCTCTCTAGAATTTTATTTTGTAAGTATTTTCTTTTGGAACACTGTTGTGGCATTACACAATAGCTTATACTGACAGTTTGCCTTTGCCAACAGACCCAAATTCTGCACGTAGAAACAATTTCACAGAAAGCACTTCTACAAGTAGTAGAAATGAAGGGAAAAAAAGCAAGCAACCACCAGCATCTGGTTTTGGAAGTAACATTCACACATTGAAACATGATGAAGATGATGAACGGTTCAGCGATAGAAATGCCTTCTGGAATGGTAATTCTACTCAGTATGGTGGTGGCAATGATGATGGCAAATAATATATTCATGATAAATCATGCTGAGATTTTAGAGTCTCTGTCCTTAGCCGATGCTCACTTGTCTGCTTTCTGCTTCTTACCATATTCGAGTTCGACTGAAAGAGAGAGAATTGTAGATAATAAATATAAGTTATCGAGTCTGGTATTGTGAGTTTTTTTTTACTAACGTTTGAGTTGTTACTATTTACATAGGAAGAGTTGTACGAATAAAAAATCCCATGAAATAGTTTGAACTTACAATTCGAGTTTCATGTTTGTAAATAGTACTTTTTCTCAACGTTAAGGCTCGCGGTTCCATCAACTTTATCCGGGCACTCAAATTTGGGTTTAGACTATCACTTGTATTAAAAAAAAAAAGTGTTTTGTTGGACCTCCATACCTCGATATTGTTGTAGACTTCGTTAATTTGGCCGTATCCCTTAGTATGAAATTTATAATAGTGATTGGCATTGAAAAAGTTCAAGGCTTATTATATACAAAAATTTCATTCATAAATGGTGTACATACTATGCTTATCTTTATAATTATGAGGGCCAAAAATAAACTTGTAAAACTAGAGTTTAGAAAGAGTGTTGCTATTTCCACCTCCATCCTATCTTCCCACCTATCTTATCTTCCCATCCACCATGTAAATTTAAAAAAACACAATCTTATTTTTTCACCCACCATTATTCCTAAAATACCATTTAATTATTAATTCAAGCAAATTTTCTTTCCTAATCATTAGTAGTTGAGATATGGAGAGGATCAAGTTGTGTTTGACAGATTGGACAAATGTTTTAGTCTAATATTTTGATTTTCTGGATCTTTTAGTTTTTTATTCTCTTCCTTGTAGCTTTTGAAAATATTCAGGATAAATGTTTTACGTGAGTTGAGGTTTTTTCCCTAAGTCCTTAGAAGTCATTTTACAAAGGGGTTAATTTGTCTTTACAATTTTGAAGATAATATGGGTGGGAAAATAAGATAGGGGTGGAAATAGCAACACTCTTTAGAAACTGTTTAGGATGTGCATGAATATAACAGATATATCAGTTACAATTAATTCTTCTAATCCATGAATATGAAGAGACATTTAAAGCAAAACTCATTTCTTGCTTTGAATTTATATATAACCCCTAAAATATATCATTTGAAGAAAAAAAAAACCAAAAATGCAAGTTGTAATATGTTTTTAATTTGAATGATGTGTGAAGTATCATTATTATCCTTGCATTATGATTTTTAGAACAAAAACACTGGTAACATTGTTGTAATTTTTAGGTTTTCAAGGGTTGTATGGTTGTCCCTTTGAAAAGTAAAAAAAAAAAAAAAATTCCTTTGAGATTTGGATATTGTAGGATTTTTCTATATTTTGGGTCATATTTATAAGCTCGCATGTGAAAAGCCCGAATATGAATGGACATGGTTCCTTAACGTAAGAGATGCTTATTTCGTGAAATTCTTTTGCAGCCATTGGAATATTTATACAGTGTAAAAAGAACTTGACGCCAAGAGAAAAATTGGTAGCAATTAATATGTTCTTACTTTGACACGGTAATGCCAAGAAAGATCTTCAACAACCTCTTCAACAGTTTTAATTCTAAAATAGGTTCTTACTTTGTCAAATAATTTATATCTATACATTATTGTTTTTGGAAGTAGGCCTCTCTTCTTATAGAGTCCACTGTCCACATCACCATCCTTGTCTCAGAGTGATATCTTTTCAGATGCTTAAATAGGAAATTTGAAATGGTTTTTATTGGAATTCCTTTTTGCAAGGGGTCTTGGCTTCTAGCATGGTCGCTGAAGTTGCAGATGGTTCTTCTAATGTCCGAGAGGTATGGAAGCTTTCGTTTAACTAGGCATGGAATTCATGTGGATCAAACACTATCCTTATTTTTTATATCTCTTTTTTCAATCTCCTTCCCTGTGGCCACCAATGTGGCCACTTACCTCCTGCTCATGTTTATGGATCCATCGGTGAGATAAAGAATATTGAATGTATTTTTCAGCACCAAGGATCCCATACTTGTTTGAAACCACTTCCATTCACTAATATTGCTTGGTCATACAAGTTTCGAATGCAATGACATAATTAGCAGTTAAAAGACTTAACAGGATTGTAACTAGTTCTTGCGGTCTCATGGGGAACTATTCTGCAGATACACCATGCCTTTTAGGACGCAATCCTCTCAAAGCTTTTAGGTTTCCACATCAGGTATGACCCTCGTTCGATCATTTCCTTAACGAGCATCAAAGCTTGACCTATCCTTTTAGCTTGCATATAGCCATTGACCAAGGCTTTATAGCATGAAGCAATATCAGGGACATGATCTTTTGTCACCATTAAATCAATGACCTTCTTTGCCTTATCCATTTTGCCACGAAAACAATAATCATCAATTAGCATACTGCAAGTTATTTTGCTCAGCTCCATAGCATATTTAACTCTGGCCTCAATTACTTTACAAGCCTCTTCTGGCATCCTCCTTGGAAGAGAGCATCCAAAAGTATTGTCAAAGTTATGATATCAGGTAAGACTCCCTGACCTACCATTTCATCAAACAACCTTGTGGCTTCAGCCCATTGATCTGTAAGGCACATGCCATAAATTAGAGAGTTGTAAGTGAAAATGTCAAGTCTCATACCTCTTTGGGACATTAGCTCTAACACGGAGAGCGCTTCCTTGGTCCGTCTCTCCTTGCAAAGAGCATCTATTAAAGTGTTAAAAGTTACAACATCTGGTGCAATTCCTTCATCCAGCATTCTATTAAACAACCTTGTGGCTTCTTTCCATTGTGCGGAATGGCAGAGTCTATTAATTAAGGAGTTGTAGGTGACGAGATCAGGCTTTACACCTCTAAGGAACATTTCTTCCACAAGATTAAGTGCCTCTGCCGTCTTCCCTTCCTTGCACAAAGCATCCAACACAGAATTGAATGTAACAATATTTGGCAAGGCTCCGCAATCAATCATGTTTCTAAATAGCCGCACAGCTTCTTCCCACTTTCCAGACTTGCATGCTGCACAAATTAAGGAAGTAAAAGTGACAACATCAGGATTTATGCCTTTCTCATTCATTATTTCAAGCAAAGCAAGTACTCGTTTCCAAAGACCCATATTGCATAATCCATAAATTAATGAATTGTAACTGAAGATATCTGGCGTAACCCTTCTATTGATCATTTCTAAATAGGGTCACGGCCTGGTCTACTCGTCTTTCTTTGCATAATCCATAAATTAATGAATTGTAACT
The DNA here is from genome assembly GCA_024362665.1 of Prunus padus. Lineage (NCBI taxonomy): Eukaryota > Viridiplantae > Streptophyta > Magnoliopsida > Rosales > Rosaceae > Prunus > Prunus padus. The sequence goes on along the minus strand of JANFAM010000016.1, from coordinate 25,242,019 downwards.
GACGATATCTGGCGCAGCCCTTCTATTGATCATATCTCGAAATAGGGTCATGGCCTCGTCTACTCGTCTTTCTTTGCATAATCCATAAATTAATGAATTGTAACTGACGATATTTGGCGCAACCCTTCTATTGATCATATCTCGAAATAGGGTCACGGCCTGGTCTACTCGTCTTTCTTTGCATAAGCTGTCAATGATTGGATTATAGCATTGAGGGTTGGGCTTAAAATTTCCATCTTCATACATGTGCTCGAGTATCTCAAGTGCAATACATGTTTTCCCAGCTTTGCATAACCCATTAATTATAGTACAGTAAGTGATTTCACTGCATGCTAATCCTTTCTCTTCCATTTTCCGGAACAACTCCATTGCCTCAGAGATGAGCCTATACTTGCAAACCCCATGAAGCAAAGCATTTAAAGTATAAGCATCGGGCTGAAGACCATGTTTAAGGGTAGTTGCTAAAACAGAGAAACCCAAGTCCACCTGATTCATCCGGCTCAAGCAATTGACAACAACATTCAGTGTAAAGACTTCGGGGTGTAAGCCAACACAAGCCAGCATCTGTTTATACATAGAAACTACAGCGGAACACTGATTCATCTTGGAGACTGCCCCAAACAAATGGTTGATAGCACAAATAGAGGGAATGGGTTTCATTTGAATTATGGAATTGAAGTGACCCAGTGCTTCATCTACCCCAAGATTACCAGATTTACAACGCATTTTTACCAAATTCTCCAAATCAATGGTTCCCTTAGAACCCATAACACTAACAGTATGACAACGATTGGTAGCAAAAGAGCAAAACTGAGTTCTGAAAATGACGACCCCAAACAGAGAATAGAGAGAAGAAGGCTTACCCTTTTGGAGAAGCATGAGCTCTGGAGCTCTTTTGGCCATAATTTTCGTCATCACCGACCAACTCCAAGGCAGAGCAAGCAATTCAGGAGCTGAGCTCTCTCAGAAATTTACGTCGTTGAGCTCAGTGAGTAGTTAGTGATAGGGTTTAGTCGCTTCAATTTTAGGGAAGACCGTTCATTTTCGTTTGTTCATTCATTTTGCCAGAGTTGGTTGGGCACTTTTTTTATTTATTTTATATTATATATATATATATATATATATATATATATATATATTTTTCAACAAAGTGATATTCTAAACTAGATTTGAGAATTTAAACCACCAAACCGAGAAACCAACTTCAATAATTGAGGCAGGTCTGATACAAATCCATTAATGTATGAGTACTGAGTTGTTCAAATACCCAGTGGATTGCAAATCTTGTCCGTCCAAAAATGAATATGTTGATTTATACAAGCATCTTCAACAGTAGTACTAAATAAAAATTTTCAAATCAAGCCTGCTGACTTACGGCAATTTAAAAACCTTATTCGCTAATAAAATAATTTTCGTCAAAGACTCTTTAATTCAATTAATACAATATCATGGAAAAGAATGAAAAATACGAAAACATATTAAAAATATCTATGTGCTTATTATATGAAAAGAACAAATGTATGTTTTTAACATTTTCAATGTAGATTTTGTTTTTCCAAAGTAAAATTAAATGTTCAAGAGCTAAAGTCAACTTATTAGTCGTGAAAAGTGAGAAAGAGGTTGCACTTCACGATCGAGGTCAAGATACATTGGAGTAGTTTTTCTCGATGTAGCCTAACTTATTTTAATTTCAAAGTCAAGAGACTGTTGGATATGCTTTGTCATAATGCAAACAACCTATTTGTTAATTACTAAACCAATTGAGAGGGTATTCAAACATTTGGAGGAAGATATTGGCACACTTAAAGAGAATTTCTTTTCGAAGAAAAAAGAGAGAGGCAATTTCTCTCATAGCCGAAAGATTCAAAGAGAATCCTTTTAGTTCACTCAACAAAGAGTCAAAGAGACAATCTTTCAAAAGTATATAAAGTGCTAGAGGTGCGGTTTCATATACCATTATTTATACACCTCTAGTGCAAAAATGCGATCCAATCAGATAAAATTATATTGCTAACTATCGCATGATGGAAAAATGATAAGGACTTCTACATATACCCTTCTCGCTTTTACTTTATGTGTTGTTTTTATGTTGCTTGCAAACATATGTAAGTGGTTTAATGATTCGGTATTATGTGTTGGCGAGTCTTTAATTAGGATTTTGGTTCCTTATTATGTGAGGATTTTGGTTACTTACCAATTATTATTTAGTCCTATTATAATTTATATTTATTTTCTATTGTAATTTGGATTTATTTTTTATTTTATTTAGGTTGTACTTCTTCATAAATACCTCCATATTGAGAAGAATAAAAAATGAGCATATAAGAGCATAATTGAATATTTGCCCTACTTTGTTTGACATGGTATCATAACCTAGGTTTTCTTAGACATGTGCCTGCGTTCTCCTTGCGATTTAAGTGATCTCCTCTCTCCCTGGGAGTGAAAAAAGATATTTTTCTCTTTTCCATGAAGATATTACTTATTCCTTGACTCCGACGACCCCTTCTCTTCAAGGGGAGAGAGGGAGTGAAGAGAAGTTGTGTCTGTGTGAATTTGCTAATATAGAAGTATTTGTCGTTGTTGTTGCTGTTGCTGCTGCCACCGTTGCCACCGTTGGCCCTGCCTTGTATTGATCTTTTTGGTACCAGAGTTGTTGCTCCTGCCATGTTCGTACCTCTGTTGTGTTTCCACTGCGATTATGTTGTTGACCTTGCCTTTGCTCTTGCCTTTCTTTGCCATGCCTTGCCAAGCATTGCCTTACCTTACTTTGCCTTTATGTGGCCTTGATTTGCCTTACCTTGCCTTACCCTATTTTTAGGGTCTGGTTTTGCCTTTGCCATGTTAATAGGGTTTCTGTGTTCTTTGCAGTGTTCACAGGGTTTCTGTGTTCTTTACCGTGTTCACATGGTTTTTGTGTTCTTTGCCTTGCCTTCTGTTGTGTGAATGTTCACATGGTTTCTGTGTTCTGCTATATGCCCTATTTTTTAGGGTTTGCTCTTGTGTTTCCGCTGTGGACTTTGTTTTGGTTTGTCATTTGTTTCACTTGTGGTTGAAGAAAAGACCTTTTGTACAATTGGTGCTTCTCAAGTATGGTGTTCTGTGACTCGCATGTCAAGTTGGACATGCGAAACATCTTTGCCCCAACTTGAGGGGGAGTGTTGGCGAGTCCTGATTTAGTTAGGATTTTGGTTACTTGCCGATTATTATTTAGTTCTATTGTAATAGAGATTTATTTCCTATTGTAATTTATATTTATTTTCTATTGTAATTTGGATTTATTTTCTATTTTATTTAGGGTTGTACTTCTTCATAAATACCTCCATATTGGAGAAGAATAAAAAATGAGCATATCAGAGCATAATTGAATATTTGCCCTACTTTATTTGACATTATGTACAACAGAAAGTTGAATAATGCAACTCATGATGATAACATAATTTGGCCATCATTGATAGCTTGCTTAAACATGTTTCAAAAGTTTCCATATCTTGTATTATGTTTTTAAGAGCAAGTATATCAACATGTACTTGATTCGCATTTTGGTCATTAAATTCGCAAAATGGCTGTTGTAGTCCTCAACTTCACTTTCATTAACATTGTTGATCCTCCGTTACATTTGTAGACCCAAGCTCCATTTCAATTGTACCCACCTTTTCAAAATGTGCAGCGGAAGCACCCCAACATGACAACAAACCACATTGCAACCAAGCAACACAACATGGCAAGTTCGAGATGGGAAGAGATCTAGGTGTGAGACATCTCTTGATGGGGAGAGATTTGCGACTGCGGTGGTTGATGAACTTAGCGAAGCTCTTCAAACCCAAAAATTGTGGCCTTGGGTACAAAGTGGTGGCGGAAGTGGTGGAGTTAGTGTCAGTAATGGTTGTTGAACCTGAAAAGACCATTTCACCCATAATTTTAACTAAAACGTTAACTGAAGTAATGCCTACGGTATTAACGAAAGTGGAGTTTAGGGACGGAATTAGCAATTTTGCAAATTCATTTATCAAAATGCCAATTGTGTACCAATTGAAGGACTATTCTCCTAAAAACATTTTTCATTATTACGCATAGTTCTTACTATTCTATATGACTATATTATGGGGAGCTTTCATTTTAAAACACAATAAATTTAGGATTTTCAGCCGTTTTACTCCATGAACTAAAAAATCAGCCAATTTACACCATAGACTAATTTATATCACAAATTTCACCCATGCTGTTAGATTTTATGGGATTTCATCCAATATTCCGTCAAACCCAACATTGTGAGGCGCATATGTAGCCTATTTGGAGGGTATTTTCATCCTGGTAAGATATTAATTCATCCTTCCTCCTTCCTCTTCCCAATTATTCATTTCTAGGGTTCTAAATCTGAGAGATCAAAGCCACGGTGATGTTGTCGCACTGTTCTTGCAAATATGACGCAATATCACCGCTGAAATCTCCTTATGCCTCTCGCGACCCCACCTCCATGATATCCATAGCACTGAACTCCTCCTTCTTCGACCAACACTGCTCGAGCCTCCGTCACCAAACGAGAACGCCGAGACGTACGACTTGGCCACCATTTTCAACCCGAAATTTGCCATAAATTCCACCAATGGCTTCATGATTCCTTAATGGACGGCTCTGATCTTGTTATCCTTCACGGAGCACTGCGAGTACAACGTCATCGACGCGTCCTTCCCGCAAAAACCTCCACTCTCTAGAAGGTTCACTAGCAGGGGTATTGCTCCTGATCGTCTGATTGTGACTTTACTAGAGAGAAAGAGAGAGATGGTGGACGAGATAGAGGAAATGGAGATATGGTGTAGGAGAGGGAGGGGCAGTGGTTAATTATTTTTGGGTCTTGCACTGCTTGACACATATGGGCATGAAAATATGAGGTCGATCAGAAAGTGGGTTGTAGTGAAGCTTGTGACTTGTTGGAGCTAGAGGGCAATGGTTTAATTCTGAGATTTGGTTGGGTTGATTTTGTTTTCAGAGTGAGAGACACAGAGAGAAAAAGAGAAGAAGGGCATGGAGGACATGGAAGGGGCATAGTGTTTATGCATAAGAAAAGCCTCGGCCCATATTATCCGACCGAACGAGAGAATCCACGGCCAGAGCACTCCTTTTTCAAAGACTTGCGTTTACTTTTGAGAACAAGCGCCGAGCGGGCGAAGAAATCAAGAGAGGAAGAATGTCCACGACCGCGACAAGCTTCAACCGAGAACATCGACCGAGCCCTTGCCATTCGCCCAGATCAAGGGAACATCGATTCACCACTTGCTTAGAAGTGGCCCCCATGGCTCATTAATAAGTAATGGGCTATGACGCGATCACACCTGTCCCAATCGGATGATTTTCAAAGAAGCACGTGGAGAGAGAGAGAGGGGGAGTCACGCTACCAATCAAATCGCAAAGACATGTAAAGTCAATTTGGTGAGATTATGCCTCTCAAATCTCGAGAATTAAATGCTCCCTTACCTACCAAAGATCAAGGAATTAAATGCTTCTCTACATGAAATCCGCCCAACAGCTGCGGCAGGAGACACTAGGGCTTCACGGCGGTCACATCACCATGCTCCTCCCAGTGCCACCTACTCTTTCCAATCAAGCCACATCATGCAGGTTGTGGTCCCACTCCCTCCTCTAGGGCTCTTCCTATAAATACTTGGCTCAAACAACGCTCAAAGGGTTCAAGACCACACAAGCCTCTCTCAGAGCAAATTTATCTTTTTCACATTTACGTTCTTGTAACGCACTTTCAATACATTTACTTGCTTTTCTAGGAGTAGTGGCAGATTGTAAGAAACTTTCATTCATCAATATATCATACGACCCTCGATCTTTCGAGGCGCCGGAGCACCATCCTTTGTTACTCTTCCGTTCACTTCAAATATCATACAGCCTCTCGCCGCCCGGCGAAGTGCTAGAGCACCACCCAAATCCACCATCGTTTCCACCGTCAACACCGCCACCAACGGCCTTGTAGCTAAGGCGGTGAACCTTGCGACCGAGATCAGTTCATTTCTGGTCACAATCTCTTGATTAGAAATCAGAATCACTGAGCGCGCTCCAAACTACTCGTCCGCTCAAAGCTTCTCACGAATGCACGGTAGACCGTGGCCGGCACGCCCGCGCAATCGCACTCCCTGACCAAAGAAGGACGACCCGTGTTGATGCAGATCCATTCGCCCGGTAAAAGGCCGTGAGATTTGTGATCCAACACATAGGAGGGCAAAAATGCCCTCCAAATAATACACACGCTGGGCCTTATGAGTTTGGGTCTAACGGGAGATTAGATGAAATCCCACAAAATCTAACAAGATGGATGAAATTGCCGATATAAATTAGTCAAGGGGTGAATTGGTTGATTTTTTAGTTCAGAGTTTAAGTTCGATTGGGGTTCGAGTTCAAAGGGTATTTCGACAATTTCGTATAATTTGCTAATTTAGAAGATAGGAATAAAATTTCACCTAATTAGCATAAGGCCAAAGACCAAAAGTAGTAACTAATTTTACAATAATGTAATTAAAAATCAAAATTACAAAACATGCCATTATTAAATGCTCCCAAATTTTAGTAATTCATTTTAACCCAAAACTCCAAACTGTCCACATTCAACATGCCCAACCCAAAAAGGACACACCAATTGTGAGCCCAAGCCCAACTCCTACAAATTTAACCCAAAAATGACATCAGGCATTTAAAGAAGAAGAGTAACATTGTCTTTTCATTGATTGTTTTAAGTGGGCCAACGAACCTCGAGCTTCCTCTTTGGCCTAATCCAAAACTAAATCTCATTCCTAGATATTAAAACCCAAACAGAAATATTATTTGTCTCAAATACTAATTAATAAGGATAGTTATGTCTAATAGCTAATTCTTATATTATGAGGAGCATCATGCTTCACATTTTTATTGTATGCTTATTATTTACTGATTTTTGTTAGTTTTTTTTTTCGTTTCATTTGTGGGGACCTCAGAATCATATGGGATTTTCAATTGTGGTTAGAAAGCATTCTATTGTAGACCAAGCTTGGGCTGTGTAGGCTGGGCGATAACACAAAGCTCCCAAATTTTTAGGCCCACTTATAAAAGAAACCAAGAAAGGCCTTTACTTCTCCAGATTTCACTTTTTGAAAAAAAAATATATGTCATTTGACAAGAGAAACAATAAAATGCGCCTCTTTTTTTTTTTTTTTTTTTTTTTTTTTTTCAATTTCCTAACCCAATGTGATATCTGAATTTTTTTTTAATACTTAATTTGATTTAATGTATACTGCTGCTTTGATTGCCTAAATCAAATTGATGAATGAATATGATTAATAATCAATTTTAAAATCGAGAGATTGGGTATGTTACGATTTTTTTTCTTTGCATTAATTTTTTTTTCCTTTGTATATAATAAAGTAAATGCAATTGACTTTATTAAGGATCGATTTGGTTTTATTTATGGATTATGATGTAATTGATGTCACTAAGAGTGCGTTTGGTTCTATTTATGGATTATGATGTAATTGATGTCACTAAGACTTGCCTGTTGTAGACGTTTAAGCTCAACATTTCATGGCGTATGTTATAATCCGTATAGTTGTGACTAGGGGTGGGCATGGGTTGGGTTGGGTCGGTTTTAGTCCCAACCTCGTAACCCAACCAGATATATATTGGTTTATGATTTCTTAAACCCAAGACTAGCTCATTATCAAAGCTAACCCAACACAATCCAAACTTTTGTGATCGGGTTGGTCGGTTCAATGAGTTAACTCAAAATTAAGCATATTATTAAGTTGTGGTTCCAACCCATAACCTAACCCGTATATAGTGGTTTAGAATTTTTTGAACCCAAGGCCCAATCATTTTAGGCCAACCCAACCCACTATGATTGGGTTGGGCGATTTGGTTTGGTTGACCAGAAATTGTGCCCACCTCTAGTTATGACAAAAATGCAAGAGAGAAGACGCGACATGTGGGTTCGGTAGTGGTTGGACTTGTTTGAAGTGTGGAGGCTTGACATGTTGAAACTTCTATTAAATATGCTCAATAAATTTGTTGAAACTTTTACCTTCTAAGAGCACTTCCAGCGGCAAGGCTTGCCTAGGCAAAAGGCCCCCTAGCCTCCCAAAACCCATCCCAGCGGTGCAAAACTATCCGGGCAAGCCTGAGTGAGCCCAAAGGTAAGACTTGCCTGGGCTGCTACCTGGGTAAGCTGACCTCATGTTGACAGCAGCCAATTTAAATACCAAAAAAATTGAAGAAAAAAAAGTAAAAAATACCAAAAAATTCAGAATTTCTTTTCTATAAATACGTAGCCATGTTCTTCACTTCTCACACCAAAACTCCATACAAATTCATCTCCTCATATCTTATATGAATATTAGTTGCCCTTGGGTTAACATGATAATGGGTGGGAATGCATCAAAAAATTCCTAGGGCATGCACTATTAACGTGAACAGTAACTGCCCTTGCCTCCCCCTTACATTTTGCTTTAGCAAATGGGTGGAAGTCCTCTAATGGGTTTTGTGTTGAATTTTCAAATATTAAGTGTGAGACTTAAGATGTTCAAATTTTTTTTTTTTTAAAACAAATTCATGATATGTAGTTTAGTTTCTTTGTTTTTTTACATCAAACAACGATATTCATTAATAAAAAATTCAGCAATACATCAAATATGTGTACAAGACATGAGTCACAACATGACTACAAAAGCAACAATACGAAAAGGAAAAACTAACGCAGACAAAATGCGCATAAGCAACTAAAAAACTCAAATCACCAAAATCTAGCATAGCCTATATATTTAAACCCACACAACCTAAAACAAATAAAACCCTAAATTAAACAAACCATAAGCTTAAATCATGAAGTCCGCCACGAATCGTAGTCGTGCCCTCATCAAACCCACCACATCTAACCTATACCACAAATGGGGGACATGGGGAAAAATCAACCTCCAATGATCCAAGTGTGCATAAAAGCGATTATGAGTCTCACAATAAAAACAAAAGTCCTGATGTGATAAAGATGGCGAGACACACATGGCAAATTGCAGCGAAGTCCTTCATGTCGTTGTTAGAATTAAAGTTAGAGAAAATGAACTAATTTAGAGAGAGGGTTTTGGGGCGAGGATTGGGATGAGGAATGAGCATAGAATACGCGATTATTTTTTTGGTCAAAGGATGAATTTCATTCCGAACACTCACCCAAAATAGGATGGCTCAAATATAACAAAACAAAGATACACAGTAAGGAAGCTCAAAGGTACAAACTAATATGCTATATCAGATAAACAGGGGCAACAAGACTGTCCCAGATAATGATTTCAACAGATAAACAAAATTAAAATTGACAAAAAACTAACCGAATTAAAAACAATATAACAACATAGCAGCAAAACAACATAAAAACATGAACACCAAACAAAACCAAGTAACATGAAGGAGGTGGTGCAAGCACCGGAGCTGTGGCAGTGTCATAGCTCTACACATCTTCCAAGATATACGTGAGAACTCTCGTTTCGGGTTATTAGCTATAACCAAAAGTTTAAGCTAGTTCGAGAAGGGAGATAGTGGGTCGGAGTGATGGATTATACCAAATCGAGAAGCCAAAACTCCATCAGATTCGAACTCACCAATACACCTAGAGGAAAGCAGAACCAAGTGAAAGATAGCCAAGGGACAACAATGACAGGATTGGAATGGTGAAGATTTGAGGGAACAAGAAAAATAAGAGCCATGAAGCCCCATCAAGAGGCATAAAGCCCCAAAGAAAGAGGCATGAAGCCCAAAAACGCAGCAGAATCGAACCAAGGGAGAGTGTTGGGGAGAGGGGTAGATACCTCCTCCCCTTAGGGAGGTGATGCGGAGTTGGATGTGGAGGAATCTATTTTCGCTTAGGTTGGGGGTGAATCGGCGCTTGAGAGAGAAAGAACATGAACAGTGATTAAGGACTAAAATCTTAGCATGACTCGATAAAGTCACCACAAGGAACTTATTATTCGCTAAGATGAAAATTAGAAAAGATGGGAAGGGATTTCTCCTCCTCCTCCCCTATAGCAGCTGCAATTTTGCTTTTCTATTTTGGGGTTTTCTCTCTTAACATTACCAACATTGATCACCATATATATAGCTTAATTTCAATAAACCTTCGACTTAGATTCATCAAGATTGCTCCACCAAATCTTATCCAATTTTATTGATAAGAATTTCAATACATAATAGTAGAAAGTTAACAATTAATTGAGGGAGTTGCCCTAGGCGCCCTTCAAAAGCGACTCCTCTGCCATTTTTTGTGGCTCCTCCTTCGATTTTTTGCTACTCTTGTTATGTCTCCCTATTGAACACTCAGTGTCCTCTTCCTCCATGGATGCATGCATCATTCTCCTTTCTTTTTGTCTAGATTTAAGCAATTTTCATTTCCTTTACCTATATTTTCTTTGCATACTCTCCTTTTGACCCAAATCACTAAATCTAGACCAAATAATGATTAGGGCTTAGGGTTGAGTTGAGGACCAGCTGATTTGGCCAGGTGAAAAGAATGGGTAATACTCCGTCGATCAAGAAACCACCCTATTCATGCCCAACATATTTCCAATATGGAGCATCGCCCCTCATCCTCTCTTGAGGTTAGCCCAAAAGTTTGAAATTTGCTATGGAAGGCAGCGGTTCCCTGCAAAATAAAACACTTCCTCTAGAGAGCAGTTCACGAAACTTTGGTAACTGCCATGGCTTTCTTCAAACGCAAGATCAGGCAAAACCCCATTTGCCCATAAGGCAATGAGCACGAGGAGTCTGTTGAGCACCTTATTTTGCATTGCCCCTAGGTGAGTCTAATATAGGTTGGAGGTCCTCTTAATTACAGAATTAAAAGAAAAGTGTTACCTCTCATTGGATAAATGGCTTTTGGAGTACACCACTAAAGGTTCATTTTGATGCAGCTTGGCACTCTCATTCTCGCCGGGCTGGTACTGGTATTATTATTCATAATGCGCAAGGATCGTTTGTGGGTGCCAAGGTTGTTCCTTTCTCGTTCGAGTCGGCGATCATGGCCGAATCTAATGCGGCTCTTGAGGGTTGTCTCTTTGCAATGGAGTAAGGTCTCACTTGTGTCTGTTTCGAATCAGACTCAAAGGAACTCGTGGATAGCATTATTGGCAACATCTAAAGGGAACGATGGTGTCTGTACCCCATTCTCACCAGAATTCGCGAATTTAACCACAACTTCAACCATTGCACCTGGACTTAGACATGCAGGGCTGGAAACCAAGCTGCATATCATTTGGCAGTCGTCACACTATCGAGGTTGAGCCTAGAAGTCTAGACATCCAGATTCCCCACCTTTCTTGTGTATGTTCTCAACAACGATGGTGTCCCTTGCTAGCTAACAAGTGCCTAATATTATGTGCCGGTCTGGATGACTCTGACTCCTCTAAGCTTGAGGTTGTCTTGTTGTCTCTCATGCATCAATTAGTTGTCTATGCGCGCTCTTGCTCTTGCTCTCGCTTTCTTTCTCGCTCTCTATGCACGCTCAATTTCACTTACACATTGTTGCTTCTACTCTTAGTCATGAAAATCATACGAGTTTGGGCCCACAACTTCCATCAAGAATTGGCTCAATTCGATCACTGCCTGCACCGCTTCCCCACCATCTCTTTCGATATCGAATTTCTGGGCTTTCTCCGTGACATTCCCGAGACACACTCGAAGATCAACGTTACCAAGATGTCAAATTCAACGTTGATTCCTCAAATTGCTCCAGCTTGGGTTTCACTGCCCCGACGCCCTTGGTACCATTGGGGGAACCTGGGAATTCCACTTGTCTGGGTTCAATGAGAAATCTGACCCTCATGTTGTAGCTTCCATTTCTCTACTCAAAAGGAATGGTCTTGATTTTGCAAGAGTTGGGCAATTTGGGATTTCTGTTGAGGATTTTGTGTTCAGGTTTCTGTGTGTCCTTAGAATCCACAGAGGGTTGCATGATTTGACACGGGTTTGCTTTCGTGGCTATTATGACCTGGCCTATTTGCTCAAGATCTTCACCTAAAAGCCTCCGCCGAGTTCGGTGGTGATGTTTGCTAAGACTCTTGGTGTAGTTTTTGGCACCATTTATGATGTCAAGTTTATGGCTCGCTGCCCAGGATTGTTTGGTCGTGAAATTGATTGGCAAGGGTGGCCAAGATTCTTGATGTGGAGCATTCGGTGAAGCTCATCAAGCTGGTCGGACAGCTTTGTTGACTATCGCTGTGTTTTCAAAGATGAATGCAACGCTTAGTTATGTGGCAGGATGTCTCAAGGTTGTTTGTATGGAATTAGCCCAAAAATCGTGAGAGCACCTCATGTGGTTATTCATGTGCCTTCCTCTCGGCCTTCTCATCAGAAATATTGGCAGCCCCGCAGCTCCTATGGTTGTTGTTCCTATGATCCTCCGTCGCACTTGCTTTCTTGTTGCGAGCACCTCGTGTCTACCATCCTCCTCTCATTCACAAATTCCTATTCTTCCCACTTATGTACACATGTAGTTAGTTTTGTAAATTCTAATTTTTGAGTTGGTGAACAGTCAAGTGACTCACCGGCTGATAAGTATTCATTTTGTATGTATAAAATTTTTTACACCAAAAGATTATAATACAATTCTTTAATTCTGCCAAAATTTCCTACTTTTTTTTTTATTGTCAAAGTAAATGGGTTGTTTTTTTTATACCTAGTTTCTGATCGAGATATTTATTGTCAAAGTAAATGGGTTGTTTTTTTTTTACCTAGTTTCTGACTGAGATACAAGAAACTTGCATCTTAAGCTGTTGTTTTGAATGTGAAGAATGTGACCTTGGAATTGCAAGTCTCTTTAACGTTTAAATCTGTCTTTTGTTGTTTAGTTATAGAAAATTTCCCTTAACCCCTCTCCCCCTCCACAAAATGTAACACCGATCATGTTGTATAAACAAACTATTTTTTACAACTACTTTTTCGCCATTCTTTCCACCATTTTATGAACATTCATAGTATTTTAATCCCATGCTAATATGTTTATTACTATGATCTGTTGCTAGATGTTTTACCTTTCTTTCTATTTCCATTCTTTACTGATGTAGGGCGATGCTGTCCAGGACCCAAACAACCCAAAATACAGAGAATAGAAGGATAAAGTTGTAGATCTGAAGTTGGAACGAAGAAATTTGAGTTCTAGGGCTAAATTCCCAAAGAAAAATCTTTAGACTAAAGTCTGAAACTCTATTGATCGAAAACTGAATACAAGAGCCTCTTAATAGCCTATTTATACTAGATTACACCAGCCTAGAATTCCTAATCCTAGTTTACTTAAGAAAACCTAATTGACAAATGAAATTAGAAACTAAACAAGAAACTAAACCAAATCCTAATGAAGATAGGAAAACAATTAATTTAATAATTTTATATATCTAAAGCTTAACCCTTTTTGACTAGGATGGATGGTCCTGCATCAACTCCACCGGGTTGGAAAGAACTTGACTATGGCGAGAAAGCTTTAACAACTTCAGCATATATCTATGGATCAATCCTCTTTAACTCTTCTTCAAGAATCTACGTACTCTCAGTAGCATTTTTGCCCAACCATTTCACTACGAACTGTCTATACTCGTTACCCCTCCTTGACTTCACCTGTTTGACATCCAACACATCTTCAATAATTTCAGGTTGAGCCTTTGGAAGTTTTTGGATTTGTGCCTCTGTTGAAACTGGTTCTTTATCAAATCCTTCAAACAAATACAAGCCAGACACATTGAAAATTGGGCTAATCTGGAGGTCGAATGGCAGCTCTAACATGTAAGCATTTGAACTAATTTTCTTCAACACCTTGCATGGCTCAAACTTCTTAGACTTCAATTTATGGTATATGCCTTTCAGAAATCTGTCCCGCCTCAAATGCACCAAAATGATATCACCTTCTTCAAAATATTTGATTCTTCTGTTGATTCGCAGCGACTACATACGGCTCATTACTAGCCCTTATAGTTGTCTTTACTTCTTTATACACTTTTTTCACATGATCTGCAAAACCCTCTCCTTCATCACTCACTCTCATCTCTTGTTGAAGTGGAACTAGGTCAAGAACATGCTGAGGTTTAAGTCCATAAGCAGCTTAAAATGGCGTCTTCTTTGTTGATCGATTCACAAAATTATTGTACGCAAATTCAGCTTGCAGAATAATCAAATCCCATGTCTTGACATTGCTTCCAACAAGGCATCTTAGCATATTACCCAGACATCTATTTACTACTTCGCTTGACCATCTATCTCATGGATGACAAGTGCTAGAATACTTTAGATAAGTTCCAAAGATGTTGACATCCCTATCCGAAACAATAGATGTTGGCACACCATGTAGCCTTACCACTTCTTTGAAGAATAAATCAGCTATATGAGTGGCATCTGTTGTTCTAGCACATGAAATGAAATGTGCCATCTTGGAGAAGCGATCTACCACAACAAAAAGAATATCATATCCTCTTGCTGTTTCCGGAAGTCCTAACACAGTCCATACTAATATGAACCCAGGGAGCTTCTACGACTGGTAAGGGTGTGTATAAACCTGTATTTTGTGAAGATCTTTTGTCTAACTAACAGGTTTGACACTTCTGAACCAGTTTATCAACATCCTTGTACATTCGAGGCCAATAATTAATAACGATCAGTCACCATAGCCAATGTTTTATCCATACCAAAATGTCCTCGGGAATACCCATCATGCATTCGAAATGGTAGCATCTTCCAACCTGTAGGACCTTGGAGTTCAGAAACTATAGAGCTGAAATATGGATCTGTAGCATTTTGATCTTCAACTCCTCAAACACAATAACTTGAGTACTCATCGTAGTTAACAATAGATTCCTTCGGCTCAAAGCATCTGCAACTTTGTTAGATTTCCCAGTCTTGTACTTGAGCGAAAAGTTGAATTCTTGAAGGTAGGAACTGCATTTGACATGACGAGCATTCAACTTCTTTTGAGAATTCAAGTACCTTAAAGCTTGATTATCTTAATAAACCACGAATTCTTTATAAGCGAGATAGTGCTCCCAATGTTGAATTGCACAAACCAAAGCATAAAATTCCAAATCATAGGTAGAATAGCGACATTTATCACCTAACAACTTTTCACTAAAGAACTCCACTGGCCTTCATTCTTGACTCAAAACAGCCCCAATTCCAACATGGGATGCATCACACTCAATAGTGAATAATTTCTCAAAATCTGGTAAGGTAAGTACTGGAGTTTCGGTCATCAATATCTTTAATTGTTCAAAAGCTCTTTGTGCTGATTTTGAACATTCAAAACTATTTTGTTTTAAGCATTCAGTGATTGGATTCATGATAGAGCTGAAACCACGAATGAACCTCCTATAAAATGAAACCAATCCCTAAAAGCTTCGAACATCACCCACAAATTGTGGCACTGGCCACTCCATAATAGCTCTTATTTTTTCAGGGTCTGCTTGCAAGCCATTGGTTGAAACAACAAAACCCAAAAACACAACTTTGTCACACAAAAAAGAACACTTTTTAAGATTTATATAAAGTTGTTCCTTACAGAGGGCCTTCATAACTTGTCGCATATGGACTAAGTGCTCTTCACGAGTATGATTGTATATTAATATGTCATCAAAATAAACAACCACAAATATGCCCAAGAAAGGTTTTAATACATCGGTCATGACTCACATAAATGTGCTAGGAGCATTGGAGAGTCCAAATGGCATCACTAACCACTCGTAAAGGCCATTAGGAGTTTTGAAAGTTGTTTTCCATTCGTCACCACTCCTCATGCTAATTTGATGATACCCACTTCTCAAATCAATTTTGGAGAACACCTTGGACTCTGCCAGCATATTAAGCATATCTTCTAATCGAGGGATATTGAACCGGTATTTTACCGTAATTTTGTTAATGGTGCGACAGTCCACACACATCTTCCATGTTTTATCTTTCTTTGGTGTTAACAATGCTGGAATTGCGCATGGACTTTTACTCTCATGCACTAACCCTTTAGCAATTAAATCTTCTACTTGTCTTTGAATTTCAGCTCGCTGGGTGGGTAGCATCCGATAAGCAGTGAAGGTTAGGTAATGCTGCACCGGGACAAAATCAATAGCATATTGAATACTCCTTATTAGAGGTAAACCTTGTGGTAATTCATCACCAACTAACTCTTGGAATTCCATCAATATGTGCTGAATTTCTTTCAAAACTCATTACATTTCAGTAGTTGATTAACGCCTATCTCCTTAGCAACAAGTGCATACATAATTCTCATATCTTTGCTCTCTTGTTCAAAATTGTGACATGTTAAAAACCCACTAACTTTGGTTACCTTAGGCGTGTCGCTCACTTCTTTGAGTGGTTGCAAGATCAATTTTTTCCCATCTTGATGAAATAAATAGGTGTTGGCCTTAGTATAGTGAATCATGTCTTTGTCAAATAACCAAGGTCTTCCTAATAAGATATGACATGCATCAATGGGAACAACGCCGCACCACACTTCATCATCAATAGTATTACACATAGTGAATTTAACCAAACACCTTGAAGTAATCGGTACTTCGCTTCCCTTTCGAAACCATGCAACCTTATAGGGATTAGGATGCTTCTCGATTGGCAACTTAAGCTTTTCTACCGCCACCTTGAGATAATGTTTTCACTACTTCCTCCATCAAGAATCACATTGCACACTTTTCCCCCACAGAGGACTCGTGGTTCGTAATATATTATGACGACACCAATCTTCTTCCTCAATTTTGGGAGTTGTCATCACTCGCTTGACCAGCAAAGATTCTCCTTCAACCGGTAATAGATCAATAACTTCCTCTTCATTGCCAAAATCGTCATAGGTTGGTTCAGGAAAATCAGTTACCTCATCTACGTATTCTGCCAAATTCACCCTTTTTTGTGGACAACCAGGCTTTGATACCAATTTGATGTAGGGCACTACTGTCTAGCGACCCAAACAACCCAAAAATACAGAGAATAGAAGGATAAAGCTGTAGATCTGAAGTTGGAATGAAGAAATTTGAGTTCTAGGGCTAAATTCCCAAAGAAAGCTCTTTAGACTAAAGTATGAAATTATATTGATTGAAAACTGAATATAAGAGCTTCTTAATAGCCTATTTATACTAGAGTACACCAGCCTAGAATTCCTATTCCTAGTTTACTTAAGAAAACCTAATTGACAAAGGAAATTAGAAACTAAACAAGATACTAAACCAAATCCTAATGAAGATAGGAAAACAATTAATTTAATATATCTAAAACTTAACCCTTTTTGACTAGGATGGATGCTCCTACATCATTTAAGGTTTTCCGGATATAATTATTTTGTTCTTCTTGTGGTAGGCTACATTAGAGCATCTATTAGCGATGGTACTTCATATATCGTCTTCTATTGTTCTCTCCTAACTTTTGTTGATGACACTTAGGACAGTAGCCAATTCCAAGACATGTCCTAAGTGTAAGCGACCTATTGAAAAAAAAACCAACAGTGCATTGATAAGCCTATATTTTATATATATGTTATTCCTCCTTTACTTATTTATTTGTTAAATTCCTTGGATTAAATTGGTTGTTTTAATTGGTTTTGTGTGATTTGTGAAGGAATTGTGAAATATGAGAAATTAAGGTTAAAAGGGGCAAAAAGATGAAGATTGGAGATTAATTAGAAAGAAGCCAAGTCATTCCTTTTGTCACAAGGAATGTTGTCAAATTTTCTTTTTCAAGATGGTTCAAGTCTTACCAAGTCAAACAAGGAGAAATAAAGAAGACCCTAAATTAGTAGGAATCCTATTTTTATAATAATTGTAATTATACCTTAGATAGGTAGGATTTCTAGGAGTATTATAAATAGGAGTTTTGGTCATTGAGAAAGGAACCCACTCCCTACACCATCAAATTCTTACACACTCATACTGTAGTCGAAAACCCTAAGAAGAACAAGGAGAGAGCTTGAGCAACCTTGGCGTTCAACTTGGAGAATTCAGTGCTCGCTCATGTCTTCATCAACCATCACGATTCTCAATAAGTCTTTCATGAACTAATTTCTTTTACTATGTAGCCTAGCTATGAATACTCAAATTCTTTGATATTGTTAATTTTATTTATCTATACATGTTGAGTGCTTGTTACCATTCTTAATGCTTTCAATTAAATGGCCACTAATTGCATGATTGGATGAATTAGGTTGAGACCGAAGGAGATTCCTAATAAATAGCTTCTTGTAACAAGTACCATAAATTACATAGCCGACTCGGAAGATTAGGTTATGGTTTGTGAAATCTTTAATGTTTTCCACAAATCTTAATGGGTTCTTAGCTATCTAAATCCATAACTAGGAATAGAGTGGGTTGACAGTGAGGAACACAACTAATATAACTCGGAAGAGAGTATTGGTGAGGTTAGGGAAAATGATTGTCAACATGTTAGGTAATTAGGATTAACAAGCTAGATGGATTTGGGTGGGATTAGCTAGGTGAAATTGGTGCCCTAGTACTTTATCATCTTTGTTTTCATCTATTATATTATTTACTTATTTTTAATTTACTTACTTAATTACATTTTAATCATCATAATTCTCTTTATTGTTTAATTCAATTATAATTAGGAATAAATCATTTTAGTATTTAATAGGTTAACTTGATCCTTGTTGGAACGACACTGTATTTACCACTATATTAATTTGAACGATATTGTCCACTTGCAATTAATCACATCATGCATGCACATGACATGCACACCACCTTGCAAATTTGAATTTTTCTAGTATGCTTCTTGCTTCAATTTTTGTTTTCTTTCATGGAAATTGATAGTTGTTTGAAAACATATCTGATTAATGACGAATAACATTGTATCATTCAGATTGAGAATATAAATATTGTTTGAGGGAACTTTTCTATTGCTTAAGCGCTTATATAGTTAACTTTGGTATATCTGGTTCTAAATGAATTATATGTATCATGCAGGCTATGCCTTGGTGCATGGTCAGAGGACATGTGGTTTCTATGAAGCAGCTAAGAAAAAGGAGTGGCAAGGATTTTACGCTTTCTTTTTGCTCATCCCGAGAATTTGTTCTTCTTTCTTTGCCTTTTGGAAGAATAGTTTTCTTTTTCTTCTGTTTATAAGAGTTTGTATTGCTGTTTGTAGTAGGATGAAACCGAGAGAAGAAGAGAAATGGCAACGTGTTCTCTGGAGAGATACACTCATTCTTATGTATGTTGAGCAAGAAATCAGTTGGTATTCCCATTCTCTTTTCAAGTTTTCCTCTCTTTTTGTTCTGCTATGCTTTGAATTCATGCATTTCTTTTCATACTGTTATAGTACCTGTGCTATGTATTTTAATTTTTGGGTCAACTACCTAAAAGTGTGGAAGCCTCCTAAATTTGCAGTCAAGATTTGTTTGTGCATTGTTCTTCTGTTTTATGGATTTAATTGTCTAAGCCTTAATGTTGCTCTTGATGGAGCTATACAAATGTCCTATTCTCGCTTAATTATTCACTAAGTTCTTGCGGATTGGCATCAAATGCAAACTGTGAATGTACTTGTAGAAAACAATTCCTATATGTGCACATACATACAGACATGGGTTCATGTGTTTGCTATCTTCATTCTTCAATGGAGTAGCTGGTAACAAATGTGTTCAAAACATAAATAATCTTAGTACTCATTTTTCTACTGTATTGTGGAACTAGAACCATATTTAAAATTTTTGTAGATTTGGAATGTTATGGTATATGGAACGTTCTACTTATTTGATTCATAGATCCAATGCTACAAATTAAGTTTGGTTTAGGGTTAACAACACAAACATGAGGTTTTATGTGTTTTCACTTTGGACCTTTAGATTTCAGGAATTTAGAGGTGTAGTTGTGGTTGTACGGAAACCCTTCATGTGAATCCTCGGAGACCATCTCCTAACCCATGAGGGGATAAATCCCACCTCTCTCCAAAAAGTAAACTATTTGGGTTTTGCCCGACTCAAATCGCTTTTTCTCCCAACCCTCCGGGACTCAAATTTTAAGTCCGCAACTTTATTAAATCATAATGATTTAAGTCTTATTTTTTTCTACTGAGCAACTTTTTCTTCATTTAATCTTTTAAATAACTTCATAATTTAATTCTTGAACAATTTGACCTAAAAAAATTGAAATTCCACAAATATAATTTTATTTCAAAAAGAAAAAACACACAACATAAAAACACAATGATAAAATAAACACACAACATAAAAAACACACAAGATAATTGAAACACTCAAGGAGGATTTGAAAACAATATCAAATTTCATTCACTCATCTCCAAAGCTCCTCCTCCAAAGGTGATTGATCAAATTGCGCCAGTAGACTTCGATGCACATGTGGAGATCGAACTCTATTATCACGAATCATGTAATCGTAGAGAGTTTGCCTATCTTGGTGGTGTACTTATGTAATGCTTGCTTCACCATATTGTCTTGCTCGCCCTCTGATCGGTGCATAATTACATATCATTTTGTACCCTTCTAACTTATGATTTGGTTATGTTTTTTGAGTTAAACTCAGTGCTTTTAATTTTATTTTCATGTCAGTTTTAAATGCACAAGCTTTAAAACTCAATAAACGATTTTGAGACATGTTAAAAAGGCCTCAAACGTGTCTGCAGATCAGTCAACTTCACGGATTGGACTGTACTTGCTCAAGAAGAACCAGACAATGACCCATACATCATTGAAAGATATTTGAAGTCTATTTTCTGGAGCATTTTACGGTTCATGATTCCGAGTCCTCTAGTAAAAGTTATACAAGTTTTGGCAGCTTAAGGTCAAAATCGGCAGGATCTGCGTTACTGGGCCAAAAATGACTTTTGAAGGCCTTCCTGAATTTTCCTTGAGTTGGGCCAGTATATGCTTGGAAAAGATAAGACAAAGAGCTTCAAGATCCATATTTTTGCAGATTTTTTAGAGTGAAGGAAATAAGCCTCAAATCGAGCCCATTAAGTTGACTGCAATGCATTGTCATGCATGAGCTAATCATTTTAGTGGTGAATTGAGTGGTGTAAGTTGGTGAAGTGAGTGTGATTAATAAACTAATTGGTATAATCAGATTTATACTTCCTTCAGGGGCCTATAAATAGTGAGTTCTCCAAACATGTAAACATTACTCCCAAGGGGGAGCTCTCAAACATCTCTCTAGAGCTCCTCTCCCTTCTCTCCCTCAAATTCTCTTAGTTTTCTTTTAGTTCTCAACTTGTTTCCTTTTAAGTTTTTCTTGTTCTTATTCATTATGCTTATAAGTTAATATGCTTGTTTGAATGAGTGACGTCACCATTAAAACTCTGTATGTTAGCTATCTTGGTTTGAATTAAGAGTAGACACCATGCATTAATTCAAATTGAATCCGCTATGAATAGGACAGATGTATGTATGGACATCTCGACAACATGGATTGTATATATGCCATTGGTTGTTTAAAACATTCTTCTATGCTTAATGGATTTCTAATGCTTAATTTAGGTTCGACAAGAAGGATCTAATTAGGGAATTAGGAATACAAGGTTAGGGACCAAAACACCATGGCTTAATCATACTTTTTTTAGCTAGAATCAATCTAAGAATATGAATTGAACTTGGTAACTAATTTGCTTGAGTTAATTTCTTTTCTTTCTTTCTTGTTGTATTTATTTTCTTTTCATTTCATGTTTTATGTAAATCAAATTCAATCTAATCTATCATCAATCCTCGTGGGATCGACCTCGTGATTTCTCTTACACAAGCTATACTATCCAATGGCCCGTGCATTCTAAGTGAAGTTAACAAAATTTTACGCCGTTGTCGGGATTGACGGCATAGTTTGGTTCTATTTTCTTTCCTCATTTGTTTTATTTTCCTTTTTCCTCTTTTTCATTTCAAGTTTTTATTCCTAATCATTTTAATTTTGTTTCAAGTTTTTTATGTTTGTTTTAGCAATTTAGGATAGCTCAATAAAAAGCGAGAGAAGGAAAACTTCAATCATAAGAATAGGGAAGTATGAGTAGTGGGAGGAGAAGCTACCTCCAAAATGCATCCATGTCTCTCACTCTAATCGCTTCCAAGGGGGAGTATCCAATCCTTTCTCTTTACTTTGTGCTTGTTTTTATTTTTAGTACTTGAATTTTCTGTTTTTTTTTTTTAATTTAAAAAAAAAATTAAAAAGATTTTTCATAAGGAGCTGGATCTTTAGTGCAACTCCAGTAGTTAACCTCCGTCTATGCAAAGTTAAGGTCTAGGAGTTTTGTAGGCTGACACCTTCCCCGGTGTCTCAATATTTAAGCTGTCTGTTTTTAATTGCCGGACTCATTTAATTCTCCAATTCTTCCCCGAAACCTCTCTGGTCAATATTTTCTCGATACTCTTAACCTGTCATCCTAGTAGTCGTTGTATAATTGTAGTGTTCTTAAATAAAAATTAAAAAAATTTGTTTTTTTTGTTTTATTTTAGTCTTGCTTTGTTTTTATTTTTGAGTCACTTTCCGAACACATATGATGAGATTGTGATAAATGTTTGTGGCATGATTTAAAAATTGGATTTCTTTTTATTAGAAAAAAATTCTTTTAAAAAAATTTAAAATTTCGCATCGCTCTAGCATGATATGTTCAAAACCTTCTTTACACTTGCCATTTGTTTCTATAATTCTTCCAATTAAAGGGATTTGCATGATCCAAAGAATTGTATCAAGCATAAATTAAACTTGTATAACCATATAATGTGAGCTTTTTGAGCCTTGTGCTTCATTTCATGAGTGTTATACAACATGCTCTTATTTTCTTGTCATCTAAGTTGTTGTTTGATCTCATTATTCATTGATTTGGTTGAACACTTAAAAGTCATTCATTCATATATTCAAATTTAATTACATGACATTTAAGAAATGATATTAAGGCCTTCTTTGGATCATGCTTTGTGCCTTTCAAGTTAACCTTATGCATGCTTAAGCATGATTTTTCCATTGTTAACCATTTTGAGCCTACATGTAAACCTTTTCTTTCATTTAACCAATTATATTTCCTACTTTAACCTGAAAAAACAAGTATTTACTTCCTTTTCTAAGGAACTCAAGGAGCTTTAATTGTGATGTGTTTTTCATGCTAAGTTTGGGAAGGGGTATTATATATTGAAAAACTCACCCAATTGGTGGAAGAAAAGAGAATGTTGTGATTGTGGTTGAATTGAAAATTCATTTTTGGGTTTCTTTATTGGCCTCAAAATAAATTGGTGGTTGTTCAATTAAAAGAAAGGAGTGTGAATCCTTATAAATGGAGGTAAAAGGAGTTTTGAAAAAAAAAAAAAAAAAAAAAAATCCTCATTGTGATGATTCAAGTCTTGGAAACAATTGTTTTATGCTCTTTATATCATTGTGGAGTTCTTTTGGACCACAAGTGTTATCCATACCTTTTCATTTCTCACTCACCTTGCACCCTTAGCCCCATTACAACTCCATGATAAAGACCTAAATTGATCTTAAATGTCATGTGATTGAATTGCATCCATTTTTCCTACTTTTAAGTGTTTGGCATCCTTCTTGAGATCATATAATGCAAGTTCTTCATCTTTCAATTGTGAGTTAATTCCCTTATGGTTTAACTCTCTAACTTGCATGTTTATAACTTGAGTGTTGCATTGTAACCCTCTTTCTAAGTGATTCATTTGTGAGAGAACAACTTTATGGTGAGATTTGAAGTCAATTTCAAGTGCTTTAGACGATTTTTTGAAAATTGTGTGAATACTTCAAGATTGGAGAATTTGTTGCATCGTACTTATCACACTACTACACTTTGAGCATGTTATGTTTTGAACTTTGCACACATTGTGAATAATGTCCAAAATGAGCTTTTATTGTTAAAACTTTTGAGTCATGTGGATGAGTCATTTCCTCTTCAGTAAAATGTTCTAAATATTGCTTTTTGTATTTGTTTTTGTTTTGTTTTTGTTTTCTAATTACTTTGTTTTTTTTTGTAGAGTCAGCAAACGCTAGTGGTATCAGACTGCTTGAACCCTCAGAGAGACACAACTCCTCCTACTAGGATGCCTAGAGGTTTGTAAGGCTTGTCATTGCATATGTCAATGCAATCGAGCTTACCTGCATGAAAGTCAGTCTTTAATAAATTTATTTACTTATTTTGTTTTTATTTTTGTTTTCCTTTTGTTTTGCTCTCGGGAGGACTAGCAAAATCTAGGTTTGGGGGTATTTGACTGCAAAAGATTACTGCATATCATTTTGTACCTCTTCTAACTTATGATTTGGTTATGTTTTTGAGTTAAACTTGCTAGCTTTTAATTTATTTTGTGCTTTGTTTCACAGTGTAATAAGCCTTAAACTCACTGTAAATGCATTTTGAGACATGTTACGCTCAAACGGTGTCTGCAGATCAGTCAACTTCACGGATTGGACTGTACTTGCTCAAGAATTAGAACCAGACAATGACCCATACATCATTGGAAAGATACGGAAGTCTATTTTCTCTGGAGCATTTTACGACCATGATTCCGAGTCCTCTAGAAAGTTATACAAGCTTTTGGCAGCTTAAGGTCAAAATCAAGAGATCTGCGTTACTGGGCCAGTCAAAAATGACTTTTGAAGGCCTTCCTGAATTTTCCTTGGAGTTGGGCTGCATATGCTTGGAAAGATAAGACAAAGAGCTTCAAGATCCATATTTTTGCAGATTTTTTAGAGTGAAGGAACAAGCCCAAATCGAGCCTATTGGGGCTGACTGCAATGCATTGTCATGCATGAGCTAATTATTTTAGTGGTAGAATTGAGGGTGTAAGTTGGTGAAGTGAGTGTGATTAATAAATTCAATTGTATAATCAGATTTATACTTCCCCTAGGCCTATAAATAGTGAGTTCTCCAAACATGTAAACACACCTGAAGGGGGAGCTCTCAAACATCTCTGTAGAGCTCCTCTCCTTCTCTCCCTCAAATTCTCTTAGTTTTCTTTTTAGTTCTCAATTGGTTTCCTTTAAGTTTTTCTTGTTCTTAGTCTTCATTATGCTTATAAGTTAATATGCTTGTTTGAATGAGTGATCACCATTAAAACTTGTAATGTTAGCTTTTTTCCTGGTTTGAATTATATAGAGTACCATGCATTAATTCAAATTGAACTATGAATAGGAAGAGTACAAATGTATGGACATTCGACAACATGGATTAGATACATGCTTGGTTGTTTAAAACATTCTTCTATGCTTAATGGATTTCTAATGCTTAATTTTAGGTTCGACAAGAAGGATCTAATTAGGGAATTAGGAATACAAGGTTAGGACCAAACACCATGGCTTAATCATACTTTAGCTAGAATCAATCTAAGAATATGAATTTCAACTTGTGAACTAATTTGGCTTGAAAGCACTTTCTTTTCTTTTCTTTCTTTCGTTGTATTTATTTTCTTTTCATTTCTGTTTTGCAGGAATCAAATTGAATCAATCTATCTATCAATCCTCGGTGGATCGACTGCACTTACACAAGCTATACTATCCAACAGGTCTGCACTTCTGCGAGTTAACACCTCCTGGATCGCTTGTGGACACGTATCATCATCATCGGATTCCCTCTTCAACATATTCATATTCATCCTCCACAATCATGTTGTAGCAAAATTATACATGTCATCATGATTGAGTGGAGGTTATCTTGCACCGCACATACGCAAAAAGGCCCCGAACAATAGCCCATCGTAGCTTTGCAGTATTCCAAAATGCTCTTTCCACATCCTTCCTTGCACGCCTTCTTGCATTTGTACAAAAAGCCTCTTCTTTGGGTTATCGTGGAGAAGAGATGGTCTTCACTAAAGTAGCTCAACGTGGGTAGGATCCTATCTCATAAATAAGCAGCCTAATTGGTATTGATTTCAGCTGACAATATATTCAACATGAGTGAGCCACTCCATGCACCACATCATCAACAATGGAGAAACGAAAGAAATGTTGATATCATTGTTGGATCCAAAAGTGAGCTCCAAAAAAGTATGCCATATCCATGTCATATGAGGCTGTACGGGCCTACTAGCACAATAAAGCTGGGTTTTTTTCGTGACCGGTAACCGGCATGCCCAAGCAGAGCAAGCGCTTTTTCCATTCCCAAAGGCAGACGGCAACAAGAGACTTCCTAACATGCCTCCGGGAAGCCTCGACGGCTTGCCTTGTGCAATAGCCTGTGAAGGTCACCGGATTTGGAGACCCCGTGTGTACCATTGTCCATACATGGCTTTCAATAAATATGAACAAACTTATTTATGATTCAAGAGTCAGTGCTTTTCACCCAATCTACAAGCATTTGCTTATTAAGGCTATACCGAGCATCCCCATGCAAGCATACGAATAACACAATGTTAACTTTTGCTCAGAGATAGCTCTCTGTTGTCCGAGTCTGCCTTTTTTGGCGAAAGTATGGCTCGTGGTTGAGCAACATCATTCAAGATGCGGTAAAACAACTCTTTTCCTCATTCGAGAACCGCCTATCGAAGTCCAGTAGATATTAAAATGGGCCTTTTCAACAAAGCGTAGCCTGACATGAGATTGTGATGTCGATCTTCCCCTCTCACTGCAGTTCTTGTATTCACGATCATCAATGACCTACCAATTATGTTTGGTGGCTTCTATTCTCCTGGGTGAAGTTATAGGTAATGGCTTGTATCACTCTTTCGATGATGTTCCTCATCATTCCGAATCATCACCAAACATAAAGGAAAATATGGCCTCGCTTAACGATTATCCATTGAAAGCTTGAAATGATATGAAAAGTATGGGAAATGAATAAGATGATGTGCTTGAAATGATATAAAAAGTATGAGAATGAAAAGGAGATTGATGAGATTGACAAAGTTTAAAAATAAATCGAGTAAATAGATAAAATGCTTTTTGGTAGATTATTTGAGAAATTTGGATGGGCATTATAGAGAGTTTGAGTGAGTTTGGGGTATTTGGACTGACCCGATTCGTATTAATTTAAATATTATTTGACCGACTGGATTTAAATTTCCAGCCATCGTGATCTTTTTTTTTTACCGTTAAAAT
Organism: Prunus padus; assembly: GCA_024362665.1. Taxonomy (NCBI): domain Eukaryota; kingdom Viridiplantae; phylum Streptophyta; class Magnoliopsida; order Rosales; family Rosaceae; genus Prunus; species Prunus padus. The sequence continues at coordinate 25,214,990 of JANFAM010000016.1, read as the reverse complement.
AGCATATGATTTAATCCCCCATCGTTGATTTAAGTTGAAATGTACATGGCAAAAAAACAAACAAAAAAACAAAAAAAAAAAGAAGATACGAATGTCAAAGAATACTTAATCGCCGACATATCAGCTACGGGATTCCAACTGCTACTTAATAAGATTATGACAAGTACGTAAAAAGAGAGACAAAAATGAGCCGCCAAATTTGGGGTGGGGCCACGCCAAAAACCTCGAAGCACATGGGTCTGTTTTCTGCCGCAGCCAGCCTTCCCACGACGCTTCTGTACTGCAGCAAAAGCCGACTGATATTTGGATTCCAAATTCGCTTTTCCCCAAATTTTCGGCCCTTCTATCATTTGCTGAATGAGAGACGTAAGAATATTTTGCCAGTCCTCAGATACTGAGATTACACTGATAAAGCTCTCGATTTGAGTCAATTAAAATCGGGCTTCACAACATAGCCATTGCCGGTGTTTATAAGAAGTTAGCAAGGCATCATTTTTGAAATCCCTATGCTAATCCCCAAACCCTCGTGCGTTTCTTTGTTTATACATTTATTTTTAAGAACTCGTAACCCTATCGATAGAGAATAGGTTGTGGCTTACAAGCCCCATCTGAATAGGATTCCTAAAACCTTTTTGGTATACTTTATCTTGATTGGGGCAAGTTTTGGTTGGATTATTATGATAGACTTCTTGTCCACACACAAATTTTACTTATTTTCCTTATTTTCCTTATTTGAATAATTGTGTTTCATCAGTTCCATAAAAAAATTATTTGTGTTATTGAAAAAAAAATGACTGCTTGAAGATGTTGGGTAGCATTGTCTGTTTTCATCGTACCTGTGTTACTTGCATAGCTATCATGGAACGAAGTACTCTGTATTTACTTTATTGATATCCTGGCTCTTTTTTTTCTCAGATGGAGGAGCTTAGTGACATACAGCGCGGACCCGAGTCCCAGCTCAAGTTCATAACTGATGCCTGGCAGCAGGTTAATTACCATCTCTTTTGTTAGATATATAATTATTTATGTTCTTTGAAAGATATGAAAGGAATTATTCTAGTGCACAGAGTAGCTATAACATTAAATTAGATTTGATCTGCCATGAAATGTTGACAAATGTGTAGGAGAGTGCTGAAACGGACTTATGCTTATGGGTACCGTACTGTTATCACCAGTACAGCTGCAGTCATCCAATGAAGTGTGCATAGTGAATTCAAAAACCAATTTTTTTTTTTTACAATCAACCGCGTAGTTCATGCAGCATGTCTAAAGGGAGCAGCATTGGTTGACCACAGTGAGAAAACATGCTCTGGAGAAGTAATATTTGTGCTTCTTAATTACTTCTCTATAAGAAGGTTAGTTCCTCCGATTAGTATCAACCATGCAATTGCATTTTTCTTTTGAAGCAAATAATAATTTTTTTTTTCAGTTTGCACGCTGTTTTATTGGTGATTGTGGACTGCAAAATTTGGTTTGTTCGTCCCGAGAGGATGATGCAGCGAATTTCTTTCATCCAAATCTACTGCAATAACCTATTCAGACTAATGCATTGCAGATCTCCTTTGGTCAAGCATCGAAGAGCTGATATGCACCAGAGTGGCTATGAATCAAAATGTCATTGTTTTAAAGGATTGTAAATGCCCTTAATGTTTCGATTCTTTTTTTTTTTTAATCGAGAAACTCTCTAAGAACCTTGATTTTCAAATTTTAAAGAATTTATAGCACTAAATGTATGATCATATATATTTTTCCACACAAAAAAAAGAAATGAACTATTATTTTGATTAAATCAACAACTATAGCCCATGAGATCTCGGAAGTCAAAATCTCCTTCAACAAAGGAGCGGAAAAATTCAACAATGCGGCAAAAGAAATAGGAGAGGGAGAAAAGAATAAAATCATTCTTTTCCTTAGGGGGGTGTATTCAATTAAGAGTTTAAAAGAGTTTAAAAGAGTTCTAAAATCTAGGTGTATTCAATTAAGATTTTAAAAGAGTTTGTAAAAGTTTGGGTGTATTCAATTCAGATTTATATTGATTTTAAAATAATACATCGAAATCTAGGTGTATTCAATTATGACTTTTTATAAGTCAAACAAAGTTTAGGTGTATTCAAAAAGTTATTTATTTTGAAGGAATTAATGAGTTGCCCAATTTCGTTAGAATTTAAAGTGGTAAGTATAAATAGAAACCCTAGAAACTTTGAACGCTCTCTACGATTTACAGTCTTTGAACGTGTGTGCTTGTCAAGTGAAGGTAAAAACTCTCTTCTTTTTTTACGCTTTCATATATGTATGATCTTTGATACCCCTCTTTTTGCAATCGTATGGCGTGAAATTGTATGGTTGATAGTGTTTGAACGTTTGTTGTTTCTGTATTCACAATATTCGTTAAGGCGCGTTGAATTTTCTTCAACTCACAATCCTGTTTGCACATATATGGTACTAGACTTCGTTTGCTGCCTGTATATATTTACACATGCATGTATATACACATGTATATATACTTCACGCCTGTACTAATGACGTCGTTTGCTGCCAGCCTTTATTGTTGTTGTTGTTACACATGCATATAGCTCTAGTTATATATATTTATATTTATTGTTGTTATCATTCAGTAGTTGTTATATATATATATTTCACGCCAAAACAGAAGGAATGAAGTACTATGGAATTTTACTTGTGAGTATTGCTTGGGTTATGTGTCTCTATGCTTTTTCAATTTTTGTCTTTTCATTAAGGTATTTTGTTTTAATTTATATAGTTATTTACAATGTTTATATGTGCAATTCAGATTTCTTTTGTCATTAATGAAGATGGAGGAAGTAGATGAAGTACTATGGAATGAAGAAATCGAGGAAGAGGAAATGGACAACGAAGAATTAGAGGACTGTAAAATGAAGGAAATAATTATGATCAGAAAATGAAGGAGACAATGAACATTCATCATCGCCATCGTTACCAGAAAATGAAGGAAATAATTATGATCAAGTTTTTCAAACCCAAGAACAACAACGTGAGAATGCTAACCAATGGAGGATTGGAATATCTTCAGATATGTGAAGAGATGCTATGGATGACGGGAGTCAAAGATGAGCAATGAAGCAGATACTTATTCGTTTTTATGCATTTATAATTATAGTTTACTTATCAATTTTTTTTTTTGGTCATGAAATAACTTTTATGTTTTTACTTTTGCGCATTTTTCATAAACAAGCAGACATAAATCCTTAATTGGTTGCACATTTGAGCAAAACATATACCTTTTTATTTTTCTTTTGATGTATATTATTTGGACGTTCTGTTTTTATATAGGTACTTTTCTATTTTGAAAAATTGGAAAAAAGATAAACAGCAAAAAAAAAAACTGTTTTGAACTCTAATCAACTCTTTTAAAATATATGATAAAACTCTAACGAATACCAATCAAATCAATCCACGAATTCAGTCAAACTCTATGTAGAAATCAATTGAAATATATTAAACTCTTTTAAACTCTATAAACTTATAACTCTTTTAAACTCTTTTAAACTCTTAATTGAATACACTTTTTCTATTCTTGGGTGAAATGGTGTTGAACTTTCCAGGTTGACGGGCCGAGGGCCCACTCCAACAACACCGATACTGTCCCCACTTAACCACCTGCACAATCCTCAGGTGTGGGGTTTTATCACAAAAGGCCTCGGTGTTAGTTAGAGAGTGGTATTTCTATTTAAACTACTTTCTCTTTGGCCCTCTAGCCGATGTGGGACAACAATGAGTTCCAACACTCCCCCGCACGTGAGACCCCATTTTTATGGGTCACACGTGGAGATCCACACATCGGCAACCACGTGGAGCCATGGGGACTCACCATCGCGCGGGGCCAATGGGGACCCACCCAATCACGTGGCACCTTTGGCCTACGTGGAGCCATGGGGACTCACCATCGCGCGGGGCCAAACGGGGACCCACCCATCACGTGGCAGAACGGGCCCGCAACCTGGCTCTGATACCATGCTAAAATATGAATATGGGTTTGAATACTTTAGGTTTTTCGTTTTATTCTTCTCCATAAGGAGGTATATATAGGAGTTTACATGGGTGCTTTACTAGGAAATAAATATAGTAATCAATTAAGATAGTATCTCCTAATTATATAATGATTTGTTAACTATCTAAAATAAGGAAAGTAAATCCCTTAATTAATCAAGGAAATAAATCTCCTTGATTAATTAGGAGACTCACTTTAACAAATGGCACACTTTGTTTATATTTGGTTGGCTCTATGTAATTTCAATTTTATCAATAAACTTTTTGTTGCAATCAAGTACATTAAGCTCTTTAAATTAAATTTTGTTGATCTATGTGGAAATTTGAAAAGGTTTATTTGCTATTTTAATAATTTATAGTTTAGTAGACTCTTCAATTAAATTAATGCAGTGCTATGTAAACTAATGAAAAATACGAAAATATGAGAAGAATGTCTATATATTTATTATTTGAAAAGAAAAAGTGCATGTTTTAATATTTTCAAGGTATGTTTTGATGATGTGGCTCACTTATTTTAGCAATCCAAGGCTGTTGGAGAGAGTTTTGATGACGTGGCTAAGCTATTTTAGCATTCCAAAGTTGTTGAAGAGGCTATTGGAGATGCTCTTACTATTTCATCACTTACAGGTCAAAACAATCACTTGTGATTACCCTAAAAATACACCTGTCAATATTTTACATGAACTGTTAACACGACACGAATTCGCAAAAAAATTTAAGTATTCGGGTTCAGGTTATCATGTCGTGTTGATATCGTGTTGACCTGTTAGCCACCTGTTAAGCTAACAGGTTGTTTCTGTGTTCATTCACGAATAAACGAACCCACCCGTTAAGCGAGGGTAATTTTGTAATTTGCTATTCCAAAACCTCTCTCAACCATTTCTTCTTCTTGCGATCACCCCAACCACAGCACCAACCCCGTCAACAAATCCAATCAGAGCAACACCCTCGCTGCCAAACCCAGTCACATCACCACCTCGTCACCATCCCAGATCTGAAAATCCCCGTCATACTCTTCTTCTTTTTGTCTTTCTAATTGAATTTTTTTTAAAAAAAATTTTGCATCTTGGGATTCGAATATGGAACTTTGAAATTAGGATGAATGTTAGTCATGCTTATGATAAGTTTTGGGGAGAGAGAAAGGGTGTGGTTGGTGAGGAAGGTCGGGATATGGGGGCAAAGCTGTTGAGTTTAGAGGTGGGGTTGGTGATGGTTGGAGGGTGTGGTCGGGATTAATGATGTGGGTTGAGAATTTTTTTATTGATTGAGTAGCCACATCTTCTTCTTCTTAATTGATTGAGTAATTAGGATTGGAGGAGGAGGAGAGAAAGATGAGAGGGGGCTGCGCAGTGGTTCTATGTAGGGGTGGGCATTGGGACCGGAAAATTGGAACACCGAGCCGGACTGGATGGAAAAAACTAGAAAAAAACCGGTTGACTAAAAAAAGTCAACAAACCTGCACCGAATCAGACCGGACCAGTTGCAGTTTCACACCTTACCAAACAGGACTGAACCAGTTGTGTATTATTTTATTTTTTATTTTACAAAATTATTTAAATCCAATGCTACATTTTTAATCTAATAACTAATATTTCCCCAAGCCCAACTTCAAAACATCTCTCTTTTCTATGCCTAGTATCTATCTTTTCATGAAATTAGATCATTTGTTAATTTCCAAGCCCAACAAATATCATTTTAGTTGGAATTTAGATAAAAAATAATTTGAAAAAATATAAAATAATCCGATCCAAAACCGGAAAAATAGGAAAACGAACCAAAACTGATTCAAATCGGACTGTCCTGTTTCATAATTTTTTAAAACTAAAATTGGACCATATAAATAGTACCGGTTTCGATTCCAGTTTGAGGTGGAAACCGAACCGCCCCCACCCCTAGTTATATGCGTGGTTCATTTTTCCTTTTTTTTCATTTTTTTTTTCTTAATGGGTGAAACTGGCTGTCGTGTGAATCTCGAATTGTAACGGGCCGTGTTTATGTTTGATATTTTTCACCCGTTTTCTTAACTGATCTTGTCGTGTCAACCCGTTAGAAAAACGGGTTGACATGAACACGACACGAACACTGCAAACACGACACAAATGCTAGGTCTACTTGAAAACATGGTCCAATAACAATATATATATATATATATATATATATATATATATATATATATATATATATATATATATATATGAAAGATGTTAAAAAGCAAAAAAGCAAAAAAAAAAAAAAATGTACATATTGTCCGTCATAAGAAAACATGCATCTCATGCTTAGGAAATGAATATTATCCACAACCTATAACACAAAATCGTTCTAAATAGAGAATTCATTTTGTTTATACTAGTCGAGCTAAGCTTTTTTCATTAAAACCCAAGTATCTTTTGATCTAGTCTCTTTGAGCACAAAAACAAAAGGGTGAAAGGTGTAGGATTTACCCTTGTAGACTTTCTTGGGATTCCAAGAATAATCACCTTGTAGGAAAGGCCTTCTTATCCCTCTTTGATTTAAACTCATTCACCTCAAGGCTCCAAAGTAGAAGCCCTCTACCTCACCACACCAAATGCTCTTAGAGATGAAGAGAAGACAACCAAGAGGCATTAGATGCTAGTCTACCTCTGGGTTGGACCAATTTTAGCTTATGGAAGATGAGAGGCAAAAAAGATGCACTCATACATCAACTAAAGTGAAAAGCCAAAACCCTAGCTAGGTCTTTCACCCAACTTTAGTATTTTATAGGAAAATGCACACAATGGAGAGAGAACTCTCTCCCCATGGCTAGCCATAAGGGTGCGTATTGGGGCTCCATTTTGAGTTCATGGATAGTGTCAACACTTATCCCATGGGCCCAATAGCCTTTTGTGCTATTTTGTCCCTTTATATTTAAATCACATTTAAAAGTCCAATCCAATATATATCAAAGTTAATTCCATAATTAACTCTTAATTATGAATTACAATTTAACTCTTAAATTATAATTATAGTCTAACTTAATTGATATGGTCGAACTATTTGACTTTGGTTAATTGCTCTGATCAAATGTTGACTTTTCACCTTTGACTTTGACATTGACTTGTGACTCTTCGTTTCATTCCTCTTCATTTGTACCTCTAATCACATTCTTTCGGTGTGCAGATCCATATGTTCCCTTTAGCAAGGTATTGGGTTGACTCAACTCCTTAGAGATGATATGCGAATTAAATTCCACAATTTAATTCTTCCTATTAATAAAGGTTAATTGAAACCTTTTAGGACTTCCACAAACCATGGTTGTCGCCTAGCAGCGAGTCATGGTTATTTGAGCTAAATGAGACTTTGTGAAAGAACCTATTCAAATTGGAATGACCGTGCAATTGAATCCTTCTCTTATAACAATACTCCTTATTCACATTATTATATAATGGAATATAATGTCAAATATCCTAATGTGAATTATTTCCTTATTCCTTACGATTGTGCCACTGAACTTCTTTTGATCTTAACTTCTTCGTTACAACTCTGATCCAAACGTCCTGCACGCCTACGAACTCATTTCAACGAGCCGGACGCAATGGCGCAACTTGTTTGGCCAAATTCCTTTCCAAAAATTAAATTGACCTTTTTGCCCCTTAAATATTATTAATATTTTCATTTCCAAACATTCTTAATTAATTCACAAGATTTTATTAAATCTCATTCATTTTAGTTTATTTAATTGAATCCTTTTTAGGGTCGGGATGTTACACTTGGGGTAAAATTTTCTTTTGCTTGAATAATTTAATGATTTACTATTAATTTAGGGACGGGGTATTACAAATTTGGCTAAATTTTTTTCTCAGTGACCAAATTGGATTTTCGTGTAAAACTCAATGACCAAAAAGGTATTTAACTCTTTATTTTATTTTTTATTTCACATAAACAATACACAACAAAATGTATGGCATAAAAAGAATGAATGAAAAAAAATGCAAGAGGAAGAAGAGGATAAAATCTTTATGAAATGGCACCTAAAGCGAAAACCAAAGAGTAAAAACTAAAAATAATCTCTAACTTCCATTGTCAAGTTTTTATTTCATACATTCTTCCTTCATTTCTCACATATTCCTCACTCATCCCTACCTCTTTCTTGCTTACTACATTCCTCACATACATTCCGCTTTTATGTTTTAACTAAAAATGAAAAGGGGTAATGCTAGGTTTACCACATTGTGTATTAGGGGTGGGTATGGGTTGGGTTGGGTCGGTTTTAGTCCCAACCAGTAACCCAACCCGATATTAGCGGTTTATGATTTCTTAAACCCAAGATCCGCTCATTATTAGGCCAACTCAACCCAAATTTTTTGTGATCGGGTTGGTCGGTTCGGTCGGGTTAACTCAAAATTAAGCCTATTTTTAAGTTTTTGTTCCAACCCGTACACTAGTTATAATTTTTTGAACCCAAGATCCAATCATTTTTAGGCCAACTCAAAGCAACCCAACCCACTATGATCGGGTTGGGTGGTTTGGTGGGGTTAACCCGAAATTATGCTCACCCCTAATGTGTACCACCTCTCTAATTGAGGTGGAGCTCACCAATACATGTGTTACAATTCACAATTCTCTCACTTTCCTTTTCCTTTTCACACTGCCCAATATTTCCCTTTATTAGAAAGCAAATACTTCAAACAATAAATAGAATAATAACATAAATTATGTGGTTTTTTAGAAGGAGAAAATAAGAACAAACTTAGTTTAAAAAAAGCAAGAATACAAGATAGACATTTGTAAATTGTATGTAAAAAAAAGGTAAATTTTTTAGAGAGAGAAAACAAGACATTTGTAATATGCCATTACCACACAATACATTTGTAATATGCCATTACCACACAATACATTTAGGTTAAGTTTTTCTCTTACACCAATAGAAATGAAATATAATGAAAAAACCCACTCTCTAACACTGCTCATGTACTCTAAATTTGAGTCTACATCGTATGTGGGCTAGTAATTTTAGTGAGGCTTTTGTCCGCTTTAGTTTTATTTTTAACATGTTAGTTTATTGCCCTCTTGATATCGGTAATTTAGATGTTATGTTTATGTCTTTAATTGTACTAATGAAGTTTATCTTTGATATAAAAAAAAAGTGAAACATAATGAAATAAAATAATACCAAGACTTAAAAAAGTATCAAATATCCAAAAACACCAAGTCACCAAATTCTCTCACTTTCCTTCTTTATCCCACCGCCCAATCTTTCCCCTTTATTAGAAAGAAAATACTCCAAACAACAAATAGAACAATAACATAACAAAACATACTGATAAAAAATAACATAACATATGTTTGTTTAGAAGGAGAAAATAAGATCAAACTTATAGTTCCAAAAAGACAATAGTTTAGAATTGTGGAAAGCAAGAAAGAACAAGAGAGACAATTTGACAAAAAGAAAAGAAAAGAGAGAGAGACGTTTGTAAATTGTATGTATCGAAAATGGTAAATTTTTATTATAAAAAAATAGAAAATTTGATGGTTTTAGAGAGAAAACAAGACAAACAAACTTGTAGAGAGAGAAAGACATTTTCCATAAATAAATAAATGGGAAGGAATTAGAGGCGGTATATCTATCTGTCCATCTGTGCATTTGTTGATTTGCCTCACCAGTCGGCCACTCCGCGTTGCCTCTCTGTCTTTCTTTCTTTCTTTCTTTCTTTCTCTGCTTTTTTTTTCCTCTCACAAACAACAAACAAACCCAACCTCTCAGCTTTCTCTCACCCCCCAAAAAGCAACAGCCTAAGCCCTTTCAAATCCTACCTGTCCTTTCACCTCACAAACCCTAAAAGAGAAAGAGAGAGAGAAGCGAAGAAGAAGAGAGAGAAACATAGACAGAAAGAGAAACAGAGGTAGTCGTTTTCATCCTTATATTGTTAATTTTCTGTTTGTCTTGTGTCGTTCCTTATTGCCTGTAAATATGGTTTTTCGATCTGGCTGGCTTTTGCTTTTACGACCCAATTCTCATCCCCTATTTGACCTGTTGCCATTTCTATTGTTCCACCGAATCTCAGAACTCAACCCATTTCCTTTTCTCTGATTTATTCCTTTTTGTAATTCTTAAATTGAATTGGGGGTTACCTTCGCTTGTTAATTCTGAGATTGTTTGGTGAATTTGAAGAATTGGGATCAATTCGTTTCTGGGTTTCTTGCTTTTGTCCTGCAATTGATTGGTTTTGGTATAATTGTAATTTTGTATTTGTGTTTAATCTTGATGGAGGGTGCTAGCTGCCGTCGCCGTGGTTTAGTGGTAATAATAATGTCTCTTTTATTAATGATGTTTAGTAGAAGTATATATGCAAAATTATATTGGTTAGTATGTAATTAAGATGAATCTGATTCCATCTCTCTTGATTGTTGAGACCAAGCTCATTGAATCGGAAGAAAGAGAAAAAAAAAGTATTCTAAATTATGTTATGAATCACAAATTATATGAATAAATTTAGTTTATGTGCAATGCTTTGTTTGGCAATCATATAAATCTATGACAGTGCTGACTGGATTACCACAAAAGACAGTGCTGACTGAAGGTTTCATTTGCTTGTATTTCCCTTGGATATTTTTGAAAGCATTAATTGTGCCTTCATAGATTATATGATTGCCTCCTATTGAAAAATATATATTTCCATTACGGCTGTTGGATTGACTTGTATTTGTCTTGGATTTTTCTGAAAGCATTAATTGTGCCTTCATAGACTATATGATTGCCTCCTATCAAAAAATAAACACAAATATATTTCTGTGACGGCCGTTGGATTGACTTGTGTTAGGATCCCGAGTGAAAGCCATAAGAAAACCCTAAGATGGCTGGACCTGCTTTTTAATCTTTGCTTCAGGGATGTAATCTCCCCTTTTTCGCTTTGCTAGGATGCCATCACTATACAGAAATGTTTCAATTATCAGGACTGTTGTTCGTTTTAGAAATTACGTATTATGTGATGATGTTGAATCCAATCAAATTATGGCACAATTCAGGCACATGCCCCTCCCCCTGGTTACTTTGTACGATTGGAGAATACAAGTACTGACGACGATTTATATTTGAGGAAGAAAGTCAGGATGCGCAAGTGGCTCTGTTGTACTTGTCACGTCGAAGAGTCTTATCCATCAAACGAAAATGAACGCCTGAAGAGCCCAAAACATTATCCAGATGGTACAATTTTCTGACTTTTCTTTAGAATTATGAAGAGTTTCCTGTAATTGAAAAAAGGAAATCACTTTAGCAACCTAAGGTGTTAGTTTTTGAAGTTTCTAGTGATTCTAGAATCATGGTTACAGTGCTAAATTTTGAGTGTTAAATCCTTGAGCTATCATTTTCAAAATTTACTACTGCCCCCACAACACAAGTGCCAGCATTATGCCAAACTGGCAACCACCATTTGATGAAAACGGTGTTCAATATTCCATTGCCATGTTTATTACGTGACCTTTGCCAAATCATGCATTTCAACCACAATCCATATCTGTCAGCAGTTTCTGAACATTAAGTTTTAAATCTCGACTCCAAATAGCAAAGTTTGTTCTATGGTTTTCGGCTTTGAACATACGCAGGCAAACGAAGCCTGTAAATTTAATGCTGTTAAAGATCACCTATTGAACAAGTGTCTGCATGTGTGTTTATGTGTTGATGTTCCTCATCAGACAAGCTTATTTAACTATTTTTGTTGACGAAATTTTCAGGAGTTATTAATGTTTCATTATAAGTTGGTTTTTTATAAAATCAATTTGCTGAAAAAATTTAGTGTTATTACAAATATGAAATAAATTCAATAGTTTAATTGGTTTTTGAGGTTGCTAACAAAGTACTGGAACAATTTAAGAAATGTCTCTGGTTATAACATAGGATTATTTTGGCCTTCTATTTTTTGCATGTTTAGGGAACCAAAAGGGCAATAAGGTGTCAGCTCCTGTAAAATCTGAAGTACAGAAGGCGCCACCACCTATTGAAGTGCCTCCATTGTCTTTGGAGGAGCTGAAAGAGAAGACTGACAATTTCGGATCTAAGTCATTGATTGGTGAAGGATCATATGGAAGAGTATATTATGCAAGCTTGAATGATGGTAAAGCTGTGGCCGTGAAGAAGCTTGACGTTGCATCCGAGCCCGAGTCAAATGGCGAGTTTTTGACCCAGGTCTGTCTGCAACTCTCTTTTTTTAAATGTATTTGTATCACAATTTGGTATATGATATGTGACTAGTGGTTTCTTATTGTATCTGACGGCATGTTGACATATTTCATTTAAGGTTTCCATGGTTTCGAGACTGAAGCATGAAAATCTTGTTGAGTTGCTTGGTTACTGTGTGGACGGAAGTTTGCGCGTGCTTGCTTATGAGTTTGCGACCATGGGATCTCTACACGACATATTACATGGTATGTAAAACATCTCGTCTTTTTAATTACAATTCAGATTCACTTGATTTGAAATTTCCTTGTAGAAACTAGAACCCATTAAGTTGAATGCGAGTGCAATTACAGGTAGAAAGGGAGTTCAAGGGGCACAACCAGGTCCCACACTAGACTGGTTGCAGCGGGTGAGAATTGCAGTTGATGCAGCAAGGGGATTGGAATACTTGCATGAGAAGATTCAACCTGCTATTATACACAGAGATATAAGATCTAGTAATGTGCTTCTCTTTGAAGATTTCAAAGCCAAGATTGCAGATTTTAATCTATCAAATCAGGCTCCTGATATGGCTGCTCGTCTTCATTCCACTCGAGTTTTGGGAACGTTTGGCTATCATGCCCCAGAGTATGTCTCTTAAACTACATATATGTGTTTATTAACTTATTGTCATGTTTTATGGTTGTTTACTTTGGGTTGTTGGTTTTCAAGTTTCACTTCCTCCCCCTCCTTGTGGTGTAAATAAAAGTTTGCTATGACCTGTCTACTAGGCTATTCAATGCATCCAGCTGAAATGAGATCTCTTAGTTCGAAATTCTTTGTATCATTTACTTCACCGCCTTTGGTGCTTATTTGTTGATAGGGATTAATTGGCAAAGTGCATTTATCTTGGGATTATTGTGAAACACTATTCCCAATTCTTTCGACCATTAAATTCAATATGCCTTTAATAAGATGAAATCGTTTTTATTTAGAATAGGATGGTATTGGACTGGAATTGTGGCGGGTCTAGATGATAATTGCTTCTCAATGGATCATGTTATTATTGAGATTAGGGCTGGCCATCCTAAACCGTAAACCGGTCAAACCGGCCGAACCAAACTGATCAGTCTGGTTTGGTCAGCGGTTCACCTGAACCGGACCGGTTAGCCGTATTGTTAAATATTTGCAAAAGCTACGGCCTAAGGGGTTTCGAACTTTGGGCATTATCCTTCACTTTGAAGCCCACACCACTGGACCAACGCATTTGTTTTTGTTTTAATAGTATAGCCATGTTATTTAACAGCTTTCACTTCCAATAAAATGGAAGAAAAAAAAAAGTGTTGGTGTTTAACCCTAACTCTAACATGCGTGAAACATTATCTTCTCTCTTCTCTACGCCATTTCCTCTCTTCTCCCTCTCTCTGCTCTATTTCTTCATATCCTTCTCTTATCTTTCTCTCTCTCTCTCTCTCTCTCTCTCTCTCTCTCTCTCTCTCTCTCTCTAAACCCTAAACTCGCTGACGAGATCTGGATTTTGCCGCCGCACTGCTCTTCTCCTATCTCTGGCGGTTTCTCGCCGAACACCGACCAAACCGCACCGAGCCGACCACATCAGTTCCAACGAGCAACGGTTCAAGGCGTCGGGCTCTGGAAAGTGCAAGCCGATGACTTCGGTTCGGCGTACGGTCCCGACATCCTAGGTGTGGTTGTTCGGTTGCCCAGCACTAATTGAGATATAGTTAAGTTAAACTTTGATGATAAGGATTGTATGAATTATGTGGACCTACAAAAGGCATCACTCAAGTAGTCATTTGCATCAGGAGTCACTGGAGTTGCATTTTTTCATTTATGATGTGAACTAGTCTGATCACTGAACACTGAGTGGAATTGTTTGAAAACATTTCTTTGAGGTTTATGCACCTCTATTGGTCTTTGAGGAGTGTAAGTGGTTATAGATCACAGTTAATTTGAATTTGCAAAATTGTTCTGCAGGTATGCAATGACCGGTCAATTGACACAGAAGAGTGATGTGTACAGCTTTGGTGTGGTTCTTCTAGAACTTCTGACTGGGAGGAAACCTGTCGATCATACAATGCCACGTGGACAGCAGAGTCTTGTTACTTGGGTGAGTCTATATGCTTACTTCTTTGAGAATATCATTTCCTTTTCTGTTTTACCAGTCTTCTGCTTCATTTAGTTTGACCTGACATATACCATGCTTTTTCTCAGGCTACTCCAAGATTGAGTGAAGACAAAGTTAAACAATGTGTAGATCCAAAGCTAAAGGGAGATTATCCTGCTAAAGGAGTCGCGAAGGTCTCTCTCTCTCTTTCTACCCACAATCACCTGTCCACCATTCACAGAATTTTTTTGTTTAATATTGGTATGGTCGTAGTTTTTGTTTTCAATTATAGATTTAACAACTGACAATGTGGTTTTTGTTTTGTTGATACAGCTGGCAGCTGTGGCAGCATTGTGTGTGCAATATGAAGCTGAATTCCGGCCAAATATGAGCATTGTTGTCAAGGCTCTTCAACCACTTCTGAAGCTGCCACCACAACAAGCTCCGGAGCCTTGAAGTTTCCTTCTCTTGGAATTTCTGCGTCCCTGAAACATTCTGCTTTCAAATTGCCTGCTGATTTCATCATAAACTTTCTATATATATGTATTTTTCTTTTGTTTTTCGTATATGAGATTGGATGTGTAGGATTGGTTTGGCCAGTTTCATGTCATTGCTGAGTTCTGTATGTTGCTGGAACTATCCCGGTGTCTAATTTTAGTGATGAATTGACTTGGGGATTGGGTTGTGAGGTGGATATATCTCTCTCTGAATATAGTTTTGCTTTCTTTGGCTTCTGTATCATTGAATGAAGTCTATCGCGCATGTTTTGTAATGGAAACTCAAACTCTGCAAAACCTGGTTGTTCGAAGCCCCAAATGCTAAACAATTATTATTATTACTTTTAAAATTTTAGAAAGAAACAATTTAACAGCCATTTGCTCGCAAGCAGTCAATCCGCATGTACCATGATTCTACACTGATTAGTCTTTTTGTTACAACTTTATGAAAAAAGAGTAAATTTCATCTTGCTATTTGCTATTCGGAAGTTTGCGTTTCAGCCTATTTCAAGGATTTTATGTGTCAACTTCGAACCTAAATTTTGATTTTCCTACCACTTCATACCTCTGTTATTTTGATTTTTTGTCGAATGGTAACGTAACAATTAATTTCTTTGTCAAATGGTGACATAACAATTAATGGACTCATTGGACTCGCTCGTATTTTGCCACGTGGAATGACAAAATAAATAATAAAAATTTATAACAGTAATTAATTAAGTAGGTTTGGCATTCTTTGTGTTGTGAAAATAATCTCTATCGATTCTTTGTGAGAGAAATCAATGTGAGAAAGCGAGTTTAGCGTTTGGTAAACTTTTTGTTAAAGGTGTTATTGGTACTAATTCCCGCATAATCAAAAATAATTCCCTCATAATCATTAAATCCAGCGCCTTTTCAAAACTGATTCCTGCATAACCAGAAAATAAAAGCACCTCATTAAATGTTTTCCCTTATAACTTTCTCTCACATCAATTTTTAACAATAAGTGATTTTCTCATAGTTTACCAAACTACGCTTCCCAAATTTTTTTAAAATCACTTATCACCCCAAATAAAGAATGTCAACCCAAGACTAAGGGAATTGATTTTCCCACTCTCATTTTCTACACTTACACCCCTTGTGCTTTGAGTGGTTCTAAACGAACTTTAAAATTAAATGAAGACACCCTATGATCTAAGACACCCTAATAATTTAATCAAAATATAAAATTAACTAAGTTCACACTATTTAACTACCAAAAATACCTTTGATACACTCTAATACACTATCACACAACACCCTAATTAATTGAGTACACCCTATGCTTGTACTCTGTGTTTGCAACTTTTACTTCATAAATTTGTTTTTTTGTTATCTGGTTGTCACAATTCAAGATTTTTGTTTTTATTTTTCATCAATATACGACTCTAATGATCCATCTCGGAATAGTTACTTTCTTTCCTTCACTAAATCGCAGAGTCTTAGCTATGGCCTCTGTAATTGGATCCAACATATTTGTGGTTGGTATGCCCCAATTCTTACGGGCATGCCTAGCAGACTCAGCCATTGTTGGGTCAGCTAATGTGTACACAAGCATGGCGCCCTCTTGTGCTGCTTGCTTTACAATCTCCATTAACCGCTCAGCCAGGCATGCCTGTGACCATCAAGTTAGTTGAGAGCTACCCTTGATTTCGAGCCTGCGGCTCGAAGGAGTTTGGAGTTTTGAGTATTGGTTGGTGATTTGCATAATTGGTTCTGGGTGTGAGACCGAGGTTCGGAAGGCTCAAGGTGGAAGAAGCAATCATTATTTTATTATTTAATTAGTTCCCATTTTGAATTTTTTATTAGGATTGAATATAATGAGTATGGTGTACTTATTAAAATTATATTTGTTTTTCAATTCCATATATTAGTTTTGGTCATTTTATATCAGGATAAATTAGTAATTCAATAAATACTTTTGTAGTAGGATGTACTCAATTAATTTTACGGTTCATTTAGCAGCACTCTTTTCTTTTTAATACTTTTTAATCAAATTTATTTTCTTTCTCTTTCCTATTCTACCCTTATCCTACATTAATTTCTTTTTACTTCACTTTTATATTATTTCTTTTTCTTTATACTTAATTTTCCAATTTGCACTCAATTTTTTTTTCCTTTAATCGTGTATAAATAATTAACACTGTATATTTGTTTAGGCAAAATTATATGGTCCAAAAACTCATGCCCCAGGAATAAAATTCAACCCATGTAGGGTAAGGGTAGAATAAGAAAGAGAAAGAACAAAAAAGAACAAAATTGATTAAAATGTATTAAAAAGCAAAAGGGAGTGTAAGTGGAGAAAAGGAAAGTGGGAAAATCAATTCCCTTAATTAAAAATGGTAGAAAAATAATAAGAAAACTGGAAGAAAAATGATAAGAAATCTCTCCCCCTCGTCCTCACACTACCCTCCTCTGTGCCTCCTTCTCTCTTACCAACAAATATTGAAACTTAGAAAGCATTCGTCATCAATTATCACCATAGTAGCAACTAAGGTAACTGAACTCATCCAAATCAAAAAACAAAAAAAAACTAAGGTAACTGAAGCTACCACTGTGGGCAATCAAACTGATGATGATAGATTTATTTGGCCAAAAGACCGCTCTAGTTGCTTCCTTTTACAGTGAAATCAGGCTATCACTCACGTTTTGCATGAGAATTCAGAGCAGTGTTGAGTGCACTGTCCCTTTTTAGTGGAGGGCCTTTGAGCTTTTCCATAAGTTTTTCATGCATGTGGTGTTTTTCTACATGGTGTGCATGCATCCATTGTATGTGCATTAATTGAATGTGCTTGGTTCATTAGATGGTACAATGCATCTAAAGTCTTCTTCTATGATTGCATAAATGGAGTTCTGTTCTCATTTGGGAATCAAGTGAGGCATCAAAGCATCAAGTCAAGTGTGAGTGTGAGTGTGAGTGATGGCAAAAAAAAAAAACAGTGTGAGTGTGAGTGTTCATTTACTAAGGAGTTGGGTGTGCATCAAGAGTGTGTATAATTCTTAGAGAATTCAAGAGAGGGAATTTCTCTTGGGTGAGAGTGATCTTCACATGTTTTTGAGAGAAAGGATGTACAAGGGGTGTAACCTATTGCATACGGGCTTCAATTTGGGTACAAAACTATTGTGCAGTTTATTTTTATTGTACTTGTATTTCTCTCATATAGTGAAGATGGTAACACTTTGTGGATGTAGGCTAGTTTTTCCTGAACCACGTTAAATTCTTGGTTCTGTCTCTTGTTTCACTCATTGTCATCTTGGCACATTCCTTTTTTATTTTGTTGTGACGAGGAAGACTAAATTTCCCAACAAGTGGTATCAGAGCTTTGGCTCAATGATCATGGTGCTTGTAACCCTAGTTTCGTCATGGCAATGAGTATTCCCTCACAATTCAAGGTGGAACAATTTGATGGAAATGAGAGCTTTACTATTTGGCAGAGAAGAGTGAAGGGTAAGGATACAAAGGCTCGATAATGAATGCAATAGGAGTAGGAAAACCCTTTTCTGAAGTTCTTGTGGTGTCCAATGCTTCTCCAAGAGCTTCTCCACGTCTAGAAGGATGTATGAAGGTTAAGGAGATGATTTGGGGCTGTTTGGGGTAAGTAGTGATGGCTGAGAAATAGGAAATCCGTAGGGAATGGCAGAGAGGCTTGATGGGACAATTTTAGTGATTTAGGGCTGTTTAGAGCTTTGGGTTGATTGCTGGAGTGTTTGGGGGTGATTTCTAAATGTGTTTAGGAAATTATGGGAGTGTGGAGGATGGAGTGAAGGATGGATGAATTGCGGGAGTGAATCCCGTGATGTGGTTGCTTAATGGTGTGGAATGGAAGTGGTATTTATAGGGAGAATGAAAGGTGAATTCTGAATTGATTTATGTCTCCACCAACAACACTCACTTCACCAACCGCACCTAACACACCAATGCAATAGAAAATTAGTTTTTTTCTTGTTTGGCTGTTGCACTTCACCAACAAATCCCACCAGAAACCATATCTCATGCATAGCTCATCATGACCAAGCAACAATCAGCTCATCCTTAAGTCAGCATGACTACAACTTCATGGGCTCATGAATTGGGCTTCCCTTAGGCAACTGATGACTTTGAGCCGTCCATCTTCAAGTTAAGAATGTCATATTTCCAACCACATGTCATTTGGGCCAATCCAAGGTCGGAGGAAGGAATTAAGGCCGAAACAAATTCCTAACTCAGCTTGCCGTTTTTGCACTATTTTGCACCATTTCCTATTCGAAGCCACCAATGGTACCTTAAGCTCGATTAACTGAATGACAAATACAAAAGAGATTAAAAGCACAAGTTTAACTCAAAAACATAACCAAATCATAAGCTATAAAGGTACAAAACAATATACAATTATGAACCCATCAGATACAAAGTAGGAGAGGATGGTGGTTATGAGTGAGAAGACTTGGAGTCGAGGTATGTCAGTATGGTCTAACTCTACATTTCAAATAACCTTATCAATAACTTTATAGATGAAGATTCTGCCCCAGCACTGTGGGAGAAGATGGAGATGATTTATCTCAGTAAGAGCTTAACCACGAAGTTGAATTTGAAGCGGGATTTGTACAAGCTAAAGATGGAGGAGGTTGCTAATCTCATTGAGCTTTTGAACTTGTCAAGGGGTTGTTGGATCAACTGGCAAGGGTTGATGTCAAGATTGAGGAAGAAGATAAAACCTTTTTACTTCTTACCTCACTTCCCAGGGAATCTAGCAGTCACAACAAGTCAAAATTCAGGGACAGCGGAAAGGGCATTCAATGCTACAAGTTCAAGGGGTTGGGGCATTTAAAGTGAGACTGTCCAAAAGGATGGTAAAGGCTCAGATAGTGCCACCACGGTGGTAGTGGAAAGTTGTGTAGATTTGGGAGATATTCACACAATCTCTAGAGGTAGCACTTCTTCTCACGATGATTGGATATTGTAATCACAATTGCTCTAGGAAGGAATATTTTGATGCATTCTAAGAATCAAATAGAAGGTCTTCTTCTTTTTCTAACATGTCCAAATGTGACGTCATTGGTTTAGAATAGTCAAAATCAAGATGTTTGATGAAGCAAAGCACACTTTGGGTGTTGTGGACTTTTTCCCAAAGTTGTGAAGGAATCTGATATCCTTGAGCCAATTAAAATCCAATGGCTGCAAGTGCTCTGTAGTAGGGGAGTTCTGAAAGTCACACATGGTTGTATTGTCCAGATGAATGGAGAAGAGTGTTGTGGTTTATATCGTCTAATAGGAAGTACTTAAACCTCGATGGCTGATGGGAAATGGCATGCACAAGAAATTAAGTACTTGAGGCAGGTCTCAGACAATAGAGACACATGTTATATGTTTCTCAGGTTCAAATGATGGCAAGAAGGAAAATTCAGCTAGGGAAGGGGTCGAGTCGAGGTTCACCTTCGAAGCTAATCAATGAGTGTTGCTCGGCGCAACTGCACATAAGCATTAGTCGTTAGGACCACATCCTGATTCTAATTATGTGTATATGGTACAAGGTCAAGGCCAATGTTTGTATGTGGAATTTACAAATAGTATCTCGGATTGAGATGGACTTTAGGCATTGAAGTTGTGGTGCGATACCCTCCACCTAAGTCAAGATGGGGAGATTATTGAGTGCAATGTCCCTCCTTAGCACCTTTGGGCTTCTCAACAAGTTTTTAGTGTATGTGGTCACATCGTACATGCATTCATTGTTAAGTCACTAAACTAATTAGATTAGTTTAATTATTCAATTAAAGTTATGGAACTTTAGTTAGGGTCCCATGTGACTTGGAAATTCAAAAGGAAATGGGCCATATGGACTTAGACACAAATATCACACATTATGGGATTAATGTTATGGATCAAGATAGCACAAAAAGGTCATTGAAAGGGAGGGTGCGACACATGTGTGACTTTATGGTCACATGTGTGACATTTTGGCTCTATATATACATAGCCATAACAACCCAACACTTTAGGGTTTCAAGTTGGTCATTTTTGGAAGAGATGAAACATCAAACCTCCCTCCCAAACCCCTCCTTTGCCAGCCACTCTTAGTGAGAATGGCTAGTATCTACTTCTCTCTAAGTGTTTCTCATTTTCTCATCATTTTCAATCCTTGGTCAAGAACTTTGGTGATAGGACCCGACCCAGATTCCACCCCGGAACCCGAGCCAGACCCTGCTGGTTTGCCGACATCAACCCAATGTCGGGCCCATATACTAAACAAGTTACCCTATTCCCGAAAACAACATACAAGGGGCTAAGACTTCTGCCGAAAAACGGGCAGAGTCTCCCCTGAAACAAAGACTATCCCAAAATTACAACATGTCAGAAAACAACAAAAAAGAATTATCCCAACAACCAGCATGCTACACAAATACATAACATGCCTCCGGCCTTCAAACTCAACCATAATAGGCGACAACAGAGCAAATCTAAGAGTCAGCGGAAATAAACAACAGAATACAAGGTTCAAGATCAGGGACAACAAGTCCTACAGTTTAGTCGAAGCTCGAGAAGAGGAGCGCTCGGTTGGACAGAACAGTTCACTGCAACTAAAGCCTGGGGGCGCAAAACAGAAAGAGTGTGAGTGGACAAAACAAAGTTTTACATACTTAAATCAACGTACTAACCCCACCATTTCAAAACAATGCAAACAATGCAATTGAAATCCACTATATACCTCATTAATTTAAAAACCATACTATATCTCAAAATAGTCACAGGATAGCAATCCAGTTCAAAATCTTTTTCCGAACAAACCAACCTTTTGCTTTTCCCGAGGCATAACCTCCCAAATCACGAACCCATGTAGTTATGTATAAAAACATGAACAAAAGAACTAGATAAACGTGAGTACGAAAGTATCATAAAACTCCATAGACCAAAACAACATTTAAAATACCAAAGATCTCACTCACGCCAAGAAAACCAAACTCGACAACAATACAGAACTCAATTGTAGTTCAAATAATTTATATACATAGAAGAGACCAGTTTCAGGATTCAAAATCCAATAAGAACCGTATCATAAGAACCAGAGGAGGTACATACAGTGGTGTCAACAGCACTCCACTCAACACAACTCAATATACAGTATTCCCATAATCAATCACATGTACCCAAACCTCAAAACATCAGACACCAAGACATATACAAGTCCATCAATCATATAACCAATATGTATACTCCAAATAAGGACATCACCGTCCAAAACATATATTTTTATATTCAAAATAGTCACAAGCGTCAAATGATCGCATAACAGACCTTAATCAATTCAAACGTCCAAATCATTGAAAAACCATATTTAAAACCATGTTCAAATCTCAATCAATGCTCAAGTCAAGCATGTCAAATCATATTAAAATCTCAAGTCCATAAAACATCAAATCCGAGACCCGAACATTTATTCAAAGTGTATATATATATATCATTTCCCATTATTCCGAAGCATTCACTCAAAGTAGATATATATACATATATATATAATCAATTATAAGTATTATTATTCATAAGGTTTAAACGCCAAAACCGAATACGTAATCAAACGGACTATACTAACGTCCAAATATTCAATTATATAATTAAAATATAATATAACAATCCTTTTAAATATAATATCCAAAACCCAAGGCTTTCATAATTCTCACATATGTAAAATAATCCAATTATATAATCCCAAAAAGATCCATAATAATTTCACCGTACCCAAATCGTACACAAAAACGTCCGGACGTCACTACGTCCCATTCAATACTCAAAAGTATACATAATCATAAAATGTGACCATCAGGGCCCTACATAAAAACCGACAATCCAAACCATGCATAAACATCAAATGCAAATCCTTTAATAGACTTCAACCAAAGTTAAAACCAAGACTTAAGCCATTATTAAATAAATTCTGACAAAATCATAAAGCATTGAATTCCGGATTTAAAACCATTATTAAATCCCATTTATATGAAACGCTTTCAATTCTTTAAAATCATGCTCGTTTGAAAACAAAGTCCACTCACCGTTGGTCCCACGCTGCACAACCCTACGAGGGTCCCGCCCGCTACGTACGCGGTGCCAGAGTACCTAAAGCAATAGATACGAGGATTGGATTAATACAGTGAACCGAACGAGAATTTTAAAACAAACCCTAACTTTTTCCCAACTCAAAGGTATGCGTACGTTGTATGGAGAGTTTCTAGGTCAAGCTACGTCTTTTAACAAGTGGGACCGCCCCGAAAGACTCACGGTCAACCAGCGGTCAAACATCCATTTTCGGTCAACCAGGGCCCGCGGAGCCCACGACCTCCAAATGGATCCGGACATTCCTAGAAGTCCAACAAAGTCAACTACGTTTGAAGAATTGCAAAGCGACCTCGGGAGACGCTCAGTCAACCCTGGTCAAACTTGGTCAAACTATCCCGAATAGGTCAAACCGAACCCGTGGGTCCCATGACCTCCAAACTTAGATCCGAAAGTTCCTACAGGTTCAACACGGCCTAAAAAATGTGTCCTCAAAGTTTGGTCTCGATCGGACAGTCGGATTGCTCACGATGGCACGATCGGACGGTTTCGATTTAACCTAAACTTTAAGTCATTCATTCGGAGCATCCGGGACTCCAACTCACGATCCGTCAAATCCTACATGCTCTTAGAAATATGAGGAACCACATACGTGAATTCGGATTCGATCCAACGGTCCGAACACATCGAACCCATACAACGCATAATAGGCGTACATTGGTTTGAGATTCAAACGACGTCCGAATTGGAATCTGCGCACATGTACGCGTTCACAACGACACGAGGGTCACAACGGAACAAAGACCCTCCACCACACCCCGGCCCACGCGCCGCCATGAGGTTGGGTGTGTTGAGTAAATCCAATCAACCAAAAACCAACGGATCGAGGCACACCACCTATACCAAAAGACTCAGAACGATCCCAGGAGCCCAGAACTAACCGGAAACTGGCCGAAAACGCGATCCAAAATTCGCCCAGATCTGACATTTTGATCGAATGGTTTTGAGGCCAAATCGATCGAAACCAAGTGTACATGAAGCTTAAGCAAGATGAGAGGACTCGATTTCATACTTGGATCGACGCGAGAGGACACCGGAGCAGCCGGAACGAAGCCGGAGAAGAAACCAAAAAAACCAGTGGAAACTGCAGGCAAATCACGAGGTTTCCGGCGACGAAAACCAGTGGAACGTGACCGGGAGGAGGAGAGGAGTTGAACGGGACTAGCACCGCCCCTTGTCGTGGCCGGAATCGACGAAATTGAAGAGAGAGAGAGAGAGAGAGAGAGAGAGAGGAGAGGTCGCGTCGGAGGAGAGAGAAGACGCCCGCAAAGAGAGAGAAGCTGAACGCACTTTATGATTGGTCCAGCCCTTTTATATTATTTTATTCAATTTCTGAAATTACCAAAATGTCCTTTTTACAATCCAACGGTCGGATCGACGCGTGCCGTCCGTCAAAGCAACTCGTTTCGCCAAATTCCGTCTCGAAATATAGTTGACCAAAAAGCCCTTTAATTATTAAATTCCAATTAATTCATTTAAATTCATTTTTAATTCCTTATTTAATTAACTTAATTATTTAATTTAATTTATTTAATTTTAGGTCAGGGTTGTCACATTTGGGGAGGTGTAACCTTATTGCGCCTTTTTGGAGAATCTAAAGTGGAGAGCCAACATCAAGGGGACCAATCCATATACTTGAACACCATCCTTGGTTTCAAGATTCGCTCCAAAGATATGATCATCTATTCTCTCTTTGAAAATGTGTATTAGAGGGTCATTGGTGCCATTTTTTTTTATAAACTTACAAAGATTGGGACCTAGGATGAGACTTGTATGAATCTCTAGCTATTTTTTGCTTCCACTTTTATTTTGATTTCATATGCGATATGCCATGCTACATGATTTGTTTTCTCATAACTTGTGGAGATTTTAGAAATCTCTACACCACCCACACAATAAATTCCCTTCTCTTTTTTTTGGTCGAAATATAAATTCCCTTCAATTAAGGCATCAAGTCAAGTTTGAGTGTGAGTGTTTATTCACCAGGGAGTTATGTGTGCATCAAGAGTGTGTATAATTCTTTTGTTTTGAGAAAGGGTGTACAAGGGGTGTATCCTATTGGATATGAGCTTGGAATTAGGTACAAAATTCTTGAGCAGTTTATTTTCTTGTACTTGTATTTCTCCCATATAGTGAAGGCGGTAACACTTCGTGGACGTAAGCTGGTTTTTTTGCCGAACCCCGTTAAATTTTTGGTGTGCTGTCTTGTTTCACTCATTATCATCTTGGTACATTTTTTTTTAATCTTTCCATTTGTTTTGTTGTGACGAGGGGGAATAATTTTCCAAAAATATGTACCTTCCAAGTTGAGAGATGTGACGACCCTGACCCAAATTTTAAAAGAAAATAAATAAATAATTGAATTAATTAAATTGAGGAACTAAAAAGGGATTTAAATGAATTAAAAATGAATTAATTGGAATTAATTGGAATTAAGTAATTAAAGGGGCATTTTGGTCCACTTTATTTTTGGGACGGAATTTGGCGAAACGAGTTGCGCCATTGCGTCCGGAACGTCGAAACGAGTCCGTTGACGGGCGGAACGTTTCGATACGAGCTCCGGATTGTTCGGAGGACATAATGGTCATTTCGAAATTTGTTAAATACCCTTGGACCAATCAGAATTCAGAAAAATCTGGACTTTCTCTCTCCTCCCACACTCTCTCTCTCCTCCGTGCGATCTCCACTCTCTCTCTCTTCGATTTGAGCTCGTCCGGCCACGGCTTGGGCCGGCACCGGTCACGTTCGAACCAGCGTGACGAGCTGGTCACGCCGCACCCCTTCTCCTGGCCGGAAACCTCCATTCTTGTCGGCGGTAGCGACTGGTTCGAAGCCGATTCTGTCCGGCGTTGCGCCGCCGCCGCCTCCGGTCGTCTTCTCCGGCATCCAAGGTACGAAACCAACTCCTCTCTTCATGCTCTTGCTGTTTCTGGGTTTATTGGAGGTCGATTTGGAGGTTTGGTGATCGGATCTAAAACCTAGGTTTCGGCCGGATTTCATTTAGGTTTTCCGGCGGCTTGCCGACCGGTTCTGGGGTGGCTCAGCCCGGTTCTGAGCTTCCCAGGGGCTGCTTAGTCGTTTGGGGTGGGCGGTGTAGGAGGTGGTGACGTTTTGAGGTTGGCCTGATTTACTCAAGGCACCCGCCACCCACGGTGGCGCGTGTGGCGGCGCGTGGTGGCGGTGTGGTGGCGGTTCTTGGGTCCTTTGTGATCCTCGTATCGCTGTGAACGCTTGGGAGTTGACGGATCTCAATTCGGAGATCGTTTGGTTATCGAACGAATCTCGCCTATTGCGTGATTCTCGGGTTCGATAGGATTGAACGGTTGGATCGTGTCCATTCTTGGATATGTGGATCTAGATAATTCTAGGATCGTGTAGGATTTGACGGATCGTGATTCGGAGTCCCGGATACTCCGGATCGATGACTTGAAGTTAGAATTAAACCGTAATCGTCCGATCGTGCGATCGTGAGCAATCCGACCGTTCGATCGAGACCAAACTTTGAGGACACGTTATTTAGGTCATGTTGAACCTCTAGGAACTTTCGGATCTAAGTTTGGAGGTCATGGGACCCACGGGTCCGGTTTGACCCATTCGAGTCGGTTTGACCAAGTTTGACCAGGGTTGACCGAGTGTCTCCCGAGGTCTGTTTGTCATGTAGTTGACTTTGTTGGACTTCTAGGAAAGTCTAGATCGTTTTGGAGGTCTTGGGCTCCGCGGGCCTAGGTTGACCGAAAAGGGGTGTTTGACCGCCGGTTGACCATGAGTCTTCCGGGGCGGTCCCACTGGTTGTAAGAAGTAGTTTGACCTTGGAATCCTTCGTAGTACGTACGTACACGTTAAGTGGGGTTTGGTTAGGGTTTGAGTTTAAGGTTCTCGTACGGTTCACGATACTAATCCAAGCCTCGTCTCTATCGCTTTAGGTACTTTGACTCTACTACGCAGTAAGCGGGACCCTTTGAGGGTTGTGCAGCATAGGACCAACGGTGAGTAGACTTTGTTTTCTACTGAGCATGATTTGATTGAATTGCATGAAATGCATGAATGGAGATTTAATGGTTTTAAATCTTGAATTGTTTAATATGTTAAGTCTTGGTTTGACTTTGATTTTATTATATTTAAAAGAATTTGCATTGAGGTTTATGCATGTTTTGGGTTGCCGGTTTTTATATGGGGCCCTGATGGCTATTTCCTTATTATTTATACCTTTGAGTATTGAACGGGACGTAGTGACGTCTGGTGGGTTTTGGTATTTGATTTCGAGTTATATATTGGGCTATCTTGACCTTAGGATCGTATACTATTTATATATATATATATATATATATATATATATATATATATATATATAGGTATATGTATATATATTTTGAGGTATGAGATACGGACGTTTAGGGTCGTTCGGATATTATATTTAAAAGGTTGCTATATTATATTTAATTATATAATTGAATATGAGGACGTTAGTATAGTCCGTTTGATGACGTATTCGGTTTTGGCGTTTAAACCTTATGAAGTATAATTACTTATACTTTGATTATATATATGTATATATTTATACATATATATTTACTTTGAATAAATACTTTGGAATAATGGGAATGGATTATACGTATATTGATATATTTATATACATATATGTATATGGGATTGGGCTTGAGTTATTGTATTTTAAAGGATCATTATGTTTTATGTATATATATATATATATATTGTTATACGTATATATATATACATATGTATATTTTGGATTATACGCTTGGTTTAACGGTATGTGTTTACAATGAGTTCTTTATACTTTTATTTTATACTTTTGGGTTGGAATGCCCTGTGTCGGGACGTGAGGTCTCTTATGTAACTATTTTGATATATTTATATATTGGGTTTCTCATACCATTTGACGTTTCTTTATTTGAAACTTTAATACGTTTTGAAACTTTAATACGTTTTGACGTTGTTTGAATGTATATTTGATTATGGTTTTAATTGAATATATGATTTCAATGCCTATGACTACTTTGGATATATATGTTAGTCATTGGGTTTTGGACGCTTGCGTCCTGATGTTGTTTTGGGGATTGGGTACTTTGTGATTGTATATATTTATATACTGTTATCGCATGACGATTGAAGTGTGTGCATTTAGCACCCTGTATTGTACCTTCCCCCTGTTCTCTTGGATACTGTTCTTGGATTCGAGTACTCTGTTGCGGTTCGATCCGGTGCATACCTTAACGGGGTGTAGCTGTAGATCCTTAATTGGATAGTCTGCGCGCATGACATATTAAGGACGTATTGGTATTGATGTTCGCTACCTTACGGGCCTGTGAGCTTAGTCCCGATTGGACGGCTTAACCCTGGGCACGGGGTCTTGTCGAGACCGTACCGATGTCCAGTCAAATGATCCCCTGTTGGATTGTTTTCCCCTGGTACTTGTGTTTGTGTTATAGTTATACTATACCTATACGCGTGTGTTAGTACATTCGTATTCATATTTCTTTTAGTGAGGATCGTTCCTTGCTTGTCGTGCTTGTAAGCACGTGATTGTGAGAGTGGGGATGTTTGGGAAACTATTTACCTGTTTTGGTTGTAGTACTTGATTAGATTTCAGTACTTGTTAGGTTTTACTTATTGGATTGTAAATCCTGTTTTATATATATATATATTTATATATATGATTTGAACTACATTTGAGTTCTGTATATTTGTCAAGTTTGGTCTGCTTGCTGTAAGCAAGCTTTTCGGCATTTTAAGGTTTGTTTTACCTTATGTGGATTTTATTCCATCTTTATTCTTTTACGTCATTAAATCCTTTAGTTTATGTTTTATAAACTTGTGTGGGATTTGTTTTGGGAGGTTATGCCTCGGAAAAAGTAAAAGATTAGTTTATTCAGAAAAAGGGGTTTTAAACTGGAAATGTTTTCTCGTACTTTGAAACAGTACGGTTTTCAAATCAACCAAGTATATAAATGATTTCAGATGCATGTTTGCATTGTTTTAAACGGTGGGGTTACTACTTTGATTTAAGTATGAAAACCTTGTTTTTGTCCACTCACACTCTTTACATTTTGCGCCCCAGCACCGTAGTCGTCGCCCGTTACCTTTAATTTGTGCGCTCCTCTTCTCGAGCTTCGTTGGAAGGGTAGGATTGTAATCCTTGAACCCTAAACTTGTAATCTATTATTTTTTATTCCGCTGTTGAATTTGTACTCTTAGTTGCTCTGTATCACCTCTAGGGTTGAAATTAGTTTGGCCGGAGGCCTGTGATGTATATGTGGTATGCATGCTGGCGCTTGGGTTGCTTATCTGTTGTTTGTTTGACAGGTTGAAGTTTTGGGCTAGTCCTTGTTGTAGGGGAGACTTTGCCCGTTTTCCGGCAGAAGTCTTGGCCCCTTATAGGTTTAATCTTGGGAAGAGGGTATTTGTTTTAGGATGTGGGCCCGACATGGGTTGATGTGGGCCCATCAACAGGGTCCGGCTCGGGTTCCGGGGTGGAATCTGGGTCGGGTCCTGTCAAGAGAATCCCCTAAAAAAAACTTGGAAAATCCCTTATATGCCGCCGTTTGCTTGAAAGTTATGAGAAATATATGAGCCTCCTCGCCAATCTTTTTTGAGATTGACTGTTGATGCCTCATGAAAAAAGGAAGCTTTCAAAGTGGGACTGGTACCGTCAAAGCAGTTGTTGATTTTCCTTTCTTCCAAGGTTTTGGGCGGGTGTTGATTAGGGAAGCAACTACTACTTTTATAGGGTGTCTCTTTGTTGATTGAATCAGACTCGTAGAAATATGTGCATGAAATCAGACTCGTAGGATGTCTCTTTGTTGATTGAATCATATTTATCTCAACATGAAGTTAGTCATTGTGGATATTTCAAAATTCAGATCAATTTTGAGTTACAGTCCAATTCTAATTTTTTTTTTTTTTAATTTTCCAATTTTGGAATTGTTGGTTGTCAGATTTAATTTGGGAATGCCAAAGTTGGAAAATTTCAGATCGAAATAAACCAAAATTGGAATTTCTTATCCAACTTGCACCCCTGGCTCGGAGAAATGGGTCATATACATCTTCTATGGTTTAATGCACATCTTCTTTGGTTCAACGTGTTGGAATTTGAAACCCAAACTTTCGGTTTTTAGGTTGAAAACGGTTGTATATGGACGGGCCATAATTTAGAGCATCCACAATGGACTTTCTACTTAGACAAATTTTAGGGAGGAATTGGAAAAATACAACTCCAACTATGCTCTCTATATCCACCTCCTAAAATAAGGAGATCTCTAGGAGCTCCTAAATTTAAGGAGAGAGAAGAATCCTAATTGCTCCTTAGAATTTAATGCTGCTTTGTTTTATGCATAGTTTAAAATTTTAATTAATGCTAACTATTTTTTTATATTATTTTTTTTAATAAAGATGGACCAATCATATTGAATTTAAAAATATCTATAGTATTTATGACTCCCTAAATTAAGGGGTATGATTGAAGTTCAAATTTTATAGAGAGCTCCTAAAATAACTTTTGAGTGTTTTTAGCTAAATTTTAACTAAAAAATAGGGAGCTGTTATAAATCCATGGAATGTGGATAACCACCATAACATCCATTACCTCCACCCCTTATTGCTTTGTAACCTATGCCCTTATTATTATAATTAGTAGCTATAAATTGTGGGTTAAATACCTCTATTGTAAGTCTATAAATAGGCGCTTATCAAAGATGAATAAAAGAAGTTGATACATGTTCATAGAATAAATTCTCTGTTTTTCCCTTCCTCTTATTTCTCTCTACAATTTCCCTAGTTTTATAACACGTTATCGCACGACATTGCTCTTGGTATGTTTCCTTTCTCTCGATTTCTCTTTCTTCTTATATGAGCTAGAGTCATCACATGGTATAGAGTTTCTTTGTACTCACCATCGACTTCATCATGCTTGTTGAAGAAAAAAAGTTTCTGATTCTTATTACACATGAATATAATGCCATGTTTTATTTATTTGTTTGTTTATTTAATTTTAAGCATGATATTAATTCATTTACATCGTATTATGATGAGTTTGTATTATACAAAAGATCAGGGCCTGAAGTTCCTCGATCCTCATCATATAACTGGATTAGGACACGAGTCCTTTTGATTGAATCAGAACTCAAGTTCTTTGATTCCAAATATTTGAGGGCGTGAAGTTCCGCGAATTTAAAAAGCACATAAGTACATGAAACTCCTTGATTTTGTATTAATCAAAATCAGAATTCCATGAGGCCTACATATATGTCAAGAACCCGAACCAGAAGTTTCGAGTGCATATGCATCGATTTGAATATGAAGTTCAAAGCGCAACTATTAATTCAATTTATTTAAATTTACGTATTCGAACCTGAAGCTTCGAATATATCTTGATATGAACCTGAAGTTCATAGTTTTTCATTGATCTTAATACTATATATGAACCTGAAGTTCATTACTTATTTGTGCCTATATGAACATGAATTGGTTGGAAATCCAATTCTTAAACTTGTAGTTTTATCTACATATTGAATCCACATTAATATTGAATTATCTTGGAATTTCATAGTCTTTAATCAATTTATTTTATTCCTCGTTTATACCACTGTACTCATTTATTATTATTATTATTATTTAGATTTTATTTAGTTTTATTTCTGTTGGGTTATTAGTTAATTTCTTTTTACATGTAATGTTGTATTACCGCCCCAATATTGACAAATGAGGCGTCTATTGGACAAACTTCCTACTTTCTTTTTGTGGGTTGTATTACACAACCATTAAAGTAGTTGAAGATTATGATGTCATGAACCAAAAGTTCATTGACCGGATAACTTTTATTTTGTGGCATGACTGTCTTGGCAATCCATGGTTCACAATGATGCAAAAGATTTTTATAAATTCGTAAGGACATCGTTTAAAGACTCAAAATATTGTCTTGTCCAACGAATATAGCATACTCACAAAGAAAAGCTGTCATAAGGCCATCTCAGTCAAAAATTGACTTTGACCCCTCTTTTTAAAAATAATTTAAGGGGATTGTGAGCCTACAACATTTAATTATGGACCACTTCACCAGTTTTACTGGATGCGCCTAACGTATGGCCACATTTTGTCTATTGTCATGACGCTTACGAGCACAACTCCCACATTATCCAATCCAGTCAATTTGACTTGATAATGATGATGAATTTATTTTCCTAAATTTTAAGACAATTTTCCCGCCATTAGGGGGAGAAATGGCAGTTCCTGAAGAACGTCGTGAAATAGTGTTGAATCAATCCGCTTTTGTCTCATCAAGATAATGCATATATAAGTTATACATATGCTAACATGGATTGATATTCTCGTATCACAATCCATTAACATGACAATAAGTGACTATATATAATGCATGCCTGGAGCATGATAGAAATATAGGTTCTAAAGACTTAACTCCCCAGAAATAAAGATTATTTGAAAAATTCAAGCCCTATAAAAAATAGCACTCTATAGGAGGTTATGATCCACATTTTTCTACATAATTCATCTTAAAAGAGATGCTTGTCCCATAAGTGACATCATAAGCCCTGAAGAGGCATTGGTACCCCAAAGCAATGAGATGCTTATAAATTATGCATGCGCATGCACATGAGAATTGTGGGATCACGAATTGATGATACAATTGGTTTATTAGTAGCTACTACAATCATCCAGGGCTATGATTATATTAAATCTCGTTTCATGAATGTCGACAAGTTAAGTGATTGGCCAAAATGGAAATAGGCAATTTCATTTATCACTAAATATGAAGTGTGGGATATTGAACCTATAGCTCAAACACCTAATTACAAATGTTAAGTATGAAGGTTACGGATTGGTGTTTGTGAAGTGAAATAAGATCACTAATGTGACATAAGGTTTCTTGGTAGAGACATGGTTGCTCTTATCTCATCATAGATGTATCCACATTTCTATAAGTACAGTTGTTATTTTAACGCGAAACTTATAGCATGTGTTAAATGCATATTTATTAAGATTGTATGGTACATGGAGATCCTCAAAGCTCATGAAATATTTAAGATATATTGCATGAAGCAACCCCTTGAAGGATATAAAGTACCACGATATTCTTGATTAAGGGTTAACACTAAGAGTTTGAGTATTTTTGAATTCAAATTTGATATTGTTATAACATATTCTAACTATTAGATTAGTTGTTGATGCTACTAAAGAGTTCAGTCATTTGAAAAGTGAAAAGCAGGTCGAATAGTGTGATAAACGATATGTATGAAGACAATGTTGTTTGTATTGCTCAAATCAGTGAAGGGTTGATCAAGACATAGTTTCAGAAAAAAGCCAAGAGATTAGAGTCAAACAAATTTGTTCACAAGATAATATGGCGAACCTTTTTTTTACCAAAGCTTTTCCGAAGTCTATATTCCAGAAGTTAATGGAAATCAAAGGGAGATATTAATCAGGGGAAGATATCAATTAGGGGGAGCATCCCAATTCTACTACATACAGGACATATGTGCGTTGTACTCTTTTTCCCTTCGACTAGGTTTTTTTGTCCCACTGGGTTTTTCCTAGCAAGGTTTTAATGAGGCAACATAAGCATGTCCAACACTATATCAATGATCCAGAAGAAAGTTGCACTCTTTTTCCCTTCTCTTCGGTTTTGTCCCACTGGGTTTTCCAAGAAAGGTTTTTAATGAGGCAACAATGTTATTGTATGGTGGATATCCAAGGGGAAGTATTATAAATTCATGGAATGTGGATAACCACCATAACATCCATTACCTCCACCCCTTATTGCTTTGTAACCTATGCCCTTATTATTATAATTAGTAGCTATAAATTGTGGGTTAAATACCTCTATTGTAAGTCTATAAATAGGCGCTTATCAAAGATGAATAAAAGAAGTTGATACATGTTCATAGAATAAATTCTCTGTTTTTCCCTTCCTCTTATTTCTCTCTACAATTTCCCCTAGTTTTATAACAGGAGCATGATTATGGATGCTCTTAGGAAATATTATAGGGCAATTCGTAAATTGCAGTTTGGTTTCGCTTGGACTTAAATCTCGCTACAGCCTACGTGGAGACGAGCCGGCTCAAAAGCAAGTATGATTTCAAATATGTTTTTAATTCAAACCCAACGACTACCCTGAATCAAAAAACCATATTTAATCTCTATGATTCCAATGGTAATATTTTTTAAATAGATTCATAATCTAAACTACAGGGAAGAGAGTTTCACTCACACACACTATTATGATCATGGGGTTTGAACTCGAGATAACTAGTCTACAAATCAAAGTCATTTTCTATTGTGTTAGACCCTGTTGGCATCCAAATTGTAATATTAATTAATCTAAATCGCATCCAATCTCAAAACTCATCCCAAACTCTATAAATAGCCATCTATTTGTTTAAAATTCCACACAAAATCAATTTCTTCCTCTCCCGCATACATGGGTGCTTCAATCCTTTTCATTGTCCTTTCATTAAGTGAAATAAAATTATGTTTTGGAAATTTAAATGTATGAGTTAAAGTGTTCATAAAATTAAATTACAATGGTATAAAAAAATTTCCTCATAAAATCTTAACCACACAAAAATTTGAGGTTAAAACTACTCTTAAATAATTAGTAAAATTACGGTCTCAAATTTTGAGACTGTTTATGTACATGAATATTTGTATTTTGAAAGAGAGAATTTTTGGTTTAGCCTCCATAAACATTGAAAATGGTCTTTGATTAAAAAAATTGAGAATGGTCAAACAATAAAATTTAATTTTTCAAAATTATAGAGAACTTTACGATAAACCCTAAAACCCTTGACCAAAAAAATGAAAAAACGAAAAGTAAATAAATAATCTCGGCAGATACTCTACAAGTACATGATTCTGTTGCAACTTCACCGCTACACAGAAACGAACCTTTACAAGTTACAGTCCTCTCTCTCCCTCTCTCTCTCTCTCTCTCTCTCTCTCTCTCTCTCTCTCAGTCCCTTTCTCTGTCTGTACCTCTCCCTCCCTCCCTCCCTCCCTCACTAGCCCATGGCAGAGGATATGGATTCTGATACATGCGTCTGCTTCAAACGAACAATCAAAGAGATCCAAGAAACCCAAACTCTCCCAGAACGCTCTAACTCTCCATCTGCTGCAATTCCAGAACAAGATAGCCACTCGTCTGAGATCGTTTCTCCTCTGAAACAAGACTCAGATTTCACCGACAATAGTCCTCCTTGTTCGGTCTCCGATTCCTCTAAGAAGGTCAAGCTTTCACCTCACGGCCAAGTCTCTGAGACCCATCTTGAAGAAATTCAAGAAATGCCCAATTATGTGAGTGGAAAGGCCCAAGCTTTCGGTTTAATTTCTGGCTTAACTGTATCTGATGGTGTTGCTCAAGATTTAATGGAAATTTGTGAAATTGGTCTTGTTTCTGATAGCGAATTTGTGAAAACTGAGACTGAACAGACCCCGGATGATGAGAAAGAAAGGGTTGTTTCTGGATTTGGTTGACAAGAAAGGTGAAGGTTCTGTGAGTTTTGCTGATATCGAAAAGTTCATGCAAGAGACGAAGTCTGTTACTGAATTGGACTGCAAGGGAGGTTTGGATGCTTCTCTGTCTACTTCTGTTGAAAACAAAGTGGTTTTTGTTGGAAAAGAAGCGGAATCTCAGAGTTCCTTGGAACTGAAAAAGAAGCAATTACTGGAGGAAGTTGAAGCCATTCTTGTGCCTGCAGAGAAGACCCTTGTGCAAAGTGGTACTGATGGGTCTCTCAGTTCTTTCAAGATTGAAGTAATTGATGATACTGCATTGATTGAAACGGTCACTGTGCCCAAGCTTGGCAACGGTTGTGGAAAGGAGTTGGGTTTTCTGGGCCCTCCTAAATGTGTTGCACAGGGGAATGGAAACAAGAATGCAAAAAGAAATGAAAGGGAAAAAGGCAAGAACCTCAGGAAGAAAGGAAAAGGTGGCTAATCATCTGGTTGAAGCTCATAGCGTGAGTTTAAAGAAAGGGAAAGGAACCAAGATCTTTTACTCGAGGATGGAGTTGGAGGCCATGAGGTATGTGAACGTGGTTGAACAAAAGAAACTGTGGAAAGATATATACTGTGGACTTGGGCCAGTCGTGGCCAAGGAGTATGAAAATCTGGCAAGTGTTAAGCATCAGAAGAACATCCACAATAACTTTGAACCTCACAAACGCTTTGAGAAGATGGAAGTGCCACGTGGTATTCTTGGTAAGTACAATTTTTTAATTATTTTCTTTATACATTTTGTGGGCTAATTCTTATTAGAACTCAGTTGGATGATGAAAAGATGATGTATGAAACTTATATGTTCTAGTAATTGTAATTTTTATGAGTTAATTGTTTTTAGTATGGAGAGCGGTATTTAAATTAATTTCTTGCAACTTATATCTGCTTGTAATTGTAATTTTTATCTGCTAGTTTTTGGTCCGGAGATGTGTGAGATAATTTGTGGCACCTTATATCTGCTAGGTTTTGGTCGTCAAAGAATTGCTCTATCTTTTTCTTTTTAATTCCTTCTATTGTAATGCTTAGCATTCTTAATGTATGAAATAGAAGAATCTTTCAGAATTAGCTTTTGTAGCATTATTAATTTTTATGCAATTCTTCTTTCTAATGAAAAGATCCTTCTATTATAGCATAGCATTCTAAATGTGTGTGAACCACTGTGACAAAGTGTCCATCATAATAGTTTCTCAGAACCAGTTCTCTAAACCTCTAGACAGCATGATAGAATACTGCTTAAATGACATTTTTTTGGTTAGGATAAAGTGCTTATGACTTAATCTCCCAGGTTGTGCCCGTGACTCTATAATAGTTTTGGCTGTTGTCAATGCCAACATTAAAAGGTTGTTTGGATTTGTCAATGTAATGATAGCGGTTGAACAAACTCGCCTACTTTAATGGCAAATAGCCGTTCTGTTTTGTCTTGGTCAGGTTTAGTGGGCGCAGAGGCAATAAATTGCCAATGGACCTTTTTCACAAACAGCATTTTTTTTTCTTTGATTACTCAAATAAGTGATATCCTAACCGAATTCCCCTCTCTCACTCTTTCTAGTTTGCTAATGAAAACACTCGTCTTTGTTGCCTACTGCCTCATTTAAAGTAGTTTATCAGGCACCTTATTGTTCTATCTCCACATCACTTTGACAAGGAAGCCTGCATTGCCATTCAAGTATATGCATCGTGGCTTTTCATAATGTGACTTGTCCAGTATTTTTCCGTTCTATTTCTGACACTCAAAATTCCAGATTATTTGATTTTCAGCACTTAATTTAGACTTCTTTTCTTCAGCATTTGAAAATGCTTTGTGGTTGGATCTGGTGACAATATTTTATCTCTCCTTTTTTTATTCTGCATTTACTTTAGGCTGTTGTGATTTTGAAATCTATCATTTTCCCAAAGTGCATCTCCTATGTCTCTTTTTCTACATTACTCGATTTCTTAAAGATCAAGGGCATAAGATTTTAAATCTTTGTCTTTCTGTTCGTTGTTGCACTCAGTCCTTTACTTTCCGAAGTGCAGCTTTTAACCAGTTTCACAGACTTTCTTCCAATCCTGTAATCCATTTGTGGACATTTTTGAATTCTCTTCATATGTCGTTTCTCTCGTTGTTCTTAGCTCTGATTGTGTCAATTTGATGGGTTCAATTTCTGTTGTGCACAGGTGTGGTTGCTTCAAGGGGAAGATGGAATCAAATGAATATCTTTGTGCATTGAAGAATGGCCTAACGCAATCTGCAAAGACCTAATGTCCAACATTCTGGACATGTGTTTCTTCTTCTGTGTACTTAGGTCCTTGATAGGGTTGTCTTGTGTACCACTTGTATACAGTCCGTCCTTGTACATGGAAATTCTTGCTTTTGGTTTCTAGTTTGTGAAACATACTTGGTCATAAAGATGTTGGTATATACATGCTGTTGGTATATACATTCTTCCTGTAGATGAACAGTAATAAAATGATATTCCCATGTAATTTGTAGTTGTTTTGACTGTGTACTTGAATGAAAGGAGTTTCTTTAACCTGTTTACCTTTACTTCTATGGATGTCACTAAAAACACGTTCCCTTTTTTTTTCAGATCAAATCTGTTGTTTCTACATTTGTGTGACATTGCTAAGATTTTTGTGATTACTTTCAGGGGAAGCATTTTCAGAAAATGTAGATATTGAATTAGAAAACTTGGTGAATAATCAAACCCAAGATGCAAATCCCCTGGACCCTTTTTGCAGTTACAGTCCCACTGATGAAAATGGCTACCCATTTCCAGAAAAAGAGTGTAGTGAAGAAGATGACAGTGATGAAGATTATGCTAGCATTCAGAGACCTGCCTTTGTGGTTGAAGGAGAACCCAACTTTGATTCTGGTTCACCAGAAGATGGACTTGAATATCTTAGGCGTGTCAGGTATAATTATTTGGTCTTGTCTATACCATCCCCTTCCCCTCAGTATATGATTGATAATGCTAACTGCCTGCAGTATGTAGGCTATAACATGGCCTTCTTCATGGTATATAGGCCATTGGTTAAATGTTGGTTCTCAAGGGTGATTGGTTGCGTGGGATTACTAGTTGTTATGACCATGATTATTGTCGGAACATATTTCTTAATTACTGAAGTAGATCCTACATTATTGTGACACGGGGAGTTTTCTTGGTATGCAAAATCAGAGGATCAGATTCCTTGCTGTATGGCCAGAAGTAATGAGTTACATTTTATAGCCAGCCTAGTAGAAACCTTCTTTTGAAATTCCTTCTTTTATAGCAAGGATCAGATTCCTTTCTCTACATAATGCTTTTGAAACCTTCTTTTGAGACATGAATGAATTTAGAGAATTTCCAGCAAGCATATGCTTCTCCCTAGGACTGTGTCATGCAACCTAACCTTAGGTATGATGCCTCAGGCCTCTAGGATTGATTGCTATAACCATACTGGTGTCATGATAGTAGTTCTATCATTTCCGTGCTTCCTTAATTCCTTTCTTTAACTGCCAACAATTTGCATCAACCACAAGGACTTATTCACTCAAAGAAGATTTTTTCTACTTATCATTCTTGCTTGTCCTGCATCATATTGATTTACTCATTATGGTTTATTTATTTATTTATTTTTGCCTTCTTTTCTGCGTCGTTCTTCATTGATGTGTGAAAGTAGAATTTCTCGTTGTACATCCTTGGCGTAAAGGATTACATCTTTCAGGGCTAATACCGTATTCATTATTATTTTTTCTGTATATCTTAGAACATAAAAGGACTGTTG
Source organism: Prunus padus (assembly GCA_024362665.1). NCBI lineage: Eukaryota > Viridiplantae > Streptophyta > Magnoliopsida > Rosales > Rosaceae > Prunus > Prunus padus. The sequence goes on along the minus strand of JANFAM010000016.1, from coordinate 25,175,853 downwards.
ACCCACATCTTAGAAAAGCTTAAGATTTTAAATTTTTTTATTTATAAGAAACATAGATTTTCATTGAAAAGAAAAGGTGATCACAACACAGGGGACAAGGTGTTCCATAAACTACACCCAACAAAAGAAGAACAAAACAGAGAACCAATGAAAACAGAACAAAAGAACAAACTAATATACAACAGTGCTCCAATTAGAAAAACAAAAACAGCATGAAAGGACCAATCCTTCAAAATGAACACTGTTCCACAATGATCAATATCCTTCCCCCTTGCACCCTTGAGAATTCTCCCATTTCTCTCTATCCAAAACAACCCAGAATATTGTCAGCACATCACGTCTTCCTAGCACTATGCACCTTTTCCTCTCTCCATAAAACTTAGTCTACTCACAATGTAATGCATCAAGATTCTGGGATTCACGAACTCAATCTGGACTCCCTAAACACCCTTATCCTCAATGAATACACAACTGGACAATGGAGCATTAAAATGGTTCAGACATTCAGCATATCTTTTGCGCATTAGTACACACCATTGAGGACGAAGATTACAGTAAATTTTCCTCTTCTGCACCATGTAGAAAAAGCTTAAGATTACAACAGTTGTACACTAATAAAAGATTATCATGGTATTACAACATCGACAAGTTTAAGATTACAATAGTTGTAGAAAAGCTTCAAAACCCTGCAACTACTATCTTCCGATTTAAGATTACATAAGGGTATGATGGGGAACTTGGTAACTTTGCCTGATTTTGAATTCTGCACCAGTTATTTTGCAATGACTTGTCTATCTATTATGTTGCTCTTGGTTGAGGTATTTGACCTTGATTTGCAAGAAAAGTCAGAGGCCATTTGAGGGCCAAGGGGCCACTTAAGAGCTAGATATCACTGTAATGAGCTTCTAAGTTTGGTTGGAAGGCTCAGGTTTGCTTTTTCTCGTCACTACTTACGGTACATTTATTTATGTAATTTTACTTTTACATTTTTGAAAGGTAATGTTCTGTGGGGTGCGAGCAAGAATTTTTGAAATACACTAGTCGTAAGATTGAGTAGAATGTAGAAACCAATTTGTATACGACTGCATGAGAAGGAATGACAACTTTATTTCTGAAAATTAAAGTCCTAAAACGCGTCTTTAGATATTGGCCAGGGAAAAAAAAAGCTTCTTGGACTAGGCTAAATTGGGTTTTCATGCCATTTGGCAATTGGTGTAACATTTGGGGAATCAGGCTAGCAACTCAGGGATGATGTATTTATGGGGTGTCTCTTGAGTTTTCTTGGGAGAGTTGGAAGCCTCAAGGAATGTTTGTGAATATTGCTTACTTCTTGTAGGAGTGGCCATGCCCATCTTGCAATGCTTGTGAGCAGGACACTGGCCGGAATTTAAAGGACAATATGGAATGGATCAATAATGCATTAATGCCTACATTAGTTTGTTATTTCGCTTATTGATTGACAAGATGCACCAGGCTTGATGATAATATGAGATTGTAGAAAAAGAGGATAAAGGAGATAAGTGGTTGGTAGGCTTGGCTACGGTACTTGTCAGAAATTTGTCTTGTGTGTATTGGTTGCTCTCTATACAGAGCTGACTTGTAATAGCAAAATTTCTGGTGTGTCAAGCTTTCTGGCCAGCACAAAATGTGGGATATCACATGCATTCAAGAGAAAAGGCTGCATGCGCTGTTGAGTCAATATATAATATCTCATAGAGATTTGCATTTTAGAGAAAGATAAGGTCTAGAAGGCTGTCTCCTGATGCACGTATCTTATGTTTGGTTGATATGATCATTATCATTTGAAATGAGGCTCCAGGTGGAAATTGAGGCTGTTGCTTTGCAACCCATATATCTGGCACATATATAGTCTAATATTTATGTCAAAGAGATGAAGGTAATCTTGAGAGTTGCACAGATCTCACGATTGGTCTTCATCTTTGCATGTCTGCTTGGTTGAGAAAGAGAGGGTATAAACATGTATTTTACATTGTTTGCTGGGTGTTTTATGGTTACCCTTATTACCTGTGCAATCCTATAAAAAAGTAATTTAAATATGGTTGTGAAGGAATGTGTACTTTTATCAAAGTGAGAAAGCCACCATGTGAATGGGAAGGGGTTGCACCAGAAGAGATCTTAGCAAAACATTAAGAACAAAAGTGGAAGTAATTCATGACCTTAAACAAAGGCAGATTATTTGGACTGCTAAGGGGGGATTAAATGTAAAAGTCAGTATCACCTATTGGCTAAAGCATTTGAAAACGGTGTACATCTTTTATTACTGATTGCCAACTGAACTTTAGTTGGTGATGTGCCCCAGTAAAAGCTTGTTCAGAAAATTTATAAACTGCCAGCTCTCATGAATTGTGTAAGGGTCGAAGTTAAGATGTCATATATTAAGTCTTATTTGTTGAGCAAATTCATTGAAGTGACAATTAAACCATAGAAAAGTCATGAATTTTGAAGATCACTTGATGCAGATGAAACCACTGAGCTTTGTGTTTAATCAAGTAATGAAACCCAGAGGAGTTCTTAACTGTCCTGATGTTAATTATTGATATATTATTTTTGTTCTCATTAATATTCAAGAGATAAGACTATCTTAGGTATTAAAAGGAACCTAGGAGATAGGACCTAATATGTTGAAACATTTTGCCCATCAATTAGATAAAGCTGTATGTTATGATGCCAATATCAGTCCTGGTTTATGAGGAGCACACTGTTAGAGAGCGTAAAAGATTGGGTAATTCATCCATCAGATCCAGTTCTCTAATTTTGTTCTCATCTGGCTAAATCATATATGAAATTTTCTCTCTCTCTCTCCAAACCTTAATGATTTTCTATTCTTGAAAAGTTGTATGAAGCTTGAAGCTTTTTGCTAGTTCTCATTTGCCTTAGAACAAATTTATAAGGGAATGGCTTAGGTAGTCATGCAGTAATACTGTCATATCCTGAGTAAGTTTGAAGTTGATATAGCATTTCTAACCGTATTTATCTTTTAGGTGGGAAGCTGCTCAAATTCCAAAAGTGAGAGTAGCCAAGCTTGATAGAAGTAAATTTAACATAGAGCAGAGTGCTTATATGCCCAAGATTCCTGAGATTGCCAAGTGTCCAGAACAATTGCTGCCACTGAAACAGTGGGAGGATGCATTTCTTGCTGAATTTTCAGAGCTAAGGCTGGTATGTTCTCATCCTGATTATTCTTCGTGCATTTCTTCCTATAGGAGAATTATTTATTCGCATGGTAAACATGAAATTTGGTTAAGAAGGTGGTCAGCTCTGCTTGTCTTGGTGCTTCTCGTGACACCAGATTCCTGTATCTCTTTGTGCCTTTATTTTTTACCACAGTGATTAAGTCCTTTGCATGGAAATCTTTTTCTTCCTTCCATATCTTCTTTGTTGTTAAGTTACCTTTGAAAAAGTCTCTTTTGCTGCACATGATGTTTCTAGTTTCGCCATAGACACACTCGGAGGGAAACTAAATTCATTAAGAATGTGGAGGGTAGAGAATGCATTTTATTGAGGTCTGGATTTTGTTAGTGAGGACAACTTTTATTTATCAGTCGTGTGTTTCTTCTTTGAAAGAGTGTGTACTTAAGGTAAATGGTTTAGGGTTTAGGGTATTAATATGAACATAGGACCTAATACCTTATGTAGCCATTTTTGGCAATCTTTTGTTTTTTCAATATTCTTTTCCAACATTAAGTGATGTTTTTCCTATTATATAGAACACTTTAATAAACTAGGGATCTTAAGGCGACAAGTTACCTTTGATAAAAGGAGAGTTGACTTCATTTTCTGACTTCTACTTTTATCTTAATCTCAGGCTCTGTCTCGTTTTGAGGGTTATAATGCAAGCATATCTCAAGATCCACAATCAAAAATCTATTTCATGACTTCCATCAGCTACCTGGGAGTATTGTTTTTGAAAAATTTGCTAATGTTAAATCCAAGGAAATTGACACCCACCGGCCTTATGACTGTTGCCTCCTCGGGAGCTCCATTGATCAGCTTTCCTTGTCAACTACTGAAGGCAGTAATACCTCTCCGCCTGCTGAGAACTTCAGTCCTAAGTCTCATGTGAGCAAAAGTTCCAGCGAGTCCCCTTTGTTGTCGGTGATCTTACAAATGGACTCTGTAGCTCGAGTGTCAATGTTGAGAAAACGCATAAACACTTTGGAGGCCATGAGCACTCTGTCAAGGAATGACTGTCTCTGGCTATTTTCTCTGTGTGCAGTAGTTGATACTCCACTAGATGCCGATACTAGTGCTTCCCTTAGGAGTCTGCTAAGAAAATGCGCTGCCTTGCGGGCTGCAAAGTTTGTACTCGATGACGAGGTAGTAATGTTGAATATTCTTGCCACAATTTCAGGTAGATATTTTGGGCAGTCAGAAAACTGAAGCTTTCTTACATCTCTCTTGAAGAAAGGCTCAGATATAATTTTATTTCGGCACGGCATATGTATTATCCATACGAATTTAGTGTCAAAATACTTAAAACTTGTATCGGCATTGCCTTAATTTTGAACATACGTGGCCATGATGGTAGTGCTCTATTTTCTGTTGTGTGCCTGGTATCACTTTGAAGGAGTGACACCCCATACCCCAGTATTTTCCAGTGGTTCACCGGAGCTGATTGAACTAGATTGGTTCTGGTTGGTTGAAATACAATTATTGGGTATTTTTTATATGGCATTTCAACCTAAAATTCATGAAATACAATGATTTGCTTGAACCTGCAAATCTATATTATAGAAACAAACAGAAACTTAAAGCTTCCTTCTTTTCATGCTATATATTACACATACAAAAACCTCAAACATTTTATGTGATCTTTATGAACTTCAAGTTCTATGACATAAACTTTTAGAATTTGAATTACAAAGTTTTCCATCCAATTAAGCGATAATCTATCTTTCCACCATTTTCTATCTGTTTTTGTCTTATTTTATTTTTTCTGATTTTCTCTCATTTTTTCTCTTATAGTCAATGGTTCACGGTGGAACGACGTCGTCAGCCCCTAACTAGCTGGGGAAGAGGGATGGCCTTGCCCACCCCTACCAAGCATTCTAAATTTTTTTCCACTGTCATACATGAACAATTTGAGTGCCGCCTTCAAATGGAAATAGTGGCGCATATCTCACATCTAACATCAATTTATTTATGCACTGCGTGCTTTGTCAAAATCATCATCAGAAATGTTGGATATAAATTTATTTTCTATTTGAGATGTTCGCCTGAAAAAGATGTTTTTAATTTCAGCTAATTAGGATAAAACCACAAGCGAAAATATAGTACTTGCTTTTACAATAATATAATTAAAAAACATTAAAATTACAGCATATGCCATTATAAACTGCTAAAAAATTACAAGAGATAGAGCACCAACTGCTAAAAGATCATTTACGCACTATCCATTTGATCCACCTTCAGCATTATATCCAACCAAAACCAAGTCTCGCACACAATCGAATTTAAAACTTCTTTACCAAGTTTGGAACACGTGGCTTAGAGCTTACAGCATATAGCAAAATTGGAAATGACAATTGAAACCAAGATTGGAGTTCCCTAAACAAATTTATTAGAATTACAACCTACGTAAATACAGCGTTTGAAGACAGAGAGAAAAATATGAAGAAATAAAATATACAATATAAATAAGCCTCTCATACAAAAATAATAGAAACTAAATGAGAAAACTGAATTACAAGATATATATAATTATATATCACCTCTCCATGCAATTTGAATGGCTTTCCAGATTTAGTTTGTAGTTGTTGTTTTGACTATGCTGATCTTTCCATTTCATGTCAAGTTGATGTGTATTTTCTATTATATTTTGTGTTTTGGATTGCTCATATTATATTTTTATTATTTTTGATGTTTTGCGTTTTGGATTGCTCCTTTTAAAAGAGGAAGAGCATCAAATATTTCTGTTCTATGCACTGCCAAAAATGGAAACTGCAGTTTCCGTTAATGCAATGCAGTTTGCGTTAATGCAATGCAATGAACCACAAACTACATTGCAGTTTCTGTTTTCTATTTTCTGCTCAACTATTTATACTTCTTCCTTGTAGTTTATCTCTACTTGTCCTAATAGTGTTTTCATCTCTTTTGTTTTAGATCACAAATAGCACAAGAAATATCACCACAAAAGAATGAAGCTCAAAACCAACGAATGCCAAGAATCAAAATAATGGCTCAAAAGAGAAAATCAAAGTCAAACTATGATCAGAAAGCAAAGAATCAAAATAATAACTCAATAGTTGATAGAGGTTCAAAAATCTAACCAATAGTTGGGTCTAGTCCTCGAATTATTGTTTGTTGATACAAGTATTTTGACTAGTTTGCCACATAGATTACATTCCCTTTTTTGTTCACATTATATACTTATTATCTAAAATGGGTAAGATGAGGATTTTGTATAATTAATTGTTTGTTTCTTTTTTTAGTTTTTCCATTCAATTAATTGCATTCATCAATTCTATTATCGTTTCTAATTAAGAGGATGCCTATATTAATGTTTTTTTCTTTTAACCCAATAAAACGTTGGCTTTCTTTCTTATTGTTTACTATCTCTCGTATTAGGTATAATGAAACAACAACAAAAAAGGTATATTAAAAATAACGAAATACCTATATGTGAGATAGATTATATATTATCTCATATTTACCTAGTATTTATATACATAATCTCATATTTACCAAGTAATCAGGTAAATAATGTCCTATTTACCTAATAACCAGGTACAATATATATACACATATATTAATATAAAGCACATTAGCTCATATTACCCATATATATCAGGTACATAAAAACGTCATCAATAGTTCTCTTGTTTATCTTGTTTTTATCAACTTTTTTAATTGTTGTTATGCTTAAACACCACAAATCAACTTGATAAGTATTAAACATATTGCGTTTTCAATATGTGGGTGTTTACCTGATGCATAGATACATATAGTTTCATGTGGGTGCTTACCTCATCAATTAGTATAATATGTAGGTCTTTGCTTTTATTGATTAAATTGAATTTTATGCATAAATTAGGTAATATATATACACAAGGAAAGAATTAAAAATTTAAATTATAAAATTCAATTACAATGAAATAATACATTAAATTTGGATTTTCAATGTGTTTTCCTTATTTACCTTAAAGGTAAAATCAATACAACTAAAAAGTAATAAAAGTCAAAGGACTTACATCTAAAACCAAAATGGCGAGGACTAAACTCAATGACAACTAGTCGTTTTAGACCTAGATCTAAGAAGCCCAAGGTTTTAAGGAGGCCATTCTGTTCATGCTGGTCTTTTTGTATGGATTATTGGATTATGAATGGAATCTCTTTTCCTCTCAAAAAAGAAGAGCTTGTGTCACTATCCATATAAGAACTGGCTGATAGAGAAGAAACATCCCACGACGCGGTTATTTGGCTTTGATCATATTCAACCTTTGCAAAATTTTGTTGGACATCAGAAGCTTTAACTGACAATTGAATTCCCTCCAACTCTACTGCCACTTCTTTCATAGTAGGACGCTTTCTTCCATTCAAATTTAAGCATTTCTTTGCAAGATTAGCAACGGCCACAATCTCGTCTTTTCCACCATCCTTCATAACTTCAACATCAAGAATAGAAAACAAACTATTTTCCTCCATGGATAGAAGGAAATAAGTTGCTAGGCTTCTGGTTTCTGGTGACCTTATGAATGAAACAGGTTTTTGTCCGGTCAAGAGCTCGACAAGGACGACTCCAAAGCTATAAACATCACTCTTCTCCGTAAATTGGCTAGATTGGAAGTATTCTGGGTCCAGATAACCAAATGTTCCACGTACTAGTGTTGTAAGGTGCGTTTGGTCAATGGAAATTGATCTTGAAGTCCCAAAGTCTGCTACTTTGGCTCTGTAATTTTCATCCAAGAGTATGTTAGAAGACTTGACGTCCCGGTGGTAAATTGGAAAGGAAGCTGCAGAATGTAAGTAGGAAAGTGCTCCTGCAACTTCGATTGAAACTCGTAATCTCGTTTCCCAGGTAAGAGGGAACTCCTCAGTCTGATGATGAATGTATTGAAAAAGTGTTCCATTGGGTATAAATTCATAAACCAAAAGGGGAACTTCGGTCTCCAAACAACAACCCAAAAGCTTAACCACATTCCTGTGAGAAACTTGTGAGAGAATGACAATTTCATTAATGAATTGTCCAACTTCGCCTCCATCAACTATTTTAGACTTCTTGACAGCAACAATTCTTCCATCAACCAACATTCCTTTATAAACTGTACCTTGGCCTCCCTGACCAATAATTCTGTCTGCACTAAAATGGTATGTGGCTTTCTCCAGCTCCTTGCAATTGAACAACTTAACCTCAACATTGACTTCACCAGAAGATAGTTGTTGCTCCAACATTAAACCACCATTTTGTCTAAAGAACTTCTCTTTGCGTTTCATATCTTTCCTTTTCTTTATGACTTTGTGCCCCCACCATGTGCCAGTTAGCAGAAACAACAGTCCAAGAACACTGCTGGGAACTGTATAGTTCAGTCAAACAAGAAAGGGTACATAACTTTGTCAAGACGATGCTGTTCATATATATATATATATATATATATATATATATATATATATATATATATAATAGTCCGGACATCCGAAATAGTTCATAATATGCGGATGATTGTTTTAGACATCTTTTTCATCTAACAACTACTTTCAGATAACTCAAAGCTAATTGCATTAAGTTGAAACAAGAAACGTACAAAAATTGAAGATTGCTATCAACAAAATTGAATATTTCAACTAGCTGTCAACAAAAGGCCAAAACAAAGGCATCACCAATTGATTGGTTGACTAAACTTATAGAAACGGTCAGAAAGTGCTTATACTTCCTATTACAAGAAAAATGTAAAACAACACAATCCGAATATTAAAACACGCATGGAGAAAAGCCAAATTTACTTTTTTTGTTTTTTTTAATGATAATAATATTGAAAAGAAGAGAGATACATAAAACAAAATGGAAAAAACAAAATGAGTCCGGACGTCGGCAAGAGAATAGTTCAATATATATATATATATATATATATATATATATATATATATATATATACAACTTAGTCATCAATAATCAAAGGATTAGTGCAGGGGCCGGCATACCTATAATGGCTAGAGTAACCCGTGATGGTCGTTGATCTCGACACATAAACGTCCCAGGATAATTGAAGCAAATGCCGGAAACACATATATTGGGTCGGTCTGGATCCTCACATTCATTGATGTCTGATTTTTAAATGACAAATGGAAAGTAAAACTTTCGGCAGATGGTAAGAAAAATATAATAAAATTAATGAGTTATTTTTATACAATTCTACTCATCATTTTGCCATGCAAAGGGTTGCCAGGAGAAATTATAGAGTGGAAAAAGTATTACAAAGTCAGTAAAAAGGAAAAAATTCATGAAAAAAACACTAAGACTTTTGAATCTTGGACAATGGTAGCTAGAAGTTTACCTTGACATCCATGAACAAGATAAGGGTTTCCATGGTAGCCCCTTGAGCAGAAACATTGGCTGCTGCTGCAATCCAAGCTTTTATCCTCTGTCCAGTTGTTTGTTCCATATAAATCGAACTTGGTATAATTAGAATCAAATACGTGCCATTCCAGCACCATAGGAACGTAGTCCATTTCACCAATGGCAGAAACATTTGTTGAGTTTGATGTAAACCAATCATTGTCTACAAGGAAGGCATACTTGCATGCCTTTCCGTCAGCATTTGATACTTCTCCAAAACTAGTATTGAAGGACCTGAGATATGGAGTAATGGTGGTCTGGCAGCAATTCATTCCGATGCAGGCTTTTGTTCGTAAATAGCTAGTATTTGTATTATCACATATGGACAAGCAGCCAGCAATTGTTGAACCATCTAAGGATGTCATCAAGGCGATTCCTCCACAGCTCAATGAAGTAAATCTGTTTTTCTGGGAGAACAAAAACGGGGTTCCTTCCAAGTTAGGCGCCTGGCGGCCTACTGGCTTGTTACTGCAATTAGAGAAGGTAATAGGGCTTGCCACCTTTAGTGTGCCTTGATCAACAGAAATTTCCAGCACCTCCAAACCCGTAACGTTCATGAAAGCTCTCGATGGGCTGGCTGAGTTGTCACATATTATTTGGAACCGGTCATCAAGGTAGCAGCCATCTTCAATTCCAAAAGGATATGGGATTTCAGTGACTGATCCGCATGACGATGAACAATTAGGCTTTGCCAAGGATGGTTCTTCTGATGCTACCGCACTCATATACCACAAGAACAGAGTAATTTGGACAATGACCATTCTTCTGCTGCTGCTTCTTCCTCTCATTAGTTTCTTGACCATAAACATTGCAAATTGAAAGAAAACAAAATGCAGGAAGATGCAGAAGTAGTTCCTTTTATAGAAAATTTGAAATAAATTCAAATTCTCATTTAAGGGTTGACTTTGTGTTGTCAATTCAAGTCCTCTGACTTTTGTGTTGATAGAGTCGGAAGGAGTAATTGGTTTTGGTGACGAGGACTTTTGTGTTGATAGCTAATTGTGCAACCAAACTTGACCAATACATAGTATTTTATAATGTATTCAATAGGTAATTACAGCCAAACTTGACCATGCTTTCAAATTTTCAATTTTCTAATTCAAAAGCACGAGTTACTGGGTATTTGATCATGGTTTCAAATTTTCAAAGGCAAAACAAAATGACATCTGTGATAAACAGAGTATACAATAGCAGGTGCAGCCAGCAATATTCTAGAAGAGAAGGAACCGGCTAGTCGTATATCCATCTTACACCTGTTGTCATCTCCATATTCTTTGTAACTAATTCTATTCCAGATTATTCTTTTCAATTGTATATAAACAGTGTTATTTTCACTGTAGATGAATGAATGAGAAATATAATTTCCAACCTTTCTTTTTCTCTGTTCTTAATTCATGGTATCAGCAGCCTAAAACCCTACGGTACTATCCTCCTATGGCCTCCTCTGACTCTCAACGTCCTCCTCTCCCTTCTTCCTCCCTTTCCTCTCTTCCCCAATCATCTTCCTCTCTTTCCCCAATTTCAGCTTCTGCCATTCCCTCGCACCACATTGCCACTCTCATCCCTGTCAAACTCAACAGAGATAACTATCTTCTCTAGAAATCCCTTTTTACTCCCATTCTGCAAAATGCTGACCTCTATGGCCTTCTTGATGGTACCCATGCCCACCCAAATTTCTTCCTACCCATCAACCTAATCCCGCTAGATTTTGGATGGATCGTGGAAGTACATTTGTCAATTAGATGTCCATTTGCCATGAAAAATGGGAGGGGGCCAACATTTTAGTGTCCATGCTTGTTTCTTTAGCATTGCAGGGAAAAGATTTGAGCATTCGATCTAAAACCAAACTCAAATAGAATTAGAGTTCTGAATAATTCAGTATATTTCTATTCTTCTCACAAGGAGATTTTTATAGTGATAGAAATACAAAACTATCTAGGAAATAAATACAATCCCGGTCAAACCGGTATTCCTATAATTATTAATTATTCCTATAATTACAAATCAATTATAACAAAGATAATAATTATAACTCCTATCTTGAACTGGATTCACGTCAACACTCTCCATCAAGATGGTGCATAGATGTCGCAGATGCCTAGCTTGACAAGTGAATCTGTAAAGGCTTAATTTGATACAGCCATTGTCAACATATCCGCCAATTGTTCATTAGTCCTAACATACGGAACTTCCATAATCTCTCTTCCAATTTCTCATAGACAAAATTTCGATCAATCTCTACATGTTTCTTTCTCGTCATGCTAAACTAGATTCTCAGAATCTTAATTGCTGATTGATTGTCACAATACAACCTCATAGACTCCTCAGTAGGAAAACCCAGCTCCCCCATAAGCCTTTTCAACCATAGCAATTCACAAATTCCTTTCACCATAGCTCGATACTTAGCCTCCGCACTAAACAAAGACACAACCTTCTCGCTTTTACTCCTCCAAGTAACCAAATTTCCTCCTACAAATGTGAAATAACCAGATGTTGATCTTCTCCTATCCCCCTTTGCTACCCAACTGAGTCAGTATATCCCACAACCTTTACATGCCCATGCTTTAAGAACATCAAACCTTTTCTTGGTGCAGACTTCAAATACCTCAAAATCCTTACTACTGCATCCATATGTCGTACACTTGGATTATGCATGAACCTACTCACAACACCTCATACATACGCAATATCGTGTCTAGTGTGAGACAAATAAATCAAACGACCAACCAACCTTTGATATCGTCCCTTATCGCTTGGAATTTGATCCGGATACTCCTCCAAGCCATGATTTTGTTCTATAGGAGTACCAATCAGTTCAAATCCAAGCATACCGGTTTCCTTTAGAAAATTATTAACATATTTTCTTTGTGATAAGAAAATTCCTTGTTCGTAACATATTACTTCAATGCCCAAAAATATTTTAATCCACCAAGATCCTTCATATCGAACTCAAAAGCTAGATAACCTTTTAGTTTGCCAATTTCATCAAGATCATCACCAAATACGATCATATCATCCACATAAATAATAAGGGCTGTTAACTTACCATTTTGCCTCTTGAGAAATAAAGTATGATCAGCATTGCTCTACTCATAACCATATTTTTCATGGCAAGACGAAATCTCCCAAACCAAGCTCTCGGAGACTTCTAAAATCCATCCAATGCCTTATTCAATTTACACACAACATTGACATCATTAAGAGCACTATAACCTGGCAGCAATGACATGTAGACTTCCTCCTGTAAGTCTCCATGTAAAAAGGTATTTTTACATCATATTGCTGCAATGGCCAGTTAAAGTTTGCAGCTAAAGATAATAAAACTTGAATGATATTGATTTTATCAACCGTGCAAAAGTCTCGTTGATAATCAATGCCATAAGTTTGGGTAAAACCTCGGCCACGTGTCGGCTTTATACTTGTCAATAGAACCATCCGGTTTGTGTTTTAGGGTATAAACCCATTTGCAACCAACTGGTTTCTTCCCTTCTATCAGTTGCACCAATTCCCATGTTTGATTTTTCTCAAGAGCTTGGATCTCTTCAATCATAGCACTAGCCCATTTTGAATTAGATAATGCATCCTCGCACTTTACTAGGAATAACCACCGTAGACATTTCATTTACAAATGTCTAACAAGCTTCAAATAATCTTTGAGTACACATATAATGAGTGATAGGATACTTCACCTTTGTCACAGTGCTCCAGCGAATATCTATCGTGCAGCTACCCACAAATACTCTTTGGTAGTAATCGATACACACTACTCTCAACAAGTTCATAATCATTGTTAGTTTTAATCAAAGATTCTATACTTAACTCAAGGATGCCAACATGCGAAGAATTGGGACCAGGTATTGGAGAGGCAGAGAGAGAGGAGCAATACTAATTGGTTCAGCTTGCAATAAGGATGGCGGTGATCGGGTTCAGCTTGCCGGAATAACGGTCCTAACTGGTTCAGCTAATGGAAGAACGGTGCTGGTTTAGCTGCACGTGCAGAAGGTTCTGTACTAGCTGTCACATCACACATTGCTAGCCAATTAACCTCAATGTTATCCTAAAATATATCTCCACCCACTTCAACTTTTCAACACTACTCTCCACCAGAAGAGGAGAAGAGGATACTGGATGAGCAAAACGCATCTCATGCTCATAAAATGTAACATCCATAGTAACATAAAAACACCGACTAGGCAGATGAAAGCATTGATAACCCTTCTGATGAGGGTGAGAACCAATAAAAACAAACTTCACATCACAAGGATCCAATTTCGTGCGTTGGTGTTTTTGCAACTGCACATAAGCAACTCTCCCAAAAACACAAGGAATGAGAGTGAGATAAGAGGGGATAGAAACATAAGCCTCCAATTTATCCAAGGGCGTCTTAAACTACAGGACACTGGTAGGAACACGATTAAGAAGGTATACTGCAGAGGTGATCGTTTCTTCCCAGAACCGTGGTGGCATGTGAGCACTAATAAGACTAGCACGAGTAATTTCTAGAAGTTGTCTATTCTTCGTTTCAACCACGTCATTTGTTGATGTGTGTAAGGAAAAGTAGCCTCATGAAGAATTCCATTTTCTTGAAAATAACTTTATAGTACATGATTAACATATTCACCACCATTATCACAACAAAGCACCTTTAAAGTAGAAGAAAATTGAGTTTGAATCATCTTGTGAAAAATCCAAACACTCAAAAACATCACTCTTATTTTTCATCAAGTATAACCACGTCATGCGGGTGTAATCTTCCAAAAATAACAAACCAACGGCTGCAGGTAGTAGTAATCGGAGCAGACCCCAAACATCGAATGTACCAAGGCAATGTAACATCCCGTCCTTAAATTTAATTTAATTTTTGAAATTCTAAAGTGAAAGGACGATTTTACCCTTAGGGTTTCTTAGTGGTTTAAGGTTGACTTTTTGTTCGAGAAGGAATTTGGGAAATTGAGTTGCACCGTTGCGTGGAGCTCCTCGATACGAGTCTATAGAGAGACGACATGCTCAATTTAGAGTTATAACGAAAGAGACCGCCATGCCAGGCCACTCCATTGGTCGAGAAATGACGAGAGGAGACCGGCGACCACATCTGGGCTGAAGCCCAACCACGGCAACCATGCACGGTAACGCTGGGAGCGTTTGAAGCTCTAGTGGTTTTTGAACTTTCCGACGAAATTTCTGGAGGCTCCAGCCACCAAATCTTTTGATCAAGGTATGGATTTCAATCCTCTCAATGTGTTCTTGCTGATGGTATACATAGATTGGATCAATTTTGACGCTTGAGAGTTTGATCAAATACCTAGAAATTGGGCCGACGGTTTGATGTTTTTCCGCCACTTCTCGGCCAAATTTGAGGTCGAGCCAAGGACAAAAATCGCTCCTCTTGTTAGCCTGAATGTGTTGGTATAGGTATTGCAAGGAGTTTTGAGAATTTTCTATCGCCGAATTTTCTCAAGACACCCACCATTGCCGGCGATGGGTGGCGGCATGTGGGACCTATTGTGGTGACCGATTTTGGTCCTAGAATTATAAACATGTCATCCCGAGCACGACGGTATGCCCGGATTAGCAATAGGTTACCGCTTGACTATCGAACGAATATTGCATCTATTAGGTGATATCCGAGTTCAATAGGTTCGACTGCTCGAGTATTTGAAGCATATCTATATAAAACCTATTTCTTCTAAGGTTTACAAAATATTTCTTCCAATCTTAACCAAAAACAAAAGAATCTGCATAGCAATATTCCACAAAACAATAGTATATGCAGTTCTATACCCACAAAATTCACACAACTTCAAGCGCAAACCACTTAATCATATATATAATCCCCTAGAAAATCTGCCCATTCACCACGCACCTCATCAATCTCCTTTGCGTATAAGTGTGATCAGTTCTCTTCTCCCACTGAAAATTGCAAGAAACACTTAGTGAAAGTGTAAGTTAATAACAAACACATAGAAAACATGCA
Source organism: Prunus padus (assembly GCA_024362665.1). Taxonomy (NCBI): domain Eukaryota; kingdom Viridiplantae; phylum Streptophyta; class Magnoliopsida; order Rosales; family Rosaceae; genus Prunus; species Prunus padus. The sequence continues at coordinate 25,160,305 of JANFAM010000016.1, read as the reverse complement.
GTGAAAGTGCAACTAAGTGAAATACTTGGAATTTTTTTTTTTTTTTGAAGAGAAACACAATTTTATTAATAAAAAACCAACTACTACAAAATTTGAAATACTTGGAATATTGGAAACTGACTTTGAACGTTCCCCCAGTCAATACTGACTTTTACATCAAACACATTCACACTTTAGTATGAAGTACATAAGAAAAGTGAAAATACCGCCATGTTTCTCCAAAATCTATAGAGGGCTTTTTTTGGTGTTCATTTGCATGAGTTGTTGAATACAGATAATCTACCACCTAAAATCTATAGAAAATTGACTATGATACCATCTATTTTCTCTATAACCAAGACTAAATGTCACATAAATAAGAAATAAGATCCCAAAAAGAAACAGAAACAAAGAAAACACTAACCTAAAATATTTTGTAATACATTTAGCTCATTTTATAACTTTTAGAGTACACAAATGTTAGGCTCTCGTAAGAAGGTGAGAATCTCACTGGGTATGCATGGAAAGTCAAGTTAGTATACACAATCTCCAAGCTTCAGGGAAATGTGTAAGATTTCAGCATAAAAACTAACTACACTTATGAGCTCTACTATTAGTTTAATGATTTAATTTGATACCAATGAAGTATTGATACATGGGCCCCCAGAAGGTTTATTAAAGTCTCCCTTTGTTCGCATACTATAAAAGCAGTGAGCTTTAAGTGTTTTAAGGGCTGGGATTAAAGGATCATTTTCGTATCAATGGCTAGGGCTGGAATATAAAGCTAAAGCCACAAGAATAGTAAAAAAAAAAAAGTGGACAGGCCCTCCAAAACAAGTGAATAACATACCTCATCCTAAAGCGAAAGAGTGGGCATGCCCTCCAATGCATTTGAAGGCCTATAATCCAGTACGAGAATTTTGTCCCTGCAAAACCTTATCCCAAAGCGAAACATGACATCAATATAAAATAAAGAAATTATATATAAACATTCCCTGCATACCCAGAGACTTTTTATCTTCCCTGCACAGAAAAAGGAATGTAGGCAATCAAGTCATGCCAATAATTCATAGAAACTGAATAACAGAGTTTTCGCACTTGAGTTTGTTGGTGACCTAAGGACAATTAGATATTGCCTAAGCGAAAAGCGATTATTCTATTTCTCCATCTCATATTGGGCTGGCATTTTAAATTGAAAAACCGCAAAAACCGACCGATATTTAACTGAAAAAAGACCGTGATTGCGGTAAAACGGATTGCAATTGCGGTTTGAGCAACCTGTCGCAATTTGCGGTTGCGGTTGCGGTTTTAAATGTTGTAAGTTTGCGGTTACCGCAAACCGCGAATATATTTTAATTAATAATAAAAATATAATTTTATAATATATTTATATTAACTAATAGCTGGTAGATTCATCTAACGGCTACAAATCAGATCTGAATTGAATCAGATCTCTCTCTCTCTCTCTCTCTCTTCATGATCTCACTTCTTCCCTCTCAGTCCTCTCTCGCTCTCTCAACTCTCGATCGATCTCTCAAGCACTCTCCATCTCTCAACTCACGATCTCAGCTCTCAACTCTCAACTCTCAACTCTCGATCTTAGTCCTCTCTCTCTCTCTATCTCGCACTTAAACGAAAACCAACCCTCTCTCTCGATCTCAGCGCGATCTCTGTCTCAAGTTCTCAACCTCGCCATCCTCAATTATAGCCTCGTAATTTCTGAAATTGGGGTTTCAAAATTTGGGTTTGATTTTGAATGGAATTGGGAATTTAGGGTTTCGATTCTGTGTTTCAATTGAAGGTTTTCTAATGACTACATTTAATTTTTCAGTTGAATTGAGAGGCAGAGAGGCTTGCTGGGCTTGGTTTCTTGGTTTGGCAGTTTGGCAGAGAGGCTTTTTGAGTTAAATTACTAAATTTGAATTGAGTTGAGTTGAGTTTGAATTAAGTTTGAATTAAGTTGTTGAGTTAAGTTAAGTTTGAATTAAGTTGAGTTGAGTTGAGTTGAGTTGAGTTAAGTTAAGTTTGAATTAAGTTGAGTTGAGTTGAGTTGAGTTGAGTTGAATTAAGTTTGAATTAAGTTTATATTTATGTTAATTAAATTGTTAATTGAAATGTTGAGTTGAACTAGGAAGAAAAGAACTAGGAGATTTTTGTGAACAATTTGGTTTTGAACCAGTAAAATTATATTAGCATAAACCTCATAAAAAGGGAAAGAAATTTGGGGCGTAAGACTAAGAAATACGAAAAGTCTGAAAAGTCTGAACCTAAGAAACCATATAGAACTTTAGAAGAAAGAAATATCAGTGGTGAAAGCTCCAAGAAACTCCGCTAGAAAAAGACTTCTATCCCAACATGCTACAAGTGTGGAAAAGTAGGGCATTCCAAGTCGAATGTAAAATGAAAGATAAAATCAATAACTTAAGCATTAGCGAAGACCTAAAACAGCAACTTTGTCAAATAATGCTTAATTCATCCGATTCTCAGCAACAGATAGTGATAATTTGAACTAGCCTAAATAGAAAATGAAGAATTGTTTGAATCGATCTTGAAACTAGTTCGTAAAGTGAAAATGAATGTGCTTGTTAGTTTGAGGATCTCAAAATATGTGTTTTAACCAAAGAAGAAAATCTGATAGTAGATTTAATTGATAAAATTGAAGATCCTGAGAAAAAGAAAGAAGCACTAGAAAATTATATTTCGATAGCCATAAGGCAGTGACCAAGCCATGCGCAACAACCCGTATCAAATGTAAGACAACCACTTGAAAACTATAGCTTTAAAACTATAGTAAACAGGATGAGTGATAAGAGTCATAGAAAAGAACCTACTCTTAATGACCTCCAAAGGTGAAGTTCTTGATGTCAAAGATGAACTAAGGAATTAAAGAATAGGGTCGAGTTCTAGAACTCTATCGTCCTTTTCAGAAAGGATGAAGAAAATGAGCAATTAGAATTTGAGAATCTAATGGGAGACTTTCTGAAAAAAACAGAACCCTGAAAGAAGAAACTCTAGAACAAGAACAAAGTTAATGCGATGAAATTCGTCAATAGCATAGACAAAGTAATAGCACGAAATGGCATGCTATGATAACCATTGTGATTAATAAAACCTACAAGTTTACAGTTGAAGGGTCATAGATACAGGAGCCGATCTTAATCGTATAAATGAAGGAGTCGTATTTACTAGGTATTTTCAAAAAAACTACCCAGGTTTTACATACAGCCTATCAATAGCGAAAATGGGAATTCAAATTTTAAACTTTCGAGGATGTACTTAATCGGGGTATTTGTTTCAAACTCCTTTTGTTCTTGTGAAAGGTCTAAATCAGTCTCGATATTAGTGACACCATTTATTAATATGCTTTATCCTTTCTCTGCTTCTCAAGAGGGAATTAGAACTGAGGTAGAAGGTCAACTGTAGTGTTTAGGTTCTCCCAACCACCTAGGCATAAGTATATTAATGAGATTCAAGAAAAGATAAAAAGAAAAGAGAATTATCTTTATCATCCTGAAAGAAGAAATGCAGTATAAAAGGATAGATGAACAACCTATCGCAGTATCAAGAAGATAAAAGATAAAATTGAGGAAGTCCAAAAATGTTTGAGAATCAAGTTTGTACGAAATACCTAACGCTTTTTGGAATAGAAAATCATAAAAGTTGAATTGCCTTATTAATCTGACTTTGATGAAAAGAAAATCCCAACTAAAGCCAGGCCAATTCAAATGAATGCTAGATTAATGGAAATTTGTAAATTTGAAATTCAAGATTTGTTGAAAAGAAGTTAATCAGAAAAGCTCATCTCCTTGGAGCCGTTCCTTCTATGTAGAAAATGAGGCTGAACTCGAAGAGGAGTTCCTAGGCTAGTAATAAATTACAAGCCACCGAATAAAGCCCCTAAAATGGATTAGATATCCGATACCTAACAAGAAAGATCTCTTAGATAGGTTGAATAAGGCGGTTATCTTCCAAATTTGATATGAAATCGGGATACGGCAAATCCAAATAGCAGAAAAAGACAGATATAAAACGGTTTTTAATGTTCCGCTTGGGCATTACTTAATGGAACGCTCTTCTACCCTTTGATTGAAAAATGCCCTTCCGAATTTGAATATTATGAATGACATATTTAACTCCTTACACTGCTTTTACCATTGTTTATATTGATGATGTTTTGGTTTATTCTAATTCTTTAGAACAACACTTTAAACATCTAAATATTTTCTTGAAAGTTGTGAAGCATGCAGATTAGTGGTGTGTCGGCTAAGAAAATGAAATTATTTTCTCCAAAGTTCGATTCCTTGGACACAATATTAATAAGGACCGAGATAGTTCCTATTGATAGAGCAATATCCTTTCTTTGATAAGTTCCCCTGATGAAATTAGGGACAAGCAACAGCTACAAAGATTCTTAGGAAGCCTCAATTACATAAAAGATTTTTATAAAGATTTAGCTAAGGACTCTAAATCGTTATACCAAAGGTTTAAAAGAGCCTACCCCCTCTGTCCGATGAACACACTGGTCAAGTTAGGAGACTAAAAGTTAAAGTCAAAGAACTTCCCCTGCTTAGCCTTAGCCAACCGAAGCCATTAAGATTGTAGAAACTGATGCTTTGGATATTGGGTATGGGGGAATCCTAAAACAGAAAATTAATAATTCGAACAGCTTGGTTAGGGGTTTACCTGGGGTTTGGAAGCCACTGGAAAAACTATTCCACTGTTAAAAAGGAAATGTTAGCTATTGTCCATCTTGTTTCCAAATTTGAAAGTGATCTTTTAAACAAAAGGTTTTTAATAAGAGTCGACTGCAAAGTCGCAAAAGATATTTTGTTTAAAGATGTTAAAATTTAGCCTCAAAGCAGATCTTTGCGAGATGGCGGGAATCCTTTCTCGCTTTTGATTTTGATATTGAATTTATTAAAGGAGAAACTAACGCACTTCCCGATTTTCTAACTCGTGAATTCTTACGGGTGGTGAGAACAAGAAGTTCAGAGGCAATCGACCCCACAAAAGAGCTCTAGCGCTCTTACTAAGGCATCGCCATCGAAACCTCCTCATCCTTTGATGACTTCTTCCCTTACAACAAGTGGGAAGAGAAAAGGATGATTGCTGAAAATCCTTACAAAGAATACATGAGAATTCCTCTAGCCATCATTGAAAGCAATGACTTGGATAAGCATCCAGTGCTTTTGGCGAAAAATATTTAAGAGATGATATTCCACCTCTCAATAAGCCTCGGATATTCTACTTAACAATTGTTGATTGAAACAGCAGTCGGTATGCATTGTCCATAGGCATCGAAATGATAATCGCAATATGATAGCTTTCTCCAAATTTCAGATATTAGAAGTGATACCCATGGAGAAATGGGGTCCTAGCCTGAAAGGGCGGAAGATTCCGGCTGACCGATATTAGGCCTTATTCCTATAACTATTTTGATTATAAAAAAGCTTGGGAATATGTGCTATGTTTTCAAAACCAAAACTTTTCCCACTCTTGGTTTATTCAGTTCAAATTGGCCTCCCTGATAGAACTACCCATGTGGTTCAAAGGAATTTTCTTGTTATGGGGCCCTCCGAAAGGATTTTCTACCACCCGATGTTAGGGAATCTTTCGATATGATATTTAAAGTATGTAATAAATCGTATCCTCGATGAGAGGATGTTATTCATGTGGTTTATGATGCTCTATGAACTACCATGGATTTTGAAGTGGGAATACCGTCTCAATGCAAGACCTAGACGAAGAATGGACTTATCCGCCAAATCTCGAGAGAAGCATCCTCATCCGTTGGTAGGATCCTTTATTAAAAGTCATCCTGGCTCCAAAAAGTTCGCCTCTCACTATACCTATTGAAGCACCCCGCCTTACAATCTATTGCAGAAGCTTCAATGAGCCAAGCCTTTCTCAAAGGCTTCAAGCAATTATTGATCAACCGCCCATCATCATCCAAAGAAGATCTGAAAAAGAAGGTCTTAGAAATCCTGACCTTGATGACGAATCTATGGCATCAGATCCGCCACTCCCCCAAGGAGATAATCAGTTGGAGATGAGGACGACATGTTCGCAAATGAAGACATGTGCACTCGCATGGGCCCAGGACTCTCGGATCTCATGATGGAACTCAGAGATAATTCAGTCATGGATAGCGACATGATGCATGAAGACACGATACATGAGTTTCACACGAAATTTCCAGAGTTCCAATAAGTTTCGTCTAATAGCTCCAAGACAAAAATAATTGACGTCCCTGATATCGACAAGACCACTTTTGTAAAATTTCTACTTTCGCTACATGTTGTCACGTGGAAGGCTCAGAATTTCACTATATTTAAAGTTCTTCCGACTACCGTTGTCACGTGAAGGCTCGAAGGAATCAATAAAGTGAAGATGCCGCTCAAAATTGTAGGTTTTAGCACATGATCTACCATCTTTCGCCCGCCACGTCAATAAATTCCTGTAGCTTAAGTTGTCTTTAAATAGAGGGCTCTCCCAGGCTTCAAAGCACGCTTGTTCTGCATGCAAAAACTGTGTTTACCACTTTGACTTGTAAAAAGAGTGTTGTGAGTTCTGAGTGTTTATTTCTCAAGTGTTTACTGTACTCTAGGCACTAAACCTTTAGAGTTTACCTATACTCCAAGCACTAAACCTTTACCTATACTCCAAGCACTAAACCTTTAGAGTTTACCTGTACTCTAGGCACTAAACCTTTACCTATATGTATAATAGTAAATCATAAGTATTTTTGGGTCAAAAATAGTAAATCATAAGCTGAACCTCAGCTTTAGGTATTCTACATATTACTATAGCCCATAAACATGAGTTGGGGTGCTGTACCTATAGCATGTGTAAAGAAATCCAACTATTTACCTAAGTTGGATGTATGCATGACCTATAGTCCACAAGCATGCATTACCAACGTTTTATGGACGGATGGAAACATAAAACTATAGTTGCGGTGCTGCACTCATAGCATAGGTATACGAACTACTGCGTTGAAGGACAAAGTGTAGATTTTTTATTCAACGTAATGGTAAACAACTACAAATCAAATATGATTCAATGTAATTTCAAAATTTAATAGATAATCATACATAGAAATCCACAAATCTTTCCATGAAAGAACCAAGAAATCAGAGTAAATTTACTTGGAAGGAACATGAATTTTGGGAGGAAATGTGATTTCTGCTATTTGTCAATCTATCTCATGCAGTTGCCATTTCTATATAATGGCAGGAATTGTAATTACATCCAAATTGGTGGATATACTGTTGGCTTAGGTGGCTACACGCCTAGTCTTGTGGACTGGAATTAAGAGGTAATAACTCGTGTCCTGTATTCATAACATATTTGTGAAAATGGACCTACATCTAAGAGCCTCTATATTTTAAGGTATCTAAGCATATCTTAGTCTTTCAAATCTTATAATAATAATTTGGGGTGGCTGATACATGTCTAGAAATGATTGGACATAACAACATGGGAAAAACCTGTATGTGGAGTTTTGTCCTGTGAAGTTTTGACAAATGAATCAAATTTTATTTGGGGGAATAGCTAAAGCTAAAGTTATGGAGTCGTGATGAGCTATATGTAGTGATATAATTACTTTATGTTAAAGAAAAGTTTGTAAGAGTCATTAGGAAAACAAATAGTCTTTGAACTATTATCAGAGAAAAGAAAGTTTGGGGATTATAGAATTCAATAAATGAATTTAAGAACCAAAGTGAAACTCGGGTAATAATTCAGAGGTTATTTCTACAGTTAACCAAAAGTTTCTATTTCATTTTTTGAATCTTATCCAAAAACTATTTTCATTTTTGCATGATTGAGTTGAAGTGTGAAATTAAATTGTTGAATTGTTGAATTGTTCAGTTGAATTGTTGAGTTTAATTTCTTGCTTTTTTAGTTGAATTGAATTTTATGCCTATGTTCTATTTTTTGGCCGTTTAGTTGATTATGTTTACATTGTTTAGGGTGTTTATTAAATCTGTTTTTTAGTTAAATAATAATTTATTAATATGTCTCTATGTTGTTGTGTTGTGTTGTGTTTTGTTTTAAATAGATGGAGTCTAGCCAATCTAACACACCTAGTGCCTCTAATCCCCAAATAGAAACCGAAACACCCGAAACACAACCTCCAACTCAAACACCTCCCACACAAGGTGTGAGAAATAAGAGGAAAGCCCCAAAATCCATTGTGTGGTTACATTGCACAAAACAAATAAAGAAGGATGGTAGTGGGGTAGAGAATATTATAAGGGTTTGCAATTATTGCAAATTGGAGATGCCGGCGGACCCTAGAAAAAATGGGACAACGGGTTTAAAAAATCACATAGAGAGGAGATGCAAGCTCTCTCCCTCTCTATCAACAAGGTGATGCAACTCAACCTTCATTGACTACGGATTCAATGGGTAGTGGATTGGTCCCTTACATATTCAATCAAAAAAAGAGTGAGTTAACCATTGTGAGGTTCATCATTAAGGATGAGAATCCTTTTAGACTCGTTGAGGGCTCGGGTTTTAAGGAAATGATGTATGAGATGCAACCTCGGTTGAAGATACCAAGTAGGAAGAAGATTTCTGAGGGGGTGTGGGAGTTATACATGGTTGAAAAGGCAAAGATAAAGAGTGTGATTGGTGACCGAAGAGTTAGTATCACAACCGATACTTGGACATCGATCCAAAACATAAATTACATGGTTGTGACTATCCACTTCATGGATAGTGATTGGAACTTGCATAAAAGAATAATCAGCTTCGCAAAAATACTAGTCACAAGGGCATTGACATTGGGAAAACCCTAGATGCATGTTTGATGGATTGGGGTATACACAAGCTATTCACAATTACCGTTGATAAAGGCAATGAACACCTTAATGTTAAATGAGAAGTACTTGGACTTGAGGTGTACTTGTCACATTCTTAACTTAATTGTTAAGAATGGGTTGAAGGAGCTTAGTGTCTCAATTGAGGGTATAAGAAATTGTGTGAAGTTTATTCACTCTTTTGCGGCGAGGTTGGATAAGTTTAGAGAGTTTGACATTGCATGTCGGTTGGACAAGATGACAAATGTGTCAATGGATGTGCCTACTAGGTGGAATGCAACCTATAAAATGCTTGAAGGTGCATTCAAGTATAGGCAAGTCTATAATAGGATGGCATATAGTTGTGAAGTGTTTCAAGCGTACTTTCTAGAGGAAGAAAAGGTTAAGAAAGTGATGGTTAAGAGAGTGGGACCTCCAAAAGATGATGATTGGGAGAAGGCATTAGCTTTTGTGCATTTTCTCAAAAAGTTTTATGATGCTACATTGAAGCTGAGTGCAACCAAAACTTGTACATCCACAATAATTTTTCTAGAATTGGTTGGGTTACAAGTTCAAATAGAAACAAAAATGAAGGATTCTAGAAATCCTACTATTCAACGTGTAGCATCTTCAATGAAGTTGAAATTTGACAAATATTGGGGAGCTTTGAGGTTGCGAATAAGCTTATATTTTTGGCCAATGTGCTAGACCCAAGGATGAAGCTTCAAATGCTCCAAATAAGCTTTGGCAATCTTGGGGTGGATGATAAAAAGCAAGATGAGATTGTTAAGGAGGTTGTAAAGTGTTTGAATGAATTGTATAAAGAGTATAAAGGGGTTGCAGGTGGTGTTGTGAGCCAAATTGATGAGGATGAGGTTGATGAGGTTGCACAAATTGATGGTGATGATGTTGATCCCACATTTCAACTAATTCAACAACTTGTGCAAAGAAGGAAGGATGAGCAATCCGTTGAGATATCCAATGAAGTGGATAAGTACTTGACGGATCCTTTTGAGAGCCCTTTGAGCAAACAATTCAATCTTTTGAATTGGTGGAAAGACAACCAAACAAGATATCCGATTCTTTCACAAGTTGCCAATGATATCTTTGCAATTCCAAGTTCTACAGTTGCTAGTGAAAATGCTTTTAGCCTAGGCAAGAGGATTGTGGATCCTTTTAGAAGCTCACTACATCCTAAAATGGTAGAGGCATTAGTGTGTACTTGTGATTGGCTTAGGGCTGAAGAATTTTCATTTTACAAGGAACCCTCGGATGATGACCTTGAATTCTACAAGCATTGTGAATAGTTTACAACCTGTAAGTAATTAGTTTATTATTTTCATGTTCTTTATGTTTCTTCTTATAATTATAACGTACTAAAATTTTGTTTTATTTGTAGTTGGCATTGGTGCCCATACATCACAAGTTACACAACCGGGTTCACCACCACCACCACCAACAGTTAGAGAGTTCTCTATGTTTTGTAACTTTAATTAAATTTGAATTGATTTTCCCTTTTGGTTTGTAACTTTAATCAAATTTTCATTGCATTTTTTATTTTTCAGTTGGGTTGTAACTTTAATTAAATTTGCACATTACATTTTGCATTTTTCTTTTGGGCTGTAACTTGTAACTAAATTTTAAGTTTATTTTGTTGGGTTTAAATTTGTTTATTTGTGTTGTGAAAAGGGTTCAAAATTTTAACATTATGAAAATGATTGAATTATTTGTGTTGTCAAAAGGCTTCAAAATAAGCTTCAAAACAGGGCCTACAATGTTCTTCTTCTTCTTTTTTTTTTTAAAAAAAAAATACAGAAATAGACCTAAAATTTTCAAATTTTAGTCCCAAAACATGAATCTCGGGTTGAACCCCAATTTGCGGTAACCGTCCGAGATTGCGGTTTAACCGAGATGCGGTTAACCGTAATCTTGCAAGCAGTTGCGGTATCGATTTTAAGCAAACCGTAAACTCTCGGGTGGTTTGCCGTTTGAGCCATTTTTGCGGTTACCGAACCACAAACAGCCCTAGCATATACTCAATCTTCAAACTTTCCATATAAAAGAATATAAAAAACTTAGGGTCCGTTTGGTATCCTACTTGGATCCAATTTTATAAACTCAAAAACAAATTTTAAGTCCAAAGCTACAAAAACCTGTCTGGTAGGCCCATTTTTAAAAACCTAAACCCAAAATAAACTCACAAACACCCATATTATTGAAAACAAAAAAAGTAAGGTTTTAGAGTTTTTTTCACACACACATACACACACACTCTCTCTCTCTCTCTCTCTCTCTCTCTCTCTCTATTTCGCAGGTCTTCCAGATCTTTCTCTCCATCCTCCCTCTCGTCTCTCTCTATTTCGCAGTCTCCCAGATCTCTCTCCATCCTCCCTCTCTCCTCCCTCCTTCCCTCTCTCTCTCTCTCTCTCTCTCTCTCTCTCTCTCTCTCTCTCTCTCTCTCTCTCTCGCAAGTCTTCCAAATCATTCTCTCCATCCTCCCTCTCATATCTCTCTGTTTCGCAGGTCTCCCAGATCTCTCTCTCTCCATCCTCCCTTTCTCCTCCCTCCCTCCCTCCCTCCCTCCCTCTCTCTCTCTCTCTCTCTCTCTTTTTTGAGTAGGATACATAACAAGCCCTTAACAATTCCTCAAAGTGCATATTATTAGTTAACACAAAAATGTTACCTGATTTGAGTAAATTCACAATATAGTAGCCAAATCAAATCAAAGTGGTTGCATTCACAGTTAGATTCAGACAAATAAGAAAAATTAGGCCCACCAGAAGTGCTGCCCTTGCTTTTTCAAGATCAATCTACTTGTGGCATATTACAAGCTCTGGGATGCTCTTCAATCCTATCTTTTGAAGTCCAAAGAACCGCCCCTTTTGTAAATTCTGTATATACAGAATTGACTACTTTAATTTGGGGAAGTAAACAAACTAAAGCCACAATTACGAGATAAAATTAGAAGATAGCTAAACATTATGTTGCATGGACACGGACACGGGGGCACGGAAACGCAATACAGCGATACGGAAAATCTCAAAAAATTAGGACACGGACACGGCTAGGACACGACAATTAAAATAATAATAAATTCTAATATACCTACAAGTTATATATATTTAAAAATAATAATTCATCCATTACTCAATACTTTAATGTCATAATACCGTAAAACAAAACAAAGTACTCATCTTCATCATCCATACATAATACACAACAAAATATAACATAAATGATGTAAACTCTCAATCATCTTCATGCATCTGTGTCTTCATTGTTGTTGTTGCTATTAGAAAAAAGGAAAAAGAAAAAAGAAAAAAAATACTTTTTAAATTTACATTGTTAGCCCTTTTTTTAAAAAAATATTTCAAATATGTCTACAAATGTTTCAATAATTATGTTTTGACCCCAGTTTTTATTTTAAAATTTTCAAATGGATCCCTACCGTGTCTTGACTTCCGTTGACCCGTGTCCAAAAGTATCTTGACTGTGTCTTGACCGTTGCCCCGTGTCCAAGCCGTGTCCGAGGTGTGTCCCCGTGTCTGACACTCCGACACTTCGGTTCGATGGAGTGTCCATGCTACATAGGCTAAACAGACTACCGATTTTTCTTTCCTTATTTCTTTCTTTTTAATTTTGCCTTGTTTTAGCTAAGCACTAATCACGGATTTTAAAGAGGAGTTTGGTAGGCTGAAAAGCCTAGTCAAAGGCCAAATGTTTATAGAGTGTTCATGTGGTGAATGTTTGAAATGATTGGCAGCAATCACATGAGCTTAAGGTGAATAACTTCGCTTATTGTGAGATTTCCAATAGCTGAAGATAAAGTTCCAAATAGAGATTGGCTTGGAGCCCCCATAGAAAACCAAGAAACAAAAGGCCATGTCTGCTTAGTAGGACTGGGCACGGTACGGTACGGCCCGGTATTGGGCTGATACCGGTACCGGTACCGGAAGTATAAAACGGTATGAAACGGTACAATTTTAGTGTGTTTCAAAATTGATACCGTACCATACCGGAACTGTTTGGTTCCGGTATGAAACGGTACCAATTCGGTACCATACTGAAACCTGTAAACTGAATTACAAAGAAAGCTGTTTGATGCATTTGCCTTATAAAATTTGGTACCAATGGAGAAGAGAAACCTGGAACATTTTGGTACCAAACTGAATTACAAAGTTTACAAACCCAAAATGGTATTTGTTTGATGCGTTTGCCTTATAAAATTCATGAAAAGAAAGTGATAATAAACCCAAATGCACATCAACAAATTCATGCCTTATGGCTTACAAACCCAAATGTCAAATGGTTCAAATTCATGCCTTATGGCTTACAAAACATACCCAAATGCCAAATGGTTCAAATTCATGCCTTATGGCTTACAAAACATACCCAAATGCCAAATGGTTCAAATTCATGCCTCATGGAAAATGCCAAATGGTTACCAAACAAACCCAAGCTTCATTTGTAGCTTCAATTCAAGTAGAAAGTTATGGAATCCAAGCTTCAATTCAAGTAGACTTATCATTTGCATATTCTCGCAAATTACCCAAACAACTATAACTATTAGAAAGAATTCAATGCAAACTAATACAAATTACAAACAGTATTTAAAATAATTTACTCCGATTCAATGGTTTCATAAAATTCAAATTCTTCAATCAAAGGTGCATCTTCTAAGCTTGAAATTTCATCCCCTCTCAACCAATTTTGCATGCATATCAAAGCCTCCACTGATCTAGGAGTTAATGAACTCCTAAATGCATCTATAACTCGCCACCAGTGCTAAAACAACTTTCAAAAGCCACTGTGGAAGTTTGAATTGAAAGGACATCCTTCGCAATTGCTGCTAAGACAGGATACTTTGGCCCATTGAGTTTCCACCACATCAATATGTCAAAAAATGCATCTTTGGAAACAAAAGCCAAAGGATCCGCCAAGTAAGAATCAACTTCATGTGACACCACATCTTCATTACTCTCTTCCACCTCCCTAATCCAATCATCTAAAAATCATCACCAAAGAACACGCTCTTCAAGCATAATATTACTACCACTTGCAGATCCTACATTTTCTCGTCGTAGCATTCTGTCTCATGTGAATGCCACCATCTACATTTGGTACATAGTCATCATAGAGGGCCATTAACACACCTTTCACTTCTCTTGTCTTCATTTGCACATCATCCTCATCAAATTTTTCCTTTCTATATAGATGGGTGATATGCCTCAACTTGAACCTTGGATCCAAAACAAGTGCAATCAACACCAATATGTTCAAATCTTGATATTTGACAAAATGCTTATTGTATTTTGTTCTCATAGCTCCAACCATGTCATTCAACACTTTCTCTGCATCTGAACCAGTGGCAAATTCAGGTGCCACAAACAACTTGTCAATCTCTTTTCCCATGGCAATAACTGCGTGAAATGTTTTATGAACCGTGGGATGCAAAGATGCACTCACCTTTAAGGTGACCTCATAAAACACCTTCAAAAACCTCACAAACACTGTTGCATTGTCCCAATCAACATCAGTTGGTGGTCCAACCCGAGATTGCCTACTATTTTTCTAAACTACACCATCCTCATCAACCTCCTCATCTGGTTCTTTGAAATAAGCCATGAATGGGCTGTTCAAATCCTCTGCCATTCTAGTAAAAGCCTTCTTAAATTTCAAGGCTGCATCCAACATCATGTATGTTGAATTCCATCTTATGGGGACATCCATGCATACAAGACCTTTGCATGTTAGTTTCTCCTTCTCAATAGAGGTTTTAAAATAATCCAATCTCTGTGGAGATGACCGAACATACCTCACAGCATTCCTAATTGCCAAAACTGATTTTTGCAACTTCCTCAACCCACTAGACACAATTAAATTAGTGATGTGAGCACAACATCTCATATGTAAGTACTTCCCACTCAAAACAGGTTGTGAATTGTTGTCTTTGTTCATTTTATATCTCACCCAATCAATTGCCACTTTATTTGCAGAGGCATTGTCCACAGTGATGGTTAAAACCTTCTCTATACCCCACTGTAACAAACAACTCTCAATGAGGTCTCTTATGGTGTTGCCTTGGTGATTAGGAATAACACAAAAGTTTAAAACCCTTTTGTGTATCTTCCAATCACTATCTATAAAGTGAGCAGTGAGCACCATGTAATTGGTGTTTTGGACACTTGTCCAAGTGTCAGTTGTGAGGTTGATCCTATGTGCAGTCAAATCTTTCTTCAGCTGTTCCTTTTGTGCATCATACATTTTAAGAAACTGCCTCACTGTTTTTCTCCTACTAGGCACTTCAAACATTGGACATGCAACACTACAAAACGTCCTAAAACCTTTCTTTTCTACGAAAGAAAATGGCAGCTCATCAAGCACAATCATTTCAACACATGCATCCATAACATCATTCTGCACAAACCCCCTAGCAACCAATTTGTTACCATGACCCCTATCACCAGTAATGATCTTTTGTGTTTTTGCCACTACAAGAAAATGGCTATTTGCGACAAATAATTGCGACAGGTGATGCGGCCCTCGCAAATACTTGTAATTTTACACATGGGTGATTGGCACAAAAGTAATTACGACACTTTAATAAGTAGCGTCGCACATCTCATCGCAAATAAGTTCGAATGAGTTAGATATATGACGCTACTTAATTGCTGTCGTATCTCTCCTGTGATTTAGGATAGAATACAAAGGGTTGAAATAAAATTTTAAGTAGTGCGCCTCAGTTTTTGTTTTCCCGCTGGTTCTAATAACCCTTACCCCCAAATCATTATCCTCCCCTCTTAGCCCTAAATGAATACACAAAACACAGCAACAATCGGTTGCTCTATCTCCCTCTCTCCCTCTCTCCCTCTCTCCTTCTCTATCTCTCTCTCTCTCTCTCTCTCTCTATTAGGGTTTTCTGATTTATTTTTCTTTTGATTTTTGGTACCAGATGAGCATGATAGATATGCTCTCCGAAGTCCTCTCAATATGCAAGAAATACAACAAGTACGATAAAGCAGCTCTCCAGGTTTTTTTAGTTTTTGTTTCCTCTTTCAGTTGATAATTGTGTTTGGTTGCCAAGAAAATGGGGGAAAAGTTTGAGTTTGTTGTGTTTGATTGAGTGTTGGAATATGCAGAAACAGAGAAAGCTTCGACGGAGAGTGATCGGGTTGTGGCTGTGGCAGCCAATGTGGAATTCCTCGGACCAAAGCTTAATTGATGGAGCCCTATGCCACAAATTGGCTCAGAGAAAGGTGAAATCAAGTATTCTGTTTGTTGGTTTTAAATTTTTTTGTTTAAGCTAACTTTTTATGAAAGCTGCGTGATTAAATATGATTTGGTGGGTCACATGTAATGAGTTCAATTCTGCAATTGAAGATGGGTAAGATTGAGATTGTGTGTACTGATAAAGTGTGTGATAATACCTCCAAATTGATGTATTTACTTAAGGGGTGGAATAGGATCTAAGAATTTCTTGGGACTTGGCATGCATTTGCTTCTCTTACTTGTTATGGGTTTGCTTCTACGAATTTATTGGGAGGTCTTTTATTCTGTCATATTTTACCAGCTCTGCATTCTTGGAGAAAATACAATGTTCTTAATGGGCTTCGTATCATCCCTTTTTTTTTTTGTGTTAATTCCTTCTAGGATATGCTACCATTTCTGATCTCCTATTCATGTTAATTCCTTCATATCACTACCTGTCTTTTAGAGTTTTATTAAATCTGCTCAATTCTCTTTCATTTTTCATATATCTTCCATGGTTTATAGATTAGCTTGAGAGGTCAATTAATTTTTAGTTATGCAGTCCAAACAAATACTTGGGTACTTCAATTTATAGATGCAATTTATAAATGCTTGCTGGATTTTAATGATTAGCTGCTCTGATATTCCATACTTGTGTTATTTTTTCATCCAATTCTCATATTATATGTTTCATTGCAGATTTTTTGGTTCCTTTGGATAACTACATTTCCAGGGGGACCTGCAAACTTTCTCAGTAGTAAAGAAACAGACTACCAGCAAAGCCTGTTGTTTTGTCAGAACCAGAAAAAGCCTTTGGAATATGATTGCAGCTGTAAGTTCCTTTATGTTACCAAGTTCATATATTATTATTAGACTGAACAATACATATAGGAAGTGTCTTGTAGCCTTGTTTTCTCTATTGTGTTAGCAACTGTCTTCTTGAATGGAACAATTAACGAAATATAAGTGAATACGATTAGTCAATGATACCATTCCATTGCTTTAGTGAATTGCTTGGGTTAATATTATCATTAAAGTGGATGCTACCAATTGAAGTAGATACTACCAATTATCCTAGAAACAACTTTCTCATTAATTGAATATTGGCATTGTGAAATTCTCGCTGCAATTTTAAAAGGAGAAAAGGAGAATTGGTTTGGGTTGGAAGGCCAATTAATTATTGACAAACCTTTTTTCAATTAAGGCCCAGACCCCAACCATGCTTAACCCTCCATTTATTTTGGACTTTTTCAATGTAGATGTGCTGCTTGTATCTCCTCTGATATCTATGTTCACTTGTTGTTTTTTACGTCCAACAGCTTCGGTCTTTGCCCTCCCTTCCTCATCTCTTGTGTACTTGCTTCAGAAATTGAGAAAAAGAAAGAACAAAGCACCTGAACAAATTCTATGCTTTGCTTAAATTATGTTTAAATTTGGGAGGTGATGAGGTCTATTGGCTGTTTTTTTAAAGTTAGAGGGCAATTCAATCAATTTGGCATCATGGGTCTAAGTTGCTGTTTTTTACCTTGACATGGGCTATAGAAACATGAAATAGGTTAGTCTTCTCAAAGTCTGGACTATATTGCTCTACTATGATGCTTTCTCTGGATTCACAATTTCATTTTCTTTTCTTTTCATTTTTGTGATTTATCTACTAATTGTTGTTTTTACCAACTGAGGTAATTAAGGCTATTGACATACTTGGGTTTGAGATATGTATTTAGAGATTCTGATCTTGATGACTAATTCAGGGAGTAGAAATTCAGGTTGGTTTAGTTGTTAACTATCAGAAGGCCACTTCTTAATATTTATGTAATTTTTTTCTTCACATTCTTTAATGTTTTAAGCTCTTTTTCAGTGCAGACTGTGCAGTGACTATTCTCATCCTTAATTTTGTTTCAGGCATCTCTTATAATGTGGTAAGACACTTGATTGATAGATAAATGTGCTTGACTTTTTAAAGCCTCTCTGTTTGATTAGCTAATTGGTTTTGCTAAGAACATTACATGCGGCATAGTCTTGGAAGCACTTGACATGCATTCTAGAAATAAAAATCTTATGAATAAAATTAAGATATATATATATTCATTTTATTGATGGTTGTGCAACTTTTTTACAGGTTGGGGTGAAGAGTTTGGCAAAGTACAAGATGATGATAATTCTTTCACCACTAGACAATTTTGAACTCCATTAGTTTAGGTACTTCACTTGAGAGATTCTATAATTATTGGTTTGTTTGATGAATGTATTGAAAAATACATTCAAGTACATGAATGAAGCTTGTTTTCCCTTTGATCAATATGTAACACCATTGAGAATACGTTTTATAGTCAATTTCAATTTAAAATCATAGTTTATATGTTGATTAAAATTGGCATTTAGTAGCATTGCAAAATATTAAATTATAAATTTTTTCTACAAAAAAAAAAAAAAAAAAAACCTTCACATGCTTATTGCAACGGAAAATATAGTGGTCGCAATAATCATATTTGCGACATGAGCTCGCGTAGTAAATATTGTCGTAAAAGGCCAGTTTAAATCTAACACCCAATTGATTGCGACAGTACCTTATTGTCGCAAGGCTGACGCAAATAGTTATTACGACGGCTCCAAAGCATCGTGAAAAAGCCCAAAACATTTGCGACGTGTTAAAAAAAGTCACAATGCCGTCGCAAATGGTCATTTACGACGCTTTTTTACGCTTTTGCGATTTAATGTTTAGTGTCGCCAAAGGCCTTTTTTCGTAGTGTGCTTGGTTAGGTGGGTCGTATTTGCATAATTTTCTAATGTGTGTAATCATTCCCGAAGTCCCATTTTTCCCACTATCACATGCATAATCTCCAAGACCAACTTTAGATTTAGGACAATAATTGCATTTAGCTCTTTTATTCACAACTTCTACATCTACCATCTTCCTGTGGCCTCATCCCTTCTTTTGACAAGTGTTTTTAGAGAGGCTCACCAAATGTTCACCCGAACCAAAATAATGAATTTTTTTGCCAATCGAAAAGAAAGTCTAGGACAAAGGTAGGGTTTCGGTGGGTGGATTGGGGCTTTTGCCAGAGAAGAAATTATGGAAAAACTCGTAACCTCGAAACATCCGTCGTATCAAAACCCTTGAGTTCCTCTCCATTTTCATGACGTCTCTCTCAATTCCATTTTTCTTCTTCCTTTCTCGTTTTTTGGTTCTCGCCTCTATTTTTCTTTTCTTTTGGATTAGCCCACAACAACACTATGAGAGAAAAGATAGTCAGAGTAAGATTAGACATTGAAAATACCCAAGAAATTGAAACTTAACTGGAATTATCCAAGAAATTGAATCTAACCTGAACCAACATTTTAGGACGCCGACGAGGAAGAGAACGCCGACATGAGGAGAATGCCGACACAAGGAGGACGACTTGTATTTTGTGTATGAATGACATAGTAAATATTGTTGTGTGTAAAAGATGCAGTGTTTTTGGATGTCATATTGTTTGGTTTTATGAATGTTTGGCTTTGGTTCTCTAAAGTTTGGAGGGTATACAAATGCAGGCATTATCCTCGATGACCTGAGGATGAAAGGGGCATAGCGACTTCCCTGGGTTTCGATTCGCTAAAACTCCAATGGAGTTCCGCGGATAGACTTTACCAACACCCTATGCGTAAGGTATACACTATAGTCGACGATGTGTAACCGGTTGAAATGGACACTCTCGCTATCGTACTAGCTAAGTTGGTTATATTTTATTTTTGGTAGGGGTAGTTGGCCTATAGGGATTGGTCGTAAGACAAGCATATTTGGGCCCGGAAAACGTTTGTTAAAGTTGTGTGAGCATATCAACTATTTTGGATTCACAATAAATTAATGGATACAGTTTGTGTTTGTGCATATTCTTTCACTGATTTCTATATCCAATCAAGAGCGCAATATATTATTATTATTTTCATTATTTAGTTTTAAACCTGACCGGGAGCCTCCTACGGGGCAGATGAATGTATGTGATGCTTACCCCTACTTTTGTTGTAGATTCCATTCGTGGGTGACATCTTGGTGTGACTTCCTCACTTGAAAACTACTGGTTCGTGTCTCATGTCGTTTGTCAAGTTGTGAACGAATATTCCTCACAACTGATCATATTTCACTTAATCTATGAATTATAAATTATGGATGGTTGGTATATTTTCATTATTGGATTGTAAAATAACTTTTGGGGTTGTTGGTACTATTTCATGATCTCTGGGGTTGGTTTAACTCTCAAAGAAATATTGTGTATAATATTTTATTTACTTTTCTACTGTAGTTAAAAACTCTTAAATAAAAGGGCTCATCGTATTTCAAGAATTCTGGGAGTATAAAACTTGGGATTTAGGTGTTAAATTTTCGGGATCCTCGAGGTACGTACTGCTGTCACGTGTCCTGATTTTGGGGGCGTGACAATGAACATCTCATCTCTTTCTTGAATATGTATTTAGAGAGTCATTGGTGCATATTTTCATAAACCTAAAAAGACTGGGACCTAAGGAGACTTGCTTGAATCTCTAGCTATTTTATGCTTCCACTTTTATTTTGATTACATATTAGATATGTCATGCTAGGTGATTTATTCTCTCCTAGTTTGGTTGGAGTTTTTGAGCAATCTCTACACCACACCCTTCCCAAAATACTCCCTTCAAGTGGTATCTAGAGCTAAGGTTTATGAAAAGGTGCACCTTTTGAGTTTTAGAATGCATATGGCGTAGTTTCATGGTTATAAGTGTTATAACACGTCTTACCTTTCATGTTTGTTCATGTGTATAGATGATAAACTTGGAATTTTGGATGTTACATGAAAGAAGTTTTTTCAAAAATGGCAATAGGGTTGGCGGCATAGGGATGGTTTTGAGCCTTTTGTGATGCTCATGTGTATGTGATATACATTGTTGTGTTGGTCTTAAAATTCTAAACACAAATATGATTTTTCCAAGATTTTAGGATTTTATATGATTTTATAAAAGGTTATAAAAGAATAAGAATGTTATTGGTGTTCTTGAGATTTTCATGAAATGTTCTTGTTGATCCCTAGAGAATGTTGTTTTTGATTCATGAAATTATATGTGATATGATTGTTACATGTTAGTCAAAAACATTGTACTTGTGTCTCCCATAGCTATTTCATCTTTTGAAATAGGCCAATGAGATAGAAGATGCTTTATGGGTACAATTGGGAATGTCATAACAAGTGGGACCACACACACACACACCCTCCTCACCCTTAAATTTTCGGCAGCCACTATGTAGAGACCCATCTTCATGCAATTTAAGAAAAATGTTGGGTCCAAATTTAAAATATGATATTTTCGGTTTTGACCCATAACTCTTAAAAATATGATATTTTCATTTCTTGTGTGTTGGTTTGGTTTTTATGACTAGTCATAGTATATATGTTATCTCTGAAATGCTGATGAATGTTCACACAGCCTTCACCCTAGTTGGTTATAGCACAGACGATGCCTAGATTGTTTTGTCCTTCTGAGTGCTTAGGTTGTCATCTTCTATGGTTGCAAGGGTTTGAGAATTGATTGTTGAATGGATATGTCTTTTGTTGTGCGTTCTTAGATCAACTAGTCATATAATTCCTGTGATTATTACTTTGTTGGTCTAATTTGTGGTCTGCTAGATTAGCATTTAATTTTACCCCTTCCACCTAAGTGCCAATTTCACAAACAATCAATGTTTTAAGTCTTCATTCAAAGATCATAAAATTTTGAAAATTTGAAAAGCATTCAGACATCTAGTTGTGATCAACAAAATTGATAAACGCAGTATTTCAAGAATACATTTAAATGACTCGATAAATAATTTTGAGTTTTTTTTTTTTTTTGTTGCAGAGAGATCTTTATGGACAGTTTGAACCATTAAAATAAAACATGGAAAGAGCCCTACGAGGATGTTCCCAAATAAAGTTAGTTGAGGAATAAGTATATATAGCACACTCGCATTCACCACACACACAAAGCACACGCAAACAGAGCACGCACACTCGCTCACTTAAACATATACACTGAACTTAAGTTGAGATATCCCCCAAATTACACTTTTAAGAGACTGTTGATGGAAATTGCATTGTATAAGGTAATAGTCTAAAGGATTCCAAGTCCAAAAGCGTAAAATATTACAATAAATATGTTCTTCACAGTAACTTGGAAGACATTAGTGGTAGTCTTTCCTCCTCTGGGGTTTCTCCCATATGGTTTTTTTAGGAAGGTTTTATAGAAAAGTTGATAGAGGTCCAAAAATCCAACCAATAGTTGGATCTAGTCCTCAATTATTGTTTGTTGATACAAGTCCTTTGACTAGTTTGTCACGTAGATTACATTATATTTTTTGTTTATATTATATACTTATTATCTAAAACGGGTAAGATGAGATTTTGCATAATTCATTGTTTGTTTCTTTTTTAGTTTTTCCATTCAATTAATTGCATTCATCAATTCTATTATCATTTTTAATTAAGAGGATGCCTATATTAATGTTTTTTCTTTCTTTTAGCCCAAAAAATCGCTCGTTTTCTTTATTATTGTTTACTACCTTTTATAAGGTATAATGAAGCAACACAAAAAAGGTATATTAAAAATAACGAAATACCTATATGTGACATAGATTATATATTATCTCATATTTACCTAATATTTATATACATAATCTCATATTTACCTAGTAATTAGGTACATAATCTCCTATTTACCTAATAACCAGTACAATATGTATACACATATATTAATATAAAGCACATTAGCTCATATTACCTATATATATATCAGGTACATAAAAACGTCATCAATAGTTCTCTTGTTTTTTTTTTTTTTTTTTATCAACTTTTTTAATTGTTGTTATGCTTAAACACCACGAATCAACTTGATAAGTATTAAACATATTGCGTTTTCAATATGTGGGTGTTTACCTAATGCATGGATACATATAGTTTCATGTGGGTGCTTGCCTCATCGATTAGTATAATATGTAGATCTTTGCTTTTATTGATTAAATTGTATTTTATCCATATATTAGGTAAATATTCACATGGAAATAATTAAAATTTTAAATTATGAAATTCAATTACAATGAAATAATACATTAAATTTGGATTTTCAATGTGTTTTCTTTATTTACCTTAAAGGTAAAATCGACACAACTAAAAAAGTAATAAAAGTCAAAAGACTTGCATCTAAAACCAAAATGGTAAGGACTAAACCCAATGACAGCTAATCGTTTTGGACGTAGATTTAAGAAGCCCAAGGTTTTGAGGAGGCCACTCTGTTCATGCTGGTCTTTTTGTATGGATTATTGGATTATGAATGGAATCTCTTTTCCTCTCAAAAAAAGAAGAGCTTGTGTTACTATCCATACAAGAACTGGTTGATATAGAAGAAACATCCCACGACGCGGATATTTGGCTTTGATCATATTCAACCTTTTCAAAATTTTGTTGGACATCAAAAGCTTTAACTGACAATTGAATTCCCTCCAACTCTACTGCCACTTCTTTCATAGTAGGACGCTTTCTTCCATTCAAATTTAAGCATTTTTTTGCAAGATTAGCAACGGCCACAATCTCGTCTTTTCCACCATCCTTCATAACTTCAACATCAAGAATAGAAAGCAAACTATTTTCCTCCATGGATAGAAGGAAATAAGTTGCTAGGCTTCTGCTTTCTGGTGACCTCATGAATGAAACAGGTTTTTGTCCGGTCAAGAGCTCCGCAAGGACGACTCCAAAGCTATAAACATCACTCTTCTCCGTAAATTGGCTAGATTGGAAGTATTCTGGGTCCAAATAACCAAATGTTCCACGTACTAGTGTTGTAAGGTGCGTTTGGTCAATGGAAATTGATCTTGAAGTCCCAAAGTCTGCTACTTTGGCTCTGTATTTTTCATCCAAGAGTATGTTAGAAGACTTGACGTCCCGGTGGTAAATTGGAAAGGAAGCTGCAGAATGTAAATAGGAAAGTGCTCCTGCAACTTCGATTGAAACTCGTAATCTCGTTTCCCAGGTAAGAGGGAACTCCTCAGTGTGGTGATGAATATATTGAAAAAGTGTTCCATTGGGTATAAATTCATAAACCAAAAGGGGAACTTCGGTCTCCAAACAACAACCCAAAAGCTTAACCACATTCCTGTGAGAAACTTGTGAGAGAATGACAATTTCATTAATGAACTGTCCAACTTCGCCTCCATCAACTATTTTAGACTTCTTGACAGCAACAATTCTTCCATCAACCAACATTCCTTTATAAACTGTACCTTGGCCTCCCTGACCAATAATTCTGTCTGCACTAAAATGGTATGTGGCTTTCTCCAGCTCCTTGCAATTGAACAACTTAACCTTCTCAACATTGACTTCACCAGAAGATAGCTGTTGCTCCAACATTAAACCACCATTTTGTCTAAAGAACTTCTCTTTGCGTTTCATATCTTTCCTTTTCTTTATGACTTTGTGCGCCCACCATGTGCCAGTTATCAGAAACAACAGTCCAAGAACACTGCTGGGAACTGTATAGTTCAATCAAACAAGAAAGGATACATAACTTTGTCAAGAAAATGTTGTATATATATATTCTCTAGTCCGGACATCCAGATAGTTCATAATATGCGGATGATTTTTTTAGGCATCTTTTTTGCATCTAACAACTACTTTCAGATAAATCAAAGCTAATTGCATTAAGTTGAAACAAGAAACGTACAAAAATTGAACATTGCAAAGGTGTTGTGATGCATATTTCAACTGGCTGTCAACAAAAGGCCAAAACAAAGGGATCACCAATTGATTGGTTGACAAAACTTATAGAAACGGTGAGAAAGTGGTGAAAATGTGCTTACACTTCCTATTACAGTGTATGAAAAATGTGAGAAAGTTTCTTTGAATTGATTTGTTTAGCACAAGAAGAATGTAAAACAACACAATCCGAATATTAAAACACATATGGATATCAGCATAAGAGAAATATTATATATATTCTCTAATATGAACGGACTACTTTTTTTTAAAGTCCGGACTACTTTTTTTTCTAAAGTCCTTAGTTTTTCTAAAGTCAGGACTACTTTTTTTTTTTTGGTAGAATGGAAATATACAAGGGACTACTTTTCTTGGTATTGGTAGAATGGAAATCATGTTCTGCCACTACTAAAAGTCAAAAATGACCTCCAGATTGGGCTTTTTCTTCATTGTATATGAATGGCACCCTTCATATACAATATATGTATTTTTTTTCAACTTAGTCATCAATAATCAAAGGATTAGTGCAGGGGCATACCTATAATGGCTAGAGTAACCCGTGATGGTCGTTGATCTTGACACATAAACGTCCCAGGATAATTGTTGCAAATGCCGGAAACACATCTATTGGGTTGGTCTGGATCCTGACATTCATCGATGTCTGATTTTTAATTGACAAATCGAAAGTAAACTTTCGTCAGATGGTTATAAGAAAATATAAAAAATGATGAGTTATTTTTACAATTGCACTCATCATTTTGCCATGCAAAGGGTTGCCAGGAGAAATTATAGAGTCGAGAAAGTATTAAGAAATCAGTAAAAGGGAAAAAATTCATGAAAAAAAAAAAAACTAAAAGACTTTTGAAGCTTGGACAATGGTAGCTAGAAGTTTACCTTGACATCCATGAACAAGATAAGGGTTTCCAAGGTAGCCCTTTGAGCAGAAACATTGGCTGCTGCTGCAATCCATGCTTTTATCTTCTCTCCAATTGTTTGTTCCATATATATCGAACTTGGTATAATTTTTATCAAATACGTGCCATTCCAGCACCATAGAAACGTAGTCCATTTCACCAATGGCAGAAACATTTGTTGAGTTTGATGTAAACCAATCGTGGTCCGCAAGGAAGGCATACTTGCATGCCTTTCTGTCAGCGTTTGATACTTCTCCAAAACTAGTATTGAAGGACCTGAGATATGGAGTAATGGTGGTCTGGCAGCAATTCATCCCGATGCAGGCTTTCGTTCGTAGATAGCTAGTATTTGTATCATCACATATGGACAAGCAGCCAGCAATTGTTGAACCATCTAAGGATGTCATCAAGGCGATTCCTCCACAGCTCAATGAAGTAAATCTGTTTTTCTGGGAGAACACAAACGGAGTTCCTTCCAAGTTAGGCGTCTGGCGGCCTGCTGGCTTGTTACTGCAATTAGAGAAGGTAATAGGGCTTGCCACCTTTAGCGTGCCTTCAACAGAAATGTTCAGCACCTCCAAACCAGTAACGTTCATGAAAGCTCTCGATGGGCTGGTTGAGTTGTCACACATTATTTGGAACCACTCATGAAGGTAGCAGCCGTCTTCAATTCCAAAAGGATATGGGATTTCAGTGACTGATCCGCATGACGATGAACAATTAGGCTTTGCCAAGGATGGTTCTTCTGATGCTACCGCACTCATATACCACAAGATCAGAGTAATTTGGACAATGTCCATTCTTCTGCTGCTTCTTCTTCCTCTCATTAGTTTCTTGACGATAAAAATTGCAAATTGAAAGAAAACAAAATGCAGGAAGAGGTAGTTCCTTTTATAGAAAATTTGAAATAAATTCAAATTCCCATTTAAGAATTGGGTTTAATTCTCCGATTTTGTGTTGTTAATTCAAGTCCTCAGACTTTTGTGTTAAGGTACAGTAAATGAGGAAAAAGATCTTCCACAGTTCCACTGTCCAATCTACAATACCACCTGTTGATAAAGTAGGAAGGAATTAATAATTGGATTTTGTGACGAGGGCTTTTGTTATCATTCGACTCGTGTAGAAAAGTATAGCTAATTGAGCAGCCAAACTTGACCAATACATATAAGACGATCATGGATAGGGCTGGATGGAAATGTTTTTTTTTTTCGTTTGTGGAAATTTCAAAAGCACGAGTTTTGAAATTTCAAATTTTCAAAAGCAAAACAAAAGGACATCTGCACTTAGTTCCTAGATTTTTGATGGATCGTGGAAGTACATTTGTCAATTAGATGTCCACTTGTCATGAAAAAATGGGAGGGGGGCCAACATTTTAGTGTCCATGATGTTTCTTTACCATACGGAACTTCAATAATTTTCTCTTCCAATTTCTAATAGACAAAATTCTGATCAATCTCTACATATTTCGTTCTATCATGCTGAATCTCATAGACTCCTTAGTAGGAAAACTTAGCTACCCCATAAGGCCTTTCAACCATAGCAATTCACAAATACCTTTCACCATAACTCGATACTCAGCATCTACACTAGACAAAGACACAACCTTCTGCTTTTACTCCTCCAAGTAACCAAATTTCCTCCTACAAATGTGAAATAACCATATATTGATCTTCTCCTATCCCCATTTTACGTGCCCATGCTTTAAGAACATCAAACCTTTTCCTGGTGCAGACTTCAAATACCTCAAAATCCTTACTACTGCATCCATATGTTGTACACTTGGATTATGCATGAACCTACTCACAACACCTCATACACAATATCAGGTCTAGTGTGAGACAAATAAATCAAAAGACCAACCAACCTTTGATATCGTCCCTTATCGCTTGAACTTGATCTAGATACTCCTCCAAGCCATGATTTTATTCTGTAGGAGTACCAATTGGTTCACATCCAAGCATACCTGTTTCCTTTAGAAAATTAATAACATATTTTCTTTGTGATAAGAAAATTCCTTGTTCAGAACATATTACTTCAATGCTCAAAAATATTTTAATCCACCAAGATCCTTCATATCGAACTCAAAAGCTAGATAACCTTTAGTTTGCCAATTTCATCAAGATCATCACCAGTCACGATCATATCATCCACATAAATAATAAGGGCTGTTAACTTACCATTCTCCCTCTTGAGAAATAAAGTATGATTAGCATTGCTCTGCTCATAACCATATTTTTTCATGGCAAGACGGAATCTCCCAAACCAAGCTCTCAGAGACTGCTTCAATCCATACAGTGCCTTCTTCAATTTACACACAACACCAGCATCATTAAGAGCACTATAACCTGGCGGCAATGACATGTAGACTTCCTCTTGTAAGTCTCCATGTAAAAAGGCATTTTTTACATCATATTGCTGCTATGGTCAGTTAAAGTTTGCAGCTAAAGATAATAAAACTAGAATGGTACTGATTTTAGCAACCGGTGCAAAGTCTCTTGATAATCAATGCCATAAGTTTGGGTAAAACCTCGGGCCACAAGTCTGGCTTTATACATGTCAATAGAACCATCCGATTTGTGTTTTAAGGTATAAACCCATCTGCAACCAACTGGTTTCTTCCTTTCTGGCAGTTGCACCAATTCTCATGTCTGATTTTTCTCAAGAGCTTGGATCTCTTTAGTCATAGCACTAGCCCATTTTGAATTAGATAATGCATCCTGTACTTTACTAGGAATAACCACCGTAGACATTTGATTTACAAATGTTTGACAAGCTTCAGATAATCTTTGAGTAGACATATAATGAGCAATAGGATACTTCACCTTTGTCGCAGGCTCTAGCGAATATCTATCTGGTGGCTTCCCATGAATACTCTTTGGTGGTAACTAATTCATAATAATTGTTAGTATTAATCAAAGATTCTATACTTAACTCAGGGATGTCAGCATGAGGAGAATTGGGACCTGGTACTGGAGAGGTAGTAGAGAGAGGGGCGATACTGATTGGTTCAGCTGCAGTAAGGACGGCGGTGATTGCTTCAGCTGCCAGAAGAACAGTACTGACTAGTTCAGCTACCGGAAGGGTAAAGGTGATGACTGGTTCAGCTGCACGTGCAATAGGTTCTGTACTAGCTGTCATGTCACGCATTGCTAGCCAATTAACCTCAATGTTATCCTGAAATATATCTCCATCCACTTCAACTTTTCAATACTACTCTCCTCGAGAAGAGGAGAAGAGGATACTAGATGAGCAAAATACATATCATGCTCAGTAAACGTAACATCCATAGTAACATAAAAACGCCGAGTAGGCAGATGAAAGCATCATTAACCCTTCTGATGAGGGTGAGAACCAATAAAAACAAGTTTCACATCACAAAGATCCAATTTCGTGCGTTGGTGTTTTTGCAACTACACATATAAGCAACGCTCCCAAAAACACAAGGTAGGAGAGTGAGATGAGAGGGGATAGAAACATAAGCCTTCAATTTAGCCAAGGGCGTCTTAAACTGCAAGACACTAGTAGGAACACGATTAAGAAGGTATATCACAGAGGTGATCGCTTCTTCCCAGTAATCTCGTTGTGGCATGTGAGCACCATTTTCATGAAAATAACTTTGTAGGACTTGATTAACATATTCACCACCATTATCATAACGAAGCACCTTTAAAGTAGCAGAAAACTGAGTTTGAATCATCTTGTGAAAAATCCAAAACACTCAGAAACATCACTCTTATTTTTCATCAAGTATAACCACGTCATGCAGGTGCAATCATCCAAAAAATAACAAACCAATGGAAGCCAGAGGTAGTAGTAATGCGCAGGACCCCATACATCATAATGTACCAAGGCAAATGTAACATCCTGTCACGAAATTTAATTTAATTTTTGAAATTCTAAAGTGAAAGGACGATTTTACCCTTAAGGTTTCTTAGTGGTTTAAGGTTGAAGTTTTGTTCAGGAAGGAATTTGGGAAATTAAGTTGCACCGCTGCGTGGAGCTCATCGATACAAGTCCGTAAACAAGCAAAGACGCTCAATTCGTAGTTGTAACGAAGGAGAAAATGTATGGAATTATAGCAAACAAATTCTCGTGTTCCAATATCCTCCTCCACAATGATGTGGACCAAAAATCCCTTTGTTCAACTCTTCACTTAACCAACTTTTATTAGGCTAAAAGCAAATCCCCAATTACTTGGTTTATAGAGAGCTCTGTTCTCTGTGTAAAGTATACATACATTCATAATATGAAAGGTCCTGAGTATTTATTCCCTCGTGGCAAGGTCCTAAGTTTGAGTACTAGCATCCGTGTAGTGTTTGTGAGTTTAGTATACTATCGCCCCCTCTCAATAGGAAAAGTCATAAAAAAAAAACAAAAATATGAAACTTTTTCAAAGGGAAAATTTTCACTCCCTTCTTTTTTCGGAGTTTAAAAGTTTTTAAATATATATATAGATATATATCTTCAGAGTTGTATATAATTGACCAAAGCTGGGAAAGATAAAAAGCAGACTAGCTAAGGGTTGGCAACCATGGTGGTCGAATTGCCCTATATCTACCAACTTGGAGACCTCCAATACACCAATGCGGAATCACCAAAGCTTCCGGATCTCCAATCTACCAACAGAAGTTCCACCTAGGTAAGTTCTGAGGAAGGGAGTTATGCCGTTGGAGTTAGAGATGGGATCTCGAGAGACTAAGCTTTCTAGTGGCCGGACTTCGCAGCTGCCGAGTTTCCTTTTAGCTGGCGGGTTTCCTTCTAGCGGCTGGGTTTCCTTCCAACGGCTGGGATTCCTTCCAAATGACACATTTCAGGACATGTAATCGTATAATTATATAATAAAGCTCAAATTCCTTTATGACATTCATAGTAAAACCATATTACAGAAGAACACCAAAACTCAAACCACAACCAATTTTTAAATAAAAATAAACCAATAAACAATATTCATATATTTAATAAATATAATAAACTCCGATAAACCCATTAGACATTTATAATAATATCCAACTAATCTAACACACCGAAATCAAATTCTATAACATGCCTAAATCCTCATAATTCAAAATAATACGTTAAACTCATCCTAGAAGTTTCGTCACAATCCGACGGTCGGTTTAACCTCGATCGTAGAATTTGGTCAATTAGGCCAGCGAGGCCCACGACCTCCAATTTTCGATTCGAAAGTTCCTATAGGTCCAACAAAGTCTACTAACCAAGTCCGGAAGGTTTGGTCTCGATCAAGAGGTCGGATCTACACCAATTGCATGATCGGACGGTGATCGATTCGCCTAATCCTAAAATCGTCGTCTCGGAGTACCCGGGACTCCGATTCCTAATCCGCAAGTTCCTCCATGATTCTAGAGGTACATGGAATAACATATATTAAAGCGAGGAGAACATTTTAGAACTGAAAGGGCCATCGACACCTGCCCACGCACACCGGGCAACGTGTGGGTGTCTTGAGTAATTTTCTAGCGACGGAAAATCCCCAAAACACCGGCCAATACTTATACCAATTGATCAAGCATAACTAGGGGAGCATTTTCATACCTGGGCCGACCTCCAATTTGGCCGGGAAGTGGTCGGAAATTCAATTGAATCACCGGCAAATTTCTAGGTTTCAGCATCAACCTCTCAAACTTACAAATTGATCCTAACCAACCATACCATCAGATATAGCACATTGAGTAGATGAAGAATCATACTTGGATCGACGACAACGGCCGCCGGAGCTACCAGAAATGGCATTGGAAAGCTCAAGCTCTCGAGTTTCAGACGCTCCCAGCCGCGTGGAGGGTTGCCGTGGCTGGGCTTCAGCCCAAATAGGTTCGTAGTCCTTGGCCGGTCATTTTCCGATCGGTCCCGCCTTCAGCCTTCACCCGACAGCACCAACAACACAACCAGACGCTGCGCAGAGAGAGAGAGAGAAAGAGAAGACCGAGGGGGTCTCACGCGCTAGCAGGGTCAAAATTGGGTTTTATTGTGTTTTTACAAATTTCAAAATGACTTTTACGTCCTTTTAGTTTCTAGACTTTTTCTCTCTACTTACAACTCGGAATTGAGCGTGCCGCCTGTCTACACACTCGTATCGAAGAGCTCGACGCAACGGTGCCACTCAATTTTCCAAATTCTTTTCCGAACAAAAAGTGACTAAAACACCCTTACCCCAATATAAAAATGTAATTTTATAATTAATAATTAAATAATATTTAACCGGGTCGGGATGGTACAATTGGGATAGGGTCGGCGAGGATGGAATGGGGGGTGGTCTGTTTGCATTTTTTTTACTTTTTCTATTTTATTTTATTTTCTCTTTTTTTGTTGATTTTTATTTATTTGATTTTTTATTAGTTAATTTAAAGATGTTTTTTTAATTATATATTTGTCCACTTGGAAGTTCATGTCAGAAAAATAGGACCTATATTTGTCACATCGCATTTAATAGATTCATTAACGGTTTGTGTATAAGTGGCAATTTGTAGGTTTTAGGAGTTTGAGTATGTATCGTAAATGTCCCTAAAGGTGGGCATAAGCTTGAAAATGACCTTATAATTTGGGGGGTTTTATGTAGTTTTTCCTAAATTCAAATTCTCATTTAAAAGTTGGGTTTAATCCTCCGATTTTGTGTTGTTAATTCAAATCCTCCGACTTTTATGCCACATATGATTACTTTTCTTCTTTTATTTTTCTGAAGTAATCATTTTTTTCTTTTTAAAATGTGGTTTAAATCAGGGGACAGTGATTTATATCATAATCCCGATTATGTCATAATAATTAGCTAATTGATACATCGCCTCCATAACAAGATACGCCGGTTTAGTTTTTAGAATAGAACACACGTAATTTTTAACCGTAAAAAACACACAAATGACTAACCTTGCCACCGATTTCTCAAATGCATATTTGATGACTTTTACAAGTCCAGTCCACTCAAGAATACAAATTTTTCAAATTTTGTTTGATTCTGAAATTGTGCAAACGTATAGATTAATCAAAAATATTTGTCCACAGGTACAGTAAATGAGGAAAAAGATCTTCCACAGTTCCACTGTCCAATCTACAAGACCACCTGTTGATAGAGTAGGAAGGAATAATTGGTTTTGGTGACGAGGACTTTTGTTATCATTCGACTCGTGTAGAAAAGTATAGCTAATTGAGCAGCTAAACTTGACCAATACATATAAGACGATCATGGATTGGATGGAATGTTGCCAGGAAATTTCAAAAGCACGAGTTACTGGGTATTTGATCATGGATTCAAATTTTCAAAAGCAAAACAAAAGGACATCTGCACTTAGATTTCCTAGATTTTGGATGGATCGTGGAAGCACATTTGTCAATTAGATGTACACTTGCCAGGAAAATATGGGAGGGGGGCCAACATTTTAGTGTCCATGCTTTTTTCTTTAGCATTGCAGGGCAAAGATTTGAGCATTCGATCTAAAACCAATTCGTAATAAATATACATACTCAAGATATTAAATAATAATATTGTAACATAAGGCTTTTTATTATTGTTCTCAAAAAAAAAAAAGGCTTTTTATTATTTGATCAATTGTAATATAAGATTTAGAATTTGCATCTATTGATAAAAAAAACAAAAACAAAAGGTTATAATTTTTCGATGTGAGATTATTTTTTGCCATGGAGAAATCCTTTTGTTTGTCCATAGTACAGCATAAATTGCCCAACTACACACAAAAAAGCAAGAGCCTCTCCCTATTTTGGCGTCATCAGGCTCCACACCCAACCTTAGAACGGAAATAAGACAAAACTATAAAAATAAAAAAGGCAAACCGTCGGGTCAACTCGGGCCGGAGGTTTCAAATCCTAAGGCTACCCAACCTTAGAACGGGCCAATTCGAGCAGGCCTAACCATCAGGCCAAGCCGAATTTTGGTGTAACATCCCGACCTAGTTCAAATATTATTTAATTATTAATTATGAAATTACATTTTTGTCCTTGGGATAGGGGTATTTTAATCACTTTTTGTTCAAGAAGGATTTTGGGAATTGAGTTGCACCGTTGCATAGAGCTCGTCAATACGAGTTCGTAGACAAGCGACACGCTCAATTACGAGTTGTAACGAGAGATGAAATATCTAAAAACTAAAAGAACGTAAAAGTCGTTTTGAAAATTGTTAAAAAAACACAAAAACCCGATTTTGACCAACCTTGGCTCGTGAGAACCCCCCCTCGGTCTTCTCTTTCTCTCTCCCGACTCTCTCTCTCTCTCTCTCCCTTTGCGAAAAACCAGGTCGTCCAATTTGGCCGGCTATTTCCTTGCTCCAACCACGCCAACGCACTGCCAACCCACTTCATCGGTCGGAAAAGAACGGCCGTCGTCTGACTACCCAGTCTGGGACCCTCCTTGCAATAGCGCGAGCTTGGAAAGTTCAAGAGGGTTCGAGGTTTTCCGGCGCCATTTATGGCCACTCCGGCGTCCATTGACGTCAATCCAGTTATGATTTTTCATCTACTCAACGAGCTCTAGCTGATAGTATGGTTGGATTGGATCAAAATTGGAAGTTTGAGAGTTGATTTGAAAACCTAGAATTGGCCGGTGGTTCGATTGGTTTTCCAGCCAATTCCCAGCCAGATCGAAGGTCGACGTAGTTATGGAAGTTGCTCCCCTTGTTATCCTGAATGTGTTGGTATAGGTATTGCAGGAGTACCTCTAGGTTATCGTTGGACCGTTCGATCAGTCCCACTTTCAAATATGTTGTTCCTCGTACCTCTAGGATGATGTAGGAATTTGCAGATTGAGAATCAGAGTCCCAGATACTCCAAATAAATGGTTTTAGGGGTTAGGCGAATCAATCGTCGTTCAATCGTGTGATTGGTGTAGATGAGACCCCTCGGTCGAGACCAAACCTTCGGGACTTGGTTAGTAGACTTTGTTGGACCTATAGGAACTTTTAGATCTGTAATCAGAGGTCGTGGGCCCTGTAGGCCTAATTGACCAAATTGCATGAAAGAGGTCAAACCAACCGTCGGATTGTGACGAAACTTCTAGGATGAGTATAACATATTACCATGGGAACAATAGGAGCTGTTAGATAGCAAGCTGGAGGTCGTGGGCCTTGCAAGCCCAGTTGACTTAGATAGTGGGCCATGTCGGCACGGTTGAGGTCATTTAGTAAGTTGTAGTTGTGAGTGGGCACTTGTTTTCTTTATATGTGTGCATTGTTTTGCAAATATTCAAATGCTTGCATAAATGTTATAAAATGTGATATTGGTTTCAAAAAGGGATTTTGGGAATATTAGAATAATTATGGATTATGGATATTATGAATATTGGTTTGTGGATTACACCGTCACATGTACCTCCCTGGTTATGTACGGATGATACCCACACGTGCGATGAGGGATGCCAACGTGTGGTGGTGATGTTGATGATGAGGATCCTATCACCCTTGGTCGGGTGTGCCGAAGGTTTATTTCAGCCGCACGGTTGGACTGCTTATCCCTAGCCACATGTGTATTGAGGAGTCTACCATGTGGGCTAGTTGAAACAGTCCTCGTGTTGGATTGTTTTCCCTAGTACTTGATGTACGCCACAATTGTACCTCCCTTATTAATGAATATTTGGATACATTCAACATGTGGTAACTCGGTGTGTCAGGATTTGGGAATCGGGCACCCTTGGCGGGTGTGCTGAAGGCCCTTGACAGGGCAGATTGACTGCTCGTCCCTAGCCACATGTGTATTGAGGAGTCTGCCCTCAATACATATGAAGGTGTGTATATATATTAATATTTATATATGAAGGAAAGTATGTGGATTCGTTTCCAAGTTAAGGTTTCTTGAGCATGTGCATTGAGAGTACTCTGCACAAGTATGAACATTTGATATGATGTTCAAAAATCGAGATTGGATATTTGAAAATTATTTGTTTTGCAACACATGCCTTTGGTAGGGTATGGTTGCGGGGTAAAGATGATTTTACTGAACTATATGATTCTTAAAAGAACTACATGTGGCTTGATCCCTCAATAAGGGTATGTAGGCAACTTAGGTTAACCTAGGTGCAACCGCAAAATAAACTATTTGAGTTTTGTTTTGATTTGTTCTAGTACGTTATAGTAAAGGGTTGAATTTGAGGCCTATTATGTGAATTGTGTGCTAAAGCATTGTGTGTGCTGCCAGTTGGGAGTGGTATGTAGGTTGTATTGCAGGTGAAAAAGTGGGTAAATGTCTGTTTTTCAAGGGAGACTCTGCTGGAATTTCGATAGAAGTCTTGACCCTTTTTCTTAATGGTGCGGGGAAGAGGGTTAATTTAGTAAGTGGACCCGGCATTTTTTGGATGTCGAACGGGTAACAGGGTTCGACACAGATTCCAAGGTGGAATTCGGGCCGAGTCTTGTCAAGGAACGGAAGGGAAGGTATACAAGTTGAGAAAAGCATTATATGGGCAGAAACAAGCACCTAGACCTTGGTACAACCGTATAGATGCTTCTTTTGCTAACGAAGGTTTTAAAAAGTGTTTGTATGAACATACTTTGTTTACTAAAATTGGTGCTGGTGGAAAAATTCTTATTGTCTGTTTGTATGTAGATGATTTAATCTACACAGGAAGTGATATGACTATGATTGATGCTTTTAAGAAATCTATGATGGCAGAATTTGAAATGTATGATCTTGGTTTGATGCACTACTTCCTTGGCATTGAAGTAGAGCAATCTCATGCTGGGATTTTCATATCCCAAAAGAAGTATGTTCATACTATGGTGGACAGGTTTCAGATGTCAGATTGCAAACCTATTGGCACACCTACTAAATGTGGTTTGAAGCACCCTCTACAAACAAATTGTAGGAAGTTAGATGTATGTGACAGCCACCAGGCCAAATGTAATGCATGCAGTCAGCCTCATCAGCTGTTATATGGAATGTCCTACATGTCTGCATCTTCTTGCTGCAAAGAGGATCTTCCGCTATTTAAAAGGAACCTCTGATTTTGGCATATTTTATAAGAAAGGTACGAAGGATGGTTTGATTGGGTTTAGTGATAGTGATTATGCTGGGGACTTGGATGATAGAATGAGCACATCAGGAGATGTTTTTACAATGGGGTCAGCAACTGTATCTTGGTCTTCAAAGAAGCAGCCAATTGTGACTTTATCGACTACTGAAGCAAAGTTTGTTGATACAGCATCTTGTGCATGTCAAGCTATTTGGTTAAGGAGGCTACTTGTAGAGTTCAATTGTCATCAGCAATATCCCACACCAATGTTCTGTGACAATATTTTTGCAATCAAGTTGTCCAAAAATCCAGTTTTGCATGGGAGGAATAAGCATATAGATGTGAGGTTCTATTTCCTACGTGATCTTTGTAATGATGGTACCATTGATTTGATCTTTTGTAAAAGTGAAGACCAAACTACAGATATCCTAACCAAACCTCTCAAGTTGCCAGTGTTCTTGAAGTTTAGGAAGATGTTGGGGATTTGTTATGCCAAGGATATTGTTTAACATCAGCTAGAAGATGTGATGCACGTATGTTTTTCTTTAAACTGAATTCTTATGATATTCAGTTTAAGGGAGGGTGTTGAGATTTATCTTATTTATATTTTCTACAGCATAATTGTTAGCTCCTATTTTATAGGAGTCAGTTGTTTTTCTTCCTGGTCTTTAGGTATCCCTCTAGTGGATGGAGTCTATTAGACGTGTTTTAGTCAATGAATAAGAAGTTTAGTCCAGCAATTGTATTGTCTTCTCGTTTTCAAAGTTATCTATTATTCCTTACATAGGGGAGGAGAGAGATCGCATGAGAGGGGAGGTTGGGATGGGTTGGTGCCTCTAGGGATTAATGGTGGCTGGGTTTCATTTTTGTTAATTTTTAATTTTTTTTTTTTAAAGATGGTTGATTTTATTAATTATTTTAAAATAATAATAATTTTCAAAACCCAAGTTTTATTAATTTAAAAGATTTTTTAAAAAAATTTCAATTATTATAAAAAAGGTAATTAATTTTTTATTAATTTTTTTATTCATGCTGGTGGTGGACTCCACTTTACCACATCACCCACTCAAATTGGAGTAAATGACCTAATGCGCAAAATTACTAAAACACAAATGTCACGTCATCAAACTTAAGGGACTTTTAGATGGAGTTAGAGAGCGATGTGGGCGTGAGCCTTAGTTAAGGGGAGCAAAGTGGTAAGCCCGACTTTAAGGGGATAAAATGAGATTTGACAAATGTTTCGGGGTGCATTGTAGCAATTAAGCCATTTTAAAATACTTTTATTTATTAAACCCACACTATCCAAAAAATATAGTAACAAGGTTTTTGCCCTTTTGTGTTCCTCCAAAAACAAATTGCTTCTCAACAAGCAGCATAATGTCAGGTTTCTGTTGCACATGACGCACCAATTAAGGGCTTAGACTAGGCCTCCTTCGAATAATGTCACAAGTATTGGCTCCATCATGATCATTAATCCAGCCGCATACGATAAAAATGGGAACTGGACGAAATAGATGTGAATGCGTGTGGCGAGTGATTGGTACCCTAAACCCGTAAACTAAGCGATACCAACACATTATTGCCAAATAGAGTGCAAGAGGAATGATTTTCTGGTTTCAATACTTCATTATGTTGTTTGATTACATACAATGAGATATATATATACAAGGTATAAAACACATGTGGAAAGAATGCAACTGTCCTAAAGTCAAGCCCCCCAAAATATGGTAGGTGTCATTCTACTAGCCACATTAATTGACTAATCGACAACCTAATTAACAATTTTGTAATAAGAAGTCACTTACACAGTACGTACAACCCAGGTTTATGCATCAAAGATTCAAAACATATTATCCACAGATATGGTTACAATCTGATGGTCCTTGACACTAGAAAAGAAAAATCCCTAGGTAAACAATCTTTAGACACACCAGACAAACACTTTGCAAAGTTTGCATCTTTAACTAGAATATCCACTGAAAGTGGAGAAAGCAAAAATTTTACAATAACTTCTAAAGTTAACATAAGGGAGCAATTATATCCATTTGCACGCTCCTAATAAATGATTATTTCTTTTTTTCCTTTTTTATCTTTTTGATAAATTATGCCCCTGCTGGCTACGACCTTCCGGGGTAAGTATTTCAGGTCCTTGGATTTTATGAAGACTAGTGGTGGCAGTGGGACGTCGTGGGGCTAGAAGGGCATTTTGCAAGAGGAAATTATTGGAGCGGTATGAGATGGCGTTGATATGGACATGAGTTCGCATCTGTCTAGACAATTGGGTGCCCAAACCTTCAACTTTCAAGATTTACTCTAGAACACCCGAGATATGCCTATTTTGGTTCGAGGGCTTATCGACAACCAAACAAAGATGTGGAAGAGTGATCTCATCTTGCGTTGTTTCAACAGTGAGAAAGCCAGACGATCTTATCTTTACCTATTAGCAAGTGGGGAAATTTGTGTTGACAAATTAGTGTGGCATTTCCGGCGGTATGCGGGGATACTTTGTTCGCGCGGCTATGAGCTTGCTCTCTGATTGCTCGAAAAATGGTGAGTTGGGGAGGAGGAAGCTGAGGAATGCAGCTATGGAAATTATAGAGAAGCAGGTTCTAGAGAAGAGTATATGGGGATTGAAAGTTCGCAAAACTCAGCGCATTTGTTTGGAGAAATTTGTCGAAATGCATTAGCAATTAAAAGGAATTTCTGTTGCGCCGTTTTGTTGATGTTGATAATACTTGTGCCCTCTGTGGTTCTGAAGGGGAATCTCAGGTAATATTTTTTTTCAGATGTGAGCATGCTAGAGTCTTTTGGTTTGGTAGCCTTGCGGCTTGATGTTTTACAACTGATTGGGGAGGAGTGTAGTTAGTGTTGGGAAAGCATATTGAAGAAGTATGAAAAGAATGAGCACTTTAAGGAGATATTGCAGATTGTGGTGTTCGGGCTGTGGCGTTTATGTAGGGTAAGAAACACTGCGCTTTTTGAAGGGACTATTACTGACCCAACAATTATGGTGATGTGTCTCCAAGCTCATTTGCAGGAGTATAGAGCTGCCCTGTTGATGGCCAAACCATTAATTAACGAGCTGCCCCGACCTCCAGAGCGTGCTCCAACTGTGTCGAGTTCTTGGACTAAGCCTGCAAATGGGTGGGTCAAGGCTAATTGTGATGGAGCTTGGTTGCAGCAAACACAAAAGGGTGGAGCTGGGTGGGTCATTAGAGATGCTTATGGTTGGCTAGTGCGAGCAGGGGGTGTTGGGGGTTTTATTTGGCAGTTTGGCCTTAGTGATGGAGAGTTGAGGCAATAAGAGAAGCTCTGCACCTTGCTTGTATCACGTGTCGTGGTTTGTGTGGAGTTGAATCGACTCGTTGCGAGATGATTGGATGCTACGGGCGGCGTCTAGTAGATGTTGCGGTGGAAGCTCTTGTTCTTGACATTAAAATGCTTGCTAGTCAACTCCAACAGGTTGTGTTTATAGCTACTCCCCGTCAGTGTAATAAGGCAGCGCATGAGGTTGCGGCCTTTGTGTCTAGAGTAGGCGGGAACCACGTTTGGGACCAAGTGTGGTATGAGTGGATTTTTGATATTTTAGCTAGCGATGTAAACCTTTCTATCCGTCTTTAATTTAATTCTCTTCGTTTGAAAAAAAAAAAAAGAATGCTATGCGAATTAAAGATATTGATGATCATAAGGAAAGTATTTTAACCTTTTTTAGCAAGTCCACATCATCCGTCCTAGCCCTTTTTTCATATCCAGGTGGAGGAAATGGAAAGCAGCGCGACATTGCACAAAATCCCACAATACAAAACACCAGTGCCTTCCACGGAAGAAAACTCCTGAATTAGTTTCCAGTAGCACAGTTCCAGAAAGGGAACGAACCAGCAACTATGCTCCTGTCCATGCACCATGTCCCCGCATTCATTCCCAGCATAAAAAAAATCATCCATGAGCTTCTCAGTCACTCCAACAGACACTTGAACCAATCCTAATCGTTTCCACACACAAGTGCAAGCAGGCAAAGCACTAACACACACAATTCACTTGAAAAACCAAGGCTCAGCTAAAAGCACCAGCTCAGTGGAAACAACTGCAACACAAAACTGAACTAAAATCCAACAAAACCCAGATAAACTAACTACTTCAAAAGCTATTCTCTCAAGAACTTTGTTCAAACTAAGTTAAGCCAAACGGTTTTTTGAGAAACGAAAACGGTCCACTACAATCCCATCCTCTGTGTTGCCTTCTGGACCAATACAGCATCATCAGCTCCTCCTTATAACCCAAAACCAAATTCATTCCCAGCTGAAGATCAAGCACGCAAAAAGGGCAAAAACCCAGAAGTCCTTTTGCTCCGAAATTCTGATCCCACGAGTCTCTGATCACTCATGTACCCAATTCAGTATGTGCAATCTTCTTCCATGCTCAGAAAAACAATAACTCCCATAAGTAGTCACATTATCACATAAGTAGTCACATACATTAAAGATGGAGTATATTTGAAGATATAATATTCTGTGGATCGGTACATCGAAAGTGAAATCTCCAATTCCATACTTGAAACACCTTTGTTTCATAAGGATTGTACATAATTTCAGAACTTAATTAGAAGAAACTATCAATACAGACAATGATGTACATCAAGTATTTAGGGATCACACTGTCACCATTCAATATTTGCCTCTCCACGTAGAAAGCTGCATTGGGTTTTGAATTTTCCACCTATCCAAACAAGAAAGGTGCATTCCAGAAAGTTGACTAACATGATACCCTGATGTTCAACTATCAAATAGGAAGAACGGTTAACAAAGAACTCCACCAGCCCGGGGCAGAGGTTGACGGAGAGGCCAAAACCGAAGCCCACCAAGTTCGGCCCTCAATCTGACCAATGAGCTTAATCTTATTGTTGGAAAACGACATGAGGATTGCGGAGCATCATCTGCCAATAAGGACTCTGGTTCATCTCTCTTTCCCCTTCTATTCTCAAAAACCAAACCAATGTCATTAGTGTGTCAATATATAGGATTGAAAGCTGACCCTGTAATGCAATTGCAAATACTGGTTAAGGACAACACTCTATTTGCTGATAAGTATACAAAATGAAAATGGATCAGCCTTGTCAATTTCTAGAAAATCGTATAACAGAGTACTTAAATTGAAACCACATAAGGTAAGCAAAGCGCTAAAAGAGAAGATTATAATGGAAATAAGAGGCTTTTCTAGCTTTGTAATGTGTAACGACTACAACATAAGTAATTGTTTATAAATGTAGGTAGAGTATGGGCACATTAGAAGAGAAGTGGAAGTGGGAGTTTGAAAAGCTTACATTTCTTCACTGTGAAAGTTGGAGCTATTAGGAATTCATTGTACACATACACTCAATCTGTCTGCTGTCTAGTCATCCAACTGACAAGAAAATGGAGAAGGATAAACAAGTCTTATTCCTTTGAGAAATGATTCTGAATGAATAAACTCTAGTTAAACCGAAAGGTGAAGAGTGAAAAGGAAATTTGATTTCGGGAGAGAAGAAATTACTGACTATATCTGGAATGTGAGAAATCTTGGCCCATTCTGGGCCGCTGTCCTTGGTGCATCTTTCCTCCAGAAGGGGAGATCTCCAAATTCTTAGGGTTTGTAATTTGGTGAGGCGTTGCATAGCTTCGACACTAGGTAGACACTTGAGATTCTTGCAACTCCGAATCTGCAGTTCCGTAAGGGATGTAAGGTTACCTAACCACTCTGGAAAAGCCTCCACTCCATCGAAACACTTTATCCCCAAAAATGTTAGAGAAGTCAAGTGTTGAATTTGGTGAGGCAGAGACTTGAGCTTGGGCCACCCGGTCAA
This sequence comes from Prunus padus, assembly GCA_024362665.1. Classification (NCBI taxonomy): domain Eukaryota; kingdom Viridiplantae; phylum Streptophyta; class Magnoliopsida; order Rosales; family Rosaceae; genus Prunus; species Prunus padus. Next base: position 25,117,821 of record JANFAM010000016.1, on the reverse strand, counting down.
AACTAATTTTTGAAGTTGTGATGGTCCAGTTCCAAAAAGATGGAAATCAGGGAAGGAATCAAGCTCCTCCCAGAGCCTGCTAAGTCTCAAATACTTCAAACTGGCGCAGCAGTGTAGCCCTAGGGGCAGATATTTTAATTTCCCACAATTAACAATCACCAACTCAGAGAGAGATGTGAGGTTGTCTAAACTTGGAATACTCTCTAATCTCTCACAATTTTCAATCCACAATTCACAGAGGGAAGTGAAGAGATTTAAAGCTTGAATATTTTGTAGACCACTACATTTATATATAAACAAATCCACAACGGAGACGGGCCCACTACTCGCCAAACTTTCTAATCTCTCACAATATTCAATCCTCAATTCACAGAGGGATGTGAAGCTGTGCAAATCTGGAATAGATTGTAGACTAGGGCACTTGTATACAAACAACTTTCGAAGAGATGGAGAATGACTGGGAACCTTTCTCAGCTTGGGACAATTCTGGATTTCCAGCTTCTCCAGGCGAGGAAACACCATGACTTGTTTTGGTGCTTCCATCCATTCAATTAGCTCCTTGCAATTACTAATGTGTAATTCTTTCAGTGCTGGAAATACGTCATTTCCATAAATCTCTTCTTCAACATATTTTAGATTATCCATTCCATCAATCCAAACAAGTGTAAGATGCGGTAGATGGCCGAGTGTTGGGACTTTTTCACATTTCTTGCACCCCTCGAACTTAATCCTCTTTAAATTGTCAAGCCGTAACGACTTACACATCATCCATGATGGAAATTTAGCACCCATGAAATACCTAATACCTAGTGCTTCCAACTTCAAATGTGGTTGGAGGCCTTCTAGTACATCCTCATCATTATTATTGTTGGTTATTGACCTATCTTCCGACCATACAAATATCAAGCTGTGTACATTTTTCTTCTCCTCTAATATAGATTTCCTTGCTTCATTTCCATTCCTTACATGTTCCAGATTACAAATAGTCAGTTCACCTTTCAATTGATTCAAGCCAGCCAACTCTTCAATTTCAATTCCCATCTCCTTATCCACATAAAAGCAGATGGGTAGTGTTTGGAGGCTAGTCAATCTCCCCAATACGCCAACTGGAAATTTTGTTCCCTCGTCGCAATAAACATGTCTCAAGTTGATCAAGTTTTGCATGTCTTTTGGAAATTCCACAAGACCGCATTTGCATCGTATTGCTCTTAATGTCTGTAGGTTATATAGCTTGCCAATAGAATTTGGGAGTCTTTTGATTCCTGTTCGGGAAATATCAAGATACCTCAAGTGTTTCAGCTTTCCGATTGAACTTGGGAGCTCCTCAATATTTGCCTCGTATAATTTAAAGACACGTAAAGCTTTAAACCATGGCAACATGTTTCCAGGTAGTGCTTCAGCATTCAAAAACAGGGATCTCAATTTCCCACTACTTCCTTCTGGAATTCTTTCTATAATGGGAGTTGCAACATCTTGAATCTCGTTGAAATCTCGCATCATGCTTCCAGATTCGGATACGCGTTCTGCAAGATCATGCACGAGATCGTGCATCATGCATTCAGTAACAATGCCATCATCATCCAGTGTAGCATCTTGAAATAAGGAGCTTTGGAATAGAATATCAAAATATTCATTACCTATATCCTCCATCTCTTTACTTTGCTCACGAGAAGAGTGGAGTAATCCTTGAGCCATCCAAAGTTGAACCAAGTTATCTCTTTCAATTGTGACATCTTTCATGAATATTGAGCAATATGCAAAACACTGCTTTAAAGATGGTGGTTTCAAATTATCAAAACTCAACTGCAAGACAGACATGATTCTATCTGCTCCTTGCAGGTTCCAGATTTTACTTTCTTTAATTGACGACCATTCAGAAATACTATTCTTAGAGTGCAAAATGCCTCCCAAAACCTGTTACATAGATTAGAATTTCTATCAGTAAGCATAAGGAGAAAATATTAATAGTTAACTAAAGTTGACTACAACATTTTTTGGATCTATGTCAAGTGCAACAATGCTCTCCATCTTCCATTGTACAATAATTAATCATCTACTGCAATTTCATTTGCAAATCCAATCCACTTCAGTTCAATCAATCTACAATTGGTTAGATCAGTTTGGAACAACTGCAATTTTTTTCAAAAAATTAAGGAAAATAAATACGGGCCCACCCCTCCCTCAATTACGAAGTCCCATGCTTTAATATTACATAGAGGACCAATATATTTTTTTAGACTCTTGGTTCACATTTTATAGCATCTCGTATGCATATTTTATATGTTCCATACAACCTGCATGTATTGCCACTTAGCCAACTTAGGCTCTCATCTCAACATTGCATGTCACCATAGGTGTCAGGTTTATAAACTATTCTACTTTTCATTTCCCTCATCATCTCTACTATTCTACTTAGTTACCATACGTAACTAAGTCATTACCACCTAACGTACATCATATGGGAGGAGTACACTCTGCTTTCATATTAGGTCACCTATCACTTGATACATAATGTAAGAGACTAAGTCTTACAAACCGATGACAGAAAAAGGTAACCTTTTTTTTTTCGAATTCAATGACAAGATGCGAATCGAGTACAAGTTCAAGGACTACTGCTCTTAAAAATGGTTTAAAAAATTCAAAGGAAAAATAAATGTATTATTCAGGCATATAATAGTACGCACCTTTGCCGTTAATGGTACACCTGCACACTTTTCTCCAATCTCCCTTCCAATTGTCTCAAATGTCTCTAAGTCAGAAGTTTTTGAGAAAGCTTTATCTTTCAGTATGGACCAACACTCATCTACTGATAGTGTCCCCAAATCCTGTCGTGGATGTTGTTTCTCTGAGATTGATGCAACTATGGCACTCCGGGTAGTGACAATAATTGTGCTTCCCCGACCTGATTCAAGCTTTAACAAACAATTCATCAACTCATTCCATTTTTCAGAGTCTTCGTTCCAAACATCATCAAGAACGAGCAAATATTTTTTCCTTTCCAGCTCCTCTCGAAGGTATTTAAGCAGTGCATCCTGACTTTCTCTTACAGCAGCTTTTGATGGGCTAAGAGATTCTAACATGGAAATTAAAATCATTTTGACGTCAAAAGGATCAGCTACGCACACCCATACTTTTTTATCAAAATATCCTTTTATAGAATTATCATTGTATACAGACTTGGCCAAAGTTGTCTTTCCTAGGCCTGCCATTCCCACAATGGCCATAACAGCAAGATTTTCTTGACTGATGTTCGAGTTGGTCAAGGTTGTAACTATGTTTGACAAAACCTCCTCCCTACCAACGATGATTCCATCTTTTTCAGGGAATGAGTCGGTTTGTATGCGTCCTCTAATTCCTTGAGGGGCTGCATCTATTTTCTTGGAAACGAGTCCAATGATAGATGCTTCAGTCTTGAGATCCGCCAAGGATGCATTGATCTTCTGAATTTTATGTGCAATTTTAAGGCGGAATGCAACCGGATTGGAGAGTGAAAAGAAGTTGAGTACCTTTTTCATATGATTTCGGATTTCTACTTTGCGCCGGAGAAGTTCATAGTTGATTTCATCCAAGATATCCTCTGCATCTTGAGCTACTCCTTTAAGATTCTTCACCCAATCTTCTATGGACTTGCCCCGACCTTGTGGTTGGTGGGCAACGTCAGCCAAGTAACCTTTAATGGTGGACAGTGTTTCGCTAAGCCTGTTTAGTTCAGCTTTGAATCCCCAGGCAAGACTGATCTCTTGAGCAGCAAGGGAAGTCAGCTTCGTCAGTATTCCCTCGGCAGTAAAAGTAAGCACAGATTCTACTGCCATATTAGTTTCCTTCTGTAACCCTGTGCAAGACAAGCAGATCACATTAATGCTAGTTAAGGTTAACTAAGAAACTAGAACAAGGTCGCAGATGGATGAAGACGTACAAGTACAGAGTTCCTCTTGTAGGTTGAAGGAGATGATGAATGCAGATTTGCAATACAAGACAGCAACACCCGCAGAGACAGGCAGAGGAGCTATATAGCTTCGTTAACTCTCAGGAGAGACTTAAAAAAGTCTTGCTGGGCTCTACCATTTAGATATTTGTGGACAGATGCATTTCTCACCAACTGATCATTAGATACCTCCAATCTACTTTATACAGTGGTTCTGCATTAGCCCATGGCATTTGTGTGGTTGTGATACGAACGAATAATGAGACGACACTGGACAGTTGCTACTATCTACTTTATACTGTGGTACTGTATTACCACATGCATTTTTGGCATTTGTCCGGTGGTGGTACCAACAAATAATGAGACTATAAACAATTTCATGAAAAAACAATCAAATGTTACATTAAGTTCATTTTTAAAAGGCAAAACAGGAAAAATAAACAAAGTGTAAAAACAAAAGGGTAATAAATTTTTGGTTACTAGAGTTAGGCACGAAAATAATTTTGATCACAATTCCAATTTTCCCAATTTAACCACCACTCTTTCTTCTCCTCACCATTTTAACCTAAGTTTGAACATCATCAATCAATTTTGTTTTTTAAAATGTGTTGGCGTGAGCATGAATGGTGTTTTCTTTCGCTTACACAAATTCTCGTTATAATTGTAATTGATTTACTTTATTAATTCCCTGATTTCCCTCTTTGTAAATAGAAATATGAATTTATTATTTTACTTGTACTAAGGCTCAGTTGTATTATAAATATGACCTCTACAAGGAAAGGAATACATAGAAAATTCCATGAAACAAATATTCTCTCATAGTTTTCATATTTTAGCATGGTATCGGAGCGGCGATCTTAGGATTGCTCACTCTAGTTTCTAACCTAGCCCCTGCCATGGGGAGGATAATTTTCAACCCTCTGGAGGTAGCACCACCCTCTTCCTCCTCTCAGTCTCAACCAACCATAGCCAAGTTGAGTGCCCAGGTGGCTCGGCTCCTAAAGATGCGGACTCGGACTCGGACCTCGAACACAATCATGGATCATGATCCTACCTACATGACCTCGACCGTCCCGGAAACTCAGGTAATGACTTCAAGCTGCACGGTCGGCATCAAGTTGGATAGCACCAACTATGCCATATGCTCCCAAGTTGTCGAGATATATATCTCGGCAAAGACAAATTTGGATATATTAATGGAGATCTTCCACAACCTCCTCAGGCCAACTTCAACGTTTCCTCGATGGCGAGCGAGAACTTGATTGTGAAAGGATGGGCGCATCAACTCTTTGAAGCGAGCTTGGTTGGCAATTTCATTCGCTTTAGCAACAAAAAGTAGTGTGGGATGCAATTGCCACTACCTACTATGATGGCGCCGACACCTATCAGGTTTATGGTATGAAAGCAGCCAGTCTCCCTTATGCGACAAGTTGTTGGCTCCATTGAAACCTACCACAATACTCTCCAAAGCTTGTGGAGAGAGATTGATTTCCATCGTCCCAAAATGATGGAGTGTGCATGTGATATTGGCGCTATAATGATATTATGCGGAAGAGCGAGTTTACATATTTTTGGATGGCTTAGATGATCATCTCGATAAGGCGGCGATGTTCTTTAGATGACTCTTTTTCCCACCATAGACCAAGCTTATGCTTATGTTAGTCGTGAAGACATTCGACAAAATTGTGATGATGGGTTCATTGCACCACAGTCTTGGTTTAGCGACAGAGTCCTCCTCACTCGGGGCCAACCGGTCGCTCATGAAAATCCTAGAATTCCTCTGCGGCCCACCTTGAGATCCGAGTCAGCAGCCACTCTTGTTGGTGCACCTTTTAAAGCCATTCCACCTTCCCTTCCCAAGGCTCTAACTTTCAGAAGTGATGGCAATGGTTACTCACTATGGCAATGGAGACATACCCACGAACATTGCTTTAAATTGAATGGTTATCTGGTGGGAAGAACTCCGCTCTCAAAAGCTTAGAGAAGGCGCCGGTAGTTCGAAAGTGCGCTTTCTTGTCTTGGCCAATCCTCGATTAGCCTTGTTCCCTCAAATGGACTCTCTTTGAAGCCTCCGAGGCCACCAAGTGACTCGGGTAATTGTGATTTTGTATTTCATACTTATAATCTAAGTAACTCTCTGGTTGGATAATTGATTTCAGCGCCACGAGATCATATGACCTTTGATGAGATGATTTTACGCAAACTACTCATACCACAACGAACAAGTATTGCCAATGCAAATTGCGTTACCTATCCTATGACAAGAGTACATATCGCCTTTTTCACCTTCTCTCTCATTTTCTAATACTCTACTTGTTCCAGTCTTTATCCAATAAATTGATGTCTATTAGCTAGGCAACTAAGCAACTAAATTGTTGTGCACTCATTTATCTAATTTTTGTTTACTTTAGGATATTCTCACCAAGGAAATCATTAGGCGTGGTAATTGCTAAAAGAGAGGGATTTACTATGTGGATGACTTTAGTATGGAACACACCAACAGTGTGAAGTATACGTATGATGACAAGCAGGACATATTTAGCTCGGCATCGAGCATCCTATCCTTTGAGTATGAATAAAAGTACTATTCCGTTTGCTTTAATTCACTTTGATGTTTAGGGGACCATCGCCTTTATTTCTACTCCTTACGGCATTTATTTGGTTTGTCACATTAAATGCGATGATTGTACAAGGATGACATGGCTTTATTTGATGAAAAATAAGAATGAAGTGTTTTCCACATTTTCGATTCTTCCACAAACATATGGAAAAACGAGTTCAATGCTTTAATACATATTCTTCACTCGAGACAATAGTGAGAATTTGTCAATCATGACTTTCAAATTGCTGAGACACATGAATTATCCATGAGACTACTTACCCTCGAGACCCCACAACAAAATGGTTTTGCTAAGCGGAAAGAATTGCCATCTTTTGAAACAGCCAGTGCCCACTTCTCATTGGTGGTGTCGTGTTCCTCTGACATTGAGATTATGCTATTGTCACTACCATTCACCTCATAACCGTATGCCTTCTAGGGTCTTGAACTTCAAAACTCCCTTACAAGTGCTCGCGGGCCCCTGCCCTCTGTTAGTGCTCACACCTCACATCTTTGGCTGTGTGGCCTTTGTTCATCTCTACAAAAATCAACATAGCAAACTTGATCCATAAGCTTCGTTGTGTTTTGGTAGGCTGTACCACTCATTAAAAGCGCCTCATGATTATCACCCTCCTACCAGGCATTACCTATGTCATTTTGGATGTGACCTTTCTAAAATTTGAGATGTTGTTCCATGATCAACATCCAAATCTGCCACGGGGGAGATACGGGTGAAGAGCAGGAAATTGGAGCAACTTGGAAGAAGAAGAAATTTGCATATGCCTTTGAAGAGATCGATCGGCCTACCAGACAATCGATCGCCCCAAATCGAGCGAAAAGTTATTCTCTATCAAAAAGATCAATCGCCCATTCGAAAAGATCGATCGCGACCCTACGAAGATGTTTATGATTCGTGTCGGTCCTACATCTGGCCCATAACAACAGATGAAGACCCCCTCTCACTCAGCGGTACTAACGTACCAATTTCTGAGAATATCTTTGAAGTAACTCGCCTACTACACTTGTGAATTTATAGGATAAATCTATTGGATATCAATTACCTTTGGCGAGAATGCGTGAAAAGCCACCAAACCGTTATTCACGATATCGGCAAGACATCAAAGTATCCAGTGCGAATCATGTATCTCTTGAGATCTTTATCTGAACCACTCAAGGCTTTTGTGCATCGGGTTATGCTACCCATATTCCAACCAAGGTTATTGAAGCATTGAAAGATCCTAAGTGGGTTCAAGCTATAACAAAGAGATGGTTCAAGCTATAGCGAAGAGATGAAAGCTCTTTGGGAAAAATCAAACATGGACATTGGAAACTTTACCACAAGGAAAAAGACCGTCGGGAGTAGATGTGTGTTTACTATAAAACACAATGTGATGGATCTATCCGGTGATACAAGGCAAGTGTTGCGTCTACCCAAGTGCAAGTACCCCAAGTTTCGTATCCTCAAGGAGCAGGGTAGGCAAATATGCGCACACAAAGAAATAATTAAACGATACCAAAATAAAAGTGACAAGCAAAATGGAAAAGTAATTTGATTTGATTGTTGTAGAGATTGAGTTTAAAAATGAAATATCAATAATGGAAATGCTAAGGCATCAGGTTCAATTCTTTAAGCAAAATATGTTTCATGCTCTTTAATCCAAATTATAACTCGATTAAAATTATCATTGAGAAATTTTAACAGGAAGATAAAAGACATTAAAACCAATTTAATTTTTCAATGTTATCTTTTATTAATGATTGTTTTAGAAAATGGTATTGCTTAATATCTAATCTTTTAATTTAAAAGCATGCTAAGTCAGTTCTTAACCTTTGAAGAAAAATATAATTGAACTCATGAAAAATGAGTAGCACTTAACATCAATCAAAATAAAAGGATATGAAAATATTGAACAACCAAAACTAAAAGAATTTAGCTTAATTCATACAGTATATTGGATTAAAGAACAATTCACAAACTTACTCAAAGGACATTCCCTTCGACCTTAGCTAGAGTTCTAGCAACTCATTACAAAGGAAAACATAACTAAATTTTTAAATGAAATGGATCAAGCAATACGTAGCATTAGTGCCTCCCCTTTGCCAAATAAGTTGATGGGTGATTTATAGTAGTCAATGAGGTGAGTGGAAAGTTAATACATTCATGGTGGGTAATGAAGGTTTTAAGTGAGGAAATTAATTGGATTAAACATGTGCTGATGGTGGAGAGTTGGTGGAAAGAAATAACGTTGAGGTAGTGGGCGTTAAATGGCTATGAATGTGACATCAAATAGGCTCTCTAGCTTCAAAGGTTTTGTCTTCTCTTCTCCCTCTTTACTTCTCTTTATAACCACAATAATCTTACAATCAATTCTTCAATAAAATCCGCCAGCAATTCTCTTCACACTTGGCTTGAACTTGGACAAATATGTATCTTCATCTTTTGGCTTTCCAACTTCCTACAAAAATAAATTGACCTAATAAGTTCACCAAATTAATTCATAAAATTCATAAATCCAATTGGTGAGAATAAAATGTAACAACAAATGAAATTATATTTATTAAGCCAAAATTATATCATAAAGTCTCCAAAATAATATTAAAAAGATGTAATTTGAGACTCTTGATCAGCAAGACTTGTGGCAAAAGGGTACACACAGACCTACGGTATATATTATAGAGAAACCTTTGCTCTGGTTGCAAAATTAAACACCGTCAGAGTCTTATTGTCCCTAACAGCTAATTTAGATTGGCCATTACACCAATTTGATGTAAAGAATGTGTTCCTACATGGAGAACTCATGGTTTGGACAGTTTACCATGGCGATGAAGAAAAATGGTTTCAGACAGAGTAACTCATATCACACTCTGTTCTTGAAACATCAGAAAGGGAATGTAACAACTTTAGTAATCTATGTTGATGATATGATTATTACTGGAAATGATAAACAAGAAATATCTCAACTACAAGACCTTTGGCTACTGAATTTGAGATGAAGAACCTAGGTGGACTCAAGTATTTCTTGGGAATTGAAGTGGTCCAATCATAGCAAGGCATATTTCTCTCTCAAAGGAAATATGTCTTGGACTTATTGACAGACACATGAATGCTAAATTGCAAACATGTCGACACTCCTATTGTTCAGAATCACCATTTTGGAGAATACCCAGATTAAGTACCAACTAATAAAGAAAGATACCAAAGATTAGTGGGAAGATTGATCTACTTGTAACATACTAGACCAGACATAGCTTATGCGATGAGCGTTGTTAGTCAATTTAGGCATTCTCCAAGTGAAGACCTCATGAATGCGAGTTCTTCTGATACGTCGATATTTGAAGTCTACACTGGAAAAAGACTTATGTTCTCAAAACATGATCATTTAAATATTGTTGGTTATTCAGATGCAGATTGGGCAGGTAATGTAACAGATAGAAGATCCACATCATGTTACTTCACATTCGTGGGAGCTAATTTGGTGACATCGATGAGCAAGAAACATAATGTAGTACCTTTATCTAGTGCAGAAGCCAAATTCAGAGGCATGATTAAAGGAATTTGTGAGCTTCTTTGGTTAATGATGTGACATCCAGAAAAATTCCAGAATATTTTTTGCGCACAATAAAAAAATTGCATGGTCCATTTTGAGGTAAGTGACATTTTTTTCCAAGTAAATATTGCCATTATTTTGAAGAATAATATACTTACGAAATTATGAAGTTAGAATTTTGGTGTTTTGACTTCATAGAAAAATAATTAACGTCGGTATGAGCTTGTGGTATTTTTCAAATAATTTTTCAGAACTCGGAAGTATTTTTAGGGAATTTTCGAAGTTGGAAAATAGGAAATTAAAATGTGAATTTCCACATGGCCTTTTGTGATTGGTTGGAACCTTTCACCATGCCACATGTCAACATATGATTGGTAGGAAGACTTGAAGACTTGGAAAATTTGGGTATATAGCGCTATACCTTATCAAATCAAAGACTTTTGACTTGATCTAAGCCTTTAGTTTGGTTATTGGGAATGCATCTGGACCATCCATCTTGAAGCTATCATGTATCTTCCTACACATGATCCAAAACTCATCTTTTAATCTGGGCCTACGAATTAAATATTCGAATCGATCCGAGCCGTCAGGGAATTCTATAAATACCCACCCCCCCCCCCAATCTCCCATTTTCTTCACACCAAAACTCTCCAAAAATCATCCTCCCTCTCTTCCTCTCCTCCTCCGCCATCAAAGCCACTATTCCGATATTTTTCAGAATTACTATTCATAGTACTATTCATGATCACTATTCATCAAAAATTAGTATTCATACCGAAACCGCTCGTAGTGTCTACTATTCATCGTTTTGAGTCATCTTCACCCAGGAGTACTATTCGCTCAAGGGTACTATTCAACCGTGGTACTATTCATCATAGTATTTTACCGAGGTAATTTCTCTCCCTTACCTTGTCTTTTATTCATTTTTAATTCCGTATTTCCATTCCTAGATGTTATGCTGCCCAATTTAAAATTTTCAAATACCCAATTCCTATTATTTTACAATTGGGTAATTTTCAAGTTATTCCTAAAATATACACCTTATGCCGTTACTCTGTCCATTTGAAATCTAATCAAATTGGATAATCTTTTTGTCATTTTTCTTCCTTAAAATTCTTGAACTAAAATATATCTATTCATCTAGTCTATGTATACGAACAACAAAGTACTATTTAGACTTTAATTTTACCGTACCGTGATTTTACCGTTTTCGGACCAGAGGTAGAACTTCAAGGACCATTGGGATAATTTTGAAATTACTTGGAACTTTAAGGACTTATAAGGATTAAGTTGAAATTTGGATTAAGTTTAAAGACCACAGTGCAATGAAAGACAAGAAAATGGACTAAAGTGCAATCAAGGATTTGTTGTAATATTTTTGAATGTTGGATTATGATTCAGTTGCCCAGTAGTGGCCAGTTTGAGTTCGAAGGTGTGGAGGGCAAGTCAGGCTTAAGCTTTGGATTCCAGGTAGAGGGACTCACTCTCGAACTTGTAGTTTGTGTATATATGACATAGTAAATATTGTTGTGTGCGAATGATGCATTGTTTTATGGATGCCATATTTTTTGGTTTTGTGAACTCTTGCCTTTGGTTCTCCAAAGTTTTGAAGGTATACGCCTATGGGTATTATCCTCGACGACCTGAGGGTGAAAGGGGCATAATGACTTCCTTGGGTTTCAATTCCATAAACCTCCGGAGGGGTTACGTGGACAGACTTTACCAATACCCTACACGTAAGGTATAGTCGACGAGGTGCAACTGTTGAAATGGACACTCTCGCTACCGTACTAGGTAAGTTGGTTATATTTTTCTTTCTGGTAGGAATAGTTGGCTTATAAGGATCGGTTGTCAAACTAGTATATTATGGGTACCTAGGAAATGTTTGCCAAAGTTGTGTGAGCATTCCAACTGTTTTGATCCTCTATTTACATGGAAATGGTTTGAGTTGTGCATATTCTTTTCACTGTTATTCATGAACACTACTATGTTATTTTGCTATCTATTTTCAAACCTGGCCGGGAGCCTCCTACGGGGCAAATGAACGTATGTGATGCTCACCCCTACTTTTTCATGTAGATCACAATCCTTGAGCTTTACATGGTGCTATTCCTATACCTGTCAACACATTTGGTCCCTATACCTCATCATCTCCAACAGGTCTTGATTTCCTTTCCTAAGAGTTTAAGGATGCTTCTTGTTCATTTCCTTCCTCTCGTATAAATTCTGGATGGTTGGTGTGTATTTAATCCTTATGGTTTTTAAAAGTCTTATTTACTATAGTACCCCGAAACTTTGGTCAAATCTCACTTTACTCCCCAAAGTTAAAATGGCCACTTAACCCCTTGACCGTGGTTTTGTATTCTACTTTACCCCCCACCGTTAACCTCATTCAAAAGACCGTCAAAAGATTCTGACATGGCAGGGTAAGCACCCACGGTGGCCAATTGCTGAGCGTAGTCAGTATCGTACGTGGCATAGTGGACCCCACAGGCGTTGAAAATCCAAATCTAACAAGCTCAGTTCGTAGATTCTGGCAAAAGAAGAACCTTCTTAGTCGAAATAATTTGGGGAGTTTGGAGTGTATAATCGAGAGAGAGAGAGAGATTCAAAAATCTGAGAATGAGCGAATATTGCAGACAAATCAGAAGAATCGAAATCTTGGCATTGTGCGAATATTGGAGAGATTGAAAAGGACAATAATGGTTCCGTGAGAGAAAGGAGGTTCTCAACCCAAGTACGGTAAGTGGCCCTTCTCTTTTGAAATGGAATCGACGAAAGCGCAAGATTTATAGAGTGTGGTCCAGGTTTAAGCTTCTTTATTGTCTGCTTGCTTTGTTGGGTCGGGTCCAAAGGTGTTGAGTTTGAAAAGCCTAGAATAAAAATTTTTGTGGTCGCCTATTTCTTGCTTTTATATTTTCTTGTTTACTAGTTGTTTAAAGGTTGTTTTGGTGCTTTAAAAATGTTAGTTCAATGTGAATCTTGCTCCATGTCTATTTACTGGTAGTTTGGTGGTTGTGTTGTCCTTTTTAAACTATACATATGACTAGGCAGTGGTTAAAGTCTGTTTTTTTTTATGTTCTGTTCTGCCTATAACAAAGGAATAGTCACCCTTGAAGTACACCATGGAGGTACAATGGTAAAGTCCACAAACCTCAATGAGTGGTGGTTTTATGTGGGGAGGAGTGGTGGTTTTATGTGGGGGGAGGGGTCTCGTTGATTATTTGACTGTGTCTTCCGGACTACATAAATTTGTTAGAGATATATGCGTATGCAAAATATTTTGGCTACCATGACCAAGTGGTTGTGACAGGGATACAAAATGGTAAAAAAGTGTGTGTATATAGTGAAGCTCAGCTACTTGAATGGTGTCATTTGGTGCCTCCTAGCTTTGAAAGAGTGATTGTAATTTACTTGGAACACCCCACTGCTATTAATGTGGATGAATCTGCAGTGGCTTGGAGGGAGAGGGGTCCTATTGCACGAAACCTAACTGCTGAATTTGAACATGAAGATGAAAGTGATGAACAGTCTGGTTATGAGGGTATGTATGAGAAGGATGAGGATGATGACGTTGCTGTTGATGAGGCTAGAAATGTGGAGGATGAGGGCGATGACATTGATGTTGATGTGGAGGATGAGGGTGATGAATGTGTTGTTCCTGAGGCTATAAATGTGGAGGACGTGGGTGATGAAGGTACTGTTCCTGAGGCTGAAACTATATATGAAAAGGGTGACAAAAGGGTTGAAAAAGAGAATGAAGACAATGAAGACAGTGAAGAACATGGGGAAAATCCTGAATTTTATGATAGTATTTATGAGCAAAGTAAAGATGAACAATGCTTGCTAGAGAAGGATGATAAAGCATTTGACAACTATGTTTACCACAATGCTCCATATATTGATCCAACTGCAGATGAAGGAGAGAAATTAGATGATATGGCTGTAAGTGATGTTAATAGCTTGGATAGTAGCTCATGTGATGAGGTTGATATGCCTATGAGAAAAAGGAAGAGGAAACTACCCAAGTTTGATGATTTTAGGCCTGACACAGATTTGAGTAACCCAATATTTAAGCTTGGTCTAAGATTTCCCAGTGTCTATGTATTTAGGAAAGCAGTGAGAAACTATTCAGTATTCAATAGAAGGAAGATTAAGTTCTCCAAGAATGATAAAGATAAGGTTAGAGCAGTTGGGATCGAGAATGGAAAATGTCCATGGTTTGTTTATGCTTCAGCTGTAAATGGAAGTAGCATGGTTCAAATTAAGAGTTATGAAGAGGAGCACACTTGTGGGACTATTGAACGCAATGTCCATGCTAACTCATCATGGTTAGCAGAGAGATATGCTACACAGCTGTCTAGAATAATAAATTGGGATGTATGAGCTTTTAAGGAAAGGGTGAATGAAGATCTATGTGTCATAGCTTCAAGATCATAGATATACAGAGCAAGGCAAAAGGCAACTGCTGTAAGTGAGGGGACTTACACAAAACAGTTTTAGTCTCTTTGGGATTATGCTAAGGAGCTAAAAAGGACAAATGTGGGAAGTACTATAATCATTAAGTCCAATTTAGAGGGTGACACATCTAGATTTGAAAGGATTTATATATGCTTGGCAGCTACAAAGAAAGGGTTTATTGATGCTTTAAGGCCAATTGTTGGTTTGGATGCTTGTCACATCAAAGGGCAACACCCTGGGCAAATACTCTCTGCTGTTGGTGTTGATCCTAACAAATGCATGTATCCAATAGCTTATGCAATGGCAGAGGCTGAGAATTATGCAACTTGGACTTGGTTTTTGGAACTCTTAGTTGTTGATCTCGACATTGAAATAGCAATGAGTATGTGTTCATTACAAATAGACAAAAGGGCTTAATTGATGCAGTGGGTGACATGTTCCCAAACTTTGAGCATAGGCATTGCCTTAAACATCTGCATGCCAATTTTATACTTGTTGGCCATAGAGGATTAGTTCTGAAACAACATATGGAGACTGCTGCAAGAAGTACAACTATACCTTGGTTTCAAGCAGAGATGAAAAAGCTCCAAGATTTGTCAGGGCCAGCTTTTGATTGGTTGGCAAGGCTTGATCCAATGCAATGGTGTAGATCTCACTTTAGAACACACTCAAAGTGTGACATTCTCTTTAATAACATGTGTGAGGCATTCAACAGGTCTATCCTTGACGCTAGAGACAAGCCTATTATAACAGTGCTTGAGAGGATTAGGTATTACATCATGTTGTTGATGGCAAGTAGAAGAGAAGCAATGGAGAAATGGGCTCATGATGTGGGGGCCAAGAGTTTTTGCAACTTTTGAGAAGCTTAAGAAGCAGTCACCCTGGTGCATTCCAAGGCTTGCTGGGGAGAGCAAATAGAAGTTGTTCATGTAGGCAATGGGATCTAACTAGGATCCCATGTAAGCATGCTTGTGTTGCCATTGGGCAGTTACCTGTTAATCACATCAGCTATGTACATGATTATTATAAAAAGAGGCTTTCATGAGAGCTTACAAACCCATGGTTCATCCAATGGCAAGCCAAGACTTGTGACCTAAAACAAATTTCCCACCTTTGCTGCCACCTAAGTATCATAAGCAGCCAGGAGGCCAAAGAAAAGCAAGGTAAGCTCACCACTGAACCAGCTCGAAGCTCTAATCCTAAAGCTATACACTTGCAAAGGTATAATTTGGAAACCAAGTGTTCCATACGTCATCAAGGTGCAATAATAAGAGGAAATGTTTAAGGGTAAATGAAGCAGGGAGTAGCAACCAGGTATATTCAAACCATCTGATTTTCAAAGTTATGTATGTTTAGCATTCTGATATGGATTCATATGTGATGTTTGTTGGCCAGGTACCATCACAAAGGCAAAAGAAGACAGCACCTCAAGGCAACACATCAACTCAAGGTAACACATCAAGGCAGAAACAAGCATCATCTTCAACACAAGCAAGGCAAAAACAACCAGTAAGTTGGGTTTCTTTTAGGCTTATTTACATTATGGAACTCTTCATTTATAGATATTGATCCAAAAACAGTCATGTTAATCTAACTCTGCCTGGTGCATTCAGATCATATCAAAGGCTAAAAAAAGGACCAATCATCACCAAGCATCTTCTATGCCTAACCAAGCTCCTCAGCCTTCTCAGCAACCAGCTCAACCATCTCAAGCATCTCAGTTTGAACAAGCATCGCAAGCTTCTCAATTTGAACAAGCATCTCAAGCTTCTCGGTTTGAACAAGCCTCCCAATCTCAAGAACCAAATTCGTCTCAGCCTTTACAAGCTTCTGAACAAAGGAAAGTTAGGTTTAAATCTCCAGCTAAGAGGAAAGCATTCTTGAAAAAGTTTCATCCATAGAGATATTGAAAAACCTCTGCTCTGGTTTTATGTTTTGCTGTGTCTTGGTGAACACATGTTTTTGGATAGAAACTGTCTGTTTGGTATTTTATTGTCTACTTTGTTTTTGGGTACAAACTATTTGGTATTGCCATGGATATCACAGGTGCATATTCAGTCTTTTGTATTTTGTTTTGGCATTGCCATGGATTAAACATGTGCTTACAAAGTCTTTCTTTTGAGTTATGTACAAGACTATGTACAATTTATGTACAAATTATTAATCAACGGTAGTTCATAAGCTTTGAAAGGTTTCAAGAATTCTTGGTGCATACAAAAGTGTTTAGTCTTAACCATTACAAAGGAGCTTTCAAACCATTACATTTGCAAAATGCTACAGCCATTACATAAGCCTCTCATTTCCTAAATTGTCATTCAACTAGGTACATTACACCACATTACCTAACTTTCAAACATACCACATTACCTAACTTACATTACATAACATTGCCAAAGCAAACCATAAACACAAAGGCCAAAGAAATAAACAGAGCAATCCACAACTTCTTCTCTCTTGCTCTCACACGCTTAACTGATCTTCAACTTCTCTCTTTGTCCTCAATAGCCAAGCCATCGAGCTCTCTCACGGGGAGGCATTTCAATATCAACCCATACAAAAACCCACAACCGTTTTTCCCCGTACGCATTCAAACAACAATTGCATCACATTCTCACAATTTATTGTCCAAATTTCGATAAAATAGCAAATCCAAAACCTACCTTTGACTTTGGACACACAAAGAACCTCCGAGTGGGTTGGACTCTGTCCAAGAAGTCTGTAGCCGAGCAAGCCTCCCACAATAGCAATGAGGTGCAGCAACGGCCAGCTCTTCTCCTCGTGGAGGTTCTTTCCTCATCTTCACACCCTTTAATCAAAGAAAGATGGAGAAATTTTTCTCTAGGAACCTTAAATCCTTCAAATGGTGGTAAGTTATTTTTCTGGGTTTAGAAACCCTTTTATCGAAGAAGAAGAGAGAGGATTGTTAGATTTGGATTTTCAAAGCCTATGGGATCCACTATGCCATGTAGGATATTGACTACGCTCAGAAATTGGCCACCGTGGGTGCTTACCCTGCCACGTCAGCATCTTTTGATGGTCTTTTGAATGGCGTTAACGATGGGGGGGGTAAAGTAGAACACAAAACCACGGTCAAGGGGGTTAAGTGGGCCATTTTAACTTTGGGGGTGGGGGTAAAGTGAGATTTGACTAAAGTTTCGAGGGGTACTATAGTAAATAAGCCTTTCGAAAATAACTTAGGAGGTTATAAGTACTCTTCCTTAACCTCTGGGGTTGGTATTTCGACAATAAAGTTTTAATAATGTTTTATTCAATTTTTCGCTTTTATTTACAACTCTAATCCAACCCGTTTTATTTAATTAAAAAGGCTTATCGTCTTGGGAGTATAAACCCTGGATCTAAGTGTTATATTTTCAAGATCCTCAAAATACATGTCGTTGTCATGTGTCTCGATTTTGGGGCGTGACAAATGAAGTTGCTTAATGAGCTCGAGCATGAGCTTACATCCACAATGAATCTCTTTTGTGACAACAAAGCTGCTATCGCTATTGGACATAATCTAGTTCAACATGATGGCACTAAACATATTGAGGTGGATCGACACTTCATCAAATAGAAGCTTGAGGCTAAAGTGATTCAGTTTCAGTTCGTGAAGTCCGAGGATCAATTGGCGGATATTTTGAGGCAATTTCTAGTAGAGCGTTCCACAATTCACTAGATCAGTTGGGCATCGGCAACATCTATGCACCAACGTGAGGGGGAGTGTTGGCGTGACTTGTGAACCATTGACTTTCTTTCCTTACACACCAAGGATTCTCATATTGATTGTAATTGATTTACTTTAATTCCTAATTTCCTAGTACTGTAAATAGAAAAATGAATTTATTATTTTACTTGGATAATAATGATGAGGATTGTGGAAAATTTAGGGTGACAGTGGCTCATGAGGATTGTACTCGAGATCGCAGTTGTTTTGGGCGCCTTGTAATATCTCACTCTCACCCCTCTTGAAATTGCCTTCGTTGTTAATCAGGTCTGTCAATTTCTACATCAGCCTACTGATATTCATTGGCTTGCAGTAAAACGCATCGTACGCTACCTCCAAGGCACCATCTCTCACGGACTGTTTTACAAGTAAGGTTCTCTTTCTCTTCCCGGTGGTTACTGTGATTTTCATTTATTATAATTTTGTAGTGGTTTGTCTCGTTCAATGTTGGTGGTGATAAATTTTGAATGCTATTATTTCCATCCTCATGTCCTATTTTCTCACCCACATTATCTTCCCACCCACCATATAAATTTTAAAACACACAATTATATTTTTTCACCCACCATTGTTCCTAAAATACCCTTTTAATTATTATCTCATTTCCTCTCTCTCTCTCCTTTTCTTTTTCTCTTTCTGCTGCCATGGTGATGCAGCAGCGCCAAGTCCCTCAGCCTAACCAAACTAGGCACACCTGGGTGAGGGTGACACATAATAATTTTCGACTGTCTTCTTCTTCCCGAATTCTCCTCTGCCTCAAACTTGAAACTGAAAGCTACAGAGCATCATATATATAGCTAGGAATTGATTAACATGAGGAAAATTAATATTTATAGCAGAGAGGAGGGAGGGACCCTTGGCTAAGTAAAGTTATTTGGCATAAAGAGGTAGCTTTTAGATTGATGCTCAGGAAAGCTATTTCCTTTTAGATTCTTTAATTCTTGACGAGGCAGGCGTTTGTGTTGATGTTGATTAGTTCTTTGCGTGTGTTAAGTTTAAGGTGGTGATGGAGAGAGGCCAGCCAAACCAGAGCTACACGTCCACATCATATGCTCCATGCCCTAACAAAATGAAAATGATGCTATGGATAGTGTGCTTTCATTTCCAAAAAGGGTTAGAAGACCAAATTTATTAAAAGACCAAGTTCAATCATCATCAAATGCTACTGTTTCTCTAGTTATGACAGTAGACCTTGTAATATATGTGAATTGTTGTATGCGAGTAATGTATGGGGTGACCCATTCTGTAGTCCATGATTCCCGGTATCTATCCCAGCTTGTTGTTAGTTGGATTTTTTAGATGGTCTCAAGAGGATATAAGGTTTCTATAGGATTAGCTTTTTAGAGCTAAAGGAATTTCCAAGGAGCAGAGGAGAGTGAGGGGAGAAGGAGGAAGACGGAGGGTTGGAACTTGGAGATAGAAAAAAATTTATGGGTAATTGTTTAGTGATTAAAAAATAATAAAAAATTAAAATAGCTGTATTAATTGACTTAGCTAAAGAGATAGCATCCTAAAATACCTTTTTTTTTTCTTCCAAAAGTCCTTAGAAGTCATTTTATAAACAAAAATGCTAGTCTTATCACATTTTTGCATACTACATTGATACCACCTCCCTAATAGAGGTGGGCCCCATTGTATTGGTGGGCTCCACCTCTATTAGAGAGGTGGTATCAATGTGGTAAGCCTAGCATTACTCTTTTATAAATGGGTAAATTTGACTTTAAAATTTTGAAAATAATGTGGGTGGAAAATACGACAGGTGAGTGGAAATAACAGCATTCTAAATTTTATTCTAATAATGAAATGTTCATTCCTTTTTTCATTTGTTTTAATTCTGATAGCATTTGAGTCTATTTAAGGGAGTTTTTGGCCTTCATACGAGTTCAGACTTCTTGTATTAGCTTTTTCACGTCAATAATATTCTATCGTGTATCATAAAAAATAAAAAAATAAAAAAATAAAGTAAGTTTTTGGGTGTTTTAAAAAGTTTTTATAAAAACTAACATTTATAAAAAGGCTTTATATCACAAAAGGTCCCTACAGTTTACGAAACTATCAGATTGCATCCTTAATGTTTTTTTGTGTCATTCGTGGTCCTCAAGCTTAGTATGTGTGATCACAAATGGTCCCTGCCGTTAGGTTCCGTAAAAAACTCTGTTAGTTTGCTGACGTGGTGTATATGTATATCAAAAAACATCCCTAAGGTTCACGCACCTATCACAAATGGTCCTTGCAAATTTTTTTTATTTTTTTATTTAAAATTGATAAAATTCTAGTTTTCTTTTTAAAATTATTTAAAAATATATTTTGTATTTTAAATATACGTGACACTATACTTTTGAAGATATGGGCCCACATATATGCCACATCAACAAACTATTGAAGTTTTTAAAAATAATTTAAAATTCATAAAATTTAAAAATGAAAAACCATTTATAGAAGGATTTTAACCTTGGGCACCATTTATGAACCCTAAACAGTTAAACCCTTGGTTTTTTCATATTTAAATTTTATGAATTTTAAATTATTTTTTAAAAGCTCCATTAGTTTGTTGATGTGGTATATATGTGTAGCTCACATCTCCAATAATATAGTGTTATGTGTATTTAAAATACAATATATATTTTTAAATAATTTAAAATTCATAAAATTTTAAAATGAAAACCAAAATTTTATGAATTTAAAATGAAAAAATTTTAAAAAATTTCGTAGGGATAATTTGTGATTGGTGCGTAAACCTCAAGGATGTTTTGTGATATATATATGCCACGTCAGCAAACTAACGGAGTTTTTACTGAACCTAACGGCAGGGACCATTTGTGATCACACATACTAACCTCGGCGACCACGAACGACAAAAAAAATTAAGGATGCAACTGATAGTTCAGAACCCAGGGACCTATCATAGAGAGTAATTGCTTCTCAATCTTGGAATTAGAGTCCTATCATCCATTTATGTTTGTGTTGATTTAGGGCTAGTTTGGCATTCTTTGTCTGTGAAAATAATCATATTGTCGATTCTTTGTGAGAGAAAGCGATTTGGCGTTTGGTAAACTTTTTGTTAAAAGTGTGGTTGGTACTAATTCTCAAAATCAGAAAATAATTCCCGCAAAATCATTAAACCCAGTGCTTCTTGAAACCGATTCATGTATAATCGAAAATGAAAGCACATCATTACCGCTTTTCCTTATAAATTTTTCTCGCAAAGAATTTTAAACAATAAGTGATTTTCTCATAGTTTACCAAACGGACTCGCTTCCCAAATTTTTTTAAAATCACTTATTATTCCAAATAAACAATGCCAAACCGACACTTAGGTAGGTTTGACGTTGATATCTTTGTGAAAATAATCGCCGATTCTTGTGAGAGAAATCAACTGTGAGATAAAGCAGTTTGGCGTTTGGTAAAATTTTTGTTAAAAATATTGTTGGTTTTGATTCACACATAATCAGAAAATGATTCTCGTATATTCATTAAACTCAAAGACTCTTCGAAACTCGATTTCAAAGATAATCGAGAAAACGAAAGACCTCATTAGACGCTTTATTTTAATTTTCTCTCACAAAGAATTTTTAACAATAAGTGATTTTTTCATAATTTACCAAACATACTGGGCTTCCCAAAATTTTTAAAAATTCACTTATTACCCCAAATAAGCAATGTCAAACTAGCACTTAATATATTATTGCTGATCAAAATAGGAAAATGTCGTCAAAAATGAAAGTACGGTAAATTTTTGCTATTTTTGATAAAAACTCCACAGCAATGGTGACGACAAGAAGACAGGCGGCCTCTGCAACTTCGGAACCGAAAACGCCCCAAAATGCTCCGAATGCCAACCCAAATACCCGAAACCCTCGAACCCCATTTTCCACCACGGCCATCATCTCCGCCTCAGTCAAATCTGTGAAGTCCCAACACACTCCTTTTGATGACATTTATATATATATGTGTGTGCTTTGTGCTGACTTTTCTTTCGGAATTTTTTTTGGTAGGTCTTACTGCTTGATTGGTGGCTGGTAAAGGCTAAAAGAAAGGGCTTGGCTGTTGGAGGTCTTTGTTCTAGAGAGTAATTTCTTTCTTTCATACTTGACTCTATTATTTTCGATTTTACTTTGAGGATTCTCTGGTTCTTTAGGAATTTTAACAGTGTAAGGAAACTGAACAAAACCCAGAAAGTAATTGGAAGATATTCCGGTTTTTAGTGTGAAGGGCTTAAAGAAAAAGCTCTTCAGTTGATGCATGGACGTTTATTCCGTCTTTTGCTTTGGTGGGTAAGAGTAAATTTCTTTAGTAAAAGGGAAAGTGTCCTACTTTGCTTCCAAAACAGCTTCAATTGTTTCGAAAATTTGCCTTCTCCTGCAATTGATGGGTATATTTCCCTTTGTTTAATTAACCTATTTTTGGGTGTATGTCCTATTGGTCTATGGATTATTTGGAAACATTGACAGGGATTTTATGAAATAAGTTTTGTGATGTGTGTCTGTGACCAGTTACCATTCCTCTTTCCTTTTTGTATTGTGAACATGTGACAGAAACTAGTATTTCCAATTTCAAAACCAGCTCTAATTAAAGAGCTTCTATCTTGCTGTTTGTGACCGTTGTTTATCACACAGAGAACTAAAGCTTACTTCATTGATCAGCCATTGCTTTTTACTTGATTGACCTGTGACATCTCTAGCACTCTATATGGAGTTGTGGCGTTGGATTTGGGCATGAATATTGACTTTGTACATCTCTGTTACTCAAGTTACTGTGTACAATTTTCTGTTTTGAGATTAATGTCTAAAGATGTTAATAACATGTTCTTTTTTTTTCTTACACGACAATAGACTAGGAGTAAGAGTTTTTAGCTCAGCAGAAATTTCCAAGAGACACACGGCCACTGTTCTTGAGACAGCAGATGGGATCATGGTAACAGTTACTGGCTTCTTAAATAGGTCTCGCACGCATCAAAATGGATTTCCCAGAGGTATGTATTTCCCTTTGTGTGCTTACCTCGTACAGCTTGACTTAAGAAAACTGAGCTAAACCCTAAATGCAAGGGGATTGATGAAGATAGAAAATGGCCTGTTATAACTAGATACTGTCATTGATTAGGGGATTACTATGTTCTAATTAATCGTCACTCCTATTTGATAAAAATAAATAAAAGTTCATTACTTCTCTATGAATAATTTGAAACTTCTGAATATTTATATTTTGTTGCAACTGCTAATCTGTCAGCTTTACAATCACTTTCTGTTTGGATTTCCATTTAACTGGGAGGAGTATGCTGCTGTCGATTTGGGTGAAGATTCTACTGACATAGGTGCTTCATTGAGGAAATCAGGTTCCCAAAAGTTCAACATGCCTTCAAGAAACAACGAAAGTAATTCCTTACCATTTTCTTTGGATGATCTGTCAGCAACAAAGGCACGTGATATATTAACGTTAAGTTATGGAGAGACTGATTATCGTTCACTAGTAAAGAACATTTTCAGTGATATACTGGGAACATCCAGGGCCAATGCTTTTGAGCATACCGGGTCATCAATCAATTTAAATGTGGAAAATAGCTGTCCAGTTGAAAATGAAGATTCTGGAACAGCTAAAACTCCAACAAAGCATAGAAGGTTGTGGTTGAAGATGACAACAACATGATCACAGAAACCAGTAGTGTAGGGGTTTCCACAAGAAGCATGACTAAAGGTGTTTCCACAAGGAGGATAAGTGTTACCTCAACAAGCATGACTAAGAGTCTTTCCACAAGCAGCATGACTATAAGGAAGATTTCTACAAGAAGCATCACCAGAAGAAAGTTGTAGCCCACCAGCGTTTCCATCAGAGCCTACGGGAATTAAATCGGAGCGGCAAAAAACAGTAAGTGCTGAAAATTTGAGTCATGCTGCGACATCATCTGGTGATGGTATAGGGGCAAAAAAGTCAGAATATGAAGTGCAAGGCTTAGGAATTTTGAATATATCTGCAAGGCACATCTCTAACTTACAACTGATAACTTTTTGGAGTGGGTTCTTATTTTGATTGGTTTTGATCCTTGGAAGAATGCTACACTTATTGAAATCATATGTACAAATCAAATTCAAATGCACTGTAGTATCCTTGGTTTTAGGGTATCAAGCAATACGCACATTTTCTTGCAATATCAGCACTTTTACAACTATCTGTCTCTGACCAGGAAAAAATATTTTTAATCTTTTTCCACCATTGATTATCCATACTCAAAGCATTCATCAAACTCGAGTAGTTCTGAAGTCTAAGTGGATCCAGACCCAAAAAAAAAAAAAGTTTAAGTGGACCAAGTTTGACTTTTTGGTGGTCCCGGATTTAGAATAAAATAACTATAAGTCCAAATCGTGTCAAAGGGTAAATGCCTTTTTTGTCTCAACAAAGGATAAATGTTCAATTCCTTCAAAACAAATTTAATGAGATTTTAAAGACCTGATTTCCTCACGCAAAGAAATAATTTCACTGACTTCATAAATCATGAATTAAATTCTCATAATTTGAATATATATCCAAAGATAATCCATTTTTTTCCTTCTTCCTTTTAAAATTTCTTTTCTTTCGGTGTGTTGAAATTGAGTGTGGGATAAAAAAGAGAGGGTGGTATTTAAATGGTGAGAGGATGGAGGAGGAGGAGAAGAGAGAGAGAGAGAGAGAGAGATGGAATGGAAAGAAAAGGGAAGGAATGTGATTATGGGAGGAGGGAATATCTTAGAAAAGAAGCTCAGGTTTTTAAGGTTGAAATTACTTGACTACCCCTGCCACATCAGCTGAGTTAACTATTTTTCGCTGAAATTTAACGGAATGGGACAACCTTAGTAACGGAATAAAAGTTCATGGGGGGAAATTGAGCCATTATAAAAGTCAATGGGCAATTTGACACAATTTGTAAACCACAGGGTATTTCAACAAATAAGCCATCTTTATAATGTAACATGCACCTATGAGTGTCTAAGTCATCAAGAAAAAAAGAATTTTACATTCAGCAACGGAACAAAAGAAGCAAAACCAACACAGATAAAGCTCGTATATCATTTTCTCAACTTCTTTTTTCTTTTTTTCAGTAAAAGGTAAAAGCCCATTAACTCAGAGATCATTTCCTACAGTCAATTTGGAAACTGAATTTAAAAGAATTATGCTCCTCCATCTAAAAAGTATTTTACAAGAGACTACGGGTTCGCCTGCCCCCAGATTTGTGGCACTCTCTATTTCCTGGCTTACACAGGCACCCGTCGACCACGGTATCGGTCAAAGAACTGCAAATCAGAAAGATATCAATCGATTACTTGCGCCAAGAATAATCGTACAGATAAAGCTCATATTCAAGCAAGGATAAACATTATAAAATATATATATAGAGACTAGATCCTCCATTCTTTGAACTTGAGGTTGTGCAAGTAGGTGCCACCTGAACACAGGACATATTATACGGTGCTACCACCATGGTAGAGAGTAGATTCCACAGTACCAGAGAAAACTTAATTCGGACAGGAAACTGTGGACTTCGCTTATCCTAGGCAGGAGTTGAAGCATTTGGGACATAATGGGTCTTCGGTTCCACTTTCTAAGAGAGAGAATGTCCACTATCATGAAAAACTTGCCTCTCTCGCAAGGTTATATAAACCAATAATGGAACTAAACCAAGTAAATGTTGAAAGTCATTCTCCAAGAGAACAAAGACATTTGAAACAAATTACAGGATGAATGTCCCCACCAAAGTAATAACCTACCTTGATCATTATCAAACTAAACTAAACACAATTCAGACACAACTCATGTTCAAATACTTTATGGAACTTGACAAATAAATCCTATTGTTTGCTATTACAAAGACAAAAGGTTCACTGTTTAAATTAATTTGAAAAACACCATGTCTTAATTTCACCCTTATAAATACTGTATTTATTTTTATTTCACAACCTCAAACACCAAAAACATAGAAGAAATAACAACAATTTATACAAACTTGTTTTAAGAAAAAACAATAGCCTTTACCTAAGAAAAAAAAAAAGTAGCACCCAGAAGCTTCTAAGACATGCACACGAACTTCGCATAACCGTGGATATCAAAGTTCTTTTTTTATTTTTTTTAAACAATGTGCCTCAATTTTTTTTTTCAAACATTTTCACTACGTCTAATGCCCTAAACAGTTAGGATTACCCAAATGTTTGCACAAAAGTTTTAGAATTACTTAGAAAAATATCTATAAATTGGATTTATTTGTCTTTGGTGAGAAATAATTAGAACGTATTTGGATATTCAAAGAAAAAGGGGTCCCCATACTTGAATCAAATATTAATTCCAGATACACATGAAACCCAACTATATACAGCACAATCCCAAATTACCCACTCACGTTCCTAGAAAGGGATTCTGGTTAACAAAAACAGAGTTAAAATCATGATTAACAAAAATGTATCATATCATGTCCTCCAGTCTACCCCAGTCTATCAATCTAGATACACACATCCACACATATGGATGTGTGTGTGTATGTGCAAACAGAGCTCAAATTGCATTACCTATCAGTTAGTTTACATTATCTCCTATTGAACAATGGCTCCCGATTCCTATATGTTTTTCGTCATGCTTAACAATAATCAACTAGCTTTTATGGAAATAAAAATGGCTAGATTGACTCCCATGCAAAATCCAGACACAAATCATGTTATGAAAATAAACACGAAATCAGGACTTCCCAATTGTCTGAAATGGTATTCATGATTATGCAAGTCAAGAAGACATTGCATAAAAACTAATCCACTATTATGAACAATTAATACCGAAATAAACATACCGATCTAATATATGGTTGTTGAAATAGCCAACCAAGAATTGGAATCTTCTGAAGAAAAACTGCCAGTGTTGGCCAGAAGCCGCTGCACAACATACTCCATCAGCAATTTTATAAAAGCAAAAATAAATTTATTACTCTGAAAAAGATCAAAGTAAAAGCATGGACCTGAAGAGTACGATGAACCCATATCCCTCCAAAAGCATGCCCACAATAGGCCACCCTATGATCACACAGAAGAAGCCAAGACCAAAAGAGATTGTTCCCTGAAGTTAACGAACAAAACCAGGTGAAAAAGAAAAGTGAGAATACATGAATGGAAAAACACGTGCAGAAATGGAGAGAAACATTAATGATCATAAACCTTATAATTTTGACGTTTCATGAAGAATTGCATCGTGGGCTTAAATCCAATGGTTAAAGTCACCCCTGAGAAGAAGAGGATCTGATTAAGTACCACAAACAAATGAGGAGTGTTAAAACAGGTATCAAGTACAACAATAAATAATACCCAAAAAAAATTACAAACACAGCAAAAGGCACGTAACTTGAAAAATTAGATATAATTATTAAAGACACTTACATTTCCCATTGCAAGTAATCCCTTGTCGAAGAAGAAAACGATTCCCAGGCATGAGAAAAATATGCCAAATCCTGTCAATCCTAGCCCAATCTCTGTTTCATTTCACAATTGCACAAATTAGAGGTCACACCAATTTACATTTATAAAAAAAAAAGATCTCATCTGGCACCCTTACGTATTACCATACCAAATTATTATTCCAGTTTTAATGAATTAATTAGTATTAACAATAACAAGTTGTTCGCATAAACAAAATTATGTATACGTATATCAAACAAAGTAATCAAAAGCATCAAAAAATAACAAAAGATTATATATGAATGTATCAAACCAAGTAATTAAAAGCATCCAAACCTCTTGGAGTATTATGAAAACAGTAAAGATAGACAAAATTACTCACTTTTCCGATCATTCATCTCGAAGGAAACCATTTTCGCTGACGATTCACTGCAGACCGCAACACCAAAAATTGGCATCGGAACAATAAATTAACAGATCAAGTAAATGAATCGGATTGAAGAAAAAGCGAAAGATAACTGAAATTAGGGCTTCAATTGAGGATTTTAGGATCGTAGAAGAAAAAGGATGCGGCAACACTACCTTCAATAAACCTGAGGCAAGCAAACACGAGTTGACGACGAAGATCTGACGAGGACCTGTAGAAGTGAGACTGCGATTAGTTTACCGAATTAGAATGAGCAGACAGCGAATCTAGAGCTCCAATTGGATTCCGAGAGAAAGACAAGAAGAGAAAATGAAAATCGAGCCCTAATTCTTCATTTTCTGTTCTTTTCCTTGGGTTTCTCGGCCACCAAACGGAGTTAATAGCGTCGAGGCTTACAGAGAGAGAGAGCGAGAGAGACAAACTGAGACTGTGATGAAGAGAGACTGAGAAGGTCCAGGAAATGGTTTGTTAAGGGAGAGGGACGGGCGCGTGATGGGCGCGTATATGTTTGTTTTTCTGCAACTTCAAAACAAAGAAAAGAGGTTAAGAAATGTGAAGTCAGTGCATGGTGTATTTTAGTTGAACAAGAAGTTGTACGCTAAAATGCGCAAACAGTAAAGTCAAAAGGGCTCAATTCAATTCAATTCTATTGGTTAGACAACATCACCACTTTTCTTTTTTTGATGAAATAATAGGTGGGCAAAAACCCCAAAGACAAACATCACCTTCACCTATGTTGCACAAACACTCCACTAAACCCATGTGTTGGAGCTAGTTCACCTGTGTCCAACAATCAAAATCATGTCTAATGGTCAAAGCCGTGTCCACGGTCAAGACACTCCCCATATATGGTCAATACACTCTCCGAACACGGATCAACTCATACTCATGGTCAACTAATGTGTTAATTCAATTATAATTTATATAAAATTAATAAACTACATTTGAAAAGCTTAGAAAGCTTGAATTTTACTATATATGGTATTGTGAAATTGGAGTATGAACATTAATATTTTGTTTTTGTTTAATATATATAAGTATTACTATAATAATAATAAATTTATTGTCGTGTCCTCGTGTCCTTGTGTCCTCGTGTCCCCGTGTTCCAGTTTTTTGAGATTTTCTGTTTCCCCGTATCCCCGTGTTGTGTATCCATGTCCGTGCAACATAGACCTTCACTTTCCTTTCTGTTTTTCAAACCAAAATAAAAATAAAAATTTGTGACACGTTGTTTGATATGTCTAAATCCCTGAATTTGTAGCTAGTTACAAACAAAAAGCCTTGAAGACAGGAAGACCCAGATCAAAATAAAACGCATTAACAATAGAAAGAGGAAGCCCATGCTCCCGTAGCCTAGAAGGGTTAAGCCCATGACCAACGCCCACAAGAGCTTCTAGTATTGTAGTTTAGAGTAAATACTCATCCAGACAAGGTCTTGGATTCGAATCATAGCATCCGTATTGTATTTGTAAGTTTAGTATATTATCACCCCTCGCAATATGAAATGTCCTAAAAAAAAATAACCTAATGGGTGCTAAACTTACAAATACAATACGTATTATATTTGTAAGTTTAGTATATTAACATCCGTATTGTATTTGTAAGTAGTCTAATGATCCACGGACTATAAGCTTTGAGTCTCCTTCAATAATGAGTTTCCGCCATCCCTTCGCTTCCTTGTGCGGCAGCGTATATGCCAAACCATCTCTGAGTATGAGGCATTTTGCCATCGACGATCGTGATAGCGACTTCTCATATTCTCTTGGCATCTCCAGTTCAGTATAAATTCTTATAGGGGAATGCTAGCAACCTTCTCTCTAACCTTCTCTTTCGGACCTTCTCCCTTCTCTTCATGACATGTGTCAATTTCTACACATAAAACAATGTCATTAATACATTACACAACTTTTATGTCAAAATTTCCATTTTTTTAAGTGTAGAAAATGACACATGTCATGAGGAGAAGGGAGAAAGTCCAAAAGAGAAGGTTAAAGAGAAGGTTGCTAGCATTTCTCATTCTTATATATGGCTTAATTCATTAAGGACTTCAAATCTTCACATTCTTAAAAATTATTAGAAGACAATTTTCAAATAATTTATTGTGCAAATATACAGTATAAGCAGCTGGGCTGCTTAAAATTTATTCACAACTATAAGTGCAAAATACAATGTGCTTTCTTGCTAGCTATTTTCCCAGCATAAATACACAACCTGGATTATTTGAACTAATACCTATTTTCACAATGTGCCAACAGCGTAATTCTAAGCGGTTACTAAAATTGACTCGCAATAATAAATACCCTACGTGATTTCTACATGGCTTTTCTCGCAGTATACCATTATTGTTCATCATCATCATCATCACCAGCACCTCTGAAAGATGATATCTGCAAGGAAAATAGGAAAATTATTTAAAAAATAATTATAGATAATCAAGTTGATGCTTGAAAGTTAAAATGGAGGATAAGCCGGTCAGCATCAACACCTTTGAGCTAACTGGATAAGGGTTACGTCTATCGGGCATCCAAGATTTCCCCATCCAGACCAGATAGGTCAAGATTCTGTCACAAAAAAATGGAAACGAAACCAAAATAGCATGAAATCAACATCAGGGGATAAGGAGTCCTAGAAGACTTTTCTTTCAATTTCTAGCTTCCCAAGGTTCAAACCAACACCATGGCGCCTGAACTTGAGCTAATCCATATGAATGGATTCTATAAGAGATAATTTTTTGAGATACTTCTAAAGTTTATGCTACCAACAGACCCACAAAATGTGGGAACAATAATTATGAAATTGGTAACCTAAATAGCTCCAACTCTCTGCAAGTCGATTGTTGAGTTATGTCTGATTACTAAGTGGTTGGAGCTAACATTTTAGAAAAAGTATTTTCATAGAAGTCATAACTAATAACTAACAAAGATTTATCATAATTTTTGCACAAAATTCAATGAATTTACAAAGAGAGACTTGTGATGCTTACCAAACCCAACGCTTCTGCTGCTCTTCTTTGGCTTTCTTCACTACAGATGCCAACAAGCATGCTCATTAGAAATTGCCTCTGATTCAATTTCAAGTGTTTCGCCAAGCCTAGAGCCACCATCTCCATCTCTGGCTGCAGAACAAAAAAAAACCATCAAGAATCACAACTCAGTACTACTAACAACAATAGTATGAAAGCCTCTCAGTTTCTAATGTTGCATATGTAAATAATAGGAACCAAAGCAGGCCCAACAAAAATATTCCATCACATGCATAGAGGCATTTGAAAAACGTCTAATACCAGACCATAAATGACTGTCTTGAAGATCATGCTATACATGGAAAATTGAGCAGAACATAATTTTTAGCAATAATATGTACAACAATGATTGCTCTGTGAATGTACATACAAGAAGAAAAATGTTTTTCAACTCAATAATCAAGGTACATATAGGAAAAGGTAAACTACAATGTGTCTGCCTAAACTTTAAAATGTGCCATACTGGTCCCAATTTTTGAATTTGTTCGTTTGAAAAAATTAAAAGAATTGATCATATGTCCAGCACATGAGCACTTAACCAAGGACAAAGTGGTCGTTCTATACTCTTCCCTACCCTCATATCCATTCCCTACTATCCTGTCACTTGTAAATGCCTACCATCCGATTTAGCCCTCATTCATGTCAGCCAACGCTCTGCATAATGTGATGCTAAGGCTTTATATTGATCACAAAAGCTTGTATTCCCATAAGCCATTTTTGGAGTGGGAACAAAAGGTGCCGACCGTAATATACAGGTGGTCATTCCAGACCCGACTAAAAATCAGGGTGCCTCACAGGACCCATATTAAGGGCAAGCGCCCATGTGCACGGTTCTTTTCATTTACAGCTTGATCACTGCTTGACTTAGCCTCGTTCTGAGGTAGAGGGTTTACTTGAGAAGGTGTCAGCTGAGGTACACACCTACTTGACTAGCCCTATTGACTACATGGGACATTCCAAGATTGCATAAACGAAGGATGTCTAAGACACTAAAGTACTGACCTTGCTTATCAAATTAATTCTAGTGTAAATTTTAGCATAACCTTCTGAATATCTTGGATCTAATTGCTTCTCCTTCAGGGAAGCAGGTTCAAGGACTACTTTGCCAGCTGCGTGAAGCAGTTGATTGGTACATACTTTTCCTGAGGATGCTAGAATGTACGGTAATTTAAAATTGCAGAACAAGAAAGTTGAGAGCATATGAGGAAATATCAGATATGAAGATTGACAGGAAACAAGGGATTTGGAGAAAATATGCTACAATGTAAATGAAGAATTACAAGAATCCCACCACCACAATGAAGTTGAGCACGATTATTAAGACAGATAAACAGCAATGTTTTCAAAGCTGAAGGCATAAAGTGAAGCATTTTGTCACTTGAAAGGAGGTGTAATACATATTTATTATACATATAATAAATATGTATTGGATTTCTGGGATTCTTTTTGCTGATTTATTGAGTTTTGCTAGGCCTGGGGAGATCTGTACAAGTGTGTAGCTTGTTTCGGCTCTTGGGATAAGGCCCTCATTTTACAAGAAATTACACTACCCATATTTTAATGAGTACTGCTACGGTTAAGGTTAATACGTTAAATAGTTGATATTTCGAACGTAACCCATAGCCAATAGAATAAATGCGCATTTAAGGGGAGAGCAGGAGGTGTTTTTGGGTGCAAGAGCAGAAACTCTCCACTGCCCAAGAGAAACTCTTCATCTTCTCTCTTCCCATTGGTGTCTGCTATTTTCTTTTTTCTCTGGTCTCTTCATTTCAGATTGGGTGTTCTAGGTGAGATAGCAAAACCACCAAAACACCATTAGAGTTTCCAAAAGTTCTTTTTATGGCCACTGGGTTGCTGCCAAAATTGCCTCCTAAGGCAGTCTGTTGTTGTGGGTTAAGGGCAAAACAGGATGTAGGGGGTCTGCCTCTTATGCAATAGGGCAGAAGTCTTGCTTCGACAGCTAGAGGCATGTGCTTCGGTACGCCTTTGGAGCATTTCGTTAAACAGTGGGAGGACCAAGGCTATTTGACTCCGCCTTGCCTCATCGCACGCTTGGTTAGAGAGAGAGGCTTTGCGAATGATCAGAGAAGGGGCAGGTCGAGGAATGAGTCAGAGGGTAGGGATGGGTAGAGAACGACCACTTTGTCCTTAGGCAGTCATGTGCTGGGTACATAATCAAAATTTACGGACCAATATAGTACGCTTTTAGAGTTTAGGATTTCAAAATGATGAGTAAATTCCGAAGATTAAGAAAAGAAACGCAAATATCAAGATATGGTTATTATTCATGAATAAATGAAGCACATACAGAGGACTCCTTGGGAGGGAACATCCGCAAAATAAGGCATATCTTTGACAATTCCATTCCTGCTTCTGCATGTTTACCTTGCATTACCAAAGCCTGCAATCAAACAATTAAGAAATAAACCATTTAAAAATTAAAAGAACGTGATGAAGTGTTTTCAGAAAGGTAAACAAATGATATTTTCCAGCAGAGCCATAACATATTCACTTGAAAATACGCAATGGAGTATAAATCGAACTTATAGGTCCCAAATTCAATCTCACCATCAAAGTAACATGTGCCTTAAATTATTCTCTAGAAAAGTCCTCGGAATTCAAAACTCATAGAATTCAATAAACCAAAAATTAAAAATACCAGGGCTCCAATTAAACTGACATGTTAAAGTCTAAATTTGCCAGAAATGTTTACCTAAAAATTTACCCTTCTACAGCACAAGTTAAAGTCATATGTTAATTTGGTTCCAAAGCCTGCAGACCATAACTAAGCAACAAAGATACGAGGCAGCAGGCCAAAAACTAGTGTACAGGAGAATTTGAAACATACAATATAGCCTGAAAAAACTATCCCTAAACTCTGAAGCCAGCGACGCAAAGAGCAAAGAGATCTAGAGTTCCCTAAAGCAATTATTTTTCATGTAATCTTCTTTATATTCTCAGAATTATCCACAAAATAATAATATTGTGCAAGAGTTTTCTATTTCTTTTGCTTTTGGAGAATATGATGTCAAACTAACTGCCTTTGCGACAAGAGGCACTTAATTGTTGTCAGTCTGTATGCAAGCATATGACATGGACATTGTCAAAAGAACATGAGTGAACAAATTACCCACGCCTGCAAAAAGCGTGAACGTGTACGTGCAGCAACGGCTGCAGACACAATTCTTGCAGCACGAATGTTGTCAAGCCCAATATTCTCAGCAAGCCCAGCAACAAATTGACAAACATCCTCGCCGTCAATCTGAACATAAGTAGAGTGACTTGGGGCCCTGCCATACTATAAACGTTGAAACACCAGGAGAAAGCAAAGCATCCAAAATAAAGTGGTAGTAGAAACTATTAGAATATTAATGTATTGCATCCAAGAATCACACCTGCTGCAAGTATTTAAGACAAAGGCAACAGACACAAGGTAGAATGAATCTCGTGTATTTGTTGTATCAAAGGTGACCCGTACTCTAGATGTCCTGCATTTTTGACGTAACTGCTCACCCACTCAGGCAAAGAAGTATACAATGTATTATGAATGATCAGTTAATGCAGCACAAAATTGTAAATAAAATTTACAAAGAAAGAAATTGTGGTAATGATTCAAATTTCATAGAATAAGAATGCTCATCAATATCCCTTTCAGGCACATAATCTTTTAAGAGATAACTCTCTAGACTCATTTAGTATTTGGTTTAACTTCACATTATGCACTACACATTGATTCTTTCAACATCCCCACACTCACAACTCCTTCGTATCCTTAATTAACTAAAGGAAGAAGCACCTTTTGATGAAACTTTCAAAAAACCCATAAAATGCCCTTGGTTAGCCAAAATGTTTGACAAAATAAATTTAAGTTGGGAACTTTAAAATAATCCAAAAGCAAGTAAAAAACTATAAAAATCAGTCTTTTTACAATATTAAAATAATAAACATAAGCAAAAAAATTAAAATAAAACCAATTGGCACGTATTTACTTGTGTGCCAAAATGTTTGAAGACTGTTTCAGAGGTTGAAATTAAGAAAGGTGTATGATAAAACTGATGCCAACATGACCTCTTAATTCCCATACATCAACAAGGCTTTTACATATGGACGTTAATACAGTAAAATCTTAGAAACCATAACCTTCGTATATAGCAACATCGTAACAGTCTACATAATCCTTAGCTAAAATAAACATTCAGTCTCACATGGTGCAACGGCTACTACCCTCCTGTTTTATTAGCTACATAATAAATGTATCTAATATCGTATCCATATGTGTAAGACATGCTTGCAAACAATTAAAGTCATCAATATTAAGTTACACTTTTTCTAAGACTATCATACAAAAATAAACCATCATGAAGAGCACCCAAACCTGAATTGGTGCTACATCAGCCTATATACATCTACAAATATCGAATCATGTATGTGCGTACGAAGTGTGTGAACCTACAAAAAAAGTGTGTGACAAAAGAGTGAAGATTTTGTGGCCTCTAAGGAATTTTGTCGTTCATGAGACTGCAAACTTTATAAAAGTAATGCACAATCAACGCAATACATAAAACCACTGACATGAATAATATCATCCTCCACAGTGTCCTTTCCGCTCATTCTATTGTCCGTGATCGCTGGAAATCAAGTGGATGAGTTGCGAATTAAAGATGTATTTAAAGTGGGATCAAAAAGTTGCAAAACTCTGAGAAATGTGTGACTTTTACCTACAACAAAAGCAAAACCCACCAACAAAATAAAGTCAGAACCTAAACTTACGTAGAATTCGAATGAGAACAGACTCAGAAATGTTAAATTCCGATTCTAATCAGATTTTGGTAAATGCTGTAATATAAGCATTCATATAAAAACGAGAATCGTGACAGAAGGAAAAGAGCCAACAAACTGACCTCTAACCAATCTATCTGCTTCGCTTTGATAATAATCCTTATCCACCACCGAGCTCGGCTGAGGCATGGAGCTTGGCCACCAACTCGGCAGCTTCTTCTTCTCCCAAACCCGAACCCCACTATTCAAGAGCCTCCCCAAACCATCCACCACCGTTCTCTTCGGCACAGATAGCGGATTGTCCAACATCCCAAAACTCTTCTTTTTCCTCACATCAACTCTTGCCTTCTCTACTCTCCCCACCACAACCTCTTTGCCCCCAAGACTCCTATCCCTCCTCACCACCGTCTCCTCCCTCCCATACCTGGACCGACCCCCAAACCCTAACATCACCAACCCAACCAAAACCCTAAACCCCAAAACAACGGCGAAGGTAAGAACCACCAAATTGCCGACGAAACGCGGCGTGGAAGGGCGGCAGGAGACGATGACGCGATTATTGGCGTCGACGGAGACGAGGGTCTGGAGGTTTTGGAGGGCGGAGGAGGCGGAGGAGAGGAATTGTTGGAGGCTGTACTGGGAGGTGTGGTAGAGGTAGTGGAGGTCGAAGGTGGCTTGGAGCATATCATGGTGCGACGGCGAAGAAGAAGGGTGGAAGTCGGGTTTGGTGGTGGTGGTGGTGATGATGATGGTGGTTGGGCGGCTGGGGTTTCGGCTGCGGCGAGTTCTGCGATTGCGATTAGGAGGGCGAGGCATGGAGCAAGAGAAGGAGGATTTGGGAGGGCATGGGTTTGGGGAGATGGAGAAGTGGTGGAGGTGGACGGAGGAGTTCATATCATGTAGCCAAAGCTTTTGTTTAGGGGTGGAGCTCACTCTCATTCTCACTCTCACTCTCACTTGTTCTGAGAGTTCTCTATTTCTCTACCGTTCTTTTTAACTGGTTTCTCTACCGTTCTTTTTAACTGGTTTCTCTACCGTTCTTTTTTAGTTGTTCTGAGAGTTCTCTGGTTTCTCTACCGTTCTTTCTTAGTTTTTCTATTTAAATCCGGCGCTTTTCTTTGTTGACCATATATTCTAATTCAAATTTTCACAATCTCTTAGAAAATCCCATTATTTTTTCAAATTACCCCTAAATACACCTAATAGAAAAAGAAAAAAATTAACTCATCAACCTCACACCCCACACCCAGCATAAAAAAAAAAAAATTAAAATAAGTGTATTCTGCTACTCAATCATAATACACTTCGCTTGTTTGCTTATGTGGTCTAAAGTATAAACAAAAAGAATCTCAAAATCTCTTTATCTTGTGGCATAAATCCGTTTTTAAAGGTGAATTTAGAGAGTAATCCTATCAACTGAGAGAAAGACAGAGATGTGCCCTTATCCGGTGCAAATATTTTCAGTTAAAATTACCTTGCTGAGTAAATTCATTAAGGATGCTTAGAATATGTAATAGGGATATGGTTGTTGCCGTCCCTCAGTTTTTTGACAAGCAGAGACTGTTTACAACCATTTTCAATCCAACTCGTCATGCTAATATGTGGGTTGTGTATATAGATGTACTATGGTTAAGTATTAAGTTGGATGTCTTTTTTGACTTTTTACACAATAATAAAACTTAAGTGCTTAATGATTTTAAGTATTGGGGTGAACAAATAAAAGTGTTGGGTTTAAATAGAAAAAATCTTCTTTTTTTTCCCTCAATTTGATTTGCTATTTGGAAACGAAGCAGTAGTGGAGTGGCTCTCTCTCGGACAACGAGTTTTTGAATGAATATTTTATTAATTAATTCATTAAAAAGAGAGTATCGCATGTATAAAAAAAATTAATTCATTGAAAGGAATTATAGCATTATGTGGAATTATTTACTAACATATGTTCTTAAAATTATTTCAATTCTTGATTTCCTTATCTTTGCTAACAATAAAAAATTAGAGCTATTTAGTTAAATACTCATTCTTAGCACTAATAATATAGATAAATCCTCTCTCTCATGCTTTCCCCTAGGTTGCTCCACGCCGTTGGTATCCATAGCCGCCGAATCGAGCTTGAGAAATTCCAGCCAAAACCCTTACGGGTTTGACTTCGATTCTCCTAGTTCTGGCCACTTTTTGGCCGGGATCCAAGACCAAAACTTGCTCCCATAGGTATGATGGTCATTCATTTCCTATTCAACTCTTGTCTGTTGGAGAATTGACTAACACATTAAACTGCAATATTATATTATCTCCTTATCATGTGGTTTTCTAGGACCGGGCCACGGGTAGGATGATTGGTGAAGGTGTTTATTCCAATGGTTTGTACCTGGTACATCAACCAGTTAAAAATCCAAAAGCTCTTCAAGTCAATTCTCTTTAGAATGGTCAGTTATGGCATCAACGGTTGGGTCATCCATCTAGAAAAGTCCAGAGGCATCTCTTCCCTTCCTCGCTTGTCTATTGTCATGTGTGTGAGGCATGTCATTTATCCAAAAAGACCTGCCTGCCTTTGACTCCCTCTATTTCTAAAATTGACAGACCTTTTGATTTAATTCACTCTGACCTTTGGGTCCTGCTCCTTTAGAGTCATTTGATGGTTTTAAATATTTTTTTACATTTGTTGATGATGTATCTCAAGCTACATGGTTGTATTTGATGAAATCAAAAAAGGAGGTTGCTCATATTTTCAAGGAATTCCACAGAATGGTGCTGAATCAGTTTGACTCTCGAATTAAAATTCTACGATATGATAATGGAGCAGAATCTGTCAAAAGTCTCCTATCTGAATATTTGAATGATCAAGGAATTATTCATGAAACCAGTTGTGTTCGTACTCCACAATAAAATGGAATAGCAGAGAGAAAAAATCGTGATATCTTAGAAAAGACTCGATCTCTCATGATTCATATGCATGTTGCAAAAAGGTATTGGTCGCATGGGGTTCTCACTGCACTACGTAATCAATGTGCTCCCTAGTCGGGTCCTTGAGTACAAATCACCACTTGAAGTGCTTAAGAGACGAAAGATTAATTTATCCCACCTACCCGTCTTTGGTTGTGTTTGTTATGTCCACGTTCAAATTTGTTGATCAAGATAAGTTCGATCCTTGTGCCACCAAGTGTGTGTTCTTTAGCTACTCCTCTACAAAAAAAAGGGTACAAGTGCTACGACCCCAAAACAAAAAAGTTGTTTATCTTTCGTGATGTTTATTTTGTGGAGACAAAAACTTTTTTGAAAAACAACTTGAAGCTAGGGTTCAGGGGAGCACTTATTTGACTTTATTCCTTTTCCAACCATTGATGCTACGTGGTCCCACAAACTCTCAATTAGTCTCAAGATTCAAGTGGCTCTTCTCAATTGGAAAATCAACAAGAGGTTAACGAAGTACCAGATCAAGTTAATAAGATACCGTGTGTTAAACTAGTGCATGGCAGAACGATTGCCGGTCAATGAATCTGCGATGTTGAAGCTGCGATCATCAAGAGAACAACAAAAGCCAACCAAGTACAAGGACTTTATCAGTTATTATTCTACAAGGTATCTAATCCAACATTATATAAATTATGAAAATGTGTCTCAATCTTATTCGGCTTTCTTGAGCGATTTCCAAGGTGTCGAACCAACCGGTTTCCATGAAGCAAATTCGATGTGTGGAGAAGAGCAATGAAAGAAGAGCTCAAAGCCCTTGATGAAAACAACACATGGACCATTGTCAAACAGCCAAAATGAAAGAAACCAGTAGGATGTCGATGGGTCTACAAGATCAAATTTAGAAGCGATGAGACAATTGAAAGGCATAAAGCAAGGCTTGTTGCAAAGGATTTTACCCAAACTTATGGAGTGGATTACAAGGAGACATTTGCACCTGTTGCAAAAATGAATACTGTTCAAGTTTAATTATCATTTGCTACCAACAATGCCTGGCCATTGTTCCAAATGGACGTGAAAAATGCTTTCCTACATGGAGATCTTGAAGAAGATGAAGGGCATACTATGGGAATGGTGTTGTGTAGAGATTTATAAAAACTCTACAACCAAACTTTGAGAGTATAAATCACCTAGCATATCATATCTAATATGGAATCAAAATAAGAGCGAAGCATAAAAGAAAATTAGGGATTCATGCAAGTCTTATTTAGTCCCAATCTTTATAAGTCCATGAAAGTGTGCACCAAAGACTCTCTAAATCCTATTTGAGAAAAAGGTAAGATGTTCATACCCTTGGAGCGAATCTTGAAACCAACGATGGTGTTCAAGTAGAGGGAGTGGTCCCTTTGTTGTTGGCTCTCCCTTTGATGTTGATTCTCCACCTTGTAGCTCTCCAAATAGATACAAAGATATGTATCTCCCCAAAGCTCTTCACCAAGGATGA
This sequence comes from Prunus padus, assembly GCA_024362665.1. Classification (NCBI taxonomy): domain Eukaryota; kingdom Viridiplantae; phylum Streptophyta; class Magnoliopsida; order Rosales; family Rosaceae; genus Prunus; species Prunus padus. Next base: position 25,077,524 of record JANFAM010000016.1, on the reverse strand, counting down.
ATGGGATGAGAAAATGAGAAGACTTGGAGGAGAAGTGGATGCAAGTCCTTCTCCTTCAAGGTGGCCGGTCCAAGGGGTAGAGGGAGAGAGAGCTTGATGTTTTCTCTCTTCCAATTTCACCAACTGGAAAACCGTAGGATAATAGGATGCCATAGCTACACATTTATAGGATCACAAATGTCACAAGAGTAACAAAAATGCCCTCCTACCCTAGTGTTGCCGCACCCTCCCCTTTGATGGCCTATTTATGCCATCTTGGTCCAACACATTGATCCTATAATGTGTCACACTTGTGCCTAAGTCCATATGGTCAATTCCCTTTTAAATTTCCAAGTCATATGGGACCTTTAATTAAATTTTTATAACTTTAATTGAATAATTAAATTAATTTAATCAATTTAATTACTCTAGTGACTTAACTAATTTAATCACTCACTTGTCTAACAAGTGTTGGTCCCGGTCATCCTTAGTTGACCGTGTCAAGTGTCGGGTCAACCGTTTAACCTTTGACCTTTGACCTTTAACTTTTGACTTTTACCATTGACTTTCATATTGACTTTGACCAAGTCACAAAATCATTCATTCTCTTCTTAACTCCCAATCGACTCTTCTTCGGTGTGCGATCTTATATGTTCTAATTAGCGAGGCAGTGGGTATGAATGATTCATTCTGAATCAAGTGTGAATTGTATTCCTTTCATACAATTCTCCCTATTGGCGAAGGCTAATTATAATTAGTCATTACATGGCTTCCACAAACCATGAGTGATACCTAGCAGTATGTCATGGTTACCGAAGCTAAAAAGAATGCATTTAGAGAACCTTGTTAGTTCGTGATTACAATGCAATTCAATCCTTCTCTAATTCAACACTCTATGTCATATTCTCGGGATATGGTAAACTTGTGTCAAAATCCCTAATATGACATTTCTAGGGTATATGATTCAATTTGATGAAATTGCAAACGTTCTTGTTTCAATTTCAATCAGATACTTTGGCCAAAGATTCACGAATCATATCTTTAGAGTATTCTCTCTTCTTACTATAAGAGCATAGATTCCTTGTTGTACATTCACATGTCTTTGTGTACGTGCCGAGAATCCTGATGAACAACTTTAAGTCACATCATTTTGATACGACCGTATAGTGCTCTCAAAGAGAAACAATATATGCACAAGACAACTGTGATGCCTCAGGTCTAAGGATTAATATGCATTATCATAATCTAGAATTCTTTGTTTGACACTTGTGAGTAAGACTTCCATATAAGAATTCTAGAGTTGATCGCATTCAGTGGACTCTATCTACTATAGAGCACTTACACATCTATCTCAGTGTCTCCACACGAATGACTTTGAGACTAGTCATCCCCCCAATGGAGAAGACATAATGTGTACTAGTCTTTGCAGGTCACCATTGTCCAATTGGTGATCCTATAACCAGGAACGTTTTAGGATACGATATTCATGTTAATGGAAAGGTCTCAAACATCTAACTTCCTTATATCACTTCCCATTTATATCTTAATTAATGGACTTGTTACTTTGTGTACGTTATGTATCTAAGGTAACATGCTTTCCCCTTTGATTATATTTATTTCCTTAGAATTATCCATTTTATATTGGCTTTCAGGGCATATATATAACAGTCTCCCACTTGCGCGTAAAGCCAATCAGCCACACAATGTGTTTGATCTTAAGACGTTTATCAAGTCATAGCCGATATGTTCCAGGCTTTCGTGGTCTATACTATATCAACTTTCTTTGCAACTTCAGAGATGATTGACATTATGAGTAACCAACTCACTTATATAACGTCTTCTCTGAATTTTGGATGTCTTATGAGAATTGAGTTCCTCGGCTTGAGCTTTTGCCTCATGAGAATTTCTCTTACTTCAAGAGCATTGATCTTTCATGGTAGGAACCACTCCTATAAAGGAGATTTTGTTTTTCATCCAAAAGTGGTGTTGACATATCAACTTTTGTTGCATAGATATGTACTGCCCTTGGTCATGAACAATGTTGCAATGTCCAAGTTTATCTAGAATAGCTTTCTAGAGTTATTTCCTATAATATAGGAATTAAGATCCGACCAGAGTCACTCAGGTGTACACTTCCACTATGATGCTCTAATACTATTCTCTTCGCATATTTCGCCTTTTGTCTATTTTGTGTTCACAAAAGACATACTTATCAGCTGTCCAGGTTTTGATCTTGAGGTATTATCATGTTGTCCTTAATGTACTTTTGCATTGAGTGCAATTTGCTGTAACAGTATCTTGGTCATATCATATATGATCGTATACTTATATGATAAGTACATGAACTTTTCATTTATATCTTTTAGATTTCTTCTGAAGAAGACTTCACTTGGTGAGTCAACGAAAATTGAATTGTCACTTTGTTTGATAATCCACTTGTGGTTTATAATAAATCATTTCACTTGTTTCACAACAAGCATCTATTAACTCTTTAATAGATATGACATCCTTTAGGTGATCTAGGATGTCCCACAAGTTTAATCTTCAAACTATAAAGTTCTAATTTTCAATCCCATTACCGTTCAATTGGACTTATCAAATATTTTGTTATCCTTAGGGTTACGATGTAAGGCGGAATTTCAATGACTCATCATAAAAGATTTATATTATCCTTTGTGATAAAGATCATCCACTGAGCTATCTTGTAAAGAAAATCTCTTTAACTTTTAAGAGGTATCTTGTTTAAGCATGGACCCTTCAGAATGATTAGAAGAGTGTTGATGCTCTCTACATAATTTTCCTTTTCTTTGCTTTCTTGAAATCCTAAATCTCTTGGATTTCGGACTTAGTAAAGTCCAACAGTGAGCGATCAACGGTGAATGCTATAGAAAAACAATGGACACTATTCATTATCTTATACAACTCATGTGATTTCCATTCTAGTTCATAACTTAGATTGTTTGGATTTCTCAATTTCTAGATGCAACTCATAGGTAAGAATTGGAACCTTTAAAGAACCACACATTGCTTATCCTTTGAATATTATCTAGATTGTGAAATCTTAGAAATCATTCTTGTATTAGATTTATCATATCTCAATATTCTAAACAATTAATGTAAGAACAGTTTCATACATTAATCTCACAAAGCATATAGAGATCAAACTTCATATTACCATAATATAAGTTTACATTTATGCTCGTGGCTTGGAATTGATAAATTACGAATATTAGTTTATGAATAGCATGTTAAACATATTTGGATTGAATTTGAGAATAGTTTCTTGAAGTTATATATATAGTTTAATTCAAATTAATGAATATAAGTGTTTATGAATGGTAGAAGTGATTTGGAAAGGTACGTGAGTGGACGTTTGTTTTATAAATGATTTTTGGGAGGTAATGGTTTTATTAAATGTTTATGAATGAATTAAATTTAGTTTTTACTTTCCAAGCATGCAGTTTTAATTGAAATGATTTATGAAGTTATGCTTATTGTTAAATGCAGTTTGCTTGGGAAGGGTTTGGAAACTAGATTTAAGAAATGATTTGAGAAACAGTGTTATAACTTTTCAGGAATGGTTTTTAAACCCACCACAGGAGTACCCCCCATGTTGCCTTCGGAACAGTTACTCATTCATGATAACGCCCCACGAGTCTCGGGGACGCCCGAATCGTGTGGTGCTAGGATTGCGTTCCGGGCTGATCATCCAATTCTGCTAGGATTGGGTGCCTCGGGCTAACCACGTGTTTCCCGAGTTCTGTGAGGATACGCGTCTCAGGCCGACCATGTGTCCCCTGAGTTCTGTGAGGAATGCTTCTCGGGCTGACCTCGTGTCCCCCGAGTTCTGCGATGATGTAACATGTATGATACTTGGAATTGACGGATTATGATTGGGGGTACAATTAGGTGGAGATTATGTCCAGATTTGAGATGTTTTAAATGGAAATTGATAAATTTACCCTGGACACTTATTGATGAAGACTTAAATAAATATTTTCAGATTTATGAGGCAAATGATTAAGAGTTTGTAAAGATTCAGGATTTTTCTATTATTCACACTGTTTGTTTAAATCATGAGTTCGTTTATGATTGCAGAAGTTCAAGGCTTGTCTCATTTAACCCATTTTTAATGATATAAAGGTGATGGACTGAAAATTGTTTGACAATCAATATGTTTTATTTAAGTTCCAACTGAATGATTATAGTTTGAAGAGTGAATATAAAAAATGTGTAAGAATAGGAATTCATGTACGGTATGGTTTGAATTTGGTTTTTTGGTATGGAAGAATTACGTGTGACTTGATCCCTCAGTAAGGGTACGTAGGCAACCTAGTCTTACGTAGGTGCAGCCGCAAAAGAGAGTATAATTTGGAGAACTTGATATGGTTATTGGATTCAAAATCTGTTTAAGGCGTTGTTGGATTCAATTTAAATATGTAGACTTTATATTGCGTATGCTGAATGTTGGATGTGTAAATTTATAATATTTACAAGTGGAAATTGTTGGGGAAATGTCCGTTTTTCAGGGGAACGATTTTCCCACAGAATTTAAACCCTCAGGTGGTTTCGTTTTGGTCTAGACCAAAATAAGGGTATTTTGGTCTTTTGTGCCCCACACCTGCCAAGTGTCAGACATGCACAGGGTTCGACACAGATTCCAAAGTAGAATTTGGGTTGGGTCCTGTCAAACGGTCATACTAAGATAATTGGTATAGCAATGCTGATTGGGCCAAGATGTCAAGTGGATTGAAGATCCACAACCAGATATTGTACATTTGTCGGTGGAAACCTAGTCACTTGGAAGAGCAAGAAGCAAAATGTGGTGGCACGCTCAAGTGCAAAAGCAGAATATAGAGCGATGGCTTCCACAACTAGTGAGATGATTTGGCTTCAAGCCTTACTTCGAGATTTGGGGTGCAATCCTATACTTCCCATGGATATGTTCTGCGACAATCAAGCTGCAATGCACATTGCATCTAATGCTTTGTTTCATGAAAGAACAAAGCATATTGAAGTGGATTGTCACTTTGTCCGAGAAAAGGTCCAATCCAATATCATTCGAACATCCTTCGTTCGAAGTGGTGAACAACTAGCCGATATATTCACCAAGGGATTACCCTCAACTCAGTTTCGCAAAATTCTGTCCAAGCTTGGCTCAATTGATATATTCGCACCAGCGTTAGGGGGAGTGTTGGAATACTACATTATTATATTATCCATTGTTTGGATAGCTGTGTAGTGATGGAGCATGCTTGTCTTGGGTGCATGTTACAATTGCATGCCTATCTTGAGAATTGTATAATTGTTTATTATTTATATGCATGAGATTAATAATAATAAAATTGCTAGGTATGTATAAAAAAATGTTTCTGAATTTTTTGGAATTTTTCAGATTTTTTTTAAAAAAATTTTGGTTGCTGACATTTGCAAACCTAGGCAAATCTTGCCCTTGGGCTTGCCCAAATTGGTGGGTCCAGCCCTTGCCCGGGTTGGACTTTGTGCAGTGGAAATTTTTTTGGGGCAAAAGGCCCCCTCTTGCCTGCCTTCCACCTTGCGGTGAAAGTGCTCTAAAAAGCTGTCTTGTTGTGCTATGATCAATAAGACAATTTCAAAGTGGATGTAGGGATCAACAGCCGAACTACTATAATTCTCTGTTCTTGTCTGTTGCTATTTCATAGCCTTTGTTTCTTCAATAATCAATTATCTAATTGATTACATTTGACGCCAAGTAATGGTTGTGAATATCTAATTGATTACATTTAAGAAACTGCATTCGCAGATAAAATAAAATAAAAATCGTTGAGAATATCCATTTAATTTGGTAATTATCAATTAACGAATAATTCCCTAATTTAGCCATCTAAGTGGGCCAAACAAGATGATGGTGTTACCTTTATAGATGATCATGTAGTTTGACATCTATTAATTAATTTAATAGTCTAGATTTCAATACATATCTTTTGGTCATAGTGCTTTTTTCTCGTTCAAAAAATTATATTTCTATTGGGATGGGGAATCCCGATTTGATTCTTTCAAGTATGAATGAGGGGATAGGGGAAAAACGCTTAACGGAAATGGGATGAAAATATCATACCCAACCTCGATTCGCTCCATTGTCATCCCTATGCCTGAGAAGATGAACCTAGAGATGTAGAAAGTGCTCTTGTGCAATACATAATAAGGAAGCATGTGAAATAGTCTTCCTAAACGAAACCCATCCATCTGCCTAACATTCTGAGTATTACCACCCCATTGTTCATGTGCCGTCAAAGCCTCACTGGAATCTCCAAAACACAACCAAGGCAACTTCGATGAAGAACTCAGCCTCCTTATCAGATTCCAAGACAGATGGCGATGCTACCATGTCAAGAAATGGAACCCTGTTAATCTCCTATGTTCTACTGCGGCATCACCAATAGCCCCAACCTCCACATCACCATCTTCTCACTCCAAGAAACATCACCTGGTTTGATTTTATAGACCTCAAAACCACTAGAACTCACTCACATCCGACATTTTAACGTCCATTTTGTGTATTGGATATACGACCACATAAGATTCACAATCCTAGTCAGATGTTGGTGGCCTAAAATGAGGGCCAACCATCACAATATTTGCTTTCTTAAAACCAACCAAAGATCCGCGTATTACCTAATTATATGGAATTTGATCACTTACACTCCATATAATAAAACAATAAAACATGTCTCAGATTCCAATAAAACAAGTTTGATTGCAATGAGCGTTATAGATATATCAATTTGATTACATAAACAAGATTTCATAGACATTCTCTTTATTTTCCTGAATGCTGTTCCATACCAAAACAAAATCTAAGTCTATGAAATAAAGAAAAAAAAATACAAAAATTATGATTGGGGGTGAAATATCTATGCGCCCAAGGTAAAGAATACAAAGAAAGAACGCTAATACAAATCACATTGGTAGCTAAGGTGCAGGTTGGAAGGAATCAAATCACTGTGGACATGTTGCTAATCTCTCTATCCAAATCTTCTGCAGCAAAAAAACTGGGATCACTCAACGGCATGTATACTCCGAATTCGTTTATATAAATTGCTTTACACAACTTAGGGAAACCCTGTGACATGGGAAAGGGATCCCCCCGAAAACAGTAGAAAAGTATTTCTACTCAGATTAATTTATTGAATGTTTGAGGAACCTTGCTAATCTCTTGTATCGTTTAATTCCTGCCAAAAGAATTCCTTCAAAGAAAAAAAAAACCAACCTGCAACAACAAAAAATGCAAAAACAAACCCTGATTATGCACAGAAAAAAGCCAGTTTCAGGTTGACATTTTATGACATAAAGGAATGTTCCTTTCCGACCGACCAAATCATCTCATAAGACACTAATTGCACAATGTAGCCTTTCCAGATCTATAGGCTTAATTGGTTACTGGATGTGACAGCTATTTTAATTGCTGCAAAATGTGAGAAAGACTACTCCAGTTTAATTGCTGTTCAACGCGGCGTTGGTAATTTTTCACTCAACATGGTTAAATAGATTATGCAACAGATGCATGTAGCAAACAACAAATAGTTAAAGAACAACATACTCCAATTAACTTTAGGTGGGTAAAAGCGGCTGTCTTTCATCAGGTCCCACTCGGTGACTAGCCTGGAAAAGGTAAATGTATAAGAAAAGTGTGAGAAATATAAAATATAAAAAAAAAATTTAAATATTTAAAAGAAAAAGTTATTTGCAATTCTAAAACCTCTTCATTTGCCCCTGCTGCCATATTGATAAAGGAATCCTTTGACCTGAATCAAGAAATGCACCTACATTAGTAACCATCATGAAGAAAAAGACAAAATATTTTTCCATAAAGTTCTCCTTCATAATAATAACAACTAGCCTCTCACCCAACGACCCCACCCCCCAAAACTCATATTGGAGGCTCCATGTTTCCTTTTCTTTTTTCTTGATCTATTTATTGTGAGGAATAAGTGGTGATGAAGGGGTTGACGTGAGAGTGGCACCAAATTTCAACTATCAAATTTCCTTCTAGAGAATCGATTGTTTAAAGCAGGAATCAGAACTCTAGGTCTGCATCAAATATTATATTATTACTGTAGAAATGATCAAGTATCGAAAGTACATACTATAAAAATGGCCAAGTATCAAAAGTACACAAAATTCTTAAAAACGTCAATTCCTTGGTGACCTATTCTTGTTAGGCCTAACAATAAAATATCAATGGTTTAGTCCTTGACTAGGCGTTTCTGTCAAGCATACAACAGGAACACAGTAGCATGTACAAGCAAGTGGGCACCCATCAGAACAAGGAAGTTTAAACTCCCAACTAATGCTGCCATGCCACACCACTATATTATATGACCGAAAGGAGCAAAAATAATGAGCAGATACCTGTGTTTATCATCGACATCTATCATTTCTAGCTTCCCATTTTGTTCCTCTTCTTTGACTTTCGAAATGGGAGAAAAGAACTAAATAGAAAATGGAAACAAACAAAGGTCACCCAACGAAGTTATCAGAAGAAGAAGAAAACGAAAGAAAGCTCTTTTTAATTACACATTTTCTTGTTTTGAAACTCTCTCATTCTCTTTATTAACTAATGAAAAAAGTTCATTTATTAGGTTACCTGGTGCATCGAGATGAAGACAATAGAAATTCCTAAAACAAAGTTCATAGTCAATTTATGACCAAACAGCAAAGCAGATGCTATGCCTGTGAAGATAGTGGCCACTGTGGACGAGTACTTCTTTAGAATCGTATCTGAAAATATTGAATAACATCTTCAATGAAGAGTGACCAGAAAAAAGAAATTTAACAAAAAAAAGTGATAGTTAATGAAAGCAGAAGCTGAATAAAAGAATCTCGCTCTCATTCCGGGTAGCAATATCTATATTACAGCAAACGTGTCCATACACAAATTGGCATGACACCTACACCTGAAGTGCTATTGCAGAAAACTAACCTGCATATTTGAAGAAAAAGAGGACAGAATTCCTTGTGCTGCATTGTTAGCTATCAGAAATATCGTAGCTCTTGAATGACCATGAAGGATATCAAAGCTACTTGGACCTGAAACATTCATGCAACATGAGGTTACGACTCGAAACACCCATTTAGAACAATAAATTTCCCAAGTTTCCACCATAAAATACCACAGTGCAACAGCGCAATGGATAAGTTTATCTGTGGAATGGCCCTCCCTCTTATACCATTCAACTATATTAAACAATAATTATATTCCAAAACTATACTGATCGGGAAAATATAACTAACAATATGACTTCCTTGAAAAAGTACAAGTGCTACTAGAGTCAATAAATTTGAATCTGACCATTGAATATTGCTTTCAGTTAGTTCTCAGTAGTTGGAAGTAACAGTGATAGCATTTTTTGTTCTTTGTGAGGAATGGGAAGCATAGTGAACTGGAGTCTACAAATGATCTTAATGTTCTCTAATTAGGGTTTAAAGGCATACTGTCCCCTTGGAAGGAAATTTGGAGAATAAAAAACCCCCAAAGTGGTGGCATTTGTTGAGAAGACTTGGTGGATAATTTTATTCAGAGAGCACGGGCATTTGTAAATAGATGGGTATATGTGTATGAAAGCACACAAAAACGAAGTTCATCTTTTTTTTTCAGAAAAGACCTTTAGATTGGAAAAGGTGGGGAGTTCTTCTCTGTTTGGGGTTAATTGTTTCTTCCAGGTGCCAAGATCAGTTACTGCTTTGATCTCAGGATGACACAACAGATTTTTTTGAAGAATCTAATAAAGAGATTTCGGGAATAGACCCTTTAGTTTTTCCTTTAGAACTTGTGGTTAAATAGAAAAGTAAAACAAACAGCTACCAAAGCCAGTGGACCATCTAAAATAGCTGAAGGATTTTATTTAAAGGTGGCATTCTGAGCTACGAAACTCCCTTTCCTTGCCTTTGGATTTTATACTTGCTTTATGCTCTCAAATTGTTGCGTACTACTTCTGTACATGGGACTTTATTTCAGACTGTTGTTATTCATCAAAATAAATAAATAAACTGATTTCTCTGCAAGAACAATTAAACATAGTGTAGTTCATACCTTTGACAATGGCCATTACCAATATTCCTAGAAAGTTGAATATAGCACCATATCCATATAAAAATAAGTTCTGCACAGCAAAAGAAGACTTAAAATGAAGAAGATAAATTGATGACTTATATTTCTCAGTTTTCAATAGCTGTCCAAACATGAATTTAACAAAGTATAAACAACGGGAAACTTTAGATAAAAGCTGCTAAGATATGTTTATGAAGCTCTAGGTTCACACTGAGGCAATTGATCTTGGATGAGGTCACGCATCTAAACCAAAACGATTGGAAAAAGGGTATGTCCTTCCACCTTATCGCCGACATCTCGGTGATATGTTGCCAGCTTGTCAATAAGCTTCAACATCAGTGAAATACCGGAACTTTGAGGCAAGAGGCCTTATTTTCCTTATAGACTCCCAAAAACCCATAGAAATTTTGCCAATATTTCAACTTTCTTGGTATAACCTAAGCTACCAAGAGATTATATGGCATACTCATCATTTGCAAATTCCAGCCCAAGCCAGACCATATCCATAAACCACCTCATAAATTTAGCGAAACAGAATAGATAGCTCCACCCAAAATAAATCATAAAATATTAATCAAGATCCAAATTGGTACTAGATCACTGACTGCAAGTACAGAAGTAAATTGCCATTTGCCACTTTTAGAAAACCAATTCCTCAACATCCTTTAATAATAACACCGGTTACTTTCATGAGCAAATTATAAAATCCTATATCTCACCTGGAGGTATATACTTGTGTCATATTGGCTCTTCAGAGCATACTCAATGTAAACAGAGGCCAAGGATGGAACTGTTACCTGTAAAATGAATCTAAGATAAGTCAACATGATGATATAGTTATTAACCTAAAGGCGTGTGTCAAACAGGATGCCATCACTAGTAAAAACAACAAAATATCATAAATCACTTACAAAGATCAGTGTGTATACATATGCGCCTGTTGAAACTGGAAGACCTAAAGCAGTGGAACCCTCCGGTAAAGATCGCAACTGATTTACGCTAATCCCGATGAGCAACAAAGCAAGGGCTTCCCACTGTATCAAAGTAATATCAGTTTGATACCATATAACAAAGCATAGCATCAAAAGGATTACGTTCAAATAAGTTCATCCAAAGTTCTACAATTGACTACTCCCCCACCTAGTAGGAACCAGAAAAGAACATGAATGTACAACTTGTAAAAGTTCCTTCTTTTTCTGGCTCAAAAGATTAAGAAACTATACTAACCTGAATTATTGAAAATCGGCGTTTCATTATCATTTTCAATAAAACAGCAATCACCAACACCTGCATGTCCATCAGACTCAAGAAATTTAACAACTGATTAATTTAAGACAAGAATATATCAAATTTGTTAAAACGAACAGCAGAATTTCTACAGGTGAACCTAAGTGAAACTAAAACTATCTTAGCATATCTTTTCAAGCCGGATAAACATGCATGGCAAGCAACTCCTGTGGAACCAACACCCGTGTGCAGGGTATTTTTTTTATTGAGGTCACCATGTCAGACATCTCATGCCACTAACACTGGGTTTGGTGTCCATGAAACATCTTTTAATTGCTCTAGTAAAATTAAAAGATAGAAGGCACGAAAACAATAGTTTCGAGAGGCTGGAATAATGCATCTTTTATGAGACTGATTGTAGGAAGATTTTAAATGCATAATGCAGAAGCTTCCCCACAAGAGGACCTGGTTCTGAAAGACTCCTACCACTGAGCACTGGGTTAAATATTTTACATGAAAAACCGATACATTGCCTCGGAAAATAAGGTATTGTACTAAACTCATCAATCTCATTTCAGCTTGCCACAACTTTGTGATATATGTATTTGTTTTTTATAGTACATATATTTTTTATATATATCAGAAATTCTCGCAGTTAACCGTATCAGAGAGGCCCTCAAATATATATATATATATATATATATATATATATATATAAAGGAGAGGGAGAGAACTTATTAAGAGGGATCCCTATAGATAAATTCCCAAAGGGCTTGTATACAAATAAGAAACCACTGAACATGAAAGCTAGAAGTCTTTGGAATTGCAGGGTGTTGGCAGTTTTTGGGTTGAGCAGAATAGAAAGATTTTTAGGATTATTCAAGAGTAGGTATGGATATGAGACTTTGGGATCAAGTACCCCTTTGGACTTCATAGAGTTCAGGGACTCTTCCTTGCTATGGCTCTCATAAGTGAAGTATGAGAAGTGAGAAATTAAGTCCTACCAAGTTGTTACTATCTCTTGGTTTCTCTAGAAAGATGTTTTGTTTCAAAATAAGGTTTGAAAACAATGTGTGCACTCCATCTTCATGCATTGAAGATATATGTGTGTGTACATAAGTAATAAATTGAAGCTTATTTGTTGATTTGAACTATGCTCCAATTTATTGAGTAGTGAGTCCAGATAATATTGATGTGCCTAACACATAGAGGAATTGGTAAGCTTATTTGTTGATTTGAACTATGCTCTAATTTATTGAGTAGTGAGTCCAGATAATATTGATGCGCCTAACACATAGAGGAATTGGTGACAGTCTTCAACTGTATCACAATCCCTTAGGGTATCCAGACTATTAGGTTATGTTTATGTTTATTCAAAATAATTGAGAATATTGTTGTTAAGCGGTTTAAGATAGTAGGCATTCCGGGGCAGAGCAAGGCTAAGCAAGTCATGAAACGATCATTAACATTGTTGAAATAAAACCTCCGCTTACTAGATCTTGTTCTTTAATGTATCCAACGGCAATAGACTAAACTCGCAAGTGCTGGAAAACTTAGAAAACACACAAGAATTATACTGGTTCGGCAGAACTTTTGCCTACGTCCAGTTGTGATTTCTCTAGGTAGAGAAATCACCGCCTCTTTGATTAATAATAGAGATTACAGAACTTTTGCAAACCCTAGAACTAATCCCTCTCTTCTTGCCTTGGCTGTCACAGTTTTTTCTCTTAAAGATTTAAGCCTTGCTGCACCCTATTTATAGGCATAGGGTGCTGATTACATATCCTTTTCAGATTATAATTCCTATTCTAAGTGGGATAAGAAAATAGACTTCTTTACAATTCCAAATAGACTTGTAGGATTTCTAATCTAAATTGAATTAGGAAACTAAGATTCTTTCCTAGTCCTTTTAGGAGAAGAATTGGTGCACCCTTTTTTTTTCCTAAAACAATCCTAAACAGAAAAGGACACTAAATTGACGAGCCAAAACCTAACAAACATCACTAAGATACCGATATTAAATATTATGAAACTAATAGTGTACCTTCAAATTGCTGAGCATCTTCACGGTTGCAGGATTGAAATATAGCTGCAAAATAAATAATGTTATGTTATGAACAGTAATCAATTGACAAAGCTCTCCAAAATCGATGAATGGGTAATGTCCGATGAATATCAGGATAAACTTTGGATGACCTAGTAGCATTGCATGTAAAAGTTCCCATAAAGCCTAAGCAATAGCAAATTCTGGTAGCTCATACTATTCAAAAGAATTACAAGGTATAAATAATCTGGTAGCTCGCACTCCCTCCTAGGCAACTAAGCAGTTGAGGTATGAATATATCATGTCACACACAGAGTGTGGTGTGGTGCATGGCCACACATCTCTATCCAAGAATTTTGTTTGTGCGACCCTTTTCAGAATATTACTTAGACCTTAACACTGCAAAAGCTACTTTTTCTAAGTAGACCTGCGAGATTCAATACATCCTTTCAGAAGTGCTCAAAAACTACACGAGGGAGAGTCCTTAGAGCTAAAAACCTGGTCATATCACAATTTCTCAATAGGAATAGCATGAGTCCCATCAATCATACTAAAATTTGAAAAGTTCAAATTTAATCATATATGCCACCCGAACACAGAGATGAATGCTAAGAGGATCTATGAAATAACTTTACCTGCATGGTGAACTTTAAATAGTTATTAATAGCATAAAGAAATGCTGGAACAGCAAGAAGCACATTGTTCCGAGCCGCCTGCAAAAAGAGAAGAATAATCTTATTGGATCACAAACGACCATGTTTTCCTTCTAAAGATAAGCAAGCTTACGAGCAAAACAAGATACGGAAACGGAAATGAAAAAGAAAAAAAGACTGAAGGATCACATAATGGTTCCTAACAAGCGACCATGCAGAACAACCTAAAGGAGGGACCAACTTCCATTTGTTATGATATCATGAACATGCATAAACGTTATGAAAACAAGAGCTTAGAAAAATCAACAACTGTAATTTCAGTGGAAAGGCAACCTGCACAAATGTTGAAATTGAGAGAAGAGGCTTCTCCCCAACTTTCTGATTCCTAGCCTGCATAGTTAAAGAAAACGTCAATAAGAACAAAAACAGATTAAGCCCATTACAAATAAAAAAATCATAAGCACTTCACAAAATACCCATAATAATCTAGAAAGCAAGCGTTATTACCAACTATCATTCATCTATTTCCCTCCTGACCAGATATCTCTCTTCATATACAATTTTACCCCTCAATTTTAAACTTGCAAAAAAACGTGCAAGCAAGTTTGTCCTTTTGGCATAATTAATTTCACTATCTTCAATACAAGGGAGCTCCTAAGTTCTCAACCACGCATAACAAGGGCGCTCAACCAAGTAACTGCGCCTCACATGGCATTAAGGTATTTTCTAGCCTCATCTCAAAGCCTAAGCACACCATACAGGAGTTGATGCCTTTGACAGCACGGTATTAAATTTTGAGTAAACTTCATATTGGACCTTAATCCAGTTTGAACCCAAACCCAGAGAAGATGCTGGAACTTAACAGCACTGAGGAATAACAGTAACTTAATCTGAAATCTTCTTCTCCTGGAGTAAATTAGATTTTACTAATAAAACACCCCATATTTGTTTTTAATAAAAGTGGAAATCAAAAAGCATGAATATTGTCGTGCATATTTGAGTAAGGGAGAGCAAAAAGATGTTGACAATACCTGCAACAGTAGCATGACAACAGCAAATAGAACCTTTGCAGCCTCTGTCAAAAAGTTTACACTAATCGGGCTAAATTCGAATTTTCCATCAACCTTGGACATATAAACCAGAATAGGCTGGTAGAGAAAGTAAAAAAGTAGCCATGTCAGATGATAAAAAAAATTAGGATGAAGAACTGCCCAAAAAATTTATAGTATTGACTTGCAGCTTACTTCATATATCCATATCAAGATCGTACAAGTAAAAATAAATTTTCTAAAGGACTTTTTGGAAAAGTTGTTAGTGTTATTGCTTCTACAATTTGATCAATCAACTTGATTCCAATCTTTATATGCTTTCTAACATGTTTGGTATTTAAACTATCTTCATAGTCTAAAACAAACAAATGAAATTGATAAGTTAAATCAGGAGATCAAATTCAACAAAAGTTACAGGAGTTTCTGAGGGCAGGAATGGTAAAGATAATGGAAGTAACAACAGTAGAAACAAATATGGCATTTGCAACAGTAATAACGACATAATCATGGCAGGGTGGTGAAATGGTAACAGTGGGGGCAGCAGTCAAAGGAAGTTAGCATAATGTTAGCCATTAGGGTAAAGGTAATGACAATAAATATAGATGGCAATGCAAGGAACAGTAATAAGGTGGCAGAAGCCACAGCTATGGCAATGATGATGGTAGTGGCAGTGCTGATGTTAGTTTGAGGGTTGGTAGAAGAATAACAACAGCTCTTGTAGGCTGACAATGATGACTTTGGTAGCGGCCTTGGTACTTGAAAAAACATGCTCAACCTTGTTAAATCATGCAGAAAATATTGGAAAACTGAATTATCAAATACATTTCTAAAAATTCCAGATTTCAAATATAATAAACTTCACTACTTGAATTTGAATACTTTGTCTTGTAATAAAAAAATGTATTACTATGAAAGATAATGAAATGAAAGCAAACCTGTAAACCGACTAGCATACAATCACCAACGACCAAGAGGACATTGAGAACACGTTGCTTGGACGATAACCTGCTCTTGTGGAGGTCATATGCCCTCGAGAAAGCTTTAGTGTTCGGGGGAACCAACTTTGAATGGCATACACTGCATTCTATCATCCCGTTGTTCATCAGTTTGCCCCGCCCTCCGCCACACTCCACAGAACAATCAAAATCTAAAGGAAAAAAAAAAACCACAATTTATAACTACATTTTCATGATTACATGCCCTCGTAAAAACTAATAAACATTCTTGGTGAATTATTAGTATGCCTAATCTAAACATAATCATTGAGAATGAATTATAAGTGACAACATAAAACTCTCAAAATGCATACTTCAGACCATCCAAATAGATTAGCATTCGAATCCCCAAGAAGTCCATAATATTAAACAATCTTTATACATTCCCAATTTCATACTTTTTTCTTATGCTACACTTTCTTAGCAACCAAACAGGCAAACGGGAGCTCAATTGGATTAAATACCTCAGCAAACTCATCTACCAGTCGAAAATCAGTATAACTGAAGCAGATCTTGCCTTTAGAACAACCAAAATCATATAAAAAAAACTTCAAAAACCAGCTAAGATCCTCGTAAAAACCCTAAAAGAAATCAACTTCAACTAAAGATAATAGAAACGCAGACAGGGCTCAGATCTTGTTCAAAATTTGAGCTGAAAAATATATATACAAAAAGTGAGTTTAACTAACCGAATTATAGATTCGACGGTACCTAAATTGCCTCCGAACAAAGCATTGATCTGAGGCTTGGATTGGCTTCGCCTCCCAGATCCACACTCACCGGAGCTCAATCAATTCCACCTCTCTCTCTCTCTCCAAAACTGATTGATTGAAGCACAAACACAGAAACAGAGAAGGAAAATTTGGGAATTTAAGAAGCTGAGAATGCGAGAATTTGAATTCTAAATCCTCGTTTTTCTGCTTTGATAAGAATTCGAGTTCCCAAAGATGCGAGGAATATGCAGAGGGATGGATTTAATGGGCGTGTTTAACGAAAGAGCTTCTTTAACTCTCTCTCTCTCCTCTGGAAATATTTTTGTTTATTTATTTATTTCTTCTTCTTTTTTTCTCTTCTTTTTTCGCTTTGAGTTTACATAACACGGTCTTTGTGCGCTGCGCTGTGACCGATTGAAGCATGCGAATTGTGACAGACCAATGAGGTTTCAGATTTGGGTGGGAAAATGGAAAGTCAACGTAGGTGACGAAATGGGATTGTTAGGTTGATCACTGCTCTGAAGTTTTTTTTATTTTTTATTTTTTTCGGGTCAGGTGTTTCTTTCGCTTGAATTTGTTGTACTTTAAAAGTAACCTTTGTTTGGCATCATTTTTTTCATGTGAAAAAGAAAATGAAAAATTGGAGCTTTTGAGCTTTGATTTGAATCTTGATTGGAGTCAAAGTAGCAAGTGCTACGTGTACGTATATGGGTGAAAAGTTGAAAGGTATGTGAACTTGACGCTTGGTAAGTAAAAGCCAATTCAATTCCATATCACATTTCTTCCAAATGAGAAGGGTTTAGGAATTCTTCGGTTGCTAGCAACCTTCTCTCTAACCTTCTTTGATCTTCTCCATTATCTTTCTGATGGCATTTTCTACACTAAAAACAATGCAATTAGTACATTGCATATCGTTTTAAAGGTAGAATCGCCACACGTCATATATATATATCAAACTGAAATAGGGTAGAGACTACAGTAAGAATACTAAAGGACCAAGTGAACCTTTAGGTTCCTATCAAAAAAAAAAAAAAGTGAACCTTTAGGTAATAAAGGGAAATCTCTGAAATTATTTGATTAAAGTGATAATACATACTACTTTCTCCTTTTGCTATAGCACAAATATATAGGCCTAATAACAACTAGCACACTTCATATACTTTCTAATTTCAAGACACTTATGGCATGTTTACTAATCCGTAATTGGATTAGGAGAAATTGAATTAATGATGAATTAAATTGAGGAGGAGTTAGATTGAAGAGAATTAGATTCGGATTTCTATTGAAATTGCTTACTAAACCATATGTGTTTCTAAAGTCCGTTAGTTTAGTCAAAAACTCAGTTAGTTTCTTTGACATGGCGTATATATATATATATATATATATATATATATATATATATCACAAAACATCTACGAGGTTCACGCACCTATCACAAATGGTCCTGCGAAATTTTTTATTTTTCATTTAAAATTCATAAAATTATGGTTTTCATTTTTAAATTTTATGAATTTTAAATTATTTAAAAATATTTATTGTATTTTAAATACACGTGACACTATATTATTGGAGATGTGGGCTCCACATATATGCCACATCAACAAACTAATGAAGTTTTTAAAAATAATTTAAAATTCATAAAATTTAAAAATGAAAAACCATTTATAGAAGGATTTTAATCTTGAGGACCATTTATAAACCCTAAACCCTTGGTTTTTTCATTTTTAAATTTTATGAATTTTAAATTATTTTTTAAAAACTCCATTAGTTTGTTGATGTGGCATATATGTGGAGCCCACATCTTCAAAAATATAGTGTCACGTGTATGTAAAATACAAAGTATATTTTTAAATAATTTAAAAAAGAAAACCAAAATTTTATGAATTGTAAATGAAAAAATAAAATAAAAATTCGCATGGACCATTTGTGATAGGTGCATGAACCTTAGGGATGTTTTGTTATTTATATATATATGCCACGTCAACAAACTAACGGAGTTTTTTACAGAACCTAATGGCAGGGACCATTTGTGATTACACATACTAACCTTGAGGATCACGAATGACAAAAAAAAAAATTAAGGATGCAATATGATAGTTTCATAAACCTTAGGGACGTTTTTGTGATATTAAGCCTAATTAAAAACAAACAAAGCATAATTCAAACAACGCATACATCAACACAAAGCATCTTCACTTGACTTCATTCACCGTCATTGCTTCTCACCGCCCATAAGTGCTCCATCAAATCAACTTGACGTCGTTCATGAATTTAAGAAGATTGCATCTCCGTATAACGATCAATCATACGCCCGTTGTAACGACCGTCCCTAACCAACGATTCGTGCTCCATTGGTTGTCCATTCGCTCCCAGGGGTCTTTCATATATTCTTGTCAATAGGGTGTTCATGGGATCGGGTTCAAACACATCCGGAGCATCATAATCATACTCATCCTCCACAATCATGTTATGGAGGATGATGCACGTCATCATAATGCTCTGAAGCACTTATTCATCAAACATATGAGCAGCCCCCCCTAATGATTGCCCACCGAGCTTGGAAGATACCAAAACACATTTCCACATCTTTCCTATAACCCTCTTGATAGGCGACAAATAATTTTTCCTTCTACGATCGGGGATGCGGAATTGTTTTGATGAATGTCGTCCACCTCTGGTAGATTCCGTCTGCTTGGTAGTACCCACCCTCGTAGACGATATTGTTGATTTCATAGGTGATATGAAGGGCTTGACCTCTCAACACATCGTTGAACATTGGGGACTGACCGAGAACGTTGAGGTCTTTTTGAGATCCCGCAACTCCAAAAAATGCATGCCAAATCCATGTATCCAATAAAGCAACGGCTTCCAGAATGATACTTTTTTGCCCTTCCTATTCCCATAATCTCCTTGTCAGGCAGTTGGGCAATTCTTCCATTGTCAGTGCATACAGTCGATGCTTCTAATCATGCCTGGGAAACCTCGAGCTTCGGCTTTTTGTAAAAGCCTTTGGAGGTCCCTAGGCGGCGTAGGTGTGCGGAGGTAATCCCTCATGTACAGAGTTTCGATTGCATCACAGAATCTAACCAAGCTTTGTAGGATAGTTGATTTCCCCATCTTAGCAATCTCATCCACCTGGTCTGCAGCTGCCCCTTACGCAAGCATCCGTAAAGCAGTTGTAAGCTTTTGCTCCGAAAGAAGCCCTAAAACCCCAGTAGCATCACACTTCTTAACGAAGTATGAGTCGTAATGGCAAACATCATGCGTGACTTTATTGAACAAATGGGGCTGCATTCTATATCACCATCGAAAATCAACATTAGAGTACAACGAATTTGGGATAACGTAATCTTCCAAAAGTTTCTTACCCCGAGAATGCCTATGTCTGTCCACGTTCGGACCATGGCTGACTTGTGAACCAAGGTGGCGGCCTTGCCTTGATAGATCGAGCATACCCACTGCCATGGCAACTTGTTCATCATCTTCTTCCTCCTCCCTTTCTTCTTCAGCTCGTCTGCACCTTCTTTCTTTCATTTCTCCCTCTTGCCTCTCCAAGCATCTCCTCATGTTAGACATTGAGAGTGAACTATGAAATCTAAAATCTGAGAAATGAAAGGATAAAGAGGATATGGTGTGAGAGGTCTGAGTTAAGCCTCTGGTTTTATAGAGATGACACGTGGCGCGAATTTAGAGGGTGAAAATCTTATCTAAAATTTGAGATTTTAATTTTATAATAAATATTGACACGTGGCAACCAAAAATCTTATCTAAAATTTGAGATTTTAATTTTATAATAAATATCGACACGTGGCAACCGAAAATCTTATCTAAAATTTGAGAGGTGAATTTTATAATATATATGGACAAGTGGCAACCGAAAATCTTCTCCAAATTAATCGTTTAAGTAAAATAAAATATAAAAAAGTTAAAGTGAAAAGTATTTGCCCTTTGCCATGGCAATGAGTGGAAACACAACAAGCATTTTGTAAGGACTGCCACTATTCACATGAATAGCAACAGCCCTTGCCTTACCCTCACCCTTTGCCATGTCAAATGAGTGCAAGTACTCCAATGCAAGAGCTCATTACTACCATAGCCCCAGAACCCAAATCACCATTAGAGATTGCATTAAACTAGAAAAGTCGCCAGTGAGGTATAACTTTGTTTTTTGAGCTCTTCCTCTTAGACTTCCACCCACGTGCGCAAATGTTCGAAATCTATTGGCACCCAATGAATATTTGTGTGTAAACCCCCTCCCAATCGCGTGTACTAGTAAAAAACACTACAAAAGTCAGACTCAGATAAAACATTAGAAAGGTTCAAAGACACCGAATTACAACAAATCGTACATGACCACAACGTACAGTTTATATTAAAGCCAAAACTGCAATTTTACATTAATTTTACACTAAAACTAAAAAGTGCAATTTTACATTAATTTAATTAAACCACACAAGCACTCCCGCAGACTCGCCTAAGTAATTCCAAACAGAATCATGCTGCTACATCCAGCTTTTCTGTATATTTTCAAAGAGATTATCACATAAACGGATTAACGGGTACAAGTCAGAACAATACTGGTTTAATGTATTTTACATATGAATAATTTAGTAACGGTTCGATGATGCTTATCTCCACCTCCAAATTATTTACTAAATCATCCAAGCTCAGATCCCTTGTATCAAGGAGGTGCATATCACGTTACCATCACTCGTAACTTCGTATAATCAGATCAACCATTACTGCTGCCAACCATACTGTTGATTGCGGTTTCCACCCATCATGTTTGAGCCCCGACCGGCAGTGGAGCCACCATATGGGCCATTTTGAGGATAGTTTGGACCACCTACTCCATAACCACTACCTCCACCCCGAGGACCTGCACCAGGCATGCCACTAGAACCATATGGCGCGCCTCTCCCTTGTGTAGGATATGGGCCGCTACTGTACCCACCTCCACCACCTTGACCACCCCTATTTGGATGGTTGTATCCACCACCAGGGTTTCCACCAGGTGGGTATCTGCTTGGCCCTCCAGAGGGCCCGCGGGGTTTCCCATAATGATGGCTAGGCCCTGCAGCAACTGGGGGCTGAGAACCATGGATGGGCTGGTTGGGTCCAGGCCGCATTTGGGAATGTGCTTGGCCAGATTGCTGAATCGGTGGAAGGCGAGTATGCTGTGGGTGCTGCAGTTTCTGACGTTTTGCATTTTCTTCATGTTGCCGTTGCTGCTGACGCTTCTTCTTCGTCTGGAACTCGTGTGATGATTCATACTTTGGTAAACTGAGCCAAGAAGTGGTTTTAGTTAAATAAAATAACAAGTGGTGTAAATCACATGACAATAAATTTTTTCTTAAACAAGGAACCAACCTCTTCGGATCACAAGGTAATGGATCAGTCCAGAAGTACTCAGCATCAAGAGCATCCTTAGCAGATATTCTCTATAATTAATTATTAAGAAAAAACAAAATGACAAACAGTATGTTAGAATCCCGCTTAAATGCATTCATCATATTGGGACACTATGCCACATTTCTCTCCTTACAATGCAAAACCAGCTAGAATTACCATTGCTACATTTAAGAAGGGGCAATTCATAGGGCCAAGGATTAACTTAATAAATTATAACAGATGACTGTTCTACAAGGTAAAAATAATTCATGCATATGTAAGAGGAGGACAATTTTATCGGATACGTACACACCTGAGAAGGATCAAGTGTCAGCATTCTCTCCAACAACTCCAAAGCATGGCGGTCAAAACTATAAAGCAAACAAAGAAAATGTAAGCTAAGATACAAGCCACAAGGCCCAAGGCTTATGCTTAGCCTGTATGCCGATGACAGAACATGTGAATACTACGGTAGTAGGAAAATTACTTACTGTCTAAAAACCTCCCTGAGACGTCTCTTCATTGGCCTTGTTGGCTTGAAGTTGTTATACCAAGGAATCTTTGAAACTCCGGGCCAGTTGACCTCATCTGGAGCTCCACACAGCTCAAAAATTTTATTTAATTGCTCCGGCTACAATGATTAAAACATAAAAAGAGGATTACATTGTTGCAATAAATTATTGAAGATACTAATATTTTAAGCTGGAAAATTTTATACCTTGTACATATGCATGTTAAACAGTAACATATGCCCATGGGACTTCTTGGAAACCCAAGAGCACTAAGACAAACGGTGGACTCAAGATGGAGTCAAAATCGTCAAACTTCGGGAATAGTTAAAAGTTGAAGTTAGGGTTAAAAGACCAAACTAAAACAATCTTGACGCAGACTTGGGAATATGCTTCAGTTGTGTCTAGATAGTGACCAAACTTGGGAAGGGTTGTAACTTGGAGATAAGTATTATTGAGGACTCGAGTAGACACAAAGGTAACGAACCACAATCAGAAGTCTTGGTGTGCTGGCAAAAGGACTCGGCAGATTAAAGAGCCAAAAAATTGTAAATGACCCAGGCTATTGGATTGAATCTGGTCAAATGGACCTTAGGAGGTCGACCCAGAGCTTACTCAGTACACCAGCTGCTTAAGAAATTCAAACTTCAGGAATATACGTGTTATAGACAGTGGGTTCGATCAGAGAAAATCTTGATAGAAAGGGGCTTAGCTCTCAATGGATAGAGCTGGATGGTCAGTGGGTTCAATCCACCTCCCTCAGTTTAAGACACGAAGAATGCAGCAACAGAAGCTAAGCAACCCTTCCTAGTTCAATTTTTTGTTTTTTGTTTTGGTGTTATATTTGAATTGCTTAATTTAAGCATACTGAGACACATTCAAGCCCACACCTGGACCCACTTGGATTAAGGGGAGTGAGGCTTCCAGTAACTTGTAAATCTTAAGAACCTGTGAGAAAATTGAAGAACTTGTTAAGTGGTGGGTATGGGCTGGCAATGACCCTGTGAGAAAATTGGCCACTGAGTTTGTACAGACTTTGGGTTAAATCTGTATCCCATAAAACCTTACTTTGGATGAGTAACAAAAATCTGACCTAGAGAGGTTGGTGTGTGGATGTAGGCGAGTTACCAAACAAAGTAGAAATCTGAGTGCTTTTATGTTTTTTTTCTTCCTTTAGAGCAGTATTTTAATTATGCAGAAAGTAGCATCCCGATTGAATGTCAGTTGACTGGAAATGAATCCTGCCCGACCTAGTGACTTACTAGACACGTGTTAGCATAAGTAAAAGTTAAACACTAGAGCTTGAACCTGCACTAATCTGCAGTCAAAGTGAACCCATACTTTGTTAGTACACTGTTTGACCTTTCAAGATCAAACAGTCAACCTGTCACGCTAGGACGCACTTGCAATTAGTAGCATGAAGATTACAATGTTTTCTTTCTAGTTCTCAAAAATTCATAGCAACAACATAACATTCTTGTAACTGCACAATGCAAAAGAAATTAAAATAAAATACCAAAAGGATGGTTAATTAATTAAATGACACAGAGAACTACAACACATCCTAAATTGTAAACTACCTATTAAGCATACAGAATGAAATTTACCAAAAGGGAGGTAGAAATATACTCTAAAATTATGGCCCTTTTTATGACATAAATTTCGTATAAAACATGGTGTTATTGTGAATCTATCTTTTGTGAATTCTTACCCAATTCCTGATCTTTCAAACTTTTCCAAAATAATCTTATTGGTCCTATTGTACATGCCTGATGAGAGCTTGTAGTGCAGAAAATATTTTACCTCATCTTTCCCGGGAAAGATTGGCTTGCCATGTAGAAGCTCAGCAAAGATACACCCAACAGACCACATATCTACAGCTGGGCCATACTTTGTAGCCCCAAGAAGCAATTCTGGAGGTCTGTTCAAACAAGGACAGATCACAAACTATATTTTTTGTTGTACAAAATTTTATTTCCAAAAAAAAAGAAACCAAAAGGAAGTGCCAAATATTGACAGATACAAATTCTCTAGAATCCATTCATGGGAGTTCAATTTCACCTGTACCAAAGAGTAATAACACGATTCGTAAGATTGGCATTGTGATCGTTTGAAAATGAACGGGCAAGACCAAAATCTGCAAGCTTCAGATTACCTTCATTGTCTATAAGAAGATTAGAGCCTGCAAGAAAAATAAAACATAATGTAGGCCTCATAAAATAAAATAAAATAAACTAGAAATGGTGATAAAATACTAGCGTTTATAAACCTTTAATATCACGGTGAAGTACTTGATTCACATGACAATAGTGAAGCCCCGTCAAAAGTTGTCTCATGTAGCACTATAAGACAAAAAGGTAAACAGTAGAGAAGAGTGCTTCAAGTATCAAATAGTTGGTGATTAAGTACACTTTGCAATCTTGCTGTTTGTGATACCTTAATCTGGGGAACCGAAAATCTCATCCCAGGTCGATCAGCTAGGCCTGTCAAATCATGGTCCATGTATTCAAAGACCATATAGATGCCACCTTTATACTTGTTACCATCTGCAACTCCGAGAAAAACAGATTAAGTTAGAAATTCCCTGATATCAAATGAGAGTAAAACCACGAAAAAAAATTAGGCTAATTTAGGCAAGCCAGATCTAAAGAAAAATGGTAGTGCTTGACCATCTTTAAACAAATGAAGATGGCCACAAAACATGATACGCTAATGGTGAACACAACAACAGCGGTACTTGCCTGGTCTACCTTGCTCATCCTTCTCTGGCCCTGTAAAACAATCCCCCGAATTATTGATAGCTAAAGAAAACTATAAAATGAAACTGTTCCTGGAAACAAAGGGTGCGTTATATAAAAATTCCCACAGTTGTATACAGAGACATAAATATCTGATAGAAAGTATCACTACAATACCTGGAGATGTCACAATCTCTTTCAAATTGATGACATTTTCATGATGCAGCTTCTTTAGAATCTTGATTTCCCCGTATGGCAGTTATGGGGAACTGGACAGGACACATTTCAAAGAAGTTTGCATATTTAATAACTGATTACATATTAATATTAATCTTTCTTGATTGGGTATGTACTGGAAATCCAGTTCGTGAGGAAATTAAAAAATTAAGGTACAAATGAAGGGGCGGTGGCACTATTGTACTTGTATGTAATCAAAATAACAAAGCTCGATGTGCTTAATAAAACTAAAAAGCATGACATACCCCCTCTCTCTCATTGTCCATCCGTATTTTCTTCAAAGCAACAATTTCTCCCGTCTTTATTTCTCTAGCCATGTAAACTTGACTGCAATTATTTGACAGCATCAGCAACCAGAACGTACAAAAAATGATAACCTCTTAACTTCGTAGGAGGACTAAAAAAAGCACACATTAAAAGAGTTCTAGAATAAAGGTTCCCTTAGGAAAGGATAAACAATAAACAAATTAAACTCTTAGATGAAGGTTACTGAAGTTCAAATAAGAATATTTTGGTGGCACAATAGGACAAGTATACACTGTTTAACTTATTGTTTTGAATGATTGTATCCTTGAAGCACTTTCATTCTTTATTATAACTTCTGTTAGGAGAACCACTCTCATTATTTTTTTTTATCAATGAAAGTATCCGTGAACCATTATTATTATCATGCACCTTTCTTTGCAAGTACACCGTATATTGATGTTAAAAAATTACAACACGTTTGTTTTGGAAGAGGTTTTTTTTCCTAGGGGGGGTTAACGTCCTCCAAGCTATATGTACAGACAACTGGGCTCCTAAGAAGAGAGTGTAAACTTAAGGAGGAATGTAGGTTAGGGGGCCATATGCCTACATCCAAGCATTCAGCTCAGTTTGGATACACTGCCTACATTTCTGTTTCCTCCGAGAAGACGCTCCAAGATTTTATACTAGGAGAGGTGCTTGGAAAAAAGGGAAGGAACTTGGGAAACATAATAAATAAATAAAAATGGGTCGCCAAGGCATACAGAACCGCAAATGGCATCTAATACACTGTCACTAAAGATGGTGCGAGGAGAAGCAGGCTTACATGGTATAGATTTCTTCAACAAAAAGTTGAAATGGGGAAAAATAATTTATTTTTGGGCCACTATAGCTGTTCATTCATGCTTAATTATATTCTGATAAATAAGATTTCAGTTCACTTCAGTGTTCAGATTAACATGAACAAGAAACATAAGCGTTAAACAGAGAGGTTTTACTTATCTGTCATGGAACAAACACAAGTTCAATATCTACTGCCTTGTGGACTTTGTTTAACTATGTCTTCTACAACTTAGTGAAAAAGGTAAAACGAGTTGGGAATTATGAAAAAACAAATGGTTTGCCAAACATAAAATATATGTAGACATGTCCAGATGGTGATTTGTCTGTTAACCCATGTGCTATATCAATACATATTAGCACTTGTCCGGTGACTAGAGTGCCTTGTTAGTGATGTATCAGGTAGTAATTAGCAAAAATAGAAAAAGAATGAACAAAAACCTACGAGAAATATTGAAGTAATCCTTTATCAGCAATACATACTAATCATTAAATTTATTTCATACATTCATCAAGACGTTGCAGTAGAAAATTCATAACGAAAAAACAACTATTTCAGTTCCCCCTGAGGGTCAAAGTAAAATAACAACTCTGTTTAAATATTTGTTGTCGATAATCATACCCATATGAGACCTACAAAAAAAATTGAGCAAATTGGAACATCAACTTCTAAGATTAAACGTCACTAACCAACATCATGTTATCTGACAAAACATCAAGCAAGAAACAAAGAAAAAATAGGTGCCAAACTACGAGCCAAAATCCACAATATTTAAAAAAGTAAAAAAACTACGACTGAAACTTCAAGTACTGAGATGCATGGAATGGAACTAACCCATAGGTTCCCTCGCCAATTTGCTCCAATTTCTCGAAGCAATCGACGCTTCTTGAACCCCATGAAGGGACCTCGCTGAGATTAAGCTGCCCAGGGGCTGCTATTGCCATTATTTCGCTTCTTCTACTTCAGTAATCGATTATATCTTCAATTTAAAACAATGGCATAATCAGAATACCATGCTAAAACCGAACAAAGACAATGAAAGTTGCAGACTTTCTCATCATCATACCTGAACGATATCAATCGTCCGAGAAACGGCAAGGAAGCTACCAAATCCAATTGGGGATTGTTAAGACGTCCACCCTCTTCTTCTTTTGGGGTTCACAGACTCCAAGAATGCAGCACCAGGGCTTTTGCAGAACAACTATACACTTTTCGAAATTGATAATTCTCTGTTCCAATCCGTTTTCTAGGAAGTAAACAGAACGCAGACCAGCCCTCTTCTTCACACAGTAATTGGTTCAATCTCAGATTCACAAACTGAAAAACGGAAATATAAATAGAACCCAATTTGAGAAGACGCAAAAGAAGGCGGCCCACTAGGGTTTAAGGTGCGTGCCGTTCACCAGAGCCGAGGCGGATCGGGGTCTGGCTCTTTGAGAGAAAAGCCCTAGCTTCAGCTTGAGGGGCGCAGGGAATGGCGACGGTAAAAGCTTTGTCCTCGTCCGTTTCCCAAACGTATATCCAAACTTCAATCAAATAAGCTTTTTGGTAAGGGTGATTCCATTATTTGCTTTTTACACCCCATACTAATTTTAAACATAAATAACTTATTCTACTTTTGTACATAATTATCGTTAAGGACAAAAAATATTTAAAATAAAAATAAAAATTGCTCACTACATCCCACTGTGAGCCGATCACCCATTATCATGCTTTGATGGTTTGGCAGCCATTTAATTGAAGTTATCCTTTTGATGAGATTGTGAGCGAATGGAAGAATTTATCATTTTGGCAGGCACTGTAAATCTAATTTGATTTTGCACAGCTTCGGAGTTGAAAAGAAGATTTGTGCTTTGTTGTAACTTTGCAAAATCAAATTCGTAACCTTTCAGACTTTAACAAGAATGGAATAAATTTTAATTTTCATCTATGTTCCAATTTTTTTTTATTAAGCCCATTTGGCCCGGCCCAGTTGGGCTTTTTAGGCCCGGCCCTGTGAAGCCCGTTTAGGCCCGGTCCATGGGCTGGGCCTGGGTTTTAAAATATTGAGAAAAGCCCAGCCCGGCCCGGCCCGTTAATTCTCTTTTGTTGTTTTAGGCCCGGCCCAGCCCGGCCCAAGCCCATTAAATTTGGGCTGGGCTTGCCCGGCCCGGCCCATTGACGAGGCCTAATCCCACATATGTTTTTGCAATCCTAGTTAGACTTTTTTCTCAAACCATCATTTTTATGCAACCCTAAAAAGGTTTATACGATTATATTGGTGAAAAAATATCTTGTTTTTATTCATGAAGGGTGAGATTGAAGTTAGAGGGGCTTCGAATGAGGTATGAGTTTATTTTTTGGCGTTTTTCAAGTTTAGGAGTTCATTCTGGTCATTGGTTCCGTTCAGCACACCAGTACCGAACGCGACAGGAAATTTTGGTGGAGTGCCACTGAAAAACGAAAACAGATTCGGTGGATAGCCACTGAATAATAGAAACAGATTCGGTGGACAACCACTGAAAAACTGAAACAAATTTAGTGGACAACCACTGAAAAACGAAAATAAATTCGGTGGAATGCCACAGAAACGTTGAACCTATTTCGGTTGTATTTGACCAGCCGTTAACTTAAGATGGGGTGGAGATCCACCATAACGTGGAACGGGGTTCGGTGGTGTATTATCGAATTTTACTTACTATTCAATGACAACGAACTGAAATATATTTATTTTTTTAGCAATTTATTGTCGACCACAAATTTAATGCAATCTGTTTTGACCTTACTCCCATTAAATGAACAAAAACAAGGTGACACCGCTTCTGAAAGCAACAATGTTGGAACAAAATGTGTAATGGACTATAGTGATCAATTCACAACTTATTCAGTAATTATTTTGAGTATTTTAAGTATTTTGAAAGAAAAAAAAAACCAAAAATCAACTCAAACTAAGAGACCACGAAAACCACTGTGGTACAACCCCACTGGCCAAGCAAATGCTTATTCATGTAAACTAAAGGGATGAAAACATAGGTATTATTGTGACATCCCTGACCTAAAAATATGATAAATAAATTAAAAGAAACTAAAATAATTAATTTGGATAATTTGGGTAATTAAAAAGGAATTAAAAGGATTTAAAATAACAAAATTTGAAATTTAATAATTAAAGGGGCATTTTGGTCAACGATATTTTTGGGATGGAATTTGGCAAAACGGGTTGCGTCATTGCGTTCGGCACGTCGAAACGAGTTCGGAGACGTGCGGAATGTCTCGATCCGAGCGTTAGATTGTTCAGAGGACATAATGGTCATTTCAAAAATTGTTAAATACCCATCAGCCAATCAGAAACCAGATTTTCTCTCTCTTTCTCTCTCCTCCGCGCGCATTCTCTCTCCTCTCTCTCGACCCGCTCACTCTCTCTCTTCGGCATCGACAGCTCCGGCCACAGCTTTGGTCGAGACCGG
The DNA here is from genome assembly GCA_024362665.1 of Prunus padus. Lineage (NCBI taxonomy): Eukaryota > Viridiplantae > Streptophyta > Magnoliopsida > Rosales > Rosaceae > Prunus > Prunus padus. The sequence goes on along the minus strand of JANFAM010000016.1, from coordinate 25,047,369 downwards.
TCGCAATCAAACCGGCGTGAGGAGCCGATCACCCCTTTTCCAGGCCGGAGACCTCCATTTTCGCAGGTGGTGTCGACTGGTTTGAGGCCGGTTCTGTGCCGCCATCACCAGTCGTCTTCTCCGGCAAGTAAGGTACGAAACCAACCCTCTTCTTCATACTTAAGCTACATGCAACCTTGTTTGGAATCGATTTGTAGCCTAGAACCCTCGATCTGAAACTCAGATCTAGCCGGACTTTGGATCGCGATTCCGGCCAGTTACCGGCCGGTTCTGGGCTGGGTGTGGCCGGTTCTGGACTCGTGAGGTTGAGAGGAGTGTTTTGGTATAGGCGGTGTAGGCTGAATCGAGGTTTGGGTGTCGGCCGATTTTTACTCTACACACCCAACCCACGACGGCGCGTGTGGTGGAGCGTGGGCTGGGGTGGGTTGGCGGTTCTCGGGTCCATTGCGACCCTCGTGTCGTTACGAACTCGTACGTGTGCACGGATTCTGATTCGGACGTCGTTTGACGATCGAACTAACGTACGCCTATTGAGCGTTGTTTAGGTTCGATGGGTTCGGACCGTTAGATTGAATCCGAATTCACGTATGTTGTTCCTCGTATTTCTAGGAACGTATAGAAATTGACGGATCATGATTCGGAGTCCCGGATACTCCGGATCAATGACTTGAAGCTTGAATTAAACAATAATCGTGCGATTGTGCGATTGTAAGCAATTTGATCGGCCGATCAATACCAAACTTTCAGGACACGTTGTTTAGGTTTTGTTGAACTTGTAGGAATTTTCGGATCTAAGTTTGGAGGTCATGGGACCCACGGGCCCGGTTTGACCTATTCGGGTTAGTTTGACCAAGCTTGACCAGGTTTGACCGAGGGTCTCCCTAGGTTGCCTTGCCACGTAGTTGACTTTGTTGGACTTCTAGGAATGTTCGGATCGATTTAGAGGTCGTGGCCTCCGCGGGCCCGGGTTGACCGAAACGGGGTGTTTGACTGCCGGTTGACCGTGAGTCTTTTGGGGCGGTCCCACTGGTTAAAAGAGGTAGTTTGACCTTGGAATTCTTCGTACGTACTTACACGCACACTTTTGAGTGGGGAAACGTTAGGGTTTCGTTTTAAGGTTTCGTTGTCGGTACGTTCGTTAATCCGATTTTCGCATTGGTACCGCATACGTAGCGGGCGGGACTCTTTTAGGATTGTGCAGCATAGGACCAACGGTGAGTGGACAATGTTTTCAACGTGCATGATTTTAAAGAATTGAATGCAATGCATGAATGAGATTTGATAATTGTTTTAAGTCTTGGTTTTGACTTTGGTTGAAGTTTATTAAAAAGGGTTTACATCTTGAGGGTTATGCATGATTTGGGTTTCCGGATTTGTATATGGGGCTTTGATGGCTATATTTTATCATTATTTATACCTGTGGGTATTGAACAGGACGTGGTGAACGCCCGATGGTTTTCGTATTGAAATTGGATTATATAATTGAGCTATTTTAAGCTTGAAATCGTTATACTTTATAAAATATAGATTTAATGGATTATTATACATAAATGGGAATTTAATGATTGTCTAGGATATTATGTTTAAAAGGACTGTTATATTATATTTAATTATATAATGGAATATTTGGACGGTAGTATAGTCCGTTTGATTACGTATTCGGTTTTGGTGTTTAAAACCTTTGATTAATAATACTTATACTTGGATTTTATATATATATATATATATATATATATATATATATATATATATATATAACCATTTCCCATTATTCAAGTATTTATAAGAAATATGAAAAGTCCGAGCCTAAGAAACCATATAGAATTTTTAGAAAAAGAAATATCGTGGTGAAAGCTCCAAGAAACTCGCTAGAAAAAGACTTCTATCCCAACATGCTACAAGTGTGGAAAAGTAGGGCATTTCAAGTCCGAATGTAAAATGAAAGAAAAATCAATAACTTAAGCATTAGCGAAGATCTAAAATAGCAACTTTGTCAAATAATGCTTAATTCATCCGATTCACCAAGATAGTGATAATGAACTAGCTCAAATAGAAAATAAAGAATTGTTTGAATCTAATGCTGAAACTAGTTCGTAAAGTGAAAATGAATGTGCTTGTCAATTTAAGGATCTCGTAATATGTGTTTTAACCAAAGAAGAAAATCTGATAGTAGATTTAATTGATAAAATTGAAGATTCCGAGAAAAAGAAAGAAGCACTAGAAAATTATATTTCGATAGCCAAGGCAGGACCAAGCCATGCGCAACAACCCGTATCAAATGTAAGACAACTACTTGAAAACTATAGCTTTAAAACTATAGTAAACAGGATGAGTGATAAGTGTCATAGAAAAGAACCTACTCTTAATGACCTCCAGTGTGAAGTTCTTGATGTCAAAGATGAACTAAGGGAATTAAAGAATAGGGTCGTAGTTCCGTAACTCTATCGTCCTTTTTCGTAAAAGAATGAAGAAAATGAGCAATTAGAATTTGAGAATCTAATGGGAGACTTTCAGAAAAAATAGAACCTCGTGGAGAGAAGAAACTCTAGAACAAGAATAGGTTAATGCAATGAAATTCACAATAGCATAGACAAAGTAATAGCACAGAAATGGCATGCTATGATAACCATTGTCATCAATAAAACCTACAAGTTTACAAATTGAAGGGCTGATAGATACGGGAGCCGATCTTAATCGTATAAATGAAGGAGTCGTACTCCACTAGGTATTTCCAAAAAACTACCTGTGTTTTACATACACCACAATAGCCGAGAAAATGGGAATTCATTTAAACTCACGATGTCAGCATTTAATCGTGTGGTATTTGTTTCAAAACTCCTTTTGTTCTTGTGAAATGTCTAAATCAGTCCTCGATATTAGGGACGCCATTTATTAATATGCTTTATCCTTTCTCTGCTTCTCAAGAGGGAATTAGAACCGAGGTAGAAGGTCAACTCGTAGTGTTTAGGTTCTCTCAACCACCTAGGCATAAGTATATTAATGAGATTCAAGAAAAGATAAAAAGAAAAGAGAATTATCTTTATCATCCTCGAAAGAAGAAATGCAGATAAGAGGATAGATGAACAATCGCAAACTAAGAAGATAAAAGATAAAATTGAGGAAGTCCAAAAATGTTTGAGAACCAAGTTTGCCGAAATACCTAACGCTTTTTGGAATAGAAAGAAGCATATAGTTGAATTGCCTTATGAATCTGACTTTGATGAAAAGAAAATCCCAACTAAAGCCAAGCCAATTCAAATGAATGCTAGATTAATGGAAATTTGTAAATCTGAAATTCAAGATTTGTTGAAAAAGAAGTTAATCAGAAAAGCTCATCTCCTTGGAGTCGTTCGCCTTCTATGTAGAAAATGCGGCTGAACTCGAAAGAGGAGTTCCTGATTTTCTAACCCGTGAATTCTTACAGGGTGAGAACAAGAAGTTCAGGGCAACTGACCCCACAAAAGAGCTCTAGCACTCTTACTAAGGCATCGCCATCGAAACCTCCTCATCCTTTGATGACTTCTTCGCCTTACAACAAAGGAAGAGAAAGGATGATTGCTGAAAATCCTTACAAAGAATACATGAGAATTCCTCTAGCCATCATTGAAAGCAATGACTTGGATAAGCATCCCAGGCTTTTGGCCAAAAATATTTAAGAGATGATATTCCACCTCTCAATAATCCTCTGATATTCTACGAACACTTGATTGAAATAGAGTCAAGACGCATTGTCCATAGGCATCGAAATGATAATCGAATATGATCGCTTCTCCAAATTTCAGATATTAGAAGTGATACCACCGAGAAATGGGGTCCTAGCCCCGAAAGGGCCGTAAGATTTCGATACCGATATTAGGCCTTATTCCTATAACTATTTTGATTATAAAAAAGCTTGGGAATATGTGCTATGTTTTCAAAACCAAAACTTTTCCCACTCTTGGTTTATTCAATTCAAATTGGCCTCCCGATAGAACTACCCATGTGGTTCAAAGGAATTTTCTTGTTGTGGGGCCCTCCGAAGGATTTTCTCCCGATGTTAAGGAATCATTCGATATAATATTTAAAGTATGTAATAAATCGTATCCTCGATGAAAGGATGTTATTCATGTGGTTTATGATGCTCTATGAACTATCATGGATTTTGAAGTGGGAATACCGTCATGTCAAGACCTAGATGAAGAATGGACTTATCTCACAAATCTTGAGAGAAGCATCCTCATCCGTTGGTGGGATCCTTTCATTAAAAGTCATCCTGCTCCAAAAAGGTTCGTTCCCCTCACTATACCTATTGAAGCACCCTGGCCTTACAACCTATTGCATAGCTTCAATGAGCCAAGCCTTTCTCAAAGGCTTCAAGCAATTATTGATCAACCAGGCCCATCATCATCCAAAGAAGATCTGAAAAAGAAGGTCTTGGAAATACTTGACCTTGATGACGAATCTATGGCATCTGGTCGCCACTCCCCAAGAAGATAATGCCGAGTTTGGAGATGAGGATGACATCTTCGCAAATGAGGACATGTGCAATCGCATGGGCCCAGACTCTCGTGGATCTCTATGATGGAACACAGAGATAATTCAGTCATGGATAACGACATGATGCATGAGTTTCACACGAAATTTTTAGAGTTCCAATAAGTTTCGTCTGATAGCTCCAAGACAAAATCCTTGACGCCGATATCGACAAGACCACTTTTGTAAAATATCTACTTTCGCCATCGTTGTCACGTGAAGGCTCGGACTTTCACTTTACTTAAAGTCTTTCCTTACGCCTACTATTGTCACGTGAAGGCTCGAAGGGATCATTAAAGTGAAGATGCCGCTCAAAATTGTAGGTCGCTTTATGATCTACCATCTTTCGTCCGCCACGTCAATAAATTCCTCGTAGCTTAGTTGTCTTTAAATAGAGGGCTCCTCGCCTGCAAGCATCACTTGTTCTTCATGTAAAACCGTGTTTACGCCTTTTACTACTTTGTCTTGTAAAAAGAGTGTTGTGAGTTCTCGAGTGTTTATTTCAAGTATTTCATAAGCTCCTGCTTAAGCACTAACGCCTTTCTACATCTATGTAAGTTTAATAATGTCAATGATATCATTTCGATTTCATTTACTCGCTTCCTTTATTTTGGCTCGCATGTTTCAATTTACTTTAATTATTATGTTTATTATCTACGCCTCAACACCGCTTCCGCACGTAAGCTTAAGATCGACTAAATATTTTGCTCTTAAGAGTCTCGGGCGATGATCTGCATCGTGAGCCTAAAGTCCCCGGGAAAGTTGTTAGACTTTAAGGTTTGAATTAAGTTTTGCAGGTATATATATATATATATATATATATTTTTTTTTATTATCGCGTGGCATTGGTGTGGGTGCGGTTAGCACTGGTTATGTACCTCCCTATTCTTATATTGATTATCGCGTGGCGATTGATTTGATACGGTTACCTGGTTGTGGTATGGTTCGATCCGGTGCATACCTTAACGGGGTGTAGCTGTAGACCCTTAACGGGGTAGTCTGCGCCCGTAGGACATATTTTGGAGGTATGGTTTGGAAGTTCTACCATATAGGCCTGTGAGTTTAGTCCCGTTTGGAAGGCTCAACCTTGGGCATAGGGTCTCGGGAGATCAGACTGTGTCCACCAAATGATCCCATGTTGGATTGTTTTCCCTGGTACTTGTGTTTGGTTTGTGGTTATATTATACCTATACGTGTGTGTTAGTACCTTCGTATTCATATTTATTTTAGTGAGGATCGTTCCTTGCTTGTCGTGGCTTGTGAGCACGTGGTTGTGAGTGTGGAGAAGTTTGGGAAACTCGTTTACTGATTTCTATTGTAGTACTTGATTTGATTTCAAGATTACTTGATGTGTTTTACTTATTAGATTGTAAATCTTGATTTTATATATATTTATACAAATGCTTTGAACTACAATTGAGTTCTGTATTTATGTCGGGTTTGGTTCTCGCACGAATGAGGTCTTTGGTATTTTAATGCTGTTTTGGGTATATGAGGATTTTACTATATTTTCATGCTTACATTCTTCAAGTTTTTCAGCTTGTGTTTATATATACCTATGTGGGTTTAATTTGAGAGGTTATGTCTCGGGAAAAGATAAAAATTGGTGTGCTCGAGAAAAAGGTTTTGAGCTGGTAGGTTTCACCTATTTTGAGTTAGGGTGGTTTTTAAATCACTAAAGTATATAAACAGTTTCATATACATGTTTCGCATTGTTTTAAACGGTGGGGTAGTACTTTGATTTAAGTAGGTAAAACTTTGTTTTTGTCTACTCATACTTTTTCTGTTTTGCGCCCTGCCGTAGTTGCTTGCATCGCTCGGCCGTGCGCTTCTCTTCTTGAGCTTCGTTTGAATGGTAGGATTGTCGTCCTTGAACCCTAAACTTTGTGTTCTGTTATTCATTTCCACTGATTCTTAGATATGCTCTGTATCACCCATTAGGGTTGAATTGAAGGCCGGAGGCCTATTGTGTATTTTGTATGCATGCTGGCATTTGGGGTAGTATACCTGTTGTCTTTTCACAGGTTGTTAATTTTGGGATTGTTCGTATTTCAATGGAGACTCTGCCTGATTTTCGGTAGAAGTTTTGGCCCCTTGTATGTTAAATTTCGGGAAGAGGGATTCTTTTAGTATGTGGGCCCGACATGGGTTGATGTCGGGCAAGTCAACAGGGTCCGGCATGGGTTCCGGGGTGGAATCTGGGTCCGGTCCTGTCATTTATTGTGTCATCTTCATATCAAATCCAGATCAAGTCATACTTAAGTTGCGAAGCATCTTTGCAAAGCATGGGATACAAAAATTCCAGGTGGCCTCTTTCTCAGCTTTCATCTAGCACCCGATGTTGCACTTTCAAGGGTCAAACCAAAATCTCCAGAAAGAAAATCAGCACCTAAAAGTTGCAATGCAAATTATTTTCTTACGAGAAGAAGCATAACAAATATTGTTATATTCTCATACAGAAATATTAGTAGTCTGATATACATAACCTATAACATTCACCAAAAAGCCTGACAATGACGTTTGACCTCAATAGTAGCTATGGAAGTTGAAGTGAATTTCTTGATGATCCTGTTTTCTTGGAAGGTCTTTTTTTCCGGGTTTTTATTGAACTCTCTTAAATCTTTGTAACTAGCATATTAATATTTTTGGTAAATAGAAATTACTTAATCATCAAATGCCATGTTATTAAATGGTGCTTGAATCAAATACACTTATAATTATATATCTGCATATATGTAAGATATGTGTAAGAAAGATGGCTAAAGACGGAAACAAGAAACTAATTCAGCCGATTACCACTAAAAGACGGAAACAAATTCGGGGGACTACCATTGAAAATCCTAATTAGATTCGATGGACTACCACTGAAAAACGAAATTAGATTCGGTGGACTGCCACTGAAAACTGGATTCATATTCGGTGGACAGCTACCGAAAAACAGACACCAATTCGGTGGTAACCCACCGAAAAACATATCCAAATTTTCTGGTTACCCCCCAAACTTGTACCATCCTTTCAATTTACCCCCAAACTTTTAAAAAAAAGATTAAAGATATGAATTAAATTTTATTTGCAATTTCACCCCTACCATCTAAATATAAGGGCAAATTGGTTATTTTATATGTTAAAATAATTAAATATTATAAAATAAAATAATGTGAAATCTAAAATAAATAAATAAAGATTTTTTTTTCGATTTTTTTCCTTCCTTTTTTGGAAATCCCCCTCTCTCTTTTTTTCTTCTTCTTCTTTTCTTCTTTTCTCTTTTTTTCTTTTTTTCTCCGTGCCAATCACGAACCAGAGACATGGTTCTTCTTTTCTTCTTTCTTTTCTTTCTCTGCCTCCCCAACAGACCCCTCAAAAATTCATCCGATTTCTCCCCCACCCACCCAGATATATTATCCCCTCATCAGAGAATTCAAACCCATAATCCAGAAATCATAATTAAAATAAAAACAAAAATACAATTCCTTCATCGGAACCATTTCTACCGACTCAAGCTTCAAAATTCCACCAAATTGTGATGTTGCGCTTCAAATGTGGAGCAAAACAGACATAACCCAGAAAGCACAAGGAGAAAATCGCAGGGGGAAAGAAGAAAATCGTAGGGAATGGAGGGAGAAGAACCCCAAAAGAACGCTGGGGAGAGAAGAAAAAAACCAACAAACATTTCCTCTCTCTTTCATCTCTCTCTTCCTCTCGCTCTGACCCTCTCTCTCTCGCAAATTAAAAAAACCAACGAATCTAGGGGAGAAGAAATATGGGTAGGGGAAGAAATCGGGAGGGAGGAAGAATAGGGGGAGAGAAAAACAGAGGGTGAGAGAGAAGAAGAAAGGAAGAGAGGAAGAGAGGGAGAGAATGGGGATCGGGTGAGGGAGGGGGGATGGAGGAGAAGTGGGTGGGCCCCACTGTTTATTAAAATGATTTTTTATTTATTTTAGATGTCAAATTATTTTATTTTATAGTATTTAATTATTTTAGCATATAAAATGACCAATTTGCCCTCATATTTAGATGGTAGGGGGCAAATTGACAATAAAATTTAATTTATATCCTTAATTTTCCAAAAAAATAGTTTGAGGGGTAAATCGAAAGTATGGTACAAGTTTGGGGTGTAATTCGACATTTACTCTTCCATAAATACAAAGCAAAAGTTAACTATGGTTATATCTATGGACACGTGTCAAGTATTGAGGATGGTGGTGAGGCTGTGTGTGCTTTTAGCTAAATTTGAACTAAAAAATAGAGAGCATGATTGTAGATGCTCTAATAGGCTTAATTACTAGTTGACCCCAAGGAAAGGAAGCTCGGCCTCACTTTATCCCTTGAAACTGAAAGTTCCTACTTAACCCTAAAAATCTCTAAAAATTGCTAAAATTTTCTCACTTTGCCACTTTTGTTAACAAAACCATTAAGTGTGCTGATGTGGTGTGGACATTTTTGTAATATTAGAGATTTTGGGGTTAAATGAGAAAATTTTAGTTTTAGGAGATAAAGTGAGATCGAGCATTTGTTCCAAGGGTCAAACAGTAATTAAGCCATATTAATATGAGGGTCAAGTTTGGTGACTCGAACTCTACCAGGGAGGGGATTTCTCACACACACACACTGTTATGATGTCATGAGAGTTCGAATATGAGACTATTAGTCTACAAGTCAAGGCTTTTTCCATTGGACTAGACCCCGTTAGCATTCGATTGGACTTTTTTTTTATAGTACAAACGATAGTCTAAACGACTGGGGATGAGAGTTTCTCAAACATACACACAACTAAGGGTGACAACGGGCCAGTTCGAGACTGAGTATGGCAATACCGTTTTGTCCCCGCTCCCCGCCCATATCCCTGGTAAACAAATTTCGAGGAATCCCTGTCCCCGACCTGAATCTCCGATTTTTAATTAAAATAAATATTGATCCTACATTATAACACTTCAATTTTATTTGAAATTATCATTCAACTCAATTACATTCAATTGAATTATAAAATTCAACTCAAAATAATCTCAATTCAATTTGACAAAACTAAAGAAATATTATATTATATCATAATGATACATAGCTATATTAAATTATATATTAATTAAAAATATATATTACTTCTCGGGTTGGGTATGGAGATGGGGATAACAATACATCTTCTAAGGGTAGATATTCATGAATTCAAGATGATACATCTTCTAAGTCTAACATCAATTCATGCACTGGTAGAATGTTGGGGGCCTCTCTGTTAGCTCTCAATCTCATCCTTGGAGTGATGTTGAAGAGCCAAAGCTTAAAACTAGCCCAATCTCTAGGAACATCACCCTCAGGATGACCAACACAGTCAAAACCATGGTATCAATCTAGAACAAAAGATGGTGAAGAATTGTTGGGGGCAAGGTCTTCACTAATATGCAATATTGGCCCCAAATCATGCCAAGAGAGATCCATCAAACAAGTGTATAAGGCAAACACGTAGGTAAGTATGAATAACACCCACCACAAGAGAGTGAATACTATAAATAAATAAAAAGACCATTGCATACAACAATGTGATTGCTAATAATAACAATCACACACTCTTCCTAATAAATAATAAGAACACAATCTTATTTGGTATGTAAATTTGGATGATTGACTTGGATGGCAGTAACAATAATGAGCATTGACTTAATCACAAGACATGAAGAGGATGCACTTTGACCAATCAAGAGGTTAATTTTTTGCACAATCAAAACCATCAACTTAATCAAATTATTATTGAACTGAAAGCAAGAAATAAGTTTTTAGGCAATCTAAACCTCGGTTCAACTATGGAATAGTTTTAAGAAAACAAATTCATCTCAAGGAATCAATCAAAATTTTAGAATTAATGCCAAAATGCATGTCCCGATCAGAATTTGGATAACATAAGGAAATGGACTCACTCACAACCATTCGATTGAAGAGAGCATCACGCATATGATAAAAATGGATATGGATAGAAGAGAAGAGAGAACCAACGAATGCAAAACTTCAATCAATGTGTCCCTTGAGGTTGTAATCCGCTCATATATGTAACAAACAAAAAGCAAAGACAAAAGATTTAAGGAAAGAATATGTGGAGTAGATGTTCATGAATCCAAAGATGATACCTCTTCTAAGTTTAACATCAATTCAGGCAGTGGCAGAATGTTGAGGGCCCCTTTGTTAGCTCTCAATCCCATCCTTGATATGATGTTGAAGAGTCAAAGCTTAAATCTTGCCCAATCTTCAGGAACCTCACCCTTAGGATGACCAACACCGTCAAAACCGTGGTATCAATCCATAACAAAATATGGTGAAGACTTCCTGTGATGTGACCCGACCAATTCTCACTTTGAATCCGTGTCAAACCCTGCTTCCCTTTCGACATCCAAACGATGTCAGGCCCACTTACTAATTTAACTCTCTCCCCACAATGTAAAGAAAAAGGGATCAAGACTTCTATCAAAATTTCAGCAGAGTCTCTCCTGAAAAATGAATATTTACCAGTTTTTCCACATGTAAAACATCACAATATAACTATCCCAACTAACATTATACACAATGATAAGCACACAATTTATAAAATAGGCCTCCAGCCTCAAATTCAACTCTACATGGGCGACATCATAGCAATCTACGAAATTCTTTAGTTTACATAGTCATAATCATTCAACAGGAAGGTACAAATGGAAATCCTACGATGAATTCGGATGTTCAGAGAGAATTGCTTGGCTTGGGTTCACTAGTCACCTCGAGCTACGGCCTGGGGTCCGCAAAACAGAAATGTGAGTGGACAAAAATAAAGTTTGAACATAATTATAATTGAACGTACTAACCCCACCTTTATTTGGAAAACGATGCCAAATCATGCAATGAAATTCTTTTACTATGGCGTACTTGATTTGAAATTTTTTGTAATCCCATAAACCCCATTTACACACACACACACACACACACACACACACACATATATATATATATATATATATAATCATAGACCATCATCATGCACCAGGGGAAACAGTCCAACACAGGGATTGTTTAACTAGATCACAGGCCAGCATCGCACTTGTGACTAGGGATGAGCAGTCCAACCGGGGGACTTCCGCTCTTAGCACACAAGTCAGCATCTCATCAACATGCGGCTGAATCCAAGTCTTACGCGTGCAGACTGGCAGTCAAGGCCTACGACACACCCAGTCAAGGGTGCCCGGATCAATATCATCATCACCACACACCTGCATCCCTTATCGCACGTGTGTTATCATCCAAATCAAACCGAGGAGGTACATATCATGGCTACACCAAATATCTCAAGTACCATACACAAAAATCCAATTTCCATTAATATATCTGAAATCTTATTCATATTCATAATCATACCAAATATCATTCGAATACTATAAAACCAATATAACAACCTGCAATAAATTCTCCAATTCCCATAACCCAATAAACCAAGTTTTCAATAAAAATCTCATTCATGCATGCAGTTTCATATTTCTAAAACATTGCTTATTTCAAAACAATGTCCACTCACAAAAAGTCCAAGCTAGCTTGACCCTGCGAGGGTCCCTCCTGTTGAGTACGTGGAGCCTGAGCACCTATTTGAGAGAATACCAAGATTAAAATAATAAACGTACTCAACCGAACTTTAAATTCAAAACCCTAGTTCTCGAGAATTTAACGTGTGTACACAACTTAAAAAAAAGTTCAAAGGCCATTCTTGTCACGCCCCAAAATCGACACATGTGACAGCGCCACGTACCTTGAAGATCCTGAAAATATAACACATAAGTCCAAGGTTTATACTCCCAAGATTCCCAAAATACGCTAAGCCTTTATAAATAAATTAAAACGGGTTGGATTAGAGTTTTTAACAACAACGGAAAAATAATTTATAATATTATACAAAATTTATTTGAGAGTTAAACCAACCCCAGAGGTCATGGAATAATATCAACAACCTCAGAAATTGTTTTACAAATCAATAATGAAAATATATTAACCATCCATGATTCAAATTTATACATATGTAGTGAAACATGATTAGCTGTGATGAATAGAGTTCACAACCTGACAACAACGTGAGACACGAGCCAAATGCTGATAAGTGAGGAGGTCGCACCAAGATGTCACCCACGAAAGGAATCTACAACAAAAGTAGGAGTGAGCATCACATACATTCATTTACCCCGTAGGAGGCTCCCGGCTACGTTTCAAAGTAAATAATGATAATAATAATAATAGCCAGAGATTTATTTCAAAATCAGTGAAAGAATATGCACAAACACAAACCATTTTCCAATAAATATATGATCAAAACAGGTGGCATGCTCATACAACTTTCACAAACATTTTTCAGCTGCCCCAAATATGCTTGTCTGACGACCGATCCCTATAGGCCAACTACCCCTAACATAAATAAAATTATAATCAACTTACCTGGTATTGTAGCGAGGGTGTCCCTTTCAATGGTTATACCTCATCGACTATACCTCATGCGTAGGGTATTGGTAAAGTCTGTCTGCGTAACCCCTTCGAAGGTTTAGAAAATCGAAACCCAAGGAAGTCGCTATGCCCCTTTCACCCTCAGGTCGTCGAGGATAATACCCGCAGGTGTATACCCTCAAAACTTTGGCGAACCAAACCCAATCATTCATAAAACCAAACAATATGGCATCCAAAAACAGTGCATCTTTCGCACACAACAATATTTACTATGTCATACATACACAAAATACAAGTCTGAGAGTGAGTCCCCCTATCTGGAATCCAAAGCTCAAGCCTGACTTGCCCTCTGCGCCTTCGAGCTCACCCTGCCTTACTTGGGAAACTGAGTCCTAGTCCAACATTTAAAAATGTTACTAAAAATTTCGTATTTACACTTAAGTCCTTATACTTGTGTTCATTTTCACTATGGTCCTTATATTTATTTTAATTGCACTTGGTCCTTTAACTTTGTCCAAATTGTCATCCGGTCCTCATATTGTCTAATAATCGTCCATAGGTCCTGAAAGTCTCAGGCAATGGTAATATAGTCCAAAATGTCTAGAAGCCCTTTAAGTTCCATCCCTTGTTAAAAAACGATCAATTCACGGTATGGTAAAGTTAAAGTCCACATAGTCTAATATTATTCATACATCTGGACCATAGGAAATAAGTATAATAAGTTCCGGTAATAATAGTCCAAGGAATATAGGTCCAATAGAATATTTTGACTAGAATTCATATGGGCAGAGTAACGACATATGTGTCCAATTTTATGAATAACTTAGAAAATTACCCAATTTAACAAAATATAATAAATAGAATTTAACAATTTTAAATTGGGCATAATAACACTTTAGAAAGGGAATATGGAATTAAAAGAAATGCATGAAGATGTAAGGTTAAGAAATTACCTCGGTAACTGAAAACTACAATAGCTTCTTAAGGGCATATAACTGAAAACTACACAAATTCAAAAGCCTAGAAACTTACGGCAGCCTGGAGGCGGAAGGTTCGTCCGGCCTGTTCACGTAGCCTCGGCTTCGGCGGCTGCTCTAGCTCGACAAGCTCCATCTGCGCCCCTACAATGACGTTGTTCACAAACGGTACCACCTTCCTAGGATATACGATGTTCACCGGCTCGTCTCCTTCCTTTGGATCATCATCGGGGATCAAGATGGCCTTCACCTCGTCAGGCCCCCTCAACTTCTTTGTCATCGGCGTTACATCCAAGGAGCCCTCGATTTGCCATTTGCCGGTGACCTGGAGATAAGCCTCACGAATGACAACGGCTTATTCGGCCTTCTTCTGCCGACGGCACTCGACGACTGTCATATCTTCGGCCAAAGATATGACAGCTTCACCTCCCTTCGACGGCTGCTGTTGTAGCTGCCTCGACTGTTGAGACTCTAGCCTCCCACTGGTAGCCTCCGACCTTTGCCTCCCTCCTACCACTATAATCAAACTTTTAATTCAGTTAAGGAATGACAATGAAGTGCTGAACAGCACCCCACAATACTTAAAGAAACCAAAGAAGATATACCAAAACGCCGAACGGCAAGGTTAGAACTTACTCTATTCTTCTTTCTCCCTTTTGGTCTTCTCCGCCTCGCAAATCAAGCTTGCCTTGAACAAGTTTTCGTAGCTCAGCAACGTCCTGTAGTGGCGTTCATCTTTGGTAACATTGCTTCAGACCCACTCAATTGCCTTTACATCCTCATTCGACGTGCTCGGCCATTTCAATGAGACTACATAAAAACAACACAGGTTAGCATCGGCATGGCATATACAATCAAACACTCAAATCGCGTAACGGCATCCTTGAAACCTACCGATTGTTTGGAATGTGGTGGGAATGTGCCTCTCAACAGTTTTCCCAGGTGCCGATTCCCAGCTCCCTGACACCAACACCCTTGGTGCCGCTATGACTTATGCGAGCTCGGCACCCGGCTCACAAAGTGCCCCATTTCTCTGGTATGCAGACAGTTCGATTGCACCTAGCCTCTCTGGTCCGAGCTCTTCCCCTCGTCACAATGTACAAGTGCGAGAATTGCTCATAGCTCAGCAATCCTTCTTCGGCAACACCGAATGCAATAATGGTGCCAAGGAGCGTGATCTAGAAGTTCGGGTTGAACTGCCCTAGCGCATAACCGATCTGCACCAAGATCCTCTGCACCGACAGGCTCAACGGCAACCGAATGTTGTATTTAAATACGTGAATGAAGAAGACAACTTCACTCTTGGGGTTGCTCAATGACTCCAACGGCCCATGGATCCGCATCACTATTGGTCCGAGCTCCCCCTCATTCAACATGTTTGGCCCCAAGAAGTATACACCGAACACTGGGCCCTTCGTATTCGCACTGGGCCCAGTTTTGGCACGCACCTCAATTTCCTCCAACACCTCTAGATTGGTGCCTTCGTAATCGGCACTCTCATATTCGGGAGTGGACTCTTTGCCAGTTGAATCCCCATCAAAGGCGTGGGGACTATTCCTATATTTTAACTCGCTCTCTAACATCTACAAACAGAAGTGAATGGAAACTAAATGCCATGCTTAAATCAAACTACCGATCCTATTGAATCAGAGCCAATGTTTATGTAAGTTCATCTGTGTTCATGCAAAACTTCAAGAAAATTCACTAGTTTGATTCAAAAGAAGCAGATACGAAGTGGTATACCTTGTTTTACACTGTGGTGTTTGTAGTCGGAAATCTCCTTCGCCACAAATCCTTCGCTGGAAATCACTTCTCTAGCCACAATAAGCTCGCTAGAAATCGCAAGCTCCAAATTGCTCTAAAAAATGCTAAGTAGTCCTCTTACCGTTACCCTCCCTCTTTTATAAGACGGAAGTAGCATCGAGAGACGAAACGACGTGACCTTTCCAGCTTCTTTACAACACGTGTCAAGCACAAACAATGCTCCACTATGCACAGAAGCCTAAGCGACAACCGGGGCAACTATTCACTCACACGAATCAACACCATCTGCATTTGGCTCCAGCTGCCTATATGTCAAACGACATGCGTGCAAAGTTGAGTTTTCACTCCCCTCCCAAACCGTTCCTCTTGGCATGCCGAATGGCAGGTGTGCAGGGTTGAGTTTTCACTCCCCTCCCAAACTGTTCCTCTTGGCATGCCGAACGGCAGGCTTGCAGGATTGAGTTTTCACACACCCTCTCAAACTGTTCCTCTAAGCATGCTGAACAGTAGGCATGCATGGTTGATTTTTCACTCACTTTCCTAAATCGTTCCTCTTGGCATGCCAAATGGCAAGCGTGCAGGGTTGAGTTTTCACTCCCCTCCCAAACCGTTCCTCCTGGCATGCCGAATGGCAGACATGCAAGGTTGAGTTTTCACTCACCCTCTCAAACGTTCGACTTTGCTTACTGTCCACACCCACAACTCACCACCATAAGCCTACCGATCGGTAGCCATGGTATGAGCTCCCTCTTTCCAAGTGCCCCATTGATGAAGAACTTGGGAGACTAGGGGACTATCATTGGCAATTACGAAGAACCGGCTACAATCTCAAAATCGAAGTTAGGGTCAGAATGCTGAAGACAAGTGCACTTCCCCAACCAGGAAGTCTCTTCTCAATCAGGAACTTGGGGGACTCATGTTTGTACCATATCTGACCAGCCTCTTATGAAAAATGACTTGACACCAAGTAAAGACCACATTGGCAAGCCCATCCTTACAAATTGTAGGTGCCCTCGGCACCCTCGACCGATTACAAGGTCAACACGGCCCAATAGCACACTCTGGCAAGCCTAGTATCACAATCGATAAGCCCCCTTGGTCGATTGCTCATTAGCCCCCAGCCATGAAGGCTCACAATCGACAGTTGACAGGTGCCCTCGGCATCCCATGCTGATTAAGCCTCCTAGAAGGCATCTTTCAGGGATTTCTCAGGTTCCTCCCAAGTGTATTCGCTGGGACACGTGGTAGCCTCCCAGGCTACTCCCACGAGTCCCACATCGGAACTTCACACCAAGCGGACACCCAAAAATTCCTACAAATAGAGACCCTTACCCCAGATATAGGGTAAGAGTTTCTACTTGACATTTATGCCATTGCATTGTCAATAGCTTACTATACTCTCCTTCAGCTAACTTTAGCATTTGAGGGCCTTTGGCTGGTACCACACCGATGCCTAAGGCCTTTCCCACTGCTTTCTTCTCTCTCTTAGCGCAGATCTCGCTCAACCTGCTAAAGGGAAGCTCCCGCCGAAGGCAGATCCAATCCCTCGATCATCCATCTCATCTTTAAGTTAGGCCCATTACTACCAGTCTAGTTTTGAGCACTAACATTATTATTAAAACTTAGTAATACGAACAGTTATTTATGTGTCGAAAGTGGCATTCAAAAATTATAACATGGGTAAATTAGTCCAAAAAATGCATTAAATGTTATCCCAATTGAGGGGAAAAAGTTTCTCAACGTAAACCAAGGGTATAAAGTTCTTCGTACATAGGAAGTTCATACCCATGAGTTTGGTATTGCATTCTCAAGGCTAATCTACAAACTCCTAAAACTTGAACCAAACGGCCCTTAAAGGTATGGAGAGATACTTGGTGGAATGATCTGACGACCCTAGATATTACTTCTTGAACCTTGAAATTTGAACAAGAGAAAGAAAGAATCGTGAGCCTTTGAACACAAGAACCTCATATGCTTGAGTCAGTTCTATATCAAGAATTAGGGTTATTATGAATAGAGAGAATGTTACTGTTGTATATGACGGAGGTGGGGTTTTATATGTCCTGTGAATGGTTGTCTTTTCGCCATAAGAAGTTTGGCATTAATTGAGGGTGTTCTTGCCCGTTATATCACACATCCAGTTAAAATATTTGCTCAAAATGTGTAGACATGATCTCATAGATTGATGTAGCAGTGATTAGGAGATCTCGGTGGATCAATGCTGATTCGTTTTGGAGGCGTGTTGTCCAAGATTTAGTCATGTCTGGACATTCCTTGTAGTGTTTAAGGCATTGGATTGATCCAAGGTCCATAAAGCCCTTTAACCCATGCTAAGATTGTTGGCATGGCAAGGCCCATAAATATGGCTAATCTGGGTGAGCTTGCGGGCTCAAGCGGAGCCCATGCCCCTTATCATTTATTATAGAGAAAATGACCTATACCGATTAGAAATCCATGAGGTCATTCTTCTTGCATTAATGAAGATGAGACGCGCTTTTGATTTTTGACCACCACTTTAACCCAAGGTGTACCCTCACCACCATTCTCAACACTTGACATGTGTCCATAGGCATAATCATGATTCCATAAATACAAAGCAAAAAGTTAACTATGGCTATGCAAATGGACACATGTCAAGTTTTGAGAAGGGTGGTGAGGGTATACCTTGAGTTAAAATGGTGAGAAAAAATATTTCCTTTTCTTAGAGGTATTTAGGGGTCGTCTTGTAACGTTTTCGAATAATCTTTTATGAGAATATTTTCAAAGAATGAAAAGGAAAAAACGAATTTGCATTTTGAAAATGTGAATAATTGGAAAATGAATTCAGAAAATAAAAATAGTGAAAATGTGTCTGGAAGTACAATTTGAAAATAATAATATGTGAGTTATATTTGACCAAAAAAATATGTGTGAGTTATTTTTCAAGTGTATTTTTGCTAACTTCTGTTCTAATTTTGTTTTGTTTTGTTTTTTTAAATTTTGATATTTTTTTAAAGGCTAAAATTATTATAAACAATGAAAAACAAGTATGATATGTTTTAAAGGCCCTAAAAATATCTTATCTCCTTTTCTTCTTTCTTTCCTTCCAAAGCCCGTTTCTGGTTTTTCTTTCTTTCTTCCTCTTCTCTCCTTTCTCTTTTCTTCTTCCTTCCCTCTTTTTCACTCTCTCTTCATGCAGCCGCACCCACTACTCCTTCCTTCCGTGGCATGAATCCCAGCAACCCACCCACCTCTCACCTTTCTATCTCTCTCTCTCTAGTTCCACTAATTCATAGATGTGGTGGTTCGATTGGGTGGTGATGGTGGTTGAGCTAGGTATGTGGTGGTTCTTCCTCCTCTCTCTGTTTTTTTTTCTTTTCTCCTTCGCCTATTCTTCTTCCTCTATGTTTTTTTCTCAGTTGCAGATTTATGGGTTTTTTTGTGTCTTCAATTTTGGGGCTGATTATGGTTGGAAGGAGGAGATTTGACTGTTTTGGATATAATTTGATTGGATCATTTGCTCATTTGACGGAGAAGAGTCGGATAAGGCTTTGATCGAAGACTAAAAACAAAAACGCCAAAAACGAAATTGACTTTTTGACGTTTCAACATTTGTTCATACTTTTGGATTCATTTTCTAAAAATAATTCAAGCTTGTTTATCAAAATAACCCACTGAACACGTTTTCATGTGAAAACATAAAACAAAAATAGAAAATGGCCAGTGAAAATGATACCGAACGGGCCCTTAGAGCATTTTCAGCGAGAGGGGCTAGCCTGGGCAAGAGGCCCCTAGGCCCCCAATCCTGCTTCCAGCGGTGCGGGCTTCCCATGGCAAGCTGTGGGCTCCACCAGCCCGGGCAAGCCCAAAGGCAAGACTTGCTTAGCTGCTGCCTGGGTGAGGTGATTTAATGTTAATGTCATTGTGACGTCAACAACCATATTCTTTACTTCCCACACCAAAATTCTATACAAATTCCTCTCTTCTTATCTCATGTAAATAGTGGTTGCCCTTGGGTTGCCATGACAATGGGTGGAAAACCAACAAAAAAATTGCTAAGGCAGACAGTATTCATGTGAATAGTAAGAGAATCTCCAACAACTTTGAAAGTCTAAAATAAGTTAGCCACATCAGAAAAACTCTCTCCAATAGCCTCTTCAACCTCAATCATCAAAGCTGCAACCTCTTTCTCTCTCTTCAGGACTGATAAGTTGACTTTGGCTCTTCAAACATGTCATTTTACTTTGGAAAAACAAAACCTACCTTGAAAATGTTAAAAACATGGATTTTTTCTTTTCATATAATAAATACATAGACATTTTTCACATGTTTTCATATTTTTCATTATTTTTCATGATATTGCATTAATTGAATTAAAGAGTCTGTTGGAGCAAAAATTATTCGAGTAGCAAATAAGTTTTTTCAAATTGCCACGCAGGTCAACAAACTTCAATTTGAAGAGTTTTATTTGTTACTACTGAGAGCATCTCCAACAGCTGTGAAATTCTACCATAGGTGAGCCACATCAGAAAAACTCTATCCAACAGTCTCTTCAACCTCAGTCATTAAAGTTGCAACCTATTACTCTCTCCTCAGTACTGGTAAGTTGACTTTGGCTCTTCAAACATTTAATTTTACTTTGGAAAACAAAACCTACCTTGAAAATGTGAAAAACATTCATTTTTTCTTTTCATATAATAAGCACATAGACATTTTTTTACAAGTTTTCATATTTTTCATTCTTTTCCATGATATTACATTAATTGAATTGAAGAGTTTGCTGCAGCAAAACGAGTGCTACTATTTCCACCCACCTATCTTATTTCCCCACCCACCTTATCTTCTCACACACAGTGTAAAATTGAAAAAGCACAATATTATCTTTCCACCCACCATTATTCCTAAAATATCCTTTAATTATTAAAGTAAAATAATAATAAAATAAAGATACAAAACAAAAACAAAAAATCTCTCCTCCTCCTCCTCCTCCTCCTCTAGGGAAAACCCAAAAGTCAATAGCCACTTTTCCTTTTCCCACTCGCAGCCACTCCACCTCCCACCTGAACCCCGATTCCTCCCCGTTGAGGAGAACCCAACAGCTTTCTACACCTTTAACTCCACCCATGTTCTATATTTTTAATTAATTTTATTGTTTTACAATAACTCGTGCAAAAAATATGAAGATGATAATTATGTCTTTTTTTTGTTTTTGTTTTTGTTTTTTTTGCAGAAACCCAAATTTCAGGGAGGATGAGGATCTAGAACTAATACATAGAGATTGCAGAAGGGGGTGGGTGTGGTGAGAAATTGCAGGGATGGTGGGTAGGTATGAGGGCAGGGACGATGGAGAAATTCTGGAATTTCATTGGATGCTTCATTGCCCCCAAAACAAACTCTGATCTATTCAAAATGAAAATAAGTTGTGAAATGTGAGAACCCTTTTCATCTGGGCTTCTTGTTTTTGGTGTTGGGTGGCAGTGGCTTCTATCACCAGGGATGAAAACCTCTAACGAATAAGTGTCCGTTTGACATTACTTATTTGGGGTAATAAATGATTTTAAAAAAAGTGTCGGCGGAAGAAAGACCAAGATACCGAAATATTTAATTTCTGTCATTTACAATTTACATGAGATATCCAAACATTGAAATTTTCAATTTCTGTCATTTACAAAATCCGACATACATAAATCCAAATACTGAAATCTTCAATTGCCAGAAATTGAAATGACGGAAATCTAAATTCTGTCATTTTAGAATTCTATGTAATTTGCAATTCCTTCATCCAAACGGAGCATTGTAGCTTTCTCTCACAGCAATTTTTTTACAATAAATGATTTTCTCATAGGTTACCAAGCGGGCTGGGCTTCCCAAATTTTTTTTAAAAATCACTTATCACCCCAAATAAGCAATGCCAAACGGGCACTTAGGGTTAGTTTGGCATTGTTATGCTAAGAAAATAATCGCTGTCAGATTTGCTGTGAGAGAAAGCAGTTTGGCGTTTGGTAAACTTTTTGTTAAAAGTGTTGTTGGCACTGATTCCCGCCTAGTCAGAAAATGATTGTCGCATAGTCATTAAACCCAACGCCTCTTCGAAATTGATTCTTGCATAATCCGAAAATGAAAGTATCTCATTAGTTGCTTTCCCTTATATCTTTCTCTCACAACAATTTTTAACAATAAGTGATTTTCTCATAGTTTACTAAACGGTCTGGGCTTCCCAAATTTTTTTTAAAAATCATTTATCACCCCAAATAAGAAATGCCAAACGGGTACTTAGATTAACAAACTTTAATTTGAAGAGTTTTATTTGCTATTATTGTTGGAGATGTTCTAATCTTTTGCAGTGGCAAATGGGTGGAAGGTCTTAACCAAGGTACAAAATATCGATAATTTCGCCGATATTTCAGCGAAATTATCTTTATTTTGGGGCAGCGATATTTTCGCACCTCTACATGTATATATCGTCAATTTATCGATAATTTCCTCGATAATTTCGCCGATATTTCGAGACCGATATTTTCGTTGAAAGGCAGCTTGAAATTGTCAAAATATCGCGATAGTATCGAAATTATCGATAATATCGCGACATGAACTTTCAAAAATAATGAAAGGAAATCACTTAAACTCACGCACGCTCAATCAGCTTCTGCTTCAGGAGAATTAGGGTTTGAGTCGGGTTGGTGAAGATGACCTTGGGGATGGGCAATAGCCCGTGCTCGAATGGCTCGCGCCTTGTGTGAATCAGAAGGGCCGGGTCTTTGGTCGAAGACGGCGACGTTGAGGGCTCAATTGGGTCTCTCATGGCTTTTTCGAGAGGCAGCAAAATGCAGAGATTTCTATAGACATATTTGTGAGTTGCAGTTGCAGATCTTCCAAAAATGAATATTGAGAGAGAGAGAGAGAGGGGTTGGGGGAGAGAGTGAGGGAGGCAATCGGGTGTGGTTGGATGCAGGGAGACTACACTTCGTGTGCACTTTTGAATTGTGGCCAACTCCCAAGGGGTAAGTGGAGAACAAGTGGATTAGAATCAGTGGGGTCCGTGCGTTTGGATGATATCAACTACCCCTTTTGACCATAAAGTTGCAAGAAATATTTAAGGGTCTCTTCATTTTTTATTTTTTTAGATTTTTGGGAGTTTTAAGCTGTGTGGGTTCAATCTAGTTAGTTTGGATTGTTTTTGCTCAAAGTGGAACTAACATCATGTGTTTTACCATGCAATTTATAAAGTGTAAAATATTGTACTAAAAATGATAAATAAATTACTAGGGGTGTTTAATTCTCTTTCATTAATTACTCCAGATTTTCTAAGTCACGAGAGTTTGTCAGCTCGCAATATAATCAACTTAAATCACTTAAACGCACTATTCAATGCATTTCCTTCCAATTTTTTCTGTCAAAATAATAGATGATTGACTAAATAAACTTATTCTAAAGTTTCATTAAAAATTTCTATGTATTTATCACAATTTCCGTGGTTTTTATCCAATTTTTATCGGTATCGATATTTTTTCGATATTTCCATCGATATTTCCGTGTTTTTGAATTTCCGATATTTCCGAAACCCCCGATATTTAAGACCTTGGTCTTAACAACAAAACTATGTACACGTGGCTAACACTCATTGACGCCTAATTATTTGCTCCAACAATACTAGAGAGTGGGAAAAAAGAGGGAGACGCCTAACAACTCTCGATCTCACACGCGCGCGCTCTCTCTCTCTCTCTCTCCTCCCTCCTCCCATGGCTGCCTCTGGTTCAAAGCCCCATCCTCCCTCTAGTTCCAAACCTCCCAAAAACCCCATAACCCTCAAACCTACAACTGAAACCCAAACTCCGAACCCTAACCCTTCCACCTCCAAAATCCCTCCTATCCCACCCTCCCAAGAAGAAATCGCCCTCTCAGGCGCCTCCCAGCTCACACGCCCGGAGGTCCTCCGCCGCCGTTCCTACTTCTTAAGGCAGCTCAGAAAATTCTACAAAGACAACTACTGGGCCTTCATGGAGGAGGTCAGGAAGAAGCACAGGGAGTTCTTATGGAATTTCGGTGTGAGCCCTTTCAAAGATGATCACAAGAGCGATAAAGACGCTGCTGGGGTTGCTGAAGGCACTGATGAGAACAATAACGACATCAACAACAATTTCAACAACAATAATGGTGGTGCTGCGATTGCTCGGACAGACTTCGATGCGAAAAAGAAACTGCTATGCTCTTATCATCAGTGTAAGACGAAGGCCATGCCGTTGACGAGCTTTTGTCACCTCCATATTCTATCGGATTCGAAGCAGAAGCTCTATAAGCCTTGTGGGTATGTTATCAAGAGGTATTTTGCTATTTCTTGTATTGAAGTTTGGTTCTTTTGGGTTAATTCTTTGATGGGTATATGATAGTTTGTGAGAACGCTTCTGGGTTTGTCATCAATTGATTGAATAGCCTGATATTTGTGCATTAGAATCTTTACATGTAAACTGTAGTTTGTGCTAGCTTTTGATTCTTAACTGTTGTGAGGGTTTTGTTATTTATTTATTTTGTCATTGTGGGCATCGACTTCTTCAGTATTTAAGGAGATTAACTTCAGTTTCATTTATTTGGATTGGAAAGCTGTAGTTTTGTAATGTGTTAGGCTGTCTAGGTGTTGTTCTTTGTTTTGGGGCTTGTGTGGCCCCCTTGGCCACCCCTGTTTTGTTCTCTTTTCAAAAACTAGGCTAGCCATTTATCAAATTCACTTTGAGTGTTTCATAGCTTAATTCTATTATGGCTATTTGTTATTCTCTGATAGTGTGCTTCTGTGCTTGTTAGGCTTGGTGGAATAATTTTAAATAGCTGTGTAAGAATTGTTTATGATGCTGCTTTCAGGATTTGATTGTTTTTCTTCCTCCATTTTCTAATAGGTTTCTACTTTTCTGAAAAATAGCTTCTCCAGAAGAATGTAATTAATTAGGAGAGAAAGATACAGCTGTCAGTTATTTTGTACTTGAGTGTTGCCATTTATAAGATTAGCTTTACCTTAAATAAAATTAAATCTTGTTTCTCTGGATAGTTGTTTGTATTCACTTTTTGGCTATTATTAAAAGAAAATAATAATGGAAATCTAGCTTTTCTGGCCTGGCATTGATATTGTAAAGTTTTTACTGTTGTTATTGTGCTTGTACAATAACGTGTTGAAAATTGGCTCACCATAGAAGGAAGGATGGAATCCTTGTTAGATTTGGACTAGGTTTTCTCATTGTTTAGGAATCCTTGTCAGATTTAGATTGGATCTTCTAATTGTTTTGGGATCCTTTAGGTTTCCTATTCCTTGTATGATTGTACTAAAGCCCTATACTTATAAATAGGCACTTTAGGACTAGGTTTTTCATAAGCACAAGACAAGCACAAATAGAGAGGAAAATTCAAGATTGAATTTTCAAGGGAGAAAACTTACAAGACAGAATTCAAGGGTGAATTCTTGAGTATTTCCAAGGGTGAGAGAAAAGAGATCTAGGGTTCTTGTGAGAGCTAAGGGGTTCTTGATTGTAACCAAAGTTGTTCTTACATACTAGTGAATTTCTCGGTGGATCACCAAGAGGACGTAGGCGGAGGCCGAACCTCTATAAATCTTTGTGTTCTTGTGGGTTTGTTTACTTTGTGGTTGGTGTGTGTTTTATTCTCAAAGGGGTTTGTGTGTGTGCCGTCGCATAGTCCATCAACGACAAGGTCTTGGAGTGTTTTCGCCCAACATAACGCTCAAGCGCTTAGCAGTTAGTAAGTTATACAGTGCTAACCACTCATTTTGGCCTACCCCACAATATAATTTCATAATCCGAACCATTTACCTTTTAGGTCCTCATTCAAAGATCCTCCCAGCAAAATTTCATCCTAATCGGAACTGGTTTAGCCAGTTGATTATTGTGATGAACATATCCTTGTTTTTTGAAAATGTTGTGTTCATCTATTTATTTGGTTATAGTTTAATAACTAAACGTTCTTCGATTTGAGTAAATATTTGCAAGGATGATCTTTCAATGAAGATCTAAAAGTAAACGGTTCGAATTGTGAGATAAATTGTGGAGTGGGCCAGAACAAGTGGTTAGCGTCATATTAACTTACTAACTGGTTAGCACTTGAGCGTTGTACCTTTGTTTTCTGATAGTTGTTGGAACTTGGGGCAAAAATCTTGTGGTTGAGCTTTTTAAGTGTAAAAATCAGGAGTATGTTCTAGCCTTTTAGGAAAGTCACTTCGCTTAATTGTAAATACGACATAATGCAAATGATTAATAATTAATGTTGGAAGTTTCTGATGCAGGACAAAGATTGGTCTGATAGCAATTGGTGTAGGACAAGGTGATAAAACGAGAGGACAAAGATTGTTCTAATAGCAATTGATGTAGGTTGAACAAGTAGAAATTTAGGATAAACTCAAATCAATTTTCTTTTCGGGGTCTTATGACAAGAAGAGTGATGATAATGATTTTATCTGAGACACAGACCTGGCTCTACAGAATGGAATTTTTAAACTGTTAGTATGCAACACAAGGCAACTTGTGGCAGATTGGCGAGATTTTATTTGAGTTTTAATTTTTCTTCTAGCAGAGTGGGAGGAGGGTTTTGCTCATGTCAGACAAAAGTCCTTTGCTCGGGTGACCTCAGATCATTTTATATCTGTTCTGGATAAAAATAATGTGAATTGGGACTGTGGGCCCTTTAGGTTTGAGAGCATGTGGTTAGAACATCATTGGTGTTTCAAGGAGTTGCAGGAGAAAGAGGTGAACAAGGATGGCAAGGCTTTAAGGTCATGAGGAAATTGCAGTTTGTAAAGGAGAGGATTGGGGAATGGAATAAAGTGGTTAATGGGGATCAGGGAAGGAGAAGGAGGTGGAGGAGAAAATCAAGGAGCTCGATGTGCTGGAGGAAAGGAATTACTTAAGTTGTGAGAAGGGGAAGGGAAAAAGGCCAAGATTCAATTGACAAAAAGGGGAAACCAAATACTAGTATCATAAATACAACATCTTTGCAAGATAGTTTTAGCAGAAACAACAATCCAGTATGACTCATATTGTACAAGAGTTTGAATGGCACTGACAGAAGGAGCTTGAGGATCTTCTCCTCACATCCAGGACTTGGAAATACTT
The DNA here is from genome assembly GCA_024362665.1 of Prunus padus. Lineage (NCBI taxonomy): Eukaryota > Viridiplantae > Streptophyta > Magnoliopsida > Rosales > Rosaceae > Prunus > Prunus padus. The sequence continues at coordinate 25,020,593 of JANFAM010000016.1, read as the reverse complement.
GATTTAACACTTACACTGTAAAAAAATATGTAATGTGATCAATAGTAACTAAGAAAACAACTTAGCCCACGATCCAGCACTGTTAGTTCTTGATGTGATGAGAACAAATTCCAATATTGCTGCACAGGCAAGTCTCATGACGGTCTGCTTTAGCCTTTAGCAAGCAACAGGTAGGTTGACTCTTTTTTATTTTAGTTTTATTTGTTTGAAACAATGTGCCCTCCAGCCCCTGCGTGTAGAATGCACACACGACCATTAAACAATGGTCAGTTAGCTGCTGCTCAAGACTTACAACGTATGACCAGGAGAGTGACAAGCTTATGAAGGACTGGTGACATGATTGGATCAATTGTAGAGTAGGGGTTCCAAGTTGGATTTAATACCTTTGGTTGTGTGGCAAAAACTGTTCTGATATTAGTTGTTTTTTGAGGGGGGGAAGAAATGCAGATGAAGTAGGGAGAATAAGGAGAAAAAATTAAAACAAAGATAAACTTCAAATCAATATTCTTAATCAATTTTAATTAACAACGTTAAAACCCGATGTCTCCTTTGGTGTACTTAATCTGGATTTGGTGGGAGCTTTATGCTGATTATTTGAAAGTGTTTATTGAGCTTTTGTTCTAGGTCTCTCCCTCCTTCCTCCTCCCATCCCATGTCTATATTCTCATGTCTTCTGTGTTTTAATAAATTTTTCGTTTCCCATAAAAGAAGGTTCTAACTCCGAAGATATGTTTGAAAAATGCTTATAGTCATGGACCTTATTATAGTAGACTAGTATTCATATATCATTTATTGGACACAAACGAAATATGGAAGCTAGTAGCATGACCGTTGATGATTTCAAATGCATAAGTGTGCATAGATTTTGAAACGTTATAAATGTGACAACTGGTGCATGCAAAGCGGATGGCGGTTTACTTTGAGATAGAATTAGATATTTGGTTTTCCTTTAGGTGTCGCGGTTATTTATGGATATGTGTCCTCCCTTGTAGTTTTTCTTTATCTTTTATTAGAGTTTTTGTTTCTTGTCCAAAAAAAGTTGACGAGTTAGGTTAAATAGAAAAAGATAATTTGCCACTGAGGGCAATCACTTACTTTCACCCTTTTGCTTTAGCTGGGATGGGCTGATTAATTGTGCTATTAAATGTGAAATAGTTCATGTGCGGTGGAATTGTAGCATTATCATAATATTTTCAAGTAGGTTGACAGATGTTGAAAAAGGTTAATTAAATATAGAACTAGTAGGTGCTACTTCTTTGCTGCTCTACCTCCTCCAGATAGTTCATTTGAATAAGCTTATTGTTGGGAAATACACCAAGCATTAGTTGTCCAACGTTTTTATTTCTTTATTTATTTTGTGTATATTGTACCATCATATGACTGGCAGAGATTGATTTTTCAACTGACAATTTTGTTAATTGATTGGTTTTATATATCTAGTGCTCCGGCAGGACCTCTAACCTGTGGGAAGCCAATACTGAGATCCACTGTTCCTTCTCTTTGTACTCATCACTTCCAAGCGGCTCAGAAGGCTATCAAAAGGGCCTTGAAGAAGGCAGGCCTTAATGGGCCATCAATAAATAAGCTTGCGCCAAAGTTCCATGTCATAGTAGCAGAATATGTACGCCAAATTCAGGCCAAACGAAGAGCTGCACAAAGGGCAAAGGGAAAGAAAGTTGCAATTAAGGAAGAAACCGCTGACTGAACCTCTCCACTGGCAGCACAGATGATTCATCGAGTATTGTTGATTGTGTGAAATGATGGAAAACCAGAGGTGTGTTGGTCTCTCTCTCTCTCTCTCTTCTAAATAGTATAAGCAAATATGAAAAAGAATTGAGGGGAGAGTGGACTTGAATTTTAAAAGCATCAGGTTAAGGTGAAAAGAGGTATGTTATAATTTTGGGCTGTCCCATGGGGTGTATGAGTCAGTTCTTTTATATATAATTTTAATCAATTTCTTAGAGTTTGTTTCTTTTTCCTCTTTTTTTCAACTTTGACCGAGGACATGCTATAGATTGATTAACCACATTTCCGGTATGGTTGTTTCCAGTTTAGAAATTTGTTTGCTTATGTGAAACTTAAATTTTTTGGGTTAATTAATTTCATGGAGCAAAGGTAAAATACTACTTATCTCATATTTGCAGTTGTAAATAAAGTACCTTTATCTGACTACCTTTTAGCTTTACGAGAAAACAACTGTTGCTTTAAAGAATGTAACCAACCCATGTAATGTTGATTGCTATAATATATAATATTTGGAGTCAGTTGATTTTCATGAGGATGGTGAAAATTATTTACCAAATGAAAACAGAGAAAAATAGCAAGAGGATGGTAGGTGGTCATAAACAAATTAGAAGGGATGTGGGGATGTATGTATGTGTAATATGTAGAGGATTTGGTTCAGCAGATATTTTACCTCTGTAATAATACCAAATTGTGTTACAGTCCCGAAAATATTTATATCAGTCATAAAGCTCAACAGTTTGGTCCAAAATTTATTTTACTAACTGTGAAAAAAAACTGATATTAAGGATGGACTTGTACTTTTCTTCTCATACAACTCTTAAACCTCAGATTTCCTCATTTTCATGTACAATCCTTTTTGTGATTCGCATAATCCTTCGTTGATGCATTCAGGACAAGCCTTAATTATTCCCACACCTCCCACAATTGACTTTCTATGTTCTCCTTTTGATTTACTTATTTTTTAAACTGTCTTTTAATTTCTTTCTTTTGGTAACATACTCCTTTTAAACTTCAGACTAGGATCTATCGCTGACCAAGCTCTATGTGCATACTTTTGTTTATTTTGGTTGAATGTAATGTAATTTCCATTGCATTGATAATTAGCACTGTTTTTTTTCTTATGTAATTTCATAATTTGTCATCCATCCATAAAGCATGGTGTATGTCATGTATAACTCCTTATGAATTATTTCTCTGTCAACCACCATTAAAACCAAAATCATTACTGTAGTATGCTTTTTTCAGGTGTCAAATTTGCATTTTGCGGTAGGAACAAAACTCAGAATCGGAACGTGTTCAGAATGAAATGATGCATTTTGCAGTAGGATACATAAATGTGAACTTCTTGCTTTCTTTTTTTCTTTTCTTTTTTGGGTTAAATGTACATGACCCCTTGTTTCAAGACATTAACAGCTTGATTTGGATTACATATTGCCTTGGCAATCAAAGTTTTGCACTTGATACTTGCCTAGAATAGCTGGGAATCCCCTAGTTCTGTGCAGTTATTCATAATGTGAAAAAGGCGTTGTAGAAACCGTGCGTGTGTAGGTGTGTCTGTGCTCGTACATGTATGTGTAGGTTTGTTTGGCATGATTTTTTATTTGAGCAGGTGTAATGCAGTTAGCAGGCACAATCTTGGCCCCTGTGTTCCTTTAAAATTATGGTCATGTTCTTTCTTCTGTTCTGGCTTGAAGGATAAAGAAATGTGATATTAGTCTGCTTTGGAATTTGTTGTGCATTTCCGGTGTGTTTTGCCCCCTTTTACTTAGAAGTTGAGACAGTGGACAGAGTCTTGCATAGGTCCATCTGCATACAGCTGATATCATACGAACAACCTTCAATTTGCACAATTCTTTATACCTTTTTCTTTGTTTAGGTTCCTATGCTGGTTTTCATTTTCTTTCCGTAGTCCCTTATTTAGCTGTGTTGGAGAGAACCTTAAACATTGGAACTCGAATTCAAGAATACTTTGGTGGCATGTTCACTGGGAATTGGGGGAGTTATCTGGGACTCGGGAGGGTATGGGATCTACTACACCCTCCTAATTAATCTAATTCTTGGTTTTCAGATATAGATTACGGATCTTAATGTGGAAACGGCATAATTTTTTATTCCTTATGTATTACTAAGCATGGCCGAAGTAGGGAGTTAGAATAATTTTAATAGGTGGTATTTGGTTGGAATGGAATGAGAATGAAAGTGGACTTGAGCCTATTTGGTTTGGAAATAGAAGAGCATCCGGGTAGCTGCCGGATTGAACTTGTAGGTCGAACTGGCCAATTAAGGCCATGTTTGGTATCCTATTAAAAAAAAAGTAAACTTAAAGATTATGATTCTTTTTAAAAAACATGAGTTTTCAAATAGTGATTTTAAGATTTAAAATTTTGTTTGGTATTAAACTCCAAACTATTTTTAAGATCTGAAAAAAAATTGAAATTAAAATATAAAAAATCAGAAACCCATGTCCCAAAATTGAAATTAACAAAAGAAAAGGAAAAAAAATGTGAGGCATAAATCCTATCAATTTTTTTTGATGCACAACAACTCCAATTTGATTTGGTGGTTCCGGTGGTTATCGGTTTGCAAAGACAAACAGAGAGAGAGAGAGAATACCACCTGTGTAGAGAGAGAATACCATCTGTGTAGAGAGCGAATACCATTTGTATAGAGTGTGTACGTTTAGTATATTATCGTCAATCTCAATAAGAAATATTTTAAAAATAAAATAATAATAATAATAATAATAATAATAATAATAAGGGGTGTTTTTGAAATTTTCTTGGGTTTGGGTTTTTAAAAATGGGTCTACAAAACAGAATTTTTGGGCTTTGAACATCAAATTTGTTTTAAATTTATAAAATCATATCCAAATAGGATACCAAATTGGCCCTAAAGAACCCGGCTGACCCAACTCATTTAAGTTGGACAAATTTATGCTTCGTTTCAAACTGCAGCCTATTTGTTCTCATAAACGGACCGGGCCTACAAGGCTATGTATTTTTTGCTTTTGTTTGTAGAGTTTGAAACTTATTTTATAGAATTTTTTTTTTCTAAGAATTAGATTTTAATTTAAAAAAATTTCTACTTGAAAATTTGAATTTGCTTGTTGAGCATATATTACTGTGTGGGTATGTGGTCGTGGTCAATTGAGGCTCATGTTATCTAGTCCAATCAGATCAGAGGTTAAGATCTAATCCAATTTACATTAAATTGGATGGTTGTTCTTACTAAGGGAAAAAAAGTATTTTGAAATATGAGATGCTTACTGTCAAATCTAATCCAATCGCAACGTTGCAATTGGTTATTCTTAGAAGTAACTGTTTTTAACCACTTAACTACAATTCCCTTATCTCCCCCCCGGCGCGCGAGGTTGAAGCCCATGCACCATTGAGAGGTTTAATCATTGCGTCGAAAGCTGGCTGCACAATACTTGAAGTGGAATCTGACTCTAAGGAGCTGATTTTGAGTGTGATGGGCAATATTCAGAAAGGCAGTTGGGCTCTTTATCCTATTCTAGCTACGATAAGGGAAAAATGTAAGTTCTTTCATTCTTGCTCGTGGAGATGGGTTCCACGACAAGCTAACAAAGCTACTGATGCTGCATCGAAGGAGATAAAGAGGAGGATGTGCAATGAGGTCTGGATTGACAGACCCGCATCTTCCTTGGTTTTTGTTCTTCACTGCGATGGTTTGCCTTGTCCTCCAGCGGTGTAGTAATCGTCGGTTAGGATTTGACATGTGTCTCTTGTGACAACGTCCTAGTTTCGTTTTATGGTGTCGTCTGCTGTTTTTCTGTTATTTATGATGTTGTTTGGTTTTTGTTGGAGAGTTTTCTACGTTTTGTGGAGGCTGGCCCTGTTTGACTTTGAGGTGCAACGCCTGTACTGTTTTCCTCTTTTGTTTTCTCTTTGTAATGGATGTGTTTTGACCCCAAAAAAAAGGCCAAAAGTCGTTTTGGTCCCTGTAGTTGACTTCAACCACTTTTGACCTCGTAGTTTCAATTTCGTCACTTTTGACCCTGTAGTTTCATATTTGTAGCAATTCAAGGACATGTTAAAATTTCAGTCAATTTTTTTAACGGAGCAACCACGTGCCCCTCACATGGAGGGACAATTTTGTCAGTACATCTCTACCTCTTCCTTAGGGCGTGCGAAATTGGCCATTTTGAAGCAAATTAGGATTAGGGCTCCTAAAAATTTAGTGAAATTCGTCTGGGCTTTCGATTGAGTGCATTGAGAGGGTGCGAAACACTAGCAGAACTTCAATTGGTTGTTGTTTCAGTAAAGAAGCAACGACGATGGTGAATCCAAGGCATATGGGAGTTAGCATTAGGCCTCCACTATCGAGGCAAATGGGAGGTTCAAGTGCCCGATGGAACCCTCCAGGAAAAGCAACAAACAAGAAAAATTCCAAGTGAACTGAAATTGCTTATTTTGGTTGTTGGCCAATATTTTGTGAACTGAAGTTGGCCTTTACTTTCTAATGTAGTTTAATAGTTTCTGGTTGTTGGCCAATATTTTGTGTACTTTCTTCTTTTGCTATAACTGTAACAGGGCCTTGAATTCTTCTTTTGTTATCAGATGTGCTTTTTTTGCTACAAGTGTAAGACCCCTGTTTTGGGTATAATGCAATCAGATTTGATTTAAAAATTGCCCCTGTTTTGGTCTGACAAAATTGCCCCTCTACGTGGTTACTCCGTTAAAGAAATTGACAGAAATTTTATCTTGTCCTTGAATTGCTACAAATATGAAACTACAGGGTTAAAAGTGATGAAATTGAAACTACAGGGTCAAAAGTGGTTGAAGTGCCAAACTACAGGGACTAAAAGTGACTTTTGGCAAAAAAAAAAAAACTACAATCCCCTTGCCTTTAAAAGTGGGAGAAAAATTGACATTTTGTTTTCATTTCAAGTTTTAAGTTTAACAAGTCAGTTTACTATTTTATTCTTGGTTAATAAATTATTCCTCTTTTAGCATTTTAATTGAGTGAGGGCATTTATTGAGTTTTTAAAAATGTAATAATAAAAGCTTTTTGTATTATATATGGCCAAAAGTCAATTTTGGTCCCTATAGTTTGGCACTTCAATCACTTTTGACCATATAGTTTCAATTTCTTCAATTTTGACCTTGCAGTTTCGTATTTTTAGCAATTTAAGAAGACGTTAGTATTTCCGTCAATTTCTTTGACGGTGCAAGGCGCAATTTCGTCAACCCAAAACCCATGAACGTAAAAAATCGTCTGAAACTCTCCCCATTTCATATTAGGTCTCAAAATTCAACCACTAATCCCAATTTGTTAAGAACCCTAAACCCAAGTGGCCAATTTTGAGCCCTAATATGAAATAGGGAGAGTTTCAGATGAGTTTTTAAGCTCAAGGAGTTGACGAAATTGCCCCTTGCACGGTCAAAGAAATTGATGGAAATAATAACTTGTCCTTAAATTGCTACAAATATGAAACTACATGGTCAAAATTTACGGAATTGAAACTACATGGTTAAAAGTGATTGAAGGCCAAACTACAAGGACCAAAAGTGACTTTTAGCAATTATATATAGATAAATGTAAACACTTATTTATAATTTTTTAAATTTCAAATACCTATATTAGCAAAAGAAAATCCAACTACATCGGATTATACGTTATGCAATTCAAACTCTTCAAATTGAAGTTTGTTGATGTAATAACCTCAAAATTGGGATTTTGTTGTTATTAATATTCCAAAAAATCATACAATGTTAATTAAATGCGTGGGCAATTTTATGAAGTTGGTTTGGTTTGGAAAAGATTAGATTAAGTGTGTTTAATCTCAATTTGGACTAAAATGCCCTTACGTTTAATTTAATGATTTTTCAAAGGATGTTCAAGAAATTGAAGTGAGAAAATTATGATTCTTGGATGGAAAAATAGTTTATGTCGCTACGAGCATGTGGTATTTTTCGGAGCCCGTATGAATTTTTAAGGAATTATTGAAGTTTGACAACAACAACAAAAACTATCGGTACTGTTCACGTGTACTGTTCACACGTGTAGGGGGGCCTACTTGCTGACTTCTTCTTCTTCCTCCCATGCGTTCTCATCATTCATCTTCTTCTTCTTAAATTTGAAAGAAAGAAGAGAAAAAAAATGTTTTTATTAAATAAAATCTTTGGAAATTCATATCTTAAGTTCTAGAGTTCGGATTCTTGAACCGTTTTTCACTGTGTGATCCACGAGAACGAGGCCTACAATTTAAGGTAAATTTTGAAGCCTTTTTTGCAAATTTTGAAATTGTTCAAATAGTGGATTTTTGATTATTTAAGTTTCAAGTTCATAATTCGATGCTATGTTAATGTCCTCAACGTCCTGAGCACGGTGGTGTGCTCGAAATTGCGAGATTTTGTCGTTTGACCAACGATCGGAGCCTCTCAAATTTTGGACCGTTTATTGAAGATGATTGAACCGTTGGATCGTGTCCAATTCTATTTATGTTGTATATGGTGTTGTGAGGAGTTTGTAGGTACAGACGGATTGGTGATCGGACATCCCAATCTTAAGTTATTGTTTTTTGAAGTTAAGGCGAGCGATTGCCATTCGATTGTGCGTAATCGTGCGATCAAGAATGAATCGACCATTGGATTGGGCCAAAAAAAAATTGATGTAGTGTGATGTCGAGACTATTTATAGTCCATTGGTGCAATTGGATTTAAAATATGAGTTCGTGGGCACGAGGAGGATTTTGGAGTGTCGGTTGGACGGGTGGGACCGTGGGACCCAAATAGTGACTTTTTAGACAATGGGTGTCATTGGTCCTGCTTTGACGTTGACAAGGTATACGTCACAGTTTTGGAGTGTTCTGGACAATAGTTGATCGCTTTGGATCCCGTGTTGGTCCAAATGGCATTTTCGTCATTTGGGAGCCGAACTTTGGAATTTTGTGCTAAGTTGAGTTACGTACTTTGCTTAGGTATTGTTGGAGCTTGAGTGGTTGTTGTGGACTCGTGAGTTGGTAAAGTTGCAGCAAGGACGAGAGGTGAGTGAAATCATCCTAATCGTGAGAGAAATCACGAGTTATTATATTTATTATAATGTGATTCCGATAATGTTAATGGCTATAATTAACATGTTTTTTGTGATATTATAAAATGTTTAATTGATTTAAAGCACATGAACTTGTTTGTCAACGATTCATGAGGTAAGTGAAACCTATTTTGTTTTAAATTGATATTTACTAGATATTTTGGTGATGAACTATATAACATATGTTGTGAGTGTATGGTGGGAATTCATGCGTGAATGACAACATAAATATATATTGTTGTGATTGGTGTATTTGGCTATAAAACAATGTTTAATGTGAAACAACATTTTATATTGTTTTGGTGTTGATGAATTTAGGGAGAATGTCTTGATTCCCTTCTGAGTTTGTCAAGTGGGCATTCTCGTGGCGAGCAATGAGGGATAAAATACCCTAGGGAGAAAGACCCAAGAACAGTCTGAGATCTAGTCTAGTGCCATCTAGTATTCATGGCTTTGTGCTGAACATGAGTGAACACTACTTAGGTGTTGTAGTGTTACATATTAGAGGTTCAGAGTATTCTCTCTTCTATCTTTCAAATAAGTGACGTGTGAAAACTGCTTTTGAAAGTTTTGGTGTGGTCATAGGTGGTGATCAAAACAGTTCATATAAAATAAAGAATTGTGATTTGATGTGTGAAAACTACTTTTAAAATAAGAGTTTTGGTGTAGTCATAGGTGGTGACTTAAACAGTTCTTAAAAATAAAAGAATTGTGGTTGTGATGATATTGATGAATATGAGTACCATGATTATACATGGAATGTGTGATGCTTATGAAAGTGCATGTGATTGTATATTATGTGAAATTGACATATTTGTACTATGGATGTGGTTTACTCATACGAGCTTTAGAAAGCTTATCGGGTTTGTTGGTGATGAACTCGGTACACTATTCAACGGTGTAGGGGATTATCCTGCAGGTGGCAGAGACGGTGAACAGGTAATCGAAGGAAGGAATATAAGGCTATGTTGATGTACATGTTTTGCACATGATGTGGTTTATTATGGTATGAAGACTTACGTTGTGTGTATTAAACTCTGAGGAGTAGATTATGCAATAAGTTGAAGTTTCAATTTATTACGTAATTGTGTGATATAATATTTGACTCAGAATAGTTGAGTCTGTATTAACTAAAGGAAACATGCATCTAATGCTTAGGAAATGAACTTTAGCCACAACCTATAACACAAAATCATTCTAAATGGCGGATTCATTTTGTTTTTGCTAGTTGAGCTAAACCTTTTTCATTATAACCCAAGTATCTTTGGCCTAGTCTCTTTGAACACAAAAGAGAAAGGAAAAAGGGAATAGATCTTTACTCTTGATGACATTTTCTTGATTTCTCAAGAATGAACACCTTTGTTGGAAAGGCCTTTTCTTTCTCTTGAAATGTTGACTCCTTCACCTGAAGGCTCCAAAGTAGAAGCCCTCTACCTCACCACACCAAATGCTCTTAGAGATGAAGAGAAGACAACCAAGAGGTATGAATGCTAGGCTACCTCTTGGTTGGACCAATTTTTGGTTCATGAAAAATGAGAGACAAAGATGATGCACTCACTCATCAACCAAAGTAGGAAACCAAAAACCCTATCTAGTTTTTCTCCTAACTTATGTATTTACAGGATGACACAAAGGCAAGGGAGAAGGCACCCTAGTGGTGCCGAAAATTTGGTGGGTTTGGGGCTCCATTTTTGGGTCCATGGGTCATGTCATCTTATGTCACTTATCCCTTGGCCCAAATTGCCCTTTGAGCTATTTTGTCCATTTCCTTTTAAATTATATTTAAAAGGCCCAATCCAATATTTATATATGTCAAAGTTAATTCCATAATTAACCTTTTAATTATAATTTAACTATTACATCATAATTATAGTTATACTTATGTGACTCGGTAGAACTATTTGACTTTGGTCAATTGCTCTGGTCAACATGTTGACTTTTGACCGTTGACTTTGACATATGATTATCAACCATTGACTTGTGTCTCCTTATTTCATTTCTCTTCATTTGTTCCTCTAATCACATTCTTTAGGTGTGCAGATCCGTAGGTTCCCTTTAGCAAGGTAGTGGGTTGACTCAACTCTTTAGAGATGATGTACGAATTAAATTTCATAATTTAATTCTTCCTATTAACAAAGGTTAATTGAAACCTTTTAGGACATCCATAAACCATGGTTGTTGCCTAGCAGCAAATCAAAGTTATCCGAGCTAAATGAGACGTTGTGAAAGAACCTATTCAAATTGGAATGACCGTGCAATTGAATCCTTCTCTTATAGCAATACTACTTATTCACATTATTAGATTATGGAATCCGATTGTCAATATCATAATGTGAATCATTCCTTTTATATGATTATCCTGGTAAGATGTGAAGAGCTCTTCTTTCAAATCTTATCCACTACTCTGCGTAGAGATTTGACAAATCATATCTTGGAGTATTCTATCTCCTTTACTGAGGGTAGAGATTCCTTGTTGTACATTCATTTGCCTTCATGACTCTATTAAGAATCCTGATGAGCACCTTTAAGCTATGCCTAATTTAGCATAACTGTATAGTACCCTCAAAGACTAACAATATAGCCACAAGACATCTATGATGTCTTAGGTCTAAGGATTAGTTTGCACCATTACAATTTATGAATTCTAGTTTGACATGTGAGTAAGACTTCCATACTAGAACTCATGCATTGGATCTTGTTCAGTGTACTTGTTCTCCTAGAAGCACCTACACACATATCTAGGTGTTGCCACACTCAATGACTTGAGACCTCGCCATTCTCTACATATAGAGATGATACTGTGTGTATTGGTCTTTGCGGAATATCAACGCCTAATTGATATTCCTATGACCAGGAATATATTCAGGATTAGGGAACATGATTATTCTCTATGTATGTAATCTCATTACATAGTTCTCATGTCCACTTTTATATTCCTAGGACTATAGTTGTTTTACTGTTATGATAATTGACCAAATATCATGGTTGAAAACAACTGGTCTTACCCATGAATAACTTAATAAGTCATTACAAAAGATGTCCTCAACATTAATTAGCATGTAATTAGTTGGCTTTAGGTGCATACTACTAACAATCTCCCATTTGCACTAAAGCCAATTAGATGTGTATCTTATACAACTATGCTACTAGGCATTGTAGGCTCAGGCAGTGGATCTGACATGCTATCCACATAAGCTACTTGAGATTTCTGACTTTATCCATATTCATGATTCCTTAATCATGTGGTTTAAGTCTCTCAGTGTGTTTTGAACTCCTTATGTGACCTTGGTTCCTTGACTTGAGCTATTGCCCCCATCATTGTTGGAGTGTGAGTACACTACCAATCTTATGGTTAGAATCATTCAATAGTTAATATATGAACTATTCTTCTCTAAACACATTCGTGCTAACTTCTAAAGCTGCAATATTGTCTACTTTCGCTGTTGAGCTTGATATAGTACTTTACTTATATCCTTATCAACTAAGCATATCCAAAAGGATTTTCTGGTGTTAACTTGATTCCAAATCTGAGTTATTTCACGCTTCCATTTTCTACTTTGATTTTCTTTCCATTATCTTGGAACATATCCTCAGTTTTTCTTAAATACTGAATGATGCACTTGACAATTGCCATGGTTCTGATCTTGGGTTTAATTGATATCTGTTATGATATTCCTATCATAAATAATACTATAGCTACTTGCACAACATGAAATATCTATTCATTTCTTGTGCTCTTTTGGGATTTAACGGTATACACCTTTTGAAAGTTGACTTTCATATCTTATATGAAGGTAACCTTTCTTTTAGAAGTTTCTATCTTGGAACTTCATAGCACTTGGTTTGAGATAATCAAATTAGCTCAATTTAATATTTTAGATTTATCGTGATAAATCAATTTCATTATGATTTTATCCCAAGTCATTCCTAAAGAATGCTTTAGCCATTACTTTATTAAGAGGCAATACAATGTCGTTTCCTAGATTGGTATGTCATATACACACAATTTTAGGAATACGACTCAACTGCCACTAATCTTCTTGTAATACAAGAAATTCATTCATATCTTTGAAAAGATTCAGACGCTTTGACTTTCTTATCAAAATGAATGTTTCTAGCTTCCACTAGCTTGCTTGAGTTCATTGATGGACGACTATAGCTTATAAACTTTGTGATTTGAACCTTGGGCTATTTCATAAAAGCCGTTTTGTGTTTCCTTTTGTTCAAAATTCACAATTCAAGTATCTAGCTATTGCAAGAAATATCCGAATAATTACAAGTGAGAAGGTTTGTTCATATTCAATCCTTTCACATTATTGTAATCCTCATGATGCTATCTTAGCTTCATAGTATTCTTTTTTGCCCTTCACGCCCATCTTCCTCTTGAAGACCATTGGTAGTCAATAGGTACAATACCTTGTGACAAGTCAACTAGAGTCTAGACTTGCTCGACATGCATAGAATTCAATTCGGATTTTATGGTCTAATGCCATTTAATATAAGTAAATGTCATACATTTTCTCATGGTAGTTTAGAACAATCTCCCCATTCTTCTAAGATGGTTCTTGGATCCAATTCCAACTACGTGGAGCTTTTCTCGGAACTAAGTTGTCACTTGAGTGTTGATTTGTGGTTTCATATCTTAATACCATATCTTAAGCTAGTCCTCTTGCAAGGAATATAGCGTATGATTCGACAAACAACTATTGCTTGTCGGTTGATAGAAGTAATGTCCTAAAGTTTCCTTTAGACATTCCACAAATCTATACTCAACAAGTTTAGCTCTAAGCTTATATACATAGTAAGCGTATAGCATCAAATTAAGCTCTATTTTATTTTATTTTTTTAAATTACAAAAACATCTAAAATTTCTAAACCTTACCCTCAAGCCTAAATCAAACATTGTCCTCAATGTTTCAAAATAAACGCATGACAAATGTAAAAAACAAGATGATGACAGATAAAGAAAACATTGTCCTCAATGTTTCAAAATAAAAGCATGACAAATGTAAGAAACAAGATGGTGACAGATAAAGAAAGAAAATACCTGGGAAAACAAAAATGTTTATCCAATCTCCATTGAAGTTATTCCAACATGAAGCACAAAAGTTATAATATATGAAATTTTCAAAAGAGATAAGAAAAGAAAACAACGCCCAAAGAAATCCAAATTCTAAGGTAAAACAGAAAACAAACAAAATAATAGAATAAACAAGAATAAAAACACACAAACATTAAACCACTCAAATTTATGTTACAGTTGAATCCGAGCAATAATTTAATTATTTTAAGATTTAGCCATGGATGCATGTCTTTGAAAATCCCCCTCTAAGTCTTTGGACTTATGAAACCTGTAAAAGAATAGAAAGAAAATTAGTTCAAACTAGAAAAACAAATATACACAAAAGAAACGACATATATATTTTATTGTTATTATTATTATTAGAAGAAAAAGTAATATATAAAAAACCTAAACTATAACTAGTGATAGAATTTAATTAACCAAAATTTGATTAGTTTTCCGTTACAATTCCCGACAACGACGCCAAAAACTTGTTGTCACAAAAAATGTGTTGTTTTAAATTTATAAATACTCGCAAACGCACGAATCGGATATAGTATAGATGTGTAAGAATGAGGTCGTACCCACAAAGATTGCGTGAAAAAAGATGGAAAAACTAATTAAACCCAAGTTAATTTCATTTTCAACCTAGTTGATTAAAATGGTGATTTTTGTTCATAAAGATAAAATTAACTTAAACATAAAAGAAAATATGAAAATTATTTATGGTATTAGAATCCACACCATTATTCCATAAAACCCTAATTATTTATCTATCAATTCCCATGGAGTAGCAATCTAGAAGTCAGTCTATTCTAAGCATCATATGTGAAAAAGTTTATTTAACTACAAAGGATCAAAGAAATTTGTATACTAAAAATACAAAACCAAGGATGTATTAATAAATCAATCCAAATTCTTAAGTACCACAAATACATGATTGAAGTGGTGAAAAGAAAGTTAATCTATTAATCATGTGAAGCTAAAATTATAAACAATGAAGAATATAATTTGGGATTTAAGAGATAAAAACTAGAACTTCATTTTATAATGGTGTTTCATTATCAACAAAATTTAACTAGACATAAATAAATAACAAATTAAATACAAGATAAAAATCAAAGTAGACAGGAAAGGGGAAAACTGCATCATTGACCCCTTGGATCCTTGCCTATCGGCTCCCCAACTCGTCAATTCTATTGTATTTTCTCTCCTTTTTCTTTTCTCCTCTTTGGTGCCCAAAATCTCTACACTAAGCACCCTTTTTTTTCCCTTGCCATAGCTCCTTCTTTTATAGCCAAAGGAATGAAACCACTAAACCTTATAATAATCAAATATGGCCCACCATTCCAAAATAACTTTCCATTTCTTTTGGCTTTCGTTGCTTCATCAGTCTTCTTCGGCTTATTTCTCTTGTTTATTTCTCTTTTCTTCTTTCTTCCTTTGCTGTTGGTTCTATTATAGCCAAATGAAAGAAATAAACAATCATATAATAATTAAGCAAGTAGCCCACCAATGCATTTCTTTATCATTATCTTCAACCTTAACATAAAATAATTAACTAAAATTAAAAATAATAATAATTACTAACAAATATATTTAGGGATAAAAAAAATGATAATTTATGTGCTCATCAAAGTGTTTGCTATTTTAGCATTTTCAATGTAGGCTTCTTTAACAACTGGTGAAGAAAGCCTATATATGTATTATCTGAAAAGAAAAAGTGCAAGTTTCTAGCATTTCCAATGTCGGTTTTGTTCTTCCAAAGCAAAATAATTTTTTTGAAGAGCCATGGTTAACGTGTCAGTTATGAAGGGAGAGAAAGGGGTTGTCGAATTTGTGATTGAGTTTGATAACCCTAATGTAGCTCACTATTTTAATTTTGCAAAGTTGTTGAAGATGTCGTTAGAGATGCTCTAGAAGGCTTTGAAATTGACACATACTAGGATGATATCAAAGATAAATCTTAGGGTTGAGATCGAGATGAGGGAAACTAATCCAATATTTTAAGATGAGATGAAATTTAATCTTGTCAAAACTTGAATTTTGTGCAAATCAAAAGATAATAATTCGAATGATATTGAGTTTGCTAAATTTGATCCAACATTTGACATTTGGATAAAATCTTATCTTGCTAAAATCTTGAGTTTTGTACAAATACGTGATAAGAAACTAACATTTCATATTAAATGTACTTTACAATCCAACGATTAATATTAAATGGAAATCTTATCAGAATTTTAAAATTTTCAAGTTGATATCATTGAAAATTAACAAAAAACAAATTAATACATGAGAGTTTAAATTTACTATTCATGGTAACCCTAAAGATATTCCTAGGAAATTACTATTCATGGTAACTTCAATTTTTCTTCAAACTTAAAAAATAAAGTAAATAAAACTAGATTGTAACAGAAAAAAAAAAAAATTTGGTCCTGATTGGATCATGGATGGTTAGATCTGGCCTCAAGCCATGGAAAGGAGAAGAAAGAAGTGGCTGATTGGAAAGAAAAAGAAAAAGATGATATGGGGGAGAAGGGGAGGGGAAAGAAAAAGATGATATGGGGGAAGAAGGGGGAGGAGGAGGAGAGGAGTAGAAGAAAGAGAGGAAGAGGTAAATCACACACCCACCCACCCACCCACCTAGCTAACACCTAACTTAGTAGGTGGTGTGTGTGTTGTTGGGTTTTGCTGTCTTTTGTGGACCAAAAACAAAACAAAACGAAAAATCACACCTAATTTAGTAATGTTGGGTTGTTAAATAAATACACCTAATTTTAGAGTTTCTAATAAATAATACCCTTTTTAATGTAATTTATTTTGAGTTTGTTCACTTTCTTCCTCTCTTTCTCCGCCCAGGCCAGCCACCTTTTCTTCCCTTCTCTTTCACTCTCTTTATTTTCCCGGAAAATCTCGGTTTTCCTGAGAAAAAACAAAAGATAAGAAAACAGTGGAGAGATGTTTTCGACTAGGTCCGTATTGCGCGGGCAGCTAAGACCGTCGGTGGCTGTGTTGCACTCTTCATTTTACTCTTCTTTATCATCCGCAGCTGCAATTCAAGCTGAGAGAACAATCAGACAAGGCCCCAGAAATGACTGGACCCGCGAAGAGATCAAGGCCGTCTATGGCTCTCCTGTTCTCGATCTCCTTTTCAACGGAGTCAGTACCTCTTCTTTCCCTCACTTTTTCTTCTTCTTCAGTTTTTGGTATACTCTGTTTGGTTGCCTGGAAAATGGGGGAGAAAACAAAGGAAAATGACTATGATATTCTACAGTTCTATTTACATTTCATAATGCATAATTAGTTTCTGGGTATAATTATTTTCTCTGTGAAACTTGGTAATGCCATGCCATGGGCCTTAGTTTTGGTATAAGATATCTAGAATTTGATAGACAAGAGCATACTGAGTGGACTTGCTATAGTATCGTTACATTACATTAAACCTACAGCTGTAATTAGTTTTTTTTCAGGACCTTTCCTTTTGACTATTGAGAGAGATGATAATATACTAAATTCACACACACTACATTGATGCTAGGACTCGAACCCATGACTTTGCCTGGGGGAGCAATCGCTCCAAACCACTACACTAGTGGGTCATTTGCAGCTGTAATTAGTTCTAAGGTTGCTAAGGTTCTAAGTGTATTTAACTGTACTCATTGATTGAGTCAATACAAAATACTCATTTCTCTCAAATACCTAACAGTTTTCTGTCACCACAAGTTATAAGTTATAACCTTTGCTCTAGTTGACTTCTTAACTCTTTTCCTTGATATTTACACTGGCCAATGTGTGTAGTGGGTTGATAAGTTATTTTTGATATCAAAGCAATTTCTTCTCTTTTTCTTCAGATTTTGTTTTGAATGTATTTGTTTTTTTCTTTCTATGATTTCATTACATCAGTGTCATATGTTAGAAGTAAATATCTTGCTTTTTCAGGCTCAAGTTCACAGACACACACATAATTTTAGGGAAGTGCAGCAGTGTACTCTCCTCTCTATCAAGACTGGTGGATGTAGTGAGGATTGTTCGTATTGCCCTCAGTCCTCCCGGTATGACACAGGACTCAAGGCCCAAAAGCTTATGACAAAGGACACTGTCATGGAGGCAGCACAAAGGTCCCTTTCTTAATCTTATGTCTTTACCTTGCATTTCAGAGTTAGAGAGTAATGTTAAACATCCTAAGCAATTACAACTCTTGTCATGCTTGATTTGGAATGTATGTTCAAAGGTATTATTAAAGGTTGCATTTGCTTGACTTACAATAACTAGTCTTACTATTTATTTGTATATTTCTCCCATGAATAGGAAATTTAAGGACTACAGCAGAAGTTGCAGAACTGTTGATGCAATTGGTGATAAATAGAAAAAATCATCTTTGATGTTATAATTATCTGAAGCGTATAATGATTGTATGAGTTGAAAGAAGACTGTCAGAAAAGCAATTAATGAATTTTATTAAGTTCCTTGCTACATTATAGTATCTTAGTCTATGGGGCCTCAAGAGATACCATGTTCAGAATTTGGTGGTCTGATGATGTGTATTGTGATAAATCATAAATGAATTATTGTAAGGGGATCACTAGAAGCCTCCATTTCATGTACAAAAACTGAAACATGCAGTTTTGTGTTAATCTTTTTCATTTTCTTTTTGAATAGAGACATTTGTATTGATAATCAAAAGGAAAAATATCCTCGATCATACAACAAAGAGAAAAAGAAAACAGAAAGCAACAAAAAAGGAAGAAAAAAACTAGCCTACGGGACCCAAGTATGTATCTAAGCTAGAAAACTTATGTAAAAATCATCTTAAAACTGCCTCCATATCTCTCATAATGATGGAATAGTGATAATCATTTTGTGTTAAGCTTCTAATCAGCGAATTCTCTCAACAATGAGGTGTTCTGGATAACAATGGCAGCAAATAGCGAAGGGTCCTGGATTTTGGGTTATATACATTGGTCCTTTAATTCTAGCAGTGCTTGCTATGCTACCATGAATTTTGTTCTTTTTTTTTTTTACATATAAAATTTTCATTATAGGTGATTGATTGCACATGATCATTTGATCTTGAATCATAGATATGCCCCTAGGACCATACTGTTGTTATATGAGGCAGGTCAGCATGAAACTTATGTCTCTTTGGAATCATGAACTATGCTGCACGAACTTAAGTGCAATTCCTATCCGCGTGACCTATTTACACTCCATTTGTTAGATTGAGGGTTTTAAAAAAATGTTTTTTGGTAGTAGTTCTCCCTTTTTAAGTTATGGGTCTAGATTAAATTGTAATGATACTTCTCATATAAGTTTCAATTCCTTCAAGAACTCTTGTTTTTGAGTTTTATTAGGTAGTGGCATACATTTTAAAGAAAAAACAATATTGGACCTTACCAATTGTATGTTGGTCTCAAGTTGTCTACAGCTTTAATTTTCTTCATCGGCGAAAATGAATTTGGAGTACTATTTATGATTTCCTGCTTATGATTAATTCAATTCATACTTTGAAGTCAATCATTTCTTAATATTTCACCATATTTCATTATTTGGCAGGCAAAAGAGGCTGGAAGCACACGCTTTTGCATGGGTGCTGCATGGAGGGATACAGTCGGAAGAAAGACAAACTTTAACCAGATCCTTGAATATGTAAAAGACATAAGGTAATAAAACATATATTGCATAAATTAAGCACATAGGAAGGAGAGGCTTTGTATTCAACATAGAAGAGGTTTTGCCCAACAGTTCAACTTATGTTAATATCTCACATTCCAGGGGTATGGGAATGGAGGTGTGCTGCACCTTAGGCATGTTAGAAAAGCAACAAGCTTTGAAACTCAAAGAAGCAGGCCTGACAGCTTACAATCACAATCTTGACACCTCAAGGGAATATTACCCAAATGTCATTACCACAAGGACCTATGATGAGCGCTTGGAAACCATTAAGTTTGTCCGGGATGCAGGAATTAGTGTGTGTTCAGGTAATCTGATCTTACTATTGTATATAATCACATGCATCTATTTCGTAAGTCAATCATTTTATAGCCTAATGCATGTGGTAGATTCTTTCTTCTTCTCCTAATAGTGTAAAAACACATTTTTTAATAAAAGCGGAAAGAATTAGTATATTGTCACATACTTTGCATACTAAGCTCACAGCAGTGTTATTTATCTTGAGTATCTTAAATGATATGTTAATTAGTGGCAAAGGTCAATCCTATTGCACTTTCTTCCCATATATGCATGGCTTTTGTTGTACTTAGTGGCAAAAGGTCAATCCTATTGCACTTTCTTCCCATATATGCATGGCTTTTGTTGTACTTGCAAGTTATTCACATTTTCAAGTATTAAACCCATGTTAGTTTTCAGAGTATGTATGAAATGGAATTTTAAAGGCTGTGAATTTTTATTGTTGTGACTAATTTAGCTAAAGAGCTGTCCAGTTCAACTTATATTATTCTTTGATAAAATCATTTAACGTCCAGAATAGCTGTGTTCTAAGGTACTTCAACTCAGAATTTTACTGAGCTGAACAATTTTGACGTCCCTAAAATGTCTACTTTTTGACTTTTTGAAAGTGTAAATTATGTTGTTTTAAGATGTAACCTCTTAATGATACAATGGACATTTTTTGATATATATAATCTCAAAGATGCGAAGGGTTCTTTGTGCAGATGTATTTCCATTTCCTTTCCTCCTCCCCCTAAACATTGTGTCTCCCATTTATAGCACCATTTGAATTGTGACAATTTTAACTTTAAAGTTCTTAGAATATTATTTCCCTTTTTTGGTGTGACAATTTTAACTTTAAAGTTCTTAGAATATTATTTCCTTTGAGTTGGAATCTTTGGGTAATTACCGTCTTTTGTCAAGTCAAAGCCAAGGATGAAAATATCGGCCGATATCCCGATATATCGGCCGATATCGATATATCGGCCGATATATCTGTTTTTAGGTGTCGATACAGATAGAGGGGGTAAGCCTATTTCTTCCCCCTTATCGGCGATGTATCCCCGATATCCTCGATATTTACAGATATTTACCGATATTTCCCGATACCAAACAAATAACCCAGAAATTTGTCTTTAGTTTTGAAGGCAATTGATGCAAATTGAAACCCAAAAATCTCTAATCCTTGCCCAGAACCCTATAATATATGAGCATAGGAACTAGACCTAGTACTAACTCAAATGAATCTTATGATGGCTATGGTTATGTCCTGTCTGATTATAGTGGAACTAGTTATGGAGCTCAAGATGATGAAACAGATTATGGACCTACTAGTTGGGTCAATCCTAACTATCTCAAATATGGGAAGATAGTAGGGAGCTCAAGAGAGACATATGTGCACCACGTTCAAACATGGCTTACAAACTGCTCGGGTTACATGACTTGGTATGACTATTGTATGAATCTAGATGGTTGTTCCTCATTGTTTGAACCTCATAGGAGCTCTTCATTTATGTAGATGGACACTTATCTAAATTGTAATCCAATGTTTAAACAAACTATGGATTTATGCATGGTTTATTCATTCTAATCAACATTTTATTTTTAAACTTTTCATTAACGCGCATTACATACCACTTATATTTCATCATATGTATATCTTATTCTTAGTAAATATTGAGTTTTATTTGTTCAATACATTCATTGATAATGTACATAACATCTATGAAAGTTTTACTCCAAAATTATGTGTTTCAATGCCTATATCTATCATTTTTGTTGATTTTTCCCGATACAACGATAACGACCGAAATATCCGTAAATTGGAGGCCCTATCGATATTATCTACATGCCCGATATTTTAATCCTTGGTCAAAGCATCTAAGTGATTGACGAAAAAATTGTAATCATCTAAGTGTTCATCATCAACATTTACAGCTATGGTGTATTACTGAGCACATAAATATAGGTATTTACTTGGATGGTAAGGTTAACTTTTTTATTTTTATTTTTCATTTTCTAAACAGGAGGAATAATAGGGCTCGGAGAAGCAGAGGAGGATAGAGTTGGTTTGCTGCATACATTAGCAACACTCCCATCTCACCCAGAAAGTGTTCCCATCAATGCACTGGTTTCAGTGAAAGGCACACCTCTTCAAGATCAGAAGGTCAGTCTACATTTGTTTAATTCTAAACTTGACAGTAGAGGTTGTTGCAATAATTGTGCATGCTACAATAGGTACAGTGGCATATTTTGGATAACGTGTTGGGCAGTAGTTGACACGGAATTATGGATAACATGTGTTTAGGGTGACTTTAGATCATCACTTTAACAATCATACTTGTGCCCCTCGGTAGTTTAAATCTCACTTTAATCACTCACTTTAATCATCATGCCAATTGCTTTCGCTAAATTCTATTGATGTTCCAAGACTTGAGCAGTTTAACAGAATTCATGTTGCTACATCTATGTCCAGCCAGTTGAAATTTGGGAGATGATACGAATGATTGCCACGGCTCGTATAGTCATGCCAAAAGCAATGGTCAGATTGTCAGCTGGGAGAGTTAAGTTTTCTATGCCAGAGCAGGCATTGTGCTTTCTTGCTGGGGCAAATTCGATATTCACTGGTGAGAAGCTATTGACTACTCCAAACAACGATTTTGATGCTGATCAACTCATGTTCAAGGTGCTTGGTCTGATTCCCAAAGCTCCCAGTTTCTCTGAGGAACCAGCAAAGGCATATGAGGCAGAGGCTTGTGAGGAAGCTGTTTCCAGTTCAGGCTGAAATTGCTATACAAGGACAGTGTTGGTCTGTAGTTTCTTACATTTTTAAGCTGTAATTTTAGCTTTAGTTTGTAGCTGAAATTTAGCAAGTCGATGATTGGATGATAACACTATATGCCCCATTAGAGAACTCACCATATTCACTGGTATGAGCTATGTTGCACGGACACGGGTATGGGGACACGGAAACGTGACACGGCAATATGTTGACACGGAAAATCTCAAAAAACTAGGACACGGACACGCCTAGGACACGGCAATTAAAATAATAATAAATTATAATAGTATATATTTATATATATATATATTTCAAAAAAAAAATTTGCATGCTCAATAACATAAAAACATTACTTTTGTTGGGCAATGCACCTTACAAAACATAAAAACGCATCACATTGATAACTCACTCTCTTTCTCTTTACCCCCTTCCCTCTTTCTCCCCCTTTCTCTCTATCTCTCTCATTTTTCCTTCTTCTCTCCCTCTCTTTCTTTCAAGAATCCGATTCAAAGTAAGCGTTGTCTTCTTCCCCAAGTGCACAATGCCTTCTTTGCAATATATAAATTTTTCCATTTTTTAAAGCCGTGTCTTGACTATGAGTTGACTAGTGTCTTGGCCGTGGACACGGCGTTGATCGTTGGACACGAGTGTCGAGGTGTGTCCAAGGAGTGTTCAGTGTCCAAGTATCGACACTCGGACACGGCGACTCGACAGTGTCAGTGCAACATAGGGTATGAGAGCCAACATCACATACACACACACGCAAACACAAACGCAGACCAAAGTATGCGATGTTCTCTTTTGTTGATCGAGTCTAATTTCTTAGAGGGTGAATAGGGTTTAGGGAAGCAACACGGCAGGAGGCTTCCGCCGTGACCAATGTTGAAGCTCCATGTGGCAAAACCCTGTAATAACCTCAAAAAATGGATTTTTATTGTTATTAATATTCCAAAAAATAATCCAAGGTTAATTAAATGTGTGGGTATTTTATGAAGTTGGTTTGGTTTGGAAATAATTGGATTAAGTGAGTTTAATCTCAAATTGGATTAAAATGCCCTTACGTTTAATTTAATGATTTTTCAAAGGATGTTCAAGATATTGAAGTGAGAAAATTATGATTCTAGGATGAAAAAATAGTATACCTCGCTACGAGCATGTGGTAATTTTCAGAGAATTTTTTGGAGCTTGGATGAATTTTTAATGAATTATCAAAATTGGACCAATATTAGAGTGACACGTGGCAACAAAAGAAAGAAAAAAAAGCCGCCGACTATTCATTACTGTTCACTCGTGGGGGAGACTTCTTTTCTTCTTCCTCCCGAGCCTTCATTGTTCTTCATCTACAAAAGAAAGAAGAAAAAAATATTTTTACTAAACAAAATCTTTGGAAATTCATATATTAAGTTCTAGAGCTCGGATTGATGGATCGTTTTTGCCTACGTGATCGTGAGAATGAGGCCTACGATTGAAGGTAAATTTCGAAGCCTCTTTTGCAAATTTCAAATTTTCTCAAATAGTGGATTTTTGTTGATTTAAGTTTGAAGTTCATAATTCGAGGTTAGGTTAATGTACTCGACGTCCTGACCACGATGGTGTGCTCAAAATTGCGAGATTTCGTCATTTGATCGATGATCGAAGCCTCCAAATTTTGGACCGTTTGATTAGACTTTAGATCGTGTCCGATTTTATATATGTTGTAGCTGGTGTCGTGAGGAGTCTGTAGGTAAAGACGGATTGGTGATTAGATGTCCCGATCTTAAGTTGTGACGTTTCAAAGTTTGCGGTGAGCGATCGCCGTTTGATCATGCAATCAAGAATGATCCGACCATTGGATCGGGCCAAATTGATGTAGGGTGATGTCGAGACTATTTAGAGATCATTGGTGTGACCATATGCGAAATCTGAGGTCGTAAGCCCGAGGCGAATTTTTGGAGTTTATGTTGGACGTGTGGGACTTGCGGGACCCAAATAGTGACTTTTTGGACAATGGGTGTCATTGGTCTGTTTTGACATCGGCAGTGTATGCGTTACGATTTTGGAGTTGGTAAATGCGAGATTTTATCACTTTGGACCCGGGTTGGTCAGAAGGGCATTTTCATCATTTGGGAGCCAAATCTTGGATTTTGGATGCTAAGTTGAGTTACTTGCTTTGCTTAGATTTTGTGGAGCTAGAGTGCTTATTGTGGATTTGTTGAGCTGGTAAAGTTGCAGCAAGGACGATAGGTGAGTAAAACCATCTGGATCGTGAGTAAAATACAAATTATTATATTTATTATAATGTGGTTGGATAATGCTAACTAATGTAATTAACACGTTGTGGTGATTTTTGAGAAACTGTTTTGGTGTGAGTTTAAAATCAATTAAACATCTTTTGATTTTAAAAGAGTTTTTGCAAGGTTTTGAAAAATATAGTGTTCGTGGAGAACAGCCATATTATTTTATAATTGTATTATGGTGTTCATAAGTGAATGACCATGTAGATATATATTGTGGTGATGGATGTATCTTGGTAGAAAACAATATTTAATGTGGAAATGACATTTATATTGTTTTCGAGTGGTTGAGGTTGTGATTGGAGGATAGATATGAGAATGCATTGATTCCTTCTATGGGAAGATAATATTTGCCAGGATTTGACCGTGGCAAGTAATTAGGGATTGTAACCCTGGGGTGCGAGGCCCCAAATCAGTTAGAGCTCTAGTTTTCGGCATTACAAGATGGTATATGGTTTTCTCTGGTTTCTCTCTCTCTCTCTCTCTCTCTCTCTCTCTCTCTCTCTGTTTCTATGTGCTCTATAGCTCGCTCTTTGCTCTCTTCTCTGTGCGTGCTCTTGCTCTTGCTCTCTGCTTTCTATCTGCTCTTTATGCACGTTCGAATTTCACTTACACACTGCTACTTTTACTCGTAGTCATGAAAATCAGAGGAGTTTGGGCCCACAACTTCCATCAAGAATTGGCTCAATTCGATCAATGCCTTCACCGCTTCCCCATCATTTCTTTCGATACCAAATTTCTGGGCTTTGTCCGAGACACTCCCTAAGACGCACTCGAACATCAGCGTTACCAAGATGTCAAATTCAACGTTGATTCCCTCAAATTTCTCTAGTTGGGTTTCACTCATCCGATGCCCATGGCAACATTGGGGAACACAGGAATTCCACTTATGCAGGTTTAATGAGAAATCTGACCCTCATGTTGTAGCTTCCATTTCTCTACTCAAAAGGAATGGTCTTGATTTTGCGAGACTTGGGCAATTTGGGATTTCTGTTGTGGATTTTGTGTTCAGGTTTATGTGTGTCCTTAGAATCCACATAGGGTTGCATGATCTGACATGGGTTTGCTTTCATGGCCTTTATGACCTGGCCTATTTGCTCAAGCTCTTCACCCAAAATCCTCTGCCGGGTTCAGTGGTAATATTTGCTTAGGCACTTGGTGTAATTTTTGGCACCATTTATGATGTCAAGTTCATGAATCGCTACTGCCCATGATTGTTTGGAGGTGAAATTGGATTGGCAAGGGTGGCTAAGATTCTTGATGTGGAGCGTTCTGGTGAAGCTCATCAAGCTGGTTTAGACAGTTTGTTGACTGCCGCTGTATTTTCCAAGATGAATGCAACGTTTAGGTCTGCAGCAATGATGTCTCAAGGTTGTTTGTATGGAATTTGCCCAAAAATCGTGAGAGCACCTCCTGTGGTCATTCATGTGCCTTCCACTCAGCCTTCTCTTCAGCGATATTGGTAACCCCTGCAGGCTCTTGTGGTTGTTGCTCCTGTGATCCACTGTCGCCCTTGCTTTCCTGTTGCAGCACCTTGTGTCTACCATGCTCCTCTCATTCATAGTCCTATTCTTCCCACTTATGTACACATGTAGTTAGTTTTGTAAATTCTGATTTTTGGAGTTGATGAGTAGTCAAGTGACTCACTGGCTGATCAGTATTCATTTTATATGTACAACATTTTTGCACCAAAAGATTATAATTCAATTCTTTAATTTTTGCCAAAATTTCCTACTTTATTTGTTTTATTGTCAAAGTAAATGGGTTGTTTTTACCTAGTTTCTAACTGAGATACAAGAAACTTGCATCTTAAACTCTTGGTTTGAATATGAAGAATGTGACCTTGGAATTGCAAGTCTCTTTAACTTTTAAAGTTGTCTTTAGTTGTTTAGTTGTAGAAAATTTCCCTTGACCCCCCCTCCCCCTCCACAAAATGTAACACCGATAATTTTGTATAAACAAACTATTTTTTACAACTACTTTTTCGCCATTCTTTCCACCATTTTCTGAACATCCATAGTATTTTAATCCCATCCTAATCTGTTGCTTGTTATGATCTGTTGCTAGATGTTTTATCTTTTTTTCCATTGACATGCTTTATGGTTTTCCGGATATAATTATTTTGTTCTTCTTGTGGTAGGCTACATTAGAGCATCTATTAACGATGGTACTTCATATATCGTCTTATGCTGTTCTGTCCTAACTTTTGTTGATGGCACTTAGGGTAGTAGCCAATCCCAAGCCATGTCCAAAGTGTAAGCGACCTATTGAAAAAAAACCAACGATGCATGCACATGACGTGCACACCACCTTGCAAATTTGAATTTTTCTGGTATGCTTCTTGCTTGCATTTTTTTTTTCTTTCATGGAAATTGATAGTTGTTTGAAAACATGTCTGATTTGTATCATTTAGATTGAGAATATAAATATTGTTTGAAGGAACTTTTCTATTGCTTATGCTCTTATATAGTTAACTTTGGTATATCTGGTTCTAAATGAATTATATGTATCATGCATGCTATGCCTTGGTGCACGGTCAGATCATGGTCAGAGGACAGGTGGTTTCTATGCTTGTAACCGCTATGGAGCTAAGAAAAAAAGGAGTTGTAAGGATTTTACTGTTTCTTTTTGTTCATTATGAGAATTTGTTCTTCTTCTTTGCCTTTTGGAAGAATGGTTTTCTTTTTCTTTTGTTTATAAGAGTTTGGATTGTTGTTTGTAGGATGATGAAGCGAGAGAAGAAGAGAAATGGAAAAGCATTCTCTGGAGAGATACACTCATTATTATGAATGTTGGGCAAGAAATTAGTTGGTATTCACAATGCTCTTTTCAATTTGTCCTCTCTGTTTGTTTTGCTATGCTTTGAATCTAAGAAGCACGGATATGCCAATTTAGTGGCGTATCCGTATCAGATACTTGTTTGGATACGATATGCTTCGGATATTGTTCGATATGCATCAGATCGTATTACAGTCCAACGGATACATGTATACGACATTCGGACACAGTATCGACATTTCAGATACATTCCTCTGGGCGATGATGTCGAAGACAACGATGATGGTGATGATGAAGTGGATTTGAGGCCGGAGAAAGTGGGTAGAGTGAGGGTTGCAGAGAGAGACCTGATACGAGGTTGAGCTCGAGCCATGGTGAGAAATGGCGCTAGCCAAGGCGGCTTGGGACGAGTCATGGATGTAGACGAAGTCATGGCTTTTGCTCTATGGTTACGGCTATGGCTCAAAGAGATAGACAAAGAGTGAAAGAGAGAGAGAGACTTTGTGAGAGCTTGTGAGACCGTTTGAGGTTCTTTGGTTTTATTGGATAGGAGAGCTGGGCTTTGAGCTTCTCGTCTACACAAGAGGACATGTTGAGAGATGAGCTGACCGTTAGATTCATCACAAATCAATCTTGGCCATTGGTGAGGGTAGGAATTAGGAAATGCTCTGTCTTCCGTTAAAATAGTATTAATGGGTTAAGGTAATGATATTTTTGGGTGAAAAAAGCGTCTGAGGCCTAAAAAATTATAAAAAATCAGAAAAGAAAATCCAAAATGCTACACTACATTTTTCTTTAAAATTTGTTTAATATATATATATATATATCCATGACGTATCGTATCCTAGTTTTTGAGATTTGCCGTATCCTTGTATCGTGTCATATCGTATCGCCGTATCCATATCCGTGTCCGTGCTTCATAGCTTTGAATTCATGCATTTATTTTCATACTGTTATAGTACCCTGGCTATGTTTTTTTGGGTCAACTACATAAAAGTGTGGAAGCCTCCTGAATTTGTAGTCAAGATTTGTCTATGCATTGTTTTTTTGTTTTATGGATTTAACTGTCTAAGCCTTAATGTTGCTCTTGGTGGAGCTATACAAATGTCCTATTCTCATTTAATTGTTCACTAAAATCTTTTTGGTCTTCCTTGGCAGTCAAGGCAAAAGTTCTTGCGGATTGGCATCAAATGCAAACTGTAAGTATCTGTACTTGCAGAAAAAAAATTCCTACATGTGCACATACATACAGATCTGGGTTCATGTGTTTGCTATCTTCATTCTTCAATGGAGTTGCTGGAAATAAATGTGTTCAAAACATAAATAACCATAGTACTCATCTTTCTACTGTATTGTGGAACTAGAACCATATTTAAAACTTTTGCAGATTTGGAATGTTATGGTATATGGAACGTGCGTTTCTTTTGTTTATTTATTTATTTTAAGAACTCGCAATTAGCCTATCGATAGAGAATAGGTTGTGCCTTACAAGCCTCATCCAACTGGGATTCCTAAAACCTTTTTTGGTGTACTTTATCTTGATTGGCGGAAGTTTTGGTTGGATTATTATGATGGACTTCTTGTCCACACACAACTTTTACTTATTTTCCTTATTTGAAAATTAAAGTTTTGTGTTTCTTGAGTTCCATAAATTTTTTTTTTTTTTTTTGTGTTATTGAAACAAAAAGTGTGATTGCTTGAAGATTTGGGTAGGATTGTCTGTTTTCATTGTACCTGTGTTACTTCCCTAGCTATCATGGAATTGTAAGAAGTACTCTGTATTTTCTTTGTTGATATCACGGCTATCTTTTTCTCAGGTGAAGAAGCTTTGTGACATACAGTGCGAACCCGAGTCTCAGCTCAAGTTCATAACCGAACGGATGCCTGGCAACAGGAGAGTTTTTAGTTCATAACTATCTTTTTTGTTAGATATATAAAGATTTATTTTCTTTGAAAAATATGAAAGTAGCTATAAGATCAGATTATATTTGATTTGCCATGAAATGTTGACAAATGTGTAGAAGAGTGCTGAAATGGACTTGTGCAGTGCCGGCCTTGGCCCAGGGCTAGAGCCCGGGGCCCAAAGCTGAGGGCCCAAAAAAATTTTAAGCCTATGTATGTGTATATAAAAAAATTTAAAAAAGTTAAAGAAGCCAAACATACTAGGAGCCGTAGGAAGCCAAATCAATCACTTTTGAGATCTCAATCTAAAGAAACGTATTGAGGAAGCAAAGCAAGTATTAATTATATAATACAATTTACAACAAAACATACAAACCACCACAGCTGCAAAAAGAAGAAAGAAGAAAGAACCCTTGTTTTGCTTGCCAACGTATCAACCTTCAGATCTTCTCACTCAGAAGTTCATAAACGCAAGCAAATATTTTTGTGATTCTCGTATGTAATATTGAGTTGGAAAACAAATCATCCACAAGCTTAGCTAGACTAGTGCCTTTTTTTTTTTGCAGGTATTTTATATATGTATATATATATATATATATATATATAAATAGATATAGAATCTAGATGTAAAGTTTTTGTAAATTGTAATACATATCTTTATTAACTTTTTTTATTATTTAATTCAACAGAAAACTTGGTTGAGATTCTTGTTCTTTATAATTGGAAGTTTCAAGTTGAAGAAAATAGGCTAAAAATTCAAATTTTATTGTTCTTTGTTAAATAGTTTTATTGTTTTTTATTGTGTTGTGTTTATTATAAAAATTAAAAAATATTTCCTAAGAAACAACTTTATGGAAATCTCAAGAGACAAAGAAAGAAAAAGATGAAGAGATTGCTAAAAGTTTAAGAGGATCTTTGAATAAATACTTTGTTAAACGAACAAATGCTTCACTTGAAAATTTAGATAAAGATTTACCAAATGAATATAAACAACCAATTCAATTAGAAGAATTAGTAGAAAATGAGAATGAAGAAGTTGGTGATCTAGATGAAAATGAAAATATTGATGAACCTTTCCATGATGAAAATGAAAATATTAATGAACTTTGCCATGAAAATGAATGTCCCGAAACAAGATTTGATTTGAACATTTATGATCCACGAGTTTGGGATAATCTTGGTGATCTAGATGGTAATGGTAACTTTTTAGGCCTACTTGAAATGATTGCAGAGTTTGATCTACTAATACAACACCATTTTTGACTCATTCAAGATTAGAAGATTCATTTTCATTATCTTATCATTTTTTTTAGTGTTTAATTTGTATAAATGGGCACACTTGAGAAAATTTGCCCTGGGCCTTAAAAAACCCAGGACCGGCTCTGGACTTATGCTTATGGGTACTATTATCACCAGTACAGATGCAGGCAGGTGGAAACCTGAATGTCTCTTAGTAATTGGCGTTACATCCTTAATTGTGCACCAGTCATCCAATGAAGTGCTCATAGTGCCTTCAAAAACCATTCTTTCTTTTCACTAGTCTCTACAATCAACCGCGTAGTTCATGCAGCATGTCTAAAGGGGGCAGCATTGGTTGACCACAATGAGAAAACAAGCTCTGGAAAAAGTTGTAAGAAGGTTAGTTCCTCTGATTAATATCAACCATACAACTGCTTTTTCTTTTGAAGCAAACTTTTTAAAAAAATTTCAGTTTGCACGGTGTTTTTACTGGGGGGATTGTGGACTGCAAAATTTGGTTTGGTGGTCCCGAGAGGATTTAGTAGCCAATTTCTTTCATCCAAATCTACTACAATAACCTATTCAGACTAAAGCATTGCAGATCTCCTTTGGTCAGGCCGGTTGAAGTTGTTTACCCAAATATCTCATCAGAGGAATACAACAGAGGAAGAGTTGATAAACCCTAAACCCTAGAGCTCTTCCCGAGCAACTTCTCTGCGGATAAACCGCTGAATCGAACTCCCCTAAGGCAGCACGGGGATACATTTCTCCTAGTGCAGACACAACACTTGATGCTCCCGACCTTATGGATGATTACTACCTTAATTTGTTGGATTGGGGAAGCTCCAATGTTGTTGCAATAGCTCTTTTGGGATGTTACCGATGATTCTACTTGGGAACTGGCCACATTTGAGGATGAAAGTGTCAGCTGGGCTATTGATGGACGCCAGATTGCCATTGGACTGGACAAATCCCAAGTAGAGCTATGGGATTCAAATGCCGGTTCTCACCTGAGAACCTTGAGAGATTGCCACACATGGCGATCGCAAGTAGGCTCACTGGCATGGAACAGTCACATTCTTACAACTGGAGGAGTGGATAGCTGCATCGTTAACAATGATGTAAGAATTGGATTGCACATTGTTGAGACATACAGAGGACAATGAGGCGAGAGGTTTGTGGGCTTAAATGGTCGGCTTCAGGCCAGCAATTAGCAAGTGGAGGAAATGATAACCTGCTCCATATATATGGGACAACAGATCGGTGGCAGTGGCACCAACAACACAGTGGCTTCACAGGCTCCAAGACCATACAGCTGCTGTAAAAGCCCTTGCTTGGTGTCCTTTCCAGAGAAATTTGCTAGCTTCTGGTTCTGATGGAGGTGGGGATGATGATGGGTGCATAAAGTTCTGGAACACTCACAAAGGTGCATGCCTGAACTCGGTCGACACTGGCTCTCAGGTTTGTGCTTTGCTGTGGAATATGAATGAACGAGAGCTGCTTAGCTCACATGGGTTTACTCGGAATCAGCTTACTCTTTGGAAATAACCATCAATGGTTACAACTGTGCATCAGTAGCTTATGAAACCATGAAACTATGGAATGTTTTTGGGGACCCTAAGGAAGTTAAACCAGCTCCAAAGGCTCATCCTCATAAAGTTGGAGGGAGTTCCAGGGTAACATAAATGCAGAACCAACCAATTATGGTCGTAAAATGTCTATTCTGGATTTTGGTCTTATGGCATTTGGGCCAGAAGCATTATCAGAAAGGTAAAAAAAACAAAAAGAGAGTGAAGCCACCATAAGTTGTACAAAAGAGCAAAAGTCCTCCATGTTTGATATCAAGAGAAGTCTTGGCAATGGAACGTGCAAATGAATGCCCTCAACTTGGTGATGGCTCTCTGTTGTGAATGTACAGATGGCTTCCAAGAGATCCCCACTGTTGGGAGTGTTCATATGCACATAGTGGTACTCAGAGAAGACCTTGGGTGTTGTTGAGTATCAAGAATTCTATAGTGAGCGCCTTATATATAGCCCTCAGGTGAGGTGCTATCTCTCTACCGCTATAGAACTGACTCTGTTGAGTATACCAAAAAAAGGAAAAAAGGCTCGCTGTAGCTCCAACCCACCTTTACCTTTAGCTCAAGGAAGTTCCAAATCTGCAAATAAAAAACAAGCAAGAGTCAGAGCACGACTTCACAAAAGCCCACTAGTTTCTTGTTGCCGACAGAAGGAAAGGAAGAGGCCTTTGAAACGGCAGGGTCAACGAGTCAAGAGATTTAAAGGTGGCCGGTGGTGGGACATGATTCTTTGGGCCAAAATAAAATATGCTGTTCAAATTCATGAATTCCTTACTAGTGACAAAATCCCATTATTGTTTACAAGCTTCACAATTCAGTTGGCCCACAAAGAAGTTTCAAATATGGTGCAAAGCCGATTACACAACTTATTCTAAATTATTCAAAAACGGATATTAAATTACTAGTGGGTCATATACTCATTAGCAAAATTAAATTACCTTTTTGAACTACGGTCGGTTTGTTCCCGCCAAGGCTACATAGATAATCTAGAAATTCAATCACAAAACCACTTCACTAAATTGAATCTCCAGTTTAACTACATTCATCCAAATTCCATAAATATTTTCCACATCCACAATTCATCAACTTACATCACTATAAAAATGCTTTCAGGGGGTTATTCACTCCATGAAAATCTAATTAAATTCTTCCGGGAACTACAAACGGCTTGATCCCCAAAAAGGTATGTAGGCAGTCTGAGTTCCCTAGATGCAGCCATAAACATCAAGCAAACTTCTCTCTCTTCACATTTAAATCAAAGGGTGTTCTCTTTTCACAAGAGATTGTAATTAAGAGATATTTTCATCCTGAAATAGATGGTACTCAAACTATAGATACTCTTATTTGCAATAAATAAGAGTGAAATTGTGTTGGGTGAATCTTTTATCACTTTTTTAAAAATATTTTTATCTAACAGTGTTACAGAATGAGGAAGGCAAAACTGTAGGGGGCCTCACTGAAGGCTTAACTTCTTCTGCTCTCCATGCGGAACCGGAAGCTGCCATTCGAGGTCTCAAACTAGCAGCTGGTTTCGGGTATAGAAGAATGATCATGGAGACTGACTCATAAATTTTGAACCATAGTATTTATGGACGAGTAAGTATGAGGGCTTGGACTATTCTTCCAATTGTGCTGGAAATCAGACATATTGCTTCATCTCTGGATGTTGTGGAGTGGAGTTGGATCCCTCGTAGTGTTAATCGAGCTGCTCATGCAGCAGCAAGGATTGGTTCCAGAGCGGTGGCGCAATGTTGCTGGGCAGATAGGCCACCACCGTCTCTAGCGGGTGCATTCTTGCTTTTATATTTTGGTGCTCTTTGTTCTTTGTTCTTTTTCCTTTTTCAAGTTTGTCATATCTTATACTTTTGATTTGATTATAGAGAAACAGTTCCATTCTTTTATGTTCGTCTAACATACAAATGTTTGTTATCTTTGTTTTCTTTCCTAAGACTTTCGTCCAATCGGCCTCTCGAATTATTATTATTATTATTTCTTGTACATTTGAATCAGATTGAATATTCAAGCTCACTTAGGGGCTGTTCGGTAATGTTTTTCAGCACTGTTTTTTGTTTTCTAAAAATGAAAACACGACAAAACGCGTTCGGTGAGCCATATCGTGAAAATACGGAAAACAATATTCCGAAAACAAATTCAATATTACGCTTTAAGTTCATAAACGTCCCAGAGATGTTTTCCGCGTTTTCATTTCCTGCAGCGCTCCTCTTCTATTCTTTCAATATTTCTGCAACTGAAGCAGTCATCTTTTGCACTTCTATTATTTGAATTGATCTACAAACAACAAATAATCATATGGCCAAAACTGCAAAATTGAAGACATGGTTGCTCACCACCTTTCATCTTCTTCTTCTTCAAACTCCACCTCCGTCTATTATTCAACAAAGGCAGATTCCGACAACTCTTCTGCCCACCAATCCTAAATTCACAAGTGCTTTCATTATTTCCACGATTGAACCCAAATTCACAAGTTCTTTGAGACTAGCTCCATTTGTGAGATATTTTGTGTTCATTGGACTCAGGGCAATGAAAACCCACGAATCTTTCTTTTGTGTTTAGATATTAAAATTTAATTTTATATTTTATATTTTTTGTATGGATGAGATATTTTTGTCATTTCTTTTTTCCTTTTTCGTTGCACTTCTTCATTGGTCTATTTATATATTATTTACTTTCATATTTATTTTAAACTAAAGAATATAAGAATTCTTTTCTTTTGTTAAGGTGTTGGTTGAGGTTTTTTTTTACTTCTTAAAAGATAATTCTTTTAGTTTTTTTACTTTTGAATTTTATTCTATTTTTTAAAATTATATTTAATTTTCTAGATGAGACATTAATAAAAATACTTTTGAAAAATAGTTCACAAATTGATTACATGATGCAACATTCTTTATTTCTCTTTTTCTCGAATTGTACTACCAGACACGTTTCACTGTTTTTGTTCTCTGAAATTGTTTTCCAATTAAGCTACCAGACACATTCTTGAATCTTCAAAATGCAAATTCGTTTTCTCGTTTTCATTTTCTGAAAATATTCTCCAAAAACATTACCAGACGGAGTGTTTCCCCCCTTTCATTTAGTTATCTTATCAATAAACAAATATCGTATTCGCTTTTACAGCAACGCAAGGCAATTGAAACAAAAATTAGGGCAAGCTGTTACAAATGGTAATTTATAACTGCCCGCGATATGGGCCCGTATCTGTTTTCTAGTATATATATATATATTTTTTCACCGGACAAAAAGCAGTGGCATGAAAAGCAAAAGAAAAGAAAATCAACCTACACAAATATTGTCCAAAAAGAACCTACTGAGATTTTGTTCTAAAATCTCCAACACTCAAGAATACATGTTCCCCCAACACCAAATCCACTGGAGGAATGTTTTCAATGCAATCAACGGTTATCTGCACAAAGAAAAGTAAGATAGGCAGAATGAGCACATGTAATGACATGCTTTTTTATTTTTTTTATTTTTGCGATACGAACAGCTTAACGGATTAGAATGTAAAACAAACCTTTCCATTTCCAGCCTGAAACTCAGACTTCAAAGTTGCATGATCCCTTGATAACAAGTATGTTTGCAGACACCGTACGGATTCAGCATTTCCTGCAACCATTGAGGAACGTTTGTAAGAGGAAGACGCAGATGAGACTTCAGTTGTGCGAGCGTCAAACCATATTAAATATGTCTAGAATCAATTCTATTTCATTATTGTTCTTTTCTTTTAGGTTCTGGGGAAGAGTACCAACCCGAATACAGATGGAGAATTGCATCTGAGTTGAACACTAGGGCAGGTCGGGCCAAATTGATAACAAATGACATGCCAGAAATCCCATGGAAACTCTCCTCCGCAACAACGAGCTGCAATGTGTAAAACATTGAAATTAAAAAATATCAAGACACAAGAATTTAATCAGTTACACTATGTGTCACCACGAGAAGATGAAAGAAACTACTGCAATGCGGCGAACTCATTAATATATTCCTGGTAAAATAAAGTATGCGTAACTGAAGTCTCATGAACATGTTCGAAATATCAGGTAGATAATATTTTAGCCAAAAAAATAGTGGCCCATTGACGTCTCTTTTAACACTATTGTCAACTTCCAAGTGACTATTTAACTTCCACACCAAAAACAAACAAAAACAAACAAACAAAACAAAACAAGGCAGAATCCAGTGAATGCAACTTACAGCATCTGATGGCATCACACTAGAAGGAAGCAGTGGCAAACCAATGGCATCCCTAATGTATTGTTCCTGCATACAAAATACTCATCAGCCCTTGACATAGAATGTCATCAGAAATTATCTTTGACAAGACAGGTATCAAACACTGATTTCCTTGGGGGAGTGTGCTATTCTGGAGAAAAGTAAGAAAGAGAACTCCAAATAGAAGAATTTTTGTAAGTAAACAAAAGGGAAATGGGGGAAGACAGCAAATAGAAAACTTTAAACCCTAGAAATAAACCACTCTTAAAATCAAGAAACATATGATTCATAGAGGTAAATATACCGACAAACTGCAGAATTATGTTGTATTGCTCATGGTAAGTAATTTCTTTTAACTGATACTAAAAAGAATTAATTCCCGCATGCACATCTATCACCAACAAAGGAACACACTGCCTGAAGAAAAGGAGTACCTGTGAGTGCAAAACCCGTTGTGAGACAGATTTGTCTTGATCCAAAGAATCAAAGTACGCTTCCACCATGTCAGTAGGTTCAAGGGCAGCTTTCTTCCGTAACTTCTGAATTCTGTTAACAATCTGATATGGAAAGAGGAAAATGAGACAATGTTGCATGAAAAAGAGACATACTTCTACATAATTAGAAGTAAGAGTTTACCCAATAACCCAACAAGAAGTAGCATAAATACCTCACGAGCAATACCGGCCTCAAACAACGACTCATCTGGACGTAAATCCAAAATCACCAAAACATCACCTGGAATGTAGAACAAAGAAAAACTTAAGATACAGATACACGTCACAAAATATATCACAAGATCTCTCAAAATCCCCACCATCTCCAGTTGCATCAATCTCCTTTTCTGTCGTTCCATTAGGACGTTTGAAATCCCTAACAACCTGGAAATTAAAGGAATGCCAATAAAAATTTGTTAATGCTATCAATGGAGTTCAATGAGTTATGCTATTGACGGAGTTCTTGCCGGCATTTTAGGCAAGATCACACATGCCAACAATGCCGTCCTAAAAAAGAGAAATCTTTTTCGTTTTTTCCATCATCCTGTTGATACAAAAAGGCTACCTAGATATAATATGCAAATACCATTGATACCATATAGCTAAGCTAAGCTCTTCATTTCAAATATTGATCTAACTACTAATATCAAATGGCTGTGATGTAAATAGATTGAAAGGGGCAAAACATTTTATTGTAAAATAAAATAAAAAAGAAATGTCAAACGAAGTGAGGTAGTTATTATGGCAAAGAAGTTGAACGGAAACAGAAGATAAAGGATATTATCTTAGCAATGGAAGATGAGCACCTTAACATCAGTCAGTTTTAAACAATGACCAGAAAGAGTAACTTCTCCAGCTTTCTCGAATCCTAAAATGCTTTCCTGGGACATAGCCTTGACTTCTTTGGCAACAACTGCCATAGATTTTCCTAGCCGCTTACCTAATACGCTATAAGAAAACAAGCGAACAAAGCCATTAAACATAAATACAAAGGGAAATTCTTCACCCCCCACCCCACCCAAAAAGAAAAAAAACCTTCAAAACAGTCCTCATGTATACAGTTTTCATACCTAAAATCAGGCTCTGCACGTAACGAAGCATACTTCAGTGTATCATTACATGGGACAAGAGACCGTACATTAAGTTCCTCCAAAACATACTGGGATAAAAGGAAAACAGCTGAATATGTTAGTTGGGGAAGACTGATGCCCAAGGCCAAGAAAAAGCAAGTTCATCTACATGGGGTCTGCAATGAGCTACTACTACTACTGACCACAGTTTTACTATTCAACAAAAACAAAAAACAAAACAAAAAAGATGACGCCCAGTTCAAGGTTGATTGTAAGTGGTTTAAAAAACTTTCCTGGCCACAAACAAAAGTTAGCCTTTGCAGGAAAAAACAAAGAGAAACCAAAGTGAGCAAACCCAATTAATCAAGTGCCACATTCTTTGATTTCCCAAAAGTTTTACACAACTAAACCAGTCAAGGACACCAAGGAGAACACACACACCCACACACGCATGCGCTAAGACTACAAATATATTTTATTGAAATTTGGAGTTTGATGCAGAGAATCTTAATAAAATAGCTGAGAACCTGGACTAACCAACAAAACATTGTTTCAAGAAAATTAGAACATAGTATCAAATATTGGTCCTAGCAGAGACATTTATATAAAGTATGATAAAAACATGGAAATTTCAGTCCTCAATGAAATCTTAGATTTTTTGCTTCAAATAATTGCCATGTACCGTAGATATATACTGATATATAGAGAATATGATCAGAAAATAGATAATATCAGAGAAACAACTACTTGTTACAAATTACATCTTGGTAAAACAAAATGGTTGAATAATTGAAAAATGAGGTTATTGAAGAAGAAATATTAAATACTACGATTGTGGAAAGCATTTCTGGTAGTAAATCCATAATTAAAAGAATGTTTGTGATTGAACGAAAAGATATGGTAGAGCTAGGGCCATTGATTCAGATCACTTACTCAGAGACACATGTAATACAAAAAGAAAAAGGAACCTATTATTTTCAACACAAAGCTGAAAGGTTAATTAGATGTAAAAGATAGGTGCTTTCGACTGAGGCTATTATGCTACCATGTAATGTATGTTGCAAAAAGGCACTTTCACAAACAATACCATTAGTTGGTACCACAATAACCAGAAATTTCTACATGTATGAAAACGTATAAGCACAATATACCTCTCTTAGCTTTCCAGCAATATCATCAAGAAAGTCTGCATCAGGATGAACTATAACCATCTCCCTTTAATTTTCAGAAAAGAAGACTGTTTGTTAGATAAATATGAAGAGACAAAGGGCAGAATAGTTTAACAAAAGTAACAAAGCAACAAATGGGAAGGTATGAGCGCACCTGAGGGGTGTTTTGAGAGGCTTGTTGTGACGCTCACGAATATTACGGGCAAGATCAATTATTGTCATCATTCTTGTAACACTTTGCTCGATCGTTCATCTCTCTGTCATGGAAGTAAATTTAGTTAATATGTCTCAACTAATCTAGAAGATCAATATGTCAAAATTAAGTTCATTGAATTACAGTCAGCCACACAAGAAAGTGCTAAAAATGCATTATTTAATTGTTCCACATGAGAAATATTAACTTGACGAATTCATAGCTTAAATAACTACAAAAGGTTTCAATAAAAATTTGTTTGATAAGATCTTCATAAACAAACAAATGACCACCAATACCTTTCCTTCTGCTTGAGGAAAACTGCAAAAATGAATGCTTTCCTCTGACTCATTCAAAACTTTCCGCATATTTTGATAAAGGACCTCAGTGAAGAATGGGGTTAATGGTGCCATCACTTTACATGACACTAAAAGGACCTGTAAACACAAAATAAACAATACACACTAAGTCATATCTCAAGAACTGAATACTTACAAATTACTGAGGTTAATAT
Source organism: Prunus padus (assembly GCA_024362665.1). Lineage (NCBI taxonomy): Eukaryota > Viridiplantae > Streptophyta > Magnoliopsida > Rosales > Rosaceae > Prunus > Prunus padus. The sequence goes on along the minus strand of JANFAM010000016.1, from coordinate 24,980,559 downwards.
TGAATCTAAAGTGCATATCTCAAGAGCTGAATAGTTACAAACTACTGAGGTTAATATTGAATCTAAAGTGCATATCTCAAGAGCTGAATAGTTACAAACTAAGTCATAGTTGAAGGCAATACGTTGAGAATAATTATTGATAATGATGCTAATAAGAATTATAACCATGGTATGCAGAAAGAAAGATTAGAAAATGAATGCCAGGTATAAAATTTTCTGATACCTAACACGGTGATACGAAAAGTAGATGATAGCTTACATATACTAATTTATGACTTAACAAGAGCACAGGAGGAGTAAAAGTCCAGAGAGAAATTAGTTACGGAGGATAATGACCGAAAAGAATTTAACAAGTCAACACTATGCTTGCAGATGAAGCATTCTGATTCTTAGTGAAGAGTAATTAGAAACTAAGAGTCTTTTTTTCATAAGAAGATATTAATAGAGCCATTGACACTTTTACAGTTCAAAAACAAACAGGTTATAAAGGCACATTCAAGTTAATTACAACTTTGCTCCAAATAGAATGATCCCTCTATTGGTTAACAACAGAATATTAAAGAACGTCTTGGTTTCACAATCAGAAAAAACGACAATCTAGTATCACATGCAATCTTTTTACACAACGTTAGGATTTAAAGGGGTGGGATGGAGTTTAGTTAGGCTTTACCACAAGGCTTTGGGTTGGTAGATGATGAGTTAATGGTATAAGGGGTGACAGGCGAGGGATAGATAGTAAAGATAAGGGGATCAACATAGCAACTCCTAAATGAATATCATAGTATTTTAAAATTGTTTCAGAAATAGTCTGTTCGTTCTTTTTTTTTAGCATATACGTGTACGTTTCTTCTATTAACGAGACTTGAATAAAAAAATGCCTAAGGCAATAAATAAAACTACATATGCAAAGGAGCCTTAAATACAAAGGCATTGCAAAATGTAGATACAAAAATCAACAAGTAAATAATAATAAATAAGAAACCAAAATCACATTCCAAGAATCACAAACTCAACCAACCATGCACACCATCATTCATGAAAGACCCAGCTGTTGGTCACACAATGGAAAGTAACATAAAGTGTATAATCATCATAACACAAGAAAGTTACCATCACCATACATTGTAGAGAGTTGAGAGTGCCATCCTACAATCTTCTTCACCAGTACGACCCTTTAGCCTCTTGCGATTGAACCGCACGTATATATTTGTCAAGTTGTCAAGAAATTTCAAAAGATATGGAACCACCTGTAAAGTTGTTTACAGGTCATTTGTTAGTATGTATTAAATATATAATTAAAGGCATAGAATGATTTCTAGAATGAACACATTTATTTATGCAAAAATGCGAAACAGAAACATTTTATCCCAAAAAAACAGTAACTATGTGGGAACCATGAAAATAATTAATGAACTTTAGGGGGAAAATCATTAACTATTAGATCCAAAACATAGCAAATCCAAAGAGATAATAACAATGAAGCATGCATACATGAACAAAGATGGCAATGACGTCTATGTAAACAATCCCAAAATTAAATTCTAATTTAACCATTTTTAACATAAACTAACAACAAACAAGCAGTAAATAATTCCCTCCTACAAAAGAAATAAGTTATAAAAAACATTGTATATTCTGTATCTAAATCCAACATTAATATTATATGCACGGTCAGCAACATATTATAGCAGTACCAAAATATATAACTTCACAAACAAATCTGAAACAGTTTATTTTACAATACTGCAGTCCAATGGCAACCAATAAAGTGCGGAAGAAGCCATTATAAATAAAGGCCATCGCTGCACTGCTCTAAAAGACAACTTTCATAAGTTAAACCCTGTTTTCCTCATGTGCACAGTTGGCAGTCAAGATAAATCAGATTTCACTAGGGGATTTTTCATAAATCATAATTCAGCAGAGACAAGTTTCATGTATATTCATGAAAAGGTACTGTCCCACACATGGAATATTATTGAAATCAGACACTTCAAGTATATTTTGAACACTTAACAGGATACTTTTATTGCAACGTCAAAAAAGTACTAATTAACTGTTACAATTTCGATTATATTCTGATCTTGCATTCTAATTATCTAATCTGCATATAACCAGAAAGCACAAATCCACCTAAACTTTACAGGAAATAAAAGTTTCTTTGAAAATAATGGTTGGTATGTAGCTAACCGTGTAAAGTCGATAACCATTCATCTCTTGCTGGACAAAATATACAAGACTCTGTGTGGCTGAGTTGATCCACTGGTCAAGGACATTAGATGACTTTTGCACAGTGGCATGATTAATAGGGCGGAAAGGGGCAAACCCCTCAACTTCAAGTCTCTTAGCATTCTGAACAAGGAACCTATATGCATTGTACCAAGGAAGAAATACATCCTTGACCTGAAAAAGAATACATAAAACATACTTCTAAATTAATTGAAGGGAACCAAAACTAATAAACATATTTAAGACCATATAATTGAAGATAACTACTCAACCAAACAGAACTCCAATGCAATAATTAAAAGAACAGTAGATATAATAGTACTTACAACACCAAAAACACCTTCTTTTTTGAAACGTAACGGCTCCGCACGCACAACAGGAGAGTTGATGAGGTATAACCGTAGTGCATCCTGCACAACAGAAATAGAAAACAGACCAAACATTGGTAAGATTTAACATCTGGAAAGACTTTCATTATTCAAATAAAGAAATCCGGACAAAAATTTCATATGTATAATGAAAACTTGAAGATACTACAATAAACTTACAGCCCCATAGTCATCGATGACTTCCATTGGTGAAGGATAGTTTTTCAAACTTTTACTCATTTTTTTCCATCCTCGGCAAGGACAAGTCCATTGCAAATGAGGTTCCTAAAAGCAGGTTTTCCAAATAATGCAGTAGATAACACCATAAGAGTGTAGAACCTGCAGAGTGAGAAGGAAACCAACAAAAATTCGGAACATATGGGTTAGATATCATGTCAAATAAGTCGGGATTGGTCTTAAAAATTGATTTCCAACATGCATATGATCATATAGAATGGAGATTTGTGGATGATATTTTGGAAAGAAAGGGTTTCGGAGGGCGATGCAGAAGTTGGATCAGGGGTTGTTTAGAGTCTGTCAACTTCTTTTCTTCTTTTTTTGAATAGTAGAGTCTGATTAACGGGAGTCCCAGGTGCAAATTCAAGGCGACTAGAGGGGTGAGACACGGGGATCCGTTATCCCCATTTTTGTTCACTGGTTATCGATGTTCCAAGTAGGCTTATGGAGAAGGCTCAAGAGAATAGTTTGATTCATGGTCTTATTACTGGGAGTGATAGAGTGGAGGTTTCTCGTCTCCAATTTGCTGATGACACTATATTCTTACTCGAGGAAGCGGAGGAGTACTGGTTTAATCTTCTTGAGTTGCTGGATTTTTTGCCTTGTTTCTGGCATGAAAATTAATAAATCTAAGTGTTCACTTGTGGGAATTAATTGTGGCACTACATATTTGAATTTGCTAGCTGGCGGCTGGGGTTGCGAGATGGGTGATTGGCCTATGAAGTATTTAGGCCTCCCCCTCGGCAGTAATCCTAGAGCAATTGTCTTCTGGGAGCCTGTGGTGGAGAAGATTCAAATGAGACTTCAAAACTGGAAAAGAACATTTCTTTCTAGAGGTGAAAGGTTAACTTTAATTCAAGTTGTTTTGAGTAAAATCCCATCCAATTATATGTCTCTTTTTAAAATTCCTAGCAGTGCGGTTAATAAAGTGGAAAAGCTCATAAGATCCTTTTTATGGGAAGGAGTGGAGGAAGGGAAGAAGGACCATTTGGTTAGATGGGATTTGGTGGCCAAATTTAAGATTGAAGGCGGACTTGGAGTGGGTTCTCTGAAGGAAAAGAATGAAGCTTTGCATGCTAAATAGTTGTGGCGTTTCCCTTTGGAACCTAATTCCTTGTGGCATTTGGTGATTAGTAGTAAATACAGGGTTGCTAGGAATGGGTGGGACACCAATCCTACTACTATGGGCTCCTTTTGTAATCCTTGGAAGGATAGTTCTTTTGGTTACCATTCCTTTTAATGGGGATAGGGTGAGATTTTGGGAGGACAATTGGGCGAGGGAGGGGGTTTTGAAGGATATTTTTCCTAGATTGTTCACGCTGTCTACAAAGCTCTTTTTATGCATTCCTCGTTTTGTGGACATTCAGGTGTTCCCTTATAATTGGGACTTCGGCTTTATGAGGAATCTGAATAAAAGGGAGTTAGTTGAGGTGATCAAGATGCTGGACATTCTTGATGGAATTAGATTGTCTCCTTCCAGATTGGACGGGAGATGGTGGGAGCTCGAGGGTTCAGGGTCTTTCTCGTGCAAATCTTTTCGTTCTTTTCTTCTCAACAATGGGATGGCAATGGCCTTTCCTCCTTATTCTCTAATTTGGAAGGCTAAATCTCCTCCTAAGGTTAAAGTTCTTGTCTGGTTAGTGGCCCTAGGGAAAGTAAACACATATGATCTTGTGCAAACCGTACATGTATTTGTCTCCACACTGGTGTGTTCTATGCAAATTGAGTGAGGAAAGCGTGGATCACCTTTTTTTACACTGCTCCTTTTCTTTAAGTCTTTGGTGGACCTTGTTGAGGGAGGTTAAGACTGTCTGAGTTATCGGTTGCTATGATCTTCTCTGTTCCCATTTTCTCATTTGGGGCAGGGGGAAGTGTGCTTCAACCTTATGGGGTTGCTTGGTGCAGTCTGTATTTTGGAACATTTGGCTGGAGCATAATAGGAGGATTTTTTATGAGTAGAGGGAGTGGGTGTTGGTGAATTATGGAATAGAGTTAAATTCTGGGCAGCTCTATGGGATTGTCACTTCAAACTTCAAAGGCTATTCTTATTCCACTATATTGAGGGATGCGGCTGCTGCTGTGATGTTAAGTGTTTGTTTTGCGACTTGTTTTCTTTGGGTCTTTCTGTTGTAGCAGTCTCTGTGTAGTTTGGCTGGTGTCTTTGTTTTTTTACTCTGTTTTTCTGTTGTTGCTCGTTTGGCATGCGTTATCCATTTGTGTGTTCCTCTTCATTTTCTTTCAATAAATTTTGTTTCTTTTCAAAAACAGATATCATGTCACATATTTTCTTCCTAGGGGAAGACATTCAAATCTGGAAAAAAAAACAAACTTACCATCCACGAGTCTGATCTAGCCCTTCAGCCACAAAATGCCCAGGAAAATTTTTCTCAAAAAGTTCTACATTTTCAAAAGGATAGTGGATATAAGCATAAGGCATGGACCCACTCTCAAACCAACAATCAAACACCTGAAGAGAAAAACCAACACATCAACATCAAGGTAAACAAGAAAATACAGGCTACTACCATAATCAGTAGCTTGAATGCACGTACATCATCTATACGTCGAAGAACACCATATTCACGACCACGGCTAGAAGGAATAGTGATATTATCAATGTTGTGGCGGTGCAGATCGAAAACCTATTAAAATCAGCATAAGAAAATATTAGTTTAGATTTTCTAATTCATTAAGAGACTAAAAATGAAATGAGATTAATTAATTCATGAAATAACAATTAAATAAACATTATCCTTGAAAATCTAAGGAATCAGCATTCATAAGTAATTGCAGACATGCAGACACAGAGAGGAATCAAACCTTAACACCAGAAAGTTTTTCAAGCTTCTCAATAGAATCCATGACTACTATTTCCTCACCATCCTCACTGATCCACACAGGAAGCGGAGTGCCCCAAAATCTACTTCGACTAACTGCCCAATCTCTTGCATTTTCCAACCAATTGTGGAAGCGTTTTTCCTGAAGTAATAGAAAACAGGGAGTTATTGTCACCACAGTTCAAAAAACCATAAGTATCTCCCATCTTAGGACGTACTACGTATTTTTCATAACACGCAGCACGAAAATAAATTTTAAAATAGCATTCTCACTAGCCATCCAAAAAAAAGTTCAAATCACAAGGTTCAAGAAATGAAAACTTAGCCGCACCAAAAAAATCTTTTTTAGCTTTTTATTTTCAATAGTTTAAGCATAGGATCTAATTCAGCAAACATTGATCAAATCCTAATTTCAGGAATGAAGAAATAATCAAATGGCATGTGCAGTGATGATAGTACATCCGCACTTGACCATGTTCAGAAAAGCAATCCATGTTCAGAAAAAAATTTAACCTTCACAAAATCAGGAACCCAGTAAGTCTGCATGTTGTTTTCTAACAATTTTTCTTTCAACTGCTCCACTCGGATAAACCTGTAATCAAATGGCAAAACTCATTTAGGATGAAACTACACGGCAGGAGAAGAAATAAAACGGTTGAAACTGACACAAGTCTTAGAGCCCTAATATAAGAACTTGCAATAAATTTAGCATGCATGCAAGAATCTGTTCGAACAGAATCTACCAAAAAAAACAATTGAACAATGAAAACTGTGCTTTTAATATAAAAAAAATTAACAGAGTATAAAACTGAAGTACGAAATTAGCTAGTTAAAGCTGCAGTTACCAGCTTGGAACAGCTCTGTAAATGAGTGGAGTTTTAGATCTCCAGCAAAAAGGATAAGAGTGAGTAAAGGTTCCAGACTTCACTAGCCTTCCTTTTGCCTGAGCAAATACGAAGAATTACATCAGAACAGAGGAGAAAAGCAATACACGAGGTACAAAAAGTACAAAATCATCTCTTGGCAAATAAATCACCATGAGAATAGAACATCCACACACTGAAGAGGATTCTGATTTCTACTTCTTTCACTTTTTTTATTATGATTCTTCAACTCATGGTGATGACAACAAGAACAATAATAATAACTAACATCAGAACACATGAGCCTAGACATTATTTGATGTCAAAGCATGTTTAAATGATGAAGCTAAAACTGAACATTTCTGTAAAAGTTAGATGATTTCTTCTCAAAGTTGAATGGCATAGCTATATCTTTTCTTCTTGTTGAGTGGGGGTTGGGTAAGTAAGCCACCCTACTTATATGTGTCTGTGCAAACTGTCTAGTACCTTCACTGCTTCAATAATGCCTTTATCAGCATCCTTGACATAACGCCCACTGAAGTCGGTAATTCTTTCCGTGAAGCATCCATCATCATCAACTGCTACGATCAAGTTCTCTCCCTGCATGCAAAAAAAACAAAGGCACACATAAAAAACAAGGGCCCGAAAGTAAACTGCAAAAATAGAGATGTTTAAATTTCTCGGGGAAAATATTTAATTTAATAGGCCACTTAAGGGGAAAATTTCTTCAGGACTTTCAACAACATTAAAGCAGTAAAAGGAAGTTCCACAGAGTGTTGAAAATCAAAGAGAACTTGAAGATGCAGAAAATTTCAACCCTTGACATTATAACATTTACATGCATCTAGGTGCATACCTTATTGATTACTTTATTTTCCAGGCAAACACGATAATCATCTTCACCAAATGCAGGAGCACAATGAACAATACCAGTACCACTGTCATCAGTTACGTAGTTGTCGGCAACAACTCTGAATGCCACATCAGAGAACTCCTTAAAGTAGTCAAACAGTGGTTCGTACCTGCAGTTCACAGTCTCTTTATAATTGTGATACGCACAAATAACTATATGAATTAAGTCAACAAAAGAAACCACAGACTAAACTCCAAACTGACAATAATTTGCAAAAATAAGGAACAGAAGCACTCACTTCTTTCCCACTAATGATGCCCCAGAGACTTTCTCCAATACTTCATATGAAGTATCAACAGTTTCTTTTTTCCCACCTGAGGATCCCTTGGTCTTGGAATTGAGCTTTTTTGAATCATCAACAGATACATTTGCAACATTTTCTTTTGGTTTATCACTTGGAAGAGCTGACAACCGAGATTCAGCAACAACATATACTTTTCCGGAGTACTTGTTGCGAACCTGATTTTTTCCCACCTCAAATTAGATTCTCAAGTGATACAGCATAAAAAATACATAGATTAAAGTTGAACAAAAAATTAATGACATCACAAAATAGTATGATAACCAATAGATGGCTAGGATATCGTATCATAAACAAAAATTAAAAGAAAAACAGTTTAAGCGCCAATATGGAGTTCAAATTTGCGTGGTATGGTCAAAGTGACATTGAAACAAATAAATAAATGGATACACCTTTTAAAAAGCAAAATAGAAAATAGATATCAAAACTACTGTTATAGCAGAAGCAAAATTACGTGACAAAGTAACTGACCTTCACATAAGTGAAATTTGCATTGACACATAGGGCTAAATTGCTAGGAAGGGTCCATGGAGTAGTTGTCCAAGCCACAAAATTAGCCTTTTGCAGATCTCCGACAATTGGAAGAGCCACCAAAATTTCAGGATCAGGAACATCCTGTGTTACTCCATAGATGTCAAATATGATAGTAGATTCTTAAACACAACAGGAAAGAAAACAAAAGGTTGAATTAATGGTAGAGCAACAACGCAGACAAATCTTAGTTTCACCAATGGAATACCTTTGACTGGCCACTTAACCATGAAAACGAAAAATACAAAATCTCATCACATTAACAAGATTCAACAACAGCAATACAAAGAAAGATAGAACTAATTCAGCAAAATTTGTATAGAATATCAACAGAAGTATCACATACCCTATACTCTTGACCGGCCTCAAAATTGGAGATCGGTGTCTTGCAGCCAGTACTGTATGGCATGACCTACAAAAAAGAAAAACAATTATGTCATCTCCAACCACTAATGACCAAAACCTGTTTAATTCAGAAATTCTCAATACCCAGTTGAGGAAAACCAAAAGAAAACACAATGCAACCAACCAACCAACCTTAAAACCTTTATAAACAAGACCCTTTTGAAATAACTGAGCAAAAACCCACCAAACACTCTCCATAAACTTCAAGTCCATGGTCTTATAATCGTTTTTGAAATCAATCCAGCGCCCAGTTCGCGTAATAACCTTCTCCCACTCCTCCACGTACCTAGTAACAATGCCCCTACACTTCTCATTATACTTATCAATCCCCATCTTCAGCACATCGTCTCGGCGCTTGATGCCAAGCATCCGATCAATCTCGTTCTCGACGGGCAGGCCATGGCAATCCCAGCCGAAGCGGCGGATGACGTGGTGGCCGGTCATCGAGAAAAATCGAGTAATGATGTCTTTGATGGTGCCGGCCAATATGTGGCCATAGTGTGGGAGGCCCGTGGCGAATGGAGGACCGTCATAGAAGACGTACTCGGGCAGGCCCTCAGTGCGAGCCAACTGAGTTTCGAACGCCTTGATTTCGGACCACAGCTTGAGAATGGTGTCCTCTTGCTTGGGGAAGGAGAAGTCTTTGCCCTCGCAGACTTCCTCCATTGAAGCAAGGGTTAGGGTTTTACAGAGGTGAAAGAATAAAAACAGCTGAAATCTATATATCTAAACGGCAGACAACGAAATTTGTGTCTATACGGAAGCAGAAACCCCAAAACTGTCTTTGGTAGGGCACAAAAGGTCGAGTCAACTTTTTTAAAAAGCAGCTTCTGTTGTCGTTTGAAAATAATCAACTGTAATAGGTCCAAATTTACTGTAAGTATAAAAGACTGTTAAAATCGTTTGGTAAATTTTAATATAAAATTATTGTAAGTGTGAATAATTACTAAAATAGACATAATGTTGAAAGTTTTATATGCTAATCATATGGTGGTGGTGGCGATGATGAAAGTGGAGGTAGATAGAGAAGGAGGAGGAGGAGGTGCTGGTGGTAGTGGTGGTTGTGGAGGTAGAGGTGGTGGAGGTGGGGGGTGGAGGAGGAGGTGCTAGTGTGGTGGTGGTGGTGGGTGTGAAGGTGGAGATGAAGGTGGTGGTGATGGAGGTGATGGTGGTAGTGAAGGTTGTGGCGGTGGCAGTGGAGGTGAAGATGAAGGTGGTGGTGGTGGAGGTGGAGGTGGTGGTCGTGATCAATGTCTTAAATATCAATATTATCGTCGATATTTCGGCGATAATTTCGTTTTTCTCATACCTGGATATTTTGGCAAGTTTCTTTATTTTATCGTGATAAAATCGATATTTTCGGCGATATTTTCAGCGAAATTATCGAGGCGACATTACAGACTCACTTAACAATTGATTTTGGTAAAACTATCGCCGATATTATCGAGATTTCGGCGACATACCAGCCCCTCTCAAAGAGCTCAGCCAATTTCTGACCTAAACCTAATCAACAACATCATAAGGCAAATTCCCAACAAATACCTTGGCCTCCTCGGGTGGCTCAACATTCGCCTCCTCTTCCCTCACTTCAAAAACCCTTTTCTTTCTTGCTCTCTGCTCCTTCTTCTTGGTCAATGATAAGTGTCTTTGTCTTCTTCTTGCGAGCACGATCTGAGGTATGGGCCACAAAAAGTTTATGGATGAGAACTGGGTTTTGTTCTTGAGGGACAGAGATGGTGAGAAGAGTGAAGCTTGAGTGTACGTGAGGTGGAGTTCGATGGGTTTGGATGGGATTGAGAGAAATGGGTTGGCGGTTTTGGTGGAGGAGAGGTAGGGTAAGGAGACTAGACATGAATCTGCTATCGACAAGGTCTTGAACAAATTTGAGGTTGCGAAGTCATTTTCGGTGTTGAGAGGAGAAGATGGAGGAGTGAAGGATTTTAGAGGAGTGAGGATAAGGGTGGAGCAGAGGTCCTAAAAGAGTAGAAGGAAATGGTATTGGGAAAGAGCGAGAGAAAGAGATTTTCTTTTATGGGCACATAAAAGCATGTATGGGCTTTGATTTAGATGTATCCAAGTCTAATATAAGAGCCCAAATCTAACTCATTGCATCATGGAGGTCCAGCCCAACTGCTTTTCTACTTTTAAAAATTTTACAATTTAAAAAAAAAAATTTGGATCTAATTGCGTCAGTAAAATTTTCAGTATTACCATGTGTATATAATTTCTTTGTCTGTTCATATTATAACATGTGAAATTTTTGGGTTACACCCAAACACTTTTTCTGTACTCATATTTTAACAAGTGAGTAATTTGAATTACACCCAAAAACTCTTCCTGACCAATAACACTTCATTCTTAGTTGATTGGTTTTAGCAATTCATGTTACAAGCTAAGACTCTATGATTATAGAATGCTTTGGAGCATCTAAATGTAACACAAGACTATATTGCCCCACTTTAATTCTCTTTCATTAATCACTCTAGATTTTCTAAGTCATGAGTTTGTCACCGCGATATAATAAACTTAAATCACTCAAACCCACTATGCAATGCATTTCCTTCCAATTTTTGTGTCAAAACAATAGATAATTGACTAAATAAACTTCTTCTAAAGTTTCATTAAAAATTTCCATATATTTATCACAATTTCCATGGTTTTTATCTAATTTTTATCGATATCGATATTTTCCCGATATTTCCACCGATATTTCCGTGTTTTTGAACCATCGATATTTAAGACCTTGGTCGTGATCATGGTGGTAAGGGTGGAGGTGGAGATGAAGGTGATGGTGATGAAGGTGGTGGTGGTGGAGGTGGAGGTGGAGGTGGTTGTGGTGGAGGTGGGGGTGGTGATGGTGGAGGTGGATGTGGAGGTGGTGGTGGTGGTGGAGGTAGAGGTGGTGGTGATGATGATGATGATGGAGGCAAAGGTGATGTTGGTAGTGGTAGACCATGTCATTTTTAAAAATTAATGATGGTATTATGAGAATTGAAAAAATTCATTAAAAGCTCATATATGCTTCTTTTAACCGCAACTTTGAAAAACAACCTAAAGGCAGGTTTTTGGGATTGCCTTTTTTGGACAAAAACCTGCTTCATTTTAAAGTTAAGAAGTTAAAGCTATCCCGATTATTTTAAAAGCAATGGCCTGGGTTGCTTTTCAAAGCTTCTTTCAAAAGAAGTAGAATGAGCGGCTTTAATGAATTTTTTAAATTCCCAAAATACCAGCATTAATTTTTAAAAATGACACCACATTCACCTCCATTTCAAACTCTACCACCACCACATCCTCTTCCTCCTCGTCCGCCACCACTAGCACCACTACGTTGCCACCGCCACCTCATCATCAACCTCCATTACTTCCACCACCACCACCTCTACAACCAACATCCCACCATCACCACAACCACCACCTCCACCACCTCCACCACCTCCACCTTAATCATGAGCACCTCATGTGAGCAGTATGCCCTTAAAATCAACTAATTATATGATAATTAATATTAAGGACATCTTTTGTAATGACTTATTAAGTTATTCATTGGTAAGACCAGTTGTTTTCAATCATGATATTTGGTTTATTATCATAATAGTAAAACAACTATAGTCATAGGAATATAAAAGTGGACATGAGAACTATCTATTGAGATTACATACATCGAGACTTATCATGGTCCCTAATCCTAAATATGTTCCTAGTCATAGGAGTATCAATTGGGCGTTGATATTCCGCAAAGACCAATACACACATTATCATCTCTATATGTAGAGAATTGTGAGGTCTCAAGTCATTGAGTGTGTCAAAATCTAGATATTTGTGTAGGTTCTTGTAGGAGAACAAGTACACTGAACGCGATCCAATACATGAGTTCTAGTATGGAAGTCTTTACTCACATGTCAAACTAAAACTCATAAATTGCAATGGTGCAAACTAATCCTTAGACCTGAGACATCATAGATCTCTTGTGGCTATGTTTTTAGTCTTTGAGAGCATCATATAGTTATGTTAAAGCATACATAACTTAAATGTGTTTATCAGAACTTTCAATAGAGTCATGGAGGCAAATGAATATACAACAACGGATCTCTATGCTCAGTAAGGAGAGAGAGTGCTCCAGGATATGATTGGTCAAATATATTTGTAGAGTAGTTAATAAGATTTTAAAGAAGAAGTCTTCAAATCTTATTAGGATAATCATATAAAAGGAATAATTCACATTGGGATATTTGACATTAGATTTCATTATCTAATAATGTGAATAAGGAGTATTGTAATAAGAGAATGATTCAATTGCACAGTCATTCCAATTTGAATAGGTTCTTTCACAACGTCTTATTTAGCTTGGATAACCATGACTCGTTGCTAGGCGTCAACCATGGTTTGTGGAGATATGAAATATTGGTTTGTGAATTGCATCATCATATGTACATTCCCTGGTTTGATATGGATGATAACCACATGTGCGTTGAGGGATTTCGACGTGTGTGATGTTGATGACCCGGGCACCCTTGGCGAGGTGTGCCGTAGGCCTTGGATCGGCACTCTACGGGCGTAAGACTTGTTTCAACCACACTTGTATTGAGAATTCTGTCATGCGTGTCCGGAAAGCAATAATCCCCTGGTTGGACTGCTCGTCCCTAGCCACATGTGTATGAAGGATTACGCCATGTGGTCTAGTTAAAACAATCCATGTGTTGGATTGTTTTCCCCGATACATGATATGTACCTCCCGATTATTAGATACTTGGATATTGAATATATTTGACACGCGGTAACTCTTCGGAGGTGTGTCGGGATCCGAGCACCCTTGGCCAGGTGTGCCAAAGGCCTTGGCGGGGAGGTCTACGCCTGTAGGATGGATATTCAACTGCATGTGTATTGAGGATTCTACCGTTCGTGTCTGGGGAGCAATAGTCCCCATGTTGGACTCCTTGTTCCTAGCCACATGTGTATGGAGGATTACGCCATGTGGTCTAGTTAAAGCGGTCCCCATATTGGATTATTTTCCCCTGGTACATGATGATGGTGTGGGGTGTGTATATATATATATATGTATGAGATAATATGTGGATGCGTTTATGGGTTGGGGTTTCTTGAGTATGTGCATTGAAAATACTCTACACATGTATGAACATTTGATAAGAAGTTTGGAAATTCTTGGACATATTTGTTTTGCAACATACACCTTAGATAGAGTATGGTTGCGGGAAAAAGAGGGTTTTACTTAACTATATACAAAAATGATATAAGGTTGAGACATAACTATTGGAAAGCTTTATGAGTTTGGGAACGGCGTGAGTTAAGAAAATTGGGTTTATTTTAAATGATTGAGTTTACATTGTTTTTCAAGAAAATGAGAATGCACCTAATACATGGTATGATATGATCACATAAAGGAAACGTGAGTTATTCTATAGAACTTTCTTGCTTAGCTATATGCCTATATATGAGGTATGATAGATATTTGGTTGTTTCATATGCAACAATTGACTAATTCATGACATACATATAGTTGGAGTAATCCATACGTGTAAAGGGATAAATACATACTTGATTGGGCTGAATCACGTAAAGTTGGATCGATATATATAAGATTGTGTTTTAATAGAAAGTGGAAGAATGATTCTAGATTAAATTGTTGGTTTTACTTTAAACAATATTAATTTATCTGAAACGTGATCTTTGGTCAGAAGAATGATCAGTGCATTATTGTATATCATTTTGTACCCTTCTAGCATATGATTTAGTTATGTTTTTGAGTTAAACTTGTGCTTTTAATCTCTATTGTGTTTGTCATTCAGTTAATTGAGCTTTAAGTAGCAATGGTGGCTTTGGATAGGAAAATGTGCAAAATGGTGCAAAAACGTGCAGACGGAATTAGCAATTCGTTTCAGCCTTAACATCTTTATCCGAACTTGGATTGGGCCAAATGATATGTGGTTGGAAAGATGACATTCTGAATTGAAAGATGAAGGGCTTAAAGTCGTTATATGAGGAATGGAAGCCCAATTCGTGATCCAATGAAGTTACTTGTTCTTTGGTGAAAAAGTTAGGTCAGCTAAATTGTTGTTTGCAACTCAAGTGGAGTATTAATGGGCAGACATAATGAAGAGGACAACAAGGGACATTCAATGCAATCCATGCATTTTAAGGGTTGTTCTGCACCTAACCAAATTCCACCAAATGCATGTATTGGGTAGCTGGAGCAGTTACAAAGCAGTTACATAGCATTTAATGAGGTAGCTGAAAGTGGTGTGCTTTAGAAGCCAAAGGTGAGAACGAAATTGAAGACTTGAACACTCTATAAAAGAGGGCATTAGCTGAAGAAAAGGGAACACTTTCATTTTATCATTCATTCCATAACATACATCCTGCGAGTCACACTCCCACAACTAATCCATCCTTCATTCCATCCTCCACACTCCCATCATTCCCCAAACACATTCAAAAATCACTCTCAAACACTCCCACAACCCCAAACACTCCACCAATCAACCCAACACTTTAAATAGCCCCAAATCACCAAAACAGTCCCTACAAGCCTTCCTTACACTTTCCTACGAATTTTCTCTTTCTCATCCATCACCACTCACCCAAATTCATCCCAAATCACCTCCTTAATCTTCATATATCCTTTTAGACGTGGGGAAGCACTTGGAGAAGCATTGGACACCACAATAACTTCAGAAAAGGATTTTTCTACTCTTGTTGCATTCATTATGTTTCCTCATTTTTGTTTAAGTTTCTTTCCCATTATGAGTAGCTAAATCCATAACTAGGGCTTCGATGTAACCTAACATGAGTATTATGGGTTCATAAAGTTCAAGTCTCAAGTTTGATTCAAGATTCATGCTCTTATTCATTACACCTACCTACTTATATGCTAATCTGAATGCCTAGCTACCATTAAGATTTGTGTATCTTGGTTGAAACTGAAGTAGACACCTTGCTTTTGTTTCAATTGAACTATGAATAAGATGAGTATGTATGGACATTCGCCAATAAGGATTAGATGCATGCTTGGTTGTTTAAAACATTCTTCTATGCTTAATGGATTTCTAATGCTTGATTTAAGTTCGACAATAAAGACTTAATTAGGGAATTGGAAATACAAGGTTAGGATCAAACACCATGGCTTAATCATACTTTAGCTAGAATCAATCTTTGAATCTGAATTAGATCTGTAACTTGAATCCTTATAACCTAGAATTGGATTGTTATGGTGAATCGAATGCCCTAGTCTCCAAATCTGTTTTCCAACCTCAAAAACCACTCTTTGATACACTTGTTTACTTTGGTTTTGTTTGCAATTTCGTTTTGCTTCATTTGTTTTCACAAAAATCAATCACTCTTGTTTTCAATTCTGTTTTAGACTTAACTTTCTGTTTTCTCGAATTAGGTAATCTAAGCACATAACTAATTTGAACTTCTCAGTCCTCGTGGGTACGACCTTGTACTTGTCTTGCTATACTACTAATTGGCCTGTACAATTGCGAGTTAACAAAGAACTACGTGTGGCTTGATTCCTCAATAAGGGTACGTAGGCAACCTAGGTTAACCTAAGTGCAGCCGCAAAATAAACTGTTTGAGTTTTGCTTTGAATTCTTTGAGGACAAAAGTCTGTTTGAATTTCTATTCTGATATTTGATATGGATGTATGAGATAATAAAAGAATTTCAAATCAAGTACGTTATAGTAAATGGTTGCATTTGAGGCCGAGGCCTACTTGTAAATTGTGTGCAATAGCATTGTGTGTGCTGTTGGTTGGAATGTTTTAATTGTGATGATGCAGGTGAAAATAAAAATTGGGTAAATGTCCATTTTTCAGGGGAGACTTTGCCGAAATTTTGGTAGAAGTCTTGACCATTTTTATTAATTGTGCGGAGAAGAGGGTTAATTTAGTAAGTAGGCCCGGCATTGTTTAGATACCGGACGGATAACAGGGTTCGACACGGATTCCAAGGAAGAATTCGGGTCAGGTCTTGTCAATTTTAGTCTTTTCGTTAAATTTTTTGTTAAAATCATTTTAAACTATTTAAATATTAATTAAAAAAACATGACTATTTGAATACAATTTAAAATAGATAAATAAGTGTTAACTTAATAAATAAATAAATAAAATTTAACAAAAAAACCTTAAACTAAAAATAAAAAAATGAAAGACACCACCTCCAATCCCAATCGTCACCACCATTGTTTTCTCTTCTCTTTCTCCCCAAAAACAACCCACCACCCCAACTCCAATCCACCCCACTCCTCTCTCTCTCTCTCTCTCTCTCTCTCTCTCTCTCTCTCTCACACACACACACACAAGAACAACCCCTACTCCCTCATCCCTAGCCATTTACCCCATCCCGACCACCGCTTACCCATATTTTCCAACCCATCTTCACCCAATCTCTGCCCATCCGGTCGTCATTCTCCTCTCTTCATCTCTCCCCCATTTTCCATGCCCCACCTTCCTACATCTCCGTTGTTGGGTCCTTCCCTCCCCGATAACCCTCATCCCTTTTTTTCAAGTTTTTTTCCTTTCTCTAATGTTATGATTTACTTTAATGAATTTTTAATATTTTTAGATTAATTCAGTTTTTTTCATTAATTTCAGGAAGGTTTGTAGGTTTCCAAAAGACGAAAAAAAGTTTATCATGTGTATTTAACAACAAATTTAACGAAATGAGCAACATTGGCTAACGGTCCTAAACACAATGACCGAATTGGCCAAATTGAAAACACATGATTTAAATTGACCAATATGTTAAAACATAAGGACCATTTTTACATTTAAGCCTTTCTTTTTATAATGATTTTTCCAATTTTAAAATACCCTTAAAAATGGATGGAAAATGGGATGGTGTTAAAGTCAAATGACAAACTATGGATTTAAAAAAATTAAGGTGACATTTCTCTTAAATTTTTCTTTAAGGTGACAAATTGAAACTAAAGTATAAGTTCAGTTGACACTTCTACAAAACTCCCTTATTAATCTCTTGAGATTTTTCATTTCAACTAAAGAAAATTCAATTATATGACAACCAATACAATTGCAACGAAATTTAAAGCTTTTGAAGCATAGCAGTCGACATTAAATAAAAAGTCGCTCACACATTTGATGTCACTTTCTCCACGTTTAGTTTCAGATTTACTTTCGTTTTCATCAATTGTTTAAATTTAAAGCAATAGAACCATATAGAGTGCTTAAAATAGGTTGGCTCATGCACATTAGTACCAATATATTGTATACCACGACATGAGATAAAGTTTAGAGAATACATTGTATAATTGAATATGAATCACCATAGCTAGCCTCTCGCATGTGCGGAGGCACATGTGAAGAGGCTAGCATATATAACGTAGTAAATTGCAAAAATAGAGACGGGGATGCAAGTCATGCGTGAGCTCCCGCACATGCGAAGAACCTATCAACGAGCAATAAAAAGAAAGCTTGCCCAAACCCCAGGAGATGCTACTTCCATCTAATCCCTAAATACTGATTGTCCGGCTACCCAACAAGTAACCTTGTCCCCCACTCCTCTTCTGGTTATGTCATTACCAATTGTGGGTAACCCCTCGACCAAACTTGGCTTAGAGAAAATAGATTGTCCCAATACTGGCCCAGTTGCTACCAAGTCAAGTAGGCTATAAGTAGAATATCCCGCCCAGACGTGACCATCTTAAATGGTTCGAGCAACGATTGCGAAGGCAGGTTTGTTGAGCATTTATCACGAGTTGTGTTGTAAGGTGCTCCATCAACAACTCTCTCTCTCTCTCTCTCTCTCTCTCTCTCTCTCTCTCTCTCACACACACACACACACACACACACAATCATCATCTATATTATTTTTGTTTATGGTATGATATCATGGCCGTCATTGGTTATCATACAGTTTTGTGCTTCAACGTGTGCGAGAGACCTTTTATTAATCATGCGGGTTACGTTGATGCACAAAGTCTTTTTTGTTCTTTTTGTAATTGTATTTTGCTAGATGCGTGTTTTAAAAGTTATATATATATATATATATATATTTGCATTGGCGACAAAAGAGTGTAATTTTATTTTATGCAATTGTGTATTTTTTTAATGCCCGTTTTATGATTCTCTCATATCATTTTAGTTCTTCCGCTATCTAATGCCACTTTGGAAGATTTTACCCAAGTCTCTCTACAGTATTTGTCATTTGTAATATTTTTTTTCCATTGATCTAATAATTTTTTTAACTTTTTATAAATAAATAAAGGCTTAATATCACAAAACGTTCCTAAGGTTTACGAAACTATCAGATTGCATCCTTAATAACTTTTTTGTGTCATTCGTGGTCCTCAAGATTAGTATGTCTGCTCACAAATGGTCTCTACCGTTAGGTTCCATAAAAAACTCCATTAGTTTGCTGATGTGGCATATATATATATATATCACAAAACATCCTTGAGGTTCACGCACCTATCACAAATGGCCCCTGAAATTTTTTTATTTTTTATCATTTAAAAATCATAAAATTTTGGTTTTTTTTAAAATTATTTAAAAATATATATTGTATTTTAAATACACGTGACACTATATTATTGGAGATGTGGGCTCCACATATATGTCACATCAACAAACTAATGGAAAAAAAGAATTTAACATTCATAAAATTTAAAAATAAAAAACCAAGGGTTTAGGGTTCATAAATGGTCCTCAAGGTTAAAATCCTTCTATAAATGTGGAGCCCACATCTCCAATAATATAGTGTCACGTGTATTTAAAATTTTAAAAAGAAAACCAAAATTTAATGAATTTTAAATGAAAAAATAAATAAAAATGGCAAGGACTATTTGTGATAGATGCGCATAAATCTCAGGGATATTTTGTGATATATATATGCTACGTCAGCAAATTAACTGAGTTTTTTACGGAACCTAATGGCATGGACTATTTGTGAGCACACATACTAATCTTGAGGACCACGAATGACACCAAAAAAAAAAAGAATGCAATCTGATAGTTTCGTAAACTTTATGGTTGTTTTGTGATATTTAGCCATAAATAAAATGATGGGATCAAAAATAAAAAATGGGCCGGACCATTGGACGAAAAAGGTGTTGTCAGGACAAATGAATTTATCAATACTCACAATTCTCAAACATTAAATTGTATTTTTCCTAAATAGGGAAACAGGGAAGAAATCCGAAAAAGAAAAAGAAAAAAAAGAAACAGGGAAGATATGTCAATGCTGACATTAATGACGACCTTATCACATGTTACTCCTTTCGGTGAAGGGCGTGGGTATGCATTTGTTGAAATTCACCAACTGGGTCTCTCTCTTCGTTCTGGGTTTTGCTTTCTTGTTCTTCTATTACACCTACTGTGGGAGTGATTTTCGTCCCGCAAGAATATTCGTCTGAAGATACCGTCTTCCTCTCCGCTTCTCTTTCTCCCTGCAAAACAATATGGAATAAGAGGACCACACACGGGGGTGTTGGCCAAAGGCCCTCCGATGCCTAACAAAAGGGTACGGAGCTATCACGGGGAGAGAACCGGGTGGCCGGAGCCTTGTGTGAGAGAGAGATGGCGGCAAGGCTAGGGTTTGAGTGGAAATTTATGCAGAGTTTCGGAGTAAGAGAGACTTACCTCTAGCCTTGCTGTAGCCACGAATATATAGAGCTCTTGGGAGCTAGGGTTTCAGGATGAATAATTCCCCACATGGAAGGGAATTATTCTTCCCCCAAATTGGCAAGATCTAATCAATTAGGGATTTGATTTGGTAATCCCCAATTAAATAGATTAATTCCCCAATTAGTCAAATAAATCCCTAAATCAAATAATCCCCAAATGGAAGGAAATTATTTGACTTAGGGAATTAATGTGGGAATAAATTGGTTTCCACAAATGCCCCCCAGCTTCTACGTGGCACTTGGCGGCATGGAGGAGGTGTGAATTAAATGTTGGGCTGTCCAGCTGTAATTGGGCTTGTAACTCTTTGTAGGTCAAGGAACCTCAATTGCTATAAGTGCAGGGCTTCTCTTCGCTCCTTTTCAAATTGCAAACTTGCTTCCTCTACTTTTTTGTTTGTGAGAAAGATTTTGGAGGACTGTACTGCTTGTCAAGGAGAGGAGTTGCCGTGCACACCAATGTAGATCATGATCTGTTGATCTGCTTCAATTTGAATTCTTTGATGTGTGGCTGACTGACTTCAATCTTCTGCTTGCAGATGATGATATTAGCAAGAAGCTCGACCTCGGCTCGGACATAGCCAAGGTTCATCAAGCTCTAAACATCCCTATCGGGTTACGTGAATGTCACCGGGTTCTTTGAGCGAACATTGGAAGGAGGTTGGTGGTCCGCCCCTGTTAAAGATGTTGGAAGATGGAGGTTGTAAGGCTCGGACCTAGATGATCTGCTAGCTGTGCAGGTGGTTGCAGTTGGGCAGAGCGGAGGAACAGGTGTTGCAGAGCAGGCAGTTAGGGCTGATGGGCAGGTAGCTGAACAAAATGAAGGTACTAGTGTCGAGCAGGCAGTTAGGGATGTCGAGTAGGTGATTGGAGCTGTTAAGCTGGTACCTACACAAGATGGAGGCATTGACGACGAGCAGGTAGCTAGGGCTGCTGAGGAGGTCATCGACCCAAGGTCACCTGTTGGATAATTGGTCTCGGTTGACCATCTTCTTTGTTGCGAACTCCTTGAGTATTTATGAATAGTGGCCTGCTTGGCATGCGTCTCCCGAAGGACGCTTCCTTGTGGTGGTCTGCTTGACCTGCGTTTCCCGAAGGACACTTCCTTTGTGGTCGGCTTCACATGCGTCTCCCGAATGCCGCTTCCTTGTTGTGGTCGGCTTGACATGTATCTCCAAGAACGCTTCCTTGTGGTGGTTGGCTTGACTGCTTCTCCCGAATGACGCTTCCTTTGTGGTGGTCGGCTTGACTGCGTCTCCCAAAGGACGCTTCCTTGTGGTGGTCGGCTTGACCTGTGTCTCCCGAAAGACGCTTCGTTTGTAGTGGACTGCTTGTCCTACATCTTCCGGAGGACGTTTCATTTGTGGTCCGCTTGACCTGCGTCTCCCAAAGGACGCTTCGTTTGTAGTTCGCTTGACCTGCGTATCCCGAAAGACGCTTCTTTTGTAGTGGATCGCATGTCATACGTCTCCGGAGGACGTTTCATTTGTGGTCCGCTTGACTGCGTCTCCCGAAGGACTCTTCGTTTGTAGTGGATCGCTTGTCCTACGTCTCCTGAGGACATTTCATTTGTGGTCGGCTTGACTGCGTCTCCCGAAGGACGCTTCCTTTTAGTGGACTGCTTGTCCTACGTCTCCCAGAGGACGTTTCATTTGTAGTCGGCTTGACTGCGTCTCCCGAAGGACGCTTTCTTTTAGTGGATCGCTTGTCCTACGTCTCCGGAGGACATTTCATTTGTGGTCCGCTAACCTCGCGTCTCCGAATGACGCTCGTTTGTGGTCGGCTTAACTGCGTCTCCCAAAGGACGCTTCCTTTGTGGTGGTCGGCTTGACTGCGTCTTCCGAATGACGCTTCCTAGTGGTCGGCTTGACTGCGTCTCACGAGGACGCCCGTGTTGAAAGCTGAGGATGTGATTTGATCATCGCATCCTATGATGGTCACCTTCTCTGTCTTGAATCTCTGGATGTAATCTTGAAGAGTTTCGTCAGGCTTCTTGTGCAAGTTGAACAAGTGGTCTGCCTGTTTTCTGATCGTCTGGTAGGAAGTATACTCCTTAGTGAAAATAAGGGCGAACTCTCAGAAGCTGCTGATCGACCCAGTCGGGAGGGTGTAAAATCAATCTCGAGCAGCTCCATGCAAGGTCATTGCAAACACCTTGCACATCAGGGCATCGTTGCCTTGTACAGGATCATTGCACTTTTGAAGTGCCTCAGGTGACCATCAGGATCGGAGTCTCATTTGAATGGTGTGATGGATGGTGTTGTGAACTGCTTCGGAGGTGTAGCCTGCTCCACCTCATCGGTAAAGGGCGATGAGTTGACTCGATCAAATTCCCTGAGCAGGGCTTCCTCCGTGCTTCCTTTAAGTTGGAGACTTAGAGTCGGTTATCCACTAGTCTCTCGATATCTTCTGCCTGCAGGGCTGCGGCTTGCGTTGACATCCTCTGCGTGTCGAGCGAGGTTGGCTAACTTCCTCCTTAGCTTCCAAGAGTCGCTCTCTTTGAGTGCTCTGCACCCAGGACATGCTGGTGGATTGAGCTTATGAGGATTTCTCGTCGATCGTCGCGTTCGTCGCGCGGATGTTCTCCACCTAGAACTTTTTGCGGGCCCAATCTAGGGTGAATACTTCTTTGGGCCCCAAGTGGGTGTGAACATCGATCTGCGAGCCTAGCATCTCGTGCAAGCTAGTCTTTGGACCTAACCTCGAGCAGATAATTGATCAGCTTCAAGTATGGCTTGCAGATGTCTGGGTCTGGTTCGGGAGCTGAACAACTTGGTTCTGGATTAAGTGCTGAACAACACGCTCTCGTTCTCCCCCTGGTGGTCTGCTTGTCACTACCTGACCTGCTCGGGATCTCTCGAACTGTGGGCCGATCTGCTGGTTCATTCTTCTCTCTGCGCCCTGAGATCCGAGGCCAAGGTCTCGTGCCAAGTTGATCTGCCTGAGAAGCTAACCAACCAGGTCGTTCTAGTTGTCAAGCCTCTGCGTGAGTTGATCGACTCTAAGGCTGAGGTCTACTCGACTACGTGGATCAGGAGGAGAGAATTGTGTTGGGCCCAAATGCATACAGGCTAGGGTTTCACTGACGGCGTACGCCAAGTGTGACAGCAAAGGAGGGAACGTCCGGATTTGCTCCAAAACAACGCTGTCGCTTGGTCCTTTCGGCGGCAAGGTGGATGAGGCCACGAGGCCTTGGTTTAGTGAGGCCACAATGGGTGCATAAATTTTAGCCGCATGTGTGGCCGTTCCAGCGGCCGTTCTAGGGCTTCTAGAGGCGATTGCAAGGCATGGGCAGCCACTGGGGGCTGTTGCGATGTGCGGGCAGCCACCAGAGGTGGTTGTGACTCACTGGTAGCCGTAGGGAGGGGCTGCAAAACAGGTACAGCTGCTGCCCCTTGTGGTGGAAGCGATGTTTGACCAGTTCCGGAGTGTGTCGTCGTGGCGGTTTTGCTTCTAGGGTGCTTGCTTCCAACCATGGTTGTTTGGAAGGCTTCGGTTGATTGAATGGAGTGTTAAAATGGATTTGGAGCACGCTTTGAGTATTATTTTACGCTCTCAATGAAAGCACCAAATTGTGGGAGTGATTTTCGTCCCGCAAGAATATTCGTTTGAAGATATCGTCTTCCTCTCCGCTTCTCTTTCTCCCTGTAAAACAATATGGAATAAGAGGACCACACCCAGGGGGTGTTGGCCAAAGGCCCTCCGATGCCTAACAAAAGGGTACGGAGCTCTCACGGGAAGAGAACCGGGTGGCCGGAGCCTTGTGTGTGTGTGTGAGAGAGAGAGAGAGAGAGAGAGAGAGAGAGAGAGAGAGAGAGAGAGAGAGAGAGAGAGATGGCAGCAAGGCTATGGTTTGAGTGGAAATTTATGCATAGTTTCGGAGTAAGAGAGACTTACCTCTAGCCTTGCTGTAGCCACGAATATATAGAGCTCTCGGGAGCTAGGGTTTCAAGAGGAATAATTCCCCACATGGAAGGGAATTATTCTTCCCCCAAATTGGCAAGATCTAATCAATTAGGGATTTGATTTGGTAATTCCCAATTAAATTGATTAATTCCCCAATTAGTCAAATAAATCCCTAAATCAAATAATCCCCAAATGGAAGGAAATTATTTGACTTAGGGAATTAATGTGGGAATAAATTGGTTTCCCCACCTACCAATTCTCTTCTTCTCAAATTATGGCTAAAGAAAGTTCCAAATCAATATACGATTTCACAGTCAAGGTACTGGCTTCGCTTCATTTTTTTTCTTCATCTTATATTAGCTTTCTGATATATTATGCTTGGTTGATGAGAAAAGAAAGATTTGAGATTTTTGCAGTATTAAGTTTTATTGGTTTCAAAGTAACACAGAAGGGAAACCAGTTAGTTGGACCGTTGATCCATGAGTGGCGTTAAGCTTGGCTGGCTGAGTGGAAAGTATTAGGTTTTTATAGTGATTTGATATTTAGCGTTTAGTTGCAGGCTTGCAGCTTACCTATGTGGGTCTTCTCTGGTTTTGAATAGTTCCCTACATTTGTTTGCTTTTGATTTTACGTCTGTTCACTCTGTATATTTAACAATAGCGTATATATTTTTCTTTGATCACTGATAGATGATGTGAGATACTTTTCCAATCTCCACTAATTGTTTCTGATATTTATTTTTTAAGACTTAAAATTAAAAAGATTTAAGTTTCTTGTTGAAAAACGAAAAAGTCATTGGCCGGATCAGGTTACTTGGTAGGGTACGTCTTTGAGTGATGCCAGTCACCTTTTCTACTGGGTAGCCAATGTCTGAAGTTGCATGCACGAGGTTTAAAGCTGAATTCCCAATCTTTGATAAGGTAATACTTATTATTGAAGAAAATAAAGAAATGAAAATTTTATCAGCAATCCATACACAAAATTCTAATTAAAATTTCTTTTCTTCTTGCTGCTGTTTAGTTGTGCTAGATTTTTCTGTGCACAAGACTCTGCGCTGTTCAAAATTCTAACGTCTAATAAACATTCAGAGAACTGCTTCTACCTTAAATAATTCTTTGACTGATTTGACTTTGCTAATAATTAAGCAATTACTACACATAGATATTAATTGATCCATGCACAAGTTATTAAATTTATAAGTGCTTATTTTAGATTGAGGTGAATGGGAAGAATGAGGCGCCCCTTTACAAATTCCTGAAAGTACAGAAAGGTGGGCTCTTTGGAAATGGCATCAAATGGAACTTCACCAAGTTTTTGGTTAACAAAGAAGGAAAGGTTGTGGAGAGATATGCTCCTGTGACATCACCTCTTAAAATTGAGGTCAGATTGCTGTTGTGGTTATTTGTTTGTTTGTATTTGGTGAACCAATTCAGTTCTGCTGATGACAACTGCTGATTTATCTTTCTTTGCTTTGTGCAAAAGACATCCAGAGTCTATTGGAATGTTCTTGAGTATCAAGGTCTGATATGTTTCTTTACGAAAGGATATGCATTATAGTCTGTTGCACTGGTGTAATGAGTTTTAATTTCGTCGAAAAAAACCTTTGGTTTTTGGTAAAGGACATTTGAATCCCAAATCCCAGGGCCCTCTGCATGTCATCACCTCCTTTGCTATGTTGGCATTTATTTTATGATAGAATGTTGGTATCTTTGCTTTCACCTTTGGCAAGTATTGCATCATTATTACAGATCATAACTTGCACAAGAACGTCTAATGTGTGAATATGTATCCAACTCGACTCTGATAAGTGGTCCTCAGTTGGAAGGATTTCTGAAAACCCAAATTCAGTTTGGATTTCCAATTTTATTTTGTTCTTCTGGAGGTAGATTAGGTTTGAGAAACTTGCATCATCTGACTCTTATCATTTTCACTGTGATATTTTGCAGGACAACAGAAAGTGTATGCTTTGGCTTTGCAGAAAATAATACGTGTGTGGTAGATGGAGTAAATTGATCAAAGCATGATGGATGCGTAAAAGTATGATTATGACTCCAAACAATTATATGCCTTGCTTATTAAAATTAAAAGACTATTTGATTGCCCGAGCACAGTATACACAGATGCTTCATGTATGGAACCATATATATAAAAGAATTATAACAAGAAATCGGTTAGAACTCACAACTCTTCAGTTAATGGAGGAGAATACTTCTTGTTAATAGGTCATCAACATGTTCTATCTATTTCATCTATCTTCTCTAGCAATTCCTGAGCCATTTTCGATTTTCCATACCTTCGGAATGCATTCTCAAAAGCATCCCTCACGTAAACTGGTGGGTAAAACCCCTTTTTAATCATTGATTCCAGTTTCTCATACGCAGCTTCTAACTGGCCATCTTTACACATCTTCTGAAACGTCAGGGTTTCCAACTTCCTTTCCAATTTAACACAAATCCATCTGCCCATTTTCCCTCAAAAATTTGTCCACTAACCTATAAGTGTGAAAATGTGGTGAGCAACCCAACCCAAGCATTACTATCAATAAGCCATAAGCAGTTTCCCAATTTCTAGCTTCGCAATAAGCATGGATCAACGCAGAATAGGTCATACCATCTGGAAGACATCTATTCTTGTTCATTATCTTAAAGACCCTTTCAGCATCATCGACATTCCCTAATTTGCATAGCATGGTGATCATAGAATTATAAACAACCAACTTTGGTTTCATGCCCTGGGAGAGCATCCTCCCAAACAAATTGCTAGCATCATCAACGTAACAGTGTTTACACAAAGCCTTCATCACAGTGCAGTAGCCCTCTTCGATACAACTCAACTTCTTACCCTCAACGGCCTTCAAGACCTTGACAGCCTCTTCCGCTTTTCCCAGTTGACAAAGCCCCGATATAAGCCGACAAATGCACTAGGTAATAAACCCAATTTATAAACTTCCCAAAACACTCCAACTGCAGGCTGTATGGCATCACTGTTTCCACCCACTTTTGGAACTAAAATTGTAAAGGTTCTATAAGGATCTTTCACTCTTACTTTCTCAACAGCTCCTTTCGCACTAAATAAACACAAATCTCCAATAAGAACATTCACTGCAGACCGAGTAGGAACCAAGCCGCACTTACACATATCACCAAAAACTTCAACGGCAGTCTCAAATCTACCAAATTTACATAAACCAACGAGCATGTTACTATACGAATATGTATCAGGATTCGATTCTCCGAAAAACTGCAAGCGCAAAATCAATTAAATGCCCAGATGACTCCTTCTTACAAAGCACGTAGAGCATATTATTGTACACAAGATTATCAGGTTTACACCCAAATTTTGATGCCATTTCTTCAAACACGCAAAGGGCTTCTTTAATCCTCCCTTGCCTACCCAGAAACCTAATACAAATGGACACAAACCGACACCAAACTCGACCCTTGTGCGAGGGCACAGTCAATAGAAGACACTTCATATCATCAAAGAGCTTCCTCCTACCTAAGAAATCAGCCATGTACTCAACCACACAGTCATCAAACTGAAAACGCATTTGAAATCCAGCCCAAGAAAAGAACTGCAAGGTTTTACTCCTACCCAACTGCTTATAACATCAAAATTTGAAGCACAAATTCTGAACTCAATGCTTTTGATCTCATGGGTATCTTTAGAGAGTAAAGAGCATACTGAATTGACAATAGAAGAACTTACTGTGTCTGGGACTCGTGGGACTGGTGCAGCGCAAGCAATGGGTCTTCTTGTAGTGGGCTTTCTTGGGATTGTGATAATGTGATTCTGGGTTGTGGATTTTGGATTGGATTTAGAAGAAAATGGAGAAAATTGGGAAAAGGGTATGAGAATTTTGAAGAGAATTGAAGAATGGGTGAGAGCTCCATGTTTGGTTCTAATCAGAGAGAGCATTAGAGCAGGTCCACCGCTAGGGGCCCAGGCGGGCAGGATGCAGCCTGAGCCCAGGCGAGTGGCTCCAGCGCAGCAGCCCGAGCCCAGGCAAGGAGCGGGTCCCACCAGCCCGGGCGAGCTCACGGGCAAATCTCGCCCTAGCCCAAGCTCGAAGTCGATTTGCACGCGCCAACGGTAAAAAAATTTGAACTCAGCGCATCGCGTCATGAGCCAACGGCTCTTTGCCACGTGGTGCACTTCTGAGCCTCCAATCTTCTTTTTTTGTACAATCTGACGGCTGGGCAATTTTTAGGGTATAAAAAATTTTAAAAAATATAATAAAATTCTGGAAATTATTTCTATAAATACCTATCATACTCATTCACTTTCCACACCAAATTTACATACAAATTCATCTCATTTCAATATTTTTTACTTTCCACACCAAATATTTTTCTCCTTAGGAATTTTTAAAAAATACTGAAATTTTCTGAAATTTTTTTCTATAAATACCTACCAATATTATTCACTTTCCACAACAAATCTCCATACAAAATCTTCTCCTTCAAATATTTTTCACTTTTCACCCAAAATATTTTTCACTTTCCACACAAAATATTTTTCTCCTTCACAAATTTCCATTTGTGTCAAATAAATACATGGCCTCTTCCAGTGAAGCCGGAGGCACGTGGACAACCGTTGAAGATATTTTGTTGTGTGAGTGTTGGGTCAAAGTTGTTCATTGCCCAGTTACAGGCAATGAGATGAAATTCTCTCATATGTGGAGAAAAATTCATGGAGAATTTTGTGAAAGATCAAGTTCAACTCGGACGGAAATGGCTTTGGCTAGTAGGTGGAAAATTTTGAATACAGAGTTAGGGAAATTGAGAGATGCGTAGGCAAAAGCAAGGGAAATGATTCGAAGCGATGAAAATCTTGGCGACGAGGTAACAAATTTCTAATTTCCGTTTTATTCAATTTAATGTCTTTTTTTTTCCTTGAATTTACAATTTTATTTCTTTAATAGATTCTTCAAGCACAAATGTGGTTTTGTGCATTTGGTAATAAAAAATTCAAAAATCACCAATGTTGGGACATTGTGAAGAATTGTTTAAAATTCAATACACGTGGTTCGTTCAGTTCTGTGAAGAAAACCATTACACATGGCTCCTCAAGCGAACAATGCCCGCAATTGGTTCTCGTGGTGCGTTCCGTGGAGAAATAATGACACGATTACATCCTCCGCCACGTGGTGATCCGGTGGAACCGCCTCCGCCAATGATTGAGCCGTCTTCGTACTCAATTGTGTCGGACTATGAGGACCTAGAGTATTTAAATTTTATGATGAGTGAGTAGGTATTTCAATTGTATGGATGAGTGAGATGTGAATTTTTTAATAAATATGGACACGTGGCAACCGAAAATCTTATTCGAAATTTTTATATTTTATCCAAAAATGTTATCTGGAATTTTATAATGAATAGTGACATGTGACAACCAAAAATCTTATCCGAAAATCGTATCCAAATTAATTGTTTAAGTAAAAAAAATAGGAAAATAAATTAAAGTGAATAGTAATTGTCTTACCTTGCCCTACCTTGCCTTTTTTGGGTGGAGCTACAAATGCAAAGGCTGCCAATATTCACGTGAATAGTGGCAGCCCTTATCCCCCTTTGCCCTTGCCCTTGCCCTTTAGGGTGGAAGTGCTCTTAAGAGCAACTCCACCCCTTTTCCCTTTGCCATGGCAAGGGAGGAGGGGGAGGGAGCTAGGGTAGCTACTATTCACATGAATAGTAGCTGCCCTTGCAAAAAGTAATGTGTTTTTCCACCCATTGCCATGGCAAAGGGCAACTATTATTCACTTTTATTTTTATTTTATTTTTTTACATGGAATTAATTTTAGTTGTATTTATGAAATTAATAATAATAAAATTGATAGGTATGTATTAAAAAATATTTCTGAATTTTTTGGATTTTTAAAATATTTTTTTACGTCGCTGACGTCAGCAAAAATATCGCTGATGTCAGCTTGCCTTGGCAGCAGGCCAGGCAAGAGTTGCTTGAGGGCCAGCCCAGTCTACTGGGCTCCACCTCCTGCTCGAGCAACTTTTTGTTGCTGGAAACTCAATTTGGGCGCAGGCCCGTGGGACCCCCAGCCTGCCCCCAACCTGTGCCGCTGGAGTTGATCTAAGAGCACTCTTCCAGCAAGGAGGCTAGGGGGGGTTTGGGCCAAAATCCGTTTCCAACAACAAAAAATTGCCCGGACAAAGTGTGGGACCCAGCAACCTGGGCTGGCCCAAGGGCAGGGCAAGCCCTAGGTCCAAAACTCGGGGGCTGACGTCAGTAACAATTTTTTTTTTTTTTTAAATCGAAAAAAATCTAAAAATATACAAAAAAATTCAGAATTTTTTTAAATAAATACTTAGTCATATTTTTCACTTCCCACACCAAAAATCTTATTCGAAAATATTGTCCAAATTAATTGTTTAGGTAAACAAATTTGTGAAAAAAAAATGAATAGTGTTTGCCCTTTGCCATGGCAACTGCTGGAAGCACACATAACTTTTTGCAAGGGCAGCCACTATTCACATGAATAGTAGCTGCCCTAGCTCCTCCCTTGCCATGGCAAGGGTTTCACTACTGGAAGCTATGTTGCATGGACACGGGTACGGGGACACGGAAACGTGACACGGCGACACGTCGATACGGAAAATCTCAAAAAACTAGAACACGGACATGGCAATTAAAATAATAATAAATTATAATAATATATACTTATATATATATTTCAAAAAAAAAAATATTGCATATTAAATAACATAAAAACATTACTTTTGTTGGGTAATGCACCTGACAAAACATAAAAAACACATCATATTGACAACTCTCTCTCTCTCTCTCTCTCTCTCTCTCTCTCTCTCCCCCTCTCTTTCTTTCAAGAATCTGATTCAAAGTAGGCGTTGTCTTCTTCCCCAAGTGCACAACGCCTTCTTTGCAATACATAAAATTTTTCCATTTTTTTCAAGTTGTGTCTTGACTATGAGTTGACCAGTGTCTTGACTGTGGACACGGTGTTGACCGTTGGACACGAGTGTCCGAGGTTGTCTGAGGAGTGTCTGAGTGTCCAAGTGTCCGACACGCCGACACGGCGGTTCGACGAAGTGTACGTGCAACATAGGCTGGAAGTGCTCTAAGGTGAGGTGTGAGAAGGTCCAAACGGGAAAGGATAGCAAAAGCTAGTGCGGGTCGGGTTTTGCCATTTTTATTACTGACACTTTCTTGCACCCGCAACAAAGAAACCCGACCCGAATTAAAACACCCAAACTAAAACCTAGAAGAACCAGAAGAAGCAAACACAAAGAAAGCCCTCCTCTTCAACAGAGCCTCTTCGATCTCTCTCTAGACTCTTCAACAGCCCATCACACAAACCATGGGAACTCCAGAAACCTCTCGAGAACCATGCCCCGACCGCATCCTCGACGACATCGGCGGCGCCTTCGGCATGGGTGCTGTCGGCGGCTCCGCCTTCCACTTCCTCAAGGGCGTCTACAACTCCCCCTCTGGCACTCGGCTCATCGGCGGCTCGCAAGCCGTGCGCATGAACGCGCCGCGAGTTGGCGGTAGCTTCGCCGTCTGGGGTGGCCTCTTCTCCGCCTTCGACTGCACCATGGTCTATGTCCGCCAGAAGGAGGACCCCTGGAACTCTATCATCGCCGGCGCCGCCACTGGTGGCTTCCTCCAGATGCGACAGGGCCTCGGCGCCTCGGCTCGATCGGCTGCCTTCGGTGGGGTCCTCCTGGCTCTGATCGAAGGAGCTGGGATCATGCTTAATAAGTTCATGAGCCAGCAGCAGCAGATGCCTATTGTGATTGAAGAGCCGGCGAGCGTGGCCGGTTTGCCTGGGCTTCCTCCTATGGGCCGTGCTCCGGGTCAGCTGGGCTCGGAGCCGGCAACCTCGGTTAGCAGCAGCGGGGCTGAGGCTAGTTCGGGAGGGTGGCTTGGAGGGTGGTTCGGGAAGAGCAAGGAGCCTGAGGCTAAGAGTAGCGGAAGCGAGACGAAGATTTTGGAGAGCTTCGATGCCCCGCCCGTGCCCAGCTTCGAGTACAAGTGATTGATTGATTGATTTGGTAAGGATCAAGGAAGGATTTTGATTAGAAGAAGGCTAATTAGATTGTATTTAGGAAGGGGGTTGGTATTGAACTGAGGGATTTGGGAAAGTTTAGGTTTTTACTGCTAAAATTTGCATTGGACCTATATATTAATGTTGTGCTATTTCAATATATGCTTTTCTAAATAACCAAGAAGTTGTAGCTGTATTATAATGCTTTTGAAATTGATTGTTTGTTATTTTGGGAATTGTTTTATGAATTGCGGATTAAGTTCTGTGTTTGTAGATTTTTTTTCTTTATTCAGTTGTGTTATGAGGCCATGCTTGCCAATGGAAGATTGATTCTACAGAATTAGGAGTGTTTAGACTCTGCATAATTGGTCGAATGCATCTATTTTTGTTGAGAATCTGATAATTTTGTTATGGAGCGCCTTAATAATGTTTCACTTGAATCTGCGCCTGCAAAATAAAGACTATCTGTGAGCATAGTTGAATCAATTTTATGGAGGCAAAGGCAATCAATGCGAGTTGGTATGGGGTTGAATCTTCAGCATTTCTTATATTGTGTCAAATTTGTGGGTTTTACTGATAGAGCAAGTTTAAGAAAAATAAAACCTTTTAGATGTTAATATGTTTGGTTCATAAGTATCAACTCCAGCAAT
Source organism: Prunus padus (assembly GCA_024362665.1). Classification (NCBI taxonomy): domain Eukaryota; kingdom Viridiplantae; phylum Streptophyta; class Magnoliopsida; order Rosales; family Rosaceae; genus Prunus; species Prunus padus. Next base: position 24,947,653 of record JANFAM010000016.1, on the reverse strand, counting down.
GTGAAAGTAGCCCAGCTCAAAGGGATTTATGTTTGATTCATGAACCGTCTTCTCATCGCACGGGTTTAGCTCAAAGGGATTTCCAGGTTTCGTAAAAAAAGGTTGGTTTTAAAGTTCTTTTGGTTTTCTAGGTTGGTTTATTCGTTTGTGATGTCGAAAATTGAGAAGTAAATCAGAAATTGAGTTTGGTTTGTTGTTACAGGGAGGAAGATCAAAGGAAAAAGAACTGGAGTGATCAATTTAGGAACCCCCAGTCTCCTCATCAATATGGTAATTGATGTCTTTGTGTGGCTGGTTTTCTGTTTGCCTGTGGTTATAGACTCCTTCATTTTATTTATTTTATTTTTTATGAACATAGTCTCATCCAATTTTTGTTTCCCTTCTTATCATGTGTTTTTTCTTGGTGCTGGTATAGCTGAAAAATGTTTGTGCTTTAGGTCAAACTCATAAAGAGGGGAGATTTAAATTCGTAAAGAAGGGGTAGTGTTCAAGCCATTTCCCAGGTTATTATTTCAAATCTTTGCTCTTCTAGGTTTTAAAGGTTTAAATTGTTTGTTACGGTTTCTGAATTTGGGTGTTTGATTTCCGAAATTTAATTCTTCTCTCTTTCAAAGTTTGAACACTACCTCCATTATCTGGTTGGAGTTGTTGAGAGAACCAAAACCAGATTTTAGATTCAGTTGGGATTGTTGGGGAATAAGAATGGGAGATTTTTTTTGGCTGGCTCTTTGTCAGTTGGGATTTTTTTGTTCTTTTCTCTTCTTAATGCTGCTTAATTGTTGTTTTGCTTTAGCAAAGTGTTGAGTTTGCTCGCATTAATTTGATCTTATTAAATTAAGCGTCATCCTGGTCTCAATGAGCTTAACCATTTTATTTTCTAGCTAAAGATTGGGACTGTTTTAGGTTTACTTCCTTTAGGACTGTATTTTGACCAAAATGTTAGTTGTTGGCAAATTGTGCTTAATTCGTCTGTTATGAGGTTGTGGTTTCTCTTTCCGACCAAAAAAAAAAGAGGTTGTAGCCCCTTGCGGTGTGGAAATGGACTTTAGAGCTTGGCATTCTCACGTAAAGTTGATTGCTGTTTGTTCTTGAACCAGCTGTAGCAGATTTAGGCTCCTCAGCTGTGAAAAACGAAAGAAAAAGAAAAATGCCTATGTATATTAAAGGTCACTACTTTAACCTAGGAGATGGGTGACTAGAAATATTAATCAGAATCGCAATCAGTTTATCTATTATGCTGAGTCAATGATAATTTGCTTGCTACTTAGTCTAATTCATTATGGAGATTTTGAGAAACAGCTTATTTTCCAGAGATTGGAGACTTCTTGATGTAAAGCCAACCCTGGAGTGATTCCAGACCTATGGGAGGTGACCGTTTGTGCGTGACCAAAGGCTTGCCATTGCCTTTGCTGCTGTTGTGGGACAGAGCCAGCGTATATGTACAGAAGTTGCAGTATACATTATTCTCTCTCCCTTTTCAGTTTTTTTTTTCTTTAATAGAATTTCACAAATCTTTTGGTTCTGGATATTTTGTGTTGAAGAAATTTACAATTTCTATGACCAGTAAAGGGACTGTGTCAATACCGGTTTTCCATCCAATCATCTTGCTGAACCAGTAAAGGGACTGCACTTTGCTATCTTTTGAGGTGGCACTTCATCTTCTTCAGCTTCTTGTGGTCTCTTCGTTGGCCGAGTGGATGGTGCTGGCTTCATTCCAGGCTCCACATAAACAAGAGGAGGCGCAAAATCAACCTTGCAGTCGGTATCAACTATACTGATTGCAGAGGAGGGCTTTGTTTTAATTATGTTGATGTAATACTGTTATAAGGAATCATGATAGTGTCACCGGAGGTTAAACAAGAGTAGCTCCTCAACGCCGTCTCCAAAACGGCTTTAGGGTTTGAGATGATAAAAAAGTCCTTGGTGTGACGTTGCAGCTTGACATATGTTCCCTTCACAAGGCTTTTGTTTTTTACATGAACAAGGTCACCCTCTTATCATTCTTTTTGGTCAGAGTTTATTGGAAGAGAAATGGATCAGATTCTGGTTGGGAGCTCACCTCATTTCAGAGGTTGAATTTCAGTGTCAAAAATTCTCAGGATTGACAGAAAGTAATATGATTGGAAGTGGCAGATCAGGAAAAGTTTATCGTGTTCCTGTCAATCGTACAGGCGTGTAGCCGTGAAAAAGATTTGGAAAGATAAGAACTTAGAAGAGAAGCTTGAAAAAGGATTTCTTGCAGAAGTCAAGATATTGAGTTTCATTTGACATGCCAACATAGTGAAGCTGATGTGCTGTATATCCAAGGACAATTCAAACTTCTTGTCTATCAGTGCTCGGTGTGCTTGACTGGCCTAAGAGGTTGCACATTACTGTGGGGGCAGCTTGGGGCCTCTGCTATATGCATCACTACTAACGTGAAATCGAGTAACATTTTGTTGGACTCTGATTTTAATGCAAAAATAGCAGATTTTGGTCTAGCCAAGATGTTGGTCAAGCAAGTAGAACTTGCTACAATGTCAGCCGTTGCTGGCTCCTTTGGCTCTATTGCTCCAGGTAAACATTACACCCCACAAATGTTGAAGTTAGTTCCTAAAGAAATGTGTGTTAGTTTTCCTGTGTGTCTGTTAGCAATCTCAGTAAAGTGGTTTTTCTAACTGGAATGCGGAATTTGCTTCTACAACATGAGTAAATGAAAAGATTGATGTATACAGTTTTGGGGTCGTCCTTCTGGAGTTGACCACCGCTAGGGAAGCTAATGACGGTGACAAACACACTTCTCTTGCTGAATGGGCGTGGCGCTTCACTCAAGAAGACAACCCCCTTGCCGATGCTTTGGGCCAGAACATCAAAGAACCTTGTTACTTGGATGAAATTTGCTCCGTTGTCAAACTTGGCATCTACTGCACCGAGAAACTTCCTTCTGCTAGGCCTTCAATGAAGGAGGTGCTGCAAATCTTGCAACATGGCCATCCAGCCGTTCTCCGTTGAAAAGACCACGTATGTCGCCGATCTAAATGTGGAGACAAGGTCCTTTTTGTATTGTCATGACTTTCAAAAAAATGATTATGTGCTGTGAGAATCGAAACAGCAAATATAGCAGTTGAGCATTTGTTGAATTATGTTTTTAGTAAAACAAAGAAGTGTTTGATAAGTTGAATGTAAAACTGTTGTATTTGCATAGAATGACTATAATCGACTACATAGGTGGAAGGTTGAAGATGGAACTTAGATATGACATGGATCATACATGTTAAGGAATGGAAAAAATTAATATACTAATATGTTGGCTGGAGTTTGTGACTTTGAGTATGATTCGTTGTCTTACCTTTCTTACGTTTGGCAATGGATGTATGTCCGAACTGAATAGGCATGGACTAAACTATAGAAAAGGCCTTAATCTAATTATGTTCAAGACGAAAGATTATGATTAATAGATCTATTAATTAAGATGGATGGAGTTACATATCCTTGCAATTAAGATTGACGGGAAAGCTTAGCTACGGGGTCCGTCGAAGAAAATCAATTATGTATGAAAATTACAAAAGGAAAAATCAGAGAACAAGGACCAGAAAATATGGCAATTGCAATTGCTTTAATTGATAGTAATGAATTCAGAACAAGGAAATTACAAAGGAAACAGATTCTCCCTCATTGGGTGTTACTTGTTATCCAAGCTTTTAATCATAGCAGTTCGCATGTTTTAGACGAAGGATCGATAGGCCCTCACTTCACCCTTTCGGGGTATACTTCTTCCCTGTGAATGCTTGCAACTTTGGCTCTTCTGCCTTGTGAGGGGGCTCTTGCCTGCTGCTGTTGTTTGGGGCAACTTTTGGGGTTGCAGTTGTGGGCCGGTTCACATTTGAACCGAACACAAGCTTTCCAGAATGTTGAAGTGAAGCAGAAGCTGATGACTTAGAACCCTTTTTGTTGGTTCCATTTTCACTCTCCAGTTGGCGCTGCTTGAGTTCAGGAGGAGAGGAAACTACAGGTGCAACGGATTGTTCTGAAATTTGCTCGGATATTAAGTTTTTGTTTTGATGGATGCAATTCTGTAGTTGTATTATAGTGGATGGTTTATCTTTTGTCCAATTAGTATATGACATAATGTAGTTGGGTATGTCTCAACTGCAGTGATATCTTTTTGCTTAATGTTAATTTTTCCCTTATTGTTGCTTGTGTGACTTGCATAAGGTGTGAATGGATGACACAAGAAGAAAGATTTAACTATAGACAGATATGAAGAAGCAGAGACATTTTACTTGAATACAGTTGATCACGAATAGTCGGGCAAGTAGTGTTGATGGGGAATTAGCTTTTAAGAAAGTGTAGTAAATCTAGTTACATACTTGGCTGCAAGTTTTTTTTTTTCCATCTCCCATATTTTCTTTTTTTATGTTAAGTATCTCATGCAACTTTTAATTTCATTGAAGCAGACAGTTTTCATATTAAATTGAGCTTCTGAAATTCATAATGTGTGTCTACAGTTTTTCTTGGATGAGTGTGGTTGAGTTTACTGGCTCTATCATTTGAAGGAAAAAAGAAGAGATTGTGTTCTATATGGTCACTTGTACTGTATGTCTAATTTCTTTTGTTTAAGGCATCATCATCTATCTGTTAGCATGGTTTGGTTTGTCAAAGGAGTTAGTGACTTATTTCTTTCAGAATCACAACAGTAGGCAGTAGTGCAGATACAATGAATTTTATGAGAAAAGAGTGATTTAGCTATTTATTTTCACTGTAGGAAGTCAAAATTTGATTGGGTGGAGAGGGTATGATGTTGCTGTTGTTACTTATATCGGTGATTGTTCGTACTATTGCAGTTAGTTATCAGAGTTGTTATTCATACCTCCATATTTGATTACCATTGCAGTGAATTGTTTTGGTGTCCCCACTGGTGAATGTTACTTATTGCTGTGGTGAACCTATTAGAATTTTTGTTTGCTACTACAAGGATGTTTTCACCCAATTAGGCCTTTCAAAGCAGGTGAGATGCCAGAAAGACCGCTTTTGTGCTGCGATGTTGGGTTCCCATAGATTGTGGATATTATCCATGTACTCACCTTGCCACTGCGATGTTGAGAGACATAGAGGTACTATGAACTTGGTTTGTTATAGCTAATCTACTCCCCAGTTTGACAAATGATGTATTGTGTTCTGTCCCTGCTGTATGTTCTTCATTTACAGAGAGATTGTGGAATATTAGTTTCATAGTATTTTGTCAGTTTTATTTATTTATTGTTTCATTGTCTTCTTCTGGGTAGAGTTCACCTTGAGGACTACACAAGTGACTACACTGCTCAGGTTCTGTTGGGGTACTGCATGGTTTATATATTTATGCAGACTTTTATGATCCCTGGTACTGTATTCATGTCCTTGATTGCCGGTTCCCTTCTTGGGGTTTTCAAAGGTGTAGCTTTGGTGGTTTTCAATGCCACTGCTGGTGCATCTTCTTGTTATTCCTTGTAAAAGTTGATAGGGAGGCCCATTGTCTTCTCTCTTTGGCCTGACAAGCTGCAGTTTTTCCAAAACCAGGAAAATTCAAATGTCTCCATATCTCTCATTGATGCTAACTTCAAAAATAGGAGTGAGTCATTTATCTTTTCTTCCAGGTGGCTAAAAGAAGAGAGGGACTTTTGAACTACATGTTGTTTCTACGATTGACTCCCATCTTGCCAAACACGTTTATTAATCTTGCTTCACCAATAGTGGATGTATCATATTTTCTTCCTGGCAACCATAATTGGTATGAGGGAAAATTTTTGGTTATGCCTATGTATCTCTGACTCTGTTTTTCCCTCAGGCTGGATTAGCTCTTGGAGAATTGCGATCCCTTGGGGATCTCTCACTACTACAAAATCGCAATAGACGACGGTAATTTACCGTCGTAAATTTACTTTCTCAACCGTCGAGGAATCGACCGACATCTTTTACGCATAAAACCACGACGGTAAAATACCGTCGTCTATATTATATAAGCGACGACACTTTTACTAAAAACCGACGCCTATTAATTTAAAGACGACGTTTTTATAAAAAATGACGTGTATTATAATTAAAGACGACGGTTTGTAAGAACTGCTGCCTATTATGAAATAACAATCGTCTATTATATGTAAATACGACGGTTGTTATGAAATAACAGTCGTCTATTATTGTGAAATATGTCGCCTATTATGAAATAACAGTCGCTTATTATATGTAAATACGACGGTTGTTATGAAAAAATGTCGTCTATTATATGTAAAGAAGACGGTTTTGTGATAGAATAGTCGCCTATTGATGTAAAGACGATGGTTTTTTTGAAAGAACTGAGGTTTATTATATCCAAAGATGTTTTATTTTTACATTTTACCTTTTTTCCTTGCTTCCAATTGTTCTCTACAACGATTTTAGCTAAAAAAACAACCATAATGCTTTGTGAACAATAAATTCAGCTCCAAATAATCCATCTTCCTATGAATCTAGAAGAATAATTTGTTTCATAAAACTTGAATATTCAATAATAATTACAAAATATCAATCTTCATTCCTATATATCTATACAAAATATCATATCCATAATATTAAACTATATATCTCTACAACGATCCGAATTTCATCAATTTGTTCTTGTGTGTATGAGTTACCGTTGCCTTCTTGCACTGCAAAACAGGATTAAAAAAGGAAGCAAGTTTTAGTTAGAGATACATTTAACAGATTAAAAAAGAAACAAGAAAAAAGCCGGAAGTGGGAGCATAACTTATTTGGATTTCCTCCGACTTGGAGCAAATAAACTTCAAATAATTTGAGAAACTCGAAACCGGAATGAAAGATTAGAATATGAGCAGCCGGAATGAAATGTACTGACTTGGAGCAACCTGATGGAGAAAGAAAACTTAAGGTCGAATATGAGTTGAAGAAAGATAGCGAAATGTTATATATATAGGGTTTAGGGAAAATTGAAAAATTACATTTCGCGGTCAAATTTTTCAAAAGACCGCGTTTTAAAGACGACGTAAAGTAAAATAAAACGACGTATAAATTAAAATATACACGACGGTTTTTAAATAATACGGACGTTATAAACATATACTACGCCAGTTATTTACAAAACCGACGTCTTAAATAAAAAAACTTCGGAGAAATAGAAATTTGTGCTAACAAGAAACTAAATATACAATCTTACTTGAGAACTCAGTTCTTGTTTTACACCCAACCGAAGTTCTTAGATGGGTTGGGTGTATAACAAAATCGAGTTCGCAAGAAAGACATTCTTGCATGAGAGGTGAGAATTGAGATATACAGAACGTTTGGAATAAAAACAGCAATTTAAACGAATTATTTAGAATTGGAAAACTAAAAGTGACTTTATTAAGACTTGGAAACCGAAAAGGGTCTTTATTTCGACTTGGAAACCTAAAAGCCGCCGTTCAGCTTCCCAATTTGGCAGATAAAGCGTGCCGATTCATTTCAAAGTTTCGAATTGAAACCTACAACGACGGTATTTATGTTTACCGTCAGCCGTTGTACCGACGTTTATTCGGACTTTTGTTGTCGCGCTTGTTTTAAACAACAACGACGGTATAATTAATATAAACGACGTGAAAATGATTTACAACGGCGATATAATTAATAGAACTCGTCAGATATTCGAACAACCACGCCGTTATATTATATTATAACGCCGTAGTAATGATTTACCACCACCTTTTATTTATAAGAACTGTCGTAGTCTAACATCTAATACGGCGTAAAATAATAAAAACAGACGTGGTTAATTACCTTACATGTCGGTAATTATAAAATTACGGTCGTATTAAATAGCACTTGATACATATGTTAATAACAATCGTCTATTATATTTAAAAACGTCAGTTTTTATTAAAACATGTCGTGGTATTATATATAAAGACGACAATTTTTATGAAAGAAATGTCGCCTATTATATGTAAAGAAGGCGATTTTGTGATAGAATTGTCGTCTATTAATGTAAAGACGACGGTTATTTGAAAGAACTGTCGCTTATATATCCAAAGATTTAGTAATTTTACATTTTTATATTTTTTTCTTGCTTCCAATGGTTCTCTCAACGATTTTTTTCTTGCTAAAAACAACCATATATAATGCTTTGTGAACAATAAATATACTCAAGAATAATTTGTTTCATAAAACTTGAAGATCAATAATAATTACATACAAAATATTTACCAATCTTCATTCCTATATATCCATACAAAATATTTACCAATCTTCATTCCTATACATACAAAATAATTTGTTTCATTAAACTATAATTCGATCCGAATTTCTTCAATTTGTTCTTGTGTGGGTATGAGCTAGCGTTGCCTTCTTGCAATCGCAAAACCAAGATTAAAAAAAGAAGAAGTTAGATTTCCTCTAACTTGGATATAAACGACGGAAAGTAAAATTAAACCGTGTATAAATTAAAATATACACGACGGTTTTTAAATAATAGGGCGTTATAAACCTATACTACGCTTAGTTACAAAACCGACGCCTTAAATACAAAAACAACAGAGAAATAGAAATTTGTGTTAAACAAGAAACAAAAATTTTAATCTTTCTGGGAACTCATTGTTGTTTTGAACCAAACCAAGTTCTTAGATTGGTTTGGTCCAAAAACACAATCGAGTTCCAAAGAGAGACATCTTGCATGACTCGAAACCATTCAGAGATGTGAGAATTCAGACTGAACGTTTGGAATAAAAACTACAATTTAAAGGAAATATTTAGAATTGGAAAACTAAAAGTGACTTAATTAAGACTTGGAAACCGAAAAGGGCCTTTATTTCGACTTAGAAACCTAAAAGCCGCTGCTTCAGTCTCCAATTGGCAGATAAAGCGAGACGTTTCAGTTCCGAAAGTTTCGAATTTGAAACCTACAACGACGGTATTTATGATTTCCACGTCGTTATACTAACGTTTATTTCGACTTTTGTTGTCGCGCTTGTTTTAAATAACAACGACAGTATAATTAATATAAACGACGTTAAAATTATTTACAACGACGATATAATTTATAGAACCGCCAGATTATCTAAAACCACGCCGTTATATTATATTATGATGACGTGTAATCGCTTACCACCACCTTTTATTTATAAGTACCGCCGTAATCCAATGTATAATACGGCGTAAAATAATAAAAAACAGACGTGGTTAATTACCTTTACATGTCGGTAATTATAAAATTACGGTCCGTATTAAATAGTACTTGATACGCCTCTAATAATACAATTACCGTCGTGTTCATTGGATGTTCAAAACGGCGGTATTATATGTAAAACGTCGTCTATAATTACTACGTCGGTATATTTACACATACCGTCGTTGTTTATTTGTTGTCTTTTTCTGATCGAAATGGCATGTTTAATAAGACGACGCTTTTAAAGTTTTATGCGTCGTGGTTTTAAAAATGCCCAAATGAATTTCCAATTTTTAGGTGTTTTAGTTTCGATCCACGTCGGTTTTTATATTACCGTCGTCGCTTAAAATTTAACGACGGTATTTATTTTGTCCGTCGTCATTTTACCGACGCCTATTTCGATTTTTGTAGTAGTGTCTATGATTTCAACTCGATAGCCACCTTGTTCTTCATTGGAGTTGTCTCAGTTACTCCCACGTTAGTGAGCAAGAGTAAATCATAGCGTCTCACTTGCTGAACTTTGCTTGGTGTACATGAGGCCCTTTGTTCTGCTTGCAGTCATTTGGGTATCACCAAGGATTAAAATATCGGCCGTGCAGATAATATCGGGCCTCCAATTTAAGGATATTTCGGGGATATATCGTTATAGTTTTAGTTATCGGGAAAAAATGAACAAAAATGACAGATATAGGCATTGAAACACATAATTTTGGTGTCAAACTTTCATAGATGTTATGTACATTATTAATGAATGTGTTGAACAAATAAAACTCAAAATTTACCAATAATAAGATATACATATGATGAAATATAAGTGGTATGTAATGCGCGTTAATGAAAAGTTTGAAAATAAATGTTGATTAGAATGAATAAACCATGCATAAATCCATAGTTTGTTTAAACATTGGATTACAATTTAGACAAGTGTCCATCTACATAAATGAAGAGCTTCTATGAGGTTCAAACAATGAGGGACAATCATCTAGATTCATACAATTAAAAGTAAAGGCAAAGACCAAAAACAATTTTTGCAATGGTCTTAGAATAAAGTAGTTTCACATTGGCTTTTTGCAACTACAACCTGGAGTCCCAGTCATAGGTGTGCACGGTAACAACTCATGTTCACCTACAATCAGCATGCTGCAAGTGCATGATGTAATTAGGATGAGTAAACAACCTTATGCTGATTGATGATTGCTGAAATTATTTTCTGTACACATGCAATTAACTCTTTTGTCTTTGCTGAAATCATCAAGTTGAGGCAGCTTGGGAAATTCTTGACCACACAATTTACAATTGTATAGATGAAATTGTTGTGAGTTTTTCAATAAAATTGATCCCGTGCCTATATGACTTTTATTTCCTTAGGAACATAATCTTGGAACACAGGTCAAACTATGAAAAGGATGCATCATTTTGCTTCAATTCCCTTCAAAATTTCTGATTTTTTTTTTGGGTTTTGTTATGGGTATCGGGAAATATCGAGGATATTGGCAAAATATCGGGGATATCGGGGGATATATCGTCGATACGGGGGAAGATATTGCATTACCCCCCAGTATCGGTGTCGACACTTCAAAATATCGACATATCGGCGACATTTCGGTGTTATCGGCCGACTTTTCAATCCTTGGGTATCACCTCTCTGTACATTTGGCATCTGTCCGCGTTTGAAGATTATTGCCTTGGTCGGATCTCCATTGGATAAGATTATATGCTGAAGGCGTGTTCTTGGATGAAATTTATTGACTGTCATGGTTTACGGCATTGGTCGGTGTGGTTGGGTGTAAATGTGAAATGTAACTTCATTTTCAGTGTCAAGAATGTCTCCAATTTCATAGGGTATGTATATTATTGGCAGGAAAAATGTAAGGGGAAATGTCTGACATACCTCCGCATGTCTTACGTCTATTGGATGGTACACTAGCCACATGGTGTACCTGACTCTATAATCTCTACATCAAATTGAAGTTAATAATGAAACAAATTATTAAGAGGGAAGAGAGTTCACCATTATTAAGAGTGAAGTTAACTGTCCACCACAAAGCAATAAAATGGCAATAAAACGACAATAAATAAGTAATAAAATGAAAATAAACAAGCAATAAAAAACAAACTTGAATTTCAAAGGCCCAAATGATTTCCACTTGATAAAATGGCAAGCATGTGTAACATCCCGCCCCCAATAATTAATTTAATTTTCTAATTTTTAAAGCAAATGACAATTTTACTCATAGGATTTCTTAATGGTTTAGTGTTGACTTTTGTTCAGGGCAGGTTTTGAAAAATTTTCTTGGTTCCATTGCATAGTGCTTGAGTTCACGAGTTCATAGACACGTAATGGACCCAAATCGGAGTTGAAACGACGAAGCTTTGATATGCAGAAGTGTAAGGTCATAGCCGTAAAGTTGCAAGACACTTTAAAAATCAAAATTTTCTCCCTCTCCCTCATTCTCTCTCCTCCCTCCCGACCCTCTCTCCCTCGCGTCTTCTTCTTCCTCGACACGGTCACTATGCAAACAAAGGACTGCTTGACTTCTCTGGCACAAATCGTCGTCGTCTAGTCATTCCAGCGACGCCACCACCCACAAAATCTTCATCTAGGTCCCCTCTACCTAACCCACCCTCAATCAAACTCACAAAACTCCAAGAACAGCCGGATTTTGGACTGAAATGCGACCTCAAAACCCTCCCTCGACGCCGGCAGTTTCTAGGAATTTTCCGACGACTCCGGCCACCAAATCCGACAAGTAAGGTATGGGTTTTCATCTTTTTTGTATGCTCTATCCATTTATGTATTTATTTTGGGTTGATTTTGAGGATTGAAGAATTAATCTGGATACCCAATTTGGCCGGCGACTTTGGCCTTGTTTCAGGCCACTCCGGCCACTTTTTGGCCGGGGTCCAAGAACTAAAAACACTCCTCTAATTGTGCTTGACCTGTTGGCATAGGATTTGACCAGTGGTTTGGAGATTTTTCGGTCCTCGGAAATCTCTTAAGCCACCCACCGTCGGCGGCGGCGCGTCAGCCGAATGTCGATGATGTGTTTTTTATCTAGAATTATTCCATCGTCGTCCCAAGCACGATGGTATGTTCGGATTAGCTAAATTCGACCGTTTGTGTATTATACCAAAACTACCTATTAGGCGTTTCCGGGTTCAATATGTTCAGACAGTCAGATCTTGACGAAACTCTTGGGACATGTTAAATAGATTGTGTTGAACCTATAGAAACTTTCGGATTGATAATTAGAGGTCGTGGGCTCCACTGGCCCAGCTAATCAAATTCAGCGATCGGGGTCAAACTGACCATTGGATTGTGACGAAACTTCTAGGATGGGTTTAACTTATGGTTATGGACTAATAGGAATTGTCAGATAATAAATTTGAGGTCGTGGGCCCTACGAGCCCAGTTGACATGGATAGTGGGCAGGGTCGGCTTCGTTGAGGTTGAAAAGTAAATTGTAATGGTGAATGGACTTTTGTTCTAAAAATAGTTTTCATGCTATATTAAATTTATTAAATATTCATGGAGGATTTAATTGTTAGTTTTATTTCCAAGTAGGACATATTTATATTGTATTATCATTCAGTTATGGCTTGGAATGAATTTAAGTGTTTATGAATGGTAGAAAAGACGTGGAAAAGTACGTGAGTCAGGTTTGGCTTCAGTAAGGATTTAATTAAATGTTTGATTATATGTTTATATTTAAATATATGCTCGATGACTTGTAATTGCTAAATTACGAATACTAGTTTTTTGAATAGTATATTATACATATTTGGATTTGGTTTGAGAATAGTTGTTGAAAGTTATGTGTGGTGTAATTCAAATTAATGAATTTTGGGATTGATCTCGTTTTCAAAAGGGATTTTGTTTATTAATTTAGGAACTGATTTTTGGAAAGTTGAGAAACGATTTGGAAAATGGTTTTCAAACCCACCACAAGTATAGCCCTCCCCAGTTGCCTTCAGAACAGTTTACTCACTTATGACAACGCCCCACGAGTCTCAAGGACACCTGAACCGTGTGGTGCGAGGATTTGCATTCTCAGGTTGATTATATCTTCCTGAGTCTTGCAAGGGGAATTGATGGATATGCGTTTCGGGCTGATCACCCGATTCTGCGAGGCTATCCTTTCTCGGGCCGACCATGCGTCCCCCGTGTTCTGCGAGTATGTAATATGTGTGGTATCTGGAATTGACAGATTATGATTGGATTTGACGAAATGTTACTTGGAATTGACGGATTATTTGCGTTCTCAGGCTAAGTATATCTCCCTGAATTCTGCTAGGTGGAATTGACGGACTATGTTTGGGGGTACACCTAGGTGGAGAGTATTTTCAGATTTATAAGACAAAGGATTGAGAGTTTTCTAAGTTTTAAGGATTTTATACGATTCACAACTGTTTTCTTAAGTCATGTGTTCATTGTAACTGTGAAGGATTGAGGCATGTTTTATTGAATCCATTTATATTGATATAAAGATTTCTCGTGGCCAATGTCATTTTAATAATTTTTTAATTTTCCTACTTATCTGTAATGAGTTATTATATATATATGTATATGTATATACACATATGTGATGGGTGGAAGATTGTCTTGAAATCAATATATTATGCTTATGTGTCAACGAATTGATTAGAGTTTGAAGAGTTTGGTTTTAGGAAATTGTGAAGGAATATTCAATTCATGTGCTTACATAGTTTGACGATAGAATAGAAAGTAATGGGTGACTTGTAATCCTATATTTGGTTTGTACTTTATGGTTTGCGCTTTGTTTTTTTTTTTTGTATTAAGAATTACATGTGCCTTGATCCCTTAGTAAGGGTACGTAGACAACCTAGAGTTCCTAAGTGCAGTCGCAAGGTTAAGTTCTGGATATTTGCTCAGTTAGGTCATATTGGAATTGATAACTTATCTATGTTGTTTTGAGAGTTGAGACCCAATTCAGATTGTTGAATTATTTATGTTGTATAAGGGGCCTGAAGCCGTTGTAACTTTGGTTAATTGGTGTGTTAATTTTTGATTGTGCATGTTGAATGGTTGGGAGATTTAAATTTTATTTTCTTTGCAGGTGTAAATTTTGGGTTAGAGCCATTTTTCAGGAGAGGCTTTGCCTGTTTTCCGGTAGAAGTCCAATCCTAAAATTGTTTTGGAATTAGGGCAAGAAGGGTATTGTGGTCGTTTGTGCCCGACACCTGCCAGGTGCCGGACATGCACATGGTTCATCACTGATTCCAAAGTGAAATTTGGGTCGGGTCCTGTCACATGTGTCAGTTGTAGTGTTGATATTATAAACAAGAGAGAGAACAAGTAATTAATTATGACAACAGCAAAATCAATACACAAAACAAAGATCCGTGACATAGATACACTGCTGGCATACAAGACTTTTCAAATTTCAGACTTAGCTAAAGTTCAAGTGCAAAACTAGTAAACTAACATACATAAAGTTTGGATCTTGTAGATAAAAAAACACCCATACCAAGAGTACCAAATCTTTTAGATTCCAAAAACAATTATTTTTCTCCAATAGCTATACATAATCAATACATGCCAAGTGAATGTAATAAGTCAAACTCAATTAAGCTTGGTGTATATGAACACTCTACAAATAACGGTAAGACCACCCATGATGTTTGAATAACATTAATCTTCATTATGTACCCTTGAAACTAGTACAACATAGTTCCATCTAGAATAAGTTATATTTCATAATTTATGCCCCTTTACTAATCTTGTTTAGCTAAACAAGCAATAAAAAGGCAATAGACAAGCAATAAAAAGCCAAAAGACATTCAAAAAAAAGCAATAGACAAGCAATAAATAGGCAATATATAAGTAATAAACAGACAATAGATAAGCAATAAAAAGACAATAGACAAGCAATAAAAAGCCAAAAGACATTCAATAAAAAAGCAATAGACAAGCAATAAATAGGCAATATATAAGTAATAAACAGACAATAGATAAGCAATAAAAAGGCAATAGACTACTATAAGAAGCACACTCTAATTTTTAGGGTAAAGCTCGATTCAGCTTAAACGGTATCGTAATATCATAAATTGCAAGCTTGTCTCTTGAATAAAAAACAATAATCCAATGTGGCAAAAAATAAGAATATCAAGTTCAGATGTACATCACACACACCAAATATAAGTGAATGCAAAATTGAAGGTCAACAAATATACCAAATACCATAATACTAACAAATGTAGACAACAACCAATCGCAGACCAAATTAAGCTGCTTTTGTTTCAACCCTTAAAATAAAACATGCATTATTTACAAAATGTTGTTCACTTCATCTTTTCTGTCAAAATATCCTGATAATATTAACAAAAATAAGCAAAAGGAAAATAATTTCCTAAGAAGCCTTTGGCGAGTAACTAATCCAGCTTCAAGTCAAGAACATCTTTTACATCCTCAACTTTTACAGAAGCTTCTCCCTCCCATTCCTTGTCGAGGATATTTTGACGATATATGAGTGTAAAATGTGATTCCATTAAGGATATCATGTCCTTTTTGTAATATGATGTAGATTATGAATGTTTTAACTCTTCAAGGCTCTTCTCTGTTACAGTACTCTCAAGACCTATACCAAGACTTAAATTATTATAGAAATGATGCAGCCAAATCACTCGAACTAATCATAAGAAATAAGGTATTCTGTCCCGGGTCCTCTCATCCTGGCTATTCTCCTCTGTTTCAATGAAGAGCTTCACCTCTTTCTCCTATTTCAAATTAAAGAAGATGAAGCCTCATCAACAGCATGGTTTTACAACTCAATTGTTGTGTAGAAAAGCAACATGATAAGGAGCAACAGATCATGACTTTGTGTTTTTTTTTTCTAAGTTCATGCATTGTGTTCATCTTTCATTATACCAAGCAAAGTAAAACACGCAAAACACACCGTGATTACAAAAAGTCCATTCAATGTTTCTTTCATGGAATATTGCTCGAAGCAGTACCTGCATTACAAACATTGCCAAACTTGTGATATTCCACATGAAATCAGATTCCTATCACTTTAACATTACCCATATGGTAAAATACAAGAAGACTCTTGTGACTTTGTGTTTTTTTTTTCTAAGTTCATGCATTGTGTTCATCTTTCATCATACCAAGCAAAGTAAAACACGAAAAGTTTAGAAATTAATAAGAACCCCATCTCCCATTTAACTTATTTCGTCACCACTCTCATTGCTCGCATTGTCATAGCATTTAAAATGACATGGCTTCTAGTGCTGGTTCATTAAGTGAAAGATTTGCAATTTCCTACATGGTTTCTTCATATATCTTGGTGAAGTATCCTAAATTCAAAGATTCCACAACTGATACCCATTTAGAGTTTCAAATACCCATTGAGGAATATCTATGTAGCGGGAGTATCGGCATCCAATACTCTGTATCAAAAACTTGTGAAGGTTTTTGAGGAATATCATAGGAATGGACCCAATCGCGCTCTATGGCCATTTTCAGCAACTTTTCATACATGCTTTAATGTAACAGTACTTTAAGGGGTAAGATTCATTATGTTCTCCCTGACTAGGTGTATTCTTATAAAATTCTTTTATTCAATAAAATCTCCTCATGCTTGATGTTGTTGACCTCTGTTGCACCAATACGTTGGTTTTTGGGGGTATGCGCATATCCGATACGGCACCGATACGTATCCGATACGCCATGTGGCGTATCGTAGACTTTTTTGACTTGTTGACTTAACGATACGGCTCCGATACTTCATCGATACGGTCACGATACGATCGCAATACGGCAAAGGGTAAAAACGAAACTACTTGGAAAATTTGGGGGTGATTTTGAAGGTTATTGAATATTGGGGGTTAAAATGAAAACTTAAAACTTAAAATTTCAAAGACTGCATATGTCGAGAGGCTAGGTCTTTTGGGTATCATTTAGTCGCCAACCAAAACAGAAGAAGAAGAAGAAGGAACAAGGAAGAAGGAAGAGAAGAACTCACCTGTGCCGTCGCACCCAGCGCTACCACACCCAGCCCCGTCGCACCCAGCTTCATCGCACCATCGCCGTCACACCCAGCTTCATCGCACCATCGCCGTCACCATCTTAGATTCATTTGGTCGGGTTGAGATTTCTTAGGCAGCTCCAAGTTTCCTTCTTCTTTCTTTTAATAAGCTGTTGTTGTTATATGAGTTGGGTATATAATTGAATAAGTTGTTGTGTGGTTGAAATTGTTGTTGATTTGGGTTCTTCTTTCTTTTAATAAGCTGATGTTTTTATATGGGTTGGGTATATTATTTAATAAATTGTTGTGTGGTAGGAATTGTTGTTGATTTGGGTATATAATTTAATTAGTTTGTGAAGTTAGCTACTTACGAATTGTTAATTAGATATGATATATGGGTATATTCTTTAAAATATTTTGGAAATAGTTGCCTACGAATTGTTTTGTATATGTATTAATTGTTTTTGTTTTTGTTTTTTTATATCAAACTTTATTTGATTCACAGGAAATGAATAGTGTGGGTAATAGTTCTAGTGATGGGAATACTAGTAATATTAATGAGGAGAATGATAATACTCCTTTATGGAAATATGCCAAGAAGCTTGATAAAGATGGTAAAACCGGTGGCAATACTTCATTCCAATGCTACTATTGCCAAAAAACTTTCAAAGGATCATACTTTAGAGTGAAGAGTCACTTGTTAAAAATCAAAGGCAATGGAATTGCTTGTTGAACTAAAGTTACAAATTCTCATTTGATGGAGATGGATAAAGTAGTGGAAGAAGCGGAATTGAGGGTGAAAATGGCACAACTTAGAGATGTACCCTTACCCACCTTCAACACTTCAAGTCAAGGAGGTTCAAGTAGTGGTTTGGGTGTGAGTTCAAATTGGTATGGCACCACAAGTGGTGACCCAAAGAAGAGGAAGACTAATCCTATTGAGAAAGCATTTAACAATAATCTTAGAGAACAATTAGATGGTGAGATTGCAAGAATGTTTTACACGGGCGGCTTGTCATTTCAATTTTCAAGGAACCCCCATTATGTGAATGCCTTTATGATCGCTTGTAGTAAAACACTTATGGGTTACCACCCCCCGGTTACAATATGTTGAGAACTACACTTCTCCAAAAAGAGAAGAATAACATTGAGGAGTGTTTGCAACCAATGAAAAGGGCGTGGCAAAGTGAAGGGGTAAGTGTTTGTAGTGAGGGGTGGTCGGATGCACAAAGAAGACCTCTCATTAATGTCATGGCCGTTTGTGAAAGTGGGCCTATGTTCTTTAAGGCAATAAATTGTGAAGGTGAGTATAAGGATAAATTTTTCATGGCGAACTTACTTATTGAATCAATCCGGGAAATAGGTCCTCAAAATGACATCCAAGTGGTCACCAACAATACTCCGGTTTGTAAGGCGACCGGACATATTGTTGAGGCAAAGTTTAAGCACATCTTTTGGACACCATGTGTGGTTCATACCCTCAATCTTGCTTTGAAGAACATATGCTCACCTGTGCCAAGACATCCGGAAGTGTATGAGCAATGTAGTTGAATTTCAACAATCTCAAGTGATGCATGGTTTATTAAGAATTTTATTATCAACCATAATATGAGGTTGTCAATGTATAATGATCATTGTAAGTTGAAGTTGCTCTCCGTTGCCGAGACACATTTTGCTTCTACAATTGTGATGCTTAAAAGATTTAAGCAAGTGAAACAAGGCTTAGAGAAAATGGTTATTAGTTAGCAATGAGACATTTATAAAGAGGATGATGTGGTAAAAGCAAGAACGGTGAAGGAAAAAATATTGGATGAGTGCTTTTGGGAGGACATTGATTACATACTTAACTTTACTTCTCCAATATATGAGATGCTTAGGTTGAGTGACACGGATATGCCTTGTCTTCACTTGATTTATGAGTGGTGGGATAGTATGATAGAAAAAGTGAAGACAATTATATATCGGAAGGAGCGCAAACAACTCAATCAAGAGTCAATGTTCTTCAATGTGGTGCATGAAATTTTGGTGGACGATGGACCAAGAGTAGCACACCACTCCATTGCTTGGCACACTCTCTAAATCCTAAGTAAGTCTTTACTTCAGTAAATTTCTCCTTGTGTTTATCATTATAATTTTATAATTCTTATCATATACTTCTAAGTATTATTGCAAGGAATGGCTTGATATGGCTCCTGGTCGTTGTCCTCCACATAAAGACATTGAGATTACAACGGAGAAGAATAAATGTATTGAGAGATTCTTTTCTAATGAGGTGGAGAGAATAACAGTTATTGAGGAGTATGCCTCTTTTTCGGCATGTATTGAAGATTTTTCGGTATGGACTCTATGAAAGATAGAGGTTTCATGGCTCCGGTAAAATGGTGGGTTATCCATGGAGCTTCCACACCAAAACTTCAAACCATAGCATTGAAGCTACTTGGACATCCTTCTTCCTTCTCATGTTGTGAAAGAAATTGGAGCACTTACAACTTCATTCACTCTATTAAGAGGAACAAGATAACACCGGAAAGAGCGGAAGATTTAGTATTTGTGCATAGCAATCTTCGTCTCCTTTCAAGGAAAAGGCCTGAATATAAAGAAGGGGAAACTCATATGTGGGATGTTGGAGGAGATGCATTTGATTCCATGAATTTGGAAAATGCCGGAGTGCTTGAGATTGCAAACCTCTCTCTTGATGAACCGGACTTAGAAGCCATCATATTTACCCATGATGAATGAAGTTAGAGCGTTGAGAAATGATTTCTAATGTTTTAATATGTGCTTTGTTTATGGATACTTGTAGTTTGTGTGTTTTGTTTAATTTGTGCTCTGTTTATGGAGTTTGAATGAAGTTATGTGTTCTGTTAATGTTTTGAACTTATTATGGATGAAATATCAATTTTCAATTTTTTCAATCTATTTTATTTTTTAAAATATATATTATTTTAATTGCCGTATCGGTGCCGTACCCGTATCCTATTTTTTGGAGATTTGCCGTATCGGCGTATCATATCATATTGCCTTACCCGTATCCGTATCGGTGCAACATAGCTGCTGACCAATAATATATATGTTTTTCTCTACACCACAGCCAACCACCCTTGTCATTACAGTCGCAACATATAGAAACTAATTCTATAGCCCTAAATATTTTTACCCAAATCCATGATGCAAACAACCAATTTTTTTTATTTTTTTTCTCTTTAAACTAATTTTTTCCTCTCTTAAGCGTATGAACTCTACAACAAAGTATTAGGTATGATTCAAAGAAACTAATGGTTTATGTCTTGATCAATACAACCAATCATTGGGAAAATAAGACGAGGTTGGCAAAAAATAAAAAAGGGGCTGAGGTCAAAGACATATTATATTAAGGAAAATGCTAGGGAGACTAACTTTAAATACCAACTTATGTACCATATTTCTAATAGAGTGTGTGATCCATTGTATTGGTGGGCTCCACCTCTATTAGAGAGATGGTACACAAGTTGGTATCTAAAGTTGATCTCCTAACATGACCCTTATATTAATGATTAGGGAGAAATCAGCTAGACAAAGAATAAGTGACCGCCTAGGAGCACATAGTTAAGGTGTATTCTCATTCTGTAAAAAAAAAACTCTATATGAAATAAACTACAACATAATGTATGATTTTGTTTGGGCAAAAGGCACCACTCTTCACAATGCTTATAATATACCAATTTATTATTCTTAATTTTGTGTGTATATCCTTAAATTGGAAATCCTTGTCATTTGACAAAAAGAAGTAAAGGGAATGTCTTAAACATGGATAAACAAAAGAAGGGAAACACCTTACCTAAAATACAATGGTTTGTTGTTTCATTGTGAGACATAAAACTAGCCATATTGAACACAAGGTAAGAAGCACCAGCAAATTACTGGCTGAAACGCTAATATGCCTCCAGAGGAGGTTGTCAATATCATTGCATGTAAAGAGGAGAGGATCCAGAAAAAGAAGGTTCAAAACATATCCAAGTTGTTGAGACTTTTTAAATAGTTACGTGACAGCTCAATGTTCTCTCCTTCCCCTAGTCAATATTATTCACATCCTCAGTGACATGACAGGACCATCTTGATTTTCTTTTCTATTATAAGGGAGACCTAAGGACAAGGTGGGACTCAAACTCTGGCCTTGAGCTACAATCCCCCACCAACAGATTCTTATTTCATTGCCATTCTTTGACAAAGAGAAACCCAGAAAAAGTAAACTTAAAGGCATGTTCATTCATAAGAACTTGCTTGAACACAACTTTGATGTGAACTCGACAAACGCTTCCTCCAACACAAATACTCATTCACCTACCACCAATAAAACCATCTAGTTTGTAAGATTTTCATAATGAAACCATCTGGTCCAACACCCTTATTTCCATTATTTGCTACCAAAAACTTTTCCTCTTCATAAGCCTGTTGAGACACTCTCTATCCCCATTAGATGGAGATTGGAGAACAAGGATTGGGCATGTATAGAGCATTATGCAAAAGCCTGCTATGCGGTGACTAACTTCGTCCAACCCATATTCAACAAAACTGCTAATACTCAGTTGATAAGGTGACTAGTTTCTCTTTTGGAAATAGCTTGCCAATGTTATATTATGTATCTATCCTCCTCCTTAAGTTTCTATGCCCTTGAATACTCTCTAACTTACTTCTTGCAAAGAAGCTAAACAATGCTTGCAAAAAAACTTTCGTATCCCATATCTTGAAAGTGAACAATCGTTCTTAATCACTCACTTAACACCATATTTCTAATCATTCGCATAATAGATAGTAAACAAGTGGCAAAGCATGTATCAAACCTCTGACTATACAAACCATTCAAGAGTAATCAGCTCAACATCTCAAAATCCTTAGTTCTACTTTCTAGGCAACCAAACAAGAATAAACCAATCAAGCAATCAATCAAAGGGAAAAATAATGGTGAAATACCCGTGTCTGGTGGCAGAAAGCAGCTTCAACGGTGGTTCAGAACGGTTCCGGTCTCGATTAACCCGTCCAATCCAATTTATTATATTATATATATTTATAGAGTAATGCTATTTAGACACACAAAATTGACTACCTTAGCTGACCACCTTATGTGGCAGCTAATGTGTCATGCCATATCAATTAATGAATGTTGCCATGTGCATTCTATTTTTTATTTATTATCTTTTTAATAATCCTTAAAAACAAAAAAATCAAAACTGAAAAAAAAAATTAAAAAAACTCTAGCGTCCATAGTGGCCTCAGGTCTGTTCTCAACTTTTCCTCGCATCTCCACAACACTCTCTTCCTCCATTGTTGCTGCACTGTGATAGGAGTATCGCTAGAACGTGGCTGAGATTTGGAGTCCCCTCAATTACCCTATTCTCTACTCTGCTTCTCTCATTGCCTCCCTTCCTCCACCGAATTAATCCATCCCCATCCTCTACTGTTGTTGGTGAGAGTTAGAGTTTTCTCAATAAGAATGAAATTTGCATCCCTCGGCAATTGGGTTAGTTGAAGAATGGAGAGGTTCACTTGTCTATTCTTCTCCAAAAGCATGTCTGACAAAGAGGTTGAAGATTGAGGTACATACCCAATTTTTAGTCTAATTTTGTTGTAAAAATTGTTGTACATGTTCTTAGTTTTTGTTTCTTGAATCTGCAATTTGTTATAAAAATTGATTAGTGTAATTAGTTGGGTCTAGCTAGCATGTAGTTCGTGGGTACTGGGTGGCTATAATGTCAACTGAATGTGATAATATTTGAATTAATTAGATCTCCAACCTAGTTTGTTCGATGGTTTCTATCTGCTTAGCTTTTGTAATTTGCATTCTTTGTTGTGTGGGTGTCTCCATCGTCTTTCTTTGTTGTGTATCTTTTGTAATTTGTATTCCGTCTGGTTTGTAATCTATGTGAGGCTTTGCAATTATTGGTTTGTTGTGTTTTCACTTAAAACAGAGTATTTTAGAAAGAACTTGCCTTCTAATGAAAACTAGTGATTGAAGCGAAATATTAACTGGGTTATACGTTCTGTTCTTGGCTAGCACACATTTCTAAGTTCTAAGGAATTCTAAACGGTTGAAACATTCAGTTCACATTTAGTGACTATATGAATAATTCAATATATGATACACCTTGAATAAATTTTCTTTTGAAATAACTAAACTAAAACATTAACTGGCATTTTTGTGATACTGACTGTAACCTCCAATATGATCCTAATTTGAGACGGGATTTGGTTCTTGGCTTGCAGGTTTTTATGTCAATCTTTGCTCTTTGCTTACCAGAAATTGTTATGCACAATTACCTCCCAGTGGATGATGGGTTCCTTCATCATTGATCAAGAAGCAGTATATTTACATTATTTAATCTGAACGTTGAATAGCTTGGTCTACAATGACAAGGAAATTGAGTGATTTTGCAAGTCCAAATTCTGCAACGCCAAGTTTTGTTTTATTTTCTTTCCCTACAATTGCAGATAGGTTACTCTATCTTGATTGTAAATGCTTATTGATGAATAAGTGTATATACTCATATATTTTTGTAAGGAAATTCATTGAATTATATGTTTTGGTTCTTTGGATCGATATTGGCGTTTCTTTGAATGTGGTTCTTTCTGACTGGATGATAACCATCCTACTCTTAGGCAACAATGCAGGGAGGCCCAAGTAACTCTTAACAGAAATGCTGGAAGTAATCAGACAACATTGATACTAGAAGAACAACTATAGAAATTAATAATGGTATTTCCAATCCACAAATGGACATAATTAACAGTACCATGTAGATTAAATTGCTACGACAGCGATATATATGAATGAAAAGGAAAAAGAAAAAGAAAACTGATTTTGTGGTTGAGTACAAGATCAACTACATTACTTCTGGACACTAAAATCAGACTTAAGCACTTCCTTGTTTCATGTGTTCGTGAGGTTGTAGGTAAACAATAGGGTGTCGTGTGCTTTCTATCATATACTCTCCATTCAAGTGATGTGGACGATCTCCTTGAGCAAACCCTAGTACTTTGTGGGCTCCTTGATCGAGAACATGATAAAGTCACATATTTCAACTCCCCACAATCTCCTTTATTCGATGATCTCTTCTTCATTGGGAAACCTACTCGATTTGCATATTTTTTTTATAATAATCAAGCACCTCATCAGCTGTGTTAAAAATCATATTTACCTTAGGTTCTTGTGTTGTTTCTTCTGGGCTCATTGTATTCTCCAGTCTAGTCTCACGAATCTCAACCTCATCATTTTCTTCACTCATCTCCACATTTGAATGGCTTCTTGAAGATTCTTTCATCCTAAATAATTCCAAATATTTATATAAACTTCATGTAATACATATGCAGTATAATACCAATTAATTTAAAATTGCATATATGTATGTGTATAAATTGTATATTGTATAGACAATAACAAGGTTGGCTGCTTAAATAAGCAATCCCTCATGCAACACGGTTTTCTACATCCTGCTTATTTAGTGTTGTATGGCTGAGACAAAGTCACTGACGTTGGAAAGATTAACAAACCCATTGTTGAGACAAAGCGACTAACCTTGGAAGGACTACCAAGACAATATATATATGGGTAAAATCTAGGATCCACTTAGATTAGGAAGTGTTGTGGAGACGGGATACTCCTATCACAGTCACGTTCTAGCGATACTTCTATCACAGTGCAGCAACAATGGAGGAAGAGAGTGTTGTGGAGACGTGAGGAAGAGTTGAGAACAGACGTGAGGCCACTTATCAGGGACGCTAGGGTTTTTTAATTTGTTTTTTCAATTTTTATTTTTATTTTTTATTTTTTAAAAGGATTATTAAAATGAGAATAAGTCAAAAATAGAATACACATAGCAACATTTATTAATTGACATGACATGACACATCACCGCCACATAAGAAGGTCAATGGAGATGTCTAATGAACATCAAATTTAAATTTGATGGATGATGTGACATCTTACACAACTTTATACTCCAACCCGATATGTCAAATTAAATTATTATTATTATTTTATTGCATTTTAGTGTTGATTTATTTTTAATTAAAAAGAAAAGAAAAGAAAAGAAAAATAAAATATTCATTTGACATCTTGCGTTTGGGATGTCAAAAATAACATATCAACCTCCAGCCTTCATTCCACATCGGTTTGACACATCGGTTGGAGTGAAGTGAGATGTTATTTCTAATCGTTAAACGCCTACGCGACTTTTGCGTCGGTTGGAGATCTTTCTAAGGTGTCGATGTTGTGTGTCTAAATAAGATTACTCATATTTATATTCTTTATCTTATATATAATATTTAACATGTGGCCTTTTTTATTGGTTGTGTAGGAGGTTACAGTAGGCGCGCACACACCGGATCATCACCTACACTATACGATCGACTTAGGTTTTTTTATCCAATTTCCTCTTCCCGTTTCTCCTTACTTCAGCCATCGCCCCGCCTGGATTTTCTCAGCCAAACCTCTCTCTCCGAAAGAATTAACCTCATTAAGCCTCAGCTAGGGTTTTCGTCTCTCCTTCTCTCTCTGTTCTGTCTCTGCTGCAAAAGAAAAACCTGTTGCAGCTGCACAGAGCTTGAATAATGACGACTATTTTGCCAACCTCGGAGGAAGATCCCGCTCTCTCCGTTGTCCGATTCACCTCAGAGCTCTCCTGGGCCGACGCTGGCCCTGAGGTACGCTTCTCCCCTCTCCTCCTCCGCTCCATGTTCTCTCAGTAATTATCTCAATGTGCCTGCTCGAGTTCTCTTCGGTCACACATTAATCTCTTATATCTCCAATTCGGTGGTCGAGTGGTTTTTGCTTAGCGTCTTAGATCGAGTAGTTAAACTAAATTTTAGGGTTACTAGTATATAAATCTGTGATTAGATACTGGATGTTTTTTTATAATTAAAATTTGTATTTCCATCCATGGTGCTAGGAAATGTGGTACTGAGTAAATCAAGGGGATAACAATGAGGCTTCTCTGGTTAGATATGTTATGTCATTTGTTTAAGCGTAAAGCAGCTTATGTAATATGTATATCAATAGTGTGCATTTGTTTATATCACTTGTATGCACGGAAGTTGGTAAATTTGTTGGGTAAATTTATCTTTGCCATGATTATCTGCTAGGTTGCTGAGCCACAAGTCAGTAGATTATGCACAGAAGCCCAAGAATGCATGGTGATGGCCAGGTGGTTCGATTTGGTGTCACTTATGCTAACTTCAGCTGATGTCATATTGTCAAAGGTCTCTGAAAAAGGTATAATCCTTATTGTGAATCTTTATGTACCCTTTTTTAGAATTAAATGTATAAAAGGGCTTAGAATTGCATGACTGTGTATTCTCACAAATTTACCATTTACTAGTTGATGGTGCAGAGTTTTTTTTCCTGCAATCCTTGTTGTCCAACTATTATATCAATTTTTAATGCAAGTTCTTTAGCAAATTACTTCAAAATGGTGCATATGTTTTCGGTCAGTTAGTTAGATGCACATTATTGTGGGAATTGCTAATGTTCTTTAAAATGTTTCATAATCATTGTCGGACATTTCGGACCTTAATGAATAACCTCATTCAACACACAATGATAATGAATTGCTAGCTTAACGGTATCACTTTGTTTTCTTATTGTCTACGTTCATCAAACTTTTGTTCACATACACAATAATTCCTGTTGTTTTCCTCTTCAGATCTTGAGTGCATAATCACTGTTATCTGCAATGTTGTTACAAAGTCTGAAAGTCCAGATGAAGCTCTCGAGATGGCAAAACTTATAGCCGCAAAGATTACTCAGCAACCAAGTGACAAGCCTGCATTGCGCTTAAAGATGTAAGATACCATTGTGATTGTGACTCCATCTTGCATGCTTTTGAATGTACTTCCGACACTTGTTGTTTTCTTTACAGCTTGTTCAATCTGTACAACCTACTGGAGAATCCATACAGCCGGTTCTTTGTCTACTTGAGTGCTCTAAATTTGGCAATCAAAGGAAAGGTTACTGAACATGTCATCCCTTCATTCAAAAAGATAGAAAGTTTCTTGAAAGAGTGGAATATTGGGGTCTCGGACCAGAGGCAACTATTTCTTACCATCTCCAATGTTTTAAGAGAACACAAAAGGTATGCTATGTAGAAATTGCAAACTTTTTTTTATGTGTATGTGCCCCTGCTCAGTTGGTTTTAGGAATAATTGATTATTTTTTGTGTTGTATTTTCAGCTTGGCAAAGGAGTCTTTCAAATTCCTGAGCAAGTACTTAGCTACTTTTTCTGGTGAAGATGCATATATATTGAGTGAAGCCAAGGAGGAAGTTGTGCGCACAATTGTGGAATTTGTGAAGGCTCCCGACTTGTTTCAGGTATTGTAGGGTCTTGTGGAATTTCAAAGATTATGTGCACTAATTTATTGGTCTACATTTCTCCTTGATGCACGCTCATCCTTGTTTACTTGTGTTATGTCCTATGCAAATATATGTTTCTTTCCTTTGAAAAATATC
The DNA here is from genome assembly GCA_024362665.1 of Prunus padus. Lineage (NCBI taxonomy): Eukaryota > Viridiplantae > Streptophyta > Magnoliopsida > Rosales > Rosaceae > Prunus > Prunus padus. The sequence goes on along the minus strand of JANFAM010000016.1, from coordinate 24,920,039 downwards.
TTCTTATGAGGTAGATCCAGTTAATTGTGCGAGACAATTTAGTAGTTTGAATTTAACTCCCCCCCGGTACAATAGTTGTTTAGATGCTGATATGTTGGTGTTGTTGCTCTGCAGTGTGATTTGCTAGATATGCCTGCTGTAGGGCAATTGGAGAAGGATGCTAAACATGCGTTGGCATATCAGCTTTTAAATATCTTTCTGACTCAGAGGCTGGATGCTTACATGGAGTTTCAGGCTGCACATTCTACTTTACTGAAAGGCTACGGTAAAATTTTAGTTTCTTCCGACTGAGTCTTCTTCAGCATTATGACAGATTTTTATTGCTGTCTAAATTATGCTTTATGAATGTTATAGGACTTGTCCATGAAGACTGCATAACAAAGATGAGGTTGATTTCTTTGGTTGATCTTGGCTCTGATGAATCTGGACGAATTCCTTACAGTCTTATCAGAGATACACTTCGGGTTAGATTGGTTAACCTTTCTGGTTCTAAAGGTTTTCCTTTCACATATTGGTCAGTTATATGCTTATGCACTTGTTTTTGGCAGATTAATGATGAGGAAGTCGAACTTTGGGTGGTCAAAGCGATAACTGCTAAGTTAATGGACTGTAAAATGGACCAGATGAATCAAGTGGTGATTGTGAGGTAAGTTTGTGTTTCATACCTTGTGCGAACACACAAACAAACATGTATTTATTTATTCTTTTTTTTATGCTTTTTTGTTCTTGAACTGATATAGCCTTTGATCTGCAGCCGCTGTACTGAGAGAGTATTTGGGCAGCAACAATGGCATACACTTAGATCAACGTTAGCAACTTATAGGGTAAATAACTGCCTACATCTAGTCCTTCATGCTTTATTTTTCATTCGTGTTTAATAATTGCCAAAGAAATGAGAATTGATTCATTGTACTGTATGAAGACCCACTCATTTCGTTGTACTGCCCATAAATCTCATTATTGAATTTGTGTATTGACAAAGTTCTCATTGGCAGGGTAATGTTGCAAATGTTATCAGCACAATTCGATCTAACAGGATAGCTGAAGATGGCTCGCAGGCAGTGCAAGGCTTAGTTATTCGTTAGAAATTTCTGGTCATAATGTAGGTTCTTGGCTGACTTATGAGAGCTTGAAGTAGTATTTATGATTCCCAATTATTTTCCCTTTGGACTTTGGATCCAAATGTTTTGGAAATTTTGACAGGAAAAAGGTCTCTTGTTATTTACAAATCTTATGATTATACATTTGCTGAATGATGAATGACTGCTTATATATCATCAGCAACTTATGTTGCGTTTGACAGTAAAGTTTTCTTGTTCTGAAATTCCAATTTGTTGGTGATGAATATTTCTGAGAGCAATTGCAGCCAAAAAGGTGATCTTTCTCGACACCGACGGCATTCATTTTGCAATTGTTAGGAGTGACAGGACAACTCCTTTTAAGTTTCTTTTCACAATATTTGGATCGACGGCCATACTATCCATCCGAATCGATTGTTCGCAGTAGGGTTTAAAGGGGGTATATGGGCCGGTGCAAAGTCTGTAGAAAAGAAAGAATTGTGCTGAAGCATCACTAGGAACCCTGTTATGCTACTAGTAGTGGCCCATCTCTAGACCAGCTTTGATTGTTTCTTCCATCCCTCGTTCTTCTCCTTGCGGTTCTTATATAAGGCACCGGGCTTGATAAGATAGAGACTTGAGTTGAGTTACTTGACAGCAGGAGCTTCAGGAAGGATGTCTCGTCTGATATTTTGCACGATTTCGGCGAAATATTTTTTTTGGTCGAAGGAAGATTTGAGCGAAATGAAACAAGCCTTCTGAACTTTTGGTCGAAGATTTGAAGAGCACATTCAGGATGCAGCCAGGAAAAGTTTTAGAGAGACAAAATAAACAGCACGTCTGCTTTTAACTTTTTAACCATCACTAACTTCGCAATGGAAGTGAGTCACTGCAAGTAATTTATTAGCATTCAATTGGTTTCAAATACAAATATGTACTTTGTTCTGGGTGATTCAACATTGGGTTCGAGTACGATTGATTTGAAACCGATGTAGCATACTCACTGTTCTACTGATAGACCATAGTCCAATATCCCCGTAGCCCATAATTGTAGCCAGATTGCTCGCATTTCGTTAAAAATGTTGGCTTTCATCTCCCACTTGGATCATTGATCTCAGAAAAGATGGTACCAGATATACATTGAATAGATTCATTTGCAGCGCATCCTGGTTCAGCACTTCTAACTTCTGCGGCGATGCCATTGTTGAAAGCAACCTCATTGCTCCTTCCACCGCAGTTGTGATGAAGCTGCAAGGCAAGCTCAAGCCCCTCACAACGTCATTCATTGACGGCCGTTCAATCCCACTTTCATTCATGCAGCTCATGGCGATCTCAACGAACTTATTCAAGATGGTAAAAATACAGGTTGTGCATCATCCAAGATGGTAAAAATACAAAGCCCTCATCAGCAACAAATTCCAAGACCCCGCTTCTGGAGGGTCTCTATACTCTATAGTGTAAGCACTAAATCTTAATGGTTTTATCAAATTGGTTAGGCGTTATATTAAATTGATTAATTTGATCAAACTATTAAAAGATAGAGACTCATCTAAGGACCTTAGATAAGCCCCTCACTAAAGAATGACTACCTCCTTCGGTCATCTCCAATGCACAAACACAAAACTCAAATTTCACTTTTTATCAACCCAAAATTCATATATGAGTTTGAGCTTAACTCAAAACCCAGAGAAAAGAAAGGCCTAGCTTATAGTGCATAAGACTATTTATCTCTGCATTTGAGGTGCTAAGTTCAATTTTTCCTTCCCAATATGGCTTCGCTTGTATAAAAAAATAAAAATAAAAAACGCAAACATTTACATTGGTGCGAAAACAGCTAAAGAATTTGTATTTAGCATTGGAGATGATGTTAGCGCGATAGCATCTCTCAATAAAAAAATAGAGCTATTTAGTTCAATACCCATTCTTAGCACTAATAATATAGATAAACCCTACACCCTTCAATTTCTATATAAAAAAACCCCAAAAATGACAACTGTCCCTATTGAATTTAATTTAAATTATTAAATTACTTTTATGCTCTATTGAGTGTTTTGGGTTTTTTTTATGAGGTTTTGGGGTTGGACTTATTTTAAGAAAATAATGGCAATTTTGTAATTATATGAAGTTTGAAGTCTCTTTGTTATGTTGTAAATGGGCTTTAGGTGTGTTTCTAAAATCCATTTCATGTAGAGTTTTTGTTTATAATTTGAACCCCTATATTGGATATAATAGTGAATTTCCCTAAAAAAAATAACACGTTTTTTCATCAAATTCCTAACCTATGTAGCATAAGAAATAATGAAGTCGAATAATTCATCAAAACAAGACACTTTGGACGGCAACCGTGGCAAAGCTGGACTTATCTCTTTTGATATACAAGGTTTTTTCAGCCAGAAGAACACAAATTCTCACAAGCAGATTGTTCAGAATATAATCAAAGCTTTAACATCAAATGGTAGGATGATTCATACTCAGCTTTTGACAAACAAAAATCACTTTGTTTAGCCCAATATCCTCAACAAAAATCACTTTGTTTTGCTCAATTTTATCCTAAACAATTTTTCCGCCGACTGCAAATTGGATGTTACAGCCTCTGTGAATCTTTAGGCCGAATCTAAGTAGAAGATAAAATCAAAATCAAACATAAAGACAATCACACTTTGGTTTCAAATGATGGTGGCCTCAGGCTCTCAGTTACAAATTACTTTAGGCATTACCAAATGCCAGCACTCATTTTACTATCACATAGCATTTGCAGTCACCTAGAGCTTGCTTGAAACACAACTTATTTCCGTTGCAACTTCATCTGTATCCTTTTTCTTTCTCCTTTTGTGAATAAATTCGAACAAGGCAGCGGACGTCCCTCGCATATATATTGAACACAAGCATGACACTCAGTGAATTGAACTCATCCGCTCCTACTTGAAAAATGAAATCCACTTCACCATGATTCAAACATCACTCTAGAGGTTGTTGAGTAGTTTCCTCATATTGGTTATATGCACTAAGCACACCCAGAGAGCAATTAAATTAATATAAATGATAAATACAAAATCACTATCATTAATACAGTTCGATTTAAAAGTGAAGCAAAACAAAATAACAGCAGAAGTCTAAAGAATCTAAAATCTTGCCCAGGAAGTATAACAGAACAAAATAACTACAGAAGCCCAAGGAAGCTAAAAATTACATTACAAATAAGACACTGTTTAACCAGCAGGCCATTCATATATCATCATGATCATTTCTAGGTTTATCGAAACAAACATTGTGTTTGCCTATGTATTTATTGACTGACAATTAGATGACTAAAAGATTTCAGATCTTGTTGATTGTAGCATCGACATCCTTGAAGAGGAACTTAATAATTGATGGCTCTGATCATTATACCACATTGTGGCATGGTCAAACTATGAGATCCTTACTTTTTCTAAAGGGTTGGTCACTGGGGTTTGGCTCAAAATCAATTTTAGTCGCCGTGATTTCAATTTTCCCGATTTCGTCACTGTACTTGCAGTTGTTAACAAATCAGGTCCAATCCTTCATTTCCGTCAGTTTGGTAGGGGCTTTATTGTCCTTTCGTCCCAACCCAGCTCTTTCTCTCTCTCTCTCTCTCTCTCGCACAGTCACATCCTTGTTCGTTCATCGAAACCCATATCAAATCCCGCATCTTCTCTCTCTCTTCTCAATTCCCAATCAACAACTTCCACCCCCAGCCCAGCTCTCAAAGAAATACCAAGAGAACCCTAACAAAGATCACTACCTCTCACTCCCCCTACTCACACACACAGAACCCATCCAATTTTGAACCTTCAATTCACAAAACAATAAAAACTCATGTTACCAAATATGAAATTAAATACAAAAAAGATATTAAAAAAAGCTTTGGATCTAGTTGCCCTTGCCGACCTCGTACATGCACTAAGAGAAGGCACCAAAGAAAATGACCACTGCACTGGGACCCTTGTTTGAGTGGCAGAGGTGTCACTGAGGAGGGCACAGAGCTTGATCTGGACAGAGGAGAGAGAGAGAAGGCAAGAGAGAGAGAGAGAGAGAGAGAGAGAGAGAGAGAGAGAGCTGGGTTGGGGATGGAAGTTGTTGATTGGGAATTGAGAAGAGAGACAGAAGATGAGGGATTTGATCTGGGTTTGGATGAATGAACGAGGATGTGACTGTGTGACAGGAGAGAGAGAGAGAGAGCTGGGCTGGGACAAAAGGACAATAAAGCCCCTGCCAAACTGACGGAAATGAAGGATTGGACCTGATTTGTTAACGACTGCAAGTACAGTGATGAAATCAGGAAAATTGAAACCACGGTGACCAAAATTAAATTCGACCCTAAGCCCAGTGACCAAAATTGTAATTACCCCTTTTCTAGGCAAAACTAAGGTCATCCTTATAAGAGACTAATTTTATCTCATACCTGATGTACCTAATAAAACCAAGTAAAGTATTTTGTTTGTTAATTAACTGCTATCCTCAAGGTAAATCAAGTAGAAATAAATGCTTGCAGTACCACCACAAATCCCATACACTACTTTTCTGGCAACACTAGCCATTAAAGGAAGTTTAACTTGAGCTCCTGGCATCTGTATAATGCTTGCTGTTTGAAATTTGATACTCTATGAGATCCTGTGGAGGAGATCCAGAGATAGCTCAAATCCAATCACATAATCCTTATCCTTAACTAATCAAATTCAATTTATAATTCATAAGCAACAATTGCTATAAGAAACAGGAACTATGCAAAATAAGTTCAAGCAGATACAGACTGAATCACATGCGCACAAACAAACGAACAAAAAGAAAAAAAGAAAGAGAAGAAATTGTGAATTCCTTTCTAAGGTTTTCTCCCTACCCTAGAAATTTCATCCTGCAAATATTCTGAAATGTAAATTACAAACTACAATGTATGTGCCTCTGTTTTTGTTTGCATGCATATCCTATCTATCAACAAAACTGCACAAGGAATAATTTAAAAACAACACTACCTTGACATGATCAAGTGAAAAACGAAGACAATTCCCACGAAATGAATTCCACAACAGCCAGCTCTGCACTCAACGAGCAACATCAGCGGTATGTGATAGAGCTGAACAATATCATACTTATCATGAGGAAGTAGCAAAACATAGTGAATTTATCTGCACCTAGTAAATTAGTAAAAACAACGATATACTTAAAAACTACTGTCCAGAGGTATGAATGATAAGATCCTAAGTTCCTGACCTTGTGATGATTCATAATGGAAAGTGGTATTGGTCCTATTGGAGCAGTAAATAAATTCTAACAGCTGTGACCTGCATATACTCAAGCAGCATCATCTGTAAGCCTTGGCGCAGAATATAAAACCTATGCTGCATGCATACAGTTATAGGATTTGTGAGATAATATGACAATACCAACAACCTCCAAAAACAAGATACAGGTACCACAACGGATACAACAATGAAATACATTTTCTTTTTCTTATCTAACGTACTGTTTTTGTTTTCATATTAACTCTTTTAACATCTTAAAATGCCACTTAGATGCCCTTTTTTTGGAAACAACTCCAAAACCTTTTAAAATGACACTCTTACCTCCGTTTTTTCTATACTAATTTTACAAATAACCCCTTCTGTATCCATCTTGATCACTTTTGTATGCATCATGTATGCCTCACATATCCATGCCATATCCAAAAATCAAATTTTCCTAAAGGGAAACTGGATACAGACTTGGAGTATATGATATCTGTCAAGGCATGCCTTATCGGTATCAAATCCTCCATTCTGAAATTTTTGAAGTATCATGCTTAAGGACATTTGAATAAGATTTACCTCCTTCGAATAGCAAGCAGAAATTTCTTCTAGCTTTCTTGCAATTTATAGCCACTTTGCAAGGTAAGAAAAACTGTAGGGTCACTCCATTAAGCAAGCAACTGTCATTCATACTTTTCCACTCCTCAAGAGAACCTTAGACCAGGGTCCAATGAGTCATCAGTGGCAAACAACAATAGTCCAGAAAACACACTACTTTCCGTCAGATGTCTCTTCTTGCAGAAGCCAATGGATGTCCTGCTCAATTAGTTGAGACAAATACAATGAATATAAGGAAGAATAATAAACAGAAATAAACAAAACATAATTAAATTAAAAAAAACATGTACAGAGAAAAACAGAGGCAACTTAGATATGAGCAGCACCAACCATTTCAGATTATTGGTCCAAACTATCAAGTAAACTCATGTGAGGGTTAAGCTGGCCTCAATTTAGACGAGTCTTGGAGCTTCCAATACGTGAAGTTTTCACAACACAAGCTTAGATTACCCCTTCTAAATGATAATAGTCTTTAAAAATTCAGCTTTCCTAGTTATTAATTAAAAACACAAGCAAATGAAATAAACAAAACATATTATCTAAGTCATTAAACAGAATACTTGGGAGAAGAGAAAAAAGTCATTAAAGATTGAGTAAAGCAAAAACAAAAGCCCCATTCTAAGATCCAGAAAGCAGAGCTGCTACTAGCAAAAGGTTATAGCATGCCTATCCCTGGACTGAAAGTCTTGCAGCACAGTCCAACAAAGGCAAAATATGCTTTTTGTAGTGAAATATCCTACTGGCTACTGTGGTGTTATTCTTGCTCATTCAATTGTAAAGATCTTGTTAAAATGAAACCACAATTCTTCCTAGTTCCTACTGATCTCTACATGCTACGTCAAGGGTCCTTATGACCTAAAAACAAAGCACAAAAGACAGCTGACAGGTAGCTTAATATACAGCTTGAGGCAGCTCCATCACATAATATAGTTATGATGGCTTCATCTACAACACATTAATCGGAACCGACATTTTTTCAGGGTATGCAAATGCTACTGATACAGTAAGGCAAACTTGAGAAACATAAAAATAAAAAACTGCCAAGTGCAAAATTCTCCAACTAACCAATGATCTTACACATGTAAAGAAAATTTTTTTTGCAATAAATTATGACGAACTACCAGACACTAGGTTGACCTCTTAACAGACAGGTCCACCCAACCATTTACTATAAGATTTACAAACAAACAAATGGTAGAAGTAATTGTACAAGACTTGTAAGTTAAGAGCATTTCCTTAATCCAGTCCTTGGATAATAAATAATGGCTTAAAGGTCCATGCATACATGCAAAATGTATGACCACTCATAAAATTTACATGCATATACAGAGAGAAATAGACATGTAAGTGCACTTGCTTAAATGTGCATGGTGCTCACACCAAATACTAAAACCCTCACCTTAAATTCAATAGTTTTCAAACAATATTTAAAACTATTAACTTCAAAGAATTGTAGGAAAGAAATAGTTTGACACTTTATCTATGCAAATATTTTCAGTTAGAATTTAGATTTTCCTCATTTTCTAGGGCATGTAGTGTATAACATTCACTCCTAAAAAATAGAAGCAATGAAATGAAATGGTTCATAGTATAAATAAAGAAAAAGATACATTTTTATGTAAAAGAAATTAGGTGAGTTGGAGAGACGAACCATCTGGCATATGCTATCCGATAGTTGAAGAGCTTCATCCCACTTATTAATTTTAATGAGCCCTTTAATAAGGTCAAACAATGTCATAAGCTCTGGAATACCACCTTGCCTTATCATGTCTGCAAACAGCTCCAGTGCCTTACCAACTTTATTTGCATGTAAAAGACTGTCAATCAATGAAGTATACATATTCTTGTTCACAGATGTAAAAGGTGAAGATGATGAAATCTCATCATGCAGCTCAAGAGCAACTTCCAATCTTCCAGCCTTTACAAAATTATCAATCAAAACTCTGTATATGTGAATAATTGGCACTGAACCACACTCACTCATCTCATCTAAAATCCCAAGAGAGTTTATGAACTCTCGGTTGTAACCTTCAATAACTTTATGGTAGCCTACCATATGCTTTGGCCAATATGTTTGTTTCATTTCATCCAAAAGCTTATGAGCTTCATCCAGAAGGCCAGTTGAACAGCAATGGTTTATCAAAACCCTGTACGTGACAAAATTTGGAGCACAACCCTTAGAGCTCATTTCTTTAAAGAGCTCAAGACATTTTTCGATTTTACCTGCTTTCCCAAAGCCATCTATCATTGCAGTATAAGTAACAACATTTGGAAAACACCCTTTTTCTTCCATCATCAGCATAAGCTTATAGGCTTCATCTGTCTTCCCAACTTTACAAAGACCATCAATCATCTCTGTGTAGATAACAACATTTGGTGCACAAGAGTTTTCTAGCATTTTAGACAAGACTTTTAAAGCGAGATCTAGTCTTTTATCCTTAAACAACCTATCAATCAAAGAGCTGTAAGTATACACATTTGGACTGTACCCTTTCTCTGACATCTTAGTAAACACCTCTTGCGCTTCATCTAGCTTCCCATACTTACAAAATCCATCTATAAGAGCATCATACACAATATGGGTAGGTTCACAACCTTCTACCGACATAGCATCCAATAAGTCACGGGCCTCTTTGACCTTGTGTGCTTTGCATAAACCATCCACCAAAGCTCCATAAGTATAAACATTAGGTTCTTTCATACTCTGATCGCCAATTGTAAAATACATATCAACATCAGGGATTTCCACATTACCTCTCATCCTTTCATAAATCAGGCAGGCCTTTCCAATTCTACCAGCTTTACAATGACCGTCAATTAAAGCAGTATAAGTAACAACATTGGGAATGCAACCTTCAGTCAACATCATCTCAAAAAGTTGATTTGCATCAGACACCATCTTTGCTTTAAGGTATGCATGCATAAGAGCAGTATAAGTCACCACGTTAGGAGCACAACCATTTCCTACCATTTCATTAAACCAGCTACGAGCCTGTTCAATAAGGCCAGCTTTAGAAAAACTATCAATTAAAATAGTATAGGTGTAGACATCAGGAATAATACTATTCCTTTTCATTTCTTCAAACAACAAAAATGCTTGTTCTACCTTGGAGGCATTACACAAAAAGCCAATAACTTTAGAGTACGTACTAGTGTCAGGCACAAAACCCTTGCTCATCATTTCACGGATAACATTATAGGCTTTCTCATATTTTCGGGCGTCACAAAGACATCGTGCAAAATTGCTCACATTGACCTTATTTAACACAACCCCTGCATCAAGCATCTCACCATAAGCTTTTTCAGCCAAATCTAACATATCTGAGCTAGGCAATTCCTCGTTTCCACATATACCACCAATCAAGATATTGTAAACCACATAGCCTGGGTGGCACCCACATTTTACCATTTTCTTAAGCAACTTGTAAGCATAAAAGTAATCTCCTAACCTGCAATAAGCATGTACAAGAGAATTAAATATCTTACGGCTTGGAAAACAACCTTCTGTGATCATCATACTAAGAATCCTCTTGCACCTACCGAGCTGTCTTTTTTTTAAACACCCACAAAGCAAAATCCTATAGCTTATGACATTAGGAATGCAAGAATCACACCGCATTCTGTTCAAGAAATCCATAGCTTCCTCAAAAAGTGAAGCTTCACACAACCCAGATATCATCTTTGTATAAAGAACAGTATTGGGCACAAACTCTTCTTTCTCAATCAATGTGAGCGCTTCCTTCCACCTCCCAGCTTTGCAAAGGGCGTAAACAAAGCAACCAAGTGTATACTCATCCATCTTAAACCCCAAATCCAACATCTCCACATGAACCAAGTGTGCTGTATCCAACCTATCAGCTTTTAAAAACACTTGAACCAAAACACTGTAGGTTGCTCGAGTTGGCTTGTATCCGAAATCCTTAAGCCTCCCGAGCTCTTCCAAAGCTACATTCCACAAACCATTTCGGCAACACTTCCGTATCAACACATTAAGCAACTTCCCAAGCACCTCTCTATCATCACCCTTAATTTCTTGGAGAAAATGTTCTGGTACTCTATCATTACTACCACACTCCAATAACTCTAACAATGCATCATACACAGGACCAGTGTGACTATACCCAATTTGTCTACCTGCCCATATGAAAAACTTCACACCTAATTCAGGATTTCGAATAAGCTTCAGTACTTCCATCACCAGAGTTTCATTCAGATTATCCCTAAACTGCCTAAGAAACTTCTGGGTTTGGTCACCAAACGCATCATTATAATTCCTAATCTTATTCGAAATCAAAATGGCATTATTAGAAAACTTATCGGATTCAAATTTAGGCGTTGAAGACCCATCACCGGCACGGGTATCTAACACCGAATCGCGCAAAGAGGCGAATTCCTCTGCCGAAATAGACTCAACTCCAGAACTCCCCGGCATTAACAAGTCGTGAGGATCGACCAGACCATCGAGATTGTCCGGCGAAGAAGTGCAAAGGAATCTGGCCAGGCAAAGTTTGAGATTTTGGTGAAAGAATTTGGATGGAGAAGGGAAGGCTTGTGATTGACTTGTGGTAAAAAGGGGGTTGGATTTAAGAGGGGCCGATGACATGGTGGAAAATGAGTGCAAGAGGAGAGTTTTCGAACGTCTTCGGCTCATTTTTGAGCTGCGAGAGTTTGAAGTGAGTGGTTATTTCAGGGTTTATGGTGTGGGGTTTTTGTTTTCAGGCCAAGAAGGAAAAAATAAGAAAAAAAAGGAAATAAATAGGGTTACCAAACAATGGAAAAAATACGGGAAATGTTCTCTGGTACGGACGCTTATTTGAGGACAACACTTTTAGCCGTTGGATCGAAATCGACGGCTGGGATGAAGACCCGAACGTGAATGCCCAGTTTTTCTATTGTTTATTTTCCCTCTTTTCTTCTTCACAAAAATAATCAAACTCAAACACCCCCAATTAGTTTCTTTTTGGATGAAGCTTGTTGTTCCACCAGTCTGGTTGATATTTTTACTATGGGAATTGAAACAAATAAATGTTTCTTCTGAAGAGTATGAGCAGAATCAGTGAGTTGAAGTACATTTCTTATATACATCAAATTTATTTGAGCTCAACCGTTCTTGATCGGAGAATGTGCGACAATCGTCTCAGTCTCAAGTGGAAAATACATTATGTATTTCAACATTATTTTGGCGAGTTCATATAACTCATTCCACAACATTGTATTCAGGCACGAACTTAGTATTCAAAAATGACTAGGGCTAATTTTTAGGCCAAGTTTTCCAGTCGGAAAGTTAATCTTAAAATTTCGGCAGTCTACTTTGTTTTTATGACATTTCCCAATATTTATATAACCTGTTAAGCGGGGTGCGATACACCTACACACATGTACATAGTTATAAAATATTACTATAAGTATGAAGATATAATCTTGCTATGATAAATATATGAATATATTATACCCACTTTGTGGAAGCAAATATTGGCGCTCCAATCATGATGCGTCACGTGGACAAAATCAAATCCTAGGTCAAACAATCAAGCGCAAATTAGGAATTTGATTCTAATCTCCCCAAATTAGGAAACGAATAATTTCCTTCCATACAGGGAATATTCTTTTTGAAACCCTAGCCACCAAAGGTTCTATAAATACAAGGCTACACACAAGGCATGTGGTACTTCCAAAAACCCTGTAGAAACTCTCTCTCTCTCTCTCTCACTTACATGGCTCCGGTTACCCAATTCCCCATGAGGGAAAGACCTCCATCCTTTCAGTTATCTCCGCAACTTTTTCAGGATCATTTAACTGACTTAGGCATCGGAGGGCATTTGGCCAACACCCCCCGAGTGTGGTCTATTTACTTTGTTTTGTTTTTAGGGATTGAGAGAGACGAATGAGAAGAAGGAAATCAAAGGGAAAAGGAATCATCCGCCAATATTCTCCCCGAAGCAAATTTGGTTAAACACACTCTCTCCTTTGGTCGCCTCTTTTGTTTTGCACTCACTTTAGGAGGAAGACCACCAAGACTACATCAATTCAACCTAGGTGAACCTACAATCTCAAACAAAGATGGATCACGATGAGTAGATTTATCCATTGTCTTATTTGGCCTACCTCAAGTCTTGTTATTCACAAATGGTTCCACAAGTGACGTAGTTTGTGGTGGTACTAACTCCATAAGTTTCCTTTTAAGAATCATCTGTGAAGTTGCATCAGATTTCGTCCAAAGCCTATGACATAACTCCATCTATGCATTATAGGACCACTCCGAAGTTTTTCTTTTAAGTGGACATGTCAAGTCAAGGTTCCTCCAATGAGGATTAATGCACTCAAGTGGAATAGGGTTTACCATCTTTCGTATATTTTACAATCTCATGTGCACATGGTAACCCATGAGTTTGTCGTAAGGCACATCCACACACCTCAGAGTCAACACCATTCAAGTTAGCTAGTTTGGTCTCCTCGAGGACCATACACAGTGCACTAATTGAGACAAAACCATGAAGTTCCTCAAAATCTGAACTTCTAAAATCATAATGCACCACAGTCAAATTTTTTTCTAACGAAACCTTAATTTCAGTGTGTTGCAAATCAAGCAAAGCATGTACATTTTCTCATGTTGTGGCAATGTTCCTTGGCTTGTTCCAAGTTGTCTTTTTAATTTTTCATGTGAAATTTCAGCCCTGTTGAAGTAACAGTATAGTTGCATTAAAACAATTTGTATATAGTAATATGATTCAAATAAAGTAAAAAAAAATATAATCGGAACCTATAAGTCAAATAAAGTAAAACTCAAGGATTATATATCACTTTTGGATCTATAAATCAAATAAAGTAAAAAAAAAAACATAATTGGCATTACCAGTTTGAAGTTGTATTCCCAAAGTGCATGTATTTATATGCATTTATCTATCCATGTGGCACTAAACCTGCCTTTTTATGGGTTCAACCAAGTATCTATAACATATTTAAGTAAATCTGGATACTTACTAAACTCAGTGAGTAGTTCTCTTGCATCCCTTATGAAATCGACTTCAATAGGGGATACAACCATTGAATTCCATTTAACCAAAAACCTATCACAATCATCCTTACTTTTACATTCAATTGTGCACTTGGCTAGTGCATTTTTTTATGATTAATGTGTCATTTACATAATAGATGCTTAGCTATACCAAACACAACGTTAATGGCTTTCATCAAAGCCAATTCTTTATATGTCACAATAACATAAGGCATAACTATTTTATCCATCACTCTCGGCAGTATACTTAAGGCTCATACATAATTATCTTCTTGTTCCGAATAAAGATAGATAAACCAACACAAAATATCATATTGGTTGATATAAGTCCAACAATTTCTAACAATGGCATGAGGTACCTATTGGTCTTATAGGTACAATCAATTATCAAAATACGTGGAAATGAACTTTACAAGTCTAAACAAGTAGTCCAAAATAATATTTGTCTTTGGGAAACTCCTATGCCACTTAATGTAATTATGCTCATATAACTTATTCATCCATTGTTGCATTTGAGATCTTCCAACTTTCTCCAAAAGCATCCAATGTTGACGTGCATTATATATAGTGTGGATGCATTATGCTCAAATATTCATTTTAGCGTTGTCAAAATTCCCTTTGGTCACACCAAACTTTTTGACATATCAAGTAACAATGATGTCTCCTCAGACAATAATTTACCATCAAATGAATGACCCTCCAAATGTGTTGCTGCTATATGATTATGCACTCCAGTAACCACTATCAACATCCAATAATAATTTGTTTCTAGCTTCTTACCCTTTAATTGAAAAGGGCATCCACACTTTTTCGATCTTGCATGTCTTCTATCCTCATCCTTTATATCCTTTTTGGGAGTTCGCTTTCTATACTCTTCATATCTCTCACAAACGAAAGGAACTCTAGGCTTCTTATTTCCTTTTCCACCTTCATTAGATCTTAATGTCACAATAACAAAACTATTCGCCCTTCCAACTTCACGAGCCCATCTTATTAATTCTTATCTATGATTAAATATATGTGTATCACCAATTTCATATTGTACATAAATTTACAAGAGTGTAAGCAAAACAATTACTTATTCCAATCAAACCTAACTGTATACATTAAAACTGGAATTACCGTGTTTACACTAACCTCATTCCTGGTAAATTCACTAGTACAATCCACTATATGTTCAAAGTCCATGTTTCAGTCATATGTGTAGTAATTCTAATAGAAGTTGCTTTATCTTTATGTGAATAGGAGGAGAAAGCTATAATGATTCAGACCATTCTTTTTGTTTCTGGCCTCAGCACCTTATTACAAAGTTGGTTTGGCAGTTGCTTGCCAGTGGTCATAGGAAGCTCTTACGCCTTTATTATCCCTACAATATTTGCTTCCCTCAGGTTCTAGAAAGAGGAACCGCATCTGGTAAGTTCATATTCCCTATTTTTATTTTATGTCATGACCCATTAGAAAATATGTGTTTGCAAAAAAGCATGAGACCTTCTTTGTTATTTTCTGTTTCTTCTTATATGATGTGTAAGCACTCATTTTATAATTGTAGGCTGATAGTTCATCATGAAACTTATCTTAATGTATTAACCTTTTCACTTGATCTTTATATGCACTATTTCAAAATTGCATTTTTACATAAAATTCTATTATGACATCTGTTTTTTTGTTGTGCGAGTGGCTTTTCAAAGGTTTACATATAATATGAGAGTTATACAAGGACCTTTTCTACTTTCATCAATTTTCTATGTTTTTATTGGAGTTTTTATCATGCCGACTTTTGGGAGGTAGGTTATGACAATAAATCCAATTCTGTGTTACATGAGTACTAACACACCTTCCATGACCTGCATATTGGTCAAATTAGACGTTATTTATTATTTAAAAAAATTAACTTGGTATTAATGTTGATTTGATGCATACTCATGTAATGATGTTGAACCCTTTTTGCTTCGGTGTACTAATCAATGAACACCCGAAACCTACTTTCTTTTTTGACAAAATCAACCAAACCTAACCGGTCACGACATGTTGATATTAATTGAGTTTTGGGGACCAATCACTCGCCCTCGTATTAGTAGATCATCTCACCTCGTGGTTGATAGTCTATTCCTTTTAGTCATAGGTGTTAACCTTTTTTTTATGCAACTTCTTCTTACTTTTTGTTTTTAATGGATAACATTCTTTTTCGCTAATTAAATGGTGAAGCTGGGCACATGTGCTGTAGTCAGACTGCCTACATTGGCGATTCTGTTTTCATAGCACATGTATGTAACATCGTTTAACCATCCTTTTCTTGCATTGAGCTTTAAATGGCTAATGCAACTAGGGATTGTGTTACGGTCCTCCCTTATATTGTGCACAAATCCAAAGAAGAACCATTTAACATATTCAGGTTTCTTTGCCATTTGAGGAAAAAGCCAAATGAAATTCAACAATTTACACATATATTTTTAGTACACTTTGCAGGGCCATTTACAGTAGTTATGTCCCCCGCATATTGTCGTACCCATAGCAATTGCGAGTTCAACCGTTTGGACATTTCAGCGGTGCTCATGGGTAAACTCTAACTTGAGATTCTATACTTTTTCTCTTATTGTAAGTTGTGGAAGTAGTATGACATTAACAATTGTATATCACTAAATACAGGTTGTGGATTCCAAATCTATTTAACTGGGGTTCTCCTTCTCTTGATGTTCGAGATGCAATAGCGATGTTGGTGGCTATTTTGGTTTCCATGGTTGAGGTAAGATCATCTTATGCTAATGTTTCAATAGAAAAACCTGTTGCATTTTACAGTTGTATTAATTTAACTTTTGCAACTTACACTTTGTTTTCTCCCTCTACTAATTATTAGTTTCGGATTCTTCCAAGTAATCATTGTATTACATTTCAAGTTTTTTAATATAACAAGCAAATGCCTCATGTGGAAGTCGTTGCTAAAATACTAACTTAGTTTGTAAGAGTATCTACATTGTTGGGGTGTAAAAGAAAGTGTAACCTACTTTTACATCCCCAGCCACCGGAAAACACTCCAACCCTGATGTGTATATATGGATGTATATATACACAAATAGCCGAAGATGAGAAAATTGATCCACATTTACATCTATGCTTACAACCTAAAGCAACGGACTCCCCAAAAGAAAATGATGAGATATGAAAGCTGTTGGGGTAGAAAATGAGGAAAATGAGAAACTCACACTCTTAAACGCGCGTCTGCTAGTTTACTCGCTATACAAAGCCAACAGTGTGAGGTCCATTTCGTTCACAAAATCAACTTTATAGAAGATATGTAAATTTGACATCTATCCCATTGAATGAAAAACCACATTTACATCTTATGGAGGTGTAAAGTAGATGTAAATGTGGCTTTACACCTCCAATTTACATCCCTTGAAATAAAGATACTTTAATGCTTCCAGGACATAGGCATCTTACTGGATGGAGTTGTTGGCACATGGACTAGCTCTACAACATTAGTGTAATCATTTAACTTTTATAGTTTTGATATCTCAAATCCTCAATACAATTGCCCACTTGTTTCCTAGTTGATTGTAATCTTAATTAGGTGTAGGCCATGTAGCACACTCTAATTTTTGTTTTTATCATGGTTGTCAATGTGAATATATATTTACATATGTGATGGTAATATTATTATTTTTTCAGTGAAAATGTCGGGCTATTAGGATTGACTTGGCACGGAAGCATGCGAGCCATACAAATTGCTATTTCGTTTATGATTGGGTTCTTTATATTATGTGTGGAGTTTAAACTTATATGTTGGAAGGTAAGAGTTTTTTATGTTTTTGCAGAGTTAGTCACCAATTAAGTTGATCCTTCATAGGAAAGTTTGCAACATTTCTTACTACTCATACGCGGCCTTCCCTAAATAACAATTGTTGTTTCCACCCTGCACCTTTGTCATTCTCTCTTTTATTTAAACAAGAGCCTCCTGCTTTGATCTCCCTCATATTGTGAGAAGGCCAAGGTAATTCCCACGATTACTAATTTCTAACATACCTAAAATCTCACAAATATTAAGGTACAGATCCTCGAATGAGTTAGGGTTCAAAAAAAATACCCAAATTGACTTGTTGACCTGAGCAAGAGAGATCAAGTAATAGAACTATGTTGCGGTAGTTCTGTGAACATAAGATGCGTGAGAACCAGGCCTCTTGATCCTAGCTTAATACCTTGTAAAAAGTTTGTTGAGCATCGCATTGTTGTGAATGAGCTTAGAGAGAACCTCACTTACAATAAAATTAAAAAAACAAGTACGCTAACATGGGGTCACCCTGAATAAGGCCCCTCATACGCTTGAATTTGCAACATGGTTGGCTATCGATGTACACAATGAATTCCACTTCTTACACAACCCATGATTAAGTTGACCCAGGTACTAGAAAAACCCCATCTTTGGCATCGCAACTTTTAGGAAGTCCTACTTCACACCTATTTCAATAATATTATTATTATTGGATTTCAAAAGCTCAAGGTAGTGGAACACCACATGGGCACTAACAATATTGTAATGAATTTGAATTTCGGCAATGATGGCGTTATGGCTATTGGAAATAATTTTGGTGAGATGAGGCCTTAATATGCTGGACAATAGGATAATATGGGTGAGATTAAGAGTATGAGGGGATAAGACACCATTAAAGAAGTCAATAGTTGTACCCTGCACATCAGCACACAAAGTATCCAAATATGACTCGTAGAAAAGCTCAAAGTCGTCGGGGCCCAGGACTTTCATACGGCCTATTTGAAAGACAGCCTCACGAACCTCCTCCTTAGAGATTAGGCAAGTTAAGACTTGGTTGATGGAGTCATCGATCAGCGGATTGAAAAATGAGGTGTTAGCGTCCCCTTCAGTAAGCCAATTGATGTGAGATCTTTGCTTCCAATAACACTCCTTGTCCCATAAAGCATTCAACTTGTGAATTATAGGTTACATAACATCATGTTTCACTTCCTAGTCATCCTGTAAAACATTAAATTTCATTACAACTATTTTGAGGCTTCGTTTTGTACTAACCCCTCAGCTAGTCCCTTCATTTATTAAGTTTTTTCCTTCGTCCTAAGCACCAGCCACAGGTTCACTCCAACATCTCTAAACAATGGCTAGGCAGTCTTCCTCCTTCGCCCACTTCGCCTTGAACTTAAAAGCACGTTTGTTCCTCTTGAACCTTAGGCGACACTCAATGAGAAGAGGACAATGGTCGACCCTACAGCAGCTTCATGCGTAACCTTAGGAAAGACAGTTGCCAATCAGCACTCAACTGCAGTGCGTAACCATAACATTCACCGACAATGCATGGCCCTTCTCGTCTCCTTCCCTGGACTTCTCTAGCACCTGAAATCTCGGAGATTTTTGTCACCATTTCCATATGTCGTTCACTTTTGCCTTCATATTGCGCACTATCTTGTCATTCTTCAAAGGTCCCTACCAACTCAAGCTATCGGACCACGCCTTCACAGCTGCTTTGGTATTGGTTTCTATCATCATTTGTGTGTTTGTAAGCCATAAGGCATTGAATTGCATTAGTTTATCAGTTCATTCATATTTCATGAATTTATAAGTTGTATTGATTATAATTACATAAGTTATGTTGATAATAATGCTTGAATGTTGCTGAATTAGCTCCTGTTTGATTGAATATGTAGATCAAAGTTGATGAATTGATGCAAATTTTGCTGCTATTTGCAAGCAACAATTGTGGTACCAAAATGATATCGTATCATATCGAAGAAGCCGATCGGCTCCATTATGATTCGGACACCAACCCTAAAATGTCAATCCCGTATCGTACCGTACCGTTTGCAAATTCCGATACTCGGAGCACAATAGCCTAGTGAAACTTAATTAATTCAACCAATCAACTTCATGGTCCGGCCCTCTATCACGGCGCTCCTCCACCCAACCGCCATGCAAGGTCGTACCTCTCCAAGTGTAAACATGCCCCACAAACCCCAAATCCAAAAGCTCAAATCTGGACATAAAGTTGTGTAGAAACTGCAACCTGGTGTGGGTAGAACCGTTCCCTCATTCTTTTTCAAGGCTCCATAGATATTCGTTAAAATCGCCCCCACAAAACCTGAGTTGTTGAGTTGGTGAAAGCAAGTTCTTCTCTTTCCTGTACGGTGTGCCATAGACCTAGGTAGTGCGAACAACATTATCCATTACCACCATAGAAAATAAAGCGTCTATGACATTTTGTAATGAAAATTGAATCTCCACCCCAAGACTGTCATCCCATCATAAACTTAAGTTGTCATCCATACCTATAGGATCCACATTAAACCCATTAACAAAACCCAACCTTCTTCTTATTCCATTAATCTTGCCGCTTTTCATTTTAGTCTACATTAGGAAGACAACATAGGGTCTTTGCTTACGAATGAGTCCGTGAAGTTGTCAGGTTTGACTTAAGTTCTAGAGTAGGTAGATCATGATGGCCTTGCACTGAACACTTGCACCACGTTTCAGGCCCAAAGTATTAAATAGCTCTCCCATATTTGTAGCCTGCCTAACGTTGACTAACTCAGAGGGTGGCCCACGTAGATCCACCATTTGTAATTCAAATTGCTAAGGTGGTCCATTGTGTACCATGAAATCCCGATCCCCAAGACATGTGGACCGGGCCAATTGGGAGAATGCATGTAAGGCATCCACAAGGAGATTATTTTGTTGGCCCAATTGATAGAGCCCAAATACCTAATTAGGGGCTTGCAAGCTATGCCCTGGTTCTAGGAGAAGGGGCTGATTTATGAAAATGTAGCTGGCTGGCGTTTACAAAAAGGACTTAAGCATGAAATAAATTTATGGGCAACGTCTACCGTACACCGGTGCTCCACTTTTTAAAACTGTTACAACAAGTAGCAGGTAAATCTCATTTATATTTTATTTTTCAGAAAACAATTTGTAACCAAAAAAAGTAAAAGAAATAGAAAAGCTTATGGTGGTTCTTTCCAGACCCTATTATCTCTCCATCTCAACCCTAATCGCTAATCCCTCATTTCATTTGAGATTTTTTCTGAAATAGAAACGCTCCAACTCTTTTATCTCTGTTTCTTGACGGCGACAAACAATCCACCCATCTCAACCGTCAACTCCTCCATTTTTCAACGACATCTTCCTCCCATATACATATGGCTTGATGTGCAACCATCTTCGATCTCATCTCTCTCTCGACAGTGACAATGGATTGATGCGCAACCATCTTCGATCTCATCTCATCCTAAGTATGATGTCTTACTGCAATATATTCTAATCTTGGACCCCATCTCATCACAGATTTAAGATCCACTGAACCCCCACCCTCTAGCAACGATCAGTTTCCTTGATTTTGTTTCATATTTCTTTTTTATTCTCTTCCATTTCTTATTTCCTGGGTTTTATGTTCTACAGGGTTTTAGTTGAATTTTTTTTGGCATTCCAAGTTTACTTTATTTTTAGTTGAATTAACTCTCTAGATCCTCCTAGTATGCAATTTTAGATTTAACTTTCATTTTTTGGTGGGCGAGTTTGAAGTTCTAGAAATTATTTCTTTATTGTGATAAATTTATCATTCATGAATTTTGAATTTTTTGCTATTGATTAAAAGTATATAGCAATGATCTCATAAATTTTGAAATTTCCATTTATATGAATTTTTTGTGTTGAATATGAATAGGGCCTGTGCAAGTTCATATTATTCGGTTTATGCATCTTCTCATAAATTTTGAAATTTCTATTGATATGATATTTTTGTATTGAATATGAATAGGACCTCTGCAAGTTCATATTATATGGTTTATGCATGTAAATAAATATTTTTCATAATTTTCAAATTTCCATTGATAAGAATTTTTGTGTGTGTTGAATATGAATGTGGGCAACGCAAGTTCATATAATATGTTGAAATTTCCCTTCATATTTTTTCATGTCATTAATAATAAGTTTGGTGTTCATTTTGGTGGTTTTCTATGCTAATATTGTTAGTGCTAAGTTGGTCGATTATTTATTCTAATAATATAGTTGTGTATGATATGAATAAAAATATTTCTATTTTTTATGACTATTAAAAAATAATTAAGCAATGCAATTCAGGTTAGAAATCAATTAAAGGCCAACTTTGCCGTTGATTGCATTTATGGTGTTGTGATTTAGTTTATTTTGTGTCTGCCAATTTCCAATTGCATTACCATTAAGTAATTGCATAAGTAACATTATGCAATTGCATGAGTACCATTATGCAATTGCTTGTGTAATATAATCTGATTGCATTTCTTTATATATTGTATAGGATCCCTAATTTGATGTCAAGAAATGGTTTTCCATTCGCTGTTTGACATGGAGGCTGGATCAAGCTATTCGTTAAGACTTTGTTTTAGGGTAGTGTAGTTCAATGGTTATACAAGGATATCTTTCCAATTTGAATCTATTTAGGAGCGTTTAGTTCAATAAATCTGTTTTATTCTCTCATTGAATCTGTTTTTCATTGGAGAGGAACATTGAATATGTTTTTCATTAGTGTTTTTTTTCATACTAATCATATTCATATAATAATTATATCCATCAAATATGTTCTTGATGTTAGAGTAATACATGCGATTGCATTCAATCATATGTATTTTTTTTTATGTTAAAGTAATTCATATGATTCATATTCTATAATGTATTTTGTAACATAATTGAGAATAATAATTTTTTCTTTTATGTTTTATGTAGGCGTTGAATGTGTTTCTTATGAGGGATGAGACTCGTTGAGACTCATCTTTATGTTTTATATTTTACATTGTAACCTATAATGTTTTGAAGACTGAGTTTGTTTTTGTTGGATTTTTGGTTATGTATTTAACTTTATTTAATTAGTTTTTTTATTTTGAAATGTATAGAAAATGCAATTAAAAAATATCATTTAACAAGTCACCTGTTAAATAGTGTTAAAATATCATTGATTATATGTGACAGGACCCGACCAACTTCCACTTTGGAATCTGTGTTGAACTCCTTGCGTGTCCAACACCTGGCAGGTGCCAGGCATGAATGACCAAAATACCCTTTTTGCCCTAATCCGCAAAACGAAAACACACTTAAGGGTTTAACTTCTGCTAGAAAACCCCTATAGTCTCCCCTGAAAAACGGACATTTTCTCGATAAATTTCCACCTGTAATATGCAGTTAAATAATCTCAATCGTTCAGCATGCATCAGAAAAAAATTAATCTGAATGGCAACAGGCCTCTTTATACCACATAAATCAATCAACCATCTGAATCTGGTCTAAATTCTCTGAACAACATGGATACTTTATCAATTTCCAATATGACCTAGCTGAACAAATTTTCAGCACTTAATCTTGCGGCTGCACCTAGTAACTCTAAGTTTCCTACGTACTCTTAACAAGGGATCAAGCCACACGTAGTTCTTCATGCAGAAAAAAAACAAAGTTCAAACCAAATGTAAGCACATGAATTAAATATTCCTTCACACTCTCCTAAAACCAAAAGCTTCAAACTCTAAACAATCCGTTGAAACTTAAGCAAAAATATTGATTTCAGGACAATCTTCCTCCCATCACATATGTGCATCTACAAATATATATATATATATATATATATATATATATATATATATATATAATAGCTCATTACAGATAAGTTGGAAAACGAGAAAATTAATAAAATAACATTGGCCACGTGAAACCTTAATATCAATATCAATGGTTTGAATAAAACATGCTTCAATCTTTCACATGTAAAAATAAACTCATCACTTAAGAAATAGTTGTGAATTGTATAAAATCCTTATAACTTAGAAAACTTTCAATCATTGTCTCATCGATATGAAAACATGTATTAAAACTTTGACTAATAAGTACCAAGATAAAATCATCAATTTTAGTTTAAAACATCTAAAAACTCAAATACTCTCCACCAAGACGTACCCCTAATCATAATCCGTCAATTCCTATAATATTCCGTCAATTCCAAGTATCATTCTATTAATTCCACATAGCAGAACTCAAGGAGATATACTCAGCTTGAGAACGCAAATAATCTGTCAATTCCACCTAGCAGAATCGAGGGACATGAGGACAGCTCGAGACACAAATCCTAGCAGAATCAGGTGATCAACCCGAAATGCAAATCCGTCAATTCTACCTACTAGAATCAGGGGACACGAGGTCAGCCCGAAACCAAATCCTGGCACCACACGGTTCGAGCGTCCCCGAGACTCGTGGGGGGTTGTCATAAGTGAATAAACTGTTCTGAAGTTAGCTAGGGGGTACTCTTGTGGTGGGTTTGAAAACCATTTTCCTAAACTTATCATAAAATTCCTTTTTTTCCACAAATCCACTTTCCCAAATCCTTTCTTACTTTCCAAAAATTAGTTCTTAAATAGATAACCAAAAATCCATTTTTAAAACGAGATCAATCCCAACATTCCTTAACTTGAATTAGACCATGCATAATCTTTCAAAACTGTTCTCAAACTACATTCAAATATGTACAACATACTATTCAGAAAACTAGTATTCATAATTCATCAATTTCAAGCCACCGAGCATATATTTAAATATAGACATATAATCAAACATTTAATTAATTCCTTATTCATGCCAAAACCCGCTTATCCAAGCCATTCCCAACTCCACACAATTAAACATAATATATCATGCTTGGAAAGTAAAAGCGATTGCATAATAATTCATAAATATTTAATAAAACTCTCATAGCAAAATACCATTTTAAAACAATCAAGCCACAAACACCTCCCAACCCAATGGCCCTAATTGGGCATGCGAGGCCCACCATCTAAGTCAATTAGGTCAGCGGGGCCCATGACCTCCGATTTCCAATCCGAAAATTGTTAAGTTTATGTTTCTTAAGTTGTTTCTTTTGGCTTCCCTTGACAATATTGTAATAGGACATATGATGTATTTACCCAAGCTCAAGATTAGGCTAAGATTAGTTGTTTTAAATGTACTTATCTGGCTGCTATCTTAAGAAGGTTCAAAAAGATTCAATCACTTTGGCAAAGGTAATTTTATGCATTTCATCGATTAGAATTATGACTAGTCATCTTGATTTCATTATCGGGCAAGAGATACAATGCATTAGAATTATGACTAGTCATCTTGATTTCATTATCTGGTAAGAGATACAATGCATTAGGTTATGACTAGTCATCTTGTAAGTGTATGACTAGTCATCTTTGGTCGCCAGGTCATTTGTTTCCAGCTGGATCCAAACCAATTATTTTGTCCTATTATCTGAATTCCTTCTATTGCCATGTGTCCCTTTTGACCTAGGAATTTTTGGGTAAATGCCCATTGCTTCTTCATTTGGAGCCGTCACTTTGAGAGGAGAGTTTTTTGAAAGGTTTTGGTTTTCTTCCTTTGCATTTCTTCTTCCTCCAAGTGAACCACCATTTTTCATCTATGAGTTTTCTAAATTGATTTTCGAAAACTGCTTTTGAAATATAAAATCTACATCTAGCTAGAACATATACATCCTCATATATATCTAGGTTAGATTCAAGATTGGTTTCTTCAAGAGTATGGTTTCTTGAAGAAATTGGTATTTTCTCTTTGAATCCAAATTGTTGGTTTTTGTTTGAGTTGGGCTTGCAAGCTGGTGCCATGGGATGAACGAGTTGAGAAGGAGCTACCATTGCCATGAATGACTGAGCTTGAAGCTTTGCTAAGTTGGAGAAGAAGATTGCACAAAGGAGGTATAGCTTATTTTCCTAAATAGACCTAGGATTTCTTGAGCTTGCTTGTGTATTCTTTGTAAGCATCTTCTTTACTTAGTGGATTGCCTGGTCGGTTGATGACCCCCAGTTTTTCCCAATGGTGGGTTTCTGGGTGAACAAAATCTGGTCTGCATCTCTATGAATTTTCTGGGTTTGTGTTCTTGGTGGTTGACTAGTCATCACATGAATTCTGGGTTTGTGTTCTTGGTGGTTGACTAGTCATCGTATGAATTCTGGGTTTGTGTCTTTGTAGTTGACTAGTCATTATTATCTGATGTTTGGTGTTTACTTGATTATGATGATTTCACACACTTTCACCATAGTTGTTGCTAGCACAGGGGATGCCTAGATTGTGGGTCCTTCCGAGTGCCTAGGTTGTCACTAGTAATTTTCTAGGGTTGCAGTACATTGTGGCATGCTCTGTGTGTATTCTTGATTGTGGTTGTTCATGACTAGTAGTTGACTAGTCATAAGTGTTTTTGGCCAAGGTCTAAAGTGTGTGAAGATTGTTGTGTTTTGTTTAAGTGTCGTAAAATTTTCCCCTCGCCACCTATGTACCAATTTCAAAAATTTCTATAGGTCCAACAAAGTCTACTAAACAAGTCCTGAAAGTTTGATCTCGATCAAGCGGTCGAATCTAAAGCCAATGGCACGATCGGACGGCAATCGTTTCACCTAAACTTAGAATTATTGATTTGGATTATTTGGGACTCTGATTTTTGATCCGCATGTTCCTACATGATTCTAGAGGTACCGAGAACACCATATTTGAAATTGGGATCGATCGAACGGTCCAAACCTAACGAAGCCGGATATCGCATAATATGTGCAATATCCGTTCGACTATCAAACGATATCCAAAACCAAATATGAGCATACCGTCGTGTTCAGGACGACGTGAGGAGTGTTTTAGAACACAAAGTGGCCCACGCGCCGGCACCAGCCACCGATAGCGAGTGGGTGTCTTGAGAAATTTCTGACGATGGAAATTTCTGGAAACACCCTAGAATACCTATACCAAATGAATTAGCACACTTAAGAGAACATTTTTGGTTTTTAAGTCATTACAAGAGGGAAGGAAAAAGAAAAGAGAAAGGAGAGAAGATGAAGAAAGTAAGAAAACGAAATGGGTTTGGGAAGGAAACCGAAAAGAAAAAGGACTTTAAAAAAAATACAAAATAAAGAGATAAAGATAGTTTTAATTTTTAAAAAACAATATAAATTTTTATTTCTTAAATTATACATTTTCTAAAACATAAATGAGCAAAAATACACTTGAAAAATAACTCGAATATTATTATTTTCAAATTGTACTATACGACACGTTTTCATTATTTTTATTTTCTGAATCTATTTTCTAATTAATCTACCGGAACTATTTTCAAATCCGCAAATTCATTTGCATATTTTCATTTTTTGAAAATAATCTCAGAAAACAATCTCCGAAACGGTCTGAAAATATTCTTAGAAAACACTCTCCAAAAACGTCCCTACGTGATTTGGGCCAAAATTACCGAACGGCCCTAGGTGATTTGGGCGATTCAGACGGCATCCAAAAAAGAAGAAGAACGAAGAAGGAAGAAAAGAACCCACCAGCAATCGCCGTCGCCATCTCAGATTCATTTGGTTGGGTTTCTTACGCAGCTCAAAGTTTTCTTCTTATTCTTTTAATAAGCAACAAAATACAGAGCAAACAAAGCAGCCATGGATTTCTCTCTCCTATCAGAGGCCTTGACCTCCGAATCGTATGAAAAGGTCGCCGATATCTGTGACGAACACTTGCTTCAGGTTTGATTTGGGTTTCAATCCATAACGAAAAAGTTCAAAATTTTCTGTTTGTATTCTCATTCGCTGCTCTCTGTCTGTCTGTCTCTCTCTCTCTCTCTCTGATCGTACAGGTCGCAGCCGAGGGCGTTGCTTTTCAGGACGACTGGCCCTACGCCATTCATCTTCTCGGTCACATTTACGCTGGTGATATGTGTGTTTTTTTTCCTTTCTATTTTTGTTTCATTTTAAATATTATGATATACTCTTTTTTAATTCTTCTTGCTCCCCAACCCTATACCTCTATTTTAGCTTAATCTGCTATATCTTTTTTTCTGATGATCGTTTGAAGAGTAAAATATTGCTTTGCCATTCTGGGTTTTGATTGCATGTTGTATTGCAATTTTGCATTTTATTGTTAATGTTGTTTTGCTATTTGGGGCATCCTGTGTTAAATCTGATTTCGTTATTTTTGTTCTACATTTATTTAGAATTTGATCTGTTGGGTGGTGAATATGCAGTAATAGTATGCGGTTTCTTTGGAAATCAATGCCTGCCACTCTCAAAGAGGGCAATCCAGAAGTCATTGCTGCTTGGAAAATTGGCCAGAAGTTGTGGATGCGAGACTATGGGGGTGTGTATGAAGCTATTCGTGGATATGACTGGAGTCAGGAAGCTCAAGGTCTTGTTGCAGCCTTTTCAGGCAAGTTTTTCTAGATCGCAAAAAAGTTTTGTCTATGTTTTGTACATGTATGATAATATGGTTTTTAGATTTATGAAAAATATATCCACTCCAGTCAAAAGAGTGAAATTTTTCAATAGTCAAAGAATGCTGAAGAATTTATTGTTGTAGAAAGTACACCATAGATCATTGGTAAACATTACTTAACATTAAACATGAGCCTTTTACGCCTATGCAATTCACAATGTTCTAAATTTGTTTCTTTATTTCATTTATCTTGGAAGTACTAAAAAAAAAAGCATAGGGCTAGGCTGCTAAACTGGGTTTAATAAGCTGATGTATAGCTAGCATGTTTTTGCAAGCTTTACAAAGTTGGAATACGTCAATACCTATCATGCCCAAGTATTTGTTGAGAAGGAGCAAAGCTCAACATTTATTCATTAAGGTCAAGAGCTCCTACAAGTCTCATACAGTAAATTGATATATGAGTTTTGAGCTTTAGGTTCACCTCCATTGGAAGAGGGTCACTATTTCTTTAATCTTTTTACAATGTGTGCCCTGTTGAAGAAAGCTCGAGGATAAGTGGTAGGAAACTTTAAACCTAGATTAGAAGGGAAATCTTGAAAATTTTAGGTGCACACGGTTGAGGACCGTGCCAGTCGTAATACTGTCGTGTCTATGTGCCAGTTATAATACTGGAAATTTAGTGGTACTGTGCCTCTCTGCTTTGTAGGGGGGGTGGTTGGGGAGATACTTTAGTCCTTGGAGTATCTGGCTGGCATGATCTCAAATACAGGTATTTGATTTTGATTGGATGGCCATTTAGTTTTAATGATTTATTCCCAGTCCCTCAATAAAAAATCATTCAAGAACAAGGTGGTAACTTATTTCCCGTTCTTAGTCAATCTTGTCCCTGCTGTCTTTCTCTCTTCTCTGTCGCTCTCTTTTCTGTCACTCTGTATTCTTTGTTACTCTTTCTCTGCCTCTGCCTCTGCCTCTGCCTCTGCCACCACCTCTTCTCTCTCTCTCTCTGTCTCTCTCTCTATTCTCCTTTCTTCTTCCGCTTTCTTTTCCCTCTATTCGTCCCGGTTTCACCGCGAAACCAACCGAACCGAGCCAATTTCTCAGCAAACTGAACCCTTCGGTTGTTGTGAACGTATTGGTCGTTGCATATAATGATTCTAAAATGAAAATTCTAAAGAACAGGCTCAATGTATGATTAATCATCAAAAGACTGATAACCGGATTAGGAGTTTGATAGAGAATTGGAAATTTTTGCTAGTTTTATTCAAATTGACGAAGATGTTAGCAAATTGAGTTCTACTAGACTGTAGACAAGTGATTAACAATTGCAATCTGACTTAAGACACAAGTTGTCAAATTAAAGATTTCAAAAGACAAAATTTAGTGTTTTATTGTGCTACTTAACAGGAGATAGAAAAGTGTACTTAATTGTGTGTTTCTGTTCGTTTGTGTAAGGGTTTCACTTCACTGCTTTAGTCTTACTTTTTTGGTATCCTGTCATGTGGTTCTTTGGTAGGAATCATAGTTTAGTAAATTGTACCACCCAAGCCCATAGTCTGATTTCAAATATCATTGGTTGTCTGTCTTATCTTTCAACTTTTATACATATTGGCAGCTGGTGTGGCCAAGATTGGATTATCTTCTGTTTTGCTAACCTTGCGCAATTAAGGGGATGGTCTCCTGATTGCACATAAAAAGTGTAAGTATATTAGTGATTGTCTACTGACAAGTGTTTATTTACAAACTTCTCTCTATATTTTTCAACTCACTAACATTATTTAGTTCCTTTTATCCATTATCTAGCACTTGGTTAATTGAATTGTCATATGCCAAGGCTTTCATGTCTTCAATGTTACTAGAATTAGTTAGGTGATATCATTGTTGCCTGTTCTAGTTCCTTTTGTAAGTTTCTTTCCAAAGCACAACATTGTTGATGCTTAATAAAGTGCTATCTTCCAAGATGAAGACCATCATGCTGTCTTTAGTATTTTTTTTTTATTATGTCTTTGCTCTTTGGGATGATGATTTAGCTGTTCTAGCCATCTGACAGTCAGGATGAGGTTTATTTCATTGTGTCTTTATACAGTTCCTTTATTGATCTAGGAGTGGGAAGTGACAATATTTACTCTTGTTTCAGTGGAGACATATGTCTAACTACTTTCTAATCTGGACACAATTGTCCAGTTCAAAATATCATGTCATGCTTATAAGTTCTATGCGGATGACTTGCATAACATAATCTACACCTGAATCTTTAGCTGAACTGAAAATATAAGCATCTCTATAGTTTTGTGATAATTGTTGATTAGGGGATCAACACTCAAATAATTCTGTTTCCTTATTTTTCTGGTGTTTAAGGGAGCTTGTAGACTACTAATTCTTATGTTTTATGCACTTCATGCCATCATTAATTTTCTTCTGAACTTCTTGCAGATCTTTACACAAAGAATATGTTTCAGCTCCTGCAGTCTGCCTATTCTACAATAAGCATCCAAGACACAGCTCTCTTCCTTGGAATGAGTGAGGATGATGCCACAACTTGTAAGCTTCTGTTTTCACTATTGTAAATGTTCCAAATTGCTCTGGGGGGTTAAGTTTCTTTTCTGAAAAAATGAAAAACAAAAATCTTAATGCTTTGTCCAGATAGTAACCCTTTTTCGTTGCTGCATGTTAAGAACATAGGGAATCGCCATAAAAATCGAAAAACCAAAATCTTTTTTGTCTATGAGAAAAGATAGTAGATGTATCATTGGGAAATTAACCATGTTACAGTTGGAGGTATGGCCTTTTTGAAGTATATTCGTCCTGAATAAGTAGATTCTCTGTAAAAAGATTCCGCTGCTTTAGGAGGGGTAATTTTTGAGATTTACAAACATAGGAATTTTTATATCAAGTATGATAAACCAGTTGAAAAGTCACTAAGAAGCGTTAATAGATGATTGGAAAAAGATTAAAGGCAGTGGCAGAGTTGGCTTTGATGTTATTTTGTTCCTACCTAATCATATTGTCTTGAATGAGCCCGAGCTGTCATATTAGAGTGGCAAGTAAATGTCTATGTTATGGTGGATTTGGGTGTTCTGTTCATACTGTTGGTCAAATAAAAATTTAAGAAGAAAGGTGTACCTGCCTACATTTCGGAGAATTTGGATGTAAAATCACATTTCGGAGAATTTGGATGTAAAGCAGTTCTTTTTGCTTTAAAGGTTGCCAAGTCTTCGATGACTGGACTTGATGACAACACTGCTTATCATAAAAAATGACTTATTTCCTTAATATAAAAGAAAATAATATTTTATTATTTTTTCCATTAATTGCATACTTATGCTTTTAGGCATGTTATCATTTATGTTGCAAATTCTTGAGATTTGGTTGTCATATTCAGTTGTACAACAGCAAGGTTGGGCTGTGGACCCTGCTTCTCAAATGCTTACTGTGAAGAAACAGCCCATTGTTACAGAGCAGAAACTGGATGCCAGTAAATTGCAGAACTTGACAGAATATGTATTCCATCTAGAGCATTGAAGGAGCTTTTAAGAACCTGAAGCTGTGAATTGTCTTTTTAATCAGCTGCATACTTAGATCATGATTTAGAAGAGTAAACAGGATCTCAGATTTTGTATTTACGCAACACTTCGGTTCCCGAAAAAGTAAATTGCACAAACAAGTTGAGAACATCATCATGTTATCTTTGTGAGCAAAACCCTGATTGCATGCATCTCTTACAAGTTCAAGTCTTTTGTAGTCTGGAGGGGAGGAAACCTGTTTTAGCAAGTAAAGATTTGTTCCTCTAATTGCCTTGTTTTCGAGTTCAGATCTTCTGTCCTTCTATTTCTCTATTCCTCTCTATCCCTTATGTATTTGAGTGACACGTGTGCTAATTTATATTAAAGGAACATCATATTTTTCAGTTTCAGTTTTTTAATAATAAATTGAGACACGTGTCACTTAAACACATAAAGGACAGAGAGGGACAGAGAAAAAAGGGGACAGAAGATCTGAATTCCTTGTTTTCATGTAGTATGCTTTCACACCTGCCCTCAAATTTACTACTTTTTAGACATGTTATCTTTTATTTTGCACGACGGAGACTGAGTTCACCGATTACTCGGATACCTAGGATTGGTACCGAATGCCTAACTTGCGTGGTGTTATGCCGTAAAAGAAGTTGTAACACCTCGAGTAGGAAATTGCGATGTGTGCATTACCATTGTTATGTAAACTTTAACAAAACTGCAGCAATTGGCAGAATTCACAGCTTGGTTGTAGAATGGATTGGTTCACCGTTTACGCTATTATATTGCCTTTTGATCCAATTCAACACGCCTGCCTGCTTGCCTGGGGAGATTTACAATTCTTTCTAACACGGTTTGGTAATTACGAGCCTGCCACGTGGCATGTTTTAACTGGATAACATATAACTCAGGATGCCAC
Source organism: Prunus padus (assembly GCA_024362665.1). NCBI lineage: Eukaryota > Viridiplantae > Streptophyta > Magnoliopsida > Rosales > Rosaceae > Prunus > Prunus padus. The sequence continues at coordinate 24,887,462 of JANFAM010000016.1, read as the reverse complement.
GTTGCATTGCACTTCAAACCCATTCGTACAAAGGCCCGGAGCTTTAAAAGGTTTAATTGCTTCCCAAGGAAGAAAGTTCCCTTCATGATACGAATACTAATCACATATCATTAACTTAACAGCTGAGGTTAATTACAATAATAATTAATTAGTCTAACAACAACAGGAAGTTAAATTGATCAGATGCTCCTCTTCCTCTTTCTCTTATTTTCCTTTGCTGCAACAATAACAAGATTAAGAGGCTCTATCAACTTGTACAGTTCCGAAATTGACCGAAACCTTTTCTTCCTCGGTCTGAAACTCACTTCATCTTCGTCTTCGTCTTCGTCTTCAGCGAATAATGTAGGAGGAGCGGCTCTGCTTTTGACATCGCTTTCTTCTTCAGTGCTGCCGCCATTGCAGCACGACGATCCGCTGAGTTGTACGAGAAGCTCTATTGCGTTTACTTCCAACTCTGAGAATAAATTATTTGAATTTGGGAGCATCAATGGCTTCTCTTTGTTTGCTGCTGCTGCGCCCATTTTAAACAGTCAATACTAAATATTAATTTGTGTTTTTATAATTTATGTTCTTAATAATAATAATAATAATAAATTAGTTGATAATCAACGATCGATGATGAGCGATGAGAAGAAGTTGCAGGTGCCGTTTGCTTTATATAGAGACACACACACGCATAGGCAGAGTAAGTCGGCGTTTATTTGTAGCGTTTGAATTAGGATTTCCTAGTTGCACAAGGAAATATATGAAATGACCATTTTGGCCCTGGGCTATTTCGGTCCATAACACTAATCGGACAATAAAATGCCTTGTTCAATCAATCAAAGGTGGCGGTTCGTCTCAAGGCCAAGTCCGTCGGTTAAGAGACGAGAAAATGTTTTTGGGGTTGTGTTAGGTCAATTCTTACCAGCGGCTGAGGGACAACAAAATGTTTCTGTTTTTTGGGAGACACAATAGAATGGGGAAATTTTGGAAAGTACCCAAATTAATGTTAAAAGAGTTAGATTTTTTAGATTTTTAGCAACTTGGGGGGACTTCACACCTTTTTTTAGGGTTTCGAGCAATCGAAAGTCCTCGAGAAGGTTCGAGGAAGCCTGCCTCGAGTAACTATATTTCTAAATCTTGAAAAAAGTTGGTTAAAAGTCATGAAGGTGTTAGAGAAGGTTAATTCTCCCAATTTCTCAACCAAAATATGTCTAAAGTGTAAATATCACATACTCGTAATATTGGATTGAAAGAGCTAACTTGTATGGTATTTCTACCATGAATGAATTTGTAACTTTTTGAGGAGGAATTTGTGATGTGCGCACTACCATTGATGTTAAGTATGTAAAATTCAACAAAATGCACCAATTAAGATAATTCACTAAAATATGATTTTCATTTAAGTTTGGAATGAGTACTTCCTAAGAGTGAGCCAAGTATTATATCCTACAATTGTTTTTGCATTCTGACTCAACATGCAGGGGTGGGCACAATTTCAGGTTAACCAGATTGAACTACCCAACCCGAATGGGTTGGGTTGGCCTAAAAATAATTGAGGCCTGGGTTCAAAAGATCATAGACCGTTATGTACGGGTTGGAACCAAACTTAAAAGTATACTTAATTTTGAGTTAACCTAACCCAACTGCCATCCCGCTCACGTACCATCGTAGTAGGTGAGGGGAACGAGCAGACCTTCGCCGACCTCACCTTCCCACCTGCCGCTGACCTCCAACACATCGGCATGCCACACATGATCTTCTTGGCTGAGACTGTCAAACAACTTGGCATTGCATACACGAACTTGAGCATACTTCTCGTAGCGCCTCACTTCGAAGAAGTAGAAGAACTCCCGCACCGTCAGATCCAGCTTGAAGAAGTGGCTCATATTATCAAAGCAGATGATCGCACGGTAGAAGTTTGAAGTCAGGAGTGCATTGACTTGGAGCACATTCCATGACGCAGAACACCTCCTAGAAGAACTTCGACAATGTGAACGTGAAGCCCAATAAGAAGTAGAAGCGGCGGATCATTCGGATTCTCACATCGTCAGTCGAGGACTCCGTTAGCCTAACATGCACATCATTCGAAATGGCAGAACAGAAAATGGCGCGTCATTTCTGAAATTGGGCATTGGCGTGACACAGTGCAGATTGGCCACAAATCTCTTCTTGTGCACTTTAGAACCACTCCATATGTACAAAGGCACTTGCGAGCTCAGTGACCGACTACCCTCATCGAAAGACATGATCGCTGAACAGCTGCAAAAACAGAGAAGAAAATTGCAAGTCAAATTTCTAGTTCGTGGCACCAAAATAAAAAAAGGTCTAGACCAGCCCAAGCCGCTAGGAGCAGCTTGAGCCTCCAAGACAACTGGCCCAAGTAGCAACATCAGCACGGCTCAAATCGCGAGCGCAGCTCAGGCCGCTTTAAGCAAACTAAGGCATGGCTCCAACACAGCCTAAGCCACGCCACGGCCCGAGTCGCAACGCAGCCTTGCCAAAGACACTCTGGCAAGCCCCGCCCGACTCGAGTGCTCGGTGAACAACTCTCCGCCCATGCCGCACACCAGGCCCCGCGCCTTCACCCAAAGACTGTGCCCGCTCGCCTCCAGGCCAGTGTCGGCCTGCACCATGTCGCGGCCTGCACTGGGCGACACCACCACCGCTGCCTTTGCCACACACCACCGGACCTCGTCACCCCAATCAAGACGCGTCACGACGACAACCAATCGCCAACCGCCAACTGGTCCTTGCCACACCGCCAAAAATATGAAATATATATATATATGGAAATCCACAAGAGGCCGCCATCCCAATCGCTGCCAACATCGCTTCCTCGCAAAGCACCACGTAAGAGAAAATCAAAAAAAGAAAGAAAAATAACCAACCAAGCGAGACCTACCTTGGTGTGCACGACAACTCCTCTTCTTAACAAGCATTACAATCCTCCAAGATCTCTCTCATTAACAGAAGTAGAGAAAGTAAGTTTGCAATTTCAAAAGGAATGAAGAGAAGCCCTGCATTTGTAATAGCTGGGGCTCCTTGTGACATCCCTGGCCTAAAAATAAAGGAAAATAAATAAAATAATTGAGTTAATTAATTATGAATTAATTATGAATTAAAATGAATTAAAAAGGAATTAAATAAGAATTAAATAATTAAGGGGCATTTTGGTCAACGATATTTTCGGGACGGAATTTGGCGAAACAAGTTGCGCCATTGCGTCCGGCACGTCGAAACGAGTTCGGAGACGTGCGGCACGTTCAATTTGGAATTGTAACGCTAAAAGGACGTAAGCGCCATTTCAAAAATTGTTATATACCCTCGCCTAATCGGATCTCGCCCTCTCTCTCTCTCTCTCTCTCTCTCTCTCGCTTCTTTCTCCTTCGTGCGACTCACTCTCTCTTCGAATCCGACGGCTCCGGTCACGGCGACGCTCGAGACTGGTCTTGTTCGAACCAGCGTGACGAGCTGGTCAAGACCCACCCTACATTTGCACCGGAAACCTCCATTTTCGCCATGGCTTCAATCGGTTTGAAGCCGGTTTTTCACGCTTAAACCGGCTGTTCCGGCGATCGTCTGGCGTCGAATCAGGTACCTATCTTCATCCTTTTCGCTTGGCCTAGTTATTTCTGGGGGTTTTGGAGATCGATTTGGTGGTTTGGGGTGTGGATCTAAAAGCTAGGTTTTAGGTCGGTTTGGCCAGATTTCGATCGTGATTTCCGGCCAGTGGCGGCCGGTTCTCCACCAGTTCAGACCGGTTACGAACTCGGCCGGGTGGTGTTTCTGGTATAGGTTTCGGGTGGAGTGGTGGCAGATGGTGGTTAGTCGAATTGCTCACCACACCCACCACCCACGGTGGCGCGTGTGGCAGCGCGTGGTGGTGGTGTGGTGGTGGGTCTTTGTTCCATTGAGATCCTCGTATCGCTACGAGCGCGTAGAGTTGACGGATCTCCATTCGGAGATCGTGTTGCCATCGAACTAATCTCGGTTCGATAGGATTGAACGGTGGATGGCGTCCATTTTTGGATATGTTGATCTAGATAATTCTAGGATCGTAGGATTTGACGGATCGTGGATTCTGAGTCCGGATACTAGGATCGATGACTTGAAGTTAGAATTAAATCAGAATCGTCCGATCGTGCGATCGTGAGCAATCCGACCGTCCGATCGAGACCAAACTTTGAGGACACATTGTTTAGGTCATGTTGAACCTCTAGAAATTTTGGATCTAAGTTTGAGGTCATGAGACCCACGTGTCCGGTTTGACCCACTGGCCTGGGCTTGACCAGGTTTGACCGAGGCCTTCCCGAGGTCGCCTTGCAGTGTTGTTGATATTGTTGGACTTCTAGGAATGTCCTGATCATTTTGGGAGGTCGTGGGCTCCGCTGGCCTGGGTTGACCGAAGCGGGGTGTTTGACCGCCGGTTGACCGTGAGTCTTCCGGGGTGGTCCCACTGGTTGTAAGAGGTAGTTTGACCTTAGAATCTTTCATACGACATACGTACACGTTAAGTGGGGTTTTGTTAGGGTTTAAGGTTACGATTCTCGATCGCATTCACGATACTAATCCAATCATCGTCTCTATCGCTTTAGGTACCTTGACTGCTGCGTACTGTAAGCGGGACCCTTTGGGGTTGTGCAAGATAGAACCAACGGTGAGTGGACTTTGTTTTTAAATGAGCATGACTTGAATGAATTGCATGAAATGCATGAAATGAGATTTAATAATAGTTTTAAATCTTGAATTGATAAGTGTTTTAAGTCTTGGTATGACTTTGGTTTAATTATATTTAAAGGGGTTTGCATTGATGTATATGCATGATTTGGGTTGCCGGGTTTTTATGTGGGGCCTTGATGGCTATATTTTATTGTTATTTATACCTTTGGGGTATTGAACGGGACGTAGTGACGTCGATGGGTTTTAGTATCTCGATTTCGGATTATATATTGGGCTATTTTGACCTTGGGGTCATTATACTATTTATATATATATATATATATGTATATATATTTTGGGCATGAGATACGGACGTTTGGGGTCGTCCGGATATTATATTTAAAAGGGTTGCTATATTATATTTTAATTATATAATTGAATATTTGGACGTTAGTGTAGTCCGTTTGATTACGTATTCGGTTTTGGCATTTAAACCTTATGAAGTATAATTGCTTATACTTTGATTATATATATGTATATATTTATACATATATATTTACTTTGAATAAATACTTTGGAATAATGGGAATGGATTATACGTAATTTATATATTTCTATATATATAGATATGTATATGGGATTGGGCTGGAGTTATTGTATTTTAAAGGATCATTATGTTTTATGTATATATATATATATATATATATATATATATATACATATGTATATTTTGGATTATACGCTTGGTTTAACGGTATGTGTTTACAAACGAAGTTCTTTATACTTTAATTATATACTTTTGGGATGGAATGCCCGTGTCAGACGTGAGGTCCCTTATGTAACTATTTTGATATATTTATATATTGGGTTTCTCATACCATTTGACGTTTCCTTACTTGAGACTTTAATACGTTTTGACGTTGTGTGAATGTATATTTGATTATAGTTTTAATATGAATCTATGATTTCAATGCTTATGACTACTATGAATATTTATATGTTAGTCATTGGGTTTTGGACGCTATGCCTTGATGTTGGTGTTTTGGGTTGGGTACATTGTGTTTGGTTTGGTATATATATATTTATGTATATATACTGGTGATCGCGTGGCGATTGATGTGTGTGCATTTAGCACCTAGTATTGTACCTCCCCCTGTTCGGATACTAATGATCGCATGACGATTGATATGATACGCTTACCGTATTTGGTATGATACGATCCGGTGCATATCTTAACAGGTGTAGTCAGACCCTTGATTGGGTAGTCTCGCGTAGGACAGATTTCGGAGTTATGGTTGGTAAGTTTTTACCATATAGTCTTGTGAGTTTAGTCTCACTTTTGACGGCTCAACCTCGGGCATGGTGTCTCGATGAGACTATACCTGTCCAGTCAAATGATCCCCGTTGGATTGTTTTCCCTGGTACTTGTGTTTGTGTTATGGTTATACTATACCTATACTCGTGTGTTAGTACCTTCGTATTCATATTTATTTTAGTGAGGATCGTTTTCGCTTGTCGTGCTTGTGAGCACGTGGTTGTGAGAGTGGGGAAGTCCGGGAATGTTTTACCTATTTTGGTTGCGGCATGATTGGATTTCAAAGATTTGATGTGTTTTACTTACAGGATTGTAAATCTTGATTTTATATATGTTTATATATATGATTTGAACTACATTTGAGTTCTGTATTATTGTCGAGTTTGGTTTTCTCGGCGTGAGTGAGATCTTTGACATTTTAAATGTTGTTTTGGTATTTGAGGATTTTATTATATTCTCATGCTTACATTCTTCAAGTTATTTCAGTTATACTTATACATTTGTATATGGGTTCGTGTTTTGGGTGGTTATGCCTTGGGAAAAGTAAAAGGTTAGTTTATTCAGAAAAAGGGGTTTTAAACTGGAAATGTTTTCTCGTACTTTGAGATAGTACGGTTTTCAAATCAACCATATACATAAACGGTTTCATATGCATGTTTAGCATGGTTTTAAACGGTGGGGTTAGTACTTTGATTTAAGTATGTCAAACCTTGTTTTTGTCCACTCACACTCTTTCTGTTTTGCGCCCCCCAGACCGTAGTTGTTGCGTCGACACCGTTCGGCCGTGCGCTTCTCTTCTCGAGCTTCGTTGGAAGGGTAGGATTGTCATCCTTGAACCCTAAACTTGTAATATGTTATTCTTTTCCGCTGTTGAATTCTTAAACTCTTAGATTGCTCTGTATCACCCTTTAGGGTTGAATTTGTTGGCCGTAGGCCACTGTTGTATTCGTTGTTGCATGTTGGCGCTTGGGTTGTTCTCTCTGTTGTTTGTCTGCAGGTTGAACTTTTGGGTTAGTCCTTGTTTTAGGGGAGACTCTGCCCCTTTTTCGGCAAGAGTCTTGTCCCCTTGTAAGTTAAATTTCGGGAAGAAGGTAACTGTTTTAAGATGTGGGCCCGACATGGGTTGGTGTCGGGCATAACCACAGGGTCCGTCTCGGGTTCCGGGGTGGAATCTGGGTCGGGTCCTGTCACTCCTTAACCCACAAGGAGTCACAAGCCCATTCCAAATGGGAACTCAACTTCAGAAAAATAGGAATCAAAAGCCTCCTCTAGTCAGGAGCCCAGGTCTCAAAAGGAAGCCCAGATGCAGTTGGACAGCCCAATAAATAATTCTCACCCTCCTCTATGCCATGCAGAAGCTGGGGGGCATTTGTGAAAGCGAGTATCTTGGCCCTCCAATCACAAGGCACCACATGGACAAAAAGATCATATCTTAGGTCAAATAATTAAGCTCATTATTTGGGGGATTATTTAGACCAAATTAGGGATTTGATTCTAATTAAATCCATAATTAATTCAATCTCTCCAAATCAGGAAAATAATAATTTCCTTCCATACATGGATTATTTTTTCTGAAACCATAGTCACCAAAGGGTCTATAAATACAAGGCTACACACAAGGCATGAGATAATTCCAAACATCCAAAAACCCTGCGAAAATACTCTATTGCCGCACCTCCCTCTCTCTCTCTCTCTCACACGACTCCGGCCACCCAATTCTCCTCGTGATAAAAAGACCTTCATCCTTTCAGTTATCTCCACATCTTTTTCAGGATCATTTAACTTACTTACGCATCAAAGGACCTTTGGCCAACACTGTCACGACCTGACTCCTCTAGCATGATATTGGCCACTTTGAGCCCCGCCAGCACGTTTTTGTTTCTGGGAACTCATGAGCAACTTCCCAGTGGGTCATCCATCCTGAGATTGCTTTAGTCCAAACTCGCTTAACTTCGGAGTTCCCATGAAATCCGAAGCCAGTGAGCTACCAAAAGGCCTCGTGCTAGGAAGAGAAGTGCCCACACATATAAGGCACTTCACCTTTCCCTCCCAGAGCAATGTGGGGTTGCTCACCATTCTTGTTTCCCCAAGACACGGGTGTCACGACCCGACTCCTCTAGCACGATATTGTCAGCTTTGGGCCCCACCTCACGGTTTTGTTTATAGGAACTCAAGAGCAACTTCCCAGTGGGTCACCCATCCTAGGATTGCTCTAGTCCAAACTCACTTAACTTTGGAGTTCCCATGGAACCCGAAGCCAGTGAGCTCCCAAAAGGCCTCGTGCTAGGAAGAGAAGTGCCCACACATATAAGACACTTCATTTTTCCCTCCCCGAGCGATGTGAGATTGCTCACCGTTCTTACTTCCCCAAGACACGGGTCTTACAATCCACCCCCCTGGGCCCAGCGTCCTCGCTGGCACACTTTCGGTCGGGGTCCAGCTCTGATACCATTATGTTATGACCTGACTCCTCTAGCACAATATTGTCCGCTTTGGGCCCCGCCTCACGGTTTTGTTTCTGGGAACTCACGAGAAACTTTCCAGTGGGTCACCCATCCTGGGATTGCTTTAGCCCAAACTCGCTTAACTTCGGAGTTCCCATGGAATTCGAAGCCAGTGAGCTCCCAAAAGGCCTCGTGCTAGGAAGAGAAGTGCCCACACATATAAGGAACTTCACCTTTCCCTCCCCGAGCGATGTGGGATTGCTCACCGTTCTTGCTTTCCCAAGACACAGGTCTTACAAACAACCTTCGGGTGTGGTCTATTTACTATATTTTGTTTTACAGGGATTGAGAGAGACAAAGGAGAAGGAGAAAATCAAAGGGAAAATGAATCATCCGTGAATATTCTCTTCAGAGGAAATTTGCTCAAACATTATATATGAAACCTTAATGACGTCTTCAAATTTACATGCCCGGACCTAGAGGAACCAGATTGAGCAAAAAAGAAAAGTTGAACCACTTGATTGTTTGTCATGGGGTGGGCACGATTTGGCTCTCACCTCACATCGGAATCGAAACCAGCACTATTCCACCGATCCAGTTCGGTCTGATTTTAAAGATTTTTTTTGGAAAACCGACCGGTCCAGTTTCGCTTTTAAATTGGTTTTTATAAAAAAATTATTTTTTTCAAAATTATTTTTTTAAAAATACAAGTGATAATAAATAAGTTATTTTTTGGGTTTGAAAATTAACAAATAATCCAATTCATACAATAGGAAATGTTTTGAACTTGAACTTGGAAAAAATATTAATTATAACATTAAAAATATAGAATTGGATTTTTATATATATAAAAAAAACCACAACCGGTCCGGTCTAATGCAGTGTGGTGTGAAACCGAAACTGGAACCAATTCGGTCCGATTTGTTGACTTTTTTGGTCAACCGAATTTTTTTAATTTATGTTTTTTTCTCCCTGTCCGGTTCGATGTTCCGTTTTCCGGTCCGAATGCCCACCCCTAGTTTGTCATGTCAAAACAAGAGGAGGACAGAGCTCTACAACCCCCTAGTAAACAATCCATCTCCAAAGTATCTCACATGAACATATTTTACAACAAGAAATTTGTGCAAAAAGAAAAATTAAGGGAATTCCTGATCATTCCCTCCATTTTTCTTTTTGTAGAAATTTCTTGTTGTAAAATATGTTCATGTGAAATACTCCGGAGACGAATTGTTTGTTCGCTTGTGAGTTTAATTTAATGTAGACTGATCCATCATTAGAATTGCAAGCAACCCTTTTTTGAGACATCTTCTGAGTATAAGAAATTATTTGAAGGAAGAAAAGATTTAATTTAATTTAATTTAATTTTTATTTATGTGTCTAGCAGGACAAAGAATTTTTGGAAGATAATGAAATGATTGAGATGAGCCAATGGTTCCCACCAAAGTGATGGTGGATTCCCCTTTACCCCATGACACCTAAGTTCGAAATCCCAAGGAGTTTCTTTCCTCCAATGTAACCAAAAAAAGGATTGAGATAAGGTAAAGGTGTCAAACGGGCTGTGCCGGGCCGGCCCATTTAATTTATCGGGCCGTGCTGTGCCGGCCCATTTAGTAAAATCATTGATCTCGACCCGGCCCAAAGTCTATGTCCACATTGAAACGGGCCGGACCGGGCTCGTGCCGTGCCCGTGCTTGTGCCATACTCGGGCCCAAGAACCAACCCATTGAAACGGGCATGGGACGAGCCTATTCCCAAGTAAAAAGAGTTTACAACCCTATTCCCAGCACCCAACTACGTTTTTTCTTCTGAAAAAAACAACTATTATTCAATTGCACACTCAACGTCAACACTCAACAACCGACTCCAACGCTGAAAAAGAGGCTTTGTGTCCTTTCTTTGTCATGATTTTTCAATTTTGGGGGAATGCAACTTTTCCTTTATGCCCCACTATGGACCACGGCCAGAGACTCAGCGCATCTCCAGGGTCAAAAAGGGATTTATATACATCAAGCTTTTGCTCCAATCCCCTCTCGTCGTCCTCTCGTTTATAGGGGCCCCACAGTTTACATACATGATAATGCATGCTTTTTAGTCCACATCCATATAGTTTTTTATTTTATATTTTACATACTAATGTACATATGTATATTTTTTTAGTAAAAACGATAATTTAAATTATAGGGGAGATGATTAAATACACACAATTATGATGCCATAAAAATTCAAATTTGAGATCTTTAGTCTATAAGTCAAAATTCTTTTTCATCGAGCTAACTCCGTTGGCTACGTATTAATACTATAATAATACTTTTAGCCCACATCAAACTATTTTAATGATACTTATTTATTTATTATAAGACACTGTAACTGTTCGTCAGCTTTGTGGAGCTAGTCAAACATAAAGCACTTAGCACAATGTGCGCCGAAAGAATTTTAGACATATAAATCTATCTTAGTTTTTGCTCTATTGTTTTGACAAAACTTGCCTTTTAATATAAAAATGTTTTTCGAGCATTTAACAATTAACTAATTAGTACTTTTTTATAAATTATTTTTTCAAAAACTAATTAGTAATTTAATACAATATAATTAGTTCTTTTGATTTCTTAAATTTTTTTAATTTATTAAATTATTATTCTTATTTTGTTATAAGCAATATTTAAGAGCATCCACAATGGGCTCCCTAAACCACCTCCTTAGACAAAATTTAGGAGGAATTATAAAAATGCAACTCCAACCACGCTCCCTATCCACCTCCTAAAATAGGGAGTTCTCTGAGCTCCTAAATGAGAGAGAAAGACTTAAATGACTCCCTATAATTTAATGCAACTTTATTATATGAGTATTTCAAACCTTTATTTAATGCTAACTATTTTTTATTTTATTTTTTAATAGAGATGGACCAATCAAAAAGAGTTATAGCATTTATGACTCTCCAAATTAGGGAGTATGGTTGGAGTTGAAATTTTTAGAGAGCTCCTAAAATAGCTTTTCTTATATTTTTAAATAAATTTTAGCTAAGAAATAGAGAGTATCATGATGCTCTAAGGAATATGAAATCAAAGCAAGAATAAATGAGGTAAATGGAACGCTTGAGCTACAAGACTCTTGCTCCAACTTTTCTTTTTGTTTTTACTCTTGCTCAACTATAATCATTAAGAATATTTAAAGATTCCGAGTTTCAATCATGTACTTTTAATAAAAATAAATAAAATAAAAACTTCTTTAACGCATAATGTTATCTCATTATATAATTTGTTCAACCTTCAAAAATGATCACTGCAAAAAATCAACTCAATTACATATCCTCTTATCAGTTGCCAGTGCATATGATTGTGAAGCCAAAATTAAACGACAAATAGTTGGAAACAAAAGGAAATAATAAAAGACTTAAAAAATGTTTTTTTGTTTGAAAAGGAAAATTATTTACGAATCAAAATTGCCAGGCATTCTCCAAAATTCGACGGCTGGAAACACACTGTCGTAAGTGCCATGTAGAATTTGGGAACTCAGCTGAGCCGTTGGTTCATTATGGGTTGCAGGTAAACCTCGATTTCACAGTCCCCTTCATTCATTCTAACATCTTCGCAAGGCCTTTTGAGTTCTTGGGTCGTACGCAAACATCAAAACCTGTAATTTGGTGTTTGAAATTTGAGCAAATTCTTTCCCTTCGAACCTCACCAACACTCAAGAGTGTAGTTCCTGTAAATGGGTCTTTGAGTTTTTGGCTTTTCACCGTTTTGTTCCACATATCTAGCCTTTCACTCTGTTGGGTTCTCGCAAAACCTTGAATTTTGGGTTGTTCTTGGATTTTTGTGTATTTATTTAACGAATATGATGATGTTCAAAGAGTTTTGGGTAAAGAAGACATTGGTAGGTCTCGGGTTGGGCCAGTTTCTCTCGCTTTTGATCACTTCCACTGGCTTTTCATCCTCTGAGTTAGCCAAAAAAGGTTTGATTGTCTTATTATTTGTTTTTTTGCTGTATGTAATTTTAAACTTCTGTAAATGCGAATAAGTAGTTGTGTGTGCAATGAGTGTAACAATATGATCAATGTATGATTGCTAATGAGTAAAGGTTCATGTTTTGGAATTACTTGTTTCTATATTTTAAATTCTAGTGAAACTCTTCTTATTGTGATGCATATAAGGTTGTCGTATCATGTACTCTTCTTTTCACTAAATTGTTTGTTGTGTTCCTTGTTCATTCAAAATATGAGGTCTTTTGAAGAGGATTCTGATTTGATAATTCATTTGGTGGTTTTTGTAGGAATTAATGCACCTACTTCGCAGTCTTTTCTGAACTATGTGCTCTTGGCAGTTGTCTATGGAGCTATAATGCTTTACCGAAGGAAACCACTTAAGGTTGTCTTTTGTGCCTCTATATGATTGCCTTTTCTCTTATATAGTTGATATGATTTCCTTTTCTCTTTGTGTAGTCGAATGGATACAATTTGATTCGAGAGACCTATATATGACCAAGTTTTAGTATTCTTAAATTTTATTGTATTGTAGCTTGTTAAGCAGCAGACTCAGCAAATGAATGTAGAAAAGATCAGTGTTTTAAAAAACGCACCTGACCCGCTTCTTCGCAAAGCGTTGAGTTTTTGCCCCAAGGCGCATTTTTTTAGCAGCAGTTTACACAAAAAGCGTATGCTTTTTGGCCAAGGGGATTTGTTAGACCTTTGTAACTGTGACCCCTTTGAAGGGGATTTGTTCGAATTAGTGATTGTGGATAGTACAGGTATAATTAACCAAATGATGATTCTTGGTAGTAGTAAATGAAATTACCAAAAAAAAGGTTATAGAACCTGCCCATTGGGATGATTTTCCATGCATCCATGATTGTCCAAAATGATGCATCACGAGCATATAAAACTTGTATGTTTCCTGGTATGGGGTGCCTCCCAGTGACACATGAGAAACTTTTTTGGTTGGTGGACGTTATGATTATGATGTCTGTCAATTGGTTCTGGGTTTTGATCTGAACACTGATGTTATTGGTTTAATTTAAGAAAGAGCTAATTCAGCTGGCTTGAAAGTCTTAAAATGAACCTTTAAGTATTATTTTACGGCAGAATTATGAATGTAAACCAACCAAGATGTTCTTAAATCATTTATAAAAAAATGCATAAAGGCTTGTTCTTTATCCCATTTTGGAATATGTGCAGGCTAAATGGTATTACTATGTGCTTCTGGGAATGGTAGATGTGGAGGCCAATTTTCTAGGTATGTATTTAACTACTCATATTTTGGAAATGCATTTTATTATTTTGAGTGAACTTTATCTTTTTGTTTTATCATTTTAAATTGGACTGGTATTTTGCAACTTGTGGAATCCTGAGGATGCATTCCTTACGTTGTAAAATTGCATTGGTCTTGGGTCCATGTAATACTCTTTTTTAATTGATATTTATATTATCAGTAAATCTCACCACCACCCCCAGAATAAAAATAATAAAAAGAAGATGAATTCCTGGCTCTCGTCACTGCACTTTATTATGACTGCCATTGGACAGATTACTTGAAAATGAAGAAATTCAGTAGTGAAAGATCTGGAAAATAAAACAACATCATATTAACAAAAAGTGCCAATGCAACCACTGAATTAGATGTTCAGTGATAGTTTAGTCAATCCTAACATGCGTTCTGCTTATTGAATTAAAAACTGGATAACTGCCATTCATTAATCTTTACCTATAAGAAGAGTTTCTGTTCGCTTTTTTTTTTGGGTGCTAATTTGAAGATAAATTTGTTTGCTACAACAATTGCATATTTAATAATCGATATCTTTTGTTCTGCAGTGGTGAAGGCTTATCAATATACATCTATAACAAGTGTAATGCTGCTGGATTGTTGGTCTATCCCATCCGTTATGCTTCTTACATGGGTTTTCTTAAAAACAAAATATAGATTCGGAAAGATAACCGGGGTGGTGGTTTGTGTTGCTGGCCTTGTCATGGTTGTTTTTTCAGATGCTCATGCAGGTGACCGAGCAGGTAAACAACATATGTCTAGTCAAGCGTAGCTTTTTATATTTATCTTGGTTTGGTTGGTTTAATACTTTTAACAGTAGATAACTAAGTTGCTGGTAGAGTATCACATGTATGTCTTTGTTGATTGGTTTTTCTGATGTTATATGCACTGTTATGGCTTGTAGGAGGGAGCAACCCCCGTTTAGGAGATGTGCTAGTAATTGCTGGTTCTACGCTCTATGCTGTTAGTAATGTCAGTGAGGTAAGTAAACATACAATCTTTCTGGTTTCCAGGAATGACCAAAAATGTCTTGTTATGAAAATGAGGTTGAAGCTTGTGCCTATTTCCATTATCATAGATCAGGATGTGATATCTACGGACCAAAGGCTTAACATGGGGAAAGTCTTCATATAGATGCTACTTCGCGTTTGCATAGTTAATTCTTGATTCCCATTTCCTATGCAGGAGTTTCTAGTAAAGAATGCCGACAGAGTTGAACTCATGGCCATGCTGGGCTTTTTTGGTGCCATTGTCAGTGCTATCCAAGTGTATCCTTTGGTTTTGGACCTAGGCATCTAATATTTACAAGAACTATGACTTCTTGGTGAACTTGTGGACATCTGTGATTTTTTTTAGTTGATTATGTTAATTGTTTTCAAGGTGATTCTGTGCCTGGAGAAATTGCTCATGTGGGGTTTTATTTGCTCATCCATATTTGCAGCTTTTAATGAATTACTTTACACATTGATTTTCTTAAATTGTGCTTTCAATGTCATAATACAAAGTTATCAAGTGCAAAGTGGTATTGAGTGTTTTATATCTGCGATTCTGTTTTCAAGTTGTAGCCCTTAATGATTTCTATAGAAGCGTACTGGAGCGCAATGAGCTCAAATCCATTCACTGGTCAGCTGGGGCAGTATGTCTCTCTCTCTCTCTCTCTGTTGCCTTTCTACAAATTGTAGGTTGCTAGTCTCTGTGGTTGATTTTCTACAAATGGTTCAATGTCTATCCCTTTGGCAGAGACAATTTTCAATTGAAGTTCTCTCTCTCACACTTAATGTGATAGATCCTGAGAAACTCATTGTTGATGGAAGAACTTCACTTGGTTGAAGGTCTTTGTCAACAGGATCACTATGGACTACATGCAAAAACATAAGGGGAGAAGGTTACTGGAGGGGATACCAATGTGGTGCCTGCCAAATTGGCACTGATGGCTAAGTTAGTCTAGCTGGTGTATGGAGTAGTTTTTGCAGAGTATATATGATAGGCAAACTGTGTATTACCTCTTGGGTTTGAATCCCTTGGATTTATATAGAGGCAGAATGGTTGCCCATGTGGGAGGCCATTGTCGGTATGGGGACCAGGAGTACACCGCTCTCATCTGACACAACTCTGCGATGTACATTCACCTTTTTATGAGGGGGCACGTGGCCCCCAACCATGAAGTAGGGTCAATCAGCTGATCTGGACCAGTACAGTCATCTCGGATTGTCACAAGCTGGTTCTCGATAGCCGATAGTGCAGGAGACATTCTGCATTTTCCTCCACTGGTTAGATTGCACTGATCTGACCTAGCAGAGTAGGACCCATTGGTCAAATCTTAGAATTTGATATGGGCTGTCCCTGGGCTGTTGAGGGATTTGTGGGTTGCTCAGACTACCAATAACACATATGATAGGTTCTGATATCATATCTCTACAATCCAGCCAAAATGTAGTAGATTGAATGAAACCATGTATGACGGAATTTATTCCAGAGGACAAATACTAATAGTTTCCTTCACCTTGGATTACATAAAGCAGTGGTTTTTTATTTATTTATCATTTTGTATAAATAAAGAGTTTGAACATTGATGATCACTTACAGATAGTTATGCTTGCATGGTGACATTATTTTGTCCGTGTTAATGCCAGGCAATTCCTTTCGTTGGATTTTCAGTGGCCATGTTCCTGTTTTACTCATTTGTTCCAGTCTTACTAAAGGTACGAGGTTTCTAACCGTTGATATTTTGATGTGTGCCCCTATTTGTGTGAGGGCACTCATGGGATGAGTAGTCAGAAGCTTGGTGTATGTGAACATTAATTTTGATTTGCTTTTCGAGTCATGAAAATTCATTTATAATTTTTTAGAAAAAGGATAATTCATTATAAGTTATGAATTCTCAGTTTGGTAGCAATTATGTGTCCTCTTTCTTCCATGTACTATTTTCTCAGTAAAATTTGTACGTTGGTAGTTTCTCTCACTCTTTTTAATTGTAATAGCAGAGAACAATGTTTGAAAAGACTTGTTCATGTAACCCCTGAGGACAGAGACATTTTTTGAACTTCATGCGTGCTTACAGCGTTGTGCTTGCTGATTATCAGCCCTGCACCTCTGTTCAGCAGTTTAAGAATTGGCTAATTTAATTTCGATCATGGGAACAAGTTTTGGTAACAAAACAAAGCAAAGAAAATGAATACGCTGCTTTGTACTATTGATATAGAACTTTATGTACTGAATTTTGTTTGTCCTTGCAGACTAATGGGTCCACAATGTTAAACCTCTCATTGCTGACCTCAGACATGTGGGCAGTCTTAATTCGCATTTTTGCTTACCATGAGAAGGTCCATAAGCTAACTTTATTGGCATCATTATTTTTCATCATGAAAATTCATCGTGAAAAATTCAGTCATCTGTAAGTTCTTTATATAAAATGTGCAATTGCCTTTCTAAGCCAAGAATCATCTCAGGTTGATTGGATGTACTTTGTGGCCTTCTGCTGGTGTTTGTGTTGGGCTTGTTATTTATTCAGGGTACGTAGCTTTTATTCTCTTTCAAGTTTCTTTTCCTTTCTCATGGCTTGTGAATGAACCTCCTAAATGCGAATAGCTTGAGCTTGTTTTTACTTTCGAGCTTGTCTACTTGCACAAACAACCACACACTTGACATAATTACAACTGCTTACGTAATTGATCTAGGAAGTAACTAGGCGTAATGAGATTTGTGAAAGGATGTTGTATTATGGGATTTATGTTGACTAACATAGGTAGAAGCCTAGTAATTACACTAGACCTCAGGTTAAAACAAAAAAAAAAAACAAATATTGCTGCTTGCTACTTGTTCGGTGCTGTGATTCATACTTTTTGTTCACCATAACTTTTTTTCTTTTTAATCTCCCTCATATGCTAGCAGACACTAATGTATGCTTCATTATGCATGGTCCTTGCATTTGCTACAGGGGAGACAAAGAAGAGGATCAACAGCGTGCTGATGTTGCGGATGAAGATGCAGAGCGAAGCAGACATTTTGATGAGGAAGCTACTTCAGTAAGTCGAGGAACAACAGTGGCCGGGAGCTCAAAAACAGGGGATAGCAGCAAGCATGAGATTGTTCATGCTAGCACTACAGAAGGAGAAGTCTGTGACAACAAGAGCATAGGAAAAGATGTTCAAGGGAGGAAATCATGATTAAGAATTTGCTTGAAAATTCAAGGGCCTATATTTACGTTCCTGACTAGATAAAATGAAGGTCACTGCGGTAAATGAAGTAATGTTGGCTTCATGGCATTGTTATTTGAACAAAAATTTGAATTATGGCTGTTTGAGGCATGAAAATTGTAAATGCACAATTTATTTTTTCCTCAAAATTTTGTTAGTTTTGAGGTTTTGGGGAATATAGTTATTATTTGGTAGGTAGGTAGCTTCAATCGACGGATCCTTTACTTGAGAAACACATAGGGCCAATTCCGCATTGTATTTTAATAACGTGAGCGTCAATTTTCATGTCTTAATTCATAGATATCTTTGCAAAAAAAATCACCCAAATCCGAAAATGTTTTAACTATTTGATTAGAAGGTAGTCATTTAAGTGTTTCTTGAAAGAAAAAAAAAATTCATTTTTGCCCATTTATTTCATCGTAACTAAATGTCTTAATGGTTTATAGTTTGCCTAAATTTAACAAAGCGGCCTCAAAAGCTTATTTGTGCAAGCCCATTCTATCTATCTATTATTTGAACATACAAGCTAAAGAACACTAAAGAAAACAATCTAATATCACATTAACATGCATCAATTAAACGATATTTGAAAATTTTAGAAAAAATAGAAACGACAACCCACATTTCTATCCAATTTTCTTACAAAAGTCAGTTTTTCAAAATGAAAAAAACAAAAGAGAAGGCCAATTGGAGCTGCCAGGGGCTAGTTTATATTATGTAGTAAAAAGAAAAACGTGCAAAACGAGTGAAAACATGACACAACAATGAATTTGAGTTCGTATATTTACAATAGCATTAACCAGTAAACAGAGGTTGACGGAGGGGGCACATTAACACCAAAACTAAAGCATGGGTGTCAAATTGCCAAATTATTTTCATTGGCGGTATTTGTGCAATTTTCCCTAAAATAAACATACAAATAAGCAAACAATTTCTTTTCTCAAAACGAAGATACAAAGTAGCTTGTTAATACAGCATCACTAAAATTGTGAAATTAAAAGTACATTTCCAGGTCAAAGGAGCTACAGATTATCATGTTCTTATTTCCTATCACCAAACACATTCTAGCAGAAAGAAGATTCTCTCCTATCATGCTAGCAAGCTTATTGTTTCTTTCCAAAACTGTTTAAAACAACAAAGAAAAAATGATCATCTGTACAGGATCAAGGCTAACGTACAAATAAGAAACAAATAAGTAAAAGCCCCCTCATTCAAGCCTGATGTTTATTCTGAAAATATTCCTTCCCAGTAGCACAGTTAGAAAATTAGTATGACTCCACGCCCCTAAAATTATGCCCCTGACTTTTCAACTTTTTACGGCGAGAGAACGTGGGAACAAAAGTTGCTGAATCTGTTTTTCAGCTGCAACTTCAGATGTAGCCTACATGCACACAAAATTCTTTAGTTATCTGTGAACCTAAGTTGGCTACTTTCGACATCAACCAGGACTATGACCCACTGTTTGATGCACACGACTAATTCTATGCACTTCTGTCTGTATCTCTATAAAAAAAGAAAATCAGATCATGTATATGAATGCAGGTAAGCACATGCCTCCCGCAAGAATAATGAAAAGGGTCAGGAAAGTAGGGACAAAACAGCATTCTCTCATCCCACACAGCTATGATCAAGTGGATGTATGAAATCACAACTGTTAAAGTCTACTGCATTACTCCATATTTATAAAAATAGCCTGACTTTGCATGCTTTTAAATTCACTGAAAATAAATGCTTTTAAACTGCTTACCCGGACTTTGAAGGGAAAACGATGAGTTTGTACTTCCAACCCTGAGAAGACTCTAACATCCATTCCAAGACTGTCAACCCCGATCAAATGAGCTCCCTATGAGAGAGATATTACAAAACCAGCTCAATTCAATTCAATTATTTTAACTTCTTTAGAGGGTTGATATATATACATGATAAATCAACAGAAATAGAAAAAATAATAATAATGACTTCAAATGCAGGTGAATCGAATTTCACTACACTAATAAGACAATGCAATTGTTCATTCATATCATATATACTGTATTAGAGAATAACTATTTATAAGGGTAACGTCTTCTTAACAGATATCTGGCCTTATGACATGTTATGTTGTCAAGGAATTCTTAGATCATCCTCTGGTTTGACTGTAAGATAACTACAATAGACGAAATGTCTACCATTGTCGCTGCTTGCAGCTACTGTGATTCAGAAGGAAAACTCAGACGCATTAGTTTAGGTGCTAAAAGACTTAGAATCCCATACTAGAGCCTTGAACGAAGAAATTTATGGCAAGAAGATAGTTTGTCGAAGAAGGAATAATAGAAGAATGGGAACATCCACTTTTCATTCGCCTTCACGTAAGGTAGATCCAGTCTGATAGAGATGGATTATAAGTCATTATTCATCCTGGCATATGTCAACTGACATCTCAGATTACTTCCCTACATGAGGAGGGCAATGGAAGCAAAGTCAAAATCCTGAGGAAATGAACTATCTGACATGACGTCCTCTATGAATGGTCTCAGCCATAATTTGCTGAGTATCAGCCAGATTTACGACCAAGGTTATAGATTCGGCTTCACTGAGAGCAGTTGCAAGATTCATAACCAACAAGAGAACTTCAACAAGCAACAGAGATCTTCAACCACAGCTACATTCTCTTCAGCTGGACCTCGGCTTCAATTAAATATATGCGCTTTGGATTGCTAAAAAATATCTGCACTGAGCTCAAAGAAAGTTCCATGCTGCCAAATGTTCAAGGATTCCTTTCAAGCCACAGGCTACGAATGACAGAGGTACTGCCTTCGACATGTCAAAAATCTGCTTGCTAGCAAGCAAAAAGTGTTTCCAGCCAGTTAACTCATTCCTATCACTCTTAGGCAACTCAGCTGACCCATAATGGTATACTTGATCCAAAAGATTCATCAAAGTCCAAACTCATGATGTTGTAAGCTTATGATATAAGGACTAAATTCCCTACATACTTAAACCCTACACAGTAAGAGACATGACTTGACAACACAAAAGAGAGACAACATCCTAAACTTTAGTTACCTCAACATGAAGTCCTTTCCTTTTGCATAAAGCTTTAAGAGCAACATCACACCTAATACCTCTTTCATTGAAGTGATCTACAATTTCCGAGGTAGAGTTTACTAGAACATCAGGTTCTGCATCTTGAAAATCTTCCAAACTAATTGTAGACTGCAAATATCAGAAAATAGAACAATTATAGGGAGATTCACTATTATACCCAATATAAGGGCCCAAATTATTTTTTTTTTTAAAAAAAAAAAACCCTACATGAAATGGAATTTAGAAACACACCCAAAGTCCATCTATAACATAACAAAGAGGCTTCCAACTTCCTATCAATTAAAAAACTGCCATCAATTTCTTAAAACAAGCTCAACCCCAAAACCTCATAAAAAAAAACCCCAAAACACTCAATAGGGCATCAAAGTAATTTAATAATCAAAATAAAATTCAATAGGGCCAGTTGTCATTTTTTGGGGTTTTTTTTTGGGTTTGTTTATAGAAATTAAATTGTGTAGGGTTTATTTATATCACTAGTGCTAAAAATGGGTATATAACTAAATATCTCAAAATTATATACAAATTAAAGAAGTTCAAAATTTTATTTCTTATAAAAAAAATGAAGTAGAAAGTTTGTAAGGAAAAGGCATGTATTTGTGCACAATTGCCTGCATAAAACATAAGAAACATTTTCTGTACCTTTACTTTAAAGACTTTAATATAGGCAAAACTATTAACACAACAGTTCCATTCAAAAGCACTTAAATTAAAGGTCAGTCAGGAAAAAAAAGGGTAAAAGTTAAATAGATGGCAGTTGAAAGAACATGCCTGAACACCATATACAGAGAACAACTCTATTCTCATTATCTCCAACCTGTAGAGAGTTGAGCAAGTCTTGCTTCGATCACTTTTGGAACTAAGGCTCAAACTTTTTCCATCTAAACAAAAAGTTAATTTTAGGTCAACTAGAAATAGCCAACATGCATATAACCAGTTATGTCAATTACAAGAATAACTAGGTTAGGACGGTAACAAGATCTTCCCCACATGGGATTTCATCAGCTGACTGATTGACTATTATAAATGAAAATTGACTTAACTAATAATATAGAAATTAATGTGCATATCTAATACATGTCAGAAATCGAAGGGAACATACAAACTTCTACGGTTAAAAAAGGGGGGTAATATTACCACCAACCAAGTTGCTTCCCAGGATGAAACACAAAATACCTTTCCAGTCCGAGTTGTATCCATCGCTATCTTCATAATGAAATTGCCTTCTTACATAGAATTCTTCATCAGCAAAAGCAGGTCTGAGGCATCCTAAAATAGAGACGCCATTTGAGGGATGATCCATTTTTTTACGGTATTCAAAGTTGATGACCTGCAACAGAACACACCTAAAATAAATCTTTCCATAATATCAGATTAATATCAAAAGATCCACATATTAGAATATTTGTTCCCATTCCTATATCCTATATTTTTGCTTTTGATCAGAAAATCCTATACCGTATACGGAAATATGTTTCCAACATCAAAGTTTTTAACTTCAGTTCCAAATAGCCAACTTGGCCCAGCTTCTGAAAAAGCATCCCCCACCATAGTAACATTTATGCAGTCATTCTTCTTTTCTTTTTTAATAAAAAATAAATGAGCTACAGCATATGGATCTTAAAGCAAGATACAGAAATTACTAATTTTATTATCAGAAAACCGCTTCCCAAATTTATACACAAGTGACCACCCGACATACATGGCTCATTACCAAAGTTAATAACTTTAGAACAGTAAGCCAATGCCCTTTGGGCCTAGTGGCACCTCCAAATTAAGATTAAAGTTGGAGGCTGAGTTCGAGGTGATGCATAAGACTGGCTATTATAAGCAGTGATGAACATCATGCAATATAAATTTTTTCTAAACCCTCCCTCAGAGATAGCTGGGTACTCACACTCATGATTAAAAAAAGCTTCAAAAATAAAAGCTACATACATCAACTAATCACCTTTGTCAAGCACTTCGAGAAATAAATAGGATGAATCGAGCCAGAAGTATCTGGCAACCCCCAGTCTAGAACATCAGAAACTTCAGATTCTACAACCTATTTCAACCAAAAGAGGCATGTCAACTTGAACATGGAGAATTACGAAAGTAACGAGAAAAGTCTAGGATGAAAGGTGGTGGGACGGGAGAGGACATTAAATAGGGAAAAGAAAAGAAATCTACAATGTACAATGTCAGAAGACGTGACCAAGAGATAATAATCCAGAAAATTAAACTTCTAACTCATCAAAGGAAATACGTGGTTTATAAGGGGGGAAAGTTAGCCATCCAGCCTTATTAGAGTTTATATGGTCTTTGGCAGGATACATGATGTCTACCCGCTTCCCTCTTATCCATATAAACATCGAATTGATAGTGAAATAGAAACTCTAAAGTATTTAGATGTTTACTTGGCGTTTATTTTCTCCTAGCAGGAAAGGATTTCCTTGCTAATAATTTGGAGCCCAAGGCCTCTCAGAAGCATCAAGATGAGGTTAGGAATTTCTTTTGCATATTTTTCATATTTTTTACCATCTTCTTTGCTTATTTCTGGTCTGCAGACCAACAAAGTAATAAAATATAATATTCTTTTCTTTAACCTAAACACTGTTATTCCATCTATGTTTGTTGAACCTCCAAATCCAATCTTAAATAAAAGAGAGACTGTCATATTCTTCTAGAAAACAAGATTGCCTTTACTGACCTCGAGATAATCATCATCAAAAGGGATTTCATCACTATTTCCACCACCTAGAATGTTGAATTCACCAGCTATTCTTCCATCATCATATGTAGGGATATCCATCCCAAACAAAGCATTCTGAGGGCAAACACTCATATTAGAAATCAATTTTGCAATTAGTACAAAAGCATAATAAAAGAAAAAGGAGATATAAATGAAAAAAATAAGTAAACAATATCAATCACATTAAAGTCTTAACTGTTTAAGCTGATATAGATGTCAACATACAAATGTTCCCACACTACTGTACTGCTTTGCTGCAGTCTAAATTGCTAAATACATCCATGAACATATTAAAATATAAATATCGAAATGCAAATCCCATAATGTTATAGGATTAGCTCATTTTCATGCAAATTTCCTAGGGCAGTCAATAGAAAATAAAAATTTACTTTTATTGCATGCAACTATGTTATTTGAATGCCGAAACGAGCAAATGAGCTATACACACGCATGAAGAGTAAATATTAATTTGTTGGTAACTTATTAACAAGTACCACAGCAAAAAAGAAAGAAAGATCAAGAGAGTGAGATAGAGAGGTTGGAGGATATGACACCAAAAATGGGCACCCATGAAGAGTTCACAAAATCACTTAATCTTTTTTCCCCTTTCCAATGTAATTGAGAGCATTGCTTCTAAACTTAAACATCTGGAATTAAATTGAATGGACGGAAAAAGTATTAAAGCAACCAAATCCTCACCACAGGGTTACTTGCTGCACGATCCTCTAACAAGTTTGCATCATCAAAAATTTCAAAATATAAATCTACAGAAATAATTAGAATAACAAGATGGAATCAGAATCAAGAATAAAGTTTACATAAAAACATTAACTTATGCACTTCAAAATAAACATCAAAAGACCTCCATAGTCGTCGATAACATATTCAAAATCAGCCCAGGAAATTTGCTCATGTGGTTCACAGTGTATCTTCCCCGGGAACACCAGCAAAGCACTGCAGTTCGCCTAAGGCAGAAAGGAAACTTTTAACCATGCATGGTAATAACACCAAGTACATCGATAGTGGATGCTATCTAATTAGTCCCACAAAACGACACTTGCAGGTCATCATCCATATGCCCAATTGACTGACTTTGTTGGTACTCAAATTTTACAATTAATAGAACAGCTGTATCAAAAACAGAGACCTCAACTGTTGTTCGTGCTATTTCAGCAGAAGTGAGTTTGGTGTCCCGGACCATTTTGCAGACTTTCACTTCTTCAAGAGGATGATAACCTTGGTTAGTAATATAACTAGAGGAATCAGGAACAGAATCTGAGTAATCTGCAGCAACCAAAACTTTGGAAAGGCAAAGGTCATGTCCAATAGACAGCCAGTGGAATTGGGTTGATCCAAGTAAAGGATTCCTGCAATTAAAACTATCATAGAAAAAATAAACTTTTGACCTAACAGAACATAAATTTTGTAAAATAAACTCTGAATTCAATCTAAAATTAATAGCTAAAAAAGGGGAAAAGTGAAGGTAATGGTTGGAAAATTAAAAAATTTCCCCGTCAAGTTATGGTCGCCCATACACACTCTGTCTTACTCATAATTCCAAAAGTTTTTCTCGACCAAAAAAAAATTCTATCATTTTTATTTAGAACATTAAATTCCCCATGTCTAGTTTGTAAACATCTTACCTGAGTGCAGTGAGCACATGTAGGAAAGGAGAAGAAAAGAAAGCTGAGAAACTCTCCATTCACCCCAATAAAAATTGTATGTGCACCCAAAGTTCTAGGCAAAAGATACTCATGTTTTTTGGTCGGTACAAAAGGTTACTCACGTTCATTCAAGCAGAACTATTTTCATCTGAAAGAAGGTATTCTTTTCTTTCCCTTCCTTTCTCAGGCATATCATACTCAGAACAGACTAACCCAAAATATTCCACATATTTTGTAGAAATCATAATGCCACCATATATATATATATATATATATATATTTATTGATAAGATCAATCAAGTTTAAACTAAAGTACACCTTACGCCTGGAAGATCAAGGGCTCTTCGACCATCAAAAGGAGGTTTCATCCAACTGTTTGAGATCCCATGTGTTATAGAACAACAAACCCTTTCTGCATGGCACGAATGAAAATGAGAAGGACCTGAAAAATCCATTTTCAAAAGAAAAAGAAAAAATGTCACGAGCGCTGCAAAATTGAAGCTTCCAAGCAGGAGGAGGAGCTAATGCAAATAATTCAATAATCCAACATAAGATTAAAACTAATTGCCAAGAAACTTAAAGGAAAACAGCAAGAAATCGAAATTTCAATAATATAAACTTATTCTTCATTAAAATCTGAATATTACAATTATCTTTCTTTTCTTTTATCTTTTTGTTTTTGCTTGTATATGCTTACAGTAAATGAGAAATATGACAACCAAACCAAGAATCAACTCATATTCTCATCAATTCTCAGTCCCATTAAACTAGCACTAGCAATCAATCATTTTTTTGCATGTGGGTATTTCTTCAACAACTATGATCCTTCAATAGAAAGCTGATACCACCACTCAAGCCAAGCTTTTTCTAAGAAAATTGTGACAAAAATCCAAATGGGTTTCTGCCAAGGCATGCAAATTAAACTGGGTATTTCCCATATTGCCGTTTCATCGACTCTCAGCTTCCAGTAAGGCGTGATCCCACTCAATTAAAAGAAAAACAGAAACCCAAATAGAAAGAAAGGCATATGATCGTGATTTACCGAAGGGAAGAGAAGCAGCAGCTGCAATTGCCATTACAGACGGAGAGATGAGTGATGGAGGATGTCGTATGATGAGTATCGATGTCGTTGTACATTTGGGTGCTTTACTTTACAGTGTGATTAGGCCCTCCACATGTTTCTGCTAAGCATTTTAACTAGCCTCTCATCTCAATAGGTTTTTTCTTCTAAACATAAAGGGGGTTTATCGTATATTCCAGCACATTCAAGGGAAACAAACCGGTCCATATTAGAGCTGGGCATTTGGGACCGAAAACCGGTTAAATCGGCCGAATCAAACCGGTCGGTCCGGTTTGGTTTGGTTTTTCTTTAACTTTTGGTCAACGGCGCATGAAACGAATCAAACCATTCTTCATAGTTCGGTTCTCAGTTCCTGATTTTAAAACCTTTGGTTAACTGGATTGAACCGGATATGTTAAATAATTTTTATTTTAATAATTATAATATACGTGGCTTATTTCTATTGGTTTGTTTTTTTAACTTGTGTGCACATTTGTACAGCTTATCCTAGCCCTTCACAACTTAACCTAGGTCAATTAAGCATCCCAATTCAGTCGTGCCTCATCTATCTCTTCTCTTTCCCTCGTCAAGTCGCCTCAACCTCACACCGTCAACATCGCCTCACCTCACATCGTCACCATCGCCTTAGCGCCGTCGCCTCGTCGGCGGGCGCCTCTTCTTCATCGCCTAACTCGCACCTCCCTCTCATCTTTCGGTCTCTCATCACTTAGTCTCTCATCACTCGCTCTCATCTCTCATTCTACTCTCTCATCTCGGTTTCTCTCTCGCAAAGGTTAGTTGATTCCTCAACAATTTCTTCTTCTTTTTTGTGATTTTTGTTTCTATTATAAACCCTAATTATTGGGGTTTTTGGTATAGCCCTAATTTTCGTAGTTCTTGCATATGCAGACATTTTATCTAGCAAATTGGAGAGTTTTGAACTGGTGATTGTGTTGAAAATCAAGGGTAAGTTTCCTTTCCTTCCTATATAAAATTTGGGAAATAGCCTTAAATGCCACTGTTTTTTTAGTTTTAATTGGAAATACCAAGCCTCCCCAAAATTTTTGCAAATACCACCTATAAATATATATTTAGTGTCCAGTTATTGCCCACTTAACACTTTATCTGAAATTTAGTTATCTCTAACCTCTCTATTCGTTCTCTCTCTCTGTCTGTTTATCTCAGCTCTCTCTCTCTCTCTCTCTCTCTCTCTCTCTCTCTCTCTACCGCAACTCTCCTTCTCTTTTCGTGCAGAAGTATCCCTCTCACGCAGCTCTTCTCACGCAGCTCTGTCTCGCTAGCATCTGGAAACCCCTCATCGCCCCCATCTTCTAGGTATATCTTCTAAATAACATAAGGTCGCAGCTGCTTGCAACCTTGAAGCTCTACTCCATTGCTGACCTCCAATAGGAGTTCTTGATGGTCATTTTCTTAATATATGTGGGATTCTATGAAATAGGTTTTATTTTGATTGCTTGGGTTGCTGTGAAATTGGTTTTATTTTAATTGCTTTGGGTAAGTTTTTGAATCTTGATGCTCATCCGTCTGGGTTTTTACCAAATGCTGGGAATATGCAAGTTTTGATGTTAAATTGAATTTGATTACTGAAATTGGAATTGTGATTGATTTCGTCTGTATTTTGTGTAGAAAGTGAAGTATTTGGATTGATTTTGTTTGTCTGAAACGACACATATGAACTTGTATCGTATTGTGGTTTTATTGCAGTTGTATTGTAGTGGTATTGCTTTTGTATTGCTATGGTATTGCTGTTATATTGCTGTTATATTGATGTTATATTGATATGTTACTGTAATTTAATAGGAATATATGTTAATATCATTTTTCTTTATGTGCTTGTGATTTGTGTAGGAGTTGAGATTATTCTTGGCTGAAGTATTATTTACGATCTCTCTCGCTCTGCTCTTCGTATTTTTCTTAACATTTATGTGCTAATTTAAGTATGGTTCAGTTTTGGTTATGTTTGCAGGTTGTGAGTTTAACTTGGAGGCTTGCTTGGTTTCATTTCAGATTATTGGGTTTGTTTTGGTTGCTTGAGCAGCTGCACGAGTAAAATGGATTATACTTCATGTAAATTCAACAATTAAATAGGAGATTTTTGTTTTCAAATTGTTAATTCTTCAGATAATTGGTCATTTTTTAAGATTACGTGAAATAAAAAACATGTATTGAATATTATTGTATAGGAGACCATGTAATTATTTTGATACCATTAAATGAAATTTTAGTTCAATTTACTTGAAAACTTTGGGATCTTGAGCAAGGGACAACAATCACGTATATGACAATTTTGAAACATACAAGATGACAATGTAAGAATGGTTAATTTGGACGATATCCATAGTTGCTTCCACTGCATTATAATGTCATGTAGATTATAAAGTGGCAATAGACATACAATAAAAAAGCAATATGAAAGCAATAAACAAGCAATAAAGTGGCAATAGACAACCAATGCAAAAGCAATAAAACAATCAATAAAATGGCAATAAACAAGTACCTTATGGATGTTTTTGTACTCTCTTTCCCATATTATATAATGTTCTAATTGTTGAACTATTACAATATTCAGTTGCTACAGATAATAAATAGTACATAAAAATAATAACCACGTATGAAAATTTCATATCATTATAATAATGACTTGAAAATAGTATCAAGTACATTACATAAATATTAGAAACATACGGCTCCACAAGAAGAATACATAATGTCTTAGATGTCCTTACTAAGTCTTGGGGCCTAATAATAACAAGCATAATTATAATTTGGTCAAGTACAGTTTGCTGCAAGTTTGCTTAGCATTTTCATAATAGAAGCTTTGCTTTTGTCTTCGTAAGGCATCTCAAAGAACTCATTGTCTACACATTACATTATGCACAAAATGGTCTCCAATGCCAGTGTATAACTTGCACATCAATGCCTGCACAAACTAGCTAAAACACATTGTGTAATCGTTAACCTCAAATTTGTTATTGACAGGGAAACGAGTTGGGTGCCGCTTTTCTTTTCCTTGTGTAATTTGAAAAGAAAAAGAGAAAGAAACAAAAATTGTCAAGACAAAACTGCAGCAAATTATAATTTGGTCAAGTACTCACCATCGGGAAACAATATGCTTTCAATGAATAAATTACATATTAATTTCAACCAACAATGAGATTGACAATGATTATGGTTCCAAAACAATATCAGGCATTAAATGAACGCATAAATGTTGAGAAAAATACGAAGAGCAGAGCGAGAGAGATCGTAAATAATACTTCAACCAAGAATAATCTCAACTCCTACACAAATCACAAGCACATAAAGAAAAATGATATCAACATATATTCCTATTAAATTACAAGAACATATCAATATAACATCAATATAACAGCAATATAACAGCAATACCATAGCAATACGTAAGCAATACCACTACAATATAATCGCAATAAAACCACAATACGATACAAGTTCATATGTGTCGCTTCGCATAAACAAAATCAATCACAATACTTCACTTTCTACACAAAATACAGACAAAATCAATCACAATTCCAATTTCGGTAATCAAATTTGCATATTCCCAAAGATTTGGTAAAAACCAGCAGATGAGCATCAAGATTTAAAAACATTACCCAAATCAATTAAAATAAAACCAATTTTACAGCAACCCAAGCAATCAAAATAAAACCTATTTCATAGAATCCCATAGATATTAAGAAAATGACCATCAAGAACTCCTATTGGAGGTCGACAATGGAGTAAAGCTTCAAGGTTGCAAGCAGCTGCAACCTTACGTTATTTAGAAGACATACCTAGAAGATGGGGTCGATGAGGGGTTTCCAAATGCTAGCGAGACAGAGCTGCGTGAGATGAGCTGGGTGAGAGGGATACTTCTGCACGAAAAGAGAAGGAGAGCTGGGGTAGAGAGAGAGAGAGAGAGAG
Source organism: Prunus padus (assembly GCA_024362665.1). Classification (NCBI taxonomy): domain Eukaryota; kingdom Viridiplantae; phylum Streptophyta; class Magnoliopsida; order Rosales; family Rosaceae; genus Prunus; species Prunus padus. The sequence continues at coordinate 24,857,118 of JANFAM010000016.1, read as the reverse complement.
AGAGAGAAAGAGATAGAGAGAGAGAACGAATAGAGAGGTTAGAGATAACTAAATTTCAGATAAAGTGTTAAGTGGGCAATAACTGGACACTAAATATATATTTATAGGTGGTATTTGCAAAATTTTTGGGGAGGCTTGGTATTTCCAATTAAAACTAAAAAAACAGTGGCATTTAAGGCTATTTCCCTATAATATATGTGTATTATTGTTTGTAAATTGTAACTGCTATATCTGTGGTGTGTATTGAAGCCTCAACACATAAAAGCCTATAATTAAGGACTAGTTTAGCTATCAATTGTTATCCTTGATCAGCTTTAGTTAGATATAATGGGTTAGTATATCAAGTATTAATTAAGGAACAAATTTGTATAAAAGGCTTGTTATGTGAACTCAATAAACCCACCATTCGGTTTGAAGATCCCTAACTTTACCATAACTAATTTGTAGACCAGTTATAAAGAAGTTTGAGAATCAAATACAAATACTTCGATTATCACAAGAAGACCTATGGGGGTGGCGGATGTGTGGTGGTTACGTTTCTGTTGCTTTGTTCATGTTATGTTGTTTTTATTTCGATTAGTTTTGTCAAATTTAAATTTTATTTATCTGTTGATATCATAATCTAGTACAGTCTTGTTGTCCCTGTTTATGTGATATTTCAATTTTTATCAACATGATTGATTCACTGTTTATGGTAGTAATAAATGAGTATTTCTTGAACTTGGCATATGTCTAAACTTAGAGTTAATAATAAACCTAGTTAATTATAAAACAATAGTAAGCTCACTCATTAATCATCCAACTGCAAGATCAGATGAGTTATTTAATTGATAATATAATTACAATTTACTTTACTTGTATGAAAGCAGTTGTGAATAATTTTAATATATAGTCAATGGATTTACATATGTTTTGAAAAATAATAATAAAGAAGTAAAAGTTTTGAGTTGACTCATAGCTTTGAAAATCTGTTTGGTGTTTAAAAGTTTATTACATTTGGAGTGTAACATGTTTTGGCATGTTTATGAGTTTGCTTATGAATATGTTTTTCATTTTGTAGGCCTTAAAAATGTCAAATATGGAAGCTACTCCTACACCCACAACAGAGGATACATCACAAGTAGTTGGGGATGGAGCAACTACACTCCCCTCACGTCCTCCCACTTTGGGAAAGATCAAGCCTACTAGGAAAGCATCGGAGGTATGGAAACATTTCATTAAGGAACCATTTGAACCAGGGAGTAATATAGGACCTAGAGCTTCTTGTAAGTATTGTCATGCATCTTATGCATGTGATCCCATAAAAAATGGGACATCTACAATGATGCAACATTTGAGAGAGAAGTGTACGAGGGGATGTCCATTGAGAGAGGAGAACAAACAAAAAGTGCTTTCATTTGAGAACAAAGGAACCCTAGTTGCACATTCATATAGCAAGGAGAGAAGTAGAATTGCTTGTGTGAAGATGATAATACTTGATGAGCTTCCATTTAGGCATGTGGAAGGTGTCGGTTTTAGGCTATTTATGAGAGAGTGTCAACCTAGATTTGATCCACCATCTCGTAGAACCATTGCTAGAGATGTGTGGGATCTTTATCAAGAAGAAAAGGTCAAAATCAAGAGTGTATTAAATCTAAATTCACAAAGAGTGTCGCTTACCACGGACACTTGGACTTCCTTGCAAAATGTGAACTATATGGCTTTCACAGCCCATTTCATTGATGATAGCTGGAAATTGCATAAGAGAATCATCAATTTCTGTCAAATTACAAATCATAGAGGTGAGGCTATTGGGAGACTTGTGGAGGATTGTTTGTATGATTGGGGAATAGATAAAGTTTTCACTATTACACTTGACAATGCTAGGCTAATGATGGGGCCATTAGGCATATGAAGAGGCAATTGAAGCTTTGGGGCACTCTTTTGCTAGATGGTGATTGTTTACATATGAGGTGTTGTGCTCATATCCTTAATTTGATAGTTTTTGATGGGTTGAGTGAATTGCATGACTCAATTAAGAGTATTCGCAAAGCCTGTGTGTATACAAGGTCTTTCCCATCTAGGTTGGAGAAATTTAGGCACTGTTTGGGCTTGCAAAAAATTGACAGCAAAGGTTTATTACCTTTGGAGTGTAAAACAAGGTGGAACTAAGTATATCTTATGTTAGAAGCTGCCTTAAAGTTGCAAAGAGGGTTTGATAGGTTGGAAGAGGAGGCAGCAGACTATGCACCTTACTTTCATCAAAGTGGTGGTGATCGTGATGATGGTATTCCGAAAAAGAAGAAAAGAAAGGTTAAAGAAGGGGAAATCTCCATTAAAAAAAGTTAAATCCGCCAACTGCTGCAGATTGGGAGTATGTAAGAGCTTTTGTAAAGTTCTTGAAAAGATTTTACGAGGCAACCTTAAAGTTTAGTGCATATAAGACGGTTACTTCCAATATCCCCTTCAATGAGATGCTTTCTATTGTTGATGAGTTGAATGCAATGATTATAAGTGAAGACATTTTTTTGAAAAAAGTTGCAACTTCAATGAAAAAGAAGTTTGATAAGTATTTGGGTAATATACGGGAAGTGAACCAAGTTTTGATTGTGGCGGTGGTGCTTGATCCCCGTTACAAAATGGACTATGTCCAATATAGCTTTGCTGAGTTAGAAAGTGATGATTCGAAGGTTAGTGTGATGGTAGAAGGGGTGAAGGATCTCTTAATGCGGATGTATGAGGCCTATAAGAAAGAGGAACCAGCAGCTGCCGAATCTAATGCGGAGGCTAATGTAGAAAGTGGAAGAGAGGTAAGAGTTGAATGCAATGATCCAAGACTTAAAAGATTTGCGAGAACAAGAAAAGATAAAGCCGTGGTTCAAATTAAGAATGAGGTGGACAAGTATTTATTAGAGGCAGCTCAAGATCCAGAAATAGGAGACTTTGATTTGCTAGATTGGTGGAGAGAGAACTCTCCAAGATTTCCAGTCGTATCTAAGATTGCAAAGGATGTGTTTGATGTCCCTGTTTCAAGTGTGCCTTCGGAAGTTGCGTTTAGTATGGGAAAAAGGGTTGTGGATCCTTTTAGGGCGTCTTTGACTCCTAAAACAGTTGAGGCCCTTGTTTACACTAAGGATTGGCTAAGCCAAGTGGCTTTTGACTTCAACAAGCAGCCAAGTGAAGATGAACTTGACTTTTATCAAGCTTTGGAGAAAATGGAATCAGGTATTGCTGTTATTTTTTTTTTTAGTTTTTTTTTATGTTTTAACTTTGTACATTTGAATTTGTCTTACATGTTCTCTAGTCTTGTAGATATTCAAACATTGCAGCGAAATGAACAAGTGGCCACTGGCCACCATTGAGCTCACTGCCAAAAACTAAAGGGAGCATGAAGAATTGGTTTGTAAAGGGGCTGGACAGTAGGAACTTTAGATTTGGAAGTCTTTTTTGATGAGCTCACTTAAATATTTTAGATTTGAGCTCTTTTTGATGAAGCTGAAGTAGGTTTTTGCACTTAAAAAAGATAGGTTTGCCACTTAGAAAGGCTGGGTAGTAGGAAGTTTAGATGTGGAAGTCTTTTTTGATGAGCTCACTTAAATATTTTAGAGTTGGAGCTCTTTTTGATGAAGCTGAAGTAGGTTTTTGCACTTTAAAAAGATAGGTTTGTTACTTAGAAGAAATTTGGATAGTAGGAAGTTTAGAGATTGAAGTAGATTTTTGGCAAAAGATTGGTTAGTCAATTTGTGACATCCCTGACCTAAAATTAAACGAAAAAGAATTAATTAATTTAGTTAATTAGTTTGGATAATTAAAATGAATTTAAAAGGAATTAAAATGAATTAAATAATAAAATTGGAATTAAATAGGAATTAAATAATTAAAGGGGCATTTTGGTCAACAATATTTTCAAGACGAAATTTGGCGAAACGAGTTGCGCCATTGCGTCCGGCACGTCGAAACGAGTCCGGTGACGGGTGGCACGTTGCGATACGAGCTTCGGATCGAAATGAGGACAAAATGGTCATTTTGAAATTTGATAAAACCCTAGGGCCAATCAGATTTCAAGTTCTCCTTATCTCTCCTCCTTTCTTTCTCCTCCCGCGCGTTCTCTCTCTCCGGAAACAAACTAGAAACGGCGCCGGACTTTGCAGCAGTTTCCGGCCACGCCAGCACCTGCCACCGGTCCCATTCGAACCCTCTATCGTCCCTCTTCACAGCCGTACCCATATCACCGACCGAAACCTCCATAACCGCCGACTGTGTCGACGTGAAAATTCGACAGAAAACCCCAGCATCGGCGGCGACAGCTCCGACCACTTCAACCGGCACCGCCACTTGGAAAAGGTACGCCGGCACTCACTCTCTCTTTCCCCTTGGTCCGCGACAAAACCAAAGGCGTGGCGCCGCTTGGAAGCTTCAAAATCCGGCCAAAACCCTCACGGGTTTGGCCGTGATTTGCCCAGTTTTCGGCTTCTGCTCGGGCCGGTTCACTAGTGATTTGGAACCGCCTCATCGTCCTGATCATTTTGGTATATAGATTGTCCCAAGATTTGATAGTTTTGCGATGACCGGAATTTGATCTAGACACCCACCCTCTCGGCGGCGCGTGTGGCGGCGCGTGGCACTGTAGCAATTGGGCATTTCTGTTCCAATGCGATTCTCATGTCGTTGTGAGCGTGTACATATGTTCGGATTCGATTCGGACGTCGTTTGACGATCGAACCAACGTACGCCTATCGCGCGTTTCGTGGGTTCGATGTGTTCAGATCGTTGGATCGAATCCGAATTCACGTATGTTGTTCCTCGTATTTCTAGGAGTCTATAGGATTTGACGGATCGTGATTCGTAGTCCCGAATACTCCGGATCAATGACTTGAAGTTAGATTTAAACCGTAATCTTGTGATCGTGCGATCGTGAACAATCCGACAGTTTGATCGAGACCAAACTTTCAGGACGTGTTCTCTAAGCCGTAGTGAACCTATAGGAACTTTCGGATCTAAGTTTGAGGTCATGGGACCCACGGGCCCAGTTTGACCTATTCGGGTAAGTTTGACCAAGTTTGACCTGGTCGACCGAGCGTCTCCCGGGTCGCCTTGCCACATAGTTGACTTTGTTGGACTGGGAATGTCCGGATCCTTTTGGAGGTCGTGGGCTCGCGGCCCGGGTTGACCGAAAAGGGGTGTTTGACCGCCTGCTGACCGTGAGTCTTCCGGGGCGGTCCCACTGGTTAAAAGACGTAGTTTGATCTTAGAATTCTTCGTAAGACGTAATAGTACACTTGAGTCGAGATTAGTTAAGGTTGACTTTTAAGGTTATCGCTTCGGTTCGGGTTATTAATTAATCCTTGTATTCTTGAATTAGGTTCTCAGGCTCCTCGTGATCCTCGAGTGGGACCCTTTCAGGGTTAGGCAACGTGGGACCAAAGGTGAGTGGACTTTTTTTTTCAAACGAGCATGAATTTAATGAATTGAATGCGATGCATATAAATTGGGATTTAAACATTGTTTTAAATCATGAATTTGGTTTTAATGAGATTATTGGATTATAATTGGTAATTGAGTCTTGTACTTGTTTTGGGTTGCCGGTTTGTTGTGGGGCCCTGTTGGCTATATTTGATTATATACAAATATATTTAAGTATTGATTTTGGGACGAGTCAAGCGTCCATTAGTATTTTCGTACGGATTTGGGTACGGTGGGAATTTGATGGATTTTCCGTGGGTTTTATATTTAATAATTGGGTTTATAGTTTTGTTGGGTTTCGGACTTTAATATTTTATCGTTACGAATGTTGTGGGTTATACCTTATATCCTTTTGAGAAACTTATATTTCGATTATATAAATATATATGTATATATATATACATATAGATCAACTTGGAAGGAATATGTCGGATTAATGGGAATGACGAGAATATAGGTTGGATAAATGGGAATTGATCATATGTATATTTATATATATATATATATATATATATGTATATATCTACTTTGAATATGTATATACATATATCTACCTTGAGTATATACATATATCTACTTTGAATATAGATATATATATATACCTACTTTGAATATAATTAGGTATATCTACTTTGATATGGAGTTTTGGGATATATACGTATATGGGATTGGAATATTGGTTATATTTTATTGAATCACTATTTATATTGTTTTAACTATGAATTTAAGGGATGTCAATGATGCGTGGGAATTTCGAATGCTTCGGCTTGAGTTTTGGTATTTTAATGGGTCGTTGTGTTATATATATATATATATATATATATATATATACTTAGTCATATATATATATATATATGTATATTTTGACTAATACATTCGGGTATGGAATTTATATTTTTAAAGGGATAGTACCTATACTATGTTTTGGAGTATATGTTTTACTCGAGGTTTGACTTGACGTTTTCTTGACTTGGGTTTTGAATACGGTTTGAATATGGATTTTCAATGGTTATGACATTTTAATCGTTTATGGATTGATATGCCGTCATTTTGACGCTTGGTACTATTTTAACTATAGAATTGTATGTTTGGGACTGTGATGTCCTTATATGGGGTATATATGATGTTATTGGATGGTTGGACGTATATATGTCCTGGTGTCTGATGATTTGGGGTTTGGGTACATGTGATTGATTATGTGAGTACTGTATATTGAGTTGTGTTAAGTGGAGTGTTGTGGGCACCCCTGTATGTACCTTCCCCTGTTCTTATGATACGATTACCTGGATTAGGTATGATACGATCCGGTGCATACCTTAACGGGGTGTAACTGTAGACCCTTGATTGGGTGGTCTGCGCGCGTAGGACAGATTTCGGAGTTATGGTTGGGAAGTTTCTATCATATAGGCCTGTGAGCTTAGTCCCAATTGGACGGCTTAACCCTGGGCACGAGGCCATTACGATGCCGTCCGATGTTCAGTTAAACTCTGGGCATGTGACCATCGTGAATGCTGTCCCGGTGTCCAGTCAAATGATCCCCTGTTGGATTGTTTCCCCGGTACACGTGTTTCGGTGTTGAGGTCTATGTTACTATATGTAGGTCTTATTATCTTCCTATTCGTATTTCTTTTAGTGAGGATCTTTCCTTGCTTGTCATGCTTGTGAGCACGTGGTTGTCCGAGTGGAAAAGAATGGGAAACAGTACTATGATATACTATTGGTGTAATTATATTGCAACTATTGGGATTTGAATGACTACGTATATAAATGATTTCATATGCATGGTTTGCATTGTTTTTGAAACGGTGGGGTTAGTACTTTGATTTAAACTACGAAACCTTGTTTTTGTCCACTCACATTCTTTCTATTTTGCGCCCCCAGGTCGTAGACGTAGCGTCTGATCGGTCCGGCTGGGTGACTCTCTTCTCGAGCTTTCGACATGATGTAGGGCACTTGTCCTTGTCTGCAAACGGTTATTCTGTCACTTTACTTCTGAGTACTCTATATATGCTCTGTATTGCTCTTTAGGGTTGAATTTGATGGCCTTAGGCCTGGGATATATTATTAGCATGCTGACTGTTGGTGTATACATATTCTGTTGTATATATTCAGGTTGAACTTTTGGGATTGTTGTTATTATAGGGGAGACTCTGCCCGTTTTTCGGTAGAAGTCTTGACCCCTTTATTTATTTGTTTCAGGAAGAGGGATTCTTTTAGTATGTGGGCCCGGCATCTTAATGATGTTGGTTGTCAACAGGATTCGGCACGGGTTCCGGGGTGGAATCTGGGTCGGGTCCTGTCACAATTCCTCAACAAACCTATCTTTTGCCAAAAAAATTTGTGTTTAAAAGGGTTGTTTTGTTCTATTGATAATATGTTTTTCAAACTTTGGATGGATGTAAAATGATGCATATGGTTTAGTTTGAAACTTTGGATGGATGTGAATGATGAATGATGCATATGTTTTAGTTTGAGAAGATGGATTGAATGAATGATTTTGAATTTGTTATGATGTGAATGGTGAATGAATTTCAAGCAGGTTTTGAATGAATGTTTGAGTTTGAATGAATTTAGTTCTAAATGTTTTCAAGCAGGTTTTGCACAAAACCAAACCAAACCAAACCGAAGAAACCGCTTAACCGATATTACCGGTTTCCCACCTTATGGTTCGAGCACGGTTTGAATTTTCTACAAACCGTAGAGTTCGGTTCGGCGCACGGTGTGGGCTCAAAACCGAACCAACCCAAACCGAGCCTAGTCCTAGTCCATATTTCAAAATTACAAAGACGCGTAAATTTTGACATTAAAAACTTCAAGAATTACATAAAATGCCACCGGTTTTCAAATTATTGTGAGATAGGCTTCGGCCATGGATGATAGGTTGGAAACGATAGAGTGCTCTTCTGTAATCGTACCGAAGTTTTCGGTAAACTAATTTCTTTTCCGTTATCCAAATATTAGGACTTTTACAGTGCATTTAGATGAGGGAAATAAACTTGGGATTTTGACAAAAGTCAGAATTTCTAAATTGACATGAACTAATTCCCGTGTTTCAATAACAAAACATAGAAATTTAGAAATTACGCGTGGGAAAAAACAAGGAATTTGAAGGTCATAAATCCCAACTTTAAATTCTATCTAAAAGTCGTCATTTGTAAAATTCCAATAGAGTTTGAGTTTTTAAAAATGCTTAATTGCTATAGTGCCCCCTGAAACATTAGTCAAATCTCACATTGCCCCTTTAAAGTTAAAGTGACCCACTTTACCCTTCGACAGACAAGTTTTGCAGATCTCACTTTGCCCCTCACCGTCAAGTATGTTCAAAACTCCTTTAAAAATGCTAACGTGGCACCAATGGGACCCACAATTTTGCTAAACTAAGTGTCATGTGGACCAAAAATTATATATTTATTAAAAAATAAGTTCAAAATATTAAAATCATTAAATTTTAAAAATCAATAGGAAAATGAAAAAAAAGTTCTCTCCTCCTAGCCCCTACCCGGTGAACCCAACCAACTCTCTCTCACACGACGAACCCCCATCCTCAGCCACTCCTCTCCCTTCGCCCAACCACCCCGAGCCATACACCGGTGGATCGTGTCGAAGGGGAAGATAAAGACACGGGGAAGAGAGAGAAATAGGTTTTGTGGTGGGTCCCACGACTACCACGTCAGCATTTAACGTCTGACATGACGGTCAATGTAATGGCCAGTGTAAATTGGTCATATTTTGAAATGTCAGGTATGAAATTGATGAAATTGAAACCTCGGGGCCATTTCGATACTGACCTAAACCTCGAGGGACTAAAATGTCGTTAGTCCTTTATTTTATTGCGTATTGACTAAAATACCCATTCGAAGTTTGAATATTAAATTTTTCAAGGTCGTTGGCTTTTTTGTTTCAAGGATGTTTGTGTCCAACTATTTCAGCCTTTTAATAGTAGAGATATATAAAAAGTGACAAAAGATAATTTACTCAGATGTTTTATATAAAAAAAGCTGGAATTAATGTTGAGGGTGAAAATGTTGGGACAAAGGCCTAGGGCATTGATTTGAGTGGAGATGCAACACCTAGATTAGGTCTTATTTCTTAACCGTTGGATCAAACTAACCAATTTGATCCAATGGTTAAGAGAGAGGGTCTCATCTACAGGTCTTAAGACCCTCACTATAGAATGACTCATAGAATTCTACCTAGAAGTGTAGGATTGTAGTTGGCCCTCCTGCGGCCCAAATAGACAAAACATAAAAAAGAAAAGAAAATGTTGGGATTGTTGTATAGAATGTGGAACCCTCAAGTGAAGATGAAAATAAAGAAATTGAGGGGAAGACTTTGTGCATATCCTACGGTGCAACAAATGCAATTGTAATATTTACTGCTATAGAGAAAGTTGTTGTATAAGCTTCCGCCTATAAAATGATTCTCTCAGTAAGAAAGAAATACACATAGATTAGAAGAGAAAAGTGAGAGACTAAGAGTTAGAAAATTTTAGTGAGAATAGAGAAATATGAGAGAAAGTTCAATCAGTGTAGTATCACAAGAGCAAATACAACTCCACTCTAATATTCAGTGGTACTCTCATACTCTATCTATTATACAACATTGTCAATTTATAACACGTTATCAGTACGATATTAGTTTTTCTAATTTTTCTTTATTAAAATACACTTCCTTGATATAATTAATGGGCAAATGATATAGGCGCACCACATCATGTAGTATTGAAATATGGGATATGAATATGGAAAGTGTATGTAGCATTAATGTTCGTAAAGTTAAGCACCGGGAATGTTAATATGTAAGGGCATGCCATGTGCGCTAGGAAATTAATTATTCTGTCTTTCTAAAATAATATTAACAATAATCAAAGTGGTCTTATGAAAAAAGCAAATGAGAAGATCACAATAAAATGTTATTGTCCCGAAAACACACAAGACATTAACAAAATATAGAAGATTATTTAGTCATGCTTTTTATACCCTTGATAAGAAATATAAGAAACTATCAGTTTACATGATATGTTACAACAAAATATTTTTTTGTGCTCGATGGAATTTATATATAAGAGTAAAATAAAACCTTTATTTTTATGTATTAGGTGAAATAACAATTCGTTTTTTAGATGCTTCTTGATTTGAATATTTGATAAGTTTTTAAATTAGGGTCAAGTCACTCTCCTCATTCTCTCCTCTATATCGCTCTCAAGTCGGCTGCTATCCTTGAGGTTCGTATCTGTATCCTCCTCTCTAGCATCTTATTCTCTTCGCGATAACTTAAAAGTTTTTAGAAATCTTCACGTTAGTTTTTGTTATTTGTTTGATTTAAGTCAATTGATGAACTGGTTTTGTTCAAAGATGGGTTTTACATCTAGGGTTCTTGTAGAAATTGCATGTGGATTTTTAGGTGTTTTGTTTTTCTAAAGATGTTTGATAATTGATGAAACGGGTTCTCAAATTTACATGCAAGTCTTTTCAAATTTTTATGAAAGATAATTTGTTCTCTTGATTTGTATAATTGTTTGGTGGTCGAATACAATATTGTATCTGCTACATGAAGATCTAATTTGACTTGTGCTTGACATTTGTTTATGATGTTTCTTTCCAAATGTTTGTGTTATATGTTGTTAGGCTTCTGTTTATACCAATAATTTTCTACCCAAAGCACGGTGGAGAATATCACCCATGATCACCAAGTATCCTCTCAGCCCAACCAACGTCCGTGCTTGAAAAATGCTCAGCATCATCTAGGTCCAAACCTCCATATGATCTCGGCCTCGACCTCGACCTCGGTCAAGACCTCGTCGTCGACCAAGACCTCCTCGGCCCAGACCCCCTCGACCCAGACCTCCTCGGCCAAGACCTCCTTGGCCCAGACCTCCTCAGCCCAGACCTCCTCGTCCTAGACCTCCTCGCCCAAGACCTCCTCGGCCTAGACCTCCTCGACCAAGCTGACCTCGGTCCAAGCCTTCATCAGACAAGATCAACTTGACAGTTGAGCTCAACCCAACATCCGACCTTGTCCCAAGACAAGTACCGAACCTACCATGGCTGAAATCTCCTTTGTTAGTCAACCCGACCACAAGATGAAGTACAATTTGTCTTTCAGCTACAAAGAGAACACTTCCACGTGAATCCACATGGCTTCACGCAGCTATCATATAGGCTTCACGCAGCTATCATCTGGGAATGTGGAAACATGAGACAAGATTTTTATAATGAAGTGAACATTTTCTGCATCAGGACAAGCACACGCTTTGGAATTTGTCGATGGAACTGTGGAGGATCACCAATGATGAACGAAACAACAAAGGCATATGTCCAAAGCACTCTTAAGTCCTCCAATCAGGTTAGGACGAGAGACAAACATCCAAGCTCGGCCTAGGCCGAGACCCTCAGCTCATAACTCGTGTTGCTACCTGTCCACATCCACATCTCCAGAAATCTAGCAATTGACAACTTCAACAATCATTGAGAACAGACAAATCAAAGGCCAGTCCAAGAAGTCTCTGTCAAAGGAAGAGAACAAATCCTTCGAAGCCTCATCTTCACCAAGTGCAAACTTCATCTTCTTCAAACTTTTCCAGCTGCAACTCAAGCTCATCTACTATAAATACAAGACCTCTAGCAACGTTCAAGGGGTCCTCGACCAAACAAGCCTCCCACAGAGCAACTTATCTTTTTCCTGTCATGTATCTTCCTGTAATGCACTTTCAATATCTTTAAATGCTTTCCTAGGAGTAGTGGTAAAGTTAAGTTCTTTAATGCACCATCCCTGTTACTTTTCCGTCCACCCCATATATCATACAACCTTCACCATCCAAATCCACCGACCGAATTTCACCATCGACACCACCTTCAACGGCCTTGTAGCTCAGGCCGTGAATCTGACGGCCGAGGCTTGTTCCTCTCTCGGCCACAATCGCTTTGAGTGAAGTCAGACCCAAACAGGCGCACTCAATCCATCCAAATCATCTTCGAATGCACGGTAGACCGTGCTGGCACGCCCGGGCACACCCATCCAACATAAAGTAAGACGACCTGTGTTGGCGCATATCACCTCGGCCCAAGTCACTAGGCCATAAGATTTGCGCAGCCAACAGCTTCATTATCTGGTTTGTGGATTTTATCAGTTCCATGCTAGGAAGCACGGACATGGATACAGATACGGCGACACGATACGATATGACAGGACACGGAGATATGGAAAATCTCCAAAAACTAGGATACGATACGCTCATGGATACGGCAATTAAAATATATATTAACATATAATAATAAATATATATAATTTTAAATATATTTTAAATAACATAAAATTATAAATTATAAATATAGTGTATTATTCTTGGGCTTTTTTTGTTCTTTATATATTTTAGGCATGTATAGCTTGTCTGATATCTTTTAAGGCCCATTTTAACATTATTGATTAAAGCCCAAAACCCATAAACAGATCTTTAATTATTTATATTAAAAAATAAACAATTAGGTCATCTTCTTCCTTGAGCTGCGCCGTTCCTTGTTCTTCTTCCTTGAACTTGCGTCGCTTCCTGTTCTTCCACCATCTCTCTTCTCCTTCTTCATCTCTCTCTCTCTCTCTCTCTCCACACACGCAACGGCCAGCCTACGTCTCGTCTTCTCCTCTCCTCTCCTCTCCCCTTCAAATAGAAAAATTTCCAAAATTTGAAAAATGGGTAGGCATTGCAGAGAGCTTAGATGATGGGTACGAATCCCTTCTTCCTTTCTTTGGCTTATGGCTTCAAGATAAACCATAAACGTATCCGAAATGTTTGATGCTGGTGTCCAGAACGTAGGATACGCATATCCGTTAGTCAACGACTGTATCTGAAGACTCCAATACGTATCCAACGCGTATTGTAGTGTATCTGACTGCGTATCTGATATTGGATATGGACCTAAGTCCGTGTATCCGTACTTCTTAGGTTCCATGTGACTCGTTCCCTTGAAGCAAAATTAATAGGTGTTGCTTTCCATAATTGTTACCTCAAAATTTAGAGAACAAAAACGACTCTCTATATGATTTCCACAACCCAGATTACCTTGATTTTGAATTTGTGATATTTTGAGCAGTCAATGGAGTCGAACCAAGCCAAATTTGGAGTTGGATCGGATCATCGAATCCTACTACTAGATCCATCTCCTATTAATTATATTGGATTCAAATCAAGTCCAACTCATTGATAGGCCTATTAAACACATGATCCAAATGTTCACCTTAGAGGTGTTTGTTTGCAAACCCCATGGCACCAGTTCAAATCCCCACCTCCTAGATGAGTTCATCCTATAATTTATGCATAAATATTTATCTTTTTTTTTTATCGGGATAATATTTATCTATTTATCTTCCTATAATTTATGTGACGAAGAGACTAATAAAAAAATAAAAAATAGCTAAATGGGCTGATAATGTACTTTGGAAACGACACCGTTGCTTCATTTCTCATGGAATTTGAAATGCAACAATTTGGCTCTCATTTACCTTAGATAATCCAAAACGCACTCTCTCAAGTTAGGCGTGGTTGCGTTTTGGGTTTCAGAGAGAGAGATGGACTACAACCTAGCAGCCCTGAAGCTGCTGTGTGTCCAACTGAAAGACGCGCAAGAAACTTCTTCTGAGAACGCCATGGAATTGCACAGCATCATATTCCAACGTTCCTGGTTACAGGTTCGAAGATCACCTTTCTCTTTCTCTTCCCCTTTTTATTTATTTATCATTTTTCCAATCTTCCCAAATTACCCCTCTCCTTCCCCTGTTATTACTTCATTACCTCGGCAGGGCATTTTGGTCCACGTCTCCGCCGACGGTGAGCACTTGTATCTCGACGACGGCACCGGCGTCATCGAGCTCTCCCTCAGACCCGAGTTCCGCGGCCGCCCTTGGAGTATCGGTAACCACCACCCCCGGCGCACTTTAGCATTCTCGCTTCTTCTTCGTGCGCATTTTAAGCACCTGCTAATTTGTATTTCCTCATCCTCCTCTTTTGTTTTGTTAATGCAGGAATGTATGTAATGGTTGTTGGACGCTACATGGTCCGTACGGATGAGCCCCCAATGATCCAGGTAAATTATTTTGTATATAAAAGAAGATATCCAGACTAGGAACAATTATTTAAGCTATAGGTAACTTGTGGCCAGTGGCCTTATAATATGTTTGATTGATGCAGGAATTGAATTTGGCTCATACAATTGTTAGTGGATGTCTCAAGTAAAATCATTTACACCACATTTATTTATCGATCACCATGTGAATCACATTGTAGGACCCAAATAAGACCCACTTATGGGTCGTACCGAGATGTGATCACTAACTTCATTTGTAAATGTAAATGTAATACATTAAGTCCGGGCATGGTTACCAACTAGCTCTTGGTCTAGCTGTACCCTCCCAAATTCGTATCTCCTTTCCCTAGTGCTAAAATAAAAATGAAAATTCCAACCTGGGGAACTAAATTTTTGCAGTAATTTCCCATTTGTACCAAAGATTTGAAGAAGCATGTTGGAGATGATACTATTCTTAAAATTGCGACTTTAATGAAGTCCTCTTCATTTGAAGCAGATTTTTGCCCAAGTGGGCATTGCATAGATGAACAATTTCAAGTAATTTGAAGAACTGAAATTTAAATTGCCATTGTTTCTGAATATCAGGTTCACAAGATGGTTGATCTTTCGGCTTCCCCTGATCGAGAGGCAATGTGGTACCTTGAAGTATTGGAGGCATATAAAATGTTCTATCGGCCCTTAATGGAAGGACCTGTGTAACCTTGTTTTTTCTTTTTCTTTTTCTCAGACGATTTAGCAGAGAGAGAAAGATGGTTTACCACATGTGCAGATCCCAAACAAAGGGTTTTGTTTTTAGGAAGTGCCAAAACATGGAGAAGACCCTTCACATTTTGAACTCTTTGTTTGACAAAATGTCACATGTACAAGATCGGGGTTGATAGTTACACTCATACAGGCCCTGGAGTACCTTTGAACTGATCACATTTGGTTCCTCTGCTTAGTTTCTGAGTACTTCGTATGATGAGGTGGCCGGGTAGGTTGACATTCCCACCATCCGTTCCAGCCTTGCCTCAGCGGTGTTTGAGGTGCAGTTTCGGTCTTCAGCAATGACGTTCGCACAATTTTATGTTCCTTTTCCTGTTGGAGATCCAAAGAAATTGTGTTCCTCCTAGTGATATTTTGTAATAAACCTTTGTCGCTGTGACTCTAGTCTATTCTTTGAAGTCCATGTCCTGAGAAACTGCAGGCGGTACATACCTGAAAGATACATAGTCATGACCTTGTCAATAAAGATCAGTGGACGAAAAATCAACCAGCATCAATGAACTGAAACGTTAAAACTCCGTTTCATAATTCGTAGGACACAAGAAAGTACTCACAAAAGTCAGAGATAAAGAACAGGTTATGGATTCAGACCAAAAAAGAAAAAAGGACAGTTATCAGTCTCTTCTGATTTCCTTACCATCCAAGCACACGCTGGAATGCGAAACAAAGAAATCAGCTTTCAATTATTATGATCAGCTATCGTATTATAAAGTATCAACAAACCCTATGAAAACAACACGCAAAGAAAGCAGTATGATTTGCCAATTACTGCAGGAAAATAAGATTCCTATTGCCAACTTATTGCATTGTTACTGCAATTCAGAACAGGATACAGATGTAGTTCTAGCTTTTCGACTTTACAGTCCGTGATATTCTCATTGGTGAAATGTATTGATATATCATTCCTAAGACTGCTTTTTTGTAAATTATTCATCAAAAAGCGAGAAACACTACAAGCGCCAGGCAAACACTGCAATGACATAAACAAGAATAACCAAAGTACTCAGGCAATGCTGATGCTCGAGGTGCTGCTACACCTCTCGCCTTGTTCCTATTTAGTTGTTTCTGTTTTGGGGCGTTTGCCCTCCTCTGTACCCAAAAAAAAAAAAAAGTAGTCAGGCAAAAACCTTTTCACACATGCATGTGTATAGAAAAAGTGATGGCATACCAAATTCATATGAGTAAAAGCTGAATATATCTATAAGATATGTGCTACCTTTTCTATAAGCTGTGGTATAAGCTATTTTCCGCAATCCACAAAATGCGGCTCAGATTATGTTCAGACTGCAATTCTTTGGCCCAAGATATACGTTCACTACTTTGAAGACCCACAGTTAACAGCCTGTGTCAATATAGCAATTGTAAGAATATTTTACAGCGTGAATTTAGTATGATTTAGAACATGTAAATTATTAAACTCTGTATAATACCCTAGTACTAGTGGTAGTGGAATAAGAAAAGAGAATATAGCCAAATGCACAGGACTTCAAAAACTGCCTAGCTAGCAATGACATTAGTTTCTACAAAGAAAGTTGAAGTGAGAGAGAGAGAGAGAGAGAGAGAGAGAGAGAGAGAGAGAGAGAGAGAGAGAGAGAGAATTTCAACTCAAAACCTAAAAAGGACGTCATAGAAGAGGAGGAATTTGTCTAACCGTAGCACGCACAGATTGAGAAACCATAAGGTTCGCTAAAAGCACTTCAAGTATAAGGTTTTGCACCTGCACGAAGTCTACCCCAGTAAACAAATAAAAAAGGTACAAGCTTAGAGTAGAGAAACAATGCACAGATAGCTACATGTGAAGCTAGAACAAATCAAAACTACAAATCCAGCACATATTTTTTTCTTTCTAAAACCACTAAAGTATGTCCATTGCATATGATATTCTTTACAATAAATAGTTCTAGGGTGGACAGTGCAAGAAGTTGAAACGATAAATAGTTCTAGAGTGGACAGTGCAGGAGCATCTACAAGGCTCTCTTGGGCCCGCTAGTCAATTGGGTTAGGGTTCTAGTTTCTTTAAATTATTAGTTACTTCTTTTGTTCTTCTATTCTAACTAGGATTTGGCTTAATTTCCTGTTTAGGTTTTTAATTTTCTATGTCAATAAGATTTTATGTATTCTAGTATAAATTGGCTATTAAGAGACTCTTGTATTTAGTTGTTTTTTTTTTAATGAATATAATTTCAGACTTTAGTCTATAGAGTTTCTATTGGGATTTTGCCCTAGAATTATCTTCGTTTCAACTTCAATTCTATTGCTTTACCTTCTATTCTCTGTATTTTGGGTATGTTTGGGTCGCTATTCTCTGAATTTTGGGTTGCTGGACAGCAGCTTATAGTCCCTGCCCTACATCAAATTGGTATTGGAGCATAGGTTAATCCTTGCTCCACACCATGGTTGAATGTGTTCGACGTCGTGGATGAGGGAACCAAGCCCAACAAATAGAGATGGTTGAGATGTGGCGTATGATGGAAAAGTTGTCGAGAGCGGTGCAAGCCCTCCAACGATAGGATGCAATCGTGAACTCTTAGACATATCGAAAGGTGGTCGTAAGGATGACTTTAAAGAAGAGGTAAACCCCTTTCATGAAGCTGGAAACCATGGTGATGATGATCGAGGTAGATTGGAAGGGGTGATTCACTCTAATTCTTTAGTTAGTTTCATAAATTTAGATATCCCTCCCATATTTGATCGTTGTTTAGAAGAGGATTGTGAAATTTGTCTTGGGGTTGAGAAAACTTTTGAAAAAGTATTTGGTGATAATTCTTGTGTACTCTCACCAAATACTTTGTCAAAAGTTTTCTCAACCCCAAAACAAATTTCCTTCAATTGTATTAGATGCAAAATGTTTCCTTTAAGTGGTGTCAAGAGCCAAGGTCTAGTCTCTTTGTGCCTTTTTGTTTTGGTTATTGGTTTTTGTTGGCGCTCAAAACTAGACGGGTAGTAATGGGCCCAACTTAAAGATGAGGTGGATGATGGTGGGATCGGGTTTGCCTTCAGCAAGAGTTTCCATCCGGCAGGTCTGGCTGGATATGCGCTAAAAGAGAGAAGAAAGTAGTATGTAAGGCCCTGGGCACCGGTGTGGTACCAGCGGAAGGCCCTCCAATACTAAAGTTAGCTGAAGGAGAGTAGAGGAAGCTATTGACAATGTAAAGGCATAAATGTCAAGTAGAAACTCTTGCCTTGTATTTGGGATAAGGGGCTCTATTTGTAGGGATTTTTGGGTGTCCTCTGGGTGTGAAGCTCCGATGTGGGACTTGTGGGAGTAGCCTGGGAGGTTGCCACGTGTCCAAATGGATATACCTGAAAGGAACCCGAGAAATTCTTGAAAGATGCCTTCTAGGAGGCTTAATCGGCAGGGGGTGCTTATAGCACCCGTCGACTGTCGATTGTGAGCCTTTGTGGCTGGGTCGACCATTGAGCAATGGGCCGAGGGCCTACCGATTGCGAGACTGGCTTGCCGGTGTGGGCTACTGGGCCGTACTGACCTTGGAATCGGTAGTGGTTGCCAAGGGCACATATCGTTTGTAAGGCTAGGCTTGCCAGTGTGGGCCCTTCTTGGTGTCAGGTTCTTTCCATGTGTTATGGCATAAGAGGCCAATCAAATATGGTACAAATAGGAGTCCCCCAAGTTCCAATTGAGAAGAGACTTCTTGGTTGAGGAGTTGCACTTGTCTTCGGCATTCTGAACCGGACCTCGATTTAGAGATTTTAGCCGGTTCTCCGTAGTTGCCGATGACATTGCTTTTCTCATCGCTTGCAATTAGCATATTATGTGCATTACTTTGCTCATTGCTTGCAATTGACATTAAATGGCGCAGCTAAATATGTGAAAGTTGTATGGAGATTTTTTTTAATGTTGACTAACATTGTGAATTTTGTTAGTGTTTATGCTAAGCACCGTAATGAGTTAAACTTAATTTGAAAAGCTGAACTCAAAGAGTTGTTGGATTCTAGGGAACTTGAGACAACTAAAGGACTTAATCAAGCTCGTACTTTGAAACGAGCTGGAGCAACTCGTTGGGGATCTCATTTTGCCTATATTACAAGTTTGATGAGTATATTTAAAGAGACTAAATTACTTCTTTTGGAAATCAGTGATCATGGACCTAACCAATAGTTTCGTGGCGCAGAGAGTAACTATATTGCTATGATCTCTATTGAATTTGTGTTTTCATTGGTTTTGATGGAAAAAATTATGGGATTGACCAATTTTCTTTGTCAAGCATTTTAGACGAAAACTCAAGACAATGTAAGTACTTTAAATTTTGTTGAGAACACAAAAATGCAACTTCAAGATATGAGGGAACATGACTAGGATGATTTATTCATGAGTGTGTCATCATTTTGTGAACTACACTGTGTTAATGTTCCTGATAGGGTACTCGTTATATGACAGGCACATGTCGTTCTTGCCAACAAAAAGATTTTATTAAAATTGAGCATGCCTATCATGTTGATGTATTTAATGATGTTATACATTGCATGATGTGGGAGTTAAATGATAGATTTCCAGAGCAAACAATTGAACTTCTTACTCTTAGCTCAGCATTCGATCCGCATAATTCCTTCATGTCATTCAATATTGAGCATATGTGTAAACTTGCCGAGAAATTCTATCTTGCCGATTTCCTTCCTCAGGGGTTGAAAGCTTTAGAAGTAGGGCTCAAGTATTTTTCAAAATAATATAAAACACCTTCCATGCTTTAAGGAAATAACTACTCTTCATCAGTTATGTCAACAATTAATGCAAACAACTTTGGGGGAAAACTACAATTCGATTGATAGGTTGATTTGGTTGGTGTTGACTCTTCCTGTTTCTACAGCAACAACGGAACGAGCTTTCTCATGTATGAGAATTATTAAGAATCGACTTCGAAGCACAATAGGTGATGAATTTCTTGCTGACGATAATCCAAATAGAAAAAGAGTTTGCCAATACTATCGACAATGCATCAATAATTGAAGAATTTAAGAGTTCTAAGCCTCGTAGGGTTATATTTTAGATTTAAATAGTATTGTTTTGTATAGCATTGCATTACTTTTGGTTTTTATTTTAGTTTTTGTATTTGTAGATATAAATGCATTTGAGGGTAAGGCTCATTAGGTCCCCCCTCACTATGTGTATCTTTTTATGTTTATTAATGAAATTCATTCGTACCGTCGAGTTTAGTATATAAGTTTTGCTCCGTCAGCTTTCAAATCCTAAAACTGTTACTGTTACTGTGTCAAATCCTAAAACTGTTACTATGGTTAAAGTGGTGAGCAAAAATGCACCCTTGAAGAAAAACCCGTAAATATGCTTCATTTTAATTCTATTCAGCTTTCCACAGTGGCTTTGCCGGCTCAACCGGAGATGCGCTTTTTTTTTTTGCCAGAGCAATTATGTTTTTACATAGTAAAAATAATTAATATATACAACCCTCCAATTTTATTTATATTTATACATAACACCCAAAACCCAAAACCCTAAATACGACGCTCTCATAGATCACAACCAAAGCCCCGAATTCAGAGAGAAGATGAACCACATAGCAGCAATGGAAGAACAATTGGTATCAGAGAGAATAAAACAAAAGCTAAACCAAGTAAATCTTGCTGCCCAAACCCATCTCTCTCCCGTCCAAGACCATGTCAATTTCACCCTTCAGGTATATATATTTGATGAGCGTGGAATCTTTGTTTGTTTTTTTTAATTATTAGTTTTTCGATGGATTTTATCTTAAATGTGTCCTTTTTTATGTTATTGATTCGACGTTATTACTCCATTATCAGCTGGCTGGGTTTTTGAAACACTAATAAGATGGTTATGGTTTTGTTATTGAGATGCGTTTGGTTGCTGAGAAAACATAGTAGGAAAATTAATAGATTCGGTTTGCTAATTTAATTACTTATGCTAGAGGAAACAGAAAATCATTCAAGTTTGCGGTCTGGGGCTTCCTTTTTTATTTTTTTATTTTTTTATTTTAATATTAGATTTTATCAATCTTTTGTATCCAAATATCGAAAAGCTGAATCAAAGAAACCTATTTGATTCTTAGTTTATAATATTCTAAGCATTAATATGGTTTCCTGATTTTCTGCTAAGACTTGGGAAGCGAACTTGGTGATACATTGCCTCTGTGATTACTGGTTGTATTTTTTCCACTCACATTTTGCTTGATGACTTTTTGCAGCAAGCCTACTTCAAATGTGCATATGAGTGTTTTGATAGGAGAAGAAGTCAACAAGAGATAAGTGATTGTGTCGAAAATTGCAGTGTTCCTGTTGTGAGCGCTCAACAGAGAGTTGAGGGTGAGATGGCCAGGTTTCAAGTAAGTGCATTTTTTTCCTGCGTCTCTCAGTTGCGTATTATGTTTCGAAGTATTGCATGATATAGGAGGTCTCTGTCTAAGATCTTAGGATAATACTCGACAGATAAATGAATTTGAAGGAGATTAGTATATTTATGCGTATCCGTGTGTGTATGGAACATTATGATTTTGATTTCTTGATTCAATGAGATATTATCTTATTTGTTTTTTTATTTATGCAACCCATCTATATGTTCTCATTGTTTCTCAATCCTCTTGATATAACCAAAAGCAGAAACAAACTTTATGAAATGATGTCCCAATAACAGTGTACTGTATTTCTTTCTTTATATGACCTTTAAATATTGAGTATTAGGTTGCAAATGTTACTTCCATTTACCCGCATCTCAAGTCCTTTAAATAGTGTTTTCAGGATGATATAATACGCAGTGTTTTCAAAGGCACACTTTGATATGCATCAATCAGCATGGTGCAGGTCATTGAACTCTTTCGTTAAATTTTATTTAGTGCTGGATTTCTTAGTGTTATCAAATGCACTGAAAATGCAATGAAAAAAATTCAGGGCAATATTTAAAATGTTGTCAATGTCCTCATCAATTACAGAAGTTTTTCATTTTCAGCTCTAAACTGAGTCATCAATCATGCCCTTAGTTTTATGACCCTAAATACTGCTGAGTGGATGAATATCTGTTACATAGCATATGTAATATTATCAAGTTTAATTTCAAAGTTCAGAGGTAATTATGATGATCTCACATCCCCCCATAAGCAGAGTTTTCTAGATTTGTGCTCACTTTATTTTCCTGAATTTTTGTGCCGCTTTGGTTTTTTTTTTCTTAATAATTTACTTGGTGACGCGTAAACCAGATACAATTATGCACACTGAAGTACATTTTCAGGTTATCATTCTAGCAAACTACGACTTAATCATGAAAATTCTTATGTTGGATGCAGGAGAGGTTGAGTAGGGCACTTATGGTCTGTCAAGACAAGCATGATGTAGCTAAGCAACAAAAGGCCACAAATACACTGAACAATTTGGAGTCATGTGTTGAAGAGGCAACCCAAGATAGCATAAAGACTTTGCCACATCTTGCTGAAACATTGAAGGCTTCCTTGTCTATCAACAGTTCAGTGAGTAAGAATTAACCTATCAGTCTGTGAGAATTCATAACGAATATCAAATTTTTTGATGCCTGAAGACGAAGAAATAGTCATGTACTTTTTCCAATTTATGTTTTGTAATGTGGAGGAAACCAGCAACCCCTGAGACCTGTCTTGCCGATCATGAAATGCAGTGTGCATAAAAGGAAGGGAAAATAACTAGAAACTTGGTTCATCTAAAAATTGGTTTGGTAGAGCGCATTTGCACCTCTAGATTACTGCATGTGACACTGGAATTGGTACAAACTCAGCTTTCCCTTTTCCGGATGCTGATTTATGTAATGAGTAAGAGTAAGCTGGCACTCTTTTAGGCAACCCAAATTAGGTCACCTTTATAAGAGAAATAAATAAACTTTGGTGTCCATGTTAAAATACTGAAATATGATCACACACTAACTATAGCGCTAAGGGTATGCTTGGTCGGAATAATTCAAAGGGATTGCAAGCTCGTTTGACATTTCTTTAGGGTTTAGGGGACTATACGAAAAACAATTGTGTATCTGAGATCACGCATCATGCCGATGCGATTTATTGAATCCATGCTGATGTGATTAGAAGGAGCGGATTTATTGAATCTATGCTGATGTGATTTATTGAATCCGCTCATTGTAACACATGTACGTGTAGAATTATTAATACACGTAGTTGAGTTTATAAGTTGAACTATTGATAATTGTATGTGTAATAATTTGGTGAATCCGAAAAAGCATATTGGCATTCACATATTGTATCTTACAACAATTTCTCAAACTATATTAAGGGCTCGTTTGGGACTACTTCTTTAGAAAGTACTTCTGCTCATAAGCGCTTCTAACAAAAGCGTTTTTATTATAAAAATCTTGAATTTTCATAAAAAAATTCAAGTGCTTCTCCAGGAAGCCCTTCTATGACCCAGAAACACTTCTAAATTGTTCTGTCAAACACTGTTATAAGCATTTTAGTTGTCAGAAAACGCTTTTAGCCATTCCAGAAGCATTTCCAAACAGGCCCTAAGTCATTGCAACTTGGAAGGATCTAGAGGCTCCTACGAATTGAGTTTTGTTGAAAATAAATGAGGATCAAAATAGGCCCAAATTTGAATATATGACAGATGTACATTATTCACTAAACAAAACTCGGTAAAGAAATTGTGTCTAGCAGTACTCAATGGATGCCAAATTTCTTCACTAGTCCAAATAATGCATTAGTCTGTCATTCATTCAAATTTGAGCCAATCTAAACATCTATTATTCTGCTTTGTAATGGTATTTTGTTTTTGTGTCGACTCTCTTGTTAGTCCATGACATGTGTGAAACTCTTTCCCACCTTGGAGTTTGTCCTTTGTGATTTTCCTATGAAGGCTTAATGAGGCTACTGTTTTCGTGCTGACTTTGTATGCTTGTTTGGCTTATGAATGAAATCTTCTTCTTAAAAATAAGAGTTTGACATGCCTACATTCACTTCATTTGGTGAAAAAAGCAGTGCCCCTTGTGACGAAAGGTCGATGCTTAGCTTTGAATTTTGATAGGAAATCAGAGCACACGCACCACAAACATTTGGTTTTCACTAATAGCTCAAGCCTGTCATTTTAAAGGTCATTGGTTGGTTGTTTCCATGGATATCCACCTATATGCCGTCTTTAGCGCCAATGGGATATGACTCAATTGGTTGAGCTCTTTCACATCCCCCAATCGCTTGTACTAAAAAAAAACCAAAAAAAAATGTTAGTCTTTAGCATATGAACTCTAAAATTTATGGCTAAATGTGAAAGATGAGGCTAAATTTGAATTTTGATAGGAAATCAGAGCATACGCACCAGAAACATTTGGTTTTCACTAATAGCTCAAGCCTGTCATTTTAAAGGTCATTGGTTGGTTGTTTCCATGGATATCCACCTATATGCCGTCGTTAGCTCCAATGGGGTATGGCTCAATTGGTTGAGCTCTTCCACATCCCCCAATCGCTTGTACTAAAAAAAAAAAAAAATGTCTTCTTTAGCATATGAACTCTAAAATTTATGGCTAAATGTGAAAGATGAGGCTGTAATAATAACCAACATAATCAGGGACAAAGGAAGTTTGCTAGAGAATCCCTTTTTCTAATGGTTTAACATTTAGAAACGGTTAGTTTGGAATTGAACCACAAGAAGAAAAATATGAATAAGAAGAACCCTAGTTATCCGCAGTAAACATCTCCCTGACTACATGGACGAATAAGATGAAATTATCAGAGCGTTTCGGTGCATATACAAATAAAATGTACTATCAAGGAGAAAAATATTGCATAAAATTTGAAAAAAAATATATAAATGAAGGGCCACAATGATGTCTTTTACAGCAGGAGTTACCTTGTCCCTGACTGACTACATTATTGTACAATTGATTTATAAGATTAAACCTTTGATGGCATGATTGCTTCGCCGTCTTTCTGACCTTTTTCCTCCTCAAACTTATTTATAGCCATTTGTAGTTCATCTGTGCCTCCAACAGCTCTCATGGTGTAGAAATACACTCCAAAGACAAAAGCTGACAGCCCCCGAGCAACTATATCATTCTTTGTTTTAGGTGCAAGGCTCCTATATCCCGAAATCCCAGCCATCTACCCAAAAAATTCTGCAGAAAACTCTGTTTGATCTTATAAATCAGTTGTACAATAATGGATATGGAAAGGAATATATATGTTCAATAGATATGGAAAAGTAGCGGCATATTGCATACAGCAGCAGCCCAAAGTACTCCGATATGCAGACAGTAGGAGACTAAATTCACAAACCAAGCGAACACTTTGTTTTAGCAAGTCCACTACATCACATGACTGAACAACCAATGCATCATATCAAAAGAAAAATGGATTGACAGCCGAAGATTAAAAAGAAAACGGCTAAGTCTATAGCATGGCAAAATCATGTACGTATAAAAAGAAGACAAACAACACAAAAGCCTACCTAACCATCTCGAAGTTTAATTTCTTATTTGTAGTTATAAAAGAGAAAGAAAGAAAAAAGTTAAAGCACAAGCTGTTATTAATGAAGAAAACTATTATTGACTGGAATACAAACTAATGAAGAAAAATACAGCAGCTAAGGCATAATAAAAAATATGTTATTCTATACCATGAGAGTCTCTTTATCTCTTTTGATTTCTGTTTGTCTTTTAAGCTAAAACACAGAGCACATAAAAAACTAATTAACCATTGGTTTTGTGTAAACACACAAATTATGTTGATTTGGCTTGGGTGGGGGAGGGCGGCGGCGGCTTGGTTGTGGGTTTCAATAAACAACAAGAGACTAACTTCTTTTTGGTTACTAGGAAAACAAAGACAGAGAGAGAGAGAGAGAGAGAGAGAGAGAGAGAGAGAGAGAGAGAGAGAGAGAGAAGAAAAGAAATTCAGAACACATCATAGATATAAAAATGATGGGTAATGATTAATGAAACATGCAATCAACAAATCAACTCAACAGAGAAAGCTGAACAATTCTGTTCAACCATTAACAAATAAAGCCATCATCAATAGCAAAGCTTAAAAAACCCAACGAAATCAAAGAAAACAGAAACAAAAAACTACGTACCTGAAAGGTGGAACTTACGAGAGTGTTGAACCTTTCCGACCAAAAATTAAAAAGAAAAGAGTCTTGAACCAAAGTTACAAACCAAAACCCGAGTTGCAATAGTGTGCTAATGTGAGCGGTGGGCGAGGAGACACGTGTTCCAGCCTGCCTGGGCCCAAGTATTTGAACTTTGGGCTGAGGGCTAGCAGTTGGGCCTAATCCGTACTAACATTAGGGATGGGTAAAATCTCTTAATTTTAAGGATTTTAATGTATGCACGAGGCTCAGGTGGGAACTTCTTTTTGCAAACCCCTATTTGGGGCTCCACCTCAGCCATTTAAGTGATTTCAACATTAGCATCATTAGCGGTCTGTCCAAAAATAGCAGTCTCGACATCTACATTTTTGAACTTCTTCCAAATCGACTTCTTATCTTTCAAAGAATCATTAGCCAATTCTGTGGTAAGTGAACTGCAACGAAATTGAAATTTAAGAACTCTAAGATTATATTCTATCTGCCGACCTGTTGTAACTCTTCCTCTCATCAATTTTATCGCTATTTTTTTTTTTTAAAGATTATATTCTATCTTATTTTAAATTGTACCTTTAGAACCCTTAACCAACCGGATGTTTTAGAATCCTAATAGAATATTAGAAGCAATGGAGTTTATGGATATGGTGTGTTTATCATAGTGTAAGTAGCATCGATATGGGTATGTGTTGATCATATTGTGGACATAGGTATCAGATTCTGTATCTGAATGTGTTGATAATAATGTGAGTAGTATGGATATGGGTATCATTTTTGTATCTTGCTAATAAGTGAGTAGTATGGATTTGGGTATCAGATTCTGTATCTGAATTTGTTGATAATAGTGTGAATAGTATGGATTTCAGTATCATATGAGCATCTTAATGTGTTGATTGTAGTGTGAGCAGTATGGATATGGCCATCAAATTTTGTATATGAATATGTATAACAGTGAGTAGTATGGATTTATGAATTACTCATGCCTGAAATCTTTGCATTACTTTATGTTCTCCTTTAGTTTCCTAGCATGAAGACAACTATGCTAACTTCAGTGTATGGTGATGCTAAGGTCATTCATAGTGCCATGATTTCATCCTAACTGTTTTCTATATGCTTTTTTTTTCTACAGAGAAGCATTGTTGACTAGCTAAAATTTGACTTGGAAAATATATAGGAGGAAATCAAGGCCAATTGGTTAGAATCTATTTATCCCATTTCCACTGATCTTTTCGAACTCATTTATATCTCAAGGTACCATATATATATATATATATATATATATATATATATATATATATTAGGTATTTAGGGTTATTAACTTCAATGGTCCCCTAACTAGTGCTCCAAAGATCAATTTGGTCCACCAACTAAATTTTCGACTTTAATGATCCTTCAACTTTTTTTTTGCTAGCAAAACGGTCCTACCGTCAAAGTCTGTCAATTATTCTGTGAAATCCAGGGGCAAAATCATCTTTTTGGACCAAACCATCTAAAAACACTCAAACCCAGCCCTTTCTCTCTCCCCGTCTCTTTCCCTCTCTCTCACACACAAACCCAGCGTCTCAAACACCCACCACCATCTCATACCACACCCAGCACATTTGAACAAATATCAGCACTTAAGTATCAAAAGTAGATGCAAAGGTCATCGAAAGAAGAGATTGATACTATTTATAGTGATATATACAGGGGCAACAAAAACAACCCCAAATTCAGATCTGGTTTGTTTTTGCAGAGATGGGGAGAGCGAGAGATGAGGAGGAAGAGAAAGATAGGGTTCGGGGAAGGGGGCTGGGGATGCATTGCGTTGGAGAGGATGGGTACGCGACGGGAATTGACGGCCTTGACCATGCGGGCTTGCTCAGACCGCGTCATGTTGGATTGGATGATGTCGCCTTGACTATGCGAGCTGTCTCAGAACTTGGAGGTGTGGGCCAATCAACGACCTTGCTGGTGTGGGAGATCGGAGGTGGGGCTGAATGGTTGGGGTAGGAGAGATCAGGGGTGGGTTTGGGTGTGCAACGGAGAGAGAGAAGGGAAGGAGGAGAGAGTTTTGGTGTGGAAGAGAGAGATAGATAGTTAAGATGTTGGTGGCGGGGTAGGGGTGGGTTTGGAGTGGAGGGGAAGGGTACGGGGCTGCGTTAAGGATGGGGGAGGGGGGCTGCGTTTTTGTTGGGTATAGCTTATATTTGGGTTTTAATTTTGTTTTCGTTTCTTTTAAGTTTTTTTAATTGTTTATAATTTTCATTTTTTTTCTGTTTTTAGATGGTTTATTAATTTTTTTTCTTCTGTTTTTAGATGGTTTGGTCCAAAAAGACGATTTTGTCCGTAGATTTCATGGAACAATTGACAGACTTTGACGGTAGGACCATTTTGATACCAAAAAAAAAGGTTAATGGACCATTAAAGTCGAAAATTTAGTTGATGGACCAAAATGATACTGGAGCACTAGTTGGGGGACCATTGAAGTCAATAACCCAGATATTTAATATGTGTGTGTACTTTTAGATGTTTCACATTTTGCATAAAGATATGTTTGTGCATCCACTCCAGCATGCATATGTGCATTCTCAAGAATTTATGTATTTATGTATTACATTCTAATCACCTTTTGTGGATGATTGATGACATAGCCTAAATTTCCAACAACAATTAACCTTCTTAGTTAATACAAACAAACTAATTCGGCACGCGAAGCTCGGAACTTTCAACAAATGTACATGAAATTTTTTTCTTTTTTCATAATACAATACCACATGTTCCGAGCCCCAATGTCACTACAGACTCAACTCCTTTGAATCAAATATTACATTCCAACAGTTACATAATAAATTGAAACTTCAATCTATTACATATATGTTCCTCAGAGTTTATTACACACAACGAAAGTCTGAACTCACAAACACTCTCACACCACACTTTGTATAGTGCAAGTACACCTATTTATTTATGTTCTTGACAAAGCCTTACGTTCCTATTACCTGCAGGATTAGCCCCTACACCATTGAATAGTGTACCGGGTTCATCACCAACAAACCCGGTAAGCTTTCTACAGCTCGTATGAGTAAACCACAACAAGTAGTATAAATATGTCATTTTGCACATAACATACAAACACATGCACATTCATTAACATACCACAATCCTTGTATAATCAAGGTACTCATAATCAATCAACTCATCAAAATCAAAATTCTTTTATTTTCAAGAACTGTCCAGTCATCCACTGACCCAAACCCTTGTTTCAAAATTCATTAGAAACCCAACTCATCAATTTCTCTTTTAGACAATAGAAGTGAGAATACGTTTGACTCTCTCAATGCACAAACACCTTCACCATCCGAAATGGTACGATGCGCGTTTATAACTCCACGAAAATATAAAGTAACTATGTGTTACCCTCATAAACACTGTAATTGCGACAACTAGAGCTCTAACTGGTTTAGGGCCTCGCACCCCAGGGTTACAATCGTTTATTACTTGCCAAGGTCAAATCCTCACAAAGATTATCTTCCCTTTGAAGGAATCAGTGCATTCTCACATCTATCCTCCAATCACAATACCACCCACTCGAAAACAATATAAATGTCATTTTCACATTAAATACTGTTTTCTACCAAGATACATCCATCACCACAATATATATTTAATTATATATATCTACATGGTCATTCACTTATGAACACCATAATACAATTATAAAATAATATGATTGTTCTCCACGAACACCATACATTTCTCAAAACCATGCAAAAACTCATTTAAAATCACAAGATATTTAATTGATTTTAAACTCACACCAAAATAGTTTCTCAAAAAATACCACAGCAAGTTAATTACATCAATTAACATTATCCAACCACATTATAGATATAATAATTCGTGATTTTACTCACGATCCGGATGGTTTTACTTACCTCTCGTCCTTACTGCAACTTTACCAGCTCACGAGTCCACAACAAGCACTCTAGCTCCGTAAAACCTAAGCAAAGCACGTAACTCAACTTAGCATCCAAAATCCAAGATTTGGCTCTCAAATGACGAAAATGCCATTCGGACCAACCCGGGGTCCAAAGCGATCAATTATCATTCAAAAAACTCCAAAATTGCGACGTACACATTGTTGACGTCAAAACAGGACCAATGAAACCTATTGTCCAAAAATTCACTATTTGGGTCATACGGGTCCCACACGTCTAATCGACACTTCAAAAATCCGCCTCGGGCCTACGACCTTAGATTTCACATTCGATCACACCAATGGGCTCTAAATAGTAGCAACATCACCCTGAATCAATTTAGGCCAGATCCAAAGGTCGGATCATTCTTAATTGAAACACCACAACTTAAGATCAGGACATCTGATCACCAATCCATCAGTATCTATAGACGCTTCACAACACTAGCTACAACATACATAAAATTGGAGACAATCGAACTGTCCGTTCATCTTTTATCTAACAATCCAGATTTGCGAGGCTCCGATCATCAAACGACATAATCTCGCAATACGGAGCACGTCATCGTGCTCAGGACCTCGAGGACTACAAACTGTCTCACGTACTAAGTCATAGAACCACCGCCACGCTCTGCCACCGAGCGTGGTGGTTCGGTTTTTTTTCCTGCGATTGAAAAATTATCGAATTGCCGGACAAAACCTAGGCTAACCTAAGGAACTCGACGAGAGAAACAACTTTAATTCTTGGGCTTACCTCAAATTCACGACGAAGTGGCTCAAAACCACGGTTGAAGTTCACAAGTCGGCTCCATGGGTTTGAAGGGTTCCCGCGCCTCACACAGCGGCTGAATGGGTGGTTTGATCCCAAAAACGGAACGACAACACCGTGCGCTTCAAAACCAGGTGAAGATCATCGCCGTTCGTTGCTGGAATCTTCGGGTCGGGTAGGGTTAGAGGTGTCAAACGGGCCGTGCCGGGCTGGCCCGTCCCATTTAAATTCGTGCTTTTAACAATTTCGTGCCGTGCCGGGCCGGCCCATTTAATTTATCGGGCCGTGCCATGCCGGCCCATTTAGTAAAATCATTGATCGGCCGGCCCAAAGCCCATGTCCACATTGAAGCGGGCCGGGCCGGGCGGGCGGGCTCGTGCCGTGCCGTGCTCGTGCTCGTGCCATAATCGGGCCCAAGAACCAACCCATTTAATTTGAATTTTTCACTTGATTTTTTCCCACTAGATAATTCAAATTATAAACATTAAAAATATAATTAGAGGCAAGAAATGATGAAATATTTGAAAACATTAATCAATCAAACATCCAAACAATATGAAATGGCGGAGGGCAAAAAGTGTCCAACTCCACAAAGTCCAGTTCAACTTTTTATCTTTAAACAACTTATTATTTTATATGTGAAGAAATGTCTTGCTTTGATTATAAAAGAAGCGTATATGTCATATGTACTAATTAGATATCAACTCTAATATTGTTTAATTAATTTGTAGTTGATATGTTTAATTAATTAAGGACCCAAGTAATTTCGAAATGAAAGACATCAAATATATGTTTATGATTATAAAAATAAAATAAAAACCATATAAACAATTACATTAGATGTCAAATTTTTGCATTTTGACTTTTGAGAAAGAAAAAAAGTTAAGTGGGCCGTGCTTGGGCCGTGCTTAAAGCGGGCTTGGGCTCGTGCCGTGCTTGAAGCGGGCTCGTGCCAAGCCCGGCCCATGTCGTACCATGGGACCTCATTTTTTGATCCCGGCCCGGCCCATGCTTTCGTGCCGTGCCGGCCCGGCCCATTTAATATTCGTGCTCGTGCCGTGCCGTGCCTAATTTAAACGAGCTGGGCTCGTGCCATGCTGGGCCGGCCGTCCCGTTTGACACCTCTAGGTAGGGTCGAGGGTTGTTTTGCAATTTCTTTTTTTGTTGAAATTTTTGAAAATTGCACAGTGGTCCTCTTATTATAATATTCTGAAATTGGTACTGTTCACTATTCACTATTTACTATTTAACCCTCCAATTAAATTTCAAACTTCGAAATGTAATTTCTTCTTTGTTATAACTTTCATTCAAAAACCGTTTTCTCCCACATGTTCGTGAGATCGAGCTCTATTTTTCTAGTCTAAAATTATAATTTTATCACTTCATTTTCTTGAACGTCCACTGAAAAATCATTAAATTAAACGTAAGGGGATTTTAGTCCAAATGGAGATTAAACATTCTTAATTCAATATATTCTACACCAAACCACTTCATAAATTGCCCACACATTTAATTAGGATTGTATGATTTTTCAAAATATTAATAACAATAAAAATCCATTTTTGAGGTTATTACAATTGAAAATCTAGTTTGTTTGATTTGAGACACAAGTGCATGTATATATACACTATAGTTTATAGTTTATATATTTGATTGGGTGGATGTGTATTTTAGGACTAATGGTAGTTTGTAAAATGTGGTAATAACTTTTAGATTTGATGCCTTGAGAGAGTTCCTAGAAAGGTGCAGTAGGAAACTATTACAATGCCAAGGATGGTTGTGACTTGAGGATGTCATTTATGCTTTATGGAAAATATACTCTTAAGTCTAAACCGTCCACCATCTATAAACAATCCAGTCTTCCTTTACCACCGATAATAGTGTGGATGAGTGTCACACTCCGAATTTTCAACCTCAAATAACCTGTTTAAAGTTATTACAAACAAACAACCATCCGAGACGCGAAACTCAGAACCTTCAAAAATTGTACCTGAATTTCTTATAACAATACTACCCGTTCCGAACCCACAATGTAAACACTGACTCAACTCTTCTGAGTCAAAGATTACATCACACAAATTACATAATAAACTGAAATACATAATCTACTCCTTAGAGTTTAATACACACAACGGAAGTCCTCACACTAAAATAAACCACATCATGTACAAACACATGTACATAAACAGAGCCTTCTGCTCCTAACTTCGGTTACCATGTTCATAGTCTCTGTCACTGCAGGATAATCCCTTACAACTTTGTTGAATAGTGTACCACATCTGTACAAAACATGTACATCATGGTACTCATATTCATCAATATTATCACCACCACAATTCTTTTGTTTTTAAGAACTATTAAGTCACCACCTGTGACTACACTAAAACTCTTTTATCTTAAAAGTAGTTTTCATACGTCACTTAATCGACAAATAGAAAAGAGAATACTCTGAACCTCTAATCTATAACACTACAATTCACCTAAGTAGTGTTCACTCATGTACACACACAAGCCATGAGTACTAGATGGCACCAGAATAAAGCTCTAACTGTTCTTAGGTCTCTCACCCTAGGGTTTTCATCTCCCTTATTGCTCTCCACAAGATTGCCCACCTGACAACCTCATAAGGGATTCAAGGTATTCTCGCCTAAATCCGTTGACACCAAAACAATATAAAATGCCGCTTCACATTAAACATTGTATAAAATAGGCCATAGGCTCTAAAAGCCCACGAGAGAGGGGGTGGGGGTGTGAAGTAGGCTATATGGTAATAACCTACCTTTTTAAATTTTAAGCCCAACTAAGAATTAATAAGCGGAAAAATAAACACATGCACAACCATGGTGTTTAAGTTACTTAGCATTTGCAGTGAATAAATGGAATTGATTGCATGAAACTGGATTGATACAGACGACACCACGTATTGATACAGTCAACACCACGTATTGATATAGGCGACACCACATATTGATACTAGAAACACCACGTATTGATACAAAAAGAAATCCTTGTGATTTTGGATCAGTACAGTGAAACGCAGTATTGATCCACATTAGCATACTGATGTCATTTGAACAAGATGCAGTAAGTACAACTAATGACAACAAGAATATAAACATACACAAAGATTTGTTAACTCAGAAACCCAACAAGGGGAAAAACTGGGGACCAAAGCAGTAAGAGAATCCACTATCAATGAGAAGTACAAGATACAAGGGAGTTGAGCTCCATCTAC
The DNA here is from genome assembly GCA_024362665.1 of Prunus padus. Taxonomy (NCBI): domain Eukaryota; kingdom Viridiplantae; phylum Streptophyta; class Magnoliopsida; order Rosales; family Rosaceae; genus Prunus; species Prunus padus. The sequence goes on along the minus strand of JANFAM010000016.1, from coordinate 24,822,838 downwards.
ACTCAGTAGGCAACTAACTATCTAACCTTCTAGCAAAGCACAATATTAGCTCATCTACACACAATAGGCAGCTAATTATCTAACCTTTTAGAAAAGCACAATCTTTACTTCTTAGCAGCAAGTTCTCTTATAGTCTTTGCATGAGCATTCAGCTCCAATTGCAACAAACAAATCTTCATGGTTTGTAACAGCACCAAGCTCCAAGTTGCAGAAAGTATAATGATATGAAGTGAGTTGTGATTTCATATTTTCATCTTTCTTAATCACAAAGAATGATTAAGCTAGACAAATGAAACCAAGTGTTGTGATTATTAAACTAGAGGTATGAACTTGAAGCATGTTGTTTAAATCAACATAACAACAATGAAACAAAAGACTCAGCCGAAATCAATGTCAATATACTTGGAGGAATTTTATGTGTATGTAATCATACTCATACTCTCAAGTAATTAACAATGGCTGAAACAATAAAATAGTTTTTGAATGTTCAAGAGCAGATATAAAATGATTTCAAAAACTAGAACCGGGTCTGCATCTAAGATGCTGATTTTCTGTTTTTACATGACTAGCATGAATGATTCATGTGGAGAATTTATAAAATGAAGCAAGTTCAAATGAACTTCTCAATCTCTTCCTTACGTCTAGTGTAGTACATATAGGAACTTGATTTGAATGAAGATAATATTTTAAAGATGAAAACAAGTTCCAAATAGGAATACCAACAGTTAACCAAGATGCTCTGATCAAGTAGAATAAAATAATAAAGTATATGCAATCTGCATATACAGTCATGAAGAGGATAACAAGCTGCCTTTTGAAATAGAGAGCCATGAGCTACAACCAATGAAGAGAAATAACGCATGATTTGTCAAAACACATGTGCAAGAGTGGAGAAAGATGGCATGTGCTTTTTGAGCTGGAACAAATGAAGGAGCCGCAAGTTTTGACTACAAATATTCAACACAGCCATAGAGATATTTATCTTTAGGTGAGCTCAAGAAGAATAAAGAGGAACACAAGCTGTAACAGTCGTTTGAAATCATATTTTGTCAAAAGCATTCTATGGACAAAATAACATACAGACTTCCTTTTCAGAAAACTAGTTTCAAGAAAACAAATATTATATAATAATATGTTGCTTTCAAGAATGCTAAAAGAGAGAATGAAATGAGTTGGTTAAAAACTAGTTTCAAGAGGTTTAATTGACACCATAAGATATTTAAGAAGTCTACATCGAATGAAATCAAGAGCTGAAGATATTTTAATAAAATATTAATTGATACAGCACAAAGTGGATTGATACAAAATATGAAGGATTCATACAGAATAAAACAAAACACGTTTTTAAAGGATGTATCAATACCGTATATCAATCCATGTGTATGAATGCAAAGATGGATTAAGACAGACTAGGAAGGATTGATACAAAATGAAACAGAAAATGAATTTAAGGCTTGTATCAATCCTGTGTATTAACCCATGTGAATATATGAAATGAATTTAAGTTTGGATTGCAAAGATGTCTTTGAATTTAGCATGTGCATTCAAACAGACTTTAAACCAATACATATAACTCAGCAAAATATATTGGTTTTGTCATAAGAGAAGAGCCAAAATATAATCCTTACAATCTCTCCCTTTGACCTTTTCTTAAACAAAACCACAAAGACCAAAGAAAGCACAAAGTGTATTTTGGAGTTATGTATTTTAGAAGTAAGATTCTTGTATTACCGATCAATACTTCACATTCCCAATATTAAACAGACCACACACACGAAATAAACATTTTGAGTGTATGCGTGATGATTCGTGAGTGCATTCATGATTAGACTTACCTTGAGTTGCATTGAAGACTTGTAAAGATCACTCGATAAATTATGTCTTCACCAATAGACCTAAACTACCTTAGAAAACTATGGAGACTCTTAATCAACATCCATTGGTTTTGACCTAAGAGAAGAGCCAACTATAATTGATTACAATTCTTACAATCTCTCCCTTTGGCCTTTTCTTAAACAAAACCACATTTGAACAATAGGAATTAAAATCTAGAACAAAGTGAACTTCAGAACTGAAACTACACATTCTTCACAAGATATTATCAATAGATTTCAAACAGTATAAGCTCTCCCAAACTAGAATGAGCAATCAATTAAAAGACAAGTTCACAAAGTTCAACAAATGCAGAAAATATTATTCACAAATACACACAAACTCTCCCCATTTCTGTCTAGAAAAGACAAAGGTAGAAACAACCAACAAACTAAGTAAGATTTCAACACAAGTTCTCCCCCTTAAATGAAGCATCTTCTTCTTGTCAAAGCAACACTCAATATGCAATAATAGAAGATAGCAACAGCAAAGAGTCCAGGCTCAACAACACAAGAAAATCACGTGGATGAGCATGCAACCAAAAATATGAGAAAATTAAGATCATGTCAAGTATGAACTTGAAGGTTGCAAATCAAAAAGCTTAAGAATTTTATGAAAATAACATTTTCAATGAAGTATCCACAAAATCTTAACAGAACAAAGTAACATTAATTTACTTAACACTTCCTAGAGACCCAAGAAGTTGTTCAAAGATAACTTTGACATATGTAAAGTAAATTACAGATAATAACCTGCACAAGATTGTATTAGAAAATTTCAAGCATGAGAAGTAGATTATAATTGCCATAAATAAACAGATAACAACTAAAATTAATTTAACTATTATCAATAAAATACAACCAAAATAATAAAATTCAAAGATCCAATTTTTTTTTTCATTTTAGTCTTAGAAAAGATAAATGGTTCACAAAATAAAGACCAAAATAAATCAGCAAGGTAAAACTGAAACACAAGCAGCAATTACAAAACAAGTAGTTGCTCCCCCTCAAAACAGTCACTTGGAGCTCTCCCTCAAATTGAGCATAGCTACAATGTAATATTTAAAGGCATGGAGAGCATATTCCAACCCAAAATAGTGAGAGTCGGACATAAAAAAATTTGACTGTATCAATCCGAGAAGTGCAACTATCACAGAGTTGTTCTATAATAATGGAATTCAAGAGTGAAGTTCTGCCCCTTACACTACACAGAGAGGGCTTTAGACTCAATCACAAACAAACAATTTCATAGTTTTGTTTTTGGTACATCATTCAATGCATGTTGAAAGGAAATCAGTGAATGTATTGGTATAAGATCACCAGATTTACCAATCCTTGTAAAAAAAAATTATACAAATAGCATATGTATAAAACAGATGAGCTCTAAGGATTGAGTTACTTTTCAAAGCTTGTTCAAAAGTAAAACTTAAGCACATGAATTTCCTGGTAATACATTTAATGGAATTAAAACTCCATCTCAACACAACATGATGAATGAACATGCAGACACACAATGTGAAAAATGATTGTCGAGTCTAAGATAAATCATGAGAGTTTCAAAGATAAAAATCTTATGAACAACAGAGATTTAGAAAAGTTTTCAAGCATGAATTCACAAACTTATATCACAACAAACTTAAAATGAAATCCCTTTTCATTTCCTAGAAACTCATGAAGATGTTCAGGTAAATCCATTTTGATCCCAACAAAAGATTATGTTTCACAATTTCTTTATTTTCTGGATTTCTATTTTCTTTTTCTTTTCTTTTTAATTTGCTTCGCAAATAACATATGCACACTAGACATTGCTAGAAATGCAGCAATTTAAGGCTTGTATCAATCCTTGAAACTTAAATGAATAAAAATCTACTATTTGAGCAATATCGAAATTTGAGAAAGAGGTTTCGAAATTTAACTTGAATCATAGACCTCGTTCTCACGATCACGTAGGTGAAAACGGTTCAGCAATTCGAGTTTTAGAACTTAAGATATGAATTTCCAAAGTTTTAAGGAAATTTTTCTTCTTTTCTTCATTTGCAGAAGAAGAAGCTAAAGAATGATGAAGGATTCACGTGGAAGAGGAGAAGAAGTCAGCCAGGTAGGTCCCCTGCAACTCATGAGTGAACAGTACCGGTGAACAATACCGGCCAATATATATATATATATTGTCCAACTTTAATAATTCAACAAAAATTCATCCGAACTCCGAAAAATTCCCCGAAAATTACCACATGCTCATAGCGACGTAAACTATTTTTCCATCCAAGAATCATAATTTTCTCACTTCAATTTCTTGAACGTCATTTGAAAAATCATTAAATTAAACGTAGTGCATTTTTGTCCAAACTGAGATTAAACACACTTAATCCAATCATTTCCACACCAAACCAACTTCATAAATTGCCCACACATTCAATTAACCTTGTATGATTTTTCGGAATATTAATAACAATAAAATCCCAATTTTGAGGTTATTACAATGAGTATATGACTCTGTTGATAATAGTGTGGATGTGTATCTGAATATGTTGATAATAATGTGAGTAGTATGGATATGCAGGGGCGGATCTACAGAGGAGCAAGGGTGGTCAATTGACCCATGCAACCTCTGAAATTCGCCATTGAAACACCTCCAGTTGACCCTCGCAACCTGCTCGACAAAATGCCTCAAAGGGGCAAGTCTGTGTGCGCTCGAAGTGGGGCACAAAGGAGCTTGGAAAATGATAAGCAAAAAGACCCAATACCAATTTTTGAGAGAGCGGGAGAGGAGAGGGAAAGATTTGCAGAGAAACAGAGAGAGTTCTTCACTCTCAGTCGAGAAAAGGGGAAACCAAAATGAAGAAGAGAGAGAGGGAGACAGAGACAGATCAGCCTCGCATTATCCTCATCACAAGATAATCTAAACTAATCCCAGCCCTACTCTTTTTAGGTTTACCATTGACGTGGTCAAATGAGCCTCTTTCTTCCTTTTTAATTTTATATATTTTATTATCTCCTCCCACTCCTAGTTCTTATCCTATCGAAAGGGGCGGGTAGGGCTCATCATTTGGCCGCGGGCTCATGGGCCGATGGGGGCCCGCCCGACCATCGAGAAAAAGCCGGCCCGGCCCGTTATGGGCTTTGGGATGGTCCGGCCCATAATGGGCTGGGCTGGGCTTGGGCTTGGGCTTGGGTGTCCAAGCCCACTGGCCGGTCAAGAAAGCGGCCCGCCCGCCCACAAAAGCCTGGCCCGTTAGGCCCGCATATTTATAATTTTTATAAATAAGGGTTTAGGATTTGTGGTTTGAGGTGAATTTTGTCTCTGGAAAAAAAAACAAAAGCTTGTGCATCAAAGTTAAGTAGCTTTGGAAGATGAAAACATACCCCCTATTGATAATTAGCATTTGGTTACATTCAAGCGTTAGAATTATATTACTTGTTTGAAAACGTAGTGTTTGTTTCCATTGAATTCTACTCATTTTTGTATCCATTTTTGACATTTCGTCCGCGTTGTGTTCTTCATTTTTCCATGCTGAATCCAACCATATAAAGAACACCAAATTTGGATAAACGGTTGAAAAGTTATAGGTAAAAAACTGAACAGATGTCGAAACTGAAAAATTCTGCAAATCTGTTCGTCTTATTAAAATGGTGATAAAAATGGATGTTTGTGTTTATTTTGGGTTTTTTGTTTTGTTTCATTTCTTTTACTTCTCTTTACTCATTCCTAGTTTATAATTGAATGTTTAGCACATTAATTTGTGTTAATTATTAATACAACAATTATATATATCAAGAATAAGACGAACATCATATCATATCACCAAATATAATCAAGCTTTTTTTGAATCCGTCACCAAGTATTTTCATATTTATTCATACCATCCGTTTTTAAAAAATATTTAATTATGTTTCTTTCTCCTCTTCTTCTTCTTCTTTTTGAATGAAGTAGGCCCATTTCAGTTCGGCCCATTGGGCTTAGCCCGGCCCGGCCCATTGGGCTTAGCCCGGCCCGGCCCGATGGGCTTTCTCAGGCCCAGGCCATGGGTAGCCCATGGACTTTGAATTTTCTAAAAAACCCGGCCCGGTCCGTTATTTTCTCTCTCCTCCTTAAAGCCTGGCCAGGCCCAAGCCCATTGACGAGCCCTAGGGCAGGGCAAAGCCGAGGCTGAAATTTTAGACTAAAAGAAAGACCATTGGCAGACGGGTTCTTTATGTGATTTGACTTAAGCTTGGCTACTAGGGAGGTCTCGTTCTCCACCAGAAAGCCAAAAAAGCTTGTTTGGTTTTCAATTTTTCTTTCTCTATATTTATTTGTTTATATATTTGCAAAAAGTCTAAGACAGACCAATACAATCTCAAACCGCCCTGTTTTCTCTAATTCTTCTCTCGGAAATCTTGTGTTCTCCATGCAGTTTTCCATCACATTTTGTATCCCTTTATGCAAACTTTTATGTTATAGATTATATATTGGTTATTTTCAATAAATTAGGGGGTTTTTGTTTTGGTTAGTTAGTTTGAATAAATTAGGGTTTTACTTTTTGGTTGTTTTTCTTGATTAGTTATTGTTGTTTGTTGTTGAGGTTTTATTTTGGTATGTTAGTTTGAATAAATTAGGGCTATACTTTTATGTTAGATTATATCTCTTAGTTAGTTTGAATAAATTAGGGGGTTTTATTTTGGTTATTTTGCATAAGTTAGGGTTTTTTTTTTTTAAATTGTTAATGCATGACAGTTATGGAACGCTACTTTAAGAGAACGTTGAGATAACTACTTATAATATTATCGTTTCATTTTTATGGGCATATTTTGTATTTTTTAAGCGCTTTAGACATTGACTTGGAATGAAATTTCCTAGATCCGCCACTGTGGATATGCGTATCATTTTGTATGTTTATGTGATCATAGTGTGAGTAGTATTGTAGAGCAACTGAAACTTAATATTTGTTTGGCTAGTAAAAGAACAGTAAAAGTTTGAAGGTAATTCGGCATTTAACTCAAAAATATATACATCCAACAGTGCTTTGTGGGTTAGTGGTGCCAAAAAAAGCGAAGAAACTAATGGCTATGTTGTTTGTGCAATTTGTGGCGATAAAAAGCAGTGGTGAGAAGAACATACACGTGCTTTATGAACAAATAGTTAATTGGATATATTAACAAATAAAACAATCAAAAGAAATTGAAAAAAACAAAGCCAAATCAAAGGAAAAGTCTATAGACAAATCACAAACGATATTATTGACATAAGCAAACTTACAACGATACAAAAGCAGTTAAAGAAGTGTTTTGAACATAAGCTTCGCAGAAGCAGCACTCGGGAAATAAATACTCACAAAGTTCACAAAGAAAACTTAAAACAACATACTTCAAGCAATGTACAACGATGCTAAGAATGAGAAGAAACACTTAATAAATACCCTCGGGGCCAAGGACGTGGCAAGCTAGGAGAGGAGATCATAAAGCAGTCTACAGTTGAGGGGCAGATCTAGAGGTTCCAAAATCTATCCTAGTTTTCCTAGCACTGGAGAATTGTATTTCTACAGCCTCGTCTGCAAAATGCAAGATCTAGGTTGGCTCTTGGTTTTCAACAGGTTCATTTGGGGCTATTTCAACCCATTTTTCTGGCACAGTTATATCACTCCACTTGATAATCTTTGGTACAGCTTTGTTGGACTTTTCAAGGTTGGTTTGAAATAAGGTAGTTTCACCTATACTACTTTCTCGGTCTTTAGCTTTTGGGGAGAGAGTATTCGTAACCTTGTATGAGACCCTATAAATTATAGTTAGGTTTTGAGAACTTGGGTCCACATCATAACCTTGTGTATGAATATCGAGTGTGAAGGCATGTATATCAGAAAGTACTACAGAGAAATTTGGAAAGCAATTAAAATAGATCGGGCCTCCTTCTAGAGTTGACTCAACTAGGCCTAGCAGTGAATCTGTAAACTTTCTCCACCTACCATCTCTTACGCATAACAAGATTGAACTGGGCAATCCGATTCTGGTACGTGGTTTCACCGCGACTTGTACCAAACCTATATGCAGATAATCATAATTTCTACCCAAATGTTGATCTATTTGATGTTGGGAAAAAAGTTGAAAACTATCATTATTATCAATGACCGAAATTGTTTTTTCAAAGGTCTTTATAGTGTCATCAGACCTAAATTCAAACCATCCTTTATGGTAAATATCAGTTATAGGTACCCTGGGTATATCCCATTTGCTTAATTCCTTTTCTACATCTCGGCTAGAACTGTTACTAGAGCTTGCTTCGCCAGATGAGCAAGTAGACAAGATCTTCCTAAGGCTTGCCATTTTAATTATCTGGTCCTTCTATTCTCCTCCTAATTCAAGGTCTGCTAGTCCATGTCTAGGTCTCTCAACGCCTTACGCCCACCTGGCAACGGCTAAACGAACCTTTTCGACAGCATGACAAACACGATGACTAATAAGTAAAAGAAACTTTACAGAAAAACCGAATAATAAGACCTGCAAAACAATCAAAAGAAATTGAAACAAAGCAAGTCAAATCAAAGGAAAAGTACATTGAGAAAATTGAGAAATCACAAACGATATTATTGACGTAAGCAAACTTACATAGACACAAAAGCAGTTGAAGAAGTGCTTTGAACGGAGTCTTCGCAGAAGCAGCACACAGGAAATAAACACTCACAAAACTCACAAAGGAAAAAAAACTTAGGAAAACAGACTTCAAGCAATGTACAACGATGCTGAGAATGAGAAGGAACACTCAATAAATAGCCTCGGGGCCAAGGACGTGGCAAGCTAGGAGAGGAGATCATAAAACATCTTTACTTTAATGATGCTTCAAAACTTTCACGTGAAAAAATGGCTGAAAGCAAAAGCAAAAGTAAAGTAAAAGGAAACTAGAAATAATTACATTTGTCTTTTCATCAGACAGAGAATATTTAGTCCACCACATATTATGGGTGGAAAACCATGCACCATGTCCTGATTACGAAAATTCTACCATGCACCTGGCGTATCAGTGCGCCCATTTTTTCACCGTTGGATCAATTGTATTCAACGGCTATTGTAGAATGAATTTGGGGTTCTTCTACTATGCGCTGATGTATCGATACATCAGTTTTTAGGGACATAAATGTCATTTCCATTATTAAGTAAAACAAAATGAAAAAACTGGAGTAAAAGGTATCCGGTTCTCTCACGCGTGCATGCAATTGCACATGTAGTCATGTCATTGCACATTTGGTGCTGTGTGTGCGAGAAAGAGAGAGAAAGAGAGGCGGAGTGGTCGGGGCTGGGGTGGATGGGAGGGGATCTGTAGTAGGGACTGCTGTTGGAGAGTTGGGTCAAAATTGGATGGGGAAGAGAGAAAGATCAAAGGGGGGGAGTGGGATGCAGAAGGAAGGGGAAGGAAAGGAGGGAGAGGCGATGGGAGAGTTACATGTTTTTTTTTTCTTTTTCTTTATTTATTATTTGTTACTTTGAAAATTTTAAAATTCTAATTTTTGTAAGGTGTAAATTTTAAACTTTTTTTTAAAGTTTTAAATCTACGTTGTCAACCTTTTTTTTCAAACCAAAGTTTGGGCTTAATGATTTCTTTTTCCATGTTTTATCTTGTTCTATTCTTTAATTATTTTTTTATAAAGATTCTTTTTAATATTTCTTAGTCTATTAAAGAATATTTTTGTCAAACTAAAACAATATGCATAAGATTTCACTTTATGGTCAACAAAAAACAAAGATTTCACTTTATGGTTTTAAAAAAGTCTTTCATCTTAGTTATTTTCAAGAAGAAAAAATGATTATTTTATGAAATTTTTATTACGAAAAATATATTAATGATGATGAAGCAAACCACAAAAGAATTAATAGAAGAAATCAAAGTTAATTCATTTTATTTTGAGTATTTAAAAAGTCATTTTTAAATACTAATCTAGTAAATTTGATTTTAGGAGTTAGCCTGTGCGAAATTCAAGCTGTGATTTTTTTTTCCCATGTTTTATCTTGTTCTATTCTTTAATTATTTTTTTATAAGGATTGTTTTATTCTTTTTAATATTTCTTAGTCTATTAAAGAATATTATTTTGTCAAGCTAATACAATATGCATAAGATTTCACTTTATGGTCCAACAAAAAAAAAATTTCACTTTATGGTTTTAAAAAAAGTCTTTCATCTTAGTTATTTTCAAGAAGAAAAAAAAAGATGATTATTTTATGAAATTTTTTATTATGAAAAATAAATTAATGATGATGAAGCAAATCACAAAAGAATTAATAGAACAAATCAAAGTTAATTCACTTTATTTTGAGTATTAAAAAATGTCATTTTTTAATACTAATCTAGTAAATTTGATTTCAGTCTTGAGATTTTAAGTGCCATGTGCAAAAAAATGTTAACTTCCATTACTTAATGCCATACTAAAATCATCATCAATCATCATGCAAATTACAAATCAAATTTATAAGTTTTAACATTTCAATTTGAGAAAGTTAAATACCAAAATGTTTGATATAAAAACTAGATTTTTTTTTTTCTAGTACTTGTTAACTATAAGAAGACTTGTACATAGTATAGTACAATTATCAAATATATATATATATATATATATATATATATATATATGAAGTATAATTACCACTTGAGCAGCGTTCCTTATCAAAGAATATTGAGAGCTTCCGTTGAGGTTATTTGAGAGACAATCTTGTAGGCCCACTCCGCGTTGTATTTCACTAAACCAAACCGTGTATTTTGTAGATATTCATTCAAAGATCATCTCTACAAAAAAACTTGAATCCGATATCATTTAACCACTCAATTAAATTATTGAAAATTTAGTACTTTCTTCCTGCACCATTTTCATTGATTTTGTAGGACACAATTGGATGTCTAAACAGTTTCCAATTTGTCTAATTTTTTGCAATGATGATCTATGAATGAAGACCTAAAAATTAGCTGGTTTGGATATTTGAAAGAAAATTCATAGGATACCCTAAATGGTCCCTGAAATAAAATTATTTAAGTGATCATCGATAGAAGGGGTGATCAAATATATATGAGCGATATACATTACTCGTTATCTTTCAACGTGATAATGAAACAAGTCATCTAGTATATATATAGATTTAAATTTAAATACATACTTGAATTTGAATTGCGATTTCAATTTAAATATTTGAATTTGAGTGGCCTTTATGAATTTATGAATTAGGATTTTTGATTTTTGGTGTTGAGATCTTTGAAATTGAAACAAAAATGTCAATTGTTTGATGCATAAGGCACAAAAGTGTGCACATATAGTTTTACCACGCTTTACGCCTACGGTTGTACAAGATTTCTTATACAAGTCTAATTAAAAATCCTAAACTATAAACCATAAAATTGTGGAGTTATATTACTTTTAAAAATGCAATTACAAGTAATTATATACATGGGGTTAATTAATACTGTATGAATGTTTCAATTACCACTTGAATGACATTCTTTATCAAAGGAATGAGTGAAATATGCTTTAAAATGGTAAATTACAACATGAACCCATAAAAAGTTGCGTTTGGGAGGGAAAATATGCGCTTTTACCATTTAAATGCACTTTTTACTCCACGAATGCAAATGTCGCGTTTGGGAGGTAAAACATGTGTTTAAATGGTAAATTACAACTTTAACGCACAATTTACCATCAAAACGACACTTCTGCGTTCAAGGAGTAAAGACTCTCGTTCATGAGTAAAGACACCAAAAAATGTGTTTTTACAATTTAAACGCACATTTTACTCCCCGAACACAAATGTTACTTTTGGAAGGTAAAATATGAGTTTAAACGGTAAAGTACAACTTGAACGCACAATTTACCATCTAAACGACACTTCTGCATTCAGGGAGTAAAGACCATCGTTCATGAGTAAAGGCGCCCAAAATTTGCTTTTACAATTTCAACGCACTTTTTCTCCCTGAACGCAAATGTTGCGTTTGGGAGGTAAAACGTGCATTCAAATGGTAAATTACAACTTGAACTCACAATTTACTATCTAAATGAGACTTCTGCGTTTCGGGGAGTAAAGACCCTTGTTCGCAAGTAAAGGCGCCCAAAATTTTGCTTCTACAATTTAAACGCACTTTTTAATCTCCAAACGCAAATGTTGCGTTTGGGAGCTAAAACATGCGTTTAAATGGTAAATTACGAGTTCAACGCACAATTTACCATCTAAACGAGTCTTCTGCGTTCATGGATTAAAAACCCTCGTTCGTGAGTAAAGGCACCCAAAATTTCGCTTTTACAATTTAAACACACTTTTTACTCCCCGAACGCATATGTTGCGTTTGGGAGGTAAAATATGCGTTTAAATGGTAAAATGACATTTTTGACATTTCCTATGACATTTACTCATAAACGTGGGTCATTACTCCCTGAATGCATGAGTATCGTTTAGATGGTAATTAAGGTGTTCATGTGGTAATTTACCATTTAAACATACATTTTACTCTCCGAACGCAAATGTTGCTGTTTGGATGTGGTCTAAAATCCAATCCGAGGACAAGGTGGAACCCAACTCCAAGTCGAGGAGATTGATGGCCTTAGAATGACCATAAGGTTGGAAGAAAAGAAAACCAAAGATGACTCGACAAGCAAGGCTTGTTGTGGGACTAGTTGTGAAATAAAGAGTGAAACGAATAGGAAAAAAGATTAATAATGAAAATTTAGAAGGTTGGTCTCATGCCAACTCGAATTCCGAGATTGGCCTGACGAAGTCCGAGATTGGCCTGGCGAAGTCCGAGATTAGCCCGACGAATAATCCGAGATTAGCCTGAATTCCGAGATTGGCCTGACGAAGTCCGAGATTGGCCTCGACGAATTCCGAAATTGGCCCGATGCCAAGTCGAAGGCCGAGTTGGCTTGATGCCCGAAATTGGCCCGATGCCAACATCGAGTCCTTCGATCAACCAAGATCAATGCATATGACTAGCCAAGATTGAGTCTTCCGATCAGTCGAATTTCGCCCAACTCCAAGTCGGGGTCGAGCAATTCTAAGTTATCCAACTTCATGAGATTATTTTCTCAAGATTAGAAGTCCGTCTCACGAGATGTCAAGCCAAATTCTCGGAGGTCCAAGCCCAACTCATGGGAGTAGATCCAAAACCTCCGGATGTTTTCATACACGTGGCGAGATCTATTCTCTCAAGATTAGAAGTCCGTCTCACCGAGATGTCAAGACAAGTCTTGGAGTTCAAGTCCAACTCAAGGAAGTAGGCAGAAATCTCAGGATGTTTTCATGCACGTGGCGAGATCTACCTCGGAAAGCAATCAAAGAAATTGATGTAAATCAGGAACATTCCTAAGAAGGAGAGAATCAAGGAATCGATTTCAATCAGATGATCTCATGTAAATCACTTAGTGGATTTAGGAAGCCACACAAGGCAAGATTTTGAACGAAGTTGACCTACGGGCCATTTAATGGCCAGCCCATGGAGTGGATGATCACCCTATATAAACCCCATCGTAGATGAAGAGAAAGGGACCCGAGCATCGGACACAAAAACCTACTTTTTGTCTTTCACTTTTCTATTCCTAGACTAGGTTTTATTTTCCAAGCAAGTAAACTAGATCGAGTTCTTCGCTTTCATTAGTGTAAGTTTAATTTCTCGCAATTTATGTTACCTTGTCTTTTTAAATTCAAGCTATTTCAATTCCTTTACTTTCATTGTTACTGAATTTTATTGAGTTTAATTTCAAGTTTAATTTAGTTTATTGTTATTGTCGTTCTTATTGTCGTTCTTACTTTATTTTACGTTATTTATCGCTTTGCTTCATTTTCTTACACTTTAATTATTGTGATTAGTTTAAATTCATTTTTTTTAAGTTAATTGCACCATTCTTACTAAAAAACCTAAAAATAACAAAAACATCCATACAAAACCTAACCATCCTCGACCCCAAGGAGGTGAAAGAACCTAGGCCAAGAGGAGGTTCCTTGCTTGGCCGATCAATCGGTGGTTAGAAGTCGAAGCGCGAACACAACAACCCGAGCCTTTTCCATTCAAGCCAATTAGTGGCTCGGTGGTGGCACGCCTACGCAATCCAACGAGAAGGACCAAAAGTTCCTTCCATCGGCCACCTCGGCCGAAAAGAGGGAAACATAATTTGGCACGCCCAGTGGGACTCACTAGATTTTGTATGGTCATCAACACTAGGAAGAATCCTAGAAGAGATCAAGAGTTTGAAGAGTCTAGACTTCGTTCGGAATCGGAAACGAGCATGGCTGGTTCACTTCCCATGAATACTCGGCCACAAAATATTCCGAACATCCAACAAGGCGAGAATGGCCTCGGCCAACTCCATTGTGACACCAACCAAGTGTTGGTCGAAGATATTCTGAGGTCGTTGGAGGTCGAGTCTTAAGGCGAATCCGCCACTTCTTTGGATATCCAACAACTTATCAGAGCTATGGAGACATCGAACCAACTCAACCATCGGCGGATGCAAGACATGGTTCAAACCATGGCTACTCAAAATGCTCGAGATCAACGAGAGGTTTGATCGATGTTAGGCCAACAAAATAGCCAAAATGGGAATCAAGTTGGTGAATGGAGTACCGTGGCGGGGCCTCGGTGGAGGCCCAACCAAATGGAGTCGATGCAAATCCGCCTCAACCAAACCCACCCGACTTAGGGCATCCCAGCCCGGCGGTCAATATCCCGCCAATTGGTAATAACCCATATGTGGCGCCAACAAATTTCAAGGTTTCGGTAGTATAACCAATTCCGCCCACAAGCCCACCAGGCGAGGAGTCAACTTTGGACCTCATATCAACCAATTCGTCGGAGTCGGTCGATGGAATAACCTTGGTGGGAATGCAAACTTGAATAATCCACTACTAGGAAACCAAGCAATCGGCCGAGGAAGCGTCGAGCAGATGATCCAGGATATGGTGCCTCATGCTCGGAGGATTGGTAGACCCGGTTTATCGAAGGCCCTATCAGAGCACTTTAATCAAGAAGAATTTCCACGAGGATTCAAAGTTAGGACTTTGCATTGTTTTTCGAGAGATGGACTTCAATCGGCCGTGGAGCATATTGGCGATTCACGGCCCAATGTGCGAAATTGGGCATCGTGAGGCCTTGAAATTGAGGCTATTTCCGAGTATCCTAGCAGGGCTGCCTTTACATGGTATGTCAAACTACCTCAAAATTTCGTCCCAAATTGGCAAACCATGGAGCAAATTTTCCACGAACAATTTTATCGGCGAGCCAAAGGTTTCGATGGCCGACTTGGCCAAGATGCGCCAAGGACCAAATGAGTCCGTCCAAGAATACTTGGGGAAGTTCGAGAGAAGCAAGGGCTAGATGTACGGTCAACATGCACGAACATGAGTTTGCGAAGTTAGCCTAAAGTGGGTTGTTGCTCGACCTCAGGAAGAAATTCGAGGATCGAATTAGTGACATCTATGATCTCTTACTTGGTGGATAGATACGAAGCCCTTCTAAAGGAGGAACAACAAAAGAATCGGCCTACATCTCGGCCAGACCTTTTATAGAGATACGCCAAAACCTTCCACATCTAGAACCACATTTGTCCATGCGGTGGATGTCGAAGGTATGGACTCGGATGAGGCGGATGAGGAAGTACGCCAAGAAGAAGAAGAGGAATCGGTGGGATAAACTTGGCGAAATCGTGGTCACGGACCACATGTATGCAAGGCTTTGTCAAGAGCCTCCAAGGATCAAAGGCCGACTACGGTCCAGATTTCTAAATTTAGTGGAACCTCGCAAAAGGAGTCGGAACCAAGTCTTATACCTTTGACATTTCGAAAGCCGAATTAATATTTGACCAACTTTTAAAAGAAAAGATGATAAAATTACCGAATGGTCATGATATTCCGTCGGCTAGCGAGCTTAGAAATAAGATTTTTGCAAATGGCATAATGTTTGGTCTCATGTGACTAACAATTGCCTTGTTTTCGGAATGTTGTGCGGGACCTCATTGATCGAAAGATCTTGAAATTTCCGGAGAAAGCTACGATGGGCGTTGATCGAGAATCCGTTTCCTAATGCTCGAGGCCAACATGGTGAATGCCAACTTTCCAAGGCCGAGATCAACCTCGACCAAGGTTGGACTTGGGTGGTTCGGAAAAGGCATTTCTTGAAAGAAGAGCTAGGGAGACCCATGTGGATCCAAAGGCGAAGGGTAAGGCCAAGATGTACCCAGTGGCCAGAGGTCTAGATGAGAAGTTTCAATCAAGGAAGAATCTCCTAAGGCCATTGTGCTATGTAGCCGATGTCAATGTGAGGTTTCATTGGAGGTAGCTCCACCAAAACCCAAGGAGCCATCCAGAGAACCGACTAGGGAGTTGGTCAAGGAGCAAGTCCGGATAAGTAGACCCAAAAGTGTTGGAAAAATGTGATGAAAAGTCGTGAGAACTACGGCCCACATAGCCCAAGGGGCATGACGGAAGTGAGACCAAACAAGCGGTCATTGCATGAGTACCAAGATAGGTGCGAAAAGCCACGATTTCGACCTAAAAGAAGAAGTCACCGATGCCTACGAGATATGAGGATATCGCGGAAGATCCACGAAATTCAAACCAAGACAAGAATCGAAGTATTTGGGTTTCGGTAGGGGAAGGTAAAAACCGAGATGCGGCCTATGTATCAAGACCTCGCCCAGCGGATGGTAATGGCGTGTCAACTTTCAAGATGCCAAATACCAAGGCGGTCGGTGGTATAGGAGCGAGAGGTTCAAAGCTTCCTCCGATACCTTTGAGCAAAACTCAAACAAGAAGGGCTCAAAGGCAATATCTTGCCTCATGCAATGCGAGTTTGAATGGGTGGACAAGAGGCAAGCCCAACTTGACCGATTGGTCGAGCTTCGAGAAAGGCTCGGAGCTAGAAGAGTTGGAATTGGCCAAAGCCGATGCCGTGGCTTCATTGGAGGCGAGCGACATACTGCGTTCATGAACATTCCAATCTAATCCAAACACATTAGAGGTTTAAATCCAATATGATCCGATCTAATTGATATTGGATTGGATTTTTTTTTGGTCAAGATATTGGATAGGATTGAATGATCGGTTTTCATAATGGAAAAAAATAGTCATGAAATATGAAACATATATCGTCTAGTTTAATATAATCCAATCCAATCTCATTATTTTTGTGGTTACTTGCCCATTAAAGTGGACATTACCCTATGAGCGAACTTTCCTCATTGCTTGAGTAAAGCATGTAGTTCATTTCATCATGAATTATTGCAATGCTAAACCCTAAAGCTTGGACTAAGGAGTCATATTGTATTCAACCATGCAATTACACGCGTTTGCATATAGGGGATTGACTATTGCATAACCTGTGTGTTATTGCCATTTGTACCAATAAAAATAAAAATGTAAGTTAATTGTTGTAATAAAGAGTTTTTACCTCCTTTATTTTCAATCCTTCTGTGGGTGTCTACAACACAACCAAACATAAAACAACAAATATTACTGAGAAAATATTCCAAGAGTGTAATTAAAAGAGAGCAAGAATGAATATTATATAACATCTTGAAATACTATCTCAAAAAAATGACCAAACAAAAATAGTATGCATAGCCAATTTGATTATATGTTTGTGTTTGTGTGCCTTTGTAAAAATGAATAAAATCGATTCGGAAGCAAATCTTTTAAACAAAAAAGTTATGTCAATAAAAATGAATGATTGATCATCTTAAGAGGAAATTGCATGATCTCATTTTTATGCGCACAGTTGGTGTGAGATTGCATAGCTAGTCATGCAATTGCATGATCGATCATGCAATTGCATAATTGATCATCAATTGTATGATCTAATATTTATGCGCCTGATCGTAGGAGATTGCATAGCTAGTCATGCAATTGCGGTATTCATCATGCAATTACATGATCTAATATTTATGGGCACGATGGGTGTGAGATTGCATAGGTAGTCATGGAATTGCATGATCGATATTTATGTGCACAGATGGGTTTGTGATTGCATAACTAGTCATGTAATTGCATGATAAAATATTCTGCGCAAATGGTAAAGATGAGTAGCACAATGAGGGAGAGAGCATACGCAAATGTTCAAGGAATTGAGCAAAAACCCATGACGGAGGAATTAGAAGGTGCGAAACTCCGATGGGTAGACGATGGAATCGAGAGAGAAAAGTTAAGGGGCATTTTCTCAAGAAAGTGGATCTGAATCCAAAAAAGAGTCTCCTCCTAGCTTTGTCCTTACTAAGATCCTACGCAAAGTGAGAGATCTTTGCTAATCAATGAAGATCTCTAGAAGGTGGAGTATGAGCGGTTCACATGTTAAAATGGTGGAGCAACAGCTCGAAGAGAGAAGGCTTGAGCTGCGGTGATGATGGGGTTGCCGTTGGTTAGGCGGGTGGTTCGTACCTAAGGAAGAGAAGCCATGGTTTTGGTGTGGCTTTACGGGGTGAGCTTGCCTCCAGGTTGAAGGCAGCTCATCTACGCTTTGGTATGCGGCTTTAACGTGTGGGAGACAAAGAAACCCACTACAACAGGTTATCCAGTTTTTTGGTGATTTTAGTGGTTTTCTTCACAAATTATTTTGAGCCATTAGATCAAAAAATTTAAATCCAATGGTTGAAAGCTCTGATGTATCGATACATCAGAGCATGGTAGAATTTTCGCTTTGCATAACCAGTAAAGAGAACAAAAGTATGAGAGAGAAAAGCAACACAAAAAAACGTATCCATTAAAAAACAATTAAACTCCAACTCCTCATATCCAGCCGTACACTTTTTTTTGTTTCGTTTTTTTTTTGCTTTAAACATTTGTTTTTACCAAGGTATTAAATATCAAAGGTTTCAGAAATATCGGTGGTCCAAAAACACGGAAATATCGATGGAAGTATCGACAAAATATCGATATCGATAAAAATTGAATAAAAACGACGAAAATTGTTAGAAAAACATGGAAATTTTTAATAAAACTTTAGAAGATGTTCATTTAGTCAATTATCTATTGTTTTGACGAACAAAAATTGAAGAAAATATATTGTATAATGGGTTTAAGTTATTTAAGTTGAGTTTAGTGCGAGCTAACAAATGCAGTAACTTCAAAAATGAATAATATGCAAGTAATAAAAGGGATTTATATACTATTATGTAGGTTAAGAGTAACACATGTGTAGAGTAACAAATGTAAAGATACATGATAATAATAAAATAAGAGGGATCTATATAGTATATGTATAAATTCAATAATAAAAGGGGTTTATATAGTAAAAGATTAATAATATATGTAAATTTATTTATTAAAAATATATGATAATTTCTTTGATTAAGTAATTAAGTCCATATGTTTTTCTCTTTAAATAAAAAAAGTAGTATAAATATAATACATATGCAAACTGCATTGCTATAGCGCATATAAATAGAAAAAGAAAGGAGGAATACATCAAGTGAACATACAGCTCAGTTGGAAAAGGTTGAATATTAAGAAGTGGTGGCAGGGGTTGGAATCCCCACCCTTGCAAGATTAGAAATTTTTATATTTTAAATCATGCCATAAATCCCATACCATTTTCTTAAAGTTTGCAAATCTTGAAAGCGACATCGTGGTACTTGTCCCACCAAGGATTACCTTGGCGACACTGGAAATATCTTGGGCCCAAACCATTTTTGCCTCTCTATCTCTCTCTCTCTCTCTCTCTCTCTCTCTCTCTCTCTCTCTCTCTCTCTCTCTCTCTCTCTCTCTCTCTCTCTCTCTCTGGTTGCCCATTCACCGTTTCTTCTTTCATAGCAAATCTATCTCTTAAGCCTTAGACTTAGAATCGTTCCGTTTGGCGTTTACCCCTCATCCAATCGAAGATACGGGCCTTAATCTAGAGTTTTATCCCCTTGAATTTCGCAAATCTAGGGTTTCTTTGTTGAATTTGACTCAGTATTGATGTTTCATCTCAAGGACGATTGTGGGATCGATTACTAGGAAATTGAAAACCAAGATGGAGGGCTATGCATGGGTCGCTAGGCGAGAAGTAGAAAGCGGTGTCGGCTTATGTGGCTGTCCCTCTTTCCAACGCCACATTGTAGCTTCCAACCTTTCTACCGCATCGATTCATACGCAAAGTATACATATAACTTTCTCGGCGCGTTTACATTTCGTTTTCACGAGTTTGTGGCCACGATATTATCCAAGAAATTGAAAATATCGCGATATTATAACCGATTGATGTGGTGATGCACGAAAATTTCGGAGCGAAATTTGGCGATAATATCGCCGATAAATTCGAAATAATTACGATATCTGAGATGGGATATTGCCAAAATATCCCAGTCTAAAAGCGAAATTATCGTGAAATATCGCCGATAATATCGATATTTATACTTTGGTTTTGCTTCATGCTTTAAAACTTATATTTGTTTGCATTATATTTTCTTTTTCTTTTTATACCATTCTCTATACATTTTCTCATTTTTCGGTTGCCATGTCGTCATATACTATTTCATTTAATTTTTCTATGATTTAAAATTTAATATTTATAATAAATAAATTAAAAATCCATAAAATACACCAAAAATTTCTACAAACTCCTTGTGACATTCTATACTCTCTCATGCTCTAAAATATAATTTTGACACTTCAAAAAAAAAAGAGAAAACAAAAACTCTGTGATTGAGTCAAGAGTATTGAAGTCCCATGCACTAGCAGAAACCATTTCCAATTGCAGGTAAAACCTCTTTCAAGATTAACTAAACACAACCAAATTAATTGTGATTGATATGGAGATATATAAGCATATCCACCAAACATGTAAAAAATATCTCCAAAATTTCACAATCTTCAGAGATTCTAAAACCAACTAAAACAATCTCTAACCATTCCCCAAAATAAAAACAGAAAATGACGGACCAAACAAATTTTTTTTCCTTCATATTTCTAGCTATATATCTCCGACAGTTTTTTTAAAATTTTTGGTCATTCAGGCTTTCATTAACGCATCAGCGAAAGACACCAAAGGCCAGCAAAACAAAAGAGAACGACAAACAGAAAAGAAATAAGAACAGAAAAATAACTACAAACTCAAGGCACCCTGAGAACACGAGCAGGTTAAGTACCAGCCCAAAATTCATATTCAATGGAAATTTCAAAAAATTATGAGAAGATCATCGTTATATAATTTAAACACTAGTATAAAGTTCAATAACGAAACAATTTATAGATATTCAAACTGACCCACCAAAAAATGGATTTTCAATCTAAAATTGCATACCAAGTGGAACTTGAGAGTTAATTCAACTAAAAACCTGCAGCAGAACATATTAGGCTAAACAAGAAATAGAAGAGAATAAAAAAAGGAAACAAAATCAAGGAAAATGATCGTTGCTAGATGGTGAGGGTATAAGTGGATGTTAAATCTGTGATGAGATGGGGGTCCAAGATTTGAATATACAGCAGTAAGACATCATACCTGGGCTGAGATGAGATCGAAGACGGCGCGCGCAGTTTGCATCAAGCTGTTGTCACTAACGAGAGAGAGGAGAGAGCTGAGCAATCTGCACAGGGAAGGAAGACTCAGTCACCGCCGTCGAGAAATAGAGGAGTTGACAGTTGAGATGGGTGGATTTTTGGTCACCGTCGAGAGAGTGATAAAGAGCAGCTTTTCTGTTTCAGAAAAACAAATCTCAAATGCAATTAGGGATTAAGGCTGAGATGGAGAGATGTTTGGGTGTGGAGAGCACCACCATAATATTTTATATTTCTTTTTCTTTCTTTTTTGTTAAAAATGTTTTTTCTTTCTAAAATATATATATTACCTGCTATCTGCTGTGGCTGTTTAAAAAAATTGGCGCACTGGTGACTAGCGAAAGGATCAGAATCATCCTCTTGAGAGGCTGCAGGTGTAGACGTCATGGATTCGTCATTACGGCCAAGAATTTCAAGGACCCTTTTCTTCAAGTCTTCTTTAGAAGAGGACGAGCCTGGTTGGTCGATCAGCATCTGAAGTTGCTGGGAAACAGATGGCCTAGGATTAGGAAGGACAAAGGCCACAGGAGCAACAGCATAACTAGGTTAATGGCTAAAGTGGGCTGTAGCCCAGTGAGAATTCTTTTGTGTGGACTTTTTCAATTAAATTATCAAATGAAGCATTGGTTTTTTTTTTTAAACTAGGTTAATGGCTTAGACTTTAGCAATTTCTTCTTCTTCTTTTTTTTGTCAATTTGAGATTTAGAATCACAAACATCAACATCCAGCTTTAGAATCACCAAGAAGCACGACAAAATAACAATGCCCGCAAAAGAGGCAACAATTTTATTGTGTGGACTGGATTAGAAAATGAGCCCATTAAGACTCGTTTGGGTTTTTGATGAGTTTAATGCCGGACTGGACCAAGCTGTAGGCCCAAGTAAATACACTTTTCCAAAGCTTTTCGTTTGATCATCTTCACAACTGGTGAAGATTTCAGTCGGTAAACCAAGAACAATGCCCATGAAAAGGTCAAGATCGCGATGGAGTAGCCACGGGAAAGTCAAGCTTGCGATGAAGCAGAGGACATTTGGGTTCTGAATTTGGTGCATCAGTGCGGAGAGAGAGAGGGTTCATCCATTTATACCAGAATGTTTTAAGATTCAATCAATTTTTTTAATTTCATCGTCTAATGTTCTGTTAAATTGTGACGTGGCGAGTGAGGGACCACTTTTGTGATAACGTGTCAATAAGATAATAAAATATGAATATTTTTGTTAAAAGATTTTTAAAACAAAAAAATAAAAAAGAAAACCCAAAGCATGTTCTTCTTCCACCTCCCCCAACCCAGGCCCCTCTTCCCAACACGCCGAAACCAACCACCACGTCCTCCCACACCACCCAGCCACCATCCCCAACCCAGGTCCCTCTTGTGAATGTGAAGTTGAAATGGGTGAAAGATAGGGGATTGGATGCTGTTGTGACTGCTGAGAGGGATCTCAAAGCTGCCTGTATTCTTGTTTCCATTATCTCATCTTCACCTCAGTGCTGCCTCCCCATATACCGTCTCTCTTGCCATCGTGGACAACTCAGTCTTCCTTGTGATCTGAAGCTCTCCACTTTTATTAGGAAATTTCCTTCTGTTTTTGTTGAGTCCCACACATTTTGGAGCGGAGGTGCTCGTGTCCCATGCTTTAGCTTGACTCATGAAGCCCTACAACTCTACCGTGAGGAACTCAATGTCCTTCAGGAGAATCAGATGGATCTCATTAATAGGCTTCAAAAACTGCTCATGCTTACCCAGGGTTGGACCCTTCCTTTACAAACCCTTGACCAACTGAAATGGGACCTGGGCTTGCCATATGATTACCAGCACTCAGTCATTCCACATCACCCTGACCTATTCTCTTTCATCTGCCTCCCAGATGACCGTGTTGGCTTGAAGCTCTTATCCTGGGATAAGGACCTCGCTGTCTCCCAATTACAAAAGAATTCTGCTAGACAACAGAAGGAAGAAGATGCCAGAAGTGGCTGTTTAGCTTTTCCTGTTGGATTTACGAGGGGTTTTGGATTGAAGAGAAAATGCATGGAGTGGTTGAAAGAGTGGCAGACCCTCCCTTATACTTCGCCGTACTCTGATGCCTCTCATTTAGATCCTCGTACAGATGTATCGGAGAAGAGGATTGTAGGGGTTTTCATGAGCTTCTTCAACTAACTATACACAAGAAAACTGAGCGTAAGAATGTGAGCAACCTTCATAAACCTTTGGCCCTACCCCAGAAGTTCACTAAAGTGTTTGAGCGCCATCCAGGTATTTTCTACATTTCAAAAAAGTGTGCCTCTCAAACTGTCATTCTAAGGGAAGCCTATGACCATTAACAACTCTTGCAAAAACACCCCACTGTAGATTTGAGGGAAAAAATTGCAAGGCTGTTGAGAAAAGGGCTCTTGGATAGGAGCAAAGGTTTATACAAGAAGAGTAAAGGTGATGGTGTAGAAGTGGATCCATATGTTGATGATATCGGTAATAACCAATCCAGTTCCGAAGAGGAGTCAGATAACAATTTGTTTTATGAGTACGACTCTGATGAACCACACGAACCTAGGATTCAGTTGTGAAGAGGGTTGGGTCCAGAGAGGACTAATATCTTCTGGACACCATATCTTGGATTAATCTCATGATCATGAGCGAGCTGAGAAGATGGGTAGTTGCGGATTCTATGGTTTAGTTGAATGTACAAAGAACATAATTGTGCAGTTGATTCTGAAACTGAATTATGATCACAATTAGGTTGATGAGTAAGAGGATGAGGATGAGGATGAGGATGGTGGTGTAGTTGGTTGATAATACCATTGGTTGGATTGAAGATGAGTTTGGTATTACTGGTAGCAGATGTGTGTAAAAGTAAAGGAAGATCACCATCAAATCTTCTAGCCTTATCCCTTTTTTCAAGAGCCCAACAAACCAGACCTGAGAGACAAATCAACATTTAATTAGAATGAAGAAATTTGAATTGAACAAGAAAGTTGTGTGATCGTTCGAAATAGTATTTCTGTGAAGTGGATATTGGCCAAGAAGCAACAACAACACGGTATATATATAACTTTCTTACAAACGGCTTAGGGTAGTCAAGAGTTGAATGAGTGATTAAGGATTTGTATGAGATGTGTGAAAGTGAGGTTAGAGTTAATAATATATGGGATTTGGTTTTACAGTGGTTGTATTTTCCATTATTATTTCTCTTTCTCTTTGCTGCCACACCAAGTTGATTTTAATTTAATTTTTGTAAAAAATATCGTGTTTAATATGACCATGGAATTTTGGAGACAGCAGTCCCTCTTGAATTGTATCCTTTCTGCCATTCATCCTCTAAATCTCATATTATGTTTGGCTGCATGCTTTTCCTTTTATCTTCTTTTGCTAATATGGTATCGTCACTACTAAAAAAGAAAGCAATAGTCACACTTTTTTACTAACAAAATAGTTTTGGTGACATGTGAAGGTTAGTCAATTACTTTGGTTACTAGTCACCATTATTTGTGACTAACTATGTCACGCTTTAAAGAATTTGTGACTAACTAATAAAATATTATATTTACTTTTTCTTCCAGATTTTCATCCCACTAAAAGGGATATTATAATGAGTTCTTCTTTCAATGTACTCATTCATCATTTTGGTTATTGTTCAAAATGAAGAAATTTATTTTTAGTTGTTCTTGAAATGCTGGACTCAACATGTCAACTTTGTAGCCCAAGGTATGGTGACTTTTAGTTCTCTTAAGTCTTTTAATCAAAGTAAGAAACCCAAACTAGATCTAAACTTCTTCACTTGTAAAGGTATCGACTTTCTACCCCTAGTCTCAGTTCTCTTCCTTCCTCTGTCATCTCATCTCTTCCTAAGTAGTAAGTACCCAAATCCTCCTATGGCTGCGACTCCCTCTCACCCTCTCCTTGCTCTCTCATCGGCTCTCTGCCAAACCCACTTTCAGAGGTGGCATCTGGCCTTTAAAAGAAAAGGTAAAAGTATTGTTTTTGTTTTATCAAGTTTTCATGTGGGTTTAATTTCTGGAATGATTTTGTGTGGGTGGGTATGATTTCTGAGATGATTGTGTAGCTTCTCAATTTGAAATTTTTTGTGTCTCTTCTTTTCAGAACAGGGTTTTGTCTCTGTGACAACGACAACCACGGTGAAGGTGAAGCCCAACAGACACCGACATCAATGTCTTCAGTCTGAACCTCCAAACCACCTCCCCTTTTTATCCCTTGTTTTAATTTCTTAATTATCTGGTACTAGTGTAAATTTTTGACTTTGGTTTATGTCAAATATGGGTTGATGGCATATCTGAATATGATATCGGTTGATGGCATATTTGAATATGATATGGAGTTGATGACATCTGAATATGATATGGGTTTTGAACACACCAAAAAAAAAAAAATCTGATATGGGTCTTGACTTGGTTTCTTTTTCTTTGCTATGTTTGTAATTTCAGCAATCCTTGGTATGTTGTTAGTTCATCTTGCCTTTCTCTGTTTCTCTGTAATCTTATATTCATAACTCAAACATTCAGATCTGAACCGCATCTTCCCTTAGAAAGGTAAAGATTTTGTTTTTGAAGTTTTCATGTGGGTTTAATTTCATGAATGGTTTGGGTTTTATTTCGGTGTGGGTTTGATTTATGAGACTCAATTGGAAAGCTTCCATCTCTCAACCTTCTTTTGAAATCCTTTTCAGATCAGGATTTTTGTATGTGAAGCCCAACCGACGCCGACATCAATGATGTTCACACAAATCCAATTGTCTCTTTGACAGCCACGTTGAAGCCCCAACCAACGATGACGTCAACGCTGTCTGTCTGAACCTTCATGTGTTCAAACGATGTTCGCCTAGATCCTGTTGTCTTTGTCTTTGGTTTAGTCTTTCAAGAACATTTGTTTCCTCTATATGTTGCTAGACTGTGTCTGTAATTTTTCTTTTGGTTTCTTGTTATTAAGTTTCTTGGTTTGAATTATTTGGTTAAAAATTCAACTCTTATGGAAGGATCATATATATAATATGGGTCTTCACTCAGATTTTTCAGCTATGATTGTGATTTCAGCTAAGAATTGGATGATGGGTATTTTGGTTTGAGTGTTGTAATCTGGTTTTCGGTAAGGGATCTGATTTCAGCTAAAAATAAAAATAAAAAGGAATTGGAAATTATTATAATTGTTAAAAATATAATACACAAATAATAATGGAAAAGATTTCTATTTTTTTTTAAAAAGGATAATGGAACGATGTTGGACGTCAATGCAGTCAAATAAAATAAAATAATAAAATATAAATGTAGTTTGATTAGACATGATGTGGGGCCCACTTTGGAGCTATAGGATGGTCAACACAATTTGTCACGAAATGGTGTTTTAATCGTGACAAAACCCAATAGTCACGGCCACAAAAGTCACGCGATCAAAAATTGTAACTGCACCGTTACTATTGGCTTTAGTCACGAATATTCGTGACTAATACTGCCACAAGTCACGAAAAAAAAGTGACTGTTGTGTGTTTTTTGTAGTGCGTTGCTGCAGCATCTTGCTATGCATTAATAGCTATATATATAAATTCTTCTTTGCGGACATCCGGATGTTTTTAGTTTGTACTAATTTTGAACTGATATGATTATACCTAGACTCTGTTATTTTATTAGTTTGTACATGAGTTATTTTATTAGTTCGTACACTAGTTTCAAGATTGAGAGAATTGATTTTAATAGGAGTTACTGCTAAAGTATAAATAAATGGTTGATTATCATGCTTCTGTTCTTTAAGTTTTTGAACATATAGGTTGATTATACTTCATATGTATTATGCAAATTCGTATCCTATCAAGTGTAGGCTAAAATCTACTACTTGCCTTGGAATCGGAAATTAAGTTTAATTCAATGTCATTGTCCTGTTTGGTGCTGTCGTAAACTCTTCAGATAGTTATTATTCAGACATTTACCGATCACACAGTTTCTTGTCATTAGACATTTACTGCAGAATGCAAAATTTTGTGCTAGCTTAACATTAGATTTGGACAAGTGATTATAATCCTCCATAAAAAAATTCATGTTGAGAAAAAGACCATGAACCTTCGTTTTTTTTAATTTTTATTTTTGTGTGGAAAAGTTCTATTAGAAGTGGATGGGCCTTCTCAGAACTCAAACTATGGATTTTAATTTTAGATAGAAGTTGCTTTCTTCTCTCTCTCAATTCGACGCCACCGCCATTCATGACCTCCACCTAAACCTGAACCACCAGATCTATAACTCTTTCCTCTCCTCCAAAGATCTATCATCTGCACTGGTAAACCACTCGAATCCCCTTGTGTGTGCAAGAGCGCGATTTCTCAACCATTTTTAATTTATTTTTCAGTTTCATATCGCGATAATATCAATATTATCGATAATATCGCGATATGTTGCCCAAATAATGCATAAGCGTTTAGGAAATTATCGTTTCCGATATTATCGCGATAATATAGGCGAAAATATCGATATATTGACGATAATTAAGTGGATATGTGCCAAAATATCTCCCTTAAAAAAAAGATATTATCGGCGAAATATCGCCGATAATATCGATATTTAAGACGTTGCTTGGGATGAGATGAGGGGGCCCCACTGTTTATTAAAATGAAAATTTCACATTATTTTATTTTATAGTATTTAATTATTTTAACATATAAAATGATCCATTTGCCTTCATATTTAACGGCAAATTAGATGAAATGTTGATATTTAGATGGTAGATGGTATGGGTCATATTGGCAATAAAATTTAATTCATATCTTTAATTTTCCAAAAAAAAAAGAGGAGGAGATAAATCGAAAGTATGGTACAAATTTGGAGGTAATTCGGCATTTAACTCAAACATATATATATATATATATATCCAACAGTGCTTTGTGGGTTAGTGGTGCCAAAAAAAAAAAGAAACTAATGGCTATGTTGTTTGTGGAATTAGTGGCGATAAAAAAAAGTGGTGAGAAGAACATACACGTGCTTTATGAACAAATAGTTAATTGGATACATTAACAAGTAAAACAATCAAAAGAAATTGAAACAAACAACGCCAAATCAAAGGAAAAGTCTATAGACAAATCACAAACTATATTATTGACATAAGCAAACTTACAACGATACAAAAGCAGTTGAAGAAGTGCTTTGAACAGAAGCTTCGCAGAAGCAGCACTCGGGAAATAAATACTCACAAAACTCACAAAGAAAACTTAGAAAAACAAACTTCAAGCAATGTACAACGATGCTAAGAATGAGAAGAAACACTCAATAAATAGCCTCGGGGCCAAGGGTGTGGCAAGCTAGGAGAGGAGATCATAAAGCAGTCTACAGTTGAGGGGCAGATCTACAAGTTCCAAGATCTATCCTAGTTTTCCAAGCATTGGAGAATTGTATTTCTACATCTTCATCTGCAAAATGCAAGATCTAGGTTGGCTCTTGGTTTTCAACAGGTTCCTTTGGGGCTATTTCAGCCGAAACCCATTTTTCCGGTAGAGTTATATCACTCCACTTGATCATCTTTGGTACAGCTATGTTGGACTTTTCAAGGTTGGTTTGAAATAAGGTAGTTTCACCTCTGCTACTTTCCAGGTCTTTAGCTTTTGGGCAGACATTATTCATAACCTTGTATGAGACCCTATAAATTATGGTTAGGTTTTGAGAACTTGGGTCCATATCATAACCTTGTGTATGAATATCGAGTGTGAAGGCATTTATATCAGAAAGTGCTACAGAGAAATTTGGAAAGCAATTAAAATAGATTGGGCCTCCTTCTAGAGTTGACTCAACTAGGCCTAGCAGTGAATCTGTAAACTTTCTCCACCTACCATCTCTTACGCATAACAAGATTGAACTGGGCAATCCGATTCTGGTACGTGGTTTCACCGCAACTTGTACCAAACCTATATGTAGACAATTATAATTTCTACCCAAATGTTGATCTATTTGACGTTGGGTAAAAATTTGAAAACTATCATTATTATCAATGACCGAAATTGTTTTTTCAATGGTCTTTATAGTGTAATCAGACCTAAATTCAAACCATCCTTTATGGTAAATATCAGTTATGGGTACCCTGGGTATATCCCAGTTGCTTAATTCCTTTTCTACATCTCGCATAGTAGTTTTTCAGAATTATTAACTCTCATGGTTCTACGGCTAGGGATCGCCATTTAGCCCACGGGCTCATAGGCGATGGAGGTCCGCCGGCCCATCAATAAAAAACCCGGCCCGGCCCGTTATGGGCCATGGGCTGGCCCGACCCATTATTGAGACTGGGCTTGGGCTAAGGGTCTAAAGGCCCGACCCATAGGCCCGGCCCGTAAAGCCCATAAAGGCCCGGCCCGTTTGGCCCATTATCTATATATAACTATGTAATGTAAGTATAAATTATAATGGCTGTTTCTGTATTAACATTTTTTGTTAATGGACTTACAACTAGAGGAACAAATGATGGCCTATATTATATATATATACTAACGGTAATAAGTGATTGCCATTTAGCCCAACGGTAATAAGTGGCTGGCCTATATATACTAACATTAGGGATTATAGCCGACAAATCAAACCCTAGTTCTCACTTCATCGCTCTCTCTTTTGCGCCTCATGAAACTCTATTCTCCTCCTCTGTCACTGTGGTGAGCCTACCTATCCATCTCCAACCCCTCCTCTCCCTTCACGAACGCTTGAGCTCCTCTGTCACTCTTCACGAACGCCCAAGTCGACTAGCCCCCTTTCATTTTTCTGTAATAACTCAGGTTCGTATCTCTCTGTTATAGCTTTTGTTAATAAAAAGCACGTTTTCATTTTTCTGTAATAATTTAGGTTCTGTATGTTTGATTAAGCTCTCAGCTTTGACTATGTCTGGTTCTTTGTTTGAAAGCCCAACCTTTTGTTTATTAAAATCAAAACGTGTACTTTGATTTGATGCATGTGAATACAATTTTGTCTGGTTCTTTGTTTGAAAGCCCAACCTCTTGATTGAATACAATTTCTTTTAGTGCAGGTGGTAGAGTTGTATCTGAGAATAGGGCCAGACTGAGTCCAAATACAATAGAAGCATTAATTTGTTTGAAAGATTGGTCCTTGGCAAATTCCAAGATGCAAGATGCAGCAGAAGATGAGCAGTGCGCCGAAGAATTAATGAATATTAGAGCCTCAAGACCAGATTGGATGACAGGCAGTGGAGACTCTGGAGGGGTTGATTGTGAATCCGAAAATGAAACTGTTGGAAGTTGAATTTGAATTGTTATGTAACTTCCATAGATGGCTTTTGGGAGACTTTAATTTTAATTTTGTAAGTTGTATCAGAAATTTAGCCTTGTCAAAATCTATTGTTTGGACTTTAATTTTAATGTTTGTAATTGTACTTTTCAATTGGGCCTTATCAAATTCTATGAGAAATTGGGCCTTATCAAATTCTACTTTTCATTTCCTTATATTTTTGGCCCGTTTTGGCCCGGCCCATATGGGCCAAATCAGCCCGGCCCGAAGAGGCCCGTAAAAGTCCGGCCCATGGGGCGGGCCCGGGTTGTAATTTTTTAGAAAAAGCCCAGCCCGGTCCAGCCCGTTAATAACCCTTAATTTGTTAAGCCCAGCCTAGCCCGGCCCAAGGCCCGTTACTTTTGAGCTGGGCCAGCCCGGCCCGGCCCATTGGCGATCCCTATCTACGGCTAGAACTGTTTCTAGAGCTTGTTTCGCCAGAGGAGCAAGTAGACAAGATCTTCCTAAGGAATTGAAACAAAGCAAGTCAAATCAAAGGAAAAGTATATTGAGAAATCACAAACGATATTATTGACGTAAGCAAACTTACATAGATACAAAATCAGTTGAAGAAGTGCTTTGAACAGAAGCTTCGCAGAAGCAACACTCAGGAAATACACACTCACAAAACTCACAAAGGAAAAAAAACTTAGAAAAACGTACTTCAAGCAATGTACAACGATGCTAAGAATGAGAAGGAACACTCAATAAATAGCCTCGGGGGCCAAGGACGTGGCAAGCTAGGAGAGGAGATCATAAAGCATCTTCACTTTAATGATGCTTCAAAACTTTCACGTGAAAAAATGGCTGAAAGCAAAAGCTAAAGTAAATAAAAGCAAACTAGAAATAATTACATTTGTCTTTTTATCAGAGAGAGAATATTTTCTGAGTCCACCAAATATTACGAAAATTCTACCATGCACCTGGCGTATCGGTGCCCAATTTTTTTTGGATCAATTTTATTCAACCGCTATTGTAGAAAAAACAATAATTGGAACTTTGCACAACCAGTAAAGAAAAACAACACAAAAAAAGGCATCCATTAAAAAACAATTAAACCCCAGCTCCTCCCATCCAGCCGTCCACTTCTTTTTTGTTTCGTTTTTTTTTTTTGGCTATAAAACATTTTTTTTTGCTTCATGCTCTAAAACTTATATTTGTCTGCATTATATTTTCTTTTTCTTTTTATACCATGCTATATGTTTTCTCATTTCTTCAGTTGCCAGTGTCGTCATATACTATTTAATTTAATTTTTCCTATAATTTAAAATCTAAAAATTATAATAAATAAATTAAAAATTCACAAAATACACCAAAAACTTCTACGAACTCCTTGTGACATTCTATACCCTCTCATGCTCCAAAATATAATTTTGACACTTCAAAAAAAAGAGAAAACAAAAACTCTGTGCATGAGTCAAGAGTATTGAAGTCCCATGCACTAGCAGAAACCATTTCCAATTGCAGGTAAAACCTCTTTGGGGATTAACTAAACACAACCAAATTAACTGTGATAGATATGGAGATATATAAGCATATGCACCAAACGTGTAAAAAATATCTCCAAAATCTCACAATCTTCAGAGATTCCAAAACCAACTAAAACAATCTCTAACCATTCCCCAAAATAAAAACAGAAACTAACAGACGAAACAAATTTTTTTTTCCTTCATATTTCTAGCTATATATCTCCAACATTTTTTTAAAAATTTTTTGGTCATTCACGCTTCATTAACGCATCAGCGAAAGACACCAAAGGCCAGCAAAACAAAAGAGAACGACAAACATAAAAGAAATAAGAACAGCAAAATAACTACAAACTCAAGGCACCCCGAGAACACGAGCAGGTAAAGTACCAGCCCAAAAGGGAACCCCCCTTCATGCACAAGAAGCATTGTTGGGACCAACATGAGTCATTCTTGGTGCTTTGCCAATTTATAGTACTTCGCACAGCACTCTCCCCTCTGTTCAAATTAAATTCACCAAATTTTGACAAGAAATACCTAAAAATATAAGCTTGTTAAGTGGACCTTGGAAGAGGTACTTAGAGAAAAATTCATATTCAATGGAAATTTCAAAAATTATGAGAAGACCATCGTTATGTAATTTAAACAACTAAAAACCTGCAGCAAAACATAAAATCCAGAACATATTAGGCTAAACAAGAAATAGAAGAGAATAAAAAAAGGAAACAAAATCAAGGAAATTGATCGTTGCTAGATGGTGAGGGTATAAGTGGATGTTAAATCTGTGATGAGATGGGGTCCAAGGTTTGAATATACAGCAGTAAGACATCATACCTGGGCTGAGATGAGATCGAAGCGCGCGCAGTTTTTCATCAAGCAGTTGTCACTAACGAGAGAGAGAAGAGAGCTGAGCAAATTGTACAGGGAAGGAAGACTCAGTCACCGCCGTCGAGAAATAGAGGAGTTGACAGTTGAGATGGGTGGATTTTCGGTCACCGTCGAGAGAGTGATAAAAGAGCAGCTTTTTTTGTTTCAGAAAAACAAATCTCAAATGAGACTAAGGATTAGGGTTGAGATGGAGAGATGTTTGGGTGTGGAGAGCACCACCATAATATTTTCTATTTCTTTTTCTTTCTTTTTTTGTTAAGAATGCTTTTTTTTTTTCTTTCTAAAATATATATTACCTGCTACCTATTGTGACTAGCGAAAGGATCAGAATCATCCTCTTGAGAGGCTGCAGGTGTAGACGTCATGCATTCGTCATCAAGGTCAAGAATTTCAAGGCCCTTTTCTTCAAGTCTTCTTTAGAAGAGGACGAGCCTAGTTGGTCGATCAGCATCTGAAGTTGCTGGGAAACAGATGGCCTAGGATAGGAAGGACAGAGGCCACAGGAGCAACAGCTAGCAGCTGCTCGAAAGAAGGAATGAGGACAGGAGAGGAAGCCAAATGGTCTCTTGTAAAAGGATCCCACCTGCGAATTAAGATCCTTCTCACCAGATTGGGAATATAAGTCCAATCCTCATCACAGGTCGAGCGCCCGGCACCTCTGAGCCCGTAAACCCTAGCGATCCACAAGTGGTGAATGATGCACAATTCGCGGTGAAAAACTAGACGACACAAGATTATTTGTGACAAAATTACCCATTTGCCAAAATAAAATGGCACTAAAAATTAGACGTCCGGGATGAAAAACTACATTGGGTCCCAATGAGAGGTATATTAGATTCCACTTCTTGCAAAGTATAGAACGAAGATGCATGTGTTAATGACAAGTATAGATTCCACTTCTTTCATGCAAGAAAACCCTAATTAAACTAATGGGAATCTTAAAATAAATAAATAAATAAATAAAACCATTGCAGGAGTTAAGTTTCACGTTAATTCAATAAGGGTTTATGGTTTTTCTTTTTTAAATTATGAGGAAATTGGTTTATGCTTTAAAGATTATGTGTTAACTTAAAATTCATTGGATTAAATTTTAATGAGGTGACATATGAGGAGAGAAGTCATTCACATAGCAGGAGAGAATCTAAGTAGAGGATATGGATTCGAGAGTGAGAACCCATCCCCCTTTGCCAGCAACGAGATCATCAAGGGCATAACTATGTTAACGGCTAAAATGGGCACAACTGGTGAAGATTTCAGTTTGTAAACCAAGAACGAAGCCCATGAAAAAGTCAAGATCGCGATGGAGTAGCCACGGGAAAGTCAAGCTTGCGATGAAGCTTGTCGGCGTCGTCGAGGCAGAGGACATTTGAGTTCTGAATTTGGTGCATCAGTGCGGAGAGAGAGAGAGTTCATCAATTTATACAAGAATGTTTTAAGATTCAATCAATTTTTTAAATTCATTGTCAAATCTTCTGTTAAATTGTGACGTGGCGGGTGAGGGACCACTTTTGTGATAACGTGTCAATAAAATAATAAAATATGAATATATTTTTAAAAAGATTATTAAAACAAAAAAAGAAAAAAGAAGAACCAAAGCATGTTCTTCTTCCACCTCCCCCCAACGCAGGACCCTCTTCCCAACCAGCCGAAACCATCCACCACCTCCTCCCACACCTCCCAGTCACCATCCCCAACGATACCTGCTCACTTCTCCGACACATACCGAAATCAAGCTTAACAAAGCTATTGGGGACGTGAGATGTAGTTGGTCTTGAAGCCACAAGAGGCGTGAATGTCGAAATTGGGGGCGAACTCGGAGGGTAGGGCTTGGTAGGCGGCCCAGGAGGACTCGGAGGCGTTGGGTAGTTGGTTTATATTGCAGCCGTCACATTGAAGGCATTGAGAAGTAGTCTTCTTCTCCAAAAACTTGTTGTCTCTGGTTGTTGCGGGTTTCTTTCAAAGGTTAGTTTCTTCTTTTTCTTAGTCATTCATGCATTATTATTGGGTTTGATTGTCGTTTGCAATGGCAACAAATAAAAATTCATATGTTATGTAGTGAGCTGGTGGGTCGATTAATAATTTGATTGTTGTATAATTTATTTGTTCTTGAATGCTTGCAGTTGTATTTCGTCCTTTTAGTCAGCACCAGCATAACTATAGCTTTATATCATTTTCGCCTGTAGGATGTTCGATAAAATGTCTAGCTCAGATTGTGTTCTAGAGCAATACCATTTTTGTTTTTCAAGCAGAGAATTCGGGAAGCTAATTGCTAAGGTGGTTTCTCTTTTCTTTGTTTATTTAAGGCTGAGGAAACGATGGAATTCTGTTTCAATTGTGTCATCATTAGACCTAAATCAATATTTCTTATGGAAAAAAGAAAGAAATTTTCATTCCCCAGTCCCAGAATTACTTACCTTATTAAGTTCATGTATTTGATGGCTTCCTTCCTTCTCATATGACAATGACAAGAGTTGAGATTAATCTCATGATCATCAGCGAGCTGAGAAGATGGGTAGCGGTTGATTCTATGGTTTAGTTGAATGTACAAAGAACGTAATTGTGCAGTTGATTCTGAAACTGAATTGTGATGATCACAATTAGGTTGATGAGTAAGAGGATGAGGATGAGGATGAGGATGTAGTTGGTAGATAATACCATTGGTTGGATTGAAGATGAGTTTGGTATTACTGGTAGCAGATGTGTGAAAAAGTAAAATGAAGATCACCATCAAATCTTCTAGCCTTATCCCTTTTTTCAAGAGCCCAACTAACCAGACCTGAGAGACAAATCAACACTTAATTAGAAACGAAGAAATTTGAATTGAACAAGAAAGTTGTGTGATCGTTCGAAATAGTATTTCTGTGAAAGTGTGAAAGTGAGGCTAGAGTTAATAATATATGGGATTTGGTTTTACAGTGGTTATATTTTCCATTATTATTTCTCCTCTTTGCTGCCACACCAAGTTGATTTTTATTTTATTTTTGTAAAAAATATCGTGTTTAACATGACCATGGAATGTTGGAGACAGCAGTAACATCCCTCTTGAATTGTATCCTTTCTGCCATTCATCCTCTAAATCTCATATTATGTTTGGCTGCATGCTTTTCCTTTTATCTTCTTTTGCTATCATGGTATTTTTGCTGCAGCATCCTTGCTTTGCATTAATAGCTATATATATATATATATATATATAAATTCTCCTATGTGGACATCCGGACGTTATTAGTTTGTACTAGTTTTGAACTGATATGATTATACCCCGACTCTGTTCTTTTATTAGTTTGTACACTAATTTCAAGATTGAGCGAATTGATTTTAATAGGAGTTACTGCTAAAGTATAAATAAATAGTTGATTATCATGCTTCTGTTCTTTAAGTTTTTGAAGATATAGATTGATATACTTCATATGTATTCTGCAAATTCGTATCCTATCAAGTGTTTGGAATCGGAAATTGAGTTTAATTCAATGTCATTGTCCTGTGTGGTGCAGTCGTAAACTCTTCAGATAGTTATTATTCAGACATTTACCGATCACACGGTTTCTTGTTATTAGACATTTACTGCAGAATGCAAAATTTTGTGCTATCTTAACATTAGATTTGGGCAAGTGATTATAATCCTCCATAAAAGAATGCATGTTGAGAAAAAGACCAGGAACCTTCATGTTTTTTTTTTGTCTGGAAAAGTTCTATTAGAAGTGGATGGGCCTTCTCAGAACTCAAACTGCGGATTTTAATTTTAGATAGAAGTTGCTTTCACTGAAGCTATGATTCTCATTATTTTGCTAAGATAGTGGCATTCAAGATCAAGACTGCTGTATGAAAGTCCTATGCAAGAACTGGGTTTTGTTCACTGTTATTCTCCCTTTGTTTATTGCTTTTGCTGAACTCCAAATTCTGCTGTAAAATGTTAACAACCTGTTTGATTTAGGTACTGCAGATTTTGGATAAGTTATAGATTTAGTCGTCTACATTAAAGACTGTTTTAATCAGTTCTTCATTGTAATTCCAAATATATCCTCACTCATAGCATGTTAGATTTTAACGTAAGTTGTATGTAGTTTCTCTTTCTAATGATGTTTACTAAATCGAGTATCTTCTTTTTATCTTTGAATTCTGGACTCTTACAAGTGAACCTTCACTCTTGTATGATTCTTTGTTAGATAATGGATGATGTGGGGAAATTTTTGGAAAGAGTGAAGTAGTTCTTAGTTTAAAAATCAATTATAATGAGATTCAAAATAATACATACCTTTGCCGCTAGTGGTACACCATCACACTTTTTTGCAATTTGCCTTCCAATTCTCTCCAGATCTGAATTTACAAGAGCATTACCATTAGGAAATGCCCTATCCTTCAATATGGACCAACATTCATCTTCTTGTAGAGTACCCAAATTACACCTAAGATTAGAATTTGTTTCCGTAATTGACGCAACGTTGGCACTGCGAGTGGTGACAATCACGGTGCTTCCTTGAGAACCCAGTTTTGACAAACTGCTCATCAAACTGCTCCATTTTTCACGATCTTCGTTCCAAACGTCATCAAGTATAAGAATATATCTCTTCCTTGCCAACGCTTCTTGAAGGTGTTTAATCAATGCCTCTTGTCTTTCTATCTTGGCATTTGTGGGGTTAAGTATTTCTAAGATACTTCTTAAAATCTTATTGACGTCAAAATCGTTAGATACACACACCCATATTCTTTTGTCAAATGATTTATCTATAGCCGGCTCGTTATATACTGATTTGGCCAAGGTTGTCTTTCCGAGGCCCGGCATTCCTACAATGGGCATAACGGAAAGATTTTCCTGATTGCTGGAATTGATCAAGGTCTTAACTATATTGGACAACAGCTCCTCCCTTCCAAAAATCTTTTCATCCGTATCAAAACTCGAGACAGTTTCTCTGTTCACCATAGCTTGGGGGGTTGCATCTTTTTGTTTTGCAACCAGTCCAATCAAAGGTGCCTCACTCTTGCGATCCGCCAAAAGTTGGTTGATGTTCTTAATTTTACGTGCCATTTTAAGGCGAAAAGCAATGGGATTGGAGATTGAAAAGAAGTTGAGTACCTTTTTCTTCATGTGGTTTTGCAGCTCCAGTTTACGTCGAAAAACTTCATACTGGAATTCATCCAGCACATCATCAGCATCTTGTACTATGCCTTTAAGTTTCTTCACCCAAGCTTCGACAGCGTGGTGGTCCTGATCTTGTGGTTTCTCGGCAGCAAGACTTAAGATGTCCTGAAGGAGGGATGTTGATTCACGGAGCTTGGCCAGTTCTCCTTTGAATCCCCAAGCAAGACTGAATTGTTCATTGGCAAGTGTAGCTACCTTGGTCAGTATTCCCTCGGCAGCAAAAGTAAGCACAAATTCTACTGCCATATTAGTTTCCTTGTGTATTGTACAAGAGAAAATTTTGGGGTCGCTATTGTCGTTGTTCCACAATAGGGACACAGAAATTTTTCTTGTACTGAGATGCAGGACCTATTTTGTTCACTCTTGTGTTCTAGACTACTCTATGTTTCGGCTGAGCTCACTTGTTGCAGTCCATGGACCATGGGTTCAGTTTAAACATTTGGGCAGTTAAGCTAACTGTGAGAGAAAAACTGCAGATGTCAACGCTTTTTAATAAATTCACGTTTATGCCCTTTTCTTGTTCAAACTCTATTTTTTTTTATTCACTTTCAGCCCATCCTGGATTTTTATTTCAATTTTTAAAAGCCCATTGACTATACTTGAAAGAGTTTTTATATTTAAACCCCAAATTTTCTTTGTTCACCCCAATACTTAAATCATTAAGCTCTTAAGTTTTATTATTGTGTAAAAGGACAAAAAGGTCATCTAACTTAATACTTAACCCTAGTACATCTATAAACACACTTCACCACTCTTCATATTAAGTTTTAGAAAAACACACACTCCTATACACCTTTACTTTTTTTTGGTCTGAACCACGAGGTGGTCTGGATGGGCTCCAGCTATGGGTGGCACTTTTAAGCCTTAACCACAACCCGCACTAATCCTCGCTCACACCGGTCGGCCCGTAAGGGTAAAGTCCTGACCAAAGTGGTGACTCCATACGAGAGCAGGGATCGAACCCCTGACCTCTTTTAAGGAATGAGAGTGCTGAACCACTCACACCAACCACCTTGGTTCTATACACCTTTACTTTATCAAAGATTATTGAAGAGAAGTTTGTTTTATCAAAAGATATTGAGACCTTCTTTTCACCAAAAATATATTGAGACCCTCTGCTGTTTGGAATTATAAAAAAACTAGTAAAGTATGAGTATGACCACCACCCTCTTTTCCCATTTTGAAATATGTAAATCTGAAATTTTATTGTATATCAGACAGTAGAAATATTAATTTGTTAGGTGGATCAAGTTGACATATAATTTTGATTTTTTGAAGTAGCAAGATGCTCTGGTTTCCTTTTGTTCACGTGTCTACTAATACCATTTATCCATCCTTCTCTCTAGCTATAGTTCATTCTCAATTTATTTAAAAATAAATAAATAAATAAATAAAAATAATGCTGCTACACATTTGACAACATTGTTTTTATCTAATTAAGTAATGTGAGGTTGAGGTGAACTTAGAATGGTGAGGGACAAGATATCGAGGGTGTGGGGTGTGAGGTTGATGAGTTTTTTAATTTTTTATGTTGGGTGTGTATTTAGGGGTAGTTTGGGAAGAAAGTGAGGTTTTCTTAGAAATTGTGAAAATTTGAATTAGAAGTTGCGGTGAACTTTGAATATGAGGTGAACAAAAAGAAGCGTGGGGTTTAAATAAAAAAATTCTACTTGAAATATGCAAATTTCCTTGTATTTCTTTGATGACTCAGACTATATCCAATGATTATATTTGTCATAAAATAAAGTGAAACAGATCATTGAACGCTGTAGTGTGGAAGAATTAAAGCAATCAATGGATGAATCTCTCTCACAAAGTGCAAACTGATGGAGAACAAAGATCAACCAATAATAAATCTCTCTCATAAAGTGCAGGCCAATGTTCTTAGTACAACAAAAGGTTTTCAAATCAGACGAAGGGAAATTAACACTAGAAAGTTTTAGACAAATGAGCTCCCTTATATATGATGAACTATTTGACAGTTTTGGAACTGGATGGAAGATCGACGTGAGTAATTTTTGGGAGCGTGCGCGGCGCAATCAACTACACATTTGATGTGTCAATGCAAAAGCACAGTAAGGAATTTGTCACATTTAGCTCTCTAGTCCGAGAGCACAAACGAAACGCAAGAAAAGTAATAGAAATATAAACTCAACCATAAAAACAGAAATAAACACCATATTTAACGTGGTTCGCCCAAAATTGGCATCCACGAGCAATGCTAATGATAATTCACTTAATCAAAAGAGTAGACAAATATGACAAAAAAGAACAAATAGGTTCTCTCGCAGTCAAACTAAATTAATCTCTCCCCTCAGCCTATTTCAATTCCCGACTTTTATCGAAGTCCCGAGTTATTATCCTCCCATCCAAAAGGAGAGTAAAGAACAATCTGCTTAAAAGTACACTTTACTTATTTAGAAGGTTAAGAATTTCAGCTTTTTGATAAAATCTGAGAATGAGAGAAAATATTTTCTGGTTTTCAACTTGTTTTTTCTTTGTATTACTAACAACATATTTATATAAGGATGAAGCTTCCCTGACAAGGAGCTTCCCTAACAAGTCTAAGTTAGAGACTTTCCAAACAAGGTTTGTGCCTTCCAAGGTTAGAAGCTTCTCTAACAAGGTTGCTTGAAGCATTCCAAACAAGTCATTCCAACACTCCCCCTCAAGTTGGTGCATAGATGTCGCCAATGCCCAACTTGACCAGTGAGTTGTGGAATGCTTTACTAGAAACTGTCTTTGTTAATATGTCGGCCAACTGGTCTTCTGATTTGACGAACGAGAGTTGAATTTCTTTGGCCTCAAGTTTCTTCTTAATGGAATGTCGATCCACTTCAACATGTTTAGTGTGATCATGTTGAACTGAATTGTGTGCAATGGATACTGCGGCCTTGTTGTTACACTACAGGTGCATTTCTGACGAAGGTGCATATCCAATCTCTGTAAGCAATTTCTTTAACCAAAGGAGTTCGCAAATTCCTTTGGTCATACCTCTGAATTCGGCTTCTGCACTAGATAAGGCAACTACATTCTGTTTCTTGCTTCTCTAAGTAACCAAGTTACCTCCCACAAATGTGAAGTTCATGAAGTAGAGCCACATCATGCAGGTACAATCGTCCACAAACGTCACAAACCATTGAAAGCCAGAATTAGCAGTTATAGGTGATGGCCCCCATACATCACAGTGAATTAACGTAAATGAAGTAGTTCTCTTACTTGTACTCAACGGATAGGGCACACGGTGACTTTTGGCCAAAATGCAAGAGTCACATTGGAAGTCAGAGGCCTTGAAATCTGATAATAAATCGAATATGCTTCATATAACCAAAGGATGGGTGTCCCAATCGGTGGTACCACAACCAAATTTGCCTTTGTTTTCTATCAGAGGGATGCGTCACACTGTTAGCCACACCTGGACTGAGGTCATCCAAATAATATAGCCCCCATCTCATAGTACCACGACCAATAATCTCCTTAGTGTGAATATCCTGAAGTAAACAAAAACTCAGGTAGATTAGTACACAACAATTCAATTGTTCAGTAATCTGACTAACGTACATCAACTTATTTGATAGAGATTGAACAAGTAAAGTATTAGACAATGAAAGAGAGGATGAGAGAGCCACAGTGCCAGCCCCTGTCACTTGAGAAGTAACTTCATTGGCATTAGCAATACTAGTTCGTCTGGGTTGGCTGGTACTCAGAAAATCATCAGGGTCAAACGTCATATGATCAGTTGCGCTAGAATCAATTATCCAGCAGGTCGAATCACTGTTATCTGAAGTATGAAAAACAGAACTAGAGCCACTACTTGCAGGTTCACGTCGTCTTTGATCTTTGAGTTCATTCCACCATTTAGGGTAGCCTTTCAAGTTGAAACAAGTGTCACGGGGTGTCTTGGATTGCCACAATGTGTGCAACCACTTCTTGTAGTCATTGCAGTGGAAGATTCTTAGGGTGTAGTTTTAGTCGGGGCTGAGGTCTTGATCATCGGGGTCGATTGGTCAGTCGGGTCAGTGGCAATGCCTAGTCCAGATGTTGCCAATCAGTCGGGTCAGTGGCAACACCTAGTCCTGGTGAGGCTGGTCGGTCAGGTCGGTGTTTGGGTCAAGATCGGGGTCATCAATGCTTCTAGGTAGGTAGGTTGAGAACGGTTGGTGGTGCTACTTCCAGCAGGGAAAAAACATCTTCCCCCATGGCGGTAGCAAGGATTCGAAGCAAGAGTCAGCAATTCCAAGATCGCTGCTTTGATACCATGGTAAAATATGAGAATGAGAGAAAATATT
Source organism: Prunus padus (assembly GCA_024362665.1). Classification (NCBI taxonomy): domain Eukaryota; kingdom Viridiplantae; phylum Streptophyta; class Magnoliopsida; order Rosales; family Rosaceae; genus Prunus; species Prunus padus. Next base: position 24,780,483 of record JANFAM010000016.1, on the reverse strand, counting down.
TTCCCTAACAAGGTTTGTGCCTTCCAAGGTTAGAAGCTTCTCCAACAAGGTTGCTTGAAGCATTCCAAACAAGTCATTCCAACACTTTCAACTTTAACAAGACAGAGTGTCACGACCCGACTCTCTTAGCACGATATTGTCCTCTTTGGGCCCTGCCCTCACAGTTTTGTTTCTGGGAACTCACGAGCAACTTCCCAGTGGGTCACTCATTCTGGAATTGCTCTAGCCCAAACTCGCTTAACTTCGGAGTTCCCATGGAATCTGAAGCCAGTGAGCTCCCAAAAGGTCTCGTGCTAAGAGAAGTGCCCACACATATAAGGCAATTCACCTTTCCCTCCCCGAGCGATGTGGGATTGCTCACCGTTCTTGCTTCTCCAAGCTCACAGGTCTTACACAGAGATCAGCACTGAACCAAGCTGTAAAGAAAAGAATGGATCTTCCTTTTTCTTTGGGATAAATCACACACATTATAAGGATAACCTCATCCCAGGGAGGGGAAAGTCCATTCACTTCCACCACCGTCCAGATGCATCAATTTTTTCATGAGAAAATCAGATTCCCTCAATCACATGAAATAGAGTGACAGTTGGAAGATTTGGGAAAATCAGAATAACTGAGGAAGCAAACGAACAACCAAGGCTTATTGAGAGGCTTACTTTTAGAAATCCACAGCCACAATCTTGCTTCCTCAGCACATCCACTATCGTTATGTTTTCAACACTACCCTCTAAAGTAGTCCTATTTATAACTTGGGTTACAATTAGACTGAAGTAATAAGAAACTAAAAACCCAAAACACTACCCTATGTAAATAGGAAATCCAACGACTTGGTGTGCAAGTTAGCAACCTAAATGCAACTTTCTCCTAATTCGACCAAACTACTGCGTCGAATATATTCCTGAAATGCATAATAATGCTAAAATACTCATTCCGTATTCTTCTTTTTAGTTGTTGTAGAGAACAAACTTAGCAGTCACTAAGTTAATTAACTTGATGAAAGTGAGACAGGAGTGTAAAATTGAAATCACAACAAAACCAATACTAGTATTTCGTGAAACTGCTTAACATATCAATTCATTGATAGTTTGTTAGGTTTATTTTAAGTCTTTTGTTAGGTTACTTGTAGAAAGCCAAGCACTAATGTTGACCTGTGAAAGAAGTAAGCTAATATAAAGATCGGAAGCACCAGAGAAGTTTACTTCAGTTTGAACCTAAAAAATTATTTACGACTACAACTGTTTTCTGAACTAATGAGGGATTAGCAAATGATGTCCTCCTCTGGTTTTATTTGAATACCAATATGATCACATCCTTGATTAGGCACAACTCATCTGATTTTCAAGTATGTACACACTATTGTATTAGAAAATACAAGACCATATAACATTGTTTCATCTCAAATTCTCTGATAATTAAAACGTTCTGCAAATAAATTTAATCCGTAAATTTTTCCATGATCTCAAATTAACGTGGTAGGCTGCCATCCATTCAAATCACAATTTCAGTCAGTGCCATATATGAATTAGGCATGAAAGATAACATATCTAGCTGTTGGTGAAATTTTTTCTAACCAGTCACTACCTGATCAGTCTTAATTAAAGGAATTAAATCTGGTTTACTTCTAGTGCTCCAATTTCTTGTTTTTTTTATAGATAAGAAACCATATATTTTATTAAAAAATCCAGAAAGGAAACTGAAGGCTCCAATTCCTTGTAAACATATAATTAAAAGAAAAGATAATTAATTTATGGGAAAGGAAACTGAGGGCATATAATTAACCATATGCAGGGCAAAGGAAACTGAAGTACCTGGACTGAGTTTGCACCTATTGCATTTGCATGTCATAAAATGTTCTTCTAATTGAGTAAGAGCCCCTGAAAATCTAAGTAATAATAATGGAGAAGAGTACATAGATATCCTGATTCTAATGTTCGTCTATCAGGAAACCAACATAGGAACTACATAGATATGGAGAAGAGTACAAACAATGGATTCATTAAAAACTGGTTAAATCTAATGAAAAGAGCATAATTATAAGAAGAGGAGGAGATGGTGGTTTGAAAAGCTCACTTTGTTAAACTTAGAGGAAAGTAATCTTCCACAACTTTTTCACACGCAAGACACATCTTTCTCTTGAAAGATGAAAAACATCCAATTGTGATAGTTTGGTAACGCCTGGTAAGCATGGTATGAATCAAAAGCCTTCAAATCACTTTCCAAATATTGATCAGTAAGAGCCTTCTGAAAACCTACAAATTATGCAAAATTAACGTAATTATAGATGGCAACAGAAAAACAACGTAGGTAGTACACAGTTATGGAGAAGAGTACAAATTGCATGCATCGAAAAACTGGCGGTGTTTAAATCCAATTAAAGAGGAACATATAGAAGAGGACAAAAGGAAATAGTTCAATCCGAAATAGGAAGCAATTAGGTTGGAAGTTGGCTTGAACAATGGGAAACGCACTCCCCAACGCACATCTTTCTCTTGAAAAGATGAAATGTATGAATATCCCCACTGTCGTACATATAGTTTGGTGAGGCATGGCATGCTATGAGATGTTGAGTCAATACTCAAGAAAAGAAAAGTTAAAAGAGAATTGAACACATAATGAATAATTGATTTTAGAAATTAATTACGTACCTTATGAGATATTTGGCTTGCGTGCGTAATTTGGTGAGGTGCGGCATAGCTTCGACTGTAGGGAGATACTTCAGATTCTCGCAACAAGAAGTGCGGAGGCAGGTTACCCAACCACTTTGGCAAAGACTCCACTCCATTGAAATCTCCTATCGACAAAGATGTTAGGGAAGTGAAGTGTTGAATTTGTTGAGGAAGAGATCTGGGCTTAGCCAATTGCCATGTCTTGCAAACGAGTCAGAAGTGTAGCCCCGGCAAATATTTTAATTTCCCACAACCAAAAAGATTGGAGCTTCACTAATAACAAATAAGAATCAGATTAAAGAAATGAGTTCGACAGAACCTCCTCCCTTCCTGTTCGTCTGGAAATGCTGCTGTTTTTGGTACGAACACTTCCAACCATGATTTCATCTTCATCAAAGAATGAGTTGGTTTCTCGGTCTCTTCCAATTCCTTGAGGGGTTGCATCTATTTCTTGGAAACTAATCCAATGAAAGATGTGTTGTGCACGGCGGAAGCAAATTGCACTGAATGGTAGATATGAAACCATTAAAACAACACGAGCAAAATATGAAATACATAAATTCAAAAGACACCAAGAATTTATACTGGTTCGGCCCGTGTGTAGCCTACATCCAGTTCAAAGACAGCGAGAAATTCCACTAGTATCCCAAAAGAGATTACAACCAAAGGAAATTAACCCTCTCACCTAACCTAGGAATTACAGAGTTTAACTCTCACAGCCCAAATCCCAAATACACCCAAAATAGCCAAGAACAAATCTCAGATTCTTGCTCACAAATAGAAAGAACCAAACAAGAGCAATTACAAAAAATCCTGTATGTTTCTCCTCTCTCTCACATGGTACCTCCAAATTGGTGAGGCACACAAGCCCCCACTCTCTCCAAATGGTGCGGTTCACAGCACATACCTTCTCCAGCTGCCAATGAAGTCCCCTCTTTATGCATGCAAAGGTTGGCTTCTCAAAGAACCAAGAGTCAAAAGTAGTAGCAATAATACAAACACTATTCTACCACTCTCTCTTGTTCTCACGGGTAACCAACTATAACTTCACATGCAAATACCACCTTATTGTAAATAATGCCAATAAAAGCCAAGGCAATATTCAACAAGATGCCTTAGTTTCGAGTTTCGCCAAAGATGCGTTGATGTTCTTGATTTTATGATGCCTTAGTTTCGGTTTGCAGTTCTGCTTTAGTCCGAAGATCTTCATAGTTGATTTCATCCAAGAATTGTCAGTATCATCAGCTACCGCTTTAAGTTTTCTCACCCAGTTCTTCACCAACTTGCCCTCAAGCCGTGGCTGGTGGGCAACATCACCTAAGATATCTTGAATCCCAAGTAATGATTGATGAAGCTTTTCTCGTTCTTCTTCGAATCCCCGGAAAAGACTGATTTCTTGATCAACACGTGAAGGCCAGCGAGTTCAGTACTCCCTCCACAGGAAAAGTATAGATAGCTTCAAACACAGCTTCCATACTCGTGCGAGAAAGAGATAAAAGAGAGCAGAGAACAATGCAAAGATAGCTAAGGAAACGAGAAGAAGATTGAAGACGCACGCACAGTGTTTCAGTGTTTCTCTCTTCTTCTACACAATACTATCAATTGCTTATGTTACTGTTATCAACGGTCAGAGTTACAGAGTTATTTATTATGTTTCAGTGTTCGATACTCTCTATGCTTCTGTTCCGCGTGCGTTACATAATCAGATCCCCCCAAGGTCATTTATCCCCCAATGGCCACTTATCCAACGCCCAGGATTCTCCCTAAGTTGATATCAACGATCAGAGGTGCAGCCAATATCAAAGTGATTGCGGGGTATAATAAATCCAATGGCTGAGCTCTTCTTGATGTACAATCCAATGGCTGATATTAAGTGGCTGTTACCAACGGCTTATTTTTAATTATATGACCAGACTTTATAACAGAAATACCTTCCAAACAAAAAAAAGAAATCACTTACAAAATAAAAATAGGAAAAATGATATAAAAACTCCCTAAAAGACTAAAATGGCACACAGACCAATAAAAAGGCTATTGTGAAGAACTGATATCCGGGACTCATAAGACCATAATCATGAAAGGGGTGGTGGCAAAGGGTTCAGAAGAGCTGCTAAGAACATCAGAGCTATCTAAGAGATGGCATTGTTCCCCCAGAAGAGTCCCTTGGTCACCTATGTAAGTGGGAAAGCAAAAGTTGATGAGATTGCCAATGCTCTGAAGCAAGTCTCTAAATCTTCTGCTGGAATGTGAGTTGTGGTTTATGTATTGTCTTATACAGTAAGAAGTAGTATAACTTGGTATTCCTCATGCGTTCTCCCATTTTCACAAAAGGCTATCGTTGTTAGTATGACAAATATCCAATGTTATTCTCAATGCCCACAACTCTCGCCCGACCTCTCTCTGTACATGTATTTCTCTTCCGTTTCTCAATTACAACCCCGAAATCGCACTTCCATTGAAATGAGAGACAGATCATTGGTTTATTATGTTCACACTTCTCTCAATTAGAACCATCCTTTTTTCTCGTACTTTGTTCTAGACAAATTAGCTCCACACTGGTCCAAATTCTGAGTATTTTTCTGGGAGCCTTATTAAAGGGACACGATTCATCACTGCTGTTATTCTCAATACGAACCAAATGTAATTACACATTTGATGTGTCATTTGTCGCATTTGACTCTCTAGTCCATTGTTGCAAACCAAATGCAAGAAAAGTAAGATAGATAAACTAAAGCATATATACCCAAAGAAACACAAAAATGAATGTGGTTTACCCGTAATTGGTCTACAGCAACGGCTGACTGCATTCATAATCCACTAAATCAAAAGAGAAGAAGATCAGTACAATGACAACGAATTAATAAGTTCTTACAATCACACTTAATCTTTCTCTCATCCCATTTCTCAACAAATAACCTCAAATACATTCGTGCTCTAAAAAGACTTAAAACTGTCTTTTTGTAAGAGATAGGTCTTAGGACTCCATTAGGAAGACTGTTCTTCATGATAAAGTGTTTCCTGATCAGGTTGCACCATAAGAAGTCCCCTGTGATGCAAACCCATAAGAATACAACTCCATTGTAGTGTTGACAACAAAATATTTGGTGCAATGAACGGGATTGGAGCTTACCAATTTGTGCAAATTAAAATTTCATGAGACAAAAACATGCATGGCAGTAGCACTCATGGCGCATTCATGAATTTCTTCTTGAATCCCGACTCTGTCTGGTCAAATATAAACACCTAGAACAAGTTAGCAAGAACTGCGCAGAATAACCTTCAACCAAAAGAGACTTGTGTGGATTCCTGATACAATATCATACTAAAAATGAATCCGTTGTCCCTTACTTTTTAGCATTATGAAGACAGACACCAGCAGGGAGAGTAAAGAAGAGCAACATTCCACTTGATTCTCATTCATATTTGTTGAAGTCACTCAAGCCAAAGGATTAGTACTGATTGCACTATCATCCTTGCTGGGAAAGGAGAGGATTATTAAAACCTGAAACAGGAAAGCATAGATGCTGTAATGACACCAAAAACTAAAACACAAATATATATTTTCAACTAAAAGGTCAGTGAAAAAATTGTTGCTAAGAACACTTGAGTCTTGGAAATATGAGAAAACCTTTGCCACTTGGGCAGCTCTCCTCGGTACATCTTTTCGTTCATCAACCTCTGCCTGGTCAATATAACACCAAGACAAACTTAGCAAGAAATGTTCAAAATTACCTTCAACCTTTAAAATGATGGTAAACAGCTGAAGACTCCTTTACCTGATTCTTGCAACAGAATAAGTAAAAATGAAATGCTATCAAATAACAGAGGACTTTGTTTTGTCAGATATGAACCATGTAAGAGTCCATGACCTTAACTGTAGAAACAGGAAAAACGAAAATTAATCAACACCTTCCAGAAAGTAGTGATTTGCTTAACTACATGTATCATGATTATTATTTTAGTGTACTCAAGGTTAAAAAGTTAAACACCAGAGGATTACAGATGTTGCAATGACACCATGGCCACATAAACACCAGCAACAAAAACAAGGCCAATTTGTGAAACTAAGGACTAAAAGGTCGCAGATCCGAAAAATTGGAACAAAATCATGCAAGAGTTGAACTGGCCTTGCCTGTTCTCTATGTATTAGTTTGTCTTCTGGACAAACAAACTTAATTTTCCTCAACAATCTCTAGTGTTATTCCACAAAGATTGTCAATTTATAGTAAACTATGAAATCTTGCACAGCTTCTCCCCAAAGTTGAATCATCATTTGAAGATTCCGATTCTTCATGCTGGTCAACTGTAGTAGTAGTTAAACCTGAAGAAAGAAAAGTGAGAGAATGGAATTGAACAAACAATGAATGATTTCATTTGAGAATATTATGTAAGACAATAACTTGTCTTACATGTTTGTGGTCTTCTAATCCTATATGGTTTCGGCAATCTATACTAATCTAGGAATGAAAACTAAGTATAACCAGCAGTTCTATTTCTAAAAGGATTTGGTAAGAAATCAAGAACAAAGAGGATTCCTAATTCTATATGGATTGAAACAATTAAAGCCGATGCAATTCAGATTGCTTAAGTCTTCCTTAATGGGCAGGAAACCTAAGCAAATGCACATATAAAAGGGTCCCTTCTCTATCAGCTAAATAACCAACTCAATTCAGAAATTCTCACCCCATAAGAGAACGAGATAGAGAGCTGTATAGAAGAAGAAGAACCCTAATTTACCTGCGACAGCCATGTCTCGATCAAGGTGCGATTCCCTCAGCCTGTTGTCGACTCGTTGTTTCATCTTCCTCTCGCCCGATTTGATATCTGCAATTTAGGGTTTTCAAGTATCGATCTTATTTGATTTATGTTTATGAATAAAGGCATGAAATAACTTACATGTGGTATCAGAGCACTAGGTCTTGTTCATAAATCTAATCTTTAAATATTTGATCAAATTCATATGCGACTTTATATTTTAATCGATCACTAGTCATGAAGCATGTAGTTTAAATATTTGCATATCTTATTTGTTCAAGGTGTGAGTAAGAGCATCAAGTTTTCTGCTCAATCATGCTTGTCGTGCTTTTGATCAAAGATTGGGAATTATAGCTGCAGCGATTAAACGAGCCACAGCAGTTTAACTGTTGTAGCAACGCTTTTCGATCAAAGGATTGATCAAAGATTGCACCACAACTCGTAGCCTTGTGTGTTGATTTCATCCACAGATGGAAAAGGCACAAATTGATGAGCGATTGTGGTGGTGCAACATGGATGACTAAATAAACAGCAGGGAATTTCTTAATCCACAGATAAGAAGTTTCTTGCACAGAAGTTTGCCTAGATCTATAATTCCAAGTGTTTTAAACATTGTTAGCTTATAACCCACAGTGTAAACTAACAATGTTTTAAGGTTTAATTTTGGGGACAGTTTACTTATACTATTATTACATTTCAGTCAATCCTCAAGCTATCAATCGATTGTAACTCTAACTGGATCAAACTACGAAAGATGGAAGCAAGACCTGGAAATTTCTTTGGGATTTATGGACTATGATTTCGTCCTTAAGGAAAATCCACCACAAGCACCAGCCACAGATGCTTCACAGGAGACCAAATCCAAGTATGCTAAGTGGGAAAAAGCAAACAAAATGACCCTATTGATCATGCAAAGAGCCATGGCACCATCCGTGAAGGGAAGCATTCCTAAGTCCGAGCATGCTAAAAAGTATTATGAGGATATAGCACAGAGGTTTAAAGAATCAGAAAAGGTAGTCAAAAGCACCTGTTTGAGTCAACTAAGCGAGATAAAGTATGATGGAAAGGGATGTGTTCGAGCCCACATTATGAATATGATTGATATAGGAACCAAGCTGCAAGAACTGAAAATGAATGTGGATGAGGACATGATGGTACACTTTGCTTTGAATTCACCGCCTAAAGAGTTCAAGTCCTCAAAGACACATACATAGCACAGAAGAGAGCTGGACACTTAATGATCTCATAACCATAAGTGTTCAACAAGAAATCAATATAATAAAGGAGAGAGGTGCCAAGACAATCAACTGATACGGTCTAAACAGAATTGAGTTTAAAGGAAAGGGAAATTTCACCGGAAAGGAAAAGGTAAAGGAAAAGAAAGCAGCAGCTCCAAGGCCTTGAAACCAGTGGGACTAAAGTGTTTCTTTTGCAAGAAAAATGGCCATATGAAGAAGGAGTGCAGGAAATACAAGAAATGGTTGGACAAACAAGCAGCTAAAGGTAAGAAAAATCAAGTTCTAGTCTGCTTTTGAATCTAATTTTGTGGATATACAAGATAATGCCTCGGTGGTTGGACAAAGGTGCGAGTATTCATGTCACTAATTCTTTGCAGGGGTTAACAAGGAGGAGGCTGCCAAGTAAGGATGAAGCAAAAGTGTTCGTAGGCAATGGAGTCGAGTTAAAGCTAATTCATTGGATTAGTTAGGCTTGAATTAGATTTTGGTTTTATTTTGGAATTAGAAGATGTGGTTTATGTTCCTACTATAAGGAAGAACCTTATCTCAGTCACTAGACTTGTAAAGGAAAAATTCAATTTGAATTTTGATGATTTTGGATGTTCTATTTTCAGAAATAAAGAGTTAGTTGGAAAAGCAAGCACCATTGACAATTTGTTTCGATTAAACCGCAAAACTACTGAAATGGAAATCAATATCATCCAATCTAATCCAATCAAGACAGAAGATTTTAAAACTTGGCATAAAAGACTCGCCACATATCAAAGGATAGAATGAAAACCTGTGCAAAGAATCGTACTCCCACCACTAAAATTCGAATCGATGAAGTTTGTGTTGATTGTGTGAAAGGAAAATTGACTAATTTAAGAAAGAAAGGAGTCGTGGGAAGTCAAAACATGCTAGAACTAATCCACACAGACATATGTGGTCCATTCCCAACTCCAACTCATGAAGGGTTTAACTATTTCATCACTTTCTGCAGACGACTATTCAAGATATGGACATGTTTTCTTGATCAAAGAAAAATCCAGCTCCTTAGACATGTTCAAAATCTATAAAGCTGAAGTAGAAAACCAATTAGACCTAAAAATCAAAGTTGTAAGGTCCGATAGAGGAGGGAGTTTTATGGGAAGTTTGATGAAAGTGGAAGAAACATGGGACCATTTGCCAAATTCTTACAACAAGAAGGGATCATTGCACAATACACAAATCCCGGAACTCCACAACAAAATGGAATTGCAGAAAGGAGAAATAGAACATTAAAGGACATGGTTAGGAGCATGATGTGCCGTTCAAATCTTCCTATTTTCCTATGGGGAGAGGCCTTGAAAACAGCTAACTATATACTTAATCGAGTTCCAACCAAGAGTGTGAATAAAATACCTTATGAAGTTTGGAATAAAAGAAAACCAAGTCTAAGACACTTGAAAATATGGGGATGCAAAGCGTAAGCCAAATTGTACAACCCTATGGAAAAGAAATTAGATTCAAGAACCACAAGTGGTTACTTCATTGGATATCCAGACAAAACAAAGGGGTTCAGATTCTATTGTCCCAAGAACACAACAAGATTCGTTGAAACACAAAGAGCAGTATTTCTAGAAACTGAAAGTGAAGGAATTGAGGATAACAGTTTTGAATTTGATGAGTTGACAACAAATAGTGAAGATATCACAGAAGCAGGCACACAAAGTGAAGTGACAATCATACCAAGTTTGAATTTTAATCAAGATAATGCTGCAGAACAAGTAGAAGCAGTCCAAATTCAAGAACAGGACAACATGCAGGCAGAAAATCAAAATGCAGAAGAAGGAAACAATGCACAATTAAATATGGAACTAAGGAGGTCTCAAAGACCAAGAAAGAGAGCCTTACACGATGATTATCATGTCTATCTCCAAGAATCTGAAACTAATGTGAATAAAATTGAAGATCCTATCACTTTCAAGCAAGCAATGGTGAGTGAAAAACATGAGAACTGGTGGGCAGCTATGAAATCAGAGTTAAGCTCCATGGAAAAGAATAAAGTCTGGGAACTAGTGCCTTTACCAGGATGGTTGCAAACCAATAGGTTGCAAATGGGTCTTCAAAACCAAAAGAGACTCGAAGGGAAGGGTTGTGGTACAAGGCTAGACTGGTTGCCAAAGGGTTCACACAACAAGAGGGGATAGACTACAATGAAACCTATTCCCGCCTCAACCAAGGACTCCTTTCGTATCATAATGGCACTTGTAGCTCACTATGACTTACATTTACATCAAATGGATGTAAAGACTGCGTTCTTGAATGGCTACCTAGATGAGGAAATCTATATGCATCAACCCGAGGGTTTTGTTCAAGAAAAGGGAAGGAAGTTGGTTTGCAAATTGCACAAATCAATTTATGGCCTTAAGCAAGCATCTAGGCAGTGGTATATTAGGTTCAATGAAGTGGTGAAACAATATGGTTTCACAGAAAACGTTTTGGATGAGTGCATTTACATGAAAAGAAGTAAGAGCAACTTCATTATTCTAGTTCTTTATGTAGATGACATATTGTTAGCTTGCACCAATATGTCAATGCTACATGACTGCAAGGCTTTCCTTGCCAAACAATTTGAAATGACTGACTTGGGAGAAGCCTCTTATGTTTTGGGCATAGAGATAAGCAGAGATAGGAGCAAGGGATTACTAGGACTCTCACAAAAGGCCTACATAGAGAAAATACTGCATGATTTAATATGCAGAATTGTGTAGGGACAGATGTGCCAATTTGAAAGGAGATAAATCGAGCAAAGAGCAGGCACCTAAGACTGATCAAGAAAAACTAGAAATGGCAGATAAGCCTTATGCCTCTTTAGTAGGAAGCCTAATGTATGCACGGTATGCACAAGACCCGACATTGCATTTCCTATTAGTGTGTTGGGAAGGTTTCACCCAATCCTCGGACAAGCTCATTGGGTGGCAGGTGTAAAAGAGTCTTGAGATACCTGCAAAGGACAAAGGACTACAAGCTAATTTTTAGAAGAACTCGATAAATTGGAATTGGAAGACTTTCTTGATGCAGATTTTGCAGGATGCAAGGATGATCTAAAGTCAACATCAGGTTTTGTTTTTCGGTTTGCGGGAGGCTGCAGATATCTTGGAGAAGTGTTAAGCAACCTCTCACAACCGCATCTACTATGTTAGCAGAGTTTCTAGCCTGTTATGAAGCAACTTCTCAAGCTATGTGGCTAAAGAACTTTATCACTAGCCTAGATGTGGTTGAGTCAATTCACCAACCTGTGCAGATTTGGAATGATAACAAGGCAATTGTTATTTTTGCAAAAGGGAACAAGAGGACTAAAGCTTCAAGAATCCTAGATGTAAAGTTTCCGTCAGAAGGAGAAAATCGAGAGATGGCAAAGCATGGCATTGGAGCATATCAAAGACAAATGATATGATTGCGGATCCACCGACTAAAGGAGTGCCTAACCACACATTTCACAAACATGTAGCTAATATGGGATTGTCAAACGAATGACTGAAATAGTGGGAGGATCAGTGGGAGTGTTGAGCTAGGCAGCATGTTAATTAGTTTGCATTTTTCAGATTTGTTTGCTTAATTAGAGGAGTTTTCAATGGTTGATTTAAGACTTGAGGTTTATAAAGTTTTCTAATTTTCTAAGTTTGAAATAAGTTATTGCTTGAACACATTTACAAGCCAGTATGCTAGCATTAAGGTAATCGTGCGGAGTTGTGTTCATGGCAGTTGAGTATATTTACTCGAATAAAGGAGACCTTGGTAGTCATTTATAGGGACAATGGAATAGTCATGACATCACTAAATTCTTCAAGGTTGTCATAACTGTTCTAAAAGTTTCAATCTTGATCGAAGCTCCATGTGGTGTTGAGAAATTTTAGGTGTAATTATAAAGGTTTTGATAATAGTATGTTCTTCAAGCCTCGATAATTCCCTAAAGTTTTTCACAACTGACAGTTGCTTAGTAGGAATTTTGCTTAGTTAGCATTCCACAAGGCCTTAAAGAGATCGGTAGAAATTGCCTAGTGATTATCGACCAAGTGGGAGACTGTAAGACAATAACTTGTCTTACATGTTTGTGGTCTTCTAATCCTATATGGTTTCGGCAATCTATACTAATCTAGGAATGAAAACTAAGTATAACCAGCAGTTCTATTTCTAAAAGGATTTGGTAAGAAATCAAGAACAAAGAGGATTCCTAATTCTATATGGATTGAAACAATTAAAGCCGATGCAATTCAGATTGCTTAAGTCTTCCTTAATGGGCAGGAAACCTAAGCAAATGCACATATAAAAGGGTCCCTTCTCTATCAGCTAAATAACCAACTCAATTCAGAAATTCTCACCCCATAAGAGAACGAGATAGAGAGCTGTATAGAAGAAGAAGAACCCTAATTTACCTGCGACAGCCATGTCTGATCAAGGTGCGATTCCCTCAGCCTGTTGTCGACTCTGTTGTTTCATCTTCCTCTGCCCGATTTGATATCTGCAATTTAGGGTTTTCAGTATCGATCTTATTTGATTTATGTTTATGAATAAAGGCATGAAATAACTTACATATTAATTACCATTCTGGCCGCTCTCCGCGCATCTTTCCGCTAGACGGGGACATCCACTAATCATTACCATAATTTGAACGGTAGGCAGATACATCAGATTGTTACACTTCTCAATAGTCAGGATGCGAAGAGATGTGAGGTTACCCAACCAATCTGGAAAAGCCTCTATGCTGTCGAAAGACGTTATAGTCAAACGTTCTAGAGAAGTAGTCAAGTGTTGAATTTGTTGAGGCAGGGACTGGAGCTTAGGCCACCCTGAGATCTCCAGACTCTGGATTTGTGAAGGAAGCTCAAAATCAGGGAAAGAATCGAGCTCCTCCCAAAACTTACCCAAGTTCATCCATTCCAAACTCGTCAGAGAGCGTAGCCCCGTTGGTAAATATTTTAATTTCCGACAATCAAATATTTGTAAATTGGAAAGAGACTGCAATCTGGATATATCATCGAGATCTGCCAGAGAGATCAAATTGTGGCATTCGCTGATTCTCAAGTCTTTAAGTAATGTGCAGGATTGTAACCCCCTCGGTAGACTTGTGAGTCCATCACAACCCCAAATAGACAACTGACGGAGGGATGTGAGGTTGTCTAAACTGGGAATAGCCTCTAGATTAGGGCAATTTGTGAAATCTAACTGACGTAGGGAGGTGAAATTGTGAATTGAAATGAATGGTAGCTTAGGGCAATCCCTAATAATCAATCTGCGGAGACATGACATGCCCTGGGTCTGGGTGGAAATTGGAATGAACTCTAGACTAGGACAGTCATTTATAGTCAACTCCTCAAGAAGATGGAGTGTGTGTAGCCCATCAGGTAAATGGGTAAGCTTTTCACAATCGCCAATAAACAGCGACCGAAAATTGGGGTTCTTTTCCAGCATCCCTACTGGCAGACAAGTAAGCTCTTTGGCTCCATCAATATCGAGGTGAGTGAGAGTGGTTAGTTGACTGCATATATTTCTCAATTTACTGCAATCCCAAAGAGTCAACTCCTCAAGGCAGGGAAACACCGCTATTATCTCATTTGTTGGCGTAATCACATCCACTTCCTTCCATTGAATTAGAGCTGGGCAACTATCAAAAACTAACGTTTTCAATGATGGAAACAAAGCCGCCGGCCTCATATCAATCCTTTTCGTACCCGTACCCGCCGCACCACCGTAAACATGGTTATAACCATAAAACTCAACTCCCACACATTTAAGCTTATTCATACATATGAATTCAACATGCTTAAGATGTGGTAAATGGCCGAGTGATGGGACTTCTTCACATTCACTGCAGTTCCATAACCGGATCTCTTTCAAATTGAGTAGCAACAAACCACTCATCATCCATGATGCTAATTTACCACCCGTGAAGTTTTCAATCTTTAAGATTTCTAACTCAGGGTTCGGTTGGAGGCCTTCTAGTACATCACTCTCCTTGTCGTTTCTCAGCCCCCACCTTAATGTCAACTTTCGTATATTAGCCTTTCTTGCTAAATTCGATTTCTCTGCTTTGTCTCTGTCCCTCACATGTTCCAAACATCCGATAGTTAGTTCACCTTTTAATTCGTTTAAGCCACCCAGCTCGTCGATTCCATGATTCCTTTCCTTATCCAAATAAAAATAACGTAATGTTTGCAGCTGAGTCAATCGGCTCATCCCAAATGGAACTTCCTTATCCTTGTTGAAATAAACATGCCTCAAATTGATCAAATTTTCCATTTCCTTTGGAAACCTTCGAAGATTCCATGTATCCAACATTCTTAATGTGTGCAGATTGTAAAGCTTGCCAATAGATTTTGGAAGTTCTTTGATTGCTGTTCGAGAAACATCCAAATACCTCAAGTGTTTCAACCTGCCAATTGAACTTGGCAACTCCTCAATTTCAGCTTCGTATAAATTCAACACTCGTAGAGAATTAAAACCCCACAAGCTATTACTATGGCCTTTACCATTTGAAAATACGTAGCGCAATTTCCTAACAGATTCTGACACTAGTTCTGCAAGATCATGCACAAGATCGTGCATCTTGCATGTGATAATAACACCATCTTCACCCATTGAAACATCTTGAAAAAAGGAGTTTTGCAATAGAATATTAAAATACTCATTTCCTATATCTTCCATCTCTTGATTTCTTGAAGAGTGGAGCAATCCTTCAGCCATCCAGAGTTGGACCAAGTTCTCCTTTTCAATTTCAACATCTTTCTTAAATATTGAGCAATATGCAAAACAATGTTTTAAAGATGCTGATTTCAAATTATCAAAACTCAACCTCAAAACAGACATGATTCTATCCTCGCTTTCTGGTAATGCCCATATTTTACTTTCTTGAATTGACAACCATTCATCAATACTGTTTTTAGAACGCAACATGCCTCCCAAAACCTGTTGGTACACATGAGTTAGGATATGTATATATAATTTTACTAATGATCAAAGTAAACAATTAGCTAGTTTAATCGAATTTGACTATGATTATAGTGAGCATTTCATTTAGACCCCTTAAGGTTTGGCATAATTACAATGAGACCCCACATGTTTAATTTATTATAGTCACACCCCCTATGTTAATTGTTTTTAACAAAAACCTAAAACTAAACTAATTAAATTAAATAAAGGGGGAAAAAAAAAAGGAAAATCCAGACCCCTTTCCCGTCCCCTCCTTGAGGAGTGTACGTCGGTTCGAAACCAATACAATTTAGTCAATCTGCATCCAATCAAATATAGATTGGATTGTGATTTTTTCAATCCGATCCATTCATATTAGATAATCCAATCTGATCTGGTCCAATTGATATTGGATTGGATGATCAATTTTGATAATGGAAAAGACAACAATGAAATATTAAAAATTTATCTTTAGGTTTAATCTAATCAAACATATTAATATACGCACATGTAAATATAAATGAAATATTAGAGAAAATTGTTTTGATTATACAATATATTAAACATAACTCTATTAAATGACTTAAAATATTAATAATATTTTCAACTACATATACCTACAAGAGCAAAATAAGCATAAAACTACTGTATTTGATTTGATTGGATACCCATAAGCAAATTCGTCATTCGATCCAATCATGTTGGTTTTGAAAATTGCAGATCCAATCCAATTTTCCAAATCATCCAAACCGATTGAAATTGGATTGGATTGGATCAGTCGGGTTGAGCAGATTATTGGATTGGATCTTGTACACCCCTACCCTCCCCTCCCCTCCTCCATTCTCTATCTCTACCTTCCCTAACCCCTAACCAATGCCCTTGCCATAGCACAACACTGCCCATCTACACCCACCGTTCCCTTTGTCCCACGACCCATAACCCAACTCAGCTGACACGACACCCCATCTGATTAGAAGCTATGGTTTGAAGACTCTTGGACTTTTATCTGATAAAAGGAGATTCTGAATTGGATTTGTAGTTTGGGTTGTATGTTTTGGGCATAGTTTCACTTTTAAGAATTGATTGGTAGCTATGGTTTTATGATTTTTGGAGTTTGTTTGTTTGTTTTTCCCCTCATGGAAGAGGATTAGATTGGTAGCTGGCATTGGGGTATTCTTTGCTTTTGTTCATCCTGATTCATTGAGGAAATTTAAGGTCGGTGGCTAAATCGCTCAATTGGGCTGTTGATGAGGGTGGGTGTGCCTCGGTGGCCGTGGCAGTGCTGGCCCTGAAGGTGGGCAAGGAGGGAGATGGGCATGGGCCTTGCATTTGTAGAGCCCCAAATTTTATATATTATATATGTACCAAATTGAAGAATATGATGATCAAAGAGGAGAATCTAATTATAGGTGTTTCTAAAGAGCCCAACTTGGTGCCTTTGGCTGCTGGGTTTGTGGCTTTGGGATGACTTGACTTTATTTTTTTCTTTGGTTTTAATCTTATATTTAGATTTTTAAGATTCAAATGACAGTCTGGCCTTTTACGTTTAGTGTGAGTTAACATCCGGGTATAAGTGGAATAAATCAAACCTGGGGTCTAACCATAATAATGCCAGACCTCAGGGGGTCTAAGTGAAATTCACCCATAATTATACATAGTGTTGGGGTGCAAATTTGGTTATGTTTGGAGAGCATTTAACTGTAGAAGGAAAGCAAATATTGCATTGACAAAGTTCATACAAATGACGATACTGAACAAAGCTTATCTTACATGCTATCAAACTTCTCTGTTCTTTGGCTTTGGGGTGTGGCTCAATTAAGCCATATGGCTGTTAGTTAGTTTTGGTTTAGCGACATATTTGCCTTAATGATTCACAAGGATCAAAACTTATCTTGATGAAACCAAAACAAAAAAACAAACAAAAAGGTTTTGTGTGATGTGAAAGTTTGTCATGTGTGATCAAAGTGAGAGTTTATCACCATTAGAGAGGCCGGTATCATAGAAAGAGAGCCAGTGGTGTGGTGGACTTGCAAATAGTTTTTAATTTTTATTTAAGCTTAATTATTTGACTTTTTTATTTTTACAGTAAATTTTAATTTATTTTTTTAGATTTTTAAAATGTTAAATATTTTTATTAAGCTTGCGAACACATGGTATTTGGTGAAAAGTGAATACAAGTATTAATTTTTTATTTATATACCCACTTCTATTATTAGTATTATGAAGAAATCCTTACACATGCTATTTGGAGAGAAAACCCCAAAAATGACCAGCTCACCAATTTCTTGGTTTAATTATTGTGTAAAATACCTTGTTTGTCCTTCAGTATATATTTTAGAGGAAAAAAGTAAAAAAAATCCCCACAACCACCAGCTGTCCCCTTGATAATTAATGTGTAAAACCCACAACCCACAACTACCAGGTTCCAGCGGAAGCCGTTGTGATTATGGGTGTCGGTGGTGATGGGAAGTCGTAAGCCTTAATCTCTGCTTTCTGAACATGATGAGGGAGCATTTTTGTTCACCACTTTAATCATATGTGTATTCTCATTACCACTCTCAATGCTTGACACGTGTTTATAGATATAACCATAGTTTCATAAATACAAAGCAAAAGTTAACTATGATTATACTTATGAATACGTGTCAAGCATTGAAAGTGATGATGAGAATACACCTATGATTAAAATGGTGAGCAAAAATACACCCCAATTTAATTATGACTGAGTTGGGAGTAAGAATTCTGGAAAGCCCAGAGCAATAGGGAAGTCAATGATTTGTATTTTGTATGGTTGCTGTTTTTGGGTGTGGTGTGGGTATGTAGTAGTAATTTATTAGATGGGAAAAGGTAATGCTGGTGGGCCAAGAGGTCTCTGTGTGTTTGTGCAGAGTACTTATATTTTACATGGGCCATTTACCACAGTAGAGCTTGAGGACAAATTAACTTTTGGTGTAACATCGATGAGTTCATGTGTATTCTAATTTCTAGGCCAATGGTTACCACCACAATGGTGCTGGATTTCACCTCTCCCACACGGCACCCATAATCGAATTCAATGGGATTTTTTAACCTCGAATGTAACCAAAAAAAATTTCTAGGTACGAAAACACACTCTTCTAGATATTAATTTGAAGGATCTTATAGACTTAACAATTCAATATGTCAGAAAATAAGCAATTCAGTCTTTTCTTGAAAGGATTTTTAGAGCCCTTGATTTGTATATAAAGTGTATTAATAATCATAAAAGTGTATTAACAGTAGTAGAATGTGTATTAACAGTCATAAAAAATATATTAACAATTGTAGAATGTGTATTAATAGCCATAAAAAAGATATTGATATATATAAAAAAAAAAAGTGTATTAATAGTCACAATAAGTGTAACAGTCCTAAATATATGTATTAACAATCATGAAAAAGATATTAACATATATATAAGGCTTTTTATCACAAAACATCCCTGAGGTTTGCGAAACTATTAGATTTCGTCCTTTTTTTTTTTTGTCATTTGTGGTCCTTAAGGCTAATACTTGTGCTCACAAATAGTTCTTCCGTTAGGTTTAGTCTAAAAATCTATTAAATTGATGACGTGTCACATATGTGGGCCACATGGATTAAATTAAAAAAAAACATTTGAAACTTATAAAAAATTTAAAAAACTTAAAAGAAAAGAAAACATATTAAAAACAAAAGAAAAACAAAATCACCATCATCTTCTCCATCGCACTAAACCCCAACCCCCACCAGTCTCCCTTCCCCTTTTTCTCCTCGCTCCCAACCACATCTCCTCTCTCTCCCTCTCAGACCTCCAACAGCCGCACCCTATCCTCACCCACCCTCCGCACCACTGCCCCGCCCTCCTCCATTTCTCACCCTCTTTGTCTCTCTTCCATGCTCTCTTTATTTGACAGCAACCAACCTAAACTCCACCCCCCTCCCAACCAAACCTAGACAACCACTAAAGCCCACCCAACCCACTCCAGATTTGGCCTTTACTAACCACCATCTCCTCCGGTGAGGGCCTCGACTCTACCAATGACTCTGAAGAAGGCAGCAGCAAAATAGAATCGAGTGCCAAAATTTTATCCCGGAAAATTCACAAACAAACGAGAATTCATGTAATTTCACCCCATTTTTGTATTATATAAATAATTACTACATCCAATTTTGGTCTTTGGTGGTGGAGATTAGACCGGCAGTGGGTGAGGGGAGTTCATGGCATATCAAGGTTTGGGTTGGCTGTTGTGGGTGTTGATTTGGGATAGCAGGTTGGGATATAGAGGAGGCTGGATATGGGGGTATCATGCAATGGAGAAGGTGGTATTTTTTTTTTTTTGGTTTATAATGTTTTAAAGGTTTATAATTTGAAATTATTTTTTAAAATGTATTTTTTATTTAATCCACGTGGCGTCATATCATTGGATATGTGAGACCCACATATGTGCCACATCATCAATTTAACAGATTTTTAGACGGAACCTAATGGAAGGACTATTTGTGAGCACACGTATTAACCTTAAGGACCATATATGACACAAAAAAACATAAAGGACGAAATCTGATAGTTTCGCAAACCTCAGGAATGTTTTGTGATAAAAAAGCCTATATATAAAGTGTATTAACATTCATACAAAATGTATTATAGAATATGTATTAGTAATCATGAGAAGTGTATTAACAGTTAAGATGACTCCTTGGGTTGCGTGATTGGTCTGCTTTTCCCATTATTAATTTCTTTTGGTTTGTTTGGGGTTTTTAAAAAAAAGGTGGGCTGGACTTGTTTGGAGGCTTTTTTAATGAAACTTAGGATAGGCTTCAAAGTGGGTTTTTGTTTTGAAAGGGTGGTGGCTAAGTTGTAATTTAGTTTGGGTTATTTTAATGAAACCTGGGCTTGGCTTCAGTTGGTGGCAATATTGTAATTTATAGTTTTTTTTTGTAAACAGACTTTTGGGTTTTTTGATCGAATTTCTATATTGGTAGGTTTTGTACCATTTCAGGCACCACTATTGGGCTTGAAAGTCAAGCTCCCTACAAGTATTAAGGGGCAAAGTGAAAATGTAAAAGGTTTTTGTCAAACTAATATTTACTAAACTAAACGTATCAGACGAATTACATGCAAATAATAATAGAGGTTAGGAATAGATAATGGATGATGTGGGGAAATTTTTGAAATGAGTGAAGTAGTTCTTAGTTTAAAAATCAATTATAATGAGATTCAAAATAATACATACCTTTGCCGCTAGCGGTACACCACCACACTTTTTTGCAATTTGCCTTCCAATTCTCTCCAGATCTGAATTTACTAGAGCATTACCATTAGGAAATGCTCTATGCTTCAATATGGACCAACATGCATCTTCTTGTAGAGTGCCCAAATTACACCTAAGATTAGGATTTGTTTCCGTAATTGATGCAACACTGGCACTGCGGGTGGTGACAATCACGGTGCTTCCCTGAGAACCCAGTTTTGACAAACAACTCATCAAATTACTCCATTTTATACAATCTTCATTCCAAACGTCATCAAGTACTAGAATATATCTCTTCCTTGCCAACGCTTCCTGAAGGTGTTTAATCAATGCCTCTTGTCTTTCTATCTTGGCATTTGTGGGGTTAAGTATTTCTAAGATACTTCTTAAAATCGTATTGACGTCAAAATCGTTAGATACACACACCCATATTCTTTTGTCGAATGATTTATCTATAGCCGGCTCGTTGTATACTAGTTTGGCCAAGGTTGTCTTTCCGAGGCCCGGCATTCCTACAATGGGCATAACGGAAAGATTTTCCTGATTGCTGGAGTTGATCAAGGTCTTAACTATATCGGACAACAGCTCCTCCCTTCCAATAATCTTTTCATCGGTATCAAAGCTCGAGACAGTTTCTCTGTTCACCATAGCTTGGGGGTTTGCATCTTTTTGTTTTGCAACCAGTCCAATCATAGGTGCCTCACTCTTGCGATCCGCCAAACGTTGGTTGATATTCTTAATTTTACGTGCCATTTTAAGGCGAAAAGCAATGGGATTGGAGATTGAAAAGAAGTTGAGTACCTTTTTCTCCATGTGATTTTGCAGCTCCAGTTTACGTCGAAAAATTTCATACTGGAACTCATCCAGCACATCATCAGCATCTTGTACTATGTCTTTAAGTTTCTTCACCCAAGCTTCGACAGCGTGATGGTCCTGATCTTGTGGCTTCTCGGCAGCAAGAATTAAGATGTCCTGAAGGAGGGATGTTGATTCACGGAGCTTGGCCAGTTCTCCTTTGAATCCCCAAGCAAGACTGAATTGTTCATTGGCAAGTGTAGCTACCTTGGTCAGTATTCCCTCGGCAGCAAAAGTAAGCACAAATTCTACTGCCATATTAGTTTCCTTGTGTAACCCTGCGCAAGACAAACAGCAGATCACATTAATGCTAGTTAATTATTATTAGTTAACTAAGAAACTAGAACAAGGTGGAAGATGGATGAAGACGTACAA
Source organism: Prunus padus (assembly GCA_024362665.1). Taxonomy (NCBI): domain Eukaryota; kingdom Viridiplantae; phylum Streptophyta; class Magnoliopsida; order Rosales; family Rosaceae; genus Prunus; species Prunus padus. The sequence goes on along the minus strand of JANFAM010000016.1, from coordinate 24,758,412 downwards.
GTACAGAGTTTCTCTAGTAGGTAGACCGTAGAAGGAGATGATGAATGCAGATTTGCAATACAAGACAGCAATAGCACGCAGAGACAGGCAGAGGAGCTATGTAGCTTCGTTAACTCTCGGAGGAGACTTAAAAGTCTTGATCGGTTGCAAAAGCAAGCACAGACTGAAATGACTTAAAAAGTCTTAAAACTCTTGCTGGGCTCTACCATTTTGATATAGGATAGTGATTTTCCCACTCCTTTTTTATCTATTTATATTTCTTTTTTTAATAATTTGTATGTTTTCACTTCCATAATATCTTATAGTAAAATGTTAATAGATAGTGTAAATGGATAAAAGGGGAGCGGGGAAATCACTACTCTTGATATATTGTGGACAGATGCATTTCTCACCAACTGATCATTAGATACCTCCAATCTACTTTTTACAGTAGGTCTGCATTTGCACAGGGAGCGGATCCGCTGTCCCCAAATTAGTGTCCCCTCTGTGTCCCCTCTATAATTCGCTAACACGTGTTAACTAGCATAACATAGATCTAACTCTGTTAACTTTTTTATTTGACAATTTTAAAATTAAAAATAGCCCAAATATCTTCTCCACCCTCAACTCAGCGTCTCTCTCGACAACCCCCTTCACCTCACCTCAGCCCAGCCCATGGCAGCCCCTCCTCCATCCCCATCTCCACCTCACCTTCACAGCCTCAGTTTATGTATAGATAATCAATTTGTGATATTTTGGACTCATTAAATGCACTCAAACACGACTTTGAATTGCACAGACGATATATGATTATGACCAAGATAAACGAGTCTATGCGGACACAAAATTTATACAAAATCGCTTTGTGTTTTTTGCAAGTCGCATGAAAATTTACACTGATACACCTGTGCTTATGCTATTACAGATCTAAAACCTCAACCCGCCATAGCTGCAAAATCTTTCAGACCAAGATTTTGGGTTGCTGCACCTTGCCCAAACCTTCCCTTACTCAATCGGTCTCACCATCGCCCACATTCGACAACTCAACCGCTCCCTCATGTTCCAGCTCTCTCTGTCTCTCTCTTCCATGACCCTTGGTCTGAACAATTGCAGGAAAAAGCACTAGGATCGAACAATTGCAGAGGGTCTAGCCAGTGGTTGTGGCTGTGGCTTGGAGGATTTGGGCTGTGGCTATGGCGGGTTGAGGTTTCGGATCTAGTGCAGCAGTGCTGCCTGAGATTTTCACATTCTCTTTGGCTTTGGATAGGGGAGAAGAGAGAGAAGGGTGGTGATTGGGTGGGGCTTGTCGGCTGGGTTGTGGCGGCTGTGAAGGTGAAGTGGAGATGGGGATGGAGGAGGGGGCTGACATAGGCTGGGTTGAGGTGGTTTGAGGGGCTGTCGAGAGAAAGACGCCGAGTTGAGGGTGGAGAAGATATTTGGGCTGTTTTTAATTTTTTTAATTTTAAAAATTGTCAAATATAAAAGTTAACAGAGTTAACTCTCTGTTATATTAGTTGACATGTGTCAACAAATTATAGAGGGGACACTGAGGGGACACCAATTTGGGGATCTGCACTCTGTTATATTAGTTGACATGTGTCAACAAATTATAGAGGGGACACTGAGGGGACACCAATTTGGGGACAGCGGATCCCATTTGCACATGGCATTTGTCTGGTGGTGTTACGGATGAATAATCAAATGACACCTGGACAGCTGCTATTGTCTACTTTATACCGTGGTATTACTGTATTACCACACGCATTTGTTGGCATTTGTCTGGTGGTGGTACAAACGAAGAATGAGATTACAAACAATTTCATGAAAAAACAATCAAATGTTACATTAAGTTTATGAGAAAATATGTTCATTTTAAAAAGGCAAAACTGGAAAAATAACCCAAGTGTAAAAACGAAAGGGTAAAATACATTTTTGGTTACCAGAGTTAGGCACGAAAAACAATTTTGATCACCACAATTCCAATTTTTCTAATTTAACCACCATACTTATTCCTCACCATTTTAATCTAAGTTTGAACATCATCAATTAATTTTGATTTTTAGAACAACAAACCAATATTTTATGCAATATGCGTAATTTGCATTTATCTGGAGAAACAAAAATAAAAATAGACTATCGGACCAAAGCTTAGCCTATAAATAAGGCTTTCCCCTCCCCTTTGCAATAGCCACCGACATTTTCCAGTCCAGAGCGAGAGAAAGAGAGTCAGGCAGAGAGGAAGGAAAGAAGAGAAGGAAGAAAGAGGAGAGAGAAAGGAGAGAAATTCTTCAATATGGGAAAAATAGTGATCCACTTTAGTGATAGTTTAAACACAGGCATATCAAATTCAAACTTTTAAAGGTTTTTAAAAAATTTAAAAGTCTAGAGATATCCAATTTAAACTTTTAACGAGTTCAGAAAAATTTAGTAATATTCAATTATGACTTTTTAAAATTATAGGTTGAAAACTCAGCAACCATATTTCCCGTTTGGTATGTACGCTCAAGACAAGTAAAGAGCAGAATGCTTATTTAATTAAGGAAACTGAAAGACGCATATAGTTTGTTGTCTATACCATGATCGAATTTGTAAAGGCTGGAGGAATTTAGGTTTACCTAAAGAACACTACTTAACTTATTTAGAAGGTTAAGAATTTCAGCTTTCAACTTTAACAAGATAGATATTTATTACATTCAAATAATGGTATGGGAAGATTAACTTGAGTTGGTCTCTAACAAAACAAATATTTATTACATTCAATTTATGAGATATTTTTTCCCAGTTTTTTTTGTTAATTAAGGGAAGTGGTTGCACAAAAATTAAAAGGAGAACGTCAAACGAAAAGGATTATTCTTATTTATTAGGTGTCCTTCTCCAGAGGCTAGTTAAAATTGTTCAGACACTCACAGGGAAAGCTCTATAGAGATGTGTGTGGGACAAGGGCGGAATCAGAAATTTTTCAACGAGTGGGCTAGCTAAAATTAATAGCTTAAAATTTATAGGAACTTGAGCTTAGACCCATAAAATTCACTTTAAATCACCTATAGCCCTTCCCTTTATTTTTCTATTTAAAATACCCATTTTTTTTTTTCCAAATAATACCCGATGACTAGAATCCAACTAAGTAAGTTACCTAATATAACTTAAAATCTGATTTATTATATTTTTCGCATTCCAAAACTACCCCTATTTATAAGCTAATGTGTTATGTGGGGGTTGTAACTAATGACACACGTTAAATTTGGAAAGATCTCAAAATGGTTGTAATGGATGTAGGAATTAATTTAGAAACTTATTTGAAATTAAATACTAAATTCAACATTAACGTATTAGTAATCTATAGGTGATTAACGTTTTGGTTTATTTAATAAAAAAATTATGTTGTTTTCCTTTTATGAATTATATGACTAGTAATCTATTAAGGTCAACATTAACGTATTAGTAATCAATATCAATATTGATATTGATATCAATATCATTATCAATATTATCAATATTGACAATATTATCAATATTGATAATATCAATATCAACATTGATATTATTAATATCAATATAAATATCGATTTTAATATTGATATTATCAATATCAATATTGATATTGATATTGATAATATCAATATTGAAGTGGACATTATTATTATATATAAAAATAGGTCGATTATTGTCCATAAAAATAGGTATATTATTATTAAAAAAATAATAGGTAAAAAACTGTCAATATCAATAGTAACAGTTTTATATTGATATTATCAATATCAATATTGATATATTGATGAAGAGTTTATTAATGTATTCAATATTATCTACCTATTGATAATAAGTAGACTATTATTGTCAGTAATATTATATACTTATTATCTTTTCTTAATAATATATGGATAATAATATTGACAATAGATAGATAATAATAGGTAAATTACTGTCCAAAAAATAATAGGTAAATTACTGTCAATAATATTATCTATTTATTATTGACAGTAAATTACCTATTACTCCAAAAAGGAAAAAAGGATGTTAAAAATATCAATATTGATAATATTGATAATGATATCAATATCAATATCAATATCAATATTAATTGATATTGATCAGTTTATTAAGCTTAGGTAAATCGACTCCAAATTAATAATCTACCTTAGATTATTAAAATATAATAATAGGTAAATTACTGTCCAAATTTTCGTCCAAAAAAATAATGTCCAAAAAGATAATAGGTAAATTACTATCAATAATATTATCTACTTTTTATTGACAGTAAATTACCTATTACTCCAAAAATGAAAAAAAAGGATGTTAAAATTATCGATATTGATAATATTGATAATGATATCGATGTTAAAAATATCAATATATTGATATCAATATTGATATTGATATCCATATATCAATATTGATATTGATATCCATATATCAATATTGATATTGATATCCATATATCAATATTGATATTGATATCAATATCAATATATGGATATCAATCAATATTGATATTGATATTGATATTGATATCAATATTGATATTGATATTATCAATATTATCAATATTATCAATATCCATATATTGATATTGATATCCATATGGATATCAATATCAATATCAATATTGATTGATATCCATAAATTGATATTGATATCAATATCAATATTGATATTGATATTATCAATATTATCAATATTGATATTGATATCAATATTAATTGATATTGATCAGTTTATTAAGCTTAGATAAAGCGACTCCATATTAATAATCTACCTTAGATTATTAAAAGATAATAATAGGTAAATTATTGTCTAAAAAATAGGTAAATTACTAGGTAAATAGGTTCATTATACTAGGTAAATCGACTCTATATTAATAATCTACCTCAGATGATTAAAATATAATAATAGGTAAATTACTGTCCAAATTTTTGTCCAAAAACAAATGTCCAAAAAGATAATAGGTAAATTATTGTCAATAATATTATGTACTTATTATTGATAGTAAATTACCTATTACTCTAAAAATGAAAAAAAAAAGGATGTTAAAAATATCAATATTGATAATATTGATAATGATATCGATGTTAAAAATATCAATATATTGATATCAATACTGATATTGATATCGATATGATCAATATCAATTAATATTGATATCAATATCAATATCAATCAATATTGATATCAATATCATTATTGATTGATATTGATATTGATATTGATCAGTTTATTAGACTTAGATAAATCGACTCCATATTAATAATATATCTCAAATTATTAAAAGATAATAATAGGTAAATTACTGTCCAAAAAATAGGTAAATAGGTTCGTTATACTAGGTAAATTACTGTCCAAAAAGATAAAAGGTAAATTATTGTCCAAAAAAGATAAAAGGTAAATTACTGTCCAAAAAAGATAATAGGTAAATTATTCTAAGTATAATGAACCTTTTTTTTTTGGACAGTAATTTTGTATCTATTTTTTTTCTCTAAATAATGTACCTATTACTTGTTTTATGAAAAATAATTTGATAATCTATTTATTATTTGTTTTATGTATTTTTTAAAAATGAACCTATTTTTTCTCTCTAAAAATGTACCTAGTAAAACAATTTACCTAATATAATAGATAAATTACTGTCCAAAAAAGATAATAGGTAGATAATTAATAGATAATTGGTAATTTACCTATTCTTTGAATTAATATATAATAGGTAGATAATAATAGGTAATAACAATTACTTGCTTCTTTGAATTACAATTGGTAGATAATAATAGGTAAATTACTGTCCAAAAAAGATATTGACAATATGAACCTATTTTTTCTCTAAATAATGTACCTTTTTTAATATATAAATAAAGCACCTATTATTTATTTTATGAAAAATAATTTGATCATCTTTTTATTTTTTTATACATGAACCTATTTTTCTCTCCAAATAATTACGTATTTTGTTTCTCTAATAATGTACCTAGTAAAAAAATTACCTAGTATATGAACCTATTTTTGCTAAATTTTGTATCTATTTTTCTCTAAATAATGTATCTATTACTTGTTTTATGAAAAATAATTTGATAATCTATTTATTGTTTGTTTTATGATTTTTTTTTTTAAATGAACCTATTTTTTCTCTCTAAATAATGTACCTAGTAAAACAATTTACCTAGTATAATGATCTTTTTTTTTTCTTCTACATAATGTACCTATTTTTAATTTATAAAAAACATGCATAAATTTTAATTATACAATGTACCTATTTTCTATAAATTATTGCGTACCTATTTTTAATTTATGAATAATGTACGGAAATTTCAATTACAAAGTAACTAATCTAGTTTTTTATATATAATTTTTTGGTAAATAATATACCTATATATTTATATAGAAAAAGTTGGTTATACTCAATAAAATATAAAATATTAAGGATATAGTCATTAAGCTAGTTATGTTTTGCTATTAGTCAATTGTGTTTAAATTATTCTTAGCTTGAGGTCAATGGGCCTTTGCAAGTGCTTTAGGGTTTGTTTATTTTGTATTTGAGATTACGTTCCTAGCATCACGTATTATATATATATATATATATATATATATATATATATATATATATATATATATAGGGGCGGATCCGTGGCACCACGTTTTTGACACAAGTTTTGACACAATTTTTGGGCCATTAGATTACTCCACTTTTAATGATTGAGATTAAATATGGCATGATAAGTAGTTTTAATTTTTTAAATAGATAATTATTAATTTTATTTTCTCTCTCATAAAAATAAAAGGAAATCTTTTTCTCTCTCAACCTTTTGCTGGGAGACGTAATCTCTCTTGCCTCTTTAATCTCAAATATTTATTAAGGTCTAATAATTAATTAATTATCTCTCATTTCATTAATTATCTTTAATTAATTCTTTCTCTCTGTTTTTCTACACAGATGACGCCTCCTCCTCTACCTCTGCTTCTTCTTTCTCCCTCTCTCGTCTCCTTCTTGCCTAGTTTTGATAGGTGTTATTGCATTTACTTAAATTCAGGTTCTTTTTTTAATAAATCCTAGTCCTTTTGAGAGGCTTTACTGTGTGCTTTTTTTTCATATTCGGGCTGTGCCAAAGTCTGTAAGCCTATACCTCATTCGTTTGGCACCATACTATAAGTTTCTTAGGATTGAAGGGTCATGGTTTCTTCAATTGTGGCACTCACTGAAGCTGCATAAGGGGTGCAGATTAGAGTTGATATTTCTATCTTCTTTTGTCTTTTCTTTGATTTCTTTCTTCTTTTGTTCTTATATTTTTTCCCTGAAGTTGGTGATATCATATGACTCAAACAACCATTAATTTATCACAACTTTATGTTTCCAGGGATGAGATGTCGTTACAATATTCACCCATGTCAGAGGACTCGGATGACTCTCCATTTTGCGAGAACCCCATAAATACTTGCTCAGGAGAGACAAAATCGCCACCCTTGGGATCATATTGAAGAACCCATTTGGAGGCTGTGTCCAGAGACGACGTCATTGAAATATAGAGAAGATTGAAATTGAAATATATAAAAAAAAAACAGTAATAGTCAAATTTTTAATATATGAGAAGATTAATACTCCTAAATCAAACCCTCACAATTATAAATCCTAACACAACGTCATTGAAATATAGAGAGAAGACTGAAATTGAAATATTAAAAAAAACAGTAATAGTCAAATTTTTAATATATGAGAAGATTAATACTCCTAAATCAAACCCTCAAAATAATAAATCCTAACAACAATTTGGAACAAATAAAAAATTGGCACCTGAGATCATTAAGGGCGAAGGTCGTGAAAGTGCTGTTCATTGGTGGACTTTTGGTATCTTTTGGTATCTAATATGCACCCCTTATGCAGCTTCAGTGAGTGCCACAATCGAAGAAACCATGACCCTTCAATCCTAAGAAACTTATAGTATGGTGCCAAATGAATGAGGTATTGGCTTACAGACTTTGGCACAGCAGCGAATATGAAAAAAAAAAAAAAAGCACACAGTAAAGCCTCTCAGAAGGGCCAGGATTTATTAAAAAAAAAAAAAAAAAAAGAACCTGAATTTAAGTAAATGCAATAACACCTATCAAAACTAGGCAAGAAGGAGACGAGAGGGAGAAAGAAGAAGCAAGAGAGGTAGAGGAGGAGGCGTCATCTGTGTAGAAGAAACAGAGAGAAAGAATTAATTAAAGATAATTAATGAAATGAGAGATAATTAATTAATTATTAGACCTTAATAAATATTTGAGATTAAAGAGGCAAGAGATATTACGTCTCCCAGCAAAAAGGTTGGAGAGAGATAAAGATTTCCTTTTATTTTTATGAGAGAAAATAAAATTAATGATTATTTATTTAAAAATTAAAACTACTTATCATGTCATATTTAATCTCAACCATTGAAAGTGGAGTAATCTAATGGCGTAAAGTTGTGTCAAAAGTTGTGTCAAAAAGCGTGGTGCCACGAATCCATGCCTCCATATATATATATATATATATGGTGAGCTCCTATTTCAAAGGAAGGACACATGACTTTCTGTGTCCCAATTTCATATATTTTCTCTCTCTCATAATGTGAAAGGAACATAAACAAACTTAACGAGAAACATAATTTCTGACAAAATTCCAAGTTATCATCAGGAATATTGTGGAAATTCAATAAGATATAACAAAAAAACTAATACCAAAAGTCCACAAATATATAATAGTAACTTCAATTATTGAAATAGTTTCTTTCAATTTGTTTTGGAATATTTGTTCGAAGTCCGCTTATTTGAAGATTCTTTCCATTGTTACATTTACGTCGAGAGAAACTCTTATGTAACAGGATAACGCTTTTTACTATATCGTTGATAGCACAATGACAGCCGTAGGATAATTTTTACGTGTCGTTGTGTTATTGGTCGATAAAGAAACGATCTTATCTCATTTACATATAAGTTTTTGGTTTAGTTGGGTCTCCAAAATCAAGTAGTACAATAATTTGAGCGTGTTGGGATTTTCAAACAATGGCCAGCGTTTTGGGATTTTCAAATTTGGCATCAAGTAGTACAATAAGTTGAGCGTGTCGTTTCTTCTTGTTCCTCTTCTTGTTGTTGTCTTTTTGCTTTTTAGTTTAATGGTGAGTAAGAAAAACCAAAAAGATGAAGCACAAGCACATAGGCTGAAAAAAACAATTTAACAATAAATACGTGAGAAAGAAAGGGACCTGCTCCAATATTGCATGGTTTTTAATCTGTATTTACAAATGCGAAATTAGGAGGTGATACAATGATTCAACTATTACGCAGGTTTTGGAGATCGATGTATGGCCATCCAGAGCTTGTCTGAATCTGGTCCCATCTATCCTCTCTCACCCAATGAAGTTGCACAAGTCCGCGTCAAGGTCATTCACTAATGTCATTTGCATCTTGGCCGTCGTGGCCACGTGCTACCACGCTCGCATCCATTCACACCAGAAGGACGTTCTGTTGCTATTAGTTCACGGCTTAAGCTGCTATTTTATTATTTTTATTATTAATAAATGTTGTGAGAATTATTCAGGTCCACAAATACTAACATTAATTTAGCGAAATATTTCTTCCAATTTGTTTTGGAATATTTGCTCAAAGTCCACTTATTTGAGGATATAGGTCCGGGGAGTGACACATCTAATAATTTTTCGACCCTACACAGCTAGGACTGATTGAGCCGGATCACCCAACACGTGGTTCAAGCGGACCCTCCGACCGACCACTCGAACCAGTCTGGCACTAAAAATTCATAGTTAGGGGTGGATCCAGATAGGAGCAAAGTGGGTTCATTCACCTCCGTCATTGGATGAAGGCAAGGGCGGAAGCAGGGAGTGGCTAGGGTGGGCTCTAGCACAGCCCTGTTTTTTCAAAATGGCCCTATATGTTCAATTTAATATAGTTAAGTTAGAAATTAGCCCAAGATTCTCCACAAGTCAGCCCACTGGTTCATTAAGCACACTCAAAACTCAGACCAAAGAAATAAAAAAATAAACCCAAAACATTGTCTTCATTCCTCTTGAAAATGGTTCCTCCTTCCTTTCCTTTTCTTTTTCTCTTGTTTGTTAATTCTTTTCTTTCTGTTTCTTCTTTGTCATTTTTGTATTTTCTCTCATTTTTCTTCTTTTCTTTATCTTTCTTCTTTGTCATTTCTTTCTTCTCTCTCCTTTCTATTTTCTTTTTATTTCTTCTCTCTTTTCTTGTTTATATATTACTAATGATATATATATGTTTTGTTTTTGGTTCTCACTGTATTAGTTACCATACAAAAAAAAATTTGGTTCTCATTGTTTATATAGATCTTCCATACCAAAAAAAAAAAAATTTAGCACACCCCTAAAAAATTCCTGGTTCCGCCATTGGATGAAGGGTCAATGTGGTGGCATTACGAAGTTGTGGGCAGTGGCGGATTCATGAATTTTCATTTCGAGAGTCAACGTGTAAAAGGTTAAATAATTTTCTATGCAAAATAGACCTAACAAAATGAAACGATAATATTATAGTTCATAGTGAATAGAAAAAACCACATAGACTAACAAATACAATCTAATCAAAAACCCCTAATTTATTCAAACTAACCAAAATAAAATCCCAACAATTAGCCAAGAAAAACAAAAATATATAAGAATCTTCATTAATAAACAAACACAAAAATTAATCCAATTTACCAATATACAATCTAATTAAAGCAAACAAACTAACAAATACAATCTAATAATTTGTTGTCCGAAGAAGTCAACCTTTTTTTTCCCACATGGAGAACTGTTTGACAAAGACTAACTTTAAAAATATATAACTTTTAACAAAGACTAACTTTCACGATTCAGGATTATTTCGAGAGATATATAACAAAGACTAAGGGCGATTTGGCATTCTTTGTCTTTGTAAAAATAATTACTTTTGGATTTCTTTGTAAGAGAAATCATTGTGAATGAAAGTAGTTTAGCGTTTGGTAAACTTTACATTGAAAGTGATTTTGATACAAAAATCAATTTAAGAGTGTTGGGTAAATGTTTGTGTAAAACAGTTGTGGTGTGCAAAATTACTAAAAAGGATATGATGTTGAAATAATTTTTTTATTCAAGTGTTTTGTATTATAAATTAAAAAAATAGTCGCACTTCTTTTCTTTTTGGCCAAAACATTGTCACTTTCAAGTGTGCAAATATTTTATTAAATATTTTTGTTTAGAGACACCACTGAATAAAATAACATAAAAAAATTAAAACAAAATTAACCCACCCTCTCTGCACCCCTCTTCCACCGCACCCCAACCCAACCCACCCTCACCTCCCATAGATCCACCTGATCTTGACAATCAACACCCTGAAAAGCTCCCACATAGGCAACAATGTCAAAGTCAAGATTCAATACAAGGAGAGTATTACGCCGGACCAACAGAGGTCGATCTTTGCTGTAAGCGGCTCCAAGATGGCCGCACCATCGTCGACTAGAACATCCAAAAATAATCCACTCTCCACCTTGTGCTCTGACTTCGTTGCAGATAGAGAGAGTTACGTCTCTTTGGCTGATTGAAGCTTAAGGACGAAAAACCCACTATTGCTCTATCACATTATTCAAATATTTCAATTTGTTGTGTGCAATAATGCATTGTCAATGAAAATGGGAGGATGTACTAAAATAAATGAAAATGGGAGGAGTTGGAATGGGTTGCTTTATCAAAACATTCCCTGGAGGTTTGAGAGGTTTTCACCTTTGAAACGTCGTGAGAAGAATGAGATGGTCTATGTGGGAAGAAGATGAGGGATAGTTGGAATGTGCTTGGGTAGAAGAAGATGAGGGATAGATGATGTAAATTAGAAAAGTTAACACGGATATTATAGGCAATTCATTAAAATTCATTAAACAACCCGGTTCCTTGTTTAGCTTTCAGCGAAAAGCTGAAATAAAATCAGCCCTTAATTGCTTTCCAAAATCACTTCATTGACATATTTTATCCCAAAAGTGATTATCTCGCCTTTTACCAAACAAGGTGAACTTCAAAAACTTTATCAGAAATCACTTTTTAGCTCAAATAATCAATGCCAAACGGGCACTAACTTTAATTAAAAATCATCTTATTTAAGCTTCATTCCAATGTTATCTTTACTTATATCTCCAGAGAAATTTAGGTGGGGCGGTAATTTCATTGGCAAATTATTTTACCTTTGATTTCTTTTAGGAACACATGTTTAAAACATCTAGTATCCCTATTGCTAGTAGAACGTAAGAACTCTATAGAGAGTAGAAGACTTTATTTTGAGCTTGCATTAATGGCAGGTATGTATGTACGACTATGCCGGATTGATATGTTTATTTCATTCAAGATCTTTTCCTTGATGTGAGTCTGTGTGTGTGCGTATAAGGAATTTATGTAATTAGTTTACAATATAGTAACTTCCATTTATTGAAAGATTGTGAAATTACCTATAGGATGTAACGACCCGATCCTAAATTAAGACTAAAATATTAAAATATTAAAGAAAGACAATTTTACTCCGATTAATTAATTAGATTTAAACATTGACTATTGGTTCGGGGAAGAATTTGGTGAAACGGAGCACACTGTTGTGTCCGGCTCGTCGAAACGAGTTCGTGGACGTGCGGAACACCCGATTCCGAACTCGAACGAACGCTTAAAGGTCAAAAATATCCTAGGGGCAGTTTCGTAATTTCAGAAAAATGGAGAAAAAAGATAAAACACGCTGGCCAATTGGCCAGCGCGTGTCTCGCGCCTCACCCGAACCTCCCCCTTCGTCTTCTTCGTTCGACCTCCAACCTCGCGATCGAACCCGTCCCCACTAGGCGCCATTCGGCCGTAACCAACCACCCCACCCCTCCAATCTTCTCCCATCTCCTCCCTCACCTCACCCCCGAACCAGTCCCGACTAAAAACCACCAGAGAAGCCGTGCGAAAACCCAGAATTTTCGCCGGAGTTGCAGAGTAAAATCCAGCCATCCCAGCCGGTTTTTACATCGATCCAGGTCAGTTCTCGCACCTATTCTTTGAGTTCTACACATTTTTAACCTTAGTTCCGATCGATTTCGAGTTTTGGGGCAGATTTGAGGAACCTAGGGTTCGGTTAGGTTTCTCAATTTTGGCCAGGTTTTGGCCGATTCTTGGCCGGCTCTTTTGTCCAAGCACCTCCAATCATCACCACGACTCTATAGGTATAGGTATTGCCCTTGAATTCCAAGATTTTTCGTCACGGAAAATCTGTTCAAGACACCCAACCTGGCCGCGTGTGGCGGTGCGTGGGCCAGGTTGTGGCGGCCCATTTCCGTCCTAGAATACTACCCATAGCCTCCCGAGCGCGTGGGTATGCTCGGATAATTTTTCGGAGAAACGTTTGAGCGTAAAACCAATGTTTACGGTTAGACTTAACTAGGGTTAACTTGGGTTCATTAGTCTGAACCGTCGGATCGTAACGAAACTTGGAGGATATGTTTTTGAAAATCTTAGAAACCTATAGGAACTTACAGATCGTCCATCGGAAGTCGAAAACCTTACGAACGACCGAAGTGAACCCAATTAACAATTTAATCGAATATTTAATTCCGGGGATTATAAAATTAATCTATCGGATAAAATCAAGCCTAGAGGGCTTAGGAACACTTCCTACTAAGTTGGAAAACTTTTAGGCCCGGGGGTCGGGATTTTTAATAAATTATCGTGCCGAGCTATATTTAATTAATGAATGGTTTGAATTTGCAAATAGGTGCTCAAGCTTCGGCGGATTTGCAGGAAGGCCCCTCTATGAGTCAGGCTAGCTCGGACCAACAGTGAGTGGACTCTTATTTTATAAATGAATTTTTACACAATAACTGTTTTATTAAATGCTTATCTTTGAATTAATTAGAAATTATGCTTTTGAACTTATTGTTGAGATTAAATGAAATTTTATTATTATTCGAATATGCTTTTATTCGAGCCTATGAATGATATTTTAAATGAGATTTTTGACTATGAAAATTGAATGGCTCAAGGAAAGTATGAAGGGATTTAAAGTATGTGATTTCAAGCATGAAACTGAATTTAATAGTTTTACTTGAAATATTTATTATGAATATTGTTCCAAGCATGGAAATGAGTTTTATGTTTTAATATTGTGGAACTTGAATGGCTCGGAAAGATGAAGATTGTTTTATGTATGAATGGTTTAAGGAAGGTTTTAAACCACCCTAGGTACCCTAGAAATGTTGTCTTGAATATTTATGGATATTGGTTATTACCCTGTCTATGGACATGTTACTTTGATATAAGTCTGCGCGCGTATGACTTTACGCCCCACGAGTCTCGGGGATGCCTGGACCTTGCGGAGCGAGGACGCGGCTCGGGTAAACTTTTTATGGAATAAGAATTTCTGCTTTGGCGAAATTATATGATATATATATGCATGCCTTATTTTATCGTACGAATATAGTTGTTTTCTAAATGTTTTAATAGGGGGTTAGTATGTTGTTACGTTATTTTCTAAAACTTTCTTTTTGTCCACTCACGTTTTCAAATGTTTTGCGCCCCCAGGCAATAGATTGTACCTGGGCACCACCACCGGCCCTTCACCACCATCACTGCACTCCACGACAATTGTGTAGGGTCTTCACCCGAGAAGAAACTTTCGTTGTAAATTAAAGGAACTTAGTAGCTCTGAATTGCCCTAAACTTTTTGTAAGGTAGGAGGCCCTTTTTTCCACTTACATTGGTGTGTGAACTTGCCTTGTGCGTGCTTTGGATGTTTGGGAACCATAAAATTGTGTTTATTGCAGGTGTAAATTGTTGGGATTTGAGCTATTTACGGGGAGACTGGCCGAATTTTCGGCAGAAGTCAAACCTTCAAATTGTGTTCTTTTAAAGTTGTTTTAAAGAAAAAGGGCAAATTGGTCAAGTTTGCCCGACACCCAACAGGATGTCGAGACACTCACGGGTCCGGCTCGGATTCCAAAGTGGAATTAAGGTCGGGTCTGTCATAGGTTGATTAAGAATGCATAGAGGGGGTGAATAGGCCAATTAAAGATTATAATCAATAAACAAAAAATAAACTTCGGTAGCAGGATTGATATGGCTTATCAATCCTAAAATGTGTTGAGCATAAAAATTAAAGGAACACGCAGAGAATTAATTTACGTGGTAAAACCCCACCACTGAGGAAAATCCACGGGACTCCTTAGTCCAGAACAAATCCACTATAGAACGATGATTACAAGAAGTACTCACACACTTATCCTAGACACGTTCTAGATAATGTTTACCGACTTCTTCGTAACTCAACTTCTGTCATGGGATGATCTTTCGACACTCATTATGTTGAACGCAATACTGGTCACGATTGCTTCAAGCTTGCCGGAGTTCTTCCAACTCTCCTTATATTGAATCTGATACAGGTTACGATCGATTCAAGCTCATCGGAGAAAAACCGCCACCACGGTCTTGGTGCCCTCAACCGTATGAGTCACCGAACAATGCAAATGAATGCAATATGAATTATTCAAGTGTTTGATAAATCACCAAGTAAACATGGAACACTTGATGATTTATCTTAAATAAAAATGCAGCTTTCTTAAACGTGTAAGCTCACAAAATTGATGTTGAAAAGCTGTGTAAAAGAAAACCCAAAACCTTGTTTTTATAGACATTTTCTTCACAGGAAGGAACTTATGTTTTAAACCAAATCTCCACTCTTTAAAGCTTGGAAAAAAATTACAATAGAGTATTTCCTATTCTAAATGCAAATCACGTGTAAACCAAGCACTCAGGAAAGATCCTCAAGAAAGAAGATTTTGACCAATGACAATATCAAATTGATAAGAAGATTTCTAAGCAACCAAAACGAGTTAGAAAATCAAGGGAATGTTAAAACAGGAAAGTAGGAGAATGAAATTGATTTGGGTCAAAACTTTCCCTAAAAGAGAAACTTCTAAATGAATTCTAATTGATTAAAATCAAGGAAGATCAATGAAATAAAATCATATTAGACTCTACAAAATCGTTCCTATTATGAGTGTATGAAAAATGACATGTCTTACCCTTCAGATCCAATGTCTCATACGTGTCAAGTCACAAATCTGGAATTCGGGGATTCTTTGAAATTTGTTTCAATCCTGCAGTTTCTGGAAATTAGAGACAACAATTTTGCTTCAACCCTACAACTAAATGACACTTCCAAACCTGTACTAATTAAGTTCTAGGAAATGCCAACACAATTTCATACTAACAGATTGTCTTTCATTTGATTTTTTTGAGTATTTGCCTCTACTTATTTGAAGATATTTCCATTTTTATCTTTGCATATATACATAAGGTGGGTCTCGAAATGAAGCTCGACAACCGAACAAGAGCCCCCAGTAGAGGGTCAGAAACCGCTTTCTTGGTCAACCTAGAAGGCTTTCTGGAAGAGAGCCCCAAGGAGAAAGAACTGAACAAGAGAAGCAAAACAAAAATAGTGAGGCAGAAAATACTAATGACAACAACGAGACCTTAAACTTTAATGGGAATGATATCTCCGCAATTGAAAGCACAAAGGTTGGGGTTCACAATGTTTTCAATGAAGAATATGGAGGTGGTGTAGATGTTCATCAAGCAAGGAGGGGTCGAGACGGCAACATTTGTGGTAATAAATTTTATGCCAACAAAAGCGAGCAGGTTGGGATTAGCAACGTTGGCAAGAAGTACTACAACAAGTCGAGCGTCCCATTTCTTCTTGGTCTTCTTGTTCTTCTCGTTCTAGCTTTTTTTCTTTTATATATTAATGGTGAGTAATCAAACCAAAAACTGAAGAAAGAGGCTTGAGTGAAAAAGAAGAAAAAAAATAAATGAGAGAAAGAAAGGTGAGGCTTGTAGTTTCCCGTATGTATGGCCACCAGAGCTCCTATACTCAAACTTTTCTTTGCGTTCCTTTTTCTGAATCTGAATCTTATTTCTCTGTATTTCTTCTTCTACATGCCATATAAGTATATTAATGCTTAGTAAGTACTATTTCTTCCTGTCTACAAGCCCTAAGTATAAGAGGATAAGGTAGCAAGTTACCATCAAAAGTAAAACACAATTACACCATGCCTGCAAGTCAAGATTTGACCATGTTATGGGGCAGGAAAAACTAGATTTTATATATAAGGACTTGTTTTGTGGCAATCAATGAGTCAGATTTCTTCTTTAGTTCTTTTTTTTTTGGGTGAAATCTTTGTTAGTACTTTTTCATGCTCACAATTAAGCTCTCAGATGTTCATGGCATTCGAATGCGGGAAAGTTTCCTCTTCTCGTTTGCGCAAATTAATCCAAATACACACAGAGTACTGATGAGTATGTTAGGAGTTGATGCTTCTTTGATCCTATCCCACTTTGGAATCCTATCCCACTTTGGAACCACCATCATCTTGCGATCCTATCCCACTTTGGAATTCGTGCCAAGCCCTGTGCATGTCCGACACCTGTCAGGTGCCGGGCACACTTGACCAATTTGCCCTTTTTAAACCAGAATTCAAACTAAAAACTTCCTTTTTAAGATTCGACTTCTGCCGAAAATTCGGCAGAGTCTCCCCTATAATTTGCTCATTCCCAAATTTAAACACCTGCAATAAAAGTCCCAAACGTTCAGCACGCACAAGGTAAGCTCACACACAAAACAAAAAAAGTAAAGTAAGAAATGGCCTCAGGCCTACAAAGATTCAGGGCAATTGTCAGAGCCACTAAACTAATTTAATTTACAAAGATCTTCGGGCTGGGTTCCTACACAAAAGTCTCGGAAGGTGGTGGTGCAGAAGGCCGGTGGTGGTGCTCAGATCTGATTTACAGCCTGGGGGTGCAAAACATTGGAAAAGGTGAGTGGACCCAAAAAGAAAGTTTATGAAAAAAAAAGTAAGAACATACTAACCCCCTGTTAAAACATTTCTTTAAAAAAAACAATTATAATGAATTGCACTAAAAAGAACCAGCATGCGCAATATAAACATAATATATATATATACTTTACGAAACCAGAAATTCTCGTTTCATAACAGAAACCAATTCCATTCAATAAAAGCCATTGAAATAAGAATATCCAAATCAATCTTTATATGAACTTCAAAGCATAGAATTCCTCCGTTTATAACCAAAACGTTTTAATCCAGCAAACAAATAATTAAAATAAGAATTTCCGAATAAAACTTTTAGATTTTCACCTAGGTGTACCCTTCCTCAATTTTCCGTCAATTCCATATCCTCGTAAGACTCGGGACACGAAGTCGATCCGAGCCACGTCCTCGTAAGACTCGGTGACACAAAGTCGATCCGAGCCACGTCCTCGTAAGACTTCGGTGACACATAGTCATTCCGAGCCACGTCCTCGCTCCTCACGGTCCGGGCGTCCCGAGACTCGTGGGGCGTGAGTCATGCGCGCAGACTTAAACCGAAGGCAGCAATGGTCCGTAGACCGGGTAATAACCATTATCATAAATATTCCGAAGGCAACATTTCTAGGGCACCTAGGGTAGTTTAAAAACCTTCCTTAAACCATTCATACATAAAACAATCTTTATCTTTCCGAGCCATTCAAGTTCCACAGTATTAAATATAAAACTTCATTTCCATGTTTGGAACAATATTCATAATAAATATTTCAAGTAAAATCATTAAATTTAGTTTCATGCTGGAAATCAATACTTTAGATCCCTTCATACTTTCCTCAAGCCATTTAACTTCCTAGTCAAAAATCTCATTTAATAAATCATTCCTAGGCTCGGAATAAGAACATAATCGAATAATAATAAAATTCCGTTTAATCTCAACAACTAGTTTAAAGCATAATTTCTAATTAATTCAAAGATAAGCATTTAATAAAATAGTTATTGCATAAAAATTCATTTATTAAACAAAAGTCCACTCACAGTCGGTCCGAGCTAGCTTGACCCTTAGAGGGGCCTTCCTGCAAATTCGCCGAAGCTTGAGCACCTGGATCGACGCCGTGCGGCCACGGAGCCGGAATGAGGCCGGCGAACTTCTGACTGAAACCGAGCGATTTCGAGGTTTTTCCGGTGAAATAACGGCTGGAGACTGACGGGAGAGGGGCTGGGGTTGTCGGTGAGGTCTCGGCCGGATGTTTTGAGTCCGGTCCCGAGGGTAGTGGCGGTCGGTGCGGTGGTTATGGAGAATGGGAGGACGGCTCGAGACAGACGGGGGTGTTCGCGGGGAGAGAGAAGAGAGGTGAGGTTTTTTAAAAAAAATCTGCCAGCAAAATTACAATTTTGCCCCTCAACATAATTTTATCGTATTTTCTTCAAACTTCGATTCGAGCCCACAATATGCCCACGAACTCGTATCGACGAACCCGACTTAATGATGTGGCTCGCTTCCCCAAATTCTCTCCCGAACACTAAAAGTTAAATTTAAACCTATTAAATTATTCCAGGGGTAAACTCGTCTTTCTCTTTAATATTTTATTATTTTACTCTTAATTTAGGATCGGGTTGTTACACATAAAATTCATTTTTAATCACCTACAACCTTTTTCTTTATTTTTCTATTTAAAATACCCAATTTTTTCAAATAAAACCCGATGACTAGGATCCAAGTAAGCAAGTTACCTAATCTAGCTTAAATTCTTATTTATTCTATTTTTCAGATTCCAAAACTACCCCTATTTACAAGTTAACGTGTTATGTGGGGGTGTAACTAATGACACACATTGAATTTGGAAAGATCTTCAAATAGCTGTAATGGATGTATGAATTAATTTAGAAACTTATTTGAAATTAAATATTAAATTCAACATTAACGTACTAGTAATCTACATGTGATTAACGTTTTGGTTTATTTAATAAAAAAAATAATGTTGTTTTCCTTTTATGAATTATACTACTAGTAATCTATTTTACTATAGTGTTATGAATAATAGTGTACATTCTAACTATGTTGAAAAATATTTTGATAATCTATTTATTGTTTGTTTTATGAAAAACATTTTTTTTAAATGAACCTATTTTTTCTCTAAATAATTTGCCTATTTTTTTCTCTAATAATGTACCTAGTAAAACAATGTACCTATTTTTTAAACGAACCTATTTTTCCTCTCCAAATAATGTACCTATACACATTTATAGGTATATTGTAAAATAATTTACCTATGGGTAAATAATGTACCTATATTTTCTATAAATTATTGTGTACCTACTTTTAATTTATGAAAAATGTACGAAAATTTCAATTACAAAGTACCTGACTTATTTTTTTTTTATAAAAAATTTGGTAAATAATATACCTATATTTTATTTAAATAATATATTTATATTTGTATATGTGTATATTTATATTTATATTTTTCATAGGTACATTATTGGATATGTAATTACAGATTTTTTTTGGTTTGCAATTTTAGGGGGCGATATGTGAGAGAGGGAATGACAACCAAAAATGGGGTGATTGATATGCTATTAATAGTGAGTATTAATTACAATTATGGCAGTTAATCAATGCTTGAAATAAATTATAAATAAAATATGAAGTCTGGTGGCAACGATGTAAAAACATAGGAATACTACGACTACTTATATCCTACTGGTCATTTAAATTTGAAATTGGGTTTTACACATAGGTTTATAGAGTGATGGGTATATGTCTAGGAAATAGAAAATGTAGGGATCTATATTGGACAAGCCCTTCTTTATTCAGCAGCGCAGCTCCCTTACTTCTTCGATTATTTATTTTTCCGAAAGCTTATACCATGGCTTCTTGCTCGTTCCTTCTTCTTTGCTCGAGCTTCTTCCTTCGTCTTTCCTCAAGTTGTAGTACTTGTTGCCAAATTTTCCGATCCCAACAGACTCCCCTTCTTTTGAATCAATCTTGTTGCCATCAATGTTGTAGTCAGTTTTGTTTTGACCCTTCCTTCCTTGATGATGATCAACAGCACCACCACCTTCATGATATTCATTGTTGAAGTCGAAAATCCCAATGTTTCTGCTTTCTGCTGCGGTAATTACATTCTCACGAATGTTGTAGGTCCGGTTGCTATTTTCTGCCTCACTATTTCTGTTTTGCAGGAGCTCTGATTCAGTTTGTTTTTGTGGGAGCGCTGTTTCAGTTTCTTTTCGTGGGAGCTCTGTTTGAGTTTCAGAAACTTTTCTAGAGGAACCAGTAAAGGGTTTTGTGGCCATCTCCTTGTGCAGGGTGAGCTTCATTTGGAGACCCATCTTATATAGAGGTAAGGATAAAAAAGGAAATAACAAAAAAGTCCTGATAATCAACTTAGATTAGTATAGTCAAAAAAGAGAGAAAAGGCAAACAACAGAGAAAACAAAATAAAAACAAGGAGACTAATTATTATTAATTAATACATTTAATTTGAACCTTGTGCGTGTATTGGTTGGTTTTGTCTTGGTACATCAACATCATGCATGTTTGAATTTTGATGTGTGCTTCTTAGTTTACTATTTAGCGATGCTTGTCTTCTTGTCTGGGCCGGCGGGGGGACTTGTGTATTTTCGTCCCACCTATCCTCTCTCACCCACTAAAGTTGCACAAGTCCGCGTCCAAGGTCATTCACTAATATCATTTGCATCTTGGCCGTCGTGGCCATATGCTACCACGCTCGCATCCATTCACACCAGAAGGACGTTCTGTTGCTATTAGTTCACAGCTTAGGCTCGTATTTTATTATTTTTATTATTAATAAATGTTGTGAGAATTATTCAGGTCCACAAATACTAACATTAATTTAGTGAAATATTTCTTCCAATTTGTTTTGGAATATTTGCTCAAAGTCCACTTATTTGACGATATAGGTCCGGGCTGTGGCACATGTAATAATTTTTTCGACATGGGTATAATAGGATTTTGACAAGGAATCTAAATTCTTGCTTTGCCTACACTAAATTACAAAAATCTTAATGTAATTGATCCAAAGTACTACAAGAAAACTGGTTGTTTGTATCATGCATCTTTGTAGATGTTAGTTGTTGACATAGCTAGGACTGATTGAGCCGGATCACCCAACACGTCGACTCGGACCCTACACATAGCCACACCGGTTCAAACGGACCCTCATGACCGACCACTCGAACCGGTCTAGCACTAAAACCCCACAGGCACGGCTTCGTAATGCCACCACACCGACCCCTCACCTCATGCCTATCAAGGTACCCTCGGGTCGGCCCATGTGGTTGGGAGAAATCGAGGTAGGATTCGTCATTGGGCTGGGTGGCCCAGCCCAAAATTTCGGGTTCAAGCGGGGCCTTTATGGGCCTTATCATTTTCTAGTCGGGCCACCCATGGGCCGCCCATTGCCTTTTTTATATTTATGTTTTGCCTTATTTCCATTCTAAACATTGAAGTAAATGTCTTGTCTTTTTACTTTAATTTATTCTTATAATACTCCATTAACTTAAGTTTACAATGTAAATAAGGAAGTACCCCTTATTTGGATTCAATTAAAAATACTAGAAAAATTAAATTTCCAACAAATCAAAATATGAAAATCCTGTTTTAGTATAAGATATAGTTAATACCAATATTGATACCTCAATAAGTCAATGTATACTCTATACTAAAATCTCATAAAATCGTGTTTGATTATTTAAGTTGTAAGGAATATAAACTGCCAAAAATATCATTGATTACATTAGTATTTCAAAAGTCTATTTTCATACTTATTCAAATTTTGAGAGAAAACAGTTTTTCAAGTATGATCACTATGCCAAAAATGGCCTTTAGCAACGGATAAAATCCGTTGCCTATTCCCAAAATACCGTGGTATTCATGGTATTGCTTATTCTTGTGTAATAGGCAATGTATATTATCCGTGGCCTTTATATATAGTTCACGACATCGGATATTTAGTAAACCCGATCGTAAAGCGATTTACGTGGGCCAAAAAGCATTAACCCCGATGCCCAAACATGTAACGTCATCGGTAGTTTTAATAGCTCGATGCTAAATACAATTTACAGACATCATAATTAACTTATGCACTGATGCTTTTTCTAACTTACAACAACACAAGAAACATAGCATAGATGTTACTTATGATTATAGGCAACTGTTGTGTTGTGAGGGCTGATGCTACTTCTAGTTATAGGCATCAGTTGTCTTATGAGTGATGTTGTTTTAAATTTTTAATCTTGGTTGTTTGTGCAAAACTAAAAATATTTTTATATAGAAATTTACTTTATTACTTTCGTATAATATCAATCCAAATATGCTTTGTGTTGCTCATTGCCATAAAAAAAACCATATATAATTTTAAATACATCAATACTTGAAATATATATCCAACACTTCCATAAATCACAACCCCACATATGATCCGTACTTTTCTATAACCAAAATACTAACAACAAAAAAAGACATGTAAAATGAAGGGAGAGAAAGCTTAGTACAAACAAAAAGCCAATCTTCCCATTCTTATCTTCATGTGCAAACTTCCATAGAAGAGCTCTATCAATTTCCTCATCCTTCTCCACTATCTTCTTCTCTTTCTATTTAAGATGAACCAAAGTTAGCATAAAGAAGTATACACATATAAGACAACAAAAACCATTATAAATTAATAACATCTAAATAGAAATTGGAAACTATAAGCCTGCTCAAATTATGAACAAAGATTGGAACCTAAAATTCAAAATATAAATAAAAAACTCAAACCTCAATAGCTAGTAAAAACTACTGTTGATGCAAAAACTAGACATGTAGTTGTAGGACCAACTTAAAGATGAGGTGGATGTTGAAGGTGAGGACCCTCAGTATGTGAGAGCATTGGGTAGGCAAATAGACATGCATGTAGAAGACAGATGTACGTGGTTCACCCGAATAAAGGGCTACTTCCACGGAGAAGTATGTTCTCATTATGATAATGTGTGTATACATTGTACACGGGGTTAGACCCAAAGAGAAAAGGAAGAATACCGAAGGCCGAAGGCTGAGAGCCGTGAGGCTGAAAGCAGAAGGTTGAAGGCCGAATACTGAGGATCTGGCTGAAGGCCGAATACTGAGGATCTGGCTGAAGGCCGAATACTGAGGATCTGGCTGAAGGCCAAGGATCCATGGGCTAGCAAATGGGCTCATGGGTCAGCCCATTAGGGCCCAATGAGCCATATAGAGCCCCAGCAGCCCGCCCAACTCTCTCCCCTTATTGAAGGAGAGAGGTCTCCTTTTATGGGTTTCATTACACAAGTTATCCACCAGTTTTAGAAGGGTATTGATGCAAATTGGATTTCTGGTGAGAGTGAAACAAAATCCACAAGTGACTATGTGTTTGTATGGGCAGCGCTAGCTTGGAAATATACCAAGCAAACGTGTATAGCACGATCAACTATGGAATTTGAATTCATAGCTTTGGACAAGGCTGCTGAAGAAGCAGAATGGCTTCGAAACTTTGTGGAAGGTATACTGTTATTTCCTAAACCAAAAACTGCAGTATGTATTCATTGTGATAACATGGCATTTATTGCAAGAGCCAAAAATAAGATATACAATGGCACGTCAAGGCATATAAGGCGAAGACATAGCACTATTACACAGTTGCTCAAATATGGAATAATCTCATTAGATTATGTAAAGTCAAAGGAAAACATAGCTGATCCTTTGACAAAAGACCTACCTAGAGAGCAAATTAAATATGCGTCGAGGGGAACGGGTTTAATGCCAATCATAATGGCACCCTAACCTAGTTGATTGGAGATCCCATGGTCTAGGTTCAATAGGCAAACTGGTTAGGAAAGGCTCAAAGTTTGAACACACAAATTACTCATTCCTATGACCTAAGTGTGTTTTTTGGAGAAGTTTATAGGGTATGTTTTGTACAAACATTTAATGACGTTAATATTTTGATATTCAAAAGAAGTATGGTAGAATACTTTTAATTAATGTTACCTATCTGGGAGTAAATGTGGGGTCACATTTACGAGAATTATATGGCTATATCTCTAAAGCTCCCATGAAACCGGGATTTGTTCAGGACCAAAATGAACACAACCCCATGAACTAAAATGTGTTTACATGTGATGTATGTGTGGCGTGTTGTCTCAGTCTACTACAAAATGGTGAACAGTTCCAAATTGTGAATTCCACTAATTCATCAAGTAGATCCAATACGTCTACACCAGGGAAAGTTCTAGTCCAAAAGACACTTATCTGATGTACATCATATCTAATTTCTTCTCATGCTTTTGTGTAAGCATTTATCTTTTAAACATTTGCATTTCAAATGTGGGGTATTGTTAGAGTTTGAAAGCAAATGAGAAACTTTTATCCCACATCGAAAAACTACACTTCTATAAAGGTGTTTATAAACAAAGCACCATGTTGGTTTGGTAATTGTGGTTAACGTTTGAGTGTTGGGCTAATGGGCTTGGGTATAGGCTTGGCTTTGAATTTGGCTTTAATTAATAATAATTATATTAATCAAAGACTTGGGCCTTGAGCCATAGGCCTTGGGGCTCTTGGACTGCAGGAAATTTGATTAAGACACCCAAACGAAAATAATTAACTTATTTTCACTGTAGAATTTAAATTAAAAGGATAAGACATATCTTTTCAATTTAAATTAGAATTAAATTAGGTTTATAATTGCTGTGGTTTGAAAGGGTGCAATCAATATTATAAATATTGAATATCCAATAGCGAAGGAACTAACAAAATTTCCAACATACAACCGCAATATTATTATCCGATGCACTTTCACGTTTGCGAGGAGGATCGATCTTGGATCCTTTATTTATAGATAGTTGAATCCTGGGAGATAGGCGTCCATTGAACTTCAAGCATTGAGAAGGCGAAATTCTATCTTTAGGACATTGCTAATACGCAAGCCTCTCTAATGGAAAAAAAAGTGAGTGTTCTTTATCTTTTTGTCTTATATTTTTCTGCTATTTGTATAGACATATTATTTACTGTATCAATATAGTGATCCAATATTTTAAGTCATTTACTTATTTTCCTAACAGTTCATTTGTAAAAATTGTAATATGTCCCTAACATTTTGGGATAGATTATAGGGGCTTGTCCAATATTGGTCCCTACATTTTCTATTTTCTAGACGTATACCCATCACTCTATAAATCTATGTGTAAAACCCAATTTCAAATTTAAATGGCCAGTAGGATATAAGAGGTCAAAGTATTCCTATGTTTTTACATCGTTACCATCAGACTTCATATTTTATTTATATTTATTTCAAGCATTTCATTAACTGCCTTAATTGTAATTAATACTCCCTATTACTAGCATATCAATCACCCCCTTTCTTTTGGTTGCAATTCCCTCTAACATATCACCCCCTAAAATTGCAAACGGAAAAAAATATCTGTAAATTACATATCCAATAATATACCTATGAAAAATATAAATATAAATATATACGTATAAAAAAAATAGGTATATTATTTACCAAAAAATTAAATAAAAAACTAAGTCAATTACTTTGTAATTGAAATTTCCTTACATTTTTCATAAATTAAAAATAGGTACACAATAATTTATAGAAATAGGTACGTTGTATAGAGAGAAAAAAAATACGTACATTATTTAGAGAGAAAAAATAGTTTCATTTATAACAAAAATTATTTTTCATAAAACAAACAATAAAAAGATGATCAAGTTATTTTTCATAAAACAAATAATAGTTGGTTTATTTAGAGAAAAAAGGTACAATATTTAGAGAAAAAAATACGTACATTATTTAGAGAGAAAAAATAGGTTCATTTATAATAAAAAATTGTTTTTCATAAAACAAACAATAAAAGATGATCAAATTATTTTTCATAAAACAAGTAATAGGTGCTTTATTTAGATTTAAGAAAAGGTACAATATTTAGAGAAAAAAATAGGTATATTATTTAGAGAAAAATAGGTTCATATTGTCAATATCTTTTTGGACAGTAATTTACCTATTATTATCTACCTATTGTCAATATTATTATCCGTATATTGATATGGATATTAAGAAAAGATAATAAGTAGATAATATTATTGACAATAATAATCTACTTATTATCAATAGGTAGATAATATTGAATATATTAATAAACTCTTCATCAATATATCAATATTGATATTATCAACATATTGATAATATCAATATAAAACTTCAATATTGATATTGATAGTTTTTGACCTATTATCTTTTTATAATAATCTACCTATTTTTATGGAAAATTATCAACCTATTTTTTATAATAATAATGTCCACTTCAATATTGATATTATCAATATCAATATTAATATTGATATTGATAATATCAATATCAATATCAACATTATCAATATTGATAATATCAATATCAATATCAATATCGATATTGATAATATTGATATTATCAATATTGATAATATTGATATTGATACCGATTACTAATACCGATAATGATATTGATAATCGATATTGATTACTAATACTTTAATGTTGAATTTAATAGATTACTAGTTATATAATTCATAAAAGGAAAACAACATAATTTTTTTATTAAATAAACCAAAACGTTAATCACCTATAGATTACTAATATGTTAATGTTGAATTTAATATTTAATTTCAATTAAGTTTCTAAATTAATTCCTACATCCATTACAACTATTTGGAAATCTTTCCAAATTCAATGTGTGTCATTAGTTACACCCCACATAACACGTTAGCTTATAAATAGGTGTAGTTTTGGAATGCGAAAAATACAATAAATCATATTTTAAGTTATATTAGGTAACTTGCTTAGTTGGATCCTAGTCATCGGGTATTATTTGAAAAAATTGGGTATTTTAAATAGAAAAATAAATGAAAGGACTATAGGTGATTTAAAGTGAATTTTATGGGTCTAAACTCAATTTACTATAGATTTTATAATATCATACGATGAAAAGCATATAAGTATGATTAGAGAACACAACAATGGCCACTTTAAAATGTCTCGCCCGTTTGCATTAGCGGGCATGTTGTCCTCCTTTGTCCTGCATGGGATGAAAAGTTTCACCTAATCAATTAGCTGCACAAGTAGGAATGAGGAGGACATTAATCTGATTCCAATTAGATGAAATTAGATGCTGCATGAAATTCAAACACTTGTTGGGTCTTTTGATGAAGTTGAATGGTCCTGGGAAGAGAACTCGGGCGGCCCATGAAGCTGTAAGAATTGGTTTTCGAGCGGTGGAAGGAAGTTGAGACTTGGGCCAATAGGCCACCACCGTCTCTAATATTATAAGGTATATTTTGGTCACTGATGAACTCGAAGTACTACAAAAATCGCAATAGACGACAAATTTTTGCCGTTGTTCTTATGCCTTGAAAATTATCATCTAATCGACCAACATCTTTTGAATGTCAAAATACAACGATTTTTCACCGTCGTTTAGCGCCTCGTAGAAGCACGACTGTTCGTACTTAAAATGAATTCAGTAAAATTTATTTTTTCATACCCTATCACGACAGCTTTATAACACCAGTGGTGTTTTAAAAAACCTATATGTACCATGGTCTAATGGGTGTTGTGGTTTTACATAATTGTAGTAGTCCCATGTCCACCTTTCTTTTGATTTGTTTTATTTTCTGGATGTCCAGCACCAATTTGTTTATTTTTTATTTTTTTCCGCTCTCCTTTCTTTGTTGTGTGACAATAGCAAGCACCAATTTGTTACCAGAATTGATTTTATTTGTCTGAGTCCACTCTTATTCTTATTTATTTCAAGCTTTTTTCCATTGTTATCTTTACCTATATGTGATTGCCAAATGAAGCTGAACTGCGCTATTGAAGATGCAACATGAGGAGGAGGCTCTGGTAATAAGGATCAACCAGAATGAACTCTCCAGTTTGGCATTTTCTGCTAGGGTACTTTGCGAGTGGTGGTAATTGTTCTATCAAACTATTTCACACTTGCTTTCTTTAGGATACCGCCCGTGCCTGTATTATCTGTTTTTTTCTTTTTGTAATTAGGATTGATTTGGTTTGCCTTAATTTCTATTTTGATTATTGTTAATCTGTAAATTTTTCTTTTTATTTTTAATAAAATCACTCGTACTTCCTAGATTTGAAATAAAGAAACAAGAAAGTCCTATAACTGCATGTTGCATGGACACGGATACGCAACACGGGGATACAGAAAATTTGAAAAACCTAAAACACGGGGACACAACGAGTAATATAACAATAAATTTATAATAATACATATGTAGTAAAAACAAAAAAATTCATGTTCATACTTCAATTTCATAATACCATAAAATAAAGCAAGGTATCATGTTCATCATTCATACATAATAACTAATAACTAATAGGGAGGAGAGAAGAAGTCGGATATTGCTGCTGTGCAAATGAGATGGATGATACGGCTGAAGTGATAATTCTAGGTTTATTTTTTACAATTTTAACCCCACTTTTTTTAAAATGTTCAAATCAAACATTACGTTTTGACCCCAATTTTTGTTAAAAACATTACAAATTTGTCCTTGTCGTGTCTTGACTTTAGGTTTACTGTGTCCAAGCCATGTCTTTATCACCGTGTTCAAACCGTGTCGTGTCTTGACTTTAGGCTTGTCACATTCTACCTGATAATGTTCAAATCAAACATTACATTTTGACCCCAGTTTTTGTTAAAAACATTACAAATTTGTCCTTGTCGTGTCTTCACTTTAGGTTCACCATGTCCAAACTATGTCTTAATCACCGTGATCAAGTCATTCACCGTGTTCAAGCCGTGTCCAAGGCGTGTCTATATGCAAGCAACAATATTAAGTTTTCAATAAACTATAAGTTATTTTTTATTTTGAAAGAAACTTCGTATTAGTTGCATTGCCAGCTATATAAGCTTAGACCTTAAGTAATCTAGTGAACAGTAGTCAGCTGCTCAGTCAATGGACAACTGTTTTATATTATAGTCGGATAGTTTCTGCGTAGGTGACATTAGGTTGAAAATCTCGAACTCGGACCACTTTTCGTTTTATTATAAATTTTTTATTTGATATTCTTTTAACAAAAATAAAAAATAAAAATCTCGAACCTTCTCCACACAAAGTACGTTATTTTATTGAAACTTATCGACGAAGTTTTAAACAATGCTTTTCTACTGGTTTTAAAGAGTTCCATCCTCTATTCCAAACACACTGTTCAAAACATCTAGCCTGTATTGCCGGTTGAACATAAGAACTCTATAGAGGATAGAAAACTTTCTTTTGAGCTTTCATCAATGGCAGGTATGTATTTTTTATTTGATTCAAGATCTTCTCCTTGATGTGATTCTATGTGTGTATGCCTAAGGAATATATATAATTATTTTACAATAGTAACTTACATTTATTGAAAGATTTTGTAGTCTTTGCCCAAAGTCCACTTATTTGAAATTCTTTTTCATTTTTATCTTTGCATATATATAAGATGGATCTCGAACTGAAGCTGAACAACTGAACGAGAGGCCCCAGGAGAATTCTAGAGAAAGAAATGAACAAGAGCTTCCACAAAACGAAAATAGTGAGACCACGATGATTCATAGGAATGAAATCACCTCATCTGAAGCCACAGACGCTGGGGTTTTCGACTTCAACAACGAATATCATGCAGGTTATATTGATGGTCGTCAAGCAGGGAGGGGTCGAAACTACAACATTGAGGGCAATAGAATCCATTCAAACAAAGGCGAGCGTGTGGGGATTGGCAAATTTGGCAACAAGTACTCCACGTCGAACGTATCATTTTTTCTTGGCGGGCTTGTTATTCTAGCTTTTGCTATATATAAAATATATAGCGAAACCGAATAAGTCAAAGTAAGCTAGCGGAACGAACAAGAAGGAAATATAAATAAGACAAAACGGAAAGGGGCTGCTGAATAAACAGGCTGGAATTTCCAAGAAGATAAAAAATTGAGATGTATGGTTTGGAGATTTATGGCCACCAGAGCTCCTA
This sequence comes from Prunus padus, assembly GCA_024362665.1. Classification (NCBI taxonomy): domain Eukaryota; kingdom Viridiplantae; phylum Streptophyta; class Magnoliopsida; order Rosales; family Rosaceae; genus Prunus; species Prunus padus. The sequence continues at coordinate 24,727,584 of JANFAM010000016.1, read as the reverse complement.
CACTCAAACTTTTCTCTCAATCTGAATGTTATTTCTCTTATGTTTATGCATTTCTTTTCTTCTTCTTCTACATGCCATCGATATATTAATAATGCTGAGTAAGTTTTTTTTTCTTCTTGTCTACATGCCGTGCCATCAGTATTGTTTCGACTTGTTCTAGCTTTTTCTTTATATCCACTAAAATATATTAGGGGTCAATAAAGCGAAAACCAACACAGAGAGAAACAGCAGAAAAACAAACCCTAATTATTCATAGATAGTGGCCGAGGCAATAAGAAATGTTTTTGTTAACTGCTTAAATGATTTCAGTTTTGGGGCACAAAATAATTAAAAAGAAAATTAGAGTTATTTTAATAAAATTAATGTCTATGTTAACTGCTTATAATAGTGTGTACATCCATACAGAAATCGCAAGAGTACGTATACAGAGGATGACTAGTCAAGCAATCCACTAAGCATAAGAAATTCTTACAAATAACACGATGTCACGCCCCCGGACTCGGGGGTTGGAAGAAATCGCGTGCCTGGTGCGTGGGAAATAAAGTTAAATAAAACAGGAGTTTAAAATAGGGAGCTGATTTTCTTACTCATCTTTTGTCCATTTACACTTCATTTGTTGAAAACTGTATGTTCTCACTCATTTTTTGTCCACTCACACACTCTCTTGTATTTTATAGTAAAAGTTATTAAAAAACAAAAGGAAAGTGGGAAAATCAGCACCCATAAAATAAACTTCTCTTATAAATTGCTCTAGAATCTTACAACGAAACAGAAATAAATAAAACTCTACCATGATCTACTTCAACCTTAGCTCGCCTTCCATCCATCTTTTGGGTTTTAAGGCTGCAAGGTCTATAAAGGGGTGAGAAAAACCACAGCTCAGTAGGGACATAAAACCATACCACAATAAATTGATATGACTAAATTAAGTGACATGTGGTGGTCACATAACAAATAAAAGATAATAATGCATGAATGAGCTTCGATTCTACCCAACTTAATCTTCATGTCCCATGCCATGCAATTTACCACTGTGATTCTGAATGCCCCATTATATAAACTAACACCCATCTCAATCATCCCATAATTCCCATTTTGCTAGTCATCTTGTCTAAACCATTGATCTCTAAGCCCAAATCACCCAATTGACAATTACAGCGCTAATATCCAATTTTATTGTGCACACGGGCTTGCCTGAACTTGGTTCCTACAATTCCAACCATCACTGATAACACATGAACATGTCAACATTAATAAAATAATATTATAATAATTAACAACACGTAAACACCTAATACCAAGAATAATAATCAAATAATAATATCATGCATAATATAGTGTTCACGAAATTTATTTAAATGCTCCCCAAGAAACCCTCTACCTCAATTCCAAAACATTACTCCGAGTTAAGAAACACATGCTAAGCCCTCTAAGAATTTCATCACCGCTTCCTCTTTCTTCCTCTCTCACTTTCTTCTTTCTTTCACTCTCACTTCTCATTTCTTACTCTTTTTTCAATTGTGGAAGGCCCTATTGAAATTGGTATTTAGGCGAAAGGGGTAAATTAAAACCCCAATTGGAAATATATGTGACAACAATGATCAAATAATCCTGGAGACAATATGACTAGTCAATAACTAGTCATAGACCTACGAACATATAAGCATAACACAGATTCACAATAGATCAAATATTCAATCCCCTGCAAGCCTTGTAGATAACTACGTGACAACCTAGGCACTCATAAGGACCCGTCAATTTAGGCATCTCATGTGCTAGCAACAACTTGAGTGATAGGTGTGTGAACATTCATCAACATTCCAGAGATAACAATACATTATGACTAGTCATAAAACCATGAACAGCATACCAAAAATGTTCACCCAGAAATCTACCATTGGGAAAAACTGGGGGTCATCACTCCGACCAGGCAATCCACTAAGCAAAGAAGATTCTTATAGAGAAATCACAAGCATGCTCAAGAAATCCTAGGTCTATTTAGGAAACTTTATATACCTCATATGTGCAACATTCATTTCCAACTTAGAAAAGCTAGCAACTAGTCTTTCATGGCAATCAGAGCTTCCTCTTCATCTCGTTCATCCCATGGCACAGGCAGCTCAACTCCAGATCGAACAAATGAATGGAATATAGATTCTAAACCAAAAAGGATCAATTTCTTCAGGAAACCATACTCTTGAAGAAATCAACCTAGAATCTGATCTAGACTTAAGAAGATAACTAGTCAACCCGAATCCAAATGCATATTTTAAAAGCACATCAAATTTTAAAAAACCATTTTCATAATCTCACAATGAAAAACCTTAAAGAATGCAGATTATAAGTTTTACTCTCAAAATTACTTAATGGGTGAAGTAGATTTCGAAAATAAAAGCATATTTCAAAAGGTATTTGAAAATCTGATTTGAAAAACTCAAACCTCACCCAACTGCAAATGCACAGAAGAAAAAGAAGAAGAAAACTCTCTCTCTCTCTCAAAAATGCAGACCTCACTAATAGAGAGAAAAATACATAGTAGAAAAAACTGACTCTCAAAACGCTCACTCTCTTGAGAAGTGACGGCTACAAGGTGGTGTAGCCTCATTTTTTACCATAAAGAAGCTTTCCCTAAATTCCCCCAGCTGGCAGCCAATCATTGGCTTCATAATAAGACAAAACATTCAACAGAAAGAAAATAAGGACAGCCGGTAACACGTGAGAAATTTAAATGATCTGGCAGCACACATGTTAGTAGTCGTATACGTTGACTAGTCATACACTAATGCTCTCTAATGTATGCAATGCATGATATTACCTTTGGCAGCACACATGTTTCTAGTCGTACATATTTCCTTTTGCTCAAAATAAAAATTTTAAAAAAAATTAGAAGAAGGATGAGGAGGAACTTACAAAGGCTTGAGAATGGAGCAGCAGTAAGGTGTAGGAGGAAGAGGCTGGAGAATAAAGCAACATCAAGGTGTGGATTTATGGATTGATGGGCTGGAGGGTTGAAGTATATACAACCCACCTTAGCCACTCACATATATGTGTGTGAGAGAGAGAGAGAGAACTAGGACTCCATTGACAATTTGGAGTTGGATTTTTATTGAGCTCGGATACGAGGAAAGGATGGGTGTTAACGGTGGGTTGGGTGGGTGGGATCTATAGGGTTTGATTTTCGGTGGGTGGGATCGATTTGTGGAGGTAATAGGAGAGAGAAGAGAAGGAATAGATGGAGAGAGCGGAGAAAGAGATAGTAGTGTTTGATGAATGACAGAGAAGATGTAGAGGAGATGGAGGAGAGAGAAGAAAGAGATAAGAGATGACGGAGAAGAAAGAGATGGAAAGAGGGTTTCGATTGAGAGGGAATCTAAACAAAAAGAGGGAGTCTGAAAAAATATGAGAGGGAGCTTGAAATCGTTCTAAAAAAAGCGTGAATTTTTTTGTTTAGAGCGGTTGAGTTTAGGCATCGCTGAATATGTTCTGCTTTATATATATATAACTGGCCCAGACTCAGACTCTTAAGAGCAAAATATTTAGTCGATCTTAAGCTTACGTGCGGAAGGTAGTGTGGAGACGTAGATAATAAACAGAATAATTAAAGTAAATTGAAACATGCAAAGCCAAAATAAAGGAAACGAGTATAATGAAATCAGAAATGATATCATTGACATTATTCAAGCTTACATAGATGCAGAAAGGCAGTAGTGCTTAAACAGGAGCTTCGCAGAAGCAGCACTTGGGAAATAAACACTCAGAACTCACAACACTCTTTTTACAAGTCAAAGTGGTAAAAGGCGTAAGAGCGAAAATGGAACTTTAAACACAGTTTTTTACAAGCAGAACAAGCGATGCTTACAATTGAGGAGAGCCCTCTATTTAAAGACAACTAGGCTACGAGGAATTTGTTAACGTGGTAGACGAAAGATGGTAGATCATAAAGCAGCCTACAGTTTGAGCGGCATCTTCACTTTGATGATCCCTTTGAGCCTTCATGCGACAATAGTAGCCGAAAAGAAAGACTTTAAGTAAAGTGAAAGTCTTAGTCTTCACGTGACAACGATGGCGAAAGTAGATATTTTACAAAAGTGGTCTTGTCGATATCGACGTCAAAGATTTTGTCTTGGAGCTATCGATAGAAATTCATTGAGACTACGAGAATTTCGTGTGGAACCCATGCATCATGTCGTTATTCATGACCGAATTATCTCTGTGTCCCATCATAGAGATCCGAGAGTCCTGGCCCATGCGAGTGCACATGTCCTCATTTGCGAAGGGGTCGTCCTCATCTCCAAACTTAGCATTATCTTCTTGGGGAGTGGCAGATGCGATGCCATAGATTCGTCATCAAGGTCAAGAATTTCCAAGACCTTCTTTTTCAGATCTTCGTTGGATGATGATGGGCTCGGTTGATCAATAATTGCTTGAAGCCTTTGAGAAAGGCTTGGCTCAGCTGGAGCTATGGCAATAGGTTGTAAGGCCTGGGGTGCTTCAATAGGTATAGTGAGGGGAAAGAACTTCTTAGGAGCCAGATGACTTTTAATAAAAGGATCCCACCAACGGATGAGGATTCTTCTCTCGAGATTTGTCAGATAAGTCCGTTCTTCGTCTAGGTCTTCAGACAGACAGTATTCCCATTTCAGAATTCATGGTAGTTCATAGAGCATCATGAACCACATGAATAACATCCTCTCATCAGGATAAGATTTATTACATACTTTAAATATCATATCGAATGATTCCTTAACATCATGTGGTAGAAAATCTTTCGGAGGACCCCATAATAAGAAAATTCCTTTGAACCACATAGGTAGTTCTATCAGGGAGGCCAATTTAAATTGGATGAACCAAGAGTGGGAAAAGTTTTGATTTTGAAAACATAGCACATATTCCCAAGCTTTTTTATAATCAAAATAATTATAGGAATAAGGCCTAATATCTGGTCAGCCGAAATCTTGGCCCTTTTAGGGCTAGGACCCCATTTCTCGGTGGTATCACTTCTAATATCTGAAATTTGGAGAAAGCGATCATATTGCGATTATCATTTCTATGCCTATGGATAATGCGTACTGACTCTATTTCAATTAGCAACTGTTCGTAGAATATCCGAGGCTTATTTAGAGGTGGAATATCATCTCTTAAATATTTTTCAGCCAAAAGCCTAGGATGCTTATCCAAGTCATTGCTTTCAATGATGGCTAGAGGAATTCTCATGTATTCTTTGTAAGGATTTTCAGCGATCATCCTTTCTCTTCCCTTGTTGTACGGCGAAGAAGTCATCAAAGAATGAGGAGGTTTCGATGGCGATGCCTTAGCAAGAGCGCTAGAGCTCTTTTGTGGGGTTAGCTGCCCTAAACTTCTTGTTCTCACCCTGTAAGAATTCAAGGGTTAAAAAATCAGGAAGTGCGTTAGTTTCTCCTTTAATAAATTCAATATCAAAATCAAAAGAAGAAAGGATTCCCTGCCATCTCGCAAAGATCTGTTTTGAGGCCAAATTTTTAACATCTTTAAACAAAATATCTTTTGAAGCCTTGCAATCGACTCTTATTAAAAATCTCTTGTTTAAAAGATCACTTTCAAATTTAGAAACAGCATGGACAATGGCTAACATTTCCTTTTTAACAGTGGAATAGTTTTTCTGAGCTAGCTTCCAAACCCCAGAGGTAAACCTAACCAACTGTTTTGAATTATTAGTTTTCTGTTTTAGGATTCCCCCATACCCAATATCTGAAGCATCAGTTTCTACAATCTTAAAGGCTTCTGGGTTGGCTAAGGCTAAACAAGGAAGTTCTTTGACTTTAACTTTTAGTCGCCTATGACCTTAGTGTGTTCATCGGACAGGGACTGGGCTCTTTTTCAGCCTTTGGTATAACAGTTTAGAGTCCTTAGCTAAATCTTTATAAAAATCTTTTATGTAATTGAGACTTCCTAAGAATCTTTGTAACTGTTGCTTGTCCCTAATTTCACCAGGGAACTTATCAGCAAAGGATATTGCTCTATCAATAGGAACTATCAGTCTCTTATTAATATTGTGTCCAAGAAATCGAACTTTTGGAGAAAATAATTTCATTTTCTTAGCCGATGCCACTAATCCTGCATGCTTCACAACTTTCAAGAAAATATTTAGATGTTTAAAGTGTTGTTCTAAAGAATTAGAATATACCAAAACATCATCAATATAAACAATGGTAAAAGCGAGTGTAAGGATTAAATATGTCATTCATAATATTTTGAAATTGGAAGGGGCATTTTTCAATCCAAAGGGTAGAACGTTCCATTCATAATGCCCAAACGAAACATTAAAAGCTGTTTTATATCTATCTTTTTCTGCTATTTGGATTTGCCAGTATCCTGATTTCATATCAAATTTGGAGAAGATAACCGCCTTATTCAACCTATCTAAGAGATCTTTCTTATTAGGTATCGGATATCTAATCCATTTTAGAGCTTTATTCAGTGGCTTGTAATTTATTACTAGCCTAGGAACTCCTCTTTCGAGTTCAGCCGCATTTTCTACATAGAAGGCGGAACAGCTCCAAGGAGATGAGCTTTTCCTGATTAACTTCTTTTTCAACAAATCTTGAATTTCATATTTACAAATTTCCATTAATCTAGCATTCATTTGAATTGGCTTGGCTTTAGTTGGGATTTTCTTTTCATCAAAGTCAGGTTCATAAGGCAATTCAACTATATGCTTTCGTCTATTCCAAAAAGCGTTAGGTATTTAAGCACAAACTTGGTTCTCAAACATTTTTTGGACTTCCTCAATTTTATCTTTTATCTTCTTAGTTTGCAGTTGTTCATCTATCCTTTTATACTGCATTTCTTCTTTCAGATGATAAAGATAATTCTCTTTTCTTTTTATCTTTTCTTGAATTTCATTAATATACTTATGCCTAGGTGGTTGGGAGAACCTAAAGACTATATAGGTTGACCTTCTACCTCAGTTCTAATTCCCTCTTCGGAAACAGAGAATGGATAAAGCATATTAATAAATGGCGTCCCTAATATCAGGGACTGATTTAGACCTTTCACAAGAACAAAAGGAGTTTCAAACAAATACTTGATTAAGTACAAGAAGATCTCGAAAGTTTAAACTGGATTCCCATTTTACGGCTATTGACATTTGTATGTAAAACACAGGTAGTTTTTGGAAATACCTAGTGGGTACGACTCCTTCATTTATACGATTAAGATCGGCTCCTGTATCTATCAGCCCTTCAACCGTAAACTTGTAGGTTTTATTAATCACAATAGTTATCATAGCATGCCATTTACGTGCTATCACTTTATCTATATTATTGACGAATTTCATTGCATTAACCTTTGTTCTTGTTCTAAAGTTTCTTCTCTCACTAGTTCTATTTTTTCCTGAAAATCTCCCATTAGATTCTCAAATTATAATTGCTCATTTTCTTCATCCTTTTAGAAAAAGGACAATAGAGTTCTAGAACTCGACCCTATTTTTCAATTCCCTTAGTTCATCTTAACATCAAGAACTTTACACTGGAGGTCATTAAGAGTAGGTTCTTTCCTATGACTCTTATCACTCATCCTGTTTACTATAGTTTTAAAGCTATAGTTTTCAACTGGTTGTCTTACATTTGATCTGAGGTTGTTGCGCATGGCTTGGTCTGCCTTGGCTAGTGAAATATAATTTTCTAGTGCTTCTTTCTTTTTCTCGGGATCTTCAATTTTATCAATTAAATCTACTATTAGATTTTCTTCTTTGGTTAAAACACATATTCTAAGATCCTTAAACTGACAAGCACATTCATTTTCACTTTACGAACTAGTTTCAGCTTTGATTCAAACAATTCTTCATTTTCTATCCGAGCTAGTTCATTCTCACTATCCCGCTCGAGAATCGATGAATTAAGCATTATTTGACAAAGTTGCTGTTTTAGATATTCGCTAATGCTTAAGTTATTGATTTTATCTTTCATTTTACATTCAGACTTGAAATGCCCTACTTTTCCACACTTGTAGCATGTTGGGATAGAAGTCTTCTTTCTAGCGAGTTTCTTGGAGCTTTCACCCTGATATTTCTTTTTTCTAAAAGTTCTATATGGTTTCTTAGGCTCAGAATTTTCATATTTCTTAGTCTTACGCCCCCCAAATTTCTTTCCCTTTTTATGAGGTTTATGCGAATATGATTTTACTGATTCAAAACCAAATTGTTCACAAAAATCTCCTAGTTCTTTTCTTCCTAGGGTCTTTTGCTTATCAAGCTGTTTTCTTAATTTCATGTACGTGCAAAGAGCTAGTCCTTCTGTGCAGATTTTATAGGATAATTCTCTGTAGGTATAAGACTCATAAGGAATGACACCACCGTTTTTCTCTTTAATTCTATTCTGACTTTTTCAAATGAATAGAAGGGGTAATCTTGAAAGAAATTTCTCTTTCCAAAAGTCAGCATTGCAGTCTAATCTAGTGAATACCTTAGAGTAAAACACATCCCTATACCATCTAAAATGGGACAAGGTTGGACATTTAAGGTTCATTAAGAGTTCTCTAGACTGTCATCTTTGTAATTTTGTGGTTCCCACAAAATGTAGGGTAATCGTATAAACTAGAGAATTTACCGCATCTTCTTGGTAAACGTTTTCACTCTTAATTACTCCAGTCCCGGATCCTACACACTCTGTTGGCCAATAGCCACCTGAGCACCCAAGACTTGAGCCATTGCCGAGTCACTTAGGTGGAAGTCCCACCATCCTTTCAGTTGACCGACAAAACCTGCGATGATAGCTTCAACCACCCTCTTATCTCCATTGCCTTTAATCTTAGAGGATGTAGCGTACATCATCATATGTTTCATTGTATTAATTATTTGATATTCTATCAGGCCATCAATATTCCATTCGACTATAGAGCTTAGTCATCTTGGGCTGAATTCCACATTCCATCTTCTTCAAACTGAGATCTCTGGTGTTGGCCTAGGATAGTAGTTTCTAGTCTTAGCGATCTGGGTGAATTTCCTATCATTGGTTAACCTATTGATTTCAGGTTGTTCTTCTTTAAACATTGCTTCAAGGTCTCCTATTTCTCCTTGATGAGGTGACACTTGAGGACCCTTCCCTTTATCTAATAATTTTAACCACGATAATTTTTGGCTAGAACATCTACAAAGTCTTCATCATCCGACGTTGTTCTACCCATTTTGAAATTCTTATTATCTAAGGCGGGAGGTGGTTTTATCACCATTTCAGGTGGATGTACGGCTTTTACTGGCTTTCCATCCTTGGATGTATAAGTCGAAAGCGGGCTTCCTATCATTTCTATATGGCCCCTATATTCCGGAATGTTATATTTCTTAGCACACCAATATAACCATGTGAAGAAAAAACAGTTAAATTTCTTTTCTTTCATGAAGGCAGTGTGAGCTTTCAGGAGATGTTCTTGCCTATGTTTTTGAAAAGCTATCTCAAACCAAATTCTTTTATCAGTATTTTCAATACTCAAATAATTCCTTTTAATCTTTTTGTGTTCAATTTCAAAAGATTTTATCATATTTATTTCAAATTCTACATTTGAAAATGTAGGTTCAGGTTGAGGCGGATTTCTTCTAAAGCCTAATTTGGCATGGTTTGTTCAAACCTATAGGCTGGCCTCTGTATTTGTTCCTGGGTTCTCCTAAGTCCTGCTAAAACCATCCTTTCATGGTCTAGGTCATAAGCTTGATTAGAAGGTGGGCTAGATCTATGTGGTTACGGGTTAGATCTAGAAGGTGCAGTCTATCCTTGCTCTCCTAGCGCTGGAGAATTGTATTTCCACTTCTCCATCGTGAAATGTGAGATCTGTGTTGGCTCTCGATTTTCAAGGGGTTTCTTTGGGGCTACTTCAGCCAAAACCCACTTTTCTGGTAGAGTTATATCACTCCACTTTATCATTTTAGGAACTGCTACATTTGACTTTTCAAGGTTGGTTTGGAACAAGGTAGTTTCACCCTTACTATCTAAATCTTTGGCTTTTGGACAGACAGTGTTCATAACCTTATATGAGACCCTATAAATGATTGCCAAATTTTGTGATCCTTGATCCATATCATAACCACGAGTTTGAATATTTAGCGTTAAGGCTTTTAAGACATTTATATCGAAAGTGCAATGAAAAGTTTGGGAAGCAGTTAAAATAGATCGGGCCTTCTCCTAAGGTTGACTCGACTATTCCCAACAAAGAGTCTGTGAACTTCCTATGTCTTCCATCTCTAACACATAGCAAGATTGAACTGGGCAATCCTGTTCTGGTAAGTGGTTTCACCGCTACTGGACTAAGCCTATGTGCAAATAGTTATATTTTCTTTCTAGATCTTGGTCAATCGTATTTGGGTAAACAATTGGAAGCTATCATTCCTATCAATGACAGATATTGTTTTTTCAACATTTTTTATTGCATAATTGGATCTGAATTTAAAGATCCTTTATAGTATATATCGGTTATGGGTACTCTAGGTATATCCCAGTTGCTTAATTCTTTCTCTACGTCCCGCATGGTAATTTCTTGAGAGTTATTAACTCTCATGGTTCTGTGGCTGGAAGAACGGGTGAGGGTTCTACTGTTACTAGAGCTTGCTTCTCCAGAAGAACGGGTAGACAAGATTCTCCTAAGGCTTGCCATTTTAATATTCTGGGTTTTATGCTTTCCTTCTGTTCTCCTCCTAATTCAAGGTTGCTAGTCCCTGCCTAGGTCTCTCAACGCCTCACGCCTTTTTGGCTAACGGCTAAACGAGCCTATCCGACAGCTAGACAACACGATGACTAGTGAGTAAAGGAAACTTGACAGAAAAACCAGAAAATTAAACCTGCAAAACTTGGTTCAAACCTTAAATCTTACAACTTTCCCGGGGACTTTAGGCTCTGATACCAGATAACTGGCCCAGACTTAGACTCTTAAGAGCAAAATATTTAGTCGATCTTAAACTTACGTGCGGAAGGTAGTGTGGAGACGTAGATAATAAACAGAATAATTAAACTAAATTGAATATATATATATATATATATGTTAGGCATCGAGAGGCAAACACGCTTGATGCTAAAGTAGCTTCAACAACTTCCCCACGATAAACATGAAATTTGTGCTAATATGTCTTTATACCCTTTTAGTCTTATTATTTATAAAACGGATGCCTAATATACTAATAGTAACAGTTTTTAGATTTGTCGGTGCTTATGTAGTGTGGTGTAAAGTAAAATGTGGCATAGAAGGATGTGCACATTCATCACTATCCTATGATTTTGGATCATGTTCTAATTAGTTGACAATTAGACAACAATCCCTTTAATCTCTTTGTATAATTACTTTCTGTATTTAGCTATAGCAGCTATTGTATATAATCATGTACATTGCTAATGAAGTAATATATCTCTCGATTCATTTTTCAACAATCACCTTCGTCTATATATATTTCTCTCTTTACCATGTAACTTTTACAAACGTTGACTGGTGGAACCAGTCAACACGGATAATTATTCAAATCGCTGCTTTACAAATTTGAAGTATTGTAGAATTTTTCCACAAGCATGGCCACTTAAAAAGTCAGTCCGGCCCCCTTTGATTAGGACAAGAGGGTCCTCTTCTGTCCTACTTGTGAACTTCTCTTTCAAAGTTGCATAGAAGTCAAATATTTTTTCCACACGGAGCACCTTTTGACTGCACTATCCATCAGGATGATTCGAAGCTTCGTTCCATTGGTATCTTTACCCAACTAAATTTAGGTGGGGGTGGTAATTGCTTTGGTAAACTATTTTACCTTCGATTTCTTTTCAACTGGTATAGGATACTGCCCGTGTATTTATCATTTTTTGTGTGATTAGGATTGATTTCGTTTGCCTAATTTTGATTTTGCTTAATTTCTTTTTGGATTGTTAGTTTGTGATTCTTTTATTTTACTATTATGAACTATACTCACACAGTCATGATTTTACAAAAAAAAAAATTTAAATCTTGAACCTTTCTCCACGCGAAGTCCTATAACAAAGAGTAATAAATAAATCCACACATATAATAGTAACTTATTCCATTTTCAAGAGGAGGTCCATGCTGTCTAGAAACAAACGTTCAAAAACATCTAGCCCCTATTGCTAATTCAACATAAGAACTCTGCAGAGAGTAGAAGACTTTCTTTTGAGCTTTCATCAATGGCAGGTAAGTAATATTATGATTAATATTTTTATTTGATTCAAGATCTTTTCCTTGATGTGATTCTATGTGTGTATAGGGTTTAAGGAATTTATGTAATTAGTTTACAATAGTAACTTCCATTTATTGAAAGATTGTCTTCCATCTGATTTTGGAGTATTTGCCTCTCCACTTATTTGAAGATCTTTCCATTTTTATCTTTGCATATATATAAGATGGGTCTCGATCTCGATCTGAAGCTGAACAACTGAACCAGAGCCCCCAGGAGAGGGTAAGAAACCGCTTTCCTGGTCGCCCTAGAACACTTTCTGGACAAGATCCCCAAGGAGAAAGAACTGAACAAGAGCTCCAGCAAAACGAAAATAGTGGGGCAGAAAATACTGATGAAAGCAACGACATCTTCAACATTAATGAGAATGATTTCTTCGCAATTGAAAGCACAGATGTTGGGATTCATGATGCTTACAACGAAGAAGGTGGAGGTGGTGTTGATGTTCATCAACCAACGAGGGGTCGAAGCCGCAACATTTGTGGCAATTCATTTTATGCAAACAAAAGCAAGCGTGTTGGGATTAGCAAAGTTGGCAACAAGTACTACAACAAGTCGAGCGTCCCATTTCTTCTTGGTCTTCTTGTTCTTCTAGTTCTAGCTTTTTTTTTCTTTTATATATTAATGGTGAGTAAGCAAACCAAAAACTGAAGAAAGAGGCTTGAGTGAAAAGAAGAAAAAAATAAATGAGAGAAAGAAATGTGAGGCTTGGAGGTTCCCGTATGTATGGCCACCAGAGCTCCTATACTCAAATTTTTCTTTTCGTTCCTTTCTCTGAATCTGAATCTTATTTCTTTTATATTTCTGTATTTCTTCTTCTACATGCCATATAAGTATATGAATGCTTAGTAAGTACTATTTCTTCCTGTCTACAAGCAAGTTACCATCAAACGTAAAACACAATTACACCATGCCTGCAAGTCAAGATTTGACCATGTTATGGGGCAGGAAAAACTAGATTTTATATATAAGGACTTGTTTTGTGGCATTCAATAAGTCAGATTTCTTCGTTAGTTAATTTTTTTTTTTTGGGGTGAAATCTTCGTTAGTACTTTCTCATTCTCATAATTAAGCTCTCAGATGTTCATGGGATTCGAATGCGGGAAAGTTTCCTCTTCTCGTTTGCGCAAATTAATCCAAATACACACAGAGTACTGATGAGTATGTTAGGAGTTGATGCTTCTTTGATTTTGATCAAGACCCACGACTTCGGGGTTAATGATCCCTACTTTTCTTGTAGAACGTATTTTTCATGCTGAAATCAATATATTAAATTCCGCAGATCGACCCAATACTGTAACTAACAACATTCAAATAGTAGACACTACAAAGAAACAAACACAGGGACTACAAAGAAATAAAGACAGGGACTATAAAATGGAAATGAACTCCAGCATCTTTCTTTATTCAGCAGCGCAGCTCCCTTACTTCCTCGATTATTTATTTTTCCGAAAGCTTATACCATGGCTTCTTGCTCGTTCCTTCTTCTTTGCTCGAGCTTCTTCCTTCGTCTTTCCTCAAGTTGTAGTACTTGTTGCCAAATTTTCCGATCCCAACAGACTCCCCTTCTTTTGAATCAATCTTGTTGCCATCAATGTTGTAGTCAGTTTTGTTTTGACCCTTCCTTCCTTGATGATGATCAACAGCACCACAACCTTCATGATATTCATTGTTGAAGTCGAAAATCCCAACTTTTCTGCTTTCTGCTGCGGTAATTACATTCTCACGAATGTTCCAGGTCTGGTTGCTACTTTCTTCGTCACTAGTTATGTTTTGGGGGAGCTCTGATTCAGTTTCTTTTTGTTCGAGCGCTGTTTCAGTTTCTTTTCGTGGGAGCTCTGTTTGAGTTTCAGAAACTTTTCTAGAGGAACCAGTAAAGGGTTTTGTGGCCATCTCCTTGTGCAGGGTGAGCTTCATTTGGAGACCCATCTTATATAGAGGTAAGGATAAAAAAAGAAATAACAAAAAAGTCCTGATAATCAACTTAGATTAGTATAGTCAAAAAAGAGAGAAAAGGCAAACAACAGAGAAAACAAAATAAAAAACAAGGAGACTAATTATTATTAATTAATACATTTAATTTGAACCTTGTGCGTGTATTGGTGGGTTTTGTCTTGGTACATCAACATCATGCATTTTTGAAGTTTGATGTGTGCTTCTCTCTCACCCTATCCTCTCTCACCCACTAAAGTTGCACAAGTCCGCGTCCAAGGTCATTCACTAATATCATTTGCATCTTGGCCGTCGTGGCCATATGCTACCACGCTCGCATCCATTCACACCAGAAGGACGTTCTGTTGCTATTAATTCAAGGCTTAGGCTCGTATTTTATTATTTTTATTATTAATAAATGCTGTGAGAATTATTCAGGTCCACAAATACTAACATTAATTTAGTGAAATATTTCTCCCAAATTGTTTTGGAATATTTGCTCAAAGTCCACTTATTTGACGATATAGGTCCGGGGTGTGGCACATCTAATAATTTTTTCGAGGGGTATAATAGGATTTTGACAAGGAATCTAAATTCTTACTTTGCCTACACTAAATTACAAAATCTTAATGTACTTGATCCAAAGTACTACAAGAAAACTGGTTGTTTGTTTCATGCATCTTTGTAGATGGTAGTTGTTGACATAGCTAGGACTGATTGAGCCGGATCACCCAACACGTCGACTCAGACCCTACACATAGCCACACTGGTTCAAACAGACCCTCATGACCGACCACTCGAACCAGTCTAGCACTAAAACCCCACAGGCACAGCTTCGTAATGCCACCACACTGACCCCTCACCTCATGCCTATCAAGGTACCCTTGGGTCGGCCCATGTGGATGGGAGAAATCGAGGGTAGGATTCGTCATTGGGCTGGGTGGCCCAGCCCAAAAATTTCGGGTTCAAGCAGGGCCTTTATGGGCCTTATCATTTTTCTAGTCGGGCCACCCATGGGCCGCCCATTGCCTTTTTTTATATTTATGTTTTGCCTTATTTTCATTCTAAACATCGAAGTAAATGTCTTGTCTTTTTACTTTAATTTATTTTTATAATACTCTATTTACTTAAGTTTACAATGTAAATAAGGAAGTACCCCCTATTTGGATTCAATTAAAAATACTAGAAAAATTAAATTTCCAACAAATCAAAATATGAAAATCCTGTTTTAGTATAAGATATAGTTAATACCAATATTGATACCTCAATAAGTCAATGTATACTCTATACTAAAATCTCATAAAATCGTGTTTGATTATTTAAGTTGTAAGGAATATAAACTGCCAAAAATATCATTGATTACATTAGTATTTCAAAAGTCTATTTTCATACTTATTCAAATTTTGAGAGAAAACAGTTTTTCAAGTATGATCACTATGCCAAAAATGGCCTTTAGCAACGGATAAAATCCGTTGCCTATTCCCCCAAAATACCGTGGTATTCATGACTGTTGCTTATTACTGTGTAATAGGCAATGTATATTATCCGTGGCCTTTATATATAGTTACGACATCGGATATTTAGTAAACCCCGATGCGTAAAGGATTTACGTGGGCCAAAAAAGCATTAACCCCCGATGCCCAAACATGTAACGTCATCAGTAGTTTTAATAGCTCTGATGCTAAATACAATTTACAGCATCATAATTAACTTATGCAATCGATGCTTTTTCTAACTTACAACAACACAAGAAACATAGCATAGATGTTACTTATGATTATAGGCAATTTGTTGTGTTGTGAGTGCCGATGCTACTTTTAGTTATAGGCATCGGTTGTCTTATGAGTGATGTTGTTTTAACTTTTTAATCTTGGTTGTTTGTGCAAAACTAAAAATATTTTTTTATATAGAAATTACACTTTACTTTATTACTTTCTTATAATATCAATCCAAATCATGCTGTGTTGCTCATTGCCATAAAAAAAACATATATAATTTTAAATACATCAATACTTGAAATATATATCCAACACTTCCATAAATCACAACCCCACATATGATCCGTACTTTTCTATAACCAAAATACTAACAACAAAAAAGACATGTAAAATGAAGGGAGAGAAAGCTTAGTACAAACAAAAGCCAATCTTCCCATTCTTATCTTCATGTGCAAACTTCCATAGAAGAGCTCTATCAATTTCCTCATCCTTCTCCACTATCTTCTTCTCTTTCTATTTAAGATGAACCAAAGTTAGCATGAAGAAGTATACACATATAAGACAACAAAAACCATTATAAATTAATAACATCTAAATAGAAATTGGAAACTATAAGCCTGCTCAAATTATGAACAAAGATTGGAACCTAAAATTCAAAATATAAATTAAAAACTCAAACCTCAATAGCTAGTAAAAACTACTGTTGATGCAAAAACTAGACATGTAGTTGTAGGACCAACTTAAAGATGAGGTGGATGTTGAAGGTGAGGACCCTCAGGTATGTGAGAGCATTGGGTAGGCAAATAGACATGCATGTAGAAGACAGGATGTACGTGGTTCACCCGAATAAAGGGCTACGTCCACGGAGAAGTATGTTCTCATTATGATAATGTGTGTATACATTGTACAAGGGGTTAGACCCAAAGAGAAAAGGAAGAATACCGAAGGCCTAAGGTGAGAGCCGTGAGGCTGAAAGTAGAAGGTTGAAGGCCGAATGCGAGGATGCGGTGAAGGCCGAATGCGAGGATTTGGCTGAAGGCCAAGGATCCATGGGCTAGCAAATGGGCTCATGGGTCAGTCCATTAGGGCCCAATGAGCCATATGGAGCCCCAGCAGCCCGCCCAACTCTCTCCCCTTCTTGAAGGAGAGAGGTCTCCTTTTATGGGTTTCATTACACAAGTTATCCACCAGTTTTAGAAGGGTATTGATGCAAATTGGATTTCTGGTGAGAGTGAAACAAAATCCACAAGTGACTATGTCTTTGTATGTGGAAAGGCAGCGCTAGCTTGGAAATAAACCAAGCAAACGTGTATAGCACGATCAACTATGGAATCTGAATTCATAGCTTTGGACAAGGCTGCTGAAGAAGCAGAATGGCTTCGAAACTTTGTGGAAGATATACCGTTATTTCCTAAACCAATAACTGCAGTATGTATTCATTGTGATAACATGACATTTATTGCAAGAGCCAAAAATAAGATATACAATGGCACGTCAAGGCATATAAGGCGAAGACATAGCACAATTACACAGTTGCTCAAATATGGAATAATCTCATTAGATTATGTAAAGTCAAAGGAAAACATAGCTGATACTTTGACAAAAGACCTACCTAGAGAGCAAATTAAATATGCTTCGAGGGGAACGGGTTTAATGCCAATCATAATGGCACCCTAACCTAGTTGATTGGAGATCCCATGGTCTAGGTTCAATAGGCAAACTGGTTAGGAAAGGCTCAAAGTTTGAACACACAAATTACTCATTCCTATGACCTAAGTGTGTTGTTTGGAGAAGTTTATAGGGTATGTTTTGTACAAACATTTAATGACGTTAATATTTTGATATTCAAAAGAAGTATGGTAGAATACTTTTAATTAATGTTACCTATATGGGAGTAAATGTGGGGTCACATTTACGAGAATTATATGGCTATATCTCTAAAGCTCCCATGAAACCGGGATTTGTTCAGGACCAAAATGAACACAACCCCATGAACTAAAATGTGTTTAGATGTGATGTATGTGTGGCGTGTTGTCTCAGTCTACTACAAAATGGTGAACAGTTCTAGATTGTGAATTCCACTAATTCATCAAGTAGATCCGATACGTCTACACCCGGGAAAGTTCTAGTCCAAAAGACACTTATCCTGATGTACATCATATCTAATTTCTTCTCATGCTTTTGTGTCAGCATTTATCTTTTAAACATTTGCATTTCAAATGTGGGGTATTGTTAGAGTTTGAAAGCAAATGAGAAACTTTTATCCCACATAGAAAAACTACACTTCTATAAAGGTGTTTATAAACAAAGCACCATGTTGGTTTGGTAATTGTGGTTAACGTTTGAGTGTTGGGCTAATGGGCTTGGGTATAGGCTTGGCTTTGAATTTGGCTTTAATTAATAATAATTATATTAATCAAAGACTTGGGCCTTGAGCCTTAGGCCTTGGGGCTCTTGGGCTCTGGGAAATTTGATTAAGACACCCAAATGAAAATAATTAACTTATTTTCACAGTAGAATTTAAATTAAAAGGATAAGACATATCTTTTCAATTTAAATTAGAATTAAATTAGGTTTATAATTGTTGTGGTTTGAAAGGGTGCAATCAATATTATAAATATTGAATATCCAATAGCCAGAAGGAACTAACAAAATTTCCAACATACAATGGCAATATTATTATCCGGTGCACATTCACGTTCGCCAGAGGATCCAGTGCTGGATCCTTTATTTATAGATAGTTGAATCCTGGGAGATAGACGTCCATTGAACTTCAAGCATTGAGAAGGGGCGAAATTCTATCTTTAGGACATTGCTAATACGCAAGCCTCTCTAATGGAAAAAAAAAGTGAGTGTTCTTTATCTTTTTGTATTATATTTTTCTGCTATTTGTATAGACATATTATTTACTGTATTAATATAGTGATCCAATATTTTAAGTCATTTACTTATTTTCCTAGCAGTTCATTTGTAAAAATTGTAATATGTCCTAACATTTGGGATAGATTATAGGGCTTGTCCAATATAGGTCCCTACATTTTCTATTTTCTAGACATATACCCATCACTCTATAAAATCTATGTGTAAAACCCAATTTCAAATTTAAATGGCCAGTAGGATATAAGAGGTCAAAGTATTCCTATGTTTTTACATCGTTACCATCAGACTTCATATTTTATTTATATTTATTTCAAGCATTTCATTAATTGACTTAATTGTAATTAATACTCCCTATTACTAGCATATCAATCACCCCATTTCTTTTGGTTGCAATTCCCTCTAACATATCACCCCCTAAAATTGCAAATGAAAAAAAATATCTGTAAATTACATATCCAATAATATACCTATGAAAAAAATAAATATAAATATATACGTATAAAAAATATAGGTATATTGTTTACCAAAAAAAAATTAAATAAAAAACTAGGTCAGTTACTTTGTAATTGAAATTTCCGTACATTTTTCATAAATTAAAAATAGTACGCAATAATTTATAGAAATAGGTACGTTGTATAGAGAGAGAAAAAATACGTACATTATTTAGAGAGAAAAAATAGTTTCATTTATAACAAAAATTATTTTTCATAAAACAAACAATAAAAAGATGATCAAGTTATTTTTCATAAAACAAATAATAGGTGGTTTATTTAGAGAAAAAAAAATACGTACATTATTTAGAGAGAAAAAATAGGTTCATTTATAATAAAAAATTGTTTTCATAAAACAAACAATAAAAAGATGATCAAATTATTTTTCATAAAACAAGTAATAGGTGCTTTATTTAGATTTAAGAAAAGGTACAATATTTAGAGAAAAAATAGGTATATTATTTAGAGAAAAATAGGTTCATATTGTCAATATCTTTTTTGGACAGTAATTTACCTATTATTATCTACATATTGTCAATATTATTATCCGTATATTGATATGGATATTAAGAAAAGATAATAAGTAGATAATATTATTGACAATAATAATCTACTTATTATCAATAGGTAGATAATATTGAATATATTAATAAACTCTTCATCAATATATCAATATTGATATTGATATCGATATTATCAACATATTGATATTGATAATATCAATATAAAACTTCAATGTTGATATTGATAGTTTTTGACCTATTATCTTTTTTATAATAATCTACCTATTTTTATGGAAAATTATCAACCTATTTTTATAATAATAATGTCCACTTCAATATTGATATTATCAATATCAATATTAATATTGATATTATCAATATCAATATTAATATTGATCTTGATAATATCAATATCAATATCAACATTATCAATATTGATAATATCAATATCAATATCGATATCGATATTGATAATATTGATATTGATATTGATATTATCGATATTGATAATATTGATATTGATCGCGATTACTAATCTTGATAATGATATTGATCGATATTGATTACTAATACTTTAATGTTGAATTTAATAGATTACTAGTTATATAATTCATAAAAGGAAAACAACATAATTTTTTATTAAATAAACCAAAGCGTTAATCACCTATAGATTACTAATACGTTAATGTTGAATTTAATATTTAATTTCAATTAAGTTTCTAAATTAATTCCTACATTCATTACAACTATTTGGAAATCTTTCCAAATTCAATGTGTGTCATTAGTTACACCCCCACATAACACGTTAGCTTATAAATAGGTGTAGTTTTGGAATGCGAAAAATACAATAAATCATATTTTAAGTTATATTAGGTAACTTGCTTAGTTGGATCCTAGTCATCGGGTATTATTTGAAAAAATTGGGTATTTAAATAGAAAAATAAATGAAAAGACTATAGGTGATTTAAAGTGAATTTTATGAGTTTAAGCTCAATTTACTATAGATTTTATAATATCATACGATGAAAAGCATATATGCATGATTAGAGAACACAACAATGGCCACTTTAAAATGTCTCGCCCGTTTGCATTAGCGGGCATGTTGTCCTCCTTTGTCCTGCATGGGATGAAAAGTTTCACCTAATCAATTAGCTGCACAAGTAGGAATAGGAGGACATTAATCTGATTCCAATTAGATGGAATTAGATACTGCATGAAATTCAAAGACTTGTTGGGTCTTTTGATGAAGTTGAATGGTCCTGGGAAGAGAACTCGGGTGGCCCATGAAGCTGCAAGAATTGGTTTTCGAGCGGTGGAAGGAAGTTGAGACTTGGGCCAATAGGCCACCACCGTCTCTAATATTATAAGGTGTATTTTGGTCACTGATGAACTCGAAGTACTACAAAAATCGCAATAGACGACGGGTTTTCGCCATTGTCCTTATGATTTGAAAATTATCATCTAATCAACCAACATCTTTTGCATGTCAAAATACAACGATTTTTCAACGTCGTTTAGCGCCTCGTAGAAGCACGACTGTTCGTACTTAAAATGAATTCAGTACAATTTATTTTTTCATACCCTATCACGACAGCTTTATAACACCAGTGGTGTTTTAAAAAACCTATATTTACCGTGGTCTAATGGGTGTTGTGGTTTTACATAATTGTAGTAGTCCCATGCCCACCTTTCTTTTGACTTGTTTTATTTTCTGGCTGCCATGTTGGCTAAAGCTGTTGTCTTTGGCTCTAATCTCCCAGTCTTTGTCTGTTCAGGTTCCCATCGTGGGTTCTATGAAGTATAATTTGACCACAAAAATAAAAAAAATCAATTTGCTGACCTTTTCTACGCATTGCGCCAAAGAAAAATTATACCTGATCAATTACCTGGACTCCCTGTATTATTTAGATTGTCTTGTCTTATTCTCTATTTTAATATGAGCAGTTTCACCTAATCCATTATCCAGGCTACCTTTCTGCTTTTTCTTTATTTTTTTTCCGCTCTCCTTTCTTTGTTGTGTGACAATAGCAAGCACTAATTTGTTACCAGAATTGATTTTATTTATGTCTGATTCCGCTCTTATTCTTATTTATTTCAAGCTTTTTTCCATTGTTATCTTTACCTATATGTGATTGCCAAATGAAGCTGAACAAATGCGGTATTGAAGATGCAACATGAGGAGCAGGCTCTACCGTTAATAAGGATCAACCAGAATGAACTCTCCAGTTTGGTATTTTCTGCTAGGGTACTGAATTCGAGTGGTGGTATTCGAGCAGGCTCAAACTATTTCACACTTGCTTTCTTTAGGATACCGCCCGTGCCTGTATTATCTGTTTTTTTTCTTTGTAATTAGGATTGATTTGGTTTGCCTTAATTTCTATTTTGATTATTGTTAATCTGTAAAATTTTCATTTTATTTTTAATAAAATCACTCGTACTTCCTAGGTTTGAAATAAAGAAACAAGAAAGTCATGTAACTGCATGTTGCATGTTGCATGGACACGGATACATAACACGGGATTACAAAAAATTTGAAAAACCTAAAACACCGGGACACAATGAGCAATATAACAATAAATTTATAATAATACATATGTAGTAAAAACAAAACAATTCATGTTCATACTTCAATTCCATAATACCGTAAAATAAAGCAAGGTACTCATGTTCATCATTCATACATAATAACTAACAGGGAGGAGAGAAGAAGTCGGATATTGCTGCTGTGCAAATGAGATGGATGATACGGCTGAAGTGATAATTCTAGGTTTATTTTTTTACAATTTTAACCCCACTTTTTTTAAAATGTTCAAATCAAACATTACGTTTTGACCCTAATTTTTGTTAAAAACATTACAAATTCGTCCTTGTCGTGTCTTGACTTTAGGTTCACCGTGTCCAAGCCATGTCTTTATCACCGTATTCAAACCGTGTCCGAAGCATGTCCGTGTGTCCACGTGAATACCGTGTCCGAAGCGTGTCTATGTGTCCAAGTGTTTAAAGTGTCCGTGCAAGCAACAATATTAGGTTTTCAATAAACTATAAGTTATTTTTTATTATAAAAAAAAACGTCGTATTAGTTGCATTGCCAGCTATATAAGCTTAGACCTTAAGTAATCTAGTGAGCAGTAGTCAGCTGCTCAGTCAATGGACAACGGTCTTCATATTATAGTCGGATAGTTTCTGCGAGGGTGGCATTAGGTTGAAAATCTCTTTCTCGGACCACTATTTCGTTTTTATTATATTTTTTTTTATTTGACATTCTTGTAACAAAAATAAAAAATAAAAAATCTCGAACCTTCTCCACACAAAATACGTTATTTTATTTTATTTATTTTATTGAAACTTATCGACGAAGGCTTAAACGATGCCCTTTCTACTGGTTTTTAAAGAGAACCATCCTCCATTCCAAACACACGTTCAAAACATATCTAGTCTGTATTGCCGGTTGAACATAAGAACTCTATAGAGGATAGAAAACTTTCTTTTGAGCTTTCATCAATGGCAGGTATGTATTTTTTATTTGATTCAAGATCTTCTCCTTGATGTGATTCTATGTGTGTATGCCTAAGGAATTTATGTAATTATTTTACAATAGTAACTTACATTTATTGAAAGATTTTGGAGTATTTGCCCAAAGTCCACTTATTTGAAATTCTTCATTTTTATCTTTGCATATATATAAGATGGATCTCGAACTGAAGCTGAACAACTGAACGAGAGCCCCAGGAGAATTCTAGAGAAAGAAATGAACAAGAGCTTCCACAAAACGAAAATAGTGAGACCACGAAGATTCATAGGAATGAAATCACCTCATCCGAAGCCACATACGTTGGGGTTTTCGACTTCAACAACAAATATCGTGCAGCTTATGATGGTCTTCAAGCAGGGAGGGGTCGAAATTACAACATTGAGGGCAACAGAATCCATTCATACAAAGGCGAGCGTGTGGGGATTGGCAAATTTGGCAACAACTACTCCATGTCGAACGTATCATTTTTTCTTGGCGGGCTTATTATTCTAGTTTTTGCTATATATAATATATATAGCGAAACGGAATAAGTCAAAGTAAGCTAGCGGAACGAACAAGAAGGAAATATAAATAAGATAAAACGGAAAGGGGCTGCTGAATAAACAGGCCGGAATTTCCAACAAGATAAAAAATTGAGATGTATGGTTTGGAGATTTATGGCCACCAGAGCTCCTACACTCAAACTTTTCTCTCAATCTGAATGTTCTTTCTCTTATGTTTATGCATTTCTTTTCTTCTTCTTCTACATGTCATCGATGTATTAATAATGCTGAGTAAGTTTTTTTCTTCTTGTCTACATGCCGTGCCATCAGTATTGTTTCGACTTGTTCTAGCTTTTTCTTTATATCCACTAAAATATATTAGGGGTGAATAAAGCAAAAACCAACACAGAGAGAAACAGCAGAAAAACAAACCCTAATTATTCATAGATAGTGGCGGAGGCAATAAGAAATGTTTTTGTTAACTGCTTAAATGTTTTCAGTTTTAGGGCTCAAAATAATTAAAAAGAAAATTAGAGTTCTTTTAATAAAATTAATGTTTATGTTAACTGCTTATAATACTGATGGCTAGTCAAGCAATCCACTAAGCATAGAGATTCTTACAAATAAGTTATAACACGATGTCACGGCCCAGACTCGGGTTCTGGAAGAAATCGCGTGCCCGGTGTGTGAGAAATAAAGTTAAATAAAAAGTTGAATAAAACAAGAGTTTGAAATAGGGAGCTGATTTTCTCATTCCTCTTTTGTCCATTTACACCCCATTTGTTGAAAATTGTATGTTCTCACCCATCTTATGTCCACACACACACACACTCCCTTGTAAAAGTTATTAAAAAACAAAACGAAAGTGGGAAAATTAGCACCCATAAAATAAACTTCTCTTATAAATTGCTCTAGAATCTTACAACGAAACAAGAAATAAATGATCTACTTCAACCTTAGTTCACCTACCATCCATCTTTTGGGTTTTAAGGTTGCAAGGTCTATAAAGGGAGTGAGCAAAACAACAGCTTAGTAGGGACATAAAACCATACCACAATAAATTGATATGACTAAATTAAGTGACATGTGGTCACATAACAAATAAAAGATAATAATGCATGAATGAGCTTGATTCTACCCAACTTAATCTAGATACCTTTGTTACATATTACTATTTGCGTGACGGAGACAATTTGGTCGCGCAAAACATAATATAGTCGCACAAAATTTTGCGCGACAGTAGATTCGTCGCGCATAATCCGTCGCGCAAAAGTCGTGAAGAAAGACTTTGCACGCGAAATAAATTATTAATTCGCACAAAGATGGCGGCGTTTACATTCGTCGCAAAGATTACGTGTCAAAACATTTTGCGCGACGGAATTATATTCGTCCCGCTACTATAGTGCGGCGCTAGCCTTCGTCGCATAGAATTTTTGGGGCGACATCAGTCTTCGTGTCGCAAAAATTTGCGCGCGACAAAATGCGCGACGAAAATTTCAAAGTCGCATTTATCTTCAGCGAGACGATATCAAATATTGGCGGGACTGGAATGCCGGACCTTGTGAGGACTCTACAAGTTGTGACATCTGGGTACAATACGAGGCCATTTGGGTATCATACGAGGCGAGTTTCGTCTTAAGCTATGCCACCTCTGCTTTGTCAAAGCAATCACACGACTATTTGGGCTGCGACGATGAAGGGGCTCTAGGTTCCCGCCGTCGGGCATTCCCCATCCCTCGACAATATGTCCCTGACCTCCTCCCGAGAGTCGATCCAAGGTCTCCGTCGGGATTTGAAACCCGCATCGGTGGAGGATCACGAGACTCGGCGGAGTATCGGGAGGAAAGGCTGCGAGGCGGACTCTGAAGAACCAATGACTCTTCTCCACCATCGCCGCCTAGTTAACATAACATAAAATATTAATTAAAACATTCATATAATAACCATGAAAATTGAATGGGTAAGACAATAATTTAAATTAAAGAATACTTACATGAAGGGACAAGCCAGCTCATTCCCAGTCGAAAATAAACGTCGCCAAAGGCGTCGATCTCTGGGAATTTTGATTTGAATTGAACAAGAGAAGAAAAATGTTAATATGAAAAAAACAAATTAATATTAATGACATATTAAAAATTGAATAAAAGCGACTTTATTATTACACTGACGGCTCATCCATCCTATATGAGAATGGCCTGGAACCGGAACGGTGGAGAAGAGTCTTCTTGTCCCTATTGCCCTTATTTGCTTTCGTCGTCTTACATTATACAAAAAATAAATGTATTAGTTGAAATTGAAATGAAATAAAAAAATTAAATAAACAATAAGTAAGGCACATGTAATAATTTACAACAATATTTAAAACATACCAAAAAATCGGAGTCCACGAAAATGAGCGCGAGCCACGCCCAACTATCCTCCGCCCCTCAAGCTCCTTGGGCAACCCTCTGAAGAAGCGACTGCGGATCATCAAATTGCTGAAAGTGGTGGTGCAGGTCGCTCTTCCTTGCTTGTACCTCTCGGCAAAGAGTCTGTTGGCGTACACCAACGACTCGTCGTCCGGGTCCTCTAGGTTGTAGTTAAATGCGCAATAAATGAATTACATACATTAACTAATAGAAATATATAAAGTTTGAGGAGAACAATTTAAAGGTAGGATACATACCGACAAGTGTCCATGAACCACCTTCAAGACTTCCATTGCATCGGGCAATGGATCAGAATGGCGTGACCAATGTCGTGGGCCAATAAACTATCTTTGGTCGCCGTTCTGCAGCGATGATGCCGCTCGTTGTATATAATGTTGATACATTGTTGGTCACCGAGTGACCTTAAATGCGTCTTCAGCTGGCGACAAAGGTCCTCGGGTGTTCTTCTTTGCTGCAAAGAAATATAAACTTAACGTTACATAACAAATCATATTAACATCTTTATCCAAAGCAGTGGAAATGAAGGAAATATTTACCTGGTTGTGACCACGACGCACGATAGCGGATGTCGAGGTTGTGTCGGTGCGTCTTTGGAGGGCGATGGCGACGCTGGCGCTAACAGGTTGCGCCGCGATGGCGATAGCGGCGCCGGTGCATAGGAGACCGGGACCAAGCGTGTCCATATGTCTTTGGGCGATGCATTGCTCCCAGATGAAGCGTGGATAGGCGAACTCTCGTGAGTAGTCACCGCCTTACAACGACTAATAAGTTTTGACATCTGCACAATTGAACAAATAATCCATGTGTGAAAAAAACTATTAAAACTTAACAAATCATCAAGTAATTAAAATTATATACACATATACCAAAACTTTATATTAAAGGAATTCAACAAATATTATTACATAAGGTATTCAGTTCATATGTATATTTGTTTTGAAAAATTATAGGATAGTATTCATAATTTAACCGAAAAAGTCATTAAGCACAAAGAATGAATTAAACAAAGTAATGCAATTGTAAATTATTTTAACATTTTCCTAATTTTCCCCTGTTTTCCAGATTTTTACCCAGACTTTGTGAGACATTTTGACCAATCTAGAGTTAACTAAATTGGAAACTTATAGTGGTTTTGAAGCTTGTTCTCTCTAGTTTCTAACCCAACAAACGACACTCAAAACAAACCTATAACGAAGGAGAAAACTAGCTCCAAAGCCTGACTCGTAACAGTTTTTCTGCAGAAACAGATTTTATTCCAAACTTTGCACAAGCTTTTAACGTATCAAAACTCAACCAAATTCAACAAAACCAATTGTGTTTGTTCCTTGCCAAGTCTATTTTAAAACCCAACAAATGGATTCCTCAAAAACTCAACGGATTGGGAGAAAACGAGAGCCAAAGTGAGACTCACAGACTGAAATTTCCCAAAAAATGAACTTTTTCCAGATTTGTACCCAGATTTTGTAAGACATTTTGACCAACCTAGAGTTAACTAAATTGTGGGAACTTATAGTGGTTTTGAAGCGTGTTGTCTCTAGTTTCTAACCCAACAAACGACACTGAAAACAGACCTATAACGAAGGAGAAAACTAGCTCCAAAGTTGGACTCGTAACTGTTTTTCTGCAGAAACAGATTTTTTCCAAACATTGCACAAGCATTTAACGTATCAAAACTCAACCAAATTCAACGAAACCAATTGTGTTTTGTTCCTTGCTAAGTCTATTTCAAAACCCAACAAACGGATTCCTCAAACCATGAACGGATTGGGAGAACACGAGAGCCAAAGTGAGGCTGACAGACTGAAATTTCCCAAAAAATGAATTTTTTCCAGATTTTTACCCAGAATTTGTGAGACATTTTGACCAACCTACAGTTAACTAAATTGGGGAAACTTATAGTGGTTTTCAAGCCTGTTCTGTCTACTTTATAACCCAACAAACGACACTCAAAACAGACCTATAACGAAGGAGAAAACTATCTCCAAAGTTGGACTCGTAACTGTTTTTCTGCAGAAACAGATTTTTCAAAATTTGCACAAGCTTTTGACCTATGAAAACTCAACCAAATTCAACCAAACCAATTGTGTTTTGTTCCTTGCCAAGTGTATTTTAAAATCCAACAAATGGATTCCTCAACACTCAACGGATTGGGAGAACACAAGAGCCAAAGTGAGGCTCACGGTATGAAATTTCACACAAAATGTAACGTTTTTCCAGATTTTTACCCAGATTTTGTGAGACATTTTGACCAACCTACAGTTAACTAAATTGGGAAACTTAGAGTGGTTTTCAAGCCTGTTCTGTCTACTTTCTAACCCAACAAACGACACTGAAAACAGACCTATAACGAAGGAGAAAACTATCTCCAAAGTTGGACTTGTAACTTTTTTTCTGCAGAAACAGATTTTTTCCAAACATTGCACAAGCATTTAACGTATCAAAACTCAACCAAATTCAACGAAACCAATTGTGTTTTTCCTTGCCAAGTCTATTTCAAAACCCAACAAACGGATTCCTCAAACCGTGAACGGATTGGGAGAACACGAGAGCCAAAGTGAGGCTGACAGACTGAAATTTCAAAAAAATGAATTTTTTCCAGATTTTACCCAGAATTTGTGAGACATTTTGACCAACCTACAGTTAACTAAATTGGGAAACTTAGAGTGGTTTTCAAGCCTGTTCTGTCTACTTTCTAACCCAACAAACGACACTCAAAACAGACCTGTAACGAAGGAGAAACTATCTCCAAAGTTGGACTCGTAACTGTTTTTCTGCAGAAACAGATTTTTCAAAAATTTGCACAAGCTTTTGACCTATGAAAACTCAACCAAATTCAACCGAACCAATTGTGTTTTGTTCCTTGCCAAGTCTATTTTAAAAGCCAACAAATGGATTCCTCAACACTCAACAGATTGGGAGAAAACGAGAGCCAAACTGAGGCTCACGGACTGAAATTTCACAAAAACTTTCACGTTTTTCCAGATTTTGTTCTAAGTTGTTTTCAAACATTTTAACCCACCCAATCATTCCTATAGCTTAAAAAATCAATCCAAACATCACACCTATAACTTAAAACTAAACTTGCACCTAACCAACCAATCATTCCATTTCAACAAAAAATCAATTCAATACATAATTGAACCTAACCAACCATCAGACTAGATAATTAAAATTCAACTACACATATACAAATCAATTATACCTCAATGCCCAATGTCTGTCCAAAAGTTCCAGCACAGCAAAACCTTGCTCAATGTCTGTCCAAAATTAGAAAACACAATATCAATATTCAACCAAATCTAATTCATAAACAAAAGCGAAATAAAACCCACCAAAAATCCTTACCAACGACTTGGAGAGGGATGAGAGGGACGAGAGAGAGGGTGTGAGAGGGACGAGAGAGAGGGTCGAGCGGGATGAGAGAGAGGGTTTGAGAGGATGAGAGAGAGGGTCTGAGCGGGATGAGAGGGACGAGGATAGAGAGGATGCAAGGATGGGGCGGAGCAATTACGAGAGAGGAGAGAGGTTGGAAGGAGAGGGTGAAGGTTTCGGCAATGGAGGCGAGATTGGGTTCGATGGTTTTCTGGTTATAATCATAACTTGCGCGACGAACACTAACGTCGCATTAATAATGCGCGACCAAAAACACTACTTGGCGCTGACGAGACAACATAAATCGTCGCGCAACATGTTGAAAATGCGCCAATATTATACATAATTGCGCTGACGCTCAAATTATCGTCGCGCAAAATTAAACAAATCTTGTATGCGGCGTCTAATTTCATCACCCGTCGCGCAAGGTGCAAAATAAAAAAATGCGGCAAAGTAAAATATATTTGTGACGGTAATTTCCGATATTTTGTCGCGCAAAGTGTGAAAAATCAAAAAAATGCGGCGTAATTTTTCATTATTGGCCGCCAAAATTAAACTTCTTTGCGCGACGAATAAACTATTTTGTCGCGCAAACTTAAATAACTTTGCGAGACGATACATTTCAGGTTAATCGTCGCGCAAAAATATCAGCGCAACCCTAAACCTAATTTGCCACATATTGCGCGACGGAAGTATTTTGCGTCGCGCAAAATTTATTTCTTGTGACGAAAAGGTTGATGCGTCGCGCAAGATTTTTAAAAACTCATGATCAGACCTAGGGGTGGCCTCAGGGAGCGTTGGTTCGGTTTTGGTCTCAACCGAAACCGATCCAAACCCTCGGTTTGGCTTTTGGAAAACCGAAACCAGATCCATAAGTGATAAAAACCTACCACAACGGTTAACCGGACTTGTTGGTTTGATTTGGTTCGATTTCGGTTTTTGGCTTTAGAGAGAGAGAGAGAGAATAAATAAAAGCAATGAAGAGAGGGAGAGATGGAGAAGAAGAAGAAGAATAGAAAAAGAGGGAGAGAGAGAGGAAGAGATGGAGAAGAAGACGAAGAATAGAAAAATAAGAGAGAGAGAAGAAGAAGGAAAAAATGTATTTTATATTTATATATATATATAGAAATTTCTTTAAACTATATAATATATATATATAAACTATGTATTATATATATATATATATATATTTCTTTAAACTGTATTATATATATACATATAATTTTCTTTAAACTATGTATTATATATATATTTTTATTATAATATGTTTTCAATTACTTCGGATTGGTTTGGTTAAACCGTAGGTTTGGATATTGTAAATCGTAAGCGGAACCATAGACCTCGATTTGGTTTGGGTTCAAACCGATAACCAAAAAAGTTTGAAAAAACCAAACCAACCCGACCCGATCGGTTTGGTTTTGGCGGAGTTAGTCGGGTTTCGGTTCCAAATGCCCAACCCTAATCATACCTTTAATTTGTGAGTAGTCAAAGTGTTTTGTAAATTTTTATCAAAAGTGCATTTAGTGTGTATAATTACCAAAAAAAAACATGATGATGAAACTTTTTCATTCTTTTTCTACTTAAAAAAAAAACCAAATTCACTACATAAATTTTTTTCTCTTTTTATTTTCTAAAATGCATAAACATAATGAGCTTGGATGATAATGAACTTAGTTTTCCTATTTATTTTCTAAAGAGAATAGGGATTGAAAATTCATTTCACGTGTTTGGTAATGCTATAAAAATAATTAGGAAATATTGTTTTATTTATTTTCTCATGATGTAAATAATGCTTGACTTGGTCTTCCATATGGGAAGAGAAAATAGATGTAACCACGTGAAAATAGAAATAAAATACTGAGAATCTGCGGAGTTAATTAAAGATCAGCTACATCAATTTAATATAAGAGTTATTTATAATGATGGAAGCATCGGATAATTAAATTACAAAATTATAATTAATTTTCATTTTATACATCGAGATAATTAAATTACAAAAAATTTCATTTACAATGCTATACATGGGAAGTCGCATCTATTCATCATCTGAACTATAATAACCTTCGTCATCGTCGCTATCATCACTTTCGGTCTCCCAATCCTCCTCCCGATCCATTCTTGTCGTCATTCGGGCCCACTACAACATCGTATCACGGAAAGATCACCGAGGTCAATTGTAATTATTGAATCGGTATTCGATTGAAGCCACTCCTTGTATCTGAAAGCGGTTCTTGTATAACATTTGTATCTCGTAGTGTTTAGCATCATTTTCCATTGAAGATTCTAAGCGTTGGTCGGTGGCGTTGTCGACGTCGTCTTCAATTGGGTCTTGTTCTGGTATAGCATACCGTTCCGTGATCCATCTTGAACAACTTTCCAATCTCTCCGGCTTTAGGGTCATCTAGATACACAATCTGTTTTGCCATGTTTGCCAAAATGTAAGGGTCGTCATCATACCAAGTTCGGTTAATGTTCACGAGATAGTAAGCCATGGTCGATTTTAACACTTCCCAACCTATTTGGGTTGGTATCAAACCATCGACACTTAAACATGATTACTTGGTATCGGTCTTTGTAAAGCAATTGCCACGGCGAGTTGTGAGTTTGCCATAGAAATCAATTTCCGTACTTTCCCCTCCACAGGACATGGACACCGCTGTTTTGCGTACACAACTTGTCATCTCGTGCAGTCCCCAAAAACTTGATGCCGTTAACATGACATCCGAGAACAATTCAGCGAATCGGGCCAAACGCCAAGTTATATAACTCGTCACGATAAGTGGGAGAATTTGATGCTTTCAACTTATTCACCTAATATTACACAAAAACATTCACATGTTAGTTTCAGAAAATTAAATACTATAATATATATGTCAAACACAAAACACTTATAACTTACATATTCGAGAAACCATTGTGGAAACAATTCTCGGTGTTTCTTGGCATACAAATGTGATGGATGTTCTCGCTTCATCATCTCTTCATGTTCATCTAAGTATGCTATTATCTCATCACAATTGTTCGATGCAGAACCAATGCGCTACCTCCATGTCAGTGCAGGAAAACGACTCTCCTCGTCCGGGATCTCCAAAGGAGTCGTGCGCTTTGGGCAAAAGCAGAGTTTCTCCTTTCTCACACCTCCATCATTATTGCGCTGAGGACGATTGAAAGCCGTCTCCACATCTTTCAAATACATTCCACAAAAGTAAGCAACTCATATTGAACCCAAGCCTCTATAATTGATCCTTCGGCTTCGCTCTGTTTCGTACACTTTTTTGAGCTCACCAAGAAGCCTGCCAACATAAAACAATACGATACATATTAGCAAGCGTGAGATAATGATGCATAAACAAATGATGATGATTATATACCTTTCTATTGGATACATCCAGCGATAGTTGTGAGGACCAGCAAGCAAAGCCTCTTCGGGCAAGTGCACCATCACGTGGATCATACTTGTGAAGAAAGCGGGAGGAATATCATCTCAAACTTGCATAGGACTTGGACAATGTCATGGCGCAAGCTGATTCATGTCTGTCTTTCTCAAGGTTTTTGCCGTTAGTTGGGAAAAAATCTGGACAATAACATGATTGGCTTCACTACATCTTAGGCAATAGGTGTCGAATACCCACAGGAAGTAGGCGTTGCATAAACACATGGCAGTCATGGCTCTTTAATCCGGCAAATTTACCCCGTCAACATTCACGCAGCGCGATATTAGAAGCATACCCGTCGGGAAACTTTACAGACGATACAAACTTTAGAAACTCTTTTTTGTCCGTCGGTTTCAAGGAAAAAAATGCAAGATCCCTTCTAACTTTATCATTGTCCCTATTCATCCATAAACCCCTTCGTATGCCCATTCTTTCCAAATCAAGACGAGCTTTGATCGTGTCCTTTGTCTTGCCCTCTATATCTAGAATCGTGCCCATCAATGTGTCAAACACATTTTTCTCAACATGCATAACGTCGAGATTATGCCTCAATTTTAGTTTCGACCAATATGGGAGCTCAAAAAACATAGATTTGTGAGTCAGTTCATATGTGTAGAAGGTCTTGTCCGACTCACTGTTTTCCCGAGCGGAGCAAAATCCAAGCAGTTAATCTGTTCCAAAATCGATCAGGACCATTCTCTAGGTCTTGCAGCGAAGCTCTTTGTTCCGTCGAACTCTCTATCCTTTTCCGCCACTCGTGGTCCCATGGCAACCATCTTCGATGACCAAGGTAACAAACTTTCCCAGCGTGCCACAGAAGTTACATCTTCCTTGCATACATGGCATGCCATATAACCCTTTGTACTCCACCCAGAAACCATTGCATATGCGGGAAAATCATTCACGATCCACATAAGCGCTGCCCGCAAAGTGAACATCTTCCCGGTGGATTTATCGTGCGTGCGCACACCGTTTGTCCATAAATCCTTGAGCTCATCAATCAACGGCCTTAAGTACACATCAATTGACCTCCCAAGATCCTCGATTATCAAAGCAGTCATCATCATGTACTCTTTCTTCATGCATTTCCAAGGCGGCAAGTTATACGGGAATACAAAAATCGGCCAAGTCTTTGTGGTGTTGGTTTAGAACACCGAGCGGATTGAATCGATCAGTGGCAAGTCCCAATCTAACATTTCGAGGATCGGCAGCAAACTCGGGAACGTTCGATGGAACTCTTTCCATGCCTCCCCATCTGCGAGGATGCCGCATCACATCGTCGTCTACCCGTTTTCCTTATGCCATCTCATGTCCGTGGCGGTATGCGTCGACATATACAATCGTTGCAACCTTGGTTTCGAGGGCAGATAACGCATGACTTTTGTGGAATCTTAGTCATTCTATTCCGAGATGTCTGTTTGAACCTCGACTCATTGCATATAGGGCATGTATCCAATGTTTCATACTCTTTGTAGAATAACATGCAATTGTTTTTGCAAGCGTGGATTTTTCATACCCCAATCCAAGACCACTCAACACCTTTTGCGCTTGTCTGTGGTCTTTTGGCAAACTATTGTCCGTCGGAAGCATTCTCTTGAAAACCCCAAAAAGTAATCGAAACACAAGTTCGACATACGGTACTTTATTTTCCGTGCATTAGCTCCACAATGGCCGTCGAGCGGAAAAGCTCTCGCACCCAGTATAACTCTTGGTTGGCATTTTTAGCGAGTTTTTCATCTTTGTTGAACTCTGCCAGCATCCATTGGTGTAGGCACATCATCTTCCCTTCACGATTGCTCTTTGGTCGATGCAAATGGAAAAGCATCATGTATAATATCCATGACTTGGTTATTAGGATCCACAATAGGTTCAACATTGTCCCCTCTTGTGGCCCTTGAAGGCGAAGCAATGTACGATTGTTCCCGTGATAGTTCAAGTCTTGTATGTCTCAATCATTCCATTCCTTACTAAATGAAATCGAACAATTTCAATTGTCTCCCACAGACTGTTGTTACACCTCCTACAAGGACACAGATTCTCATTGCACCGGGTTGTGTGTACGTGCAAAGTCAATAAAATCATCGATTCCATCCAAGTACTCGTCTGCGCATCTATTCGGGTTACGTATCCACATACGCTCATAATTCCTGGAACCACAATAACGAGTACAACAATCACAACAACTTCATACTTTATCTTAATGTCACCTTATGCCTCCGGTAAGGGCCTATCCCATTCGGGAATGCATAGTTATGTCACGTAATGTACGGCTACATGAGATTAGATTTCAACGTGGATGAATTTCGGCAGCATCTCGTCACAGTTCTTGAGGTGTACCGTAGGTATAAATACCTACGTACCACCCGAAGAAACGTCTGAGAGATAACAGAAATCTCCACAATCGAAACCTAATCCTGTGGCCGTACATTACGTGACATAACTATGCATTCAAACTATCAAATAATGGGACAATTCAAGAATTAATTGGACGCTTGATCATGCTTTAAGCATCCATGCCACGAAATCCAACTAATCTCGAGCGGAAACTAAGTGTTACTCAAAATAAAAACAAAATTACGAAGTTAATTAACCGCAAATCACAACACATTGTGTGACATCACGCAAAAATTTAACAACATAATATAAATATAATTTTACAAAACAATATAAACATAACAAACTAAGTCTAACATAACCCTTATATTTTTAAAATATAAAAACGAAGAAATACCTTCTCAAGCGTTCTCCACCAATTGCTAATAACACGTAATATCCTATAGACAACGAAATTAGTGTCGTTAGTATGAGTTTATATTAATACTTTGACACTAACGACAAAAAATATTTACCCAATGAACCACGGCAAACACGGAAGCGGGCGGAGGCAAATAGCAAATTTTGAGCAATTTGCCTCTGCAATGGCATAATTGGGATTATATAGGGAAACATGATTTTGCGTGACGAAGGGTTTTAAATCAGCGCCAAAAACTGTCGCGCAAAATATCTTTTCCGTCGCGCAAAAAACATTTTTGTCGCCAAAAATCAAAATTCCTCGCGCAAAAACTGTCGACATCAAACTTTATGCGGCGACAAATTTTGTCGGGCTAAATCTAAGTTCCGTCGCGCAAAAGGCCGTGCCGACATCCAACTTCTGTGACGATCAATTATTTCGTCGGCGCAATATTTTGCCGCCACATTTTGCGCGACGAATATATTATCGTCAGCGAGTTTATATGGTGCGGCGAAAATTTTGTCGCGCCACTATTTGGCGCCAAATAAATTAACCAGCGCTTTTTCCGAAAGTTGGCGCGACGAATAAATTTTCCGTCGCGCAAAGTTATTTTAAGCGGCGAATATTTTGTCGCGCAAGTATTTGGCGCCAAATATAAAAACACCCGCTTTATTCTCGGTACCTTTGCGCCACGGTATAGTTTTCGTCGCGCAAATGATTTTAAGCGCGACCATAATTTTCGTCACGCAAATTTTAAAATATAAAATTATTATCGTTTTATTTTTGCGCGACGAGTAAAGTTTTAAATCGCGCAAATATGTTTAGTGCGACTAATTTTCCTTCTTCGTGCAAAATTTTGTCGCGCAAATGTTAAAACGTAGTCGTGATAATAGGGCAAGCAAATCTTCATGTCCCATGCCATGCAATTTACCATTGTGATTCGGAATGCCCCATTATATAAACTAACACCCATCTCAATCATCCCATAATTCCCATTTTGCTAGTCATCTTGTCTAAACCATTGTTCTCCAAGCCCAAATCACGCAATTGACAATTATAGTGCTAATATCCTATTTTATTGTGCACTACGGGCTTGGAACTTAGTTCCTACAATTCAACCATCATTGACAACGCATGAACATGTCAACATTAATAAAATAATATTATAATAATTAACAACACATAAAACCAAGAATAATAATCAAATAATAATATCATGCATAATATAATGTTCATGAAATTTAATTAAATTTATTTATTTAAAGGCTCCCAAGAAGCGACATGGCGATTGCGTGAAACCATAGCCGACTAGGAAGATGAGCAGCAATCAAAGAGAGTAATAGATGTTTCAATGAGATGTCTATTCTTCCTCTCGGCTAAACCATTACTGCTGAGGGCTGTATGGACATGATAATTGATACGCAATGCCCTTAGAAGCCAAATAATAAGTGAACATCCTACTAGTAAACTCTCCTCCTCCATCGCTTTGAAAACACTTGAGAAAAGTAGCATAGACTTGATTTATTATAAAGTGGATACAACCACATATAGCGATACATTCATCAACAAAGAGCACATAAGCGATAGCCATCAAGCGATTTCATCCTGGAGGGACCCCACACATCACTATGTATCTTACGAAATGGAATGGTAACTTTGACATGATCAGTAGGAAAAGGGAGTTTATGCATTTTCCCATGAAGGCAATCGAACACACAAAAGATTGAGAATTATCGAATAGGAAGTTGAGCGACTTTGAGCATAGACTTCACCACTTCATTAGTTGGATGACCTAATATGTGATGCCATAATGTGGATTTAACTGTTGACCAAGAAAAGCCAGCTGAATCAAACACAGGCTGCTTGGAATGTTGTATAGGAAGCGCACAGTCTGAGAAGGTTTCGAGGACACTAGAATCCATATAACCCACGACTACTCACGCCTTGGACCAAAATTTGCTTGGTGAGCTTGTTACGTATGTAAAATCCAAAAGCATCAAAGATAATATTGCAATTATTATCTTTACACAATTGGTGCCTGAGATAATAGATTAGTCGTGAGATGGGGAACATGAAACACTGAGATGGAAATGTTAAAGACCAAACTTTAGCAATTCCTATATGGTGATTGCAAACCTTCCCCATTGCCAATTGTCACATTCTCAACGAGAATCACAAGCAGTCACATTATTGAGGTGATCGAGTAGAGACCATGTGATGTGTAGCACCACTGTCGACTATCCACACGTGATCTGGATTGTATGCGGTTTGGCGATCATTGCATTCAAGGGCGTAGGAGGAGATTGCCCACGAAATGCGTAATTGGAGCGGTGGAGACAATCCAAAGCGCCATGCCTTCTTACCACAAATTTGTACGCATAATAATGAGGGACGATGCGGAGGTATTAGGAGAAGAATGGCGATATGAACAATTAGCACCAGTGTGCCCATGCTTCTTGCAAATTTGACACTCTATAACAACAGATTTATTGGTAGAGAAACCATTGCAAAAACAAGTTTGAAGAAGGCCGGAATTGAGAGCGAACCATATTTACGAGAACCAAACCTGCCCACGACCATAATTTCTATTGAAATTCGGACGAGGACAGGAAAGCGCGTGTTAGATCCACCATAGCCAATCGAACTACGCACGGTGTAGGAAGCAGCGTTGACTAGACAAAGTACCATAAGCTGGCGAGAATGAGGAACAAAGTGCGAATTTGGAGCATATTGAGAAGTAAACATAGCGAGAATGTGTCACAACCCTAGCCGCAACAATTTGTAGCAACAAGAAGTTGAGCTCTGAATTCTTTGAGAGAAATTGAAGAATCTCGAGCAATTAACACGATTTTGATGATATCATACTCCGGTGGCAAACCATTGAGAAGCGGCGATGACAAAATCATCATCGAGAAATTTTCACACCCGTGAGAATGCAATTGATCACGAATATGTTTCAAGCGAAGAAGAAATCGTTCAATCGAATCACCACCCTTACGGCGGTGTGCGATTCGATCTTCAAGTGGTGAATACGAACTCTAGACATTGAAGCATAAGCGTCAGTAAGATTGAGCCAAGCCTCGCGAAATCTTGTGTTTGCCAATAACATACTCGAGAGCTTCATCGGAGAGAGAAGCAAGGAGTAGACTTAGGAGAGCCTTATCGGTGCGCACCCATTCCTTGTAGCCAGCGGTGACCTCGGAGGTAACACCCTCTTCATCCAAAATCACAAATTTCGGAGGCGGAACCACAGATCCATCCAAATAAGCGAAATAAGTCGTAGCCTTGTAAAACCGACTTAAGTTGATAGCTCCACTTGAAATAGTTGTCACCATTCAATCGAATGGTAAGCGAACCAAGAAAGGCTGTCAATCTTGAGAGAGAAGGTAGATGAAGAAGACGCCATAAGAGCAGTGAATTCGCAAGCAAAGATGTTAGGGTTTTGAAAAATTGGGGAAAGTACGAGAGAACAAGAACAGAGAAGAAATTGACGAGGAGAGAGAAGGAAGGCTCGTGAGAGAAGATAAAGAAGATCGAGGATCGGAGTCCTAGCTTTGATACCATGGTATGATATAAAGAGAAATCTTGAAGAATAAAGGAAGAAGAATGAAGGTTGAAGAAGAACTCAAGCAAGAGAGAATTTCCTTTCTTAGATTTTCAATTGTGTTTTAATTGTATAAAACAATTACGAGAGATATCCACTTATATCAAACAACCTAACTAATTACAAGCTGTGTACATGTGAGCACACGTGACAATACTAACAGAATTCTTAATTAACTATTACGATTATCACATAGCGGGAGAGAATCCAAGCGGAGGATGCGGATTCGAGAGAGAGAACCCATCCCCTTTGCGGCAACTAGATCATCAAGGGCATAACTATGTTAATAGCTAAAGTGGGCGGTAGTCAGTCGAGAATTCTTTTGTGTGGACCTTTTCAACTAAATTATCAAGTGAATCATTGGTTTTTAGCAAAATGTTTACTCAAAATCCTCTTAGACTTTAGCAATTTCTTCTTCATTTTTTGTTGTTGTCAATTTGAGATTTAGAATCACCAACATCAACATCCGGTTGTAGAATCACCAAGAAGCACGACAAAATAACAATGACCTTGAAAGAGGCAACAATTTTATTGTGTGGACTGGATTAGAAAATGAGCCCATTAAGACTCGTTTGGGTTTTGATGAGCTTAAGTCTTGGGAATTTGGACCAAGCTCTAGGGCCAAGTAAATACACATTTCAAAAAGCTTTTCGTTTGACCATCTTCATAGCTAGTGAAGATCTCGAGTCGGTAAACCAAGAACGAAGCCCATGAAAAAGTCAAGATCGCGATGGAGTAGCCACGGGAAAGTCAAGATTGCAATGAAGCTTTTCGGCGTCGTCGAGGCAAAGGACATTTGGGTTACGAATTTGGTGCATCAGTGCGGAGAGAGAGAGAGTTCATCAATTTATACCAGAATGTTTTAAGATTCAATCAATTTTTTAAATTCATCGTCTAATCTTCTGTTAGAATTGTGACGTGGCAGTGAGGACCACTTTTGTGATAACGTGTCAATAAATTAATAAAATATGAATATTTTTTAAAATTATTAAAACAAAAAAGAAAAAGAAAAACAAAAGCATGTTCTTCTTCCACCTCCCCCAACGCAGGACCCTCTTCCCAACCCCGCCGAAACCATCAACCACGTCCTCCCACACCTCCCAGCCACCATCCCCAACGATACCAGCTCACTTCTCTGACACATACCGAAATCAAGCAACAAAGCTATTGGGGACGAACTCGGAGGGTAGGGCTTGGTAGGCGGCCAAGGAGGACTCGGAGGCGTTGGGTAGTTGGTTTATATGGCAGCCGTCACATTGAATGCATTGAGAAGTAGTCTTCTTCTCCAAAAAACTTTTTGTCTCTGGTTGTTGCGGGTTTCTTTCAAAGGTTAGTTTCTTCTTTTTCTCAGTCTTTCATGCATTATTATTGGGTTTGATTGTCGTTTGCAATGGCAACAAATAAAAATTCATATGTTATGTAGTGAACTGGTGGGTCGATTAATAATTTGATTGTTGTATAATTTATTTGTTCTTGAATGCTTGCTGTAGTATTTCGTCCTTTTAGTCAGCACCAGCATAACTATAGCTTTATATCATTTTCGCCTGTAGGATGTTCGATAAAATGTCTAGCTCAGATGGTGTTCTAGAGCAATGCCATTTTTGTTGTTTTTCAAGCAGAGAATTCAGGAAGCTAATTGCTAAGGTGGTTTCTATTTTCTTTGTTTATTTAAGGCCGAGGAAACGATGGAATTCTGTTTCAATTGTGTCGTCATTAGACATAAATGATAAATCAATATTTCTTATGTAAAAAAGAAAGAAATTGTCATTCCCCAGTCCCAGAATTACTTACCTTATTAAGTTCATGTATTTGATGGCTTCCTTCCTTCTCGTATGACAATGACAAGAGTTGTTTTGCGGAATGTTTTGTTGTTTATTCAAGTGTTGATTTTTCCTTTTGCAGTTGTACTGTTTGGGCACAAAGTCTTGCCCTTTAGGCTACCAAAACACACAATGTAATGAAACGTAAGAATGCTGCTTATCTCATCTATATTTACCAAGAAGGATCATGGTCCAGTTTTTCAATTTGTTAAAGTTGGTGGGTTTGGTTTCCTGAGTAGGTGTCAGCACGGATGTAATTACCAGCACAAGCGTGGTCTTGTGAATGTGAAGTTGAAATGGGTGAAAGATAGGGGATTGGATGCTGTTGTGACTGCTGAGAGGGATCTCAAAGCTGCCTGTATTCTTGTTTCCATTATCTCATCTTCACCTCAGTGCTGCCTCCCCATATACCGTTTCTCTTGCCATCGTGGACAACTCAGTCTTCCTTGTGATCTGAAGCTCTCCACTTTTATTAGGAAATTTCCTTCTGTTTTTGTTGAGTCCCACACATTTTGGAGGCGGAGGTGCTCGTGTCCCATGCTTTAGCTTGACTCCTGAAGCCCTACAACTCTACCATGAGGAACTCAATGTCCTTCAGCAGAATCAGATGGATCTCATTAATAGGCTTCAAAAACTGCTCATGCTTACCCAGGGTTGGACCCTTCCTTTACAAACCCTTGACCAACTGAAATGGGACCTGGGCTTGCCATATGATTACGAGCACTCAGTCATTCCACATCACCCTGACCTATTCTCTTTCATCCGCCTCCCGATGACCGTGTTGGCTTGAAGCTCTTATCCTGGGATGAGGACCTCGCTGTCTCCCAATTACAAAAGAATTCTGCTAGACAACAGAAGGAAGAAGATGCAAGAAGTGGCTGTTTAGCTTTTCCTGTTGGATTTACGAGGGGTTTTGGATTGAAGAGAAAATGCATGGAGTGGTTGAAGAGTGGCAGACCCTCCCTTATACTTCGCCGTACTCTGATGCCTCTCATTTAGATCCTCGTTCAGATGTATCGGAGAAGAGGATTGTAGGGAGTTTTTCATGAGCTTCTTCAACTAACTATACACAAGAAAACTGAGCGTAAGAATGTGAGCAACCTTCGTAAACCTTTGGCCCTACCCCAGAAG
Organism: Prunus padus; assembly: GCA_024362665.1. NCBI lineage: Eukaryota > Viridiplantae > Streptophyta > Magnoliopsida > Rosales > Rosaceae > Prunus > Prunus padus. The sequence goes on along the minus strand of JANFAM010000016.1, from coordinate 24,685,335 downwards.
TTCACTAAAGTGTTTGGCGCCATCCGAGGTATTTTCTACATTTCAAAAAAGTGTGCCACTCAAGCTGTCATTCTAAGGGAAGCCTCGACCATCAACAACTCTTGCAAAAACACCCCACTTTGTAGATTTGAGGAAAAATTTGCAAAATTTGTTGAGAAAAGGCCTCTGGATAGGAGCAAAGGTTTATACAAGAAGAGTAAAGGTGATGGTGTAGAAGTGGATCCATATGTTGATTATATCGGTAATAACCAATCGATTCGAAGAGGAGTCGGATAACAATTTGATTTATGAGTACAACTCCGATGAACCACACGAACCTAGGATTGAGTTGTGAAGAGGGTTGGAGTCGAGAGAGGACTAATATCTTACGCACACCATATCTTGGATTAATCTCATGATCATGAAGCGAGTGAGAAGATGGGTAGTTGTGGATTCTATGGTTTAGTTGAATGTACAAAGAAGCGTTATTGTGCGATTGATTACTGAAACTGAATTATGATCACAATTAGGTTGATTAGTAAGAGGATGAGGATGAGGATGAGGATGAGTATGAGGATGGTGGTGTAGTTGGTTGATAATACCATTGGTTGGATTGAAGATGAGTTTGGTATTCTTGGTAGCGGATGTGTGTAAAAGTAAAGGAAGATCACCATCAAATCTTCTAGCCTTATCCCTTTTTCAAGAGCCCAACAAACCGGACACGAGAGACAAATCAATACTTAATTAGAAGCGAAGAAATTTGAATTGAACAAGAAAGTTGTGCGATCGTTTGAAATTTGAATTGACTAAGTTATAGATTTAGTCGATCTACATTAAAGACTACTGTTTTAATCAATTCTTCGTTTGTAATTCCAAATATATCCTCACTCATAGCATGTTAGATTTTAACGTAAGTTGCATGTACTTTCTCTTTCTAATGATGTTTACTATATTGAGTTATCTTCTTTTTATCTTTGAATATTGGACTCGTACAAGTTAACCTTCACTCTTGTATGATTCTTTGTCATGAACACTACGGTTTCATCGACTCCCAAATTAGGCGGTGACCAGACTTTATCTGATGGATAGGATTAAACCATGTTTGATCGATCGGTTTTAATAAGATCATGCTTCAAGTTTAGGGTTGTAGTTTAGGCAGATAGTCCTCTATTTGTGTATTGTGCTTTTCTTCATTTTCACCGTATGCATTAGGCAAGAGCGCGACCGCATAAACTCTTGCCTTCTCTTGAGTGGTTTTCACGGGTTGCCTTGATTTCCTTTTGGTAGGCTGTTGACCGCGCCAAATCTATCGGCCAAGCGAGCCGGGCCGAATAGTGCGCGTCAGCACGGGTCGATCCTTCTTTGGTCGGAGAGTGCGATTGTGCGGGCGTGCCCGGCCACGGTCTACCGTGCATTGATGAGTGATTTTGAGCGGACGGGTGGTTTGGAGCGCGCTCGAGTGTTTGACTTCTAATCAAGGGACTGTGACCGAGAGAAGGCCGATCTCGGCCGCAAGAGTTCACGGCACGAGCTACAAGGCCGTTGGTGGCGGTGTTAGCGGTGCAGAAGCGGCCCGGTGGATTTAGGGTGGTGCTCGGTAGCCGTAGGGTGGCGAGAGGCTGTATGATATATGGAATGAGCGGAAAAGTAACCAAGGATGGTGCTCGGCGCCTCGAAAGATCGAGGTCGTATGATATATTGATGAATGGAAGTTTCTTACAATTTGCCACTACTCTAGAAAGCAAGTAAGCGTATTGAAAGTGCGTTACGAGCGTAAATGACGAGAAAAGATAAATTTGCTCACGAGAGAGGCTTGTGTGGTGTTGAACCCTTTGAATGTTGTTTAAGCCCGAGTACTTATAGGAAGAGCCTTGGAGGAGGGAAGGGGGCCACAACCCGCATAATGTGGCTTGATTGGAAAGGGTAGGTGGCACGGAACCGAAAAGCATGGTGGTGTGACCGCCGTGAGGCCTTAGTGTCTTTACTGCCATTTCTTTGGGCGGTTCATGCTTAGAGAAGCATTTAATTCCTTGATCTCTAGTTGGTAAGGGAGCATTTAATTCTCGAGATTTGGGGGCATAATCTCACCAAATTGACTTCACTTGTCTTGTGATTTGATCGTGACGTGACTCCTATTCTCCTTCTCTCTCCACGTGCGCCAAAAATCCAGCGATTGGGACAAGTGTGTGCCATAGCCCATTACTTATTAATGAGCCATGGGGGCCATACGAGCAAATGGTGGATCAACGTCCACCTTTATGCGGGGCGAATAGCCAGGCTCGGCCGATGTCCTTGTTTAGTGGCGAGGGCATTCTTCCTTTCTTGGTCTCTTTGCTCGCTCAGCGCTCATTCTTTGAAGAAGTAATCATAAGTCTTCGAAAAAGGAGTGCTTTGGTGAGGATTTTCTTGTTTGGTCGGCCAATCATGGGCCTAGGTTTTCTTATGCGTAAACATTTGCCCCCCATTTCCGGATTCTTCGGTCTCGGTGGACGAAAGGCGAATGAATAATAGGAAATGGACTCTTTGTCTTCCTTGGAACTAACGCTGACATTGTTAAATGCGGCGTGCCGCCATCATGCCATTATTGCCTTGATTAGCGCGAATCGTCGTTCGTCTTTTCAAGCTGAAAGCGGACGGTTTGCTGAAAAACTTCGGCTGCGTCATCGCGAACTCAAGCGTTTCCACTTACTGCGTCGTTTGAGAGGAAAGGCCATACCGCTCGATTCGCATTCAAGTGCCACTATAAAAACCCAGCCTCTCTCATTTTCATTATGCTTTCAAAATTTCAGACGAACCTACGCGAATTCCTCTTCAATTCTTGAGTCTTCATTACGAGCCTCGCGCACCTTTATTCCTAGTTCTCTTGTCGTCCTTGCACACGGGCTTACGTTTTTTCAACTTTTGTTTTTACGGATTTTCAGATTTTGGCATTCTTTGTGTTGCACTCTTTTCCCCGAAAAAACCACACTTTGATCTTCTCAATGGCCTCAAACACTTCTTCATCTATTGATGCTCGGTCCCAAACCTTTCATACCAAATTTGAAGATATATGCAGAGATCAAGGCTCGGTTGAAGCTCGAGATCGTTGCCCTGGTTCGATGATGGAGAGGCCTCAACTTCCACCTCCTCGGTCCTCGCCTGGAGGAGGCATGCGGAGTGCTGGCCGAGCATTTGAAGAAACGAGCTTGTCGATCTCTCGGCCTTTATCGAAGGAGATTACCAAAATTGGAATACCACCAGGCCGCGAGACCCAATGGCCGACCACGACCGTGAGTGGGAAAAATGGCTGCGAGGATGGAGCACTTCTTGATCGGCAATGGAGAGAACAAGGGATCTATCACTGATCAAATTGTTCGACGGCCGATTGTGATGGATCGGTCACTACTTGCTGCGGCCCTCGGCTTTTGGTCTCGGCCACCAACACTCTTCAACCGGTTTGGTATGATGGCGCCCGACCGTTCTAGACATGGCCGCGTTGTTTGGTCTTTCTCCCATCGGGCGTAGAAGTAAACGCCGCTATGGTCGCCCACGAGGCCGAGGGGAACTTCAAGGCTGCACGGCCCACGATCTCCCAACTTCTTGGCGGTAAGGCAAAGAACATGCCTGAACTACTCCAGCTTTTACAACAATTTTGGGGTGGAAGATGATACCGAGGACGGTACATTTGGCCCCGTGGGCGAGTCGAGCACGCAGCGTTTACATTATCTTGGTTGTGCAAGTTCGTCTTATGTACCAGGCCCGAACAAAGTAGCGCTGAAGTTCGCCCATCTTGCTGATTACAGCGCGGGAAGGCGCTTGCGCTCGGCCCATTCTTCCTCGGCCACATCTACCGCACACTTCACGACATCGTTACGGATGGAATGAACCCAAAGCACGGCGGCCCACTGCAGGCGTTCCAATTACGGCTCCAAGCTTACTTTCCAGAATTGAGAGGGCGACCACCTTCGAGCGCCGAGCCGTGGCCAACGCGCTCACTCGAGCTGCCCTAAGCATCATACCTCGGCCTTACGCTTCAAATTTTTCTATACCCTGGCCGAGCGTTAAGGGCTCAATTAGGGTGTGCTGACTGGCCATTTCCCTTTTACCTCGCTCACGACCTCTCCATCATCGACGGCCAGACGAGAGAACAACCTCAAGGAGATATGGGGTTCGTTCCTCGTGTCAAGAGACCTCCATTCTTTGTCTCTCCAAGGCTGGGGCAGAGGTATACTTGCCGAACCTTGTGGCGAGGCAATTTGGCCTGGTGCAAGCAGTTCCCCTTCTCCTCTCTCTCTCAACCGTTTATCTTCCTAGAGGGCAGCGTTGGTCAAAACCACGGCGTCGCTGCCATCACGTTCCAACTCCAGAAGGGGATGACCTTCCTAACCCTCGCACCATGGAGGCGGGTCAACGCCATTGACGAGGACACGATGATGCAGCACGAGGATTTCATCTCGGCCAGGTTTATCCGAGCAGTCGAGGAGGCCGTGAGGTCACAGCCAACGCAGTGGGATCCCCTCCCAGAAGATGAGTGGGGCAAGAGGCTCGGACCCGACCTCGCCCTCTGTGGTCGAGAGGCTCCGGACTCTGCGGCGAGGTCGGCCCAAGCGGTTGCTCGGCCAACTCGTCCGGCCGTGGTTCCAGCCACAATGGCTAAAGCCGTGGTGACGGCCGTAGTACTAGCCCCGAGCCTCAAATGTGCGAGGTTGCCTCAGCGCCGCTCGTGGTGCGGACAACCCGATGCGGAGGTGTTTATCTGCCCTTTTTTTTTTAGTTCTAACATTTCTGTCTCATTTTATAACTTTATTATTATCTTTTTCTCTCTTTGTAGCTTAAGGTCGGAAGAGGCGAGGGTGGAGGCCGAAGTTGAAGGCTGCCGCGAACCTCGGTCGAGGCGGATCGTGAGGAAATGGCAGCTACGGACGTTGAAGAAGCCGTTGGTCGAGGCAGCTAAGAGGCCATGGCGAGGAAGCGGTGGCGAGACCTTGAATTGAGGTCACCGCCGAGGAAGAGGCTGCATATTGCCGTGTCCTCTTACGAGGCGAGGGCAATGCCGAGGTCGCTCCTCAGGAGGTAACTAATCATTCATTCCCCATTCTCTTGCTTGTTTTAAACTTCATTCTAATCCTTGTCCTCCTCGGGATGAGGATGTGTCGATGTTCTTTGTCGAGGCGCGGGTGCCACTGTCGATTGCGGTCAAGGCCGTTCAGGTAATGGAGCTTGCGCCGATTGCCACGAGATCCCTCGGCTGACGATATATTGGTCGAGGAAGCCCGGCCGAGACCACTTATGGCCACCTGCTCTGCCCGGCGGTCTCAGTGTTTCCGTGGCGGCCCTTCCCCTCGAGCCACTGCAGCCCGGTGGTATCGTAATCTACTCGGTGAGTACTTGATTCGTAATGGTTAGTCTAGCCTTTGGCTATAAATCTCTAATCTTGTTTTGGTTCTCGTTTTCAGCCCTCCCGGTCGCCTCCTACCGAGGTTCCTTGATGGCAGCGCCGCGGCCCTAACCTGTCGAGCCCATTCATGACTCAATGCCACTAAGCTCATTTGGCGCAAGATTCTATGGTCGTGAAATTTGTGGCAGCGTTGGTGCGGAGTCGGCTGACTCGTCCGTCGCCCAGGAATCTTTGAGGTAAATGTTTAGGTCAAATGTCATCTGTTGATCCCTTACGCCGATATTTCCTTCTTGTTTCTTTTTGTCTCGGTCCAACTCTTGAGCGATCTCGGCGCCTCTACGCCCGACCTATACGAGGAAGGAGCGGCTCCTCGGCCGCGCCGGCTGGATGCGAATCTCGTGCCATTATTGACAAACTCGGGAACTTCCTTCATATGGGAGTGAATGACATGGTTGGCCGAGATTTTGGCGAGTTCGGGCGAGTTTGGGCGCAGCCATGGCCTCGGTCTCTAGACTCGGCCCGGTGGATGAGCTTCAAGTGCGCTTGGAGGAGGGTGAGGAGATGATCAGCGCTATGGCGAACCGGGACAAAAGATGGCGAAGGCTGCTCCTTAGATGCGGAGCTGGCCGAGATTAAAGTAGACACAACCGCCATGGCAGCCTTGGAAGAAAAGCGACCTCGCTCGGCGAGAAGGAGATCGAGGCTGGCGAAGTAGATGCCCAACTCGCCGAGCTTGAGGCCCGCCGCGCTTATTGTTGAAAGACTTGATCATGCAAGCGGTGGGTTAGAACTAAAATCCTCGGTCAAGCAACTACGAAAGAGGCGCGAGAGAAAAGAAGGCTACGGCCGAGCGGAAGTTGATAAGGGCTCGGTGGTTGGCCGACATGGACAATGAGGACATTGCTGGAGAAAGATCACACGTACGATCTGGGGAATGTTTAGTGAGGGCGTGTAGCTTGTAATTTTATTTTAACCAGTTCAGCCTTGTAAACCACACTGATTTGGCAAGAATTACAATTTTATTCGATTGCACATCTTCTTGCAACCTACTAACCATTACAAATCCGTCCACACAATCTAAATCCTTTGCTCATTTAGCTTTCGGTCGTTTCCCATATCGATGGGATATATTTCTTCAAGTATTGGCCGTTAATTGGTAACTCATGTCTCTCACCGTTTTTATCTTTTAACGAAATGCCCCTCGGTAGAAATTCGGTCGATAATAAATAGCCCTTCCCAATTCGGCGAAAACTTGCCGAATCGTGGATCCTTGGTTCCAATAGGAAGAACGGCTCGCCACACTAAATCGCCCTCGGCAAAAATCTTAACTTTGATCTTCTTGTCGTATGCTCGGCGGCTATCCGTTTACGTGCTTGCATCAAATTATACGCGTCCATCCTTTTTTGTTCCAAATCCTCCAATTCTTGGACCATAGCTTGGGTATACTCTTTACTTTTTGATCTTCTTGAGATCGAACCTTCAACTCCATTGGCGGGTGCGCGTCGTGACCGTAGGTTAGGCGTAAGGAGAAATCAGATGGCGGCGCTTTGAGGTTCGATATGCCCAAAGAGTTTACGCGACAAGTCATGCCATGCTCACAGGCTTTTCGTCAATCATCTTTTCTAGAATATTTTTGATAACCTTGTTGCTCGCCTCGGCTTGTCCGTTGGGTGAGGGTAATAAGGAGTGAGTGAATCAATCTAATCCCCATCTTTTCGGCATACCCTCGGGTTTCGGTGAAGCGAAGACCGGGCCGTTGTCTGCCATGATAGTTTTGCAGGATACGATTACGTGAGCGATGTGTCTCTCGAAGAACACGACCACCTCGGTTGGAGATTGGCCAGATATGATTCGATTCTACCCATTTGGTAAAGTAGTCGGTCGCCCACAGTATCCGCAGGCGTGTTGATTGGATGCGGCGGATAAATTTTCCCAATAATGTCACGGCCCATCCTGCGAGCGGCCAGGGCTTAGTAATGGGGTGCAAAACTTCGGCGGTACATTTGTATAGGGCCGTAGATTTGGCATTTAATACAACCTTTAGCATACTTGATGCAATCTTTTAAAATGGTCGGCCAATAATAGCCGTGTCTTGACCGACCACCTCATTTTTATCCCAGTTGGTGAGCCCATAAACTCCTTCATGCGCTTCCCCCATAATCGTTTTTGCCTCCTTGCTGCGAGACAAAGTAATAGCAAGTCGTCGGAACCTTTCGGTATAACTCGTTTTGATAAATCGGTACCATCGTGCCAGGAAGCGAATAGTCTTCTCGTGGTTGCAGACAGGTCACGAAGGTACCTAACTATGGGGTACCGCCAATCCTCCTCGGCCATTTCTATTTGTTCGATAAGCTCGTGACGACATTTGTGTGGGCATTCCTCGCTCGGCCAAGGCGGCGAGTCCGTTTTTCAATCTTTATCATGCGGTCGGGAGCGCCGCCGGGGATGCTTCGCCGGATGCTATTTGCGCCATCTCGTTAGCCTCGTGGTTTCGGCGCGGCACATGGGTGAATGAAATCCTTGAAAAACCCTCGGCGGAGTTAAGGGCCGTTACATAGTATGTAGCCAAATTCTCGCTCGTGCATTGGTACTCCCAGTCAATTGATTAATCACTAGCTGCGAATCGCCATAAACTAGCACCGGGTAGCCTTCATTTCTTTTAAGATTTGAGGCCGATGATAAGTGCTTCGTACTCGGCCTGGTTGTTAATACACTTAAAGGCGAAATTTGAAAGGCAAGCGCCACCTTTGGCCTTGTGGCGACTCGATGACCAACACGGCTCAGGATACGACCTCGGTACTTGATCCGTCAAAGTACATGGTCCGATAATTTTTCTCCATTCGGGCCATGCCAATCTCGACCTCGGTCTCTTCCTGCGCTTCTTGTCGGGTGGTGAGCTAAGAAATCGGCCAAAGCTTGTCCTTTGACCGACCTGCGCCACATATTGAAAGGTGAACTCGAGAGAGGGCCATGGTCCACTTACCGATTCGGCCGCGAATGATCGGTAGGGTGAGCATGTATTTGATAAGATCAGTTTTTGATATGATTTGGACGACCAGGAAGTATATAATGGCGCAACTTGGTGGCCGCAAAGTAAAGTGCTAGACAAAGCTTTTCCCATTGACGAGTAGTTGAGCTCGGCCGTATTGAGGTTCATTGAGATAGTGTACGCTTGCTCCCGTCCCAGTCGTTATTACGTGCCAGCAAGCACCCAATGGACTCTTGGGAGGCTGCGATATAAAGCCTCAAAGGCTTCCCTCACTTCGGCGGCATGAGGACCGATGGTTGGGATAAACACCGCTTAATTTCGCCGAAGGCCGCTGGTGCTTTCGGCCGTCCAAATGAACTTATCCACCTCGGCTTCCAACTTGAGGAAGGGAAGGCAGCGGCGAATTTTACCCGCCAAGTTGGACACGAAACGCCTTAGGAAATTGACCTTGCCCGGGAAGGATTGAAGCTCTTTCTTGGTTCGTGGTGGTGGTGCGGCCATAATGGCCTTTGCCTTGTTCTTGTCTACCTCTATTCCTCTCACGGTGAACCAAGAAGCAGAAATTTCGGCCGTGACACCAAGCGCGCACTTCTTCGGGTTCATCTTTAGGCCGTGCGTCCGCATTCGTTTGAGCGCTTGTCGGAGATGCTTCACGTGATTGGCTTTAGATGTGGACTTGGCGACCACGTCGTCGATGTAGACTTCCAGCTGTTTGGCGATTAGGTCGTGAAAAATGAGATTCATTGCTCGTTGGTATGTGGCTCGGCATTTTCGAGGCCGAGCGGCATGACCACCCACTCATAGGTTCGATAGCCCCAGAGCATCTAAGCGATCTTGTGGACATCGGCCTCGGCGATGAAAATCTGATTATACCGGCGTGACCATCCATGAATGAGAAGTTCGTGTTTTGAGGCCCCATCTACCAATAGATCAGCCATTGGCATGGGGTACTCATCTTTAGGAGTCATGATTTAAATTTCTATAATCTGTGCAAACCCTTAACGCCCGATTTTCTTTAAAGCGCACGATGTTAACTAACCATTCAACGTGTCGGGCCGTTCGAATGAAGCCGAGCGTCAAAAGGCGTTTAATTTCTTCTTTTACTTTCAATTGTACCTCTGTAGAAACGCCTTGGTGGTTCTTTGGAAAGGTTTGAACCCTTCCTTGATTTTTAATTCATGTTCGACTAGACTCCTTGGTAAACCCGGCATCTCATGATAATCCCAAGCAAAACAATCTTTATATTCACAGAAGCGGCCGATAATCTCGGCCTTCAACTCTGGCTCTAGTAACTTCGCTTACAAAGAGAGGCCGTGGTTCAGCCTTAGTACCAACATTTATTTCTAACAAAGGGTCCTGGACCTCGGGGTGATCATCCTCCATCTCGGCGGTGCGGGGATCCGAGGTCGTCGATAGTCGAACATCACCATTGTCTAACTCGTGCAAGAATTCGATTAAGTTGATCGGCGAATTTGGTCGAGGATTCTTGACCAGTGTTCTAATAACCTCTCTTGCAAGTCGGCGATGGCGCTACCCCTTCTTCTTTTGTTGCTTTGTCTGTCATTGATACGGTGGTGAGGTCGATCAATACTTGCGCGCCGAGTCTGCTTTGGGCGTTTTCGGCGCCTAATTCAAGACTTTCTTAGCCGACACCCTGGTTGGCGGCCGTTTGCGTCATGGCGGTGAGGACAACCCATCCGACATCATCGTCATAAATTCTTGCTTGGAAAAGGGAGGACGGTATGCATCGGGATTGATGGATCAATCTCGCCCGAGTAGGATGTTGTAATCGGCGTTGGATTCCACCACATAAAAGGCCGAGACCACTTATGCAGTGAAGCCCTTTATTATTTTTAACGGCAAGACTCAAGCTGTTTTGGATTTATCGCAGCGAAACTGCTCATGACCACGTCACTTGGAATGAGGTCCTCCACTTATTTTGCCTATTTTCTTCATTAATGAAAGAGGGAGGATATTAACCGTGGCGCCACGATCGACAAAGACCTTGGTCACATGTATTCCTTCTACATGGGCGATATGTATAAGCGGTTTCAAATGCGATACTTGTTCGGCTCACCCCTTAGTATGGCTTCCCCAAAAGCCATTGCCAACAATTCTTCTTTCGATTTCGGCCTAGTCGTTGGCCGTTCCTCCATCACGTCGTTCTCGAGGCTACTACCTTGATCTTACGGGGCCGAGAACTCGTCGACAATACGAGAACCATGCCCATGTTTATCTCCCCAATTCCTCGACTTTCTTTGGCCATTACTTCGGCCCAGTGTTATCACTTTTGCCCCAGGCATCTTCCTTATCAGTTGCAGCGGCCTCTCCGGAATGCTGGCTGTTGGCCTCCTTCTCAAGAAGTCGCTTGGCCTTTATCGAGAGTCCCGCGCCGTGAGATACTCGTCCGGCCAGGCAATTCGGACTCTCTCCTCCATTTGTATGGTCGAACATGATGTTGGCGGTGTCACGGAGAAGTCTGTCATAAGTTAACCAAATCATCTTTAGAAAAGGAGCTTTGGATTCCAAGTCTTTCATATCAGGTTGATAACTGTCAGCCCTTTGCTTTCGCCTCTCGATTCGCACAGTGCAGGCTTTCACGGCGAGTCGAACTCCGGGTGATGAGGAGCTTTTACGCCCTAGCATTCTTTAGTGCGAATTCCACAATTTCCGGTTCTCGGGTATCATGCCGTATAAGTTGATGGCGAATGCTCTTTGTGAAACTCTTGAAGGAAAGATAAGCCGTTGGGGCGAAAAGGAGAATACTTACCGCGATATACATCGATCACGGCCTCTTCGGTCTTTTCCTTGATCGCAGTTTTTAATCCCGTTCTGTCGCGGTTCGCATCGTTCGGCTCCTCGCTGTTTGGTCGGGGATGCCAATCTTTAGGGCTGGGCGAACCGAGGATTGATGGCTCGGCTCTCCCTTACATCGTTGTTCCGGGCGCTCGCTCGGATTGGCCGTGCTCTAGCTTTGTTGGGCTGCCTCTGCATTCTTCTTAAGCGAGTTTTGTTAACGGCCCAACTTTTCCCCAGGAGCGAGCTTGATACCATCGGTCATCTTGTACCATTGGTGGTTTTATGCGTTACAGGATGCTTTGGGATGGTCTCCTTTCGGCCGCTCGTATTACGGGGGTCCACGCTGATCGATCAAAAGCGATTACCTCGGCGCGATTGGTCGCATCCTGCTTTGTCGGACTTCGATTCTGAAGTTGGCGTTCACCATGCTTATTACGGTGGGGAAGGGCTCGGTATCTACCTTCATGGAAGGCTTTTCCGCGAATTGGAGTTTCTTCTCGTCTATCAACTTTTGTATGGCGTCGCGCAGAGCGACGCGATTATTGGTGCCATGAGACCAAGAAGCTGTGATACTTACAAAATGTCTTCCCCTTGAGTTCTTGGCTTTAGGGATCTTGTGTCCAAATGACAACTTGACCTATTTTTCGGTCAACAATAAGTCGAATATCCCTTCGGCGAGTTAAGTCAAGGTGTATGACTTTGGCTCTCGGCTTACAAATTTGCCATCAGGGATCTTTGTTTTGCTATTATCGGCTTTGGCGAGCTCTTGGCAAATAAAGGGCTTGTCTATGTTGACCTCGGCGAACCGACTTCTATCTCGCATTATCGGCCATGTCACGGCCACGAGTTTCAACGTAGCCAACGGCGGATTCTTGTAGTATGTCCCTTTTGTGGCCGTTTTCCTTTGTAATTCTTCTTTTAAAAGGGATGCGTGTCGATCCACCTTGTTGGCCAAGTCGTGCATGTCCGGAACTTCGATACCTTGAAACTTCTTTCGATATTCAAATTCCAAACCCTCGTCGGCCATTTTGACAAATTCCCTCTCGAGCAAGCTGGTCAGGCACCAATTCCTACACGTTTTAAAGCGTTGTAGGTAATCGCGAGGTGACTCACCGGGATTTGGCTCATTCTTGCCAGCTCGGCAATCGTTATTTCCCTATTGGTTTGATAAAAATGTTCATGGAATACTCTTTCCATGTCGGCCGATCCACTTACCGAATTCGGTAGCAGTTGATGAACCAGGAAAAATGCGGCACCGGTTAAGGAATGGACGAACATTTTGAGCTTTTGAGCCTCAGTCGGCCTCCCCACATTGGGCGTAAAGCGGCCTATATGTTCGGCCAGAAGAAGTATGGCCGTCCCGAGAGAAAAGCGTAAAGTCCGGCCGATAATTGCGAGGAGGGGAATTCGGTCGATTTCCGGTGGATAAGGCTTCATGTACCTTGGGGCGTGGGTCGTTCTTGAGCCAATCCGTCTTCGATCATTCGGCGCACGTCCTCGACTTGAAGTTGCCGAGGTGGAGGCTCAACTCTTCTTTGGGAAAACCTGGTGGACTGCTGCTCCTCTGATGGGTGGCAAACCCTGCGTCCTCGGATGCGGAGCAGCTCGGGTTATTGGTTCGGTGTGAGTTACGACCGAACTGCATTTGAAAGTAAGCATTTCGGGAAGGTTCCGTGTGTATCGTAGTCGCTTTGATTCGGCCCGTCTTGGAGTGCACGATGTATTTTCTCGCCTGGAGCGGGCTGCACGTATGGGCCGAGGAATTGGGCGATCCCAAGTATGGTTGTGTGACCATCGCTTGGCCGGAGCGAGATGGCTGCATAGGCATGTGATTGGAGTGCCACTGTTCTGCCATGCGACCGTGCAAGGCTGGCCGTGCAATGCTTACGCCGAGCGAGCGAAGCTATATTTGACCGATCTGCTGCGGCTGCCCCCAGCCGTGAGCCGAGATGTACGGATCGAGAACCCTTCGGGGAACAGCGGCCAAGCACGCCGGCACTACTACCCTCGCCGTGGGGCTCAATTCTCTCGAAACATTGTCTACCTTGGTTGCGCTTTGTAGTCACCAGGCGATGTCACGACGGGCAACCTATCACGGAAAATAGGCGGTAGCTCACGATGCGATTTCGTGCATCGCGGCCATAAAAGACGTTTCTATTCTATAGGCACTGCTTCGACATCGGCTCCTCTATTAGTACGGCCGTTGTTTGAGTTATTCGGTCGGAGATATTGGAACTCCCCTGTTCGCGGAAAATCGAGCGCGATGCCCGCGTTTCCCAGGATTGGAGATTGCTCCTTTGAAAGAGCGGTCGAATGAGTTGTTTTTGCGAGGCATGGCGTGAGGTAGCAACATTTCCCTCCGCCCCTACGAGTTGGATCAAAGGGGTTGAGGCGGGAACTTCAGCGGACATCTCGGTTATCTTGTTTTTGCGCTTTGCTTGTGATCTTGTTTCCACTATAAAGTTTTCCGGGAAATAATAGGGTCCCACAGTCGTGCCAAAGATGTTGGCCGTGCAAATCTATCGGCCCTGCGAGCCGGGCGAATGAATCTGCGTCAACACGGGTGCGTCCTTCTTTGGTCGGAAAGTGCGATTGTGCGGGCATGCCCGGCCACGGTCTACCGTGCGTTGATGAGTGATTTTGAGCGGACGGGTGGTTTGGAGCGCGCTCAGTGTTTCGACTTCTAATCAAGGGTGTGGCCGAGAGAGGCGATCTCGGCCGCAAGGTTCATGGCACGAGCTACAAGGCCGTTGGTGGCGGTGTTCACGGTGGAAACGGCGGTGGATTTGGGTGGTGCTCAGCGCTTCGCCGGGTGGCGAGAGGCTGTATGATATATGGAATGAGCGGAAAAGTAACCAAGGATGGTGCTCGGCGCCTCGAAAGATCGAGGGTCGTATGATATATTGATGAATGGAAGTTTCTTACAATCTGCCACTACTCCTAAAAAGCAAGTAAGCGTATTGAAAGTGCGTTACGAGCGTAAATGTGAGAAAAGATAAATTTGCTCACGAGAGAGGCTTGTGTGGTGTTGAACCCTTTGAATGTTGTTTGAGCCCGAGTACTTATAGGAAGAGCCTTGGAGGAGGGAAGGGGCCACAACCCGCATAATGTGGCTTGATTGGAAAGGGTAGGTGGCCTGGGCAGAAAAGCATGGTGGTGTGACCGCCGTGAGGCCTATAGTGTCTTTACGCCACAGGCTCTTGGGCGGTTCATGCTTAGAGAAGCATTTAATTCCTTGATCTCTGGTTGGTAAGGGAGCATTTAATTCTCGAGATTTGGGGCATAATCTCACCAAATTGACTTCACTTGTCTTGTGATTTGATCGTGCGTGACTCCTATTCTCCTTCTCTCTCCACATGCGCCAAAAATCCACTAATTGGGACAAGTGTGACTGCCATAGCCCATTACTTATTAATGAGCCATGGGGGCCATACGAGCAAATGGTGGATCAACGTCCCCTTTATGCGGGCGAATAGCCAGGCTCGGCCGATGTCGCTTGTTTAGTGGCGAGGGCATTCTTCCCTTTCTTGGTCTCTTTGCTCGCTCGGCGCTCATTCTTGAAGAGTAATCATAAGTCTTCGAAAAATGAGTGCTTTAGTCGAGATTTTCTTGTTTAGTCGGCCAATCATGGGCGAGGTTTTCTTATGCGTAAACAGTAGCGTGTAAAGCTATAGCTAAAAATTAGTGTGTTAAGCATGCACATAAGAGAGGACCACCAATATTTATTCCCTAATAAACCCCCAGACACAAAGAATTAAAAGCCAAATAGGAGGAAAGTACCACAAAGATCCTCTAAATCACTATAATTTGCAATAATTATGAATAACTTGGCGAAAATGAAAGCCATTAAGGGCTTGCAATTAAACCCTCAAAGCAATCTTAAGTCGAAATAAAAAAACTCACCAATATCTTTTGGCCCTTTACTAGATTCTTTACGCCTCCTTGTCACCAAGATATCATTGCAAAACCCCAAGATATTATTACAGTGAGAGATGGGCAAAATTCTAGGGTTGCCAGATTTTTAATTTCGACTGCATCTCTAAAAGCATTCCACTGATCAGGATCCAGCCATAATTATATTCAATCATTATAGATCAAATGGAATGTGTAGAGAAGAAAGACACCTAACCATCACCTCACTTCCACCAACTCGTTGTATGTTTTAACATCTTTATTTTCGGTTCTTGGCTTGGAAACTTTTTAGTTCTTCATATGCGGTGATCTAGACTCGCATAGTGTAAAAAATTTCGGTTATTGTTGACCGCACAACTGGACACTGTTCAGTCTCTTATAATAATTGCAAATATATGAGTTGGGCGTGCCACGAACCCTGAAATATTTTCAGAGAAAACAGCTGAATAAAGGTGCAAAAACATACACCCCTCTCTCTCTCTCTCTCTTTTTCTCTCTGTTAGAATGTGAGCATCAACCCAAAGTTAACTTATATGAATAAGGCTCAAGATGATTTTGAAGCAGGGTGATCTAGTACAAATGACAGCAATGGAAGATATTGTCACATTCGGCTACTTTAATTTCCTTGTCACGTGTTATTGGTAAGTCTTGCTGATACTAATAAGAGCGTCTGCTTCAATACTGGTCTAATCTGCTGTTTTCTAAAAGTCTTTACTGTAATTACATAATTTTTTTTTTGGGCCTTTTTTTTATGGTGCCAATCTCATGGAGTAGGGTTAAGCGTTGAATTTGGCAATAAAGATGCATAGTTCTGTCGTTTG
The DNA here is from genome assembly GCA_024362665.1 of Prunus padus. NCBI lineage: Eukaryota > Viridiplantae > Streptophyta > Magnoliopsida > Rosales > Rosaceae > Prunus > Prunus padus. Next base: position 24,669,458 of record JANFAM010000016.1, on the reverse strand, counting down.
AGTGGGATTTTGCCTCCAGTCAAGTAGTAGATGGTTCAAAGTGGCGTATTTTCTCGCATCCATGGACTTAGCCAAGTTGGCTATAGAGAATGCTTTCACTTTGCAGAGTTCAAATCCTCTCCCTATAGTTTAGATTAAATTAAAATAGAATATTTTTGTATTAAAAAAATTGATTCTGAATAAAGCCAACATGCAGAATAGTAACATTCACTACTATTATATGATAAGAAAAAATATATGTTTTTCAGTAATCTACAGTTGTCAGACTTAAAAGAATCATGGGTTATTACCTTATCCATAGTCTTGTAGTTTCTTTAACTTCCCTTAAGTAGTACTTAACGTGGTTTTTTAGTTTAAATCAATACGATAAGAAATTGCTAGTACAAAACCCAAAAACTGAAGATGGATCATGTAAAAACACTGTTTGGGTGAAGGAGAAGAAGAGGTCATAAATCCTAAATCTACTCGTCTTTAAACATCTCTGTCTCATCCTTCTTTCTTCACTCTAGCCTACTGTTAGCTGAATTCCAACAATGCTTATTCCTGTTGTAATAAGTCAATAACTTCAAGTCTTAGACAGGGGCAGTCCTGGCATAGTGCAAGTGGTGCCACCGCACAGGGCCCCAGATTTTTGACGGCCCGGAAATTTTTACTTTATATTATATATATTGATAATATAAAATCGGTATATATACTCAAGCGTGCAGCACATTGACACAAAAGTTTATTTGATGAAGTTGGTTTCTAGTGCATATCCCTTGGTACATGATCCAATAATATCAACTAAACTAACAGTATGTATCAAGTGAAACGAGCACCAATATTCCACAAAGATTGAAACCCAAATAGTAGGAAAGTTCCACAAAGATTCCCTAAATCACGACTAAAGCAATAATTGCACTTAATTTCCTACCAACTACACAAAAATTCCTCTTTCTATCCCCATCTATATGTATGTGGCGCTGCACCTTTTGCTCTTTGTCCCCTTCTGTCTTTCTAAGGCAAATGCATGCAACATCCTTCTTTGGGCTGGGGTGGGGGCTTTCTGTCAACCTCAATGGAGCCACTATATAATTATGTGAACAGAAATTAAGACGTATATCAAATTTTTTCCACACAGTATTTTTGACTTGACTATTCCAACACTACTACATTTGACAATTTGCGCGACGAATCAAATTTGGTCGCGCCAAAATCGACTTTCCGTCAGCGAAAATAGTAAGCGCGACAAAAAATTCGTCAGCGCATATTCTGTAGATGCGAAGATGCGTAAAGAATGGCTTTACCGACGAAAAATGTCATTCGTCGCGAAAACCTAGCACGACAAATATATATTAAATCGCACAAAACTTAACGGTCAAGACTGTTATTTGCCTCACAAGAATTTGCGCGACGAAACTTTATTGGTCGTGCAAAAACTACGCGACAACGAGACATTCGTCGCTCAAAATTAGCGCGACGAGAAATTATTGGTCTCCACACTTTGCGCGACGACAGATCTTCGTCGCTCTAAGTTCTTGTGACGAGATATTACAACCGTCCTTCGTCGCGCAAAGCGGGCTATAAACTTTGCTTGTGACCTTAATAACATTCGTCGCGCATAAATTAAATATATATTTTTTAAATTTTATTTTCTGTTTTTTGTAAACAAAATAAATTCAAGTATTTATTATTGGATAATAAAATAAAATTTGTAATTTAAAAAATATTTATAAATTAATATAAATGTATATTACAATAGAAATTTTGGAAATGTAAGAAAAAGAAATAAACTACGAAAACAAAGCATCATAATCTATCACGGTGCGTCTTGCAAAGGCGGTTGAAAGGTCTCGCCATTGTCGACGGGGCGGAGGTCGTAAGGGAGGTCATATGGACGGATGTTTGGCCATGCTCAGGCTGGACGGGCTCGGAGGTCGACAGGGGACCAAAATTCGAGAGATTGATGCGAGAATGAGCGAGGGCATCTAGAATCTGTGACATCTTCGCATCATACGAGGTGAGTCGAGTCTTAAGATCGGCCATCTCTGCTGTCAGCGGTCACCCGACTGTTTGACTGCGATGACGAAGGGCCCTAGGTTCTCGCCGGCGGGCATTCCCCATCCCTCGACAATTGTTAACTCGCAAGTGCACGAGGCGTTGGGTAGTATAGCATGTGTAAATACGGCGTCGATCCCGGAGGATTGATGATAGATTGATTCAATTTGATTCCCTGCACAAAACAGAAATGAAAAGAAAATAAATAAAACAAGAAAGAAAGAAAGAAAATAAATTAACTCAAGCAAATTAGTTACCAAGTTCAATTCAGATTCACAGATTGATTCTAGCTAAAGTATGATTAAGCCATGATGTCTGGTCCTAACCTTGTATTCCTAATTCCCTAATTAGATCCTTGTTGTCGAACCTAAATTAAGCATTAGAAATCCATTAAGCAAAGTAGAATGTTTTAAACAACCAAGCATGTATCTAATCCCTGTTGTCGAATGTCCATACATACTCTTCCTATTTATAGTTCAATTTGAATTAATGCATGGTGTCTACTCTTAATTCAAACCAAGATAGCTAACATACAAGTTTTAATGGTGATCACTCATTCAAACAAGCATATTAACTTATAAGCATAATGAATAAGAACAAGAACTATAATTGAAACTTGGAAACTAATTAAACTTGAAAACTTAAGAAAGGAATTTACATTACAATGAAAAATAAATTACAACTAAGAAGCAAAATGATTTTGTACAACAATTGAGAACTAAAAGAAAACTAAGAGAATTTGAGGGAGAGAAGGGAGAGGAGCTCTAAAGAGATGTTTGAGAGCTCCCCCTTGGGGTGTGTTTACAAGCTTGGAGAAACTCACTATTTATAGGCCTAGGGAAGTGAAAATCTGAATTAAGTATTGCTTTTACCTACAAAACTCACTTCACCAACTTACAATACTTAATTCACCAACTTTACCTAACACACAATTGCATTTGAAAACAATTCCTCTTGTCTTTAAGCTTAGTGTTGCAACTCCCACTTCATCTTCTTTTACTTCATTTGGCTGCTGCAAAACTCCACTCCAATTACAAGTATTGAATATGCTTCACCAAACTTTCCCACAATCAATAACATTTCATCATGCATATGTCATGCTTGACAATGCATTGCAGTCTTCTTTTGGGCTCGTTTTGGGCTTGTTCCTTCATTCTGAAAAATCTGGAAAAATCTGGATCTTGAAGTTCTTTGAATTATCTTTCCAAGCATATGCAGCCCAGCTCAAGGAAAAATCGGAAAGACCTTCAAATGTCATTTTTGGCCCAGTAACGCAGATCCTGCCGATTTTGACCTTAAGCTGCCAAAACTTGTATAACTTCCTCTAGAGGACTCGGAATCATGAACCGTAAAATGCTCCAGAAAATAGACTTCCGTATCTTTCCAATGATATATGGCTCATTATCTGGTTCTTCTTGAGCAAGTACAGTCCAATCCGTGAAGTTGACTGATCTGCAGACATCGTTTTGAGCTAACTTGTCTCCAAAATGCATTTAATGAGTTTTAAGCTTATTATCTGAAACAAACACAAGATAGATTAAAAGCACAAGTTTAACTCAAAAATATAACCAAATCATAAGTTAGAAGGGTACAAAATGATATGTAATTATGCACCGATCAACAATATGTCCTTGGCCTCCTCCCGAGAGTCGATCCAATGTGTCCGTCAGGATCTGAAAACCCGCATCCTGTGGAGGATCCACAGACTCGAGGAGTCTCGGGAGGAAGCTAGGAGGCGGACTCTGAAGAACCAGTTGGCTCTTCTCCACCATCGTCACCTGTTTACCAAAAACATAATATATTAATTAAAATGATCATATAAAAACCATGAAAATTAAATAAATGCGATAATAATTAAAATTAAAAAATACTTACATGAAGGGACTCGGCCAACTCATTCCCGGTCGAACATAAGCGTCGCGAAGGCGTCGATCTCGAATTTGGACCCCTCTGAATTGAACAAGAGAAGGAAAATGTTAGTACGATAAAAACAAATAAATATTAATGACATATTAAAAATTTAATATAAAAAAGTTTATTGTTTTACGCCTCGCGCCTCCATCCGCCTCCATCCTATAGGAGAAGGGCTTGGAACCCAAATGATGAAGAAGAGTCTTTCTGTCCCTATTGCTCTTATTTGCTGTCGCCTTCTTCTGTTATACAAAAAATAACCGCATTAGTTGAAATAGAAATGAAATGTAAAAATTAAATAAACATTAGTAACAAGCGTTTAATAAATTTAAACTTATTATTTAAAAGAATTACCAAAAAGTTGGGCTCCTGAAAATGATGGCGAGCCACGCCCAACTATCCTCCCGCCCCTCAAGCTCCTTCGGGCAGCCCTCTTGAAGAAGCGACCAGCGGATCATCAAATCCACTGGAAATGGTGGTGCAAGTCGCTCTTCCATTACTTGTACCTCTCCATAAAGAGTTTGTTGACGTACACCAACGACTCGTCGTCGAGGTCCTCTAGATTGTAGTTCGTCTGCAATAAATTAACAACACACATTAGTTAATAGAAATAGATAAAGTTGGAAGGAAAATAAATATAAGGTAGGATACATACCGACAACTGTCCGCGCACCTCATTCTTTATCTCGTCGGGCATTGCCTTCCAAGACTTCCATTCCATTTATATTGAAAGATTGTCTTTTATTTGATTTTTGGAGTATTTGCCTCCACTTGTTTGAACATCTTCCCAATTTCATATCTTTGCATATATACATAAGGACGTGGGTCTCGAACTGAAGCTGAACAACTGAGCCCCCAGGAGAGCGTAGGAAACCTCTTTCCTGGTCAACCTAGAACGGTTTCTGGAAGAAGGCCCCAAGGAGAACGAACTGAACAAGAGCAGCAAAACGAAAATACTAATGACAACAACGTGACCTTAAACTTTACGGGGAATGTTATCTCCGCAGCTGAAAGCACAAGGGTTGGGGCTTACAATTTTTAAATGAAGAATATGAAGGTGGTGTTGATGTTCAAGCAAGGAAGGGTCCAGACGTCAACATTTGTGACAATGAAATTCATGCAGACAAAAGCGAGGAGGTTGGGATTAGCAACTTTGCCAACACGAAATACAAAAACTGAAGCAAAGCGGCTTGAGTGAAAAAGAAGGCAAGACCAATAAATATAAGAGATGTTCTAGCTTTATGCCATGTATTTCTTATTTCTCTTATATTTATGTTTTTCTTTTCCTTCTACATGCCGTAAGTAAATTAATATATTGGCAAAATTGTAATAATGGTCTCTCAAATAAGAAAAACTGCCAAGGTGTCTGCCCACTAGGCTAGACACTTGGCAAAAGTAGAGAGGACTACAGACCTCCCCATGTAAGTCATTTCCAAGCCTTATTATATGCTGTTTGTACCACTTTTTTTTGTTGTTGTTGTTGTTGTTGTTAAGGTAAGAGATTTGTAATTTAAATGATTAAGAACGTTTATCTTGTATTCAAGTTTCACGTTCGACTCTCATTTCTCTCAATATCGCTTGTATAGAAAGAAAAAAATAATCAGTTAAAAAGTTCATAAATATATATATATGAATGGTAACACAACCATGGGGACTTTAAAATGTCTGTCCCGCCCCCTTCTGCAATAGCTGACAAGGGACAAGAGGGCTCCTCCTTTGTGATCACTTTTGTTCTAATTTTAAGTATTTTGTCCTCTACAAAATGCATGCAGCATGCGTCAAAGAAAAGTTATATGATAACAGCAGCTTCACCTAATCAATTAGTTATACTTCCCCCATTGGGATGCCAAGAGTTTGTCCTCAATGTTCAACCACTCGCATGTTTCCTTATTAGTTTCTAAGTGCAGCCTTCCAACCGATCAACTCGCAAAAAGGTTGTAACTTGTATGGACAGTTTTATTATTTTTGGGCTGGGCCTGGGGGCTTTCTGTCAACCTCAATGGAGCCACTAAATAATTGAGGCTGTGTGAACAGAAATTGAGACATATATGAAATTTTTCCACACAAAGTATTTTTGACTTGACTATTCCAAGTTGATCATCAGAAATGGTCCTGAAAATGATCAAGATATAAAAAGACTAACTCAAAAGATCTACATATATAATATAGTAACTTCAATTGATTGAAATGGTTCCTTTCAATTTATTTTGATATAGTGGGACTTTTGTATTTTGGTCCCAGTTATCGTCTCTTCATCCACTTTCACCCTTCCAACGAAGTTGCAGAAGGTTGTATATGGACAGCTTGTATTATTTGTGGGTTGGGAGGTTTTGCGGACCTCAAAGATCCACGAAATAACTGAGGATATATGTAGCATAGTCGTTCTATGGTACGGTGATCTATGGTGATGATGCAATATATGAATAATGGATGTAGACCTTCATATTAGTCACAGGAAATAACTCAGGATATATAGCATCTTCTCCTGTTTGGATGTGTCAAAATCAACAGAGTGGCTGCAAAAGTCCTGGTAGTCATTAATTAAAGAAAGGTGTTGAAATGGTTTTCTCATTTGCTAAGGAGAATCATAACTTTGACGATCAACATTACAGCCATTTTGAGCTTACTTGGCTCCATGACTGGCATATTATTGTTAGTTTTGCCTTTTTCAGCTCTCCTTGCATTGCTTCGTGAAAATTGCAAGCACCAATTTATTATCAGAACTAATGTAGCAATGGTTCTTTTATTCAAATCTGAGTCTCACACTAAACCTTGTTTATTATTTAACGTAAATTGTTGCACAAGTAACCAATTAATGTTTAAAAGTTGGGTAATTAGAGATTGTAGTGTTATTGTGATTTTGCATTCCTGATGTGACTTCTGGAGTCTGATATTTTTCCCTGAGTAATTAGGTGGGGGTGGTAATGCCTAAAATTACAAAGAAAAGAATTAAACCAGGCATCACGTATGTATATATACATATATATATGGTGAGCTCTATTTCAAAGGAAGGACATATGACTTTCTGTGTCCCAATTTCATATATTTTCTCTCTCCCTCTCTCTCATAATGTGAAAGGAACATAAACAAACTTAATGAGAAACATAATTTCTGACAAAATTCCAAGTTATCATCAGGAATATTGTAGAAGGTCAATAAGATATAACAAAAAACTAATGCCAAAAGTCCACAAATAACACATTGACACGTAAGATAATTTTTTCACATGTTATTGTGTTATTAGTCGAGATAGCAAAAGCAGTGCTATCGATTACATATAAGTTTTTTTTTTGTATAGTGGGTCTCCAAAATCAAGTAGTACAATAATTCGAGCATGTTGGGATTTTCAAACAATGGCCAGCGTTTTGGGATTTTCAAATTTGGCATCAAGTAGTCAGGGGAAGCCCTGAGGGTGTGCAAGTGGTGCCACCGCACAAGGTCCCCAATTTTAAGGGCCTCGAAATTTTTTACGTGTATATTATGTATATTAATTTTATAGTTATTATATATATATATATATATATATATATATATATATATATATAGTTAGCGTGCAGGAAAGTAACACAAATGTGTATTTAGTCGAGTTGGAATTCATCCCCTTGATTTCAGTAGGCAAGTTGGGTTCGAGTCCATATTGTGTTATTAAAAAAATTGGAGTGTATGTTTTCACCCACTCAAAACGAAACAAAAAAAGGTTCATGTCTTCTTCCTCTTCCACTTTCTCAAATTGAAACATTAAAACTTTTATGAATGTTATTTATGATTGCTATTGCATGCTAATAGATTATGAATTTTAATTATTAAAAAAATAGTTTTATGGTGTTAAGTCATGGAAAATTTTTTTTATAACTATTTTCATATTAAATTGAGGGCTCTTGTTTAAGTTTTGCACAGGGCCCTCAAAATCTGAATCTGGAGCTTGTCTGAATCTGGTCCCACCTATCCTCTCTCACTCAATGAAGTTGCACAAGTCCGCGTCCAAGGTCATTCACTAATATCATTTTGCATCTTGGCTGTCGTGGCCATATGCTACCACACTCGCATCCATTCACACCAGAAGGACGTTCTGTTGCTATTAGTTCACGGCTTAGGCTGCTATTTTATTATTTTTATTATCAATAAATGTTGTGAGAATTATTCAGGTCCACAAATACTAGCATTAATTTGGCGAAATATTTCTTCCAATTTGTTTTGGAATATTTGCTCAAAGTCCACTTATTTGAGGATATAGGTCCGGGGAGTGACATACACAGCTAGGACTGATTGAGCCGGATCACCCAACACGTGGACTCAGACTCTACACATAGCCACACTGGTTCAAACGGACCCTCCTGACCGACCACTCGAACCAATCTAGCACTAAAACCCCACAGTCGGGAGGATCCACATAGGAGCAAAGTGGGTCCATTGACCTCTGCCATTGGGTGAGGGGTCAATGTAGTGGCATTCTGAAGTTATAGGTACATGGCGGATCTATGAATTTTCGTTTCGAGAGTCAGCGTTTAAAAGGTTAAAAAACTTTCTATACAAAATAGACCCAACAAAATGAAAGCGATAATATTATAATTAAATAGTTAATAGAAAAAACCATATAGACTAACAAATACAATCTAATCAAAAACCCTTAATTTATTCAAACTAACCAAAATAAAATCTCAACAATTAGTCAATAAAAACAAAAATATATAAGAATCTTCATTAATAAACAAATACAAAAATAAATCCAATTTACCAAGATACAAACTAACAAATACAATCTAATCAAAAAAATTCTATTTTTTAATACAAAAAAACCCTAATTTATTCAAACTAACCAAAATAAAAACTCAACAACAACTAATCAAGAAAAACAAAAATATATAAGAATCTTCATTAATTAACAAACACAAAAATTAAACCAATTTACCAAGATACAATCTAATTAAAGCAAACTAACTAACAAATACAATCTAATTTTAAAAAAACCCTAATTTTTTAATAGAAAAAACCCTAATTTATTCAAACTAACCAAAATAAAATCCCAACTGTTAGCTTTATGGTTTGGAACACTGAGCAAGAAGCCGATACTCAAGCTAATATTTCTTCAATACGTAAGAGTTATGTTATTCTTGTAAAACTCTTTGTTGATGGGCTGTGAATGTGTGTTTACCTAGATTAACCTTAGGTTATCATACATGAAAAATTGTTGTATGTAAAAATATTGGCTAAGTATGAAAAATGGTATTTCAAAGAATCATTTTCTCAAGATAATTTTTACGGCTTTTATTCCTTACACATTGTTGGGGTCTTTTTCCGTTGGAAGGTTCGTTTGTGCTTGTTGATTCTTGAGTACGCCATACGGTGGTGAATCAAGCCTTCGTTGCCCATTTCTTGAGTTAGCGAAAAGTAGGCCCAAAGCATACCGAGGAGATGTTAATATATGCCATAGAAGCCAATATAAAATGGATAATTCTAAGGAAATAAATATAATAAATATAATCAAAGGGGCAAGAATGTTGCTTTAGATACATAACGTACACAAAGTAACAATTCCATGGATTAAGATATAAATGGAAAATGGTCTAAAAAAGTTAGATGCACGAGACCTTTCCATGCACATGAATATCGTATCCTAAAATGTTCTGGTCATAGGATCACAAATTGGACAATGGCGATCAACTCCAGAATTCTTATGCGGAAGTTTTACTCACAAGTGTCAAACAAAGAATTCTAAGTTGTGATAATGCAAATAATCGTTAGACACGAGACATCACAGTTGTCTTGTGTATAGGTTGTTTCTCTTTGAGAACACTATATGGTTGTATCAAAATGATGTGACTTAAAGGTGTTCCTCAGGATTCTCAGCACGTACACAGAGATAGGTGAATGTACAACAAGGAATCTCTGCTATTAGTAAGAAGAGAGAATACTCTAAATATATGATTCGTGAATCTTTGGCCAAAGTATCGGATGGAAATTGAAACAAGAACGCTTCAGCGCTGTATGCGAGCTTTTGAAGACCAAGATGGTTAAGGGAGCCCCAGTCCACCAACATGGATTGAAGATGATAGGACTCATTGAGCAGCTGGAAAGTCTTAACAGTCCTTTGGACATCAACAGCTCTTGACATTTTCCTTGCGTCCTTTTCGATTCCTTCTCCCAGTTTGTTATGAACTACAACATGGGGAAGATGGAGCACACTCTCTCAGAGCTGCTGAACATGTGTGTGATTCTTGAAAAGACCTTCAAGAGAGAATGAGGGTATGGGACCATTGTTGTTTTTGAGAAAGGTTCAACTTCTTACGCTAAGCCGGTAATAAGGGTAAGGGCAAATTCAATGCTAGCAAGAAGAAGAAATGGAACCTAAATTCAAACCCACGGGAGGCGTCAAGAAGAAACAGGAAGAAGGAAAAGAAGCGAAAGGGCAGTGTTTCCATTGTGGGAAAGACGGACATTGGAAAAGGAATTGTCGGACTTACTTGGCTAGCTGAAGGTACATTTTAATTTGTCATTAAAGTTCTAAGCAAATGTTTATACCTTACTTGAGTCTAACAAACAATGATCTATTGTAGGTCATGTTGTTGCCTGAGACAGAGAACAAGTAGGAAGCTCATGGAGATGAAGATTGCTGGGATTCGGAATCGTCAAGCAAGCTTTTATTTGTTTATGGAGATCTTTTAGAACTTATGAACTTATTTAGTTTATTTGGTTTTGGCATGTATAAAGAACTCATTTGCTATCTTCCTGTTTTAGAAGATAGTTTCATGGTTTGTATGACATAACCAATAGTTTGCTTTATATATAACTATTCGTATTATGGTAATATGAAGTTTGATCTCTATATACTTTGTGAGATAAATGTATGAAACTGTTCTTACATTAATTGTTTAGAATATTGAGATATGATAAATCTAATACAAGAATGATTTCTAAAAGTTCTAGATTTCACAATCAAGATAATATTTATAGGATAAGCACTGTGTGGTTCCTTAAAGGTTCCAATTCTTACATATGAGTTGCATCTACAAATTGAGAAATCCAAACAATCTAAGTTATGAATTTGAATGGAAATCACGTGAGTTGTATGAAATGATGAATGGAATGGTGTCCATTGTTTTGCTATGGCATTCACCGTTGATCGCTCACGGTTGGATTTTACTAAGTCCAAAATCCAAGAGATTTAGAATTTCAAGAAATCAAAGAAAAGGGAAATTATGTAGAGAGCATCGACACTCTTTTAATGAAGGGTTAATGCTTAAACAAGATACTTCTTAAGATTTAAAGAGTTTTTCTTTATATCTCAGTGGATGATCTTTATCGCAAAGGATAATAAAGTATAAATCTCTTATGATAAGTCATCAAAATTCCACCTTACGTCGTAGCCCCAAGGATAACAAAATATTTGATAAGTCCAATTGAACAGTAATGAGAGTGAAATTGTTATAAAGTACTTAGAACTTTATAGTTTGAAAATTAAACTTGTGGGGCATCCTAGATCATCTTTAGAATGTCGTATCTATTAAAGAGTTAATAGATACTTGTTATGAAAACAATTGGAATAATTGATTGTAAGCCACAAGTGCATTATCAAACAAAGAGACAATTCAATTTTCTTTCGTTAACTCACCAAGATAAAGGGTATCTCTTGAATAAAGCATTTTAGAAATAGTTATATTCCAAGAGGAAAAGTGGGAGCCCGTTTAAGGAGATGGCACCTTCATGGGCCTAGCGGGCCTAACCATCAAGATGGGCCGGACTTTGGCCTATTGGGCCTCGGGCTACCCACTTGAGGTCACGGGCCAAATGATGACCCTTAATCGAGGTATCTTCTCCCTACTTTCCTAGGAAGATGTCTACGTATCTAATTACCATCACCTCGATCCTTATACATCCAATTGTCTCATCACTATTGGGCCTCACATGACATGACGGAGGTTAGAGACTGAGCAGCGTCGCCCTAGGAAACCTCTGCTGGGACTTTGCTTGGAAGCCAGATTACCTAAGCCATTTGTTCAACCTAGGGGAGCACGGTCGATTCGGTCCGATTTCCATCTCAAATCGGAATCTAAACCGGTACTATTTATTTGGTCAGTTCAATTCGATTTTAATGAAAAAAATTATGAAAGCTGGCGATTCGGTTCTGGTTTTCTGTCTTGGACCGGATTATTATTTTTACAAATGATTAAAATTCATGCAATTAGAGATATTGGGCCTAGAAAAGAGAGATGTTTTGAAGTTGGGCTTGGGAAATATTAGTTATGGGATTAAAAATGTAGCATTGGATTTAAATAATTTTGTAAAAAATATTTAAAAAAGACACAAGCTGATGCAGTTTGGTAAAATGTGAAACTAGAACCAAATCGCTTTGGCTGATTGATCTGGTTGATGCCATTTTGTTGACTTTTTAATCAACCGGTTTTTCCGATTTTTTCCATCCGATCTAGCTCAATGTTCCGGTTTTGGGTCTCGATGTCCACCTCTAGTTCAACCTAGTGGGTTGCACATGTCCAGGCCATGCAGACCACCTTGGTTATGACTGAGGCCCAATAACTAGATAATTGATAGGCACTAATTATAATTTATTATTTAATTGATGTAAACTTCTCTTTCAAAGGTGCAAGCATGTCTTTGATTTATTTTTATTTTTAAAAGTGCAAGCATGTCCGAAGAAGTCAACATTTTTTCTCCAAACGGAGAACTGTTTGACAAAGACTAACTTTAAAAATATATAACAAAGACTAACTTTCACGATTCAGGATTATTTCAGAGATATATAACAAAGACTAACTTTAATTAAAAATCAGCTTATTTAAGCTTCATTCCAATGTTATCTTTACTTATATCTCCAAAGAATTTTGGGTGGGGTGGTAATTTCTTTGGCAAATTATTTTACCTTTGATTTCTTTTAGAAACACATGTTTAAAACATAGTATCTCTATTGCTAGTTGAACATAAGAACTCTACAGAGAGTAGAAGACTTTCTTTTGAGCTTGCATCAATGGCAGGTATGTATGTACGACTATGCCTGATTGATATTTTTATTTCATTCAAGAAATTTTCCTTGATGTGATTATGTGGGCGTGCCTACAAAGGAATTTATTTAATTAGTTTACAATATAGTAACTTCCATTTATTGAAAGATTGTGAAATTATTTGTAGGATTACAAAGAATGCCTAGAGCGGGGTGAATAGGCCAATTAAAGGTTATAATCAATAAATAAAAAATAAACTTGGTAGCTTGAGTTGATATGGCTTATCAATCACGAAGCGTGCCGAGCATAAAAATTAAAGGAACACGCAGAAAATTATTTTACTTGGTAAAACTCCACCTATGGGGAAAATCTATGGGACTCCTTAGTCTAGAACAAATCCACTATAGAGCGATGATTACAAGAAGTATTCACACACTTATCCTAGACACATTCTATATAATGTTTACCGACTTCTTCATAACTCAACTTCTGTCACGGGATGATCTTCGACACTCCTTATGTTGAACGCAATATTGGTCACGATTGCTTCAAACTCGCGGAGTTCTTCCAACTCTCCTTATGTTGAATCCGATACAGTCACGATCGATTCAAGCTCAACATTTGGAGAAAAACCACCACCACGGTCTTGGTGCCCTCAACCCGTATGAGTCACGCCCGAACAATGCAAATGAATGCAATATGAATGATTCAAGTGTTTGATAAATCACCAAATAAACATGGAACACTTGATGATTTATCTCAAATAAAAATGCAACTTTCTTAAACATTTAAGCACACAAAATTGATGTTGAAAAGCTATGTAAAGAAAACCCAAAACCTTGTTTTTATAGATGTTTTCTTCACAGGAAGGAACTTATGTTTTAAACCAAATCTCCACTCTTTAAGGCTTGGCAAAAATCACAATACAATATTTCCTATTCTAAATGCAAATCACGTGTAAACCAAGCACTCAGGAAAGATGCTCAAGAAAGAAGATTTTGACCAATCACAATATCAAAGGAATCCTTCTATATGTAGGTAAACTATTAATAGCATCTTGACTCCTTGATATTATGATATAATTGATAAGAAGATTTCTAAGCAGCCAAAACGAGTTAGAAAATCAAGGGAATGTTAAAACAAGAAAGTGGGAGAATCAAATTGATTTGGGTCAAAACTTTCCCTAAAAGAGAAAGCTCTAAGCGAATTCTAATTGATTAAAATCAAGGAAGATCAATGAAATAAAATCATATCAGACTCTACAAAAATGTTCCTATTATGAGTGTATGAAAAATGACATGTCTTACCCTTGATTCAATGTCTCATACATGTCAAGTCACAAATCTGGAATTTGGGGATTGCTAAGCTGTTTCAATCCTATAGTTTCTGGAAATCGAGACAACAATTTTGCGTCAACCCTACAGCTAAATGACACTTCCAAACCTCTACTAAGTTCTAGGAAATGCAACACAATTTCATACTAACAGATTGTCTTTCATTTGATTTTTGGAGGTATTTGCCTCCACTTATTTGAAGATCTTTCCATTTTTATCTTTGCATATATACATAAGGTGGGTCTCGAACTGAAGCTGAATAGCTGAACAGCTGAACAAGAGCCCCCAGGAGAGGGTAAGAAACCGCTTTCCTGGTCAACCTAGAAGGCTTTCTGGAAGAGAGCCCCAAGGAGAAAAGAACTGAACAAGAGAAGCAAAACCGAAAATAGTGAGGCAGAAAATACTAATGACAACAACGAGACCTTAAACTTTAATGGGAATGATATCTCCGCAATTGAAAGCACAAAGGTTGGGGTTCACAATGTTTTCAATGAAGAATATGGAGGTGGTGTTGATGCTCATCAAGCAAGGAGGGGTCGAAACGGCAACATTTGTGGTAATAAATTTTATGGAAACAAAAGCGACCAGGTTGGGATTAGCAACGTTGGCAACAAGTACTACATGCTTTGAGAGTGTTTGTCCCACATTGAAATGTTAAGGGACCTAGCACGGGTTTATAAGGAGTTGGGCTACTCCCCATTGCCAATTGGTTTTGGGGTGGAACCTCAACTTCCTTCATGGTATCGAGCAAGGCTTCGCGTGTTGGGCCCAACGGCCACCGTGCTCCCACGTCACCCACACTACTACAAAAATCGAAATAGAGCGTCGGTAAAGCGGCGAAGGACAAAATAAATACCGTCGTTAAATTTTAAGCGGCGACGGTAATATAAAAACCGACGTGGATCGAAACTAAAACACCTAAAAATTGGAAATTCATTTGGGTATTTTTAAAACACAACGCATGAAACTTTAAAAGCATCGTCTTATGCAACATGCCATTCCGATCAGAAAAAGATAACAAATAAACAACGACGGTATGTGTAAATATATCGGCGTAGTAATTATAAACGACATTTTACATATAATACCGCCGTTTTGAACATCCAATAAACACGGCGGTAATTGTATTATTAACCAGGCGTATCAAGTACTATTTAATACGACCGTAATTTGATAATTACCGACATGTAAAGCTAAATAACCACGGTTACAATACATACGAGCGTTGTCTAATTTTAAAATATCCACGTATGTCTTTTATTATTTTACGCCGTATTACACGTTATACTACGGCCAGTTCTTATAAATAAAAGGTGGTGGTAAATCGTTACCACGTCGTTATAATATAATATAGCGGCGTGGTTTTGCAGATATCTGACAGTTCTTCTTGTAATTTTGAACATATCCACATTTGTCTAAATTTAATTCAACGCCGTTTCACGTAATAACGCCGTTGTACATCACTTTCACGTCGTTTCTATTAATTATACCGTCGTTGTTGTTTGAAACAAGCACGACAACAAAAGTCGAAATAAGCGTCGGTAAAGCGACGACGGAAAACATAAATACCGTCGTTGTAGGTTTCAACGAAACTTTCGAACCGAAGCGACGCTTTATCTACGAAATTGGGGATCAAACGGCTTTTAGGTTTCCAAGTCGAAATAAAGGTCGCTTTTCGGTTTCAAGTCGTAATAAAGTCACTTTTAGTTTTAAGTCGAAATAAAGGTCCTTTCACTACTACAATTTTGTTAAACTACGACACTCAATAGACGACCGTTTATGTAAAAACTGTCGTGGTATTTTAAAAGACGACCAATGTTATAATACCGTCGTGATAAGGTATCTAACATGGTGGTTTATGAAAACATATTTCAAAATCACGTCAATTTTCAAGACAAAGCGACGTTGATTCAAAACACGCTAAACACTGTTCACTTAAGTGACCTAAATTTTCCCGACTCGCGCTTGCTCTTCTAAGTTTCCCTCTCGTCGCTCTCGATGAAAATTTCCAATCTCTCTCGACGTCTCCCTATTTGGACCTCGCTTGGTTCAAACCCTCCCTCTCTCGTTCTATCACATCTCCAAAGTCACCATCTCCTTCGCGTTCACTGTGGGTGCCGTCAATTTGGAGTTGTCTTGCCTTGATTCTCTCACCCTCGCTCTGGATTCTCTCCTCTTGCTCTCACTCTCGCTCTCGATTTTTCTCTCTAGTTGTGCCTTTTACTCGCTCTGAATCTCTCTTAAGCTCTGGCTCTCTGGCTCTCTCTTGCTAACTCGGTCTCAACCTTATGTGGCAGGTAACAACTCATCTATTCAAATCAAGGCTGAGGGTATTCAACTTAGGGTTATGGTCTATGCCTTCTAACAAATCAAAATTGTATCTCCCATTTGATTTAGGGTTTAGGTATTGAAAGTCCTTATTATGCTTTTGGCTAATATTCTGTACTATGGCATCATTTTCCTTGACCCAGTACCATTTCCTCAGATTTTTCAGCTTCGAGGCCCTGGTTGATGCTGCTGAGGTTGGTTTTGCTTTTGTTCTGTTTGTTTTGTTCCTGATTTTGTTTTCTGGTTGTTGGTTTGGGTGTGAGAAGGGTTTCCGAATTGTCAGTTTTTGCAGCTTCAGAAGCTGTAAGATAAGAACAACCTAGATTTTGTTGTTGAAGTGGCGTCTCTATTCTTTGAAGATTCTGAGAAGCTTCTCAATGATCTCACCAGAGCTCTGTGAGGATCCAAGATCTTTCCTTTTCTTCTTTCCTTTTCACTCTCTGTCTTTTTCTCTCTTGGATTGTGTTGTTCTCATGCTTTGCTTTTTGATACTTTGGCGAGTGCATGAAAGTTTGTTTTGTGTTCTTGAAGTTCCCCACGTTTTGTTTTCTTTGCGCAGAGAACAGCCAAGTGTAGACTTCAAAAGGGTGAATGCTCATGTTCACCAATTCAAGGGTAGTAGCTCCAGGTATACACATAAATTTTGTTTTGTTTATTTCCCTACACTGAGAAAAACATGAAATTAAGTAGCGAAAGTTGATTCCTTTTATTAGTTTGTCTTTTGTAGGAAGATCAATATTAAGCCTTGACAAATGAGCTAACTAATCCTGATTCTCATCTCTAGTTTTTGTGGCTGTAGCTCTGGTGGTTAGTTATTGGTTGGGGCTTGTTTTGTTTGTTTTCTTTTGGGGAATAGATTGTAGGGAGGGTCTTGTTTCGGTTGTTTTTGGGTTTCTCGTGGTCTGCTGAGGACTTCTTGTCCTCCTTGTGTTAATTTAGTTCAGATCCAGGGTTTTCTCGTGGTCTGCTAACAACTGTTATTTCAATTGATTTAGCTAGTTCCTTTTTAGTTTTATTTTGTCAATTTCTCATTTATTTTGACACTCTGTGGAGAATAAATTTCTTCTTTGCCTTCATCAATGTACTTATTTGCTTGTGAATTAACACATTATATGAACTCATTTTTCTTGTTATAAACCACAAGTAATACAACCACTAAACTTTTTCTTGAAAATTGAAGTTTTTCTTTCAAGATTTTCTGCCTCAATATAACTGCGTGGTCAGTGTTGCTTCTTGCAACACTGGTAGAATCATGATATGTACACTAGAGCCATTAATTGCAGGTGAATGAAATTTATTCTCTCAGGTCATATATGTTGGATTTCATATTGCCTGAATGTAGAAATTTCCATGGTCTAACCGTTGATTAATATTCAGTGGTTGTGGCTACATCTTCTATTAATCTTCTTTGTTATTTGGGGAGCACTCATCTTCTATTTTAAGAATTTGGCTATTAGGCTCTAATCATCAATTTTTAAGTTATTCTTTGCGTTCCTCACCTTTCTATGATTTTTGTTTGTTTGTTCTAACATAGAGAAAAGAGAAGCAAAGAAAATGATAGGTGAGATTTTAACAAATTGGTTTCAATCTCGTTGACCATAGAATTTATACTCGGAGTGTGAGATTAATGACTACAACCTAAGTAAGCATGTGCCTACTAACAACAATGGTTACTAACTGCGACTTGTAAGATTCTGAGCTCTACTAAGCTATGTTATCAGTATGAGGTCTTTAAATTAATACGTACAACTGTTAAAATTATAGTAGGGGCTTCTATCATCTTTGCCAAATGTGTTTTGACTGGTTTTGGGCTTGGGCACTTAATCACTTTTGGGCTTCAACTAGTATGTTTCGACTTTATTTTCTTTTTCTTCAATTCAAATGTGCATTGTTGTACTATAATACTCGTTTAATGTTTTAGTGAATTGATTTATGCTTTGGTCAGCTGACTTAGGTTTTAGTCAGTTGATTTTGTCTTTTTCAAGAGAATTCCCAATCTGTTAGTTTCTTTAGTTTCCTTTTAGTCTCTGCAAGTTGTTAACTTCTCTTTTCACCATCATTTTATTTATATTTTTTCACCTGTGAAGTGTTACTTTATTCGTATCTGAAGATCTGGGCCTCTTATACATACAGATGGAACTGGATTCATATATGAGGATCTGGCCTTACTCTGTCTTAAGGATTTACTTAAAGGAGATTATATCATTAAGGAATACATCGAGGTTTGTGATTCTAATGTTTTAGGTCATTTTAAAATTAAGGTTGAAGCATACTGATAATTTTGGCATTTGACTTGCCAAGATAGAGATTTTGAAATACCTGTTTGCAAAATATATAGTATCAAGTTACTAATCTTTGAAGTTAGAAGGTTTTTATTCTACTATATTGCCATATTCCAGATTCGACCATCAATGCTTAAGGTTGAGACAGATCCAAAGATTTCAGATGATCAAACGGTGAATTCGTTGGAGATAGTTAAAGTAAGGTATATCCATTATTCAGAACTTATCTTTGCATAATTTGTATTGCTTTTGTCCCCTGCAGTTGATTAGGAATCAGTTGTCATGCGTCAACTTGGTTATTACCATTCCCATATCTTAGCATATCACTAGATACCTTTTCTCAAGGTTAACATTGAAGAAAAGATAAAAGAAAGGGACACAATATTGCATTTTTAGCATAACTTAATAGAGAAATTTAATTACAGGGCCAATGCCAGGTGCTGGGCTATTTCTATTATTTTATTATTGAAGGTGTAATTTTTAACTGAAAGTTTTCATCTTCCAGCAAATCACATAGGACTACATATTTTTCGAGGCATTTAATTGCACTTCTATGTTATGGAGGGGTGCCGAAAGAGTACTTCATGGAGTTACTTATGAAAGATCTGGAAGATATTCATGGTGTTTTCTGCAGTAGGCGTGCAGCATTCAAAGGTGTGGAGCTGACAATTGAATGTGGAGAACAAGTACAAATTGTGGAAGATATAACAACTATAGGTTAATGTTTTGGATATGGTATTTTGTAATTATAGGTTAATGCTATGGATATGGTATTTTGTATGGATATAGTAGGAATCAAGATTGTTCAACAATGTAATTACACTTGAATCTTCAAGTTTTATGAAAGAAATAATTTTTTAGTATATATTTGTATGGTGTGGGTAATAGAAGATTTGGACCTTAAAAAAAAGAAGCTAAAATCACTACAAAAAAAAGGGCTTTTTATGACGCAGATTTTATGACGCATCAAAAATACACGTCGTTAAATGTGATAAATTATGGCGTGTTTTTAAAATCGTCATTGAAACAAGTTTATGACATTATTATCATAGCGTCTCCCAAATGCGTCATTGAAATTATTTTCCATGACGCGGAATATGTGTCATGGAATCTAGTGGTTTTAGATGACGTTAGATCCGCGTCATTAATAGGTTTATAGTTTAACGACGTCGGATATGCGTCATTAACTTAACGACGCTGGCCCATCTGCGTCATAGAACACTACAACAAAAAGCTTTTACCTCTTTAATTTTGCCTGCTATTTTTTCACATATTATAAAAATATTTTTAATAACCTTAAGATGAGCGCGTCTTGAGCGTCATAAAAGCTTTAACGATTTGACGACACAATATATGCGTCATGGAATTGGTTTTGAGGACGCAGTGTACACATCATAGAATGTTATTTTACGACGTAGATTCTGCGTCATTAAATTTGGTTTTGAGGCCCCAATTTTTTTCACGTGGCGCTCTTTTTGGGGTGAAATTTTAGTTTGCCCGCTATTCCTTTCCATAAGGCGCTCTCTCTCTCTCTGTGTCTATCTTTCTAAAATCTTCTCTTCATTCTCAGACCTAAGGATCTCTCTCTCTGTGTCCCCAACTCTAAATCTTCTCTTCATTCTCTCTCATCTCTCCCTTCCCTTTCTTTTCTTTTTCTGTTCACTCTTCACTCATTCTCCAGCCCTCCTGATCTTTTCTTCTCGTTTATCTCCAACGGTGGCTTGTTTTGAAGGTGGAGATTCTAATTAAAGTTGTGGTAATTCAATGCTCAAGGTACGAATTTTTGCTTCTTCTTCTCTTCTTTGCATTTTTCTCATTTATATTTTAGTTTGTCCCTAATTCTTTTTATATTATCATTTTTGTAATGAATTTTCGGGACATTTGAGGTGGTGAAGAGGTGTCTTTTTGAGCCTTTAATTTCTTCTGGGGACATTTGAGAGAGCTTCATAAAGCCATTGTCAGCTTGGGCAGATTCGTTGAGAGAGCTAAGAAATTTTGAATTTCTTCTTGAACCCATTGTAAGTTTGATTTGTCAGATTTTAATTTCTTATTTTTGGATGTTGTTGTCTCTGTTGGGTTGATTATTTCAATTGTGTGGTTGATTGATTGCTCCACAGAACCCACGAAACTAAATTGTGTGGTTGATTAAAATTCACCCATATCCTACATCTCTCTCTCTCTCTCTCTCTCTCTCTCTCTCTCTCTCTCTCTCTCTCTCTCTCCGTGTCTCTGTCTCTCTCCCTGCTTCTCTGGTCTCTTGGGGGACAAATGCATAAGAAATGGAGGTTAATTGATTTTGTGCCATAAGATGAGCAGTTACATGTAGTTAGGTGCCGTTGGACAAGTGATTGCCCATTAGTTGAACCAAAAAACAAAAATGCCATAGCCAGCCTTGGAAATATGTTCTTCACCTTGCCTGAAAGTTATTAGTTTGACATTGATGTCATATGATGTATTGTTTATGCTTGTTTTTTACTGGTACTGATTTTGTTCACATTTATGATTATTATGCAGGGTATTAGTTTTGAGCTTGATGATGAGATGGTTGCAGAGGATGATGACAGAGAGGCATTGCAGGATATTATCAACAACTCTAAGTTAAGTGAAGGTTATCTTACCCTTGCTCGTGATATTGAGGTCATGGAGGCCAAAACTCCAGAGGACATCTACAAGGTTTTAACTTTTGATTACCTTTTTTTTATATGGATCTTCCATGCATATTAATCTTTAATGATGTCGAGAGTTTTATTTTATTATTTGTATATATTTTGTGGAGTTAGTTTTTGTTGCAAGGGATTGTACTGCATTTAATGTGATAATAGTTTACTGACTTAAGTTAGCTGTTTGCTCACATTAGTTTACATTAGTGAGTAATGATACTGGTTTTATGTTACCTCCTTGTCATTTGTGGTAAACATACGATACTAATTAAAATATATTATTTGTAACGCATCATGGGCAAGAGACCTATATCCAGCATTCATCATCGTCATCATCATCATCAATTAGTGTCCTTTGTGATTTCCATTTCAAATGATAAGATAAATTTTTATCCAGTTGTGTTTCTTTTGGGTGAAAATGAAAATTATTATGTTTAATTGCTTTTCATGTCTGGCTAATAGTTCAAACGTCTGATGACAGTTTTATCTTCTAGGATAGAATCATTGTGCTATTACAATGCAGAGGCTTTACATATGTGATAGATAAAGATCAAATTCATCTTCCCAAAACAATAACAGCAATTCCGTATTGTTTTTGCCAGTAATGATGCGTAAATCATTACAATGTTATTTATTTTCATTCTAGGTATCCTTCATTATGCCAATTAGTTGGAATACTTTTCATATTTGTGGTAATAAGTCTGTTTCTGTTGAATGGTTAGTGATAGCAAAAATTTAAGATAACCATGTTTTTTCAATTTCATTTAAAAACTTTTTCTCCATTCCCTTCTCTGATCATCATGATTTTCTTGAAATTTGGTTAAGGCACACTTACTTGATGGCCGGGCAAGTGCTGGTGCTAGTGTTGATTCTGCAAGACAGAACTTGGCTACAACTTTTGTTAACGCCTTTGTAAATGCTGGCTTGGTCAGGTAGGATTTTCAGACTTGGTGTACCTGCTAAATGTTGTTGGGTTGTGAGTTGATTGACATGCGTTTTTTGATTCTTCTTTTTGGTCCAGGATAAGTTGATGACAATCCCATCAGATGCCTCAAGTGGTGGTAATTCTGGAAACTGGCTTTTCAAGAATAAGGAGCATGGAAAGACCAGTGCTGCAGCAAGTCTGGTATGCATGCCTTTGCTACCCTGGTTACTTTACCCTCATCTTAAAAGTTTTAAATTGAATTTTAAAATCTTTTTATTCTTCTTGACAGGGTATGATTTTACTGTGGGATGTCGACTCTGGACTTGCCCAAATTGACAAGTACTTCCACAGCAATGATAACCATGTTATTGCCGGTGCATTGTTAGGGGTTGGGATTGTCAATTGCAGTATCAAGAATGATTGTGATCCTGTGGGTGCCTTAATCTTTTCGGCTGCTGAATATAATGTTTCAAATATATCTCTAAATCTTAATCCCTTTTCCAGGCGCTGGCACTTCTGGGTGAATATATTGATAAAGAAGATCCATCTATCCGAATTGGTGCAATAATGGGCCTGGGGATTGCATATGCTGGTGCTCAGAACGAGCAGGTAACGTGTTTTGAATTTTTTTTCCGATTGATAGATCAGGTAGGTCACAGCAAACTTTTCCCTTTAAAATGAAAATGACCTACTCCTTGCCTCATGCTCAGCTCAAGAATTACATCAGCAGAGTCACAATCAGACCCACACTGTTCTCTAATCACTTTTCCCATTATTGAAGTTTGCTATTTAGTTGGTCTTTGGATTGAACTGTTGTAATATGTTTATTTCCATTTAAAGCTAACTTATCTTTCTTTTGTCAGATACGTAGTAAGCTGACACCTATACTTAGTGATGCAAGAGCTCACTTTGATGTTGTGGCATTCACTGCAATCTCGTTGGGGCTGATATACGTTGGTTCCTGCAATGAAGAGGTCGCTCAAGCAATCATATTTGCATTGATGGACCGAAGTGACTCTGAGTTGGGGGAGCCTCTTGCTCGGCTAATTCCCCTCAGTCTTGGACTTCTGTACCTTGGGAAGCAAGTAACATTCTCCTTGTGCAAAAATATGTACTTTTTCTTTCCCTAATTGATTTTAGTTTCTCTTGATGTTTGTTCTGCAGTTAAAGCTTGTGTTTTTAATTCATTTTCCACCATTCTAATTGTCGTCGGAATTTACTTCTGTCTCACAAGAAAACGTTGAAGCCACTGCTGAAGTTTCAAAGACATTCAATGAAAAAATCAGAAAGCATTGCGATATGACTCTTCTTTCTTGTGCTTATGCAGGAACATGCAATGTTCTTAAGGTAATATTTTAAGGCTGCTTAATCCTCACTTGAGTTCTGTGACATGTATGAAGTTGGGAACTCTTCTCTCATGCAGGTTCAAAACCTTCTCGGTCATTGTTCACAATATCTTGAGAAGAATGAAACTCACCAAGGACCTGCTGTTCTTGGAATTGCTATGATTGCAACGGCTGAAGAATTGGGAGTTGAAATGGCAATTCGTTCGTTAGAGTATCTTTTACAGTATGGAGAACAGAATATCCGTCGGGCAGTACCTTTGGCTCTTGTTCTCCTTTGCATATCAAACCCAAAGGTATTAATCTGGTTAGCTGAGCATCTTTGATGTCTAATGATGTTGGTTATTTATATGAGTGATTTCCTTCAAATTTATCCCTATTCAAACCTGGAATCAGTTTGGACAAATTTAAAAGCCTTTAAAAGCAGAACTTTTACCTTCAATGCCAGCTCAACTGTCCGGGAAATCTAACTATTCATGTCTTGTGAATTGGAAAAAAACATGGAACAGTGATTTGTGCAAACGAGTTGTAGTGCGTTTGTACACTTATCTTTACGAGTGATTCTATATCTGGTGCTGGTAATAGTGCAGGTTCTGAAAGAGTGGACAACTGTTATTTCTTGCATTGACTTTTTGCCTTTTCTCACTATTTTGTTAATTGGGTGTTTTTACCAGGTCAATGTTATGGACACATTAAGCAGACTTAGCCATGATACAGATTCAGAAGTTGCAATGGTAACATATTACAGCAAGCTTTATCTTCATTATTCACATGGTTTCCTAGTTGATAAGTCTAACGTTTTATTTGGATGCTTCAGGCTGTAGTGATTTCCTTACGTTTGTTAGGTGCAGGAACCAACAATGCTCGAATAGCCGGCATGCTTCGCAATCTTTCAAGTTATTACTACAAAGATGCCAGCCTTCTTTTCTGTGTAAGACATCTTAGGAGTCCTGTCTTTTGTTCATTCACTTGCCAGCCTTCTTGTGATGAAAAATCTATTTCTGATTAATAATAATTTTGTCACCACAAAGGAAATCAGGTCTGGTAGTGGAAAGGGGAAAGGAATTCCACATTAATATATTTTTGCTTAATAAAATTGATGCGTTAAATATACATATTATATTTTTTTAAATAAAAAAAATTCAACGACGTCTAATGTATGTCATGAAATGGGTTTCCATGACGTGTATGAAACGTCATTGTTTAGAAAAACTTTCCATGACGTCTAGTTCGCGTCATTGAAAGAGGTTTCCATGACGCTGTATCTAGTGTCATTGTTTTGGGAAACTTTCCATGACGCTTAGTCTGCGTCATTGAAAGAGTTTTCCATGACGCGTATCCAGTGTCATTGTTTAGAAAAACTTTTGATGACGTCCAGTCTGCGTCATTGAAAGAGGTTTCCATGACGGCGTATCCGGTGTCATTGTTTAGGGAAACTTTTCATGACGTTCGATCTGCGTCATTGAAAGAGGTTTCCATGACGCGTATCGTGTGTCATTGTTAAGAAAAACTTTCCATGACCCCCCCATTCTATGACGCGCGTCGCGACATCTGATCCGCGTCATTAAAGGTCATCCATGACGCAGATCACGCGTCATAGAATGATTTTTGTGTTGTAGTGAATGTAAAATACGTCATTTTTACAGATAATAAATGGCGGTTTTTTGGAACAAAACAATCGTCTTTAGATTTAATAGACGTTGGTTTTTTTAAAACCGTCGTCTTTTGATATAATAGACGGCGGTTTTTTAAAAATCATTGTCTTTACATATAATAGACGACGCTTTTTAGAAAAGCGTCACGCTTTTACATATAATAGACGACGGTTCTTTAAAAAACTGTCACCTTTACATATAATAGGCAGCGGTTTTGTAAACAAACCGTCGCCTTTACATATAATAGACGGCGGTTTCGTAAACAAACCGTCGCCTTTATTCCTATAATTAACGATATTACCCCTAAACAACGACGGTTTTTAACAAAAGCGTCGTCTTTAGTACGTAAACAATGACGGTTTGTAACAAAAAACCGTCGTCTTTATGTGACAACAACGACGGTTTTGAGTAAAAGCGTCGCCTTTACAAATAATAGACGACGGAATTTACCGTCGTGGTTTTATGCATCAAAAGATGCTCGGTCGATTTCACGACGGTTGAAAAACCGAATACACGACGGTAAATTACCGTCGTCTATTGCGATTTTTGTAGTAGTGTTTTCGGTTTCCAAGTCGTAATAAAGTCACTTTTAGTTTTCCAATTGAAATAATTCGTTTAAATTGGAGTTTTTAGTCCATCCGTTCAAGATATCTCAATTCTCACCTCTCTGAATGGTTTTACGTCATGTAAGAATGTCTTTCTTGCGAACTCGATTGTTGTTTTACACCCAACCCATCTAAGAACTTCGGTTTGGTGTAAAACAACAACTGAGTTCCCAAGAAAGATTGTATATTTAGTTTCTTTTTTAACACAAAGTTCTATTTCTCTCAAGTTATTTTTATTTAAGACGTCGGTTTTATGCCGAGGGTCGTGAAAATATTTTACAACGACTTTGTTTGTAACTAATCGACGTAGTATATATTTATAACGTCCCTATTATTTAAAAACCGTCGTGTATATTTTAATTTATACGACGCTTTAATTTTACTTTCCGTCATCTTTAAAACTGTCATTTGAAAAATTTGACCGCGAATTGTAATTTTTCGAATTTGCCCTAAACCCTATATATATAACATTTCGCTATCTTTCTTCAACTCATATTCTAACCTTAAAGTTTTCTGTCTCCATCCTCCGTCGTATCAGATTGCTCCAAGTCGGAGATACATTTCATTCCGGCCGTTGTAAATGTTACCTCTTTCTTTGTGTTATCAGTTTCTCTAATTATTGAAGTTAATTTGTTTGAACATTTGCGGTTTCAATATGGAAATCCAAATAAGTTATGCTCCCCTCTTCTGGCTTTTGTTTCTTGTTTCCTCTTGCAAAAGGTTTATAAATATATCTCTGACTAAAACTTGCTTCTTCTTTTTTAATCCTGGTTTTGCAGTGCAAGAAGGCAACGCTAACTCATACACACAAGAACAAATTGATGAAATTCGGATCGAATGGGCAGCATTTATGAGCAATCACATGTAGCCCCTCTTTTTCTAATTATAGTTTAATGCTATGGATATGATATTTTGTATGGATATATAGTAGGAATGAAGATTGGTAAACTATGTAATTATTATTGAATCTTCAAGTTTTATGAAACAAATTATTCTTGAGTATATTTATTGTATGGTGTGGATTATTTGGAGCTGAATTTATTGTTCACAAAGCATTATGGTTGTTTTTTTAGCAAAAATCGTTGTAGAGAACCATTGGAAGCAAGAAAAAAAAAGATAAAATGTAAAATTACTACGTCTTTGGATATAATAAGCAGCGATTCTTTCAAAAAAATCGTCGTCTTTACATTAATAGACGACAATTCTATCACAAAACCGTCTTCTTTACATCTAATAGGCAGCGCTTCTTTCATAAAAATTGTCGTCTTTACATATAATAGACGCATCGTTATTTCATAATAGACGGCGAGTTCTTAAAAACCGTCGTCTTTACATATAATAGACGACATGTATTTCATAAAACCGTCATCTTTAAGTTAATAGACAACGGTTTTGAGTAAAAGCGTCGTCTTTATAAATAATAGACGACGGGATTTTACCGTGCATTGGTTTTATGCGTAAAAGATGCTCGGTTGATTTCTCGGCGGTTGAAAAACTAAATTTACGACGGTAAATTACCGTCGTCTATTGCGATTTTTGTAGTAGTGCCAATATGTGTTGTCCACGTGTTAGGCTTGAAAGTTCGCCACACGTGCGAGGGCATATTGAAATTGGTACTTAGGTGACGAGGGGTAAAACAAAAATCTAATTTGGATAATGGAGCAATTTGACACACACCACTTAAACTAAACTAGCCAGATTTATGACTAGTCAACTGCTAGCCAAGAACAAACTCAATTCAAGAATCACACACACACAAGGCAAGCAATGTAAACCTGCAATCCTATAAGATACTAGTGACAACCTAGGCACTCAGCAGGACCCATCAATCTAGGCATCCCTTGTGCTAGCAACAACTACAGTGAGAGTGTGTGAATCCATAACAGTTAACAAATATCATATATCATATGCAGATGACTAGTCAACCTCAAGAAGACAAACCCAGAAGATATAAACACCAAACGATGACTAGTCAACAATGAAGAACGAGAAACACGTAAAATAAGAACAGAACACGAGAAACTTGTTTACAGTAAACCCACCTCGGGAAAAGCTGGGGTCATCAACCGACCAGGCATTTCACTAAGCAAAAAGATTCTTACAAAGGAACACAAGCAAGCTCAAGAAAAACCTAGATCTATTTAGGAAAGATGAGCTATACCTCCTTTGTGCAATCTTCTTCTCCAACTTAGCAAAGCTTCAAGCTCGATCATTCATGGCAATGGCAGCTCCTTCTCACTCGATCATCCCATGGCACCAGGTTTGCAAGCTCAAACCAAACAGAAACCAGATTTGGATTCAAGGATAAGGATCAATTTCTTCAAGAAACCATACTCTTGAAGAAATCAATCTTGAATCTGACCTAGAACAAAATGAGAGTGTTTGTGTTCTACCTAGATGCAGATTTGATATTCAAAAGCAGTTTTCAAAAATCATTTAGAAAACTCATAGTTGAAAATGGTGGATCGGACTTGAGGAGGAAGAAGACCCAGAAAAAGCTTCGAAAAATCCTTTTCAAAATATACCTCAAGTGACGGCTGCTCAAAGAAGAATGATTGGGGTTTTACCCAAAAATTCTTAGGTCAGAAAGTACACATGGCAGGATCCAGCTGGAAACAGTGAGCTGGAATTCCTACATGGCTAAGGTTGACTAGTCATACAGAATTCAGATGACTAGTCATCTTTCAATGAAACAAATTGAATGCAATATTATGCCATGCATAACTTACCTTAGACACATTGTCTGATTCTTCATATGATTGCAGTCAGTTAAGAGCACCTAGAAGACTATTCTTAACCTAAGCTTGAGCTTGGAAAAAATACAGTGAGATTGCCCTATTACAAACTTGTCAAGGGAAGCCAAAAGCAAATCACAAATTACATACACTTACACATATTGAGAGTGTTTGTCCCACATTGAAATGTTAAGGGACCTAGCCTGGGTTTATAAGGAGTTGGGCTACTCCCCCCATTGCCAATTGGTTTTGGGGTGGAACCTCAACTTCCTTCACTATAGCAAGTCGAGCGTCCCATTTCTTCTTGGTCTTCTTGTTCTTCTTGTTCTAGCTTTTTTTTTTCTTTTATATATTAATGGTGAGTAAGCAAACCAAAAACTGAAGAAAGAGGCTTGAGTGAAAAAGAAGAACAAAATAAATGAGAGAAAGAAAGGTGAGGCTTGGAGTTTCCCGTATGTATGGCCACCAGAGCTCCTATACTCAAATTTTTCTTTGCGTTCCTTTCTCTGAATCTGAATCTTATTTCTCTTATATTTCTGTATTTCTTCTTCTACATGCCATATAAGTATATTAATGCTTAGTAAGTACTATTTCTTCCTGTCTACAAGCCCTAAGTATTAGAGGATAAGGTAGCAAGTTACCATCAAAAGTAAAACACAATTACACCATGCCTGCAAGTCAAGATTTGACCATGTTATGGGGCAGGAAAAACTAGATTTTATATACAAGGACTTGTTTTGTGGAAATCAATAAGTGAGATTTCTTCTTTAATTCTTTTTTTTTTGGGTGAAATCTTCGTTAGTACTTTCTCATGCTCACAATTAAGCTCTCAGATGTTCATGGCATTCGAATGCGGGAAAGTTTCCTCTTCTCGTTTGCGCAAATTAATCCAAATACACACAGAGTACTGATGAGTATGTTAGGAGTTGATGCTTCTTTGATTTTGATCAAGACCCACGACTTCGGGGTTCATGATCCCTACTTTTCTGGCAGAACGTATTTTTCATGCTGAAAATCAATATATTAAATTCCACAGATCGACCCAATACTGTAACTAACCACATTCAAATAGTAGACACTACAAAGAAACAAACACAGGGACTACAAAGAAATAAAGACAGGGACTATAAAATGGAAATGAACTCCAGCATCTTTCTTTATTCAGCAGCGCAGCTCCCTTACTTCCTCGATTATTTATTTTTCCGAAAGCTTATACCATGGCTTCTTGCTCGTTCCTTCTTCTTTGCTCGAGCTTCTTCCTTCGTCTTTCCTCAAGTTGTAGTACTTGTTGCCAAATTTTCCGATCCCAACAGACTCCTTCTTTTGAATCAATCTTGTTGCCATTAATGTTGTAGTCAGTTTTGTTTTGACCCTTCCTTCCTTGATGATGATCAACAGCACCACAACCTTCATGATATTCATTGTTGAAGTCGAAAATCCCAACGTTTCTGCTTTCTGCTGCGGTAATTACATTCTCATGAATGTTCCAGGTCTGGTTGCTACTTTCTTCGTCACTAGTTCTGTTTTGGGGGAGCTCTGATTCAGTTTCTTTTTGTTCGAGCGCTGTTTCAGTTTCTTTTCGTGGGAGCTCTGTTTGAGTTTCAGAAACTTTTCTAGAGGAACCAGTAAAGGGTTTTGTGGCCATCTCCTTGTGCAGGGTGAGCTTCATTTGGAGACCCATCTTATATAGAGGTAAGGATAAAAAAGGAAATAACAAAAAAGTCCTGATAATCAACTTAGATTAGTATAGTCAAAAAAAGAGAGAAAAGGCAAACAACAGAGAAAACAAAATAAATAAATAAAAGGAGACTAATTATTATTAATTAATACATTTAATTTGAACCTTGTGCGTGTATTGGTGGGTTTTGTCTTGGTACATCAACATCATGCATTTTTGAAGTTTGATGTGTGCTTCTCTCTCACCCAATGAAGTTGCACAAGTCCGCGTCCAAGGTCATTCACTAATATCGTTTGCATCTTGGCCGTCGTGGCCATATGCTACCACGCTCGCATCCATTCACACCAGAAGGACGTTCTGTTGCTATTAGTTCACGGCTTAGGCTCGTATTTTGTTATTTTTATTATTAATAAATGCTGTGAGAATTATTCAGGTCCACAAATACTAACATTAATTTAGTGAAATATTTCTTCCAATTTGTTTTGGAATATTTGCTCAAAGTCCACTTATTTGACGATATAGGTCCGGGCTGTGGCACATCTAATAATTGTTTCGACAAGGAATCTAAATTATTGCTTTGCCTACACTAAATTACAAAAATCTTAACGTAATTGATCCAAAGTACTACAAGAAAACTGGTTGTTTGTATCATGCATCTTTGTAGATGGTAGTTGTTGACATAGCTAGGACTGAGCCGGATCACCCAACACGTCGACTCAGACCCTACACATAGCCACACTGGTTCAAACGGACCCTCATGACCGACCACTCGAACCAGTTTAGCACTAAAACCCCATAGGCACAGCTTTGTAATGCCACCACTATTTGGATTCAATTAAAAATACTAGAAAATTAAATTTCCAACAAATGAAAATATGAAAATCCTATTTTAGTATAAGATATAGTTAATACCAATATTGATACCTCAATAAGCCAATGTATACTTTATACTAAAATCTCATAAAATCGTGTTTGATTATTTAAGTTGTAAGGAATATAAACTGCCAAAAATATCATTGATTACATTAGTATTTCAAAAGTCTATTTTCATACTTAGTCAAATTTTGAAAAAAAACAGTTTTTCAAGTATGATCACTATGCCAAAAATGGCCTTTAGCAACGGATAAAATCCGTTGCCTATTCCCCCAAAATACCGTGGTATTCATGACTGTTGCCTATTACATGTGTAATAGGCAATGTATATTTCCGTGGCCTTTATATATAGTTACGACATCGGATATTTAGTAAACCCCGATGCGTAAAGCGATTTACGTGGGCCAAAAGCATTAACCCCGATGCCTAAACATGTAACGTCATCGGTAGTTTTAATAGCTCTGATGCTAAATACAATTTACAGCATCATAATTAACTTATGCACTGATGCTTTTTCTAACTTACAACAACACAAGAAACATAGCATAGATGCTACTTATGATTATAGGCATCTGTTGTCTTGTGAGTGCTGATGCTACTTCTAGTTATAGGCATCAGTTGTCTTATGAGTGATGTTGTTTTAACTTTTTAATCTTGGTTGTTTGTGCAAAACTAAAAATATTTTTTATATAGAAATTACACTTTACTTTATTACTTTCTTATAATATCAATCCAAATCTTGCTGTGTTGCTCATTGCCATAAAAAACATATACAATTTTAAATACATCAATACTTGAAATATATATCCAACACTTCCATAAATCACAACCCCACATATGATCCGTACTTGTCTATAACCAAAATACTAACAACAAAAAAAGACATGTAAAATGAAGGGAGAGAAAGCTTAGTACAAACAAAAAGCCAATCTTCCCATTCTTATCTTCATGTGCAAACTTCCATAGAAGAGCTCTATCAATTTCCTCATCCTTATCCACTATCTTCTTCTCTTTCTATTTAAGATGAACCAAAGTTAGCATAAAGAAGTATACACATATAAGACAACAAAAACCATTATAAATTAAATACATCTAAATAGAAATTGGAAACTATAAGCCTGCTCAAATTATGAACAAAGATTGGAACCTAAAATTCAAAATATAAATTAAAAACTCAAACCTTAATAGCTAGTAAAAACTACTGTTGGTGCAAAAACTAGACATGTAGTTGTAGGACCAACTTAAAGATGAGGTGGATGTTGAAGGTGAGGACCCTCAGTATGTGAGAGCATTCGGTAGGCAAATAGACATGCATGTAGAAGACAGATGTACGTGGTGCACCCGAATAATGGGCTACGTCCACGGAGAAGTATGTTCTCATTATGATAATGTGTGTATACATTGTACACGGGGTTAGACCCAAAGAGAAAAGGAAGAATACCGAAGGCCGAAGGCTGAGAGCTGTGGGCCGAAGGCTGAGAGCTGTGAACCGAAGGCTGAGAGCCGTGAGCAGAAGGCTGAAAGCAGAAAGTTGAAGGCCGAATATTGAGGATTTGGCTGAAGGCCAAGGATTCATGGGCTAACAAATGGGCTCATGGGTCAGCCCATTAGGGCCCAGTGAGCCATATGGAGCCCCAACAGCCCTCCCAGCTCTCTCCCCTTATTGAAGGAGAGATGTCTCCTTTTATGGGTTTTATTACACAAGTTATCCACCAGTTTTAGAAGGGTATTGATGCAAATTGGATTTCTGGTGAGAGTGAAACAAAATCCACAAGTGACTATGTGTTTGTATGTGGAAGGGCAGCGGTAGCTTGGAAATAAACCAAGAAAACGTGTATAGCACGATCAACTATGGAATCTGAATCCATAGCTTTGGACAAGGCTACTGAAGAAGCAGAATGGCTTCGAAACTTTGTGGAAGATATACCGTTATTTCCTAAACCAATAACTGCAGTATGTATTCATTGTGATAACATGGCATTTATTGCAAGAGCCAAAAATAAGATATACAATGGCACGTCAAGGCATATAAGGTGAAGACATAGCACTATTACACAGTTGCTCAAATATGGAATAATCTCATTAGATTATGTAAAGTCAAAGGAAAACATAGCTGATCCTTTGACAAAAGACCTACCTAGAGAGCAAATTAAATATGCGTCGAGGGGAACGGGTTTAATGCCAATCCTAATGGCACCCTAACCTAGTTGATTGGAGATCCCATGGGCTAGGTTCAATAGGCAAACTGGTTAGGAAAGGCTCAAAGTTTGAACACACAAATTACTCATTCCTATGACCTAAGTGTGTTGTTTGGAGAAGTTTATAGGGTATGTTTTGTACAAACATTTAATGACGTTAATATTTTGATATTCAAAAGAAGTATGGTAGAATTAATACTTTTAATTAATGTTACCTATCTAGGAGTAAATGTAGGGTCACATTTACGAGAATTATATGGCTATATCTCTAAAGCTCCCATGAAACCGGGATTTGTTCAGGACCAAAATGAACACAACCCCATGAACTAAAATGTGTTTATATGTGATGTATGTGTGGCATGTTGTCCCAGTCTACTACAAAATGGTGAACAGTTCCAGATTGTGAATTCCACTAATTCATCAAGTAGATCCGATACGTCTACACCAAGGAAAGTTCTAGTCCAAAAGACACTTATCCTAATGTACATCATATCTAATTTCTTCTCATGCTTTTGTGTCAGCATTTATCTTTTAAACATTTGCATTTCAAATGTGGGGTATTGTTAGAGTTTGAAAGCAAATGAGAAACTTTTATCCCACATCGAAAAACTACACTTCTATAAAGGTGTTTATAAACAAAGCACCATGTTGGTTTGGTAATTGTGGTTAACGTTTGAGTGTTGGGCTAATGGGCTTGGGTATAGGCTTGGCTTTGGATTTGGCTTTAATTAATAATAATTATATTAATAAAAGACTTGGGCCTTGAGCCTTAGGCCTTGGGGCTCTTGGGCTCTAGGAAATTTGATTAAGACACCCAAATGAAAATAATTAACTTATTTTCACAATAGAATTTAAATCAAAAGGATAAGACATATCTTTTCAATTTTAATTAGAATTAAATTAGGTTTATAATTGATGTGGTTTGAAAGGGTGCAATCAGTATTATAAATATTGAATATCCAATAGCCAAAAGGAACTAACAAAATTTCCAACATACAACGGCAATATTATTATCCGGTGCACATTCACCTTTCGCCAAAGGATCGATCTTTGGATCCTTGATTTATAGATAGTTGAATCCTGGGAGATAGACATCCATTGAACTTCAAGCATTGAGAAGGGGCGAAATTCTATCTTTAGGACATTGCTAATATGCAAGCCTCTCTAATGGAAAAAAAGTCAGTGTTCTTTATCTTTTGTCTTATATTTTTCTGCTATTTGTATAGACATATTATTCACTGTATTAATATAGTGATCCAATATTTTAAGTCATTTACTTATTTTCCTAAGAGTTCATTTGTAAAAATTGTAATCTGTCCCTAACATTTGGGATAGATTATAGGGTTTATCCAATATAGGTCCCTACATTTTCTATTTTCTAGACATATACCCATCACTCTATAAATCTATGTGTATATATTAATAAACTCTTCATCAATATATCAATATTGATATTGATATCAATATCAATACTTATATTATCAACATATTGATATTGATAATATCAATATAAAACTGTCAATATTGATATTGACAGCTTTTGACCTATTATCTTTTTATAATAATCTACCTATTTTTTATGGAAATTTATCGACCTATTTTTTATATAATAATAATGTACACTTCAATAATGATATTGATAATATCAATATTAATATTGATCAGTATCAATATCAATATTAATATTGATCAAGATCAATATCAATATCATTATCAACATTATCAATATTGATAATATTGATATTGATATTATCGATTATTGATAATATTGATATTGATATTGATAATCGATTACTAATACTGAAAATGATATTGATATTGATATTGATTACTAATACTTTAATGTTGAATTTAATAGATTACTAGTTATATAATTCATAAAAGGAAAACAACATAATTTTTATATTAAATAAACCAAAACGTTAATCACCTATAGATTACTAATAGGTTAATGTTGAATTTAATATTTAATTTCAAATAAGTTTCTAAATTAATTCCTACATCCATTACAACTATTTGGAGATCTTTCCAAATTCAACTTGTGTCATTAGTTACACCCCACATAACACGTTAGCTTATAAATAGGGGTAGTTTTGGAATGCGAAAAATACAATAAATCATGTTTTAAGTTATATTAGGTAACTTGCTTAGTTGGATCCTAGTCATCGGGTATTATTTGAAAAAATTGGGTATTTTAAATAGAAAAATAAAGGAAAGGACTATAGGTGATTTAAAGTGAATTTTATGGGTCTAAGCTCAATTTACTATAGATTTTATAATATCATACGATGAAAAGCATATATGCATGATTAGAGAACACAACAATGGCCACCTTAAAATGTCTCGCCCGCTTGCATTAGCGGGCATGTTGTCCTCCTTTGTCCTGCATGGGATGAAAAGTTTCACCTAATCAATTAGCTGCACAAGTAGGAATGAGGAGGACATTAATCTGATTCCAATTAGATGGAATTAGATGCTGCATGAAATTCAAAGGCTTGTTGGGTCTTTTGATGAAGTTGAATGGTCCTGGGAAGAGAACTCGGGCGGCTCATGAAGCTGCAAGAATTGGTTTTCGAGCGGTGTAAGGAAGTTGAGACTTGGGCCAATACACCACCGTCTCTAATATTATAAGGTATATTTTGGTCACCGATGAACTCAAGTACTATAAAAATCGCAATAGACGATGGGTTTTCGCCGTTGTCCTTATGTCTTGAAAACTATCATCTAATCGACCAACATCTTTTGAATGTCAAAATACAACGATTTTTCATCGTCGCTTAGCGACTCGTAGAAGCACGACTGTTCGTACTTAAAATGAATTCGGTACAATTTTATTTTTTAGTAAATTTAGCTTTTCCCCTTGAAATTAATTTTTCCTTACATCCAGCCCATCATCTTATTTTTCTATAAATAAAACCCAATTTTTTTATTTAAAAGCCCATGACTAGGATACAACTAAGCAACTTACCTAATTAAGCTCAAATTTTGATTTATTGCACCTTTTGGATTCCAAAAGTACCCCTAATTACCATTTACGTTGAATTTAGAAACATTTCTCTCCATGAAATCTGGTTGTAATTGATGTAGGTATTAATTTGGAAAGTTTTTTAATTTTAATATTAAATTTCATATTTAAAGTGTCAATAGATGGATTTAATGAAAACAATATGTTTGTTATTTTCATTTTAAGAATTTTACGTGATTTAAGAAAATAATCTACTTACCTTTTATGAATAATAGTCGTGAACATACTAATGGTTTTCATTTTTACTTTTTCGAACATACTAATACCGTGAGCATATCTTGTTGTCTTGAAAATATAATATACCTATTATTTATTTTTTTATGAACAAAAATTTACTTTATTATCTCATGTATAAAAGAATATAACTATTATTTAATGTACCTAGGATGTTTTTGTGAATAACGTACCTATTATCTTTTATGGATAATATACCTATTAATTTTATCTATAAAATAATAGGTATACTTTTTTTTATTGTACCTTTAAAAAATAATGTACCTATTATGTGATTGATTTAAATAAAAATTTATTTATTTTCCTTTTCTTTTATGAAGGATAATATACCTATTAATTTTTTCAATGTACCTATTATTTTTATGAATAATAATATACCTATTATCGTTTATGGACAATAATTTACCTATTATCTTTTATCATTAATAATTTATCTATTATCTTCTCCTATGAGTAATGAAATGTTAACATACTTATTTTTTATCTATTTTTTAAATACATAATATCATCTAATTAATGTACGTACTTATTATTATTATTTTTTTCTATGACATTGTAGCTATTATAATATATTTATACATATATATATATATATATATATATATATATAATTGAAGGATATTAGGTAAATATATATTTGGTAGGTATAAAAAAAAAATCATATATCCGAGCTATAGGAGGTTAGGAGGGAGTCTTTAAACTAATTTGATTGTAGTCCATTATTACATGAGTGCAAACATAAATGTGCAGTGAGAGGTATTATTTAGTTGCATTAAATTAGGGGCTGAAAAATAGTCAACCACCAAATAAAGATCTAGTGGCATGATTTGTAAATAACTCAACTTACATGGACACATTGTTATCCAATTTTTAAAATGGGTTTTACTTAAACATTGTATTATTGGTGGATTATCGCCTATGATTTTTGAGTTATAAGGGTCTATCTTAGTATGACCCTTTATTTTTCATACCCTATCACGACAGCTTTATAACACCAGTGGTGTTTTAAAAAAACCTATATGTACCGTGGTCTAATGGGTGTCGTGGTTTTACATAATTGTAGTAGTCCCATGTCCACCTTTCTTTTGATTTGTTTTATTTTCTGGATGTCATGTTGGCTAAAGCTGTTGTCTTTGGCTCTAATCTCCCAGTCTTTGTCTTTGGTTCAATGAAGTGTAATTTGACCGCAAAAATAAAACATCAATTAGCTGACCTTTTCTACGCATTGCGCCAAAGAAAAATTATACCTGATCAATTACCTGGACTGCCTGTATTATTTAGATTGTCTTGTCTTATTCTCTATTTTAATATGAGCAGTTTCACCTAATCCATTATCCAGGCTACCTTTCTGCTTTTTCTTTATTTTTTTCCGCTCTCCTTTCTTTGTTGTGTGACAATAGCAAGCACTAAATTGTTACCAGAATTGATTTTATTTGTCTGAGTCCGCTCTTATTCTTATTTATTTCAAGCTTTTTTCCATTGTTATCTTTACCTATATGTGATTGCCAAATGAAGGTGAACTGCGCTATTGAAGATGCAACATGAGGAGGAGGCTCTACCGGTAATAAGGATCAACCAGAATGAACTCTCCAGTTTGGCATTTTCTGCTAGGGTACTTCGCGAGTGGTGGTAATTGTTCTATCAAAATCAAACTATTTCACACTTGCTTTCTTTAGGATACCGCCCGTGCCTGTATTATCTGTTTTTTCTTTTCTTTTTGTAATTAGGATTGATTTGGTTTGCCTTAATTTCTATTTTGATTATTGTTAATCTGTAAATTTTTCATTTTATTTTTAATAAAATCACTCATACTTCCTAGATTTGAAATAAAGAAACAAGAAAGTCCTATAAGTGCATGTTGCATGGACACGGATACGCAACACGGGGAAACAGAAAATTTGAAAAACCTAAAACACGGGGACACGAGTAATATAACAATAAATTTATAATAATACATATGTAGTAAAAACAAAACAATTCATGTTCATACTTCAATTCCATAATACCATAAAATAAAGCAAGTTACTCATCTTCATCATTCATACATAATAACTAATAACTAATAGGGAGGAGAGAAGAAGTCGGATATTGCTGCTGTGCAAATGAGATGGATGATACGGCTGAAGTGATAATTCTAGGTTTATTTTTTACAATTTTAACCCCACTTTTTTTAAAATGTTCAAATCAAACATTACATTTTGACCCCAGTTTTTGTTAAAAATATTACAAATTTGTCATTGTCGTGTCTTGACTTTAGGATTACAGTGTCCAAGCCATGTCTTTATCACCGTGTTCAAACTGTGTCGTGTCTTGACTTTAGGCTTGTCACATTCTACCTGATAATGTTCAAATCAAACATTACATTTTGACCCCAGTTTTTGTTAAAAACATTACAACTTTGTCCTTGTCGTGTCTTGACTTTAGATTCACCATGTCCAAACTATGTCTTAATCACCGTGACCAAGTCATTCACCGTATTCAAGCCGTGTCCGAGGCGAGTCTATGCAAGCAACAATATTAGGTTTTCAATAAACTATAAGTTATTTTTTATTTTAAAAGAAACTTCGTATTAGTTGCATTGCTAGCTATATAAGCTTAGACCTTAAGTAATCTAGTGAACAGTATTCAGCTGCTCAGTCAATGGACAACTGTTTTATATTATAGTCGGATAGTTTCTGCGTAGGTGACATTACGTTGAAAATCTCGAACTCGGACCACTTTTCGTTCTATTATAAATTTTTTTATTTGATATTCTTTTAACAAAAATAAAAAATAAAAATCTCGAACCTTGTCCACACAAAGTACGTTATTTTATTGAAACTTATCGACGAAGGTTTAAACAATGCTTTTCTACTGGTTTTAAAGAGTTCCATCTTCTATTCCAAACACACTGTTCAAAACATCTAGCCTGTATTGCCGGTTGAACATAAGAACTCTATAGAGGATAGAAAACTTTCTTTTGAGCTTTCATCAATGGCAGGTATGTATTTTTTATTTGATTCAAGATCTTCTCCTTGATGTGATTCTATGTGTGTATGCCTAAGGAATATATATAATTATTTTACAATAGTAACTTACATTTATTGAAAGATTTTGGAGTCTTTGCCCAAAGTCCACTTATTTGAAATTCTTTTTCATTTTTATCTTTGCATATATATCAGATGGATCTCGAACTGAAGCTGAACAACTGAACGAGAGGCCCCAGGAGAATTCTAGAGAAAGAAATGAACAAGAGCTTCCACAAAACGAAAATAGTGAGACCACGATGATTCATAGGAATGAAATCACCTCATCTGAAGCCACAGACGTTGGGGTTTTCGACTTCAACAACGAATATCATGCAGGTTATATTGATGGTCGTCAAGCAGGGAGGGGTCGAAACTACAACATTGAGGGCAATAGAATCCATTCAAACAAAGGCGAGCGTGTGGGGATTGGCAAATTTGGCAACAAGTACTCCATGTCGAACGTATCATTTTTTCTAGGCGGGCTTGTTATTCTAGCTTTTGCTATATATAAAATATATAGCGAAACCGAATAAGTCAAAGTAAGCTAGCGGAACGAACAAGAAGGAAATATAAATAAGATAAAACGGAAAGGGGCTGCTGAATAAACAGTCTGGAATTTCCAAGAAGATAAAAATTGAGATGTATGGTTTGGAGATTTATGGCCACCAGAGCTCCTACACTCAAACTTTTCTCTGAATCTGAATGTTATTTCTCTTATGTTTATGCATTTCTTTTCTTCTTCTTCTACATGCCATCGATATATTAATAATGCTGAGTAAGTTTTTTTTTTTTTTCTTCTTGTCTACATGCCGTGCCATCAGTATTGTTTCGACTTGTTCTAGCTTTTTTCTTTATATCCACTAAAATATATTAGGGGTCAATAAAGCGAAAACCAACACAGAGAGAAACAGCAGAAAAACAAACCCTAATTATTCATAGATAGTGGCGGAGGCAATAAGAAATGTTTTTGTTAACTGCTTAAATGATTTCAGTTTTGGGGCACAAAATAATTAAAAAGAAAATTAGAGTTATTTTAATAAAATTAATGTCTATGTTAACTGCTTATAATAGTGTGTACATCCATACAGAAATTGCAAGAGTACGTATACAGAGGATGACTAGTCAAGCAATCCACTAAGCATAAGAGATTCTTACAACTTACAAGTAACACGATGTCACGCCCCGGACTCGTGGGTTGGAAGAAATCGCGTGCCTGGTGCGTGGGAAATAAAGTTAAATAAAACAGGAGTTTAAAATAGGGAGCTGATTTTCTTACCCATCTTTTGTCCATTTACACTCCATTTGTTGAAAACTGTATGTTCTCACTCAATTTTTGTCCACTCACACACTCTCTTGTATTTTATAGTAAAAGTTATTAAAAACAAAAGGAAAGTGAGAAAATCAGCACCCATAAAATAAACTTCTCTTATAAATTGCTCTAGAATCTTACAACGAAACATAAATAAATAAAACTCTACCATGATCTACTTCAACCTTAGCTCGCCTTCCATCCATCTTTTGGGTTTTAAGGTTGCAAGGTCTATAAAGGGGTGAGAAAACCACAGCTCAAGAGGGACATAAAACCATACCACAATAAATTGATATGACTAAATTAAGTGACATGTGGTCACATAACAAATAAAAGATAATAATGCATGAATAAGAGCTTCGATTCTACCCAACTTAATCTTCATGTCCCATGCCATGCAATTTACCACTGTGATTCTGAATGCCCCATTATATAAACTAACACCCATCTCAATCATCCCATAATTCCCATTTTGCTAGTCATCTTGTCTAAACCATTGATCTATAAGCCCAAATCACCCAATTGACAATTACAGCGCTTAATATCCAATTTTATTGTGCACACGGGCTTGCCTCGAACTTGGTTCCTACAATTCCAACCATCACCGATAACACATGAACATGTCAACATTAATAAAATAATATTATAATAATTAACAACAAGTAAACACCCAATACCAAGAATAATAATCAAATAATAATATCATGCATAATATAGTGTTCACGAAATTTATTTAAATGCTCCCCAAGAAACCCTCTACCTCAATTCCAAAACATTGCTCCGGAAAGTTAAGAAACACATGCTAAGCCCTCTAAGAATTTCATCACCGCTTCCTCTTTCTTCCTCTCTCACTTTCTTCTTTCTTTCATTCTCACTTCTCATTTCTTACTCTTTTTCAATTGTGGAAGGCCCCATTGAAATTGGTATTTAGGCGAAAAGGGTAAATTAAAACCCCAATTGGAAATATATGTGACAACAATGATCAAATAATCCTGGAGACAATATGACTAGTCAATAACTAGTCATAGACCTACGAACATATAAGCATAACACAGTATTCACAATAGATCAAATATTCAAACCCCCGCAAGCCTTGTAGATAACTACGTGACAACCTAGGCACTTGTAAGGACCTGTCAATTTAGGCATCTCATGTGCTAGCAACAACTTGAGTGATAGGTGTGTGAACATTCATCAACATTCCGTAGATAACAATACAAGATGACTAGTCATAAAACCACGAACAAAGATACCAAAAATGTTCACCCGTAAATCCACCATTGGGAAAAACTGGGGTCATCACTCCGACTAGGCAATCCACTAAGTAAAGAAGATTCTTATAGAGAAATCACAAGCATGCTCAAGAAATCCTAGGTCTATTTAGGAAATCGTGCAACATTCATTTCCAACTTAGAAAAGCTAGCAACTAGTCTTTCATGGCAATGAGAGCTTCCTCTTCATCTCGCTCATCCCATGGCATAGGCAGCTCAAGTCCAGATAGAACAAATGAATGGAATATCGATTCTGAACAAAAAAGGATCAATTTCTTCAGGGAACCATACTCTTGAAGAAATCAACCTAGAATCTGATCTAGACTTAAGAAGATAACTAGTCAACCCGAATCCAAATGCATATTTTAAATGCACATCAAATTTTTAAAAACCATTTTCATAATCTCACAATGAAAACCTTAAAGAATGCAGATTATAAGTTTTACTCTCAAAATTACTTAATGGGTGAAGTAGATTTCGAAAATAAAAGCATATTTCAAAAGGTATTTGAAAATTTGATTTGAAAACTCAAACCTCACCCAACTCGCAAATGCACGTAAGAAAAAGAAGAAGAAAACTCTCTCTCTCAAAAATGCACTCACTAACAGAGAGAAAAATACATAGTAGAAAAACTGACTCTCAAAATGCTCACTCTCTTGAGAAGTGACGGCTACAAGGTGGTGTAGCCTCCTTTTTACCAGAAAGAAGTTTTCCCTAAATTCCCACTGGCAGCCAATCATTGGCTTCATAATAAGACAAAACATTCAACAGAAAGAAAAAGGACAGCCGGTAACATGTGAGAAATTTAAAAGATCTGGCAGCACACATGTTAGTAGTCGATACGTTGACTAGTCATACACTAATGCTCTCTAATGTATGCAATGCATGATATTACCTTTGGCAGCACACATGTTTCTAGTCGTACATATTTCCTTTTGCTCAAAATAAAAATTTTAAAAAAATTAGAAGAAGGATGAGGAGGAACTTATAGAGGCTTGAGAATGGAGCAGCAGAAGGTGTAGGAGGAGGAGCTGGAGAATAAAGCAACATCAAGGTGTGGATTTATGGATTGATGGGCTGAAGGGTTAAAGTATATGCAACTCCACCTTAGCCACTCACATATATATGTGTGTGTGTGAGAGAGAGAGAGAGAGAGAGAGAGAGAGAACTAGGACTCCATTGACAATTTGGAGTTGGATTTTTATTGAGCTCAAATACAGGAAAGGATGGGTGTTAACGGTGGGTTGGGTGGGTGGGATCTATAGGGTTTGATTTTCGGTGGGTGGGATCGATTTGTGGAGGTAATAGGAGAGAGAAGAGAGAGAATAGACGGAGAGAGCGGAGAAGAGATAGTAGTGTTTGATGAATGACAAAGAAGATGTAGAGGAGATGGAGGAGAGAGAAGAAAGAGATAAGAGATGAAGGAGAAGAAAGAGATGGAAAGAGGGTTTCGATTGAGAGGGAATCTAAACAAAAAGAGGGAGTCTGAAAAAATATGAGAGGGAGCTTGAAATCGTTCTAAAAAAAGCATGAATTTTTTTGTTTAGAGCGGTTGAGTTTAGGCATCACCGCCTAATGTTCTCGCTATAAATATATATAATCGGCCTGCATCAGACTCTTAAGAGCAAAATATATAGTCGATCTTAAGCTTACGTATGGAAGGTAGTGTGGAGACGAGATAATAAACAGAATAATTAAAGTAAATTGAAACATGCAAAGCCAAAATAAAGGAAACGAGTATAATGAAATCAGAAATGATATCATTGACATTATTCAAGC
The DNA here is from genome assembly GCA_024362665.1 of Prunus padus. Lineage (NCBI taxonomy): Eukaryota > Viridiplantae > Streptophyta > Magnoliopsida > Rosales > Rosaceae > Prunus > Prunus padus. The sequence continues at coordinate 24,625,314 of JANFAM010000016.1, read as the reverse complement.
TTATATAGATGCAGAAAGGCAGTAGTGCTTAAACAGGAGCTTCGCAGATGCAGCACTTGGGAAATAAACACTCAGAACTCACAACACTCTTTTTACAAGTCAAAATGGAACTTTAAACACAGTTTTTTACAAGCAGAACAAGCGATGCTTACAATTGAGGGAGAGCCCTCTATTTAAAGACAACTAGGCTACAAGAATTTGTTAACGTGGCATTTAAAGATGGTAGATCATAAAGCAGCCTACGCTTGAGCGGCATCTTCACTTTGATGATCCCTTCTCGAGCCTTCACGTGACAATAGTAGCCGTAAAGAAAGACTTTAAGTGAAAGTCTTAGTCTTCACGTGACAACAGTAGAGAAAGTAGATATTTTACAAAAGTGGTATTGTCGATATCAGACGTCAAAGATTTTGTCTTGGAGCTATGGCAATAGGTTGTAAGGCCCAGGGTGCTTCAATAGGTATATTGAGGGGAAAGAACTTCTTAGGAGCCAGATGACTTTTAATAAAAGGATCCCACCAACGGATGAGGATTCTTCTCTCGAGATTTGGTAGATAAGTCCATTCTTCGCCTAGGTCTTCGCAGACAGATTCCCATTTCGTAATCCATGGTAGTTCATAGAGCATCATGAACCACATGAATAACATCCTCTCATCAGGATAAGATTTATTACATACTTTAAATATCATATCGAATGATTCCTTAACATCAGGTGGTAGAAAATCTTTCGGAGGTCCCCATAATAAGAAAATTCCTTTGAACCACATAGGTAGTTCTATCAGGGAGGCCAATTTAAATTGGATGAACCAAGAGTGGGAAAAGTTTTGATTTTGAAAACATAGCACATATTCCCAAGCTTTTTTATAATCAAAATAATTATAGGAATAAGGCCTAATATCTGGCTGTCGAAATCTTCTGGCCCTTTTAAGGCTAGGACCCCATTTCTCCAGTGGTATCACTTCTAATATCTGAAATTTGGAGAAAGCGATCATATTCTGATTATCATTTCTATGCCTATGGATAATGTGTACTGACTCTATTTCAATTAGCAGCTGTTCGTAGAATATCCGAGGCTTATTTAGAGGTGGAATATCATCTCTTAAATATTTTTCAGCCAAAAGCCTAGGATGCTTATCCAAGTCATTGCTTTCAATGATGACTAGAGGAATTCTCATGTATTCTTTGTAAGGATTTTCAGCGATCATCCTTTCTCTTCCCTTGTTGTACGACGAAGAAGTCATCAAAGGATGAGGAGGTTTCGATGGCGATGCCTTAGCAAGAGCGCTAGAGCTCTTTGTGGGGTCACTGCCCTGAACTTCTTGTTCTCACCTGTAAGAATTCAAGGGTTAAAAATCAGGAAGTGCGTTAGTTTCTCCTTTAATAAATTCAATATCAAAATCAAAAGTCGAAAGGATTCCCCGCCATCTCGCAAAGATCTGCTTTTAAGGCCAAATTTTTAACATCTTTAAACACAATATCTTTTGCAACCTTGCAATCGACTCTTATTAAAAATCTCTTGTTTAAAAGATCACTTTCAAATTTAGAAACAAGATGGACAATGGCTAACATTTCCTTTTTAACAATGGAATTGTTTTTCTCGAGCTGGCTTCCAAACCCTGCAGAGGTAAACCTAACTAATCGTTTCAATTATTAATTTTCTGTTTTAGGATTCCCCCATACCCAATATTCAAGCATCGCTTTCTACAATCTTAAAGGCTTCCGGGTTGGCTAAGGCTAAACAGGGAAGTTCTTTGACTTTAACTTTTAGTCTCCTAATAGCCTTAGTGTGTTCATCGCACTGTGGACTGGGCACTTTTTCAGCCTTTGGTATAACAGTTTAGAGTCCTTAGCTAAATCTTTATAAAAATCTTTATGTAATTGAGACTTCCTAAGAATCTTTGTAATCACATTTGTCCCTAATTTCATCAGGGGAACTTATCAAAGAAAGGATATTGCTCTATCAATAGGAACTATCGTCTCTTATTAATATTGTGTCCAAGGAATCGAACTTTTGGAGAAAATAATTTCATTTTCTTAGCCGACACCACTAATCCCGTATGCTTCACAACTTTCAAGAAAATATTTAGATGTTTAAATTGTTGTTCTAAAGAATTAGAATATACCAAAACATCATCAATATAAACAATGGTAAAAGTAGTGTAAGGTTTAAATATGTCATTCATAATATTTTGAAATTCAAGGGGCATTTTTCAATCCAAAGGGTAGAACGCTCCATTCATAATGCCCAAACGGAACATTAAAAGCTGTTTTATATCTATCTTTTTCTGCTATTGATTTGCCAAGATTCCGATTTCATATCAAATTTGGAGAAGATAACCGCCTTATTCAACCTATCTAAGAGATATTTCTTATTAGGTATCAGATATCTAATCCATTTTAGAGCTTTATTCAGTGGCTTGTAATTTATTACTAGCCTAGGAACTCCTCTTTCGAGTTCAGCCGCATTTTCTACATAGAAGGCGGAATGTACTCCAAGGAGATGAGCTTTTCCCGATTAACTTCTTTTTCAACAAATCTTGAATTTCATATTTACAAATTTCCATTACTCTAGCATTCATTTGAATTGGCCTGGCTTTAGTTGGGATTTTCTTTTCAACAAAGTCAGGTTCAAAAGGCAATTCAACTATATGCTTTCGCCTATTCCAAAAGCGTTAGGTATTTCATCACAACTTGGTTCTCAAACATTTTTTGGACTTCCTCAATTTTATCTTTTATCTTCTTAGTTTGCAGCTTGTTCATCTATCCTTTTATATTGCATTTCTTCTTTCAGATGATAAAGATAATTCTCTTTTCTTTTTATCTTTTCTTGAATTTCATTAATATACTTATGCCTAGGTGGTTGGGAGAACCTAAAGACTATAGGTTGACCTTCTACCTCAGTTCTAATTCCCTCTTCGTAAACAGAGAATGGATAAAGCATATTAATAAATGGCGTCCCTAATATCGTGGACTGATTTAGACCTTTCACAAGAACAAAAGGAGTTTCAAACAAATACCCTGATTAAGTACAAAGAAGATTCGAAAGTTTAAACCGGATTCCCATTTTCTGGCTATTGACAATGTATGTAAAACCTGGGTAGTTTTTTAGAAATACGTAGTGGGTACGACTCCTTCATTTATACGCTTAAGATCGGCTCCTGTATCTATCAGCCCTTTAACCATAAACTTGTAGGTTTTATTAATCACAATAGTTATCATAGCATGCCATTTCTGTGCTATCACTCTATCTATATTATTGACGAATTTCATTGCATTAACCTGTTCTTGTTCTAAAGTTTCTTCTCTCACTGGTTCTATTTTTTCCTAAAAATCTCCCATTAGATTCTCAAATTCTAATTGCTCATTTTCTTTATCCTTTTATGAAAAAGGACGATAGAGTTCTAGAACTTTGACCCTATTTTTCAATTCCCTTAGTTCATCTTTGACATCAAGAACTTCACACTGGAGGTCATTAAGAGTAGGTTCTTTCCTATGACTCTTATCACTCATCCTGTTTACTATAGTTTTCAACTGGTTGTCTTACATTTGATACAGGTTGTTGCGCATGGCTTGGTCCTGCCGTGGCTAGCGAAATATAATTTTCTAGTGCTTTTTTCTTTTTCTCAGGATCTTCAATTTTATCAATTAAATCTACTATCAAATTTTCTTCTTTGGTTAAAACACATATTCTAAGATCCTTAAACTGACAAGCACATTCATTTTCACTTTCTGAACTAGTTTCAGTATTAGATTCAAACAATTCTTCATTTTCTATATGAGCTAGTTCATTATCACTATCCAGCTCAGAATCAGATGAATTAAGCATTATTTGACAAAGTTGCTGTTTTAGATCTTCGCTAATGCTTAAGTTATTGATTTTATCTTTCATTTTACATTCAGACTTGAAATGCCCTACTTTTCCACACTTGTAGCATGTTGGGATAAAAGTCTTCTTTCTAGCGAGTTTCTTGGAGCTTTCACCCTGATATTTCTTTTTTCTAAAAATTCTATATGGTTTCTTAGGCTCAGACTTTTCATATTTCTTAGTCTTACGCCCTCCAAATTTCTTTCCCTTTTTATGAGGTTTATGCGAATATGATTTTACTGATTCAAAACCAAATTGTTCACAAAAATCTCCTAGTTCTTTTCTTCCTAGGGTCTTTTGCTTATCAAGTCGTTTTCTTAATTTCATGTCCAGGCAAAGAGCTAGTCCTTCTGCGCAGATTTCAGAGGATAATTCTCCGTAGGTATAAGACCCATAAGGAATGACACCACCGCTTTTCTCTTTAATTCTATTCCTGACTTTTTCAAATAGAAGGGGTATTCCCGAAAGAAATTTCTCTTTCCAAAAGTCAGCATTGCAATCGATCTAGTGAATACCTTAGAGTAAAACACATCCTTATACCATCTAAAATGGGACAAGGTTGGACATTTAAGGTTCATTAAGAGTTCGCTAGACCGTCACATGTCAGAATTTCGTGGTTCCCACGAAATGTAGGGTAATCGTATAAACTAGAGAATTTACCGCATCTTCTTGGTAAACGTTTTCACTCTTAATTACTCCAAAGCTGGATCCCGCACACTGTTAGCCAATAGCCACTTGAGCGCCCAAGAATTGAGCCCTTGCCGAGTCACTTAGGTGGAAGTCCCACCATCCTTTCAGCTTGACCGACAAAACCCGCGATGATAGCTTCACCACCCTCTTATCTCCATTGCCTTTAATCTTAGAGGCTGTATCGTACATCATCATATGTTTCATTGTATTAATGATCCGATATTCTCAAAGCCATCAATATTCCATTAGACTATAGAGCTTCCGTCATATCGGGCTGAATTCCACATTCCATCTTCTTCAAACCGCAGATCTACCGGTGTTGGCCTAGGATAGTAGTTTCTAGTCTTATCACCTGGGTGAATTTCCTATCATTGGTTAACCTATTGATTTCAGGTTGTTCTTCTTTAAACATTGCTTCAAGGTCTCCTATTTCTCCTTCAAAGGAGAATCGACACTTGAGGACCCTTCCCTTTATCTCGATAATTTTAACCCCGATAATTTTTTGGCTAGAACATCTACAAAGTCTTCATCATCTGACAGTGTTCTACCCATTTTGAAATTCTTATTATCTAAGGCGGGAGGTGGTTTAAAGAATGCTTGATTCTTATTTTCAATCATTTTTATTTCTCGAGGACCTGGTTCGGATTGCCTTCCTCGCAGAACAGCTTGTTTCAATCCTGGTGACTTGCAAAAACAGGTTGGTATACTTGTTTTACTGAATGACCGCACCTATATCTTCTTTATTAGCTGAACGAGAAGTAAAGGCACTGTCTTCTAAGAAACTGGTTTCTTTATAGGGAGCGGCTATAACATCCTTTTGTTTTATCACCATTTCGTGGATGTACGGCTTCGCTTTCCATCCTTGGATGTATAAGTCGAAATCGGGCTTCCTATAATTTCTATATGGCTCCTATATTCAGTTATGTTATATTTCTTAGCACACCAATCTAACCATTTGAAGAAAAACAGCTTAAATTTCTTTTCTTTCATGAAGGCAAAGTGAGCTGTGGAGATGATCTTGCCTATGTTTTTGAAAAGTCGTTTCAAACCAAATTCTTTTATTAATATTTTCAATACTCAAATAATTCCTTTTAATCTTTTCGTGTTCAATTTCAAAAGATTTTATCATAATTATTTCAAATTCTACATATGAAAATGTAGGTTCGTGTTGAGGCGGATTTCTCCTAAAGCCTAAATCGGCATGGTTTGTTCAAACCTATAGGCTGGCCTCGTATTTGTTCCTGGGTTCTCCTAAGTCCTCGCTAGAACCATCCTTTCATGGTCTAGGTCATAAGCTTTATCAAGGTGGGCTAGATCTATGTGGTTCTCGGGTTAGATCTAGAAGGTGCCAGTCTATCCTTGCTCTCCTAGCGTTGGAGAATTGTATTTCCACTTCTCCGTCGCCGAATCGTGAGATCTCGTGGTTGGCTCTCGATTTTCAAGGGGTTTCTTTGGGGCTACTTCAGCCAAAACCCACTTTTCTCGGTAGAGTTATATCACTCCACTTTATCATTTTAGGAACTCGCTACATTTGACTTTTCAAGGTTGGTTTGGAACAAGGTAGTTTCACCCTTACTATCTAAATCTTTGGCTTTTGGACAGACAATGTTCATAACCTTATATGAGACCCTATAAATGATTACCAAATTTTGTGGTCCTGGATCCATATCATAACCCCGAGTTTGAATATTTAGCGTTAAGGCATTTAAGACATTTATATAAGAAAGTGCAACAGAAAAGTTTGGGAAGCGCTTAAAATAGATCGGGCCTTTTCCTAAGGTTGACTCGACTATTCCCAACAAAGAGTCTCGTGGAACTTCCTATGTCTTCCATCTCTAACACATAGCAAGATTGAACTGGGCAATCCTGCTCGGTAAGTGGTTTTCACCGCTACCCGCACTAAGCCTATGTGCAAATAGTTATACTTTCTTTCTAGATGCTGGTCAATCGATTACTTGGGTAAACAATTGGAAGCTATCATTCCTATCAATGACAGATATTGTTTTTTCAACATTTTTTATTGCATAATCGGATCTCAATTTAAAAGATCCTTTATAGTATATATCGGTTATGGGTACTCTAGGTATATCCCAGCTTGCTTAATTCTTTCTCTACGTCCCGCATGGTAATTTCTTGAGAGTTATTAACTCTCATGGTTCTGTAATGGAAGAACGGGTAAGGGTTCCCATCACACATTAGAGCTTGCTTCTCCGTAAGAACGGGTAGACAAGATTCTCCTAAGGCTTGCCATTTTAATATTCTGGGTTTTATGCTTTCTTTCTCGTTCTCCTCCTAATTCAAGGTTGCTAGTCCCCGCCTATGTCTCTCAACACCTCACGCCTTCTTGGCTAACGGCTAAACGAGCCTATCCGATACCTAGACAACACGATGACTAGTGAGTAAAGGAAACTTGACAGAAAAACCAGAAAATTAAACCCGCAAAACTTAGTTCAAACCTTAAATCTTACAACTTTCCTGGGGACTTTAGGCTCGATACCGTATAACTAGCCTAGCACTCGCACTCTTAAGAGCAAAATATATAGTCGATCTTAAGCTTACGTATGGAAGGTAGTGTGGAGACGTAGATAATAAACAGAATAATTAAACTAAATTGAATATATATATATATATATATATATATATAAATATGTTAGGCATCAGAGGCAAACACGCTTGATGCTAAAGTAGCTTCAACAACTTCAGCACGATAAACATGAAATTTGTGCCGATATGTCTTTATATCCTTTTAGTCTTATTATTTATAAAACGGATGCCTAATATACTAATAGTACCAGTTTTTAGGTTTGTCGGATGTGGTGTGGTGTAAAGTAAAATGTGGCATAGAAGGGTGTGCACATTCATTACTATCCTATGATTTTGGATCATGTTCTAATTAGTTGACAATTAGACAACAATCCCTTTAATCTCTTTGTATAATTACTTTCTGTATTTAGCTATAGCAGCTACTGTATATAATCATGTACATTGCTAATGAAGTAATATATCTCTCGATTCATTTTTCAACAATCACCTTCGTCTATATATATTTCTCTCTTTACCATGGAACTTTTATAAACGTTGACTGGTGGAACCAGTCAACACGGATAATTATTCAAATCGCTGCTTTACAAATTTGAAGTATTGTAGAATTTTTCCACAAGCATGGCCACTTAAAAAGTCAGTCCGGCTCCCTTTGATTAGGACAAGAGGGGTCCTCTTCTGTCCTGCTTGTGAACTTCTCTTCCAAAGTTGCATAGAAGTCAAATATTTTTTCCACACGGAGCACCTTTTGACTACACTATCCATCAGGATGATTCGAAGCTTCTGTTCCATTGGTATCTTTACCCAACTAAATTTAGGTGGGGGTGGTAATTGCTTTGGTAAACTATTTTACCTTCGATTTCTTTTCAACTGGTATGGATACTGCCCGTGTATTTATCGTTTTTTGTGTGATTAGGATTGATTTCGTTTGCCTAATTTTGATTTTGCTTAATTTCTTTTTGGATTGTTAGTTTGTGATTCTTTTATTTTACTTTTATGAACTATACTCACACAGTCATGATTTCAAAAAAAAAAAAATTTAAATCTTGAACCTTTCTCCACGCGAAGTCCTATAACAAAGAGTAATAAATAAATCCACACATATAATAGTAACTTATTCCATTTTCAAGAGGAGGTCCATGCTGTCTAGAAACAAACGTTCAAAAACATCTAGCCCCTATTGCTAATTCAACATAAGAACTCTGCAGAGAGTAGAAGACTTTCTTTTGAGCTTTCATCAATGGCAGGTAAGTAATATTATGATTAATATTTTTATTTGATTCAAGATCTTTTCCTTGATGTGATTCTATGCGTGTATAGGGTTTAAGGAATTTATGTAATTAGTTTACAATAGTAACTTCCATTTATTGAAAGATTGTCTTCCATCTGATTTTGGAGTATTTGCCTCTCCACTTATTTGAAGATCTTTCCATTTTTATCTTTGCATATATATAAGATGGGTCTCGATCTCGATCTGAAGCTGAACAACTGAACCAGAGCCCCCAGGAGAGGGTAAGAAACCGCTTTCCTGGTCGCCCTAGAACACTTTCTGGACAAGATCCCCAAGGAGAAAGAACTGAACAAGAGCTCCAGCAAAACGAAAATAGTGGGGCAGAAAATACTGATGAAAGCAACGACATCTTCAACATTAATGAGAATGATTTCTTCGCAATTGAAAGCACAGATGTTGGGATTCATGATGCTTACAACGAAGAAGGTGGAGGTGGTGTTGATGTTCATCAACCAACGAGGGGTCGAAGCCGCAACATTTGTGGCAATTCATTTTATGCAAACAAAAGCAAGCGTGTTGGGATTAGCAAAGTTGGCAACAAGTACTACAACAAGGCGAGCGTCCCATTTCCTCTTGGTCTTCTTGTTCTTCTTGTTCTAGCTTTTTTCTTTCTTTTATATATTAATGGTGAGTAAGCAAACCAAAAACTAAAGAAAGAGGCTTGAGTGAAAAGAAGAAAAAAATAAATGAGAGAAGGAAAGGTGAGGCTTGGAGGTTCCTGCATGGCCACCAGAGCTCCTATACTCAAATTTTTCTTTCCGTTCCTTTCTCTGAATCTGAATCTTATTTCTTTTATATTTCTGTATTTCTTCTTCTACATGCCATATAAGTATATGAATGCTTAGTAAGTACTATTTCTTCCTGTCTACAAGCAAGTTACCATCAAACGTAAAACACAATTACACCATGCCTGCAAGTCAAGATTTGACCATGTTATGGGGCAGGAAAAACTAGATTTAATATATAAGGACTTGTTTTGTGGCAATCAATAAGTCAGATTTCTTCGTTGTAAATTTTTTTTTGGGTGAAATCTTCGTTAGTACTTTCTCATGCTCACAATTAAGCTCTCCGATATTCATGGCATCTGAATGTGGGAAAGTTTCCTCTTCTCGTTTGCACAAATTAATCCAAATACACACAGTGTACTGATGAGTATGTTAGAGTTGATGCTTCTTTTGATTTTGATCAAGACCCACAACTTCGGGGTTCATGATCCCTACTTTTCTTGTAGAACGTATTTTTCATGCTGAAAATCAATATATTAAATTCCACAGATCGACCCAATACTGTAAAGAAACAAAGACAAGGACTAGAAAATGGAAACGAACTCCAGTATCTTTCTTTATTCAGCAGCGCAGCTCCCTTACTTCCTCTCTTATTTATTTTTTCCAAAGCTACCATGGCTTCTTGCTCGTTCCTTCTTCTTTGCTCTAGCTTCTTGCTTCGTCTTTCCTCGAGTTGTAGTACTTGTTGCCAAATTTGCCGATCCCAACAAACTCCCCTTCTTTTGAACCAATCTTGTTGCCATCAATGTTGTAGTCAGTTTTGTTTTGACCCTTCCTTCCTTGATGATGATCAACAGCACCCCTGTTGAAATGTAAGTGGTGAGCTGATAAGAATGTAATTAGGCCTACTAAGCTAAATGGTGTACTCACTTAGTCTCTAAAGATGACAAGTGTTAGGCGTTAGTAGTGTAAAAGTGTGGTAGCCACGTGTAATGCTCCTAGAGAGCAGTTTTGGATGTAAGGCTGTGATTCTCAGTGATGTGAGAGAATCCAGCTATTCTCTCTAACGGTTATATAGCTCATGCGGAGCTTGCCCTCAAATGTAAGAAAAGAGCATGAAAGAATGATATAGATTGGCATTCTCTCTCTGCCCGATTTTGTAGAGAAGAGGTTTCTTTCACTTTCTTCTCTTCATCTCTTCAGCCCGATCTAACAAAACACATCACATAGCTCATCCATCCCATCTGCCCGATTAACCCACAAAACACTAACAACCCCCACCTTCATAATATTCGTTGTTGAAGTCGTAAACCCCAACGTTTCTGCTTTCTGTTGCGGTAATTACATTCTCACGAATGTTCCAGGTCTGGTTGCTACTCTCTCTTCGTCACTAGTTCGGTTTTGCGGGAGCTCTGATTCAGTTTCTTTTGTTGGAGCTCTGTTTCAGTTTCTTTTGTGGGAGCTCTGTTTCAGTTTCAGAAACTTTTCTAGAGGAACCAGTAAAGGGTTTTGTGGCCATCTCCTTGAGAAGGGTGGGATTCATTTGGAGACCCATCTTATATAGAGGTAAGAATAAAAAAGGAAATAATAAAAAGTCCTGATAATCAACTTGGATTAGTATAGTCAAGACTCAAAGGGTACTTTATGTGGAAAAAGTTTCTGTTTTTCCTATTGGTGTTCATGTTTCTTTCACATGATGGGACATAGAAAGAAAGAAGAGTTATATCATGTAGATCCAAATTGAAATGGTGAAGGACTAATATTTTTGCAAAATAAAGCAAAAATATGTTAGGCATCAGAGGCAAACACACTTGATGCTAAAGTAGCTTCAACAGCATCAGCAGGATAAACATGAAATTTGTGCTGATATGTCTTTATACCATTTGTCTTATAATTTTAAAACGGATGCCTAATATACTAATAGTATCAGTTTTTAGGTTTATCGGTGCCTATGTGGTGTGGTGTAAAATAAAATTTGGCATAGAAGGTGATGTGGATAATTGCAAGTGGACAATATCGCTCAAATTAATATAGTGATAAGAGAGTGTTGCTCCAACAAGTGATCAATTTAACCTATTAAATACTAGAATGATTTATTCCTAATTATAATTGAATTAAACGATGAGAGAATTATGGTGATTAAAATGTAATTAAGCAAGTAAATAAAAAATAAGTAAATAATATAATAGATGAAAACAAAGATGATAAAGTACTAGGGCACCGATTTCACTTAGCTAATCTCACCCAAATCCTTCTAGCTTGTTAATCCTAATTACCTAACATGTTGATAATCGCTTTCCCTTACCTCACCAATACTCTCTTCCGAGTTATATTAGTTGTGTTCCTCACCAACCCACTCTATTCCTAGTTATGGATTTAGATAGCTAAGAACCCATTAAGAATTGTGGAAAACATTTAAAAATTACACAAACCATAACCTAATCTTCCGAGTCGGCTATGTAATTTATGGTACTTGTTACAAGAAGCTATTTATTAGGCATCTCCTTCCGGTCTCAACCCAATTCTTCTAATCATGCAATTAGTGGCCAATTAATTGAAAGCATTAAGAACAGTAACAAGCACTCAACATGTATAGATAAATAAAATTAACAATATCAAAGAATTTGAGTATTCATAGCTAGGCTACATCGTAGCCCTAGTAAAAGAAATTAGTTCATGAAGGACTTATTGAGAATCGTGATGGTTGATGAAGACATGAGCGGCTCAATTCTCCAAGTTGAACGCCAAGGTTGCGCATGCTTTCTTCTTATTCTTCTTAGGGCTTTCTGCCATGAGTATGAGTATGTAGGAATTTGATGGCTTGAAAGTGTAGAGAGGGATGTTGGTGGATTCTTTGATCAATGACCTAAACTCTCTATTTATAATACTCCTAGAAATCATACCTATCTAAGGTATAATTACAATTATTATAAAAATAGGATTCCTACTAATTTAGGGTCTTCTTTATTTCTCCTTGTTTGACTTGATAAGACTTGAACCATCTTGAAAAAGGAAATTTGATAACAGTCCTTGTGATGGAAGGAATGACTTGGCTTCTTTCCAATTAATCTTCAATCTTCATCTTCTTTCCCTTTTTAGCTCAATTTCTCATATTCCACAAATCCTACACAAATCTCACAAAACATATTAAAACAACCAATTTAAATCAAAGATAACAATAAATAAATAAGTAAAAGGGTTACAAAATATATATAAAATATTAGCTTATCAGAAGGATGTGCACATTCATCACTATTCTATGATTTTGGATCATGTTCTAATCAGTTGACAATTAGACAACAATCCCCTTAATCTCTTTGTATAATTACTTTCTGTATTTAGCTATAGCAGCTACTGTATATAATCATGTACATTGCTAATGAAGTAATATATCTCTCGATTCATTTTTCAACAATCACCTTCGTCTATATTTCTCTCTTTACCACGTAACTTTTACAATTGTCAACTTCATTTTGTGCTCTTCCATAACCCAATCTTGTTTTCAATTTGATCCTTGTAACCTTGCACACCCTCTAGGATTAAAGTTTCACGTTGACTGGTGGAACCAGTCAACGCTGATAAATATTCAAATCGCTGCTTTACAAATTTGAAGTACGATGTATTGGTAGAATTTTTCCACAAGCATGGCCACTTAAAAATGTCTGTCCGGCCCCCCTTTGATTAGGACAAGAGGGGTCCACTTTTGATAATTGAGAATTGCAAGCACTAACTATTTTACCTTCGATTTCTTTTCACCTGGTAGGATACTACTGACCGTGTATTTATCATTTTTTGTGTGATTAGGATTGATTTATTTTGCCTAATTTTGATTTTGCTTAATTTCTTTTTGGATTGTTAGTTTTTAATTCTTTTATTTTATTTTTATTAAATATACTCACACAGTCAAGATTTGGAAAAAATTGTAATTCTTGAACCTTTCTCCACACAAAGTCCTTTTTCACAAGACTTTTGGCTGGAAAGACTTTTCCAAGTTGATCACTACAGATCTAAAACAAAGAGTAATAAATAAATCCACACATATAATAGTAACTTATTCCATTTTCAAGAGGAGGTCCATGCTGTCTAGAAACAAACGTTCAAAAACATGTAGTCCCTGTTGCTAATTGAACATAAGAACTCTACAGTTCATCAATGGCAGGTAAGTACGACTATGCATGATTAATGTTTTTATTTGATTCAAGATCTTTTCCTTGATGTGATTCTATTTGTGTGTTTAAGGAATTTATGTAGTTAATGTACAATAGTAACTTTCATTTATTGAAGGGCTAACATCAAAAAAACCTATGAAGGTTTGAGGTCATTCTCAATATGGGTCCCCAAGTTTCAATTTCATCAATTTACAGTCGATAGTTTTCAAATCAGACCAATTTAAGTTCTTCATGTTTCGACCATTTGGCCGGGATGTTAACCGCCGATGACATGTCTACTGTGGGATCCACAAATTCCTAAAAAATTATATAACAAAATAAAATAACATAAAAAGCTTTTTTTTTTAAACTCCCTCTCTTCGTCCCTCTCTCTCTCTCTCTCCCTTTCCTCCCAGCTCTCCCACCCCATTCCCCTTCCTCCGACGAATCCAGCCATCAAGACCTCCTCTTCGAAGCGCAGCTCCGCCTAATACCAAATTCCACACACATACATCTTCAAATTTGTATGTTTTTTTCTTTTAATCTCATAACTGGTTTTTGGGGTTGTCAAAAACAATTAACCAACACCAAAAACAAAAACAAAAAGGCCAATGTTATTCCCACTTTTAGAAATCTGTGGGTGTTTTTTTTTTTGGGGGTAAATTTCACTTTACTACCCGTAAGTTTTCCAAAATTCAGACTTTGATATACCCAAATTTTATTTCGTCTCGCCTCATGCCTAAACTTTGATTTTACTATCACTGTCATACTTCCGTTAATTTGACTGTCAAGTTTTCCGTTAGTTGCCTATGTGGCACTATGGGTGATCAGTACATAATTACATATCATTTTGTACCTTTCTAGCTTATGATTTCGTTATGTTTTTGAGTTAAACTTGTGCTTTTAATCTATTTTGTGTTTGTTTCAGTGTATTAAGCTTAATGACTCATTGAATGCAATTTGGAGTCAAATTAGCTCAAAACTGTGTCTGCAGATCAGTCAACTTCACAGATTGGACTGTATGTGCTCAGGAAGAATCAGATAATGAGCCATACATCATTTGAAAGATGCGGAAGTCTAGTTTTTGAAGAATTTTACGGTTCATGATTCCGAGTCTTCTAGAGAAAGTATACAAGTTTTGGTAGCTTAAGGTCAAATTCGGCAGCATCTGCATTACTGGGCCAAAAATCACATTTGAAGGTCTTTCCGATTTTTCCTTGAGCTGGGCTGTATATGCTTGGAAAGATAAGACAAAGAGCTTCAAGATCCATATTTTTTCAGATTTTTCAGATTGGAGGAACAAGCCCAAAACAAAGCCCAAAAGAAGACTGCAATGCATGGTCATGATGAGCTAAGCATGAGCTAGTTGTTGCTTGGTCATACTTAGCTATTCATGATTGTTGATAGTGGGAAAGAAGAAGATTTATTTGTCATAATTGAAGTGGGTTGTGTAAAGAAATAAAGAAAGCAAAAGCATCAAGTGGGAACTAGCCAAATGATGAAAGGAAATGGATGCTCATGTGAACTTGAGGTGGCTATGATCATTCTTAAAACTTGTTGTCAAAAGAAGGAATTAAATAAACCAAGAAGAATAATGGCAGCTGGAATTGATGCTTTCCTTATCCTATAAATAGGAGGCTATGGCAAACCTTCAAACACACCCCAAGGGGGGGAGCTCTCAAACATCTCTCTAGAGCTCTTCTCCCTTCTCTCCCTTCTCTCCCTCAAATTCTCTTAGTTTTCTTTTTAGTTCTCAATTGTTGTACAAAACCATTTTGCTTCTTAGTTGTAATTTATTTTTCATTGTAATGTAAATTCTTTTCTTAAGTTTTCAAGTTTAATTAGTTTCCAAGTTTCAATTACGGTTCTTGTTCTTATTCATTATGCTTATAAGTTAATATGCTTGTTTGAATGATTGATCACCATTAAAACTTGTATGTTAGCTATCTTGGTTTGAATTAAGAGTAGACACCATGCCTTAATTCGAATTGAACTATGAATATGAAGAGTATGAATGGACATTCGACAACAGGGATTAGATACATGCTTGGTTGTTTAAAAAATTCTCCTATGCTTAATGGATTTCTAATGCTTAATTTTGGTTCGACAACAAGGATCTAATTAGGGAATTAGGAATACAAGGTTAAGACCAGACATCATGGCTTAATCATACTTTAGCTAGAATCAACTGCGTGAATCAATTGAACTTGGTAACTAATTTGCTTGAGTTAATTTCATTTCTTTCTTTCTTGTTTTATTTATTTTATTTTCATTTATGTTTTGTGCAGGGAATCAAATTGAATCAATCTATCATCAATCCTCGTGGGATCGACCTCGCACTTACACACATGCTATACTATCCAAATGCCCGTGCACTTGCGAGTTAACAATGGGTTCCACATTTTTCACATTTTTTAAAATTTAAAATTGATTAAAATATTAAAAACTAACTAAAAATCAGAAAATTAAAAAATTTAACAAAAACCCATCATGATCTCTCTCTCTCTATGTGCTTTCCCTCTCCCTTTCACTCTCCTCTGCCATCTCCTCCCTCCCCACCACTCTAGCTGCCCCCACCTTCCCCAAACCGTAGCACCCCATCTCCTCCATGCACACCACCATCTCCCCGAACCCAAACCACCATTCCCATCACCCCCAACCAGGTTTGCCAGCCCCATCTCACTCTCACTGTTTTGTCCTAATGAGTCTCCAGGTTTGGTAGATTGCTGGGGTGAAAATTTTGAACAACTTCACACCTGATATGAAAGAGAGGTATACCAAAATTTCCTTTGGAAAGACGTTGGTAACTTTATATGTGCTTTTTTCATCCTAGCAAGGGTGGTAAAGTGACCACCTGGAACAAAACATATTGACCATTGCGCGTGGTGATGATTGGGCAAGTCATGCCCACCATCTATTTGATTTATTGCACCAAAGAAGGCTGGGCAACAAATTGCACAAAGAAAGACCTTGTGTGTGTCTTTTTAGTTATTAGGCAAACGACATAGCTTTTCCCCTGCTGAAAGAAAACAAAAGGGATTAGAGGGTCAGCTCCCAAGAACCCCCAAATTTCCCAGGTGAAAGAAAAAAAGGAATTAGATGGTCAGTTGTGGTCCCGTAACCCCAAATGTGAAAGAAAAGAAAAGGGATTAGAGAGCCACTGTGGCCTGATAACCCACAAAATCAATTTCAAAGCATACTTTCCTCAGAAACCTGTGCAAACCCAGAACGATGCCCTCTTCAACTCATATCTCCACCATCCCCGACCCCATATTTCCACCGCAATTCCCAAACCCTATGTGGTGAGTTGCAGAGAGATGAGAGATAGTTTTCATTTTTCTTGTGGGTCTTGGGGTTTGATCGTATTGGAATTGGAATTCTGAAGTGTGCCTTTGTGGGTAAGGGAATAATGGTGGGCTAGGAATTGTGGGTGTTGGAGGAGAGAGAGAGAGAGAGAGAGAGAGAGAGAGAGAGAGAGAGAGAGAGAGAGAGAGAGAGTTGCGTGAGGGGAGGGGTGGCTTGGTGGAGGTTGAAGCTTTGGAGAGGGTGGGGCCTGCGAGGGAGAAGTGGTGCTGGGTCGCAGCAGAGGTGGTGGAGGCACTGTTGAAAGAGTTTTTATTATTTAAAATATTTCTTTATGTTTTCATTTTTTATTTTAATTTGTTTAAAAAAATTATTATTTATTTAATTATTGGTCCACGTGGCGTAAATCCAGTGGGTCAACATAGACCTATGAATGCCACGTCATCGTTTAACGGAAAACTTGACAGTCAAATTAACAGAGGTATGAAAGTGGTAGTAAAATCAAAGTTTAGGCATTAGACTGAGACGAAAAAAACTTTGGGTATCAAAGTCTGAATTTTGGAAAACTTGCGGATAGTAAAGTGAAATTTACCATTTTTGTTTTTATAAACAAAATGGCAGAGCCCTAGGAAAACAACAACTACACTCCCTCAGCACAGATCAAACGGGATCTGGCAATCCCAAGAAAATCATCATTCGACAGAGCACTTAACCAAGGAGGAGCATTCTCAAACACACAAACACCAAGATCTAGATTGTATCTCTAGTTAGCAAGACCATCTCCAACACCTGACCTTTTCCCAGATTCACAGCGAAGCCATTTATCCACTTACCATGCTCATCTCTTATAACACCTCCAGCCCCAATACACCCAAAGGCCATACGCCGGGATTTAAAGTGCATAGCAGCTTGAGAATATTAAAAAAAAAAGCAAAGCTATAAGTACAGTGGAGTTCTTCCTTTTCATCTCAAATCAATATACAGCTCTCATGAAGAAAAAAACAAGAAGAAAAAGAAAACCCACACCTAATCCAACTGATCTGAGGCCTCATGGCCACTTCTGGGCTGCCTCATCGCCCTTGCCGCCTTCTCCAGCCTCCAGGTCAGAGAGGAAGTGTTGGTGGCTAGACTCGTCGGTGGGGGAGGGGGGAATTCACTCTTGTAATTTGCATATGGATATGAAATCAACATTAATTTTGGTAAAAAGTGGAGATAAGATATTTGAGGAAATTAAATCCATTTTGCAAATGGAATTAATTTCCTCCAATTCTTACATACAACTGAAGCACCTCCATTTCTACTGGTTTCTTGTTGGAATGGGGTGGGAGAGTGTAGGGGTGTTTTGTTCCAGCCTGACGAATGGGCTTGGGCTGTAAGAAGAAAATGAACAAAAATCCCCGATGCCCGAGTTCGAACTGCACTCCCAAAAGTATTTTTTAAAGACTTGTCAAGCCTTAGAAAGATACGTTTGGGTTCTTTTCACTAATAACTTAAGAATGCATTAAACTTGTTAGGGACTTAGCATGAGGAGCTTGTGGCATGGGAGCCGAGCTTTTCACAGGTTTAACAATTTGAGAGAGAGAGACCAAAGCATGAGTTTCCTTCAGAAAAAGCATGTTCTAAAGTGGAGAGGGGAGAATTAGGAGGATTTCTATCTTAGAGAGAAGAGAGAACCGATGGGAGAGGAAGATGGTGTAAATTCCGCTTTGCTTGACAAAGCTTGGTCTTGCTCGGAATGGTGTGTGTGCTGGGTAGAGGAAGCTCCCCTTTTATAGGCATTTTGGAATTCTAATTATATGATCTTCCACCCTCATATTTTCCTTTGCTTCTTTCAATTCACTCATTTTGGTGAAAACTCTTTGACCAAAGCATCCGAATCACCGGTTTCTTATGGTTCCAAGGTTTTATATGGCAGAGCCTCCCCATGGGGGTGAGGCACCACTTGCTTTTTCTCTTGGTTTTCAAACTAAGCTTGCAGAGGAAAGGGGAGAAGAGAGGAAATCGCTTGTCCGGTGGGCATTCCTCATACACCCGTAAATTTCCTTTGGCTTTTTCATGGTGGCTTTGTGGTCGACTGCTTATGGAGTTTGGACAGGGGTGGAACACGATGCCAGCTTTTTAGCAAGGATTTGGGCTGGGCTTTGTGTATTGCATCCGGGTTGTTGATGCTCTCCTTTTCCAGCGGCCCGCATGCTTTTGTCAAGTTGGAAGTGACTTATTGGTTTTTGGGCATTCTAACTATCATGGATTTTCCTAAATGCTACCATAGCCTATGGGATATTCTCCTAAGGCATTGGACCCATTTTTCTCTCTCATGCTAACCCATGTATTTGGGCCCGAGGAATGGGCCCGAGTTTTAGTGCTCCCAAGTGGCCTAAAACTTCCATTCCTTGGTCCCTCAATGGGCCCCGTGAGTACTGCACTCCATCCATACCACAACCTTCTCAAGAAGCCTGGTGATTACGTGGCTTGGGCCCACTTAAGCTTGTAGCATGGCTTGGCATTAGAATCGCGTGTCTATATGCTTGCGCTTGAGTTTCATTGTAACATAATAATCCATGATTTGGGCCAGTAGCATCGGATAAGTCGATGAGCGTGAACTTATACAGACGATGCGTTTTGGGCCATTTTGTGCATGCTTGCTTGGCGTGGCATGTGGCCTATATAGCTTATGTAGGTGCGCCCTACAATTTCTCGCATGTCCCGATCGTGCTTCTTTTGTGATTAATTATTTGCGCTGGGCCGAGAATAGACTTGGGCCTGCCCCTTGGATTTTTGGGCCTCAACAGAGAGCTGGGAGGAAAGGCGACGAAGAGAAAGAGAAGGACGAAGAGAGGGAGGTTTGTTTTTTAAAGCTTTTTTATGTTATTTTATTATATTATATAATTTTTTAATTAATTTTTGTAGGAATTTATGGGTCCCACAGTGGACACGCTATCGATTAACGCCTGACCAAACGGTCAACTTAATGTAGGCTTAAATTGGTTAGATTTGAAAACTATCTGTAAATCAATGAAATTGAAACTCAAACCATATCGGTAATGACCCCAAACCTTCATGGGGTCTTTTGATGTTAGCCATTTCAAAGATTGTCTTCCATGGAGTATTTGCCTCCACTACTTATTTGAAGATCTTTCCTTCTTTATTTTTGCATATATATAAGATGGATCTCGATCTCAATCCGAAGTTGAACAACTGAACCAGAGCCCCGAGGGGAGAGTAAGAAACCGCCGCTTCCTGGTTGCTCTTGAACGCTTGGTGGACAAGAGCCCCAAGGAGAAAGAACTGAACAAGTGCTCCAGCAAAATGAAAATAGTGAGGCAGAAAATACTGATGAAAGCAATGAGACCTTCAACATTAATGAGAATGATTTCTTCGCAATTAAAAGCACAGATGTTGGGATTCATGATGCTTACAACGAAGAAGGTGGAAGTGGTGTTGATGTTCATCAACCAAACGAGGGGTCGAAACCGCAACATTTGTGGCAATACATTTTATGCAAACAAAGGCGAGCGTGTTGGGATTACCAAAGTTGGCAACAAGTACTACAACAAGTCGAGCGTCCCATTTCTTCTTGGTCTTCTTGTTCTAGCTTTTTTCTTTTTTATATGTTAATGGTGAGTAAGCAAACCAAAAACTGAAGACTGTGGCTTGAGTGAAAAAGAAGAAACAAACAAATGAGAGAAAGAAAGGTGAGGCTTGGAGTTTCCTGTATGTATGGCCACCAGAGCTCCTATATTCAAATTTTTCTTCATGTTCCTTTCTCTGAATCTGAATCCTATTTCTCTTATATTTCTGTATTTCTTCTTCTACATGCCATATAAGTATATTAATGCTTAGTAAGTACTATTTCTTCCTGTCTACAAGCCCTAAGTATTAGAGGATAAAGTAGCAAGTTACCATCAAAAGTAAAACACAATTACACATGCCTGCAAGTCAAGATTTGACCATGTTATGGGGCAGGAAAACTAGATTTTATATATATAAGGACTTGTTTTGTGGCAATCAATATGTCAGATTTCTTCTGTCAGTTCTTTTTTTTTTTTTTTGGGGTGAAATCTGTTAAAAGTAATGCTTAGTTGTATCTTTTCCTACAGGTTTCTTATGAAGAGATGTATCTCTTGACTATATGAGAAGTTGTATCTTTTAGATATCAAAAGTTGCATATGTATCTCTTGGAATTAATTCAAGAGTTGTGTCTTATTATGTAAAGGTGTAAATGTAATTATAAATAGCCAATGTTATGGGCTACTGTGATATTGAAGAAGTTAATAAAAATCAGTTTGTATAATTCTCTATTTTACAAACAGTCTCTGCCTTACTTTATATTTCCATCATATTCTTTAGTTTTGTGATCATTCCACCAACAAATTTGGCACCAGAGCATAGTTTGATCTTATCACTACCGTTGTGATTAGCAATGGCATCAAGTTCAAATTCCTCTACCATTGGGAATATCCAGAATCTAATGCCTATTTTTGATGGTGAGAATTATGAGTATTGGAGCGTTCAAATGAAGACTCTATTTATCTCCCAGGATCTTTGGGATATTGTAGAAGATGGGTATGAGGAACAAGAAACTTCAGAAGAAGGAAAGAAAACACAAGAAAAGCAGCACACTTATAAGGAAAATAAGAGAAAAGATGCCAAGGCGGTGTTCCTAATTCAACAAGGAGTAAGCAAAAATCTCTTTCCAAGATTACTTTCAGCAACAACATCAAAGAAGGCTTGGGAAATTCTCAAAATTGAGTTCAAAGGTTCAGAAAAAGTGATCTCCATCAAACTGCAATCCTTATGGTGGGAATTTGATAACTTACTTATGAAAGACAATGAATCCATCCAAGCATTCTTCACAAAGGTTTCTGGGATTGTGAACCAAATCAATTGTTATGGGGACACAATTCCAGACAAGAAAATCGTAGAGAAAACTTTACGAAGTCTACCGCCAAAATATGATCATGTGGTTGCCGCAATAGAAGAATCAAAAGACGTATCTACACTTTCTTTACATGAACTAATTGGTTCATTGGAAGCACATGAACAAAGAATCTATAGATCCATAGAACAATCGATGGAGCAAGCTTTCCAGTCCAAGGTGAATTCGAAGGAGAAAGAAGACAGACAAAAAAGAGGAAAATTCCAGAAATCTCAAAATGGGAGAAACAAAAAATTTTGGCGTAGAATTTCCAACAAATGAGGCAACAATTTCAATAATAAAAAATGAAGCAGCAGTCCCAATCATCAACAAGGAAGCAGCAATTCCAATAATCAACAAGGAAGCAGCAATTCAAATAATCAAAATGGAAGATAATCCCTTCAATGCCATGTTTGCAACAAATATGGGCATAAAATTGAAAATTGCTGATACAAATGTACCCGGTGCAGGATACCTAACCATTCACAAAGAGACTGCAGATATCAAAAGAACAATGAAGCAAATTTTACGAAGAACAATGACTCTCAAGAGCAATTATTTTATACATGTTTCAGTTCTCATCAAGATTCACAGGATGTTTGGTACGTGGATAGCGGGTGTAGTAATCATATGACAGGAAATAAGCAATGCTTTGTCAAGTTATAGAAGAAAAAGTGAACTCACAAGTCAAGCTTGGTGATGGAAACCTACACGACGTGGAAGGCAAGGGTATCATTTATGTGCAAACAAAAGGAGGTACTCCAAAACTTATCTATGATGTGCTGTATGTTCCTAATTTGGCTCAAAATTTACTAAGTGTGGGACAACTTTTGCAAAGAGGATTCTTGGTGAAATTTGAAGATTATTGCTGTGTTATTTCTAATAAAAAGAATAATACTCTGGTGGCAACGATAAAAATGACAACAAACAAAGTTTTTCCGCTGTTGATGACATCAAAGGAAAACTTTGCTTTGGAAGCAGAGAAAGTTGATGGATCGTTGTTATGGCATCTAAGATATGGGCATTTGAATCAAAGAAGCTTGCAGTTGTTACACCAGAAAAATATGGTGGTTGGACTTCCGTCTATTCACTCTAAAAAGGAAATATGTAAGGGCTATATTTTTGGAAAATTCCATTAGTTACCATTCTCACAATCATCTTGAGAGAAAAAGCCCTCTTGAATTGGTGCATGCAGATATTTGCAGACCAACTCATACACCGTCCTTCAATAACAAAAGGTACTTCATTCTATTCGTAGATGATTTCTCCAGAATGATGTGGGTATATTTCTTAGAACAAAAGTCAGAAGCATTTTCTGTTTTCAAGCAATTCAAAGCTTTTGGAGAAAATCAGAGTGGTCACAATTTCATGGTGTTAAGAACAAATCGTGGTGGAGAGTTTACATCAAATGAATTTTCTGAATATTGCAAAAGCAATGGTATTAAAAGAGAGTTGACAGCAAGGTACGCCCACAGCAAAACGGAGTTGTCGAACAAAGAAATCGAACCATTGTCGAGATGGCAAGAAGCATGTTGAAGGCAAAGGGTCTACCAAATGCATTTTGGGCTGAAGCAATTCATACAGCAGTGTTTATTCTTAATTGGTCTCCAACCAAGGCAGTCAAAGATAAGACTCCTTTTGAAGCATGGCATCATTTTAAACCAAAGGTAGATTTCTTCAAGATTTTTGGCTGCATTGCATATGCACATGGCTTCTAAAAAGAGAGAAAAATTTGATGAGAAATGTGAGAAATACATTTTTGTGGGATATAGTGATCAGTCCAAAGCATACAGATTAATTGATCTAAGAACCAATAGTCTGGTAATTTCAAGAGATGTTATTTTTGATGAACTCAAGGCTTGGAAATGGGAAAATTATGATGTTAAAGTGCCAAGATTTTTTGAGGAATGAGATTCATCAAATTCAGAAGAAACTCAAATCCTTCAAAGTCCAATATCAAGTACAAGAACATGTTCCACCAGTTCTAGTTCCTGTAAAGATCACTACCTTCAAGTGCAAGGCCAATTGAGAAAATACATTTAATGGAGGATCTATATGAGTCCATTGATGAAATTGTTTTGAGTGCTATTGAACCTCAAAAATTCAAAGATGCTTTAAAAGAAAATATTTGGCAAGATGCAATGGATGAGGAAATAAGAGTTATCAAGAAAATAGAACATGGGAACTTGTTGATCGACCCAATTCAAAAGATATCATTGGACTTAAATGGGTCTACAAGACAAAGTTTAATGAAGATGGCTCAATCCAAAACATAAGGCTCACTTGGTTGCAAAAGTATATTCTCAACAACTAGGAATTGATTTTAATGAGACATTTGCTCCGGTAGTTCGAATAGAGACTATAAGGACTGTTTTGGCTTTGGATGCACAACTGAAGACAAAGGTTTATCAATTGGATGTCAAATCTGTATTTTTATATGGAGAACTTGAAGAAGAGGTTTATGTGGAGCAACCTCAAGGTTATGTTGAGAAAGGGAGGGAAGATAAAGTTTATCGCTCCGTAAAGCCTTATATGGCTTAAAGCAAGTGCCAAGAGCCTAGAACAATAAAATTGATCACTATTTTCAGCAAATTGGATTTATAAGAAGCTTAAGTGAGCCATCACTTTATCTCAAGAAAGAAGGTACACATGATTTTCTGATTTTGTGCCTCTATGTTGATAGATCTGGGAACTATGAGATATTTTCTTGGTATACAGGTCCAACAATCAGATGATGGGATATTTATTTCTCAAGAGAAGTAAGTTGAAAATCTGTTGAAAAAATTCAATCTGTTGAAGAGCAAACCAATGGATACTCCAATGGCAATTAATTTGAAGCTTTCAAGTAACGATGGAGCACCTAAGTTTGATGCATCCATATATAAGTGTGGTTTTGGTTAATTAATTTATCTAACAAATACAAGGTCAGATATTGTTCATGTCGTAAGTGTGGTATCTAGATTCATGAGTGATCCAAGTAATCACCATTTTGCTGCAGTAAAAAGAATACTCAAGTATATACAAGGAACCAAGGGATATGGTATTAGATATACACAAGAGAAGGAAGCACAATTGGTTGGCTACACAGACAGTGACTGGGCAAGTGCAATTGATGATAGAAAGAGCACCTCTGGACATGTGATTTTCTTAGGAAACAAAGCTTTATCATGGTCATCAAACAAGCAAAGTACTGTGGCACTATCATCAGTAGAAGCCGAATACATTTCAGCCACAAATACAGCGTGTGAAGCAGTTTGGTTACGAAGAATTCTAGAAGATCTTCATCAAGTTCAAAAATCACAAACTGATATTTATTGTGATAACATGTCCACAATTGCAATGACAAAGAATCTCGTTTTTCATAGCAGGTCAAAACACATTGAGCTTCGTCATCATTTTATCATAAAATTGGTTGAAGACAAAGAGATTGAATTAAAGTATTGTGGCACTAATGAACAGATTGCAGATGCTTTCACCAAAGCACTTTCTAGAGAGAAGTTTTATTTCTTCCGAGATAAATTAAGTGTGCAGGACAAATGCATTAAGGGGAGTGTATCTTAGTTGTACCTTTTCCTACAGGTTTCTTATGAAGAGTTGTATCTCTTGACTATATGAGAAGTTGTATCTTTTAGATATCAAAAGTTGCATCTGTATTTTTTGGAATTAATTCAAGAGTTGTGTCTTATTATGTAAAGGTGTAAATGTAATTATAAATAGCCAATGTTATAGGCTGCTGTGATATTGAAGAAGTTAATAAAAATAAGTTTGTATAGTTCTCTATTTTACAAACACTCTCTGCCTAACTTTATATTTCCATCATATTCTTCAGTTTTGTGATCATTCCCCCAACAATATCTTCATTAGTACTTTCTCATGCTCACAATTAAGCTCTCAGATGTTCATGGCATTCGAATGCGGGAAAGTTTCCTCTTCTCGCTTGCGCAAATTAATCCAAATACACACAGATTACTGATTAGTATGTTAGGAGTTGATGCTTCTTTGATTTTGATCAAGACCCACGACTTCGGGGTTCATGATCCCTACTTTTCTTGTAGAACGTATTTTTCATGCTGAAAATCAATATATTAAATTCCACAGATCGACCCAATACTTTAACTAACCACATTCAAATAGTAGACACTACAAAGAAAAAAAGACAAGGACTAGAAAATGGAAATGAACTCAAGCATCTTTCTTTATTCAGCGCGCAGCTCCCTTACCTCCTCTCTTATTTATTTTTTCCAAAGCTTATACCATGGCTTCTTGCTTGTTCCTTCTTCTTTGCAAGAGCTTCTTGCTTCGTCTTTCCTCGAGTTGTAGTACTTGTTGCCAAATTTGCCGATCCCAACAAACTCCCCTTCTTTTGAATCAATGTTGTAGTCAGTTTTGTTTTGACCCTTCCTTCCTTGATGATGATCAACAGCACCACTACCTTCACGATATTCGTTGTTGAAGTCGAAAATCCCAACGTTTTTGCTTTCTGCTGCGGTAATTACATTCTCATGAATGTTCCAGGTCAGGTTGCTACTTTCTTCGTCACTAGTTCTGTTTTGGGGGAGCTCTGATTCAGTTTCTTTTTGTTCAAGCGTTGTTTCAGTTTCTTTTCGTGGGAGCTCTGTTTGTGTTTCAGAAACTTTTCTAGAGGAACCAGTAAAGGGTTTTGTGGCCATCTCCTTGTGCAGGGTGAGCTTCATTTGGAGACCCATCTTATATAGAGGTAAGCAAAAAGGGAAATAATAAAAAAGTCATGATAATCAACTTAGAGGCAGTTTGGTTTTGCTTATTTGGGGTGATAAGTGATTTTTTAAAAATTTTGGGAAGCCCAGCCCGTTTGGTAAACTATGAGAAAATCACTTATTGTTAAAAATTGCTGTGAGAGAAAGCTATAAGAGAAAGCAGCTAATGAGGTGCTTTCATTTTCTGATTATGCAGGAATCAGTTTCGAAGAGGTGCTGGGTTTAATGATTATGTAGGAAATTATTTTCTAATTATGCTTGAATTAGTACCAACAACACTTTTAACAAAAAGTTTACCAAACGCCAAACTGATTTCTCTCACAGCAAATCTAACAGCGATTATTTTCACATCACATCAATGCCAAACTCGCCCTTAGATTAGTATAGTCAAGACTCAAAAGGTGCTTTATGTGGGTGGAAAAGTTTCAATTTTCCTATTGGTGTTCATGTTTCTTTCACATGATGGGACATAGAAAGAAAGAAGAGATATATCTTGACAGGACCCGACCCAAATTCCACCTCGGAACCCATGCCGGACCCTGTTGACATGCCCGACATCAACCCATGTCGAGCCCACAAGCCAAACAGTTACCCTCTTCCCGAAAACCAACATACAAGGGGCCAAGACTTCTGCCGAAAAACGGGCAGAGTCACCCCTACAACAAGGACTAACCCCAAAATTAAAACCTGCTCAAACAAGCAACAGAAATAATTATCCCAAGCGCCAGCATGCTATAGATAAACAACACAGGCCTTCGGCCAACAAATTTAACCCTAATGGGTGATACAGAGCATATCTAAGAGTCAGCGGAAAAGAAAATAACAAAATACAAAGTTTAGGGTTCAAGGACAACAGATCCTACCCTTCAGTCAAAGCTCGAGAAGAGGAGCGCACGGCCAAACGGTGTCGACGCAACAACTACGGTCTGGGGGACGCAAAACAGAAAGAGTGTGAGTGGACAAAAACAAGGTCTTACATACTTAAAACAAAGTACTAACCCCACCGTTTAAAACCATGCTAAACATGCATATGAAACCGTTAATAAACTTTAGTGATTTAAAACCTACCTTATCTCAAAATAGGTAAAAACCTACCAGCTCAAAACCTTTTTCCAAATAAACTAACCTCTTACTTTTCCCGAGGCATAACCTCCCAAAACACGAACTCATATACGTATGTATCAGTATAACTGAAATAACTTGAAGAATGTAAGCATGAGAATATAATAAAATCCTCAAATACCAAAACAACATTTAAAATGTCAAAGAACTCACTCACGCTTAGAAAACCAAACTCAACAATAATACGTAACTCAAATGGAGTTCAAATCATATATATAAACATATATAAAATCAGGATTTACAATCCTATAAGTAAAACCTATCAAATCAAATTCAATCAACATCGCAATCAAACAGTAAACAGCTTTCCCAAACTTCCCACTCACAACCACGTGCTCACAGCACGCACAAGCGAGGAACGATCCTCACTAAAAGAAATATGAATACGAATGTACTAATACACGCGTATAGGTATAGTATAACCATAACACAAACACAAGTACCAGGGGAAAACAATCCACCAAGGGATCATTGGACTAGACACCTGCAGCCTCATCGAGACACCGGCCCAGTGGTTGAGCCGTCCAAAGTTGGACTAAACTCACAGGACTATATGGTAAAAACTTACCAACCATAACTCCGAAATCTGTCCCACGCGCGCAGACTACCCAATCAAGGGTCTACGCCTACACCTCGTTAAGGTATGCACCGGATCGAACCATACCAAAACCAGGTAATCGTGATTACATCAATCGCCATGCGATCATCAATATCGTAACAGGGGAGGTACAATACAAGGTGCTAAATACACACACATCAATCGCCATCGCGATCACCAAAGATATATACATATATATATATACACAACCAATCACTATGTACCCAACCCAAAACACTAACATCAGACGCAAGCGTCCAAAACCCAATGACTAACATATATATTCAAAGTAGTCATAAGCATTGAAATCATAGATTCATATAAAACCATATTCAAATATACATTCAATCAACGTCAAAACGTATTAAAGTCTCAAGTAAAGAAACGTCAAATGGTATGAAAAACCCAATATATAAATATATCAAAATAGTTACATAAGGGACTTCACGTCCCGACACAGGCATGCCAACCCAAAGGTACGTGAATTAAAGTATAAAGAACTCATTTGTAAACACATACCGTTAAACCAAACGTATAATCCAAAATATACATATATATATATATATATATATAACATAATGATCCTTTAAAATACAATAACTCAAGCCCAATCCCATATACATATCTATATATATTAAAATATATATATATATATATATATATATATATATATACACGTATAATCAATTTCCATTATTTCAAATTATTTATTTAAAGTAGATATATATATATATATATGTATAAATATATACATATATATAATCAAAGTATAAGTAATTATACTTCATAAGGTTTAAACGCCAAGACTGAATACGTAATCAAACGGACTACATTAATGTCCAAATATTCAATTATATAATTAAAATATAATATAACAGCTTCCAAGCTTAATATAGCTCATTTATATAATTAAAATCCAATACGAAAACCACCGAGCGCTCACCACGTCCTGCTCAATACCTCAAAGGTATAAATACTAATAAAATATAACATCAGTGGCCCCACATAAAATCCCAAGAACCCAAATCATGCATAAATCTCAAATGCAATTCCTTTTAAATGTATTTCAACCAAAGTCAAACAAAGACTTAAACTATTAATAAATTCAAGATTTAAAACCATTAAATCTCCTTTCATGCATTTCATGCAATTCAATCAAATCATGTTTGTTGAAAACAATGTCCACTCACCGTTGGTCCTATGCTGCACAATCCTCAAAGGGTACCGCTTACAGAGTACGCAGAATCAAGGTACCTAAAGCGTTAAATATGAGGACTGGATTAGTACCGTGAACCGAACGAGAACCGTAAACTCAAATCCTACAAAAACCCCACTTAACGTGCACGTACGCCGCATTTAAAGATTCTAAGGTCAAACTACCTCTTTTAACCGTGGGATTGCCTTAAGACTCACGGTCAACCAATGGTCAAACACCCTGCTTCACCACGGGCTGCGAAGCCCACGACCTCCAAAAGGATCAGGACATTCCTAGAAGTCCAACAAAGTCAATTACATTGCAAGGCGACCTCGGAAAGCCTCGGAAAGCCTCAGACGGCCGGGATAGCTCACGATCGCACGATCGGACTTCTGCTTTATTTCAAACTTCAAGTCATTGATCCGGAGTATCCGGGACTCCAATCACGATCCGTCAAATCCTATACGCTCCTAGAAATACAAGGAACCACATACGTGAATTCGGATTCGATCCAACGGTCCGAACACATCGAACCCACGAAACGCGCAATAGGCGACGTCCGAATCGGGACCGCGCACACGTACTGCTCGTAGCGACACAAGGATCGTTTAGGAACCAAGAACCACCACCACACCACCACCAAGCGCCGCCACACACGCCACCGTGGGTGGTGGGTGGCTTGAGTAATTCCGGCCAATCAAAAACCTTCGTATCTCGGCCTAAACTAGCTACCAAACGACTCAGCAGGTCGAGGGGAATTCAGAACTGGGCTGAACTGTGACGACCCTAACCCAAAATTTAAAAAAAATAAATGAAAAAAAATTAAGTAATTAAATTTGGTAATTAAAATGAATTAAAAGGAATTAATTGGAATAAAATTGGAATTTATAAATTAAAGGGGCATTTTGGTCAACGATATTTTTGGGACGAAATTTGGCTAAACGAGTGTGATTCTATGATTTCAATACTTATGACTACTTTGGATATGTATGTTAGTCATTGGGTTTTGACGCTATGCCCCGATGTTGGTGTTTTGGGTTGGGTACATAGTGTGATTAGTTGTGTATATATATACCGTTATCGCGTGGCAATTGATTTGAGGCCGTTAGCACCTTGTATTGTACTTTCCCTGCTCGAGCATCGATGATCGCATGGCGATTGATATAAATGGTTACCTGGTTTTGGTATGGTTCGATCCGTGCATACCTTAACAGGTGTAGTCAGATCCTTGATTGGGTAGTCTCGTGCGTAGGGACAGATTTCTGAGTTATGGTTGGTAAGTTTTTACCATATAGTCCTCGTGAGTTTAGTCCCACTTTGGACGGCTCAACCCTGGGCACGATGTCTTGATGAGATCTGCAGGTGTCCACCAAATGATCCCCTCGTTGGATTGTTTTCCCGGTACTTGTGTTCGGTGTTATGGTTATACTATACCTATATGCGTGAGTTAGTACCTTCATATTCATATTTCTTTTAGTGAGGATCGTTCCTCACTTGTCGTGCTTGTGAGCACGTGATTGTGAGAGTGGGGAAGTTTGGGAAACTGTTTACCTGTTTTGGTTGCAGTACTTGATTAGATTTCAATACTTGATAGGTTTTACTTATTGGATTGTAAATCCTGATTTGATCTATATTTATATATATGATTTGAACTACAATTGATTTCTATATTGTTGTCAAGTTTGGTTTTCTTGATGTGAACGAGTTAGTCGGCATTTTAAGGTTTGTTTTACCTTATGTGAATTTTTATTCCATCTTTATCCTTTTACGTTAACAAGTCTTTTTATTTTATATTTTATAAACCTGCATGGGTTGATTTGAGAGGTTATGCCTCGGGAAAAGTAAAAGGGTGTTTTGTTCGGAAAAAGGTTTTGAGCTGGATTGCTCTCACGTACTTTGAGGTAGTACGGATTTCAAGTCAATCAATTATATAAACGTTTTCAAATGTATGGTTCGCATTGTTTTAAACGGTGGGGTTAGTACTTTGATTTAAGTATGTAAAATCTTGTTTTGGGCCACTCACACTCTTTCTGCTTTGCGCCCCATACCGTAGTGGTTGCGTCGCCACCATTCGGCCGTGCGCTCCTCTTCTCAAGCTTTGACTGAAGGGTAGGATCTGTCGTTCTTGAACCCTAAACTTGTATTCTGTTATTCTATTCCGCTGTTGAATTCTTAAACTCTTAGATTGCTCTATATTACCTGTTAGGGTTAAATTTGTTGGCCAGAGGCCTTTGTAGTTTTTTCTGTCGCATGCTGGTGCTTGGGATAAATTACTGTTGCTTGTTTGAGTAGGTTTTAATTTTGGGATAGTCCCTGTTTTAGGGGAGACTCTGCCCGTTTTTCGGCAGAAGTATTGGCCCCTTTCACATGGGTTGATGTCGGGCAAACCAGCAGGGTCCGACTCGAATTCCGGGGTAAAATTCGAGTCGGGTCCTGTCATGAACCGCCCCAAAACCCGCCGAAAACACCCCCAGATCATGGCCAAACCGCCTAGGTTTTGGCCGGATCTGTGTTGCTTGGAACGGCGGCGCAGCCGCCCAATTTCTGTCGCGCTCAGTGGGGAAAAGATGGAGGAGGAAGAGACGTACCAGATCCAGGTGGTGCCGTCGATCGAAGCTGCCGGAATAGTCGTCGGCAATTAGGGCAGATTTCGCCGGAATTTGCAGACGATGCCGCGCTCAACGCCGGCGTTTCAGCCGGTGATCTTGGGCGGGATAGGATTGGGAGGCGATGGCGGTTCGATCCTGGGTGGCCGGAGCTGCTCGTTTCAAAGAGAGAGAGAGAGAGAGAGAGAGAGAGAGTGAGGGTCGGGGTAAGGAGAGAGAAACCGAGGAGAGAGAGAGGGATCTCGTTTTTGATTGGTCCAATTCGTTTTTATAATATTTTATTTGAATTCAGAAATGACGCTTACGTCCTTCGAACAATCTGTAACTCATATTGAGACCTTCCGCCCGTCAACGGACTTGTTTCGACGAGCCAGACGCAATGGCGCAACTCGTTTCGCCAAATTCCATCCTGAAATTATAGTTAACCAAAATGCCCTTTATTATTTAATTAATTAATTATTTCAAATTTTCTTATTTTAAATCCATTTAATCCAATTTTAATTACCCAATTTAATTACTTCAATTATTTAATCTATTTTCGTTTATTTTTAGGTCAGGGATGTCACATATCTTGTAGATCCAAATTGAAATGGTCAATGGCGGTTCCAGGATTCAAAAGTTGATTGGGCAAAACTTACATACTAAGCTCAACAGTAAGAGTGAATTTCATCAATAAACATAAAAATACACACCTAGTCATGGGGACATAATGCGTCTTACCCTCAAATGCATATCTATTCATAAATAAAAGTTCAACAAATACAAAAACTAAAACTAAAACAAAAAACAAATGTAATGCAATACAAAACAACACTATTTAAATATAAAATTTAACCCTACGAGGCTTGAAACTCTTAAATTCCTCAATTATCGATGCAATATCGATATTATTAGCAAACTCTCTTTCGATGCGGAGGATCATACAATCAGCAAGAAATTCATCAACTATGGTGTTTCGAAGTCGATTCAACAAAATCTCAAAATTATAATTCATCCATAATTAAACCCTAGAATACTCAATTTTAAATTAAAACTATAATTAAAGATATATAGCAAATGAGATAATGAGAATAATACTTGTTGTTGACAAAAGGAAATGAGAAGATGTTGTTGCCAAGTTGCCCACCCAAGATAATAGAAGATGTAGCCAATATAGGGAGAATCTTACCTAAAAATAATAATAATAAGAGGGAGAAACTTCTTATTGCTGTCGGGTAGCAAAGAGAGAGGGAAACAAAAAGCTTAATAGCCAAAAGAGGAGAGAGAATATATGGGAGAACCACTTGGATGGGAAACATATGTGTAGGGTTTGTATTTAATTTTGGACTGGGCTTATAACACATGTAGAGTTTTTTTTTTTTTTGAAAAATTTGGGCTGACCAGGCACCCAACTTGCCCTGTGCACAAAGACCGCCCATGGAAATGGTGAAGGTCGCTACTAATATTAAATAAATTGCCTTTGCAAAAGTAATCGCATGATGACAAATTAATGCTAATTAATCATGTAAACTTTATTAATCATAAACAACTGAAAACACTAACCCATCAATTTTCTATTGTTATCATGAAGCGCAATTCTTAAACATAAGTTCACACACACATGAGCAAAAGTCTTTTACTCACTTCTATTCTTTATTCAACTTACTAATGGGGTGTGAACTGGTGTTGAGGGAGTAGTAGTGTGAATATTTGGGCTTAGAGTAGGAAAGGGAGTGTTCGGTGTTAAGGATTTTGATTTTTTTCAAGCAATTGATCAACATAAAAAGGGGTAAATGGAGTAAAACGCTTAAAATCAAGACTACTGTTGCATTCACTAGATGGGACTTTGAATCTAATGTCAGATAAGATGTAGTGACAATATTGAAATGTCGGGCCCACATACAATCAAGTTACCCAAATGTCGGGCCCACATACAATCAAGTTCCCTTCTCCCGAACAAATTGAGAAAGGGGTCAAGACTTCTGCCGAAAAACGGGCAGAGTCTCCCCTGAAATATGGATATACCAAAATTAATTCAACCTGCTAAAACACAACATATATACAATACTCAAGTGCCAGCATGCATACAGTACACATCAAAGGCCTCTGGCCATCAAATTCAACCCACAAGGGTATACAGAGCAAACTCTACAAGTGTTCAGAATACAGTAGCAGAGAGAGAATTTACATAATAGGGGCAAGTGCCCTACAAGCAAGTCGTGCCCGAGAGGAGGTGTGCTCGGCCGAACCGCTCAGATGCTACGACTACGGCCTGGTGGGGCGCAAAACAGAAAGTATGTGAGTGGACAAAAATAAGGTTTTAGTAGTTCAAAACAACATACTAACCCCACCGTTTCAAAAATGATGATGCAATCATGCAATTCAAGTCATTGGATAAATAATCAAAATCAGGATTTAATATCCGAAAGTTGTAACATATCAACAGGATAGACATATCAACATACTGTTTCCCTTTGATCCCAACTCAAAATAATCACAGCCCGTAGGCACGACAAGCAAGGAAGGATCCTTACTCAAAGAAAATATAAATACAATAATAATAACTCATGCATATAACAATGTAAGACCTCGACACCAACAACAGGTACAGTCTCCTCGAGACCCCGTGCCTAGGGTTGAGCCGTCCAATGGGACTAAACTCACAGGTCTATATGATAACACTTTCAAACCATATCTCCGAAAATATGTCCTACGCGCGCAGACTACCCAATCACGGGTCTACAGTCACATCCCGTCAAGGGTGTACCAGGTATCCAATATAACCAATCAGTATCACAGAACAGGGGTGGTACAAACAGAGGTGACAACACACTCCAATCAATCATATGATCAACACTTTCCAATTTCCAATATATATATAAGTACCCAACCCCCAAATATCAGATATCAGGACACACGTCCAAGACTTAAACAATTTAATATATATATATATATATATATATATATATATATATATATTAAAAGTAGTCACAAGCATCAATAACACTCAAACAGATGCATGGTTGTTCAATGGTTGGAGGATATGCATAATCAAAAACAAAGTCCACTCACAGTGTAATCCCAAGCAGCTTGGCCTCGTGAGGGTCCCGCCTGTAGTACGAGGTGCCCGGGTATCTATTTCAAGAATATAGAAACAAGGTTAACAACCGAACCCTTGAACGGTAACCTTCAAAACAAACCCTGAACTAAACCCGACTCAACCTAAGCGTGAGCTCGCACGACTTATTCTAAGGTCAAAAACATTCATTAGACGACGAGACGACCCCGGAGACTCTTGGTCAACCCGGTCAAACCTCGCCAAACTTTCCGAATAGGTCAAACCGACCTGCTGGGCCCACGACCTCCAAACTTAGATCCGGAAGTTCCTAAAGGTTCACTACGGTTTACGGAACATGTCCCAAAAGTTTGGTCTCGATCCAACGGTCGGATTTCTCGCGATCGTGCGATCGGACGGTTTCTAATAAACCTAACGCTAGGGTTGATGATTTCGGAGTATCCGGGACTCCGAATCACGATCCGTCAAATCCTATACGATCCTAGAATTATCTAGATCAACATAGCCAAAAATGGATGTGATCCAACCGTTCAATCCTATCGAACCCGAGAATCGCGCAATAGGCGTGATTCGTTCGATGGCCAAACGATCTCCGAATTGAGATCCGTCAACTCCCACACGCTCGCAGCGATATGAGGATGTTGTAGGAACCTCGAACCGCCGCCACACCCCAGCCCACGCGCGCCGCCACACGCTCCGCCGTGGGTTGGGTGTCTTGAGCAAAACCGCCAACTTCAAACTGCCTAAACTTTCGACATAAACTATGCCAAAACACTCCCCTTAGCCTCACAAGTCCAGAACCGGCCAAACCCACTCCAAAACCTGCCGTGAACTGGCCGGAAATGAAGATTGAAAACCGGCCATTTCTGGGTTTCGGATCGAGCTACCTAGACAGCCAAACGATGGCAACGCACCTCCAAAACATCATCAGCTAGTCTAGAGAAAGGTTCTGCATACCTTACGCGACGGAGCAACCACCGGAATACGCCGAAACGAAGACGCAGCAGTCACCGGAATTTGCAGAGGTTCGGGTTCGTCCACGCCGGCGAGACAGGCTCCGATCCAGGGTGGGTTAGAACCGTGAGGACGAGAGGAGTCGATCGCAGGTGGTCTCGTGCTCAGCCGTTGCCGGAATCGTCGACACCGAAGAGAGAGAAGGGGTGGTGCGGGTTTGAGGAGAGAGTGTGACGCGTTGAAGGAGAGAGAATGAAATTGTGAAATCTGATTGGTCGTACGTGGACTATATCAGATTATCGCAATATTTAAATGACAGTTATGTCCTTATTTTGCTCCGACGCTCGAATCGCAACGTGCCAGCCGTCAACGAACTCGTTTCGACGAGCCAGACGCAATGGCGCAACTTGTTTCGCCAAATTCCGTCCCGAAAATTAATTGGACCAAAATGCCCCTTTTATTTCAATTTAATTATTTATTCCAATTTTTAATCATTTAAATCATTTTATTCCTTTTTAAATTCCCAATTAAATTATCTTATTTATTTTATAATTAAAAGACCTAAATTAGGTCGGGGACGTCACAGATAAACATCTCACTGGAGAAATCAAAAGTAATATAGTCCACGCGGTCAAAATAGACGAAGAAGGTTTACCAATATTTGATGCTGAAGTTCCTAATATGGGAACTGAAGATGGAGTCGATACCCTATTATACACAATAATTAAACATTTTATTGGAACCTGTAGTAACACCACAGCTAGAATACATGATCAACTTAGTAACCTTAGATGTCCAAAAATTAAGTAACACCGACAAAAGTAAAGTTGAATGCTTTAAATGTAAAAAATTTGGTCACTATGCTAATGAATGCAAAGTTAAAGACACAATTAAACAATTAAAAATCACTGAAGCAGAAAAGGATAAATTAATCAAAGTCCTCGAATTACGGAACACTGAGTCAAGTGAAAATGATATTTTAATAACCAGTTCATATTACTCTAGTTCTTCCGATTACCAGTCTAGTTCTCCCAATATCCAATTTGGTTGTAAAGATGATTGCTGTAACACCAATTCAATAAAAGTCCTTACTAAGCAAGAGGAACAAGAAGAATTATTAATTGACTTAATTAGTAAAATAGACAATCCTGGTTTAAAATCAGAATACCTTAAGAAGCTTAGAAAGTTATTAAACCAGAGTGAAACTAGTCAAATTAACCAAACTCCAAACCCACGTATAAGTTTAGCCACAACTTTAGAAAAATTTAATAAAAGAAAAGAAATCATTTTACAAGACTTACAAATAGAAGTCAAAAGTATTAAAAATGAAATCATTACTTTAAAACAAATAAGTCAAGCTTTACAAAATGAGAATTATGAAATAAAACAAGACTCGCTCAATTTAATAGTAGAAAACAAAGCATCTTCTAGTAAACCTTATCCAGATCAAGAAAAAGAAGAAGCTGAACCCTCAGACAATGAAAATACCCTAGGATTAATTAAACAAATCAGATTTAGAAAATGGTATTCAAAAGTAAGTATTTTCATTCATGATTTCAAGTTAAAAACAATAGCCCTTTTTGATTCAGGTGCAGATCTTAATTGTATTCAAGAAGGTCTAATACCCAATAAATATTATAAGAAATCTAGAGAATCTTTAGGTACTGCTTCTGGTAAAAAATTACATTTAAAATATGAAATCCCTAAAGCCCATGTCTGTCAAAACAAAATTTGTTTTAAAACCTCATTTGTCCTAATAAGAGATATTACTGATGAAGTCATATTAGGCCTACCTTTCATAGCCCTTCTCTACCCCTTTAATGTAGAACATGACAGAGTCACCTCAAACCATTTAGGAGTAAAATTTAAGTTTGAATTTTTAGCCAAACCAGAATTAAGAGCTCTAAAAGCCCTCCAAAGTAATGCTGTGTCCAAATCAATTCAAGTAATTCAAAGCAAAAGTAAACAAGTCAAATTCCTTAAAGAAGAAATTAAGTTTAAAAGAATTGATCAACAACTTGAAGACAAGTCTCTCCAAGAAAAGATTAAGAATTTCGAAGAAAACTTAAGAAAGAAATCGTTCGATTTGCCTAATGCCTTCCGGCACAGAAACAAAGACATAGTCACTACCTTACGTTAAAGACTTTAATGAGAAAATATCCCTACTAAAGCCAGACCAATCCAAATGAGTCAAGAAGTCATGGAATTCTCGCAAAAATGAAATTACAGAATTACTCCAAGAGAAAATAATACGTAACAGCAAATCCCCTTGGTCTTGCCCGGCTTTTTACGTTCAGAAAAATGATGAATTAGAATGTGGAGTCCCTAGATTAGTCATCAATTACAAACCACTAAATAATGTTTTAGAATGGATAAGATATCCAATCCCTAATAAAAGAGACATTATTAAACGACTAAGCGATTAAGTCATTTTTTCTAAATTTGATATGAAAAGTGGTTTCTGGCATATTCAAATTCACGAAAGTGATAGGTATAAGACTGCCTTCGTAACCCCTCTAGTCATTATGAATGGAATGTCATGCCTTTTGGTCTAAAAATGCACCTAGTGAATTCCAAAATATAATGAACGAAATATTCAATCCGCTTGGTGATTTTTCTATAGTCTATATTGACGATGTTCTCATATTTTCTCAACTAATAGAACAACACCGAAACACCAAAGATAAGTTCCTCCAAGTAGTTAAGATTAATGGTCTAGTTGTCTCTGCAAAGAAAATCAAATTATTTCAAACCAACATTAGATTCCTCGTATACAATATACACTAGTCCCAAATTAACCCAATAGATCGAGTCATCCACTTTGCTAATAAACTCCCGTGATGAAATCCTTGACAATAGCCAACTTCAAAGATTCTTAGGATCTCTCAATTATGTCTCTCGATTTCTATAAAAATCTAAGAAAACAGTGTAAACTCCTGTTTGACAGTGCTTCGTAGTAACCCTCCTCCTTGGACTTATAGTCACACAGAAATAGTCAAACAAATCAAGATTCATGTCAAGACGTTGCCCTGCCTTGGCATCCCTTCAGTTGATTCTTTCAAAATTGTTGAAACGGATGCCTCTGAAATTGGTTATGGTGGCATCCTCAAACAGAAAATTCCTCCGAGTCAAACAGAGCGAATTGTTCGTTTTCATTCTGGCATCTGGAATCATGAACAACAGAATTATAGTACTATTAAAAAAGAATATTATCAATAGTATTATGCATCTCAAAATTTCAAGATGATTTGTTAAATCAAAATTTTTTAATAAGAGTTGATTGCAAAAGTGCAAAACATGTTTTAGAAAAAGATGCTCAAAATATTGCATCAAAATAGATTTTTGCACGCTGGCAAGCTATTTTAAGCTTTTTTTATTTTGATATTGAATATTTGAGAGGAAGTGAGAATTGTATTCCTGATTTCCTTACGAGAGAATTTCTACAGTGGAAAGAAATGGCAGGAAAACAGTCAAAAGACAAAGACAAAGAAGTATCCAAATAATTCAGTGCAACTCCCTCCATCAATGAGTCAAAACCTTCCCAAATCATCCCTTACCCGGATACTCTCCAATTCAAGTCACTAATAGATTTACCTCTCTTGGGTTTACTACCCAGAGTATTCGCCCTAATTACTACCAGCCCTTGTTTCTAGTTATGACCCTTTCAGATTCCAGCTTACTCAATTTTCCACCTCACCAAGTTATTCAAAAGCCTCGCCTCTACCAATTTAGGAGTCAACATAATTTGTTCATAATTGAACCTCATGTTACCAACCTTAGCAATCCAGCCTTTATTGCCAAGTCTTATTTCCTCCTAGCTACCATTTTCTGCCTCTCCATCCCCAAAAATCCATCCAATTTTATAGAGACATTCTAATTGAAACACACTACTTGAAATCAAACCTATTAAAGACAAGAATGATCCCAAAATCATTCTTTTCCATTCCCTCTACATCCGTAAAATCTTAAGTCAAACCGATTGGGGAGATCATCCTTTTACTCTCCATACTCTAAAGTCAACCCTTCAATATAGTTATTACGACTACATTGAAGCATGGTCCAAAATATTTCTTCACCAAAGATATCGATTTTAGTCACTCTTGGTTTATTAATTTTGACAGTAGAATTCAACAGAAAAATTCCATATTGGTTCCGTTCTTGGTGGGAAACACATGGTCCCATTCATGATCTCCTTCCCATTGAGCTCAACAGACTCTTAATTATTTTACCAAAGAATACAAACCTAAGCCTCAAGAAAAATTCTTCCCTAACTTTTTTAATTTTTATAGCTAAATATAAAATTCCCCGGATCCTTAAATGGTCTTATGAAGTCAATCCGCACTGAGAATTCTTCGCAGGAATTTCACAACAAATGGTGGGATAAATTCAAAGTCTCCGTAATCATGGGTCAAGTCTATGAAGAATTCCTCTAGTCCAGAGTTTTCAATAGTCACTGCTTCAAGCCTCCCAAAGTTCCCTCCAAATCGAAGGAAAATCCAGTTTAGAATTAAAAGCTTTGGCAAGAGAAATACTTGCTCATGCTGCCCATTTGGATGATATCAAGATGCTACGCCAAAGTCACCCTCTTCCCAAGGGTCATCCTCCAATCAAGTGTCGATAGTTAAAAGAAAAAGCGCCAAAGCTGAAATTAGTGTGGGCTGATTATCCACAGACACAAGATCCCTATGATGCCTATGATCTAGATAAAGATGATGAGTAAAAGCCAAGTCACTTGCAAGCACATGCTTTCACCGCAAAACAAGAAAAGCAAAAGCCTGAAATTATGGAAAGCAAATTCCCAATATCCTTTCTGCTTTCACCGTAAGTAAAAGCAGATTCCCTTAGTCAAAATCATTTCACTTTACTTTAACTTAAAGTAAAGTTTGTAATAATTTTCCTTTTGTAAAAGTAAGTTTGTTTTCTTATGCCGACACTGGTTGGCTCCTCTATTTAACCAGACCTGCGAGTCTGTTAGAATTAAGTTTCTATTTTCTAGTTTTCAAAGTTCTCTCAGAAACCTTACTCTGAAGAACCACTGTAAACATGAGTGCAATCAGGAAATAAAACTTCGCAATTTCAAGTAAGCTTTAATGTTACTTATTTTTATATTCATACTCTGCATTATTTTCCAAATCAATTTATTAATTATCAGCTTAAAATTTATTAATAAATATCATCACATTACTTTTACTCATAAGCATTATGTTAATTTAGCTTTCATTCACGTAATTAGATTCACTAATATTATTTCACGTACTAATTGCATTAATTTTAATAATTAATTCAATTCTAGTATTTTTATTCTGCTTCTTAATGTTCACTCAATATGTCTTATTCAATTTAACATGCTGAGATCTGGTTCTAATCCCCTTCTGAAATGTTTAATTATTGTGTATAATAGGGTATTGACTCCATCTTCAGTTCCCATATTAGGAACTTCCGCATCAAATATTGGTAAACCTTCTTCGTCTATTTTGACTGCGAGGACTATATTACTTTTTATTTCTCCAAAGGAGATGTTTATCCCACCAAGCTCTCAAGGTTCCTATAAATCCTGCTTCTAAGAGAGTGACTACTTCGACTGCTTTAGATTATGATTAGTGACATAACTATTGGCAACCATCGACATATGTTGTAATTTATTCAAAATTTGTTGTTCGGACAGACCATCAATATTCCATTCATATAATTTATCTGAAGAAACTGAAAATTGATTTTGAGAATTTTGTTCTTCAAATTGGATGTCTGGAGGTGTAGGCTTAGGATACCAATTTTTTGTCAGGCTAGTAGGATTAACTTTGTTTAACCTATTTATTTTTAAATTATCAAAAGCATTTTCTATTTTGCTTATGTTACTACTGTCAGAGTTCTGACTTGAGCTGTCATCGGAAGAATAGGCTATGTCTGGGAGGCCTTCTGTTAATATTCTAATAGTTGGGCCTTCTTCGTCCTTAGCGACTTTCCCTTTACTAATTTGTACAAGCATTTGTTCAATTTTTCTCATTGTAGGGGTCATTTTCAGGGAGGACTCAGGTTTTAATTCTGGAAATTTTACCAAAGGTTTTTCTTTTGTTGTTTTGGCTTGTATTTCTTGACCAAGGACTTTGTCAACTTTTATTTCAATTTTGTCTAACTGATTTCCTAGAACTATTAGACTCTGATTTGTGTAATTATTTTGTTCTACTAATTTTTTATCACTGGGGTCTGCTAATTTGAAAGGACTAGCTACGATTTTGGCTTTCTGATGATTTATAATTATGGTTTCTACTGGAGGGTGACTAGAGGTTACCTCAATATTGTCTTCTTTTTTTCCATTTTTCTAAAGTCAAAGTTTTTACTTCTTGGCTTGTTTTAGTTTTTCACATTTGCTGTTTGTAAAAATTCAAACGCTGGTCTATTTATTCTCTACTTGGTTGTCTGTTGAGAGTTCTTAATTGATTCATGGGTTGAGCATTAGATGGGTAGGCTTCTTCAACTTCAAAATCTGTTTGGGTTGGTGAAGTTGGTTCCTTTTCTTCTATTGGCTTTTTTGACTTGGAATAACAAGGTTGGTCTATTTGGGAGGTTTTTCTAAGTGATTCTAATTTTAAATCTATTAAGGCTTTCTCTATTTCAAGATCTCTTTCCGTAGTGGAGGAGGATCCTACAAAGGAATGTCTAGTTGGATTATGTCTTTGGGATTGACCAGGGGTTGGTAATTGTTTTAATTGGACTGAAGACTTTAAAGGTTGGTTGTTAAAATTGATTTTGACCGTTCCATCTAAATACTGCTGGACGTAATCTAAGTTGGGTAAAGTATTTTGAATTGGGGTTGGCAGGTTTTCTGCAACTAAGGTCCAATCTGAAGGAAGGGTAACTTCTAACCACTTAATGGCTCGAGGAACTCTAATATTAGCATTTGTTTGACTACTCTGAATTAACAAAGTTTGGTCTTTGGGACTTTTGCTAAGGGCTTGGAAATTCATATTAATTTGTTCATGTGACTTTGTAATAGATTCTATAGATTAAGGCTAAAGGTTGAGACCCGGGTAAAATCTCATATCCTGAAGTTTTAATATTTAAAATTTTTAATATATGAGTATCACTACGACTTACTGTAAAATCTGGAACACAATTAAAATGAACTGGGCCATTACATAATCTAAGACAGTCAGAAGCAGTCAATCTCTTAGAAATAGGATTTATAGGAACCCAGAGAGCTTGGTGGGATAAACATCTCACTGGAGAAATCAAAAGTAATATAGTCCACACGGTCAAAATAGACGAAGAAGGTTTACCAATATTCGATGCGGAAGTTCCTAATATGGGAACTGAAGATGGAGTCAATACCATATTATACACAATAATTAAACATTTTATTGGAACCCCTAGTAACACCACAACTAGAATACATGATCAACTTAGTAACCTTAGATGTCCAAACTTAAGTGATTTTAGATGGTATAAAGATGTTTTCATATCCAGAGTTATGCTTAGAGAAGATAGTAACCAACCCTTTTAGAAAGAAAAATTTTTGTGGTGGAAACTTCCTTCGGTTAGCTAATAGTCAACTTGGGCACAATGGACACACGAGCTCTGCCAATTGGTTGCTTTATCTTGTCTATATATATAAAGAAAAAGGATTTTGTTTGGCATCATTTACAATTAGAAACTATAGCAACTTTTTCTGGCACACAAGTAGACAATTATCGATACCTCCGTAAAAGGATCCTGTGCGGTGAAAATGTTCACTGCCCGCTGGCATCCCTTCTTTTGTGTTCCAAAAAAACCCTCCACTTGATGATCAGAAACAAGGTTCTAAGGATTCTTCTAAGGCGAACACCGACAAACAAAACAGCAACAGCTCGAAATCCCCATCAGTGAGCTCCAAAAGCAGTGCAGATACTCTCCAACCCAAGAATGAGAGAGGCAAAGGGTTTGTCTAATATAGGTTCCTACATTTTCTATTTCGTAGACATATACCCATCACTATATAAATCTATGTGTAAAATTCAATTTCAAACTTAAATGACCAATAGGATATAAGAGGTCATAGTATTCTGTGTTTTTACATTCTTGCCATCGAGACTTCATATTTTATTTATAATTTATTTCAAGTATTTCATTAATCGCCATAATCGTAATTAATACTCCCAATTAATAACATATCAATCACCCCATTTCTTTGGTTGCCATTCCTCTAACATATTGCCCCCTAAAATTGCGAACCCCAAAAAAAAAATCTGTAAATTACATATCCAATAATGTACCTATGAAAATATTATTCTAAATATATACGTATAAAAATATAGGTATATTATTTACCAAAAAACAAAAACAAAAACTAGGCCAGTTACTTTGTAATTGAAATTTCCGTAAATTTTTCATAAATTAAAAATAGGTACACAATAATTTATAGAAAATATGTACGTTGTATAATTGAAATCTATGCACATTTTTTATAAATTAAAAATAGGTACATTATTTAGAAG
Source organism: Prunus padus (assembly GCA_024362665.1). NCBI lineage: Eukaryota > Viridiplantae > Streptophyta > Magnoliopsida > Rosales > Rosaceae > Prunus > Prunus padus. The sequence goes on along the minus strand of JANFAM010000016.1, from coordinate 24,581,102 downwards.
AAAAAATAGGTTCATTATACTAGGTACATTATTAGAGAAAAAAATATGTACAATATTTAGAGAGAGAAAATAGGTTCATTTAAAAATATATTCATAAAACAAACAATAAATAGATTATCAAATTATTTTCATAAAACAAGTAATGGGTACATTATTTAGAGAAAAAATAGATACAAAATTTAGCAAAAAATAGGTTCATTATGCTAGGTATATTGTTTTACTAGGTACATTATTAGAGAAAAAAATAAGGTAAATTATTTAGAGAAAAAATAGATACAAAATTTAGCACAAAAAAAAAGGTTCATTATACTAGGTACATTATTTGAGAAAAAAATAGGTACATTATTTGGAGAGAAAAATAGGTTCATTTAAAAAAATTTGTTTTTCATAAAACAAACAATAAAAAGATGATCAAATTATTTTTCATAAAACAAGTAATAGGTGCTTTATTTAGAGAAAAAAAGGTACATTGTTTAGAAAAATAGGTACATTATTTAGAGAAAAATAGGTTCATTTAAAAATATTTTTCATAAAACAAACAATAAATAGATTGTCAAATTATTTTTCAACATAATTAGAATCTACACTATTATTCAAAAACTATAATAAAATAGATTACTAGTCGTATAATTTATAAAAGGAAAAAAATATAATTTTTTTATTAAATAAACCCAAACGTTAATCACCTATTAATAAACCAATTTAATTTGGTCGAATAATTCATGCAAAACTCCGTTTGAATTTTTTGGTTCTAGAAGCATTTTCAAATTTGATAAGCTCCACTTACACACATCACCACTGGCGGATCTACAGAGGCGCAAGGAGGTGCAATCGCACCTCCTCGCCGGAAAAGCCATTGCAGATGAAGGAATATGCCCCTCCGCAGCTCTCGCTCGGTGCGCCCACCATGTGCTTGATGTATTGCCTCAAAGAGGCTTTGTGTTTATTGCGCGGCCGTACAAAGAGGCTGCGCTGGTCGCTTCTAAAATTTCTTGGCCAAAACGAGCGTTTTGGACCAGGATGAAAAAACAAACAAACAAACTGAAACGTGCACAGTGAAGACACTAAACCAGCTTCTTTGTTTTAGTTTGACTTCTGTAGAAAGTCTTTTATATTATATATCCTCTAACCAAAATTAATATGATGTGGTTGATTCAATATGTTGTTGACTTCTTGTTTATTTTTTCTTCTTCTCATTTTTTTTTAAACTTTTTTATTTATTTAATTATTCTTTTTCCTTTTCTTATTTGGCTCCCTTCGTATGATCAATAGCAAACTCGAGAAAGAAATGACTATTTAATATGCATTTTTGTTGGATTAATTTATCTTGATTTTGATTAAATTAATTGACGATTTGATATGAATTTTTGTAGACTAATTGTTTAACTGACATGAATTGATATACTATATAAATTATGATCAATTAGTCTGATAAATATTGCCCCTTCCCTGAAAAATTCCTAGATCCGCCAGTGCACATCACACAAAACATTTAATACATTAATGTTGAATTTAATATTTAATTTCAAATAAGTTTCTAAATTAATACCTACATCCATTACAACCATTTGAAGATCTTTGCAAATTGAACGTGTGTCATTACTTACACCCTCCACATAACACGCTCACTTATATAAGGGTAGTTTTGAAATTCGAAAAATATAATAAATCAGAAACGTAGGTGTTCATCGGAGCAATGCCGGAGCAATGCCGCCAAGGTCAAGGTCAAGGTGGACGTGAAGGAAACAAGGGTTTAGTTGTACCCTAGTTATATAAGGGTAGTTGTATTCAGCTTTCACAACGTAGGTTTTGTTGGACTCCTTCATATTTGTGTATGAGTTTGAGTTTGAGTTTGTATGACGGACATGAGTAAAACCTTCCAAGTAACTTGTATGAGTTTGAGTTTGAGTTTGTACGACGGACATGAGTAAAACCTTCCAAGTGACTTGAGCCAGCAGATTCTTTGTATTCTCCACCACAGGTCTCATTGTATATTCTGTTTTGATTGCTATATGTATGTGTTTTTTTGACAGGGTAAAAAAGTATTAATAATTAATTGCGGGTGTGTTTCTGTCTGGCAGTGTGAGTTACTCTATATACGAGAGGAATTGTAGGGAACAGTATTGTCATCAGAGAACATTATTAGGGATCTTAACGACCAAAAAGAAATAAAAAAATCAAATAGAGATTCTTCCAACCTTGTTGACATCATGCTCCTGCATGTTAATTAAATTTTTTTACATTAAATGTATCAAATGGAATTACATGTAAAGCATTAAAAAAACAATTTTTCTATTTAAACCCCACACTTTTCTTTGTCCACCCCAATACTTCAATCATTAAGCTCTTAAATTTTATTATTGTGTAAAAAGACAAAAAAGGTCATCTAACTTAATACTTAACCCTAATACATCTATACACACACTCCACCACTCTTCATATTAAGTTTTAGAAAAACACAAATTCCTCTACATCCTATTGTCAGATTACCATTCTCTTTCAATTCAAAAAACATACGACACTCTCATCTTCTCTTCACAAACCCCAAATTCAGTATGCAAACAGTGGTTTATGGGTCGTCAATTAAGGTATGTAATGTGAGATTATTTCTTGGTTTGGGACTCCTAGAATTATTGAGGATGCTGTGAGGTTGCGGTCAACTTAGAGTGGTGAGGGGTAAGATAGCGGCATGTGGGGTGTCAGGTGTGAGGTCGATGAGTTTTTAATTTTTAATTTTTTTTCTGCTAGGTGTGTATTTAAGGGTAGTTTGGGAAAATAGTGGGGCTTTCTTAGAAATTGTGAAAATTTTAATTAGAAGTTGGGGTAAACTTAGTATGTGGGGTGAACAAAGAGTAGTGCGGGGTTTAAATAGAAAAACTCAAAAAAACTTATAAATTCATGTCAAGGAAACAATGCAATAACTCGGTCATGCAAATTGGGCTTTTCCAGTCCGGCAAAATGGAAATGGAAAATACTCAATACCATTTGAAGCCCTATAATTTCTAAAACACTCAACAGAAAACAAAATGGAAAATAGCCATCCACCAGTTCCCAATCAATTTTGTCCCAGTTTTCTGAATATCAAGCGTTGTCCAAGAGCTTTCTTCAAATAACTCAAAATCCTCTTAACTACAGCTTAGTGGTAATTACTAGGAGAATGCATGAATTGGCTAACAACACTAACTGCATATGTGATATCTGGTCTAGTGTGCAAAAGATAAATTAGTCGTACCACCAAATTGATAGGACCTGACCTGAATTCCTCATTGGAATATGTGCCGAACCCTGTTACCCGTCCAACATCCAAACAATGCCGGACCCACTTACTAAAATTTACTCTCTTCCCCGCACAACTAAGAAAAGGGGGGCAAGACTTATATCAAAATTTCGGTAGAGTCTCCCTTTAAAAACGGACATTTACCAAATTTTTCACCTATAAAAATCACAGTTTAACATTCCCAAACTTCAGTACACACAATGCTAAGCACACACACATTACAAAATGGGCCTCCGGCCTCCAATTCAATCTTACCAGGGCAATATCAACTCAATCTGTGAATTTGTTTCTTCACTTTATATAAATAGTCACATATTTCAAAGCATAACTCAAACAGTTTATTTTGCGGCTGCACCTAGGTTAACCTAGGTTGCCTACGTACCCTCACTAAGGGATCAAGCCACACGTAGTTCTTCAACCTTAATTCCTTTTTCCCCAAAACTCTTAACTTAAAAACTCTTTCCCTATAACAATTCACATGTAATATGCATAATTCTTTTAAACATTAATCTTTTTCCGATATAGTATAGTAATACCCAAACTCCAACTCGCCGTTATAAACAAACCTCTTTCCGAGGTATAAACTTACAAAACGTAATATGCTAACTAAGCGTATATATATATATATAAACCGCAATAAGTTCCATAACTATAAATGTGAAAAATACAAAGTTCATAAGTATAATTATAATATTTATACATGTCGTCCACACACCATCACAAGTATCTAGGAAACAATCCAACACGGGGATCGTTTGACTAGCCCGTAGGATTTCAACTTTATACCCTGCATCTAGGGATGAGTTATCCAACCAGGGGACTACCGCTCTACACTACACACGCCGGAAAATCCAATGCCACGTGTGGCCAAACCAAACCATGTCCTATGCACGTAGACTGCCCATCAAGGTGACAAGACCCGACCCAAATTCCACTTTGAAATTCATGTCGAACTCCTCGTACATGTCCGACACTGCCGGGTGCCGGGCACAAATGACCAATTTGCCCTTTTAAACCAAAACACAAAAGAAAACTCTCTTTCAATGTTATACTGTACAAGACGGTGCATGCATATGTATATATATATATATATAAAACCTTCACACGTTCAAACCATTCACAAATCATTTAAAAGCATAAAATAAGAATTTCCAATTTCAGTTTCCACCTAGGTGTACCCTTTAAATATTTCGTCAATTCCACATTGAGCCGTCAATTCCATTTCCTCGCAGGACTCGGTGACACAAAGTCGGCTGAGCCGCGTCCTCGCAGAACTCAGGAGTCACATAGTCAACCTGAGTTGCGTCCCCGAGCACGTGGGGCGTGTAGTCATGCACGCAGACTTAAACCGAAGGAAACCAAATAACCATAAGCATAATACTAATCGAGGGCCACATTAATCCGTAGGCAACATTAATCCAAAGGCAACCTTAATCTGAAAGTAATATTTAGGGTACCTAGGGTGGTTTTTAAAGAAAACCCTTTTTAATCGAACATAGCAATATTTCTTTCCTTTCCGAGCAATTCCATTACCATCACACTATCATCATAACTTTCATTTCCCATTTATCTGCATGCTCAGATTGTGATTCAAAAACAATTATTTTAAATAAAACAATTAAGTTTAATCTCATGATTATAACCGTATAACACAATAATTTATCAAGAGCAGTTAATAACACTTTTATTAAATAAAATTCATTTAGAAATCAAAAGTCCACTCACTGGGCGTCCGAGCTAGCCTGACCCTTCGAGGGTCCTTCCTGCAAATTCGCCGGAGCTTAAGCACCTATTTGCAAATTTAAAACAATTTATTAATTAAAATAGCCCAGCACGATAATTTAATAAAAATCCCGACCCCCCGGACTTAAAAGTGCTCGTACTTGGTAAAAAGTGTTCCTAAGCCCTCTAGGCTCGATTTTATCCATTGAATTAATTTAATAATCCCCGGAATTAAATATTTGATTAATTCTCTAATTTGGTTCGACTCGGTCGTTCGTAGGGTTTTCGACCTCCAATTGACGATCCGTAAGTTCCTATAGGTTTCTAAGATTCCCACTAATACAACCTACAAGTTTCGTTATGATCTGATGGTTTGAATGTAATGAACCCTAGTTAACCCTAACCGGCGAAAACAGTTTTACTTTCAAACTATTTCCAAAAAATTATCCGAGCATACCCACGCACTCGGGAGGTTACGGGGAGTGTTTTAGGATGAAAATGGGCCACCACAAGCTAGCCCACACGCCGCCACACCCGCGGCTAGGTTGGGTGTCCTAAGTAAATTTTCCAACGACGGAAAATTTTGGAATATCGAGGCAGTACCTATACCTATAGACTCAGGGTGATGAGAGGAAGACAATGGACAGGAAAGCCGGCCAAGAGCCGGCCGGAATCACGCCGAAATCGGCGGATTCCAATCACACAAACCCTAAGTTTCCAATTCTCTCAAAACCCCCATTTAAATTGGAATTTATCCTTAAAACATGAAGAATAACATGCTAGGAGGCAGAAACTCACCCAATTCGAGGTCGAAACTCGCAGAAATGGCCAGATTTCCAGTCTGAAAATCCGGCGAAATCTGGGCTTTTCGCGGGGTGCTTTCCGGCGGTTTTGGGTCGGGATTGGATCGGGGGTGAGCTGAGGGAGAGGAGGGGAGAAGATTGTAGGGGTGTTTGGGTGTGATTGCTGGTTGGACGGCTCTAGCCATCCCTGGTTTAATAGGAGAAAGGGAGAGAGAGTCGGAGAAGACGAGAGAGGGTTGAAGGGTTTGGCACGCGCTGGCCAATTAGCCAGCATTTTTTCTTTATTTTTCCCATTTTTCCGAAATTACAAAAAATGCCCCTAGAGTTTTTAAACCTTTACGGGTTTGTTCGAGCTCGGAATCGGGTGTGCCGCATGTCTACGAACTCGTTTCGACGAGCTGAATGCAACGGTGCAGCTTGTTTCACCAAATTCTTCCCCGAACCAAAAGTCAATTTTTAAACCTATTTAAAATATTTTGGGGGTAAACTCATCTTTCTCTTTAATATTTTATTAATTTTATCTTAAATTAGGATCGAGTTGTTACACAAGGCCTACGTCACACCCGACCAAAAGTGCCCGGATCTTTACTATACACCGGAAAATCCAACGCCACGTGTAGTAAGTAACCAATATCAAATGTGTCCGGATTCTTTACCACAAGCCAAAAAATCCAACGCCACGTATGGTAAAGTAACCAGGAATCAATGTCCAAGTGAGCCCACAAGCCGGAAAATCCAACGCCACATGTGGGTAAAGTAACCAGTATCAAGAAGAGATACCCATAATGACGTGTAACCCATAGTCAAAATTTGAGATGTACTTTCATAATCTCATATATATATATATATATATATTATATAATATACCCTCCCTTAATTCAATTTCCCAAAAACTCACAACCGAAACCAAAATTCCCAAATTCTCAATATTTCAAAGTACCTAATCACACATATATAGACATCCAGACAATAATAGCGTCCATAAATCAATACCCAAATATTTATACGTATATAGATATCAGACTCTCAAAAGCATAAATTCCATAACCCAAATATTCACAAACTTCAAATATCATAATATAACCCAATAATCCCACAATTAAACAATATTATAATCTCAATATTAAAACACAATATACATACACTCAAATATTCAGAAAGCAATGCACATTTAAATCAATTGTCCATTCACCAACATAACTCATTAATCGACCTCAACTGCGAATTTAAATTCAAACCCTAGTTCCTGGAACTTAACGTGTAAACACAACCTTAGGAAAGTCCTAAAGCCATTCTAGTACTTTCCAAAGGATGGAACGGTCTCAAAAGACCTGTGGTCAATGGTTTGGTCAAAAGAACTGGGCCCGCAGTGCCCACGACCTCTGATTTTTATTCGAAGGTTCCTATAGGTCCATCAAAGTCTTTTTAATAAGTCCTGAAGGTTTAGTCTCAATCGAGCGGTCGAATCTCTCTTGATCGAACGATCGGACGGTGATTAATAACCTAACCCTAAATTCATTGATTCAAAGTATCCGGGACTCTGATTCTCGATTCACAAGTCCTTACATGATCCTACAGATACGAGGAACGACATATTTGAAAATGAGACCGATCGGATGGTCCGAACCTATCGAACCCGGATATCACCTAATAGGCGTAATATCCATTTGATAGTCAAACGATATCCAATTACTAATCCGAGCATACCATTGTGTTCGAGACAATATAGGAAGTATTTTGGAACTCAAAGAACTACCACAAAGTGGCCCATGCTCCACCACCCACCATTGCTGGTGGTGGGTGTCTAGAGAAATTCCGGCAATCGGAAAAACTCCAAATCGTCTGCCAATACCTATACCATTAGAACCATCTCACCTAGGGGAGTCATTTTTGGTATTGGACCCAAGCCAAAAACTAGTTGGAACTACCCAAAAACACGATCAAACTGCGGGCCAATTTGAGGGTTTAGAATCGATCTCCCAAAACTCAAAATCGATCCACAATACCTATACCAATAGCTAGAGCACATAGAGAGGATGAAGATTCATACCTGGATCAATAAAAATTATCGCCGAAGCCGCCGAAAACGTCGTTGGAAAAACTAGCAATTCCCAGCCCTTTTTTCAGCTTTCGCTGGTGCTGGAGGGCCTGGTTCGTCAGAGAAGATGAGCGATGGGAAGAGGACGAAGAGCCAGTCATTTTGGTACTGTTGTCGTCGCTTGTGGTGGTCGGAGGAAAGAGATCGCCAGCCAAACAGTGGCTGACACTATTTTAGTCGTGATGGGGAGGAGAGAGAAAGTGCGTATGTCGGGTCTGAGGGGCAAAACCGGGTTTTCACTTGTTTTAAACAATTTTTTGAAATTCCCAATATACCATTTTTCATTTTTTTTTAGAGGTTTTCTCAATCGTTATAACTCGGAATTGAGCATGCCGCCTGTCTACGGACTAGTATCGACGAGCTCTACGCAATGGTACAACTCAATTCCCCAAATAATTTTCCCAACAAAAATTAACCAAAACACCCTTCCTCCAATAGTAAAATTGTAATTTCCTAATTAATGCTTAATTTATATTTATCTGGGTCGGGATGTTACAGTCCTACTGGTGGGGGGGCTATTTTCCATTTTGTTTTCTATTGAGTGTTTTGGAAATTAGGGCTTCAAATGGTATTGAGTATTTTCCTTTTCCACTTTGTGGGGCTGGAAAAGCCCAATTTGCATGACCTAGTTATTACGTTGTTTCCTTAACATGAATTTATTAATTTTTTTTAGTTTTTCTATTTGAACCCCTCACTTCTCTTTGTTCACTCTATATTCTAAGTTCACCCCAACTTCTAGTTAATATTTTCACAATTTCTAATAAAACTCCACTATCTTCCCAAACTACCCTTAAATACACGCCTAGCAGAAAAAAAAAATAAAATTAAAAAACTCATCAACCTCACACCCCACATGCCGCTATCTTGCCCCTCACCACTCTAAGTTCACCTCAACCTCACAACGTCCTCAATAATTCTAGTAGGAGTCCCAAACCAAGAAATAATCTCACATTACATACCTCAATTGACGCCCCACAAACCAATATTTTCATACCGTCTTTAGTTTTTGTGAAGAGAGGATGAGAGTGTAATATGTTTCTTAAATTGAAAGAGAAGAGTAATCTAGCAATAGGGTGTAGATGAGTTTGTGGTTTTTTAAAACTTAATACGAAGAGTGGTAGGGTGTGTGTATTTATGTACTGGGGTTAAGTATTAAGTTAGATGACCATTTTCATGGTGTACTGTCTTACACAATAATAAAACTTAAGAGCTTAATGATTTAAGTATTGGGATGGACAAAGAAAAGTGTGGGCTTTAAATAGAAAAACTCGCAAAATGGAAAAGGAAAATACTCAATACCATTTGAAGCCCTAATTTCCAAAAACACTCATCAGAAAACAAAATGGAAAATAGTCATCCACCAGTTCCGAATCAATTTTGGACAATGACATCAGAAGTGTTGATCTACATTCAACTGTTTCTCTTGAAGAATACATTATACGTTAACTTTAATCCTATAAAATGTCCCAAATTTAGCAATGCACAATTTTCTTCACCCGGGCCAATTCAATGCCAAGAGTTTGTGCCTTAATTTTTAGCCGCTTGCTTGTCGCCTTATTAGTGTCCAAGTCCATCCAAGAAAGTCAAGTGGTATTCACGCCCTACTCTTGTTTGATGGAAAATTAGATGAAATATGGAGCAAGTTGACGGTGAGGTATTGGCTAAATACTCGTTGATTCTTAGTTTTCTACAAAATCAGGCAAATTAAAGTTAGGTGCAAATTCAATGTTTGTACTTAGGAGAAGCAATGATGTACATATTGCTCAATCCTACAAATGCATTTTCTTATGTAGGTGATCATGAGGAGTTGGTGCAGTGATGACATGGTAGTGGCAAAATTAAAATTTGTTTAGTTTTGCGTAACTCATATTTCGTGGTGTTATGACTCATATTAAATGAAAATCAATTTTCTCATATTTTGGCCTACCTTATGATTTCCGTTTCCACACTATTTTTAGTATTTTATTTTTCTACACTCAAATTCCTTATGTTTTATTGAGAACGTAGTGTTTTGATGTTGGGTTTAACATTGTAATATTGCATTGTCAATAGAGTGTGGCACTGTTACGTGCCCAGTTTTTTAGGCATGACATATGTTGGCGTGAGCCATAATTCAAGGATCCCATGATTCCTGATTTCCTAGTGTAATTCACGTTACATAATTAGAATAGTTACCTAATTAGGAGTCTTCGTAATTAGCTCATTACTTTTCCTTTTAGGAAAAGTCAACTTGTACTTGTATATATATCATCCTCTTGGAGAAATATAATATCATTCACAATTATTCAATCCTTCTGTGTTTAGTTTAAGTTGGTATCAGAGCTGGCTATATGTAACATCCCGCCCCGGAATTTAATTTAAGTTTCGAAATTTTAAAGTGAAAGGACAATTTTACCTTTAAGGTTTCTTAGTGGTTTAAGGTTGAATTTTTGTTCGGGAAGGAATTTGGGGAATTGAGCAGTACTGTTGCGTAGAGCTTGTCGATACGAGTCTGTAGACAGGTAGCACGCTCAATTCCGAGTTATAACGATTGAGAAAATGTCTAAAAACTAAAAGGGTTAAAATGGACATTTGAAAAATTTATTTAAAACTAGGAAAACCCGGAAATGCCCCCATCTCCCTCATGCGCCTCTCTCTCTCTCCTCTCCAGCTCTTTCTCTTTCCTCCTTCGCGATAAACCCAGCACCGGCCACTGTGTGGCCGATGATCTCGCTCTTCCGACAACGACTGCGCACTGGACCTGTCGGAAAAGATTCTTCTCCTACCAGTGATCACGTTCCACCCCATCTCCGACAAACCCAGCCACCCTAGCGCCGGTGCGAGCTCAAGGAAGCTCCAGTAGCTTCTGGAGTTTCAGACGCCGTTTCCGGCGGCTCTGGAGACGAATTCCTTCGATTGAGGTATGTTTTCTCATCCTCTAGTCAAGCTCTAGCTATCTATATAAGTGATTTTGGTCAATTTTGAGCATTGAGAGTTCGATTATAAACCTAGGTTTTGAGCCGACTGATGAGGTATTTTTCGGCTAGCTCCGGCCATTTTTCTGTCGTGGTCCAAGACCAAAAGTTACTCCCCTATGTGTGCTGGTTCTATGGGTATAGGGGATGACCGGCGATTTAGAGGTTTTCTGATTGCCGAAAATTACTCAAGCCACCCACCACTGCCGATGGGGGTGGTGGCACATAGGCCACTTTGTGGCGGTTCTTTGAGTTCCAAAATAGTCCTCATGTCGTCCTGAGCACGACGGCATGCTGGGATTGGAAATTTGATATCGTTTGACTATCGAACGGTTATTACGCCTATTAGGCTATATCCGGGTTCAATAGATTCGGACTGTCGGATCGGTCCCGTTTTTGAATATGTCGTTCCTCGTACCTCTAGGATTTGGTTGATCGGGAATCAGAGTCCCAGATACTTTGATTCAAGGAGTTTAGGGTTCGATAATCGATAACCGTCCAATTGTGCAATCGAGGGTAGTTTGACCGCTCGATCGAGACCAAACCATTGGGGCATGTTAATAGGATGATGTTGGACCTACAAGAATGTTTGGATCAGAAATCGGAGGTTGTGGGCCCCGCTGGCCTAATTGGTCAAATGCCGTGATCGGGGTCAAACTGACCGTTGGATCGTGACGAGACTTCTAGGATGGGTCTAACTTATGATTTTGGACTAATAGGAATTGTCAGATAAGAAAAGTTAGGTCGTGGGCCCTAAAGCCCGATTGACCTGGATAGTGGGCCTTGGAAACGTACGTGAGTCGAAAACGGCTTGATAACCGGTTTGGCTTCAGTAAATGCCTATGTAAATGTTTGATTTCATGTTTATGTTAAATATATACTCTATGGCTTGGAGTTGATAATTTATGAATGCTAGTTTCCTAAATAGTATGTATTACATATTTGAATGTAATTTGTGAACGGTTTATGAAAGTTGAATCCTATTCAAATAAATGACTTTTGGGGATTGGTATTGGTTTTGTTAAAAGGGATCTTGTTTGTTATTTAAGAAATGATTTTGGGGAATTGGCTTTGGAAAGTGGTTTTATGTAAAAAAGATTTTTGTATAAGTATTAAGGGAAGAATTTTCAAGCCCACCTCAGGAGTACCCCCCAGTTGCCTTCGGAACAGTTTGATCATTTATGACAACACCCCACGAGTCTCAGGGACACCTAAACCGTGTGGTGCGAGGATGTAACATGTGTGGTACTTGGAATTGACGAATTGCGCATCTCGGGTTGACTTCATGTCCCCCGAATTTTGTGAGGATACGCATCTCGAGCCAACCACGTATCCCCCGAGTTCTGCGAGAATACGCATTTTGGGCTAATCACCCGATTCTGCGAGGATACGCGTCTCAGGCCGACCACGTGTCCCCTGAGTTCTGTGAGGATAAGCGTCTCGGGCTAGTTTAGTGTCCCCCGAGTTCTGCGAGGATTGGGGGTACACCTAGGTGGAGAGTATTTTGAGATTTGAGATGTTTTAAAAGGGAATTAATGATTTTATTTTGGATAATTTTCGGTGAAGGTTTTAATACATATTCTCAAATCCATGAGGCAAAAGATTGAGAGTTTTTAAAGTTAATGATTTTATACTATTCAGAACTGTTTTCTCAAATCATGAGTTCGTTTGTGACTACGGAAGTCCAAGGCAGGTTTTATTTTAAAGCTTGGATATTGATATTAAGGTTTTTCATGTGATCAATATTGTATTACTAATTTTCTAATTTTCCACTTATGGGCAATAATTTAATATATATGTATACATAGGTGATGGGTTGAAGATGTTGATATTAGAAAATGTGTGGGAATTTTAATTCATGCATTTTGTGGTTCGAACTTTGTTTTCTTGAAAAAGAACTACGTGTGGCTTGATCCATCAGTAAGGGTACGTAGGCAACCTAGAGTAATCTAGGCGTAGCCACATAAGAGAATATTTCAAAAATTGGTTGTGTGTGAGTATAACTTGTGCATGTTGAACGATTGATAATTATAAACTGTGTATTTACAAGTGAAAATAAATTGGGAAATGTCTATTTTTCGGGAGACTCTGCGCGGTTTTCCGGCACAAGTTAAAGCCCTTAAGTGGTTTTATGTTGGGATTAGAGTAAAGGGCATTTTGGACATTCGTGCCGGCAGGTGATAGGTGTTAGATACGCACAGGGTTCGACGCGGATTCCAAAGTGGAATTTGGGTCAGGTCCTCTCACTAACCCCAGTCTCTCAAACAAAAATACAAAAATCCTAACCATCGGTAGCCTCTACCGCCAACGACAACCAAACACAGAAAAATAACAAATAAAAAAACTGCAAAACAGCGGCAACATATTTGTCATCACAAACTTAGTGCACAAAAGACCCTAAAAACACAAACTCACCGATCTTAGCCGGCCCAACCTACCCTCCAAACTTGTTCTCTCTCCATGGTTTTCAAAGATACCCTCGACACCCCCACCGCCGCCGCAAAATCCAAAGGCTTGAAAACCCACAAAACTCTTAACATGGCGCAACCAATTGTTATAGTTTGCAATGATACTTCTGCTACCCCATTCACCATACGGTTGAATGGAAAGAACTATATCACTCGGTCGAAGATGATGTTGCTTCATGTTCATGTGTCAGAGGTTATCTGACAAGGAAGGTGGCTCAAGTGGAGGAAGACGCTCTGGGCTTTGATTCGTGGTGTATTGAAGACTCCATTGTTAAACGATGGTTGATAAATTCCATGGAACTTGATTTAGTATAATTATTCTTAGATCTCCCAACATCTAAAGATGTCTAGGAGAGTGCAGCCCAGACGTATTATGACGCGTTTGATGAGTCGCAGATTTATGAATTACGGTGTAAAGCAACCCGTATTACTCAAGGAGGTTGTGATATTGCATCCTACTTTGCTGAGCTCAAGAGTGTTTGGTTGGAACTAGACCGTCGTCTTCCAATCAACATGAAGTGCCTGATATGACACATCTAAATTTGAACCTACATATTCAAATTTGAACAAGACCGTTGTCTTCCAATCAACATGAAGTGCCCTATATAAAAGTTTTAAATCTAGTTGTAAAAAAGTTCAATTTTTTTACAAAACTATGACACATGACATATTTTTAATGGGAGTATCATAAGTTGAGGTGGTAGTATAATATTATTCTATAATTTCTCTTGGTATTCCTATAAATTGAGAATAAACAATTGCTGGAACAGCAAATGAGGTCTAGCCCAATGGAAAGGACCTTAATTTGCATATCGGTGGCTTCAAGTTCGAACAGTGTATTCAAACCCAATGACACTTTAAGAGTGTGTGTGAAAACTCCTCTCCAAATATGACTTGCAAAAAATTATAAAATCAAAAATAAATTATAAAATAAAAAACAAAAACAAAACTATTGGCGAGAACATTGCCACAAGGCAAGACGTACGTTGAATGTGTCGACAAGTCAGCAGTTGTGTGACTCTCTTCTCCCAAAACACAGAAGAGATTGAACGGGTTTTTATCAAAAATAGCCAAAATTTACCCCCTACTTTCAAAAATGTCAGTTTTTATAAAATCTTTCAAATATAGCCAAAAACTCACCTAAATAGACACAAATGCCCTTAAAAATTAAAACCCGCATAAACTTAAAAAGTTCCAATATATTTTGAGTCCCATTTATTGATATAGATTGGGTATCTGACTAAAGATCGAGACTTTGAAGAAAATTGATGCGTGAACTCGTAGGTGCCCAACAAAACCTACTTTAAAAAAAATCTACGAGTATATGTTTACCAAACCTTTGCCCATAGCCTAAAGGAGGAGATATCAGAGTGCTTAATATACACAAAAGAATTTCAAATGACAACATGAAGGAAGCCAAACAACCTGTTAAAAAAATATCCACGGGTATATGTTTGAAAAAGACCATCACACTATCAAAACACACCTAAACTGATGAATATTTCAATTTCTTGTTCCTACCAAGCCAAAGAAACGAAGAAACAATTGAAAGAAAGAAGCAACATCACGAAGAAGCACAAATATGCAGAAAGAAAAAGAAGATCACTCACCAGTAGTTCAACCAAGGCTACAAACGTGCATGCTCATCAATAGTTCGACTAAGGTGCATGTAATTCCAAACTTTGTGTAGTAGGGTTTTGCTTTTTAGGTTTATGTGGGGTTTAATTTTTAAGGGCATTTGTATCTATTTATGGAGTAATTTTTGGTTGTTGTCTGGCGTGGTGGTGTCTGCCATCTACTAGACGTGGGACATGTGGAATATTTCCGTGCGGTCGCCCATGTGTCATAAAAAATAATATAAGAAATTATAAAGTAATTGCGTGTCACAAGTTTATTGAATGAGACACCAAATTACGTGGTGTCTTTAACATTTAAAAATTTCTCTTATTTATGTTAGTTTTTGACTATATTTGAAAGTGCAGAAAGTGCAAGATAAATTTTGGCTATTTTTGATGAAAACTCAGACTGAACTCAGCTCAGTCTTCGTATTTGTCATAAGTCATAACGCCTTCCATCAATTTGAACACAGCAATTGAATTGAAGAGGAGAGAGAATGAATCTGCAGCCTCAGGTGCTTATCAGAGACTGCACTGTCTCTTTTCCTCACACCCCCTCGTTCAATCTCAGCACAAAACTACCACCATCTTCAAATCTCACATTTGGGTCGTCCCTCCATCAAAGCCCACTTTTACTGCCCCAAAAGTTAAACCATACCCCTTCTGCCTCTCCTGCCAAAAGGGGTGTCCTTCAACTCGTCGCTGCTTACTCAAGAGACGGAGAATCAGCGCCTGAGTCTCCGGCGAAAGCGCTTCGCCGAATTCTTGACTTGCCAGGGGTTCATCAAGCCCCTGCTTGTTTTGATGCTCTAAGTGCCAAGCTGGTTGAAAGAGCTGGCTTCCAGTGCTGTTTCACCAGTGGTATGTGAATTTCTTAGATGTGGGTTTTCTATCTTGTTTGTAGATATTGGCATAATTGCATTATTTGATTTCTGGGTTGTTATCAGACTATGGTTTTTGAGGCAGGATTGATTATTGGTACTTTTGTATTGAGCATTTTTAGATAAGGGGTTGATTGGTTTTCTTTGTAATAGATATGTGGTTGATTGTTGATGCTCATGCTGCCAGTGTGGTGTTTCTTGTTGTGGGACTATGGGAGTTCTCTTGATTATATACTCATTGTTACTGATACCACTATTTCCAAAAGATTGAGCTGTTGGGATGTGAGCCCACAATTCACTTGTGCATCTCTCTCCTTCATTAGCGCAACATGGGGAATTCAAATTATATTGGGAGGGTGCAATTGCGGGGATTCTAACTCAAGTTATCTTGGTCTGATACCCTGATAAAGTTTATTGGTTTAATGCTGTTCCACAAAAGCTTAAGCTATAGAATATGGAAAATACATGCTCTATATTCTAACAGTAATATCTGATCTACAAGCTGCTGCTGCAGCTTTTCCATTGTTGGTGACATCATTGTTGAACAAACTATTGTTACATCATCAACCAGGCAAACAGGAATTGAAATAGAAATTGTTCAATCAAAGTAAAGTATTGCATGTTATCTGAACTCTAAAGCAGTCAAACGTAAAAGTCATATGTTAGCGTCCTTCTTTATTCATGTGAGTTTACAGGTTCTTTTTAGATATTATATATTCTAGATGTTCTGTATTGTGAGATATATATTTAGCTGTACAGTAATTGGATTTTAATGCCGTTAGCTGAATTTTAAGTGGGAAATTTGTTCACTGTGTATGCGCTTGCTTTCATGTATGTTTAATTAAACTCTTTTATTTCTTTTATAAAAAAATCATAACACCTGAAAGCATGTATCTGAAGTTGAGTTACTGCATATGGATCTCAGTTCTTGGTCATTTTGTGGTATATTTTCTTGTCTATGTGTATAAACAGAGAAACAAGTTTATTAATCCCATTTTGTTCTTCCATTAGGATTTTCGATATCGGCTGCTAGATTAGGATTGCCAGATACAGGTTTTATATCCTATGGAGAAATGGTGGATCAGGGGCAACAAATTACCCAAGCTGTGTCAATTCCTGTTATCGGGGATGGGGATAATGGATACGGGAATGCAATGAATGTCAAGAGAACTGTCAAGGGATATATTAAAGCTGGTTTTGCTGGGATTATACTTGAAGATCAGGTTATAATATTAAAATATAATTTTTCATCCATGAATCTTCCTGTTTTCGTCTTCTTACTCACTCTCTCATGCACTGGCTGTTGCATGGTGTGATTTCGTATTGTAAGGTTAAGTAATTTCTGAGTATCCTCTTGGTATACCTTTATATGACTTTGTGGTTGGTTTGATAAGTTAGGCCTATGTGAAACACTTTCTAACAATCCTTTTCCAAAAAAATTCCTTGTTTTATTAAGTATTGTGCATTCTGTTATTGTGCCTGCATGAGACACTTTTTGCTTACAAAGCTATCATCTTTAGGTCTCTCCAAAGGCTTGTGGTCATACAAAAGGTAGGAAAGTGGTCTCAAGAGAGGAGGCTGTGATACGGATAAGAGCAGCTGTTGATGCTCGGAAAGAGAGTGGCTCTGATATTGTCATTGTAGCACGAACTGATTCTCGTCAAGCAGTGTCTTTGGATGAAGCATTGTGGAGGTCAAGGGCATTTGCTGATGCTGGAGCAGATGTTCTTTTCATTGATGCACTAACTTCTAAAGAAGAGATGAAGGCTTTTTGTGGAATATCTTCCCCAGTTCCAAAAATGGTACATTAAAAATAACAAACATCTAATCTTGTTGAAGACTTGGCATTTATTACATTTCTTTTTCTACATTTCTGTGCCGAATATGTGAAGGCTTATTCATTAGCTATTGTTGTTTATGATCCTGAGTTCATCTGAGGATAACGTGACTGCAGTAGGTTCTATTCTGTTTGGTGAAGTTGAAGGCAAGTCCTGAGTGATGGTATAGTAAACCCTTTTAAATGGATGTGTGTACACACACATGCTTCAAAACCCAACCCAACTAACCCTTTATCCCAAAAACAATTGGGTTTGACTATAACCCATGTGTTGCAAGCAGAAGATAAACCTGAATAATATCTATAATTGAAAATTAAAAAAGTAAATATAAAAAGTTTCAGCTTTAATTCTCTCCTGTGATACTGGCTGTTGAAGAACTGTTTTTTCTATCCAACAAAGCTGAATATATCTGTACCATGTAAGTTGAGAAATATGTTGTAGCACGACTCCAAATTATGTTCTGACTGGGGCACTCAACAAAGTGGTAAAAGCTGAACTCTGAAGGATCTGTCACCTGGTGCTAAATGTGTAAGGAAGATATAGAATTTGTTGATCATTTACTACGGCATCACTCTGCTGCCTGTAAAATTTATTATTTGGTCCTTGGTTTTTGTTTATTAGTTGTTTATGGTGTCAAAATTGATGGGGCATGTTATGTCCGCAAGGTGTGATGCTACTGTAGTTGTAAGTTCTGGTTTAGGAGTGAACATCTGACTACATGCACTTTTCATTACTTTTTTTGGTTCGTTATTATTTTTAATTTATGTTTACAAGAACATATTTGGACACTCTTAACAGAGATATTTAGGTTAGTTACCACGTGGGTATTGTATGAGATATTTTCTGTTGCATGAACGAGAAATTACATTTAGTTTCAGGTATTTTAGCTGCACTCCATCCATATGGCAATATGTGATTTATGCATATCAAGCTATGTCAATCATTAATCTAAGAAAAAATCATCTGACTCAAATTTGTAACATCAGAAGCGTTGTACAAAAATGAAAATGATTTGCAGAGATTGATAAAGTTTTACATTCTATCAGGCCAATATGCTTGAAGGAGGGGGCAAAACACCAATACTCAATCCTCTTGAACTTGAGGATGTTGGATATAAACTTGTGGCTTATCCACTTTCCTTGGTTGGGGTTTCTATTCAAGCAATGCAGGTAACATGCCTACACCTTTTCATTTGAGTAAAGTTCATGAACAAAAGAAAAGTTCAATTGTCTTGGAAATCCAATAATGGTGCTACTATAAAAAGGTTTAAAACAGTTATGACTCTTGATCTCTCTGATTTTCTTACGTGAATTAATGAAGTGGTTCAAAACCCAAAACATTTTAGCAGCTAAGAAAAACATGAACACGAATTTCCTGAAAATTAAATAGACGAAAAACTGTGTACAAAATAGTAGTAATGGATTTGTGGGTTACAGTCTTTGTGGGTATTCTTGACTAAAAATCCTCAAATGATCACACCTTGAATTCTTGGCCATTACAATACAATCTGGAAGTGTCTAAGTTGCGCTAGAATTTTAAAGGTTCTGTATCTTTAGAGCTCTTTTATCCATTTCCTTGGAAATGGAATTATTTTCTATATATTAATGAACAAAAAGGCAATTTTGTTCCATTATCTTTCACACGGAATCAATTTGAGGTATAACGTAGTTTTTCAATTAATAATGGGTCCTACAGATCTATAAAGAGAAATCGTAACAATTTACAGTGTTATATTAGGTACTTTGCACTAAATTGAATTTTTAAATTATCTTGTAACATGATTCTGTTAGATAAACATTTTTTTTTTTGGTGAAATTAGATAAACATTCTGTCAGATAAACATTTTCCACTGCAAGTAATTCACTTATTATTTGAATACATAATCTGGCTAAGAATATTAAAGGTATTATCACCAAATCTGTCAACAAGCTAATTTTCAGAAAAAAGCCATGCATTTTTCTGTGCTTTTCAGAAGTGGTACTCGTCTAGAATTCACTAATTTAGAATATTACTTACGGTTAAGGAACATATATGAATCAATTGCAGGAAGCACTAGCTGGTATCAGAGGAGGTCGTATCCCTCCTCCTGGAAGCATGCCATCCTTCGAAGAGGTTAAGGAAATCCTAGGTTTCAACAATTATTATGACGAAGAAAAGCTGTATTCTGCCGGCATCACTCCGCTGTCTTCAGAAAGATGTGAGTACCTTGTAAAGTCGCATGAATGATGATAATTCGTTATCACACGGCCTGTAACGTGAAGTTGTATATTATCAACTGGAAATCCAATGTCTTTCCCTCGGTTCTGATTGAGGTTGATTACTTTAATCAAAAGTTAACTGGGTTAAAACTGGATTAACATCACAGTATGAATGGCTCTTTGGAAGATAAATTTCAACTTGTTTCCATTAAAGGAAATAACCAAGATTGGCCAATTTTTCCTGTACCAGTTACCATCCACCCAAAGTTCTATAGATATGGATGGGCATTTTCTGTTTCTTAGTGCTTATACATGAAGGTTATTTTCCAGTGACCAGTAATGTGTACAGTCTCCAAAGGAGGGTTAAAGATGACGCAGAGCAGAAAGATCAGAGTCCTCAAGATCCCATTGTTGAAGTTATAACACCTGACGTGTACAATAACTATGGTGCAGATGGTTCCAGGGGTTCATTTTCTGGGATCTGGTCTCGGACGTTGAGGGTCAAAATAACTGGAAGAGATGGATTTGAGAAACTTGATGTTAGAATTCCTGTAAGTCATCCATTCTTTATGGGCACAGATATCATATAGTTTTGTTATTTCATATCATTCTCTTCATAGTGCTTTCGCTGTTAGAACCAAACTATTATAGAAAAGAAAAATAGAGAAAACAAAACCTAGTAATTTAATGATGAAGCCTTAACTCTTTTATTTAAAATAACTTTCAACTATATTTTACTTCTCGTTATATAGTTTATGTTTGATTATTTTTTTAAACATTTATCATGGCATCTTTCTGTAGTGCATAAAGTTTGGTGATGTACTAATTACTTTCATAACCTCAACTATTTCTGGTATTCAGAAAGAGTAAAACTGTCACTTTTAGGGACCTCGCACAATAGCTGAAACCTCTAGGAGTCAGTCCTTGTTATGACAAACTTCAAGTTCTTGGTCCAAGCACACCACTTTCCTGCAATTCTCGGAATAGGTTCACCATCAACCTTATTGATAATCCCAAGTTGGCCTTCACTCTTATATCATTAGAATCCCTAAGGTGTTGTGATATTAGGTGAACACTTGAATGCCAGGGTGCGATCTGCCATCAACTTTAATGGATGGAAGTTGAGAAGACATTGCAATTTTGGCGTCATCCCGAGAGAACATTTTCCTACACTAGAAAATCAATAGTAGATGTACAAGGAGATGCTTATTAAGAAAAATGTAAGTGAGCGGGAGTGGGTGCGGCTATAGAATCTTGAAGAACAAGAGAAGGCTTCAAACTTTCGTGGAAAAGAGAAGTTTGCCTAATAGTAATTTGTATCAAGGTTTTTCAAGGAAACTATTTTTAGTTGGGTGATTCCAACATCCTGTACTGCTCTGTTTTGTAAAAGGCAGAAGTTTTTTGGTGGAGTGGTGGGAAGAAAGGTGAAGGTCTAGGAAGTTTTGTTTGTAATCCCACCCCATTTTTCCTGTCTCTTAATCTTTGAAATTATTTCATACACCAATCCCCTGCATGCTAGTTATGATACTTCAGATTGTCTTATGAAAAACTGCTTTCTTTTTTTGGTTATAAACATTTTACAGGCTGGATTCTTGGATGGGATCACAAATATAGTTCCAGGTATTATTCATCTTCTCTATACTTATTGAAAATTGGTAATTACTTCAGCCTGGTAGTCGCTTATAGTATAACTAAAAGTCCACATATTCTTCCAACAGCTCTCGGCGGTGTAAACATCAAAGAACTGTTGAATGAGGCAGCTGATGAAATGGGAGGGAAAGTGCTGTTAGATTTTAATGACACAATTGGTGATAGGATTCAAGTTTTTCTAGAGTAAATCCAATGAGGTTTTACCAGTCTAATGCTAAAGGTATTCTCTGTATATTAACGGTCCTCCAAGACGCTTTGTTTATTGGGTATTCTCTCAAGAGAATTTCTCAAATTGGGTAGAAAATTACCAAATGCAGATGCAAGTGTTTAACTTCTATGATTGGTGCAGGGCTAAGACCTACACAATTATACTTGGCATAAGAAACTGGTGATGAGACCAATGTCAGGTTTAGAAGAAAGATAATTATTTGCACATGAAAGAAGAAATTATAGAAAAAAAAGTATGTACAAAGTTTGATAAACTATCCAAGCATAAACAAGCTGAGGATCCTAATTTTGGTTCTACAGTATTCAGGTTGATCAATTTAATAGGACGAGAACTTTCTTTTCAAGAGAAGGTAGATACAAATTCTCATTGTGATTGCTTTCTAGATGTGTGCTTATACTACATTTCGAACAAACATACAATTTGGTTTGCTGGAAAAAAATTAAAAAATTATACAATTTATATAACCCTCTCTTCCGGACATTGACGGAAGATTTTTCGAATTTCGAATTTAATTTGTCTACCCTTTTTTTATCATTCCTAATAAGGAAAGAGATGCGGCTCACACCACAAGCCTGACGGAATCACCATTTATCTGGCTGGGTAGGGATGGGAATGACAAACCCAGCCCTACTGCGTCCAGTTCTCATCCCTTAAATCGCAGAACACAACATATTCTGATTCCATTAGAGAAAAAATAAAATAAAAGATGAGAGTTGAAGAACGAATCAACACTTATTCGACTGTTCGTAGCCAACTGACAAAAAGAATATATATCTGATATAAAAAATAATATATAAAAAAGATAAAAGCAGAAACGATAACCTGAGAATGGTTATCTCAACTACTACACAAACAAGACAACAGCAGAAACCAGCTCAGGCAATGCACCTATATAACTCTCTAGCGACCCCATGAGAAACCAGGAGAGTTACAAAGGAGACGGATAAAAATTACATCACATGGGCACCGCATAAAATTACACTTGTTTTAAAATACAACCTTCTATACCAAATATTGGTCTAGATGTGAATTGTGATAGAATTTAATAGTAAAAACCCAGCTTGGCACCGCAATCTTATCGACCTCAAATCAAACATGTATCAATTACTTCCTTGAATTTCATCGGTAGCCACCGCCATATGGCTGCTGAGGATAACCACCTGCCCCCATCATGGGGTTATAACCGGCAGGCATGTTTGACCCAGGAGGCAATCCAGTTGGCCCTTGCATCCCCATGCCCATATTCATTCCCATTCCCATGTTCATCCCCATTCCCATACCCATGGGTTGATTCATGCCTCCGTAGCCACCCATGCCCATGCCTCCACCCGGACCGCCACCCATACCCATACCCATACCCATACCTGGACCTGGACCTGGACCCATACCCATGCCCATACCAGAACCTATCATAGGGTTTGGTTGACCCCTAAGAACACTTGCACCTGCACGGCCAATACCAGAACCAGATCCCATAGCTTTACCCATGGTAACAGTAGATGTTGCAGGAGTTGCTGGCTGCTTCTCCATCCTCTTTTCTTTCCGGTTAATGGAATCAAAATCAATTCCAATATCATTCAACGGATTAATTTTAGCTGCAGGTGAAAATAAAACAAAAGCCGTTACAAGACCCACAAAAAACATAGACGGTCAATAAACAAGTTGAAGGGGCTTGTGCTACTTCCAAAAGAGGAAAAAAAGAGGCACATATGGCACTCACCTCCAGATATATTAAAATTAACTAGTCCTCTGCTCAGTGTATCTGCCCAAACTGCTGACTTGGGCTCAAACTTGTCTTTAGGTGGTTGAGCAACTATAGAAAGTGCCCCTGTTGAAGATGACAGTGCTTGATGTGAACCCATTGAAGTGTTTGGCCCTGTTTGTGGAAAAAGGTTGCCAAGAACATCACTGTTGTGCTGCAAACCTGGTCCGGTTGGAGCTTGATGAACAGCCTGTGAAGCTACTGGGCCGACAGAAACCTGTTGTGGATGGAAGTTCCCACCATTAAGCTGTGCAGCTGGTCCAGTATGAGTTTGAGGAGCCATGTACGAGGTTATGGGAGCTGTAGAACCTCCCTGTTGTGGGAAGAAATTTCCGCTATTGGGAGCGGAAAATCCACCTTCTTGTGAAATGAAATTCCCACTGTTAAACTGCGCAATTGGTCCTGTCGGAGTTTGGGGAGCCACATGTGAAGTGATGGGAGCTGTAGGTCCCCCCTGTGGGGAAAAACCCCCACTGCTGTGTTGTCCAGCAAATCCAGTTTGATTATGAGGCACAATAGCTCCAGGCTGCGCATGAAAATTCCCATACATATTAGCACTTGGCTGTGAAGGTTGACCTGTTGGACCTGAAAAGGGTGGCTGTGAAGTCACCATGGCAGGTGAAGGTCCAGGAGGTGGGAGAATATCTGCGAGAATATCAGTGTTGTTGTGTTCAGCAGACTGCTCTTGAGGCAAAAATTGTGAGTTTGTTGGAGTTTGAACACTGGAAACCCCAGGTGCAGAATAAGTTACTGCAGAAAATGAATCCCCAAAGGGAAAGTTAGCTGCACCCTGGTTCATGGTTGGAGGGAAAGAGTCTGTGGGCGTGGAAGTCTGTGGCTGAGGTTGGACAGTCTCACTGGAAGGGAGAGCTCTGAAGGGGAGTCGCCAAATGGATCATCAAATGACTGCATCAAAGGAGAACACTTTTAATCCAATAATTATAATTGGCTATACAATTTTGTCCCCCAAAGTTTAGGCGGAAATTCTTTTTTGACTTGCAGTTAAAAAGGACTTGATTGGAAAGTTTAAAACTACGGGGACCTAAGTGGAAAACACCTCAAACTACAGGGGCTAAAGTTTAATTTAGCCATTTTAATTCCATGAAAAATGACAAAAACATAGATGAAGATACATAAGAGAAAGCGGGGGTCACAGATTCTCTAATGTGATTTCAAATTATAAATTTTGGTCCTATAATTGTAGAGAGAAGGCTTTTACATACCAATATTACATTTGACCATTTTACTCATATATTAAATGATCCATAAATTTATTCCTATGGAAGATACCCATTTAAAAACAAACAGAATAATGAATGTGTCCAGGGGAAATTTGTTGTGTGATATGCATATAACCTGTAAAAGTGGGTCATAAACGAGACATTACTCTGACCAAAAAATGGACACGTTAAATACATCAAGGGTCAAATTGAAAGATATCCTAAACGATTAT
Organism: Prunus padus; assembly: GCA_024362665.1. Classification (NCBI taxonomy): domain Eukaryota; kingdom Viridiplantae; phylum Streptophyta; class Magnoliopsida; order Rosales; family Rosaceae; genus Prunus; species Prunus padus. The sequence continues at coordinate 24,556,153 of JANFAM010000016.1, read as the reverse complement.
CCTGTCATAACTCAACTCAAGAAGTACAGCACATCAAATTTTTTTATGACATAAAAAATGCCTACCTGACTCATAACATTAGACACTGATGGAGTTGCCACAAATGTGGTCGCGGAACCAGAGTTTGCATGGGTATCAGGTTCAAATGTAGTGGTAGGAGATGTAGTTGGCACAATGGCCAATGCATTTGAAGAGAATGAGTCTGATAGGGAGCCAAGTAAGTCCATCTCAACATTGTTTGAGGTAGCTGGGGCAGCTGAAGCAGCTTGGGCAGTTTGGGCAGCTGCTAAAGGAAAGACAGTATGAGTTTTTCACAGTGCTGCATTTTTTTCTTAATGTAAACAAAATAATATACTCTGGTAGCTAGCCCCTAAAAGGCCACAAAACAACTATATCAAAACGAAACCTACTTGCAAAAGGTAACCAAAATAGTTAATGATCTGGTTCTATATTCAGGAAACTGACATAAAAACAGTATTGTTACACGAGATCTTGGTTCTCTATACACATCCAAAACTAAACTACCTTTGCCTAAACAGTATTACGATGTTGAACACAGCCGGTAAAAATAGCATCCAAGCCTGATAAAAGGATCAAACTAAAAGGAGGCTGCCAACAATAAATCTACACTGCCCAAAGTTACCACAACTGCAACTACCATGCCTATTGGAACCATAACCTACACAACCACCATAACCTATCATTCCATCACAAAATATTATGGCGTTACCTCAACCTCCACAGCTCCTACTGATCTCACCATTACAATCTATAGTCACCAACTTTATCAGACATATTGTGGGCATTTTGCTCATTTAAAGAAAACAAGCAAATTTTCACATGTATAATCAGGAACTTCTGGTTCTATATTATCAGAAAAAATATATATGAAACGGGTAGTACTTCTCAAATAGTCTGGTATATTATGTTTTACTGTTAATCAGGCAAAATCACATCTGTATATGCTATCATGATTAACAATCAAGATAAAAGAAAAGAAAGAATTCATGCAAAAGTAAAGTGCACATATCGAGTAGGGATCGTTTAGCAGCAGATGTCCCATGTCTTTTGAATGGGACCATCTGCCGTTCAAATACCCCCATCCTGACATGTGCAACATCTCACAATAAGAACCAATGAGTTAAAATCATTGATGATACAGTGATAGTTCATTATTCCGCACTTCAAGCTTGAATAAGGCACAAACATGTACACAGGACTTACTAACCCGAAACAGAACCAAATGGAACGCCTGATACAGAACCACGTGGATCAAAAAATTCATCGGAAGGCTCCACTTCCTGCTTTGCAGGCGATGCAGAAGCAACTTGAGCACTGGTTGCTTGGCCTGGATTAGTGCTTGTAGGGGGAGAAGAAGCTCTAGGAGCAGAAGTTGTTGGAGTTTCTCCACCCCTGTAAAGAAATATTAAATGATTGAGCTACTGTTATAATAAAAAAAATATAAATAAATGTGAATTATATATCTTTATAAAGAAAAAAATACCTTTCACTGTGAACAGGACTTCGAGATTCACTTACAACCTCTTCATAACTAGGAGGAGCGCCAATGTTTTGTTCCGAAAATTTCCTACTTAGCCTGCGGATAATGACTAATATTCTTAAGAGGAACTAGCAATATTCTGCAATGCTTTGAGCGTGATGAATAATTATGAAACAATATTATCACTGAACTTCAAATATATTATCATTACTTTGTTTTTCTTACCAAAATCTTTAATATTTCTTGAATGTATCATATATTAATTTATGTACGTATATACCACCAATAAAAAACATATACACACATATGGATGCCAGTGTGGGTGAACATTGTTTTTCTAAAAATACCTATAAATTAAATTAGTTAATTCTTTTTCATGTCATGCTATCTCCATCCACCTATTTTAGTGAGCAAAAAACATAGAAGCCTTCTTAATTGGAATATATAGGAATTTCCTTGATATAAGTAAGCAAAGAAACCTAGAAATCTTAAAAATAAAGTAAAGATACAACCAATCTATAAAGAAAATATTTATACTAGAAATCATAATGTTCCTCGTACAACAAAATATTTAGTGTAAAAAATTTGAATTTCTTCATATGTATTATGTGATTTAGAAGAGTGATAATATTAGGATCGTAATTGTATCACTTGATTCCTGTCCAACTTTAATCACATATAGTCATGTCCAATAAATGTCTAACACGCACACAGATTTTTAGATATATATCGAGCACAAATCAACTGAAGATTTACCTTCCATCCTGAGATTGGTCATCACCTCTAGCGCCACTACCACTGCAGTGAGAACAAATAAAGGACAAAAAATAAGTTTACAATATAGGTCAAGTATACAATGAAGGCATCGACTGTAGCCTAAATTGTGACAGATATTTTCTTTTATACAAAATAATTAGGCATGTTACGATGATAACTTTCAGTTTTCAAGCATTAAGATGGAAAATGTGTTTAGTCCCTGTTCAAAATAAAAAAAATTTAAAAGATTTTATTATCCTTCATGAGGGAACCGTCACAAAAATTATATATAATTTATAAAAACAAAACAAAATTTTTCATAACACCTTTCCCTCTTAATGTTCAAGTGAACAACTAAGTCGACATTCTTAAATTAGCGAGTTGAGCATGATAAGCCAAAACAAAATCAATAACACCACCAATAAAATCAAAATGGTTCTTAATCATGCTAGTGATTCAAGATTATCAACAGAAGTAGGCAATTACCGAGATGAATATTGGCCATCATCATCCAATGAGCGCTCTCTCTCTCTATCAGAGCTTCTACTTCTAGAGTCATGGTAATCATCAACACTTCGACTTCTTCCTCGGTAATCATCATCCCTAAAACCTTCTCTGCCGTTGCGTTCATCATATTCTCTGCCATAACGATCTCCATCACGACTATATGAATCCCCTTGTTTTCCATAGCGATCGTCATCCCTATAGCCCAATTCTCTTTCCCTCCCATAACCATAACCATTTCTATCCTCATCCCTGCCTCCATAGCGGCCTTCATACCGATCATCATCATATTTGTCACCATATCCTCCTGTACTTGAATAGGAACCGGGCCTATACATTCCGCCTGGTGATGATGTATTACGAAACCTGTTGCGATACATAAAACAGTCATAAACCTGTTTCATTATGGTTTCCTGTAAAGGAAGAACCGGAGGTAGTTTTACAATACTCTCTTACAACTAGCTAAAACATTTATAAAAGGAAAAACATAAGTAAACCACTGTTTTGAACTATTATCTGAACACCAGCACATAAGATGAAGAGCATGATAAGCCACAATTAGCTAGTGAGATGTTCCTCACAATAAATATGGAAAATTTTAAGGGTCTCTCATAAGAAACATTTGAATTTAACAAAATTGAAATAGAAGGCGCAAGAAAAGGACAAGGTGCCCATTTATGTTTAAAAATACAAAAGAGAATATCGCAGGAAAAGCATTACAGTTCATTCATTACTCATCAAATGAAGACAAATTAAAATCAATGAAATATTCTTAAACTGCCTCGATAATTTAAGGTAGATGCAATAACTCAGAAACAAGAGACAAGTTAGAGCCACTACTCAAATTAATACTGTGCAGCAATAAAGAAACTTCAATATGAGACTTATGAAAATTAATGCTCTCACATATTTCTACTGAAGAAATTTTTCCTGTTCTTAATTGCATGGACTGCTTTTTAAAAATAAATAATGGATGTCGAAGCAAGGCATAAAAATGATGAATCCTGATACTATAGGTGCAAACAATTGTAATTAATTTTATGCATTATATGCTACATAGCAATGGCCAAGAATAACATGGCAGTATTTTTAACAACCCTTTCTGAGAGCATGCTTACTTGTCCCTGTTTGCAGCTGCTTTCTGTCTAACCTCAATTATCCTTTCTTTATCATTGACAAGGGCCACAATACTCTGAGACTTCTTTCTGACATTACTTCCCTGGTCCCTTCCACTGGAATCAATGTATTGAAAATCGGATAATGTCTGTATCACAGAAAAAGTACTAGTTCAGTTAGCTCAATAAATAAAGCAGATTGCTAAGCTATTGGGGCTAGCACAAGTGGTACGGGGTGGGAAAATGGTATAGTTATGATAAGTCACGGGTTCCATCCCTCTCCAATGCACCAAAAAGAAGCAGATACATTTTCTTCGCAATTCTCCTTTTCAAAAAACCAAATACTTAATATGAATCTTGGAAACAACATTGAGGAGGAAATTACCGATATTTGATACGCATGCTCCTTGATATCATCGATAACACGCTCTGACCCATGAGCCACCATGTATTCCAAAACAATTAATGCCTGCAGTTAAGAAAAAAATATTATATGAACCACATGCCAACACATATAGTAAACGAAACATTACCATATTGCTGCATCATAAAACTAAAAATTGGAAATCTCATGACTGTCATAATAGGAGTTACTCATACAGTACATGGAGATGGAGGGGACTGGAGAGAGAGAGAGAGCAAGAGAGAGAGAGAGAGAGAGAGCAAGAGAGAGAGAGAGAGAGAGAGAGAGAGAGAGAGAGAGAGAGCAAGCTAAACAATGTGTATCTGCCAGTTACTACAAAAAAGCACATAGAACCTGACAAACCTTGTAAACATGCCTCCAATTCTTCCCGGTATCACTTAGCCGCTTCCAAATTACGCACATGATCATTTGGTATTCATGGCTGCACAATTGTTCCAAAATGAATTCTTTCGAAGATAGTAAGAGATTCAAAGAACCCATAAAAGGAAACTACGAAGCTTACTAGTTTCTGGTAGCCTGTGCAATATCAGCAAGAAGTGATCCATGAGGACCCCAGGGCTCATTACTAGTAGAATCAAGAACCTTGAAAGGAAATGGGAAAGAGAGTGAGTAATTGAATAAGAAAGAGAGTATAAATACAAAGGCTATTAGAGTTCTACCTCACGACCACTGAACCTAGGCATTGATGACTAATAACCAACTTACTTTTGCATATTGACATAGCACAACTAACAGACAAGAAGGTTACCTTCTGTTCTATTCCAGGAACTTTAAGCACTTTCTTATTCACCTCTCTCTTGCTGCAAGAACACAATAAAGAACTACAGTTACGCAGCTTTGGTTGCAAAATATAGGGAAAAAGAAGAAGTTATTTTAACAGAGGGGCATAAAAACTCCAAATTTGTCAAAAGTACAATTAAATATCAGTTTTTTCACAATAATCTTAAAGTAACAAGCAACTCTCAAATGCTAGGTAGGAAGATCATTATCTACGCACCAAATTGACAAAGAAAAAAAACAGTAAGCAATTTAATCTGATGAACATAATTCAATACTTACATGTCCCTAACAGTTTGATCAAAGACTTTCTTCATTGTAGCTCGTTTTCCGAATTAACAGAAATCAATAACAGCAGCAAATTCCACGATCCAATTCAAATGAATATCGCCTCTAAGGGAACCTTGACCTATAAGAATCATCAATTCAATTAATACAAGACAAGGATGAAGATCTTTGGACCCAACAACAGAACAGAATGTTCAGTGATTAAATCACACACAAAAAAAATGGTTAAAAAACGCAACACATCAATTGAATTGAAACCCAAATGTCATCGAATTCAGAATTGGTTGGAAAACTTGAGGAATATGCTACTTGTTGTAAATGGAAGAGGCACCCAAATGTAATGTTTTCAACCAATTTACATATAAATATAGAATGAATCTTTTGAATCAAGTATTGACAACCCCGATACCATCTATATCTAATTGGGAAATCGAATTTGAATTCAAATGAGCCATTACAAGAAGAAAAAAATGCAAAGGCAGGCAATCAGCAGAGCTGAATCAAATAAAATAAGAACACTTGGATGGATTAGATCTGAAACAGAGAAAACTGAAGCAAATTGAGAAATACCCAGATCTAAATGAAACGAAACCTACCTGCCTGATCCAAATGAAGCGATTATTGGGACCCAGAAAAAAAAATTGTGAAAAAAGAATAAGAGTTGGATCAGTTACAGACAAAGGGAGGGGAAGGAGGAGAAGCAGAGAGAGAAGAGCTCCTGAATTCCCTAAGCTGTTGTTTTGGTCATTGTCTTCTTTGAACAAAATAAGAATAGCCAAGGGATACACAGACAGACAGACAGACAGAGAGAAGAGGTCTTGGGTTTTTTTTTGGTTTATTGGGTTTATTTTTTTATTTTTTATTTTCTCTAATCTCTATCAATTTTTACTATAAAATTTCGTTTTTTGAAAAAATGAAATTAATAATTGAAATGGCAAAATGACGAGAGAGACAGCGCACCTTACACGCAGCGAATTAAGGAAACAAAACAACCCTCTCTTTCTTATGATGATCTTATTCTTTTATTTTTTATTTTTCTTAATTGTAATTAACCATTTTTTAATAATTCTTAATTGTGATTAAACTTTTTGTGTGTGGAGATTTTATACTTTTCTTCCATTTGGAGTTGTAATAACAGTGAAGGAGGGGTCCCCCCTTTCTCCCCAAAAAAAAAACAATAGTGAAAGAGTGTTTCAATAGCTGGTGTGCTAAAATGTCACTATCCAGTTGTCCTTAGACAATTCAACCAATTTTATGTTATGTTGAAATGTCACTGATATAGGTCAAAACTATAATATGATATATCACTACGTCATTATGTAAGCAGCAGACCCGTGATCTCAGGTGTAAACTCTCATAGCACTCTCGTAGTGTGTTTGAGAAACTCTTTTTCCCTTATAGTGTAGGCTATCGTTTGTATTTTTTTTTTTAAAGACATATAAGACTTTGGCATATGCAATTCTAATTCTACATACATATGTGTATATTTTATCTACAATAAGAAAAACTCATTTTTCAATTTTTATCAAATATATGTTTCATTATGAGTTATGCCAATTTAGACTTTAGTTAAACATGAGATTTTTATTTATAGTCTTAAAATTAATTTGGAGGGGAAGTATTTAACATGATGAATTTGAATTTATAGTGTAAGATGGTTGATTTGAACTTCAAAAATAGAGTGAATTTTAATTCTGACCATTTTGGATCGTTTGGTTACTGATCTTCAAAATATAGCATGTATACATACAAATGTTACCAAATCTGAGTTGTAAATGAAAACATATAACACAACACACATGTAATATATGTTTTAACTGGCTGAACTGAACTTGTCCATCATCCTTCCACATGGCAAGAAGGCACTACTCTTTAAAGCTTGTTCAGTTAAAGAAAAAATATATAACATTTAGTGGTCATCTACGTCACAAATAACTGATTTTTCAATGTCATTTTGGTTACTGAAGCTGAAATGATCTTGAGAAATTCAAAAATAAAAAATAAAAAATAAAAAAATTTGCCCTAATCTCTTATTTTGAGTGTCATGACGTTATATATATTAGCATATTTACTTTTGTGGCTTGAGAACTAGATGAAGAGTCCATACGTTTATAAAAAAAACCACTTGGTTAGGATCTTAGTTTAAAATATCGATAATATCGACAAAATGTGGAGGATATTATTGTTTTTTCATGTTACAGATATTTTGGAATGTATCCAAACACATATCGTATGAATATCGATATTATCGGAAAATATCGATGTCGATAGTTTCGCTCACACTTCATCAATATTTGGGCACAGTATCGCCATAATATCGCTATAATATTGAAAATATCGATTTGTACATGAGAATGAGTTTCCTTTTCAAGTTTCAACTTTCCAACTACTTTTAGAGATGATGAAGTGAATATTTTGATCCTCATAGGAACTTTATGTGGTACTAAGTCACTCATATATCATACCATGCAATGTATAAAGTGTAAAAAATTGTAGTAAATCATCATATATAAATGATTATGGTGTGTTTAATCTTCTTTCATTAATTATTACATATTGTCTACACTTATAGTGTTTGTCAGCTCACTCTATAATCAACTTAAATCAGCAAAACCAATCATGCAATGCATTTTCTTTCAATTTTTTGTGATAAACCAATAGATAATTGACTAAATAAACATCCGACAAAGTTTCAATAAAAATTTCAAAGTTTTTTTTACAATTTTCGTGGTTTTTATTCAATTTTTATCGATATCGATAATATGCCGATATTTCCATCGAAATTTCCGTGTTTTTAGACTACTGATATTTCCGATACCATCGATATTTTAGACCTTGGTTAGGATGGTGAGCAGGCTCCTTTACACCTAAATTTGAATCCTCCTTTCTCTAGATTACTGATACAAGTAATCGCTTGTTTTTTTTAATAAAGAAAACAACACTTCGATCGGCACCATATCAACGCTACTCATGTTTTTGACCTTTTTCAATCTTTTTTATTATAGGAATTCCGGTCACATTGGAATAGTTTCGATGATCAAAATTTTCCCATAAATACTTACCACCCACTCAGTGACGGACCCAGGATCCGAATCCCGTAAGGTCATAGTGTAAATGTTCCAAAAAATTTAAGAATGGGTTATTTTTCTTATCTATTTTTCTCTTCCAAATTGTATTACTTTCTTGGAAAAATATACTTTGAATGATTTCAATTTGTCATTTTTATGTATGCTTTTGAGTCATTTCAAACCAAACCACAACCACAACAACATACAAAGTTCATCCAAGCATATTTTTAAATTAAAAACAGAACTTTTAAGAATCAACAACCACCTAATCAAAAACATACAAAGTTCTTTCCTTTTCCTGATCAGGAACAGAACTTTTACTTTGGACAAGTTGTCCATCACACCAATACATCAACGAAGACAGAACAACATTGGAAGCAATCTACTTTCTAACAACGAGGAAGATCCAAAACACAGTTGAGAGGCCTAATTAACAGGCTTAGCAACTGTTTTCCTATCTACCAAAATAAAAGAAACAGTATATATACGATGTAACTCAGAAGACCGTGAAGCCAAAAATGAGGACTAAAGTCTGAATTTGTCCTATAAAACCTTCACCTCCTCCCTACCATGACTCTCAGAAAATGTTTTATTCCTCTCCAACGAAATTACCAAAACAACACTACCATAAAACTTTTTCCTTGCTACCACCAACGAAGAAAATGTGCTTCTCACAAAAAAAAAAAAAAAAAAAAGCATGTAGCTGGATTTACCCAGCTCAGATAAACTTCCCTAAAGGTTTTATGAGCTCAAAACGAAGTCGGCGGCAACACTCCGGCGTCAATGGTGGAGGAGATTCAGATAGATGAGGGTTAAAGGTTTTGGGGGAAATGAGGTTAAAGGTTTTGGGGGATTTAGGGCTGGGAGAGAATGGGTTTGGCAGCCTGGGAGGGATCGGGTTAATGGCTGGGAGGGTTTTTTTTTTTCAAATACCTGGACCAAAACGGCGTCGTTTTGGCCAGGTCACTTAAAAAAAATTCCCTGGGCCAAAACGACGTCGTTTTTCCAGGGTTTAAAATAAAACAGAAGCCTCCCCAACATCTTCTTCCTCCTCGCGCCCAACACCAGCACCAGAGAGCTCCTCCGCGGCTCCACCCATGGGGTCGCCCAATCAACTCATCTGGACCTCCAAGCTTAAATCCATGGAGTCCATAAGGTCGTTTGACCCCATTGACCCCACTGTGGGTCCGTCTCTGCATCCACTTGTTACCATTTATTGGAGTTCCATGATGAATAAAAAGGCGTTTTGTTTTAGGTTTGAGCATAAGATCAGTTTGACACACCTTAGCTCTCAAATTGCAGATCGAATCAAACCACCAAGTCGACGTGGGTTGGATTGACACAGGCTGTTAGTGTTCAATTACTGCTCACAGTTTTTATTTATGACATTTCGTATTTAGATGAGCGATAATATACTAAACTCACACACACAATCTGACAAGCAGGACTCGAACCCAGAACCTTATTTGGGAGAGCAATTACTCCAAATCACTACACTAGTGAGTGGATCCTTTGCATTACTGCTCACAACTTTATTTGATAAGCAACCGGCATGAAAGCCTCTTTCTACTATTCTCTACAATGTTAACCTGAAAAGTGGTGGCTCACCACCAAACACACACAACCTTGAAAAGTGGCCAAAAAGAGAAACCATTAAACACCCAGCACCCATTCTTCTTTGTTTCAACTAGCCAGCACCTTTACATGCCTAAATAACATCGATAAAAAAAAAATATGAACGTATTCTCGCTCTTTTAATATCACTAGTAAAATAAATAAATTAATTAATTAAAACACTGATTAAGAATTGATGATCAGATGGAAAGAGAGAGCTGTCACAGCTCATAATGAAATTATTCCAGGTGAAATTACAGTTCACGAACGAGGTCCACAGCTAATATTTTATGCATGCCAATGCCATTTTGTGATGTCCCCCGATTTTCCAAAATAAAATCCCTTGCGATTGCGCATCAATCAACACACAAATCTTATTCTATTGCCAACGCGGTTTGCGTATTGAATGGAAGACAGGTGAAACAAAGCGTTTATAGGAACATTCTTAAACTTTCGTCCAGAATATATTTCCACAATTTTTTAAGCGTGCTGATTTTCTCATTCCTTTTTTGTATACTTCAACTCCATTTTCCTTGGTTTTGTTTTTTAGGACCTTTCTTGTTGAGAGATGTGATAATATATTAACTCACACACACAACACAAATGCTAGGACTCGAACCCAAAACCTTATCTGGATGAGCAATTACTCCATTTTGTTTTTTAAATACTTTTTACTTTAACAAAAAAATAGAGTGTAAGTAGACAAAAGATGAGTGAGAACATATAATTTTCAACAAATTTAAGGGGGTGTAAGTGGAAAAAAAAGAAGGGAAATTCATCTCTATTTTTTAATAACTGACATTAAAACTTAAATATTTCTTATTTATCAATACCTTACACATATTCATAGGAAAAAGAAGAAAGAATTTTGGTATCCGAACCGCATCGCTCTTTTCAGTCCCTATATTCTTTTTGTTAATAAAATTACAATTTTTCCTAAAATCATTAATTTTCTTATTTCAAATTTCTATACAAATTTACATTTATTGAAAAATCCAAAAAGAAAAACAAAAATAAAGGTCAATGACCAGTATAATTCTTTTAAAGACGTCCAAGGCATTGTAAGAGATTTGTAACTCAAATGATTAATAGCAACCCGTGCGCATTTATTATAGAGGTGTGCACAAGGCATCTTTACAACAAGAGACAAATGTGCATGGAGTACTTTTAGAAAAAGTTGGGGAGGGAGAAGAGGCGAAGTTTGATGTTTTATATTTTATTTTTGTTTTAAAATTTTTTCCAAAAGGTAAACGCAAATCATAAAAGAGGCAAATAAATAAATAAAGGGGTCTAAAAAGCAACACAACACAACAAATAAAAGAAATGTTGTTTAAAGGCACAAGTAGGGGTGGGCACGGTACGGTATGGTACGGTATTGGGCTCGTACCGCTACCGATACCAGAAATTAAAACCGGTATGGTACGGTATGAGATTATAGTTTGCCAAAGTTGGTACCGTACCATACCGTACCAAATCGGTATCGGTATGGTACGGTACCATTTCGGTATCAAAATGACACAACTCAAAAATGAACTAATTCAATATTCAACCTATTCATTCACCAAAATAAGTGATGCATAAGTTACACATTCAACGATTCAACAAATTCAATATCCAAATCCTAATCAACCAAATCAATATCCCTCAACACATTCAATATTCAATATCCAAATGCCTAAGTTACATTCAACGATTCTTGTTCTTATCACTACGGCTGCAAATTCATGTTCGAGAAGAAACAAGAATTAGATGATAAGGATGGAACCACATGAATAGATAATTAACTAAATAACTATCATAAAAATAGAAACTAAACAAAACGCAGATTAGAAAATAGAAATCCATACACTCGATCTGACATTCTAAGAAATAGGAAATGCACCCTAATAATGGATTAATAATCTTCTACTAGTTAGAAAACAAACAGCATCAAAATAAGAAACTTCATGACCATATGTAATATCATTAAGCTTCAACCGAGACAAGAACACATAAGATTACACACAATAAAGTGTATTCGATGCGATGACGTACCAACCGGTACCAAATAGTTGATACCGCTACCATACCATACTCTATTGGTGCAGATGCGGTATCGCATCGAATAAGCCCTCATCCCAAATGAAACGGTATGAAATCGGTATGGTACGGTATGATTCGAGATGCGGTTTCGGTATTTCGGTTTAGATGCCCACCCTAGGCACAAGTGAATCTGTAATGGTGGTAAGCATAATCATATAGCACAGTGATCAAAGGCACATGTGCTTTTTAAACTTTGCGACTATTCAATCGAAGTAGGCCAAGAGATGCTTTTTCTATGTCCATTTAGACAGCTTCGCCGCCAACGCACGAAACAAAAAGCTTTGATGGCTTCAGGCTTCAGCCCTCCGTTTAAGACCACTTTGCAAATCCCAACCCAACTGCTATATGCATACAGATACACTTCCAATCTTTCAGGCCATTTATCTCGATATGCAGCCTCTAAGTCTAAGCATTCTTTGGCCTGTGAACTTTTGACTCGAGGTAAGAGGTCCGTTCTTGGCATTATTTTCTAATACCTCTTGGTGAGGTAACAGATGAACTTACCCCTTACTGAGGCAATAATACTTGAACTTAACACCTTACACTCAGGTAACTACTTCAACCCAAAAACAAAACAATAAAACAAAAACACTTGTGTACATACCTGCAAACCCAATGATCAACCACAACCATAGACAAATAACACTAATATACCTTGACAACATTAACAATGAAACCCAACAAAGACAAAAACCTATGAAGCAGGTAAAATAAGAATATAACATAGTTAGAACTCCAACAACAACAAAATGTCATCAAACCCGATAAAAATTACATACCTAACAAATAGGTATGAGCCCAAATGAAACTAGAGGAAAGTGTTTCAAAGTTTCAAGATTTTTGGATGAATCACATGTCTATTTAGCCAAGATTTCTTGATAGAAACATAAATGGAGTGAATTCTTGTTTTACTTGCCTTTTATGATAATGGCATGAGCTGTAAATATTTTTTAAAAGATGGGCAATCCATTTGCTTACATGGCTACGCAATTGACTCACTAGACTACAATTGATAAGAGGATGGTTGTGGACTGCATCCAATGTGCACTCACAAAAATGGATCTATATCTAAGAACCTCTAAACTCTGCTAAATAGATATAATCTCCCGAGATTATGTTCAAGTACTTAAATATGTGCATAAGGAAGGAAAGAGAAGAAAAGTGTGACATAAAACATGTTAGCAATATAGAACCAATAGCACCCAAATAGAATATTTGATTCTATGGGGGGCATCGAAAGACTCCATTTTAGTAGTTTAGTTTGGGTTAGGCCATCCAAGTGGCCCAATAAGTGGCTTGTGGGTTTCATTTTCATTTTCGTTGGCATTTCTTTGGAAGATGATCCCAAAACCATTTTCATTATGTGTTCTACTTGTTTTTATGAATTTTTTGTAAGTTAAAATGTTCGTAAAAATAAATAACGATGGACTAAACTTAAATTAACTAAAAATAAGTTAATCGAAAAAAAGAAATCGAAGTAAAACCCTTTTTAAACAATTACTAAAGCTAGGGTTCCAAATTTTTAGAACTATGGATTGGAAGAAAAAACCATTTAGGACCATCCATGTCGCTATTTAGAGCATCCACAATGGGCTCTCTAAACCACATTCGTAGACAAATTTTAGGGAGGAATTGAAAAAATACAACTCCAACTATGCTCCCTATCCACCTCTTAAAATAGAGAGACCTCTAGGAGCTCCTAAATCTGAGGAGAGATAATGGACTCCTAGTGGCTCCCTATAATTTAATGAGTATTTCAAACCTTTGATTAATGCTAACTATTTTTTATATTATTTTTTAATAAAGATGGAGCAATTAAAAAGGAGTTATAGAATTTATGACTCCCTAAATTATAAAGCATGATTGGAGTTTAAATTTTATAGAGAGCTCCTAAAATAACTTTTATATGTTTTTAGCTCAAATTTAACTAAAAAATAGAGAGCATGATTGTGGATGATCTTAGGGTCCTAAAATTTGGGTTTGAGACACTATGCCCTGAGACGGTCTTAGATGACTATATGTGTTGATCGTCAGATCCACCAGTAGCGCAAGTATGTCCGCCCTATCTTCCGGGGCTGACCTGCACGCTATAAACAAGTATGAGGATAGGGACGAACTGGGTTGTACCCAGTTGAACCCACTCCGATGGTTAAGCTAGAGGAGTGCTTTTGTGGAGGGAATGGATATCCAGCAGAAGCTAATTTTATCAGAAAGTATTTATTACCTTTGTCCAGGTATGGGTGAGGGGTATTTATAGGGGAGGAGAGATAGATATTTAAGGAAGGGATATTTATCTTTCCTCCTGGTGAGATAGGTCTCCATTCAATGCCCTTCTGTAACCATTATGCCTTTTGACAGGGATCAGGCAGTTTTAAATGATACCTGACATTGGATGGGAAGGGCATTAATTGATCCCTTCCCATCGCCCAGCTGGCCATCGGTGGATATGGAGAAGGGCGACATCGGCTTTGGGTGTGAAACATATTAAATGATTTGTCGGGTTTGGTACTGATCGACGAAACAACCGACATTAGTATCGGCTCGGCGATAATAGGTTCGACCTTCCTCACACGTACCCTTCGATGGTCTTTAGGCTGCGAGTACTTTTATAGTCCGAAAGGCATCGAGCAACCTGGTCGCCTTATGGGTATCTTGGCCTTTCGATAGCTACCCGATGGTACCTTGATAGGCTCGGCTCAGCAGGGTTTATATGACCCATCAACAGTAGCCCCCCAACTCTCAACTCAAGGAGCCGACCTTGGGTGGGGAGTTGACCGAATTTTGTGAGCCGAGCCTAGAAATGATGCAATCAGTGTAGCCCCCAAGTTCCCAATCGAGTCGGCTCGTAACAGATCGTTCGCGCCATGGTTCAAATTTTGCGTCAGGGTACTCAAGTGGATGAGGACGTGTCCTGGAGAGGTGATTGGATGGGCAAGCGGTGCATTAATTGTGCTCGACACAAAAACGCCGCGGTGGGTCGCATCGGTATGTACTCCGTCGCTTCAATCGATGGGCGTTGCCACTCCACCACGTGTGGTGATCTCGAGGTAGGGAGGTCGATGCGTGGACGGTGAGGATGCGGGATCGTCGTGGGATAAAAGCTCGGAGCAGCCCGCTTGTGTGGCACTTTTCGCCATTTTCTTCGTTTGAGAGCTTGAGGAGAGGTTTTTGGGGCGATTTCCTCCGGTTCACCGCTGTTTGCAAGGAGAAGTGTTGGTGAAGTTCATCCTAGTCGGTTTGTGGTGAGTTCCTTCTCTTTCGTTTGTTTTTGCTTTTGGAATCCGAATTGTATCGAAAATTCATTTACGTGTTTCGTGTTTTCTGGGTTTGTTGTTGCCTGTTCGTGCATTTGGTGAGTTGGTCCGTGTTTTAATTGTTGGTTTACGCCCTTTCGCTCCCTAATTGTTGTTTGAAGTACCGAAAAGTGTACGATTATGTCGAGCCGATCCGATATGTCTGATTCGCAAGATACGACGAGCAGTGGGTCGGCGTTTAGGGATGATAGGGACGAGGTGGATGTGGTGGAGCAGATGTATGATGCTGCGGATCAAATGGGTGAAGACATGCCCGTCGGTCTCGGTGGGAATTTTGAATACCGAGGATCTGGGGATAGGGTGCGTGGTGAGGAGGTAGGTAGTGCCGATCAGGGTGAAGGAGAGGGTGAAACTGGGCAAGGGGATGTATTGGCGATGGTCATAGCGGGCTCGGGTGAAATGGTGGGGACGACTGCTAGTATTGATATAGCAGAGGAGGGGTGGTCGGCTGATGATCATCCGAGTACAATGACCCAGCAGAAGCTGGATTGGTTGAGGGAGAAGTATGCCATACCGAAGAGTGTGAGGCTCGTGGCGCCCGACCGGGAGTGAGAAGCCGAGCACACCCCCGTTAGGGTGGGTAACGTGTGCAGATATCTTGAAGCGGGGGTTCGGCTGCCCTATCTCCCTTTATCCAAGAATGGATCGATCGGCTCGGTGTAGCTCCGCACCAAATGAACCCGAATGTGTACCGAACCATGGTAAGTGTCCTGGCGCTGTGGCGACGAGTGCATAATTCGAGCCGACCATTAACCAGATGTTGCAATCGCTTCTTATTGAAGAGGAGTCCTTATCGCCTCGCTATCTTCAAAGTGCGGTGGGGAAGATAATTGGGAGTAATCCATCTTCCCAGGAAAACATGGAAACCGCATTGGTTCTACGCCTCGGGTGCGTGGGAGTTCCTCAAGGGGCAAAGGCCGAGGCTTCCTAGGATACAGAGGCACTTTAGAATGCCGAGGTCGGGTTGTCGTGCGGGCTCCTTGCGTTGAGCCTATATATGCTCTCTTCCTTATCTCGATTTCTATAATTATGTAACTTTGTGCTGGTTAATGATCCCGAGGCGTGTGGTGACCATTGCGGTTGAATTGAGCGAGCCGATCTGTCCGCAGTGGAGCAGAACAGGTTGATCAAGTGCTAGCCTTACCAAGTACCGAGAGAGCAGCAGATCTACTCCTTGCGAGTGAAGGCGTGGTAGCTCACTTGGTAAGTCATTGTAGTTTCGTGATGGGCGGTGATGACGCTAAGTAGGCCTAAAAGTTTTTTGTTGTTTTTGTTGTTTTTTTTTTTTTATATAGCAATGAAGCCGAGTAGAAATGACCCGCCATGCAAGCTCGGCTAATGAAGATGGCCAAGAAGGGAGCCGCAAGTGGGTCGGGTAGTGGTCCGCACTGCTTCGGGTAGGTGGATCTCCTCACATGTCGGTAGCTCCTGAGCCAGTGTGGGCGCTGTGCTAACGCCCGCCGAGGAGCGCAGAAAGACGAGCCGATGATCGCTTGGCTCGTGACACGGGCAAGAGGCGAGTTGAGGAGGAGCCGAGGAGAGATACGGGGAAAAACAGGTGGGCTCGTCTGTCTCGGAGACCGAAAAAGGAGAAGCGTGGATCCGATCGTGGTCCGTTAGAACCGTGGGTGGACTCCGAGCCGGGTAATCGAGTTCCTACCACGAGGCCATTAGCGTGCCCTAAAACCAGAGGTGGTTGAAGGTCTATTTACCGAGGAGATGGGGTATAGTGGCATGACTATGTCTACTCCGGAGGATCAACTCAAGGTGATGTGCTCGATGCCCGTTCAATCATTCGGTCCCATTGTTATGTGAAAATTTCTCATTTGCTTTCTTTGCCGCAGGCCACCATGAAGTCGTTCATTCTTGCTCGTAACGTGGCGGCTCATCGCGAGTTTGACCGAGGTAAGAGGGAGGAGCAAGGACGGTGTGAGCCGAGCTGAGCCGGACCATTGGTGAGAAGGCTAAAGTCGAGGAGGAGCTAGGGCTCACTCGGAGCCGACTAGAGGCGGAGACGAAAAACGCCCGATCTGCTCTCGTCGATGGACAAGCTCGGTGAAGAGAAGCGTAGCATGAGCACCGAGCTGGTTAAGCTGCGAAAGAACTTGGGTGAGGCTAATCGAAAAATTGAGGCCTTCTTTCCGAGATGCGGTCATGTCGCGATGATCTTTGTGAAGGAGTTCATCGAGTCGGTTGAGTATCGTGGATGGGCTTGCTCGCCGGAGGGTCGAGGGATATTTCGACTGATTGAGAAGGTTGGGGAGAAGTACCCTTCGCTTGACTGGAGTTTCTTGGATGATGAAGCCGAGGGGCCTCGGCAGGAGGCTAGACGGGGAGTCAATCGAACCTTTGGGTAGGACTACCGAGCAGATGGTCGAAGGCGAAGGTCAAGTATCCCAAATGCCGAGCCCGTGGGTTCGATTGCCGAGCGGTTGCTCAAGCTCAAGCCCGGTGTGCTCAACCCGTCGAGCGGACATGCGAGAGGGTGGTCCGCAGGCTGCTGAAGGAGGAGAGTCCGTGGTCGGTAGGGATGGTGTGGCCCTCCCCGCCGTGACGAGTGGCGGGATGCGTAATGCTTTGCTTGTAACTATTTCCCCTTTTTTTTTTTTTTTTTTTTTTTTTTTGTTGACAATACTTGGAACAATGAGCGGACCTTTGATCGGCTCGGTGTAAGTGGTGGTGTCTCACTGTTGTGATGTGAACACTTTGTTTTGCGTATAATGATAATGTGTTCTATGTTTTTTTTTGTTTTTATGTTTTATGTTTTTTAAGTTTTAAGTTTTAATTTGGTTTACGCTTTTTTAAAATGAGTTGCAATATTCCTATATGTGCCACGATTTGTGTAAGCGGAGCCGACCAAAGGTTTTCTAACAAACACCACACGGTAACGAAACAATACACCGATAAAAAAAAAGTAGATAGTACAATTTTACTAAGTGTTTCAACAAAGTACAACGGTTTCAAGCCGAGCACAGCACCAGGTAGCTAGCTGCTGTTGCGCATGTGCTCGGAGGGAAAACATAGTAGGTGGTAATAATAAAAAAGGGGACAAAAATAGTGAAGAGTCGATCCGAACTGTGGCTACCTAAGGGTAATACTTCCTTAGGTGCTCGGCGTTCCATGGGTGTGGCAATTTTTGCCGTTCGGATGTGCAAGGTATGTTCTGGTCGGGATATTTCAAGGACTTGGTAAGGTCCTTCCCGATTGGCGCCTAGGTGCCGGCTGCTCGATCTCTGGTTCCGAGTAAGACCTTTCGGAGGACCAAGTCTCCTGGTCGAAAGCTACGCTCTCGGACGTGCGATTGTAGTACCGACAGACGTTCTTGGTATGTGGCGAGGTGGAGAGCGGCTTGGAGTCGACGTTCTTCCAACAGATCCATCTTGTTGTGAGTACATTCTGCGTTACAGTCGGGCGTATAATGTGTGATTCGGTGTGTAGGTATGCCGACTTCGATCGGGATAACCGCCTCGGCCCCGAAAGAGAGGAGTATGGCGTTTCTCGATTGAAGTACGCTCAGTGCAGCGGTATGCCCATAATACCTCGGGTAGGAGCTCCGACCAATCCCCCTTCTTTGCTCCCAACTTCTTCTTAAGAGTACGTTTTAGGAGTTTATTGACGGCCTCTACTTGACCATTTGCTTGGGGGTGAGCAGGGAAGAAAAACGGAGGTTAATCTTGAGAAGAGCAAAAATCCCGAAACTTTTTGCAATCGAACTGCTTGCCGTTATCGGTGATAATGGTGTGGGGAATGCCAAACCGGCACACGATATTCTTCCAAACAAAGCTCTGGATTTTAGCTGCTGTGATTGTGGCCAGAGGTTCCGCCTCAGCCCACTTTGTGAAGTAATCAACCGCGACAATCGCAAAGTCGTCCGACCTTTTCCTTTGGCATGGGTCCGATCAGTGTCTAGCCCCCACTTTGTGCGAATGGCCATGGGCTGGTCATAGTAGTGAGCTGCTCGGGCGGTTGGTGGGGTATGTTGGAGAATAATTGACATGGGCGACGGGAGGTAGCCAGGTGTCCGCGTCGCGATCGATGGTCGGCCAAAAATACCCTCGGCGCATTACCTTGGTCATCATGGATTGAGCTGCAGCATGATCTCCGCATATACCCTCATGGATTTCTGGAGGGCCTCCAACCCTTTTCTCGGTGTGACACAAAGCAATAGGGGTAGGGAGTGACCTCGTTTGTACAACCCGTTGGCGATGAGAGTGTAGCTGCTCGGGTCTTGATTTGTCGGGCTTGAATCCTTTCTTTGGGCAAGGTACCATTGATCAAGAAGTCCGGATTGGGGTCATCCAATTTGGGGATTCGTTGACGGTGAAAACCTGGGCGCTTCCTATCGATGCTCCGCTCACTCAAGTATTCGATTGGGATTGTGCGGGTGAGTTCGAATCAAGTGCAGATGCGAGCCGAGCAGTGAATCGGCGCGGTGTTTTGCGTTCTCGGAATCTGAGTAACTTTGTATGTCCGGAAGGAAGAGAGAAGGTCCTTAACCTTTTGTACATAGGAGGACATATGTTTGCACTGAGGCACGATACTCGTCGGTGATTTGGTTAACCACCAGTTGTGAATCGCTGTGTATGTTGATATGTTGAGCCCCAATTCTCTTGCCAGACGGAGTCTGCGAGAAGGGCCTCGTACTCTGCCTCGTTATTGGTTGCCTGGAATCTGAATCGGAGAGCATATTCTACCGTGATCCCGTTCGGTGAGATGAGGACCAATCCCGCGCCACATCCTTGCAAGTTGGATGCTCCATCTACATATAGTGTCCATTGTGGTGGGGAGGGATCGGGTCGGCTACGGTAGTGTCCCCTAGGGGTATACGGGCGAGCACGACGTGGTGGTAAATGTTTGAAGGTGTGAATTCGAGATGAAGTCTGCGATGGCTTGTGCTTTCATTGCCGTGCGTGGCTGATAGGTGATGTCGGGTCGCCCGATTCGACCGACCACTTAACGAGACGACCGGATGTCTCTGGTTTTACGTAATACCGGCTAAGCGGCTGGTCAGTCGGTCAGGACCATTATGGAGTGTGCTGAAAGTATGGGCTAGTTTCCGAGCCGAGGTGATCGGTGGCTAGGGCTAGCTTCTCGATCTCCGGGTATCGGGCTTCCGTGTCGACCAAGGCCTTGCTTACATAGTAGACCGGGTGTTGTATTCTGTCTTGATCTCGGGTTAATACAGAGCCGATCGCCGAGGGGGATACAGAGAGGTATAATGATAGTACATCGCCGGTCTCGGGTTTAGATAGTATGGGCGCTTGCCCTAAATGGTCCTTCAAGCTTTCGAAAGCCGAGGCACGATCCGCGTCCATTCTATCGCCTTCTTATTCCCCCGAGTGCCTTGAAGAATGGGAGACAGCGGTCGGTGGCCCTAGAGATAACTGTTTAGCGCCGCTACCCGTCGGTGAGGCTCGCACCTCCTTTCGTGTCACAGGTTGGGTCATACCGACGAGGGCTTGTATCTTTTCCGGATTGGCCTCGATGCCTCTATGGTGACCAAGAAACCCAAGAATTTCCCGACCCGACCGAACACACATTTGGCGGGTTCAACTTCATTCCGTACTCCTTAATATTGAAAAGGTCACGGCTAAGTTGGTGACATGCCGACCGCTTCGGACGCTTTTCACCAAAGATGTCGTCGACATAAACCTCCATGCTCTTGCCAATCTGGTTTGCAAACATCTGGTTGACTGTCGTTGATAGGTAGCCCCGCATTTTTGAGTCCGAACGGCATGACCGAGCAATGCGATGCGTCGCTTCGGTGATGAAGGAAGTGCTCTCCTGGTCACCGGGTGCATACGGATCTGGTTATACCACGAATAGGCATCCATGAAACCGAGCAACTCGTGGCCGTAGTGGCGTCAACAAGCCGGTCAATTCGTGGTAAGGGAAGTCATCTTTGGGGCACGCCTTGTTGAGATTGGTGAAGTCGACGCACATTCGCCATTTGTCTTCCGCCTTAGGACCATTCTGCGTTTGTGACCATGCAGGGTAATCCACGGCGGATGAAGTTGTTCTTTTGTAGTTTGTCCACCTCGCTTTCATTGCAGCGTATCTAACGGCGTCATATGCCCGTCGCTTCCCGGGCGGACCGGGCGGTGTTGTGGATCGATGCTTAAACGGTGGGTTATAACCTCGGGGCTGATTCCTAACATGTCGTCGTGGGACCATGCAAATACATCTTCATTCTTCCCTAGGAATTTTACGAGTTGTTCGCGAATGGGTGGTAGGAGCCGGGAACCAATCCGGAGGAGCCGATCCGGACGATCGGGGAAGGCGCCACCGCTCCAGCTTCTTCCATTGCCTGCGGGTTGACAGGACTTATTTCTCCTCTCGGATCGACTACCGCCGCGCTTCCTGGGTTTCTACACGTAATGCCTCATAGGCTACCTTGGCCTTGAATTTTATCGAGGAGGCGTAACATGTCCGAGCCGACTCACGATCTCCCCGACACTCCCGACTCCTCGGGACGTAGGGAATTTAATCGCAACGCTCTCATGTTGATGGACAGATTTAGATCGCCTATGGCGGGACGACCGAGGATGACGTTGTATGATGAGGGCATTCGACGATGATGAAGTCCGTGGTGATGCTTGCTGTCTCGGATAAGTGCCTACCGGGAGTGTCAAAGGCATATGTCCTGTGGGCTGCACGTGTCCTCCGCCGAAGGCTACCAGGCCCAGGGCAGCGTTGGTCGAGGAGACCTCATCGACGCCAATCGCTCAAGGCATTCATAAAGACGATGTTGACCGAGCTACCTCCATCGATGAATACCGAGCCACCTCACAGTGGGCAATTTCGGCCGTGATTACCAGTGGGTCGTGGTGGGGAAAAGCAACGCCCGCCGTATCGTGGGAGGAGAATGTGATCGGCTCCGGCTCGGTCATAGGATGGGCAGTTTGGCGCTTTCGGCCCGATGCCACCGTCGCGGCCTCGGTTGTGCCGTGTCGATGCGATCTGGCATAGCTTTTTATGGCTCGATTCGAGTGTCCCGCTATGGTCGGTCCTCCGGATATGGTGGATATGTGCACCCTGGACACCCCAGGGTTTGTCGCCGGTACTCCTCGCGCTGCTCCTCCATAGGGTGGCGTCTCCCACCACATACTCCTTCAACTTCCGCGTCGGATCGAGCCTCGATCTCTTCTTTGAGCTGGTAACGATCGTCTGTATGGTGGCCATAGTCGCGGTGATATTTGCGTATTTGTCGTCTCTCCTTCCACGATATGGGAACCTTATCCTTTTCGGTGGGAGCTCATTGGCTATTACCGTAAATATCTCTCCCTTTGGTTTGCTCGTGGGGTGTAGTTCGTGTGCGATTATGTTTCTCGGGCCTAACCTCACTTCGCCGAGTGAGGACCCCCGCTCCCCCTTTTTCCTTTTCGCCGACCTGTCATAGGCGTAGTCGTTGGGTCTTTTTTCCTTGTGCGGATACTGGACGTTGGTGTCGAGAGATCGAGCCGCCGTGGCCTTTCTCGCCAGGTTCACTGTTCGGCTCGTGAATAACTAGTTGCTTCGCGAAGGAGATCCTTGTACGTCTCGGGGATTCCTAGTGAGGAGAAGTAGAAGTCTCCTCCCTGAGTCCTCCCATCGGCGCATTATGTCTTTGTGGCCTCATCGCATCCTTCACATCGCGCATACTCGTTATTGAACCGTGTAATGTAGTCTCCGAGTTTCTCCTCGGGTCTCTGCACGATCGCGACAAGTCATTCGCGGTATACGATCGGTTCGAAATGATCATATACCTTTCTAGGAAGACCTTTCTTAGCTCGGCGAAGGAGCCGATAGACTCGGCGAGCCGTTTGAACCAACTCGTGGCGGGTCCCTTGAGTGTTGTAGGGAACAGCGACATTTGGTCGCCTCGTTCGCACCGCGCCCTTCCATGGCGTAGCGAAAATTGTCCAAGTGGTCGTATGGGTCGGTCATCCCGTCGTACAGGGGATTTTCGGGGCCTTTGAGTCCCCAATCACCCTGGCCTTCAAAGAAGTCCTGGGTGTATGGCAACGGAATTTCTTCCTCGGTGAACTCTGGTCCCCGGGCATCTTTGATTTCTCTACTGTCCGAGACGATCCCGGACACTTTTAACTCTCCGGTGACCAAGTCTTTGAGTGCGGAGGTGAGACCGTCAACTTCCTCGCCGCAGCCTTCCGCCGTGGTCCGAGCCTTTGACTTTTGTAAATTTCCTGCTAGATGCCCGTTGCGCTCCCGCCAAGCTTTTCTCTTTCAACAGAGCTCTTGCGTCGGTTATCTCCTGTTACGGCGTCTCGGTCTTTGTCGAGCCGGACGAGGCGTCGCCGTCGCCCTCCGTGGCCTGGTCGGTCTTTTGTTGTCTTGTTGCCACCCTCTCGGCCAGCTCGGCATGGCTCTCTTGTAATATCTCATTCTGCGCTCGGAGGTCATTGCTAAGATTGGACATCATCCACACCCCTTAGGATTCTGTCCCATCTTGTCTTCCAAATCCTTCAGCGACCGTCTTGGCTGGCGCTCCCTTCTTCGTTTACGGGTGTTCTTCTCGGCCGCACCTACGTGCCCTTTTCTTCCGAGGTGCTGGTTTCTTAACATGATTTGTTTGTTTCTCTTGTCGGGGCTCGATTGGGGAGGGAATGCTGCTTTTGTCGTGAAATTCCCACAGACGGCGCCAAATGTTGATCGTCAGATCCACCATAAGCGCAAGTATGTCCGCCCTATCTTCCGGGCTGACCGCACGCTATAAACAAGTATGAGGATAGGACGAATCAGGGTTGTACCCAGTTGAACCCACTCCGATGGTTAAGCTAGAGGAGTGCTTTTGTGGAGGGAATGGATATCCAGAAGCTAATTTTATCGAGAAAGTATTTATTACCTTTGTCCAGGTATGGGTGAGGGGTATTTATAGGGAGGAGAGATAGATATTTAAGGAAGGGATATTTATCTTTCCTCCTGGTGAGATAGGTCTCCATTCAATGCCCTTCTGTAACCATTATGCCTTTTGACAGGATCAGCGAGTTTTAAATGATACGACATTGGATGGGAAGGGCATTAATTGATCCCTTCCCATCGCCCACCGCCATCGGTGGATATGGAGAAGGGGCGACATCGGCTTTGGGTGTGAAACATATTAAATGATCACAGGTTTGGTACTCGATCAGACGAAACAACCGAGCATTAGTATCGGCTCGGCGATAATAGGTTCGACCTTCCTCACACGTACCCTTCTCGATGGTCTTTAGGCTGCGAGTACTTTTATAGTCCGAGCAGTCGAGCAACCTGGTCGCCTTATGGGTATCTTGGCCTTTCGATAGCTACCCGATGGTACCTTGATAGGCTCGGCTCAGCAGGTTTATATGACCCATCAACAATATGTATGCTTTAGTAATAGGAGAAAATAGTTACTCTAATCAAAATTTGAAAGTTGAGAAGACATGGTTATGTCACGATCGAATTTGTTGAATATCGATGCATCGAATACCAAAATATTGATGACATGTTTTGCTTTATGAGCAATGCGTATTAGAATGATTTCAATTTCAACTTCTCATCTGTTTACTGATTCATGAGTATTGAAATAATTTTAATTTTCTAGCATATTCTGCGTTTACTATAATGTATAAAAAATTATGTTGGTTAGACGTTAAAATCCAATACTCTCAAAATCGGAATTGTAATCAACTAATGAGAGTAGCTGATCCAATTCCCTATATAAGTTTTCCTATTCTTGATAAAGTAAATATGTCATGAAATTCATATTTTCGGGCACCAGTAATAATCCCGAAAGTGAAAAAGGGTTGGAAAATTTTAAAACCTATTTTATTCACCACTCTCTAGTAACGATTTCACCTCCGAGGGGTATTAATTACTAAATACTAGACTAACCCACACCGCCAGTCTCGAAACTTCAGGTGAATCTTCGAGCGCCGCTGCCCGCCCCGACCACGTTCTCAGGTAAACTCATCGACTCGTTCTCGGTTTTTAGTTCTGTTTGTGTTTTATTTCATGACTTTTGTTTTGGGAATTTCAGGTGATGATTATATTCTGTGCTTTTGTGGATTTTCTGGTTATATTTGTGATATGATTGATGGAAACAAATAGAAATGGAATCTGTTTTTTGTAATATGATTGAATTCCAATTGTATTGCTCTGTTTGTGTATCCATTGAATCTGTTTTCTGAACTGCATTGAATTTGAACACTTAGGCTTCAAATTGTATGTTCATTGAATCTATTTAAATATTTTCTAAGTGGCACAATCTGTTTGTATATCCATGGAAACTGTTAGGACAATATCAATGTCATTATGCTAGCTATAAGAGTTGCTGGATTGAATCTGTTTGCATTAAGAGTTGCTGGAATTTTCTAAGTATCACACTCTTCTTCTTCAACCTCACCTCACTTTCCAGGCCACAATCAAAATCTGTGCTGAGTTATTGTCTCTCTATCAGTCTAAGAAACAAACACAATGCTGAAGTTCCTGTCAAGGGTGAGGATTGAGTTCAATGCCTTGGACCCACGTACGGCTTCGTGTCTGGAGTTCTTGGCACAGTGCAATGCCCGCAAGGCCAAGGAGTCCAACCCCTCCTGCGCTGTCCAAGTCAAGCGCCGAACCGACGAAGAGCCGCCCAAGATCACCGTCACCTTCGTCAACGGAGTTGAGGAGGTGTTCGACGCCACCACCACTCCCGCCCAGGACATTAGGAACATGATTCTTGAAAAGGGTCAGAGCCTTGAGACTGAGCAGATGTTCCGCGACGCAGGCGAGCCATGGCCCGTTATTATCCCCGCTGAGGAGCTCCACCAACCGGCCCCTGGTACCAAGGTGCGTAAAGGTTTTACATTTCTCTTATCGTTTTTTGCTTTCGCTGGTTTCTTTGGTGAATTGTCTGTGTGGCACTCTGTCGAACACCTAACATGCAATGAATGAAATATGGTTGGATCAGATTTTATTGTGTTTTCAGTACACATTGGCACTGTTTCTTGTTGACTTGGTAGTAACCACATGCTTTGAATCTTTGGACTGTTGAAACTTTTAATCTTGTAATTTTTTTATTGGTGTAATTACCATTGTTGCTATGTGCACAATGATCCCTTTGCTATCATTTTTTATTCCTCCCAACTCCCAATTCACTCTTTTTTCTTTCTCCTTTTTGAGGTAAAGTTTATTATACAGATCAAACTATCATAATTTTTATATTTTACAATTGGTGTTATAATCATCTTTTGCACCAAATACCATTGGTGTTTACGATGACTGAATATTTGATTGTGTATGGAATTTAGCCTGCAAATATTTTTAAGATGAAGCAACAAGTTGGGAACTGGGGATGTGGGATTTGTTATCTAAAAGAATCATATCGAACTATAGTAGTTGCCTCGCCTATTCTGTTCATATCAAAATCCATATCGAATCATATCAGAATCCTCTTGCTTGTGCTGCAGTTCCTTGTAGGACTGAGGGAACTTCAACTTATGTTTCTTGTGTTTTGTATGTGTCTGTGTCTGTGTGCCTCTGTGGCTATTGAAAGACGATTCTGTTGTAGCCCTTTGCATCTGTAGCCCCCTTTTGCTTTTAGATAGGGGGATTGTTTGCCTCTCTTTTGGTTATCTTATTACTAAATGCTCTTTCTGCTTAAGCCCTAGAAAGATTTATTTGTTATCTATTGTTTCGCTCACGGTGCAATGCGTCGTTTCTTTCAGCCGAGGAAAGCAGAAGAGAAAAAGCAGTAACCTGTTCTCGTTTGATCAAACAGATTACTGGGGAGCGCTTGTATAGTCAAGTCTGCTAGATTTCCGTTCGGCGTTTCATTTGGAAAAGGGAATACTGTATTGGAGTTGCAATTTAGACAATTCCGTTTTGTTGCGGTTTTGCTTCACAGTAGAAGCATTTGATATATTTAGTTGATGTTGAATCCTCGGAGTGTGAATTGTGGATACTTGCTAGGAACCATGTTTTTTTTGGACACTTTTGTTCTGGCCTGCATGAGAGAGTAAAATCGGGGCAAGTAATTTGAATGGGTGGACTGCCTCTATCTTGTCTTTAGACAATTCAACCAATTTTATTTTTGTAATCATACTTGATAATTAGTAAAGTTAGTCTCAAGTCCTCATTCTTTTATTTGTTCTTTAATTAATAATCTCCTTTATTTGTTATTGACAAGTTTTCATTAATTTATGTTGAAATGTCACTGATATGGCTCAAAACTAGAAGATGGTACTATCACTAGTCCTTATTTAAGTACTCATAGAGGACTTAGGCATAAGCAATTGTAGTTCTGAATTTTTATATATATATATATTTTTTCAATTTTTATTAAATATATGCCTCATCACGACAAGCGTTGTCGTTACTTTAACTTGAATTTTTTCTTTTTTAATCTTAAAATTCATTTGGAAGGGAAGTTTATTAACATGAGGAATTTGAATTTTAGTTTTTAGTGTAAGTTGCTCTATTCAACTTCAAAAATATTGTAAATTTCAAAATTTCGCGTTATATTTTGACCCTTCATTGGAACTTTGGTTACTAAACTTAAAAAACCGTAGCATGACATCCCACTGCCCCCAATTTTGACCCTTTTTGGACTAGCGAATCCCCCATTCTTGAAAACACAGAAACATCATTTTGACGTTTTCAAACTCGAAAGGCACAATTTTGAATCTATTTTTTGAAATTGATTTTCCGTGTTTTTCAAAATAGGTCACCGAACGAATATTTTTGTTGTTTCTGATTTTAGAAAACGGAAAATGTCCGTACAAAATGGTACCGAACAGCCCCTTAATTATTCGAATCCTGTTTTTGTTTCTCAATTATCTCGCAACAGTAAAAGCGAATTATAAATTTACAAAGACAAAAAATGAGAGGCTACTAAAAAAATTAGGGGATCTAAATAGCCACACAAGTAATGGTGCTAAGCATAATCATATAGCACAGATCAAAGGCACATGTGCTTTAAGCTTGTAACTTGTAAATCACAGTAGGCTAAGAGATGCTTTTCCATTTAGAAAGCTTAGCTTGCCCAAAGCACGAAACAAAAAGCTTGATCTTTCTGAGACAACTTTGCAAATCCCAACCCAACTACTACTGTTTATTATTATTCAAACATAAGATGTGAACACAACTTGAACAAACTCTGGCTTTTCAAAGGGGATGAGATAAACGAACATGTGTATACAGTTTCAATCTTTCGGGCCATTAGGCCTGAACACTAATTATACACTAAATGAAAAGGGGCAAAAATTGAAGGAATTAACCATACTCTCAGCTAGGGGTACCCGTACCCTGGCCTTTGTCTCGATAGGCAGCCTCTAAGCATTCCTTGGCCCTGTGGACTTTTGACTGAAGGTAAAATGTCCCGTTCTTGGCATTATTTTCGAATAAAGTGTCATATCTCTGCACAGGTTTAAGAAAGATTTTTTAGAACCCGTTCAAGATGCCTATATGAGACGGTAAACAAGATATAAATGTGGAAAGTATTTACCTTCATAACTTCCTCCCAAGTGGTTGTCTCTGAGACATTAAGAATCTGCCTAGCTTCTTGCTCTGTCATGACCTTGCTGCTTCTACGAACGGCATTCTGTAATGTTTCTTGAGCCACACCCGATTTTGAGGCATCTACAAAATACCGCAGATAATTAAATAAGAGCCTGTGCATCTAAAAATTGGTATGATTTTTGGCAGGAGCAAGGAAAAGAAAAAACCAATTAGATCTAAGCTCTGCTAAATATATAGTCCCCTGAGATTATGTTCGAGTACTTAAATATGAGCATAAATCTACACTCTAACCCAGGTCACAACAGTAAAGGGCAGAAGGAGACCAATAGTATCCAAATACACCCTTTGATTTTATTTTTATTTTCCGACATTGACGAGTATTAATCACTATTATCTGTAATCTGTACAGAAACAATGTCCTTGGCTACGTGGTTATTTGAGCTGCACCTTATTTCTCCTTAGGGATGGAGGTCAAATCTTAAACAATGAATTTTCTGAAGTTCCAGCAAATCCTTGCAAAACAGTTTGATCTCTATTTATCCCCAACCTCATGGGCAACTTTCTTACCAACAGATAGTGAACTTATTAAAGCATACTGAATCAGAGTTTGCAATCACTTATGCAAAATCTACATTTGAATAAAGCGTATATCTTCCATTATTATAGGCGACCACTTTTCTTTTTCTTTTTTTTTCTCACAGCGTTAACACCCCATTTCACCTTCCTCCTATATCATCATGTCATGCTCAGCTAAAACAAAGAATTGGAAAGAGATCAAAATAATATAAACAAAAGTAAAAAAAGCTTTCGCATTGTGAAAACTAGATAAAATAGGCCAGCCCAATTCAGAAAAGTTTAGACCATTTGGCAATCTTAATTTCCTGATACATCAGAAACCTTTTGATCTACGGTGCGGATCCAGAAATTGTTCGTTGTGGGGGCAAAATATAGACTAGAGACTTGCAAAAATTTCTTCCATTTAAATTTTTTCTATTAAAATGCATCATGTAGGAGGATGTCAGTCATGTTGCTAAAAAAAATATATTATGATTAAAAAATAGAACAAAATTCTAAAGTTTTAAAACAAATCTGAAATTATCTTTTAGAAAAATAAATAAATTAGAAAACTAAACTAAATCCCCAAATTAGTCCACCGCACATCAACCCACTCATCCCACTACACCTGCAAAACCCATCCAACCCCTTCCCAACTTCCCATCGCACTAACCCCATCAACCCAACCCCACCCCAATCCACGACTACTTAATTAACACCAGAAGCAAAATTTTCAGTAAATTGCCCACAATCTTGGTTATCATCAATCACACACCAATTAGGCTGCACCATCACTGCATCTGCACATGAGTTTTTAGTTTTGGCTCGCCCATATTGGGATTTTCTCAGCCATTGAGGTGGGGGAGATGGGTTAACCTTGCCCCCATTGCCCTTCCCTCTTCTCTCTCAGAGGACTTTTGTCAAATACCTTGCCCCCATTACAGAAAAATGAAGCAGAATTTCAATGGAATTCATGGGACTTCATGGGTAACGAAGCAGGGTGAGTAGGGCCAATACCCTACACTCGCCCTTAGGTGGATCCGCCACTGGATCTACCTGTGGGATAGGATTACCAGACAAATATATACTATTTTTTTTAAAAAAATTCAATAGATAACTGAACTAGTACTATTTTTATTTGTTCTATTTTGGGACCATTCTGTTAGATGAGCTAGAACCCTAAACAATCATAATTACATGCGCCACAACAGTCAAAAGTAACTCACCGAAGCAGTATAAAAGCATGATTACCAAATCAGCTATATAATATTGCAAAAAAAGAAAAAAACTATGCTAGAATTACATGCCACACATTGAGTTATCATGACCAAAGAAAACTTACTTTGAAGTGCCTGACGATATGCTTGAACTAGAGCCCTTGCCACTATACTAGAACCCATCACAATTAAGTTAGCAAGAATCTTTGCAGCCTGCACAAATGTATGAGCAAATGACATAAAGAAGACAATCTAATGAACATGAAGTCAAGATAAATTAATGTCTTTTCAAAATCAATGCTTCCAGCATACTCTCTCTCTCTCTCTCTCTCTCTCTCTCATACGTTCATGCAAGCATGCACGCACTAAACTTGATGAACACAATAAAACGAAATCAATTTGTGATGGTGAACTCTCTGATCTTGTCCCATCCATTCCTATCTCACTAAACACTCTTAAAAAATGCTTCTTCGAGATAAAAGGAAGTTTAAAAGGAACCAGTGACATTTTCCCCTCAACCATGCTCATCTATAAAACTATTTCTTCTCAACAGTGCATCAAGTAAAACAACCAAAATGGATATACAATGCTACCAAATAAATAATTTTGTTTCTTCGACCAAAAAAATAATTTTGTTCCTTTAATGAGCATCACAGATTTTACTAATCTTCTCGATATCTATAAAAAAATGCCATAGCGAACAAGCTTTCCACTAGAACGCGAACCAGATGTGTAACCAAAACAGCA
Source organism: Prunus padus (assembly GCA_024362665.1). Lineage (NCBI taxonomy): Eukaryota > Viridiplantae > Streptophyta > Magnoliopsida > Rosales > Rosaceae > Prunus > Prunus padus. Next base: position 24,524,730 of record JANFAM010000016.1, on the reverse strand, counting down.
TACAGTGACCAAAAAAACCTGAGGAACAATCCCAAAAATCCTAGCTAAAATAAAAGAGAGTCTAAGAGGCAGGTGGCTTCCAAATTCAAAACTGCATCAATGAGTACAAATTTTAATATCTCAAAAGGCTGAGGTCAGCGAAGCACACCAACAAGCACAAAAGCTAATTCTACCCCAGAGCCCTTTCACTTCCACCCCCTAACATTTTCAGAAAATCCACACTACCCACACAGTAGTCATCACAGCCATCACGCAGCTGCTCCACAAGGCTTTTGGTATCCCCCCTGCCCCTCCTTAAAAAAATAAAAAGCTTCTCAATAAACAAAGAAACACACAATTTGGGTAAATAAAAGCTATATCAGAACCAAATACTTCAAAAGAGAGAACTGGTCAGAAATTTGAGTCACTAACGGACTTCAGGATGCACTCATAAATTTTTACCAATACATAGTTCTACCTACACCCGTTATGTAATCACCAAAACCCATTTATTTTAAAAAGCCCCGTTGCATGCGCAGATCACAAATCAACAACCTTTTACCACATTTCTATTGTTTTCTTCTATAATTGACCTTCAACCACACATCTCAGACTGGTAACCTGATTAAAGATCTTAAGAATGAATCATGCCATTCTAAATACATAAACTCCATTTAGACAAACAGTTCCCCGTCCAGACACTGCATTAGGCTGGATGGCATATATTTTGATTCTGGAAATTTTCACAAGGGGTCTAAAGAGAAAGTCAAAATGCTGTTTACTATTCAACCATTGCAAAAAAAGTAAGGCCACTAACAATTCAAGATGGCCTAGAAATAAAAAGTAGACTTAAATTTCTGGATTATCTTTAAACCTTAATGTTGGGATAGAACTCAGTTTGAATTCAACTCAGCCATCAACCAGCCAAACTACTGCAATACTTTACAATTGGATAACGAAACACATAAAATTCTATAACGAATTGGAAATAAATAAATAGAAACAACTTGTTCTTAACATTTTCTCAAATCATATAACCAAATCAAAATTTGACAAGCCTCACAACAAGTTTGAGTTTCCAGTTGTTTTTTTTTTCTTCTCGGCAACTAGACAGAACATTAACGCGAGAACCGTGAAATAACAAACAAGAGAAGAGGAAATGGAGCATACCATAGCTGAATAGTTTCAAATCGATCAGTCTGTCCGTCTTCTTTTCCGTAAAAATTAGGGTTTCCAATTTCTTCTTCTTCTTCAGAATTTCGCATAGGTTGTTTTATTGATGTTTGATTGATGGATTTCCGCATAGGAAGCGAAAAGCTTCGTAAGGCTTCCGATCTCCTGTAGCCAACTATACTTTGCCCTCTCTGTCTCCTATCTACCACTTTGACACGTGCACCTTTACTTAACAGACTGTTAAGACTTATAAAAATAAAAATTTCAAAGCAAATAAAAACTCATTCAGTTAAAGTGTTGAAAGAAAATATTTCCAATAAAAAAAGCTTCCTACTGCTCTTGCTTAAAACACGAGATATGTTTTTATTTAATTATTTGTTTAGAATTAATAATGTTAAAGTCTTGTTAAGCATATGAACACGTGTCACAATATAGTATAAGGAAAATGTGTTATCTTCGCGAAATTAAAATAGTCTTGTTATTAAAAAAGAAAAACAAACAAAAAACAAAAGATTTAAAAAATATTGAGGTGATTTTTTAAAAATCTTTTTATACAAGCTGTAGAAATCGAATACAAGAACAAGACCTCTTGCATGAGTAAATGCTATTTACCACTAGAATTATAACATTTCCTCATCTGATTTTTTATTTTTATTTTTGAGAGAAATGTGATAGATTGTATACAAATATGAAAGCACATTAACCGCAAAAGGGTTAATCCAAATATGGAGGAGTCTACCTGCAACAACAAGTGCACAGTGTGTACCTCCACTCATAGCCACACAGGCTAAAAAAAATCTGACATGAAAGCCACAAGCATGGAAAAACTAGACAAAAGTCTCAACACCCAAAACTGCAACTAAAACGTTTAAACTCTCACAAGTAAAACCTACAAGTAGAGACTACAAATACGCAACAAACTAAAAAGAGTTGATGCACTTATTACACATAAAAGCGCAACACACAACAAGTAAATAAAAGTCGATCTACGACCACATCATCACCAAGACAACCACGCATCAATCAAACTTAACCAAGAAGAAGGGGCTAGGAGCATGGGCGAGGAGCAAAGGTGGAGATGGGAGGGGAAGGTCTAAGAGGGTAAGGAGGGGAGCTATGGAGGTCACCGACTCCCAAGGGGCGACGACTGAAACTTTTCCCTCTTCGGATTTTCTCTTTTAGGGTTTTTATTTTGGTGGATGATTCTGGTGTTTTATTTATTTATTTTGTTCTATTGCCACAATCAGGTTGGCATAATAATGTCTACGCAGCCACTACTGACCTAATCGTGTCACTTAAGACTCCCTCCCGCACAACCAATGATTACAGAATTATGAGCACTCAGGTTAGTCCATGTAAGTTGTAACGCAAGTTGTCCATGTGTCAACGTGCATTTTAGGGAGCAGTTGGGGTTGGATAAGACGTCATCCCCATAAAAAGAAGGATTTAGGTCTTGATCACCGTGCCAATGCCACATGTCAACCACCTGCTAGGTTTGACATTTAATGTACTCCTAACCCCATTCCAGGTGTCATCCAGCCATTGGGACTCCATGCTAACACATTCCTCTAATGATGCTTAGGCATGGCTAGTCATCTCCCTTTACCTCTTTCTGAAGGGAGGTTGCTCCCTCCACGCTCCCATAAATACCCTATATTACCCTTGGGACACAAGTAATCACTGTTCTACTGATGTGTTTATATTTATATAGTTTTTTGATAAATATTTCCCTTAGATTTTGTATAATTGGATTGGTTAGATGCACTAAATTCTATTGTTTTCATTTATAGGTGTTTAATTCTGGAGATACATGGAAAAGGAGAATAATCCAATGGCAGATATCATTTGGCAATTGCCAAACAGTCAGTCGGGTTTTGCAAAGTGGAATGGCAATTACATATTGTCTGCTTGTCAATTGCATTGTCATTGAGATGTGGATGTGCTGAAGCAAATAAGGAAATTTGTATAGGCTGAGATACAAGTGGCGTGTGGGCTTTTCAAAGTGGCTTTAGGAGTTTAATTAGTTTGAGTTATTTATTTTATTTTCCTTTCCTTTATCAATAAGGACTTATTGTCCAAGTTAGGTTCGGATTTTTAATTAGTTATTTTCCTATTCTTTCCTTTTTGTCGTGGGGGGTATTTAAGGAGGGCTACTCCTTTTTTTGACGATCATCATATTCTACATCGAGGCTGACGACAATGCAGAGAAAAGATCAAATTGTTCTTTGTCAGATTGTTATGCATCTGTATATTTCAAGGGATTTATAGGCAGAATAGGATTCTACAGGAAAGGAATCCAAAGTCTTCATTGGTGTGCTCCACTTCATTTTTTTACAACACTCCCCATTGAAGACCACAATGTATAGAATATGCCTCATTAAAAACCTTGCTAGAACCCAATGGGACCAAAACTGGTCGAAGGGAAAAAGAGTGCATAACCAAGTGTACCATAAAATTCTGTATTGTATGATGTAGAACACGGATGTGTGTGCGACACTGCCTCATTAAAACCTTGTTAGGAAAAACCCAGTGGGATAAAAACTCGGATGAAGGAAAAAGAGTAAAATGTGTGAAGATCTTTATTGGTGGCACGCTCCCCCTGATGCTGACATAATATCTTTGAGTCATACTGTTGACCACCTTTATGAATGTGGTAGTTGGCTTTGCGACACTGCCTCGTTAAAACCTTGTCAGGAAAAACCCAGTGGGATAAAAACCTGGACGAAGGAAAAAGAGTACAGGGTGTGAAGATTTTTACTAGTGGCACGCTCCTCCTGATGCTGACACAATATCATACTGCTAATCATCTTTATGAATGAGGTAGTTGACTTTGCTTCCGCGAATCAATCTTGCAATATTGTTGGATGCTCCTCCTGAAAAGTAATCATCTTGACGTCTTCATACATCTCTTGATGTAGCATACTTCTGGGTGCTCCCCCTGATGTCTTCATGATTATTTTTCTGGAGGGAAAATCAGTGAGTGGAGGGTGTAGCCATCAGAAACTCCTTATTTTAGTACATATCTTTCCAGTGAGCAATATCTATGTAAACCATAGAAATTTCCAAAGTCCGCATATCCAACAAAACCTGGCTATTTGTAAGGTTACTTTAATATAATAATCCCGTATACGGTGTTATGTGGAGATAGCATCAAATATGCTTCACATCACTCCAAATTAATGGTGATAGAGCTGAGCTTTATCTGAAAAATACAATGTCAAGTCTAGTATATTTCCAAAAAATCATTTAAGTGCCCAACGAATATTCCACCAAAAAAAAAGCTCCAATACTTTCTTAGTATAAGCAAGAATCTCATTGGCATAATGCTCGATCTTCATGTTAAGACAAATATTTCTTGAACTCTTACAAACTATTAACTCTTCAGGAGTTTTAATCAAATATTAACTCTTCATGAGTTTTAATGTGTTGCAACCATATCATAATTAATGTACTCACTCAGGAAATTTATACATATATTAGTATTGAGTACAAAATTTGTGTTTCAGCACTTGTCTTTCAGGGACTTGCTTCGTGCAATTTAAATATTCATGGATTTTATTTAAGGGATTACACTTCATGACATATCATATAGCTTTAAACCAGCTATTTATCCTGCTTGTACATCTTTAGGGAATGGTCATAATACAAGACGATCTGCAAGCCATTCTCCTGCAACCCATCTCTTCTAACAAAGATGGAACCCTGGGGTTCAGAGGGATATGCTTGCCTTACGGTCCCCTAAAATCACAAAAACGTGATCAGGGATAGTCTCGCTTCCTAAATTGATGATTAGAGATAGTCTCGCTTCTCAAGCACATCAAGTGCTCACTGATAGGAAAAATAGTTGATTTTGTATCATTGGGTAGGATGTGATCTGCAGTGTAGGGTGTTAGTAACATATTTATACACAAGATAAAGGAATAGTTTGAGACGGTGAATCTTAAATTAACTACATAAACTTCTAAGGTTCTCGAGACACTTTTGAAAAAGTGACTCCGTGAAATTCGTAAAAGAAAGATCGGTTTGACAAAACAGTTCTTGAAACCCCTAAAGTGCCGACATACATTAATGAATGCCACGTGAAGTTTGAAAAACTGGAAAAGGAAAAAGGAAATTTTGGGATCAGGGAAAATATCGGGATCCTAAAAATGTTGCCACATTTCCGCCTATAAATATTGCTTTTATAAAGCCTGGTTGGAGTAACTGTGTTTCATCTCAAATTCCTTCCGTTTTCTGAAAGTTCAGCTTTTCTAAAACTTTCTTCGAAACCTTTTCAAAATGGCTTAATCCTTTTCTAGCCCAAATCGTTTTGATTTAAATATTGTTCCCAAAACAACTCGTGACGCCCAAGTCTAGCGTCCATCCTTTGTATCCCAAAATCGTCATCTCACGGTTAATGATTACGTGATGATGAATGATACAACTACTACCATAGTAGCTAGGAATCTCCTTACTCCAATGGATGAATTATTATTAACAGGAAGGTCTGACAAATAGGCTATTGATGACTCAATGGCTTTTAGCATTCAGAGTGCTGCTTATGTGTCTAACATGGCTCATCGTTTGCTTGCCAAGGAAAACGAGATTGAGGAGCTAATCACCGAAAATTCATCTCTTCAGAGAATGTTGCAGGATTCTCAATGAGGGGTTGAAAACCTTAAACATGACAATAAGAATTTATCAAAAATGGTGAGCTCATATTTCAGGGGTATGCAGACAAAGCTTGACACGCTACAGAGTTCTAATGAAAAGATTTTGGAAGACCATGAGAGGCTCATGGCTAAGCTCAATGAGCGTTGTACTCTTTCTCCCGGAACTTCTAAGCCATAGTGTAGCTTCATAGATTTTACAAAGCCTGCTTATTTTGCAGGTTAAAAACAATCTATCCGTTGTATGTTCTCTTTCTGTTAATAATAATTAGGCAAAGTCTTAAATTTGCATTTGTGATTTTTACGTCCTTTCAAGATGACGGTTTGGAACCTTTTGCCTTATAGGTTCAAATAACCACATTAAATCTCTCAAATTATATATTTCAATGCATGTGTGCCTGGAACTTCTGGCCTCTGGTTAAACACAACCTCAGAATTTTAACAGCCTTTTTCAAATGGGCATGGAATATAAATTGAGGGAAAGCCATGATAATATTGCAATATAGTAGTGAAGAGCATTAACTACTATATACCCAAAACTTCAGGTTCGGGATTTTCTGATATGTTGAGATCCATAGGTTTCCGGCCCAGATCATATAATATAACAAAATATGGGGAGCCTCGTTTCATCCTTTGAGGTTTACCCGGATATTATTCATTTCACGGTGTATCCTTAACAACCGGAATTTACAAAATATATTTCTTCCTTGAGGTGTCAATTGTGATAAAATCGAACTTTGATAAATTTATCATTTTCTTATGCCAAAGAAATATGTTGTATGCCACAACTTGCAATAATTACCTCAAGGATTGTCCATTTTAATTGTTGGAATTTCATATTCTCAACATTGTTAGATTTTGAACTTCAGGCCAAAATCACATATTCTCATTGTATGGACATTCTTATAATTTGTGGTATGCCACAACTTGCAATAATTACCTCAAGGATTGTCCATGTTATTGAGGAACTTCTAGAATCTCATTTAACTGCTCATCCATGAGTTTAAGGAACTGTAATTTCCTTTTTGTATGTAGTGACGGTTTACCCAAAATGTACTATTTATGCATACATCACTATTCATGTATACGGTACTATCCATCAAGTCATGAATTCAGTTTTATTCATGTATACAGTTCATTTGCCAATACCATCAACTATATTCATGTGTATGGCACTATTCACGTATACGATACTATTACATTATCAAGGAACTTCCAGGTCCGATCACTTTTTCACAAATATAGTATCGGAGAGATTGCCGGCTCTCATATTATTTCATCATCAAGGATCTTACGGTCCCGATCTATGTATACTGCAAAACTCATCATCACCACTTGTAAATTAATTCACAGCATAAATTGCCCGTAAGTAAATTGCTGGTAAGTAAATTGCTTGTAAATAAATGCGAGTCGTGGACATTATAAATTGCACTACCGTTTAAAGTAAATGTGCGATAAAATAAATGTTAGTATTAGAAATGGCCTCCCACGAGTAATATGTTTAGTATTACTAAGGGTCCATCTTCTTTAGTAGTTAGTAACAGGAAAATAAATAAATATAGGGCCCATCTTTGTTAGGGTCCGCCTTTGTTATATTACCATCAACTTTCCATATTATGTCGTGTTTACTAACCCGTAATCGGAATGAGAATAAGGAATCCGATTCCGATTGAGCTGCATGTAAAGTAAATGAGACAAGATATTTAACGAGGTTCGGCAAGTGGTGCCTACATTCCCGGAAAGCTGCTGCAGTAACCTTTCCACTATGTAAAATAATAGGGCTACAAGATAATACAACTTCAGTGTTTACACTCTCACTGGCTCACTGATTTTTCTCTCTAGGAGAATTTCTCTCTGCTCTGTTTTCTCTCCTCTCTCTCTCCTCTTTCTTCCTTCTCTTCTTTGGCTAACTCACTTTCTTCTCTATATGTGCTCACTTATTTCTCCGTGTTGGAGAGCACCTTCTTCTTCAACTGAGCCTTCTTTTATAGGTAAAGGCATGCATGTTCATTCACGGATTGCATAGCAAAGTTAATCACAAAAGTGTTCATTTCCTTTTGTGTGGGCTCCACAATCAGTCTTTATAACACTCCCCCTTGGCTACCACCATGTAACATATTGTTGCCTCAATAAAATCTTGCTAGAAGAAAACCCAGTGAGGTACAAAACTGATGGAAGGAAGAAGAGTATAGTAATCAATGATCTCTTGATGTACCACACCTAATAGGTGTCATATTCGTTGATGACAAAATGGGGAGATAAGACCATTCCAGAAGAATGGCTTGCAAATCGTTCTAGAACAACGACTTGTATTATGACCATTCCATAAGAATTACTTGTATTATCCTTATATGTATTCATGAATTATTAATCCAAATTTTACAAATTGCAAGTTGAATACATTGAAAATACACTGCATAGATTAAAGCCTCAAAAGAGCAAAACATGAGTATAGCAGTGATCAATGAGATGCATACCTACAGCGCAGCAAATGATATGGATTGAGGTCTGGGAAGGACAATCCATTAACATGTCAATATTAATTTGGTGCACGCCTACTGCGTAGCAAATTATATGGTTTAAAGTCCCAGAAGGACAATTCTTTGACATGTGTGTATTAATCTGTGGCATGCCTGTAGCATGACAAATATATGGGTTCTAAATGTTCCAACTCCTTGGATGGAGATTATCCACGCCTTATTTTAAATAACACTCCATTGGAGGTTATGATCCACATTCTTACATAATTCCTCTTATAAGAGACGTATGTCTGGAAAGAGACAGTGAAAGCCCTTGAGGTGGCTTGGGTATCCACAAGCAAAGAAATGCTACTAATTCATGCATGCGCATGCACATGCGAATGGTGGGATCAAGGATTAATTAATGAAATTTTTTTATTTTAGAGTAGCTACTCAAATCATCAAGGGGCTGTATTGAATATGGAACCACGTTATGTTATTAAATGTCGACAAAATTATTGGCCAAAATGGAAATAGGCAATTACAGATAAGAATGAACGTGAAAGAACAAACCCATAGTACGAACCCCAAAAGATGTTAACCCTGAAGGTTATACATGGGTGTTCAGAATAAAGAGGAATACACTCATTTTATATGACACAATGTTTCTGGTAGAAACAAGGTAATTTCTTAATCTTTTTATTATTGTTAAAATTTATTAACAAATTTCATCTTATTACTTTCACTTATAAATGCTATGTTAATTTCCAATTTCATTCACGTAAATAATTTTAAGTCATGTTGATCTTACTTATCTCAATTTTCATATATGCATTACTCGCATTTATGCATTTATGCATTACTATCTCATATTCCTATCCTTGTTAATCACTACTGCCCATCATTATTATCTATTCACCACCTATTCTGGACTCTAGATCCCTTCTGGTTATATAAATATATATATAAAATATTGAACTGCAAAGTGGCCATAAAGATAATCTTTAAGCTGTAGGTAATTGGGGTACTTCTTTGATGTGGGATCACAGCCACTTTCGCATCCATACATGGCTTCTACCGAGCCACACAACCCAACAAAATGGGGGGTTAAAAATTACGTTACATGGTCGTGCTGCAACGGCTACGCACAACAAAGAAATGTATTAGATGCAGCAATCATCATTACAATTTACAAGAGATCAAGAAGCATTCACATTTCGAAATAAATAGCACTAGTTTTGACACAAGGTTTATGTCCATACCTCATCATCTTGTTAAGCAATAAACAGTTACGCGGAGATACCACTCCACTCCAAGTACCCAGGCACATCATCTCGTCTTAGACTCAAAATTACAATTTTTTATTTTATTTTATAATTTCGTTCGTGTTTCGAATTTCTTGTCTGCAATAAAATTTCTTTTCTTTTTTTTAATTACCGAAAGTTGGTATCAGCTCCTATATGCCAATGTTGTCAAGTCAAGGTGCGCTATTGTTTGTAAGGCAGCAAAGTGGATGTGGCAATTAGCAAGGTAAGCTTTAGGCTTTTTTTTTTTTAATATATAAAAGTTTTGGGCTAATATTCCTTTATTTTCAACTAAAAAAGGGTAAAGTGCGGTTTTGCCTCCTGAACTATAAGGCAATTCGAACTTACCCCCCTGAACTATTTCGTTTGCCAATTTAGTCCCTCAACTCATAATAAATAGTCAATTTCCCCCTTACCGTTAAGTTTATCTAATTTCATCCATTTTTCTGTTAATAACAAGGGCAAATTTGTAATTCTAACTTAAAATTCATAAAAATATTGTAAATAATTAACTTTTAGAAGCAAAAAAATCTTTGGGGGAGAAGAAATCGGTGGGGTGGGGTTTTGTGGGGAGAATAATTTTTTTTTCTTCTAAAAATTAATTATTTACAATATTTTTATGAATTTTAAGTTAAAATTACAAATTTGCCCTTGTTATTTACAGAAAAGTTGATGGAATTAGATAAACTTAACGGTAAGGGGAAATTGACTATTTATTACGAGTAGAGGGACTAAATCGGCAATTTGAAATAATTCGGGGGTAAGTTGAATTGCCTAATAGTTCAGGGAGCAAAATGGCTAAAAATCCACTAAAAAAAGCCCACCATCCAAACTCTTTCCGCGCGGCTATAATAAGGGGTAAGTTGGGGTAAATTGTCGTAGATCCTTCTGAACTAGGACCCTAATCGAACTTAACCCCCTAAACTAAAACATCAACCAATTTATTACCTAAATTAATTAAAAATGGCCAATTACACACCTACCGTTAGATTTTGGATGATTTCATCCAATTCTCCGTTAATAGTAAGGGTATATTTGTATTTTTGAATAAAATAAAAGTTAAATACATAAATCAAAATAATAATAATAATAAATAATAAAGTTAAAATTTTAAAATCAAGAATAATCAAACCAAACCCAAAAACCCATCTTCCCCACGATCTCATCTTCCCTAACCTCCATCCCCACCCTCCCCATACCCACCACATGACAGCTTGTTCCAGGCGGCCATCACTGCCCCACCTCCTCTCCTCCCCTCCCTCTAAACGACCCCTCATTCACCGACAAATAAGTCCAAGCCAACATCTCCCTCTACCACCCCTAAACCCAAAATCACAATTAAAAGTTAAGCTAAGCTTTGGGCTTTTTTAATGTATTGTCCTTTATTAGGTTTGTATGGGTGTTTTTGTTCCAAAGAAATTGACAAATGGGCTTGGGTCTCTTTGTAAGAAGAAAATGAACAAAGATCCCCGATGCCTCGAGTTCGAAAACCAGACTCCCAAAAGAATTTTTAAAAGACTTGCTGAAGCCTTAAAGAAATACGTTTGGGTCCTTTTCACTAATAAGCAAAAGAATGCATTAAACTTGTTAGGGACTTAGCAATGAGGAGCTTGTGGCATGGGAGCCGATCTTTTCACGAGTTTAGCAATTTGAGAGAGAGACTAAAGCATGAATTTCCTTCAGAAAAAGCATGTTCTAAAGTGGAGAGGGGAGAATTAGGAGGGCTTCTATCTTAGAAGAAAGAGAGAGACGATGGGAGTAGAAGATGGGGTAAATTCCAGTTTTGCTTGACAAAGCTTGGTCTTGCTCTAGAATGGTGTGTGTTGCTGGGTAGAGGAGCTCCTTTTATAGGCATTTGGAATTCTAATTATATGATCTTCCACCCCCATATTTTCCTTTGCTTCTTTCAATTCGCTTCATTTTGGTGAAAACTCTTTGACAGGCGTCAATCCATGGCTTCTTAAGGTTCCAAGGTTTTATGTGGCGTAGCCTCCCCATGGGGGTGAGGCGCCACTTGCTTTTGCTTTTGGCTTTTCAAACCGTAGCTTGTAGAGGAAAGGGAAGATCGGGCAAAGTCCTTTACCGTGGGCGCTTCCTCTACGTTCATGGATTTCCTATGGTCTTTGCTATGGTTCCTTGTTGACCACCTGGGAAATCTGGATATGGGTGGAGCTCGATGCTGGATTTTTATGAGAAACGATGGGCTGGGCTTTGTGTATTGCATCGGGTTATTGATGCTCTCCTTTCAGCCGCCCGCATGCTTTTGTCAAGCTGCTGGAAGTGGCTTATTGGTTTTTTGGGCATTCTAACTATCATGGATTTTCCTTAATGCTACCACAGCCTATGGGATATTCTCCTAAGGCATTGGACCCATTTTTCTCTCTCATGCTAACCCATGTATTTGGGCCCGAGGAATGGGCCTGAGTTTTAGTGCTCCCAAGTGGCCTAAAACTTCCATTCCTTGGTCCCTCAACGGGCCCTATGAGTACTGCACTCCATCCATACCACAACCTTCTCAAAGCCCCGAGGTGATTACGTGGCTTGGGCCCACTTGAGCCTCGTAGCATGGCTTGGTATTAGAATCTCGTGTCTATATGTCATGCTTGGCGCTTGAGTTTCATTGTGACATAATAAGTTATGATTCGGGCCCAATAGCATCGGATAAGTTGATGAGCGTGAACTTATACAGACGATGCATTTTTGGCCATTTTGTGCATGCTTGCTTGGCGTGGCGTGTGGCCTATAGCTTATGTAGGAGCACCCTACAATTTCTCGCATGTCCCGATCGTGCTTCTTTTGTGATTAATTATTTGCGTTGGGCCGAGAATAGACTTGGACTGCCCCTTGGATTTTTGGGCCTCAACAAGGTTTATCGTGCAAAGCTAAGTCCTTTCAAGCCTTATTGCAATGTTTGGAATGGTTTTCCAAATTCAAGAAGCACATAATTGTCATTAACTTTGAATCACCGAGATTATGGTGAAATTGAAAATCCATATTGTTACTACCTTTTGAGTGTATTGATACTGTTTTGTTGGGCTTTAGCTCTTATTACGGTTGTACTTTTGAATATATTACAGATACTTTTGAATATTTTAGTTTGCAAGAATTCTAACTACAATTTCCTCTATTTTCTGCAATTTAAGTGAGAATTAGTGACGTGTTATCGAATTTACCAAAATTAGATCAAGAATAGAACTCTTCCAAAATGGAGCTCCCAATGTCTTCTCCTAATCGATTCTACGTCTATGCGAGAGACTTGAAGAACCACAGCTCCAGTCCCCACCCACCAACCACAGCTCGGTGGGAGACTTGAAGAAACACAACCAGTGGATGCAGGATTGTGAGGTCATGGGGTCTTAGTGTAAAAGTGTCGAAATTTTTTAAGAAGAAAATTACACTAAAAAACATAAAGATTGTATTTCCATTCATAATTCATGGCAAAACTAACAATACAAGCTACAATTGTCCACGAGTCCACAACGAGTTTTCATATTTTGAAAACGTTGCATTATAGCTTCGTTATCAATAAGCAAAAACATCTCTTTCAATGTAAACAACCAAAGTATCTATTCAAATTATCATCAAAATAAATTCATCTACTACATCAATTCAAATAAACTCATCTAATAAATCTATTCAAATCAACTCATCTAATAAATCAATTCAATCAATAAACTCATGTAATAAATCAATCTAATCCAATCAACATAAAAATAAATAAATAAATTCAATAAACACCACATATATCAATTTCTATACAAATATAATTAATTCTTATGTATTATGCGGGAGTGATTTTCGTCCCCAAAGAATATTCGATTGAAGATCCCTTCTTCCTCCTCGCTTCTCTTTCTCCCTGCAAAACAATATGGAGTAAAAGACCACACCGGGGTGTTGGCCAAAGGCCCTCCGATGCCTAAGTTAGGTCGAGTGTTTGTAGGAAAAACATTAGCTAACAAAAGGGTATGGAGATTTCTCTCTAGAACCGGTGGCGGAGTCGTGTGTGAAGGCCTGAGCCTTGTGAGAGAGAGGAGAGAGGCGTGGCAAGGAGAGGGAATTTCTGCAGTATTTTGAAAGCTTAGAATTTGTTACCTCATGCCTTGTGTAGCCTCCTATTTATAGAGCCTCGAGAGCTAGGGTTTACGGAGAGATAAATCAGTAGAGATAGGAATTATCCTTCCACAATAAATAGGATAATTACTTGGAGTTTAGATAATTGATAGGGTTTAGATAATTAAAGGAGTTTGAATAAATCAGAAGCTATGGATTAGGATAAATAAGGAATTAGGAATTTAAATAAATAAGGAATTAGGGATTTAAATAAATAAGAAATTAGGGATTATGATAAACCATGATCTTTGGCAAGAGTCCCTAAATCAAATAACTCCCAAAAATAGGGAAATTATTTGACCTAGAGATTTATGGTTCCACATATTATATCATCATTTTTATTATTAGGGAAAAACACTCACTTAAAATTAGAGTGATTCCTTCCACAGTCCACTGGCTGTGACAAGGTGGTGAAACACAAAGGGATTTTGGGGGATTAAAGGTTTGGGATTGAGAAGACGAGAGAAAATAATTGGGGATTAGGTTTTTGAGAGGATGGAAGGCGGAGAGGCTTCGAATGCTGCTAGCCTCTGTTTCTCATTTCTTTTCTTTTAATTTTATTTTTAAGGCTTGGCACAAAATGGCGTCGTAGCGTCGTTTTGGGTCAAGATATTTTGAAAAATTCAATCTGCCTGACCAAAACGACGTCGTTTTGGCCAGGCATTAACAAATTAAAAATGACGCGCGTGTCCTTCTCTTCTCCGTCTCTCCTTCGCGAACACAGACAGCCGTCAGCCACTCTGCAAACCCTAGACCTCCATCTCCATATACCCAAGGCTATTTTCCAGCCATCCATGGGGTCCTTTGACCCCACTGGTCCCTCTGTCCCTCTGTCCCTCCGCCACACCAGCCCAAGCAGCATACGCGTATTTTACGCTTGGAATACCCGTATTTCACGCTTGGAATACGCGTATTTCACGCCTGAATACGCGTATTCCACTCGTGAAATACGCATATTTCACCCGTAGAATACGCGTGTTTCACTCCTGTCATACGCGTATCATATATATATACGTCTCTGAGCATCAGACCTCGTTCAATTTTCTTGGATTCTTGTCAGACCGTCGTTCAATTTTCTGTTATCCCTAAATCTCCTACGATTCGTATTTTCTTGTATTCGTTCAAATTTCAATTTCCTAATCGAAAGCCTCAGGTCACATTTTCAATTTTCTGAGTATCTGGCAGGCGACCAATCGAAAGGTACTTTGATTTTGATTTCTTAATCTTTTATTATAGTCACGATATTTGATTTCTTAATTTTTATTATTGTTTTATAATTGTTTTGTACAATGAGAAAAGGCTCAGGTGCTGATTTTGAAGTTTGATTTTGATTTCTTAATTTGTTATTATTGTCACGATATTTGATTTCTTAATTTTTTTTTATTATTGTTTAATTATTGTTTTGTACAATGAGGTGCCCTCTTGAACAAGAATTTCTTCAGAAAAGGAATTCCCATGAAAATTTGGACCGGTTCATACCAAACCGGTCCGCCATGGACTTTGATTATGCATTTTACATGCTTACTCAAGGTAGGAAAGCTAAGGAAAACCCATCTAGATTTGGAAGAGACTATAGGAAGCTGTTGGCAGTGGCTATGAACATGAATCGCACTAGAATCCTTGCTTTCAAGAACAAGCCTTCTCCCCTGTAGAGCTCTTCCCGAGCTACTTCGCTTCTTTCCCACAGGATAAACCGGCAAACCCTAAGCCACAGAGACACATTCCTCAAACTCCCGAGAGAACCCTGGATGCTCCTGACCTTATTGATGATTACTACCTGAATTTGATGGATTGGGGAAGCTCCAATGTTCTTGCAGTAGCTATTGCAAACACAGTTTATTTGTGGGATGCTACTGATGATTCTACTTGGGAACTGGCCACATTTGAGGATGAAAGGGGACCAATTACCAGTGTTAATTGGGCTATTGATGGACACCAGATTGCCATTGGACTGAACAATTCCGAAGTAGAGTTATGGGATACAACTGCCAGTTCTCATGTCATAACCTTGAGAGGTTGCCACCTATCACGAGTAGGCTCACTGGCATGGAACAATCACATCCTTACAACTGGAGGAATGGATGGCCGCATTGTTAACAATGATGTAAGAATTGGATCACACATTGTTGTTGCGACATACAGAGGACATGAGCGAGAGGTTTGTGGGCTTAAATGGTCGGCTTCAGGCCAGCAATTAGCAAGTGGAGGAAATGATAACCTGCTCCATATATGGGATAACAGATCAAATTCACGAACACAGTGGCTTCACAGGCTCCAAGACCATACAGCTGCTGTAAAAGCCCTTGCTTGGTGTCCTTTCCAGAGAAATTTGCTAGCTTCTGGTGGAGGTCGGTATGATGATGGGTGCATAAAGTTCTGGAACACTCACACAGGTGCATGCCTGAATTCTGTTGACACTGGCTCTCAGGTTTGTGCTTTGCTGTGGAATATGAATGAACGAGAGCTGCTTAGCTCACATGGGTTTACTCAGAATCAGCTTACTCTTTGGAAATACCCCAATGTTTAGAATTGCAGAACTCACTGGTCATACTTCTCCAGTCATTTATATGGCTCAGAGCCCAAAATGGTTGCACAGTAGCATCAGCAGCTCATGAAACACTGAAATTATGGAATGTTTTTGGGGACCCTAAGGAGGTTAAACCAGCTCCCAAAGCTGATCCTGAGCCTTTTGCCCATATTAATCGTATCCGCTGATGAACCTTTTGAAAGCTTTCATGAACATAATTACTCTATGGAAGATGACATGCCACCGCAGCATTGCAGTTTAAACACCATTGTTTTGTAATTAACTTTATAATTAACTTTTTGTTTAGTTTTTTGAAATTGCAGATTAAGTGAAAAATGGCAGGTATGGTTGCTCATCCCACCCTGAAAGGACCAAGCGTGATCGCAGAGATTTGTCTTGGTTTGGCGGTTGCTTTTTCTGCTGGAGACCTTTGGAAAATGTATCACTGGGATTTGCAGAAGAAGACTAGGTCACTTTATGAATTGCTGGAGAAAGATTTTGTTGTAGATGAATAGATATGCTTTAGTTTTATTTCTATCATATGATTTTATTATTAAAGAATTCAACAGCTTGGTTCATTTGGCTCTTCAACTTAAGATGAACTTAATTAGTTTGGGATTTGCATTAATAATAAGTTTCTTGTACAGTTGTACTTGTGTGGACTACTTGTACGGTATTCATCAAATAAAAATTTATTTCTCTTCTTGACATGAGCATGGTATCTTCTAGGTATATACTTCAATGCTCTGCTATGTTGTTCTTGCTTGTAATAAAAAAAACAGTCTTACTCTTGCAATTTCTACGTTGCTCTGCGATTTTTCTTCTTCGTCATCAGTGCCCTAGTTTTGTTGAGCCTGTTGTCGATTTCGACTTCTTAATAATCACCAGATTAGGTGTGTCCTTTTCTTGAATGTTTTACACACTTATGATTTTTCGAATACCAAAAATCTTACAGTTTTCTGCATGCACATAAGTGGTAGCATTATTTTATATTTGTTTTAACCTTAAATGAATTGATAGAGATCCATCAATTTTATCTGTTAAATTTAAAAGTTCGCTGCCATTTGTGGAATCTCACAACCTTTTTTTTATTTGGATGTTTATGTTCTCTATGTAAGAATCTGCTCTTCCTCGTTCGAACTTTATGTAATCTTTTTCATCCCTCTACTTTGTTGTATATGTGATGCATGTGATCTTGAGAATGTTGGGTATTGTTAATGGTTAATAAAGGTATATAACATCTTTTTCTTGCATGTTATTTTAGGAGGTTGGAAGATACATTGATGCTTTTGCTGATAGGGTCTCTAAACGACGCCTCTATCAGACTGATAAGATGCAAATTGCTCTGGGTGAGCTTTGCGAGGTTCTTAGACTTGGATTCATCATATATTAAATGGTCTACTATTTACTTCCATATAGCAAGTTTTTCTGCAGTTCAGCTTTTTAATTATTGTCATCTCAACTCCAAAATTTTGGGGCTCAGAAGAAGCTACTAAGAAAGAATTACCTTTTCTATGAAAGATATAGCTTCTGCCCCCTGCATCGGTACCCTTTCTCAATGGTTTAAGAAACTGCTGTTTTGTTCTAGCAATTGCGTGTTTCTATTAATGTTGCAATTGATGACAATGCTTCGCGTACTGTATCGTGTGTTTTAAAAAGAAGGGAGGGCGGCTGATAGGTGGTTATCCCTTTAGATCTTTGTGATTGAGTGATCTATTTTGTTTGTTTTCATGCTGGATGCTAACTGTCAGTGGTACTTCAAGTGTTATAGCAATCAAAGTTTTGAACCTTCTTGTTTATCTGTGATCTGTATGATGCCTCTGCTGAATAGTAGCGTGTTTTCCCTTCCCCCTTTCCTTGCCAACTATTGTAAATGACAACTCACAAAATTTTGATTACCTTTTTTGTCCCAACTAGACTCATTGTTGACCTGATATCATTTCAATCATGCAGCTAGAGGTTTGGGTCACGGTGTGGCACATGCTGTGTTTTTCTGTTTCAGCCTCTTAACACCAGCATTTGGCCCAGGAACTCTTTTTGTTGACAGATGCTCGAAGATTCCATTTTTTCTTCTTTCTGGTAAGTCAAGCCTTACAGATGCTTCCATACATTTATTTTTAGGTTGTATGAATTAATTTCTTGGGTATGCTTGTAAACAGGTGCTCGTGAGGTTTTCTAATTTCTTGAGCATGGTTGTATGCATTTAGTTGCTTGCGACCTGTAAAATCAGAACAAGCAAGGGAAGACTGAAAGGGAATTTTCTGACACTTTTGCAACCGTGATTTGGCAGTTGGCTGGTGTTTAGATTAGAAAATTTCATTTATTATGTTGACTTTATTTGTCTGACAATTTTGTCTTGTACTTTGCAGCACTCATTGCCCTTGCATTTGTCACAATTCATACTTTTTCTATGGTCATCGCATTCAATGGAAACGCAGAAGGGAATAAGGTGGACCAGCTTTTTGTTCCTATTGTTCATCTTGTTGCAGGGATGGTGGTAAGTCTCTCTAATCTCACATATTCAACGAAAACAGACACACACAGACACTCTCTTCACAGTGCTTTTGCACTTTGTATAACTGAAGCCTTGACGATCCCATTGATGAACCTTGAATCTGGAAGGGGTGGGAATATAAAGACATGTTGGTATAGTGATTTTAATGTGATTTAACTTAGTAGTTCTGGAGTTTCTGTACACTCCAGGGGGTTCGTTCAATTTCAAACCTTAAAATCTTCAGTGAAAAATATTGGTGTTTAAATATATGAAAATGTCATTAAATACCAAGATTTAGTATACGCGGGAAACTCAACTTATCTTAACTAAGGCATATCCTTTTTTTCCCTGGTAAATAACCAAGGCTTGTTCGTTGTTCCTGCTTTGAAAAGATAAATAAACAAAAACCAAGCCTTGTCTCTGCTAATTATGGAAAAACAAAGGCTCTTAGAATGTTGATTTTTTTTTTTCAGTTTGCTTTTGTTGCAATTTGCTTAAAGTAGAGTTTAAAATAGTTTAACAAGTATTTTTAAGAATTATTTGCTTCCACTTTTCTTTTGGTTATATATTGCACAGTTTTTAATATTAGTTTTTCAGAAATGAATGCTAGAATAGCCACATTGACTTTTTGCCTTCAAATTTTCAGACACTAGTTAATTTTGCATCTGGGGGTTGTATCATCGGCATTCCTCTCCTGTACTTCATCGCAATCTTGACCTTATTGCATTGCGGGAAGATGGTGTGGAGAAGGTTAACAGAAAACAGAGGGAGACGAGGTTCTGTGTAGAATCCAGTGACTTGTGTGCTTACTCCTTTCTAATTACTGATGTCCAGTTTCCTCCCCTGTATCTTTGTTTAGCAATTCCCTTACCCTGTGGTCTGTTAATCCAAAAGATCAAGAGCTTCTGTAGCCTGAAGAAATGTTTGTTCGTGTTATGAGGCCACTTAATTTCCAGCAAAGGACAAGATGTTCTGTCCTGAGTCTCGGGGATTGATGTTATACCTTGTGTCAAACAACAGGACAAGGGACTTTGGCATCTTTAGGAGGCAAACTCAATGTACCTTTTAGGCTTCTTTAAGGTTTTTAGTTTTCGCAGACCCCATAGGAGCATTATTGAGAAAAAGATGTTTTCATGTATCGTACGTCGTTGCCCTTGAAAGAACCTTTTAATATATAGATATCAGAAGGTGCATGGTTTTTAGTTGCTGGAAATTATTGTCGAGTAGTTGCTCTGTATGCTTATGCAAATAGAAGTAATTTTGTCTTCCGTGTTTTTCACTATCAAATTTGTGTGGAACATATTACTTTGTACAGAGGTTAATGGATTTTGTAAAAATTACAGTGAAATATCAAAACATCAAGTTTCAGCATGTGAGTGTATTATGATATGTAATGTAGAATGTGGAATCAGTATGTTACTAATATGGGGGCCATTTTAGATTGAAATTGCATATTGTGAATATACAAATATAATGAATTTAAACAATTACTAATATAACAATAATATAATATCTACCCCTTTTTGTTAGTATTTTGACCTTGTTATTACATTTTCCGACTAATGCCCAAACATTCTACCATTAGACTTTTGATTCTTGCGCTTTATGAATCACTGGTGCTTGATCATTTCATCAATCGCGATAGGATTCCTATTCAAGATCACTGCAGTTTCTTTTTGGGCGGCCGTTTGTAGGAATACGACGGCTTTTCAGGCATGTAAAGAAAGGATGAAGCATTGCCTCAGTTATGCATGAAATCTTACCCAAAAAAAATATTGAACTGCAAAGTGGCCATAAAGATAATCTTTCCACACCAAAAGGGAAATCTAATAAAATTTTAAAATATATGATCTAGCATTGAAATTACAGAATGTTCTGATTTACAACACATTAAGGAATACATGCCAAAAAAATAATAAAAATAAAAAGAAGAAGAAGAAAAAGAAGAAAAGATTAGACGCTTGTCAACTAATCCTTACATTTTTTACGTAATTATTACTAACACAAAAACAAGGAGCTTTTGTTTTATAATACAAATAGAAATAATGTTGAATGACATTCTACACGGTTTAAGGGTCGGTTTTTGACAACTTATATACTTCTAGTTTTGGTTTCACTTAAGATAAAATTTCCATACATCTCTATCAGAGATCTCCTTCACTAAATGGACTCCAAAAATGCCTTCTTC
Organism: Prunus padus; assembly: GCA_024362665.1. Lineage (NCBI taxonomy): Eukaryota > Viridiplantae > Streptophyta > Magnoliopsida > Rosales > Rosaceae > Prunus > Prunus padus. The sequence goes on along the minus strand of JANFAM010000016.1, from coordinate 24,503,847 downwards.
ATCTACCAGGCTTCTCAAGTGCCGAGATCCGCTGTAGAAGCCAACGTAATTCTTTTTCATGGCCAAGTACAGCACTCCATATGGAGGCCTCAAACACTGATACTTTCACAGTATAAATATTCGAAAATTGAGATTTAGTTTGCGAGTGAGAAAAGTAGGAAGCATGAATAAACATATTGCTGTAATGCCTTAAAATAAGATGATGAGAGGGGCCAAGGTACTAACCTTTTTTATGAGTCCGTAGAACTTCTTCAACGAGGTCAACGAATATGGGATCTCTGTCATCAGGATAATATCATATCCACCTCCTTGTTATGTCTCGCTAGCCCTCTCCCATGCCCGGCTTCCTGAAAGCTTCCTCGATTGCCTTGAAGAAGATTCTTGTGCCAAGATGCTACCATCTTGGCTGCTACATCCATCCATAAAATCCTCCTCAGAAAAGCTTAGATTCATTCCTGTCGTCGCTTCAAACCCATCATTCCTCACAACAGACAAGACAGTGGGAAGTTCTTCCCAGTCACCAGCATAAAAGTGCACTAACTGGGTAAGTGTTTGTCATGATGGAGTCAGGGGACTCTCAGGCTGTCGGCTCTGCCTGTCTCGAGCCTGCTCAAGATTGGCAAGGACATTTGGTATAGTTGTGCATCTTATAGTTTCTGCATTGAGGTCTTGAAAGTGAACTGTGGAAGCTCCCTATAAAGCAATGAGTCAGATTAGACGACATTCTAAATCAACTTCTTTGAATATCTTCCAAGCACCAAAAGTAAGCCCTGCATTTCTTACATAATTCTAGATGAACTTTTCTGTTACCCATATTTTCCTTTTCTTTTAGTTTTTCGGTACGGTTGTTTCACATATTTGGCAGGCAATTATTAGACCTTGAGTGGTCTGGGTACAATGCTGTACGCACTCATATATAATAATCCAGTTCAAACATTGATCCAAATAATACACCAATACTTGCATCTATGAGCAATTTAAATCACAAACATTTCCTGTCAACAAACTGCATAAAATACTTGCAACAGGAACATTATGTCAATCAAACAAAATATTAAGGGATACATAGCAAGTGAATATTACTTTAAAAAAGGTTGGTGCCAAATTTACAAAAATGCACTGGTTATTAAAAAAATGAAAGATATCAGGATAGAGTGAAGATGAAAAAGAATGGGACAAAAAGCGCCAAAACCAGCACAATTGCATAAAAAAAACAAACAGCCAAGGCCTTTATTATTGATGCATACCTTCAGGCATGCAAAAATCCCTGGAAGGCCATAGTTGCAACCTAGCTGTAAGAATCAGCAAATAGAAAGATTAAACCACCAATCAGCCAGTAACTAATTAACAAAAGGAAACTTAGCAATGAAGCAACACAAGAGTGATAAAGCTTGTTACAACCAAAAATTTGCAGGAACTGATAATGTGAAGGTTTCTCAACCGATGCAACTAAAATAGAGTTCAGAAAACATTTAGTTACACAATCCTGATATTTACCCAAGGAAAACTGATATAGAGAACATTTCTGCGAGCATGCTTGGCTCTAGCAATATTGTTTAGATGTGGTATCTTTGTAGAGAAAAAATTACAAATTTTTCAAGCCCCTCCCAGAAAACATGAGAAACAGATGATTATTCTAAGTAATACACCGCACTAGATAGGGCAGAAAATAACCACTCTATTACAAAAAGTATGTAATTTGTAAAATCTAATAAACCACGAGTACAAAGAGTCACTGAGTGGAATTAAATCAAATATCAACAAATATCAAGCTATGATCATACCAGTTGGAGCAGAAAAGTGAAAAGTCAGGAAGTCATAAACAATATTGAATTGAAGCATGAAAAAGCAAGATATTATACCTCAACCACCCTTTTTCCTCGAAAGCTCAGTTGCCCATCTCAAATCTCATGTTTAAGGACATTAACAAGATCAATGGAGCTATCCCAAGATTTCAGATGCCCTGCACATTACATGAATTTCCAGTTTTAAAATCACATCAAGCCAACTGATTATCCTTAGGATCTAAGGAGACTACTCTAGTAACATTATCATGTGACTAAGTACTGCCAAATTACACTGAAAGCTTCACTGTAAGTATGGGAATGCCATATACAGTGTGCCTACCATCTGGTTTTGAGAATATCATTTCTGAACCATTGAAGCAATGATATCAGAAACACTAACTCTTCCCTGTTAAAGATTAAGAAAGGAATCAGTCAAGCTTATCAACATATTTTTAAACAATAATAGTGCAAACTGCACTCATGAGTTGTCAGTTATGCTGTTTCAACCAATATGAAAAAAATGTCATATGACAATGAAATCCATCAAGATCAAGACATTAATATTTCCACAAAGGTAATACAAGCTACATGCCAAAATCCATATACCTCCAATTTAAAAGAAAACATATTCTTTTTTTCAAAAAGCACGAAACATGGGAAAATCAACGATATTTTGTACCAAAACAAAAGAGACTTATAGAAGAGACCATGAAACATGGAAAACGTGTAAAGATCACTTTACACATAATAGAAATCTCTTATTTCAACATTATATTAGGGCAACACCTCATAAATCAGAGTCTTGATACATAAGAACAATGCTAATAAACAATTGAGCCAGCTGCGAATTAGATTACAATCCACAGATAGACCACAAGCAATGTTTTTTATTTTTCATAATCAACAATCAATTTCAGACTGCATCTGATTTTTCATAAAGGCATGAACTAACGATGCTTTTACAACATGCCAAAACAAATAGTAGAATAATGATGTACCTTGAACACATTGAGTCCTTGCAAGTCAAAATTCTCGCCCGCATACTTATATGGGTGAGCTGTCTGCAGTATATAAAGAGACAATGTTAGAAAATTAATACAACTTGTTAACCTCCCCTCCCTCTTGCAACAAAAGCTCCAACCTAAAGACCCTCTTTTTACTGAATAAACCCTTGATATGAAATGATTAAGTTTATCTTTATCGGGTTACACAACTGGTTGAAGAGGTGGATAGGATTATACCCTTGAAGGGACAATCTCAACAGCTGGTGAAGGAGATGTGACTCTCTCTCAGAAATAGAAGACACACTATGACTTCCTTTTTCATGAGGCACCAAGCCAGGCAAACACTGTGCAAGCAATGATGGCGCACGCATTGTACCCTGATGTCTGGAAGACAGTTGTCTAGAAACAAAACCTTGCAATTATCAATACATCAAATTAGTCTATGATGCATTCGTCAAAATCCAGAGTTGCAAACCAATTCTTTCATGCTTTTTATTTTATTTTCTTGTCCAACTTAGACCACCAACTCAATAACAACATATTATTTTGAACTAGTTTAAGGACATAGTGAGTTCAGAATACTGAGGGGGCTGTTAAAGATATTGTATTGTTAATTAGACCAGCAATTGGAAATACAATACGGAAATAGGAAGTCAAGCAATTTGTACCACAACATTACAAATGATACACACAATAAAACTTTCTAATACCAACGACCAATGTTATCCGATACATAATACTAATGTCTATTTTAATCCCGCCTATAGGTCGCCCCTTCCATAGGCTCCAGCCCAATTGCGTGGTGAAACCAATTCTAATACTGGTTTATAGTAACCAGTTCTTGTACTACTTGATAGGAATACATGGAAAGAGCTTTGCCCTTGCAAAACTGGCTTGTAAGAGAGGGGTGCTCCATGGTTCATATATTGTACCACAATGTCGTACTGTTTCAATGTGGTATATTGGGAGCCTAACATATGGAGAAAAATTCAGAACAAGGAAGACTATTACATTCAATCGGGAAAAACCAACATCTTCAAGAGAAATTCAATTACCAAACAAATTGGTCAATCACCTCCAACAAGAACCAACAAAGGAAAGGCAATTCTATTACTTGCATTCACTAACCAATTCAGCAAAACAAAGAAAGCAAAAGCCAATGACAAAATGAAGTATAGATTGAATAATTATCAAACACAAAAACCAAATACCCAAAACAAAGAATAGTAAAAAAGTTGAACTACATTGACCTTCAAAAATGCAGAAAATTAAGCCAAACCCATACCACCAATTACATCCAAAAGCAGAAAAAAAAAGAAATCAAATCCCATGTGCGATTGCATTAGAAACATCAGAATTGAGAGAAAAAGATAAAGCAAGAATAATACCTGCAGTCCTTTACAGCAGAGACAAATATACCAAATTTAGCAGAGAAATTCAGCACGAGAATCTGAATCCGAGGCAAACCCTTCAGAATCCCAAATATCAAAAACGAAAATCAAAGCTTCTGCAATTTCAGAGAAAACAGGCAGTAGTGGTTGGTTCTGATCAAAGTCAAAAAGCCAACAGCAAAGAAGAAGAACAGCTCCACAGAAAGAGAAAGAGGGGAAGCTTCGGTTTCAGACCCGAACAGTAAAACACACTGAATTCCCTAAACTACCACTGTAACTTGACTATAATTTCGGGGATGACCACTGGGATTTAGCGTCCATTTTACAAATATTAGAAAATTAAAGGGTAATTTTGGAAACGAAGTCCTCGTGGAATTGAAGCAAAGCAAGTAACTGGGAGGAGGAATGGCAAGGAGGCACATTTGGTAAACTTTTGTTGTGTTTCCTTCCCGCCGTGTAGAACGGAGTGTTCGTCAACTTGGGCCACATGGTTGACGCGTGTACGTGGTAGGTAGGTGATAAAAATTGTTCCTCATGGTGAAATTGGTGAATGCTAGTGTCTGGCTGCTTGGAAAACAGTCCATAATTAGGTGCACGACTAGGACTTGGATAAGATTCTGAATCAGAATGGAATGAGTTATGAACTTGGGATTTCTTCAAGTATTGGAAAGAGAAATACAACTAAGTATGTGTGTCAAATCCTCATTAAATTTGTTCGTGTAAGGGCTTGAAGTCAATTAAAAACATCTCATGGGCAATTTAGCGCCACTGCTTTCCATTTCTTCTCACTCTCAACTTGACAACTTATCATGGTGAACTATCCTTCAATTTGATATGTAATTTTGTTAGTTCGATTTGAGTTGTGCTTCAATGTGAAATTCTTTATCACGAATTGATGAGTGGTTAATAATTTTATTCATAGGTTTAATTATGTTTTTTTTTTCTTCTACAATGTAGTAAAACATAAATAGCCCTCCACATTTTTTGCTTTTATTGTAACATCCACAATTAGGCATGGGCCCAGCCCTGTCTAGGTAGGGCTGAAGCCCGACCCAAGTTTTTGAAATTGTATCCTACCTATACAGCCAATTCAGTCTTATAATAAAAATATATATATAAAAAGCAAGGTCAGCCACTCCATTCAATTTGGTATTATCTCCACAAGACAAAAGAAAAAAACAAAAAAAGAAGACTTATTCCCTCCAGCCAACCCTTGTGCTCCATCTCCTACCATCAAACATGTGAGGGTCAACCCAACTCTCATCTTTTTCGTTTTTTCTTCTTCTTGTACTCTTCATTTTCTTGTGATTTATTTCTAATATTGTTATAAAATTTTGATTTAGAAATTTAGAAATCAGGGTTTTTTTTTTCAATTGATGTGTGAGTACATGCGCACATATATTGATTTTATTCCTAATTTTGGTACTAATATATAATAACTCAGAGTCTCGTACCGTCGAGTTTTGTTTTATGCATATTTATGGAAGTATGTTCTTTATAACGTAGTTGAAGATGTTGAAATAAATAATAGAAATGTTTAAGAAATTATATACAAATTGGGAAATGTCATAAAAACAAAATAGATTCTTCCCAATTTCAATATAAACTTTCCGATTGAAAAAATTGGCCTAAAAATTAGCCCTAGTTGTTTTTTAATCCTGGGTTTGTGCCGGTCCACAATCATGCTACCAAGAGCCTTGTTCTTTCAAAGTTTTTCAAAACCATCATTGTTTTCATGTGATTCACAAGCTGTGTTTGTGGGCACTATTTCTTCTGGGACTGTTCTACCCTCTTTCACTTCAAGGTCTGGATTAAATGGTATTATCTTGATCCAATTGATCTGACCGTTCAAGAGCATGAGTTTGAGTTCACCCACATAGTCATCGTCACGGAACACGATAATTTGGTAGATTGAAGCAGCACACCGAGTCTTGTCTTCAAAGTAGGAGGAGAACCTAAGATCAAGAAATGTTCTTTCCTCGGCCATAGTCGTTTGAAGATGTCCATATCCAGTGCACCATCTACATCAACTGCATGCTCATCCCTGTGGCCATCGGTTGGCACGCTCGCAAATCGCACACTAACGACATTTTGTTTACCTAGAAATACGACACGTTGCCAAATAGGTTTTTTATTTTTATTTTTATAGTTCAACAATTACTACCTTCCATTGTCTTATTATTTGATTAGCATGTGATGTGATCTACAACTCTATGTCTGCTGAATTAGTCTTGTTTCATGAGCATAGGTGACTTTATTTGAGTGCTGAGGTTCAAGCCAGGCCATGATTTGTTCCGTGTGGATAACGTGAAGCCTGTCATTTTATGCTCACATCGACCTCATCTTTCATTTCAAGCAAAACACAATTTAAGAACTTCCATTTTATGCTCACATCGACCTCATCTTTCCCTTTGTTCTCATCTCAATGCTCCTTGATCCTCAGAACTTTCACTTGCTTTTCGAATTCCAAGCAAGATGAGCACTCACTAGAGTAGGAAGGACAAGATAAGCATTGGGATATAAGGCATGTCCTTTAAAAAATTACTTTATTATTATTTTTGTTTGAAGACCTTTCCTATCGAGAATGACGATAATATACTAAACACACACACACAACACAGATATTAGGACTCGAAACCACTACACTAGTGGTCCTTAATGGTCATAACTCACCAAAATTTGGTAATGTACCAGGGCATTGATGTACCAAAGAACTCCATATGTAATTGAAAGTTTTAACTTGACGAACAAACACCTAGCTAGAGGTAAATTTTTCTTTTTGGTTTTTTTTTTTCCTTCTAATTGTTATGCTTATGTATGTCTAGATTTTCCCTATAAATCAATTTGTCTCTCCAAATCATTAAGTCTTCGTATCAAATTTGTCCGACTATCCATGTCTAAAAGAGAAGCGAGAAGATAGAAAGTGAATGTGATGAACATGTTTAGGAGTATAAGAATACCTCTCAAATATTTGTACTCAAATATGGGTTTGCAATAGTCTATGAAACTTTGAGTGCACCTGATGAAGCTTTGAACAAACAGTGCAACGCTTAATTCATTAAATAAATTTAACTATAAATACTAAGTATTTCAGGATACTCTTACTCCCTTTTGTGCACTCCAAATAGCTGAAATCATGATCGCATATCCAAGTTGTCACTATATCTTCTCGATTCTCAATATGAACCTATAAAACAATAAGAAGTCTCTACCAAAATTTTATAATAAGGCCATCATTAGTTGCACACACTTTCACATCAAAACTAAAGACACAACATGTTTCATACAGACACAACATGTTTTCGAACGGAATAAAAAAAAAATTATTATGTCACTGAATGAATATAATGAATCTTTCCATGAGAGCATAAAGAAATTGAAAACACACAAAATTGTGGGAAATAGAAGTGAGAAGAAAAGCATACGACAATAAAGCAAAGCAATTAGACTACATAAATGGGTCTAACGACGTTTTTCAACATAAAACAAAAACTGCTTCAATATTAGCCACACATAAAATTATAGCATTAAAGTTCCCTTTGAGAGAGGAAAAAAAATCAACTCCAACAAAAGGTCTACACAGTTTTAAAATAAATAATAATCATTATTATTATTATCAAAAGCAAACGTAAGCATTTGAGGGTTAATTTAAAACAAAATAAGATGAATCCCAACAAAAGAGATATCACAACTTATATAATAAATGCACACAAAAAATTCAGTTTTAAAGAGGTAATCAAAAGAGATATCACAACTTATATGATAAATGCACAAAACAACCAGTTTTAAAGAGGTAATTAAACCACATAAAACTAACATGGAAAAAATTGAATTCAACATAAAATAAGTGTTGAAATTAACTTTGTATTTTAAACTCCCAAATAGTTAAGGAAATTCTCAAAATATATGAAGACTGTTGGAGAAGCCAAAAAAAAAAATCAAAATTTTATTTGTTTTATTTTTATTATTGTTTTAAATCCTTGAATTGGGTATCTTTGTAGCATTTATTTATTTTTAGGTCAAAATTATTTATTAAATTTAAATATTACAAGAATTATTTTTTAGTCCGACACACCACCAAATATAGATCTTTATTATTTTTACAATTCAGCTTCTTTGTCTGACGTAGACAAATTCTGCGATTTAAATCAATCCATAATAAGACGCCCGTATTAAACGACTCCCAAAAAAGGCAAAATAATATTTTCCCTATAAATTTAAGTGGGCCATCCAATTTGGGCCACCTTATTTTACCTATTACAAAGGAAAATCCTAAACCCATTCACCCAACCCAAAACCAAAATACTTGATTTATGATATCCTAATTATTGTTTTTAATCACTATAAACTTTTTTTTTTAATGTACATTAGATCGCAGATGTTTAGGAGCACATGCTATCTCTCTTTTTTTTTCTTTTTTTTTGTTGTAAATACTTATATTTCAAAACCATAACTAAAAGTGTTGAGCAAAAACTCCCTCCTAATGGTAGCAATGAATTTGGTTATTGTTGAAGATTTCAATAATAAATATAATAATATCTATATAGAGATAAACCAGATTATGTTGTCTAGGGCAAATGACTGGTTGAAATGGTAGACAAACCAATATGGATTTTGCTAAAACCTTTAATTGTACTACCTTGATTTTTTTGGGTGCTGTTAAACGACTCTAAAATTAACTGAGTACACCCTACTGCCAAACTATTTATCAATTACTAATTTATCCTAATATAAAATGACAAAAAGGATATATTGAATATTGAAACAAAAATAATTTTAATAAGTACACCCTACTTAACATATTGAACCCTAATCAAATTAGTTTTTCAGAGTTTAATTCCAAAAAAATTGGTAAATCCTGAGAAGAAGCCCAGTCAAATTCCCAGGCGTCTTAGGAAGATCCTTCATTTCCTTTTATCTCAAATCCCAAAAAGTAGCAGATTCTTAATGGGTCACAAAAAGCACCCATTTTTCTTAACATTGAAACATAAACCACATCACCCACAAATTGAAAAGCACAAATCTCACGAACCTAGTATTCCTTTCATAATAGCATTTAAGAAAAGAAAAAAAAACTACAGACGGGACCCAAAAATCTATTGACCCAGAAAAGACATGGTGGTAAATTACAAATGTGAAGTTTGATTATTGAGAAAAAAAGAAGAAAAAAAGAAGAAGAGAACTTGCATTGCAGAGAGAGAGAGTGTGTGAGCGTGTTGCGGATCTAAATTAATCAAGAGAAATTTGGGCAAACCAAAACTGAGATTCTAAAGCGCGATTTGTCTCTCAGCCAACATGCCTACAAACAAATAGTTAAGTTAGTTTTCCTTTTTTGTTTTCTTTAATCCTGTTAGTTTTTTTTTTTATAAAAATAATTATAAATAATTATAGTGAGTTGACAAAATTGGCTTTAAAAAATAGGGTGCTGTTAAATGAATTCTAAAATTAACTGAGTAAAATAGGGTGTACTTAGTATTATGGTGTTGTGGATAGAGTATATTAGTGTGTATCAAGAGTATTTTTAGTAGTTAAATAGGGTGTACTTAGTTAATTTTATATTTTGATTTAATTATTAAGGTGTACTTATATTATATGGTGACTCGCTTAATTTTAGGGTTCGCTTAACAAAGACTTTTTTTTCAAAGTTAAGTTTTGAAGAGAGAGGGGAGTTGACATTGGAGTTCGAACTCTAAGATCAATAGTGCTCTTGCCATTGCGCTTATGGATCTGTTGCCGATAGAATGTAATACCTTGATTAAATGCATGAAACCTGCAACAAAACATGGTTCTTTGGTTGTCATTTGAGTGAGTGGCGTTGCATCGCTTTCAGACAAATTGAATGAATACCATGTTGGAACAAAATTGAGTATTAATTATAATACACATAACTTATTGGGCCGTATGTATTGGAATCCACTATGTATAAAGCTATATGGGCCTTCTCATATTGAATGATATCCATGAATCATGGCATGAGATTAGTAATCCCTAACTTATAATAGGAAATGATAGTATACTCACAGTAGTTCAAGCCCAGCATAAAGACAAATCATCAGGAGTGCCATGTCACAGACCGAGGATGATTCTAGTAACTACGATCGTGGTTAATTTGGTCAATATTGTTAGAATTGATTTTAGTTAAGCTTTGATTAGTCGTCATCACAGCTGTGTAATTGGTTAGGTTGTTAGAGGTGTGAACACGCCTTCTCCAATAATATATACCCAGAATGTAATTTTATCAATTAATGAGAATCAGATTTCACAATTTCATCATGGTATCTAGAGCCTTTGTCTAACGACTTTTCTCTGCTGATTCTCGGCCTTTCTTACTTTTTCTCGGCTTTTCTCTTCTTCCAAACACTACTCTTCTTCTTCGTTTTTGCCATGGATGCTCCCCTTCTCCCCTTCTCCTACCTCCGAAACTTCATCTCCTATTCCTCCTCAATTCTCTTTCCTCCATTACCATTCCTAACATCGCAAGTATGGTTCTGTAAAGTCAAACGTGAGAATTTTCTTCTATGGAAGAGTCTTTTCTTCCTATCCTTCGTCGATTTCGTCTTCTTGATCTTGTTGATGGTTCTGCGACGTGTCCTCCTCGCTTCGTGTTTCTACAAATGGTGTTCAATCCATCAACCCCGCCTATGAGATCCTGTGCGATCGTGGATCGAGCTTGATGATATGGATCAACTCTACATTATCTCGATGATCTTCTTCCTCTCATTGTTGGTACCGAGACTTCATATGCCCTCTGGCAAACTTTGGAGAAACGATTCTCTGGCTCCTCCCGCACGCATATTCATCAATTGCGCCTCGCCTTCAGAATCTTCAAAAGGAGATCGATCCATGGCACTTTATCTTCAAGCTATCAAAGAGATTTCGATGGTCTCACGGCCGCTTCTCCGGTTTACGATTCCGATCTTATTGCCTATGTTCTTGCCGGTTTGCACGATGAGTATGAATCTTTGATTACTTCGTTGAAACTCGCTTGGAACCGGTTTCTTTTGAGGAACTCCATGGTTTATTGCTTAGCAAGGAATCAGCCTTTCGTAAACGCAGGCTTCGCTTCATCTACTTCCTCCTCTCGGTGAGCCATTTCATGCTTATTCTCGCTCAGCATCGCTGCTCGATCCTTCTCTTTTGGCCGTGGTCGCGGTCGTGGCCGTAACTTTTCTTCTTCGCCTTCGAGGAGCATGAATTCTGGTCATGGTGTGCACTCTAGTCATGGCATGCCGTCTGGCTTTCGGGGACCGAATGGCCGTGGTTTACTTCCTACACCACGCCTGCGGTGGTTCCTTCACTAGTGGATCCTCTTCTTGAAAGCATCGCCGCATTGTTTGTCAAACTGTGACAAACCAGGGCATTCTGCTTCTCACGTGTCGTCAACGCATGAATCATGCTTACACCGGTGTCTCGGTTCCTCACCGCTTCAATGGCATGTATGCTTCTTCGCTGGTCCTTCCTCCTCTACAAGATGGCTTGGCCGATAGTGGTGCTAGCAGTCATGTTACCTCCGATCTCCAACACCTTCATCACCCTACTCTCTATGATGGTTCGATTCTCTCTTTGTTGGTGATGGTCAAGGTTTATCCATCACTCACATCGGCTCGCCTACTTTCATACTCCTTCTTCTACATTTGCCTTGCATGATGTGTTGCATGTTCCTCAAATTGCCCATAATCTACTATCCGTCTACCGATTTGTTAAGGATAATAAATGTTCTCTCACATTTGATGAATTTGGCTTTTGTGTTAAGGAACTTCAATCGGGAAGATGCTCTTCCAAGGCCCCCGTGATAATGGTTTATATCCATTTCATTGCTTTGACTCGCTTCTCCTAGATCCGGTATTGCCTCGCCATCCTCTTCAGGGCCAATGCTTCTGTTGTCTCTTCACCTGTTCCTTCTACTCACAGCCTCATGCTTTTGTGGCATGCAAGGCTCCACTTACTGTTTGGCATGCAAGGCTTGGTCATCCACATCTACCTTTATCAAGACTATTATTTCTTCACATCATTTGCAGTAGATGGTGTTTCTAGTTCCTTTTTCTCGTAATGATTGTGCTGTGGGCAAATCTTCTCGATTGCCTTTTACTTCATCTCACTGTAATTCTTCCGCTCCACCGAAATAATACACTCGGATGTTTGGGGTCCTTCTCCCACGTTATCATGTTCGGGTATCGCTTATTATGTTATTTTTTTGGATGACTTTACTCGCTATTGTTGGTTGTACCCCGCGGTATAAATCGAAGTTCTCCAAGTCTTCAAGGTATTTCAAACTAAAGTTGAGAATTTGGTTCAAGATAAGATTCGTGTTTTGAGATCTCGATTCTCGGTGGAGAGTATCTTAGCGCCCATTTTCGCCTTATCTTAACTCGTTGGCATCACACATCAATTATCATGTCCCCACACACCACAAACAGAATGGTGTTTCCGAGCGAAAACATCGGCATATTGTTGACTTGGGCCGCACATTGCTTCATGCCGCTTCGTTCCTCACAAGTATTGGGTTGATGCTTTTCTTTGCTTGTGTATTTGATAAACCGCCTACCTTCGGTTCACAACTCCATTTCTCCTTGGCAGCTTTTATTTCATAAGTCTCCCACTTATGATTCTCTCAAAACCTTTGGTTGTGCTTGTTTCCCATGGTTACAGCCTTATGCCTCTACGAAACTTCATCCAAAGAGTCGACAATGTGTGTTTCTTGGCTATAGTCTTAATCACCATGGCTATCGATGCTTGGATATTACCACGCATGCATTGTTCATTTCTCGCCATGTAATCTTTCACGAAACAACCTTCCCTTTGCCTCTACATTTTCCGCTGCTCCAATGTTCTCCCCCTCTTCATCCCCGATTTCTTTTACCTTACCATTGCCTCCTCCTCCTCCTCCTCCTCCTTCTCTATCTCCCACAAATACCACAAATACCCCAGCTCCCCCAACTCCCACAGCTCCCACAAATACCACAGCCCCACCAATGTTATAAATACCATTGCTCCCATAACTACTACTCGATACTTCTTCCCTTGATCAACCTTCTATTAATACACATCCTATGGTCACCGCAGCAAAGCCGGTATTCACAAACCTAAGGCGCCGATCGCTACCAACCATCCTCTTCCTCTCGCTTCTTGATCATTTGGCATGCATTCCCTCTACTCCTTCCACTTATAAACAGGCTGCTAAATATTCTCGGTGGCAGGAAGCTATGCAAAGTGAATTTGATGCTCGCAACAGACACATACCTGGTCTTTGGTTCCCCCACATCCTCAAAGAAAATTTGGTAGGTCAGAAGTGGGTATATCGCATTAAGCATAAAGTCGATGGTTCGATTGATGATTTAAAGCCCGCTTAGTTGCCAAAGGTTTCCACCAACAAGAGGGTTTGGACTACCACGAAACATTTAGTCCAAAGGCTAAACCCGTCACAATTCGCTTGTTTCTTGCTTTGGCAACTCAATATGATTGGTTTCTTCACCAACTTGATGTAAGTAATGCTTTCCTTCATGGCAAGCTCTCCGAGGATGTTTTCATGGTTCAACCTCCTGGTTTTGTCGACTCTTCCAAACCTCGATTATGTGTGTAAACTTCATCGTTCTCTTTATGGCCTCAAACAGGCTCCACGAGCCTGGTATGAAGAGTTGTATCAAGCGCTGATTTCCTTGGGTTTTACTTCCTCGCCTCCGATACTGCTCATCACCATACTCGGCTCTCACTTTGGTGCTTGTATACGTTGATGATATCCTAGTTATCGGTACTTCTTCTGGCTGCCTGTCACAAGAAAGTTATTCATCAACTCGTTCTCTATTTCCTGTCAAGGATCTTGGCCCCCTTCATTATTTTCTTGGGCTTGAGGTTAAGCGCTCTTCGGATGGTCTGCTTTTTGTCTCGCATCAAGTATGCTTATGAACTTCTTCAGAAAACAGATTTTGGGTGCAAAAGCTTGCTCTACGCCTACTAGTTCTACCAAGCTTCGTCTACAAAGTTGTGTGCTTCCCGATCCTACCTATTATCGCTTCACCGTGGGTGCTTTACAATACTTGACTTGGTCTCACCAGATCTTTCTTTTGTCGTTAATCAAGTCCGCCAACACATGCATGCTCCTATGGATTCTCATCTTGTCATTGTGAAACGTATTCTCGCGGTATCTCAAAGGGACTTTGGAGTTTGGTATTCATTTTTTCCAAAGGATCGACACTTTGGTTGCCTACTCGACGCTGATCGGGCCGGTTGTCCTCTTGATCGCCGCTTCTACCAAAGTGGCAATTGTGTTTTTCTTGGGTCAAACTTGATTTCTTGGTCTCGCTAAGAAGCAACCAATCGTGGCTCGCAGCCTCCACGGAGGCCGAGTACCGTAGCCTTGCTCAACTGGCTGCGGAGTTAGTTTACATCTTGAAGCTCTTTGTGATATTGGTTTATATCTTTCCTCTCCTCCAGCTTCTATGGTGTGATAACCAATCTGCTTCTTCGCTTGGCTTCAAATCCTCGTGGTTTCATGCTCGTACTAAGCATGTCGAGGTCGACTATCACTTTGTCCGTGAGTTAGTTCTTCACTCCCAACTCCGCATTGGTTATGTCTGCTCACGCTGCTCAAAAGGCCGACATTTTTACCAAGTCCCTTCCATCCGCTCGTTTTGTCTTTCTTCGTGATAAGTCGCTTGTTCGCCAGGCTCCTATCACCTTGAGGGGGCTGATAGTATACTCACAAAGAGTTCAAGCTCAAAGCATAAAGACAAATCATCAGGAGTGCCATGTCACAGATCGAGGATGATTCTAGTAACTACGATCGTGGGTTAATTTGGTCAATATTGTTAGAATTGATTTTAGTTAAGCTTTGATTAGTCGTCATCACACTGTAATTGGTTAGGTTGTTAGAGGTGTGAACACGCCTTCTCCAATAATATATACCCGTAATGTAATTTTATCAATTAATGAGAATCAGATTTCACAATTTCATCAGAAAGTTAGGTAATCGTTATCAATATAAAAGGGCTAATCCCTATTCTTACAATAACACGCTAAATATATCAGCCCTATTGAGATATTAGCATTTTGGTATTGCAAAGAATAGAAGACGGCTCTAGCAGCATCTTCATGTCTTCTTCTTCCAATCCAGGTTAGTGTTAAGTTTATTGGCTTATTCTAATGTGATTCATGTTTATGTTGTTTTATTGATTTCATTTCTTGAAATATTTAACATGTGGTATCAGTGAGCCCACTCAATGCACTCATGTTTCAATTGAATAATAATATTGAATTAATAACAAATAAAATAAAAGGATTATTTTATTACATATGCTTTTCACCTTGGGACTCTTCTTTTTCTATTCCATCGAGAACTACATTCAGACTCCAATTGTCGAACCTACATTGAGAACTACCTTGGGGCTTCTTCTTCCTTTTCTTTTTCTATTCCGTCTGAACCTAATTGCTTCCGCTGAATTGATTTTATTTATGAGTTTCTTTGAAACCCAAAATATGTTGATTGAAAATCATGAGCCAAATCAAGGTATGGGTTTTCTTTTAATTTAGTATTTTGTGCATATGTCTAATCCAGCTTTAATGATCTATACACTTGAACTATTGTCATTGTGTTTATGAGCAAATGTTATTAAAATTGATTTCTAATGGGTATATCCAGAGGGGTGTTGTAGAAAATTTATATCGATTTTATGTTGGTATGATGTAATCTAGTTTGCCTGGTCATTTTGTTGTATAGAGCCATTATCAAATACCAATCTGCTTGTTAGTGCAATTGAAGTTTCGCTTGTCATTGGTGTAGTTGATGTCGATGCTTTTGTATTATATTGATGACTATTTGGGGATAATAGTTTTCGAACTTGGATTCTCAAGCACTTCTAGTGTTGCAATTTGGGTTCTATAACTTCTGTTGTATGCCGGTTCTAAAAACAAGAACAAACTTTTAAATCTGGCAACTTTTCTTGTTTGCTTTGGCAAGTTAGAAAATGTGCAAGTTGAGTTTCTTTGTTGTGAACTCTCAAGCATTTTTTATTGTTCAAATGCCGAGCTAATAAACCAAAAATTGCAGAACCCATTTCCCTTTTAACTCAATTGAAGAACAGTATGGCTATTTGTAATTTATTGCCCCTTGTCTATAACCATGTCCACTAGATTCCGAATGGGTATGTGTTAATTGCAATTGCTTTCTTAGTTTTCTTGTTGACACAACAGCTTGTGTTTTATGTTGGTTGCCTTCTTTAAAAATATTTATCTTAATCCTTGTGTTGTTTCGCACTTTCTTTGTTACATTTTTGGGATGATATGTAAAAGAACTCGAATGTGCATTGCTTTATGTTGAAGTCCCTTGTTCAAATGCCTATTGCACTAGCTTCAGATGATATCATCAAGATTAATTGCTTTATCAATGATGTTTGTTTTGTTGATGGTTGGTTAAATCCTCGTTAGATCATCTTTAGACATTGAATTTTAGCAATAAAATTCATTTTGTTCACTAGTTAAAACACTAGCTTCAGATGATATCATCAAGATTAATTGCTTTATCAATGATGTTTGTTTTGTTGATGGGTGGTTAAATCCTCGTTAGATCATCTTTAGACATCGAATTTTTAGCAATAAAATTTATTTTGTTCACTAGTTAAAACACTTCAGATGATATCATCAAGATTAATTGCTTTATCAATGATGTTTGTTTTGTTGATGGTTGGTTAAATCCTCGTTAGATCATCTTTAGACATTGAATTTTAGCAATAAAATTCAATTGCTCACTAGTTAAAACATTAGCTTCAGATGATATCGTAATGCACAAATTGATATTTTGATCAATTCAATTATGACGCCGCTTACTAATCCGTAATCAAATTGAGAGGTATTGAATTGAGGAGGAATTGAATTGAGGAGGAATTGAAATGAGGCGGAATCGTAATTAGATTCCTGTTGAAGTTGTTTACTAACACTGCCTGGAATCTAATAGAATTCCATAAAGTCATTTTACTAATTCAAAGAATCGAATATAAACTAGTACGATTACTAAAATGCCCTTGTCCCAAATCAAATATTTTATATACTTTTTTAATAAAATTTGATATAATATATAATAGTAAGAAAAGATTAAATTGTTTTTTTATTTCATAGACACACTAAAAATGATTTTGTTTATTTTTTTTTAAATTTAAGTATTTCTATTAAGTATTTTTTTATTTTTTATAAATGCAAGTATTTCTATTAATAAGTATTTTTATTATTATAAATGTAAGTATTTCTATTAGTTAATCCTTAACACTAAAATGATTTTGTTTTTAGTTATAGGGTTAAGGATAATCTTGGAAATAATGAAAGTAAGTGAGGGCATAAAGGGAAAAAAATTAGCATTCCGATTACGGATGAAACCGAATCCAAATACCTTATGTATGTAGGGAATCCAAATCACCCAAATCTTGGAATTCAATTCCATTTTTCGTGTGGGTCCCACGCACTTTTGATTCCTCCTAATTTTAGTAAACACATGTATAATCCGTAATCTAATCGGATTCAATTCTCATTCCGACACGGATTAGTAAATGCGTCATTAGTCTAATATTCAGTTTTCTATACTAGAAAACAATAAAGAATCATGTCCCAAAAGAAAAAAAAGGGACTTGATTATCCGGTGGAATCCTTGCGTAGAATGAACTGGAATGTCCTTAACAAATTGGATGGTTCACACTTATTCTACAAGAGATTATTCTGAACAAACCAAAAAGTAATTCATGAGTTATGATGAGTTGTACTAATCTTGCCTAAAGGTGTTATTACTACTTGATCCAACTATGAATTAGTGTGTTGCAATTCATGCGATACTTGTGTTTTATATTGCTTCTGCCTAAAGGCGTTGTTAATATATCATTGCAAGTATTTTATGTTTTGGCTATGCAATTTAATGCATATGGTTGTTTCTTGGCCAAAGCTGAAACTTATTGAGCCTATGCATTTTTCAAATTATAGCAGGAACTAATGTACTTTTAACCCGCTGTGATTTGTAATTAATTGAAAACTTAGTTTGTTGCTCGCTTTTTCCAGCTCTAGGAATGACTTCCATGAATTTCTCAAGCATTGAAACATTGACTGAAGCAACTACAAAAGCTGGAAACAAGACATAGAGATATTGTTGGGGCTCATGGACTATGATTTTGCTATTCGAGAAGATGAACCCGCCGCACTTATCAAGCGAGCACAACAAATACAGAGGACCAAGCATGAGAAATGGGAAAAATCAAATATGATGGCATTGAAAGTCATGAGGAAGGCTATGACCTCGGCTGTGAGAGGGGGAATTCCATTTTGTGATAAGGCTAAAAGTTTCCTCGAATCAATTGAGCTGAAATTTAAGGAGTCAGAAAAGGTTGAGACCGGGAATTTTCTGACTGCCTTAACCAACATGAAGTTCAACTGTGCTGGGAATGTACGAGATGGGACTGACTTAATGGCTGATCAGCAGCTATCTTCACATATTTTAGATCTTAGTGTAGATACCGTGATGAATAAGCCAGAAACAGGGGTTGACACAACACAAAGAAATGGAGAACAAGTTGATCATGTCATTCAACCTAATGAACCAGAACCTGTGAACAAATCCCAAAGGCCACGTAAGCCTACTATACCTGAAGATTATGTTGTCTATTTGCAAGAGTCAGATTCCAGAATTGAACTTGATGAAGATCCCCTTACTTATGCTCATGCTATGCGAAGTGAACAAGCAATTTTGTGGAATGAGGCTATGAAGGAAGAGCTTAAATCCATGGACAAAAACCATGTATGGACACTTGTGCAACCAAGTTCAAGTGTTAAACCCATTGGGTGCAAATGGGCAAAACCAATAGAGATTCTAAGGGGCAAATTAAGAGGCTGAAAGCTAGACTCGTGGCAAAAGGTTTCACACAAAGAGAAAGTTTTGAGTACACAGAGACCTTTCCTCCAGTGTCCTCCAAAGATTCCTTGAGAATCATTATGGCTCTTACAGCACACTTCGACTTAGAGCTCCACCAGATGGATGTGAGGACTGCTTTCCTCAATGGTGATTTACATGAGGAAATTTTTATGCAGCAGCCTCTAGGATTTGTTGAAAGGGGGAAGGAAAGTATGATTTGCAGATTAAATAAGTCAATATATGGTTTAAAGCAGGCATCAAGGGAATGGTATCTCAAATTCGATAAAGTCATCACTTATTTTGGCTTTGCAGAAAACAAGGTTGATGAATGCATCTACTTAAAAGTGAGTGGTTCCAAATTCATTTTTCTTGTACTTTATGCAGATGATATTTTGCTTCAAAGCTTAGATTTTCAATTGCTTAAAAGAACCAAGGAAATGCTTTCTAAAATATTTGACATGAAAGATATGGGAGAAGCTCATTTTGTTTTAGGTATAGAAATTATGAGAGACAGATCAAGATGTCTTTTGGGGGTATCTCAGAAATCCTATATTGAAAAGGTACTTAAACGTTTTAAGATGGAGAAATGCTCAAAAGTAGAACTTCCTATAGAAAAGGGTGACAAGTTGAATAAAAGTAAATCTCCTGCAAATGAATTAGAGGATGAGCAAATAAAACTTAGATCTTATGCTTCATTGGTTGGAAGCCTAATGTATGCACATGTCTGCACAAGACCTGATTTAGCTTTTGTTGTGAGTGTGCTTGGAAGATTTCAAGCAAATCCTGGAGAACCTCACTAGGTCGCTGCAAAGAAGGTGTTGAGGTATTTGCAAGGGACTAAGTCGCACATGCTGATTTATAGCAAGGTGGAGAAGCTTGAGATAGTTGCCTATATAGATTCTGAATTGGCTGGGTGCACAGATGACAGAAAATCTACAGCAGGTTATGTTTTTGTCCTTGCTGGTGGTGTTGTTTCATGGAAAAGTGCCAAACAAACTGTTGTAGCTACATCAACTATGGAAGTAGAGTTCAGAGGCTGTTTTGAGGCCACTAAACAGGCAATTTGGATTAAGAATTTCATTACAAATGTCAAAATTATGGACTCTATTGCAAGGCCATTGAAGATATATTGTGACAACCAAGCCGCTGTTTTCTTTTCTAGAAACAACAAGAGAACTCCAGCTTCTCGATTGATGGAGATCAAATATTTGCTAGTTAGAGAAAAATTCAAGGAACAAGTGATTGATGTAATACACGTTGGCACTGAATCCATGGTGGCTGATCCTCTTACAAAGCCATTACTAGTAAGAGTGTTCAAAATACATGTAGCCAAAATGGGAGTTCATGAAAATTTTGATTCTCCTGATCTGTGGGAGTAAGTCAAAGCTTTATGTATTTTGTCTTCATAAGTTTTGAATCATGAATAAAGTACTGCATTGTCCTTTTGTTTTGACAATGATTTTGATACAGTATTTGATTTCTTTTAAGAATCTTTATAAATGACAGCTTTTGTTTATACTGTCTTATTGGTTTTAATCTCTCTAGCTAAGATGATTGAAATACTGTTGTTGTTCTGAGAATATTGGTTTCCTTGAAGCATTTAGAATTTCTCAAAACTTATTGATAGGACTAATATGTGGGAGTTGAAAACCTTATGGTTTACACTCATTTTGTCGTGATATCTGCAAATTGTGATGTTAAGTCATGTGTATGTAATTTCTGGACACCAAGACTAAATTAACCTGTCTTGTGTGTCCTTAAGTTCTGCACTATGATTTGACATAGACATTTTGTTTTGAGAAGGAAGCTTGTTACTCTAGGATTCAGTGATCACTTTTGCTACTGGACTGATAAGCTATGATATGTATTGTAATTATACTCACTGGGAGAATGTTGGAACAAAATTGAGTATTAATTATAATACACATAATTTATTGGGCCGTATATATTGGAATCCAATATGTATAAAGCTATATGGGCCTTCTCATATTGAATGATATCCATGAATCATGGCATGAGATTAGGAATCCCTAACTTATAATAGGAAAGTTAGGGTATTGTTATCAATATAAAAGGGCTAGTCCCTATTCTTACAATAACACGCTAAATATATCAGCCCTATTGAGATATTAGCATTTTGGTATTGCAAAGAATAGAAGACGGCTCTAGCAGACCTTCATGTCTTCTTCTTCCAATCCAGGTTAGTGCTCTTGATATGTTATTAAGTTTATTGGCTTATTCTAATGTGGTTCATGTTTCTGTTGTTTTATTCATTTCATTTCTTGAAATAATTAACATACCAAAGGCACCCCATCTTGCTCTCTATGTATACTTCATGTTGCTAACATATCATATATGTCGAAAACTAGTTTTAAACACTTTTCTATTCTCTCTTCTCCTCTACAATAATCACACAATTTCCTTATAGAATATTTTAAGGAAATACTTCGAATTTTGCTATTTGCAAATTTCAGATTTTATTGTACCCTGAAAGTGATTAGCCAAAAATCGGTTAGCAAACTCAATTGAGTGGGGGCAGTTTAAGGAAACAATTCAAAGTGTGGGCCTCAAAGTTGTTCTCCATGTCTCAATCTCTATTCAACAGCTCTTGTATCCAATTAGTCCAGAAGAATAATAAAAGTAGCATGATGTTCCTCAATAAGACAAAGTAAAGTAGGCTGTGAGGTTCGATTATATCAGCACACCATGAAAATGGACCACATGAAAGATGTAAAAGTTGAGCAAAGCCATTTGCAATTGCGAGATGAGGGAAAAGCAAACCAAAGACAATCAGATAAATTTCAACGTGGCCAACCCAAACATTTGACTTATGAGATTGTGAGGTGGTGATCAGGACTTTCCAGCTGTAACTATTCATTTTAATTCACCTGCTCTGTAGAAGAAGAAGCTCATTACACAATTTGTATTTATTTATATACTTCTTAGTGCGTATATCAAATGCTTTAAATATTAAATAAACGTGAGTTATATCAATTGGGCAGAATAGTGTTTCCGTCCTCTTATTTTTAAGCTTCAATTCCTCTTATGTAATATGATTTTGTTAAAAAATAAAATTAAAAGTTTCAAGTATATTAAAATTTAGAAATCCAGCGTACACAATTTTTTTATTAGTAGAAATTTGAGTTTTGTAATGCTGATACTGGTTATGCTCTCACTCACCAATTATAATGAATAAATAAATAGCAATTAAAACTAGATAACATATTTATTTGGTTTTGTAATCAAACTACATAACAACATTTTAAGATGGGGCTCCAACAATACTTGTTTTGTTTTTGTCTTGTATTTATTTTGTTTGTTATATATCTTTTATTAAGCCCGGCGGGCCAAGAAGTGAGTGGATTTTGGAATATGGTAGTTTGCAAGGCTGCTTCCAAGTAGACGACAGGTCGTGTGGATCCCACAATCCCACTCACTCTCTTAACTTAAGGTTCATTGATCTGCAGCCACTTTCTAACCTGGCAGGCTGCTGCCTGCCTGGTACCCAATAATATACGTATCATTCTCATTATGCCATATCTTTGCAGTCAGATTCCCCATAGCAGAGACGACAAGAAGCATGAGCACAGAAGGCTGACAAGCCACTACGTCTTCTTCTTTTTGCTCTGCAAATCTTCTGGTTTTAGAACTTTAGATCCTCTATTTTTGCCACTGCAGAAAAGTGTGTTCGTGGTGATTGATCAGTAAATGGAATATGTAACGTGTCTATTTGTTTGCTCAATTAGAAGTTAGGTTTTTTTTTTTAAATGAGGGAGAATCGAAAATAGAACCCGAGGCAAAGGTTAATTGTGGTCATTAAGATGACGAGTGAGACTGTTGCATGCATGTATGATAACAATTACCCGAGGCAAGAACAACAAATTGAACGTTGAATGTCTTTCTTTATTGCTAAATTACTCATCTGTGCCTAAAGCACAGGAAGGCACAAGAAACATGATGCTCTCCTCACAATAAATAGAAGTCAATCAAACAATTAAACGGCCACAGCACTCGCTATACAATCATAAATTAAGAGACCCCAAGTGGGAAAACTGAAAAATAAAACTGTGACAACCAAGTGAATTCCAAGACCGTGCTGATACATTAAACCCTCCAATATTGCCCACTTTCCCATTTAATCTTGCTTGGTTCCCAACTTGAAGAATATACTAAAATCATGTGCAAGATGGCTACCAACAAAGTATAAACACACTGGTCTGAATTGCTGATGTTGTAGATAATTGAAGTTTCTGCCAGACGCTTATTGAATGGACTTGGATTGGAAGCTTGATGTCTCAATTTTCCACTTTGGGAGCCTTCCTTTATTCCACTGTTTAAATTAAAACCTGCAATTGTAATTGGAAATTAATAACCCAAAACTAAAATGCTTTGATGGTAATTGCAAATGTAAATGATAGCAAGAGACAATGAAGCTTTTCACTTACAAGATCGGTCTATGCTTAATAGTGAATTGGAGGCGGGGGAGATGCATAAATGTAAACCGGTGGTGGTGGTGACTTCACAGGAGGTGGAGGGGACTCGTAGATGTAAGGGGGAGGAGGAGAGGGTGATGGTGGTGGTGGGGAGTTGTATTTGTATGGTGGAGGAGAAGAGTGTGTGGGGGTGGTGGAGAGATGTATTTGTATGCTGGAGGAGACGGTGATGGTGGTGGGCGAGAGATGTAGTGGTGGGGGGAGGGGGAGAGTGTGTGGGAGGTGGTGGAGAGATGTAGTAGTATGGAAGTGGAGGAGAGGGAGATGGTGGTGGGGGAGACTTGTACATGTATGGAGGTTGTGGTTTGGGTGAAGGTGGTGGAGGTGACTTGTAGTAATATGGAGGTGGAGGAGAAGGTGAAGGTGGTGGAGGAGACTGGTAATAGTATGGAGGTTGGTAGTTTGGGTGATGGTGGGGGGGAGACTTGTAGTAGTATGGAGGTGGAGGAGAAGGTGATGGTGGTGGTGGGGACTTGTAGTAGTATGGTGGTGGAGGAGAGGGAGATGGTGGAGGAGGAGACTTGTAGTAGTATGGGGGTTCTGGCTTAGGTGATGGTGGTGGGGGAGACTTGTACATGTATGGAGGTTGTGGTTTGGGTGAAGGTGGAGGAGGTGACTTGTAGTAATATGGAGGTGGGGGAGAAGGTGAAGGTGGTGGAGGAGACTTGTAATAGTATGGGGGTTCTGGCTTAGGTGATGGTGGTGGGGGAGACTTGTAATAGTATGGTGTCGGTGGTTTGGGAGATGGTGGAGGAGGAGACTTGTAATAGTATGGGGGTTCTGGCTTAGGTGATGGTGGTGGGGAGACTTGTACAAGTATGGAGGTTGTGGTTTGGGTGAAGGTGGTGGAGGTGACTTGTAATAGTATGGGGGTTCTGGCTTAGGTGATGGTGGTGGAGGAGACTTGTAATAGTATGGTGTCGGTGGTTTGGGAGATGGTGGAGGAGGAGACTTGTAGTAGTATGGGGGTTCTGGCTTAGGTGATGGTGGTGGGGAGACTTGTAGTAGTATGGAGGTTGTGGTTTGGGAGATGGTGGAGGAGGAGACTTGTAGTAGTATGGGGGTTCTGGCTTAGGTGATGGTGGTGGGGGAGACTTGTACAAGTATGGAGGTTGTGGTTTGGGTGAAGGTGGTGGAGGTGACTTGTAATAGTATGGGGTTCTGGCTTAGGTGATGGTGGTGGAGGAGACTTGTAATAGTATGGTGTCGGTGGTTTGGGAGATGGTGGAGGAGGAGACTTGTAGTAGTATGGGGGTTCTGGCTTAGGTGATGGTGGTGGGGAGACTTGTACAAGTATGGAGGTTGTGGTTTGGGAGAAGGTGGTGGAGGAGACTTGTAATAGTATGGGGGTTCTGGCTTAGGTGATGGTGGTGGGGGAGACTTGTACATGTATGGGGGTTGTGGTTTGGGTGAAGGTGGTGGAGGTGACTTGTAGTAATATGGAGTGGGTGGTTTGGGAGATGGTGGAGGAGGAGACTTGTAGTAGTAAGGGGTTCTGGCTTAGGTGATGGTGGTGGGGGAGACTTGTACAAGTATGGAGGTTGTGGTTTGGGTGAGGGTGGTGGAGGTGACTTGTAATAGTATGGAGGTTCTGGCTTAGGTGATGGTGGTGGAGGAGACTTGTAATAGTATGGTGTCGGTGGTTTGGGAGATGGTGGAGGAGGAGACTTGTAGTAGTATGGAGGTTCTAGCTTAGGTGATGGTGGTGGAGGAGACTTGTAGTAGTATGGAGTGGGTGGTTTGGGAGATGGTGGAGGAGGAGAATTGTAGTAGTATGGAGGTTGTGGTTTGGGTGATGGTGGGAGGAGGACTCTTGTAGTAGTATGGAGGCTGTGGCTTAGGTGATGGTGGAGGAGGAGACTTGTAGTAGTATGGAGATTGTGGCTTAGGTGATGGTGGAGGAGGACTCTTGTAGTAGTATGGAGGTTGTGGCTTAGGAGATGGTGGAGGAGGAGACTTGTAGTAGTATGGAGGCTGTGGCTTAGAGATGGTGGAGGAGGAGAGTTGTAGTAGTATGGAGTGGGTGGTTTGGGAGATGGTGGTGGTGGAGACTTGTAGTAGTATGGAGGTTGTGGCTTAGGTGATGGTGGAGGAGGACTCTTGTAGTAGTATGGGGTTGGTGGCTTAGGTGATGGTGGTGGTGGTGACTTGTAAATGTACGCTGGAGGCGGTGGTGACTTGTAGTAGTAAGCGGGAGGTGGCGGCGACTTGTAGTAGTACTTGGGTGGTGGTGGAGGCGGTGACTTGTACACATAAGTAGGCGTAGGCGGAGGAGGTGACTTGTAAACGTAAGGAGGAGGATGGTGGGGCTTGCTCTTTTCACACTCCTTGTAAGGAGTCTTTGGTGCATAAGCAAATGGCTTAGCCGAGAGCACAACTTCGTCGTCAGTCTTGGACTTCACTTTGAGTTTGGCACCCTTGTTGCCCCAATGTAGCTTAGTTGGGATGTTGCATGGTGAGCCCTTGGGTGCTGCGTGGAGCTTGGCCTTGCAAGCCTCAGCTCCATATTTGCCATAATCAAAGTCAGGGACGGCGATGCTGAATTTGCCATTGATCTTAGTTTTGCCATACGCCTTGATTTCCTTCTTGCCAGCCCAGCAAGTGACCTCAACAACCGCACCTGCGGCCCAAAATAAAATAAAATCACATAATTAATCAACCAATCATGTTGCTATCAAACAACAAAAAACTATATTATGATGGAGAAGTTAATTAATCAATGATTAATGTTCCATCAATGTGCTGGATTTCAATACCAAATCTCTAGTTGAAAAGGACCATGTGGACCTTGGACTCCATCTGTTGGGTAACGAAAACTCCCCAAGTGTTGATGAATAAATGACATTAGTTTGGATACTATTAGAAAAAATAATGTAAATTAACATGAGTGCTGTTATTTCAACTGCTATCCTATTTTTCCACCCACCAGAATATAGGAAAATGGATAGAAATAGCAGTAGTGATTAATATTTATACCTCTTAATTACCATTATCACTATTTTTTTAATCCTCGATGCATATGCAACGCAAAACTAAAGCACAACATGTGAGTTTAATCATTGCAGTGTCCTTTTTTATTATTATTATTATTAAACAAAGTTATAGGCATCAGATTGGAAGGACCATGCTACCCAAATTACACGTTAGGACCAGGGAGCAGATTTGAAAAACATCTCTTTCTATTGACCAAAAAAAACAACATCTCTTTCTTTCAAATGAGGAAAAGGGACCAAGATTGATAAAACAAACAAGCATAGTACTAGCTAGACACTAAAGCCAATAATAATAATAAAATGCGGAGAAAATTAATTAAAGAAAGAAAAGTACCTTTGAGGTGCTTCTTGTCGTGGGACTTCACCGGATAACCCCAGTCGTAGCATCTGTAGCAGTAGACCTTTCCGACAACCTTCGTCACGAATGGGTGGTGATGTGGGTGGGGATGGTACGGAGCAGGTGGTGGAGGAGAAGTGTAGTAGTATGGAGGTGGAAGAGCCTTGGGTGGTGGAGGAGATTTGTAGTAGTATGGGGGTGGTGGAGATGGTGATGGTGGTGGTGGAGATTTGTAGTAGTATGGGGTTGGTGGTTTAGGTGATGGTGGTGGTGGGGATTTGTAGTAGTATGGAGGTTGTGGCTTAGGTGATGGTGGAGGAGGAGACTTGTAGTAGTATGGAGGTTGTGGCTTAGGTGATGGTGGAGGAGGAGACTTGTAGTAGTATGGAGTGGGTGGTTTGGGAGATGGTGGTGGAGGAGACTTGTAGTAGTATGGAGGTTGTGGCTTAGGTGATGGTGGAGGAGGAGACTTGTAGTAGTATGGGGTTGGTGGCTTAGGTGATGGTGGTGGTGGTGACTTGTAAATGTACGCCGGAGGCGGTGGTGACTTGTAGTAATATGGTGGGGTGGGGAGTGTTCTGGTGGTGGTGGGGACTTGTAGTAGTATGGTGGTGGTGGTGGTGAGGGTGAAGGAGGTGGAGGAGATGTATAGTGGTAAGGTGGTAGTGGTGAGGGAGAAGGTGGTGGTGGAGACTTGTAGTGGTATGGAGGTAGTTCTTTTGGTGGAGGAGGTGGAGGAGATGTATAGTGGTAAGGTGGTAGTGGTGAGGGAGAAGGTGGTGGTGGAGACTTGTAGTGGTATGGAGGTAGTTCTTTTGGTGGAGGAGGTGGAGACTTGTACACATAAGGTGGTGGCGGTGAAGGAGAAGGTGGTGGGGGAGACTTGTACTCATAAGTTGGTGGTGGTGGAGGAGACTTGTACACATAAGGTTGTGGTGGGGACGGTGATGGTGGTGGTGGTGACTTGTAGACATATGGTGGTGGTGGTGGAGACTTGTAGACATATGGTGGTGGCAGAGAGTGAACAGGAGGTGGTGGTGAGCTGTAAACATAAGGTGGTGGTGGGGGTGAAGAGTACGGATAAGCATTTGCTTCTACTGAACCCACATTGCTTGAAATCACAACCACTATGGCTGCTAATGCCACTGCCATTTGAGGCCAAAGACGGCCCCAAGAGGGGCCGCCACCCATCTTCGTCATGGGTTTTGCTAGAGAGCTACTCGGCAACTCGGTTCAACTTCTCTAAATTTCACAAATTTTCTCGGGAAAATTGGGGATGAAGAGAGAAAATTTGCTCAAGGCTAGAGGAGCCTGGGATGGCTTTTTGGTTTGGGGTGATGATTTGGTACATGCATGATATGGTGAGTTTTATAGTTACAGTGAGTCGTTGAGAGAGAGCTGTCAAAAAGGACCAATTCTAATGGACTCTCTTAGATTAATGCATCAAATGGGGTCACTCTAGCTGGCGTTACCTATTTTATTCCAATTGTTCAAAAAAAAAAAAATTTAATTTTGGTTGATAATGCTAAAATATTAATACAGTCATTTCACTTTTTAATAATTCCACTTCTTGGGTTCGTCCTCTTGTCTATGAATTTTGAAAAAAAAAGAGAGAGAGAAAAAAAAGAAAGAAGAAAGTGAAGTTTATGTGGACACTAGGTTTGAAACCATATCAATGATGAACTGATGATGTGAGACTAGTCTTTGGTGGCACCTATTGTAGCCGTTGGATCAAATCCTCACAAACTCATCAATGTATTTGGTATTTTAGTCAACCTTTCTGAGAGTTTTTTTAATATCAGGAAATGGTGAGATCTGATTTGTGCCATCCAATTGTTGCTAGATAGAAACTGCCATGTGAAGCTTCCATATCACATGCATATATGCGAGTTTTTCTCTTTACTTTTTTCAAATTCTTTGTTCTTGATATTTATATTACTTTATAAAATTAGTTAATTATGAAATTGTCTGAGCAAAAGAGATCAAAAAGCTAAATAAATTAAAGAGGCCAATAATGAAAAACCTAACCAAGTTGGTAGAGAGAGAGAGAGAGAGAGAGAGAGAGAGAGAGAGAGACTTTGTAGTCCTGCAAGTTAATAGCTAAAAACAAAAGCAAAACAAAAAGAATCATGCAAGTTCATGGCGGCCTCCGCACAGGGAAGAAGACTAGAGAATTTGGTAATTTTTGTTTCTTTTAAAAATGCATCAGATTTAACAAAGTTTGTTAGAGCGGATGTGCTCCCTAATATGTATCCGAGTTTAAATCCTCATTCTCACCGTAATTTAGATTATATTAAAATAGAATATCGCTTGTATCAAAAACAAAAAAACAAAAAAGAATGTGATTTTTACAATTATAACAACAGCATGTGAATTTGAATCAAGTGGGCTTTGCTGGTGAAATAAGCTACAAACAAGAGTGTAAAGGAAAAAGAAAAATAAAAGGGGCTATATATACAAAGAGAATTATTGTGATTTTTCACATGAATTTTTTCGTACAAGAAATAATAATTCATGCTTCTTTCGAACACGAAAATAGTGCCCCCCACTGACATGAAAATGACCTAACTAAGTTTTACTGGACCGCCCATAAAGGATGTTTCTTTGATGAACACAGGAAATCTCGAAATTTTTCCTTCTTTTTTCTTTTCCTTTTTCCCCAAAATGGACACTTGGGGTTTCGTTGACTTTACCTTTCTGTAACACCTATAATCCATTAATGGACTAATGTTAGAGATCAAATCATAGGCAAAATGGGAATTAAACAATTTAATATTCAAACATCCATCAAATTGCAGGGGTTGGGGCGGTGAGAAATTAAAAATAGTGGTTAGAAACATACCCAAACGCACATGGTAGAAGAAACATGCTAAAATACAACAGTTTCAATTTTATTTTTATTTTATTTCTTGCTTACAAGTCAAGCTTTTCAAGTGTATTTGAAAAGATAAAACAAACAATAAAAAAAGTCTTTTGAATCATCATAAAGGACCCACTACTTTTGGGTTTGAAGCACTTGCTCATTCAAGAAAGATTATTGGATTCGAGTTCTAGCATTTGTGTAGCGTATGTGAATTTAGTATGTTATCGCCCCTCTCAATAAGAAAGATCTTAAAAAAAACTATTAGTAGAATATATTTCACGTCTTCTGCAATGATATAAAATGCAAAACTAGTATTATGTCACTTTTGTCGGTACATTGCCCCAATCATTTCACTATAACTAGAACTTGTGGTCAAAAACTACAATTAGGGTTAATTGAGTGTGCCAATGAAGATCAAGAAAATTTTGTGAAAGTTTAAAACCTATCCCTTCACTCTTTTTGACAATTAAATGCCGTGTGATGAAACAACTCTAAAAAGTCTAAATAGAATAAATATAATGTTGAAGATAGGGTGAGTTGTTTGTTGAGGCTAACAAAATTAATAAATAAAATAGCAGCAACCCTTCTTTTTTATTGAGTATCTTTGAAATGCTTCCTCTTTTTGCTTTCATAGGGACTGTTTGGAAATGGAATATAAAGACCACGAGGAAAAAGGAGCCCCTACCAAATGGACCAACTGGTTATGAATCATGATGTTGAAATCATAGAGTAAATGAGAGGCAAATATAAAGAAAGAGCTACCAATTTTGAGTAGCTAATTATGCTAAGATCTTTAAAGCACCACATCATGCATCCACCTGCTCCTGTTTACCAAAGCAGTTTAGGTATGGAGGCACAGATTATATATAACTAAAGACATAAGCCATGTTCACCTAACATTGCAACTCAGTTGTCTGTCTCTTTGCAATTTTCCTTCTTTAATTGGCAGAAACCAACATACATTAATGGTTTCATGTGCTTCATAGCTAGCTCTGTTAGTCAACTGGAACATAAACTTAAACTAAAGGGCAAGTGTTATGGAATCAACACAACTGTATTTTTATACAATTGTATCTTCAACCGTTGCGACGACCATTCATTCGATGGTTAAAAATGTGTGTAAAAGTTTGTAGGTTTTTTATAATTCATGAGTGGACCCATAAACGTACAACTAAGTCTCTATTTATATAAGATAGTATTAGATACTTGCTACATATGTATTTAATTCTAAACAGTGGAGTGGTTATGGCCCCTCCAGCCAATATGTTATTCGTTCTAAATTTATGTGATTAATAGTCTACATTCGTGATTGACGGTCGAACAATATAAACAATTTTATTACAAAAAACGCATAGAACTTTCATTATAGAATAAAGAAATAGCAATATACTATAGGCATAACATATTTAACAAGTTTCTTTTTTTAATTTACAAATTGACCAGGTAGCTCATGTAGAAATCAAGAAAGTTTTTACATATGTCGAATATCCGAATGTGTGGAAGTATAATCCAAATTACCACACTCCATAATCTGCCGCTTCAATTTCAAAAGCTTCTATAGAATATTTGTCCAATAAAAAACTACACCTGGCGCAATAACGACACTTGGCCAACTGCAAGATAATAATCAAGAAAAACCAAACAAAACAAAAAAAACTTCCAAGTCCTTCTCATTGATTATTTTTGTAATTAGCAAGTTGTTAACAATAATTTAATAAATTTTTGTTTTATGTCGAATTGTCTTTAGATAAAAATAAAAGAGAGAAGGTCATGGGTAAGTTTAGTATATTATCGTCCCTCTCAATAGAAAATGTCAAAAAAAAAGTACTTTAGAACAAAATCCAACCTAACGGATTCGAACCAGCAACTTAACGTTAAGTGAAA
The DNA here is from genome assembly GCA_024362665.1 of Prunus padus. Classification (NCBI taxonomy): domain Eukaryota; kingdom Viridiplantae; phylum Streptophyta; class Magnoliopsida; order Rosales; family Rosaceae; genus Prunus; species Prunus padus. Next base: position 24,472,217 of record JANFAM010000016.1, on the reverse strand, counting down.
CTCCAAAACCTAGAAATTGTGGTCCTCTCTCTCTACCAACTGAACCAAGCTTGGGGCGGTTGTGTGCTTGTCCCACCAAAATTGAAATGAATTAATTTGGTGGATTGGGGTTGAAGTAACCTTAATTTAATTATGTCCTCTATTCAATTTTCTTCTTCTTCTTGTTCGTTAATTGAAAGAAATAATAATAATAATAATAAATTTTGATTTCATGTATCATCTGCCCAATCCAAACATGAAAAAGCACATGCTGCTTCTAAAGACGCCTTCACACTCTAGCTCATGAACACGCAAGCAGAAAAACGTAGCCAATATTCGTTTCGAAACTTGATGCCCATAAGATTTTGACCAATCCAAACGGGTAATGAATACGATGTATTTGGAGGATTGCAAAAAGAGGTCAGGCTCTTATAAAACCATCCTTTTTCCGGAATAATAGAGGACAAAAGAAGAAGATGAGATTTGAATATGGCTCCACCGCTGGCAATGACCAACAAGGTAGGTCATCTAAAAGGATCGACAACAACTGACCTTTGATATTATCCAAGGAAGGTTCTTATTTCTCAGCATAATTAATGCTCTAAGAAAATTCCCAAAGTGTACATGTCCCATATACATAGGCCTCCACGGAGTAATTTTTGCATATTCCAGTACACCACGTGACTTGTGTACCATTCAATATACATAGAACATATGAATATTTTGTCCAATCCACATTGGAAATAAAATTAAAATATTTCCACATGTTCCATGTGTATTAGGTCTCCCTCACAATAATTAACATATTCGTCGGGCCGTCGGTGTGATAAAATATATAAATATTTTCTGATAAGACCTCCCCCATTCTTAACGTTATTTGATCAATTTTACATTTCTAAAAGTCATTATATATATAGTTTAAAATTTTAATTAATCTTGTTCAACATTTGCGTGCTGGCGTCTTATCAATAATGATCAAATCGAGCCCTTTCATACGCCCCACATGAACAATAGTGAAGCTTTAAAATATTCAATTCAGATGTCGTACAACTAATTGTAGCTTAATTAGTTGGTTAATCGCATCACACTCAACAGCTTTTAATTATGTTTACCATATATTATAATTGTAACATTATATATAATTCCTTAATACTTATTGAACTATTTTTTCAAATAATAATTAAAAAAATCCCATTAAAAGGAAATATAAATTTCTACCAAAACTTGTCCCATTACTAGCGGAGGCGAAACATCTAAATGAAAAATTATCATAAGTCACATGGCCACTAGTATTGTACAAAGTTTTTGTTTCTATTTTTTTTAAAAAAAATTTAAGATTTAAAGATATGTGAAAGAATTTTCTTTCTTGAAACCCAAACTTGGATGTAATATTGTTGGAGTTTAGGCCAATGAGGCGTTGACAATAAGCTTGTGAAATTGGATCATTGATCCTCATCTTATTAAGAAGATGGAGTTATAATTTGTCCTCTTCTAAGGGTTCAATTTGTCCTCTTCTAAGATGGAGTCTATAAATAGTGAGCTCTTGTGTGTTTAAAATATATAATGTACCCTTAGAAGAGGACATCAAATTGGATCTACCCTTCCCACCAATTAAAGTCATGTTTTTTTTTTAAAAATAGAGAAAAGAGATAATTGTATTCATAAATTATGCACAAAGATTATTAGCCACAAGAGCAAATACAAATGCCCACAAAAGGGGTAATACAAATATGGAAATATAGTAACCACATAGGGTTAATCCAGATATAGGCCACAAACACCCAACTTTCAAGGAGTTTATGCAATTATTACAAGGAGTTGATACAAGTAGAGACTAGAAAACATTCAAAAACCCAACTCTCAAGGAGTTGATGCAATTATTACAAAAAGAAAATTGTAAACAAACACGCAAAAACCAACAGAGCCACCACCACCACAAACGACGTTGCCGCCTTGGAGACAGAGAACACCACTGAGATTGCAGCCTGTACGTCACCCCACAACAAAACACTAACCAACCATCTCGACCCAAATAACCTCTCTACAAGTAAAACCTCAAATCCACTAGATGTGGAATGGGAAAAATAAGTATAGAGGTAAGGAAAGAGAGAGGGAGAGAGGAGGGGGAGGAGGCTCCCCCTCCCTGGAACACACAACGCAAAAGAGGTTTGAGAGAGAGAGTGAATGGAGGCTAGAGTTTTCTTCTCTTTTTTTTTTTTTTTTTTTTTTTTTTTTTGCAGGATGGGAGCTATAGGAAGTTAGGAGTGAGTGTTTTCATGAAATTTTTTTAATACAAGTAATAGTCTAAACAACAAGGGGAGTGAGGTTTCTCACACACACTACCAAGATGTCATTGAAACAAAATTCAATATAAAAAAGAAAAAAGAAAAAAAGAATACCACTGCATTCTGAACAAAACAAAACTACACTCTCCCTATCTCTGTCTAGCTAGGGAAGAATCCCAAAAGGTGCCATATCCTCCCAAAACATCTGATGTTGTAATTACGATGTGTTACTGAATGAGTTCATTTTTTTCTTCATCTTATATTAAGGTCATGAGCATACTTTATGGCTTTGGCACTGCACTGCATGCATATAATATTATCTTAAGATCAAGATATATAAGATATTATGTACAAATATCTTAAGATCGATCTTATCATTAAAACTAAATCATACTAATGCCTGCCTGCAATTATGGATTAATCTGCATGGATGGATCCTAAGCCCTTAACTAGGTCAACTCCAGCCTTTGATTGGCAGAGCGGGCATAAAGAAATTAATTTTGCAGCTCGAACTGGGTCAGTGGATATGTCTGTGTAATGTAACAGGTCGGGTGCTTACTAAGACAGATTTGATGCTCATTTAATACAGATTTGTGTTTTGGTTTTTTAGTAAAATGATAGTACTCTTGTGAAGCAAAATATATGAATGAATATGTTTAATCACCAAATTATTGGTTTCCTTTTTTCTTTCTCACCTAAACATCCAATCAAGCAAAAAGCTGTGTTCCTCGATCACCTTACAGTGTATTACGTGGCCGTTTGCAATTGATTATTTGGAGCAGAAATCACTTATTTTGAAAGTGGGAAAAGAAACTACCGCATCAGATTTCTATTTGTTCCTTATCAAAACACAGTATGCTATATATATATATAATATATTCTATGATTCGTACGGACTAATTTGTCTCTGTTAGGCTTGGAAAATGAGTCCTGTGGAGCCGATCCATTCAACAGTGGCAGAGTAATAAATTGTATCAAACGAACCCCTAGATGGGTTGCTGGTTGCCGTTGGGGGTTGTGTGTCATAACTATAACCAAAAAAAAAAAATATATATACAAGAGATCGAAGGCCAAGAAAATTAAGCGAGTATCATATAGAGTTTGGTCTTCAAATTAACCAAATAACCTAGCCTTCAAAAAAACAAAGCACACTAAGGGCTAGCCTTACAATGTAAATAAAAAAGTACCCCCATTTGGATTCAAATAAAAATACTAGAAAATCAAATTCCCACAAAATCAAAATATGAAAAATCAATTTTAGTGTAAAATACGATTTAGGCTAAAATTGATGGCTCATTAAGTCAATATATACTTCATACTAAAATCCCATAAAATCGAGTTTTCTTATTTGATGTGTGAGGAATAAAAGCCGCCAAAAATTATCTTGAGAAAATGATTATTTCGAAAAAACCATTTTTCATACTTAATCAATATTTTTACATAAAATAATTTTTCATGTATGATATGAATGCATGAAGGGATTTAAGGTCAATCTAGGTAAAAAACCTTAGATATTCAATCCACTATGGTGTTAAACCCTATTTAGTTTATGTTAAAATTTATTGAAAATTAGTCTATAGAGCTATGAATTAGCGTGGTTTATATGATTTAATGTTTACTTTTATTTCTAGAAAGACTATAGAAATTGTAAGTACCAAAAAACATAATCATTCAAATTTTAAACTAATAACTTTAGTTAGCCCACTCGTTGAAAAATTTCTGCTTCCGCCCTCGCTCAAATAATTGACGTTGTTTACATCGCAAAAGTATAATTGATGATCACTTTAATAATTACAACAGATTAATATATTGTTCATATTTGTCACGACTCTAATTAAAGAATCGCATGCTCATTTAATAATGAAAATAGCTTGACTTAGTGTAACAAAAAAAGAAAAAAAGAAAACTAGCTTGCCTTAACAAAAAAATGTATCCAGTCGCAAAATTAATGGACGTGCGTATGGTTTTGTTATTAGGTTAGTTAGATCTGGTAAACCTTCTTCAGTAGAGAGGTGGCGAATCAAATGTATAAACAATGTGTAGAATCCGACAAAAAATCAATAATGGTGGGAGAAGTAAATTTTGTCATTATTACTTTGTTACAGCATTTCTCTCTCCCTTTCAACGAATACTTGGTTTATTTATATTTTTCTTTCTAATATTCAACGAAATTTCAAGTTTTGATTCTCAATGGATTAAATAAAATAAAGTGAAGACCGTTCTCATTTGTTAAGTGTCACTATATTGAAAATGTAATCACTATGCTTTGTTTAACCTATTAAATATTGGATGCAACACGATATTCTATCCAACTTAACTAATTATATAGTTCATCGTCTGTAAAAGATATCGGTACTATTAATAGTAGAATCACTAACTTATTATTATATTTTATTTTGTTAATTTTCCGATATTATATTTTTAAACTCTTCATCAACTATTTGATCTACCGACACCTCGTGTTAGATCAGAGCCATGTTGACATCTCACTTCAGCTTTATCTAGAGTCATCAATCGGCATATTTAATTAGATGACACACACTAATATCGAGACCTTCCGAGAAAACCACCCATACCAATTTGACAAGTGGTTAAATAGCACGAAATATCGACATATTTAGAGCATCTCCAACAGTTGTAGCAAAAAAAACTCTTCAAATTGAGGTTTGTTGACCTACGTGGCAATTTGAAGAGCGCTTATTTGCTACTTTAATATTTTGTCTTCATCGATCTCTTCAATTCAATTAATACAATATTTGACTTAAAACAAGAATAATTAATAACATTTGAAATAATTAATAATATTCTTTATTTTAAAAGATAACATTATGTAAAATCAAACCCATCAACCAAAAATGATTTTGATTCTCCCAAAACAAAATAAATGTTTTGAAGAGAGAGAATAAGGTTGCAGATTTGAAGAGAGAGAATGGGTTGCAGATTTGATGATCGAGGTTGAAGAGGGACATTGGAGGAAATTTTCTAATGTGGCTCACCTATTTGAGTATCCCAAAGTGGTTGAAGAGGCTGTTGGAGACGCTCTTAGAGCATCTCCAACGGCCTCTTCAACACCTGGAATTCTAAAATAGGTGAGCCACATCAAAAAACTCTCTCCAACAGCCTCTTCAACCCTATCATCAATCGCAACCTCTTTCTCTCTCTTCAGACTCCAGTAAGTTGACTTTGGCTCTTCAAATATTTAATTTTACTTTGGAAAAACAAAATCTACCTTGAAAATGTTAAAAACATGCATTTTTCTTTTCATATAATAAATACATAGACATTTTTCATATGTTTTCATATTTTTCATTCTTTTCCATGATATTGCATTAATTGAATTGAAGAGTCTGTTGGAGCAAAAATTATTCAAGTAGCAAATAAAGCTTTTCAAATTGCCACATAGGTCAACAAACTTCAATTTGAAGAGTTTTATTTGTTACTACTCTTGGAGATGCTCTTAGTGTGTGTGTTTGGCTAATCGCATAACAGCTTGAACATCCTATTGCTTATGTTTTACCCTATGTGTGTTACACAGCACACATAACTATAATGCTTCCTAATATATCCAGTCTCTATCCCTGATTATAGCATCATGAGCTGTTTTGCATCTTCGAAGAAATTTCTTTCCAGCGCATCTGAATTCTTCTATGACATTACTTTTCTCCCACCACCAAGAATCTTTGGACCAAATTGAGAACAATATTAAACTAGTCTAATTAACAACAGTAGAATATACAGCTAGATGGCTTGCTCTTCTTTAAACATTGACTTCTACTGTTTACATGTAATAATAATAATAATAATAACTTAAGATTTTTTTTTAAATTTTCTGAAAAAAGGTGATTTCATTCAGCTCTCAACAACCAGAGCAGGTATCTGTCTTGTTTTTTAATCAACACAAGCGACAATATGTCATGGATTATAGTGGACCATTATCATATATTACAAACCTTTCTGCTATCTGCATGTTAGATTAATTGTTGGTGACAATTTTTCCTCATACTGTCGATGTTGGGGAAAAAACAAATCCAAGACTTCTAGCAACAATTTTTTTTTGCTTTTTTTTTGTTTGCCGTTTTGTCTAATTTTGGGACAAGTTACGAATATTTTAGGAAAGGAATTAGGCCATGAACACAACTCAACCCCACCACTCTTAAAGTTTTAATTTACAATTTAGAATTTACCATAAAATAGTAATTTTATAGTAAGGAAAAAAATTGGGAAGATAGTTATTTTAAAAGTTTTATTTTCGTCAGTCGTCTACTTACACATCAGTCATCTACACACATATTGAATTTATTTCCACATTGTTGATGCCCAAAAATGAATGACTACTGTTGGACTCCCAAAAATTAGGTCCTTCATTTGGCGCGGGAGCGGTGGCCGTACAACAAAACTTACGGCAGAAGCATATTCATATTGATGACGTATGTGGCATCTGTGGCAGCGAAGGAGAATCAATTATGCACTTATTTTTTCAGTATGAGTTTGCACGTGCTTTTTGGTTTGCTAGCTCACTCCAATTGGATACAAGAAAGCTTAGGAGTGCTACTTTTGATGGATGCTGGATGGAGTTAATACATATATATGGTAAAGAAGACCATGCAAATGATGTTTTGCAAATGATTGCTTATGGACTTTGGAGAATATGGAAAAGCCGTAATGGGGATCTTTAAAGGAAATGAGGTGTGTCGAACTGAGGCTGTGCAACTTTGGCAGGCACAAGTCCAGGAGTTTCATGAGTTGCAGCACAAACCTTTGCCGATGGCCACTAAACAACCTAGACCACGTGACCAGGTGCAAACACAATCTCTATCTTGGCAAAAACATTATGTGTCAATAGGCTCTCATGATTGAAGCTGAAGCCATTCGCGATGCTATGATGGCAATGATGAGTGTAAGGGTTGATAAAGTTGTGGTAGAAACTGATTGTCTACAGCTTATTAAAATGCTACAAGGTAAAGACACAATAGATATTACCTTGGAGGGGTTAATTCATGATATTAGGTGCTTATGCAATTCTTTTAGTTTAGTAGAGTTTACGTTCGCGCCGCGACAATGCAATGAAGCGGCACATTTGGTTGCATCCTTTGTATCTCGAGCAGGGGGTACTCACTAGTGGGATGAGGTGGGCACCGATTGGCTTTTCGATACTTTAGCTAAAAATGTAAACCTTACAATTCGTTATCAATAAAATCTCTCTTACCGTTTGTAAAAAAAAAAACGAAGTGGCTTGCCTTCGGTAGAAGCGTTTTCTTCGGCAATCAATGAGAGATCTGCAAAAGGAGAGTGCAAGGGTGAGGACATTGGCACCGGTGTGCTACCGGCCGAAGCCTCTCAGATGCCTAAGTTAGGTAAGTATGGAGTGAGTAAGTAATTCGGCAGAGTAAGAATACATAAGCCAAATTACTGTTACCTTTTTGAGGATGTGCAAGGACCTTATTTATATAGGAGAGATGTGGGAGACTTCAAGGTAACATTTCGATGTGGGACTCGTGGGCATCACTTATAGAGTTGCCACGTGTCTTCGGAACCTGATGTCCCCATCCCCCGAACCCAAGTCGATATGTATATATTTAATTTTAAATTAATAAATATATAGTATAATACTTAAAACATTTAAATGGCGGTGTCAATGGGTTTCGAACCCCCTGCCCTCTAAGAGGGAAACTCACAAGCTTACCACTACCGCACCATCACTCCTTGTGCTGTAATTACATCTACCATTTTGTTTAACCCAACAAGCCTACTACCATAGTGCATTCCATTGTGTGTGATACGAACACAAAGGGAATAATCAATATTTTGTGTGTGAAAGAATAGTCAATATATATTTAATACTAGTATACTACCCTTGTGTTATAAAGAAGTAATCAATATATTTAATACTACCCATCCCTTTCTCACCTCTTCTTATCTCAACTTCTTCTCCTCACCTCATTGCATTGGTTTTAGTTTTTAGGTCATATATGTATTTCATTTTTAAGTTTATATTAATACATTGGTTAATATGCTTACTTGAATTAACAAAAATACATATTTGGGCTCGTTATATCCAAGGTACATAATAAGTATACACGTGCCCATACTAAATGTATATAATAAGTATGCACAACACAAATATGTATTTGTGTATCTGTAGAGGATCCGCTTTGTATTTTTCGTTTTCTTATTATGATGAATTGTTATGTTGCTACAACTACTCAATCATTTAGATCCAAATCCACTCGTCAATTAGATCAATTAGAACTACTCATCAATTGTTATGCACAACAAAAAATAAGTATTCACTCGAAGTGAATTCATGTAGGAGGTTGACTAGAACTACTCATCAATTAGATCCAAATCCATATCAATATGACGGAGGTATCCATATCCATATGGTGTTGAAAAAAGAAGAAGAAAGTTTTTTAAAATAAAAAAATTGGGGCTATTTGTAATTTTCTATAAAAAAATTTATATAAAACTTTCCTTAAAACACTTAAATTTTTTTGAAAATGGAAGCTTGACATTTTGAACCCCTGACCAGCTCCCAACTAGCCCACAATCCAACTACTAGCACACCACCACTCTTTGTGTAAATGTGAAACAATCAAAGTATGTAATACTTTCCATTCCATGCTCCAACAAAAAAGAATTATAAAACCAACCCTTTATTGTTTGGTCAATAAACATAACCCCTTAAAAAATAGATGGCCTGAGCTTGACTTGAGCAGTTGCCCTGCCCATCACCTTCTCTCTCTCTCTCTCTCTCTCTCTCTCTCTCTCTCTCCTTTTTCTTCCATTATTCTCCTATCTTCTTCTTCTTCTTCAACTTGGTGGCTACACCTTCTGTCTCTGTGCTCCAGCCAGAGTGTTGGTGTTGCACCTCGACTCAACCCCTCTAGCCGACACCACACACACACACACTCTCTCTCTATCTGAGGTAATTTCTGCAACTATTTGGGTGTGTAGTTATGAACGTTGGGTGGGTTTGATTTTATCTTTTGGAAAATGATTTCAGCTGATATATTGAGCTTTTTTGCTTGACCTGTGTTAAGCTTTATCTTTTTTACTCAATGTGTGATTTTATCTTGTGGAAAATAGTTTCAATTGATATGGGTGGCAGATTGAAAAGGCATGGGCAAGTTCTTGCACATGGAGTTTATGCAAAAGTCGGGGATTCGGGGCGGGTATGGGGAATGGTTCCCCGACGGGTATGGGGCGGGGGTTCCCTAAAACCTATTAAGCGGGAATGGGGCGGGGTTGGGAATCGGGGCGGGGATGGTATTGGCATACTAGGACCATACCCGGCCCGTTGTCATCCCTAATGCTATGATTAGGACACAACAAAAATATCCTTGTTTGATTTGTGTGTTTGCTAGTTTCTTATGTCTTCAAATATGTATTTCATTACCAATGCCATGTATAAAATAGTAATATCCAAAAGTGCAATACAAAATGCCACTGCCCATGTAGTCACTCAAAAAACCAAAGCCATTGAAAACTTAAATATGTTGTCACACTTGTCGGTAACCAGTGTTCAAGATATAAATGAGGTCGTGTTAGTGAAAACCAACAATTTGTAGACCCACAACAATAAGGTAATAGCCCAACAATATACATATTTCAATGGGACCCTAAAATGGCACATACTATATTACAGTAGATAATAGCCCAACAACATTTCTATGTTATATATAGATACAGTAGAACATGTAGAATAGCATAATCCAAAATGTGCCACCAAAGGAGACCATAGTTTGAGGCTTTTCTCATTCTTCAACTTTGTTGGAAGTAAAATGTTATGTAACCCTAACTCTCAACAACAATGGCTTCCATTGAAAAAGATACGTGTATTTATCTCACATTCACATGGGGTGCATGCTTTTTTCTTTCTTTTTATTTTTTTGAGTAAAACATAGGGTGTGCATGCTAAGTAACTTTGAAAGGATAAAACTCATGATGCACCTTCATCATTGCATTTTTTTCTGGGACGAATCCATCATTGCATTTAAATGATCTACGACTGTAAAAATAATTGATGCTATGATTAGGAAACAACAAAAATATCATCGTTTGATTTGTGTGTTTGCTAGTTTCTTGCGTCTTCAAATATGTATTTCATTACCAATGCCATGTATAAAATAGTAATATCCAAAAGTGCAATACAAAATGTCACTGCCCATGTTGCCGCTCAAAAAACCAAAGCCATTGAAAACTTAAACATGTTGTCACATTTGTCAGTAACCAGTGTTCAAGATATAAATGAGGTCGTGTTGGTGAAAACCAATAATTTGTGGACCCACAACAATAAGGTAATAGCCCTACAATATACATATTTCATTTTACATATTTCAATGGAACCTTAAAATGGCACATACTATATTACAATAGATAATAGTCCAACAATTTTTCTATGTTATACATAAATACGGTAGAATAGGTAATAGGTAGAATAGTCGAATCTAAAATGTCCCAACAAAAAAGACCAAAGTTCGAGACTTTTTGCATTCTTCAACTTTGTTAGAAGTAAAATGTTATGGAACTCTAACCTTCTACAACAGTTGCTTCCATTAAGAAAGATGCATGTATTTATCTTACATTCACATGGGGTGCATGGTTTTTTCTTTCTTTTTGTTTTTTTGTGTAAAACATAGGGTGTGCATGCTAAGTAACTTATAAATGATAAAACTCATTATGCACCTTCGTCATTGCATTTAAATGATCTACGGCTGTAAAAATCAATTGATGCTATGATTAGGAAACAACAAAAATATCCTCGTTTAAATAGTGTGTTTGCTAGATTCTTGTGTCTTAAAATATGTATTTCATTACCAATGCCTTGTATAAAATAGTAATATCCAAAAGTAAAATACAAAATGCCATTGCCCATGTAGTCGCTCAAAAAACCAAAGCCATTGAAAACTTAAACATGTTGTCACACTTATCGGTAACCAGTGTTCAAGATATAAATGAGGTGGTGTTGGTGAAAACCAACAATTTGTGGACCCACATCAATAAGGTAGTAGCCCAACAATATACATATTTAATTTTACATATTTCAATGGGACCTTAAAATGGCAGATACTATATTATAATAGATAATAGCCCTACAATTTTTCTATGTTATATATAGATACTGTAAAATAGATAGAATAGCCGAATCCAAAATGTGCCACCAAAAGATACCACAGTTTGAGGCTTTTTGCATTCTTCAACTTGTTGGAGGTAAAATGTTATGTAACCCTAACCTTATACAGCAATTGCTTCCATTGAGAAAGATGCGTGTATTTATCTCACATTCATATGGGGTGCATGCTTTTTTCTTTCTTTTTGTTTTTTTAGTAAAACATAGAGTGTGCATGCTAAGTAACTTTGAAAGGGTAAAACCCATGATGCACCTTCATCATTGCATTTAAATGATCTACTGCTGTAAAAATCAATTGATGCTATGTCTAGGAAACAACAAAAATATCCTCGTTTGATTTGTGTGTTTGTTAGTTTCTTGTGTCTTCAAATATGTATTTTGTTAGAATATGTATTGTTAGTACAATTTGTGTTAGTGGATAGTTACTATAGCAATCAGATCGTGTTTGTATATTTGTGTTAGTGTTAGTACAAATTGTCATCTCTACCCTTTTGTATAGCTATAAATACCTCTTATTGGAGATGAGTGAAAAATCAGAAACTTCATATTCTCTTGGTGCTGAAGCATCTGCCCCAGTGATGAATTTCCAGCATGATACCCCTTCCTCAATTGGGGTAAGGCTCAATGGCACCAATTACCATCTTTGGTCCAAAGTTCTTGAGATGCATATTGCTGCCCGTGAAAAATATGACTACATCTCTGGGACTAGGATTGCACAAAAGGATTCAGATCCTAAATTTGAGAAGTGGATGGCCAAAAATGCACTAGTGAAGTCATGGCTCATCAATTCTATGGCCCATGCCCTCATGATGAATTTTATTCATTGTGAGACTGCTAAAGATGTTTGGGATACTGTAAAAAAAAAATGTATCATGATGCTTCCCAAGTCTATGAGTTGATGAAGAAATCCTTCCAGATACGTCAAGATGGCTGACCATTGACCATCTATTTCACGGAACTCAATTCCACCTTTATGGAGCTTGAATTCTGTCGTCCGAATGACTTGGAGAATCCATTAGACTTTGCCAAATTGAAGACGCGTATATTTGAAGAATGTGTCTATACATTTCTTGCTGGACTTGATCATAATCTTGATCAAGTATGTGGACGTATTCTGGCCACATCACCTCTTCCTGATATTGATGAAGCTTATTCTATAGTTCGTAGAGAAGCACAGCGCCAGGTTACCATGGCTGTCAAAGGAACCCCAGAAGCTTCAGCCTTGGCAGTCAATAGGGCTCAACCTTGGCAAGCTACTACTTCTACAACACCTCAGACTTCTTCAACATCTTTAGAGAGAAAGTGCTCTCATTGTGATTGTAGGGGTCATGAGAAGGAAACCTACTGGAAGATTGTAGGATATCCAGAATGGTTCAAGTTGAAACAGGCTAAATGCAAGGGAAAAAAGTCCTCTCAGGCTAACTCAGTCTCTACTAACACACCAAAACCATCTCAGGTTTATTTCGGTAAAGTTAAGAATGGAGTGTCGTTTATTTCTTCTAAAAACCCATGGATAATTGATTCAGGGCAACCGATAATATGACTAGTGGCTCATCTCAATTCACCTCATTACTGTCCATCTCATCATTCGATTCAGGTTGCAGATGAAATTCTCACTCCAGTTCAAGGGCTGGTTTCCTATCACTTTCCTCTACTTTACCTTTATCTTCTGTTTTGCATGTTCCTAACCTCTCTAATAGTCTTCTCTCTATCACTCAAATTACCAACATTTTAAATTGCTCAGTAACCTATTTTTCTACTCATTGTATCTTTTAGGATCGTGTCACGAAGATGATGATTGGTACTGGTAAGAAGAGAGGGGTCTCTACAACTTGGAGGGGCAGGGCAATCTCAAATTCAATCTAGCCGTGGTTTCGGTGGCTGGAAATCCAATTTTAGATCAAGAAAAATTCTTCTATAGCATCACCGTTTAGGACATCCCTCTTTTATCTATCTAGAACACTTATTTCCGCATTTATTTGCTAATGTTTTAGTTTCTGGTCTTCGATGTGAACATTGCATTTATGAGAAAAATCATCGTGTCTCATTTCCACCAAACTTTAATAAAAGTACTACTCCATTTTCTCGTATTCATACTGATGTGTGGGGACCATTTTCTACTCCTTTTTTGGGTTCTTGATACTTTATATCTTTCATTGATGATTGCACTTGAGTGTGTTGGGTTTATTTGATGACATCTAAAAGTAAAGTTAGTACTATTATTCCTAAATTCCATCAACTAATCAAAGCACCTAATGTCATGTCCAAATTCAAGTTTTTCATTTTGATAATGGACGTGAGTTTGTCAATCTTTCTTTAATCGAGTTCTTCCAATAGCATGACATTATCCACCCGGACAACTACGGCTTACACACCGAATAGAACGGTATAGCAGAGCGTAAAACCGCCATCTTCTCAACGTGGCTCGGTCTTTATGCTTTACTATGCAAGTTCCAAAAGCGATTCTGGGCTGATCTTTGTCATGATCGCTACGCTCCTTATTAACAGAATGCCTACTCGTATGCTTGATTATCAAACACCCATCAAAGTATTGTCTCACTTCCACTCAATCCCTTCCTTACTTAATTTGCTTCCTAAAATCTCTAGGTGTCTTTGCTATGTCCATGTTCATTCTCTCCACATGGACAAATTAGATCCACATGCCCTTAAGTGTACCTTTCTTGGATACCCCCCATCTCAAAAGGGATATAAGTGTTTTCATTCTCCTTCTGGTAAGACATATGTGTCCATAAATATGAACATGAATCATATTTCTCAGGGGGAGTCACAACTTCCCCTCTTTAGGGGGAGATTAGAAGTACGGAAGAGGAGAAGTTGTGATTTGAACATGAAATTAAAGTTCTCCTTACTTAAGGTGAGTGGGAGATATTGGCTGAAAATGAACTTGTTACTTTGAAAACATTTGAAAGAAAGAAAAAATAAACAACATGTGAATGTTCCACTGCCACCTCATTCTTTGGATCCTCATCTCTATGATCCTACCATCCAATCAACTGATTCTTCTAGGACTGATCTTCAGGTACATGCTTCTATCCCTATCTTATATCTTTCTTATGATATTGACTCATTACCTGAATCTGATTATGTAGCTCCACTAGAAACTCCCTTGGTTCCACATGATGAGGACCGGGAGAGAAGATATCTTGTACATGATCGTAACCCTCCTAAAAAAATTTGGTTTCCCCTCATCCAACAATGTTAAGTATCCTATTTCCAATTATATTTCATATCACCGTCTTTCTAAGTCTCATTTGACTTTTGTACAATAGTTGTCTTCCGTGTTTATTCCTAATAAGTTTCAGGAAGCCCTTGATGATCCTAAATGGAAATTTGCTATGGTAGAAGAAATGAAGCTATTCAAAAAAACTCTACATGGGAGAGGATTGAGTTACCAAGAGACAAGAAACCTGTGGGGTGCAAGTGGGTGTTCACAATGAAGCATAATTCAGATGGTTCGATGGAGAGCTATAAAGCCCGACTTGTGGCAAAAGGCTATACCCAAAATTATGGGATAGATTATCAGGAGACATTTGCTCCAGTTGCCAAGATGAGTACGATCAGAGTTCTTCTCTCGTTGGCTACTAACTTAGATTGGCCACTACAACAATTTGACATCAAGAATGCCTTCCTACATGGAGATCTACAAGAAGAGGTTTACATGGACCCTCCTACACCCAAAGTGGGAAAAGTTCACAAGTTGAGGAAGGCTTTATATGGCCTCAAGCAGTCACCTAGGGCTTGGTTTGGTCGTTTCAGTCATTCCATGAAAATTATAGCTTTAAACAATCTCAAGATGATCACACACTATTTCTTAAGCATGTTGGCAGCAAGATTACTTTACTAATTGTTTATGTGGATGACATGGTGGTTACAAGAAATGATGAACAGGAGATTGAGAATCTTCAAAGTTACTTGGCCAAAGAGTTTGAAATGAAAGATCTTGGATCTCTCAAGTATTTTCTGGGAATTGAAGTTGCACGTTCTAAAAAGCATCTTCTTGTCTCAAATGAAAATATGTTCTTGATTTACTAGCGAGTCTGAAAAATTGGCATGTGAACCTATTAATACTCCAATGGAGGTTAACCATGGATTGTCAATTTATTGAGATAAGGTGCCTAATAACAAGGAGAGGTATCGAGATGTTGGTTGGAAAGCTGATTTATTTGGCTCATACAAGACTGACTTGTCTTATGTCGTCAGTGTTGTTAGCCAGTTCATGCATAATCCAAGTGAAGCACACCAAGGTGCAGTGGATCGAATTCTCAGGTACTTAAAGTATACTATGGGCAAGGGTATACTGTTTTCGAAACATCGGCATTTAGATGTGGAAGGTTACACTGACTTTGACTATGTAGGCTCAAAACTTGATAGAAAATTAACTTCAGGTTATGTGTCTTTTGTTGGTGGTAATCTTGTAACTTGGAGGAGTAAGAAACAGGGGGTTGTGTCGAGATCTAGCGCTGAAGCAGAGTATAGAGCACTCAGTCATGGCATAATTGAGCTTATTTGGTTTAAGATTCTAATAAGGGAACTCGGGTTTGAACCTAAGAAGCCTATGATTCTGTATTGTGACAATACATCTGCCATTGAGATAGCAAATAATCTAGTACATCATGAGAGGACAAAGCATATTGATATTAACAGGCACTTTATCAGCGACAACTTGGTGAATGACGTCATTCGAGTGCCATATATAGACAGTGAAGACCAACTTGCAGATATGATGACTCATGTTGTTTCTAGCAGAGAACTCTACTCTTCACTAGACAAGTTAGGCATGTACAATATCCATGCACCAACTTGAGGTGGAGTGTTAGAATATGTAGTGTTAGTACAGTTGTGTTTGTACAACTGTGTTAGTGGATAGTTACTGTAGCAATCAGACTGTGTTTGTACAGCTGCCATCTCTACATTTTTATATAGCTATAAATACCTCCCATTGGAGATGATTGAAAAATCAGAAAATTTCTGCATCTTATTTTCTACTTATTTCTTTACCAATGCCATGTATAAAATAGTAATATCCAAAAGTGCAATTCAAAATGCCATTGCCCATGTAGTCGCTCAAAAAACCAAAGCCATTGAAAATTTAAACATGTTGTCACACTTGTCGGTAACAAGTGTGCAAGATAAAAATGAGGTGGTGTTATTGAAAACCAACAATTTGTGGACTCACAGCAATAAGGTAATAGCCCAACAATATACATATTTCATTTTACATATTTCAATGGGACCTTAAAATGGCACATACGATATTATAATAGCTAATAGCCCAACAATATTTCAATGTTATATATAGATACGGTAGAATAGGTAGAATAACCAAATCCAAAATGTGCCACCAAAAGAGACCATAGTTTGAGGCTTTTTGCAGTTTTCAACTTTGTTGGAGGTAAAATGTTATGTAATCCTAACCCTCTACAACAATGGCTTCCATTGAGAAAGATGCGTGTATTTATCTCACATTCACACGAGGTGCATGTTTTTTTTTCTTTTTGTTTTTTTTGAGTAAAACATAGAGTGTGCATGCTAAGTAACTTTACCCAATGGGCTAAATATTTCAATGTACTTAGTGAACTAAACGTTTTTTCAATGGGCTAAATATATATATATATATATATATAAATTTTCCTATGTGGACGTCCGAATGTTATTATCGTGGGGAAGCCATGTATTTTCTACTACCCCTCCCTGCTTTCCTCTTTGTTTACAACGACATCCACATAATAGTGATGTATTCATTAAATTATTGAAATTTAAGTACTTTCTCGAAGCACTGTGTTCATTGATTTTGTTGGTCTCAATTAGATACCTTAATGATTTCCAATTTGTTTGTTTTTTTTGCAAGGATGATCTATGAATGAAGACTTGAAAAATAGATTGCTTGGATTGTTGAAAAAAAAAAATCATAGGGTACCCTATAGGGTGTCCCTCAAATAAGGGATCCCTCAATGGAAGGGGACTGTAAATATATTATAAAGGGAACCTGAGCGTGTATTTCTATTCTAGTTCTAGTATGTTAACTTAAATTTAAGAGTCCAGCAAAAAGAAAAACTTAAATTTAAGAGAAAGATGCGTGCTTACTTCGAGTTTATTCTAAAGTGAAAAACATGTCGTTTTATTGAAATATATGTGTCATTCAAACAACTTTTAAACAACTATAATGAGGGTGAAGATTAAACATAAAACCACTTTTGTTACGAAAGACATAATCGGCTATACGCTAAAATACTTTGAACTGAGACTGGAGTGTTTCTCTATCAATGGCTGCGGCTACACTTTCAGCTACTCATCTTCTCCCTTTGTCACTCCCTAAACCCTCTCAAAAATCCCGTCATACCCATATTCCTTTTCAATCCCTAAACCCTTGCCCTAGACTCCTCCAATGGCTTTGTATCCAACTATAGCCCAACACATGCCCTTCTGAAATCCACACCTATTGTAACATTCCGCCTCAGAAATTAAATTAAATTTTGAAATTTTAAAGTGAACAATTTTACCCTCAGGGTATCTTAATGGATTTAAAGTTGACTTTTTGTTCGGGAATATTTTGGAAAATTTCTTGGTGCCATTGCATAGAGCTCGAGCTCACGAGTTCATAGAGACGTTGTGGGCTCGAATCAGACTTAAAACGAGAGAGTTTTTGTCTACATAAGTTCGAGGGAAAAATTGGAAAACTAAAAGTCAAAAATTTAAAAAATTGGTCAAACCCCATTTCTCTCTCTCCTCCCTTCTCCCTCTCGCACGATCAGCCCCTCGACCCCCTGTTTTTGGCGCAGCACATCTGTGCCTTTGGCCGGCTTTTCCCACCGTTCCCGGCGTCGGTTGACGACGAAATCTTCATGAACGTTGTTCACCACTTCCTCCTCTAAACCCATCCAATATCTAGCCTTGAAACCCCCATGATTCTCCTAATTTTAGAGTCAAAATTCGACCAAAAAACTGCCCAAAATCTCCGGAATTTGCACAGGATATTCCGGCCAACTCCGGCCATCATTGGCCACCATATCACATCCAAAATACTCCCCTACTTCTCCTCTACTTTTCCCCTCAAAGACCCGACCCCAAACCTCGCTAGATTTCACGAATCAACAACGAGAAATTCTTATGTTTTCCGGCGAGAAAAGCTTGAATTCCGGCCACTTCCCGATCGAATTGATCGTCGAGCCAAGGTATAAACTTACTCCTCTCATTGTGCTTGATCTTTTGGCATATGTCTTGACCGGCAGTTTGGAGATTTTGTGATCGCCAGAATTTACTCTACACACCCACGCGCTGCCGGCGCGTGGAGCGCATTGTAGCGTCTCAATTGTGTTCCAAAATAATCCCTATGTCGTCCCGAGCATGACGGTATGCTCATATTAAGATTTGGATACCGTTTGGTTATCGAATGAATTGTTACATATTAGGTGATAGTTGGGTTTGATATGATCGGACCGTCGGATCAGTTCCGTTTTCGAATATATGGTACCCTATACCTCTAGGATCGTGTAGGAGTTCGCGGATTGAGAATCGGAGTCCCGGATACTCCGAATCAATGACTTAAGGGTTAGGTTAACAGTAATCGTTCGATCGTGCGATCAGGCGCAATCCGACTGCTCAATCGAGACCAAACTCTCAGAACATGTTATTAAGATTGTGTTGAACTTATGGAAACTCTCGGTTTGGAAATCGGAAGTTGTGGGCCTCACATGCCCGATTGACCAATATGAATAGTTTAACCGGACAGTTGACCAAGGGTCTTTTGAGACCGTCTCGTCTCTTGGAAAACATTGAAATGGTTAGGATGACTTAGAAAAGTACGTGGGTCGGGAATGGTTAGATAGCCGAGTTTGGTTTCAGTAAGAATTTTAATTAAATGTGTGAGTATATTGTTTATATTTAAATTTATACTCGATGACTTGGTATTGATATTTATGAGTATTAGTTCTGATTAGTATATTATATATATATTTTATTGGAACGGATTTGAGAATAGTTGCTGGGAGCTATATTTGGTTTAACGAAATTGATGAGTTTTGGGATTCCTAAGGGTATTTTATTATTGTTGTTGTTGTTGTTGTTGTTATTTATTAAGTTGATGGATTTGAATTTTGGATTATGGTGAATGTGGACTTGGTTTGTGAACGGTTTCGGAAGTCATGCATGGTTTGACCCTAGTTGAGGGGGTTTGGGATTGATCTCGATTTTGAAAAATGAATTTGGTTTAATTTGTTTTGAATTGGTTTTGGAAAGTGGTTTCATACAAGAAGGAATTTGATGATCAGTTCTGGATTTGGTTTTCAAACCCACCACAGGAGTACTTCCCCTTGTTGCCTTCGAATCAGATATTCAGTTATGATACGTCCCACGTGTCTCGGGGACACTCGAACCGTGAGGAGCGAGGATGCGTTTCGGGCTGACTTAGTGTCCTCCGATTATGCGAGGATTGCGTTTCAGGCTAATCACCCGATTCTGCTAGGATTTGTGTTTCGGGCTGACTTCGTGTCACTCGATTCTACTAGGTGGAATTGACGGACTGATACTTGGAATTGACGGTAAATGATGGAATTGACGGAATTGCGTTTCGGGCTGACTTCGTGTCCCCTATTCTACTAGGTGGATTTGACATATTAAAACTTGGAATTGACGGATTTATGATTGGGGGTACACCTAGGTGGAGAGTATTTAAGTTTTGAAACGCTTTTAAACTGAAATTGAGGATTCCATCTTGATATTTATGGATGGAAGTTTAAATATACATATTTTTAGATTCATGATGCATGTTTTATTTTAACCCATGGATTTGATATAAAGATTTCTCGTGGCCAATGTTTCATAATAATCTTGTTAAGTTTTCTTGCTTGTTTATGATGAATTTTATATTTATGAATATATTGCTTATGTTTCAACGGATTGATTGGAGGTTGTATTTTATTGTTTGAATTCTAATTTCTTGAAGAAAGAATTACGTGTGGCTTGATCCCTCAGTAAGGGTACGTAGGCAACCTAGGCTAACCTAAGTGCAGCCACGAAACAGAATTTATTTCGGGAATTCATTTTGGTTATGGGACACAAAATCTATTATGTGTTTTGGGTTGGATTCCTTCCAAACAAATGGATAGGCCCGAAGCCTGATATTGTTGTATGTTGAGGCTTGATACCATTTGAATTAAATTGTCTTAAGCATGCTGAAGTTTGGGATATTAAAATTGTGTTATTTACAAGTGGAATTAAACTGGGAAATGTCCATTTTTTTAGGGGAGACTATGCCGGTTTTCCGACAGAAATTAAAGCTCTAAAGTGGTTTTATTTTAGGACTAAAGGCATTTTGGTCATATGCGCCCGGCACCTGACAGGTGTTGGACACTCACGGGGTTCGACACGAATTCCAAAGTGGAATTTGGGTCGAGTCTTGTCACCTATCACCACCGAAGCTGGCTCCAAACAAGAACCCTTTACTCTCCATCAAACAGGTTATAATATGGGCACTGGTCATAATATGGGTTGGTTATAACATCAAGTGATGATGTGAAGGTCTCTATGTCAACCAAACATGTTTACCCTTAGTTTATTAAATGATTTAAATAATTATTTTTAAAACTAAAAGTTTTAAGATAATTACCATTTATCTCACTTTTAATCCATTTACATTCACTATCCTACAACTTCCAAGACATCATACATGCAGAACTTGTGCTTGTTGTGTTAAGTTGTTATTACAAAAGGGAAAAAGGTAATGAAGAGGAGTGAAAATACTATCATTTGTTCACTACTTCAACGTGGGACACACCTAAGTTTTTCTTTTTTTGCCAAAATTAGAAAAGGGGAGAGGGAAACCCACACATGGGTAAGGTGGAATTTCTAATCGACAAACCGAACCGAATCGAACGAACTGTCTTGTTAGGTTTTCTTCTTCATTTTCTCGGTATTCGGTAGGTGAACTGAATTTAACCGCCGCATGCGGTCCAATTCATAGTTTCAATATTCCCATATGATGTTTGATTGAACCAAACCAACTTTTGTAAAAATGCAATAAATTATTTAAAGTTGGGACCAAAAGATATCGAACCCCTAACCTCCAACTTTAAATAGTGAGCATTTCACCACTGTGGAACATATCTTGTTGTGAAATCATTGCATACTATAACCCTCCGTTTGGATGAAGGAATTGAAAATTACATAGAATTCTAAAATGACGGAATTTAGATTTCCATCATTTTAATTTATGGCAATTGAAGATTTTAGTGTTTGGATTTATGTATGTCGAATTTTGTAAATGGTACTATGGAAATTGTGAAATGACTCCTATTTTGGTGGAAATTAAACTTGGGAATTTGATGTCCCAATTTCCACGATTTTTTCCGCACGTCATTTCACAAATTTCGCTCTTAAGCTGTCAAACAAGGGAATTGTCAATTTCTCCTCTTCAATTCCAGACTTTTAGCTAAATTTCAAGTTATTTTCCTCATCCAAATGGAGGGTAAAGGTCTTCTAATATATATATATATATATTATACCTATTTATTATGAAATACCTAGCACCGTTTAAACATGTTATCCTTTTTCATGATGCTCAATCTCTTCGCCTCTCTCTCTCTCTCTCTCTCTCTCTCTGGGAGAAGAGCTTATAATATATTCAGGTGACCGGGTAAGAGCCTGTAAAATAATAAGCTTATGGGAGAAGGGGATATAAGAAATAAATATGGATATATTATTCATAAAAATGGGGTTAAGTGATGGACTGGAGCTAGCTCATATTTTAGGGTATTCGGAGCCACAATGGAATTAGCAGGAATGAGTTCATGATGTCATCTCATATGCATAATTTATTTACCTTTAGTTTGAGCCTAGTTGAAATATGGTCTGGTTAGGCCCAAGATCCGACAAGTGGATCACCATTTGGGCCTAGGCTATGCTCGATCAGCCCTAAATCAATAAGGATGGCTGGAGGCTTGAAATCGGAAAAGCAGCTGAATGACTAAAAGCGACGGAATAGCTAAAAGCAATCGAATGCCTAAAAGTGGCTGAATACGTAAATACAGATGAATGCTTTAAGAAGTTAGTGTCGAGAGAGTTTAAAATAAGGAGAGAACATTAGTAGAAGGATTTCTACATATGTCACGATCCACAAATAGGAAGCGATCATGCCACAACTTGATGGTCATACAAAGTTAATGTGGGAAAGCTCAAGATGGAATGTAGATAAAATCAACATTATTATTCATATTAAACGATAAGCATGAGTCAAGTGATTGAATGCATTTTGGGTCAATCAAGGCAATTGATGCAATCAACCAAAGTTAATGTTATTTATCAAAGAGATAATTATGACTTATTTTAAGGCCAATTGATGACCAACCAAGACATATCGAAGCCCATATAAATCTTAAGCTAAGGAAGAGAAAGAGGACCCCCCTACACAACACATAATTTGTCATTTTTCAATCTCTTCAATCCTATACTAGGAGTAGTGTAATGTAGCTCGTAGTCGAGTTCTTACTTTTTCCACACTTGATCTCGTTTCATTTATGATTCTTCATTAATCTTCATTTTCACCCAATTCACATCACTTGGTTGATTACATAAAGTCTTCACTCTGAGATAGTGAAAGAACCTAAGTCGTGAGAAGGTTCCTTAATGGACCGATCAATTGTTTGATTGAAGTTAGATGCCGAATGAGGGAAATGTGACGGGGCAAAATTTTTTGGAAGAGACAGTTATGACATTTTGATAAAATTAGTTTTGAAACTAAATTAAATAAAGAGAACTTTGGGTGGAGTTGTTAGACCGGTAAACCAACTAATTGAATTTTGACGAGAAAATCAGTCATTCCACCTTAATATGTTGGAATCTGAAATTATAAATTCAATCCAATCTACGAAAGTCACCAAAAACCCATTAATTTGGATTGAATTGAATCGCATCACTCAGTTTGGGGTGGACTAGCTAAGATCATTCATCATTCAAACAAGTGGGCTAACACTAACAGGTTGGTTCCGTGGATCTTTAAAATTGGGTAAGCGGGTATAAAGGTACCCGGAATCAAAACTCAAAAGAGTCAAAGCCACTCTCTTCAGCGGACTTTAAGCTTTCCAGCGGTGAGGTAAAAAAACCGAAGCATTGAGCTTTCCTCTCCAAATCACCGTTGCTGATGCCCATTTACAGGTCTCTCTCTCTCTCTCTCTCTCTCTCTCTCTCTCTCTCTCCATTTGGGTTTCTTTTAATTTTGTAGTTATTCCAACTGGGCATTTCATTGGGTTTGATATTATTCCCCGCATATTGCAGTTTGTGCTTTTCGCTTGTTACCATCAATTGGAATTAGAATTGCTAAGATGGCTGACGAATTAACTGAGCAAAAAAGTAAGCAGCGCTTTTGTTTTGTTTTTGTTATTCACAGAGAAATGATATGTGGCTCATAACCTTGAGGTTTTGCTCAAACTTTGCAGAGATTGGGTTGGGTCTCCTTGGGTTTGGTCTACTTTTCACATTTCTCGGCGTAGTGCTTTTCTTTGACAGAGGTTTGCTTGCTCTAGGGAATGTAAGGGTTTTCCTAAATTTGCAATCTTTTTTTGACTTTATGTAATGGGAGAGGCGTTTCATTTTCTTGTATTTTGTATCTCCCAACACAGATATTTTGGTTGATTGGATTGGCCCTTTTGCTTGGCTTGCGGTCTACATGGAATCTCTTTACTAGCAAAGCAAACATAAAGGTATGAGGAATTAGGAACTTAGACTGAACCATTTGTTAGGATGTTCATTTTCCGGTTCTATTTTCTTTTCATATGGTTTGGTTTGGTAGTGTGGTCATGCTAGTATGAAAGCACAAGGATGAAAGTAAAGTATTAGCACCGGTGAGGGATCCATGGTTTTTTTAGTGATGCAAAAATCAACAGTGAATTCTTTTTTGGGTGTTTTTATTATTTATAATTATTTTTTGCAATAGGTGGAAAAAAGAACTTAGTTTAGCTTACAATCTATTTTTTTAAGTAGCTGGCAGTCCACAACTCAGTGACAATGACGCTAACAAAATTGTAACTTAGTGCGAATATCTAAATTCTAAATCCTTAAACCTCCTAAACCATGCTTAACCCTACTACACTAAACACCAATATAACTGAGTAAGAATCACGTCAATGTCAATCAATTAGTTTGCTTTTTTCATTTTTGGATTCCGTTTTTGGGCTTAGGGTTTACTATTACTCATGTGTCCTAAACCCTAAGCCCTTAACCCCACTAAATCCTACTCCAAGACACCAGAAGCCACTGAGGTATTCTGGAGCATGAATGTGCGCACACACAGACACACACAAAGAATCTAATGGAGGGCACAACCTAGAAAATGGAACCTCAAAGTGAAAGTCTTAGAAACACAAAGAGGCTATAGGTTGCAAAAGCTCTCACAAATTTGTAAAAACATATATTTGCATGAAACCCTAGTTTCCTAATCCCTAGACATTCCTAAAACATTCATAACATCAAATAAGGAAGGTGTGGAAAGTTGGTAACGAAAAAGACTTTAAAACTGTCATCCAGTCAAAAGTTGAAACTGACAGGCCAACTCTCTGGACAATTCTGGTCAAACAAAACAAGGAATTCATAGAACAAAAACAGGGCTGATTGATGGGCCTCCTAATGGTCAATCAATCGGCCATTGCAATTCTGGCAGAAATTGAATTTTTCAAGTACCATAAAATATCGTTGAGAAAATCTCTACCATTTGAATAGGTAACTTGACCAGTTAAAATTCTACCTTAACATGTTTTCAAAAGCAAACAACCTCAAAACATATTCTAAAATATACAGAAAACAACCTATCGACCTAATGCCTAAATATAAGGTATCTAAGTCTAATTCCAAATGAGAGATTTAGAACTTGATGCCATGGATCTACCTGAGCATGGTTTACAAATTGTGGTGTTTAATATTCTTGAGATACCATCTTCTCTTGTGGTATGTTAAAAATTCATCGTGCTGCAGTTTGTCAGATCTCTGTTTCATGTTTGACTGTCCTTAACATACCCTTTGGTCAGGTGAATTGAGTTGAGACAATTCAATTTGTCTGATTATTTATCCTTTCATCTGTTTATAAGATTTGTTGAAAAGTATTTTCAAAATAAGGCATTGATGGGCTTTGAATAATAACTGGTTATCCATTTTTTCATATGAAAGAACTGGATATCTACATTTTGTGTTGCATAAATTGAAGTTATCTGGTATGGGATAGATCTAATGTTGATTTTCTTTTTCTTTTGCAGGGTTCTGCTTCTTTTCTTCTTGGTCTATTTTTCCTCTTCGTTCGGTGGCCAATAGTTGGTATAATCTTGGAAATATATGGTTGTCTTGTTCTGTTTGGGTTAGTTTCTGCTCTCAACATTGTGCGCTGCAGTGAATAATATAGTTTCAATCTGTAGTCAATTTAGATTGTCGTGGGTGTGGATAGAAGTTAGTTTACTTCTAAATCTAGGTGTTGCGAAGTGAGTTTGAAATACTCTATAGGAATCTTGTAGTAGCAAAACTCTCTAGATAGCCAGAGATATTTTTTTTGGTCAACTCTAGATAGCCAGAGGTAGTCAAATAATCAAGTGATTATTAGAAGTTTATTCAAGGATAGAGTTGTAGATTTTAGAGGTGGGGGTATTAGTAGACTTAAAAGGTTCCCAACCGTTGGAGGTTGACCTTTCAGACCTTCTCTCTCTCACCCACTCATAGTCTTGCACACACAGAAATACAAGCCCATATCTGTGATTTGCATTGTCAGAGTGAATTTTTTTTTTTGGGGATTCCTTTCAAGTTTTAATGGGTTCCAGAATAATCATCTGCAGTCGTGGGGATTTTTTGGAATGAAGAAATGAAAATAATAACAATATAACTTTTCATTCTGCTATTGCAGTGTACAGACCTATAAATTCTGTGCGACAGAGTGACTCAATGTTTTTCAATGATGTTCAGTAAGAATTGTTTTTGGCTCAAACAACTAACTTGCTGAAATTTGAATATGCCATGATGGAGTTGTTTGGAGATAAGTCAGCTTTGCTTTATGCATTTAAGTAGTTAGGAGATCTTCATTAACTTTAGCGTCATAACAACTTATTCCCATACCTAATAATAAGTTGTTGACAAAGGTGTTAACTTAAAATTATGTTAGAGGTTGAGCTTCTAGTTTGCACGGATAGTTGGTGATGTAATTTTTCTTGTCCTGCTTGTGTGTTCAGTTTGTATCTCTGAGGTAGCGTTTCAACCAATCGCACTGTTAACAAATATACAAGGCATTTGTGTAATGGAACTGAGTTTGAAGTGGCTGTTTTCCCCCTATATCTTATTTATTATGGAGAGTAAGGAAGATTTTATTCTGGAAATCAAAGCATAAATGTGTCATAAGCTATGCCATTTGGGAATAATGGTACAGTCAAATGGAGTATAGAGTACGAAGACATTTTTACTGAGAAATATTTTATTCCTTCTGGAAGCTATGTGCTTGTTTTTCCTAATTGGTACTTAATTGTTTTTAACAACAAATGTGTATTTGTTTGTTTGTATTATGGTTTTTTTGGATTTTTGGTTTTTCATGGATACTGAATTACGCAGTGATTACTAATTTTGAATATGAAATTTAGTCACACCAAAAAATCTCTATAAATCTGTGCACGAAATTTGTCTGACTTTCTTATACTCCATAGTCCATAAATAGTTGTGTAGAAGTGTCTCGCTCAACTCCATGTAGTCTGCAAGTCATTAAACATATGTGAAGTTGGCAGGAGTCAACCACTTTAACAATGAACTCTGCAAGTATACAGAAATTTGAGTTTACTACTTCCCTTTATTTTTTTCTGTCAGTTTTGTTGCATTGACTTTTTCTTGTTTTCTTGTAGTCGTTTTTGGCCATCTGTGAAGGTGTTCCTCTACGAAGTTCCAATGTTGGGATGGATCGTAAGGTTTCTATTCTGGTGAGTTGAACTTTATGTTGTTTTATTGTTTAAGATTTCTATGCTTCAGAGCCGCTTGATTTTCACTGGATGGTCTGCTGACATCGAACTCATAGTTCAATTGTTGCTGTGTAAAGTAATTGAATTTAACTTCACTTGGTGACAGGACAGCTGAGACTTAGTTCACTCACAAATTTATCGTTCTATGATTTTTTATTTTATTTTTCCATTTTTCTGGTTATTATGCAGAGAGATTCCAGTTTAACATTCATGTCTGCCAGCCTTTTTCATCGTAAAGAATATACGTGCGCACTAAACACATGCCCACAACTTTTTCGAAATATGTTTACAGTAAAATATGCGACTCTTTGTGTTGTTGTAGAAAACGTTTTATGGTAAAATTAATATCGGAATTGGTATGAAAGCAGCAGGTAGAGTAGAGTGTATACATAATTTGTTGGTCCCAATGCTGTTGCTTCCGAATAGTGAAAGCATTAAAGAACTACTTTAAGAATTTATAGATGAGATGATTGTAAAAGTTAAAAGTTTGGACCAGGATCCTCGACCCCTTCGAAACTCTACCAAACTATACCTGACTATTCAGTCTATTCTCACCAGTCACATCACATGTACTGTTTATGATGAACAAATTTGGCAGCCATGATTGTTAAAATGAAATCTCTCTGCACAGTTTTTGGATGGACAAGATTAATACTCAGGTATAGTTGCAAATGGGTAGAGGATGTAAGTCCTAAATGTTTACTTGTTAAAAGAGCTATGTTATCTGTTTCTAAGGAAATATTTTGTTTTCTGAAGATTTACCTTTTAATGGTTGAGCATGTAGAGTGCATACCTGTATTAACAAACTTTCTTGTTCCATATTACTTAAAACACAGTAAATCAATGATAGGTTCCAAAAGATCCCTGTTGATTCATAAATTTGTGTTAATGTGCAAAATGGTAAACTGATTTAGTATGTAATTGCTGGTTTAGTGTTATACTTAGCTCATAGGCTAAGCTGTCTATAATAGTGAAACGGTTTGTTAAGTCTCATAGGACTTGACTGGACAGGTGTCATAATCTTACTAATAGTGTAGTTGGATGGTTGAGATTGAAGCTAGGATTTGTCTAGCTCTCTCTCTCTCTTCTAACAGTAATATGAGCTGTGAGTGATACAGCTCGATATACCCAACGAAATACAAAAAGTATTATAGAGCATTTTTATTTCCTTCACTCTCTTCTTCGATATATCCATTCCTCCATTTTTATCAGAAGCTTATTAAACACTAACATGGCCTCAGAGCCAGGTTCTCACGCATAAGCTTCCTCTCTGCCTCCGTGAGCTCCTCCGCCTCCTTCGTCGGAGTTTTGTACCCATTCTCCACAAGATCCCACAGCTCATGTGAACGGAAGATGGTTTTCATTTTGATTTGCCAGAAATCGAAATTTTCACCATTAAAAATGGGTGCCCTGAGTTCTCCTCCAGATCCAGACATGTTAGTCTAGATAACTAATTTGAGCTCAAGAATCACACAACGAGCTTTTGCTCACAGATTCGAACCCAACCTCACAGTCGCAACGCCCAGAAATTCAGACCAAATGTGCCTTGAGAACAAATGTGCAAGAATGCTCCAAGATATGGCACAAGAGGTTTGGGCACTTAAACTTTCGAAGTCTCAAGCTGCTGCAAAGCCAAGCAATGGTATTGGGGCTGCCTGAAATCCAAAATGGTGAAGTGTTGTGCCACGGTTGTGTATTGGGGAAGGGTCACAGGGAGCCATTTCCTAAGGAATCAAAGTGGAGATCCAAGGAGCCATTAGAACTGATTCATTCAGACTTGTGTGGTCCAATGCAAACAGCAAGCCTAGGTGGAAATAAATATTTTATCACATTCATAGATGATTTTTCAAGGATGTGCTGGGTTTATTTTCTGAGAAACAAGTCCGAGACATTCCATGTGTTCAAGAAATTCAAAGTAATGGTGGAGCTTCAATCCGGATACCATGTGAAGAAGTTGAGGACTGATCGGGGAGGAGAATTCATCTCAGCTGATTTTCTTCAGTTTTGTGAAAATCTGGGAATAGAAAGACAACTCACAGTAGCTTATTCTCCACAGCAAAATGGCGTTGCGGAGAGGAAAAATAGAACCATTGTCGAAATGGCAAAGTGCATGATTCATGACAAGGAGCTTCCCTACACGCTTTGGTGTGAGGCAGTGAGTACCTCTGTGTATTTACTTAATAGAAGTCCAACCCGAGCTTTGGAGAATACTACACCTTTTGAGAGGTTTAGTGGGAGAAAGCCTGGAGTTAAACATCTCAAGGTGTTTGGCTCGGTGTGTTACTCACTTATTCCTGGAAAGTTAAGGCATAAGCTAGAAGCAACTAGTGCCATAGGAGTTTTTATTGGATATGGTACATGTGAGAAGGGATACAGAATATTGAATCCTGCAACTCAGAAGGTTTTGCTCTCAAGGGATGTGGTTTTTGATGAGCATGGCAAATGGGACTGGGAGCAACACAAAGTGAAAGAAATCTGCATTCCACTTCCTGCGGATGAAATGTCAGATATGAGAACAACTGAAACAGAAGAAGAACCTGCTTTCCAAGAACCTGAAACAGAAGAAGAACCTGCAGATGATCCCTCAATTGATGACACACCTTTGAGGTACAGAAATCTGAGTGAGATCTATGCAAGTTGCCATTCATGCATAGTGGAGCCTGAGAATTTTGATGAAGCTGCACAAGATGAAGCTTGGAAGAAGGCAATGGAAAATGAGATGAACATGATTGAGAAGAATCAGACTTGGGAATTGGTAAATAGACCCTTCAACAAACCTATAATTGGAGTAAAATGGGTGTACAAGACTAAGTTGAACTTGGATGGTTCGGTTCAAAAGCATAAAGCTAGACTAGTTGCAAAGGGCTATGCACAAAAGCCCGGAATAGATTATAATGAAACCTTTGCACCAGTGGCAAGGTTGGATACTATACGAACTCTCATTGCCTTGGCTGCAAAGAATAGTTGGAAAATGTATCAATTAGATGTGAAATCAGCTTTTCTGAATGGAGTGCTTCAAGAGGAGGTGTATGTAGAGCAGCCCGATGGTTTTATTGTGCAAGGAGAAGAGGATAAAGTGTATAAATTGCACAAAGCCTTGTATGGCTTGAAACAGGCTCCTAGAGCCTGGTATGGAGAAATAGACTCTTATCTCGTGCAATGTGGTTTTAAAAGGAGCACAAGTGAGGCAACATTATATGTTAAAGGCAGGGGAACCTCGGATCTGGTCATAGTATCTATCTACGTGGATGATATAGTTTATACAGGGAATTCTCAAGAGCTAATGCAAGATTTCAAGACTGATATGATGCAGAGGTATGAGATGACAGATTTGGGTTTGCTACATCACTTTCTAGGAATGGGAATTATCCAAAGTGAAGACTACATTTTCATACACCAGAAAAAATATGCTTCCACACTTTTGAAAAGGTTTGGTCTGCAGGATTGTAAATCGGTTGGTATTCCTCTTGTACCAGCTGATAAATTGAAGAGAGATGACGAAAGTGGAGCTGCAAATGAAGCTGAATACAGAAAACTAGTGGGAAGTCTACTCTACCTCACTGCAACCAGACCGGATATAATGTATGCTGCTTGTCTGTTGGCTAGATTTATGCATTCCCCCACAAATAAACATTATGGAACTGCCAAGAGGGTACTAAGGTATGTTCAGGGTACACTTGACTTTGGTTTGGAATATAAGAAAGGAGAAGGATCGGTTTTGGTAGGCTTCTGTGACAGTGACTGGTCTGGATCAGAAGATGATATGAAGAGTACATCAGGATATGCCTTTACATTCGGTAGTGGAGTATTCTCTTGGGCATCTGTGAAGCAACAATGTGTTGCCCTATCCACAGCTGAAGCAGAATATGTGAGTGCATCAGAGGCAACTGCACAAGCTACTTGGTTACGGTTTGTGTTAGAAGATTTTGGTGAAATGCAGACTGTGGCAACACCCTAAACTGTGATAACACCTCAGCCATTGCTATCACCAAGAATCCAATCTTTCATCAGAAAACTAAACACATAAACCGGAGGTATCACTACATCAAAGAAGCTCTACAACAGGGTGTAATCAACTTGATTCATTGTCCTACAAAGGAGCAAGTAGCTGACATCTTCACTAAGGCTTTGGCAAGAGAACAATTCTCTTATCTTAGAGAATTGCTTGGGGTGAAATCAGTTCACAATTTGAAGGGGAGTGTTAATGTGCAAAATGGTAAACTGATTTAGTATGTAATTGCTGGTTTAGTGTTATACTTAGCTCATAGGCTAAGCTGTCTATAATAGTGAAACGGTTTGTTAAGTCTCATAGGACTTGACTGGACAGGTGTCATAATCTTACTAATAGTGTAGTTGGATGGTTGAGATTGAAGCTAGGATTTGTCTAGCTCTCTCTCTCTTCTAACAGTAATATGAGCTGTGAGTGATACAGCTCGATATACCCAACGAAATACAAAAAGTATTATAGAGCATTTTTATTTCCTTCACTCTCTTCTTCGATATATCCATTCCTCCATTTTTATCAGAAGCTTATTAAACACTAACAATTTGGACAAAACTGACCTTTAGTTGGCTGCCCCAAGCGCTGAACCATGTCAGGCTGAGCAACTGATTCATGACTTTTTACAACTTTTAAGAATTTTAATTCTTTTATGAATGAATGATTTATTGAAGTTTATAAATTATAGTTTTTTAGGGAGTTATTGGGGTTTGTTAGAGTAGGGCTTTATAAGATATACAGGTTTAGGTCTAAAGGAGTTAGGTCTTTCGCCTTAAATTGTAAGACTAAATCCTAAACCCTAAGCCCCAAAATGGAATCTGAAAATGAAATGGAAGCTATTTAATTGAGTGACATTGATATATTTTTACTCAGTCTGTTCGGATTTAGTAGGCACATTAGGATTTAGGGCATTAAAAAAGTTGACTAAAAACAATTGAAAAAAGACCTAGGAGATTGGCTGGCCAGGCCGATCACTCGGCCTTGGAAATTTGATCAGCTCAAGCTAAAAATGTGAGAAAGGTTCAGACCTATTGCTGAAAAACACCACTTTTTGGGACCTCTTGAGAAAGAAGCCCATGAAAATAAGAAATGTTTCTTGGTTTGACGCATATATGCCGGACGTGAGAGATTCGTGCCCTAGTTTGCAGCAGTTACCATTTTTAACAAATATTGCCACGGTTCCTTTTTGCGAAGTCTCTAGAAAAAGCAATAATTTATAATTTGTTTGGAATGGTCATTAACTTAAGTTTATTATCTTCGTATGACTTGCAGATTCTTGATCTCCTTCAGGACGGGCGTCGGTTGAGCACCCCATTGATACCTGGTCTGTTTTTGAAATATCTAATGTCTCATTTTTGTGATATCGTATAGCTTCCTGATTCTACTTTCAGAAGCTAAAGGAGATGTGCCAATTGGCTTCTTAGGCCATCTCCAGCCATGGGTCATATCCCAAATATAGCCCTAAAATAATGCAAAACTCATCTCCAGTCATGGGCTAAACAAACTTTTGGCCAAATTTGGCCCTTTAGCCCTCCAACAAGGCCACATTTAGCCTAGCTTTGGCCTATGCCAAATTTTTTGTGGGCCCTATGCATGTGCTTTTCATATTGCACATTGAAATTCATCCACTTTTTTGTGGGCCCTATGCTTCTCAAAATAATAAAATATGAAGGACCCTAAAATATAGCCTTGCATGGCTGGAGATGGAAAATTTTAGCCCAGCACTATTCTTTAAAAAATTAATATTTTGGAGGGCTAAATTTTTAGCCCCAGACTACATTTAGCCCTATGACTGGAGATGGCCTTATGTGTTCGAGATTTCACCATCAGACGAGCCAAAAAGAGAAAGAGAGACTACAAATTGGCTTCCTAAATGATCCACATTACCTTTGAGGCCTAACCCAGATGATTTTTCTGTTCATTTTACGTTTATATATTAAATTTTCTATAACAAAATTGATCTCTCTTGTCTAGGGTTTAGGGTTACCGTCTTGACATGGTGCAAGGTCACGCCATACAATACACACACCATAAGTATGGCATTGTTCAGTTCACACACCATCTATGATAGGCGATGGTTTGTAGGTCAAAGGTCAAACATTCAAGTCGCTTTACCCAAGTTACATTGTACAAAATTGTACATAGGTCAAACAATCAAATCGTTTTAGCCAAGTTACATTGTGCAAAATTGTACAATTTAATTTTAGAGAACTTCAAAATAACTAAGCTTTTCATGAAAAATGAAAATAGTTTTTGGATAAGATCCAAAAAATGAAATAAAAACTTTTGCGTTAACTGTAGAAATAACTGATGAATTATACCCGAGTTTCACTTTAGTTCTTAAATTCATTTATTGAATTCTATAATCCCCAAACTTCCTTTTCTCGGATAATAGTTCAAAGACTATTGCTACAATTAACTCCATGAAATGGTTTGGCATAAGCAATTGAAAGAGGATTTGAAGTCCTTTGTTTAAAGAAAAAAATGAAAATGTTTTAGCTTAGAATTGGATAGTGAGACTGGTATTAAATGCTGCCAGGGAGAGTTAGATTTTGAGGCATTAAAGTGATATATACTTGCCACCTTAAATGCCTGGCCTGCCCTCCTATTAATGTATGTTTGATAGAAGCCAATTTAAGAACACTGTCTTTAAGTAGACAAGCACCCTTCGCATGACCTCTGCTGTCCAAAAATAATAGAGCATAATTTTGGATGCCTTACCTACTACACCATACTTTCTGTTTTGCATTCAAAGTTTCTTCAATTTGGTTTCTCTTCTCTTTTTCTTTTTATTATTTAGTTTTTTTCTATCACCTCACTTCCTGAAGGATAGAAGGAGCTCAAAGAAAAGAATAATCCAAGCTAAGTATGGAACTTCCAGAGCTCTCTTTAGCTCCAACACAGCTGGTGTTTAAGAAAAGCATTACTAGTTCTAATAATCCATTGGAATCAGCTGAAAGCAACACTTCTAGGAAGAGGAAGCTTTTCCAAGGTCACCAACTCCTCAACACTGGGGCATCTGTTCAAACAAGTGTTGATCTTCAACTTAAAGACCCCCTTCCATTGGATTGGGAGCAGTGTCTTGATCTTGAGGTCTCTCTCTCTCTCTCTCTCTCTTGTATTCATGCGTTGATGAGGATATGGAAAAATTATTGTACAGCATTGGAATATGGTACATGGTATATAATTCCTTTACGTGTTAATTACTTATAGGGTATAGTGTTAATAAAATAATTACTTATATTATAACACATGAATGAGTTATACCACGTGATTGTACCATTCTTTAATTACTTGATGGTATGTTTAGTTATGATTCTTATGTTTCCAATTAAGTACATACAAATTTTGTGAACTAATTTTAATCCATTGTGCAGTCTGGAACAATGTACTACCTAAACAGAAAGACCTCAAGGAAGAGTTGGAACTGGCCTATGGACCAGGCAGTGAACCTTGAGCTGAACATCTCAACCATCTCAGGTTTAAGTTCTGATCAGCGATCCAGCCCAAGCCTTAAGACAATAATCGAAGAGGCCAAGAATGAGGAGCAACAAAATAACATGGTGGCTTTGGCTTGTTTCAATTGCCATCTCCTTGTCATTCTCTCCAAGGCTTCTCCTTCTTGCCCCAACTGCAAATATGTCCACTCACTTCGAACTTCCAACCAACCAAATTATAATTCATGTTGAATACAAAATTGAGCTGCCATAAAGGCACTAGAAATAGAATCAACCTCTTGATTTCTGCTTAATGCTATATATGTTTGGTTTTCATTAATGTTGTATTCAGACTGGTGAAATATAATCTATGCATGCAAAGATGTTGTGTAATTTTATTATTATTATTTTTTGGTGGATCCTATCTTAGTTTGGGAGGTAGTTACTGTAAGAACATTTATGGTTTTTGGTTTAAGCTGCACTTAATTAAGTAAAGGGTTCTGATTTGATTAACAGCATGTCCCTGTTGGCGTGAGTCAAAGTGAACGTTCCTATTAGGAATAGAATTTGTTTCTAGTAGGTAGGCGTGGGCACGGTACGGGATGACATAGGATGGAGGACTTCCCGGTGTCAATCATGGAAAGGATAATCGGGACGGGACGGGACGGTATGGACGTTTTTCAGAACCTGTCCGAACCATACTGGAACTAAACGGGACGGTATGATTCAGTACCATTTTGAATACCGACTGCCACCAGTACAACAAACAAGAGAGAGAGAGAGAGAGAGAGAGAGAGAGAGAGAGAGAGAGAGAGAGAGAGAGAGAGAGAGCGATTGAGGAGAATATGTCTAAAGATATCATATCTGAGATCAGTCACACAAAAAAAACCAAATTTGCGATAACTCAAGCCTAAGATCTTATAGATCTGAAAAGAGAAAGATGAACAAAGAGAAAAAAAAATTGAGATGAAAGAGAGGAAAAAAAGAAACAAAGAAATAGACAAAGGAGAGGAGAGAAGAAAAAGAGAAAACGAGAGAAAGAAAGTAACTAGGAGGGAGGGAGAGAGAGAGAAGAATAAGAAAGAAAGAAAGGGAGAGAGAGAGGAGGAGATATTAAACAAACGGAAAGAAAGAGAGAGAGAGAGAAGAGGAAAAAGAATAAAGAAATAGGGAAGATGTATACTATTCAGTACGGTATGACACCAAACGGGATGGGAAATATGGAACCTGTGTCGTGTGAAATAGAAACGGTATGATACGGTATAATACCGTTTACACTACAACACCAAACAATATGGCACAAGATTGGCACTGTTTGGAACGATTTCGATTCGGTTTCGATTTTTCGGTTTTGATGCCCAGCCCTACTAATGGGAATATAATTTGTATTTTATCGTAATTATCTAATTTGAGTAAAATTATGAGATTTTGTATATATTTCCTATTTGCACCCACTCTGTATATATATATCCCTCATTGAGAGAAGAATAAACATATCATTTTAAACCTTAATTACTTTTGAGTTGGTATCAGAGCGGGTTGTGATCCGTCTCTACAACATAAAAAATCATAACCCTAAACACTACCTATTGCTGCTGCACTATACACCTAGCTTATAATCTTAGCCCACTGCCGTCGTCTACCTTGCCACCGTTGCCGCCGCTTACCTTGCAACTGGCGCTGGTGCGCCATCCTGCCATCCATCACCATGCCGAATATTGATGACTTTATTTGTTCACATGCTTCTAGTTCTACTTCCCTTACTGCTACACCTACCCGTATTTTGACAGTTCACACTGAATCGTTTACCCATCTACCCATGGGATTCTAATTGAATGGATCCAACTATGAGATATGGGTTTCGATGATTAAACTCCATGCTACTACACAAGGCAAATTGGGTTTCCTAACTGGCAATACTGATGCCCTGGATTCCCAAGATGCACAATTTGGGAAGTGGAAAATTATTGATGTTATTGTGAAAAGTTGGATGCTGCGAACAATGGAACCCAGTTTGTTGAATATGTTTCATACTCTATGTGGGAACCGAATTTAGTCATAACCCTAGGTCAAATAATTCCTTCCATTTGGGGATTATTTGACCTAATTGGGAATTATTCAACCTAATTGGGAGTTACTCAATTTAATTGGGGATTATCCAATTAAATGGAATGTTACCTAATTAGGTTGAGAATTGATTTGGTACCTACCACAATTCCCAATTAAAGGAGGAGTTACCTAATTAAGTTAGGGATTGATTGGATACCTACCACAATTAGGGATTTGATTTAAATCCCTAATAAATCAAATCCCTAAATACACCAACCTCACCAACCTCGTCGAGGCCCCCTATAAATACTTGGCTACGCACAAGGATTGAGGTACGTCTAAATTTCTCAATGAAACTCTAGCCACCTCCTTCCTCTCCCTCTTTTACATAAGGCTCCGGCCGCCCGGTTTACGCCATAAACACATACATCTCCGTACCCTAGTTAGCTAGTGTTTTTCTCATAAACTCTCGAACTAACTTAGGCATCGGAGGGCCTTTGGCCAACACCCCCCGGGTGTGGTCCTCTTATTGGTTCTATTTTGCAGGGAGAAAGAGGCGGCGAAGAAGAAAGGGGAATCTTTCCAATCGAATATTCTCATGGGGAAATTTACTCCCACACTTTACATTTAGGATGATGTTAATAAGATATTTTATGATGGTTCTGACATATCCCAGCTCTATGAACTGCAGTGCTAAGCTACCAATCTCAAGCAAGGGGGTCGTCCTGTCTCCACATATTTTTCTGTAATTAAGGAAATCTTGCTTGAATTGGACAAGAGACGCCCCTTTCAGATGAAGTGTGTTGATGATATGAAGAAGCTTCAGGCTGCTGTTATGGCAGATTGTGTGTATGATTTTTTGGCTGGCCTTGACGATACTTATGACAAGGTCCACAGTGATATTCTATGGAGTGATAAAGTTTCGAGTATCGAAAATGTATTTTTTAAGGTTCGTCAAGAGGCTCAATGCCAGATTACTATGCTTGGATTCGACACCAAGACTGGGGAACCTGCTGTTGTGTTTGCTTCCAAAAACACTGCTATGGTCTCGGCCTACAGGGTTTGGCTCTTCAGCCATTCCGCCTCGTCACCTGACTTCTGCAGAAAAAGACAAATTGAAGTGTAATCACTGGTGTGATAAAAGACATACTGTCAACACTTGCTGGATGTCGCATGTGATATCATATTGGGAGAAGGAACAAAGGCACTTAAAAAAGGAATCACTGGCAAGGCTTTCCTTGCCCATGATGCACGCGATGCAATTGGATTATTAATTCAGAGCTCGACCATATGACGTATAATTCTGCTTTATTCTCTACTACTCTCCCTCCTAATTGTGTTCATATTCTGACTGTTAGTAATGCTAATGCTCCTGTCACGGGGCTGGTTATGTACTCTTGACATCCATTTTACCATTGGAAAAGTGTTACTGGTTCCATATTTGTCTAGTAATTTATTACATGTGCTACAAGTTACGGAGTAGTTAAACTGTGTTGTATAGATGTATCCGTCTTTTGTCTTACGGCATGATATCCAGACTCGGGAGATCTTTGGTAGTGGTACTAAAAAGTGGGGGCTTTATTATGTGGATAACGTGGAAACTAATCGGGTTCTTCATGTTGGTAGCTCCAAAACTTCTGAGCATTGCCGGATTTGGTCATGCCTCCTTTGGATATTTACGACATTTATTTCCTGCATTATTTAGTAGTGTTAATGAGTCTGCTTTCCAATGTTAGACTTGTATTTTAGCTAAGAGTCATCGGGTATCCTACCCTCTAAGTGGTAATAAATGTCTTATGCCATTTGATTTAGTTCATTATGATGTTTGGGGACCTTCTCCTATTTTTACTGCCTTGGGTGTTTGCTAGTTTGTGTTATTTGTAGATGATTGCACTCGTATAATGTGTTTATATGGATGAAAAATATAAGTGATGTGGTCGATATCTTTCAACATTTCTATGGGAAGATTCATACCCAATTTATGCTCCCCTATAAAGGTTTTTCAATCCGATAATAGTGGAGAATTTGTCAATTCGGTTTTATCACAGTTTTTTTACACTAAGGGTATCCTCCATGAGACTATTTGCCCTCGTGACACCACAACAAAATGGGGTCGCCAACATAAATATGGGCAGATCCTTGCCGTTGCCCATGCTATGCTACTTGGTGCGTAAGTTCGAAAAGCAGTTCTGGATGGATGTTGTTACCTATGATGTCTATCTCTTGAATTGTCTACCTTCACGAATTCTGGATTTTCGAACTCCTATGCAGTAATCGACCCATCAAGTCTTTGTCTCTTCTATGTCGACTGGCCGCCAAAGGTGTTTGGTTTTGTGGTCTATGTTCACCTCCATCGAATCAGAGGAGTAAGATGGACCCCAATATATGAGGCAAGCCTTCACAAGTGTCATGCTTATTCAGAATCCACCATGTTCCTTTAGTACTACTAAGGAACGTTTATCCTTTAGTATTCATTTCCTTGATCAAATCCAGGGTTTTAATACTATTTAACAATATGCTTCTCTTTTATACATTCTTGAATACTTTAAAACTATTTCAAAGGATTTGGACTTGTGTTTTACGAGATACACACAGTCCAACCGAGAGTGATCATCAGTGAATGCTATAAAACGAGAGAAGCCTCTTGAGGTGTTACCCTTATAGTAAGGTAAACCCTCTCTCAGACCTTTTGGATCATTGTTTCTAAACAGTCATTATATCATTCATTTCTTAAATGAAAAGAGGTCATTAATCGGATTGTAGCAATCTAATTACTTATAAATAAAGAACAATGTAGTTTTGTCAAACAAAATAACATTTCCATCTTCAAGACTAAATTAAGTTCCTTTAGTAATATAAAAACGATTTTAATTCCTATACCTCTAATATAGAACGTTTAGGGAAGTAGCTTCCAACTACTCTT
This sequence comes from Prunus padus, assembly GCA_024362665.1. Classification (NCBI taxonomy): domain Eukaryota; kingdom Viridiplantae; phylum Streptophyta; class Magnoliopsida; order Rosales; family Rosaceae; genus Prunus; species Prunus padus. Next base: position 24,432,428 of record JANFAM010000016.1, on the reverse strand, counting down.
TGTAGAGATCATCGTTTTGTTCCAAACATGAAGAACTAATCTTCCTTAAGGACTCTTCTACTTCTTACTAGTGCCTTTGCTAACATTTAAAAACTAGTGGACGGATGATGACATCCAAGTAGAAGTTCTAACTGTTAGAAATTTCCCTTCAATTGTCCATCCTTTCGTAATGAAAGTATGTTCCTTTGGAGTTCTTTCACCTTCTTCTTTTGATTTCTCCTTTGACTTCAATAGTCATGGTCCTACTCCCACTGTCTCTCTTGAGACTTTGTTTTAATTGTGACTCACATGTACAACAATTGGAAAGAGTGTGATTCACCTTGGCGAGTGACACAAGGAAAAATCTTGCACAAATTTCCCATGAAGTAGAGTGCATAAGCTCTCCTACTTTTCAATGATCTCAATCATTCTTAGTCTAATATGGACTGATGCCCTTTGACCATTTAGGTCTTGACAAGATTACGCATAACCGAGAGACATCAATAACGTCTTCTCTTCTTCATAACTTGTTTGCATGAAGAATTATGACACTAGAAGTGTCCATCTAATGCTCCTCAACAGGGAGGAAGCACCTTGTCTGAATGTCTTTCTCAACACGTAACGTTTACGTAAAAGAGTGTGAGAAGTGGGCTAGCTCTAGTACATTGAGGTACTAAGCCGGGAAACCTAGGCCTCGAAGGCTTTCTCTTTGTCACGTGTTGGAATGCGTGTTTGCAGATATATCGAAATAAATATAACATAACATATTTAAACTAGATTGATTTTATAAATGCCATTGATTCAGGTCTTTAAATCAAATGGCGCCTCCTACTATTTTGGCTAATTCCACAATCCTTCAAAAGCGAAACTCGAGAGTATTCTATCTTGAAAACTCTTAGTGGGATGGGAGGCTCCCTATTACCTGGATCACCGCACCATAATAGGATATAGGGATAGCGCAAATAATAAAGAGAGATTCCTTCTACTCATTCACATCATGATGTGAGTTCCCATACAATTTGGCCTCTAGCAAATGTGTACCCCCGAATATTATCGTGAAGCACTACTATACTAGTTAAGTATTAGCCCACCATGCTTGCTTAGTATAGTGATACAAACACAAGCCTCATCATAATAGAATGTTAGTCATGCTTGATCCTACCCTTACAACATCCAATGTATAAATGAATTCCTCCTAAATATGCGTGTATTGTTGTCAGCCCCCATATCCGAGACAAGCCTTCACGACCCACCGCAACCACCCCTTCCCTCCTCTCGAGGCAAGCCTTCACCACCACCACAACCACCCCCGCCCGCCTCTCTCTCGCTTCTCGCTGACCCAAACCCAGTCCTCTCCTCGGAACCAAAATGGAATCACTCATTTTTCACAAGATGAACTTAAAGTCCCAACCAAATTCAAATCAATACAAATTGCAGAAAATCCAAGCTGCTCCATAATTTCCTATTCATGCCCCAATTCAACTCAAACTATCACACAACGAAAAATACCGCAATATAATGAAACCACACAAAATCACCACGCCAAATTACCAAAGAATAATAAAGAAATAAGATACCTTTAATTTTAAATTTAAATTAAAAGCAACTAATTATTGGTTAGTAAATATGATTCCCACAATGGAAGATTGATCGCTGAGAAAACACAACCATAAGCTCATCTTGGGCCACTCCGTGCCTCCTCTCTCCTTGCAACTTTGCTCAATGATCTCACAGACAATGATGCTGAAATTATGCAGTGGTGTCTTCCTCAAGAAGTTGGGTGAGAGTAGAACCCAATTTATAAGGAAGAAAGGCTTGTTATTATCCTATTCTTCTCTTATGACGACCCTGACCCAAATTATAAGATAAAATGAATGAATGAATTAAATTAATTAATTTGGATAATTTAAATGAATTTAAAAGGAATTAAAGTAATTAAAAAGGAATTAATTGGAATTTAATAATTAAAGGGGCATTTTGGTCCACCTTATTTTCGGGACGTAATTTGGCAAAATGAGTTGCGCCATTGCGTCCAGCTCGTCGAAACGAGTCCGTTGACGGGCGGAACGTTTCGATACGAGCTTCGGATTGTTCGGAGGACATAATGGTCATTTCGAAAATTGTTAAATACCCCTCAACCAATCAGATTTCAGGATTTTCTCTCTCTCCTCGACTTTCTCTCTCCTCGCGATCTCTCCCTCTCTCCGGTCACTCTCTCTCTTCGATCTCTCAGCTCCGGTCACGGCGGAGGCTGAGACCACCTGCAATCGAACCGGCGTGATGAGCCGGTCAAGACCCACCCCTTTGAGTCACCGGAAACGACGAAATCAGTCGGCGCTGTCGACTGGTTTTCTCCGAAACCTCACGGCTTCGCGCCGTCACCCTCAGCCATCCATCGTGTCGATTAAGGTATGAAACCTTACCTCCTCTCCTCCCTGAAGCTTGTTTCATAGTTAGTTTCGTTCGATTTGGTGGTTTGGTAGGTAGATCTAAATTCTAAGGTTTGGCCGGATTTCGATCGTGAATTCCGGCCAGTTAATGGCCGATTCTCCGGCGGTTCTCCAAGGTTTCGAACTCACCTCAACGTGGTGGTTCGTTTGGTATGGGTGGTGTCGGCCGGTGAGAAGTTTGAGTGTTGACCGGAATTACTCAAGGCACCCGCCACCCACGGTGGCGAGTGTGGCGGTGCGTGGTGGCTGTGTGGTGGCGGTTCTTGGGTCCTTTGCGATCCTCGTATCGCTGCGAGCGCGTGGGAGTTGACGGATCTCAATTCGGAGATCGTTTGGCCATCGAACGAATCTCGCCTATGGCACGATTCTCGGGTTCGATAGGATTGAACGGTTGGATCACGTCCATTTTTAGATATGTTGATCTAGATAATTCTAGGATCGTGTAGGATTTGACGGATCATGATTCGGAGTCCCGGATACTCCGGATCAATTACTTGAAGTTTGAATTAAACCGTAACTGTCCGATCGTGCGATCGTGAGCAATCCGATCGTCAGATCGAGACCAAACTTTGAGGACACGCTGTTTAGGTCGTGTTGAACCTATAGGAACTTTTGGATCTAAGTTTGGAGAACATGGGACCCACGGGTCCGGTTTGACCTATTTGGGTCGGTTTGACAAAGTTTGACCAGGTTTGACCGAGGCTTTCCCGAGGTCGCCTTGCAGGGTAGTTGACTTTGTTGAACTTCTAGGAATGTCCTGATCCTTTTGGAGGTCGTGGGCTCCGCGGGCCCGAGTTGACCGAAAAGGGGTGTTTGACCACCGGTTGACCGTGAGTCTTCCGGGGCGGTCCCACTTGTTAAAAGAGGTAGTTTGACCTTAGAATTCGTTGTAAGTACGTACATGCACACTTTTGAGTGGGGTAATGTTAGGGTTTGAGTTTAAGGTTCTCGTACGGTTCACGATACTAATCCAATCCTCGTATTTAACGATTTAGGTACCTTGACTCTGCGTACTCTGTAAGCGGGACCCTTTGAGGGTTGTGCAGCATTGGACCAACGGTGAGTGGACTTTGTTTTCAACTGAGCATGATTTGAATGAATTGCATGAACTGCATAAATGAGATTTAATAATTGTTTTAAATCTTGAATGTTAAGTCTTGGTTTGACTTTGGTTTAATTATATTTAAAAGGGTTTGCATTTGAGTTTAATGCATGATTTGGGTTGCCGGGTTTTATGTGGGGCCCTGTTGTTATATTTTATTAGTATTTATACCTTTGGGGTATTGTACGGGACGTGGTGAACGCCCGGTGATTTTCGTATTGGAGTTTTTTTTTATATAAATGAGCTTTATTAAGCTTGGAACTGTTATATTATATTTTAATTATATAATTGAATATTTGGACGTTAGTATAGTCCGTTTGATTTCATATTCGGTTTTGGGGTTAAAACTCGATGATTAATAATACGTATACTTTGATTATATATATATATATGTATTTATATATATATGTGGCTAATTTGAGTAAATACTTTGGATTAATGGGGAAGGATTATATATATATATATATATGTACTTTGGTTATGTATATATATATATATATACATATATATATATATATATAATATCCAAGTATAGATAACCCCTCTTCTTAAAGTAGATAACATATGTATATATATATATGTTTATACATAAGAGTTGACGTTTTAGTGACTTGAGTTTTTAATGTGTTTTGATATGCTTGACTTGAGCATTGAATAAGTTTTGAATATGGTTTTTAATGCCGGTTTCCGGTGATTGGACGTTTGAATTGATTTAAGTCTGTTATGCGGTGGTTTGACTCTTGTGATTATTTTGAATATAGAAATATATGTTTTGGACGGTGATGTTCTAACTTTGAATATTTATATGGGTTAGTGGATTGATGGACTTGTATATGTCCTGGTGTCTGTTGTTTTGGGGTTGGGTACATTGTGATTGTATTTATATACTGTTATCGCGTGACGATTGTTTTGAGTGCTGTTAGCACCTTGTATTGTACCTCCCCCTGTTCTGTTATTGATGATCGCATGACGATTGATATAAATGGTTACCTGGTTTTGGTATGGTTCGATCCGGTGCATATCTTAACGGGGTGTAGCTGTAGACCCTTGATTGGGTAGTCTGAGCGTGTAGGACATATTTATTTCGGAGTTATGGTTGGTAAGTTTTACCATATAGTCCTGTGAGTTTAGTCCCACTTTGGACGGCTCAACCCTGGGCACGGTGTCTCGATGAGACTATACCGGTGTCCAGTCAAATGATCCCTTGTTGGATTGTTTTCCCCTGGTACTTGTGTTTGTGTTATGGTTATATTATACCTATACGCGTGTGTTAGTATATTCGTATTCATATTCCTTTTAGTGAGGATCGTTCCTCGCTTGTCGTACTTGTGAGCACGTGATTGTGAGTTTGGGGAAGTTGGAAAACTGTTTACTGCTTCGATTGCGATATGCTTGTTTTGACTACGTATTTATTAGGTTATGTTTTGGATTTGAATCCTGAAACTGATTTCTTATATATATATATATATATATATATATATATATATATATATATATAAATGATTTGAACTACAATTAATGTCTATATTGCTGTCAAGTTTGGTTTGCTTGATGTAAACAAGCTATTCGGCATTTTAAGGTTTGTTTTACCTTATGTGAATTTTACTCCATCTTTATGCTTTTACTTTAATAAATCCTGTTGTTTATGTTTTATAAACTTGTGTGGATTTGTTTTGGGAGGTTATGCCTCGAGAAAAGTAAAAGGTTAGTTTATTCAGAAAAATGGGTTTTAAACTGGAAATGTTTTCTCGTACTTTGAGATAGTACGGTTTTCAAATCAACCAAGTATATAAATGATTTAATATGCATGTTTGCATTGTTTTAAACGGTGGGGTTAGTACTTTGATTTTTAAGTTTGTCAAACCTTGTTTTTGTCCACTCACACTCTTTCTGTTTTGCACCCCCCAGACCGTAGTTGTTGCGTCGACACCGTTCGGCCGTGCGCTTCTCTTCTCGAGCTTCGTTGGAAGGGTAGGATTGTCATCCTTGAATCCTAAACTTGTAATATGTTATTCTTTTCATTGTTGAATTCTTAAACTCTTAGATTGCTCTCGTATCACCCATTAGGGTTGAATTAGTTTAGCCGAAGGCCTCGTTATGTATTTGTTGCATGCATCGGCGCTTGGGTTGTTTATCCGTTGCTTGTTTGACAAAGTTGAAGTTTTGGGCTAGTCCTTGTTTTAGGGAGACTCGCCTGCTTTTTCGCAGAAGTCTTGGCCCATTGTAGGTTAAATCTCGAGAAGAGGGTAACTGTTTTAGGATGTGGGCCTGACATGGGTTGGTGTTGGGCATAATCGCAAGGTCCGTCTCGGGTTCCGGGGTGGAATTCGGTCGGGTCCTGTTATCTCTTCCTGAAGTTTGAAATCCCAACCCCACTTCCATTAAATGGGTTTCCATAGTTGATATGGGGATTTTTTATTCTCAAAACGAAGGACCTAGTTCTATCATGCAAGGATTTTTGACTGGTCAGAGGGAGAGAGAGAGAGAGAGGAGAGAGATGGTCATGGTGCACGGTGGGGTTTGGATTGGAGAGGTGGTGATCATTCAAGTTAAGGGATGGGAGCTGTGGTTTTGGCTTAGGGAGGGGGCTGGGTTTTGGGTCATTGAAAAGGTTGAGGCAAGAGAGAGACGACTGGGAAGGGATAATGGGTTGGGTTTTTTTTTTTTTTTTTTTTTTTCTGCATTGGAGGGGATTGAGTTTTGATTTTTCAATTTTTAGTTTCAAATGTTGGCTTCATAATTCCACGTCACCAACTCAAAATGATGAGAAATTGGTCAGCTTAGGCTGAAATTACCACTATAACCCTGCCACGTCATCAATTTAACAGAGTATGGAATGAAGTTGACGGTACGGGGAAAAGTGACACATGAAACCTTGGTCAATGGGGGCAAAGTGGGTCACTTTAACTTCAAAGAGGCAATGTGAAATTTGACCAATGTTTCAGGGGGCACTATAGCACTTAAGTATATTTTCAATTGCAATACTTGCGGTTGTGGCAAGTTAACTTTCATTTATGAATGTGCATGTTTAATTTTAAATTGTTGAGACAATAGTTCCATGTCAAAGATCACGATAGGACTATGAATGACCCAGGGGGATGCAGAGTAGAGGTGTCAAACGGGCCGAGTCGAGCCGGGCCGGCCCATTTAAAGTCGTGCCTTTAAGTTATTCGTGCTGTGCTGGGCCGGCCAATTTAATTTATCGAGCCGTGCCGTGCTAGCCCATTTAGTAAAATCATTGATCTCAGCCTAGCCCAAAGCCCAAGTCCATATTGAAACGGGCCGGGCCAGACTCGGGCCGTACTTGGGCCCGAATTCCAGCCCATTTAATTAAAAAAAATTTTCATATGATATGACGCAGCATGGACAATCATAACTGTTCAAGGTGGAAGCCAACTGCTACTCTTTCTACTTTTCCCCCTCTTAGGTGTTGAAGGACGTTTGCTGAACTAATTTTCTTCTTCAAACCGTATGCAAGGCTGTATGTTATTTAGAGACATTATGATATCTCACAGTATAGGCAGAGCATGTGGCAATAAATCTAACCCATAAAATCTTGACAAATCTGAGATGTAATTTTGTTAAAGAATAACTATTACAGACGAAAATCTTAACTGTATTTTCACCTAAGTAAGATTTATATTCAGATTATCTGAGTATAGAAGCTAAGAGAAACAGAAATCAAGGGATGAACAAGAGCTACAGAATATCATCTACTAAATGGAACCAATGGAGCACGTTGACTTATTTCATGAACAGAACACTATGCACTCAGTCACCCAGCCAACCTTTGATCCTTACTCCAAACTTATTTATATTTTGTGACCAGAATTCATGTTTTGCTTACATTTACAAGAAATATTTGAGAAATAGAAATTAGTTTAAATAACTCAAGTCTAACTTAAATGTGCCCGTGCAAGAAGTTGCCTATAAACACGCCGTAGAAAATCCTTATAGGCTAAACTAGAATCTAAAGTACAAGACAAGATGATCTAAAAGGCATCAACATTAATAATTTCTTAGGAAACGAATTGCGCTGAATTGATCATGCAAAAGCATATGTAGACATATGGTGAATCAAACTTTCTTTATATTACAAATACCTTTGCCAATAAAGTATCCCAAATATAGCTTTCACCATTTGTGCATCCAACAAAGAGAAGCCTTCCTGATATTGAGAATGCAAAAATTTAAGCGGGCTCGGGCCATGCTTGAAGTGGGCTCGTGCCAAGTCCGGCCTATGTCGGGTCACGGGCCGGCCCGGTCCATGCTTTCGTGCCGTGCCGGCCCGACCCATTTATTATTCGTGCTCATGCCGTGCCGTGCCTCATTTAAACGGGCTAGGCTCGTGCCGTGCTGAGCCGGCCCGTCCCGTTTGACACCTCTAATACAGAGAGAAAGGAGAGGGGGTACCAAAATGTAAATTGGGTATAAATTCATGGACTATTGCTCATAAAACTAGGGGTGGGCATCCGGACCGGACCGAACCGGACAGAAAGAAAAAAATCGGTTGACCAAAAAGTCAACAATGCTATATTTTTTAATTCTTAAAGTTTAGTCGAAGGTTTGCTATCTAAATCATATTTTTTTTACATATTTTGTAAAATCTAATGCTATATTTTTAATTTTATAATTAATATTTTTCCAAATCAACTTTAATTTGACCGGATGAATAATACCGATTCCGATGTGAGCTTGAAACCGAACCGGACCGCACCCACCCTTACGTAAAACTACATACAATGACCATTTTGCAAATTTGATGTGACAGCAAGACTAACAAAAGTGGATTAAAATGCGAATTGGGTACAACTTCAAGGACTAAAATCGAACCAACCGATTGAATCAGTTCGGTATAGCGGGTTTGAACTTTGAACATTTGGTCCCCCATAGTCAGTGCCAAGTTGAAATGTTCGAATATTTTCTTTTGGGCGATCATCTAATCTTTCAATGAAATTCGCCAAACGATTCAGAAATTCAGACGCCTTGGGAACTTCAACAACAATCATTTTCTTGGCATCCAAACACACAAAATTTACAAAAACAAAGTCCCTCCCAATCCATCCGCGTCTATATCATATACCACCACCACCAACACCAACAAACTGACGTTGCCTCACACGGCCCTCAATTTTCAATCAAACAGAGAGAGAGGAATTGCGGCAATGTGGGTCTCAAACATCAAGAACTTGAGATGGCCCGCCATAATCTTGGGCATTGCCAATGCTGTGGTTTTCGTTCTCGGCTGCTTCTTTGTCTTCTGGGCTCTTCCTTCCTGTAATCGTCACATCCTCATTCCTCTTATGGCTGTTTCTTTCATGGCAGCCGTCAGAATTGGCATCATGGTTAACACTGGCATCGCCCAAGAAGCCACCGCCATGACCATTCTTGAGCATTCCCCGGCAGATAGCCCTGCCGCCGTTGACGCTGCTTTCCGCCACCAGACACGGGTATTTCACCATTATTTTCCCCTTTGATTGATTGCTTGATTGGTTGCCTAGAAAGTAAAACTAAGGATTTTGAGATGTTGAGCTGATTACTATTGAATGGTTATATAGTCAGAGGTTTGATACATGCTTTGCCACTTGTTTAACATCTGTTATGTGAATGATTAGAAATATGGTGTTAAGTGAGTGATTAAGAATGATTGTTCACTTTGAAGATATGGGATACAGAAGTTTTTCGCAAGGATTGTTTAGCTTCTTTGCAAGAAGTAAGTTAGAGAGTATTCAAGGGCATAGAAACTTAAGGAGGAGGATAGATACATAAAATATCATTGGCATGCTATTTCCAAAAGAGAACTAGTTACCTTATCAACTGAGTATTAGCAGTTTTGTTGAATATGGGTTGGACGAAGTTAGTCACCGCATAGCAGGCTTTTACATAAAGCTCTATACATGCCCAATCCTTGTTCTCCATTTAATGGGGATAGAGAGTGTCTCAACAGGCTTATTAAGAGGAATAGTTTTTGGTAGCAAATAATGGAAATAATGGTCTTGGACCAGATGGTTTCATTATGAAAATCTTACAACCTAGATGGGATGTGAGTTAGGAAGGGTGCTGTATCGGATTATTATACTTTTTCTTCACTTGTTTCTGTGTAATATATTGACTATGAAGCATTATAATGTCAAGGATAATTTAGTTCCCTATTCATATTTTTTTGGTGGTTACTTATCTAAAAAAGAAAAGAAAACCCTTTATTGGTGGTAGGTGAATGAGTATTTGTGTTGGAGGAAGTGTTCTTCGTGTTCACATCAAAGTTGTGTCCAAGCAAGTTCTTATGAATGAACATGCCTTTAAGTTTACTTTTTCTGGGTTTCTCTTTGTCAAAGAATGGCAATGAAATAAGAATCTGTTGGTTGGGGATTGCAGCTCAAGGCCAGAGTTTGAGTCCCACCTTGTCCTTGGGTCTCCCCTATAACAGAAAAGAAAATCAAGATGGTCATGTCTTGTCACTGAGGATGTGAATAATATTGACTAGGGGAAGGAGAGAACATTGAGCTGTCACGTAACTATTTAAAAAGTCTCAACAACTTGGATATGTTTTTAACCTTCTTTTTCTGGATCCTCTTTACATGCAATGATATTGGCAACCTCCTCTGGAGGCATATTAGCGTTTCAGCCAGTAAAATCCTCATGAATCTGAATGTGGTGTGACTGGAAATCAGGCATATGGCCAAAAACTCAAATGTAACAGAATGGTTGGTAATTTTTTAAGACCAAAACAAAAGTTATCTAAGAATGAGATCTGTTGTAGGTTTGATTTATACAGCAGAAACAGAACAATTAAAAAATGGAAGATGGACAAACAATACAACTAGTGAGGGGGGTTTTTCAGAATTTGCACATTTGAATATGGGGCTGCAAACCAGCTAAAGATAAATTGTAATACCGCAAATCTGCTAGGTGTTTATAAGTTATATGTATGATTTGAGAAATTACGGGGGTTGAATTTGTAATAGTGAAACTTTTTTGGGGCCCATTCAGAAAGATGTTAAACTAACATCACCTTCTGCTTCCTTAGGAGTGAATTGTGTGTGCCATCAGATTTTTATTGTGGTACTCCAATAAAAAATTGATTGTGCCAACAGATTTTTGTTGCACTAGGACTGCTAATCATGATCCCAAATATTGAGCTATAACGAGAATCCAGGTTCATCTAGTTTTCTTTGGAAATTTTTATGTGTTTTTTTATTTACTTTCTTTGTTGTTTTCCTAGTCTTCTATACATCTTTCATACGTGGGCCATGTTTTTCCTGAAACAATTTGCGAACATTATGTGAGGCGTTAAGTCGATATGGAATTGCATTTTACTGTTTCCCTCTCTATGTATGCGGGTTTTTTTTTCAATAAATTTTTAATAAATATTATTGTATGAGAATGCTTGTATTTACAGTGAAAAAGTACTTTCTGAATGAACAGGTTAGGTATAAAAAGTGGCTTTGGTGGACTCGATTTGCTACCATTATTGCAGTTCTGCAATTTGCTGGTGCTTCTTACCTTCTGTTCAATATGGCTAGTTTTATGTCTCACAATGAAACAACAAACCATTGTATTTTAGGTAAGGTGTGCCCCTTCTTTTGTTTATCCATGTTTAAGACATTCCCTTTACTTCTTTTTGTCAAATGACAAGGATTTCCAATTTAAGGATATACACAAAAACTTAAGAATAAAAAATTGGTATAATATAAGCATTGTGAAGATGTGGTGCCTTTTGCCCAAACAAAATCATATATTATATTGCAGTTTATTTCGTGTAGAGTTATTCTTGACAGAATGAGTATACACCTTAACTATGTGCTCCTAGGCGGTCACTTTTTCTTTGTCTAGCTGATTTCTCCCTAATCATTAATATGTCTTTGACCTCAGCCCTTTTTTTATTTTTTGCAAACCTGGCCTTGTTTTCCCAATGGTTGGTTGTATGGATCAGGACATAAACCATTAGTTTCTAAATCAGACCTAATACATTGTTGCAGAGTTCATACGCTAAGAGAGGAAAAATTAGTTTAAAGAGAAAATAAACAAGAAATATATTGGTTGTTTGCATCATGGATTTGGGTAAAAATATTTAGGGCTATAGAATTAGTTTCTATATGTTGCAAATGTAATGACAAGGGTGGTTGGCTGTGGTGTAGAGAAAAACATATATATTATTGGTCAGCAGCATCAACAGTAATTTTATAAGAATACACCTAGTCAGGAGAACATAATGAATCTTACCCTCAGAGCACTGTTACATCAAAGCGTGTATGAAAAGTTGCTGAAAATGGCCATAGAAAGCGATTGGGTCCATTCTTGTGATATTCCTCAAAAACCTTCACAAGTTTTTGATATAGAGTATTGGATGCCGATACTCCCATTACACAGATATTCCTCGATGGATATTTGAAACTCTAAATGCATATCGGTTGTGGCATCTTTGAATTTAGGATACTTCACCGACATGCCATTGTTACAGTCAAGATATATGAAGAAACCATGTAGGAAATTGCAAATCTTTCACTTGATGAACCAGCACTAGAAGCCATGTCATTTTAAATGCTATGACAATGCGAGCAATGGGAGTGATGACGAAAGAAGTTAAATGTGAGATGGGGTTCTTAATTTCTAAACTTTTCATGTTTTACTTTGCTTGGTATGATGAAAGATGAACACAATGCCTGAACTTAGAAAAACACAAAGTCATAAGAGTCTTCTTGCCTTTTACCATATGGGTAATGTTAAAGTGATAGGAATCTGATTTCATGTGGAATATCACAAGTCTGGCAATGCTTGTAATGCAGGGACTGCTTGAGCAATATTCCTTGGAAGAAACATTTAATGGGCTTCTTTGTAATCACGGTGTGTTTTGCGGCATTGCTACAGTGTTTTACAGGAACTGATATTTTAAAATGGAGATCATTTTATGCAACCCAAGATGATGCATGGAAGGCTCATTACCGGGAGGTATTTGATAATGGCATTCGTGAAGCTTTGTGCTGTATGGGGCGAGTCAAATACTTGTAGGTCCTGCATTTTGGTTGACGTACAGGATACAGAACACATGAACTGTGACATGCATATCGTTATAAATATCTATTTATACTTTTTAATTTTTCTCATCTCATCTTATTTATCCAGGAGTGTATTGGAAGAAGATGAGGTTTTCTCAGTAGCTCGATTACTAGGTGATCTTGTTGCCTATCGTGCAGCCGGCACAGGACATCTGGAACTCATGGCAGGTTTTGTCTGAACTCGTGCAGTTTCATATTGTGAATGACTAATTTGTTTGCACCTGACATTTTATAGTTACACATGCATACATTTTGTGATTTTGTGTCTCCAATGTTCACACTGCGAGAGTATAATCTAGGGATTATTCTAATGCTTATTTCGTATTAATTTGGCTAAATTTTGAGTTAGAATTTTCCTTATTTTTGGTGGCTTGCAAGTGCTACCATATACATGCCACTCAATGCACAGAATCAAACAATGGAACAGATTAAAATAGAATTTTCAGAACTTTAACGTAAGAAATTTTAGAAATCTTTAATACAAGTCCCGACACCATAAGATTAGACTAAGCACAATTATTTTTCGCCTTTGAATTAGGTCCCTCATTTACTGATTTGTTTACCTGTTTCTATGGATGGACTGTATATGTATATACATATATTTTTGTTAAATCTATTGAGTATAATAACTACTAACATTTTCTCAAAGTTAAAAGTACCGTGACTCTCATACTACATATCTCTTTTATATAAAGTTTTCTATTTTTGGAGAACATTTGCCAAATATCTATTAAACAAGACCAATGATGAATATAATATTATGGAGAAGAAAAATAATTAATGTATTAGGGAAACACATACATTATCCTAATGCAACACAATTTACTTTTTCACTTCAAGATACCTTACCAAAATGTAAAGCATTTTCTTTTCACATTATGATAATGTTCCTGTCTCATAAATACATTATCCTCAGATTTTTTCCTGTGGGTAAAAACAAGACGGATCTCTGGAGGGAGAGAGTAATTGGTTTCTGCCATTTTAAGCCAATGCAATTTGATAATGACCCCGCACTAAGAGTCTTTTGGGTTTTATTTTTACACAGAAGTATTACATTAGTAGAGGCCTCAAACAACACAGCCAAAAGTGTTATAGGTCAGAATTTTGAGTTTGATGTAAAAGATTATGCATTATGCGGATTGTTAAACAAGACAGGTTTTCATTCAGATGAGCTGGGATCAGTTGATAAAATAATCATGATGCATGTTCTGATTATTAACTAAAATAGTTAGTAGTACAGGTATGTATACATAGATTATTGGAACCAATAAACTTTATTAAAAACAGATAAGAGTACAAACTACAAAGCAATGTGGAAGAGAAGTCCATCAGGAATTGAAAACAAGGACAACAAAGAACCACTAGACCAGCCTCATGCCAGATCAAACTCACACCGTTAGACCAGAAAAAAAGAAAAATCAATCCAAATAATTAAACTAAAGGGAACATCCTTAAACTGTTTAGACAAAGAAGCCTAGAGAGAAGCAAAGAATTTAATCATGTCCCACAATGAGTCCACCTTTCCTCTCTATCACAAAATTTCTTCTATTTATTTCACCTGTGGATTTGCACAATACACACCAATGAGGAGATAATGAAGAATTGACCTTTATTTAAGACAGTAAAGGTAGTGAAAATAAATTATGTAAATAAATGTAGAATTATAATTATTTGGCAACAATGTTGGGTTATTATCTTATATTATATTTCTATTACATCTAATTCATGTTAAGTGGCATATGACTATATTCATGGTCAAAGAGTTAATGGTTAAGGCAAATGTTATAAGTTGTTAAACACGGGCGCAGTCCTCTGTAATTATACTTTTAATGTCCGTGCAAGCAACAAGATTGTGCAGTTCAAGAGACCAATATATGAAAAAAGGAGCGTTTGGCCCTACCTAGACTACAAGACAAGCCAGTCATTGATACCATTGCGTTTATCTACTGGCATCAAGTTGTGCAACATATAGTGCAACACACATAATCCATCAAAAAGTTACATTGCACAACAACTATTAAAGTAGCTAGCAAGCCATTAGAGTAGAGTTTAGAGCAAGCCATTGACTTTCAGTTTTGGCATTTCTCCTTTGTATTGTTTAGGGAGCCAAAGATAATATTTGGAGTTGCTCAGCTCTTTAATCTGCTAGTATAATTAAGGCCTCTGGCTTCATTGGTGTTCTGCAGCTTAATTGCAGCTTTAGCACAGTACAGTTGGGGGAGCAGTAAGATGTTTGTTGAACCATTAGTGGCTTTTGTAGGTATCTCATCAGTCCTAGTAGAAGATAAAGTAGTTAGATTTGGTTGTCCAGGACTTGCAATAACTCTATCATCAGGCTGTTATTATCATCAATATTACCTTTATTTACATCATAGTTTCACTTGTTAATGCATCCATAGTTGATTTATACCCGAAGTTACTCTTTCCCAGTTTCATCCTTCATGTCTCTTGTTTTGCATGCATGACACTGTGTGTACTATATATTTTCCAGGTCTAGCCCTATTGAGGAACCAGGGGCAGTCACCAAAATGCTTTGAAGAGTGCGTGGAGACACCTGAAGAAAAGATCAGGGAGGCTGCAGATCTTCATAAGTTTGCAGAAGCTGCCTACACGGTATTATGACAGTATTTGCATAAGTATGGATTTTCTCTTTCCTTTTTTGACTTTATTATTCACTTTTTATATTTATAAGCACTGCATCCTGCAGGGTCCGTTACTTGATTTTGGAAGAAATCCTTTCTTATTTCCGTGTGCATGGCTCTATAGGCAAGGGATTTTGACCCCATGGGCTCGTAACAGGTCATTAATCCATCGGGTGTCTTACCCATGCACATGTAATAATGTGTACTGCATTTTTTGGCAAATATAATTATAGATATTGTTAAACTTGAGTTAATCACAATTTCTTTTTCTTTTTTTCAAAAATATTTGTTTTTGCAATCTTTTAGACATTTACTGCCATATGTGGTCATTATTTTTCCTCTATCTTCGTAGGCGACCTGTACTTGATGGTGATAATTGGTTGAGAGGTCATGCAGCAGCTTTTCTAAAATATGTTAAACTATCCCCCGAGGTACTTAGGAAAGGGCGTGTTAACCAGGTGAGTTATCCTGATAGCATTGCACACTGTAATGCCTCACAACACTCCAACAGTCCTCTTCAGTTGAGGGTTCTCTCACATAGTGTTATTTGAGGGATGGGGCACTCAACCGTTGGATTTGTTTTAGTGTTATATGTGTGTGTGTGTGTGTGTGTGTGTGTGTGTGTATTTGATTGATACACTTATACACTGAATCATTTTATACCTACATTTTTTTTTATGTCTAGTTATTTCAAATCCTTTAAATGCATCATATGCAGTAACAACCATTTCGTACCAATGCGGCCCCATAGGCCTCGTGACAGAGACAAAATATCACATGCTAAGGAAACATAGTTCAAAATTATAAAATGCCTAGTCTTTTCTAGAGAAAATATAATTAGTGAGTTATATGCAAAGAATGTGCCATCATTATGAACTTCAAATTAAGGATTGTGGGACTAGAGCATGCTTATAATCTAAGAATCTTTCATATATATTTTCTGTCTCAGGCAAAGTGTAAAGCTGCATACTTTGTTCTTGTTCTGCATCCTCTAAGATCTGTGGTGATTGCTGTTCGGGGAACTGAGACCCCAGAAGATCTAATAACTGACAGTTTATGTAGGGAATGTGCTCTTTCTGTAGAAGACTTGGATGGATTGATAAAGTATGTCTCTCTCTCTTTCTCTTTCCCTTTCTGTGTGGTTATGTTTATGTGTGTTTGTGGTCTGATAATTTGCTCCTTATTAGAATCTCAAAACTTTATGATTGAATTTAAACTGTAAACTACGAGAAATTATAGAGTGGTACGGTATCACCACGTCAGTTGATAATACTCCCACTCAAAATACACCACATGTATAATTTTTTGACAACAAGATTCACCATTTATTTTTACTCTTAAAAATAAAATGAAAGATATTTTTAAAATAACTTTAGAGAAATAAAAAGAAAATCCCCATAAACCACTTGCTTCATCGACAAACCCCGCTCCCTCCCCAATCCCAACCCCGACCCCCCCCCAACTGTTTCCCATGACTCTATCACAATTATTCCACTTTTTACAAATCAATTGAAAAAAATTGATTCAGCTATTGATACATGTTGAAAGCTATGCCACCAAGATTGGATTCCTATTTGCCTACCATAAAATTTGCTTTTTTGTTAAAGGCTACAATCCCACCCCCAACAAATCTTCAATCTAAATTCCTTAACCCTAAACCCATAATAGATAGTTTAATTCTTCGAACCCTAAACTCATAATAAGAGGAGCAATGGAGAGGCAGAGAGGGAGAGAGGGAAAGAAACATTGAAAAAAAGGAAGAATTATGGGCAGCCATGGCAGAAAGTAGGGAGGCAGAGGCTTTGTTGGCGAACTCAGGGAAGTGGTTGCAGGGGATTTTAATTATTGTTGAGTTTTCTTTTTATTTTTTTTTATTTTTATGGTTTTAAATTATAAAATTGGACTTGTAAATCCAGCTGTATAAAAAGTTATACACATAGCGAATTTTGAGTGGAAGTATCCCACGCTGACGTGGTGATACCGTACCACTCTATAATTTCTCGTAAACTACAGTGGTGAAAAGTCTGTAAAAAAAAATAAAAGAATAAATAAAGAAAGGAGAAAAATAAAAGATGTAGATGAAATAATGAAGCAATAATGTTTCCCTAGTTGTGGACCTCTGGTTTTGTCCATTTATACCACTAACTTGTGTTTACTGCATTTTCCCCGCACCATAGGCACTGTATTTGTATTTGGCACTCAGATTTTAATTTATTTTTTGTTTTGTTTGCAGTAGCCCTAATATTCATCCTGAAGTAAGACAATCCGTGATTTCATCTTTCCCGCACTATGCGCACTCTGGTATTGTTGAGGCTGCAAGGGATCTTTTCATGCAAATTGAAGTTAGTCCTAGAGATGATGGTAAATAGATGACTTTTTGTTGTCTCTCTCCTTCAAACTCGTTGGACTCTGTGATGCTGATCCGTCCTAACAGATTCCTTGGAATCTGTTTCGGTATACTCACATCCAACTTCTATTATCCTTTATTGACATCAATTTACCCCTTTTAGAATGTTGTCTTGGAGTTCTTTATTCTTTTGTCTTACAGCATAATGTATTTGTGTCTTAAATTAATTACTTGTATGTTTGATAAAATAAAAAAGTAATGATATTAGTATCAACTGGAGCAGTGGGATAAGAAGTTTCCTGATAGACTTGACCACAGTAAGCTCTAAACAATTTCATCTCTGAATCAGCTTTTATTATAAACTACAAAATTTGGCACTACCATGCGTTTCATATCTAGGCCCACTTATGACATACTAGAATTTTTTATTGTCACTAGTTATGTAGATTGGATCTTTTCGGTGCCAAAAAATAAACTAAAGTTTAAAGATATATTTATCCCATACATATATAAACAGATAAATGTTCTAGACCATTGGTTAGGTCGACTCTTGCTTGAATCTGTGGTCCACATTCAGTCTGGAAACATAATGATGCAGTACAGCCCATAGATGTTAGATTAAGCACTTGAACAATAGAACATAGAAGAATATAAGAGATCGAGGAGACGAAAATATAGATCGAAGGGACGAAAGAAAGGACAGAAATCCGAGAACCGATAAGACAAGACAGAAATCAGAGAGTTTCAAGAGAGGGTTTAGTCAATATCCAAATCTGAATTTTAAAGAACTACATGGGGGTATTTATAGCAAACTAAAACCTAGACATAAAAGGATAAAAATCCCTTGCTTAAACAGAAATCCTAACCCAAATAAAATAAGAAACTTAAAACTAGAAATCTGGAAAGTAGAAATCCTACTAGAATTTGGAAAACTAGAGAATCTTGGAAACTAACAAATACATTAGGAAACAAATAAATTTAGGTCCTACGCGTCCTGCATCACATAAGCATTTGTCTGGCAATAAAAGTCTGACAAGAGAACATTACCCTATTTAAAACCTTTGTAACATTTTATTTTAATCTTTCTCCTTGATCTTTTTAGGAACTGTGTCCCACCGCTGCCGATACAGGATATAGGATACATGATAAAGACACTAGCATACAATGATAGAATAACTCTCCACAAACTTGGATATAAAATAAAATGTTATAAATTGTGTATTTCAAGAAGGTGCAAGAGTGGACATTCTTAGACTTTGAAAAGGGCGGATTTCCACTATCCTGGACGCATCCCACTGCATTTCAATGATTGAAACCATCCATCTAGGTCCATCCTAAAGGATTATCCATGCAAAAGAATTAGTCAAAAACCGTTTGATCATCAATAGTATGTAGACATATATAGTTTGTCGGATAAAATATTATTGATGATGATGGCAATCAAATGGCTACATGATTTTTTATTTGGCTGATCTTTTTGCAGAAATGATCCATAAAAGATGACCTAAAACATAGATGATTCCGATCATTGGACTGCAGATAGGGTGTTGGACAGCTGCAGTTTTCATAGTTTGCAGATGTCCACAGTTGATCCTTGGTGTATATTTACATACATTATTTTTTTGCTGCCCTTCTCTTCTTCTCTGGGACACAACCACAAAAATCTGAGCTCCTCTGTTACTATTTGTTGCAGCAAGTAAAGAAGAGCTTTTACTTTCCAACTCTTCTTCTTCTTCTATTTGTGTTTTTTTCTTTTCATATTGACCTTTATGTTCTAAAAATTACAAACAGTTCCGGTATTCTTAAAGCATTTACAAAATAACCCATCTCCACAGTCTCGGTCACATGTCCTTGCCGTCTCTGAAAGTCAAAGTTTCCTAAAAGTGGACTGATACTTATTTGAACTATCGAATACATATCCATATCTTAACAGTTCAAAGAATATGTGCTTCATTGTTCAGGAGTTTCTGAAAATTGAATTAAGGCAAGAGATACACTCACTTACCATCGAAATGTTGGAGTTGCAGGATCTGGTTCAAGTGGCCTTCTTTCTTCTTTGCTGGGAGTTGGATGCGAGTGTGAGGGGTATAGCATTCGCATAGTGGGGCATTCCCTAGGAGGTGCAATTGCCGCATTGCTTGGACTCAGAGTATGGAATTTCTTACTTGAAAGTAATGTGATTGTTTATTTTCGTTTGTTTGATATGCTTTTCTAGTTCATGGTTGAAGGATTTGAAAATACATGTAGGTAAGCTGTAAGTACAAGTGTTGGCGTGTAATCATGCTTGTCTTGTGATGTGAATTTCATTTGCAGACAGAAGTTGCAATTAGTAATCTGACTGCAGACAGAAGTTGCAATTAGTAATCTGACCATGTGTTTCAATATATTTTATGCACTTCTAGCTCTCATCTAGGACATTTGGTTTTATTGAGTTGTATTAACTTGTGATTTTTTGCCTTGGTTCATGATTGCTATATGCGCATCGGTAATGGGTATAAAATTATTAAAAACTTATGAGTAGATTGTAGATTATCTACCATTCTTGTATTCCTTATGAAAATTCTTCTTTTAATGGAATCTCCTGCTCACTTGAAGTTATGTTGAGATATACACCTAATTTTGATCAAGGACCCCTTTCCCTCAAGGTTGATGGAAGCTCACATAAAATGAGAAAAATACACAAGCTGATGCAATTAGAGTATTTATTCCAATCATTTTTGTTTTGCTTGTTTAATTTTCAATTTTATCCATTTTGATTTTGATGAAGGTACTTTCTTCATTTTTATTCTCTATATATTTGTGTGTAGCTATACCACCGATACCCAAATTTGCATGTCTATACATATGGGCCCCTTCCATGTGTGGACTCGGTTGTAGCAAATGCATGTTCTGAATTTGTTACAAGGTAATTGTGCTTGTCACTCACACTACTGATAGTTTAGAAAGAAGAAAAACAAAAACCGTAACTTGTTTTCATATTTTTATCCTTTTTTACTATGTACATCTGAAGTGCTTGACCTCTCTGCAGCATTGTATACAACAATGAATTCTCCGCGCGCCTATCAGTTGGATCAATCATGCGGTCGAGCAGCTGCAATTACAGCAATGTCACAAGATTCAGAAACTGATACGGCTATGATACTAAGGCTTGCACGCCATTTTCTCCATGTAAGCAAGTACCAGCAACATGGGACCGGGGTAAAGGATTCAGCTTCAGATGTCATTTCTGGGGCAATCGCAGATGAAAAACTAAACCACCACATCTATGAGAGTCAGTCTCAGGTTAATATAAAAGGTAGCCACTTTTTTAGTTTCCTGAATTTCAAATGTTTGCTGAGAACCCATCATGACTTCTACTATCATATCATCATGGGTGTGAGGGTTGTGCCGAAGGATCTTCACAGATATTCCTTTTCTATTGCAGCGTGTAAAGAAGAGGATCAAGATTTAATCGTGTGGGATGATGCTGACATGGAGGACAGAGTTCGTCAAAGTGATCATGATGAATTCACCAACCCCTTTTCCAGTGATGTAATTTCAAATCATGACCCTGTGTCTCAATTTATGGAAAGTGTCCCAAGATCGGAAAGTTTGACATCTAGGGATCCCCCAGAGATGTATCTGCCAGGGCTTGTGATTCATATAGTACCGCAACCAAGAAGCTTCGATATGCCTCAGTGTAGAGGCTGCGCAGGCCAAGAGGAGACACAATGTCATAAGGCTTATATTGCAAACAGAGAAAGCTTCAAAGATATTATTGTGTCACCATCAATGTTTCTCGACCACCTTCCTTGGAGGTATCAAAATACAGTTGCCTTTCGATTATTCTTCCTCTTTGACTTCTAATTGGCCAAGAAGTTGTCTTATGTTCTTGTTTGACTGTATATATTTAGATGTCACGATGCAATGAAAAAGTTATTGCAAGCTCAAAGATCCCAGGTCCAGAGTTTGCAAGTTCGAAGTTCCCAGGTTGTTCCTAATGTATCTGAGAGTGTGTGATATATGTGCGCTGAGATTCGCATATGGACTCCTGTGTGAACACTTTGATATGGGCTCCCTTTTCCTTGGGAGTTTATTTTCTGTGATGGAACTGACATGGCTATAGCTTGACCACCGTCACAAAGCTGCATGTGTCATCAGAATTATCTATGTGAACTGGGATGTTCATGACCCATCTCAATGGCACTTGGAAATAGCATGTTATCCATTAAGATTTCGTAGGTGTGTATAATTCTAGCTTCATCTTCAAAATCTTGTCGTGGTATATGATTTCAGATAAATGTATTGCAGTTCGAAGCAGCTTGATTTAGACTTTGGCTGCAGAAACTCATTATTTCCTGGGTGTTTGTCATTAAGCTGCTAGTTTAAC
The DNA here is from genome assembly GCA_024362665.1 of Prunus padus. Classification (NCBI taxonomy): domain Eukaryota; kingdom Viridiplantae; phylum Streptophyta; class Magnoliopsida; order Rosales; family Rosaceae; genus Prunus; species Prunus padus. The sequence continues at coordinate 24,410,483 of JANFAM010000016.1, read as the reverse complement.
AGGTTAATGGCACAGGAGGTGTACTGTTTGTAAAATGTGATCCTAGAATTTTCAGTTCTATTACATTAATGAGAATGCACTGTTTCATCTATATCTTTATGTTTGCTATTTTTTGTGATGATAGATTATGCCTGGGGACTGCAATCTATATCCTGAACAAGACCACATTAAATAAAGCAGTTACAGATTATTTGCTCCCATATTTTGATCTCATGTATGTTTTTTTCCATCATGTATCATCTATGAAGTGTATCTGAATTAAATTTACACTAATGTAGCAATGACTATGAAGCTCTTAGTTGATAAAATGCATCGGGTGCCTGCTCGAAGTTATTCCTACTTGAACAAATCTGTTTCTGCACAGGGTTGACAGTTCAAGAAATTCATGTGTCTAATATTATGAAAGTTTGGCTGTCGTGCATGTGCTCAAAGCTTTTGGACATTTTTCCATTTTTTTTTAATTCAAGAGATATTGGGGAGGGAAATCAAACCTAGGACCTTGCGGGGGTGTTTCAGCATCTCTTTACAGCTTTTGGACATGGATTTGGACATCTCTTCATGGGCTTTGGATATCTAGCATCATTAGATATGAAGGCATATTTCCGCTCACAACCTTGTTCCACGTTAGTGTATCGCACCATGCCGTATAAGTTGGTTCTTTGTAACCATCAAAATAAATTTGATCATCAAAGCTACTTTTAGGCCTATCATATCCATAATTTGGCTCGTATTAGTGGAATAATTACTTGAGTCAAGGTTATAATTTTTATGACCAAAATTATTTTGACATAATTTGGCATGTAGCATTAGTGGTTGTGTTTTACTACTTGAATAATTATTTTGATCTTATCCACAATTTGATTTGATCATCAACTGGAAATCATACCAACAGAAGTGTGCGGTAGAGTAATCTTCAAAGAGCAAATGGTGAAAACCAAGCTCGAGATGACCTAGTTTGTGTTGTGTGTGTGTCTCTTCTTATCATCTTCTTTATATACTAATCATTAACCTAACTTGATTGGTAGTTCTATTCTTTCGCAACTAATAAGGTCACTTAACGTGCAAGACTTTTGACCACAACGTAATCTCTATTCAAGCTTTTACACGTAAATTCTTGCTAAATCATATCAAATCACCACAGTTGGCATGAAGATATAAGCCACAATTTGGTCCATGGCAAATTCGGTACACAAACACATGTTGATTATTCTCTGTGCATGCCAAAGGTATTGAACATTCTATTACATTTCCCTTCAGTAAGGAGAGAAATCTCTCATGTAACGGGGATAACACTTTTTGCTATCTATCCCCGATCAATAACACAATGACATGTATGATAACTTTTCCACATGCCATTGTGTTATTGGTCATGAATAGCAAAACAGTGCTACCCCCGTTACATGTAAGTTTTTTTGTTTAGTAAGGCCATTGTCATATTTATGGTGCTGTTGAGAAACTAGCTAAGCGGAGTATTTGGTCTTCTATTGAAATCTAGTTGCCTACGAATTTGAAACTAATGACCCAATTAACTAATTGTAGCTAATAGGAAAGAACGAGGAAGGGGAAGAAAGAACACAAAATAGTAAAGGCATTAAAATTCTAATTAAAATTGCCATCCTAGTGTTGGACCCGTGAATGCTTGCTGAAAGCATTAATTGATGGTAGTCGAAGAAAAAGTAGGAAGAAATGCAGCCGAAGAAATTTCATTTTGAACTGAAAAATAAAATAGCAATAACGAGGGTAGATACAGAATAGAGCCAATTTCTTTGGGAAAGCTTCAATTCAAGGCTACATATATTGAAAAAAGATGTATAACAAACTTAGGTCAAAGGTTTAGGTTTGTTCTACTAATTAAAGAGATCAAATTGAAATCCAAGCGACTTTAGTATTTTGAAGACCAGGATCAACATTCAAAACAAGAGATTGAGATAGTAGTAAGGTTTATTTGTTGATCAAGGCACCTGTGGTTTCTAAAAAGTCTCAGTTTGCTATCTAAAATTTCAAATGACACAATCTCCTCCCTGAACTTCTATTTCGTGACAAAGGTTGCCCTATTCCGTTACTTTTCAGATAAAAACCATTAAATCAGCTGAAGTGACATGAGTATTTTGATAAATTTAACTATTAAAAATTAAAAAAATAAAAATTATTGAAAATTTTAAAATTAAAAAAAAAAAAGATAAAAATATCCCTTTTATTTTTCCCCCTAATCGTCAGCCCCCACCGCGTTCCCCCTCATCTCAACCAGTCTCACCGCCCAACCAACCAAAACCCACCCCACCTTCTCTCTCTCTTCAGCCCCCTCCCCCAATTGTCAAAAGGCTAGTCACAGTGGAATGGGAAGGGGGAATGTGGTGGCAGGTTCTCTCTCTCTCCCTCTCTCTCTCTCTCTCTCTCTCTCTCTCTCTCTCTCTCTCTCTCTCTCTCTCTCTCTCTCTCTCTCTCTCAAAAGGCTCAAAACCCACAATGGAATGGGGAGGGGAATGTGGTTGCTTGGGTTGGTTGGGCTAGTTGAGATGAGGGAGAAGGTGGTTGGGGATGACGATTGAGGGAGAAAAAAAGGAGATTGTTTTATCCTAATTTTTTTACCTATTTTAAATCATTTCAAGCATTTTTTAATATTTATTTTGAATTTTGAATAGTTAAATTTATCAAAATACTCATATCACGTCAGCTGATTTAACGGTTTTTATCTCAAAACTAACGGAATTGGGCAACCTTGGTCACGGAATGAAAGTTCATGGAGGAAATTGAGTCATTTAAAACACCAAAGGGCAAACTGAGACTATTTCAAAACCACAATGGGTATTTCAACAAATAAGCCTAATAGTAATACTGCTGCAAATCAGCCTTTGATTTTAACTTGGAAATGTGTCAATCTACTTTGTTGGATGCTCTCATGACTTTGTTTTTGTAAACTTTGTGGCATATATGATTGAAACATTAGAGAAGATGTTATTCAACGGTGCTGAAAATTCGACGCTCAAATTAAATTAAAACTAGTTAAAAGCTAAGCGGCCATTTGATAATCATTTTAATTTTAGTTTTTAGTTTTTATTTGTTGTGCGAGAGTATAGAGAAAAAAAGAGGGAGAATGGAAGTGAGAATGAGATTGTAGATGAGATTGAAAGGGAAGATGAGAGGGGGGGATATGAAGGAGAAGTAACAAAAGTGAAAACAAAAACTAAAAACAAATCTATTTGAAATTGTTTTCACTTTCAAGTTTTTGTTTTAACTTTTGTTACTCCTCCCTCCCATCCAAGGGCAGAACCATATTGGGAACAGTGTGGTCTGGGGCCCCAACTAAGGTTTTTTTTAAAAGTACTATACTGTTATGTATTTTCTACATGTATACTATTTCAAATACTTTACGTTTTCACTCTCCCAGCATCAATTGGATAACAAATATGGATATGATATTTTTATATTGTACCCACTTGTTGTCCTACCTAGTGAAAATCCACATCTCCTCCAAGACTTGCAAACCCATTACCAAAAAGTTTAATATAACTATTAATATTATATTACGTTTTTTTTTACACAAACCTTAAATATAGTCTTTTTCACCTCTCTTTTCTTGGTGCAGACAACAGATTTACCCCCTCCTCTCTTAGAACTAGGTTTTTGAGTTTTTCTCTTAAACTCCATATTATATTATCATATTATTTTAATTAGATTAACTCATTTAGTAATCTTTTATGTAAGAGGCCCACTTCACTCCCATTCTCACTCTCATTTTCCTCTATACTTTAGCACAAAAAATGAAAACTAAAAATGAAAAATGAAAAAATTAACGAACGGGCCCTAAGTAAATGAAACATAGAAAACTAGTAAAAGGTCATCATATATTACAGTCATGATCTTTTGGACCCTTAGGGTCCAAGGAATCCGTGGTCACCCACCGTTGTATTTAAATCCAACAACCCACCTACTTTTGCACTCCTTTTAAGAAACTCTATTAGGCAGTTGAATTTAAATCCAACGGTGGGTGACCACGGATTCCTTGGACCCTAAGGGTCTAAGAGATCATGACTGTCATATATTAATGATAATTTTGGTCTTTAACAAAACAAAAACTTAATTGGTTTATGACACAAAGACCTAAATTATTTGCTTCATCCTTACGAACTCCATGTCACCATGTGTCAATGAATGGAATTGGCGTATTATGCATGGGATGGAAAATTCAAACATGATATAAGTTTGAATACAAAACTAGTGGGAGGTTGTTGGGCTATCTTTTTTCATGCCCATATCATCAGACGTCATAAAACAAATTAATTGTATCTTATCAATGATCTGGCTCTAATGATTAATTAATGTATAAATTTGATATCAATAGTATAATTATATTCATAAATTAAAAACAAAAAAACAAAATGCAATAGTTGAATTCTATAATGAACTTCAAGATTCAAGAATAGTCAACTATCATAATGCTTTTGGTCATTTTCACCAACAGGAAAATCAATCACGATTCACGAGTTTTGGGACGTTCCCATCATGCAAAGATTCAAAATTTGGCCTGCATTGTCAAGCCTCGGGTATGCAAAACCCTAATATTCCCTGCATTGACCAAAAAAAAAAAAAAATCAAACATAATATATATTCCTTATATACCTTAATTTTCAAGTTGTAGGTGACCTTTTTTTGGTAACTTTGTTGACATGAAACGCTCAAATTTCATCCCACAATGTCAAAGTACGTATGTATTTGATAAGGCCAGTTGCCCAGATAAACACAAACTCAACCACTCCTGCCACCAAATTTCCATGTTGTTTTTCATGCACAGTTGTGTATACTCGACGACTCTTAACTTTTATTCTTATATAAATGCCCCCCGCGTGTGTGCCTGTGTGAGACATACAGATACAGGTGGGTACAAGACAGATTTTCTTTTTTCTTTTTTTGACAGGAAGACTGATTTGATTCAGTTTGAACCTTATAATAGGAAGACTGATTGGTATTGGATCTGCTTTGGCTTTCCTCTCCTCTTCTTTAAATTAATTATAAGAATTTTAAATATTTATGCAGCAAAATATATCTTTTGAAATTTCGCTATCTTATTTTTAAGATATGAAATATTTATATAGATTTTGAACTACAAAATCACCAAGAAATGAAGAAGCAAAAAAAAAAATCTAAGTTAGAAAATTAGAGAAAAAATTATTTGAATTGTTGTGAGACAAAATTATTGGCGTGGAAATGATTAATTAATTATACATAATAATTGCTTGTGTTAATATATGGACATATCTGTTTTATGTTAATTATTTCCACACAATTATTTACATTACCATATTTCAATAGATATGTCCCAATCTTTTCCATTGCGTTGTGATTCTATATTATCATTTGGAATCTTGAAATTCGATTGGACATAAAGCTGTTCTATTTCCTGTTTTTTTAATCAATACAAATAAGAACTCTTCCTAAATAATTTGCTCTTAGAGCACTTCCACCCATTTTCATGGCAAAAGGCAAGGGGAGGTAAGGGCATTTCTTGTTCATGTGAATAGTGACTGCCTTAGCAAATTTTTATGCATTCCCACCCATTGCCAAAGCAACCCAAGGGCAACTACTATTCACATGAGATATGAGGAGATGAATTTGTATAGAGTTTTGGTGTAGAATTTTGGTGTGAGAAGTGAAGAATATGGCTAGGTATTTATACAAAAAAAAAATCTGAAAATTTTGGTATTTTTTTTCTTTTTTGTTATTTAAATTGGCTGCTAACGTCACAATGACGTCAGCATTAGGTCAACTTGCCCAGACAAGTCTTGCCTTTGAGCTCGCCCAAACTTGAGTATGGCACACTGCTGCCTAGGAAGTTTTGCACCACTGGGATGGGTTTTGCTGGCCCGGAGGCCTTTTGCCCTAGCCCTAGCCCTAGCAAGTCCAACCGCTGGACTTGCTCTTATAGGATCCTTACACTTTGAAACAAAAAAATTTGCTCTCCCTTTTTTTAGTATATATTTAGAAAAACAGACTAAATCAGCTCATCAAAGACTAATCCTCAATGATAAAAATGGTAAATTTTCTTTAAATCAGACCAAACGACTTATCTCCCTTGTGCATTTCTTGATCTTGGTTTCTTTGTGGTGTATTTGCCCATCAAAACATTGTTACCATTTTAAACAAGAAAAGTGAACTAAAAGAGCAGAAAGGTAGTCAAAGAATGGCAACCCTACAAGGGGTGGCTCCTAGCTACATATACTATCTTGAAAAATTAATAAGCTCTGTGCAAAGTAAAAAACCCGTAGTGGCAATATATATTTTATACAGATTTTTATAGATAAATGAAATTGGAAAAAGGCAGTAATTGTACGTACTTAGAGCAGATATTTATAAAATATAAATGTTTTTTTTAATATACGCCAATATGTGAGGAAAGTTCGAACCTGAGATCACTAGTCTCTGCAAGTGTTTTTTTTGCTAAGTGATGAGTGATGATGCATGCCCACGTGAGCTGAGGGGCCGAAAAAGAAAAAAAAGGTATTATTCACAATCCCCACCATACACTACTCTGCTGTCTGCTCTCCGCGTTGAATATTCTTTAGCCCCGCCCACGCCCACCCGAACCAATCAGAACCATCACAATTCTCAAGCGCACAAGGCGTGCGTCAAATATGAAGCGCGCCAAATACCAATACCAGTGCTTTTTTATTTGGGGCATGCATGTAATTTTGCTAAAGATGAGCAACCAAATAGAAAATAGTCGGCGCGGTTTGTTTCATTAGCCCTTTTTACCTCTGTCGCTTAGCATTTTTGTCAACCTGAATGAAGGGGTTTATTAGCCTTTTTACTTCTCATTTTTTTGTGCTACCTTTTTCAAACAGCAAATTTTTTTTTTACACGTGGCGCCCCCATGGTATACAAATTAGCACAAAATGACCGCATTCATTCATGCTATGTCAGCAATGCTGATAGACTTAATGCCTGGAAGTAAATTAAGACGGAAAATATAATGAAATGAATCATACGATTTTTAGAGGAGCAACGAGCATTAGCATAACTTTGCCAATAAACAAATACAAGAGAGATTAGATCTCTTTAGTGTAGCAATAATGTTTTTTGTACGACATTTATTGATTATATTGCTGACTATCTTAGAGATGTGCTCTACCAGTATATGTGGGATTTATATGTATTAGAAAGATGATCATTAATATAATCAGTAAATATAGTCCAAATAGCAACACCTTTATAATAAAAGCTTTCCACTGCACTGACAGGTTAATTTTCCAAAGTACATATAGCATTAATTGAAGGAAAAGAAAACTCAGAATCTTCTGTGGTTTCAAATTTCAATTAAGTTGTTTTCATTTATTTCAAGGTTTATACGCATGCAAAATAATAAAATAGCAATTGATCATTGATCAGTTCGCGGAAAAAACTTACTTGTAACGGGAATATAGCACTGTTTTACTATCCTCAGTTAAGTACATAATGACACGCAAAAAAGTTAACCCAGTTCCTTAATTAATCTGTACACACATTTGAACTCTCTGCATTCATACATGCCAATCAATTGTAGTCCTTTTCTTCTAAGCATATATCCAATTATTGTGTTACTTTAAGCAAACATGCCGCGATCCAAGTCAAAAATTACAAACTTTTGAGCAGTTCCACCGACTCTTTTGGCATGGCCAATGTTGCACAAACACTCCACAAAGCCCACGTGTCGGAGTGTTGGACACTCGGAGACTCGGACACTTCTCGAACACTCCTGTTCAATGGTTAAAGCGGTGTCCACAGTTAAGACACTCCCTATATATGGTCAATACACTCTCCGGATACAGATCAACACATAATCATAGTAAATTAATGTATTAATTCAATTATAATTTATATTAAATTAATAACTATATTTGAAAGGCTTAGAAAACTTGAATTTCACTATATACGATATTGTGAAATTGAAGTATGAACATCAATATTTTGTTTTTGTTTAATATATATAAGTATTATTATAATAATAATAAATTCATTGTCGTGTCCTCAAGTCCTAGTTTTTTGAGATTTGTCATTTTCCAGTGTCACTGTGTCGCCGTATTCGTGTCCGTGCAACATAGGTCATGACAAGGCAACTTGCCAGGGCTGCTTCCATGGAAAGTTGATGTCAGTGTAACGTCAGTGACCAATTTAAATATAAAAAAAAAATTGAAAAAGAAAAGGAAAAAATTCAGAATTTTTTTATATTATAAATACCTAGTCATGTTCTTCACTTCCCACACCAAAATTCATACAAATTCCTCTCTTCATATCTCATGTGAATGATGGTTGCTCTTGGGTTGTCATGGCAATGGGTGGGAATGCATCAAAAAAATTGCTAGAGCAGTCACTATTTACATGAATAGTGTCTGTCTTGCTTGCCCTTGCCCTTTATCATGACATCATGAGTGGAAGTGCTCTTATATGTAAAAAGTTAGCTGAGAACATGTTGTGCATGTCCACCTGAGAACATGTTATGTTATGGACTAGTTGCAGAAATTATTTTGTCACGGAAATTAGTGCGTATGGATTAATTTAGCGATCAAGAGTTCTAAAGACAATTGTGACTAGTTGCGAGTATTTTAATTTGAGAGTATTGAATGACAAACGAGGAGTGTGACATCTAGCAGCTACCATTTCTTCAAACCAAAACACAAGCAAAAAAAAGTTTAGGTCTAGGGAAACAATTTTAAACAGAAGGAATATATCACAATGCTTGGTAAAAAAATTGTCGGATTTTAATTCGCCATTACTTAGTGTGATGAATATGGTGGAGTTAAGATTAACTGGACATAACCCAAACAAAATTATGACACTTCACTCATTGTTGAGTTATGCATATAGCTTTTCCGGCCAAAAAGTCAAAAACTCTGTTTGAAACTTTGAAGTCAACGCCAAGGGAATCAGCAAAAACCAAAAAAAAAATAAAGAGAAAAAAAGAAAAGAAAAGAGCTCTTTATTTCTAACACTGGAGAAATTTTTAAATGTTCCGGGTACACAACATGGCTGATGTACCATTCAATAGATATAGAACATGTGGAATTACTTTCCAATTTATTGCATTATTTTTTATGACACATAGGCGAGCTGCATTGGAAATATTCCATATGTTCTATATCTAGTGAATAGTACAACAGACACGCAGCCGCAACAGAAGCCATAGTGTACGTGGCCTGAAATACAACCGACCACTTAAATTAAACCCTGTGGAATTTTGAGGTCCCCAGTCAAATACTCGCCAAACATGCTTTTACTTTTCATTTCCTTATGACCCATATGACAGAAATTTATCACACACCCGCTCCCCACAATACCATATGTTCTCTCTGTACACATATAAATATACCTCTGCCTCTCCTCTCACTACACATAACCCAGAGCCACTCTCTCTCTCTCTCTCTCTCTCTATAGCTTTCTGACATTTTCCTTCAACAGAGCTATAGAAATGGCTTCCATGATTCAGATGCAGAATACAAACATGAATCAACATGTCACATTTCCCAAAAACATTCGGCCACGGTGGGGTTCATTTGTGCAGGTTTGTCTGCCCAAAAGAACCGAAACTGCTGCCATTAGACAGACAACTGTCGAGGCAGCAGCTACCGTGGAAGTAGCCACTACCAGTACTAGAGCCAATACGAAAACCACCGCCAGCACTAGTACTACTAGTAATTTGGCTAATCAATGGAGAGAAATTCAAGGTTCAAACAATTGGGAAAACCTGGTGGAGCCATTGCACCCACTTCTCCGGCAAGAAATTATTCGATACGGCGACTTTGTCACCGCGTGTTACAAGGTCTTTGATCTCGACCCAAACTCCAAACGCTACCTTAACTGCAAGTACGGCAAGAAGAGCATGTTCAGAGAGGTTGGGCTGGAGAGCTGCGGTTATGAAACCACCAAGTACATCTACGCCACTCCGGACATCAACATCCCAATCCAAAACGGCGAGTCGTGCGGCCGTTGGATTGGATACGTCGCCGTTTCATCAGATGATGCAGTTAAAAGGCTCGGAAGAAGAGATATTATAGTCACCTTCAGAGGCACAGTCACAAACCCTGAATGGGTTGCAAACCTAATGAGCTCATTGACTCCGGCACGGCTTGATTCTCATAATCCCAGGGACGATGTGAAAGTGGAGTCTGGGTTTTTGAGCATGTACACGTCAGACGAAAGCGAATGCAAGTTCGGGCTAGGAAGCTGCCGGGAACAGCTTCTTTCAGAGGTGTCCAGATTGTTAAACAAGTACAAAGGTGAAGAGTTGAGCATAACATTAGCAGGACATAGCATGGGGAGTTCTTTGGCTCTTCTTCTTGGCTATGACATCGCGGAGCTTGGGTTGAATCGAGAGAATTCCCGAAGGAAAACACCGATTACAGTGTTTTCCTTCGGGGGCCCGAGGGTAGGGAACTCGGGGTTCAAGCAAAGGTGTGAGGAATTGGGTGTGAAGGTCTTGAGGATTGTGAATGTGAACGACCCCATTACCAAGATGCCTGGGGTTGTTTTCAATCTTGAGAACTTCAGGGTTTTGGGAGGTGGGGCATCATTTGAGTTTCCATGGAGTTGCTCATGTTATACTCATGTTGGTGTTGAATTAGTACTGGACTTCTTCAACATGCAAAACCCTTCATGTGTTCATGACTTGGGGAGTTATCTTAGCTTGCTCAAATGTCCCAACAGAGTGCAGATTCAAAAGGAGGGTGTGGATTTGATGAACAGAGCAAAAAAATTGCTCTTGAATTTGAATGTGAGCGCTCAAAATTTCAACATGCAGGTGCCAATCCCAGGGAGAAGTGCTTCTGCCAGCAGCACCAGCAATATGGTGAAGCTGCAGGTTCAATCACAAAGAACATAAATTAGTGTGTTCATAGTTTTTTTAGGATTTTTCTCAACTCCGCAGCCTTGTAATTTTGTTTAGGGAAAGGGGTTTTGGGAATTACAATAGCCCTGGCCTAATGTATATTGTAGAAATGGGTTCAATAACCTCTAGAAAGAAATCAAGATGTTAAATTTTTGAAACCAATGAAACTGTTATTTATTTATGTAGTTTTGCATTTCATGTGTTTTCATTTCCATGCTATTTTGTTTCTTCTTTTTGGTTCTCTCGGACTAACCTTGTGTTGATTGCCTTTTAAATTTTAGGGACCGTATATGCGAGATTCATGCGTAAGATTCCCAGAAATGTCATACAGTGTGTTATTGTACATTAAAAATTCTAGATATTTGACCATATACCGCGTTCTATGCATGCTTCGGTTAGTCCTTATACGATAATTATTATTAGCACTCTAAAAAAGTCATCATGCACTTCTTCTTTCTTTATTTTTTTCCCTAGCTAAGAGTGCAGTGCATGATAACATTTTTGGAGTGTTAATAGCAGCTCCCGCCTTTGCAGCTATTGATGTATCATTATAATTTCATGTGCTCAGCCAATTCTTGATTAATATTCTGTAATTTTATCACAATATGTAGTTATCCCAGATGGAAATAAAGCGAAACCATATTTTAAAAAGACTTCTAATACATATATATATATATATCTATATATCTAGTAATATAGGACTGTCTAATTTTTTTTCGTACATGTCAGATGTTCATTTTCTATAACTGCATGCACAGAAATATGAGTACTAGCTGGTTAAGGCTTGTATCTCAAGTGGTCAAGAGTATTTATCATGCACTTTAAGTTTTAAATTCAATTTCCCATCCCCAATATCACTTGTATCAAAAATATATATATATTACAAAAGAAAAAAAGAAATCAATTATCAAGAAAACAAGTATTTACGACCTTTGACAATTAATTCCGAACAACCTATTAATATCAACAAAAAAGACAAACAAATAGAGACGAAATGAGGTCAAAATGTGGGGAAAGCGAATGGTGTGAGTCATGTACATTGCTAACCCATATACACATATTAAAATAAAAAATAAAAATTACATATATAACAAAAGTCATTTACAGTGTGTTTGGATGAAGTAATTTTAATTTTCATGGAAATTGTAAATGATGGAATTTCCAATTACATCATTTAAAATTCCATCAGTTACAAATTTTAGTGTTTGAATGTCATGTATGCGGAATTTAAGAAATTACATAAATTGCAATTTCACCTGTTTGGATAGTCGTCACAAAATTAGAATTTACGTAGAAGTAACAACACGTTTCCTTTTTCCGACAACACATAATTAGAAAAACTTTTGTGCAGTACGAAGGTTGTCTACGTTCTTGTGTTTTGCATATTGAACAACACATACCTCAATTATTATCTTGTAAAAAAAAAATCAATAACTCAAAATTAGCAAGTACAACTATGGGTAGAGCAGAGAAAGATGAGTCTGGATAGTTGAGACTCTTACCTTGATTGGAAGAGCAAAACTCTTGTCAGATTGAAAGGCAAATAGGAGAAATAAAATAAAAGCAGAGATGAGGCAGATAGGATAAACCTTGGTTCCACAGATGAAAACAATCTGTGTAGTAGACAAAAAAGAGGCCAACAACAAGAAAAGAAATTGAAAACTGAAGTTTAGATTTTTGTCAACTCACCAGCAAAACTCAGCAGAACACCATAAGAAGAATACCTGTCAAATGGGGCTAGCGGGCTTGTTCTATGTGAAGAAGATGTGTTATTCCTGAAATTTTATCCAGGAGATTTGGCGGGCAGAAAATGAAAATTCCCTCTCAGTTGGGAATTGAACAATTTCGCCTATTACTATGAAATTTCAACTCGAGATTTTAGATTTGGAAATCCCACAATATTTTCTGCGTGTAATTTGGAAAATCCTAAGTTTTTTTTATCATAAGAAAAGACTTCATTGAAATTTCATCATAATGTATTACAGCTAAAGCTGGAGTGTAGAAAGGGGCCTCGTTAAAACCTTGCCTTAAAAAACCCCCAAAGGAGGAAAATCCGGTGAAGGAAAAAGAGTACCACAGCACCTCCCACATGAAAACCACACACAATTACATTTGCTCCCTATATTTCTCTAGCGTCGAACATAACCAAGGTGGTGCCACATCCTCCCATATACGTCGAACATAACTAAGGTGGTGCCACATCCTCCCAAAAAAATCGCATGCCTTCCTTTAAGTCAAATGTGCCAAGGTATGAGCCACTCCATTGCCATAAGGAGGTTGAAATACCACATCAACCACTGCCCTATCCATTATCAAGCTCCTAACATCTCCCACAACGTTACCGACATTACTCCACTATTCCCTTTCATCCTTGAGCATCGTCACCGCCTCTTGGGAATCAGTTGCAAGGTTAAAATGAGTGAAACTCTTGAAACCCATCATCAACAAGCCTTCCCGTATCACTACCAATTTCGTCCCTAGAACATCCACACCCGACAGCCCTGAGGCAGCAAACTCGCATAGAAAACTACCATCTGCAATATGGCAACGTCCCCCGAATCCTCTATTAGAGCCCGCCTGACCCAAAGCACCATCACAGTTAAGGAGTATAGTGTGAGGAGGAGGTCGGATCCACTTAACCTGGCGAGACATAGATTTTTGTGTGGGCCGTTCATTGCATGCTTCGAAGTTGGCATAAAACTCCATGGTATTCTCAACTAAGACCTCCAAGCTGAGGATTATTTTCCCATGCAAAGAATCATTACAGACCTGCCACACTCTCCATACAAAACATGCAAAACGTTCTAGATCCATCTAAAAAGTCTGCAAAAGAGCCACCAAAAATGTTAAAGCAACCATCAAAGGTGGTGTACCTCCAAAACTGCTTACTGAGGGCACATCTACACAAGGCATGACAAGTATCTTATGCATATTTACCACACCGCATGCACACATAAGACTGGACCACCTTTCTCCTGCAGTTGGCAAAATGTTAAAGCACGCCCTCCATAGAAAAAGTTTAATCTTATTGGGAACCACTAATTTCCAGATACATTTCCGGAAATCTTGCTGAACCGATGTATTCGATCCACTAACTCTAAATTCCTTTTCTCAATGCGAAAGGGCCACACGATACCCAATTTTAATAGAATACTTCCCTTTAAAAAAAAAAAAAAAAAAAAACCAATATTGGCTGTCAACAAGCTGCCCCACTGAACCAAGAGCAATGCTAGAGATAACGTCCCTGTCCTCCTACATAAATTGTTTTCCAAAAGTGCATGATCCCAAGCACCTGAAGCAGTGATCAATTTAGACACATGACTATTCACATTCAATCCTCTATTCACCAAAGGTTTAAAAGTCTGTGGTTTTGGTATCCACTTATCATGGAACACCCTTATCCCCACTGGCCACACCAAACCCTCTTCAATCACCTCCCTGCCCACACAAAATGGACTTCCAAATTAAATATGATGAGCTCCCCAAGCTAGCCCCCATGAAGTCTCCACTAGTAAAGTAACGAGCTTTCAAAATCCTTGCCACCAAAGAGGACGGCTGCTCTAGAATTCGCCACGCTTGCTTCGCAATCATTACTTTATTGAAGGCTTCAAAGTTCTTAAAACCAAGCCCCCCAAACATTTGGGTTGACAAAGTTTCCGCCACCCCAGCCAATGTATGCTTCTTTTTTACTTCCCCACCAATATCGCGCTATCATGGCTAATAACTCTTTGCATAAATTTTTCGGAAGCTGAAAAACTCTCATAGTGTATGTAGGTAATGCATGTGCTACCGCTTAGATCAAGACTTCCTTTCTTGCCGATGACAGTAATTTAGTATTCCAAGCATTTAACTTATGCCCCAAAAGCTCCCTTACACTGTTGAAGAATTGGGATCTGTTTCAATGGGCTAATGTGAGTAGGCCAAGATACCGTTCATGGCACGCCACAACTCGCACCCCAAGCATCTTCGAAATCAAATTCTTCATTATTGGGTAGTCGCAGACTTGTCAAAATTAAAATTTTGTCATGAAGCCCTCTCATACAATCTGAGAATGTGAAGGGGATTGGAACAATCAAATAAATGAGCATTACAAAACAACAGACTATCATCGTCAAAGAAAAGATGGGAAATAATGGGAACTCCAGGAGCCACAGATACTCCCCTGATGCGTTTAGTATGTAGGACACTAGAGAGCAATGCAGACAAGCCTTCCACACAAATTAAGAACATGTAAGGAGAAAGAGGATCTCCTTCCTTAGCCCTCTGGTGGGCACAATCATACCGGTTGCCTCCTTTACTTAAACCAAATAGGTAACCGTGGAAACACAGTCCATAATAAGCCTCACCCATCGATTACTGAAATCCAGCCTCCACAACATTACTTCAAAAAAATTCCACTCCACTCTGTCATATACTTTAGGCATATCCAATTTAAGAATCATATTTTTGAAACCACCCCTTCCACGCCGCTTTATAGCATAAACACTTTCAAAATCAGCAATCATGTTGTCCGTAATTGATCTAGTGGAGACAAAAGCACTCTGGAACTCCGAAATAATGGAAGGCATAATTTTCTTCATTGGGTAGACCAAAGTCTTGGAGATAAGCTTGTAAAGCACATTACACAAACTGATCGGCTTATATTCAGTAACCATTGTTGACTCGTCCACCTTTGGAATAAGAGTTAGAAGAGTGGTTAATTTCTCTGACACTAGCTTCCCCATTCAAAACATTTAGACAATATCCCGCTATGTCATCCCATAGAATCCCCCAATATTCCTAATAAAAATTGTCGGCATACCGTCCACCCCTGGTGAGTTCGTAGGGAGCATTTGACCCAAAGAGAACTCAATCCCCTCTTTGGAAAAATATAAACTTAACCTGTGGATTTGGGCCGGAGTTAAATCCACTTTCACCTCCGCCATTACTATCTTAGACTCATTCAATCCATTCGACGTAAATAGCTCCTGAAAATATTTGTAAAAAAATAGAACCAATATGTTCATTGGAAGTACACCGCCCCCTGCCATCAACAATGCCTTTTATCAGATTTCATCTACACACCACAACAAAATGGTGTTGTCGAACGTAAGCATCGCCATATTCTTGAGATCGGGCCTGCTTTGCGATTTCAAGCCCACTTGCCTCTCCGTTTTTGGCGAGAATGCATTCTCACTGCCGTTCGTATGATTAATCAATTTCCCACTTTAGTTCTTTCCAAACAAATCCCTTTTGAACTTTTATATCACAAAACCCCATCATATTCACATTTAAAAGTATTTGGTTGCCTTGCTTATGCTACTATAGTCCACCCTACCAAGAAGTTTGATTCTCGAGTTAAATCCATTTTAATTGGGTACCCAATTGGCCAAAAAGCATATAAACTCTATGAGTTGTCCACTCAAAAAATATTCACTGGTCGAGATGTATTGTTTAAAGATGTTTTCCCTTTTTCCACTCCAACTGCCGATCCTACTACCATCACAAACACCAGCCTTCCTTTACCCATTTCGGCCCATGACCCATCTCCACCACAAAATTCCTATATAGCTCCTGAGCCCACTTTGCCTATTAGTCCACTGAGCCCCACTACTTCTGCGCCTCATTCTACAAATCTTCCTCTTCCAGCACCAGATCCTCTTGCAATCCAATCCTCTCTTCTGCCTACTGCACCGCCTCCACAAGCACCAACCGTTCAACCCACCGTCAATCTGAACGTCACAAGGTTCCGAATGTGCGCCTCCAAGACTATGTTTGCTCTCAGGTCACGCTACCCAAAGATGCCCAATCGGAGTCTTCGTCTTCACATCGCACCTCAGGTACTCTTTATCCCTTGAGCAACTTTATTTCTTATCACCGATATACACCAGCACATCTTGCTTTCATTACTCACCTTAGTCACAGTATGGAGCCACATTCCTTCTCTGAGGCCAATTTTGATCCTAACTGGCAGCAATCCATGAGCTCTGAACTTCAAGCTTTGGAGTCCAATCATACATGGAATCTTACTCCTCTTCCTCCTGGTAAGCACCCTATTGGTTGTCAGCGGGGTTACAAGATCAAACATCATTCTGATGGCTCTATTGAATGGTACAACGCTTGGTTAGTCACCAAGGGTTATACACAGACAAAGGGTGTTGATTTCCATGATACTTTTTCTCCCACAGCCAAGATGGTTACTGTCCGCAGCCTTCTTGCACTTGCTGCTGCTTCCTCTTGACCTCTTCATCAACTCGATGTCCATAATCCCTTCCTTCATGGGGATCTCAATGAAGAGATTTATATGACACCATCGCCTGGTCTTCAGCGAAATGGGGAGAATCTGGTATGTCGCCTCCACAAGTCTTTATACTGCCTAAAGCAAGCTTCTCGTCATTGGTTTTGCAAAAAATTTCTGAAACTATTCAAGCTGCTGGTTTTACTGAGTCCAAAGCAGACTATTCCTTATTCACCTGCAAAAAAGGAAAGTCATTCATTGCTCTCTTGGTTTATGTTGACGATATATTGATCACAGGAAATAACTCGTGTCACGACCTGACTCCCCTAGCACGATATTGTCCACTTTGGGCCCCGCCCTCACTGTTTTGTTTCTGGGAGCTCACGAGCAACTTCACAGTGGGTCACCTATCCTGGGATTGCTCTAGCCCCAACTCACTTAACTTCGGAGTTCCAAGGAATTCGAAGCCAGTGAGCTCCCAAAAGGCCTCGTGTTAGGAAGAGAAGTGCCCACACATATACATTTCCCTGCCCGAGCGATGTGGGATTGCTCACCGTTCTTGCTTTCCCAAGACACGGGTCTTACAATCCACCCCCCCTTGGGGCCCATCGTCCTCGCTAACACACTTCATGTCGGGGTCCAGCTCTGATACCATTATGTCACGACCCGACTCCCCTAACACGATATTGTCTGCTTTGGGCCCCGCCCTCATGGTTTTGTTTCTGGGAACTCACGAGCAACTTCCCAGTGGGTCATCCATCCTGGGATTGCTCTAGCCCCAACTCGCTGAACTTCGGAGTTCCAAGGAATCCGAAGCCAGTGAGCTCCCAAAAGGCCTCGTGCTAGGAAGAGAAGTGTCCACACATATAAGGCACTTCACCTTTCCCTCCTCGAGCGATGTGGGATTGCTCACGGTTCTTGCTTCCCCAAGACACGGGTCTTACAACTCGGTGCCATTAATTCTCTTAAATGTTTTCTTCATACCCGCTTCCGTATTAAGGATCTCGGTGACCTTAAATTCTTTTTGGGTATTGAAGTTTCGCTTTCAAAGAAAGGTATTAGCATTTCTCAGAGGAAATAAACCATTGACATCCTGAAAGATAGTGGTTTTCTTGGGGTACGACCTGTCATATTTCCCACGGAACAAAATTTGAAATTATCTGACACATGTGAATTGCTTAAAGATCCAGCCAAGTAGAGAAGGTTAGTGGGTCATTTGATTTACTTGACCATCACGAGACCATAAATTACATATGCAGTGCATGTGCTCAGTAGATTTATGCATGAGCCATGTAAACCTCATATGGAGGTGGCGTTGCGCATCTTGAAGTACCACAAGAACACTCCAGGACAAGGTTTATTTTTTCCAGCTCAAAATGACTTGAAATTACTAGCTTATTGTTATTCTGACTGGGGAGGTTGTCCAACCACCAGATCTACCACTGGATATTGTGTTTTTCTTGGAAACTCCTTGATTTCTTGGAGATCAAAGAGACAAAAAACTGTTTCACTTTCTTCAGCAGAAGCGGAATACAGAGCTATGACTGGTACTTGTTGTGAGCTGACTTGGTTGCGTAGTTTGTTATGAGATCTTCAGTTGCCACATCGGGAGGCAGCCATACTTCATTGTGACAACCAAGCAGCATTACATATAGTGGCAAATCCTATTTTTCATGAGCGAACACGACACATTGAAATGGATTGTCATTTTATCAGAGACAAAATCCAAGATGGTTCTGTAACTACAAAGCATGTTGCTTCTTCCCAATAAATAGCAGACATCTTCACCAAAGCATTGGGCAAAGATGATTTTGCTCGTATGTCATGATAGTTGGGAGTTCTTGACATCCACTCTCCAACTTGAGGGAGAGTGTTGAGAATCAAATATTATCCTATAGTTTAGGGATTGTATACTAGAATAGAAATGTTATATTATTTGATTTCTTGTATATATTCTTTCCTAGCTAGTTAGCTTACTTGTAGGAGTAACCTATGGGATGTATTATATAAACATACATCAACGATCAATAAGAATTCATTCTGGTCAAATATCTTTTCATACCAATTTTACAAAAGGAGAGGTGAAAACTCTCACAAAAGGAGAGGTGAAAACTCTCACAAAAGGAGATGTGAAAACTACCCAGAAAACCCAAAGAGTCTCTGTGATTTATTTCAAACATGAAGAACCCTCACCACCACTAGAACCATAAAAAAATTTGAGAGGCTAGATTTTGTGAATAGTACTATTTTGAGGGGCTAAAACAACACCTAGCCCCTTGCCCTTGCATTAGACATGCTCTTAGTTTTCATTTTTTGGCTAGGAAAGCAATTGGAGTAAAAATACTTTAATGAAAATACTATTGTTTAATTTTTTTTCAATTATTTTTGTATAAAAAAAAATGTACGGAGACTTTGACACCATGACCCCTTGGGGTACAAAATCCTGGATTCGCCACTGCTCTGACTCTCGATCACTCTCTCTCTCTCTCTCTCTCTCTCTTTGCTGCCACCGTACCGTTCTGACCAAAACCATCGGTTTAACTGACAGCTGGTTCGTCGGCAATTTTGCATTGTGGCATTCCGACCACCGTCGGTTCGGTTGTCAGTTTGTGCCTCTCAGTTCGGAAGGGACAACATTCCTTATAAGCTCTTTACAAAGTGAACATCCCATCCTCACAACATACATATGAATAATCCAGTTAATGTCTTCCTGCAATGTACTTGCTAATAGTAACTTCCCTAGAAATTATGAGAATTAGGTTACCATGTGTAAGGTGTGGAATTAATGCATGCATTATAAGCTCTTGGTAACATTATTCAACCACTGACTGATTGACAGTTGTCATGTCTAATCTAAGCTAATGTAGTTAAAGAATGACAAGCTACTTCCCCTACAGAAACCCTTTTAGCGTTAATTTCAAACTAATTATTTCCAGTGATCCTATTTAAGTATTAAGGATGAGAATTTTGAATTTCATGCAATCTATAAACTGTCGTGAGACTCATTTGGTCCAAAAGCAACGCTTTTTCTTCTTAAACGTTTTTCTTTTCCAAAATCCCAGAAAAGGTAAACTTATATTCTAATAATTAATATTCTTTCTTTTTCTTTTGCCTCTTTAATTTGATTAACCTGAAACATTGTTGACTGGACTTTTTCGTTTCCTTCATGTTTTATATGAAGCTCGTGGATGAAGTAAAATTGGTATATAATACTGTATTACTGTTGCTTTGCTAGGTTATTACTTCCCCCAACTCCGACAAATATATGATTTCGTTTTTGACACAAACGCCTATTTGCTTCAAGGTTATATATATACCGTAGGGTTGCATAGAGGTCAATATTTTCACATGGGTAACAGGCCAAGATTTCGCAAAAGATTGTGGTAGAGATCGACACCAAACGCATGTAGAGATCTAACGCCAAGACGCATCCGTAAGTGATAAGTATAGGAAAATCATAACAAAACGAAGAAAAATAAGGGAAAACTTCTGTCTCTGAAAAAGGGGAAGAGAGGAGAAGGGATGAAAGGAGAAAAGGAGGGTAGAGGGGAGGAAGAACAGTGGCTTCCTTCCCCCCCTCAAAGTGAAAACTGCTCTATAGTGTTTTTTGGGAGAGAGGGAACTAGGATTTTTTATGTGACAATAATCAGGGTATAAAATAGTTCGTTAATAAAAATTCCTTTAATTACGGAAGAAAATAAGACATCCTATTTTTCTCAAGTGTACAACACATATGAGATTCAACATTTTTTCCTACAATCCATAGAAATTTAGGGTTTCACAGTTTCCCTCCACTCAAAAGTTTGGGGTCACATAGTTCTTTGTGCGTGAAGGTAAATTACCCTAATTCTCATCAACTTTGAACCGTATCTCAATTATAAATTATGAACTTCAAAAGTATCTTATATTCAAATCAATATAGTTCACAACTGAGAGCCACTTCAAGTTTTGTTTTGTTTTTCCTTTTGAAAAAACGGGAGAGTGAGCCCACTAAATCCGTTTCATTTGTCGCATCTAAAACAGTAGAGTAAGAGAGGGGCACAGACAAGAGGATCACGTAATCCCATTATTACTGATGGAAGACCTCAGTTTGAGGCTACCAAATTCTCGGACAGTGACTCACGTGTAGACAGGCATTTGTAAGACCATAGTGTATTGAAAGATATTAGTTGACCCAAAAAAACCAATGTATTTAAGTTTTTTATCTCTTCTACCTCTTTTTCTCTTTCTTCCTATTTTCTATTTCTCTCTTTTTCACGTGTTCATATTCTTATCTTTCCAAATCAGAAACCGGCCAAACCAAACCGGAATCGCATAGATTCAGTTTGGTTCAATTCTTCTAAAAAATTTCTATGAGAACCGAACTAAATAAGACCATGATGAAGTTTCAGTTTCAGTTTCAATTCGATAGGAAAACAGGCCGCGCCCACCCCTAATTAAAAGGGGAATAAGGTTTTCTCATACACACTGTCAAAGTATCATGAGATTTGAACCAATGTATTTTACGTTGACCCTGTAGTTATTAATTATATGTAAGGAAAGGAAAGCGTTGCAGTATGGTTTTGAGAGATTGAAAATCCTGATAAGTGATGGTTACTGTATGATAAAGGGGTATAATTTAAAATTTCATTCTTGTGACAGAAAGAAAAGAAAACCCCATATTTTTGGAGAAATGTTGGTTGACCATTGATGGCCTCAACGTGCTGGAATGAAAGCACTAGCTAGTATTGATTGTAATGTCCACCCTCATCAGAAAGGACTGCGACATGATAAGTATAGAGTCCCAATAATTTGGGAGGCAAGT
Source organism: Prunus padus (assembly GCA_024362665.1). Lineage (NCBI taxonomy): Eukaryota > Viridiplantae > Streptophyta > Magnoliopsida > Rosales > Rosaceae > Prunus > Prunus padus. Next base: position 24,388,607 of record JANFAM010000016.1, on the reverse strand, counting down.
TAGAACATCAAAACGTACAGCAATATTCACATGAATGAAACACATGATAACCGACCAAAATCCACATGAATGAAACACGTGAAAGTCAACCACTCAACTTAACGCTGTTCTTTGACCGTGGGATGGCTGGAACTTGGACTATAATATATGAAATGTGTATATTTCATAAACAATGTATAAGTTACATTGACATTCTTGTGTCGATTTGACATAACACACACGTACATGTGTATGAGGTTTTTTATTTTTTTATTTTTTTATATGGTAAACTTGTAATATTGTGCCTTTTTGAGAATTCAACTTGTAATATTGTCCCAGAAAAAATTTCATGGGCCGCTCTGAGATTGTATGGACCTGTACTCAATGATCAACGGGGCCTCTAAAACAAGTTTTCAACACGTAACGAAGAAAAAAATTATTTTCAACAAAAATATTAAAATTTGGATCACTCATATTGATTGTGAATTTACAACTGCAGCTGACCAAAGATAGTAATATACAACAACAAAATATGCTCTAACCTGAATCTTGCCAATGTTGGGTTGGTTAGTAGTGTCGATAAATCTTGTCATGAGAAGTCACTTAATTAGCGATTGCCTCAGAAAACCACAAAAGTCTCACAATTTTATTCAAACAAGCTATAAACTACAAAATTTATAGTATTTTTCTCAATTTCTCTCCGCCTTATGAGAATGGAATCATTAATTTAGGGATTTTATTCAAGTACTATATTATTAATTATATAGGGTTTTTTTTGGAAGACGATTTCTTCCATAGGCCAAAATAGCAGACAAAGGCCGACATGAAAACAGTAGCCTTATTAAAACTTTCATAGAAAAATCACTTTCGACAATCACTTGTAATAAAAAAATAATAATAATAAAAAACCTCACATGTCAGGCTCATAAACCCAAGTGGTCATCAAAAGTTTGAGGTATGATTTTAATATTTTGTTGCTGTTTAATTTCCATTGTATTATTAGCTTTTAGCCTTGAAATATGCTGCAATAATTGTGATCTCCTATGCTTGACTTGACCTCGGTGGAGAATTTCCTCATAAGAAGTGTAGAGATTGGTTCATAATTTCAGACAGAGAGAGTGATTAATCAGTAGATGGATTACTGTTTAAGTGATGGCTGTGCTTTAAAGTCAAACAATTACGCTAATATATGATTAAGGTCAATCAATTACTGGGCAGCATTAGGTGATTAAATCAATTCAGTACATCTTAATTAATCTTGTCTCCTAATGAGTTGGCGGCCACAAACCCAATAAAATAATATTCTGTTGAGATTATTTAAACGATGGAAAGCTGCGGGTTCAAATATGTATTAGACTTGTTCCAACAAGTGCGATCCCATTGTTAAAAATCATATCATTTGAATGCTGCGTTTCTGATTTACTTTTGAGATTTTTTTGCGGTGTATAATTAATGGAATAATAGCAAGGCAATACACAATTGAAAATACAACTTTTACATGAGATAGAGAGAGAGAGAGAGAGAGAGAGAGATTTGATTTGACGACACAAATTTTGAAGCAAAATAACACCTAGACAACGCCACAGCACCTATAAAAGTCAACAAGCACAAAGAATTCCAGCCAGACGCAAGATATACATACAAAATCATGTTACATCGTTATTTCCACAATACTCATTTCAATTTTTAACAGCAATATCTTCAAAAAAGAGTCTCAACGACTGCCTAGATTGACTTCTAATGTAAACAAATGAAAATAGCTCGTAGTTGTGGGTTCGGGTTGTTAGGCAGGGCATGTCTTGTCCCTTTACACTTGAGTTTGAATCCCCCATCTCTTAGATCAAATCTACCGCGTAAGTTAGAGTATAGTTTTGAATATCGATTTATATAAAAAATAAATTAAAATAACTCAACATAAGGATATTTAAGGAAGCACCAAATGCTTAAAACCACTAAAAAGAATAAAAATATGATGTGAAATTGGAAGTACAAGTAAAATTATTTTTCCAGTTTAAAAACTGTTTTTCTTATATAAGATTCGAACATAAGCCATACCACTTTCCAACTCCATCCCATTGTCACTTGAGCTATATTTTCTAACAATGCAGCTTGAAACAAGGCTAGAAATGAGATGAACCGGATGTTGGGAGTATTTTTCACATTGAAATGTTAAGGGATCTAATATGGACTTATAAAGAGTTGGACTATACTCAATTTTTTTTGGCCATGGTGGAGGGGGGTACGTCGCCATATATTGCAAGTGTGATTTTATAAATTGCAAGCAGAAGAAGACCTTGTTTGGCAGGCAGTCTTTCATTAAGGCAAGGAAGCTGTCGGGTCAGCTTTGTTTTGCTTCCTAAAAGTCAAAGCCAAAAGTTAATTTTATTCTTGACCCAAAAAAAAATTAATTTTATTGGATGAGCTAGTCTCTTTAATCAACCTGCTTTTGGGATTGCAAAAGACTAGCTCTCTAGGGGAAACTAGGGCAAGAAACACATGATCGATCCTTCTTCCTCAGTCTTGTGCAGAACCTTTTTCTTTCTAAGTATTAATTCCACTACACGTTGCTCGCAGCTAAATGTGACTAATTATGTTATAACATAATTAAATGACATCATGGCAATCTGCCTGTTATAGCCAAGCATGATCGTAGCTTCACCAAGGACTCATTTAGTACACCTTATTAGACTTTGAATAGGAGTAAATAGTCCATGTCAGGTGTTTGATGTCAACTTGTATTATTTAATTACCTGACTATGTTAAACGGGTTGGGCTTTTAATACTCTCCTTACCAGACTAACTAATACAACTCACACACTCCGGTTTAAATAATATACGCTTAATTATATAGCTAGAGAAAAAGAACACACACGTTCACGTGAAGAATTCGACGACTCTATTTTCATCTTCTTGTCCCTATGGTTCTTCTCTGCTATCTTCTTCAATGTTATTCTCTTCACTTCTCTCTCTCTCTCTCTCTAATATGCTTCTTCTCTCTTCTTCTGTCTTCATCTTCTCTTGTTTATATATTTCATCTTTTATTAAATTTTTGTGGAAATTAGGTTATGAGTTTTTCTTTTTTGACTTTTTTTCTTGATGTATTGGAACAATGCATGCGGCTGTGTATCCAAGTCAATAATCAAATTATCAAATTATCATCATGCAGCTGTGTATCCAACTCAATAATTGCTGTTGAGTTTTCTTGCATTTTTTCTTTATATATTTCATCTTCTCTAGGTATCCAACTCAATAATCAAATTATCATCCCAAGTCAGTGATTAGAACAATACATGCGGCTATGTTTTTCTTGGTGTAATTTTTTTTTTCTACTTTTGGTGCTTTGTTGGTTTGTTTTCTGGTTATATGAAAAAAATTCTTGGCAAAAACAATTGAAAAATAAATCTTGTCTTATGAATCTTATAAAAAAAAAAAAAATTCGTGTAATTTCAATTTCAATTTCCATTAAATTATCAAATAATTTTTTGTAAAAAAAGCAATCTGATCCGATGTTATCCGGAACATCACCAAATACAATATAGTTTAATCAGACTATTTATTTGGAACAGCACCAAACGCCTTATAATATTATGGATAAACAATCAGTACTCTCGAACATATTAATACTATCCGATGAAATTAGTAAGTACAGTCCGATGTACCAAACGAGCCCCAAAAGTGTTAGTTAAATTATTTGGAATAACTTTTTTTACTAATAATTATAGATTTTATTGTACTATATTATTACAATCAGAATTGTCCATTTCAAAAAATGGCTCGACTTGCTGACTAGTAGTCTAGCTCAATGTATAAATTCTACACAAATCACTAAAAATCAAACGACTCATAGCAATAGGGGAGCATCCAAAATATGGAGACTCAAAGCCTTAGTGACCCCAATGAAGGACTAAAATATCGATAATATCGATAATATCAATGAAATATCGCGATATTATCATTTTTTCAAGTCTAGGATATTTTGGAATATATCTATACACATATCGTACAATTATTGATAATATCGGAAAATATCGACATTGGTAATTTCTCACACGCGTCAACAACATTTGGCCAAAATATTGAGATGATGAAGACAATGAAAAATTTGAACCTCATAGGAACTCTATGTGGTACTAAGTCACTTATGTATATTATCATGCAATGTATAAAGTGTAAAATATTATAGTAAATCATTATATATACATGATTATGGTATGTTTTATTTTCTTTCATTAATTAATACATATTTATCTACACTTCCAGTGTTTGTTTCTACATAATCAACTTAAATTAGTTAAACTCATCATGCAATGTATTTCCTTCCTTTTTTGTGATAAACTAATAGATAATTGACTAAATAAACATTATCTAAAGTTTCAATAAAAATTTCCAAGTTTTTATTCAATTTTTACCGATATCGATAGTTTCCGATATTTCCATCTAAATTTTCATGTTTTTGGACCACCAATATTTTAGACCTTGACCCCAATAGAAGCAAACATATCCGCAACATAGTTGCTTTCTCTAAACGAATGTTGAATCCTTCACACACCACCAGCCATTAAACCTGGCAATATCGTACCACGACCCTTAACACGACATGAATTCACAAAAAAATTCAGTATTCGTGTTTGGGTTATCATGTCGTGTTGACCCTTTAGCTACATAGTAAGCTAATGGGTCGTGTCGTGTCAATTCGAGAATACCCGTTAACCCGTTAAGCTCAGGGGCATTTTTGTAAATTTATACTTTTTTTTTCTTTTCTTTCTTCTCTTCTCTCCTTAGACTATTCTCTGGACTCTTCTTTCTTTTCTTTTCTTTCTTTGCTTGTTCTCAAATTCCTCCACTTTAGCCAACTAGTGAGTAGATGATGGCTGGTGGTTGTGGTTTTGAGAGGGAATCGATGATGTAAAGCCATGGTGGTGGGTTGGGGTCTTGAATGGTGGTGGTTGGTTGGTTGTGGGTTTCTTGGATGGAAATTGAGGGAGGCATGGAGAGGCGGCAATCCGGGGAAGTGGAGGACAACATCGTTTAGGTCTCTGAAGCTCTTGGGTGTTTGGTTGTGAATGTGGTGGGTAGGTAGAGAAAGAGAGCAAGAGCGAAGGCGCAGGAGGTGAAGTAGAAGTAGGTTGGGATTTGAGGGTCATATGGGCTGGTGGACAGAAGAGGTGATAAAGGCTAAGACTTTTGAAGTTTGTGAAATGGTTTCGAAGGCTTGGAGGCGTTGGGGATGCTAAGGTGCATGAAGTTTGTGTTAGGGTTGATTGTATTATTTTTATTATTTCAGTTTTTTTAATTTTTGTTATTGTTAACTGATGAAACGGGTCTTGTCATGTGATTCGTGAATTGTAGCTGGTCGTGTTCGTGTTTGACATTTTCAACCCGTTTTCTTATCGCATCGTGTCATGTCAACCCGTTAAGAAAAGTGGGTTGACACGAAAACAACACAAACATTGCAAAAACAACATGAATGCCAAGTTTACCAGCCATGATACTAAGAAAGTTCAAACTTTATGAATATATTTCCCTTTTGAAAGTTTTTCTTGTCATCAATTTTTGGCGATAATTAATGCTAGTGAAATTAAAAACTTTTTACCACTTTTTAATAGGGAGATTTTGTTTTTAGCCAACTCAAACTTTCATAATTTGGAAAAGGCCAATGTAGTTGTTTTTTTTTAATCCAAAACAACTGAATTCATTGGCCTTTTCTTAAGAAAAAAAATTCTCCTTTGGCATTTTCCTAAATAATTTTACTTTCTTTGACTAAAACCTAATAAATACTTTATACCATAGGATATGGTAAGTGATGTGCGTAACCAACATCCATAAAGATAAAATTATTAATTGTTATGACATGTAGACATGATTTGCCCTATAATATAGTACTAAAATGTGGTACAAAGATTTGACCAAAAAATTGTGGTACTAACCAATGCCAGAGTCACAAGTTCTACCATGTGGGCCGGGAGATTCTCTATTACAGGGTATAAAAATGCGGATTAGTTACGGAGTTTTCTTTTTAACTGTCCGATTGTTTCTATGGTGTAGATTTAAAACAAGGGAAATAGCCCTTAATGCCACCGGTTTTATAGTTTTAAGTGGAAATACCAAGTCTCCCCACAAATATTGCAAATATCACCTATAAATATATATTTATTGTCCACTTATAGCCCACATATCACTTTGTCTGAAATTTAGTTCTCTCTCTTGGCTCCGTCTCTCTCTAATGCTCGGCTCTCACTCTCTCTTGGCTCTTTCTCTGTGTGCGCTGTTCTCGGTCTCTCTTGCGCAGCTCTCTCTCTCGTGTAGCTCTCTCTCTTTCGACGCAGTGCTCTTCCTCCCTCGGCGGTGTGTGTTCATGAAGCTCAACTCCATCATTCACCTCCAAAAGGTACTGTTCATCGTCATTTTCTTAGTCCAAGTTGGTTTAGGGTTTATGGGTTAGTCTGAAATTGGTTTAGGGTTTATGGGTTTCTCCTGTGATGAATGTAAGGAGTCCGCTGTAGTTTTTCTCAACTTTGTGTTTAAGAGGTATGTTTGAGAGGTATGTTTTACTCTGTTTTAAGATGGTATTTGCATTTTGGTGCATATTTGGATGTAATTTTTGGCCATCGAAGAGTGGCTGTAATTGAAGTAGTCACCCTTGCTATCTTGAAGTGGGAAAGGGTTCTTGAGTGCGAACACGAACCTTAACTCATCATTAAGCGTCGAGTCCTTGCGTTGAGAAGAGGACAAAGTTTGTCTCTTAATTCTTAACACATAGAAACATTTCAGTGATTTCGATTAGTTATGGTAGTAATTGATTGGTAGAATGAAAAAGAGCTTCATTTACTTCAATTTTTGTTTTCACAGGTCAGTGTGAAATTGGATGAAGTTGTATAAATTTTGAATCTTTCAATAATCTGCATATGAAGTTGGTATACTAACTCTAGAAGAGAATGCTAAGAATAGATTGATATATAAATTCTGGAATTCTCAGAATCGACATTTGATTTTGCTTGAGCTTTGTTTGTTTGTTCATGGGGAAGAGAAGAAGTCAAGCTTTGTCTTTTCTGTTTGAAAAGTAAATTTGATTACTTTTCTCTTTTGAATTACTGAATGCCTTTAATTTCCATTGCTTAGAACAAGGCTCAGTCTTACAAGGTGGAGTGCCGATTGGGAAAGCGCTACTCTTACGTATGAACAAGTTGGTATGTATGTTACGTACAGCTGTAAGCCTTCATTACAATGGTTGATGGGGATTACAGCTTAAACTCTGTTTTTGTTGTAGCTAATGGGTTTAGGATTGCCAAGGATTATGAGAAAGCAAAGGAAGCATTGGAAAAAGCATCAAAAGGACAAGAATTGATCGCATCACCCAACACCGCATGAACCGAACCAGCACTCACCCTTACCATTCGTACAGTAGTTACCTATTGCCAGAGAAGGCAAGAGACTGGTGATAGGCCAAAGTTTCGGATCCTTCTTGTAAGTTTTTAATATATTTTTATGTGTTGGATTCCTATTAATTAGATTTTGCATTCAGGGTTGGCTGTTTATAGGCCTTAATGTTCTTTAATTTCTCAAGTTAAACAAAGGCGGGTATTTCCATGTACTTCAACACTATATCAAACTGTAGTAATGAAATGCAGAATATTTATCATATGTTTTTAAGTGTATAGATAATCTCATATTGGTAATGGCTGGTGTTTTTGACGAGATGATTCCTTGTCTTCGAGTTTTGGACTGACATGGAAGGGAGCTCATTACATCCGAGCTTGCTTTGCGAATCCTTTCAATCTTGAGTAAAGAATAGTTTGTACCCAACCTGGACCCAGCCTCCTTAGACCATACCCTTGACAAACTCTTGATAAAGGTAACGTTTTGATAATGTGCTGCAAGACTCTTTCCTAATAATTATTAATGTAGATGCAATTTGCTTTTACTAGATGATGTCAAGCTGTTTATGTAAACACTTCTGCATTTTGCTTCATCCATCTAAGGAGCATACTACAACATGAGCTAGAAATATTAGGGCCGCTAGAATTTGAAATAATGGATAAGCACCTCCTTCGCATATCCTCATCTTCTTCTACTTCAATCTATCAGACATTTCTTCAGAAATTGTGAGCAATATTTTTATGGGAAATAGCCTTAAATACCACTCTTTTTTTAGTTTTAAGTGGAAATACCAAGCCTCCCCAAATTTTTTGCAAATAACACCTATAAATATATATTTAGTGTCCAGTTATTGCCCACTCAACACTTGATCTGAAATTTAGTTATGTATAAGCTCTCTATTCGTTCTCTCTCTCTCTCTCTCTCTTCTCTCTCTCTCTACCCCAGCTCTCCTTCTCTTTTCGTGCATAAGTATCCCTCTCACGCAGCTCTATCTCGCTAGCATCTGGAAACCCCTCATCGACCCCATCATCTAGGTATGTCTTCTAAATAACGTAAGGTCGCTTGCTTGCAACCTTGAAGCTCTACTCCATTGCTGACCTCCAATAGGAGTTCTTGATGGTCATTTTCTTAATATCTGTGGGATTCTATGAAATAGGTTTTATTTTCACTACTTGGGGTGCTGTGAAATTGGTTTTATTTTAATTGCTTTGGGTAATGTTTTTGAATCTTGATGCTCATCCGTCTGGGTTTTTACGAAATGCATTTAGATTGGCCAGGATATGTGAATCTACTTAGGATTTTCCATTTGATGTATTAGATTTGTGTAGTCTAATTGTGATGATACATTGTTCGATCTTTGTGTTATTGGTGTTTTATTGTTGTTGTGTTGTTTTATATTGCTTGTTGTATTCTTTGTTGTATTCTTTGTTGAATTATGCAGTTATTGTGGTTGTATTGCGTTGATTTGGTCGTGGCTTCAAATCTGTTAATGAAATGTTGTTTTGTCATGGTCAGAAATGGAGACAATTGTTATTCTGGTTTGCTACAATGGAAAATGGGTAACCTCAAAGAAGATGTGCAAATACGTAGGGGGTGACTCGAAAGGCATAATTGTACCACGGACCATCACATTTGCTGAACTGTTGGATCGTGTGCATCAGATTGGTAATACAAACATGGAAGACAAGGTTTGCTTAAAGTTCTCAGTTTTGATGGCCTCAAATGAGTGGAAGCACATAAAGATTGAGGACGATGATGATGTGAAATTTTTTATGAAGTACAATTGTGAGGTAACACCTTCAAAACTAGCCCCCTTACTCGTGAGTATAGAAGATAAAGGATTGACAAATGATGTAGTTGATAGTATGCATATGACGACAAATAATAGTCGGATGGGTCAGTCTTCAGTTGCCATTGTTGAAAGCAATGAAGTAATTCGGAATAATACAAATGTCGCTGATGTGGGAGGTGATGTTGGGACAGATTTTATGGACATGTTTGATTTTAGTGAGGTGGAGGAGATGCATGGTTGTGATAATGGTACTCAAACAAATGAAGTGTCAGTATACTCTGCCCCTCCTATTTTGGGCCGCTTGGACACATCAGTTCAATTCCCAATAATGTGTTTAGGAGGAGAATCTGAACCCACTCGTGAACATCATTTGAGTGAAATGAGTGAACAGAACCAATTACAATGTGGGTGGTGTAAATGATGGAGAAGCATATTTGGACACAGAGTATTTGCGAAGTGATTGGAATCGGAAAATTAAAGTTGGGCAAATTTTCTCTAGTAAGGGAGCCTTGTTGACCAACTTACGGTTGAGGGCATTGAGAAGCCACTTTCAATTTAAGGTGCAATTCTCTTGCACAAAGAGGTTGCTTGTGGTTTGTTGTGAACGTCCATGCCCATGGCGGGTCCGAGCATCGAGAATTGGAGAATACAACTTCACGATTGTGAGGTGTACAACTGTCCATGAATGTGATTTGAGGTTCGTAAATGACAACCATCGTCAAGCAACCGCATCACTTGTAGCCACTTCATTGAAAAGGAAGTTGAAGGATTGTCGGACAATATACAGACCAAGTGACATAATGAGAGATGTGAAACACAACTTTGGTTTGACCATTCATTATTCGAAAGCTTGGAAAGCGAGGGAGTTAGCTCTAATGTCCATTAGAGGTTCAATGGAGGAGTGATCGGTTCATAATTGTATATCATTTTGTACCCTTCTAGCATATGATTTAGTTATGTTTTTGAGTTAAACTTGTGCTTTTGATCTCTTTTATGTTTGTCATTCAGTTAATTGAGCTTTAGGTAGCAATGGGGGCCCAAATGTGCAAAATGGTCCAAAAACGTGCAGATCGAGTTAGCAATTTGTTTCAGCCTTAACTCCTTCCTCCGAACTTGGATTGGCCCAAGTCACATGTGGTTGGAAAGATGACATCTTGAACTTGAAGATGGACAGCTCAATGTCATCAGTTGCTTGAGGAAGCCCAATTCGTGAGCCCATGAAGTTGCTAGTCATACTGGCCTCGGGAGCTGCATGTGGGAGCATGTGTGAGTAGCATGTGGGAGCTGCAAAGCTAGAAAAGTATCCATAGCTGCATGTGGGAGCTGCAAAGCTAGAAAAGTATCCATAGTAGCATGTGGGAGCTGCAAAGCTAGAAAAGTATCCATAGTAGCATGTGGGAGCTGCAAAGCTAGAAAAGTATCCATAGCTGCATGTGGGAGCATGGGTGAGCTGCATGTGAGATCTGCAATAGCCAAAAGAGAAGAGAATTGATTGTTAATTCTGATTCACCCATCCCTTGTGCCTATATATAAAGAGGTCTGATAACTCATTTTCATCATTCATTCCATTAACACACATCTTTCACATCCTTAGGACCTCCTCCACACCATCCTCCACACTCTCATAATTCCCCAAACACTCCAGTCATCAACCCAACACTCTAAACAGCCTCACATCACCAGAACTGTCCCTGCAAGCCTGCCACTCCATTTCCCTACGAATTTCTTCTTTCTTAACACACCACTCACCCAAACTCATCCCAAATCACCTCCTGAACCTTCATACATTCTTCTAGACGTGGGGAAGTGCTTGGAGAAGTATTAGGCGTGGAGAAGCTCTTGGAGAAGCATTGGACACCACAAGAACTTGAGAAAAGGGTTTTCTATTCTTATTACATTCATTATGCTTTCTCATTTCTGTTTATGTTTCTTTCCCATTATGAGTAGCTAAATCCATTACTAGGGCTTGATGTAACCTAACATGAATATTCTGGGTTTATAAATTCCAAGTTTCAAGTTTGATTCAAGATTCATGCTCTTATTCATTATGCCTATCTACTTATATGCTAATCTGAATGCCTAGCTACCATTGAGATTTGTGTATTTTGGTTGAAACTAAAGTAGACACCTTATGCTTTTGTTTCAATTGAACTATGAATAAGATGAGTATGTATGGACATTCGTCAATAGGGATTAGATACATGCTTGGTTGTTTAAAACATTCTTCTATGCTTAATGGATTTCTAATGCTTGATTTAAGTTCGACAATAAGGACTTAATTAGGAATTGGAAATACAAGGTTAGGATCAAACACCATGGCTTAATCATACTTTAGCTAGAATCAATCTTTGAATGCGAATCGGACTTGTCACTTGAATCCTTATAACCTAGAATTGGATTGTTATGGTGAATCGAATGCCCTAGTCTCCAAATCTGTTTCCAACCTCAAAACCACTCTTTGATACACTTATTTACTTTGCATTTGTTTGCAATTTCGTTTTGTTTCATTTGTTTTCACAAAGTCAATCAATCTCTCTTTAAAATCTGTTTTAGACTTAACTTCTTGTTTCTAGAATTGGGTAATCTAAGTACATAACTAATTTGAACTTCTCGGTCCTTGTGGAGTACGACCTCGTACTTGTCTTGCTATACTACTAATTGGCCCGTACACTTGCGAGTTAACAAAATTTTGGCGCCGTTCTTGAAGTGTTGAACGAAAGTTCTTCCTGGTTATGTGCCCAAGGTTACCCTATTCTTTTAGTGTTTCTAATTAATTCAAATTTTTCTATTTCAGGTAGTTTATGTCTAAAAGACCATTCATTGATCAAGTGAGGTCTTCATTTAGACATTCTAGATCATTGGAAGGAAGACCAAAGTTGCAACCCAATCGAGTGATCTCTGAAATTCAGAATCGACTAGAAAGAGAGTTGTCAAGCGCAAAAGAGCAAGCTACGGCCACATTCACAAGTCTTGCTCTCCACACTGACCTCCTGGTTCTTCACTTTCAAATTCGAAGCAAGTTCAGACCAAGAAGAAGAAGAGATGGCCGCCAATGAGTTAATGGGAGACCTTGATATCCCAATAATTCCAGCATCTCCTTCAAGCATTTTGCTACCCCGTAGCTCGAAACTATGAGCTTAAATCTTCTCATCTTAATATGTTGCCTTCCTTTTATGGTTTACCTAATGAAGATCCATTAACTCATATAAAGGATATTATTATTGCTGTGAGTTCTTTCCCCTTGACATTGTGACGGAAGATCAACTTGAATGAGAGTGTTTCCTTATACTTTGAAGGATAAGGCGAAGTATTAGCTCAATTCCTTAAAGCCTGGTTCACTCACTACATGGGATGCCATTCAGAAGAAGTTCTTGGAGAAATACTTCTCCACGCAAAAGCCGACACGCTTAGGGACAAGATCTTCTCATTTGCACAACAAGATGATGAATCGTTTTGTGAAGCATGGGAGAGATTCAATGCGCTGCTCAATCAATGTCCTCATCATGGGATTCCTTTGAAACTTCAAATGCGTATGTTTTATAAAGGACTAACCCCTTCTAGTCGTAATATTGTCACCAATTTTGCAGGTGGTTCTTATAAAACCAAGACTCCAGAAGAAACGTATGAACTCTTTGAGGCAATAGCAATGGAGACCCAACACTGTGATACAAGAGGTAAACGTGTTGTTAGTGGTTCTAATGATGCTTCTAGTGTGCAGATTTCAAAATTAGAACAAAAGCTGGATGCTCTTCTTGCATTGAACTCGAGAAACCCTCAGGAAGGAAGTGTGTAACATCTGTGAAACTCATGATCATGCTACCATAGCTTGTCCACTTGGGGCTGCATATCCAGAATTTGTGCAAGAGCAAGCTAAGTTGGTAAGTTCCTACAACCAAGGTCCAAGAAATGATCCATACTCTCAAAGTTATAATCCAGGTTGGAGGAATCATCCAAACTTTTCATGGAGGAATACACGAGAATCAAGCCAATCCTCTTCATTCCAAAGGCCACAACAATCATCATCATTGGAGGATATAGTGAAGCAAATGGCAATCAACCAATCTAATTTCCAACAAACTACACAAGCTGCCATCTCCAAATTGGAAATTCAAATAGGCCAAATAGGCTGCGGAGATAACCCAAAGACAACCTGGGAAATTGCCAAGCCAAACCGTGATCAATCCAAATAACCAAGAAGCCAAGGCCATTCACGTGCTCGAGCAGGTAAGATAGTTGATAACAAAGTTGATTCTAATCTTTCAAATGATGTTGTTGTTGTAGAGGACGAAGAAGAGGAGGAGGAGACCCACAGTACCCAAGGGCAACAATCTGCTCCTAAGGCCAATTCAGATTCGCGAGGACCTAATCCATTCCAATTGCATAGAAGGGATGACAAATTTGTGCCCCCACATCATCAAGAAGATAGATACGTGCCACCCGCTCCATATGTTCCACCAATTCCATTTCAGGCCGTCTAAAGAAAGCAAAGCAAGATAAGGCTTTTAAAGAGATTTATGATATTTTGAGTAAAGTTAATATCAATTTGCCTTTGCTTGATGTTATTGAGCAGATGATGACATATGGAAAGTTCATCAAGAACTTGAAAACTCACAAGCTCAATTTTGCTCCAAATGAAGAAGTGAGGCTCAACAAGAATGTAAGTCTTTGTGTTGCAAAGCAAGCTTCCACCAAAACTAGAAGATCTGGCGGTTTTGACATTCCAATTAACATTGGAGACAAGAAGGTTGGAAGAGCCATGTTGGACTTGGGAGCAAGCATCAATCTAATGCCATATTCAGTTTATCAAAAGCTTGGCTTAGAAGGAATGAAGAAGACTTGATGCGCCTTGAACTAGCTGATCATTCTATCAAATATCCAAAAGGTATTGTAGAAGATATCTTAGTTCAAGTTAATACACTAATCCTCCTGCTGATTTTGTAGTGATGGACATGGAAGACAACCCAAATGGGGATCGTGTTGATCCTATCCTTTTAGGCTGGCCATTCATGGCTACTGCATGACACAATCATCAAAGTGAAAGATGGCACCCTCTCCATGACCGTTTTGGGTGAAGCTGTTGAATTTAAAGTGTTTGATGCTCTAGCTCAACCTCTATCTCTCTTGATACTTGTTTTTCAATTGATGTTGTGGATCATGAAGTTTCTTCCAAAATTTTGCAGGAAAAGTCCAATGATCCTCTAGAAGTTGTTCTAACACAAGAAGAGGAAGATCTTTGTGAACCGGAGTTCCAAGAAGTGGTAGCTGCCCTAGAAGCGTTCCAGCCATACTCACCATCATTTAGGCCACCACTTGAGCCTCTTGGACCATCCTCCACGAAATTAGAGCCATCCATTATCACACCGCCAAAGCTAGAACTTAAACCTCTGCCTAGTCATCTTAAATATACTTATTTGGGTGTTAATGAAACTCTTCCTGTCATAATTGCTGCAGGTCTCACCTCACATGAAGAAGAGAGCTTAATCAAAGTTCTAAAGGAGCATAAAACTGCCCTTGGGTGGACCATAGCAGATATCAAAGGAATAAGTCCAAGCATGTGCATGCAGGATTTTAATGGAAGAAGATAGCAAACCATCCCGTGATGCCCAAAGGAGACTAAATCCCAACATGAAAGAGGTGGTGAGAACCGAAGTTTTAAAGCTACTTGATGTAGGAATCATCTACCCAATTTCAGATTCTAAGTGGGTGAGTCTGTACAAGTTGTTCCAAAGAAGTCGGAATCACCGTTGTGAAGAACGAGCGAGAATGAGCTAGTTCCTACACGACATCCTTTGGTTGGAGAGTTTGTATTGATTACAGGAAGTTGAACACATCCACAAGAAAAGATCATTTTCCATTACCTTTTATTGATCAAATGCTTGAACGTTTATACGGCCATGCTTACTATTGTTTTCTTGATGGGTATTCAGGTTATAATCAAATTCCCATTGCTCAGGAAGACCAAGAGAAGACCACATTCACATGCCCATTTGGTACATTTGCTTATAGAAGGATGCCATTTGGTTTGTGCAATGCTCCGGCAACTTTCCAAAGATGCATGATGGCAATCTTTTCAGATATGGTGGAGCGATTCATTGAGGTATTTATGGATGATTTTTCAGTTTTTGGATCATCTTTTGATGAATGTCTTCACCACTTGTCTCTAGTGCTTAAAAGATGCCAGGAAACAAATCTGATTTTGAATTGGGAGAAATGTCACTTCATGGTGAAACAAGGTATTGTGCTAGGCCATGTGATCTCAAGCAAGGGAATTGAAGTGGACAAAGCCAAGATCGATCTCATATCGAATCTACCACCCCCTTCCACGATTAAAGGAGTTAGAAGTTTTCTAGGCCATGCGAGGATTCTATAGAAGGTTCATCAAAAATTTCTCAAACATTACAAGACCATTGTGTAATCTTCTTGCTAAAGATGTTGTTTTTGAGTTTGATGAAGCTTGCATGGATGCTTTTACTACCTTGAAGAAGGAGCTAACTTCAGCCCCTATTATCATGGCTCCGGATTGGTCTTTACCATTTGAAATAATGTGTGATGCTTCTGACTTTGCTATTGGTGCAGTTTTAGGTCAAAGGAAGAACAAGCTTCCCCATGTGATTTATTATGCTAGCGGACCTTGAATGATGCTCAACTCAACTACTCCACAACAGAGAAGGAGTTGCTTTCTGTAGTTTTGCTTTAGAAAAATTTCGTTCTTACCTTGTTGGTTCTAAAGTAATTGTTTATTCTGACCATGCAGCTCTTAGATACTTGCTCACTAAGAAGGACGCCAAACCACGCTTGATTAGATGGATTCTCTTATTGCAAGAGTTCGATTTGGAGATTCGAGACAAGAAGGGAAGTGAGAATGTGGTGGCCGACCATTTGAGTAGAATTGTGGTTGAAGAACAAGGAGAAGCTGTGCTACCCTTGAATGAGACTTTCCCAGATGAACAATTATATGTTGCCCAAGTCAAAGAGCCATGGTATGCTGATTTTGTTAATTATCTTGCTTGTGGTGTTATTAGAAATGATCTAACGTCTCGGGCAAGAAGAAGTTCTTTTCCATGGTGAAACACTATATTTGGGATGAACCATTCTTATTCAAGCATTGCCCTGATCAACTCATTAGAAGGTGTGTTCCAGAAGAAGAGCAAGAAAGCATACTTAAGCATAGCCACGAATTGGCTTGTGGAGGTCACTTTGGAGCTAAGAAAACTGCACTTAAAATTCTGCAATCTGGTTTCTTTTGGCCCACTATATTCAAAGATGCGTTTAATTTTTGTGTTAAGTGTGATAGGTGTCAAAGAATGGGAACATAAGCCACAGGAATCAAATGCCATTGAACAACATACTCATTGTGGAACTCTTCGATGTTTGGGGTATTGATTTCATGGGACCATTCCCATCTTCATTTGGTTACAACTACATACTTGTTGCAGTTGATTATGTGTCTAAATGGGTAGAAGCCATACCAACCAAAACCAATGATCACAAGGTTGTGCTAAAATTCTTGAGGACAATATTTTCACAAGGTTTGGAACTCCAAGGGCTGTCATTAGTGATGGAGGTAGCCATACGTAACAAGACATTGAAACACTCATGAAAAAGTACAACATCACCCATCGTGTCTCTACACCATATCATCCTCAAACTTCTGGCCAAGTAGAGATAAGCAACAGAGAAATCAAGCACATCCTAGAGAAGGTTGTGAACCATACAAGGAAAGATTGGTGCCAAGCTCAATGATGCATTATGGGCTTATAGGACTGCATATAAGACTCCCATCGGAATGAGCCCTTATCGTCTTGTGTTTGGGAAAGCTTGTCACCTGCCAATGGAGCTTGAACACAAAGCTCTTTGGGCCATCAAGAAGTTGAATTTTGATCTAGACAAGGCGAGGCCAAGCTAGGAAGTTTCAGCTCAATGAATTGGAGGAGTTAAGACATGAGTCTTATGAGAATGCAAAGCTTTACAAAGAAACGAACCAAGAGTTACCATGACAAAAACATTCAACGGAAAGAGTTCACCAAAGGTATGGCAGTTCTTTTGTTTAACTCACGTTTGCGTCTTTTTCCAGGAAAATTGAAGTCAAGGTGGCTTGGCCCATTCACCGTGGTCAATGTTTCTCCCTATGGAGCTGTGGAGATTCAAAACCCTAAAGATGGCTCGACTTTCAAAGTAAATGGACAACGTTTAAAGCCATTCTATGAGGGAATTTCAGCTGGCATTCAAACTGGTCGTGTGGTGGATCAACTTCCCTTCATACCATCAACTTAGCTTGTTGCTTAATGTCTTGCCAAGACAGTAACTAAGGCGCTTCTTGGGAGGCAACCCATGTGTTCAAGAAGAAGGTGTTTAGTAGCGGTCGACCTAATTGCATCAAGGGGAGTTTCTCTAAATCCTTTCTTACCTTTTCACCTTATTATTTACAAGTTCTCAATCATCTATGGTTCAAACATTGAGGACAATGCTTCATTTAAGTGTGGGGGAAGGTTTTCAATTTGTTTTCTTTTGTCACTAATTTTTTTTTTTTTTAAGAATGTCATTCAATCGAGTGCTATGGAGTTGCCATTGAGGTTTTCATATCAGAATTTTTGCACTCACAAAGCTTTTGCTCTTAGAATTCTGGTGGCTAAAGTACCATGCTCAAATTCTTGAAGGAGAATAGTGGAGACTACCCTAGTGAGCTATATCGAGCCCATTTGCTTTCTTGAGAGGGTTTAAAGTGTTTCTAATTCTCATCCCTACTTATTTCTTCAATTCACTCTAAATGATCTCATTGTTCCATTTTGATTGAATACTAAGGATGATTGTCTTTGCAGATACCATGTGCTTGCTCTCACTCATGAATGAACTCATTGAAGTGATGCTAGGCTATGTGTGCTTAACCGTTCTATATGCTTTCTTTTCATCGTACCCATATGTGTGTTCCATCAGCCCTCTTGAAGCCAAACACTTCAAGCCTTTTTCTTCTACCACCCTCATCATTTCCCTACCTTTGTATCTCAATCTGAGATACTTAACCTTTATAGCCATACACTATAGCTTAGGAATCTACCAAGGTTTGCCAAGATGAAGTTTGAAGCAAGGAAGTTTTGCCATGCACATGAAAGAAAATTAGTGTGAATCTATGCAATGAAGTTAAAGAAGAAGCAGATCAAATCAGAAAATAAGAAAAATAAAAGAGAAAGTGTTTCGATATGATCTAAGCGTGAAAAATAAGGTGTATGCCAAGTCATACCATCAAGTTTGCATCCATGCCATTATAAATCAAAGATACCTTGCAGATCAATGAAGAATGCAACGCAACCTTGGTATGTTCTTAAGTTACTTGTTCTTCCTTCCAATTCTTCCATTTCCCCTAACCTTAGCCTTTCATTACAACCTTGTGAAAGACCTAGCTGATCTTTGAGTATGTATTCATGGGTGCTGGTAAGTATGTGTGTATCTCTATTCTTAGTATTTGATTCCTTTCATGAGATCTAACCAAAAATTGTGCTTCTCTGTCATATACTCACTCATGCTTGCTTGAGAGAATAAAACCATAGGTTCCGAGTGATTGAGTACTTTCTGCGAGAATTAGAGTCGAAGCATGTTCTTTCTTCAAAGTTTGAGTGTGCTTGCTTTGAAGCCGTGTGCCTTTGAGCTATAGCTTCCACCTTACACACTGATTGATCACTTCTCTTGGCAACTCTATGGTGTTGGAGGTATGACTCAAGTTTTCTTTCATTTTCATTAGTTGATTTCAAAGGTTTTCTAACCGCTTTGTTTTGTAGAGTCGGAAAGCGTTTGTGGGTATCGTATCTGTTAAACCCTCGGGAGACACAACTCCTCCTACTAGGGATGCCTATAGGTTTAAAGGCTTGTTGCATATGCTCAATGCAATCGAGTTACCTGCGGAAGTGGTCTAGTTAACTTCTTGTTTTTGTTTTTACCTTTGTTTTGTTTTGTTTTGCTCGAGGACTAGCAAAATCTAGGTGTGGGGTATTTGATCGGTTCATAATTGTATATCATTTTGTACCCTTCTAGCATATGATTTAGTTATGTTTTTGAGTTAAACTTGTGCTTTTGATCTCTTTTATGTTTGTCATTCAGTTAATTGAGCTTTAGGTAGCAATGGGGGCCCAAATGTGCAAAATGGTCCAAAAACGTGCAGATCGAGTTAGCAATTTGTTTCAGCCTTAACTCCTTCCTCCGAACTTGGATTGGCCCAAGTCACATGTGGTTGGAAAGATGACATCTTGAACTTGAAGATGGACAGCTCAATGTCATCAGTTGCTTGAGGGAAGCCCAATTCGTGAGCCCATGAAGTTGCTAGTCATACTGGCCTCGGGAGCTGCATGTGGGAGCATGTGTGAGTAGCATGTGGGAGCTGCAAAGCTAGAAAAGTATCCATAGCTGCATGTGGGAGCTGCAAAGCTAGAAAAGTATCCATAGTAGCATGTGGGAGCTGCAAGGCTAGAAAAGTATCCATAGCTGCATGTGGGAGCTGCAAAGCTAGAAAAGTATCCATAGTAGCATGTGGGAGCTGCAAAGCTAGAAAAGTATCCATAGCTGCATGTGGGAGCATGGGTGAGCTGCATGTGAGATCTGCAATAGCCAAAAGAGAAGAGAATTGATTGTTAATTCTGATTCACCCATCCCTTGTGCCTATATATAAAGAGGTCGATAACTCATTTTCATCATTCATTCCATTAACACACATCTTTCACATCCTTGGACCTCCTCCACACCATCCTCCACACTCTCATAATTCCCCAAACACTCCAGTCATCAACCCAACACTCTAAACAGCCTCACATCACCGTGAACTGTCCCTGCAAGCCTGCCCTCCATTTCCCTACGAATTTCTTCTTTCTTAACACACCACTCACCCAAACTCATCCCAAATCACCTCCTGAACCTTCATACATTCTTCTAGACGTGGGGAAGTGCTTGGAGAAGTATTAGGCGTGGAGAAGCTCTTGGAGAAGCATTGGACACCACAAGAACTTCAGAAAAGGGTTTTCTATTCTTATTACATTCATTATGCTTTCTCATTTCTGTTTATGTTTCTTTCCCATTATGAGTAGCTAAATCCATTACTAGGGCTTCGATGTAACCTAACATGAATATTCTGGGTTTATAAATTCCAAGTTTCAAGTTTGATTCAAGATTCATGCTCTTATTCATTATGCCTATCTACTTATATGCTAATCTGAATGCCTAGCTACCATTGAGATTTGTGTATTTTGGTTGAAACTAAAGTAGACACCTTATGCTTTTGTTTCAATTGAACTATGAATAAGATGAGTATGTATGGACATTCGTCAATAGGGATTAGATACATGCTTGGTTGTTTAAAACATTCTTCTATGCTTAATGGATTTCTAATGCTTGATTTAAGTTCGACAATAAGGACTTAATTAGGGAATTGGAAATACAAGGTTAGGATCAAACACCATGGCTTAATCATACTTTAGCTAGAATCAATCTTTGAATCAATCGGACTTGTCACTTGAATCCTTATAACCTAGAATTGGATTGTTATGGTGAATCGAATGCCCTAGTCTCCAAATCTGTTTCCAACCTCAAAACCACTCTTTGATACACTTATTTACTTTGCATTTGTTTGCAATTTCGTTTTGTTTCATTTGTTTTCACAAAGTCAATCAATCTCTCTTTAAAATCTGTTTTAGACTTAACTTCTTGTTTCTAGAATTGGGTAATCTAAGTACATAACTAATTTGAACTTCTCAGTCCTTGTGGGTACGACCTCGTACTTGTCTTGCTATACTACTAATTGGCCCGTACACTTGCGAGTTAACAAGGAGGCATATTTTATCCTTCCAGCCTATTGCTATGAATTGGAGCGTATGAATCCCGGCACAAAGACACACATCCATACTGATGAGAGCAATCACTTTGTGTATTTTTTTATGGCAGTTGGCGCATGTATTAGAGGGTTTCGTTCTTCCATGCGCCCATGATAGCCGTGGATGCCACTCATTTAAAATCCAAGTACAAGGGTGTTATGTTTGTAGCAAATGCATTCGATGGTAATCGAAATATATATCCTCTCGCTTTTGGGATCGGGGATTTGGGGACGGATGCATCATGGCATTGGTTTTTCACTAAACTTCATGAAGTAATTGGTGAGTGTCCCAATCTTGTTATCATTTCTGATCGCAATGTTAGCATAGAGAATGTCCGGAACAAAGTTTTTCCAACGGCACAACATGGCATATGCTTCTATCATATGAAGGGGAACATGAAACGCACTTGCAAGTTGAAAAAGCGTGATGAAATGCGATGCACTTTGAGCGGCTGCGAAATCTTATTCAATTGCTGAATTTGATTGTCATTTTCGCAAGATCAAGAGGAAGGAACACGTTGCTCAATATCTTCAACAGCAGGGTTACATAAGTGGTCTAGAGCTCACATGGATGGACGCCGCTACAATGTAATGACGACAAATATTGCGGAGTCAATAAACTCGATCCTTAGGTTTGCAAGGATGCCGCCGTAGTTCATTTGCTAGGGGAAATCATTAATCTTCTTGTGAAATGGTTCACCGAACGGCGTGAGTTGGGTTTGAAATGCACAACAACATTGTGCCCCAATTTTGGCGAGAAGAAGTTGAGGAATAGGTTGATGATGCTTCAAGGATGAATGTGGTTAAACTAAATAACGTAGAGTATAATGTTGTGGACGGTGATATGGACGGCCTGGTACATATGACGAACAACAGCTTGTAAGCTGCAGGAAGTTTCAGCTTGAGCAACTACCTTGCAAGCATGTCGTTGCAGTTTGCCGCTTCTTGAACCAAAATGTATACTATAAGGCTTCTCGATATTACACTCGAAATACTTGGTTGAATGCTTATTCGGATAGTATATACCTAGATGTACCTCGGGAAGGTGGGTTATTCTGAAGATGTCGGAAGTCGAGTTGTGCTACCTCCCATGGCGAAGGTAATGCCGGGCAGACGGAAGAAGTTGAGAATTCCTCACAAGGAGAGGGATGTCGTACAAGAAAGTGCTCAAGGTGTGGTTCCACGGGCCACAATAAAAGCACCTGTCAAAACAATATTCCACTGCGTAATGTATCTTAGACAATATGATTTGTGTTGGTTTGTTAGGTACTATCAATTTCAATTTTATGTAAGGTGGATTTGGTGTTATGTGGAATGTTAAATCTGTTACGAATGCATATTACGGGTTGCATTGTTATAGAGCGTGTTGTGTTCCCTATTTATATTGACAGTATAGCTATCGTATTGTACCCTTATTGCTTTCAGATTGCTATTATACTGTACTTATATTGTACTTATATTGCATATATATTGATCTTATTTTATACTGGTATTGCTATTGCAATGTAAACTGTGTAAGTACGAAATAAAAGGGCCTGAAATGTAACTTCATCGGAAGCCACAATATTAAAGTCCTTACAATGCAATTATTACGCAATTACCGTGATACTCCTACTACACCTTCTTTTGTGATTACAAATTCAGACGATGCATGGGGCAAATGTGGGGAAAATACAAGGCGAAATGTCCATATTGAAGGTGTAATGTAGGCCATGTGTCCTTTCAGGGATGTATACTTCATCCAGTCCACCTGAAATATTAATATTTTTTAATTTTTAATTTTTTTGTTTTGTTTTAATTTTTGTTGTGTTTGTGGACCAAACAATAAACAAAAAAGTCTGATGACGACCTAGTGCAATATTATCCTATTGTAACTCTATTGTCCTATTATTGTGACTCTATTTTACCCTTATTGATATTATATTGCCATTATCCGTATGTGTATTGTCCAGTTATTGCCGCTATAATCATTTGAACTGGATAAGGATAAATCGTATACGCACAAATACATAAAGAGGCTTCATATTTCCATCGCATCCAAGTCCAAAACATACATAATACAACAAGAGGCCACCTCATAGTTACATAATACAAAAAGAGGCACCTCATAGTTCCATTGTACAGGTTGTTTCCACAACATTTTACAAAGGTCGAAAGTCATATTAAAGTACCAAAAGTTTCCTCATTGCTCACACATTCGGAGTTGCATCCTCTTCAATTGCGGCGACCACCACCCATGAAATTCATGACCCCGCCTACGTTGATGTTCTCCTGGTTTGCTCGGATCCACTATTTTTGCAAACTTGCGAAATAGTTCGAATCCGGTTTCCACTTGTTTTTGCTTCAACTGGGCCATTTCGTTACATTCCTTGAATAACATAACAGCAAGGCGGGGCAATTTCTATTTTTGCTTTCATACCCTTTATATTTAGGAGATGCATACGGGCATGATAACGAGACCGAATTGTGCGCTTTTTGATGACACCCCACCTAGCTTGGCCCTCCACAATTTTTGAAACTATGTCTCGCATGGAGATTTTTCCAAAACATAGTGTTGCCTCGACATTGCCGCAGACCATGGACCAAGTCTCAATGCTGAATTTGCTGACTTGGTTGGTGTTTCTCCCTTCCTTCGCAATTGAAAGCGTTGAGTTTGGTGTGAGGTTAGGATCCATGGTTTTGGATATTTCATGTGGGTTGGTGGACGACTTAATTGGACAAAGCGGGACTTAATGAGATGTGAGTGAAATTAGTGGGGAAGGTAATGGTTGTAATGGCTGCATGCAGGAGTTAATGTGATTGACGTTTATTGATGGAGCTGGAGTAAATGATTCAGAAATTGGCGGGACAGAATGGAGGGAGTAATTGGCGGGATTATCTCGGGAGTTATTGGGCGGTAGTTATTACCTATATATTGTTTCAATATTTTCCTATATTTGTATTTTGGAATTTCGACTTTGGTAAATTTCCCATTTTATAATTTAAAGAATTTGCATAATTTGCCTAATTTGCCTAATTTACCGACAAATTAAAATTGTCCAATACGGTAATTTTCCTATTTCCCATTTCTGCCATTTCAATTCATTTCCAAATTTCCAATTTTTATTTTTTAAATATTATTCCAATTTTCTAAGTTTCTAATTTTTGAATTTTAAATATTTTTCAAATTTTCTAAGTTTCTACTTTTAAAATTTCCCAATTATAAATATTTTTCCAATTTTCTAAGTTTCTAATTTTCCAATTTTCCACTTTTCTAATTTTCCTATATCGTATTTGCCAAATTTCCTTTTCCTATGTTCCTATTTCGTTGTGGCAATTTTTGTATTTTACCAAATTTTGATATTTTCCTATATTTGTAAGTTCTAATTTCCCACTTGATTGGTTTTGCCAATCTTTGTTTCCAAATTTCCAAATTTCCTATTTCGTAATTGCCTAATATTCTTGTTCCTATGTGGCAATTTTCCAATTTTTCCAATTGTTTACATTTTCCTATATTTGTAATTTGGAATTTGGAATTTCCCAAGAAGGTATTTTTCCATTTTCCGATTGTGCAATTTGGTTTTTTTTTTTTCAAAATTGCTTTGATTGCTTAGTTATGTAGTCCATGTATTGCCTGAAATGCAGAGCCAAAGAGTCAAAGGTGCACAGTGCACTCCCATCAAATGAATGGACCATCTACATATCCAATTTTGTCATATATACAAATTGTCACTAACTCCTTATTCAATACAATATATCATCCTCAAGTTCCTATATATAATGAAGCATTGGCTCAATATCTTCACGTCAAGTAAACATAGAAAGGTTATTATTCTCAACTTACTACAGACTTACCATATTGTTGTTTTCGTGAGTAAAAAGTAGAGACTGACTGTACTTTGGAATATTTTTTTTTTGCAGATCGCAGCAGTAAATTGTCCCACCGATAGTTCATCATGTCGGATGTACGCCTCTAAACGCCCATGTGTGTTACCCGGAGACGAGCCATGGGATGTGCCGTTCCCATCTCCACCTCCGACTCCAACTCACGATCCCACTTCATCCTGGAAGTGAGGCCGAGAGCATTGATCCACTTCACCAAATCTCAAGTGAAACAGAGCTCCAATATTTTTGTAAGGCAACCGATTGGTGGGAGACCAAATGTAATATTCATGGCCAAGTGATGGGAAACTTGGCCAACAAGTTGAACAAAGCATATGTTGAAGAAGTTAAGCAAACTCTAAAAGCAAGAAGTCGGAGCAAAGAGTTAGAATCCTGGTTAAAATTGGAAGAGACAAAGACAAATGTTGTCCAACAATTCAGAAAATCAAGAATATAACCATGAAATGGTTGAATCTTTCAACAACGGGTTCGAGATCTTCCGAGATTATACTTCATTGTGTCTCCATACTACAATTGGAGCGAAATTGATGTCGCTGGTGTCCGGCATGTGCTCAATAGGGGTGGAGAGGGAATGGCTCATCATCCTCTCGTGCATGCAGCTCTAAGAAGGCCAAAGACATGGATCTCGTTGTCGGACCTCTAAAAATTTGCATTTACCCGAGTTTGTGCAGCTGGGTAAGGGTGGCTGCTGGTTCACTTGATGTTATGGCAGGTGAAGTGATGTGAAACTGTTGGCTTGCTTTCCATTCGTGGGATAGTATTGTTAGGTTCGAGGTAGTATTATTTTGCATGTCTAAGGTGAAGGTTGTCTCAACAGATGTATACGAATTGTATGTAATTTGACCTAATGTTGCTATCGTATTATATGTATATTGTCTTAATAGTGCTATCATATTTATATATATTGTATTCATATTGTGACCCTATGATGCACAAACTTGTTATGATATATGTTATGAAAACAGTCTGGTTTTTTTAAATAAAGCAATGCTAGGAAGTTTCTTTATGAAGAAGCAGGTTGTTTGTCCTGCCCTATGGATTCTGGTGTAAAGCATATTAGTTTAAAAAATAGGAAATTATATATATATATAGCCATGCATCTAAATTTGGAAAATTAATATGAACCAAAAATAATTACAAGAACAAACAGGTGGTTATAAAACAGAAAATAAATTAAAAAATGATTCTAGACTCGATTTAAGTCTGAGCAAAAACATAATCGAAATCGCTTGATCTAAAAATGAAAATATAAAGCGATGTTGTGATTCATTTTTGTTTGACTTCTTTGGCAGTTGGAAATTAGTAGAGATATTAAGATCATATGCATATGATTATTGAATTACATTGGGAAATACCAATATTGAATTGCCAT
The DNA here is from genome assembly GCA_024362665.1 of Prunus padus. NCBI lineage: Eukaryota > Viridiplantae > Streptophyta > Magnoliopsida > Rosales > Rosaceae > Prunus > Prunus padus. Next base: position 24,362,354 of record JANFAM010000016.1, on the reverse strand, counting down.
ATGATAAAGTTTATTGATGAAACACTATTCATATACTTTTTCATACTTGGAAATGAAAGGGAAGGGAAGGGAAGAAACAACAAAAACAAAAGCTAGTTATGTGGTACTCGAGAGGCAAGACTCCATTATACGTACATAGTAGTCTATGTGGATATCAATTTAAAACAAAAGGAGTAAAAATGACAGAAAAATTGGCAGTTTTATCTCTTTTTATATTTTGGTTACAAAAGAAGCTAAGTTCTTGTTGTTGAAATAAAACACAAATCTAAAAGAGACAAATGAATCTAGACTGAATTTCGGCCTCATAAGAAAACAGCATCAAAACTACTTGTAACCCAAGAAAGGGAAATAATGCGGGTATTTTATGAAAATGTATACTCCAAAACAAAGCCCAATTTGATAACCAAATGAGAAGTACATCCCTAGTGGTATTGATTATACGTACAACCCAATTTCGATTCACAAAATCAAAAATCATGCATATTCGTACTCGAAATTTAGTGCAATTCATCTGCCATGTCTACAAAATTGATATAGGTGATGTGCCATGTAAGGCAACTAGCCACCGAGAGGCAGTACAATATTGCATATCACTGAAATGCACAACATGGCCGCAAACCCTGTACATGATTTAACGTTGCTACACAGAATAACTAAAGCAATTAGCTCTTTCAAAGTGGAAGGACCACCATATAAAGCAGCTCCACCAGAGCTTCCATGTCTGCATATTCATAGTAAGGATTCCAATTTTCCAATTAAATTCTGACTGAATGGGCAAGTGATAAGTGAAGACTGAAATAAATTGAGAAACATTATCACATCTACCTTATATATACGCCTCCCCCTCAAAGCCTCAATCGCAAGCTTTAGCTCGGTAATAGGTGATCTTTGATGGGTCAACTTTATCCAAAGAAATGCCGGCACCGAGATGCTCGATGAATTTGATGTCATTATTCCATAAGCGGCAATCGTCGGGCCAATAAGTTGTGAAATTAGAATTGCACTTATTTGCAATATCGATAAACTCCACTACATTAACATAGGTTACTTACCCATCACGTTATTGCGGTATATCTCCAATGCTGCAAATTGTGAATGGGGTACACTTGGACATCTCGCATCCCCTTTTGCTTCACCTCTTCAACCTCGTAAGCGTCATGAAAGTGCATATCATACAAAGACTCGTGCCAAAGTGTCACTAATGGGCTCAAGATATTTGACTAACTTGGACCGTGACGTAAAAGCAATATAGGAGTCATACATGTCGCAAAGATGTCTCACGAAGTCGATTTCTACCGCCACCCAATGGCACCCTCAAGATTATACGGAAATACACCTTTCGGACTTTGGTCCATGGTTGAGCATACCCATGTTGCCATGTACCGTGCACAAAGTGATGTATCTTTTTTAGGTAGCTGGGTGGAAGGTCAGCGATTTTTTGAGCAGCTGCTTTCTTCGATACTCGTTTCTTTGCAGGCGGTTTGACCGGCTCTAAAAATTGCTGCAAACATTGAATTGCAGGCGCATTACATAATGACGAAAGGATGACACGAAGCGTGAATTGTAAAATGTTAACATTAGTACCGCAAACAACAATCTGCAGCTTGTCCAAAGGGTTCCAAATACCAAAGGAAGAGAGAGTTGTCTTTTCCGTATGAGAAACGTCGCCATGTCAAGGTGCTGAAAGTTGACGGAAATAATATGACCACAATTTTGTAATACAATTGTACACATAACAAAGGTGAGAAAACAATTGAATTATCCTAATGAAGTAGGGTTCAAATTCTTACCTCGAGCTAACCCATTCGGTATCATGAATACGTTTGTAAAAAATCTGGGCCAATCGAACTTTGTTCGAGCTACACCTCCGCACTACAATAGCCAAAATTCCAACGGTGAATTTTGAACTCATGTAATAATTCGAACATTGTATAAGATGACAAATACATACATGTCTATTAAAGGTACCTATATTTTCTGGAACGTATATCACTTCATACTACAATAACATGAATATTGGATTTCAAGGTAAAAAATCCTGACCTTATGTTTGTTTTCCAGTGCAAGGCAAAATCAGATATCGCTTTGACTTCACAATGGGTAGGGGTTTTGTTGGATCAAAACATGGCTGGGTTGGCTCCGCATCTGAACTAGTCATTGACCTCTTCTTCCTCAAGGGATCGGTAAATGGACTCAACAATGTAGTGGCTGGTCGCTTCTTTCGCACCCTTTACCTTCCACATCTTCTTTCTCAACAAATGGTGCAGCCTTCCTCAATCGTTTCATCACCAGCCACAAGAATATTGGGTATGATGGGAGGATTCATTTGACCTCCCATTGCCATAATGTCCCCCTTTTTCCAATCCTCCAACTAAGATAACAGTGTTTTGCAGATTACTCGCACCCGTCCACCTCCTCCGGAGCAGAAGCTTCTCAACTTCTCGTCAGCCGAGGTTGTTGCTGCACTTGTATATCAGGAACTGAAGCGGCCATTTCTTCCTCTTGGCCTTCCATGGTAGTGAAGGCTTCAGCTCCATAACGGGGACTTGTGCATTTGTTTCTCACTGCTCTGGTCGGCGTAGTATTTTCGTGCACGGCGACATGTCATTGTCACCTCTTTCGCTCATATCAAGACAACCGACTTCTTCATGCCCTTCCCTATGTTTATTCAACCCACTATACCGTGTTTTCAACTCCTCTATCTCCATCTTAAATTAGTGTTCCATTGAAGCGTGGGTCCTGCTCAAATCGTCCAAAGCCTTTGTATTTTTTTGACACTCCTTTTGTGCCATTTCTTCCAAGTAATGCACTTTCTTTCTAAGCGCTCGATTTTCAGTGGCTACCTTTGCCAACTCACGTTTGAAACTGCGTAACTCAGCGGATGATAGTTTACCCTACATTCAGTTATAATGCAACTGTTACAATAGTTACAAAATATAACCCACATATTGCTAATGTATTTCTACTGTATCATCATTGTATTGCTAATGTATTGCTACTGTATTGGTAATGTATTGCTAAAGTATTGCTATTGTGATGCTACTGTATTGCCTACATGGACTATATACTAATTATATAGCAACGCCATTAAGTTCATTATGACATATATATATAGCAAAAAGGTCATGCTTACCTTAGAAGACGACGGAAGGGTAGTAGTTCCGTGAACTTCATCATCGAGATGTTCAACAGAAGTGCTGGTTCTTTCTACGACGTCATCGCCAAACAATTCCACAATTTCTTTGGTGTTTTCAACACTGTCACCCCAAGTCCAATAGGGCTGCTGCTTGTCAATTACAGTTGCCCGGAGAAGTTGCACATCAACCTGCAATTTACACATAGCAACTAGATATCAGTAAACCTATTTTGTGAATGACATGCCACTACTACAAAAATTGAAATAGACGTCGGTCAAACGACGACGGACAAAATAAATACCGTCGTTGAATTTAAAACGACGACGGTAATATAAAAACCGACGTGGATTAGTAGCTTAAACACCTAAAAAACGTAGTTTCGTTGGGGTATTTTTAAAACACGACACATGAAACTTAAAAAGCGTCGTCTTTGCAAAACACGCTAAACTTAAGTGATCTCAAGGACGTCGGTTTTAAAAGAAGGGTCGTGGTTTGCAAAACACGCTAAACTTAAGTCATCTCTCAACCTAATTTTTCACGCCCGCTCAATGTTCTTAAGTTTCCTTTGATGAAAAAGTCTCCTTCCTTCTCGATGAAGCCCTCTCTCCCTATCTGCGTTCAAACCCTCTCTCTCCCTCTCTATCACATCTCCGAGCCTCCTTCTCTCCCTCGTCCAGCAAATTGAAGATCCCGCTTCTACGCTTTCATCAAATTGAACAAATGAGTAAAAATCTCACTCTCTCTCGTGGTTTTCACCATATCCCTCTCAATCACCTCTTCCTTCTCCTTATTTTCGCACGATTTCATGTGTTCAGTGAAGCCCAAGCAAAATGGGTTTTGTAAAAAACCGTCATCTTTACAAAAATCCACGACGGTTTTTGTAAAAAACCGCCGCCTTTACATACAATCCACGACGGTTTTTATAAATAACCGTCGCCTTTACATATAATCCACGACGGTTTTTGTAAAAACGTTGTCTTTACATACAATCCACGCACGGTTTTTATAAATAACCGTCGCCTTTACATATAATCCACGACGGTTTTTGTAAAAACCGCTGCCTTTACATATAATCCACTTACGGTTTTTGTAAAAACCGCCGCCTTTACATATAATCCACGACGGTTTTTGTAAAAACCGTCAGTTTTATATACAATCCACGACGGTTTTTGTAAAATAACCGTCGCCTTTACATACAATCCACATTTTTATAAATAACTGTCGTGTTTACATATAACAAAAACCGTTGTCTTTACAAAAATCCACGACGGTTTTTATAAAAATCGCCGCCTTTACAAAAATCCACGACGGTTTTTATAAATAACCGCCGCCTTTACATACAATCCACGACGGTTTTTATAAATAACCGTTGTCTTTACAAACAATCCACGATGGTTTATTTAATAATTACGACGTCGAATGTTATAAAATAAAAGGCGCTTTTTTGTAATGGGAGACGTATTATTATATTATACCACGTCAGCAAAAATAGAGACGTGTCATGTAAAATGTTCAACTACATCGTTCTTAAATTAATTTGGATCGCTTACTAATAATAAAAGATTGAAGTTGTAACTTTAAAATACGTCGACATTTATAACTTACAACGACATTAATTTCTTTTAAAGCGATGTTGTAACAACAATAAACATCGGTGTTTAAAAACAATACGACGCCTAAATCGCCTAAGACGCCGGTTTTTATTTATTTATTTCATAATATTCTTAATAAATTTTAAAAAATTAAACCGACAACTACTATTCTATCATTGAGAGATTGTCTTCCCCTAAAGCTTTGAAAATATAATTTTTTTATAAAAATTACAAATGATAAGAGAATTCAAAATTGTTTGTTTACAAAGCACAATAGTCCTTATATTTTCACAACATAACCCTAAGGTTTATGTGATCCATTGGTGGCCATAAATAAAAATATATGAAATCCTGATTTTAGCCTTTTAATATAGAAGGCATTGTCGTAAGGAGTCCGTTGCAATTTTTAGTTTATTTTTTGCATACTTGTGTTTTTTTATATAATTTTTGTAAAATTTATGGTTTAGGATTTAGGGTTTAGGGTTTAGGGTTTAGGGTTTAGGGTTTAGGTTTTAGAGTTTATTAAAACGGCTTGGTTTCCTCTCAACTGCTTTTGGTCAATTACGGCCTTGGTAACGCTGCTGTCAATCCCAGGAAAACCATAGCCCTCTTATTTATTTTTTATTTAAAATGAAGGTTTTATGTTGAGCGTCGTAAAAAGTATTTACAACGACGTTTTCTTTAATCGACGGACGTAGTAAAGTTTTACAACGACCCTATTATTTAAACACCGCTGCTTATATTGTCAAATTATACGCCGGTTGTATTTTACTTTCCGCCTTTAAAAACGCGGTCATTTGAAAAATTCGAGTGCCATCCTCAATTTTCAAAATTTGCCCTCAACCCTATATAACATTTCGCTTATCTCTCTTGAACTCAAATTCTAACCTTTAGTTTTCGCTCTCCATTCTCCATCATATCGTATTGAGCTTTCCTCCCAAAGCATTGATGATATACTCGAGCTCGCCATCTGTAAGTACAAACCCTAATCTCATATGCTTGTCCTACTTTATTTTGGTTTTGTCTTCTCTTTGAGGTTGAGGTTGATGATGTTCAATTGCCTCTTTCTTCGTGAAGTTAAGCGTGGTGCTAGACTAACAGCTTGCACCTTCCGAATACTTTCTGTTGCCCATAGTTATACCATTGGCATATAACCATGTAGTTCTATGGAAATATAGTCCAATTATAAAATTTCTCTATCACCTAATTTTATTTGTTTATAATCTTAACTTTTTTATCTTTATGACATTTTGATTTATTTGGCAGGGATGATGGAGGATACTTCAATTGTGCATCATTTGTATGTTTGGATGAGAGGAAGGCTTGGATTAGGAGTACATAGGTCTTGTTAGGAAAAGATTGTATTACTAATTATCATGTATCAATTGAATAATTATACTTAATTGGTAAGAAGTATGTTTGTTGTAGAATAAAGATTAGTTAACAAACAATCCACGACGGTTTTTAAAAACCGTCGCCTTTATTCCTATAATTAACGATCTTTACCTCTAAACAACGACGGTTTTTATAAACAACCGTCGCCTTTACATACAATCCACGACGGTTTTTATAAATAACCGCCGCCTTTACAAACAATCTTTACCTCTAAACAACGACGGTTTTTACAAAAACCGCCGCCTTTACAAAGAATCCACGACGGTTTTTGTAAAATAACCGCCGCCTTTACATACAATCCACGACGGTTTTTATAAATAACCGCCGTGTTTACATATAATCCACGACGGTAAATTACCGTCGTGGTTTTATGCATCAAAAGATGTCGGTCGATTTCACGACGGTTGAAAATCAATACACGACGGTAAATTACCGTCGCTATTGCGATTTTTGTAGTAGTGTGCATAACATTAGTATTACGAATATAACTAACCTCACAGTTTTCAAATACTAGGCTTATTACTTCGTGAAAACGAGCCAAATTATTGATCCTCCATTGTAGTATACGAGGGACGTGGCCATTCTCTTCACAAGCACAACGAAATGCAAAGGCAGCCAATGCCGGAAACACCTCAAAAGCCCATATCTATTTTCAACAATAAAATATCAATCACTGTAAACAAAGTAAATGGAACTTATACATTAATGGATATTTGCTTCACCTGAAGTTCAAAGCCAAAACCTTTGATGTGGTACTCCCTTGGTCTACCACTTGCCGTTGTCTTTGATTGCTTTTCCGATTTTTTGGTTTTATGGCTTTCAGGGCACTTTCACTCGGGTAATCTGCACAAAGTGCCCTCAAAAGTGAGGCATTTGTCTTCGCATATGAAACAACACCCCACAGATACTTCATGAACTCTTCAACGTCTTTCGCTAATTTCAAATAGCGCATGTCAATGTTGACATGTTTTTCACCGCCCAACAACACCAAAACAAATAAATATAAAAGTCCAAGCTTGAAGACGCCCTCCTCATCGCAATCGATGAAGGCTTTTTCGAGTTCTAAAGGCTAACAGCTTTATTGTTGCGTATACTTCTTCTTCAATGATGAGTTCTCATTTGTTGCAGTCGGAATGAAAGGAAGGTTTCCAAACCGCAGCCCCGTGGATGACGCAAAATCGCTGGCTGTGAATTGTATGACCTTGTTGCCAACGATGAATTTGATCCGCTGACTTGAGAAACTGTCTTCGGTCAGCCTTTCTCAACAACAAGCCGTGGATAATTTGTGTTGTCCACTTCAGGTCCTCAATTAGTAATGATGCCCAAAACAACTGTCTTTGAACCTTTGTAACAGCTATGCGGACTGAATTTGTCCTTAATTGTACCGATCGTCGTTTTTGTATGGGAAAAGGTCAACGCCTTTCCCTGAAATTTATGATCCTCATGAATCATCAACTTGGCTTTCAAAACCATATTTCCTGCACACCACCATTATATAAATAATTTCAGCCGTTGAAATATACACCATAAGAAGCAATAAAAACACAATACAGATGCATATCAAGGCAATAGGCCCGAGATATATCGCTGATAAAAGTACAATACAGGACAATATAACCTTATATGCATTGCATGTATGTTCACCAATGTCCCATGACAGAAAAATACAAATTCATTGTACCTTCAAGCCTTATATTTTCTCTCCACAGGTCTTGCTCTTATATTTTCCCATTTCCTTCTTTTATATTTTCCAAATTTCCTTATGTTATATTTTCGTATAATGTAATGGAACATCCTATGAATTAATGGCAACCACAATAATGACTCCAAAATGCCCTCCTTTCAAATGTAAGGAAATGAATGAAATTGGGACCATCCCTTTAGTATTTTCTTAACAAAATAAGAGATTTGTATTTATTGTCCGCTTTATCAATATCAAAGATAAATTAATAAATAAACCATCAAAACTGTATAAAATGTGGGTTAGACATGTACAATTACAAAATTAAAAGTCCACCTCGTAAACAGTAGTTCTCTAAGTATCCATACACAAAAAGAAAAGCAAAAGCTTAAAGAGTTAGGTTATAGCAAAATCCATGGCCCCATTTCTCTAAACTACACCTGCTAGTGGCGGGTTCCCATCTTCGCTCATTTCCGCTTTCTTTTAAGCAAACAATGATCAAGCACAAAAGAGCAAACTTTTAAAGAACTCATATTACACCACATATGGTTCTTTGCCCCTTGTTTATACATTCAATATTTATCCCCAAACTGAAATTCCAAATAATCACAAGAAAATATGAAAAACAAAGAAAACTTATCCATATCCAAGATGCAAGCCCAAAAGTTAGTAAATAGAGTAAAAGCAAAATTATGTCAAATTAACAAGTATTATTCTGAAACAAAAAGTATGATATGGTTGGGAGCATATAAGTTAAAAATGATATACACAAAGTTAATTGTCTTAGACTTTAGATATCATCTTCAAGAAAGAAAATAGATACCGATTAGACTTGTAAGAAGGTTAAATGCAATGGTCATAAAGACCCATAGTAAGCCACCAAATACCAATTAATAATCGCTACAAAAACCCATATGAGACAGAGAGGTGGCTCACGACTCCTCATCCTCTTCAAACCTCTCTTCCTATTTCTTTTGTTTTCTCTCTTGTCGCTCTAAATCTTGAATGCAAACCAACCACATTAAATGCCAATCAAAACACACATTTTTCATTTGCCAAACACCGAGACCAATATGGATGCAAGGCAGCGGTTTGGGTCTTGGGATTTGGTGGTTTTTGGGTTTCTAAGTATGACAGACAGAAATTGATTGAGGAGGAAGGAAATTGACATGAGATGGAGGTTGTGAGAGGTTGAGAACATAGGGGAAGATGGTTGAGAGAGGGATGATGATTGAGGTTTGAGGGAAAGAGAGGGAGAGGGTTCTGGAACGTAATGAGAGCGCCAAATTTGAAAACTAGTGAAAGAAAAAACAGCAGCACCGAAAAAAATTGAAGGAAACAATCATACATCTATGATGCCTAATAACCGTCATGAAATCAATGACGCAGTAACTCACGTTGTGAAAATAAAATTGTACGACGCAGTAACTCACGCCGTGGAAATAAAATTCTACCACGCTGACTCAACGTTATTACATTGATGAGGCTTATCAAATGTCATTAAAGTACAAAATACTTAATGACATATCTCTAATGTCATCTAAAGATTACAAAATCCATCACACACGCACCACATCATTGAAAACTATTAAAATGACGTGTTTCTTTCATCGCCGTAGAAGGTATAGTAAAATTGCTTTCAATGACGCCGCATTTAAAACAAGTCAAAAATAATATAATTCAATGACAGATATTTTAGACACCTCATTAAAAGTGTCATTGAAAGACATATTTGTTGTAGTGAAACATGAATAAAACCATAATAAACCATTAAAACCATAATAAACTAGCAATGTCAATACAACATCACTAAATCAGCAATACACAAGCAAAAAATAGCAATACAACATCAATAGCAACAACAAAACAACAGCAGTGCAAGCATCATTCCACAAACAACAAACTCATTCATCAAGCTTTCAAACAAGGAATCATCCGAATCAGAAAATTTCAGAGAAACCCCTAAACCAATTTAAGAGAAACCCCTAAACCCTATAGCCATTTCAGAGAAACCCCTAAACCCTAAACCAATTTCGAACAAACCCATAAAACAATTTCATACAAACCCATAAACCCTAAACCGTAAGGAAATGTCGGTGAACAAGCACTGCTTGAGGGGAACGATGAAGTTGAGCTCATTCGAACAGATTCCGCTAGGATAGGAAGAGGGAAGAGAGAAGAGAGTGAGAACTGAGCGACGAGAGATGAGAGAGTGAGAGCCGAGTGACGAGAGAGTGCAGAGAGAGTGTGAAGAGAGTGTGAGAGACGGAGCCGAGAGAGAGATGATTGACGGGAGGTGAATTTCAGAAAAAATGTTAGGTGAGCAATAACTAGACAATAAATATATATTTATAGGTGGTGTTTACAAAAATTTTGGGGAGGATTGGTATTTCCACTTAAAACTATAAAACCGGTGGCATTAAGGGCTATTTCTTAAAACAAACTTTAATTACAACTCTCGCACACGCTCTCTCTCGACCGACCCACCGCACACCATCCTCCTTCCCCATTGACTCTCTCTCTCTCTCTCTCACCGACCCAAACCCCTTCTCTGACTGAACCACATCCTCTCACACTTCCTCCCTTACCCACACCCCCAGAGCCCTCCTCCAAACCAAAACCTCCTTTTCAAGTTTTTAAAACAAACTTTCATCCATGGCAATAGCATAATATTTAAAAAGAAAATTAAAGTTTTTAGAAAGAAAAAGTTCTTCCCTGCTTATGTAGAAACAAACACCATATACAAATTTGTTCAATATCGATAGCTGTTATGTTACAAAAAGTCCATAATCAGCATCCAAAATACCAAATGTTAATCCAACAATGAGATCTCCAGCTAGTAACGCCAAAACCACCTTCACCTGGATTTTTTTACAAGAATTTGACTGTAAAAAATCAACAGGATTTCTAACTCAATGAATCTCCGGGGGTGTGGGTAAGGGAGGGAGTGTGAGAGGGTGTGGTTCAGAGAATGGGGTTTTGGGTTGGTGACAGAGAGTGAGAGGCGATGGGGAAGGAGGATGGTGTTGGGTCGGTGAGAGAGAGGCAATGTGTGAGCGAGAGTTGTAATTGAACTTTGTTTTAAATCTGCACCATAGAAACAATCAGACAGTTAAAAACAAAACTCTGTAACTAACCCGCATTTTCGTACTCGTAATGAAGAATCTCCCATGTTGGCCTCTATGTGATTTTCTCTATTAAAATTACATTTCAATTCTTTAGTCCAATAGTCAGGGCGTGGACTGTGAAATATTCAAATATATTATGGAGCCTATTTCTCAGGCTTTAAGGATTTTTTTTTTTTTTATAAGTTCTGACTTGTATACCCAGAAAAATTGGGCTGACAAATTTTTACATTTTGGAGACAGGCAATTCTTTGGGCTAAATCAAATCAACCCATAACCTTAGCCTAATCCAACCCATTTAAAAAGCCAAATACCTAGATTTTTCTGTTTTCTCATCAAACCGAATACCCAAAGTTGGTTAGAACATTTTAGAAACACCAACCTTTTTTTCTCCTTTTTTTTATAGTAAGAATTTCGAAACTTCTTTTCTAAAATGGCATCCACCACCTCCTAATTTGAGTGGATCAAAACATAACGTTGAGGGTCTCAGAAGAGTGATGCTACTATATATGTGATACGGGGATTCTAATGGGGTGTTAGATGATTCACAATAGGCCCTCGAAATTACATCTTTAGACAAATTTTAGGGAAAATTTAGAAAAATACAACCTCAACCATGCTCTCTAAAATAGGACAGTAATGCTATTTGAACACACTAAATTGACCACGTTAGCTAACTACATTAGGTGACAGCTGATGTGTGCACGCCATGTCATTTAAATAACTAATTGTATTTATATTGCTTAATTACCTTCCATATATTTTCGGTTAAAAAATATTTGGTATTAAATTTTCACATTCCCTTTTTTCTCTGCTTGACTTCGGTTAAAAAAGAACTTGAACTTGGACTTTGTAGCAAAATTTGCATAAATACCACTGGAACTTTGAAGTATGTTCGCAATTGCCACCTGAACTTTTAATTTTTATTTTTAAGCACCTAAACTTTATAGAGTGTTGCAATCCGCCATCTACGTCTAACTCCATAAAATGTAAGGGCATTTTCCTCTGTCACTATAATTAAAAATAATTATAAAACAACATAATTTTTTAAAAAAAAAATTAAGGTCAACCTAACTATCATGAATTTAATTTGGAACTTATCACCACCAAGAATTGGTTCTTGGTCACATCAAACCGCACAATCCTCTAATTGGTGTGATGTCCCGACCTAAAAATAAAAGGAAATAAATAAATTAATTGAGTTAAATAAATAAAGAATTAAAAAGGAATTAAAAGGAATTAAATTAAAGAAATTGGAATTAAATAAGAATTTAATAATTAAAGGGAATTTTGGTCAACTTAATTTTCGGACGACAATTTGGCGAAATGGGTTGCGCCATTGTGTTCGCCTCGTCGAAACGAGTCCATTGACGGCGGCGCGTTTCAATACGAGGTCGGGAGCATGAGGGGTATTTTAGACATTTCAAAATTTGAATAAAATAATATAAAATCGGTTTGGGCCAATCGTAAACGAGATCCCTTTCTCTTTCCTGCTTTCTCTCTCCTCACCCCGACCTCACTCTCTCTCTCTTTGGTTTCAAGATTCCGGCCACACTGAGGACGGCACCGGTGGCGTTCGACAGCCTCTCCTCCTTCCTGGCCAAAACCCACCCAGGTTCAAGGGCCATCTCCTCGCTCGCTTGCCGACTGGAAGCTCTTCAAATCTCGGCCAAACCTCCACTTTTCCCGGCCAACTCCGGTGGTTTCAACCCCCGTCACCGCCGACCGGTAGGCCACCTCTCCTTCTCTCCTTCCCCACCATGTGCGACAAAGATTGGCGGCGTAGCTGCCGCTTGAACCGCCGAAAATCCGGCCAAAACCCTCACGGGTTTGGCCGTGATTTTCCTAGAATTCGATCGATTTTTGGGCGGTTCCGTACTCCCTATGAGTCACTAATTCGATTGCTATAGGTTTTCTAACCCAATTCCACAATTTTCCGGTGACCGGAATCGCTCAAGACACCCAAACCTACGGTGGCGCGTGGGCTGGGGTGTGGCGGCGGTTCAGCACTCCATTGCAATACTCGTGTCTTCGTGAGCGCGTACGTATGTTCGGATTCTGATTCGGACGTCGTTTGACGATCGAACCAACGTACGCCTATTGCGCGTTTCGTGGGTTCGATGTGTTCGGACCGTTGGATCGAATCCAAATTCACGTATGTTGTTCCTCGTAATTCTAAGAGTCTATAGGAATTGACGGATCATGATTTGGAGTCCCGGATGCTCCGGATCAATGACTTAACGCTTGAATTAAATCGTAATCGTCCGATCGTGAGCAATCCGACCGTCCTATCGAGACCAAACTTCCAGAACATGTTCTATAAGCCGTAGTAAACCTGTAGGAACTTTCGGATCTAAGTTTGGGTTAGTTTGACCAGGGTTGACCGAGCGTCTCTCGAGGTCGGTTCGTCCTCTAACGAACGTCGTTGACCTTAGAATTCCTCGTACGACGTGTTTGTACACTTGAGTCAAGATTTTTTAGGGTTGACTTTTAAGGTTATCGCTTCAGTACGGTTGTTAATCTTAATCCTCGTATTCTTGAAATAGGTTCTCAAGCTTCTCGTGATCATCAGGCAGGACCCTATTCGGGTCAGGCAGCGTGGGACTATCTGTGAGTGCACTTTGTTTTCTAACGAGCATGATTTTAAGGAATTGAATGTGATGCATATAAATGAGATTTAAATATTGTTTTAAATTTTGATTTGACCTTTGATGGGTTTATTATGATTGAATTGATATTTGAGTGTTATATATGATTTGGGTTGCCGAATTGTTTGTGGGGCCCTGTTGTCTATATTTTATTCATATAAATATATTTAAGTATTGATTTTGGGACGAGTCAAGCGTCCGGTAGTATTTATGTATGGATTTGGGTATGGTGGAATTTGATGGATTTTCCTTGGTTTTATATTTAATAATTGAGTTTATGGTTTTGTTGGGTTTTGGACTTTAACATTTTATCGTTACAAATGTCGTGGATTATCTTTTTTAGGAACGTATACCTATACTTTGAATTGAGTATTTGGGCGGTAAGATTTGGACGTTAGTATAGTCCGGTTGATTACGTATTCGGTTTTGATGTTTAAACCTTACGAATTATATTTATTTATACCTTGACTATATATATATATATATATATATATATACATATAGTGTTTGGAAGGATCATGTCGAATTAATGGGGCTAACGAGAATATATATCGGATTAATGGGAATTGATCATATATATATATATATATATATATATATATATGTATCTACTTTGAATATAATTATGTATCTACTTTGATATGGAGTTTTGGGACATATATGTATACGAGATTGACTTTCGGTTATATTTTAATGAATCACTATTTATGTTGTTTTAAATTATGAATTTAAGGGATGTCAGTTATATGTGGGAATTTGAATACTTGAGTTTGAGTTATTGTATTTTAAAGGATAGTTATGTTTGTATATACATATATATATATATATATATATATATATTTTGAGTAATACGTTTCGTGGTTTGACTTTATATTTTTAGGGGATAGTACCTATACTATGATTTGGGACATATGTTTTACTTGGGGTTTGACTTGACGTTTTCTTGACTTGGGTTTTGAATACGGTTTGATTATACATTTTCAGTGATTATGACATTTTAATGGTTTATGGATTGTTACGCCGTCATTTGACGCTTGTGTCTATTTTAACTATAGAATGGTATGTTTGGGACGGTGATGTCCTTATCTTGGGTATATGATATCATTGGATTGTTGGACTTATATATGTCCTAGTGTGTGATATATTGGGGTTCAGGTACAAGTGATTAAATATGTATATATTGATTATCGTGTAGCGATTGATTTGAGTACAGTTGGCACTTTGTTATGTACCTCCCCCTGTTCTTATGATACGATTACTTGAGTATGGTTCGATCCGGTGCATACTTTAACGGGGTGTAGCTGTAGACCCTTAATTGGGTAGTCTGCGCGTATGACTTATTTCGGACGTATGGGTTAGTGGACTCTACCATGCGGGCCGGGGAGCTTAGTCCCAATTGGACGGCTTGACCCTGGGCATGAGGCCATTGCGATGCCGTCCGATGTTCAGTTAAACTCTGGGCATGAAACCATCGTGAATGTTGTCCCGGTGTCCAGTTAAACAATCCCATGTTGGATTGTTTCCCCTAGTACTTGTATTTTGGTGTCTAGGTTATATTATACCTATACGCGTGTGTTAGTCTATATGTATATGATAGTATTTTCGTATTCGTATTTTCTTTAGTGAGGATCCTTCCTTGCTTGTCTTTTCGTGCTTGTGAGCACGTGGTTGTTCGAGTGTGGGGAAGAATGGGAAACAGTACTATGATATGACTATTGTGTTATTATATTGCAATTATTGGGATTTGAAGGACTACTTACATAAATGATTTCATATGCATGGTTTGCATTGTTTTGAAACGGTGGGGGTTAGTACATTGGTTTGAACTACTAAAACCTTATTTTTGTCCACTCACACTCTTTTCTATTTTGCGCCCCGTGCCGTAGTCGTGCTTCTGATACTATCCGCCGAGCGCTTCTCTTCTCGAGCGCCGACTTGATTGTAGGACTTCATGTCCCTTATCTTAACTCGTGAATTTCCGCTATTTAAACTTGAATACTCTTAGTTGCTCTGTTATTGCCCATTAGGGTTGAACTTGTTGGCCGGAGGCCTGTTATGTATTTATTGCATGTGGCAGTTGGTTATTCATATTCTATCGTTGTTGAACAAAGTTGGAACTTTTGGGTTTGTTTGTATTTTAGGGAGACTCTGCCTGCTTTTCGGCAGAAGTCTTGACCCCTTTATCCTGCTTGTCTCGGGAAGATGGATTCTATTAGTATGTGGGCCCGACATGGGTTGATGTCGGAACTTCCACAGTGGTCCGGTCGGGTTCCGGGCGGAATCCGGTCGGGTCCTGTCAATTGGTCCTTAATTTGTGTCTCAATTGCGCTACTTTGGTGCCCTTGAATAATGCCTGCAGTGAGTTTGCCAAGAGACAAATAGCAAAGTAGGGTGTATGCAGAATAGAGTTGCGCACATAGGGCCGGTCTTGAGATTTTGAGGGCCCTTTGCGAAACTTAAACTAAGATCCTCACATAATCCAACACAAACTTACACCATGACATACAATAGTGTTTTTTAAAGTAACAAAATCATCATCAATTAGCATGCAAATCACAAATTAATACAAATTTTGACATTAATTTGAGAAACTTAAATACCATATGTTCCTGTAAAGACTATGTTTTCCTTTCAAAGTGTTCGTTAACCATATAAAGACTTGTGTATAGTATAATTATAATTATATATATATATATATATATATATATATATTTATATATGAAGTATATGAATCAATCATCACCCCACTATATTATAAACTATCAAATATATATGAACTATATGCAATGCTCAAGTTATCTATCATTATATAATTAATCCTTGTTTGGAAACTCCTTGGTGTGAAGCCAAACCCCTAGAGTGATTCCAGACCTATCATTGTTTGTTCTATTTTATGTTTTCCATTGTTTTCGCTTCCGCTTAAACTACCTAAATTCTCAATTCACCCATACCTTACATCAGTAAACAAGTCATATAGATTGAAATTTAGAGTGAGAGAAAGCATATACTGCTACTAGGTCAAAATAAAACTAATTCTCAAGTTATCTATCATTATATAATCAATCAAAGCACCATGAAACAAAACAAGTCATATAGATTGAAGTTTAGAGTGAGAGAAAGCATATAATGCTACTAGGTCAAAATAAAATTATTGATATACACGTGCTTCACTTTTCCTTTTTCTTTTTAAAACAAAGTAAAGGTAAAAATAAAACTATTGATATACATGTGTTTACCTTTATTTTAATATTTTATTGTTGTTGCTGTTGTTGTTGCACTAATAAAAAAAAAGGTATTATTGTACAAAGGCGAGACTTGAACCCACGCCTTAAATGGAAATTAAAGTGCAGAAAACCAACGCAACTAAATGCATTCCCGTGTAAAGTTCCTGCGCTTGCTATATATATATATATACAATATTTATACTATTAATATATATAATATACAGATAAAAATTTGGAGGCCCTGTGCGGTGGCACCACTTGCACACCCTCAAAGACCGCCATGTGCGCACACATGCATCAATGGCAAATTTGAAGGTGAAATGGAATTGATGGTCCCTCACTAGTCCAAGTTCTTTCGATGGATGGCCGCCTTGGCCCCCTTAGTTTAGTTTTTTTCTATTGTGCCATCAAGCATCTTCATAGGTCGGAAGGGTGTTTTTTTCCTGCTGCTCTTGTCGACGTGTAGATGCTTGGGGTGTTTTGATGTGTATCAGATGCTTTTTATGGTTATCTGATATGTACTTTGTTTGGCTTGTTTTAGCCTTATGCACAACGTTGGGGTTAGAGAAATTGGTAATTTTTTTCCAAGATCCATGAAAACCGTATGAAGAATTTGCCTCACGTTTTTTTTTTTTTTCCAAGATCTATGAAAACCATATATAGCTCTACGTTTTTCAAATCTTCCAAGAGCAATGAAAATCATGTGAAAACTAAGGCTTGAATATTTGTGTGTTTTATAACCTACCAAAATCTTATTTTTCTTCCAGTTTAATTTCACAAGTAATCAAAATCCTCATTATTGTTGGTGATTGATATTTTTATTTCTTTTTCTTTTTCAAATTTGTTTTTTATATCTCTTTAAGTGCGGTGAACTGATTGAAACACCGCTGTATTTAACAGAAACTTTAACAAGGTTAGACATAGGTGGTGGATTGCAACACTTTATAAAGTCCAGGTCTTTAAAAATTAAAATTAAAAGTTCTCGTAATAATGACGTAGATGCCTAAAAGTTCAGATGGTATTTATGCAAATTTCCCTTCTTTGCAATTGTTTGCACCTCTTCCGATTCATGTGAATTAAATTTTCAAGTTACGTATAAGAACCCAAATAGAAGGCAAAAATCCACTTAAGTTTTGATCTGGATCCCTACATCAATTACTTGGATTGTGAAAGTTGAAATGGGTTTTTCATTGTAGATGGCGATCTAAAAACTGAAGATTTTTATTTTGCTTTTTGCTTTTTCCATCCTTCTCTCCCATCTATTTTCTCCTTCCTCTTCATCGATGGCGTCCATTGTTGATTTGCAAATAGTGTCAAAGAACCAATAAATCTGTATTTCTTGTTTCAATTGTTGGTGTCGGCATGAAAGGAAGGACTTTCTATTCACAGTGGGTTGTCATATCAAATAAAGTAGAAAACCATGAATGAGTTGCAGAGAATATTAATTATAAATATAATAATAATAAAGTAATTAAAGTAGTATAAATACAAGAAAAAACTAAATAAAACCCTCTAAACTATAGAGTTATTTTCAAGTTTATACCCATATTTGTGACATTTACGAGTACATACTCATATTCCCGGAAAACCTATAAATTGCCCCCTCCATTATTTAAACCGTTAGGGGTCGTTTGTTACACAGGCTTGGTTTAGTTTGGACTGGACTAAATTTAGTATCATGTTTGTTTCATCTAATCCTAGTCTTAGATGGGATTGCTAATACCGGCCCACCAAAAACACCTCCTTAGGAAGGCTTAACTAAACCCATGTTAAAAAGGAGACTTAACTAGTCTCATACTCACCAATGTATAAGATGAATATATTATACGTAATAATAATAACATTTATTATTATTATTATTATTATTATTATTATTATTATATTTATATATTATATTATATTATACTTACAAATACATATATACATGTATATAATTATTATTATAATATACCCATATACGCATATACATATTAAAATTATAATAATAGTATACGTGTATATATGTAATATATATTATATATTATATATTATAATACATATATATACGTATATATACACATGCACATATACGTTATACATGTACAATATATATAATATACAAATACATATATACATGTATATTATTATTATAATATACCCATATACACATATACATATTAATATTATAATAATAGTATACTTGTATATATGTAATATATATTATATATTATATATTATAATACATATATACGTATATATACATATATGTGTATATATATTATACCCATGTATTTATTATAATATACATATACACACGTATATACACATATACATTATACATGTATAATATATATATATATATATTATATTTAAGTATATGTATTATACCCATGTATATATTATAATATATATATATACACCTATATACATGTATATTATTATTATAACATACCCTTATATATTATAATATACATATATACACCTATATACACATATACATATATATATATATATATATATATATATATATACATATATGATTATTTATAATATATAA
The DNA here is from genome assembly GCA_024362665.1 of Prunus padus. Taxonomy (NCBI): domain Eukaryota; kingdom Viridiplantae; phylum Streptophyta; class Magnoliopsida; order Rosales; family Rosaceae; genus Prunus; species Prunus padus. The sequence continues at coordinate 24,343,016 of JANFAM010000016.1, read as the reverse complement.
TACTATTATAATATACATATATGTTATATTATATACATGTATATATACATATATATTATACATATTATAAAATACATATATATACATACATAATATATGTATTTATACATATATATATATATATATATATATTTTTTTTTGAAAAATTAAAAATTCTAGTCCTAGTCCAAGATACACCAAATGCAGGATAAGATTATCCAACTTAGACTGCCAAGCCAAGCCAAGCCAAGACAGCTTCTAAGATAGTCCATGCCAACACAATCCTGTGTAATACGAGACTTGGCTTGGCCTACACCGAACTAAATTTAGTACCATATTTTTTTCATCTAATCCTAGTCTTAGATGAGATTGCTAATACCGGCTCACCAAAAACACTTCCAAAGGAAGGCTTAACTAAACCCATGTGAAAAAGAGGCTTAACTAGTCTCATGCTCACCAATGTATAAGATGAATATATTATATTATAATAATAATAATATATATTACTATTATTATTATATACACATATTTATATATTATATTATACTTACATATACATATACTATAATGTACATATATACACGTATATACACATATATATAATATATGTATATATGTATATATCTATACACATATATACATATATAATATATATAATATACATATACATATATACATGTATATTATTATTAAAAATACTCCATATACACATATACATATTAATATTATAATAATAGTATACTTGTATATATGTAACATATATTATATATTATAATACATATATATATACATATATATACATACACATATACATTATATATTTATAATATATATAATATACATATACATATACACATGTATATTATTATTATTATAATATACACATATACACATATACATATTAATATTATAATAATAGTATACATGTATATATGTAATAAATATTATATATTATAATACATATATACGTATATATACATATATGTGTATATATTATACCCATGTATGTATTATAATATACATATACACACGTATATACACATATACATTATACATGTATAATATATATATATATATATTATATTTACACGTATATATATATATGTGTATATGTATTATGCCCATGTATATATATTATAAAATACATATATACACATATATATATGTATATTATTTTTACAACAACGCTTTATATTATATATATATATATATTATAATATACATATACATATATATATATATATATGTATATGTATATTTATTATACCCATGTATATATTATAATATATATATATATATATATATATATATGATATATGTAATATGTGTACACATATATATGTGTTTATATTATTTATAATATACATGTATACATGTACATACACATATATGTTATATTATATATACATATATATTAGACATATTGTAAAATACATATATACACATACATAATATATGTATTTATACATATATATATAGATATTTTTAAAAATAAAAATTCTAGTCCTAGTCCAGGCATACACCAAACGCAGGATAAGTACTATCCAACTTAGACCAAGCCAAGCCAAACCAAGACAGTCCCTAAGTATAGTCCATGCCAAGACAGTCTTGTGTAACAAACGAGCCCTTAGTGAATCTATTAAATGCTGATGTGGCAAATGTGGGACTCATTTTTTGATGACGTGGACTTCCAAGTGGACAAAAAATTAATAAAAAATTCTTTATTTTTACAAATATTAAATAAATAAATAAATACTCAAAACAAAAAATTATCTCCCCTCTCCCCTCTCCACCCAACCAGAACCAGCAGCCTCCACCATAGCGCAACCAACCACCCACCACCATAGCCCAACCAACCACCCACCACCATAGTCCAATCAATCGCACCTACCCCCTTCTCGATCTCTTTCTCTTTCTCTCTCCCTCTCTCCCCCAAAAATTTATCAAGGCACCCATATCCCAAGTTCGGTGATGAAGATAGGCTTCGATGATGAAGATTGCGGCAATTTGGCGATGAAGATGAAGTTTGGCGATTGCGTTATCTCTCCTCCCGACCCATAACCATCTCCAACCGCCATGGGCTTCGACCTGGAGAACTGCGTACCAGTCGGGATGGTTGTTTACTCTCTTGTCGGCAGCCAAGAGCATGTCTGCGACGACTAAGATATGATCTGAGCTGTCCAATAGTTGCTTGATCTCCTAAGCCAGAATTGCGAAGTCATGGTAGCTGCTCAGATCTCTACTGTGTAGAAGCTTCTTGGCGATTCCGAGCAAGCGCTCGGCTTCCACTCTGTTTGGATCCATGGATTTGGATGGCCCATGGCGTTTGCTGTTTTGGTTTGCTCGTAAAACAAAAAATTTCGAAATCCAAAATGGAAATTGAAATTGAAAAGTTCCTCTTTCACATGCAGTCTGATTTGGTTGTTAGTGTTTTTGAGCTTGGGTGTCTAAAATTTCACCAAACTCAGGGTTCGAATGTAGGGAATATGGGTTTCATACCATTGCCTGAGAATTACTAAAGCTTGGCCGAGCTTGGGTGTCGCTCGTCAAGCCGTGGGGCTGTTCAGTTTGGGGGTGGGGAGAGGTGGTCGCTAGGTTTTGCCGGATTTTTATTAAATTTTTAAATTTTTCTTTCTAATCTTTGAATTAATTTAAACAATAAAATAATTATTTATTTATTTTTTGTCCACTTGGAAATCCACGCCATCAAAAATGGCTCCTACATATGCCACATCGCATTTAATGATTCACTAACGGTTTAAGTAATGGAGGGGGCAATTTGTAGGTTTTTCCGGAGTTTGATTATGTACTTGTAAATGTCGCTAAATGTGGGTATGAACTTGAAAATGACCATATAGTTTGGGGGTTTTATTTAGTTTTTCCTAAAAACAATTGGTTATTTTAAGTGACATGGCATATACACATCAAGCGCCACATAATATGGTCAATTTAGTATGTTGAAATAGCATTACTGAAAGAGAAAATTGTCGTACACCCCCAAACTAGGACCCCAATCTAACTTAAGCTCCTGAACAAAAAAACAGCCAATTTAACATTTGAATTATATTAAAATGGCCAAATCATCCATTGCCATTAAATTTTGTGAATTTCATCAAATTTTTTGTTAACATAAGGGTAAACTTGTAATTTTAAGTACAATAAATAATAAATAAGAAGGAAAATAGAATAATATTTATAAAAATAAAAAATAAGCCTTCAAATAATAAAATAATAAAACCAACCCACAACCCCACCCTTCCTCCTCCACCCATAGATCACAATCCTTCCTCTTCCACCGATCAATCCCAACCCCATCCAACATCAACCATCACTTTTTCCACGCACCTAGCAACCCTAAACTCACAAACCCAAGTTCCATAGTTAGAGAACAATTCGAATTCACAATTCACAAACTCATAACAATTCGAACCCTAAATCCCACAATTCGAAAAAAGCCAGAGGATCTGATTGATTGGAATGATTTGAAATCTATGCGGTTTACTCATGAGGTAAGAGATTTCTCAACTTTAATTGGATGCATCATTTGCTTTACTATCGATTGGAATGACTTGAAAACCATCCCCATTTTTTTGCGAGATCGGATAGGAACTAGATCTGCCGCGAGATCAAAATCCTCTGCAACGTCGACAATCCCAATGTCATCAAGTGCCACGATATGTTCAACCAAAACGATGAGATCCAGGTGATGCTTGAGTTCACGGACGGCGGCTCGTTGGGGGGCCACATGAGAGAGAGAGAGAGAGAGAGAGTACTTTTTTTTTTCATTTTTCTATTTTCTAACTATTTTAGTTTTTGTATAATAAAAAAAAATCAAATAGTAAGTCACGTGGAGAAGATGTGACTTTTTGGATGGAAAAATGGATGAAACTTGAAAAACTTAATTGCAAGGGCTTAATTGGCGATTTTAATTAATATGGGGACTAAATTGGCTGATTTTTTAGTTGAGGGGGTTAATTTCAACAAGGGTCATTGCTTGGGTGGTAAAACAGCTGAAAATATGCACTGAAAATGGGGAGACCTTTAGGAGCTCCTAAATCTGAGGAGAGAAAAATGACTTTTAGTGGCTCCCTATATTTTAGTTGATTTGCTTTATGTGTAGTTTAAACTTTTAATTAATGCTAACAATTTTTTTGTATTATTATTTTTTTTATAAAGATGGACCAATCATATTGAATTAAAAAATAACTATACTTCTTCATAAAATAAAATAAAAACTATAGTTGACGCAGCATGATAATGAAATTTGGCTAAAACCTTAGCCTAAAAATGAAACTTTGGAATCCACCAGGAAGAACTGGGGAAACCTTAATAGATTTATTTGATAAAATTGAAAATAACATCACATAAAACCTAGCCACGGGTTAAAAGGTGTTTAAATACTCCTAAAAACCCTAGGAATAAAAAAGGGAATTAAAATAAGAAAATAGCAAGTTTCCAAAAATTGAAAATAAACTTTAAAACTGGATTTAGACTACCAAACGATATCAGATACTCAAAAAAGTCTATACGTCATGGCAGAGTCATGAGTTTTACTCGTGAAGCAGTTCTCTTCAAAATGACGGGTCATGGGCCCGATTATGAGATCGAAGACAAAATCTGCTGTTTGCCCGTTTTCCCTTTATGATGTTGATGTTTACTCGTCTAAAGAAGGAAAGAGTGGAAATCCTGTCAGATTTGGACTGGGTTTTCTCCTTGTTTTGGAATCCTGTCAGATTTGGACTGGGTTTTCTCCTCATTTGGAATCTTGTCAGATTTGGACTGGGTTTTCTCTTTGTTTTGGGATCCTTTAGGTTTCCTATTCTTTGTATGATTGTACTAAAGCCCAATACTTATAAATAGGCACTTTAGAACTAGGTTTTTCACAAGCACAAGATAGAGAACAAGTTTAGAGGCAATTGAGCCAAGGATGTGAGAAAAGAGATATAGGGTTCTTGTGAGAGCTAAGGGGGTTCTTGATTGTAACCAAAGTTGTTCTAACATACTAGTGAATTTCTCGGGTGGATCACCAAGAGGACGTAGGCAGGAGGCTGAACCTCTATAAATTCTTGTGTTCTTGTGTGCGTGTTTACTTCGTGGTCTCGTGCATGCTTTATCTTTGCGTGGCTTGTGAGTGATTGTTGCGTAGTCCATCAACAACAAGGTCTTGGAGTGTTTTCGCACAACATACGCGTGTGTCGCTCCAGCTCATCCTCGATTGCTTCCGCCATCTATTCTACATCAATAGTATACTATTGCTTACTTTTAAAAAATAAAAAATAAAAAAAGTATTTATGACTCCTTAAACTAGAGAATATGATTGGAGTTCAAATTTTATAGAGAGCTCATAAAATAACTTTTGTATGTTTTTAGCTAAATTTTAACTAAAAAATAAGAAGCATGATTGTAAATGCTCTTAGGTGTCTTGATGTTGTGAAATTTGGGGAATGGTGAAACTTTGGTGGTTGAGTTGTGAGGCATCTTATTTGTTCTTGTGAATGCACGTCGTAGTTTGATTGAAAAACAATTTTTAAAAACAAAAAACTTTGAAAACGTGTTTGTTAGTAAGATGTAAAAGTAGCATAAACAATGAATGATTTCAACATCAGTCTTTTTCAAAAAATACAATAAGAAAATGTTGTGTAAATATCACTTGATGAATCATTAAAATTGATTATGTAATTTTCAGTCACTACTACAAAAATCGAAATAGACGACGGTAATTTACCGTCGTAAATTTACTTCTTCAACCGTCGTAAATTTACACATAAAACCACGACGGTAATATCCCGTCGTCTTTAGATTAATAGACGACGCTTTTACTACAAACCGTCGTCTATTAATCTAAAGACGACAGGTTTTATGAAATAAATGACGTCTATTATATGTAAAGACGACGGTTTGTAAGAACTGTCGTCTATTATGAAATAACAGTCGTCTATTATATGAAATATGTCCTCTATTATGAAATAACAGTCGTCTATTATTATGAAATATGTCATCTATTATGAAATAACAGTCGTCTATTATTGTGAAATATGTCGTCTATTATGAAATAACAGTAGTCTATTATATGTAAAAATGACGGTTTTTATAAAAACAATGTCGTCTATTATATGTAAAGAAGACGGTTTTGTGATAGAATTGTCGTCTATTAATGTAAAGACGACGGTTTTTTTGAAAGAACTGTCGTTTATTATATCCAAAGATGTTTTAATTTTACATTTTACCTTTTACCTTTTTTTTCCTTGCTTCCAATGGTTCTCTACAACGATTTTAGCTAAAAAAACAACAATAATGCTTTGTGAACAATAAATTCAGCTCCAAATAATCCAATGGTTCTCTTCAAAAATAATTTGTTTCATAAAAAGTTGAAGATTCAATAATAATTACATAGTTTACCAATCTTCATTCCTATATATCTATACAAAATATCATATCCATAATATTAAACTATAATTAGAAAAAGAGGGGCTAAATATGAAATTCGATCCGAATTTCATCAATTTGTTCTTGTGTGTATGAGTTACCGTTGCCTTCTCACACTGCAAAACAGGATTAAAAAAAAAAGAAGCAAGTTTAGTTAGAGATACATTTAACAGGATTAAAAAAAAAGAAACAAGAAACAAAAGCCAGAAGAGGGGAGCATAACTTATTTGGATTTCCTCTGACTTGGAGCAAATTAACTTCAAATAATTTGAGAAACTGAAAACCGGAATGAAAGATTAGAATATGAGCAGCTGGAATGACTTGGAGCAACCTGATGGAGACAGAAAACTTTAAGGTCAGAATATGAGTTGAAGAAAGATAGTGAAATGTTATATATATAGGGTTTAGGGAAAATTCAAAAAATTACAATTCGCGGTCAAATTTTTCAAAAGACCGCATTTTTAAAGACGACGGAAAGTAAAATCAAAACGTCGTATAAATTAAAATATACACGACGGTTTTTAAATAATACGGACGTTATAAACACATACTACGTCAGTTATTTACAAAACCGACGTCTTAAATAAAAAAAACTTCGGAGAAATAGAAATTTGTGTTAAACAAGAAACTAAATATACAATCCTACTTGAGAACTCAGTTGTTGTTGTACACCCAACCGAAGTTCTTAGATGGGTTGGGTGTAAAAACACAACTGAGTTCGCAAGAAAGACATTCTTGCATGAGAGGTGAGAATTGAGATATACAGAACGTTAGGAATAAAAAATCCAATTTAAACGAATTATTTAGAATTGGAAAACTAAAAGTGACATTATTAAGACTTGGAAACCGAAAGGGGCCTTTATTTCGACTTGGAAACCTAAAAGCCGCCGTTTCAGTCCCCAATTTGGCAGATAAAGCGTGCCGATTCAGTTCGAAAGTTTCGAAATTGAAACCTACAACGACGGTATTTATGTTTACCGTCGTCGTTGTACTGACGTTTATTTGGACTTTTGTTGTCGCGCTTGTTTTAAACAACAACGACGGTATAATTAATATAAACGACGTGAAAATGATTTACAACGGCGATATAATTAATAGAACTGTCGTATTATCTGAAAAACCACGACGTTATATTATATTAAAACGACGTGATAACGATTTACCACCACCTTTTATTTATAAGAACTGTCGTAGTCTAATGTCTAATACGGCGTAAAATAATAAAAGGCAGACGTGGTTAATTAACTTTACATGTCGGTAATTATAAAATTACGGAAGTATTAAATAGCACTTGATACGTATATTAATAACATACTTCTATTATATTTAAAGACGTCAGTTTTTATGAAAAATGTCGTCTATTATATATAAAGATGACAATTTTTATGAAATAAATGTCGTCTATTATATATAAAGAAGACGGTTTTGTAATAGAATTGTCGTCTATTAATGTAAAAACGACGGTTTTTTTGAAAGAACTGTCGTTTATTATATCCAAAGATTTAGTAATTTTACATTTTATCTTCTTTTTTTGCTTCCAATGGTTCTCTACAACGATTTTTTTCTTGCTAAAAAAACAACCATAATGCTTTGTGAACAATAAATATACTCAAGAATAATTTGTTTCATAAAACTTGAAGATTCAATAATAATTATATACAAAATATTTACCAATCTTCATTTCCTATATATCCATACAAAATATCATATCCATAATACTAAACCAATCTTCATTCGATCCGAATTTCATCAATTTGTTCTTGTGTTTATGAGTTATCGTTGCCTTCTTGCACCGCAAAACCAAGATAAAAAAAGAAGCAAGTTATAGTTAGAGATAACATGATTTAATAAAAAGAAACAAGAAACAAAAAGACATAAGAGGGGAGCATAACTTATTTGGATTTCCTCCGACTTGGATATAAACGACGGAAAGTAAAATTAAACCGTCGTATAAATTATAATATAAATGACGGTTTTTAAATAATAGGACGTTATAAATATATACTACGCAGTTAGTTACAAAACCGACGCCTTAAATAAAAATAACTACAGAGAAATAGAAATTTGTGTTAAACAAGAAACTAAATATGCAATCTTTACGGGGAACTCGGTTGTTGTTTTACACCAAACCGAAGTTCTTAGATTGGTTTGGTGTAAAAACACAACCGAGTTCCAAAGAGAGACATCATGCACATCGAAACCATTCAGAGATGTGAGAATTGAGACTGAACGTCTGAAAAAAACTCCAATTTAAAGGAAATATTTAGAATTGGAAAACTAAAAGTGACTTTATTAAGACTTGGAAACCGAAAAGGGCCTTTATTTCAACTTGGAAACCTAAAAGCCGCCGTTTCAGTCTTCAATTTCGCAGATAAAGCGTGACGTTTCAGTTCGAAAGCTTCGAATTTGAAACATACAACGACAGTATTTATTTTTTCCGTCGTCGTTTCACTGACGTTTATTTCGACTTTTGTTGTCGCGCTTGTTTTAAATAACAATGACGGTATAATTAATATAAACGACGTTAAAATGATTTACAACGGCGATATAATTTATAGAACTGTCGTATTCTCTAAAAAACCACGACGTTATATTATATTATGACGACGTGGTAACTATTTACCACCACCTTTTATTTATAAGTACTGTCGTAATCTAATGTATAATACGACGTAAAATAATAAAAGAGAGACGTGGTTAATTAACTTTACATGTCGGTAATTATTAAATTACGGTCGTATTAAATAGTACTTGATACGTCTCTAATAATATAATTACCGTCGTGTTCATTGGATGTTCAAAACGGCGGTATTATATGTAAAACGTCGTCTATAATTACTACGTCGGTATATTCACACATACCGTCGTTGTTTATTTGTTGTCTTTTTTCTGATCGAAATGACATGTTTAATAAGACGAAGCTTTTAAAGTTTTATGCGTCGTGTTTTAAAAATGCCCAAATGAATTTCCAATTTTTAGGTGTTTTAGTTTCTGATCCACGTCGGTTTTTATATTACCGTCGTCGTTTAAAATTTAACGACGGTATTTATTTTGTCCGTCGTCGTTTTACCGACCTCTATTTCGATTTTTGTAGTAGTGAGTAATGTCTTATCATGAGAGCCTTTCTCACATTTTCTATCAATATTTCATCCATAAAAATAAATAGAATACCTATGTTTGAAAAACTATATATACAATTTGGAATTTTGGAAATAAAAACTTACCGAGCCTTGTAACGTGAGCTTGTAATTAATTAGGGCATTAAAGTGATTGCGATGTGACAGAAGCTAAGCTAAGTTGGACAACCACCCACCCACTATGAGTGGGTAGCAAATAATATTTAATCTCAGTGTTTAATATTTAATCTCAATGTTTAATATTTAATCTCAGTGTTTAATATTTAATCTTAGTGTTTAATATTTAATCTCAATGTTTAATTTTAAATTTGTCTAATTTTTTGTAAGGATGATTTATGAATAAAGACTTGAAAAATAGATAATTTGGATCATTAAAAAAAATTTGTAAAAAAAACCCTAAATGGTGTCCCTCAAATACTATTAAGAAGAAGAGTGCTTAGTTTTGGCTACAGTTAGTCGTTTTCTTTGGGTCGAAGGAGATAGTAGTTCAATAACCTATATCGTTGACGTAGAAAACCAAAACATGGGAAAAACTGTGTGCACCTTACTAATCGGAAATTCACTATAAATAGATAAATAAAATATTGATCAAAGATAAATTTCATTAGAAAAACTTCAACAGTACAATCAAAGATATCAACAAGACATCGAAAGTACCAATCCCCAAAGGGTAACAACCTAACATGTTAAAAACAAAACTAAAGTGAACAAAAATCGCACTAAGACTACTAGCCTACATCACCACAATTAACCATAAACCCAAACATAGCCCACATACCCAACGTAACCGAAACACTAAAGCAACGCATGAACCTAAATGAACCCTACCATGACCACCTGAAGAAGCGTCGTCGCGACCACACCCACCACCGCATCCGTAATAGATATGGGGAAAACATGGTTTCCAGCAATCTACTTACTCATAAGAGTGAACGAATAAATGAAAACAACTACCTTGACAAAGAACAATTGGGTGATTTGTAGCAACCTCCGTCAAAGATAACGTAGACCCAAATTTGGAGAAAGATTTGTTTGAGAACACCTAAAAGGGGTGATGGGGAACTTCAATCTGAGCATGACTCAAAAGAAATCAGCACAAAGGGCTTCTTATTCACCCAAATGGACTTATTCACTTACCCAAAAGAAAAAGACGAGGAGAAAGGAGAGGAGGATGTAATTGCATTCACATATATAATGTTTTATGCAATTACATCCATGTTATCCCTATATATATTGCTAGCTTTGTTAAACTCTTTGTATTGGTAGTGGTTGCATCAATGAATGTTTGGTTTTTAAGTACTCAATCACTTCTTCTATGCTCATCCATCATTCCAATCCTTACACCAAAATTGTGAGACCATGGGATTGTGCCACAATCACACATCGCTTGGGTGAGGAAAGGTGAAGAGCCTTATATGGGTAGATTTCATCTTCCTTAGCATGATGTGTTTTGGGCTTGAGGGCCCAAGAACAAATCTGTGCGGGCGGGGACCAAAGCAAACAATATCTTGCTAAGAGAGTGAATTGTGACAATTCAGTATCAAAGCTAGGTTTGCCACAACTGCTTTGGGTTTAAAGAACTCCGTGTTAGATATATGTCCTAGAAGTCAATATAAAAATGGATAATTCTATGGAAATAATATAATAAATACAATCAAAAGGGTGTGAATGTTACTTTAGATACACAATGTACATAAAGTAACAAGTCCATGGATTAAGATATAAATGAAAAGTAGACTAAAGAAGTTAGATGCACGAGACCTTTCCATACAATATGAATATTGTATCCTAAAATGTTCATGGTCATAGGATCATCAATTGGACAATGGTGATCTGTAAAGACTGGTACACATTATGTCTGCTCAATTGGGAGGATACCTAGTCTCAAGTCATTCGTATGGAGACACTGAGACAAATGTGTAGGTGTTCTATAGAATATGGAGTCCACTGAATGCCATCAACTCTAGAATTATTGTATGGAAGTCTTACTCACAAGTGTCAAACAAAGAATTCTAAGTTGTGATAATGCATATTAGTCCTCAGACCTGAGACATCACAGTTGTCTTGTGTATAGGTTGTTTCTCTTTGAGAATACTATACGGTCGTATCGAAAGGATGTGACTTAAAGGTGTTCCTCAGGATTCTCAGCACGTAAACAGAGGCAGGTGAAAGTACAACAAGGAATATCAACTCTTAGTAAGAAGAGATAATACTCTGAAGATATGAATCGTTGAATCTTTGGTCAAAGTATCGGATGAAAATTGAAACAAGAACATTTGTAATTTCATCCAAGTGAATCATATAACCAAGAGATGTCATATTAGGGAATTTGACACGAGTTTACCATATCCCAAGAATATGACATAGAGTATTGCATTAGAGAAGGATCGAATTGCATTGTAATCACAAACTGACTAGGTTCTCTAAATGAATTTCTTTTAGCTTGGGTAACCATGACATATTGCTAGGTGTCAACCATGGCTGTGTGGAAGCCCTGTAATGACTCATTATAATTAGCCTTTGCCAATAGGGAGAATTGTATAAAGGGATACAATTCACACTTGGTTCAGAGTGAATCATTCATACACACTATCTCGTTAATTAGAACCTATAAGATCGCACACCGATAAAAGAGTCGATTGGGAATTAAGAAGAGCATGAATGATTTTGTGGCTTGGTCAAAGTCAATGTGAAAGTCAAAGGTCAAAGTCAAAAGTCAAAGGTCAAAGGTCAAACGGTTGACCTAACACTTGACACGGTCAACTAAGGATGACCGAGACCAACACTTGTTGGACAAGTGAGTGATTAAATTTGTTAAGTCACTAAACTAATTAAATTGATTAGATTAAATTAATTATTCAATTAAAGTTATAAAACTTTAATCAAAGGTCTCATATGACTTGGAAATTCAAAAGGGAATGGACCATATGGACTTAGACACAAGTGTGACACATTATAAGATTAATGTGATGGACCAAGATAGCGCAAAGAGGGCACACAAGGGGGAGGGTGAGGCACACACATAAGGGAGGGTCATTTTTGTCACATGTGTGACATTTTTTGCTCTATATATGTGTGGCTATAGCACCCTAGCATTTAGCGTATCCAGTTGGTAACTTTGGAAGGAGGAAACACCAAAACCTCCCTCCCAAACCCCCTTTGCCGGCCACCTTGTAGGAGAAGGGCTAGCACCCACTTTTCCTTCAAGTCTTCTCATTTTCTCATCCCTCTAACTCCTTGGTGAAGAGCTTTGGGGAGGTACATACCTTTGTACCTATTTAGAGAGCCAAAAATGTGGAGAATCAACATCAAAGGGAGAGCCAACAACAAGGGGACCAATCCCTCTACTTGAACACCATTCTTGGTTTCAAGATTCACTCCAAGGGTATGAACATCTCATCTCTCTCTTGAATAAGATTTTAGAGAGTCATTGATGCATCATAAACTTATAAAGATTGGGACCTAAAGAGACTTGCATGAATCCCTAGCTATTTTATGCTTCCGTTTTTACTTTGATTACATATTAGATATGTCGTGCTAGGTGATTTATTCTCTCAAAGTTTGGTTGGAGATTTCTAGAAATCTCTACACCACCTTTCCCAGAATATTCTCTTCACTCCGGAGCCAAGACCTACTATAACATTATGCATGTATACGTTAGGTTTATGACAATATCTTGCTCATGTTGTTTTCCTTTCGGATTGTTACTTTTATAGTCATGTTTAGATTTGTGTTTTGTGTCTTGTACACATCTTGGATGTATTGCTGAAGTTTTTTAAAAAAAAAATGAATGTTGTTGTTTGATAAAAATAAAATAAAATACTTTTGGTTTTTATTGAAAGTTGGTTGACTTGTTTTGTTTACATTTTAATGAATGGTAAACACATGTTGATTTGTTTTGGATAAAATCAAGAGAAATTGAGAAGAGTGATTTAAAAGATAGAGTTAGAAGATATAAAGGGATTATAAGAAGAATATCTAAGTATAGAAAATTTAAGCAGAGGAGCTAGAACCTCATTTAAAAGGTGTTATAGATTATCTTGCTCGTAAAAAGTACATTAGGTTTAAAGCTGCTTGATGACATCCACAACTTGAGTGAAAGTTTAATTTTAAAAACCCCAAACTGTCCTTCGACGGGTTTCATCTGGAAGCCATGTAGGCAAAAAAATGGAATAGTTGACAAAAAAAATGAAATGAAGTAAAGTAAAAAACAAACGACACAAATGTTACGACATGCGTTTTAACCAAGGAATAAATATCGAAGGTTTCGGAAATATGGGTAGTTTAAAAACACGGAAATATCGATGGAAATATCGGGAAAATATCGATATTGATAAAAATGGGATAAAAACCACGGAAATTGTAAGAAAAATTTGGAAATTTTTATTGAAACTTTAGAGAATGTTTATTTAGTAAATTATCTATTAGTTTATCAAAAAAAAATTGGAAGGAAATGCATTGCATGATAGATTTGACTTATTTAAGTTGATTATATAGTGAGCCGACAAACACTGTGACTGTAGAAAATATGTTGTAATTAATGAAAGAAGAATAAACACACCATAATCATTTATATATAATGATTTACTACAATATTTTACACTTTATACATTACATTGTAAGATACATGAGTGACTTAGTATCACATTGATAATCCAATCCAATTTTATATAATTAATTTTAATCTAATTTATTAATTTATTATTGTTGTTTATTTAAAATGTTGCAAACAGCACAAAACTAAAACTAAAGGGTTTACTTATCTGATCAAAAAAAGAAAAAGAATAAGAGAAAGGGTTTACTTACCCCATATGTATTTAATATATTATTTTATTTTCTTTATCTTTCTCTTCTTTATTTTATTCCCCACTTTCCTCATTTTTTATTATTATTTCCCCATCTACCATGTTCTTAAGCTCTCTCTCATTCCAAACCCTAAAATAACCTCTCTCTCTCTCTCTCTCTCTCTCTCTCTCTCTCACTTCAGCTTCTTTTATCTCCCTCTCACTTCTCACAGCCGCCTCCATCCAAGCCCCTTTGTGCCTCTCCCTCCCTCCTTATCTCCCTCCGCATCTCCCTCTACGTATGTCCTCTGCGATTCCATCTCCATGTATATGCCCATCTTGCGATTCTCTCAAGCTCAAGAAATATACTCACCCTCGAACATAGACCGCTTTCCATACACGCTTTTACATGGCATCTGTACTAGGAAGCTGCTCAACGGCAGCCTTGGCCTCTCGACCTCTCTCAAAACTTTTGAGTTTTTATTTGTATCGATAATATCGCGATATTATCACCTTTTTCAATGACAAACCAAATGAAATATTTCGCTAAAATATCGCCGAAATTCTCGAAAAAATGACGAAAAATATTTGTACCCATCCGATAATATCAGGAGTCAAAAATAAGCGAAATTTCGCCGAAAATGTCAATTTTTTTTCCTTGGTTTTAACAACTTGATAGTGAGACACTAAAATAAAATAAGCACTATAATTTGGGAGTAAAATGTATTTACCAAACAAGAAAGCCTAAATCGAGATAACATTTATAAAGAGCATCTCCAATGAAGAGATCAAATTCGGAATCTAAAGCCACATTTACATCTCCTTATGTATTTTTGTTGATGTAAATATTTTTCGTTTTAATTTTGTAGGTCGGCCCATGGTTTTGGAACTCACAAGCTATGTTGCACAGACACTGGTACGGGGACACGGAAATGCGACACGGCGACACGAAAAATCTCAAAAAACTAGAACACGGATACTGCTAGGACACGACAATTAAAATAATAATAAATTATAATAAAAAAAAAGTATATTAGACACAACGCCTTCTCTGCAACACATAAATTTTTCCCCTTTTTTTCAAGCCGTGTCTTGACTATAAGTTGACCCGTGTCTTGATCGTGGACACGGCGTTGACTATTAGACACAAGTATCCAAGGCTTGTTTGAATGTTCAAGTATCCAACTAGGGATGGCAACGGGCCGGGTATGGTCCGGGTATGCTAATACCATCCCCGTCCCCGATGCCTGTCCCCGCCCCCGTCCCCGCCCCCATCCCCGGTTAATAGGTTTCGGGGAATCCCCGCCCCGTCCCCGTCGGGGGACCATCCCCCATACCCGCCCCGAATCCCCGAAATTTTAATTAAAAAAATATACGAAATGAGAAAACAAGAACTCCAAACACAAACAAAGCCCCCTTAATCAGACCCAAAAAAACGAAGCCCCCTGAAAAACTAAAGAAGAAACAAATTAAGAACAAAATTGATATTAAATGGAAGCTTCAAACCAAAATCCAAAATACCAGTGTGATCAATTACTCTCTTCAACTCAGAAACTTCAAACCCATAGCAATCAAAAGAAATAGTAGAACCCCAATTCAGCAAGCACGAAACAACATAATGAAAAAAAAGAAGCTAAAATCTGCTCAATCATACAAAATTCGAAGTGCCCACATGATCAAACACTCAACCAGATTGATCTGCCAATTTTCTAAGAAGAAAGAAGAAAGAAGAAAGAAGAAATAAGAAATAAGAGAAATAAGAAAGAAGATAGAAGAAAGAAGGAAAAAGAAAGAAGAAATGAAATAAGAAGATAGAAGAAAGAAGGAAAAAGAAAGAAGAAAGAAGAAATAAGAAAGAAGAAAGAAGAAATAAGAAAGAAGATAGAAGAAAGAAGGAATAAGAAAGAAGAAGAAATGAGAGAGCTGATGGATGGAGGCGCAAAGATAATGATGTCTGTTAGGGATAAGGTTAGTTTTTTAACTTTTTTTAATGTAGCTGGAATGTTATCTATTAAATTAATTCATTATTTCTTTATAACACAAAGACCTTGGTGGAGTGGTGGTAAGCTGTTGAGTTTTAAGGAATGAGGTCATGGGTTCGAAACCCCTTGCCTCCATTCCATATATATTTTAAGATTTTTAAGATATATATTAATTAAAATTATAAATATATATTTACGGTCGTGACGACCCATTTACCATACTCCGCCTCAACCCGTCTTAATTTTATTTCGGTCTGCACGTGCACTCCGATTTGTGAAAAATTAAGTTATTCGGGGCCGACGGACCCGACCCGACGGGGATTTCTGCCATCCCTATATCCAACACTCCAACACGACAGCTTGACGGAGTGTCTGTGCAATATAACTCACAAGTGCAAAGCTTTTTTTTTTTTTGTCAGGAAGAGAAGTGTAGACTGGTGTTGGGTCAATGTGGAATTTTTCAACGCGGGTGACCATGTTTGACTTATTTTGACACATACATTGAATCTCTCAGCCAACTTGGTCTCTTAAGCAAATGGTCGATTCACCTTGAAGAACAGTCCTACAATTATTAAGATTGATAGTGATTTTCCCTAACTTTCTATTTGTCCAATGTATGACTGCCACGTCAGCACCCATTATATAATATAGCATTATATTTGAGCAGTGATAAATTTTGTCACCTACTTTGGTCACTGGCCTATCAGATGAATCAAATTTCACTAGTGAAGTAGTGGCCCTGCACGTGGATGGTTTAATTCGTACACGAATATTTTAATTTATTCTTGTATAAAATGAGTTGTCTTTTGCCTTGATAATGGCATTAATTGAACCATAGCATAGACTTTGTTTAATTAATTGCCTTTCCCGGGTCTTGCAGGAGTTCCTAGCCGTTTCAAGAGGCTTAATTGTTTTGGTGCCTCTTGAAAATATAGTTGAATCTCATATTATTTTAGCTTTTCGACTTATATATTTTGTGTTTCACGTTGTCACACATTGTGAAGTCTATTAAATATGCTGACGTGTGACAAAGGAAATCCATCGTTTTAGTGGACTGTCTCTACCACATAAGTTTCATGTGTGAAAAACAAATTTTGCTTTTAAAAAATAAATTTAACTATAAAATAAAAGATTTAAGTAAAAGAAAAATTCATCAATTTATTCCCCTTCTTCCCCTTCATGCCACCTCCCTTGTCCCATCTTGCCTTATTGACAAACTTGATGGTGAAGGGCAAAGTGAGGCGGATAACATAGGTCAAGAGGGAAAGGTGGCGACTTTAACTTCAAAATGTCCATACTTTCAGGGGGCACCAAAGCAATTGAGCCTGATGTATAGGTTTTTTTTTTTTAAAAAAAAAATTTATTAAAAAAATACCAAGGGGTCATTCCTTGCATTCGCATAGAGAACATTGGGTTTATGACAAAATGCTCCATGTTGTACTAAACTAATTGCTTACCTAGGGCACCTCGGGGGCCTCACGTGTGACGATTAAGTTGACCAAGATCTCGGTAACAGTTTGTGCTCCAAGATGATTAACAACTGCGATTAGAGTTGTATCATCTAGTGGAGACGAAGAGCAGAAAGCAAGTCTATTGTAATAGCAAGGGCACAAAGACAAGACTATCTTCTAGCATGCGTTTCTAGTATGTTGAGTTTGTGTCAATCCCTTTTGTGCATGAAAATTGGCTTTATACGAGCCAAATCAAATCATATACGGTCCGATTTGATTTTGAATCGTTTGACTTTTTCTTCATCAAAATCAAATCAAATCAGTAATTACAATTTAAATTGGCCGGTTTTATTGATTCGGCCCGGATTGATGCCTAATCCTAGAAAGAGTTAAGAAGAGTTAAGAAGGAAACAAAAAGAAAGAGGGTTGGCGCACGTGTACTAAAACTCAATACTCTGGTTAAAGTGGTGACGCTAAAATACTCCCGTCACCCGCAGGTGATGTAAGTACTCCTCTTAGAACTTTCCCCAACAAGCCTCCTTCCTCAAAGCCCCTCCTTTTCCAAAATAAACTGACTTCCCTTTTCTCTCTCTCTCTCTCTAAAAACGCAGACACCAGAAGCTGAGCTCAGAGCTGCTTCATAAAATAAATGTATCCCTCAACCTCATCCTCCTCATCCCAAAACCCCATGGGCCTAGGTCCAACCCCAAGCGCAACCGGGCTGACCCGCTACGGCTCCGCCCCGGGCTCCCTCCTAACCTCGGCCGTCGATTCCGTCATGGGCACCGTCGCAGACCACGAATTCTCAGCCCTCCGATCGCAGCCCCACCTTGGCCCTTACTTTTCTGGCGACGGCCACGGCGACTCCTCCTCCCTCACCAGCTCCGAGTCAACCTTCAAAGTCAACTCATCCAGGGGCGGCAGGGACGCAACCAAGCCATTGCTCCGATCGGACGGCCTGAACGAGATGGCGAACGCGATTGGATCTTCTATTTCTTCTTCTTCTTGCTCTTCGCCGTCGGCTTTGGTTCGCCAGAGAAGCTCTCCAGCTGGCTTCCTCAGCCATCTCACTGCTCCTGATAACAATGGTACGCCGCCCTTTCGCTTTGGTTTTTTTTTTCAGTTCTTTTGTTTGCTAAATCATGATTTTGTCGTTAGTGGGTGGAGTTGTTGTGTGGTTGTGCATAGGGGTATTTTTGGGATTTGCGCTGGGTCTATGGGAATGGACGTGGATGGTGGACTGTGAAATGAATTGACTGAAATGGGCGTTGAAGTTCGTTTATATTACGAAAATAGCATTCCTTAATCGTTATCCAAACAATATATGATTCGTCAATCAACCAATGAGAAATAAGGATTTATGGTTCACCTGGACAAAAGACCAACCTACCAATCACGTGTGTAACTTTTTAAGCACGGGCTGCTTAGGTGTCTTTCTCATTATTTTATTTATATCTCTAATTTTAGATTATATTATTTTGGGATAGGTCACGTTGAAGGATGATGACGTTTGTGGAATTGCTATGCGTTATTTATTTATTTTGGTTGAATGTTATTATTATTATTATGTTTGGAAAATTTATAATGAAGATGTGGGGAGAAGTGGGTTTGCTTAGATGAACTGTGTATACATTCAAGTCGCCACCTTATAATGAAGAAGTGCTTTTAATCACAAGTGGTTCGTGAACTTTTTAGAAGTTCTCATTTTAGTCCTCAAATTCCCAAATCAATCAATGTGATTCTTCATCTTTCGGTGTACGTATTAATTTGGTCTCTAGTGTTGCACTACGATAGTTTTTATTTATTTATTAAAATTGGTCATGTGGCACCACGTGACCAATTTTAAAGGGGTATTTTGTCAAAATATAGCTCATCCACCTAGGACTAGGGATATTTCAATGAGCTATACTTTGGTAAATTATCTTTATTTATTTTTGGCTACCATATATTACCTACTTAATAGAGCATATCCTAAATGAGATCTCAAGTTCGAATCAGGGACGGACAGGGATTTTAAAATGGGGTAGGCTAAATTTAGGTACTAAGTAGATAGAAAACTCAACAATACCATGTAATTTCATTGATAACCAAAAAATACACCTATTTAATAAGCAAGAACAATAAAATACAAATCCTATTTGATCATTCATAACTTATAAACTGAAACTGATAAGCCCCAATTGCAAATCCCTAATTGATAATTGATAAGTTTCAATTGCAAATCCTAATTGATACTTCATAAACTCCAAAAAAATCCTTAAATTAAAACATCAACAAATTGAGAGAAGCTTACGACAAATAAAGGAACTTGGTTTACTTGAATTAAGTCTTGAAGGTGAGTGCAGCAGTAACAAGAGCTTTTTTTTCTCTACGTGCAAGGGTAGGGTGCTTCTTCTTTTCTTTTCTTTTTCTACGTGCTGTGTGTGAGTTATTTTTCTCTTTTTTTCTACATATATTGTGTGAGTTTTTTTCTCTCTTTTTATTGACTACGTGTTGTGCAAGGAGGAGAACTAAAGGAAACTAGGTTATTTAAATTGCGTGAGCTAGGATTTTTTTTTTTTGGCTGTAAAAAAAGAAGCCACCTGGGCTATAGCCCAGGTTAGCCAAACAAAGGGTCCGTCCCTGGTTCGAATTTAGAGAGAATGTAAAAAAAACTTTCAATCATACTCCCTATCCAACTCCTAAAATAACAAGGATTGTTTAACTTTTTTGTGATCTTTTATTTTAATCATAAGATATTTTTTGGTCAAGTATTTTAATTATAAGATTCAAATGTCTAACCTTTATGGGCTTAAGCTTTAATGAACGAGCTGAGCTTGAACCGAACTCGAGCTATCTCATAAAAAGAATGAGCTGCTCACAAGCTTTATGAGCCGATATACCAAAGCTCAAGCTCTCGAGCCGGCCTCAAACGAGCTAAAACAAGCCGTAAGTGAATCGCACTCAAAGGAGGAGGAAACACATAGTCCTGTCTTAGTCATTACAACTCCCTAAACTAGGTAGCATGGTTGGAGTTGAAAATTTATAAAAGATCCTAAAATAACTTTATAATATTTCTAGTTAAAATTTAGCTTGAAAATAGAGAGCATGATTGGACATGCTATTAGTTTGTTTCATTAAAAAGAATATTTAAAACTACATTATTTTAGCCAATTTAAACAATACTTTTTTTTTCTTCTAGTTTTTGCACCATAGTCAGGAGAGGCCAACCATCATACGACAGTCAATTAATTTTCTCGCACTTTGTTTCATTTTTTTCCTCTTCGGTGGTTGTTCAAAATATAGAAAAGTTGATATAGATCCAAATTCTCATTGAGAAGTTGGGTTTAATCCTCGGAGTTAGTGACTTTGATACAAGTCCTTTGACTTTTGTGCCACATAGGATTACATTCCTTTTTAAATATTTTCTGATGTAATCTTTTTCTTTTGATTTTTTAAAATCATTTTTTGTTCCAATGTTGCCCCTTATGCCTTGAATTGGGTAATAATAATATAAGTGATAATCTGAAGCCATTTAACACGTTTGTCATTGAATAGAAAAGGAAAATATCACAAACATATCCCAAAAATCATGTTGTTACAAACAGTCATTAAATGCATATGTAATTGCTACAAATATATTACATATACCATTACTGGACAAATACATTTACTACAAACACATAAACGTTTGGCATGTATACTTGTTCAACATGTAATGTTTGTGATACAAACCTGTTGTATAGGTATAGTTGGACATTCTACCTGTTCTATAGACTTAGTTTGGTTTATAATCTTTTTCACTACAACAGCAAGTAATCTTGAAAAATAAACCTTATAAGCCTAAGGTATAGGTACATCAACCAATACTAATAAACGGGAAGAAAAAACCACAATCAAATTTTACCTACAAACAACAAACATGAAAAATAAACATTTTCTTACATACCTTCATTGTAGGTATGTGTCAATTATTTTCCACCCCATATTCAACACTCAAACTACCTCCATTATAGACACATGAACCTAACGAAAAAAAATAGATAAGTTGAATACTTCATAGCAAATCTAACGAAAAAAAATTAGACAGTAACACAAGTAATTCAATCCTATTTTGGAATTTGTGAAAATCTTCATTAAGGAAGTAAAAAATCAGTAGAGATTGGGATGGAATGACCATGATTGTAGGAGACAAGCATATTGTTGGGAGGGGTCGGTTTATTTGCCTTTTCTATTTAATGGCACTAGAAGTAAATATCTTAAAAAGGATGGACAAAGGCACTGCTTACGTGTCCATTGGATTGTTTGGTGGACTGCTATTGAGGAGCCAAAATTGATGTCCTTCATCCATTGTATCTTAATGAAAATGGACCTATATCTAAGAACCCCTTCAAAATATTCTGTCGTGGTTGGAGAAACTTTTGTATACCACAGTTGTATAGAATGTCGCCTCACGATAACTAGTATATGCGATCGGTACATGAAGAGTCCTGGGAGGGATGTTGTATACGCATGTTGTGTGCAAGAATGAGCAAAAGTTCTTCCTTGCCCCCATCACTGCTGTTTCTGTCTGACTCACATTTCCTGAGAAAATAAGTGTATTCTTTCCATAACAAAGAATTAAACTGTAATTTCAAGGTTGTTGGATTTAAATTGCTTTCACATAATTTGAATTATTCAAACTAATTTTGAGTGCACATATTGGTATACAAGTAACCAAATTAGTTTCTTTTTAACATCGTTTTGACTTCAGAAAAATGCCTATGTTATAATGATGTCAACATTTTAGTGAGGAAATATTTATGTTGGCTCCTATTAACACATTTTTGCAGTGTATTTTGCGTAGACATAAGAGCTTTCTTCTCTCCAAAGAGGGCAGTTTGTCCCTTTGAGAGCTACACTAAAGAAACATAGATAGCGAGAAGAAGATTTCACCTTTGGAACACACACATGTTCATTGATTATGAGAGGAGCGATGTCGGGGAAAACGAATATGCTTCATAACCTTTTGAATTTTCCATTAAACTGTATTCATTGTGTTCTAGAATCAAACATGTTATTGATATTACTTTAACAAATGACATGGTTAGCATCTTCATGGTCACGATTATGATGATTATGATCATTAAAATGTGTTTAAAGATCATATTTCATTTTTGACAATGTGAATAGGAGGATTTTCTGTTACAAGGGGAGCTGGAATTTATAGCTCACAAGGTGTCACTAATGGCGGCCATGGACATGGAGTAACGAGGTTACAGTCTCAGTTGAGCTTCACTAGGCAAGATTCTCTTTCTCAAATATCTGAAGTAAGTGAAAATGCCGTTGAAGGTGTTAGCTCCAACAATGGCCACCATAGGGCCATGCATTCTTATCCCAATACTAGCTTTGGGATGGAATCCTGGGATAATACCAATTCTATTGTCTTTTCGGCTCCACCAAGCAAACGAGCTAAAAATATGGATGGTGACTTATTTAACTGCCTCAATGCTTTAGAATCGCAGGTACTTTAATTTAAGTAATTGTTTTAGGTCCTTTAGATCTGCATCAATTATTAGTCTAATGAACCAACTTGCACTTACCAGTTTTTTTATAATAACTCGAAAGCGCATTATATGTATCAAACCAAAGAGAGGAAAATTGTAAAATTGAAAGGGCTTATATATGCATCATCAACTCATTAGACATGGAGGATTACTCAGTTTAATTTCAAGTGTCTGGTTTATGGAGAGTAGCAATTTTTCTGTTTAATAATTTGATTCGTTGTCCATTTCAGTTTAGCCTTCCTCAGACATCTTTAGAAATGGCTACAGTAGAGAAGCTACTGCACATCCCTGAGGATTCTGTTCCTTGCAAAATCCGGGCCAAGCGTGGCTGTGCAACTCATCCCAGAAGCATAGCGGAGAGGGTTAGTAAACATTGAAGAGATATCATAATTATTCACATCATGCCTAACCACAAGATATTTTACTGAGTTTTATTCCTTTGCTGTTTGGGGGCCTTGAGCAGTAAGCAATATGAAATTATTATTATCAATTCTGCTTTAATACATTTTTACATAACAATTCCTAATAAGTGAGAGGTCTCCCATGGGAACTGATGCTCGTAGTTAAGAGAAAAATAACCACTTGCTCGGAATATTAAAGTTTCAGACACAGTGAAGAATGTCGATGGGCTGAATGTGATGGTTGGTCTTCCAGTTAACATTAACTGTTGAGAGATGGAATAGGAGCCAAGAACCATTTCTCTTTTTTACTTTTGGTAATGTTTTCCCTTAGCCAAGCACGGTTGAGGTTCTTTACTAGTGTGAGTCAGAATTAGGATAAAGTTAGGACAGCATAGTGTTTATTCATGTCACAGTATTGCCAAAGTGTTGTACCTTTGATTCATTAGTGCTAATGGGAATCATCCAAATAATAGGATATTGGAAAACACAATAAGATAATAGATAGAACTGGTTCCAACGAACATTAATTGACTAATTTATCGACAGTTGACTGAATGCCCATGGAACAGTGTGTTTACATGATCCATCTTCAGTTTCTGGACTTGAGACTAGCGATCAATTTTTCATTGTATTGATTTAAACTAAAAAACCATGTTAAGTACTACTTATACAAATTATATGGTACAAATAAGTCATTCTTTTTCCTTGTTTGTTTCCACTGGGAGAGAGGGGGTGGGGTTAAAATGAGAGGTTGAAAAAATTGTAAATGAAGGAAGCAATCAATGTTGACATCTAATAGTTGAACCCATCCCTATATGCTACTGGGGAACTAGTTCATAAGTTTCAATGTTTTACTCTAAGTCTCAGCTCAAGCCTTCAATGGTGACTTTTTTGTCTTGTAGATAAACATGTCATATCTCACATATATTCCTAGACTAGAGAAATGGCGACTTGAAATTGTATTTTTTATCTGGTTTATGTTTATTTAATGTCCCCCTGACTCGTATTGTTCGTTTATATGTACAGGAGAGAAGAACTAGAATAAGTGGGAAGTTGAAGAAACTACAAGACCTTGTTCCGAACATGGATAAGGTAATAACCGATGACTCTTATAAATCTGGATTGGTGAAGGTTACTGGAAACATATATTTGGTTTTGACATATAATTTCCGTAAATGATATCATTCTGCATTTTCACTTTATTCAAAAGCATTTTTAATTTTATGTATTTTTTTTGTGATAAAATTTATATAGATGCATTATAAGAAAAAAAACCCCATATGAATGCAAAGTCTCTTAAGGTAGAATCCGCTATAAGGTTACACCAACCCTAACATTCTATTCCTTGATTACTTAAAAAACTATTTGATATTTCCTAAACACTTGAAAACTCACCGTCACATGACTACTTACAGAAAACACTAGGAACATAACTACCATCTACAAAACCTAATAGAATAAAACTTGAACAGAACAAATAAAAGATAATCAAACTAAACCCCAAGTAAACTAGAACCCACGCCGAGTTGGGTAGCGCCCCTAGGCTTGGAAATCTGTCTGCTCCTGCATCAAAGTTAGAAGTAGCAAAAGTGTAAATTATTAAGTTTTTTATCTGCTCACAGTAGATTTATAGTTTGTACAAGATGATCGAAAATGAAAATAATGTATGACATACTTTAATCCTCGGATATCTCCCAGTTGCTATGTGAGCAACAATTTTGCTTTAACATTTAAATGCACGAGTAGCTGTATAATTCAATCTTATTTGGCAAGGAGAGCCCATCCATGTTAGTATGTTCTAGCTTGAGTGTTCATATGGACAAAACTGCCAAATAGAATGTAAGAGTAGAGAATTTATAGTTTCAAGTGTTTTCATTCATCTTACTTTGATTACATACAATGAGATATATATACAAGGTATAAACACGTGGAAAGGATGCAATTATGAATTCCTAAGTCAAGCCCCCAAAAAAAGGTAGGCTACCAAACCTATTCTACCCCAAATTAAGGTAGGTGCCAAACATTCTATTAGCTACATTAATTGACTTAAACTAGCCACATTAATTGACTAATTGACAACGTAATAAACACTCCCCCTGCAGTTGGTGCAAAGATATTACGCATGCCCAACTTGTCAAGAGAATCATTGAAAACTTTACTTGACACTGCCTTTGTCAGAATATCAGCAAGTTGGTTTTCTGAGTTTACGAACGGAAACTCAATCATACCATTTTCCAATTTTTCTTTGATGAAGTGTCGATCCACTTCCACATATTTAGTACAGTCATGTTGTACTGGATTATGCGCTATCTCAATAGCAGCTTTGTTGTCACAATATAGGTTCGTGTCTCTTAATAGTAGCTTTGTTGTCACAATATCGCATTATTTGTGCTTCACTTGGTTGATGCATGAATTGGCTTACTACACTCACAACATAAGCTATGTCGGGGCGAGTGTGGGACAGGTAGATCAGTCGCTCGACTAATCTTGGGTACCTTTCTTTGTCTGTAGGAACTTGATCTGGATATGTCCTCAATCTGTGGTTTTGTTCAATAGGTGTGTCAGCTGGTTTGCAATCTAGCATTCTTGTCTCTGTCAACAAATCTAACACATACTTTCTTTGGGATAGAAATATGCCATGTTTTGATCTAGCAACCTCTATGCCAAGGAAATATTGTAACTCACCCAGTTCCTTCATCTCAAATTCATTTGCAAGAGCTTAGAGTCATCTCTTCACTGTCACTGCCGGTAACCACCATATCATCTACATAGATTATTAGGGCCGTAAGTTTTTCACCACGACGCTTTAAGAGCAATGTGTCATTTGAGTTACTTTGAGTGTATCCAAAACGCTTCATGGATTCAGTAAATCTCCCGAACCAGGCTCGTGGTGACTGCTTAAGCCCATATAATGATTTTCTCAACTTTCATACGGTATTGGGACTAGATGTCATAAGGATCCCTGGTGGTGGATCCATATACACTTCTTGTAAATCCTCGTGAAGTGCATTTTTGACGTCATACTGCAGTAATGGCCAGTCAAGGTTCGCAGCCAAGGATATGAGAACACGTACGGTGTTGATCTTGTCAATAGGTGCAAATGTCTCATGGTAGTCGACTCCATATGTTTGTGTGTATCCCTTGGCCACTAATAGAGCTTTGTATTGGTCTATGGATCCATCAGCTTTGTATTTCACGTTGAATATCCACCGACATCCAATTGGCTTCTACCCTTGTTGTAAAGGAACCATTTTCCATTTAGAATTCTTTTCCAGAGCTTCCATTTCAATTGCCATTGTTTCAACCCATCTGGAATCTGTCACAGCATCCTGCCACTTACTTGGAACACATACAAGTAGATAATTGATTGACAAATGATGCATATGACTTTGACAATCGAGTGGACACATGGTTATTGATGAGATATCTTAATTTAGCATTAAGATCAGGGCAATATTGAAGCTTAGGTTTTCCCATAGTGGATCTAGGTGGAAGTGTATATGGTGCAGTATTAGGTGGTTTAGGGATTAACTCAAGTGTTTCTTCATCACTAGACGAATGATGCGATGGCGGGCGGGTGAGGGGTTGTATTTGGTGGTTGATTGTCAAGGATATTTGGATCAACTTCGTGCATTATGGTCTCTAGGTTCTCATTGTGGTCTTCACCGAATAATTTTGAAATTTCTCCAGCATTTTTGTTTGTGTAAAAGCGACCGGTCATAGGTTCTTCACGACCGGTCGCTCGAATAGATTATTTCGTCTTGCTCTTCGCTTCAAACGATCGGTCGCAAGGTAGAGGCGATCGGTCGCATGGTGCTTCATGACCGGTTGTATTTGGGCAGATTGTGTAATTTCTGTCATCGAGCTCAATGCTTCAAACGACCGGTCGTAGGGTCTTGTGCGACTGGTCGCTTTGCTCCAATCTTGGGTTTTTGGTCACAAACTAGGCACCGATTGATCATGCATCGCAGAGAGGAGAGCATGACCTCATAAGTAGTGAGGAGTTGATTTATCAAGCATGTAGGTACGAGCAACTTCAAGTAATTGGCGATTCTTCCGTTCAACAACATAATTTTGTTGTGGAGTGAAATGTGTAGAGGTTTGATGGATGATGTATTTGTCTCGGAAGAATTGAGCCAAGAGTCGGACTAAAACACTTTGATAGATGCTTGGAATTGAGTGGTGATCATAGCATGAAATTTGTGGATGGTGGCAGTAACATCACTTTTATGGGCGAGCAAATATACCCATATCATGCGGGTGCAGTCATCAATAAATGTAACAAACCATATCTTGCCATTAGAAGAGATTTTAGCAGGACCCCAAACATCAGAGTGAACCAACTCAAAAGGAAATTCAGTTTTATTATCACTGGAAGGAAATACGGTACAATGGCTCTTGGTTAATACACAGGTTTCACACTAAAATTTGTGATCAACTGAACCTCAAAATAAAGATGGTAACAAACGACGAAGATAGCCAAAAGATGGATGTCCTAAGCGACGATGCCAAAGCCAAATATGTTGTTGAGCCTTGGAATTTGGAACATGAGTATGAGCAGCACGTTGTCGTGACGAGTCAAGGAATACAACCCCCCTATCTGTTTACCATGCCCAATCATCTTGTGAGTCGAAAGATCCTGAAAAGTACAATGAGACGGATAGAATGTGGCATAACAATTATGTGAGTCAAGTAATTTCTGAACATATAACAAATTACAATTAATGGACGGAACTAGGAGTGTATGGGATAAGACTAGAGAAGGGGAAAGTGGTATAGTTCCTTCCCTAGCAACATTAGAAGGAACTCCATTGGCACTAGTAATGTAAGGATGACGGGATTGAGTAGACTGTGTAGAAAAAAGGTGAGTCAAAAGTCATATGATCAGTGGCACCAGTATCAATTAAACATGTATTGGGTCGTGTACCTAAGTCGGGGTTGGAGTCGGAAAGTAAGGTAGGGGATGGTGATGCATCGGTAGTCATGACACAAGTAGCCTGGGGTGCTATGTTGCGGGTCTTGTGTGCATCCCACCACTTAGGATAATCATGGAGCTTAAAGGATTTCTCAAAAAGGTGATCATTACCACAATGGGTGCATTTTCGAGTCCGTTTTTCATTATTTGGTTTGGGACCATGGGGTGGCAGGCCGAGACGCATGGTGGGGTGCCCGATAGGGCTTGACTGTCATGGTACTGCTACTTCCAAGCATGGAGGATTGGTGACTATCTTCCTCCATCACAAGGGCATAAGCTTTAAGAACCGGTGGTACTAGGTTCATAGCAAGAATTCGACTACAAACTGAATCATATTGGGGCTTGAGTCCTCCTAAGAAATCGTATACATGGTCGGCATTGAGGGCTTGTTGGTGTAGAGCTATAGCATCAGGATCAGTGTGCTTGCAGGGACGAAGGGTATCGATTTCCTGCCAGATTAGATGCAATTTTTCATAGAAAACATTCACAGGTTTACTATTCTGAGAGGTGGTGACCGACTGACAACGGAGTTGGTACAACTTGGAACTATTCTGAGTGACAGTATAGGTCTTCCGAGATGCTTCCCACACCGTATGAGCTGTTGGGCAATGATCAAATAGGGTACGAACATTCTTGGTCATAAAGTTGAGGAGCCATGACTGCACAAAAACAGTTGTCTTCATCCCTAGTGTCATAATTGGGATCATCAATGGCAGGGGCAGTTTTTTTACCATTGATGAAACCAGCCATACGACGATTAGTTATGGCCAAATGAACACTACGAGACCATGCAGAGTAGTTGGACCAATCCAACTTACCTGGAGTGATTTGAGAGGGGTAGTCGTGAGAGGAACGGGTTGGTGGAGTTGAGGAGTCGGCCTCGGAGGAGTTGTTGGCGTCACTCATGAGAGAAGTAGGGATAAGTAGATGTAGCGGAAGGTGTCAAGAACACAGTAGATGCACAGCAGAGCAAAACAACCAAAGGAACACAACAAATTTTGAGTTGGAATAGTATAGGTGCAAAGGAGCAAGGGCAAGGTTAAGTAGAGAGACAAGGTTTAAGCAAAGGCAAAGCAAGAACAAGGTTTAAGCAAAGGCAAATCAAGAACAAGGTTTAAGCAAAGACAAAGTAATAACAAGGTTTAAGCAAAGGTAAAGCAAGAACAAAGTTATGCAGAGGCAACCAAAATCGATTGCTCTGATACTATGCCAAATAGAATGTAAAAGTAGAGAATTTCTGGTTTCAAGTGTTTTCATTCATCTTACTTTGATTACAAACAATAAGATATACAAACAAGGTATAAACACATGTGGAAAGAATGCAACTATGAATTCCTAAGTCAAGCCCCCAAAACAAGGTAGGCTATTAACCCCATTCTACCCCAAATTAAGATAGGTGCCAAACATTCTACTAGCCACATTAATTGACTTCTACTAACCACATTAATTGACTAATAAACAACCTAATTAACATGTTAATTAGGTAATGTAACATGTTAATTAGATTGTCAATTAGGTTGTTAATTAGTCAATGTGGCTAGTAGAAGTCAATTAATGTGGCTAGTAGAATGTTTGGTTGGCTTGACTAACTTTGGGGCCTTGCCTAACTTATAGGGCTTGACGAACTTTGGGGACTTGCCTAACTCGTGGGGCTTGACTCAAGGTTGTTGGTCATACTTGTAACTAGAATTTAGGAGCTTGTATATATCTTGGTTGTAAGTAATTCAAATAAATGAAAGATTGAAACCAGAAAACCTCTACACTTTCTTTTGTGTGATATCGTAGCAATCGATTTTGGTTGCTGCATAACCTTGTTTTTGCTTTACCTTTGCTTAAACCTTGTCCTTGCCTTTGCTTTGCTTAAACCTTGTTCTTACTTTACCTTTGCTTAAACCTTATCCTTGCCTTTGCTTTGTCTTGCTTTACCTTTGCTTAAACCTTGTCCTTGCCTTTGCATAACCTTGTCCTTCCTATTACAATCAGTAATTTTGTTACAAATATTAACCCTCATTGTGCCCTTGCTTGTTGTGTTCTTACTTGTTGCCTTTGCGCTATATTCCGCTGCATTTATCTACTCCTACTTCTATCAGAGTTGATTCACACAAGACCCGCAACATGGCATCCAAGGCTTGTGTCATGACTACCGATGAGTCTCCATCTCCTGTCTTACTCGGACTCCAAACCCGATTCAGGTACACACTCCACTACATGGATAATTGATACTGGTGCCACTGATCATATAACTTTTGACTCTCACCTTTTTTCTACAATGTCTATTCAGTCTCGTTATCCCTCCATTACTAGTGCCAATGAGATCTTTTCTAATGTTATTGGTGAAGGGACTGTACCGCTTTCTCCTTCCCTAGTCTTACCTCATACCCTTCATGTTCCTTCTATTAATTGCCATTTGTTGTCAGTTGGGAAATTACTTGACTCGCATAATTGTTATGCCACATTCTATTATTCTCATTGTAAGTTTCAGGATCATACGACTCACGAGACGATTGGGCATGGTAAACGGAGAAGGGGTTGTATACCTTGACGGTCTCATCACCAACACGTGCTGCTCATACTCATGCTCCAAACTCACGTGCTCAACAACAGATTTGGCTATGACATCGTCGTTTAGGACATCCATCGTTTGGCTATCTTCGACGGTTATTTCCATCTTTATTCTGAGGTTTAGGTGATTCCCAGTTTCAGTGTGAAGCATGTGTGTTAGCCAAGAGCCATCGAACCGTATTTCCTTAAAGTGATACTAAAACAGAATCTCCTGCTAAAGTCTCTTCTAATAGCAAGAGATGGGTTGTTACATTTATAGATGACTGTACTCACATGACATGGGTATATTTGCTCTCCCATACAAGTGATGTTACTTCCACAATCCGCGAATTTCATGCTATGGTCACAACCTAATTAACACTCCCCCTCAAGTTGGTGCAAAGATATCACGCATGCCCAATTTGTTAAGAGAATCATTGAAAACTTTACTTGACATTGCCTTTGTGAGAATATCAGGAAGTTGGTTTTCTGAGTTTAGGAATCATGCCATTTTTCAGTTTTTCTTTGATGAAGTATCGATCCATTTCCACATGTTTAGTACGGTCATGTTGTACTGGATTATGTGTTATCTCAATAGCAGCCTTGTTGTCACAATATAGGTTTGTGGCTCTCAGTTGTCTTATTCCAAGATCCTTTAATAATTTTCGTAGCAAGAGCAATTCACATACTCTTTGAGCCATTCTCCTAAATTCAGCTTCAGCACTGGATCTAGCCACAACTCTTTGCTTCTTACTTCTCCAAGTGACTAAGTTGCCACCCACAAAAGTAAAATATCCTAAAGTAGAACGTCTATCTGTAATATCAGCATCAGTGTATCCTTCGAGATTTGTGTGTGTATGTTTGGAGAACATCCACTCTTTTCTAGGGGCAGTCTTCAAGTATCGCAATATCCATATTACTCTATTCGTGTGTGCTTCACCTGGTTGATGCATGAACTGACTTACCACACTTACAACATAAGCTATGTCGGGGCGCGTGTGGGATAGATAAATCAGTCTCCCAACTAATCTTTGATACCTTTCTTTATCAGTAGGAACTTGATCTGGATATATCCCCAATTTGTGATTCTGTTCAATAGGTGTGTCAGTTGACTTGCAATCTAGCATTCCTGTCTCTATCAACAAATCTAACACATACTTTCTTTGGGATAGAAATATGCCATGTTTTGATTAACAACTTCTATGCCAAGAAAATATTGCAACTCACCCAGTTTCTTCATCTCAAATTCACTTGCAAGGGGCTTCTGTAAAGTCTGCATCTCTTCACTATCATTACCGGTGACAACCATATCATTTACATAGATGAGCAAGGCCGTAATCTTTTCACCACGACGCTTTAAGAACAATGTGTGAACCGAGTTACTCTGAGTGTACTCAAATCACTTCATGGAATCAGTAAATCTCCCAAACTAAGCACGCGGTGATTGCTTTAATCATGCCATTTTCTGAGTATCAGCAAGTTGGTTTTCTGATTTTACGAATGGAAACTCAATCATGCCATTTTCCAGTTTTTCTTTGATGAAGTGCCGATCTACTTTCACATGTTTAGTACGGTCATGTTGTGGAAATAATTTATGACATATACTTTAACCCTCGGATATCTCCCAGTTGCTATGTGAGCAACAATTTTGCTTTAACATTTAAATGCACGAGTAGCTGTATTATTCAATTTTATTTGGCAAGGAGAGCCCATCCATGTTAGTATGTTCTAGCTTGAGTGTTCATATGGACAAAACTGTGCTGAGCATTTACTGAAACTTTATGATGCCCGATTATGGAACATATCTCTTAATTGCAGCAAACAAGCTATGCGGACATGTTGGACTTGGCTGTACAACATATCAAAGGGCTTCAAAATCAAGTCGAGGTTTGTGAATTGTTAAATAAAAAAGTTTGCCAATCCAACAATTCCAACTTGAATATATTGCCCTAATGTTATAAATAATATTATGTCTTCATCAGCATATCTATATTTTAGAACCTTGATATTGGTTGATCTCAACACCAGGGCACTCCAAAAAAGTAACGTTTGCTGCAATCACTGTTTCCTTTTTCTTTGACAAAGTAACATTGCCTTTGTCAAAAATTGAGCAGAAAAGATTAATGCAAGATGATTTCTTGTTTGACATTTATTTTCATTTCCCCCCTCTCATAGGATCTTCACAAGGATCTTGAGAATTGCACTTGTGGCTGCAAACCAAACGCATAATGTTCCCCAAGCTTGTAAGCAATTGCAGAGGTCCTAAGTTAAAGGGGAGAAGAAGGAGGCGGCAGCAACTGAAGCTAGACTAATTTTGTTGCATGACCAGCAGGTTAGACCTCATATATTTTTGAAGTAGAGAAGTAGATTCAAACATTTGGGACAGAAATTGTCCTTTGCGTATTTTGCAGTGATTAAAATCTCCACGTGTTTTTGAAGAAAAATTGTAAATATATTGAAGCAACCCTAGTTTCGTAGCTCATCGAAGAATCTGACTTTGTTTCTTCCACTGAATGAATATTATGTATTTTAGAGTTCAGTTTCTCCATTTTTTTTCTTTCGCGATTTTCAATTTCCTTAAAGTTTTGAGTTCTAAATGGGATGCTGAAAATGAATGGTTGTTCTATGATTTTTCTTTTATTCTGGTATAGTAAGAATATCATTTCCATTCCATGACGTGAACAAAC
This sequence comes from Prunus padus, assembly GCA_024362665.1. Lineage (NCBI taxonomy): Eukaryota > Viridiplantae > Streptophyta > Magnoliopsida > Rosales > Rosaceae > Prunus > Prunus padus. The sequence continues at coordinate 24,309,128 of JANFAM010000016.1, read as the reverse complement.
ACAAGTGTTGTACATTGCGAATTATTTCGAGCGACTTAGGGAAAAAGTAGTAGAGTACGACTTCTAGTTTTTCTTGCCTCCAATCGGGTCATGTGTTTATCTTTTTTTTTTTTTTTTTTTTTAAATTTTAATTATTATTTTTTTAATACCAAACAAGAAGAACTACAAACAAAAACCACGAGGGAACGCAGACCCCAACAAGTCAAAAAAGAAGGGAATCGAGCAGGACAAAGGCAGCCCTGTTTCCCATAGCTTGGAAGGATTTAGCCCATGACCTAAACAAGCAATAGCATCCGCTGTAAAATTAGCCTCACGATAAATATGACTGAAGGAGCAGGATTCACAGAACGAGCTGAGAAGCATAATATCTTTGATCAAGAGGTAGATACTCCACGGGGCCGCAACATTGTTATTAACGCAGTCAATAACAAGTTTAGAATCACCTTCAACAAGCACTTTACGCCAACCTCTATGAGCCGCATAAGCCAGGCCATCACGAAGGGCAATGCATTCAAAGAATGTAAATGGTATTTTCCCCAATGTTCTTAGCACCAGCCAGTAAAATATGACCATCAGAATCACGAAAAACAAACCAACTTGCCATTTTGATGCCAATAGTCCAAACCAACTTGCCCAGCCACAGAAAGCACACGAGCATGATGCGGTTTGATATCTTTGAAAATCAAGTTATTTCTTGCTTCCCACACGAGCAGGATGTGTTTATCTTTCTTATTACGTGCAAGTCATGTGGTGCATGCATTTGTAGTATACATTCGCCAGTAATTTTATTTAAATCTCCAATTTCCGTCACTTTTGTGTGGTGGGGTATCTATGTGCAAAGTTTTAATTTAGCATCATTTCGCTTATAAATGAAGTGCGGATCTGGATCCTCTGTTTGATTTTCTTCTAGGATCTACACAACTTTTTCCCTCTATAAGCCACCTCATTACAATTTATACTAAATTTGAGGTCTCCCCCTCAAATTCATTTTTTGTTACCTACAACCCATCTTTTTATTTTTCTATAAATTAAACCCAATTTTTATAAATAAAACTCAATGATTAGGATCCACTTAAGTAGTTTGGAAGTATTTTTGTTCACCACTTTAACCCAAGGTGTATCCTCATCACCATCCTCAATACTTGACACGTGTTCATAGACATAAATATGGTTAACTTTTGCTTTGTATTTACGGAACCATAGTTATGTCTATAGACACGTGTCAAGTGTTAGAGATGGTGGTGATGGTACACATTGGGTTAAAGTGGTGAGCAAAAATACTCCCAAGCAAGTTAACTAATCAAGCTTAAAATATTAAATGTTATATTTGTTGAATTTCTACAATACCCCTAATTGCATTTTAACCTTTTTTTTTTCCAACAAATTGTTTGCTATTCAATGTCATAATGGTGTTTCAATTTTGCATAGTTTTGTGGGTCAGTTTTATTTATTTATTTTATAATTAAAACTTGGTGTGTAATTAGTGTAGTATGTTTTTGAAATTGATTGGTTCCAATATACTTTTTTTTTATTACTATGATTGGTAATATTTTCTAAACGAAATATATAATTAAAACTTGGTCTGTTTTTCCAAATCCGACTAGTTATTTCATATTTTGTTTTAATTTCATATTAATTGGTTAGTTATTTCCTTTTATTTATATCTAAATTTCAAATTTAATAATTGTTATGGTTTGAAATTAATTTGTTTTAGGTGCATTAATTTACCTACAAATAATGTACCTATTTTTTTTTGTATTCCTATTTTTTCTTATAAATAATGTACCTATATTTTTGTATACTAAATAATGTACCTATCTACGTATATTTGTTTATAATGGACCATATTCAATAATGAACCTATTTTTCCTTATAAATAATGTACCTATATTTTTGTATACTAAATAATGTACCTATCTACGTATATTGGAAAATTATAATGTACCTAGATACATTGGATATATTAAGTATACATAAATTCTTACACACAAAAATTGTTACACATGCTATCACACCTAACAAAGAGACCAATATATTTATGCTAACAAACTCCCCAATAAAAAAAAAAGTCAACCCTAATTAATGCACTAGTTCAAATTGCAACTCTAGAGGAAATTTAGGGATTAAAAAAAATAGTAACCACGTTGAATTTATAGTTAAAAACATTATTGAAATTCTAAATTTAAGAGATTTTCTTAAGGAAAAAATATATTCAGCGACAAAGAGGGGTTGATGGCATGATTTGTAAATATATCAGAATACATGAACACTTTGGCATTCAATTCAAAATTGAGTTTTATTTAAATGTAATAAAATAGGTGGGTTATTGTCTAGAGTATTTTAATTGTATGGGTCTATTTTGATCAAACCCTAAAATTTAGTCGAAAGAATTTAAAATTGACACATCATCCTTAAAATAAAAATTTAATTTACTTCTTATTAAAAAAGAAGAAAGCTCCAACTCTGTTAACAGGAAAGTTAACGTTAGCAATTGTTCCTTTTGTGAAAAATGAGTGCATGATGACTATACACTTTGAGGATTCGGAACCTTTTTGAAAAATTCCTGGCTAAAAAGCACCTACACTACTCCCCTAATAAAAGAAACACCTACACATTGATGCAATAACACATCAAACAAATCCTAAAAGTAAAGTTGCGCATTTGAAATCATAACACGAGCAAAAGCTCCCCTCTCTTCTCTTCTCTTCCTCTGGTGCGAAGCCATTGCCAGAGCCACCTTTGTTCTCGCCGACACTGAATCAACCTGCGCCAGTTTCCTGGTGAACCGACCGTCGTTGGTTAGACGCCTTGTCGGCTCAGCGTCAGTCTCGGAAAAGTGTAAAACTGACTAACAAGGTTAGTTCAGCCCTCTCAACTCGGGTTGGGTTTTTGTTTTTGTTTTTTATACAAGTGATATTGATGTAAATACAATGGAACCATTATTCAGAGGCAGAGAAAATTCAAAGTGCATGAGTGAGACTAAAAACTGATCAATATAAGTTAAGAGAAGCAATTTAGGCTATGAAACACAACATAACAGTTTAGCATATCAAATACACAATGACAGTCGGACATAAAAACCAACAATGTAGCACATGAGAAAATACGCAACTTTGAACCATCTAGTCTACTTGACTCAGGCAAAATCCCACTCAAACGAGAAGAGCTATGCTTCTTTCCAAGTTCAAGGCTTACCCCTAGTCCATGAGATTGGCACCCAAAAATAAAAAAATAAAAAAAGAAAAAAAAAGAAAAAGAAAAAAAGAAAACCTTATGAAATCACAGTGAAGACTTCAAGTAAAACAGCAGATTGGACCAAGATCGAAGCACACGGTCTTATTAGTATTAGCAAGCTTACCAATAAAATAAGAAGGAAATTAAAGTAGCCAAAGGTGACAATGTCTTCCAATGACCAACAAGAGAGGGTTATTGCAGCACTCGTTTCCCCTTCGTATCGTTATGATCAGCTACATGTAATCTTTCATGGTGATGAGTTTCCTCAATCCTGCTGCCATTTCTGCTAGATGGTGGTCCTACTTCAAAATCATGGCATTGCTTAGCTTGTCCTTCTATTCTCGCTTGGAGGTAAAGAGGAATTATACATCGAGCAAGGATCAACGGCCTGTAAAGAAAAGGAGACATTGGAGAATGGAAGCTTTGCATTAGTGCTTACAAAATCTTAGGTCTCACTTATTGTCAGTTTGTTTTGACTTGGATGCTCACATTCTAGCATAGAGAGAGTCAAATTTTCTTACCAATATGTTACATGAAAATTATCTTTCTCTGTTATCAACCTGAAGCGACCGCTTCTCAATTTTGGCATCCTCATCTTCTATAAATTGTTGGATGAGATCTTCATCGTCAAAGAACGAGGTCACACAGTGGATTAATGTTTGCTTAAATTCCTCCATATCTTGCTTGTATAATAAACGAAAGCTAGTTTTTCGAGCCCACAAGCCTGGGAGATCACTTGCACTTTGAACATGTAGTTCACATGATGCGTTGAAGAAGGTAGAAAGACCGGGATAACTTCGGGGGATGTAAAGTAGCCAAATGAACCCTCGACGATACAACCATGTGAATTTGTCCCTAAAGATGAGACAGGACGGGCCAGGTCCTAAACAATATCCGGTAGCGCTTCGAATATGACACATAAGTTTCTGAGGAACTGTTGAATCCATGTTGTTTTTGACAGAAGTTGGATGTGTTGGAAAAATGGCTCACCTAAGGTTACAAGAATCGGAGGGAGCGACCGGTCGCAGGGTTTGGGCGACCGGTCGTTTTCATGCAGAGGAGAAGTGGTAGCTACGGTATAAAAGCGACCGGTCGCAGGTTCTGGGCGACCGGTCGCATGCAGGCAGATCCGTTAAGCGAAGCCACGGTATAAAAGCGACCGGTCGCACGCCTCGTGCTGTGCTGTTTTTTCAGCACGTTTTCAGCCCTTTCTTTGGATTCTAATTGGTCCCTACCAATTCACATGCAACCCCAACGTTGGTATAAGTCCAAGACAGTTGGCAAACCACCAGAAAAGTCCTAAACATTGATTAGGTAGGTTAGTGGGTTGTATGATAGCCTATCTCTTTATGCTTTCCTGAAATTAGGGATCCATGTTTTGAGGTAGGCTGGTTTGTTGCATGTGGGTGGCTCCTTTTCTCTATCTTTAAGTAGATACAAAGGAGCTGGAGCAAGTGCTAAGTGTTGCATTCAGATTTGGGAAGCCAAGAGAGAGAGTGAGAGCATCTTGTATCAAGTGAGTGAGCTAAGGGGTGAGAGAGAAAAACAGATAGTGAGCTTGGGTTCTAAGGGGGTTTCCATTGAAACCAAATCTGTAACTCCATCTTCATTATTGATATTTCTCAAGGGGATCACCAAAGAGGACGTAGGCAAATTGCTGAACCTCTATAAATACTTGTGTTCATTGTTCTTGGTTATTTTCTGAGTGTGTGTGTGTGTGTGCAACAAGTTCATCCTTGAGCTTGTCCAAAGTCCATCAACAACAAGGTCTAAAAGGGAGTGAGTTGGTTCTAATTCACAACAAGTGGTATCAGAGCTGTGTTTTGCAGCTGTGCTAGTTCTTTCTTTGGAGTGCTAGTGTGTTGAAGATGGCAAGTGACAAGGAAGTTGAGAGTGGTAGCAGTTCACAGCAGCTGAAGCAACCACAAGCAACAAGCATGAAGGTGGAGCTAAAGCCTTTCACAGTGGAAGGAGAACTTCACTCTTTGGCAACGAAGGATGAAATCAGCCCTCACACAACAACACCTCCACGTTGTGTTGGTTGGAAAGGAAAGGAAGCCAACAAGCATGACAGATGAGGAGTGGAGTGTACTTGATGAGTTAGCTAGAGGAGCTATCGAAAACTACCTCTCCGATGAGGTGCTCATCAACGTGATGAAGGATACGGCAAAGCAAACATGGGAGAAGCTCGAAGAGATGTTTGCAGGGAAGTCACTATCCAACAAGCTCTTCCTCAAGGAAGAACTCCTAAATCTCAAGATGGAGGAGGGAGGTAATCTAATGGAACATTTAAGTAGTTTCAATAGATGTGTTGCTGACTTGCAGAGAATGGAAGTTAACTATAGTTCGGAGGATAAGGCTCTTATGTTGCTCACATCCTTACCTCCGTCCTATAAACACTTTCGAACCACTCTTATGTTCGGGAAGGTCACTCTGGATTTTGAGCCTGTGGTGCAAGACATCATGACACACCATAGGATGGCTCAACGTTCGGGAGAGAACTCTCAAGGCGAAGGTCTAGTTGCAAAGACCGGAGAGAGAGGTCGTTCAAAGAAGCAAGAGGGCAAGAAAGGCAACAGAGGAAGGTCCAAATCCAAGGCAAAAGAAGGTTGTTTCGAATGTGGGTCAAAGGAGCATTGGAAAAGAAATTGCCCCATATGGAAGGAGAAGAAGAACAAAGGGAAGAATGCAGCCAACACAGTGGAAGAAGTCACAGAAAGTGATGGTGAGCTTTTATGTGTTAATAGCAATGTTAAAACTAATGCATTTGCTAATTCTTCAAGGTGTTCCTCTTCCGATTGGATTTTGGATTCCGGATGCTCATACCATATGTGCTCAAACAAGGAGTGGTTTGACACATATGAAAAGGAAGAAGGTGGTGAAGTTATAATGGGGGATGGCTCGGTTTGTAGAGTCAAAGGCACAGGTGTACAATCAAGGTGAAGATGCATGATGGGGCTGTTAGGACGCTTGGAATGGTAAGGCACATTCCAAAGTTGCGTAAGAATCTCATTTCCTTGGAACTCTTGATAAGAATGGTTATTCATTTAAAGCAAATGGAGGGAAACTCATAATCTCAAAAGGTTCACTTGTGATTATGAAAGGAGAGATTCAACCTAATTGTCTATATAGATTGTGTGGTACTACAATAACAGGTGGAGCAGCTGTATCCACAAGCAAGGACTCGGAGGATGAAACTCAGCTTTGGCATTTGAGGCTAGGGCACATGAGTGAGAGGGGCATGCAGGAACTACACAACCGAAAGTTGTTGAAAGGTGTTCAAAGTTGCAAGCTTGAGTTCTGCAATTATTGTACCATGGGAAAGCAATCTAAGGTGGCTTTCAAGCAGCGAAACAAAGAGGAAGGAAGCACAGGGGTGCTAGATTATATTCACACGGATGTATGGGGGCCATCACCGGTTAAATCAAAGGGTGGAGCTCGCTACTTCGTGACTTTCTTGGATGATTTTTCCAGAAAGGTTTGGGTCTACTTCATGAAGGAGAAATCTGAGGTCTTCACCAAATTCAAGGAGTGGAAGGCGGAAGTAGAGAACCTAACCGGAAGGAAGATCAAGATCCTAAGGAGTGACAATGGTGATGAATATAAAGACAACAAGTTCCTTGAGTTTTGCAGGAATGAAGGCATTAAGAGGCACTTTACCGTGAAGAAGACGCCCCAACAAAATGGAGCAGCGGAGAGGATGAATAGAACTCTCATGGAGCGTGAGAGATGCATGAGGATTCATGCAGGATTGCCCGAGTCATTTTGGGCGGAGTCCGTTAACCATGCAGCCTATTTGGTTAACCGATCTCCTTCCAAAAATCTTGAGTTCAAATGTGCAGAGGAGGTATGGTCTAATAAGTCAATTGATTATACTAATCTTAAGGTGTTTGGATGCAGTGCATATGCACTTATTCCAAGTGATGAAAGATCCAAGTTGAAGCCAAAGTCTCTTGAATGCATTTTCATCGGATTTGAGAGCGGTGTGAAGGGCTACAAGCTATGGGATCATGTGAACCTAAAGAAGATACTCAGCAGGGATGTTGTGTTTGATGAGAAGACCATGCCTATGAACAAAGTCAAGAATTCAGAGGCAAAGGAGGATGTTGTTGGGAAAGAAACAACCATTGAAGTTCCACTCAAGAAGATGTTCAAGAAGACTTCACAAAAACAGCCAATCAAGACGTCAGAGGAGGAGGTGGAGTCCGACATTGAGGAGGAAGATGCAGGGCAACAACAACAACAAACTCAAGAAGAAGAAGAAGAGGCTCAAGAGCAGGTGGAGCCATCATCTATAGCTCGGTCCAGGCTCAAGAGAACCATCAAACCACCTCAAAGGTTTGGATGGGACAAGGATGCAGTTCACTATGCTTTGAATGCTAGTGAAGAAGAACCAACCACGTTCCAAGAGGCTGTTGAGAATGAGGAACGGGAAAGTTGGATGGAAGCTATGATGCAAGAGATGGAATCTCTACACCAAAACTCAGTTTGGGAGTTAGTTCCTAAACCCAAGAATCGCAAGCTTATTGGCAGCAAATGGGTGTTTAGGAAGAAAGAAGAAATGCATGAGAAGGGAGCCACCATATTCAAAGCTCGATTGGTGGCCAAAGGGTACTTGCAAAAGGAGGGAGTTGATTATGATGAAATCTTCTCTCCGGTAGTGAAACACACTTCTATAAGGCTACTACTATCCATAGTAGCACAAGAGAACATGGAGGTGGAGCAAATGGATGTGAAGACTGCTTTCCTCCATGGTGATTTGGAGGAAGACATCTACATGAGCCAACCTCAAGGGTTCATTGAAGCAAACAAGGAAAATCTGGTTTGCAAGCTGAAAAAGTCTCTCTATGGGTTGAAGCAATCTCCAAGGCAATGGAACAAGCGTTCGACTCTTTCATGATGAAGATTGGATATAGAAGATGTAAATCTGATTGCTGTGTATACACTCATGTATTCAAGGATGGTAATCTCATCCTTTTGCTTCTTTATGTTGATGACATGCTAATTGCATGTAAAGACATGTCAAAAATTCAGGAATTGAAGACATTGCTTGGAAAGGAGTTTGACATGAAGGATCTTGGTTCTGCACAAAAGATCCTAGGGATGGAAATAAGGAGAGACAGGGTTGGAGGCAAGCTATGGCTGTCACAAAGTAAGTACATTACCAAAGTACTTGAAAAATTCAATATGTTGGATTGCAAACCCGTGTCTACTCCTTTGGCGGAGCATTTTAAGATAAGTGCACAGGAATGTCCTTCCACGGATAAGGAGAAGGAAGAAATGAGCAAAGTTCCATATGCAAGCTTGGTAGGGTGTCTCATGTATGCAATGGTTTGCACACGCCCGACCTAGCTCAAGCCGTGAGTGTGGTGTCAAGATACATGGCGAATCCGGGCAAACTTCATTGGACAAAGCGAAGTGGATTCTCGTACTTGAAGGGCACTAAGAGGCTTGGAATATTGTTTGCAAGACAACAAGGAAAAGCATGTGTGTCGTGGTATGTAGACTACGATTATGCAGGGGATTTAGACAAGAGGAGATCCACCACAGGATATGTTTTCACTTGTGGTGGAGGACCGATTAGTTGGAGAGCGTGCTACAATCGGTTAGTGCCTTGTCTACTATCAAGCGGAGTATATGGCGCTCACGGAAGCTTCAAGGAAGCAAGATGGCTGAAGAGATTGGCAAAGGAATTCGGGATAGCCCAAGACATGGTGGTGATTCAAAGTGACAGTCAAAGTGCAATTTGCTTGGTCAAGAATCAAGTGTATCATGGAAGGTCCAAACACATTGATGTCCGATATCACCGGATAAGGGATTGGGTGAATGATGGAGACATCACGGTAATGAAGGTTCATACATCAGAGAATGCTTCAGATTGTCTCACAAAGCCAGATCCACAAATGCAAAGTTCAAGCATTGCTTGAGCTTGCTCAATCTTGTTCCATGTTAGAGATTGAGGTGGAGTTCTTGGGAGTTATCCGGACGATTCTCAAGAAGTTAAAGATGTCCCTAAGGCAATAATCTTCTCAAGGAGCTTAGGCTCGCCATGGTGGAGATTGTTGGAAAAATGGCTCACCTAAGGTTACAAGAATCGGAGGGAGCGACCGGTCGCAGGTTTGGGCGACCGGTCGCTTTCATGCAGAGGAGAAGTGGTAGCTACGGTATAAGCGACCGTCGCAGAGTTACGGCGACCGGTCGCATGCAGGCAGATCCGTTAAGCGAAGCCACGGTATAAAAGCGACCGTCGCAGGTTCTGGCGACCGGTCACGCTCGTCTGTGGCTGTTTTTTCAGCACGTTTTCAGCCCTTTCTTTGGATTCTAATTGGTCCCTACCAATTCACATGCAACCCCAACGTTGGTATAAGTCCAAGACAGTTGGCAAACCACCAGAAAAGTCCTAAACATTGATTAGGTAGGTTAGTGGGTTGTATGATAGCCTATCTCTTTATGCTTTCCTGAAATTAGGGATCCATGTTTTGAGGTAGGCTGGTTTGTTGCATGTGGGTGGCTCCTTTTCTCTATCTTTAAGTAGATACAAAGGAGCTGGAGCAAGTGCTAAGTGTTGCATTCAGATTTGGGAAGCCAAGAGAGAGAGTGAGAGCATCTTGTATCAAGTGAGTGAGCTAAGGGGTGAGAGAGAAAAAACAGATAGTGAGCTTGGGTTCTAAGGGGGTTTCCATTGAAACCAAATCTGTAACTCCATCTTCATTATTGATATTTCTCAAGGGGATCACCAAAGAGGACGTAGGCAAATTGCTGAACCTCTATAAATACTTGTGTTCATTGTTCTTGGTTATTTTCTGAGTGTGTGTGTGTGTGTGCAACAAGTTCATCCTTGAGCTTGTCCAAAGTCCATCAACAACAAGGTCTAAAAGGGAGTGAGTTGGTTCTAATTCACAACAGGATGCTCGGAGATTAAAAAATGAGAACATACAACAAGTCCCATCCAACTGTTATAATTTTGCGACTTGGGAATATGGAATTCCGGGTCTTGCGATTCGAACCACTCTGGAATTTCGTTTTGTGGGAAGACAGAAGTATACTTAAACTGAGGATTGATATACTCTAATGAAGAAATGCAGTTTCCTCGAAGACTGAGAGTTACTGATACCCGGAGAGAGAGCGCAAAGAAACATTGAAGCAAACACTCAAGGTTTCTTTTCCACTGGATTACTGAATCTCCTCCCTTGAGCGCTTGATTTATTGGAGAGTTATCAGCAAATATGCGTAAATGAGTTACTTCGCCAACAGTGGACTCTGAAACTGTTGAAATGGCTTCCTGTGAAGCAATTGGACGAAGCTTTCGAAAGGATATAATTCTCCTGCGACCATTCAGAGAAAGATCATACATTAATAATTAATTAGGTTGAAAGAATCATTAACAGTCATACAGATGATACTATGGAATTATGAGTTTAACCTTTGCAATGGGAAAGGGTAACCAATAGTATCTAAGAAGTTGCTTCCCATGGATTTAGCCTTTTCAAGCAAACTTCCCGTCATATGTAAAAATGAGAAATGCTCACCGCCTTCCAGCACAACCGTTTCATCACTACGTTGATAGTACACAGGAGGGCTGTTTATAGTGCACTGAGTTATTGTTTGGATTAGCCCTTTCAAATCTTGCTCATACACTAGACGGATCCCACACAGTTCAACCTCCACACCTTTAGTAAGGGAGGAAAAATTAGCGACAATTCCCTCCCATTGATTCATCAATTGTCTTTGAAAACGTCTCCGTGGTATATGAATAACAAAGGTCACTTGTTGTGACCCGACAAATTTCTCTTCCGGGGGTACTAGTGTTACATAATGTACCGGACCTTTTTTAGAGGCTTCCATATAGGTACGCAAATGACAGGAAAATACAAAATGCTCTGAACCTTGCTTGCTAAGGTAGACAGCGGGTCGAAGAGTAAAAGAAACATACATAGCAAATCCTACCCATTCCTTGTTATTACACAGATCTGGAGGAACATGCAACTTAACTTGCATCCCAGTACTTTGATGGCTAAACCATGGCAAAATTGCTCTGAGGGATAAAATAAAACCATAATCATAGATGCTTGCCTGCCGTCCCTGTAATATATAGAAATATATATATATATATATATTTAATTGATCAGTGCATGCAATAAGCGAGTAATTGAGAGAGAGAGAGAGAGAGAGAGAGAGAGAGAGAGAGAGAGAGAGAGAGAGAGAGAGAGAGAGAGACCTTAAATATCTGCTCCAATGCTGACTCTACATTTCTTCTTAATTGACCTACAATCTTAGGCGAACTTGAATCTGTTGAAATGTGTGGTTGAATTGGTATCAAGAATCTTGCTTCTGATGTGCATGCACGTTGTGCTACGTACATTGCTTCCACCTGAGAAGTAGTTTCTTCTTCTACTTGTACTTGACTGTACTCATTGGAGTTTTCCTCAACACTGCAGGAAAATGGATTCTTCATATGATCTATCAGACCAATGCTATTGGTCTCATCCTCGAGAGCGTTGACAAACTCCGTCACATCTTCCTTGTATATGAGACGGGTCGCACACGCTTTCACATGCACCCCTGGACTATCAATTATAACTGAAGCTCGAATGCAGCAAGCTCGGGTGAAGCATTCTCTATCCACTCTGTTATTAAACCACTGTCGTGGCATATAGACCCAAACTCCAAATGACTGAGTTTTAGGGACAGGAGTGAATGTATAAATGTCCTGGACTAGAGATAGACCTTCAATAGGACCTTCATTGGTGTAGATATCAAATAATAATCTGCCATTGGGTTTTGGATTGTAACTTACTAAGCTGCTATCACATGTTGAATCCAGATTAATATTGTCATGTTCCTGGACTACACAAACAAAAAGGAAAGCAAGTCCCATCCATTTAACGTTATCATCTGAATCTGCTGGTAGAGGGATTCTTATAGATGACCCAGTAGTACTCGAATGACTCAACCATGTCGGAATTTCAGTTTGTCTAGTTATACTCTCGAAATGGCCGCCGCCAGAAATCGTATCCTGTAAATAGAAATTAAAAGAGGAAAAATAATCAAAAATTGAAAGATGGTTCAAATGTGTGTGTGTGAGAGAGAGAGAGAGAGAGAGAGAGAGAGAGACCTCAAAACACTTTTGCAAGTATTGATGTACGTGTTCATTCGATAAGGGAATCCTCCGAAGTTTTTGTGTTTCATCTCTTTGGTAATGTATGATAGTAAATCCTGTAGATGGTGAAATCCACACTGTTGACTCATCATTTGGGAAATATCTTCTCAGAAGAGGGCAATCAAGAACTGATACGGCTGGTAAACTTAATGGAAGTTGTGGCAATGATAGAAGCTTGCTACAATTATCCAATATAAGTTTTTTAAGCTCAGTAAGTTGACAGAGGCTTTCTGGAATTCTCCTAAAACTATTTCCACTCAAGTTTAAACTCGTAAGTGAGGATAAGCAGCCAATGTCATCAGGTAGTGCTCCTTCAGAAAGATTGCAATAGCTCAGATCTAGTTTCCTCAAAGAGCATAAGCCTGAGAATGAAGCAGGAAGCTGTAAACCGGTGGACGGTTCTGATGGCAACAGGCAACAACTAAAGAGCCAACCCCAGGGATTATGTGGCAGACCTCCACATTGAGCCAAAGATAATACTTTAAGGTTTTTCAGAAGAACAATGGAGGAAGGTATTTGTCTTATGCCACTTCTGCCTGCATCAAGCTCCACTAAACTCTCTAAGCTCCCAAACTGTTCTGGCAACTCCTCAAGTTTAGAACAGCCTGAGATGTTGAGAATTTGAAGTGATGTCAAAGTACAAATGACACCTGGCAGACTCAAAAGGTTCTTGCAATCTTTGAGATTGAGCAAAATCAGGCCAGTCAAATACTTGATTGATGTTGGTAGCTCTTTTATAGCTGTCCCATCTAAATGAAGTTCCGATAATTGTTTCATGGTCTCGTCAATCTCCGGAAAACTTTTGAGTTTATAACATCCCGAAAGAATGAACGTTTTGAGAGACCTCAGGCTGATCTTGTGGGGAAGACTACCAAGGCTTTGACAACCCTGTAGGTTCAAAAAAATAAGTCGTTGGAGAGCTCCAACTGATGGGTGAACATGAGACAATTTTTTACAACCTTGAAGAATTAGCCTCTCAAGCTTTGGGATTTCATCAGTGAAGTGAGGGGTCTTAGTCAAGTCCTCGCAATCGCTAAGGTCCATGATCACCAAATTTTCCAAAGGCTGTAGATAAATGAAAGGTACCATATAAATCAAAGAATGTATAATGAGCTTTTAGAACTTGAAAATTAAATTTGGGCTCTGTATAAAAAACGCATGTTTGTAATAAAGGAAGAGAGTCTTACCTCCCTAATTTCGTTCCATAGTTTTTCTATTCTGCTCTGAGGCAAGTGCAGTTCAACAAGTTTTTTCGGATTAAAACTTGCCGGTAACGATTTTAAAGGATATCCATACCAATCCAAGAGCCGTAGCTTATTTGAAAGAGATTCGTGGCATCCAGAAAAATTGACTTTTGAGATCTTCAACAATCTTAAGTTGGACATCCTCACAAATGGATCAGTGGTCAAGTCCATACTGTCATATTGTTCAGGGGAGCTTAGGAAAATGCCTTCAACAAATTCTGTTCCCTAATAGCCAAAGGTCAACAGAATGATCAGGTGAGGTGCATGATTAATATTCTAATACATACTACACAGTCTTGAACTATTATTGCATCCTGATGTTAATATTCTAACAAAATAAAGCAAAATATCAAATAAAGTAGAACAACCATCGAATTAGTAATTTCTACTAAACACTCATAATAAATTTAGGAATATAACGAGTTCGTCGCAACATGTTAATATCAAGTAGAAGCTGATTACAATTACATATAAAGAAAGATTGTAAATCATCAATAGTTCATGTATCCATATGAAAATAGGGCAACAGCTTGGGGGGTGGTCTATAGTTGACTCTAAAATCTACTAACCGACAGATATACAAGTAAGGAGCTAGTATTTACTCACTCGTCTAGTCATCATACTCTTGTGTTTTTATATTAAGTATCCCTAGTGAAGCCCTTAGTGAAACATGAAACATGTTGTCAAAAGCCAAAGTGAACATGAAACTAATTAGGCATTAGATTCAGATGTTGGTTTCTGAAAAACTTTTAATGATTAGTTTTAAGGAGTGTATCGTTGTACTAAGCTTCAATTACCTTATTCTTGGTAAGTACTTCAACGGCATCTTCATGAAGCCACAACCGGCTGCGTTTTCCTAGCTCTTGCTGAGATTGTTTGCGGACAATATCCTTGCCCATTTCTTGTAGTAAATGATGCATCCACAACTTTCCTCCAAAAATCGTAAGTAAAGATTTCTCAAGGAGGACTCTTATACTTATATCCGGATAGTAATCACAGCTTTCAAATATCCTTTTCACACGCTTTACACTCTGTCCTTTAAAGAAGCATGCAATGTCCAGAAATATATCCTTCTCGTCAGTAGATGCTAATCCATCAAATCCTACTCTCAACGTATGAAGAAGTTGTTCACCAGGATTCTTTTTTACTCTGTCCCATTCACTACACCATTCAGTTAAACTTCTCCCGAAGAGGAAGGAGCCGAAAACTGTAAGAGCCAAAGGAAGACCGCCAGCGTAATCTACAAACTGGTAGGACAAATCAACATACTCATCAAGAGGACGGTCTCTGCCGAAGGCTCTCTGAGAAAAAAGCATGAGAGCTTCATCAAGGTTAAGTTTGTCAACCATGTGTATTTTTGGCTCATATGCTTTTAGCAGGCTTTTATCTTTTGTGGTTACAATGATTCTGCTGCCTTGACCAAACCGATCAGACAATCCTCTGGCACCACATCCAACTACAGCTTCAATTTGTTTTACATTGTCGATGTCGTCGAGAATGATAAGCACCCTCTTGTGACCCAATAATCTACTCCTTACCCCATTAACATCCACTACACTTACTTTGGTATTGGACAGGTTACCATAAAGTTTCTTTTGCACAAGAGGCAAAACTTTCCATTCAGACATCTCTCTAACATCATGGATGAAACAGCTAGCTTCAAATTTATTACGAATTCTTTCAAAAAGAACTTGTGCGATAGTTGTCTTACCTATCCCCGACATCCCACAAATCCCGATCACAGCAGCTTCACGGTCATCCAACCCTCTACTCATGTCCAATTCAATTTTGTTTACACGATCCATTCCAACAAAGTCCTTGAAATCACTAGTTGAGAGTGTGTGATTCAATTTTCTTGAGATATTTTCGACTATTTCATCAATAACTTTTGCCTCGTACCTGCAAAAAGGGTAGAACATGAACGTCTTACTTATTTCAGTCCAAACCAAGGTGCATCGGAGATTGTAAGTATGTTGAAGGAAGCCATTCAGCCTTATGTAGGAGAAACTATAACTTTTATGTGTCCTTCAAATGTGGTACGTCTTCCTTCTTGTGTTTTTTTTCTTTAGAAAGAATTGTTTACTTTGGTATATTATTATTTCTATAGTTTCAAGAATTCCATAACTTTTAAAACATTACTTAGTCGACTCTGAATAGACATCATATCAAAATTCCTCTGGACACATCATAAGGGCATGGTTAATTCAACTATGAGTTCCTAATAACTTGTAAGCTAGCTAGTCATTCCAAGTGACTCTAGGTTCCAACGAGAAATTTGTGTTTTGTGAACGTACAGCGATACGCAATGTTACAGTCCAGCCATGTTACCAGACGCGTTTAATTTCTTA
The DNA here is from genome assembly GCA_024362665.1 of Prunus padus. Taxonomy (NCBI): domain Eukaryota; kingdom Viridiplantae; phylum Streptophyta; class Magnoliopsida; order Rosales; family Rosaceae; genus Prunus; species Prunus padus. The sequence continues at coordinate 24,293,142 of JANFAM010000016.1, read as the reverse complement.
ATAAAATACCCTGAAATATGAACTCGTTGCCCGCTCAAGTTCATGTAGATTAGTAGCAGTGTTAAAGTGAGTCTCCTAATTAATCAAGGAGATTTATTTCCTTGATTAATTAAGGATTACTTTCCTTATTTTATATAGTTGACAAATCATTGTATAATTAGGAGATACTATCCTAATTGATTCTTTTCTATTTCCTTGTAAAGCCCACATGTAAATTCCTATATATACCTCCTTATGGAGAAGAATAAACTTAACCTAAAGTATTCAAACTCATATTCATATTTTAGCATGGTATCGAGGCCAGGTTAGCCCACGTGTGAAAGCCCAACGCCACGCGTGCTCCACGTCACCCAATATGTGTTGTCACGTGTTAAGCTTGAAAATTCGCCACACGTGCGGGGCGTGTGAGAATGTGAAGGTAAAGAGTCCCACATTGGAAAGTTGAGAAACCTAGCAATGGCTTATAAGGGGTTGGGCTACTCCCCTCATTGCCAATTGGTTTTGGGGTGGAATCTCAACTTCCTTCAAGCAGTATGTGGAGGGGCATTACGAGTCTACGACCATATATACCAAATTTTTTCTTCTGATTTTGGTGTGTACTTGCTGGCATTAAGCAAGTTCCCTTTTTTAAAATGAGATAATTTCTCAATTCTACCAGGCAATCTCAATTATCTGTTATAAATGCAATAATTTCTCAATTCATCGGAGATGGGTCTTGTCTACAAGGTGGTGACTGGCTCTTTTTTTTTTTTTTTTTCGGTGCCTCCCAAAAGGTAGAAAACTTGAAAAAGATTGTATAAATGAGCCTCCTAAACATTTTTATTCTTTTCTGGTAGAGATGTTTATTTTTATGTGAACCCTTCCACTGCCAGCTTCATATCACCTTGTCCGGCAGTAACGATCTAGCTAGTTTGAAAGCCTTACCTTGCTTGAATATATTTTCATAAACAAATGTGTTTAAGTTGATCTAAGATAGCTAGAGCAAATATTCTTAGAACATAACACCTGATAAATCAAACGAGACGAAGGAATAATTTCAGATGAAAATTACCTATCTTTTATATCCCATCCGGAGATGCTGCCTACTTGAGCAAAAGCCTCTCTCCACTTTTTATCCTTTCTGCTTCGTCTTTGAGAACTTTTTCATATTCAGCAAAAGCCTTCTCAAAATCTCCACTCTGCTTTCTTACATGGGTTGGTTCCACGTCATAGAACACAGGCAAAACTATTAGTCCGGACATAGTCATGCGTTCAACAATCTTCGCAAGCTCATCCAAACACCATTTGGAAGAAGCATAGTTTCTTGAAAGAATGACGACCGAAATACTGGACTCTTCAATGGCTTTCAAAAGTTCTGGAGAAATGGATTTTCCCCTCTCAAGTTCTTCATCATCCATGAAAGTGTAGATTCCTCTTCGATTCAAAGCAGCGTATAAATGGCCCGTAAAACTTTTGCGGGTGTCCTCACCTCTAAAACTCAGGAAAACTTCATACTTTCGTGGAGGGATTGGAGGAGGAGGAGGAAAAGTTGATGAGGAGAATTGGGTGGTCATTAATGCCATTGGAAATATGGCAAATTTAGCAAGTTAATAAAATGTGTTGCAGAAGCAGCTGGGAGTATGAGAACTAGACTTGGTAAGCCATAAGGCTTTGGAGGAAAATAATATATATATAGATCCTAAGGCTCCGTTTGTTCAAAGCAAAAGAAGCTTACAGTGAAAACGAAAGTTTCCACAACTTTTCGGTGTATAATATTGAATTTTTATTTTTACAATCAATACAACATGGTAAATCAACCACAAAAAAGTCATGTCAAATAATAGTGTTTAGAAATTTTCTGATATTATTATCCCTATCGAAACAAATATAAGGCTATATTGGGTAAGTTACAACAAAAGTGGTTAATTACTAGTTGCAAAAAAATAAGTCACTCATACAAAAAATGAAACCAGTTTATGAAAGTGTGAGCGGGACAACGGAAAATGGAGCACAGAAGTGTTGAAAGGAACTTATGCTTTAATAAAGTTAAAGTTGATTGAGAGGAAAACTAAGTGCAGGAAAGCGTGACACGAGTCAATGGAAAAGAAAAAGAATATTACTTCCCTCATTCCCTTGAAAGAGACATTTTTATTTTAAGAAGAGCGATGTTGCTTGTATTTTAGGTCTTCTTCCCGAGCAAAAACGCTCTAACTAAAACACATGATTGAATAATTGTGAATTGTATTTCATATTTCTACATAAGGAGGATATATATATACTTTTCCTACAAGAAAAGTAATTAACTAATTACAAAGAATCCTAACTAGATAACTATTCTAATTAGGTAACGTGAATCACACTAGGAAATCACGGCTCATGCCAACACTCCCCCTCAAGTTTGTGCGTAGATGTCTTGTATGCCCAACTTGTTGAGTTAGTCATGAAAATCCTTTGCTGACACCGCATGTGTTAAGACATCTTCCAGCTGTTCTTCTAACCTTACAAACGGTATATCAATTAGCTTTTTTACTAACTTCTCCTTGATAAAATGTCTATCAACTTCAACATGCTTAGTTATGTCATGTTGAACTAAATTATTTGCTATCTCCCTAGTAGCTTGATTGTCACAATAAAGCTCCATGATCTTCTGTGGTGGAAACCCAATTTAAGACAGGAGCATCCTTAGCCAAAGAAGCTCACAAACTCTCTGTGCCACACCCCTGTACCTTGCCTCAGCTACAAATCGAGCCAGTACATTATGCTTCTTAAGATTTTAATGGTTCAGATTGTGCCACATATATCCCATTTAATTTTCTCCTTAATATTAATTATTTAGAAAAACGCTAAAGGAAATTTTGCACTTGGCATATACTCAGTACCCCACACAACAAAGCTCCACATCAGTATCTACCCAAAAAAATTCCAAAGTTTTATGAACTTAGTTGTAGGACAGAAATAAATATACACATTAAAATAAGTACATTTGCAATTTTGTTGTTGAACATATTTTCATTTTGATAATATGTGTTTAGCAGTTGCATTTTAAATATGTATTTTTATATTAAACCTTATTGAAAATTCGAGTGGTTTATAAGATTCAAAGTATACTTTTATTTCTAGAAAAATTATAGAAATTATAAGCAAAATAAAATAATGATTAAATTATAAGTTAATAACTGTGGCTACCCGTCAAAAAATTATTGATTCCGCCCTTGATTTATGGGAGCCAACTTCAACAAAATGAGTACTAAGAACAATATCAAAGTTGTAAAGGACTTATAGTTCAAGTGATTAAGAGTATTTACCTCTATCCTCGAGGTCCTAGGTTTGATTTTGCCTTTCCAATATCACTTGTGTTAAAAAAAAAAATTTCTAAGTACTGGTACCCCGTTGATTCGTAATGATGCAAGCCACAAATACTCTGCCAGTGAGAGAGTAAAGAGATAAGAACCCCAATAAGTATAAAGTCCCAAACCAAATTCCATAATTTTCCAATGTATGGCGTGAAAGTTCCTATCAGTGTCCAATTCCACGTATTTCCCCATCCTTGGCAGAGCATATAAAAAGCCAAAAGAGCCAAGAAACGAAGTCAAGTCCGAATCCACCAATAACAGTTGGCAAGAAAAGGGCAAGAAAGGGTGGGAAAGCAAGAAGAAGGAACTGGAAAGACACAAAAAAAGAAAAGAAAAAAGAAAATGAAAGTTGAAGGAAACAAGAGTAAACAGGAAGTGGTGTTGGAAAAAGAGAAGGTGAAACTAGAGAGGAGAAAGGGAAAGGAGTGGGAGAGACAACTTGAGAGGACATTTGAAGTTTGAACCCTTCATTTTGACCAAAATGGTCTCTAATTTGTCACTAAATTACATTTTGGTCACTCAACTATATTATTCGCTTTAATGGGTATTCCAACTCTTTATTTCGGGACAAACTGGTTCCATCATCAAATTATACCGATGTTGCCTTCAATTTGAGGGCTAAAAGAAGTTAGTGTACCATTTGAGTAAATAATTTAGTTGGAAGATCAAAATGTAAATGAATGACAAATTTAGGTACCATTATAGTATAAAGATTCCCTTCGGCCTTGGCAAATCTTAGGAAACCCTAATAAACTATGACATGTAGTGTAGCTCCTAATATGCGTCAAAGAAATTATGAAAGTATTGATCAATATATATATTTATATTCTAAAAAAGGGAAGATTTTTAATCACCGGTTTATGAAAGTGTGAGTGGGACAATGGAAAATGGAGCATCAAACGTGTTAAAAGGAACTTAAGCTTTAACAAATTAAGTTGACTGAGAGGAAAACGAAGTACTGGAAAGCGTGACACGAGTCAATGCAAAAGAAAAAGGACACTACTTTCCTAGAAGGAGGGATTCATACTTTCTACAAAGAATAGTTTGACACTAAAAAATAATTTATAAAAAATACAGAAAAAAACCTCTACACATATTTAACTATGATTGACAGGAGGGAAACATTTTCTAAAGAAAAAGCACAAAGGGGAATTATTTTTCTTTCTCTTTCTTTCTGTCTATATATATTTGTTGAAAGAAAGAAATAGAGAGAAATAGAGAACTGGATTATGACGAGGGAAGAAATGGAAGGGCAAGTGGTGTCTCGGTGCCGTTTTCACTTCATGCAATGCCTTGTGTGTGACTTGGTGCATTATTATTTACCCCCTAAAAAGTTTAAGTGATGACACATGAACTTTTAGATCCAAAAATAAGCAAATTTGACAGAAAGGACCACTATTCATGTGAATAGTGCTTGTTATGGTAAATTCTATTTTTCTTTTTCACTCATTGCCATGGAAATTCAAAGGCAATCACTATTCACATTAGATTAATTTTATTTATACTTATGAGATTAATTTTGATGAGATTTTCAGGTTCCACGTGTCCATATATATTAATTATAAAATTCACATCTAATATTTCGAATAAGATTTTTGTTTGCCACGTTTTCATAATTGTTACAAAATTCACATATTAGATTTCAGATAAGATTTTCAATTGCTACTATTGTGTCACCTGTCATCTATATTGTCACGCCCCAATATCAGGACACGTGATAGCGGAACGTATCTCGAAAATCCTGAAAATATAACACCTTAAGTCCCAAGGGTTATACTTAGAATTCCCGAAATACGTTGAGCCCTTTTATTTAAATTAAATTGGGTTGGATTAGAGTTTTTAACTACAGCGCAAAAGTAAATAAAATATTATACAAAATATTTATTTGAGAGTTAAACCAACTCCAGAGGTCATGGAATAGTACTAACAACCTCAGAAGTTATTTTACAATCGAATAATGAAAATATACCAACCATCCATAATTTATAATTCACAAATGAAGTAAAATATGATCAATTGTGAGGAATATTGGTTCACAGCCTGATAAACGATGTGAGACACGACCTAGATGTTGACAAGTGAGGAAGTCACACCAAGATGTCACCCACGAATGGAATCTACAACAGAAGTAGGGGTGAGCATTACATACGTTCATTTGTCCCGTTGGAGGCTCCCAGCCAGGTTTGAAAGTAAATGATAAAAATAATAATAATATATTGAGCTCTTGATTTGATATAGAAATCAGTGAAAGAATATGCACAACCGATCCTTACTTGTATTTTCGTAAACATTTTTAAGAACGTTTCTGTATTTGCTTGTCTGACAATCGATCCTTAAAGGCCAACTACCCATACTAGAAATCATAATTAAATCCAACTCCTCTGGTACAATAGCAAGAGTGTCCATTTCAACCGGTTACACATCGTCGACTATACCTTACGCATAGGGTTTTGGTAAAGTCTGTCCGTGTAACCCCTCGGAGTTTTAGGGAATCGAAACCCAGGGAAGTCGTTGTGCCCCCTTCACCCTTAGGTCGTTGAGGATAATGTCCGCAGGCGTATACCCTCCAAACTTTAGAGAACCAAAGCCAAGCATTCATAAAACCAAGCATACATGGCAATCATAAACAGTGTAGTTTTTGCACACAACAATATATATTATGTCATACATACACAAAATACAAGTATGAGAGTGGGTCCCCCCTACTTGGAATCCAAAGCTGATGCCTAACTTGCATTGTTCTTTCTTAGGTGACTGATTCCTAGTCCAATCATTTCAAAAATCTTACCATTTGTTTCAAAAGAATAATCCAATTTACTTTTAAGGCCTCAATTTTTCAAAATTATAATTTGGCCATGCACTTTCGGTAATTACATTTTGACCCTTCAACTGTTGATAATTACACTTTGGCCCCTTAACTTTCAATGATTACACTCTGGCCCCTCATCTTTTGATAAATTACAAAACTACAAAATAATTTACAGTTTGATCCCTGGTACAAAACCAACGAACTTCCATGCTAGTTTTCCAGATTTTCTCTTTTAGTTTTCAATCTCAACCATTCTACACCACATGCATATACACTTATGTATTTTCCAATAAAACTTCTATTTCACTTAATACCATTAAACTCAAAATTTACCAAATTTGAAATATGTTCAAAATTCCAGAAAATTAAACCAACTCCAACCTATATCTCAAATGATATCTTATCCTCAATTAAGCTTCCCACAACCACAATCTACTCAAAAATCTCATCAAAACATGATATTGAAGCTTAATTCACCACAATTCAAAACAGTAGCAATTTCGAAATCTACATAATAGCCTTTAAAATTTTCCTTAGATTGTAGAGCTCGTTTTCACGATCACGTAGGCAAAAACAATTCATCAAGCTGAGCTCCAGAGAGAAAGTTATAAATTTAAGAAGATTTTCGAAGAAAATGATTTTTTTCCTCCACTAACTTATGAGGAAGATGAAGAAGAGAAGCAGAAGAAGAAAGAAAGAAGAAAAAGGAAGGAATCAGCCGCCGCCCCCACGTGAAAAATTTCCATGTGGAATCATATCAAGGTCAGCATAACATTAACAGGTCACAAAGTCCAGTGGTATTACTGGCACACCTGTTTATAGTAAACTGAAAAATCATGCTTCATGAGGGTGTTCACCTACTAGGTGGTAACATCCTCCAACAGCAATAAGATACCACTGATTGTGCAACCTTGCCATGGACCTAGGCCTATAGTAAGACGGAGAACATAAAGAATATCTATGTATTGCAATGAAGTGAGAATTGTTGATTTATACATCTCTCACTATCATCATTATCGTGATCATTATCTCAATATTCCAGAGATAGGGTTAGCATCCAAGATATAATTACATCAATATCATGAATATTTGAACATTCACTATACAAAACCTACCTGTCGAAGAATGTAATCATAACCAAAACTAGCTGTGACGTCTCGTGACATGTAGTTGTACATGAAATCTGATGCTAGAGAAACCTATAAGGAAGCAACACTGTAAGAAAGAGCATTCGAAGAAACCACAAAAAAGACAAACTGCCGCAAGTTACTTCAACAATATAAAATTTAAACCCTGAATCAATATTCAACTACAGATGAACTTTGCTCACCTTCTCGGAAACTTTTTTTTACATAGCTCAGAGCAACCATTCCAGTGCTAGCTGCCCTGTGGCAACCTGGGGTGCAAAAACAAGTTGGATTAGGGTATGAATCACACGATAGTTACGAGTCAAAATTTCTTGCCAATACAATCAGCAAGGAAACTACAGGGTACATATAACAAAATCAAGTAGAAACATGCATCTTTAAGTTAGTGAAGTATGTTTTAGAGCTGCCCATGAACCTACCAGGCCACCCAACTTCATAGGACTAGCCTGCATTTGGGCCAACTTAGGCAGATCTTTTAAGGTCAGTGGGCGGTCTTCGGCAAAGTTTATCCTGATCAATTTATGTGCAGAGTTGGACTACAATAAGAAAAGACTAATAAAGCATGCCCAGCCTAACTCGGGCTTGACTGTCGTATGAATTTTGATTTGTTTCTGTCAAAAATTGCTAAATAAAACAATCAGCCATCAAACAACAAGAAATATATAATAAAATCAAGTAAATTGTTGAAGGTGTAAACTAATGCTTCATTAATGAATAATTTTATGATTAGGATCGTAAAGCATGACTGCGGTCCAATTAATTCTTGAATTGTCCCATTATTTGGACAGTTTGGGAATGCATAGTTATATCACGTATTGTACGGCTACGAGGATTATGTTTCGATTGTGGAGATTCAGTGTGTTATCTCTATCGTTCTTGAATTGAAGTGCGTAGGTATTTATACATACGGTACACCTCAGAAGCGTATCGAGATCTTTGCGAAATTCATCACGTCAGCAGTAATCTCATGTAGCCGTACATTGCATGACATGACTATGCATTCCCGAATGGGATAGGGCCCTTACCGGAGGCATAAGGTGGCGTTATGACTTCGTATGAAGTTGTTGTGATTGTTGTGTTGTGATTGTGGTTCCAGGAATTATGAGCGAGGAGGTGGATAGAGAACCGAATAGATGTGAATACTTGGATGGAATCGAGGATTTTATTGAGTTTGCACGTACACACAACTCAGGTGCAACTAGAATCCGTTGTCCTTGTAGGAGGTGTAACAACACGTTGTGGAGAGAATTGAAAATGTTGGATTTCATTTAGTAAGAAATGGAATGATTGAGACATATAGCATTTGGAACCTTCACGGGGAACAATTAGATCATGCTTCGTCTTCAAATGCCACAGAGTGGACAATGTTGAACCTATTGTGGGTCCTAATGATCAAGTCATGGATATTATACGATGTTTTTCTATTTGCATCGACCAACATCAATCGGGAAGGGAAGATGACGTGCCTACCAATAGGCGGTCATGAAGTTCGAACAATATGAAAATTTGTTAAAAATGCCAACCAAGAGTTATACCCGGAGTGCGAGCTTTCGTTCTCACGGCCATTGTGGAGCTAATGCGAGGAAAAATAGTATCATGTATGTCGAACCAGTGTTTCGATTACTTTTTGGGAGTTTTCAAGAGAATGCTTCCGACGGACAATTGTTTGCAAAGACCATAGACACGCACAAAAAGTGTTGAATGGTCTTGGATTGGAGTTATGAAAAATTCACGCTTGCAAAAACAATTGTATTTTATTCTACAAAGAGTATGAAGCATTAAATACATGCCCTATATGCAATGAGTGAGGTTCAAAATGACATCTCGAAATAGAGCGACTAAGATCCCGCAAAAAGTCATGCGTTATCGCCCCTAAAACCCAGGTTACGGCGATTGTATATGTCGGCGCATCTTTGCCACGGACATGAGATGGCATAAGGAAAAGCGGGTAGGCAGCGATGTGATGCGGCATCCTGCAGATGGGGGAGGCATGGAAAGACTTGATCGAGCGTTCCCCAGGATTCTGCTTTGCGATCCCCGAAATGTTAGATTGGGACTTGCCAGCAGTTCAATCAGTTCGAGTTCTAAACCAACACCACAGCACTTGGCCGATTTTTGTATTCCTATATAATTTGCCGCCTTGGAAATCAATGAAAAAAAGAATACATGATGATGACCGTCTTGATAAGGCGGGGATCTGGCAGGTCAATAGATGTTTACTTAAGGCAGCTGGTTGATGAGCTGAAGGATTTATGGACAAGCGGTGTGCGCACATCGATAAATCAAGCGGGAAAATGTTCACTTTATGCGGGCAGCGATTATGTGGACTGTGAATGATTTTCCGCATATGCAATGGTTTACGGGTGGAGCACAAAGGGTTATATGGCATGTCTGTATGCAAGGAAGATGTAACTTCTGGTTGTATATTTGGAAAAGTTTGTTACCTTGGTCATCGGAGATGGTTGCCATGGGACCACGAGTGGCGGGAAAAGATAAAGAGTTCGATGGGAACACGAACGCCGCCTCGAGACCTAGAGAATGGTGCAGTGATGAGATCTTGGAGCAGCTTAACCATTTGGATTTTGCTCCGTTTGGGAAAACGATTAGTCGAACCGGACCTTCTACACATATGAGACGCACAAGCCTATGTTTTTTGAGCTCCCATATTGGTGAAACTAAAATTGAGGCACAATCTAGGCGTGATGCATGTTGAGAAAAATGTATTTGACACACATTGGTGGGCACGATTCTAGATATCGAGGAGCAAGACAAAGGATACGATCAAAGCTCGTCTTGATTTGGAAAGAATGGGCATACGAAGGGGTTTATGGATGAATAGGGACGGTGACAAAGCTATAAGGGATCTTGCATTTTTCTATGAAATCGAATGACAAAAAGAGTTTCTAAAGTTTGTATCGTCGATAAAGTTTCCCGATGGATATGCTTCTAATGTTGCCGCGTTGCGTGAATGTTGACCGGGGAGTAAATTTACTGGACTTAAAAGCCATATTGCCATGTGTTTATGCAACGCCTACTTCACTGTGGGTATTAGACACCTATTCTTGGGAAGATGTAGTCAAGCCAATCATGTTGTTGTGCAGATTTTTTCCCAAGCGGCGGCAAAAACATTGCAGAAGACAGACATGTTTCGATTGCGCCATGATATTGTCCAAGTCTTATGCAAGTTTGAAATGATATTCCCTCCGACTTTCTTCACAAGTATGATCCATGTGATGGTTCACTTGCGGAAGAGGCATTGCTTGCTGGTCTGTCAACTATCGGTGGATGTATCCAATAGAAAGGTATGTAATCATATCGTTTGTGTATGCATCATTATCACACGCTTGCGTAATTGTATCATATCGTTTTATTTTGTGGAGGCTTCTCGGAGACACGAAAAAGTGTAGCCTTGACAGCGAAGCGGAAGGATCAATTATAGAGGCTTGGGTTCAATATGAGTCGCTTACTTTATGTGGAATGTATTTAAAAAGATGTGGAGACGGCTTTTCAATCGTCCTCAAGCGCAATAATAGCGGAGGTATGAGAAATGAAAAACTTTCTGTTTTTGCCCAAAGTGCACGACCCTTTGGAGATCTGGGCGAGGAGAGTCGTTTTCTAGAAATGACATGGAGGTAGCGCATTGGTTGATTACGAACAATTGTGATGAGATAATGGCATATTTAGATGAGCATGAAGAGATGATGAAACGAGAACATCCTTCACATTTGTATGCAAACAAACACCGTGAATTGTTTCCACAATGGTTTTGGATTCTGTAAGTTATAAGTGTTTTGTATTTGACAAATATACATTGTAGTATTTAATTTTCTGAAACTAACGTGTGAATGTTTTTGTAATATTAGGTGAATAAATTGAAAGCATCGAATTCCCCACTTACTGGTGGTGAGTTATATAACTTGGCGTTCGGCGATTCGCGTAGAATTGTTCTCGGGATGTCATGTTAACGGCATAAAATTTTTGGGGACTGCACGAGATGACAAGTTGTGTACACAAAACAGCGGTGTTCATGTCCCGGTGGAGAAATACGGACATTGATTTCTATGGCAAACTCACAGGCATCGTGCAATTGCTTTACAAAGACCGATACCAAGTGATCATGTTTAAGTGTCGATGGTTTGATACCAACCCTTAAATAGGGCGGGAAGTGTTAAAATCGACCATGGCGTACTATCGAGTGAACATCAACGAACTTGGTATGATGATGACCCTTACATTTTGGCAAACATGGCAACGCAGATTGTGTATATAGATGACCCTAAAGCCGGGTGCGGTTGGAAAGTTGTTCGAAGATGGATCATAGGAACGTGTATGCTATGCGAACTAGACCCTCACCGACAGCGTCGACAACGTGGCTGATCAGCGTTTAGAATCTTCAATGGAGAATGATGCGGAAACACTTGAGATACAAATGTTATACAAAGAACCGTTTCGAGATACACAAGGGAGTGTCTTCAATCGAAATACCGATTCAATCAATTACAATTGACCTCGGTAATCTTCCGCGATACGATGGTGCGGTGGGGCCCGAACAACGCAGCGGTGATGTAGTTATAGAGGAGGAGGAGGAGGAGGAGGATTGGGAGGCAGAGAAAGTGATGGTAGCGATGATAACGAAAGTTATTATAGTTGAGATGATGAATAATGCATGTTGTAATTTTATTATGTTCTTGTACAAATTTTGTGTAATACAAATGTTTGAATATACGAGTGCTTGTTATATCCAAACCTTATAAAAGTGGAGAAATGAAACATTGTTAAATAAATTGAGCTATACAAAAAAATGAGATTATACAAATGTTTGACCAAACATTATTTAAAAATGAAATTAATAAATAATCTCACATAAGGGTAAAATATATGAATGTTTATTTTTGGGGTAAAATATTGATTACATATATTTATACATTTATATAGATACAAAAAAATGATTGAAGAGAAAAATATAAAACACTGCTTGCGACAGAACAAAAGAAAAATGTCGCAAGAACTTTCTTGTGACGAAAATTATGCATTAGCGCAATTGTTATCTTGTACATTGCGCGACTAACAAAACTTTAGTCGGCGCAGCGTAGTGAAGGCACTTCTGCGGAAATTAGTTTATCTGCCAATATTTCAATAATCTTGTGACGACATTAGTATGTCGTCGCGCAATCAAATGTTCACAACTTGCTTAGCGACGATTTACTTTGAGTCGTCGCGCAAGTTAGTGAAAATTTGGGCGGAAATCGAGGTGATGAGCAAATTTCACATATTGCGCGATGATTTCAATTTTTAAATCGCGCAAGTTTGTTGAAATTTGGGCGAATTTGAGTTACCGCCCAAATTTCACATATTGTGACGATTTCAATGTTATAGTCGCGCAAAGTTATTTTTAATCGAACTTGCTGACGATTCACTTCAAACCGTCGCATAGTTAGTTTTGCGGCGGAATTTAGGTTATCGCCCAAATTTCACATATTGTGACGATTTTGAATGTTTTAGTCGCGCAAGTTATTTTTAATCGAACTTGTGACGATTCTATTGAATTCGTCGCGCAAGTGGGTTGAAAATTGGGCGGAATTTAGGTTATCCGCCCAAATTTCACATATTCTTGCGACGATTTTTAATTTATTAAATCGCGCAAGTTATTTTTAATCGACCTTGCGCGACGAAGTTCATTATTCGTCGCGCAAGATCATTTATTTTCTTGCAGAATCATCGCGGCAGACTCCTTTCTTCTTGAGTTCTCTGTGTCTCTCTCTCCACCCTCACCTCCGTCTTTGTGTCTCTCTCTCGACCTCACCTCAAGCCCTACGGTCTCTCTCTCTCTCTTCTACCATCTCTCTCTCTCTCCACCCCTTACCCCGCCGTCTACGCCGGAATCCGCCGGGAAAAGGCTCGTTTTGGCCGAATCTTCGCCGGCTGGTTCTCTCTCCTCGACCACAAATCCAACGCTTGAGGTATGGTTTACGGACTATTTTTCGTGCTCTAGCTGATTGTTGGGTAGGATTTTATTAATTGTTGCAATATGTGTCTTGAATTGAGAACCCTAGGTTTTGGCGGTTTTTGAATTAAAATTCCGGCCACTTAGCTACCATTTTTAGGGGTAGGTCGAACAAAGTGGCTCCAATTGATGGTATGAACCTGAGGTAAGAACCTTGTCCTTAGTTTTTAGAATTTTTAGCGATTGTTATCGCTTTGGGCATCACGCGTTGCCGGCGCGTGTGGTGGCGCGTGGGTTACTGTAGGCAGTGGGCATTATGTCCGTACAATCCCTAGTTGTCACGAGCGCATAGGTGTGCTGGGATTTGAATTTGGTTACCGTTTGAGGCTCGAGCGGTTCGCCTGTTGTGCGATTTCCGGGTTTGATATGTTCGGACCGTTGGATCGAACTCAAACTCACGTATGTTGTACCTTGTGTTTCTAGGATGGTGTAGGATTCGACGGATCATGGTTCGAGCCAGGATACTCAGAAATCGCAAACCCTAGGTCAAAGCGTGCTTTTAATTAAGGCAAAATAGTCTTTTTTATTAAAACAAAAAAAAGTATTTTTATATTTAGAAAAGTAAGGATTATTTTTATTTATTTTTAGTGATAGGGATTATTTTTATTTTGATTATTTTTGGTTTTTTTTTTTTAATATAAAAATACTTTTTTTGTTGTTTTAATGCAAAAAGACTATTTTGTCACTGTATTTAACATAAATTGAAATACTCTTTGTATGTGTATTAATTAAATTTTGCAGATGTCAAACCTTATTCGGGGCGTAGTAGGCGGCGACTTCACATGGTTCGCCTCCCTCGCTCGGGACGTCATCTGCTTTGCCCTTTGCTCAGCACTCATGGACCACTTGCCGGTGGGTCCCGGGGAATTGCGAGGGGCTGCGTCATCGATTTATGGTGAGCGCCTTTGTTAGTGTCGGGCGTCGCCACCGTCCCGCCAGCACCACCGAGCACCACATCGGCCAGCGCGCCTTTGGGCGTCGAGGTCCTGACCGGTATAGATTTCCTTTCACTTAATTTTTGTTTTTTGTATTTTATAGTTAACTTTGTTATTTATGTAACGATAATTTCGCATTTCTTTGCAGCCAAGAAGAACACCCGTGGGCGATGCGGCGGTTGAGAAGAGCGGCGAAGGTCACCGGGTGACAACAATCGTATCAACATCGGATCGACGGCGTATCGGTACTTGCACCGACGGCGGAGTTGCACAGCTCATTGGCCCATGACATTGGGTGCGTCGTTCGGACCCATTGCCCGATGCAATGGAAGTCTTGAAGAGTCATGCCTGGCGAGATCAAGGCAGTCTTGTGACCGAGTTGTTAGTATGTATTCTCCATTTTAATTCTTTTTCTTACAAACTTTATATATTTGTATTATTTAATGTATGTAATTTATTAATTGTAGACGAACTATAACCAGAGGACCTCGGCCGACGAGTCGTTGGCGTACGATCAACGGACTCTTGAGAGTACAAGCGATGGAAGAAGCGACTTGCACCACCATTTTGAGGGCGTTTGATGATCGCGAGTCGCTCTTGAGGGAGGGTTGCCCGAGAAGGAGCTTGAGGGAGTGGGAGGATAGTTGGGCGTGGCTCTGCTCTCATTTTCAGTCGGCCGATTTTGTGGTATTTAGCACAATAGTAATTTCAAAATTATTATATATTTCATACTAATGTTTATTTAATTTTTTATATTTCATTCCAATTTCAACTAATATGTTTATTTTTGTATAATGAGAATAAAGCCAAAGCCAATAAGGGCAATAGGAAGAAGAAGACCCTTCTCCACCATTCGGGTTCAGGACCATTCTCATATAGGATGGATGCACGACGAGGTAATAATAAAATAGTTTATGACTAATTTTTAATATGTCATTAATATTAATTCATTTTTCGTACTAATATTTTTCTTCTCTTGTTCAATTTAGGAGGGTCCAAATTCCCAGAGATCGCGTGTTTGGCGACGTTTATGTTCGACACGGGAATGAGTTGGCGAGTCCCTTCATGTAAGTATTCTTTAATTTTAATTCGTATGTTACGCATTCAAGTTTTAAGGTTATTATATTAATGTTTTAATTAATTTATATTTTATGTTGTGTTGAGCAGGCTGACGATGGTAGAGAGGAGTCGGTTGGTTCTTGAGTCGCCTCCCAACTTCCTCCCAATACTCCGATCAGTGTGGATCCTCCACGGGATCTTTGAGTTTCAGATCTTGACGGAGGCGTTGGATCAGACCCTTGGGAGGAGGCCGGGACATATTGTCGAGGATGGGGAATGCCGGCGGAGGGAACCTAGACCCAGTTCATCGTGATCAAGCGATCGGTGGCTTTGACGGCTCGGTGGCCGAGCTTGAGTCGGATGTACGTGATTATGGAGTCCCTCGCGTGATCCGGCATTCCAATCCCGCAATTCACTGCGTCGACCTCGAGCTGTCCACCCGAGCATGGCCACGGACCTCGCCCTGTGGAAAATGTCCGGACCTCTCGGTAGCATCTCACGACGGAGTAGATTTTGGAAGTTTATTCGATTAGTTTTTAGTTTTTACTTTCATAATTCTATTTTAAAACATATCTTTTGTAGGATACATTTATATTATTTTATATAATATTTTGTTTTCTTAATTATATTTTTATTGCAATTTCATTTTATTACAAAATTATTAGATTAAAATTTAATGATTATTTTTTTGGTACTTACAATTTCTATAGTCTTTCTAGAAATAAAAGTAAACATTAAATCATATAAGTCACGCTAGTTCATAGCTTCATAGACTAATTTTCAATAAACTTTAACATAAATCAAATAGGGTTTAACACCATAGTGGATTGAACATCTAAAGCTTTTTACTTAGATTGACATTAGGTCTCTTCATGCATTCATATCATACATGAAAAATTGTTTTATGTAAAAATATTGACTAAGTATGAAAGTAAAAGGACAAAGACATTTACTTAAATGTTGAAAATGAAAATAAGGTAATTTATGCGCAGTGCACCTGATGAAGCGAAAGGGCGATTTGAAGCACCTCTGATAGTTTTTCGGTGAGGGAGGTGTATGCACCTCCTTGTACCTTAATAAGTTCATCATTTGACTGGACTAATATTGAAAACAATTTAAATATATAGGTTTTATATTTTTTCCTTAAAAAACCACATGGCTGGCATGTAGCCCTTAGTGTGGTTTCATGACTAATACTTGCATGATGGGCCAAGGCTTATTTTTCCTTATAATTGTGACGTTCATTTAAAAGACAGGAAAAAAATTAAACCAAAGAGGGGGTATTTCAAAACCGAAACAAGAATGATCAAGCATACAGTTAACTCTTGATATACATTTAGATATAAAAATCTTTGATGTGCACCCTTTCTGGTGCCCGAATGCAACAAATTAATCAACTTATTTGCATAGCAGAATTAATAGTACAACAAGGGTAGGAAACAATGAAAAGCTTCAGGATGTTATAACTTAAGGCTTTAAGAATTATACCATCTTGTCAGTGTTGTATCGAGCAGCATAGCCAATACCAGACTTCCGATGCTGACCAGCCCAAAATACTTCACACCCAAAGACAGATGGGGAGTCACGCTCTGAAAATCAATAAGCACTTCAAAGATTGGTAAAGCACAATAATCTTTAGGTAAACAAATCAAAATTTCTACTCTCTAGCTTCCACAGGGAGAGAAGCATTGGTGCCACTGGGAGTAAACAATACATGCTTATCACTAAGAATTAATTTGTAAAAGTTATGAATGCCTTATCTTCATGTCCAATGGTATGAAGAAAAAAAATAAATTACATATTACGTTGGAACAATTAAATTTGTGTCTCTCACACAAAGGAAACAATGTAGAATTCATTTTGTGCAAATTAATATATATGTAGATTAGCGTAATATTGAAGGATCTTCGAAAATTACAAGGGCGTGGGGGTGATAGAGTTGTGGGATAGAGTAAAATTTTGGGCTGCTCTCTGGACGTCGACTACTACTGTTTTCAAGCATATTTCTTATCCTATTATTATGAGGGATTTGCGTGCTGTTGTGATCTGAGGGCGGTTGTGGCTTTGTTTTGGCTGTGCTTCTTTTGTAGGTTTTGGTGTTTGTTCCATTTTGTCTTCTCCCTGTTTCAGTGAAGAGGGTCTGTGTGTTTGTGTGGCTTTTGTTGCTGTCACTGGACCTCTTGTCCATTCTTTGTTTCCTTTGCTCGTGAGTTATAAAGTTTCTTTTCAATATATATATATGAATAGTTCCAAACAGTTTTTTCCAACTGCCATGTGTCACCCCTGATTGGTCCAACTTTAATAATTCCTTAAAAATTCATCCAAACTCCGAAAACTACCACATCAAATCACCAAAATTACAACTTTGAAGTAGGAAATAAATGCTTCATTGAATAAATCAATACATAATTCATGAAAATCCAAATTACCGGCAATTGGATCATGAAATTTTTATTGTGAACTTAACAAAATATTTAGAAATTTTTGGGGCATCACATATATCCTATCTAATCACATCTTAGAGTTCGGATAAGATTTTCGGTTGCTACTATTGAGACACATGTCATCTCTATCATCTAAATCCTTTTATGAAACCACACCCTCAACTCACACCAATTGTAACATCTTGACCCAGTTAAAATATTATTTAATTATTTAATTACATTTTTGCCCTTGGGGTAAGGGTATTTTAGTCACGCAAAACAAATAAGTTCGAATGCAAACTTGCAAACTCTTCTTCATTCTTTTGCTGTTTTGAAAAATATGGAATTTGTAGAATTTTGGAAGTTTCGTGTTCTTTGGAGTTTTTCGAAGAATCTTTTGATTTCTAAAAATATTCCCTTGCAGATCCGAAAAGATGACGACCGAGGAGACAACATCTCTTATCACGACCTTGGCCGATCAAGATAAGATTTTGCACAGCCGAGCTTTATCACTTTAAGAAAGAATTATTGCGATAGCGGCCGAACATGACGGTCGCGCCGAACATGCAATTATGGATGATTCCTTAGATGAAGACGGTAATCCTTCTTGCCAGTACTTCCTCGGCCCATATTATGGAAATGGATTGCCCAAAAGGATGATAGAATTGATCCAAAATGACATGGTGGATGAGTCTGTTTTACAAGAGGAAGTTTAGAAGGTTGGGGAGCACTAAGGACCTAACCCTACCGGCCGACCATTACCGTGAGTGGCAAGCTTGGGTGCCAAGGATGGAGCATTTCTTCGGCGACCAATGAAAAGAACTAGGCATTTTCCTTGCCATCTAACTCTTAGAGAAACCAGTGAAAATGGATCGGTCGCTTCTTACTGAGGCTTTGTGTTTTTGGTCTTCGGCCACAAACACCATGAACCTAAATGTCAGCCCAATGACACCTACCATTTTGGACATGGCCACTCTCTTTGGCTTCCCTGTCTCTGGCCAACAAGTCTCTCCCCTGATGCCAAATCTGAAATTCGTCAGCGGCTTCAAAAGTTTATGGGACTCGCTATCCAAAGACGACAAGATCAAGAACAAGAACAAGTTAAATTATTCTTCATTTTACAAGGAGTTCTGCTACCTTGACGCACCAAATACGCCCAAGGTGCCCATGGGCGAACGGGAGCATGCCGCTTTCCTTCTCTATTGGCTGTGCAAATTTGTGCTTTACGTTTCCGCCAACAAAATAACGCTAAAGTACGCAACCATCGCCGACACCTTAGTTGCGGGAAAGACGTTGGCGCTTGGTCCATTCATCCTATCTCATACCTACTGAGTCCTTCATGACATCGTCGTGGACAAACGAAACCCGAAGCATGGGGGGTGTTATAGGTTTTCCAGTTATGGCTTCAAGCATATTTTCCTACCCTACGAGGCTTGGTGAACTTCTCTGAGAATGAGCCGATGGCGAACGGGATTGCTCGTGGTGACGAACGTGATAATTTGGCCGAAGGATGTTTTTGGTTCTTTTACACCATGGACCGCCATCACAAGGTGGACTTCTTGACGTGCATGAACCGATCTTTCCCTATTTTTCTATCTTGTGATTTGAGTAATCTGGCCGTGGACCAAAAAGAAGAGATGAAAGAAATCTGGGGCTCAATTCTAATCGGTCGAGATCTTCATTGGGGCTCAGGCCTCGGAAAGGGTAGTAAAGCCGAAGTGGAAATATACCTTCCTCAGTTGGTCGCCCACCAATTCAGCCTTATACAAGCGGTCCCTGCTCTCCCTTCGACCAAAAATTTGCTATCGTCATGGAGGTCTTTCATCATCCGAAAGATTGTGCCGCCATCACGGCCCAACTCCAAGATACCTTTGGTCAGTTTCAGTTCACACATTGGGAGACGATGAACAACACCATGGACGATAACTTCTTCTATTTTTGGGAAGCATTCATCACACCTCGGTTGGCCGAGGAATATTCAGTTGTCGAGGCTTCGGCTTTAAAGAATCTGTCATGGGGCCCATCTGTTAGCATCAAAGAGAAGAAAAGGAAGAGGTCACAGAAGGAGAAGATTCCAATGACCGAAACGATTCCCCTGTCACCCACGGCAACCTCCGCAGTCATAACGGCGCTAGAGGAGCTCCTTGCAGATTCAAGTAGTACGGATTTCGAGGGGACTGACGGGGAATATGAGGAAGAAGTGGTGAAGGCTGTGAATCCAGAATTGGTTGACTTCGCGCCCCTATAGAAACGGTTTCGGCGTACAAGGCCCGAAAGTGAATGGATTCGATTCGAACGAAGAAGAAAAGAAGAAGAAGAAAGGAAGGCCGAGGAAGAGGCTAAGGCTCTGCAAGAGGTACGGACTGAAGGCAATCCATTGATCGAAACGGCTGAATTGACCGAGAATGCGATCAACCATGCTGAGCTTGAGTCCAAGTGAGGTATTGCAAGGCTCCGACTGTGGATCGATAAAATGTAGGATCAGCCAAGAAAGTACTAGAATTGTCCAACTTATAGGTACCAAGAGGAGTTGAATAAGCCTTTGCTCCCAAGAAATCGAGAAATTTTTAAATGTTCCGGGTACACCACGTGGCTGGTGTACCATCCAATGCAGATTCGATGGTACACTCCAATGCAGATTGGGCTGGTGTTCCATTGATCGTTAGTCTACAAGTTGCTATGGTGTTTTTATGGGATCTAATTGCATTTCTTTGTCTGCTTAGAAACAACCAACTGTTTGTCGCAGTTCTACAAGGGCAGAGTATCGTGGTATTTCCCTTGTTGCTGCTGAGTTGGTCTACATCTATAAACTTTTCAAAGATATTGGTTTATATCTTATTGAGCCTCCTACTTTGTGGTGTGATAACCAGTCTGTCATGGCATTGGCCTCAAATCTGGTGTTTCATGCTCGGACCAAACACAATGAAGTGGATTATCACTTTATCAGAGAATTAGATCTTTTTGGTTCTATTCGGTTAAAATTTGTAAGCTCTTCATATCAGTTGGCTGACATTTTCACTAAGTTTTTATCTACTGTAGGATTTCAATTCCTTTGTTCCAAGCTCTCGGTTTGCACTACACCCTTCAGCTTGAGGGGTCTGATAGAGTTACTACTCAAATCAATCCTAGCCACTCATCTAAGTCAAAGACTTGAGTCAAGCATCATCTGATTAGTTAGAACTAATTAGATTTATTGTTATTTAAGCTAACATAACTCCTATGAGTCCCAACATATTGGAAGGCATTATAAAATTCAAGGCCAACAATCAAGAAGAGTTTTGTCGACTTCTTCCTTTAATTGTTTCTTATTTTGCATCAGTGGAACCTTTAATTGTTTGTTATTTTGCTTGAGATGCACATTAAAAATAGGATGCTTTGTTCTTATCGACTTCATCCTTCCTCTATATATCAAGATAGCGCACACGAAGCTTTTTGTCCGTGGCATGCGGATGTTTGCTCTCACAACGATTACTTCATATTTCAACTTTACTTGTTTCATATGTTTTCTCATTTTCTAACCCTCCGTTTGGATGAGGGAATTGAAAATTACATAGAATTTTTAAATGACAGAATTTAGATCTCCATCATTTACATTTTTGGCAATTAATAATTTCAGTGTTTGAATTTATGTATGTTGAATTTTGTAAATGACAAAAATCACAGCGAAAAACGAATTCATGCTCAATAAAAATTGCGAAATGACGGCTCTTTTTGCTGAAATTAAACTCAGGAATCTTGATCTCCAATTTTCACGATTTTTTCCGTGCGTCATTTAATAAGTTCCGTGCTTAAGTTGCCAAGCAATGAAAATATCAATTTTTCCTCTTCAATTCCTGACTTTTAGTTAAATCCCGAATTATTTTCCTCCATTCAAACGGAGGGTAAGTCTACCTAAAAATCCTCCACTTCATGCATGGTAAAAGGGCATCGCTTGAATTAAGAAAATAATATAATTCTTTGTTCTTCATAGAGCGTTGAAGATGAATTGGGGGATTATATTGTTGTTTTAGCGAAACTTTTTTTTTTTTTGCGCCATGGGTATGGTAGTTTTTTTTTTTTTTGACAATGCAATATTTTAAATTACCCTAATGTATGAGGACGGCAATATAACTTTGATGCAAGAGGACATACACATTACCTTTACTGACTCACCTAATTCACATCTACTCTGGGTAGGTTAGTTAAGGGTCCGCCTTTTCAAATCCAAATCGAGCTTCATGGTTAAGGAATTCAAATAAGTCTGTAATTACCAATGACATTGCATAAGAAGGAAAGCCACTGACAGTTAAAAACCATTATGTCATCCCATAAATTCAAAAACTAAATCGCTCAAGGGTGTGAAACACGAGAAATTATAGAATCTTCTAGTGGTATGGCGCGTGGTCATCTTGTCTTGCGTGTTATAATATTAGTGGATATTTATAGATATTATTCCCTAAAAGGAGGGAAAATAAACCCTAAAAAGGGAAAATAAACCCTGTCGTCCACCCATATTATAACACATGTACAAGATGTACCACGTGGCCATACTACGATAGTATTATATAATTTTTCGTGAAACACGAGTCCACCAAAATTCCATTGGAGACCAACTGTGTTTTCCCCCAGCAGAACTTGACAAAATAATTCACCCAATCATTAATGTGCTGGGTAGGAATAGCAAAACGATGGGTTCAAGTAGAAGAAACTACATAATTAACATGCTCATCATCATTCCTCATTGTATAAAATTAGAAATTTAGAATATACACCCATATGAAAACATATTTTTTTTCTTTAAAATATATATAATAGAATATGCCAAATCCATTTGTAACCGCAACCAAGAATAATAAATGAATTTTTTTTTTAAAAAAAAAGATGTCTAAAAATCTACAATGAAGGCACTAAATGCGCAGTATGTCCTTCTGCCAGCTCAATACATCATCATTTCCTCTGTCCCTTGCTGTCCAAAATTCGTACCATCGTCTTCCTGTCTTTCTCTTCTCTGCTCTGTTCTGCTCTGTATCTCCCTCTGCAAAAGGAAAACTCACTCCCATTCTCTCCATTCTCGAACTGCAAGCGCAATTCTCTGCTAAACAAGTTCAACGAAGAAACCCAGAAAGGAAACAGAGTAGAAAGAAGAGAAGACCCAGAAAGACGACATGTCGTCTTCAGACGAGGAGGGGTCAGGGAAGAGTACCTGTTTAAGATCGTGATAATCGGAGACTCGGCGGTCGGGAAATCGAACCTGCTGTCTCGCTATGCGCGCAACGAGTTCAATGCGCACTCCAAGGCCACAATTGGGGTGGAGTTTCAGACCCAGAGCATGGAAATTGATGGCAAAGAGGTCAAGGCTCAGATTTGGGACACTGCTGGCCAAGAGCGCTTCCGGGCTGTGACTTCTGCCTACTACCGTGGCGCTGTTGGAGCTCTCATTGTCTATGACATCACTCGCAAGACCACTTTTGAGAGTGTTGGCCGCTGGCTCGATGAGCTCAAGAGTAAGTTGCTTGCTTACTTGGGACGTTTGCTGTTTTTGCTTTTGATTTTGATGCTATGATTCTTAAGCTATGAAATGCCAAAGTAGGGAGAATTTTGATAATTGTGGTGGTTGAGTTTGTGGGTTTGTGTTTGTTTTTTTCTGTTTGTGGGTTTGCTGGCCTTTTGGGTTTGATTTGGATGGATGTGATGGATATGACTTTAGATCTAAGCATATGATGAGAAATTCTATGAAGACTTCATTTTGAAGAAAGCTTATTTCTTTTTTGTTTTCGTTTTTGGGTGGTGGTGGTGTAAATTCTCTTAAACTTGAAAGAAGTTCTGCTTATGTAAATTCTCCTAAAGACTTCATTTTGAATATGAATACTTTCTTTTAAGTAGGTTCCAAGAGCCAATGGTGTAAAAATAATTCTATGTTAATTTGGATGTAGAATCTAGGCCTTAGGCGCATCTATTGGCTAGTTGAGAAAATCCAGATAATTGGATGGTTTGGCCGTCTTATCATATCTGATTTATGGATCTGATAAAAATCAAGACACGTACACATCCACATTTAACACTTCGTCGTAGAATGCATTTAGTATGGCATGGGAGCTTTTGTAAGGAGGTATAATATATAGGAACCTTTACGTTTGTAAGGAGTTTCTGGTTGACGTTCTGCTCTAAGAAGCATGGGTCAAGCTTCAAACCACGGAAGAGATGTTTGATAGAGAAACGATGATTGGCTGATTGTAGCATCAGAGATATGAGTACTACAGTGGTACATCTGAAAGTAACAGTTTTGACTATCTGAATTTATTTGTGAAAGAACATCAACCAGTGTAAGGGTAGCTATTTTAGAACTCCTAAATGGATTTTTTACATGGGTTCAGGGATGTGCTTTCCTATCAGACCATCTAGTTAACCAAATGTCTTGTATGGATAGCACATGAAGTTCTCATTCAAAATGATACCACATTAAGTTTATGCCTCTGTTAGTTGATCTTGTTATATGTTTGAATTAGGCTAGCAACAACTTGTCATTTAATCCCCAGTGTCCCCTTTGTTCTTAAAATGCAGTCATCCTTATGGTAAAGGTTCTTTTATGGTTTAGCAGGGGTTATATCTCTATCCTTTTTCGTTTCTGGAAAATTCAAACTTTACATAATGTAAGTCAAAACAATTTCTTTCATTTTCCGGTAGTCAAATACAATCATTACTATTGTATTGTGCTGGTGAACTGCTTGTCCATTGTTGTTGTAATTGTTATGTATCTTTTTCTTATGAATATTATTAGAGTCTATTCATGGTTTCTTGTGTTAACTACTCCTCTCCAGCCAACCCACAGAATCACACAACTATTCTTTGCACTTTCTTCGCATAAGCTTTTCCTTTAGGTCCTTTTTTTCTTTGTGGTACATCTTCATGATGGTTATGATCACGCCGTTTCTTGTGTTAACATTAGTAACTCCTTTTTTCCATGTTCCTCTAGTTTGTTTGAGTTAGGACTGATCGCCAAGTTGTTTTTTTTCTTAGGTGACTTTATTTTTTCTCTTCATTTAAATCCTGCATGGACCATCCCCTTGTGAAAGAATTTATGAAAAGCCTGAGTCCAGCTTAATCACTTCTGAATAATCTTGACAAACTAGTAACAATACAGGACTCCTCCCTACTGCCAAAAAAATGGCACTCCTAATTTCCTGCGCCCCGAAAAGTTTATCAAGCAGACTACCTCTCTCTATTTAGGATACCAGTTCAGTCCATCCATCGCAAACTTCACATATTGATCTTCAGTATAATGCCTGTCTACAAAACCAATAATATCAATTCACAATGCCTTGATCACATCTTTCAAGTCCGTTTCCCAAACAAAATCGTCAGGGTTCATATTCTATATCATTCTCCTGTCTTCAACTTTTATTTTTTGGTCCAATATATTAGCATTAGCCCAACAGACCTTACACGTTTGAAAACCACCACTATCTCATCTGGAGGTATTATACCATATAATGCCACATGTTGACTTAAATGTCTCACAACATGAACTGTATATCTGTTCATTCAACAAGAGTTGTTATGAGAGAGCTTGCATTTTAAACAATACAAACCAACATGGTCAATCACTGTATATGAATAAATGAGTATCCAAATGTCTATTTTCTTCTGGATCATTCTGTATGGCTTGTATGATCTACAGGTGCAGCATTGCATGTTTTGTATAGCTTGGAAATCTTGATTGCCCTTACTAACCAGTCTTTGATCCTCAATCTTGATATTTTTGTTCCACGGGTTGATGACATTGTACCAAACCTATGGTTGATGACATTACACCAACCTTCGGCATCACACCGAAGGTATCTTGGAATCGCTCCAGGCCAAGCTGTGTCACGCACCAGTTCTGTCATCAACGCTTTTCTTTTCATTTTTTTTAAGTATCCCCTTCTATAGGGTCATTGGTGCATGGATCTGGAAATATCCACATTAGTATACTTAGGAACTCTAAAGACATTTATGACACCTAATACATTAATGATCTGACCTTAAGAGACTCAAACACAAAAAAACTAGAAAATCATGCGTAAAGTGCATTTATTACATAAGAAACTGGAAAGACCCTCTTTTATTATACTTTTGAACTTGGCCCAGGCATCAAGTTGTGATGAACCATTGCTAGGAAATCAAATCATGAAATATGTTCTTGAGATTTGGTGTCTCGTTAAAAATGATGTCATGGGATCCCAAAGTGGTGCCAGTTGGTCAACTTATAAAGTTTCTTGTCTTCATACAACAAACCTAGGATTGGTTCTCCCTAAACCCCGCAAGGCCTTCCTCTCACTGCATGGCACATAAAGCCATTGGGTCTCCAGGACCCAAATTTCTATCATCAGTTCTATGGTAGTGAAAGCAATCCTTTTTTTTTTTCAAGAAATACATACCTTGTGTAATCTATTTGTACCTTACTATTATTCTATGTTTTAAGTATTTTGTAAACTGATTTTCTCTTCAGCTCTCTTTCATGGTCCTTTTCTTCATTAAGGATAGCATGGATTGTAATATCTGATTCTGTATATAATTTAATTTGTTTTACTGAATGTATTTACAGTATGCATCCTTGTTCTATTGTTTCAAATTCCATATTGCACACCTCTTTGCTTATTGATGATTACTTTTTCGTTTCCATAATCTCCATTTCTTGTTTTATCACTAAGTTCTTTTATTATGCTCTTGGGGTTTGATGCGTTAATTGTTTGAGCTTGATTAATCAATGCTGCAGCTCATTCGGATACAACTGTGGCAATGATGTTAGTGGGAAACAAATGTGATCTGGAGAATATTCGGGATGTGAGTGTTGAAGATGGTAAAAGCCTTGCTGAAGCAGAGGGTTTGTTCTTCATGGAGACATCTGCCCTGGACTCAACAAATGTTATAAAGGCGTTTGAGCTTGTTATTCAAGAAATATATAACAATGTCAGTCGGAAGGTCTTGAACTCAGACACTTACAAAGCAGAATTATCTGTCAACAGGGTAAGCCTCGTTAATAATGGGGCAGACGGATCAAAGAAAAATCAGGGCTACTTTTCTTGCTGTTCCGGGTGATATGGTTTATATCTCTGGAAAACGTGTAGGAATGGGCACTTGAGGGCATTTCCAAGGCCGGTTATTCAATTTGGTTCGTTAATTGGTTTTGTTTGTTTGGTATTGGATATCTGCTTAAAGGTTTCCAAATAAGTCGATATTATACAAAGAAAACCTTATCTTCAGTTCATGTAAAACAAGTCAAAGTTTTACTCTGGATACAAGCCATGTAACTGCTAAAAAAAAGAAGGCAGGCACCCATTTTGTTTTGTGTGATTGTATTTGTTCGTGTAAGCATATTAAGTTCAGCAGGTAGACAGAAGTTGTATGTGATTTTATAGTGCAGTAAAGAAAACATCAAATGATGTTATTCTGATTCGGGACGTGCGCATTTATCAAAGAATAGATTTTAGCAGACTTTCTTCTGTGAGTTGTATTCTATGTGATTTGAATATTTGGTAGAAGTTTATACAGGATTTTTGCCAGCAGGTTGTATGCGATTTTCTAGTGAACTGAAGAAAAAGGAAAGTCAAACCTTTTACTTGTTCATGGAAACATGTTTTCACACAGCCACTTTCTTTTGTGAGGTCTAGTCCGTTGAGCTGATTAAGTTGGCAGCTAAATTCTTCGAATTTCGCCTATCCAGCTGTATGAGATTTTTCTAGTAGAGAAAGTGCACATTTTGCAACCAACATTTCTGATGTGACCTTGGTTGGTGATTGTATGCCAGCGTATCCTCTCCCTTCTTTTGTCTTTTTTGCTTGGTTTGTTTTCATTTTCCCGGTATGTAAGAAAAATTCACTGCATTGCTAAGGTTATAAGATTGGTTGCTAACCAATTTATTTGTTTTACGAACAATAATGCTACGGTCACCAAATTTATGAAGACGGTCACCAAATTTATGAAGACAGAGAAATTTGATGGCAAATTTGTGGAGGAGAAAACTTGAAGGCATTTGTTTTGTGTTGAGGGATCAATAGCTACCTAATCACAGCTTGGAAAGAATAATGAGATGGCAGTTGGTGGCTTGCCTAACCTCACTTCCCATTTGGCCACAAAGTTGGTATTTCAATGGTGGCACCACCACCCCAAAGATATACTTGTTCTAGAGCAAATCAACCTCTGCCACAAAATTCAACTCTCTAGTGTGAGTGAGAAGTGGTGCAAGCAATCACATTGTAGGTGGAAGATCAGTTTGGGGGTGTTAGATATGATTGAGAACCCAACTCACAAGAAAAAGCCAACCCTACCACTATTTCCACCACCATCAAATCCCAATAGAAAAGAAGTCACCAAAAATCTAATTAAATTCAAACCATCAATTACCACAAAGATTACTTTTAAGAAAAAATAAAAATAAAAATAAAAATAAAAATAAAAATAAAATAAAAAGCAAAATCTTGTTGAAAGAAAAAGAAAAAATCAACCAAGATGAGCGGATCCATCATCATGACTTCAGTGGGTAACCAACATGAGCTTGGAATCTTCTAGAAGCTTTTGCCCCTAATGTCTGTTGAAATCTTTCTTTTCACTTCTTACTCAATTGCTTATACGGATGGAGATAGCGACACTGATAAAGATAGTTGCTTTATCTTATTCGTCTTCTGTTTTCTTCTAGAACTTGAGGGTTTTGAATCCATTTTTCCCCCTTTGTTTTCTTTTTTTGGGGGGGTTGGGGTTCCTCAAACTCATTGAGACCTCCAAGACTTGGCCATTTCAAACCCATTCTGGCCATAATGATAATCCTGAATAGTTTGGTTAATCTCATCCTGTGAGTTCATCACAAAAGGCCCATGCTGAACCACTGGTTCATTGATGGGCTGCCCTCCTACCAACACAAATCTCAACGGCTCTGATGACTTGTTGCAGACACTAAGACCATCTCCAGGACCCAAAACAAGCACATGATGAGCTGATGCATGCGTTGACCCAAACACACCTTCTCCTTCAATTATGTAGACAAAGGAAGTCCAGGTTTCTGGTATGCTTTGATGAAGTTGAGCTTTGGATTTTAAGGTGAAATCAAAGAACAATGCTGGGGTTCGGGTGAAAACAGGGAGCTAACTCCCATTGTTTCTCCTGCTATAACTCGCACTTCAACTCCATCTTTCTCTGCCCTCTTTATGTCCTTGCTTAGGAGTTCTTGATATCTTGGCTCAATCCTGCAAAAATAAATAAATAAATACATAACAGCTTCTTTATTCAATTTAGAACACTATGACCAATTCCACTTTCAATCAATTGAAAATTTAATTATATTCAAACTACTTGAAATAAATAAATATATATATGTGCAATATTTTTAAATCAAGTCGAGAAAAATATTTAAAATTTTGACTCTTTAAAATGGTCTTGTTTTGCAGACTAGTGATTTCATGTTTGAATTCTCATGGCACCTTAGTAGATTGTGTGTGAAAAATCTCTTCATCTTCTAGTTTAGACTATCGCTTGTATCCATACCCAAAAAAAAATCGACTTTTTACACCATTTTCAATCCCTTAGTAACATTGTAACTTGTAAGTGCCTTAGAGTAGAGGCAGAAGATGAGGAAAGAGATGGAAGAAGAAAAGGAAAAAGACAAGCCTAGTTTCTTTTGCTTTTCCACCGAAACCATATGTAATGAGCATCCCATGTAATGGTCAACTGGTTTAATTTAAAGATGCAGAAACCAGATGGACCAAAAAAATAAAATAAAAGCAGGCGTGGTGAGTTGGCCACATATTGGGCATTATGATTTTATGCATAAATGGTCAACTAGGGCCAGTGTGAATACAAAACAATTTTGGAAATTTCGTTTGGCAATATACTATGAATATTATGCCAGTCAACAAAAAGGGTCCAGACAGATCCAGTTTACACACATAATAACAGAAACCAGTTATATTCACCAAAGACAACGTCATTTCTACAAAAACCTACACCTTTTTATTGGAAAAACAAAAAACACTATTACCACTCTTATCCTAATCTCATCAACCACTTTACCCCTCAATTCATTCACCTACAAAATATTCCTAATTTTAACTCTTTTTTTTAACAACTTCAACGGTACGAGAAAAACTTTATTAATCAACAAAGAGAAAATGGAGAGACTTAGCGCCTTACCCCTACTACAAACTTTTATTATTATTTATCAACAGAACGAACTTCGAATCTCTTCTAACATTGGAGAAAAAAATTACCACTAAATCAGGAACTGATTAATCCTAATTTTAACTCCTAATTAGTTTTTATTATTCAATATGTTTAAGTTCTTAAAATAGGCTTTTGTGATGTTGTTGTTGGCCTCAGGGCCAGCCACGTCTCCCAAGAAGTGGCCAGTTGCGACTGGCCTCCAAAAGAGACTGACTGCAAACCAGTGCCTCCAAAAAAGAGTTCAGCCATGGCTGCCATATTTTTATGTTTATTTTAAAGATTATTCCTTTAAAGTATTAGTAGAAATGGGGTAGCAACAACACCAAAAAAAAGAGACAAAATCGTTATACACACCATAAATTTTGGGCTGTGGATGAAAAGAAGAATGAGGAAATACGTACATTTTGTCTTTGCAGGATAGATTTATCCAGAGCTGCAAGCCTGTGTTGGGTCCTTCTCCTGCAGGCATTTCAGAATGAACTATTCCTCTGCCTGCTGTCATCCACTGCCACAAAATCACATCCAACACAGCTTAAAACATGTCCAAGTCCAATGATATAAAGACTACTGATAAAATCATCAATATTATGTGACAGTTCTTCGTTGATTTTGATTTTGAGCCAACTTTGAAGCTCGTTTATTTCCAACACGTAAGATATTGATACGTATACGAACACATACTTTGTTAAAAAAAGAAAAAAAGAAAATTGGTGAATAAATTTAGTGATCTTAGCATTATGAAATCAATAGTTACCTGCACATCCCCAGCCCAGATTGTACCCTTATGCCCTGCAAAGTCTTGGTGAGTGATGCCTCCCTGAAACCCAAGTAAAATTGTAAATTGAATTCCCTAATGAAATCAGAAATCCAGAATCCAAATATGTTTCTGAAAAAGCAACCAAAAAAAAAAATTGTACCTGTAGCATGTATGTGACAGTCTCAAAACCTCTGTGTGGATGATCAGGAAATCCAGCAGGAGGGGACACTGCAAGATCAAAAGAACAAGCAACAATGCCAACACAAAATCAATTTCATCATCCAAAATGGAACTGAGACATGAAAATTAATAACAAAGTTTACAGACACGTAAGTATATTCTATACCTGAAAAGTCATCTAGCATGAGAAATGGATCCAGGTTCCTCAAATCACGGCTGAAATCAAATGCCCAGGAAACAGAATTAATCCACAAACAAATGAAAACCCAGAAGTCGAAAGCTTAAGAACACAAGAACCCATAAATTGAAAAGATGAAATGAAATCCCAAAACAGAGCAGACGAAATATAAAAATTAAAAAAATATATATAGCAAAAGGACAAAAACTCATGAACAAAAAATTGGTGAAGAGTAGAGGAGAGTACCTTCCAATGGCTCTCCTGACAACAGCACCATCGCCCTCAGATTGGGACTTGGCAAGGACCTTCTTGACCACCATTTTTGGGGAGGTAAAAGCAGGGGATTGATGATCTGATTCAGACATGATGTTTCGGATAATGGAAGGAACAATGGCTTTGATGTGGCGGTTGTTGGGTTTGGTAAACAGTAATTTGCTGTATCTTATTGTTGTCGCTATAGAAATAATAGCTCTCATAAGCCGCTTCTTCTTTTATATGGGTTTTGGTGTACAGCTTGAGAAGTTGGATGCGTGTCTTTATAACTTCCATGATACGATATATATAACGACTTGGAGCCTTCCTTTTGATGAACAGCAGTGTGGAAGAGAAAGCAGCCGAATATAAAAAAATACAAACAAAAGGCTTTTATTTTTATTTTTATTTTTAAAAACTATTTTTTGGGGGTTTGGGTTCGTTGGGAAAAAACTTAATTGCAATCCGGATAGCTTACAAATTATTTTTTGGGGGGTTGGGTTCGTTGGGAAAAAAACTCAATTGCAATCCGGATAGCAACAATATTATCACCGTCTAATCATATTATGCTATATAAAAATGTTATCACACATGTCATAGCGTTATTGCCCATTTTCATGGAAGTCATTCTCGCTGGGTGGGTGACTGGGTCTGAGATACACAAGGAAAAGGAAGGAAGTTGGATGCGTGGGAAAAATATGGGAGTGGGGCCCACTTGGCCTCCTTGGACCAACCATGATTGGTGATGTCAAGTTCTTGTCACCATGAGGTTAGAGGATGTGGGCATTGAAGATGAAGAGAAAGAAGACCTGGCCTTGCCCTCTTTGTTAAATACATATTTGAGATCTATTATCTCTTCTTTCTTATGTCAAGTGTGAAACTGAAATATAGGGTTTGACCTACTTATCTGGACTATAGTATTCAATGATTCATCCTCCCGTCAATCTGCTTCTTTAGGCCATCAAATAAGAATTCATTTTCAAAACCTTCCCATAAAGTTTCAAAACTATTCACCTCAGAAGAATCTCAATCATCAATGCACGATTTTTATTCTATTATTAGGAAGATTACAATTTTCATCCTATTTCACAGTGTGAACTCTCAGAATTTTGGAAACAAAATTCAATGAATTGTTATTAATCTGCACAACATGTATCTTTAACAGCTACAAACACGTTCACATGCAATACAAATTCGCATTGTACAAAACTCTCAATGAAGAAAAATTTTAGGCTCAACTAGAAAAAAAAAAAAAAACTACGTATTGAATATGGGTAAATATGTTGGAATTTTAAAAGCTTTTAAAAATTTTACCATTATAAGTTTTAAATTTTGTTTTAATTATTTGCCTGTTTTATTTTATTTATTGTGGGGGTTATAAATATTTATTTTCAGGTTTTATTTCTATATTAAACGACTTAATTTTTCTGGTTTAATATGGTCAATGTTACATGATTTTGGATGCCTATAAAAAGCTCCACATTTAAAAAAAAGGGTGATTTTATTTGCACCTCATTATTTGCCCTTTACACCCCATACTAATTTTAAACATGAATAACCTATTTTATCCTTATACATAATGACAATTAAAGACAACAAACATTTAAAATAAAAATAAAATTTGCTCACTACACCCCACATATGTTCCTACAACCCTAGTTAGACTTTTTTTTCTCAAACCATCATGTTCTTGAGAAAGCCCTGCCCCACTTGGCTTGCACAGGCCTCAATGCAACACCAGTTTGAGTCATTTTCTAGATAAACACACCAAGAGGATACACATGGCTTTGGATTCGGATGATGTTGAATTGGTACGAATGTTGTTGAAAGAGGTGCATGCCAATCTTGATGATGCATATGCCTTGCACTATGTTGTGGCATACTGTGATGCAAAGACCACGACAGAGTTGCTTGATCTTGGACTCACTAAGGTTAATTGTAGGAATCCAAGGGTGTATACTGTGCTGCACATTGCAGCGATGAGGAAGGACCCTAAGATCATTGTGTCCCTTCTCACAAAGGGTGCTCGCCCATCGGATCTTACTTTGGATGGGAGGAAAGCTGTTTAGGCTTATGGGGTGTATACAGATAGGTTAGGAATGAGGTTAATTTAGGAAGAAATATGGGGTGTAGAGAGTAATTTTAAATTTGACTAAAATTCAGTGGGGTGTAAAGAGAATGTGGGGTGAAAAGAGCAAATAATAGGGTGCAAATAAAATCACCCTTAAAAAAAATATAAGCGATAGTATATTATTGATAAACAAACAAAAGTACAAAGTAATTATGTGCTGAATATGGGTAAATCTTCTCCAGTGACCAAACACAACATTTTGAATTGATCTTGAGAGAATCACGCACAACCCAAACAATGACTAAATCCCCGATCCCGCAACCAGAAACACATGTACTCAGACCTAAAATACAAATCCACCGCGTAGCGGCAAAAACGGCAAATCTGTATTGAAAGCCAAAAGATAAAAAGAAATAAAAATATTAAATATAAAACAAATCGCAGCAAACTCATAAAGAGTTTCTAAAAATTATTAGTCTAAAATAAAACTAAGAAACAGAACCACCGCTCCACATCTTCTGGGCAACCTGAAGAAAATCACAGAGCCCTACCGGCTAAACCCATAGTCTCGCACTGGCTAAACCCGAACCCAACACAACCAAACATCTTCCTCTCTTTAGAGATCCAAACTATGTCGAAGACAGTCAACTCCTTGTGTACGTGGGCCAAAATATTGTGACTATATCATAGCGACAACATCGTTTCACGGAGACTGCTCCCACATCACAAAATAAACTAACAATCTTGAGGGAAAATGGAGGGAATGAGAAAATAATGAATGAAAAGAGAGAGGTGGAGGTAGGGAAGGAGGCCACCAACCCCCAAAGGGGGCGGCGGCTAAGACTTCTTTCCTTAGGGTTTTCTCAGAGAGTGTTTAGGGTTTTCTCATCTCTCCTCAGGTTTAGAAAATCAAGTTGATGAGACACTAGAGCATCCGATTTTCTCCTTCACATTTGATAAAAAGACAACACAACAAAATCTAATTATCTCTTGTCGTACCTTTATATATATTCTCTACTTTCTATTAGCATTTTTGGGCAATGATTATGTGACTTGGAGGCATATCCGTCTATGAATGTGCTCATGGCGGATCTTGAGCTTGTGTATTAGGGGTCGTATCTTGGAGTCTTGTAGACTGTCAGTACCTGCACACAAGGAGGCTACAAAGGCTTTAGGACAGCGTCTTTAACGTGCTTCACCGTACCAAGCTCGCCTTCTTACTATAATTTAATTTGCTTTTACTTATCTATCAATTTGTTTTTCTTTAGTTTCACTATACCTTAAAAGTTTTCCAATTTGTTTATATATTATTTATAATATAAAGGTTTTTATTTATTTATTTGGCTTTACGGAAAAGGAAAACTATATTTTTAAATAACAATCTAAAGCCTTTGTAGGTTAAAGTTGTTTTCTTCCCGTACTACTATTGTTTTAATACCTTTTAACTCTTTGACTAAAGCTTTTGCATTTGTATTGGATTTTCAAATTGAAAATTACGATTTGTTTTTGATAGATGCAATTTAAAGCTTTCATGTTGTCTATACAATTTCAATTGCTTTAAATATTGTTGATACATTTATATTTTGCTAACGTTTGGGCAATTACTGCTAGTGTTTGAAAAAAAAAACCTACAGACTAATTTATGTGGTATTATTATTATAGCTCAACGTTTTTGCGTTCAGCCAGCTATATAAACCATGGCAAATAATTTTTTTTAAAAAAACAGCGGCATATTTCGAGAAATGTTTTATTTATTATTATTATTATTAGATGATGAAAGTTGCAGAACAATTTTGTAGAAGCTCTTCTGTTGGTTTTTCAAATGAGAAGGATAAACCAGTTTTGGAACCAACCTCAATTTATTGAGAATTAAATATTTTTATATTTATGGAAAAATTAAATTTGACACTATTCTATTTTGTGCATATGTGTGTATACTTTCAAAATACAAAAATAAATTTCATTACCTTTTTTGTTGAAATGAATTTTCCAGATTTAACCTAAGGGTCACACTTGTTTCTAATTGCCATATTTATTTTGGCAATAAAGTTGTTAATAATGTTGGATGATTATTGCCGTTAACACGACCACCTTTATGAAATTTAATTACTTTTTGTGTGTGTTAATACTGTTAATACTTTTTTTTTTGAACTTGTGAATAAGAAATTTTATGATTTGATTATAGAGTCTTGCTGCAGTTTTGAAGTCAAGAGCTCTGCGTTAGTTTGTTTTATTAATTTTTGGAAAAATGGCAGATTAATTTAAATTCCTTTGATATGATTTAGTCTTCAATTTGTATTCATATTTTCCATTAAATCATGTTGTTAACGTTGCACTATCTTTATGTGATTTAATTGATTTGGTTTAATGCTTTCCGATTGACAACTACTATTATATGTTGTGTATTTTTTTTTTCTAAAGAGTTTTACGTGCGTATATTTGCTTTAAAGTTTTAAATTTGAAGGGAAAAATTTACTTTTACTTGGTTACACTTTATAATGTTATCATCACTCGAATGATATATGACCAATTAAATTTCAAATAATGCATTATTTCATTTGCCTTGAATTATGCAATTTTAAGCCCACTAATTTGTTATATTGGAAATTTGGGATTTATACTAATAGCCATCAACTTTTTTTTAGCCTTTGAGCTAACAACAAAATGATAGCTTTCTTTTATGCTGGCTTCTGAATGTCCTGGGCATTTAAGTTCTGGAGAAGTTATGTTTATTTTAGTTTTCAAGCTTATTAACAATTATTTTATGTCATATGTGTAAAATCGCGTTAAGAACTTTTAGGTGCTTAATTTTATTTACTTGAGTTAATCTTGATTCAAATATATTTGGAAAACTATTTTTTTTTATTAGCCTACAATGAAGCTTTGAAAAGAGCCACATTGAGTCAATTTCCACATGGAGAAAACTCAAATAAAATAATAAATTATATTACTGTAAGCAGGGGCGGCCCTGGGGCGGTGCAAGTGGCGCCACCGCACAGGGCCTCCGATTTTTGAGGGCCCCCAAAAAAAAATTCTTTATATTAAAAATATATATATATATTACAGAAATGGTATATATACTTTAGGATGCTAAATGTTTGCACAAAAGTGTGTGTGGCGGAGTTGGCTTTTCGGTGGATATCTTTTAATTGAAGGCCCGGTTCGAGTTTCATTGAAGGCATTCTATTTGCATTTTTTATTATTTTGCATTATAACAACAAACTTTAAATAATTATAAATAAATAAAACATAAACACATTATTAAAAAAAGAAAAAAAAGAAGAAGAGGGAAACATCAAACTAAGCTAACCAGCAGCAGTATATATCAATCTCTTTTGTTCGAGTATCAAAGTACTTTCTTCCACACAAAAAAAACAAAAACAAAAAAAACTTCATGACTTCTTCTTTCTCTTAAACTCTGATTTTCTAGTAAGTAACTATCATCATTCAATCATCATCTTCTTTCTCTTAAACTCTGGTTCTTTTTTCAATCATTTGACAATTTTTGTTATTATTTCAATTTCAAGAATTTCAACACCAAAAGCGAAAACACTAATTCCTAAATTCATAAAAACCACTCAAAATCATATAGTCAGATTCAATCAAATCTCAAAGAGGAGCTCTAGATAGATTCATTGTTAAAGAATCATATGCTACAATTGATGAAAATATTTCCAATGAACAACAACAAGATGATGTTGAGGAATTGCAAGATATTGAAAACAATATGGATGAATGTGTGGGTAATGTTGAGGATAATGATAATGATGACAATGAAAATGTTGTTTTTGACATTAAGGTATGGCAAAAAAAAATAGTATTTTCGTATTAGATTATGTGAGGTCCCAATTTAAGTTTCGCACAAGGCCCTCAAAATCTCAAGGACAGCCACATTGTAAGTGGCATTTAATTTTAAGGTTTGGTGTAAGGATTTCGACCCTTAAATCCTTTTAGGCATTATTGACCTCTTGGGTACGTGAATCATGTAATTATTTTATAGCTAATGTTGGATATTAATTGTCCTTGTACACCAATTTAATTAGTTTTGATCTCTTTGCAAAATTTGCAAAATTTATATATTTTGAGTACTAATGTCTTGATATATTTTGAGAATTTCCTTAACTTGTGGGGGTTGTTGTCTTGCAATGCTTTTGCTTTGTAATTTATTATTATTATTATTATTATTTTGGTGGCCAAAGTTGGAAACATAGAAGGGATGGTCCTATGTTAACATATTTTAAAATGTGGGGGTTGCTTTAATTTCATAACCTTGACATTACCTTCAAGTAATTATTAAATGAGTATTTTTTGGTGAACTTGTTGTGTCTATGTGAAGTTTTCTTATATTATGAAATTTTATTATGAGACTAATTTGTCTTCAATTCTGATATGAAAGTGTGTGCAACTAATGATGGCCTTGGTATAAAATTTTGGTAGAGACTTCTTATTGTCTTATAGGTTCCTATTGAGAATCGATAAGATACAATGACAACTTGGATATGCGATCATGATTTTAGCCATTTGGAGTGCACAAAAGGGAGTAAGAGTATCATGAAATGCTTAGTATTTATAGTTAAATTTATTTAATGAACTAAGCGTTGTCTTGTTTGTTCATAGCTTCATCAGGTGCACTCAAAGTTTCGTAGATTATTGCAGACCCATATTTGAGTACCAATATTTGAGAGGTATTCTTGATTATATGAATTTATACATAGTGGGATTTCCGTTATACTTTAATGTATATCAGTGCGACGTAATTTCCAATTATATTGAGATGAAATCCACTAATCATTTGTGTGAAAAGATTTTGTATGAAATATTTTTAATAACATGCAGGTCTAGAGCGCGCTAAGTGGAGAATAAAGACATGAGCCACATTATATGCCTTGCCACTACTACAAAAATCGCAATAGAGCGACGGTAATTTACCGTCGTAAATTTAGTTTTCAACCGTCGAGGAATCGACCGACATCTTTACGCATAAAACCACGACGGTAAAATCCGTCGTCTATTATTATAAAGATGACGCTTTTACTCAAAACCGTAGTCTATTAATTTAAAGGCGACAGTTTTTATGAAATACATAGCGTCTATTATATGTAAAGACTGACGGTTTGTAAGAACTGTCGTCTATTATGAAATAACGATGCGTCTATTATATGTAAAGACAGCGGTTTTTATGAAAAACTGTCGTCTATTATATATAAAGACGAAAATTTTTATGAAAGAAATGTCGTCTATTATATGTAAAGAAAGACGGTTTTGTGATAGAATTGTCGTCTATTAATGTAAAGACGACGGTTTTTTTGAAAGAAGCGTCGTTTATTATATCCAAAGACGTAGTAATTTTACATTTTATCTTTTTTTTTATTGCTTCCAATGGTTCTCTACAACGATTTTAGCTAAAAAAACAACCATAATGCTTTGTGAACAATAAATTCAGCTCCAAATAATCCACACCATACAATAAATATACTCAAGAATAATTTGTTTCATAAAACTTGAAGATTCAATAATAATTACATAGTTTACCAATCTTCATTCCTACTATATATCTATACAAAATATCATATCCATAATATTAAACTATAATTAGAAAAAGAGGGGCTACATATGAAATTCGATCAGAATTTCATCAATTTGTTCTTGTGTGTATGAGTTAGCGTTGCCTTCTTGCCTTTGCAAAACCAAGATTAAAGAAGAAGCAAGTTTTAGTCGGAGATACATTTATAAACCTTTTGCAAGAGGAAACAAGAAACAAAAGCCAGAAGAGGGGAGCATAACTTATTTGGATTTCTATATTGAAGCGCAAATGTTCAAACAAATTAACTTCAATAATTTGAGAAACTGAGCAGGAATGAAAGAGGTAACATTTACAACTATAACAAAGATAGGAATGAAATGTACCTCGACTTGGAGCAATCTGATGGAGACAGAAAAACTTTAAGGTTAGAATATGAGTTGAAGAAAGATAGAGAAATGTTATGTATATAGGGTTTAGGGCAAATTCGAAAAATTAAAATTCGCGGTCAAATTTTTCAAATGACGCGTTTTTAAAAACGACGGAAAGTAAAATTAAAACGTCGTATAAATTAAAATATGCACAACGGTTTTTAAATAATAGGGGCGTTATAAATATATACTACGTCAGTTAGTTACAAACAAAGTCGTTGTAAAATATTTTCACGACCCTCGACATAAAACCGACGTCTTAAATAAAAATAACTACGAGAGAAATAGAACTTTGTGTTAAACAAGAAACTAAATATGCAATCTTTCTTGGGAACTCAGTTGTTGTTTTACACCAAACCGAAGTTCTTAGATTGGTTGGGTGTAAAAACACAACTGAGTTCCAAAGAAAGACATTCTTGCATG
The DNA here is from genome assembly GCA_024362665.1 of Prunus padus. Taxonomy (NCBI): domain Eukaryota; kingdom Viridiplantae; phylum Streptophyta; class Magnoliopsida; order Rosales; family Rosaceae; genus Prunus; species Prunus padus. Next base: position 24,253,448 of record JANFAM010000016.1, on the reverse strand, counting down.
TTGAAACCATTCGAGAGATGTGAGAATTGAGATATACTGAACGTTTGGACTAAAAACTCCAATTTAAAGGAATTATTTAGAATTGGAAAACTAAAAGTGACTTTATTACGACTTGGAAACCGAAAAGGGCCTTTATTTCGACTTGGAAACCTAATAGCCGCTGTTTTAGTCCCCAATTTGTGAGATAAAGCGTGACGTTTCAGTTCGAAAGTTTGAAGTTGAAACCTACAACGACGGTATTTATGTTTTCCGTCGTCGTTTTACTGATGTTTATTTTGACTTTTGTTGTCGTGCTTGTTTTAAACAACAACGACGGTATAATTAATAGAAACGACGTGAAAATGATGTACAACGACGATATAATTAATAGAAGCGTCGTATTATCTGAAAAACCACGTCGCTATATTATATTATGACGACGTGGTAACGATTTACCACCACCTTTTATTTATAAGAACTGTCATAGTATAATGTGTAATACGGCGTAAAATAATAAAAGGCAGAGACGCGGTTAATTAACTTTACATGTCGGTAATTATCAAATTACGGTCGTATTAAATAGTACTTGATACGTGCATTAATAATACAATTACCGTCGTGTTTATTGGATGTTCAAAACGGCGGTATTATATGTAAAAGCGTCGTCTATAATTACTACGTCGGTATATTTACACATACCGTCGTTGTTTATTTGTTATCTTTTTCTGATCGGAATGGCATGTTTCATAAGACGACGCTTTTAAAGTTTTATGCGTCGTGTTTTAAAAATACCCAAATGAATTTCCAATTTTTAGGTGTTTTAGTTTCTGATCCACGTCGGTTTTTATATTACCGTCGTCGTTTAAAATTTAACGATGGTATTTATTTTGTCCGTCGTCGTTTTACCGACGTCTATTTCGATTTTTGTAGTAGTGTGCAAAGGTCAATGATGATATGCATGCCTCGTGGAGGAGGCTACTAATGCAAAATATCAAGAGGGATGCACTTAAGCCCATAAGGGAGTCACCTAGGGAGGTAACCCAACTACGTGATTGACGATCCCATGAAGGAAGTTCAATGTGGTAGAAACAATTCATCCGTGTGACTCATATAGCACTAATAAAACTATGAAGATATCCTTGAGATATTCTTCTACTCATCCCTAAGGCAAAAGTGCTATTTTATGTGGCGTTAGGAAATGATTTATCCATGAATGAGTTTCTATGTGTAGGATATGTTGAAGTTTGGTCAAAGGTGCCAAGTTCAATACCATGGCTATCCATGAGATTATGAGGGCCTTGTGTGAAACTTAAATTGGGGCCTCACATAATCTAATATGAAAATACTATAAATAAAATTTTTCCATAACTTAATGTCATAAACAATTTTTTATAACTAAAAGTCACCATAAAAAAGTAATCAATCCTTTCACTTTATCAATAGCAACATGAATAAGCATGTCTTCATATTGTAAGTTTTTGCTAACTACATTGACAGCACCTAATATATCATACCAAATAACCATCCCCAATAAGAACTCAAAATTTCCAAGTTCATATGTTGCCAAAGAATTAGTTTCACTTGTTATTTTGGAGTCACCGTCACTTTCTGCTGGCTAAAGTAAAGCTTCTCTTAAATCTAGAGTTGGAATCTTTTTGCTCTTACACTTTCAATACGACTTTCCCAACGTGTAACTGACAACGATTTTAGAGTTAAGTGTTTAACATTATCTTTCAATATCTTCCACTGCTTTGTAGAATTAGCAAACAATTTATAAATACGTTGTATGACTCCAAAAAAGTCATTTGCTTTTCCATAAGAGTTTGCAATATCACAAAGTGTTAAGTTAAGATATTGACAACCACAAGGTGTGTACAATGCTCTAGGATTTATATCCAAAAGTTTTCTTTGGACACCTTGGTATTTCCCACTCATATTTGATCCATTGGCATAGCCTTGTCCTCTCACATTATCAATATCAAGCTTGAGTTTGTGTAACACCTTTTGCAACTCTTCAAAAAGTCTTTGTCCTGTTGTATCATTCACATTCCAAAAGAATTCTTCAACCTTTATTGGATTAGTAGAGACATCCACAAATCTTACTATCAAACTCATTTGTTTTTGGTTGCTAGTATATGGAGTACAATCAAGAATCACAAAAAAAATATTTAGTTTCTTCAATCTTTTTAATGATTGCACTTTTGAGTTCAGAAGCTAACAGAAGTATCAATTCATTTTGAATCTTATGAAGAAGATAATGATAATGAGTCTCTTTATCATCCATATGTCGAACATGCTCCTTCATCACTGGATCCCCCTCCGCAATCATTTCAACTTGGCCCATAAAATTTCCATTGTTAATATCATGGATCTTCTCTTTACTTCCACGAAAAGCCAAAGTATATTTTCCAAGATATTTCACAATTGAAATTAATCTTTTTAATAAGTTCATCTAATGCTCTTTCTCTTTCTTGATTCGGTTTTGAGCAACTCCATCAATTGTTTTATTTTTCTGCAATCTAATACGAAAATCAATCCAAGTGCTCATATGATTGATATGTTCAATACTTGTCTCATGCTCTTTAAGTCTGCCACTAAGATGTATCCAATCTTTAAATCCCTCATTTGCTAAATGACTTTTTTGTGGCCCTTTTTTAAATAACTTACAACAAAAACAAAATACTTTGTCAAGATCCTTTGAATACACTAGCCAATCTCCATCATGTTGCTCACCATTTGGCAAATGACGAGTGTAAAATGGTGAAGAGAAATGTCTATTGAAAGGATCTTTAGGACCTTTTCCTATTAGTAGATCTCTTATAGGACCTTTCTCCACTAATAGGTCATGGAATTTGGGATCAAGATTATCCCAATTTCTTGGATCATAAATCTCCAATGGAATGGATTGGCTTGGTTCTTCATTGAATAAATCAGTGACTTCTCATTGTCATCATTTTCTATGTCTAGATCTTCAACATATCAATATCAACATTTTCATTGTCATCATTCTCATTCTGCTCAGCATTACCCACACATTCATCCATATTGTTTTCAATATCATGCAATTCCTCAACATCATCTTGTTGTTGTTCATTGGAAATATTTCATCAATTGTAGCAAGTGATTATTTAACAATGAATCTATCAAGAGCTCCTCTTTGAGATTGAGTTAATTCCTCGATTTTTCTTTTTCTAAATCATTTTGTATATTCATAAATGTATTTTCTAGCAGGTGGCATGTTTAGATTACAAAGAAAAATTCCAAAACCCTATAATCAGGAAGAAAACCCCAGCAAGAAATAGATAAATATTTCTAAAAACTATATTCTCATATAACCAATCATCAACATGATAATAATTTAATAAAATAAGTCATGTAACATATAGATTGAAATTTAGATATATACCTAAATTTGAATTGAGATTTGAATCTGACTATTTGATTTTGAGTGGTCTTTATGAATTTAGGAATTAGGGTTTTCTCTTTTTGGTGTTGAAATTCCTGAAATTGAAAGAATAACAAAAAATTTCAAAGGATTGAAAAAAGAACCAAAGAGAGATTGATGAATGATGATGATTACTTACTAGAAAATTAGAGTTTAAGAGAAAGAAGAAGCCATGAAGTTGTTTTGAATGAAGAAAGTACTTTTCTTGGAGGAGAAAGCTTTTTTATTATTATTATTTTTTAAAGAACGATAAGAGAGGAGAAAGCGTTTAGGGGATATATATATATATATACTGCTTCTGGTGCTTAGCTTTGATGTTTCCCTTTTTTTTTAAAGGTGTTTCTGTTTTTATTTTATTTTATAATAATTATGTAAAGTTTGTTGTTATAATGCAAAAATAATATATAAAAAATGCAAATAGATTGACTTCAATGAAAATCAAACCCAAGCCCTTATGTTAAGTGGATATACAATAGAAAGCCAACTCCACCACACACACTTTTGTGCAAATATTTAGCATGCTATAGTATATATATACAATTCCTATAATATAAAGAAATTTTTTCATGGGTCCTAAAAATCGGGAGCCTGTGTGGTGGCGCCACTTGCTCCACCCAGGGCTGCCCTGTTCAATAGTTTGTACACTCAGGTTCCTCAAATGGAGACTATCATCACTAAGTGAAGGTTCAAGCCCAAAAGACACCTACATCTACTACATAGTATTATGTTGCCCATATATATATATAATAGCGTGCAATGGTTATGTTGCCCATTTATATATTCTCTACTTTCTATTAGTATTTTTGGATAATGGTTAAGTAAAAGCAATGGTCTGTGAACGTGCTCATAGCGGATCTTGAGCTTGTGTATTAAGGGTCATATTTTGGAGTCTTGTAGACCGTCAATACCTGCACGTAGGGAGGCTACAAAGGCTTTAGGACAACGTCTTTGACGTGCTTCACCGTACCAAGCTCGCCTTCTTACTTATAATTTAATTTGCTTTTACTTACCTATCAATTTGTTTTTCTTTAGTTTCATTGTACCTTAAAAGCTTTCCAATTTGTTTATATATGATTTATAATATAAATGTTTTTTTTTGTATTTGGCTTTACGGAAAAGGAAAACTATATTTTTTAATATCAAAATATTATACAGTGACCAAACACAACATCAAGCTAAATTGATCTAAAAAGAATCAGGCGCAATCCACAAAATTACTAAAATCCCCTGATTCAACAACCCAAAGCACACATATTCAAACCTGCAATACATATCGACCTCGCATTGGGAAAAACGACAAATCGGTACTGAAAGAGAAACCACCTAAAGAAAATACAAAACACAACAAACTCCTAATGACTATTTGAAAATTATTAGACAAAAACAAACTAAGAAGTAGGATCATCGCTCAACATCCTACCGGGATCCCAAAGAGAGCCATAATGTTATACCGGCTAAATCCATAGTGTCGTATCGGCTAAACATGAACCCGACGCAGCCCAACAACATCCTTGCCTTGCAGCTCCAAACTCGTGTCGAAGGTTAACAGATGGACCCAAATCTTCATGTTGGTTGGGTTCGTGGGTCAAAAGATGAAAACTATCACGACGACTGCTGATTGCACACCACAAAACCAAAACAAAGAAGGGATAGCAGAAGGGAAGGGTTGGGAAGGGGGAAGGGGAGGGGGAGGGGAGGGAGGCCACCGACCCTAAGGGGGTGCAAAGGGTTTTCTTTTCCTTAGGATTTACTTTACTTATGTTAATTAATTTAGAGATTTGTATAATTATTGCTTTTTTGTCAAAAATTACAAATGAGTCACTGAGGTGTGGTTTCGCATAAATGCCAATTTAGTTTTCAATTTTTTGTTAATTTCGCCCTTGTGATCTATCTCAATTGTCAATTTCAATTTTTTTTGTTAAATTTTCCCTTGTGGTCTATTTCTATTGTTCGTATTTATAATTTCTGAAAACCTACATGTGACATGCACGTGTTGGGTATTTTAGTCGTTTATTTTTTTAAAAAAATTCAGATGAAATCCCATGTAAACCAAGCCTGGACCAAAAAAAACCAAGCCTTGTAACACAAGGTGTGGAATTGTTGTTTATAATTTGCCACACCTGGTCTTAAAAACAACACCATTTTACGGTAAAGTTTTTGAAAAGGAATAAAAATTTGCAGCAGCTCAAATAAAAGTCGTTCTACAATGACACGTCAATCAACTATGGAATGCACAATGGCCACTCGATCAAATGGAAAATGCATCATGCAATCTCATTTCCTCTTTTCTTTGGCTATTGCGAACCTACTCTACTCCCTTTGCTTATACCAAAAATGAGTAATATGGTGGTGGAATATGGAAATGGAAGAGGAAAGAGGGCATGATTTCTCTTTCTATTTCTGTCTCTACTATATTTCTAATTTTTTTTTTAATCCCATAAAGAACTTTCATTCACAGAGCCGGGCACAAAAAAAATGTATTTTAGCCTATATATCACATATAAAAAATAGAAATAGAAAACCAAACCGTCAGAACTAAAAGGAAGGAGCAGCAGCAGTGCTGATCATAAATGGCAGCACAAATCTCTTTGAGATTCTGTAGGAAACTTATTTCAAATATAAATTATACAATTATGTAATATAATATTTCAAAAACGAAAAAGAAGGAAACTAAACTAAACATAGGGAAACAAAGAGTCCTTAGCAAGAAAAAAAAAGAAACAGACTTTTGTTCTCTTGGGAAAAAAAAAAAAAACAGGCGCTCTAAAACACAAGAAAAAGCAAGCAGAAGCTCAAAACGCATTACGCAATATTTATTTTTAAATTTTTTTTTTTTTGTGATTCTGTTCTCGAAACCGAGTTGAAAACAAAGCAAGTAGAAGACCACCCACTGCCAGTGGTAGGAACTCACGTCGGAATCAGCAACAATAATTTGAAGGTTCTTTCTTTTTGTCATTCTTTTTTACAGATACATGCTCAAAATCCAAGTTTTATTGTTCTGTGTTCATTAGTTTTATTTTGATTGCTTGTGTTTATTATAAAATTTAAAATTTGTTTCCTAAGAAACAACTTTTTGAAAATCTCAAATTGACAAAAAAAAAAAAGAAGAAATTACTTAAAGCCTAAGAGGGTCTTTGAATATTTTGCTAAAAAAAAAATGTTTCACTTGAAAGTTTAGCTGGAAATTTACCCAATGAATATGAACAACCAATTCAGTTAGAACGAGGCCCTAAACTGTTCTTACTTATCTATGTAAACTCTTATAACATTAACGAAATTAATTAGCTAATAAAAAAATTGTAAGTTTATTGTTTAGTTTGTCCGAAGGCACACTCTAGAAATTTACCCTGGACCTAAAAAACCAAAGGACCGACCTTGTTCATTCATTTGGAACCAACATCAATACAACCAGAATTTCAGGAATCTCTAGGTGTTTCAACGTGGCCTCACTATTACTTTCCCATAAAAATCATCAATTGATGAAATTCAATCAAGAAAAAAGGGTACCACAACACAAATTCAAAACTAACCCCTATATTTCTATTTACTTTAAAGCATTTACTTATTTTCCTGAATGTAAGATAATAATGGGTGCTAGCAAAATGTGTTGGAGCCCAAAACAGCTCTGCCAAGAAAAATGGGTTGGATCAAAAGGAGAGTGTGGTCCAAGATCCTCATTCCCTGCCTTGCCTCTGGTCCGGCCCTAACCCCAAAGGGTTGTTCCAAGTCCAACATTAGATCTAGATGTTGTTACAACGATGGTTAATCCAACTATGTATAGGAGTTGGCAGAAGTTAAAATTCCACCTATAGGAGATGAAAAGAGATGTATACATAATACATGGGGATAAAAGCTACTTTTCAAGGTATCACTCTTTCATACTTCCTTTCGTAGTATTTGAATACTAATTTGAGCATCACGGTCTTTTTGAAAAATTATCTCAAAGGGCCCATAGCTATATTGGTAACTTTCACCCACAATCTCAAATGTTTCTATGTATTTGTAGGCTACTTTGCATGCCAATGAGTTCCAAAAAAAAAAAAAAAAAAACCACCTTCAACAAAGAGAATGACTATTGACTTTGCATTAGGGTGGAGTTGATGTGATCTGTGTCTTTAAGGATGGCCATGGGCAAGCAGTAGCTCTGTCACCTCCAAAAGTTTCAAACATATGTAGCCATTGTATATAAGAGAAATGATAGCAACCTTCTCTCTAACCTTCTTCCTTCTCCTCATGACACGAATTATTTTCTGTATATAAATAGGGTTAAATACTTTTTGTCACCGAGTTTTATACGAAAATTCAATTTGATCACTAATTAAAAAAATCGTTAAGTGTAATATTTATGTTAATTTTTTAGGAAGCATCTTGATCTTCTTTCTATAACTCAATGAATTATGGTATATTGTGCTATTAGGGTTTACCAAATTGAGGGAAATTTTGGGTTGAAATAAAAATTGTGAGTTATAAGGAAAATAAAAAAGCCAAACCAAATTAAAATGAAATCAACAACTTACCAATATATTTCGGTGCTCTATCACCTTGATTATGTATGCTTGCCATCCGAAGTCACAATATGGTTCTCACTCAATCAATTTAGGCTTCAATATAGCATCTCATTAGTAACCTTATACCTCAAAATTTTGATTTAAACCCAAGATTTCTCCCAATTTGGTAAACCATATTAGCACAACATGCCCTAAAATTAAAAACTGCACTTAACGGAAGATAACGAAATGTCTATAAATTGTAAACTTTGGAAAATACAGTGACCAATTTGGCTAAATTTGTTTCTCAGTGACCAAATTGAATTTTCGTATAAAATTCAATGACCAAAAAGGTATTTCAAGACATTTCCTATTGAGAGGGCCGATAGCATACTAAACTCACACACACTACAAACCACTACATTAGTGGGTCATGTGCAAATCTATGACCTTTATTGGGGAAAACATTTATTCCAAACCACTACATTAGTGGATCCTTTGCGACCAAAAAAGTATTTAACCCATATGAATATTGCAAAAAAAAAACTCTCATATTTATATTAATGGTCCTTCCAAACGCAGTATATGGTATGTGAAATTTTTTAAACTTGTGTAATAATCAGTCAAACTATAGTTTGTCTTTCATATCTTGGCCCACCAAATTTAAAATCCCAACTCCCCCGTGGCCATGGGTGGTCATAAGTCCATATTAAGCCAAATTTGTATACGTACATATTGCAACATAGCCTGCACCAAACTCACACACAGACACCATACTAATCTTGAGAGCGGGCTTGGCAAAGATCATTTTGTTTTTCATCTTGTATTGAATTGAACACCAATGTCCAATAATATTATTTTTCATCATTTATCATTTGTCAATGAAGAAGAGGTTGAAAGTTTATGCGTTCCTTAGTAAAAAAAGAAAAAGAAAAATAGATGTTTGAATCCACATCATGAAAAAGATGACAATAACGTTATAATACATGTGATAACATTTATATATGATATAGTCTTATTAATCGGGAATAACAAAATAATATTATCCCGTTGCAGTTAAGTTTTTATCCGACATGATACCTTCCCTCTTCTGTCATGCAACCGTTGAATGCATTAGCTTTTAGCATTCAAAAAGAAGAGACGTCTTGCAGGAAAAAAACTTTCTTGGAACGGGAATAGACTATAGTCTGTATCCTCCAATCGATGTGTCTTGTGTGAATGATTTTGGTGAGAGAGAATGTGTTTTTATCTATATGGCGCACAACGATTGGAGCGGAATAGGACTACAGTCCTATCCCTGTTCCAAAAAAGTTTTTCTCGTCTTGCAGAGTGTAACGTGGTTGGGCCCCAATTCAAGAGAGTTGTGATTTGTGAAGGCTCTTACGCCACGTCAGTCTTTACAGAGAATCCAATCAATGCTATAATGCTATGCATAGGCGAATTCAGATATAAATTCCTCACCAGTACCGTACACAAATTGATTTTTGTTTTTTAAATCAGAATAAATAACTTTCATTCAACTATTAAACCAAGTAAATTTATTTGTTAATTCCTCAATATTTTGGAAACCAGTTTACCGTATCTGTGTAATTGTTTAGTAGGATTTATAATTGAAAGAAAATTAAGTATGGTATATTCGATTCACATGTTATGATACGAGTAAAGGACAAAGTCGATAATTTCCACTATGAGCAATGAGCATATAGGCCCACACCTCTTAGAACCACATACATATTTTTCTTCCTCTTCGTCTTCACCATTACATATCATTCTCAGCCAAACCCAAAGAAAACAGAAAAAAAGAACCCCCAAAAACCAAAATCAGAGATGGGGTTTGGAAATGAGCATATTGTGATGCTGCCATTCATGGCTCAAGGCCACATCATACCATTTCTAGCACTAGCAAAGCAAATCCACCAGAGAACAAACTTCACCATCACCATTGCCACAACCCCCCTCAACATCCAGTCCCTCCGATCCACCATTGCCACCTCATCAAACAACAACACCATACGCATTGCTGAGCTTCCATTTTGTAGCACAGACCATGGCTTGCCCCCAAACACTGAAACCACAGAGAACCTGCCTCTCAACAAAATTATCAATCTTTTTGCTGCATCCGTCAGCCTTGAAGCCCCTGCTCGCCGCCTGATCTCCGGCATCATTGAAAAAGAAGGCCGCCCGCCGCTTTGCGTAATCTCCGATGTGTTTTTCGGATGGGCTAATGATGTTGCAGACAGCTTAGGCACTATCAATGTGAGCTTCACAACAGGTGGTGCTTATGGCACCGCAGCCTACATCTCCATTTGGCTTAACCTCCCACACCGCTCTACAGACGACGACTTCTTCACCCTGCCCGGGTTCCCGGAACGGTGCCGTTTCGATATATCGCAGCTGCATCCATTTTTAAGAGCTGCAGATGGTACAGATTCTTGGTCAAGATTTTTCCAGCCCCAAATTTCACTTTCTGCTAAATCTTTTGGTTGGCTGTGCAATACTGTGGAGGAAATTGAACCCTTTGGATTGGAAATCTTGAGGAATTACGTGAGGCTTCCTGTTTGGTCCATTGGGCCTCTCATTCCTAGAGAGGCACTCAAGAACTCATCCACTTTGGATGTAAGTGTCTCAAGGCAACGTGCAGGAAAAAAACTGAGTTTTCTTGCTGAGGAATGCCTTGAATGGCTAGATCAACATGGTTCGGATTCTGTTATTTATATTTCTTTTGGTTCTCAGAACACAATCAGTGAAACCCAGATGAAGGAATTGGCAATTGGGTTGGAAGAAAGTGGGAGGGCTTTCATTTGGGTCATAAGGCCTCCTGTTGGGTTTGATTTGAAAGGAGAGTTCAGAGCAGAGTGGTTGCCTCAAGGGTTTGAAGAGAGAATGAGCAAAAGCAAACAAGGGTTGTTGGTGCACAACTGGGCACCTCAGTTAGAGATTTTGTCACACAAATCCACAAGGGTGTTTGTGAGTCATTGTGGGTGGAATTCAGTGATGGAGAGCTTGAGCCAGGGTGTGCCAATTGTTGGGTGGCCATTGGCTGCAGAGCAGGCTTATAATTCAAAGATGATGGTGGAGGAGATGGGTGTGAGTGTGGAGCTGACAAGGGGGGTGCAGAGCAAAATTGTTGGGGAGGAGGTGAAGGGTGTGATTGATTTGGTGATGGATGAAAGTGGGAAAGGAGGAGAGATGAGGAAAAATGCTGCTGAGATTAAGGAGAAGATAAGATCATCAATAAGAGATGATGCTGAAGAAAAGGGGTCGTCTGTTAAGGCAATGGATGATTTCGTTGCTGCTCTTTTATCAAAGAGACAAGAATCATCAAAATCTAGTAAGTCCATTGTTAGTAATTAGTTTTTTCTCTTGAAAAGCAATGAAAGAATCTTTGTAACGTTCAAGTCATGGACTTGGTATTGGTCAGGAAGGCACTTGGAAACACTCTCCCTCTGCACATTTTTCACTAGTCAAATGTAAATACTGAGTGTAATATATGCTGCAGCTGCATTCAAATCATCATGCAATCATTACATTTGAACCTTCCGGGTCGGTGCTAGCTCTACGAGTCACATTAGATACCTGAAATTATATTTGAAAGAAAAGTTAAAACTACATTTTAATCTTTAAGTCCAGCCGTAGACAGTCCATAACCACCTGGTAGAATGGCTGGAAGAGCATCGAATTGTATAAAAGTAAACAAAATTTGGATTGCTTCCGTGGGACGAACACACGGCCATTACACACGTCCTTTTGTGTTTAGTAATGGCCGGGTGTTCGTCCCACTGAAGCAAACTAGAGAAAACTTCTGTATTTTTCTAATTTAAATTCCCCAGTTCCAGAACAGTAAGCGAAGACCACAAAGATAAAGAAACCAAAGGAAAACAGAAAATGGTTTTTACTGAATAATCCTCTTCTCATTTACTGACCTTAATTAATTACACTTACATTTGAGGTATATATATAGCCAAGGCTATGTACAAAGCATTCTCTAACAACCTGTAACAAACATAACAACTTAACCAAAACTATACAGGTGTAATAAGAAGAATTGGCTGCCTAAACTAAAATAACTGTCATGACTTGGCATCTTTATCTTTACACCCCTCAAGCTGAGCTTGGAAAGACTAGGAGTTCCAAGAGAAAGCTTGGATTGAAGAAAGAGAAACCGATTCTTAGACAAAGATTTAGTGTGAATATCAGCTATCTGGTCCTGGCTGCAAACATACTGAACTGTAACCAGATTTGCAAGAACCAGCTCCCTTATATAGTGGTAATCAATTTCCACATGTTTGGTTCTGGCATGAAAAACAGGGTTTGATGCAAGGGATATGGCAGAAATGTTATCACACCAAATGGTAGGTTTAACAGAGGAGGAGAAACCAAAATCTCGAAAAACTTTGCAGATCCATGTAACTTCAGCGGCAGTGTGAGCCAGGGAACTATATTCAGCCTCAGTAGACGAACGAGCTACTGTAGGCTGCTTTTTAGCACTCCAGCTCACTAAGTTTGAGCCAAGAAACACACAAAATCCACTTGTGGATCTCCTATCAAAAGTGCAGCCAGCCCAGTCTGCATCAGAGTAGGCTGATAGAGTGAGAGGACCTTTATGAAACCATATACCATGTGAAGATGTACCTTTAAGAAATCTGAGTATTCTCTTGGCTGCCTGCAGATGTAAATCAGTTGGAGTATGCATGAATTGGCATACTTGATTAACTGCAAATGAGATATCAGGCCGAGTCCAAGTTAAATACTGTAGGCCGCCCACAATGGATCTATACTCTGTGGGGTTTTCCAAGGGTGTACCACTGTGATCCAGTTTGGTAGTACCAAGAGGTGTAGAACAAGGCTTAGCACCCTCCATTTTTGTCTTTTGTAACAAGTCCACTAGATATTTGCCCTGATTTAGAAAGAGGCCCTCTGTAGTTCGTTGAACTTCAAGACCCAAGAAATAATGTAAGGGGCCTAAGTCCTTTACAGGAAACAAAGAACTCAATTTCTTGATGAATAGATTGCACATTGATGAATCTGGACCACTGACCAATATGTCATCCACATATACAAGGACAATAACAAGAACTGGAACCTTGAGAACAGCATCAGAGGATGATTGAGTGAAACCAAGAGACTTGAGAGCTTGAAACAATTTATCAAACCATGCCCTGGGAGCCTGTTTGAGTCCATACAAGGACTTTTTGAGGTGACACACATGATTTGGAAAGTTTGGATCACTGAAACCAGGTGGTTGATGCATGAATACTGCTTCTTTTAAATCACCATGAAGGAAGGCATTACTAATATCGAGTTGATGCAGAAACCAATTGAATTGCACAGCAAAAGTTAACAAAATTCTGATAGTGATAGGCTTTGCCACAGGACTAAAGGTTTCTTGATAGTCCATACCCTCTTTTTGATGAAATCCCTTGGCAACAAGCCGGGCTTTATACCTATCAATGGTCCCATCAGGCTTTTTCTTAATTCGAAATACCCATTTACAGCCGACAACATTCTGGGATGAAGAAGAAGGAACCAAAATCCATGTTCTAGTTGATTGGAGGGCATTAAATTCAGCTTGCATGGCTGATCTCCACTCAGCAAATTTGGAGGCCTGATGATAGGTTGTTGGTACATAATCAAGAGAGGATGATAAAGGGTGTTTGGTAGCAGTGTAAGCTTTAGGCTTAAAAATGCCATTCTTTGATCTAGTAACCATAGGATGAATATTTTGATCTGGTAAAGATGGAGAAGAGGAGGGAGATTGTAAAGGGCTGAAATTGTGTGGTGATACAAATTCACTAGGGGTAGGAGCAATCAAAGAAGGATTGATGGAGGGAGAACTTGGTAAGACAGATTTTGAGTTGGAAAAGGAAAATTGCAGGTCAATAACAGGAGAGATATGAGGGATAGAATCTGAGTTTGAAGTTGACTTGGCAGTAAAGGGAAAAGACTTCTCATCAAATAAGACATGCCGAGAGATATAGACTCTGTCAGTGGACATGTCTAAGCACCGATAACCCTTATGTTGTAAACTATATCCAAGAAAAACACACTCCTTGCTTTTGCCATCAAGTTTAGTGGTGACATAAGGCTTTAACCAGGGGTAACAACTACACCCAAAAACCTTTAGCCTAGTATAATCTGGTAATGTATGAAATAATAACTCCCATGGAGATTTTGCAAGACCAGAAATGGGCAACCTGTTGATCAAGTAAGTAGCAGTAGATAGAGCTTCAACCCAATACACTTTAGGAACATTAGAAGCTACTAACAATGTTCTGGTTGTTTCGACAAGATGCCTATGCTTTCGTTCTACACATCCATTCTGTTCAGGTGTATGTGGGCAACTGAACTGATGAGAAATTCCATTCAAATTAAGATAAGACTGAAAAGAAGCACTAGTGAATTCACCCCCTGAGTCAGAACGTATAGCCTTTATTTGATTACCAACATATTTTTCCACATATGTCTTAAAAGTAACAAAGGTAGAATACACCTCAGATTTTCTTCTCAAAGGAAAGAACCAGCTATATCTGGTGTAATCATCGACTAACAGCAGGTAATACTGAAAACCACTCACAGAAGGTACTGGGGCAGGTCCCCATACATCACAATGAAGTAAAGCTAGACTATGGGAAGTAGATGAACCAGCAGGGTGAAATGGTAGTTTATGGTTCTTAGCTATAGCACAATCCGAACAAAAGAAGTCAACGGAGGATTTACCTTGCAGTACAAGCTTATTACCAGAAATCACTTTCCGAAAGATATTGGAGGATGGATGACCCAATCTACTATGCCAAATCTTCACTGGAGCTTTAATACTGACAAATGCCGATGAAGAAATTGAAGAAGAACCATTTGAAGTAGAGCTTTGCAAAGGATAGGATCCATCTCTAATTGGTCCCCGCAAAAGCATCTTCCCCGTAGAACGATCCTTTACAAGGGATCCATCAGAATCAAGTGTCAATGAACAGGAATTGTCTTTGACAAATTGATAAGCAGACAACAAGTTGTGCTTCATTTGAGGAACATGAAGTACATTTTTCAATTTAAAAGAAGTACTGGGAGTATGTAACAAAGATGAACCAATATGGTTGATGGACAGACCTTTACCATCACCAATATAGACTTTGTCTTCACCGGTGTAAGGCGATGGAGAGGAGATGTTGGAGATGTCATTGGTAATGTGAGAAGTTGCGCCAGAGTCAATGAGCCAGGAAGGAGGAGAGGGCTTTGACGTATAATGTGCACACATTGCAGCAAGCTTTGCTGGCGGGATTCTACCAGAAATTTCTGGATTCATGCGATCAAAGCAGTCTATGGCCTCATGACTTGTATTTCCACAGATCTGGCAAGGAATACGAGCACCAGAGGAAAAAGAACCACGATAGTTGGAATTATGACCACGATTGAAACCAGAATTGTAGTTGCCCCGATTATGGCCAGAATTATAGTGGCCCCGATTATTGCCAGAATTATAGTTGCCCCGATTATTGCTAGAATTGTAGGTGCCCTGATTATTGGAAAATCGATTGTTCCTGCCACGATTGGAATTAGATCGAAAAGAGTTTTGAAGTGGTGGATGTTGAGCAGCAAATGCCTGAGGTGGTGTAGGAAGAAGAGGTGGTGAGGCTTGGGCCGAGAGAGCATGAAACGGTTCAGTGGTTGCAGAGGAGGCAATTTTCTTCCTTCGAGTCATGGAAAGCTCCTTTGTGAGTAATAATCCATGTAATTCATCAAGAGATGTGGAAGAGAGACGGAGCATGATAGAATCAATGAATGATTCAAACTCATCAGGAAGCCCAGCCAGTGTAGCAGCAATAAGATCACGGTCTGAAACCGAAGCTCCGGCTGCAGTGAGGGAATCAGAAATTTCCTTGATGTGTTGCAGATAATCAGCCATTGATTGAGAGCCTTTCTGAATACTCTGAAGACGAGAACGGAGCTGATGAATATGAGCATCAGAAACACCACCAAAACGCTGCTCAAGTTTGAGCCACAGATCTCTGGACGAAGAAACACCAATAGTAAACGGAATGACTTCCTCAGAGAGTGTTGAATTGAACCAGATGAGAAGATTCTGATCCTTCTCATACCAACTCTCGAAAGCAGGATTGAGTGATCGGTCTGGCAAAAATGGCGAGGGACAAGGCTCAGTGCCATCAATAAGGCCAAGAAGCTTGTAGCGACGAAGAATTGGGGCAAAAGAGCACACCATGGCAGATAATTCGAACGCTTGAGCTTGATCGGCACCATGCTACCGATGTTCTGAATCGTAAGAGAAGTGTAGGTTTGGGACGAATTAGGGTTTGAAGAGGAAGAATTGGGATTTTGAGTGGGAATTGACGGAATCGGAGAAGAGGATTCGGTAGGAGACGCCATTAGAGAACAAGATCGGAGAAGAGCAACAGTCAATTTGCTTACAGATCGGAGAGCAAAGGAGAGATCGGAGAAGAAAGCACAGCGGAAGAGACTAGGATCGAAGAATGCCGTGAGGCAGTGGCGATGATACCATAAAGAAACCAAAGGAAAACAGAAAATGGTTTTACTGAATAATCCTCTTCTCATTTACTGACCTTAATTAATTACACTTACATTTGAGGTATATATATAGCCAAGGCTATGTACAAAGCATTCTCTAACAACCTGTAACAAACATAACAACTTAACCAAAACTATACAGGTGTAATAAGAAGAATTGGCTGCCTAAACTAAAATAACTGTCATGACTTGGCATCTTTATCTTTAAAAGATGCATGATCCAAACTATTTGATGACAGGTTATGTAAATCCTTCAAAATGTTTGTGTGTTGTGGTTAAGGTGCTTTCAATTTGTAACACATGAAACCTCACATTACAGAAACACAGCTATAGCAACTTATTCAAGCACTTAGCATTAGGAAACCACACATTATGAACGAGGGTACAGTGGGTGCAATGAAGAAGGCATTTCAGTTATTTCGAAATAGGTAAGTGGATTGGAGAGGCGGTATGCAAACGTAAATCAACATCTGAACTAGCCTTAAGAACATTAATGCCAGAACTGATCTAATTTTCGCAACAGAAGGGATGCTGAACCAAGAGTTGTAAACTCATTCATTTTGCATCCGAATTCCACATTATCTAAATAGAATTGGCCTATTATACTAGTACATCCGACGACATCTAGGGATGGCAATTTTTCCCTCGAGTAAGGGTCTTTGCGGGGATTCGACCCTAATGGGTCGGGTATGAAGGACAAAAAACGGGTATGGGATGGAGTACGGGAATTTTTGGGTATTGTGTTCGGGAGGGGCGGGGATGATATTTTAATCCTAACCGAACCCTCCCCATTTAGAATATATATATATAAATTTTTGATGAGGTATATGTATATTATAGTATATATAAATATGCTATTAAAGTGATTGTATCGACTAAGTTTTATATTTTATATTATTATATTATTATATTTTATACTTATATAATTTATACAAATCTTAAGCCACACTACTTATTTATTTAGTTAACTTCCAATGCATATATAAACATTCTTACATTGTCTTATAAGTATATATTATATATATATTCATTATCTTGCCTTAGTACTTTTTTTTTCTTTCAACAAAGTAGTTATATATTGGTTTTTCTTCCGTAATGGGGCGGGTCAGGAACCCATTCCCCAACGAATGTGGGGATGGGGAATCCCCAATATGAATATTGCGGGTATGAAGGCGGAAATGGGGGAAAAAAAGCTTAACGGGGATGGGGATGGGAATGGCATACCCACCCCGATTCGACCCATTGCCATCCCTAACGACATCATAGCAAGGTATATATTACGGAGTTCCAATATAACATAATGATAAGATGCTACAACTCATGATATACAAGTAAAAAAAGGGTTAGAATGATACCTCTTGCAAAACTCTGTTACATATCGTGAGCCATTGTAAAAAATGAACCGCACATCAACACAACAACCAAAGATTCTGTCAAAATGAAGGAACTCACAAGTGCAACATAATAACACAGAGTAAGGGAGAGAACTTCATATTTTGTATCGAGAATTATGCCTTGGGCAATTTTCTTGACTTGTGTTGTGATCAATTATTGTTTTTTTTTGGGGTATGGTGATTTTGTTTAAATTTAAGCTCTGTTTCATTTTTTTCAATGTGGGATTATGCCACAAGTAACGTAGTTCTGCTATTGGTATGCCTTGCAGTTTTTGTGGGTGTCAAACGATTATGAGTTTGCTCTTGAAGGCTTCTTTTGTCAGTTGGGATGTTCTGCGATCCTCTCCTATGGGTCTATTGTGTTGGTCTCTAATTGGGTTCTCTTTTCCTGATTTGTAACGGTCTTTTGTCGTTTTGAGTTGGACTCTCATGACATGTGTGACAATCTTTCCTACCATAGGGTTTGTCCATGTGGTTTTCTTAGGAAAGTTTTAATGAGGCTGCTGGTCTTTGTATGTCTTTTTGGTTTATGAATGCAATCTGCTTCTCCAAATAAAAAGTAAATAAATAAAACCCCCTCTTGCACATCTCCACCAATAGTGTTTAGAATTCCAAATTACTTATTCATAAGTCCCAAAAACATATTTGGCTCCATAATTTGCAAACAATCGACTTATTCATAAGTCATTTATCAAATGACTTGGAAGTCACAATTATTCTTCCTTTTCTTTTGAACAGAAAAACTAATTACTAACAAAAGAGTTACTGGAATTTGATGATTCTTGTTTCTTTGATAAAAGAGCAGCAACCAAATCATCAATTGCCTTAACAGAAGACCCCTTTTCTTCACCATCATCTCTGATTGATGCTCTTATTTTCTCCTTAATCTCAACAGCTTTTTTCCACATTTCTTCTCCTTTTCCACTTTCATCCATCACCAAATCAATCACACCCTTCACCACCTTCCCAACAATTTTGCTCTGCACACCCCTTGTGAGCTCCACACTCACACCCATCTCCTCCACCAACATCTTTGAATTATAAGCCTGCTCTGCAGCCAATGGCCACCCAACAATTGGCACACCCTGGCTCAAGCTCTCCATCACTGAATTCCACCCACAATGACTCACAAACACCCTTGTGGATGTGTGTGACAAAATCTCCAACTGTGGTGCCCAATTGTGCACCAACAAGCCTTGGTTGCTTTTGCTCATTCTCTTCTCAAACCCTTGAGGCAACCACTCTGCTCTGAACTCTCCTTTCAAATCAAACCCCACCGGAGGCCTTATGACCCAAATGAAAGCCCTCCCACTTTCTTCCAACCCAATAGCCAATTCCTTCATTTGGGTTTCACCGATTGTGTTCTGAGAACCAAACGAAATATAAATAACAGAATCTGAAGCATGTTGATCAAGCCATTGAAGGCATTTCTCAGCAGGAAAACTCAGTTTTTCCTGCACGTTGCCTTGAGACACTTAAATCCAAAGTTGATGTGTTCTTGAGTGCGTCTCTAGGAATGAGAGGCCCAGTGGACCAAACAGGACGCCTCAAGTTATTCCTCAAGATGTCCAATCCAAAGGGTTCAATTTCCTCCACAGTATTGCACAGCCAACCAAAAGATTTAGTAGAAAGTGAAATTTGAGGCTGGAAAAATCTGGACCAAGAATCTGTGCCATCTGCAGCTCTTATAAATGGATGCAGTTGAGAGATACCGAAACGGCACCGTTCCGGGAACCCTGGTACGGTGAAGAAGTCCTCCTCTGTAGATCGGTGTGGAAGGTTGAGCCAAATGGAGGTGTAGGCTGCAGTGCCATAAGCACCACCTGTGGTGAAGCTCACATTGACAGTGCCTATGCTGTCTGCAACATCATTAGCCCATCCGAAAAATGCATCAGAGATTATGCAAAGTGGCGGACGGCCTTCCTTTTCGATGATGTCAGAGATTAGGCGGCGAGCAGGTGCTTCAAGGCTAACAGAAGCAGCAAAAAGCTTGATCATTTTGCTGAGAGGTAGGTTCTCTGTGGTTTCAGTGTTTGGGGGCAAGCCATGGTCTGTGCTACAAAATGAAAGCTCGGCCAAATGGATGGTGTTTTTGTTTGATGACGTGGCAACGGTGGATTGGAGGGACTGGATGTTGAGTGGGGTGGAGGCAATGGTGATAATGAAGCCTGTTCTTTGCTGGATTTGCTTTGCTAGTGCTAGAAATGGTATGAGATGGCCTTGAGCCATGAATGGCAGCATCACAATATGCTCATTTTCAAATCCCATCTATGCTTTTGGGTTTTTCTATTTTCTTTGGATTTGGCTGAAAATTCTATGTAATGGTGAAGAAGAAGAAGGATGTGTGTATGCTGGTTTGAAATGTATGCGGATAAATGCATGGGATGGGAGAAATATAAGACATTAGGCTCCATTTGGATAGAGGGATTTAAAAGGAAGTATTTGGTTTTGACAAGAAGGCTAAATTTGCTATAAAAACAAGAACCACATTAGATTAAATGTATTTGAAATAACTGAATGTAGTACATTTGATGATTTGACGGATTGGATCGGATTGCTAATTTCCAAAACTGACATGATAGATCGGATGATGGATTTGCTTATGAGAATCCAATCCAACAATTCAATCTAGTTAGTTTCATGCTTATCTTTCTTGTGTAGGTATTTGTAATTGAAAATTGGATAATTTTCACTTTATTACATTAAAGTTTATCCACTTTTAGAGTTCGATGCATCAAAATGTTAAATCGCCTCAGTCCACATACATAAATTTAATTTTCTTACCACTTTCATATAAAACTCAATATAAAAAATTATAAAAAAAACAACTCCCCACTTCTCTCCTCACTCTTTTGACATGGCTACAAGATCCACCTCCTCCTTTCATATCTCTCTGTCTCTTCCAGTAATCACCAACTCTGCCAAGCCTACAATGTATTTAATTTCAATCTGATTTTTATATTTTACTTCGAAACTCAGGCTGCCAGAATGGCCGGAGCTCGGAGTTTCACGGGTCAAGGGCCAGCGGAGCTCGGGGTCTTGGAGCCTCGGAATTAGGAATATGAGTGGCAAAGATATATTCGAAACGCTTAGAGCCACTTCGGAGGAGGAGGGCAATGGGTTGAGGAAAGCAGCGGTGATAGAAGGTGGGCAATTTTCCATATCAAGATGGTTCTGCCTCTTCGACTATTTTGCCCAAATAAAAGCATTTCAATATTTATTTATTAAAAAAATTATAGGTTGAGTTGGTGGAACTGGATTCGTTTAACTATGGGTGGTAATCGGCGTTGCTGCTCCTCACTGGAGGGGGTTGTCGACGAGTGGGTAAGATGCGTGTTGTTGTCTTGTTGAGGGTTGGGATTGGTTGTTGGGTTGTTTGATTTTCATTTGATTTTTTGTTTTTATTTATTTTCAATTATTTATATTGAAGTTAATTGTTTTTAACTTAATATTAAAATTGAATACTTTTTAACAAAGCAAACTGACGGAATTGGGATTTAGGACTTGATTTGTTAACTGTTGCAATTAAGGTGATGAAATTAGGAAAATTGAAATCACGGTGACCAATTTGATTTTGAGCCAAACTTTAATGACCAAAAATGTAATTAACCCTTTATTTATTTTTGCTTGAATAATTCAAAGAAAGAGAGGAGGCAAGAGAGAGAAAGATGGAGAGAGTTTTACTTATATTGTTTTTTATTTTTTAAGATTTATACTTTCTCATAATTTATTTTATTATTTTTATATAGTTTGTGGGGCCTATTTACTGTCACGTCAGCATTTAAAAGAGTGATTAACAGAAAGACTAAGGGTATATATGAAAGTGATAAGAAAATCAACTTTGTGTATGCAAGTGAAACGAAAAAAATTTGATGTATCGAACTCTAAAAGGGGGTAAATTTTACTGTAATAAAGTGAAAATTAACCTTAAAAATTTTAAGTCATTTGATAGAGTTATGTTTAATATATTATAGAATCATAACCAACTAATTGAATCGGATTAGATTAGAAAAATCATAATCCAATCTATATTACATCATATTCGAATTGAATAAATTTTATTGGTTTAGAACCAACACATACAATTAACTGATTTTAAAAGCATTGAGGAATTATTAAATCAATTTGTGTGCGGTGTTGGAATTGGGCGTTGCATGATTTGATTTCTATCAAGACTAACATTACCACAAATCACAACTCTCTTGAATTGGAGTCTGATGCTGCTGACCCAACCATTACACTCTAAAAGATGTCTGTTCTTATTTTATGCTAAAAACTAACGCGCAATGACAACCCATGACAAGTTGCAACATGTACACAAGTTTGGCTTAATCTAAACCTAATTCATTAACCCTAATGTATCGTCAATAAGGGGCGGAGCCAGTATATGGCCTGCAGTGGCCTTGTCCCCCCAAAAGTTCTCAAACATCGTCAATAAATTGGCTGTGAGAGTTCATGTTTTCTGAAACAACACTCTTTAACTATGGTTGTGGCCACCCCATCTAATACTTGGTTCAACAGTTTTGTATAAAATTGTGATATTGCAGAGGTCCCATCAACTCAATGAACGAAAACTGCAGCTACATTAGCTAATTCCTCCCATAATCAATACGTGTAATCTTCAAAAATAATTGAGCTGCTTTGTGTTTGCATTAATTTAAATTGTTATAAATTATGTGAATTTGTTTTTATTATTCTTTATGAAAATGGCTATTGTTTTCTTGTCATTATTTGAATTCTTTTCTAAATTTCAAAGAATTGAAACCAGACTAAGAAAGGAAGTATGAAGTGTGATACCTTGCAAAGTTACTTTTATCCCCACCTAAACATTCAACCAATAAATAAAGTTATCCATATAGGAAACAGAAAAAGATAAACGAGCAAGATGAAAATTAGGTGCATGTTTGGATATATTTTTATTTTGGTTTTTAATTAAGATATACAATGAAAGAGTAGAGGGAAATAAGAAGAGGGATGAAAGATGTGAAGGAAATAGCAGAAAAAGCATACAGAAATAGAATATTTGTGAAACATAAATTGGAAAATCAAAAATAGATTTAAGTAGTTTTTAATTTTAGTTTTACATATTCTCAACCAATACTATGTTTGGTATATGTTGAAGTTTGGTTAAAGATGCCGAGTTCAATATTTTTTACAGTCAGGTTCCTCAAATGAAGCCTATAATCACTAAGTGAAGGTTCAAGTCCAGAAGGCTCCTACACCTATTGCATAGTATTTTGTTGCGCATATGTATATTTTCTCTATATTTTGTTATTGTAAAATTTTGAAAAACTTGTGGGGGATTGTTGGTATTTAAAAGTTTTTCAATATTTTACCGTTTTAAGTTTTGATTTTTTGTCTTAATTCTTTTGGATGTTTTCTTTTATTTATTACGGGGGTTATACCATTTGAATTTTCAGCTTTTATTCTCTATTTATTGCCTTAGTTTTTTTGTTTAAATTATATGTGGAGGTTACAAGTATTAGATGTCTATAAAAAGCCACTCCTCCTTCACACTTGAAACACACCACAATCTGATTTCTCTCCTCCTATATGGGTCATCATTGGTCAGCAAGCCCATGGGCCGACAGGGGCCTGCTGGGCTCATCCAGAAAAAGCTCGGTCCGATCCAGCCCGTTGTTGAGTGGACTGGGCTTGGGCTTGGGTGTCTAAAGCTCGCCCCAGCCCATAGGCCAGGCCCGTTTGAGCCCAACAAAGCCCGGCAACGCCGGTCCATAAAAGCCCTGCTCTCGAGCCCACATACATATAAATAAATATTTATAAAAAAAACCCAAGTTAAATGAAAGATGGAGAAAATCATTATCTATTATAATTGTAAGAACTAAAAAAATGAAGTAGCGGATAAAAGTAAGATACAAATTGGAAACTAGCAATGAGTAAAGAAAAGTAAAAAAAATGAAACAAAATAAGAAACCTAAAATAAACACAATCAGGAATGTCTATCGCCCCTTTATCACAATTGTATCACTACGGTATCACCTGTTTATCACTTGTTTATCACCTAATGGACAGAGACGAATTTATGAATTTCCTCTGTTTTCCAGTTTGATCTATGTCCATTTTTTGACCTATAACTTTCCAACCGTTTATCCAAATTTTATGTTCTTTATATGGTTGGATTCATAATAGCAAAAGTAAGAACCATACGTGAACCAAAAGTTAGAAAAAGATACAAAAGTGAGCAGAATTCAGTGGAAAGAATACTTAAGATTTCAAACAACACACATACAAAACGGGGGGGTTTTGATTCAAGTGACCTAATTATAATGCTTAAATGTAACCAAATGCTAATTTAAAAAGTTTCACAAGAGCAATTATCAAAATGTGACTTAAGATGTGGCAAACACTAGGGTTTTCGGAATCCACTCTAAACAATCCTACTCATGTTCATGGACACTCAAGTAATGAACTCTAAATGTATTGATGAAGATGTTCGCAATCAAGACCGGGTCTAGTGGCTCAAGAAAGATATAGACAAATGTAAAAAGAGAACTATGACAAAAAGGGAACCATAGAAACACAACAAAACATAAAAATAAAAAAAATAAAGAATTGACAATGAACTTTCTATCAACAAAAAAAGAGACTGCTCATGCTTAAAAATACTATTGAAATAAGCTGAACTTTCTATCATTGACAATGATTCTTTAACTCATATACGGAGATAATGAACTTTATTATTAAAAATAAACCAATACAATCCACAATCCTGCTAATGCACAATTAATCAACTAAATAGTTGATTGCAAGTTAGAGATTATCTCGGCTAACCCACTAATAATAACCTAACAACATTACCAACACAGCCGATGAGTTTGCAACTAATTGAAACCCAGGTCCCTACTAGATAAAAGTTTAATTATTTACTAATTAAGTTATATTAATTCACTAAATATTCAAATGATATTTCTTCAAGGCTGAGATTTTTAAAAAAAAAAAAAAAGCAATAGAGGGAACTTCAAGAGATTGGAAGATAATACACTTCATTAGTAATACATTCAAAGCCTAGGTGAGTCTTAGAGAGAGGAAGAACATGAGAGAGAGAGAGAGAGGAAGAATAAAAAATAAAATAAAAAGAAGAAGAGATAAGAGAGAACAGAGAAAGATTCATCTAAATGATGAAGTCCTAGCCTCTGTTAGTTAATATAAAATAATTATAAGAATTTATTTTACTAATTATTTAAATTATATTGATGGTTGTGGTATACCGCATTATTTGGATATGTGGAACCGCAACCGCATATTGTGGTCGGTTCTATAAACAGCATGTTGCAGTCGATTTTCGTTATAGTTCTGTTTAGATACGGTAAAACCTCGGTCGGTATTTGCAGTTATTCGGTTTTTTTTGTCTAAAATGTCAACCCTACTCATAGCAAACCTTGAGCTTGTGTATTGGAGGTTGTATCTTAGAGCTTTGTAGACCATCAGTACTTGCACGTAGGGAGGCTACAAAGGCTTTAGGACAGCGTGTTTGACGTGTTTCACCATACTAGGCTTGCTTTCTTACTCTTAACTTATTTTACTTTACTTGCATATTATTTGCTTCTTTAATTTTACTTTATTGTTAAAGCTTTGTTTTATATATTATTTATATTTAAGGGCTCGTTTGGTACGTCGGATTGTACTAACTAATTTATGTTATATAGTATTAATCTGTTCCGGAGAGTACTTACTATTTATTTATAATATTATAAGGCGTTTGGTGTTGTTCTAGATAAATAGTCTGACTAAGTTATATTGTGTTTGGTGCTCTGTCGGATAACAACGGTTCAGACTATATATTTTTTCAATTCTTTGGCAAGATTCATATGACAATATTTTTTTTCTTTTGTTTTTGCCAAGATCTATAAGACCGATTCTGATTCTCTGCTTGGATTTCTTTTGCTATGATATGCTTGACTTTTCCTCTCCACGCACGCCACTTCATTTAAATTTCAATACAAAGGATGTAAAGTGTACACATCATTTATTAAAAAAAAAAAAAATTTCAGTATAATTAAAAAAGAAAAAGATTTCCTAATTGAAATGTCAAACCTAACTTCTCCTCTTCTTTTTTTCTTCTTCCCCAAATTCTTCATGCCACTTCGATCCAAAAATTTACTCTTTCTCATTAGAAACCAAGTGATGGTGGCTACAAAGGTTGTTTTGATTAATATTGGAGAGTTATATCTTCTTTATATTTATTCTTTTCATCCTTTGTAGTTTAAGACTTGATTGGATCCAATGTTTTGTCACTTGAGAGTGGAGCTCATTAATTTATTTTGGGTGTTGATTTAATTGTAGATTTTTGATAGGGTTGATCCTGGGTTCGCGGTTTGAATAATGCAAAATCAAATTGTTATAATAATAGGAAATACAACAGCAACAAGGAATATTTGCGGGATTGGACACTGGGTTCGTTTGTATTCAGTCATTAAATTCAACATCAAAACCTTCAACCTTCTCTCTAAATTGAACAGAAGAAGCATATTGGAGGAAAGAGTATGAGAGAGAGAGAGAGAGAGAGAGATGGATACCTAAAGAAGAGTAAAGATAATAACCTGTGGAGAAAATAGTAGAGAAAAACCCTAGGGAGAAGAAAATGAAAAGAGCGTATAATTTTTCACGTAGAAAGCGTGTTTTCTTTTTCTCTAGCCTTATAATTAAGCGAGTAAAAATAATAACCTGTGGAGAACTTAGTCAGCTAATTAAATAATACAAGTTGACGACAAACAACTGACATGAGTTATTTACTCATATCCATAGTCTAATACGATGTACCAAACATACCCTAAAAGTTTTGAATTTGGGTTTTTCGGAAAAGGAAAAACACATTTCTTTTAATAACAGACCTCACCATCTCTGCCTCCCAAACCAGCATCAACAAAGCTGCAGCAAATAACAGCCACCATGTAATCTTTGCCTTCACTGATCTCAGTGTCACCTTGGACTTTCCGTCCTCCTACCTCCACTTCCTCGCCCGAGGAAACCCCTTAAGTCAACTGCAATGTGTTTAGCCCCACTACGGTTTGTCTCAACCATTCACGCAATCCTCAAATCCAATTCGAGCAATATAAACACCAAGTTCACTGTCCAGCTTAACAACAATCAAACATGGGTTCTATACACTTCATCCCGTAATTTGACTAGAAGCAGCCCATCAACTTGAACATTTGATGGCTATTTTAGGACCATTAGGATTGCATTGGTGCCGTGTTTTGATCCAAAATACATGGCAATCCTTGATGGGTTTAGTTCTACTTACGGATCATCATTTGGCCATAAGCCCATGGGTCGAAGTGGGTAGCCCGAGGCCTGGTGGGACAAAGCTCAACCTGGCCCGTTCTTTGGGCCTGCTCGGCCCGACTCACTCTTGAATAGGGTAGGTCTTGGGCTTAGGATTTGAAATCCTCGGCCTGCCCAAGACCTGGCTCGCCTAGGCCAAGCCCGACCTAGTCCGCATACGCCCGTTTTGGCCCGGTCTATGTAGGACCTTCTTTTTTTAAGACTTGATTGAAGCACTTCTTAACCTTATTTTAGACTTAATCAAAATAATGTAATCTGTAAGATAACTTAATATACTTTTTATTTTGTTTAAATATGCTCTAAATTAATTTTATGTTTTCAATGTTGTGTAAAAATTTATAAAAGACATTGAACTACAACCCACATCTAAGTGCACTCCCTAACCTTATTCGTATACTTAATTGAAATAATGTAATATGTAGCATAAATTAATGAACTTTTTTTTTTACACATGTTATTAATTAAGTTAATATTTTTAAAGTTGTTTAAAAATTTGTAGTAAAAAGTTATAAAAGGCTTATAAAAACATATAATAATAAAAACAGGGTCGGCCCGTCTAGGCCCATGAAAGGCTTGCCCTAGCCAACCAAGTCTGTTTAGGGCCGGCCCAATGAGCAGGCTCGGGCCTTGACATTTGAAACCTCGGCCCGGCCCAAAAAATTAAAAAAGCCTCGCATGGCCCAATGACAAACCCTAGTTCTTCTTATCCTGTTTCTGGTGAAGCTGTGTTAACAAAGCCGTTCACTTTGGAATATAAATGTGAAAAGTATTGACGCGGACATTTGCTTATGCTAGCTTATAATCTTCATCTTAAGCTTCTGTCTAATGGTACTATTTTGGAGGATTTCAAGTACAAGAGCATTGAGGGCCCGTTTGGTTCACAGAACGAATTTGAGGGGAAATCACTTCCCATGTCATTTCCCAAGGGATGGGAATGGAAGATTCCTTTCCCACGTTTGGTAATGTTGGGAAAGTAATCCGAAGATTTCACTTTGTTTCCTTTCCCATGTTTGTTTTGAGTAGGAATGGAAAACAAACTTGGCATAATTTTCCAATTATAACAATATTAAATCAAATAAAAAAAGAAAACATTTAATGATACATTGTAATTCTAAATTGTTCATGGGGACAAAATGGTCATGAAAAATGTGCATTGAATGTTGGCTCATTTTCCCAAACTTTCCCATGAGGAGGGAAATTAAAACTCAAGTTAAGAGGAAGGCTTCACTTTCCCCCCTACTTTCCCATGTGCTAGGCAACCATTTCCCATGCCCGGATTTACCAAACATGGGAAAGCAATCGATTTCTCATCCCTAAGCCTTCTTTCCCAAGAACCAAACGGGGCCTGATGGTGATATGTTTGGCGTGGTTGGTGATTCGTGGGAGTTGATATCACACAATGTTTCAGTCACTTAGCACTCAGTTGGAGGTATCAAACAAGGCTTATACCTTAAAATTGTTTCTACGCTTCATCACGATGTTAAGGCTCTCAGTTCGAGGCCAATAACAACTGCATTGTCATACAATTTTATGGGAAGTTGGTTGCCAGATCAGCAAGGTTTCCTTTGATTGTTGAAGAGGTGGATTGCCTTGATGTGGTTCCAACAATTATGAAATTCTTGACGGGCGCAATTGAGCCATGGTTGGATGGTACTTTTAGCGGGAATGGTTTTATGTATGATCCTAAATGGGGTGGACGTGTCACCCAACAATGCTCAACTGATCTCGGTGTAGATTTCGAGTTTGGAGTTTATAATGATCACCATTACAATATGGGATATTTTGTGTATGGTATTTCAACGCTTGCAAAGCTTGACCCTGCATGGGGATAGAGTACCAACCTCAAGCTTACTCTCTTGAAGCAGATTTCATCAACTTGGGCAACCAATAAAATTCCAACTATCCGTGGTTAAGATGCTTTGATATGTACAAATTACACTCTTGGGCTGGAGGACTGGCAGAATTTGGAGATGGAAGGGACCAAGAGAGCACCTGTGAGGCAGTGAATGCTTACTATTAAGCTCCATTTATGGGCTTAGCCTATATAGGTGTCAAACGAACCGAGCCGGCCCAAGCACGACACAAGCACGGCCTGATTAAGTAAGGCCCAACACGGTACGACTATCTTTGAATTGGCCGGGACAAGGTAATTTGGCCTAATGGGCCGGGCCGACCCGTTTAAAGCCCATTTATTAAATTATATTGTTGCTTTAGAGAAAAATAATACGTAGTATTATTATATTTATAATTTAAATTCAAGTCTATTCTTTTCTCTAATTATATTAAAATCTAAATGTTTTCTTTATAAATAAAAAATGATTTTGTTTTATAAGTTTCAATTTTTAAAATCCGAACAATAATCTAGCTATTTTCTATTTAAAATGTACTTCAAATAAAGTTATTGGCCTATTTTCCCATCAAATCACAAATCTTGTTAGAATATACATAATTGTAAAAAAGATTGAAAGGAAGTTTTAAAAAAAATTTTAAAAAAATGCAATGCGTAAGTCAAATTTGGCATGGGCTCACATCAACCCGTTTAGTGCCCTGGCTGCCAGGGCCAGTCCCATATGGGAACCATGGCTCAGGCCGGGTTTGATGGTTTTCATAAATGGATGGGCCCAGTACGGCCCGTTTGACACCCCTACTCAAACACCACTTGTGCTTTCAATTGTGCTAAATCAATATTTAGAAACACCACAAAGCAAACAACAATTGAGCATAATAAAATAAATGAGGAATAAAGATAGTGCACAAGAGAGTTACAGGGTTCGGCAAAATCCTGCCTACGTCCCCAAATAGAGTACTTCACTATGAAAACTAGGGATCAACATTTTGCCCGCGGCCCATGGGCTGAAGTGGATAGCTCGAGGCCCGATGGGCCAAAGCCAATCTACCCCATTGTTTAGGCCCGTTCGGCCTGGCTTGCTCTAAGATTTGGTAGGGCTTGGGCCAAGGATTTGAGACCTTGAGCCAGCCCACAGCTCGGCCTGTTTGAGCCCATCTAGGCCAGCCTCATTAAGCGCTTCAAGGCTCAGCTTGGCCCTCCAATAAATAATAAATATAATACCCAATAAAATATTATATTTCTTCACTCAATTTTCTAACTTGCCTAGATTTATTCTCTCAAATTTCAATCTCCTTTTATTTTCAATCTAAATCCTCATTCCTTTAGTGGTGGTGCTCTCATTCCTTTATTCTCTCAAATTTCAAGCTCCAATTTTCTTAATCTCTCTTAATCATCATTCCTTTGGTGATGGTACACTCATTTCTTTATTCTCTCAAATTCAAGCTCCAATTTTCTCAATCTCTCTAAATTCTCATTCATTGGTGATGGTGCCCTCATAACTTGGTGGTCGTGGTACTCTGATTCCTTCGTAATAAAAAATTATAGAAGATTTTGAAAAAAAATGGAAAAAAAAGGACAAGCCCTTCTAGGCCCATGGGTGGCTTGCCCTGCCTCGGCCCGCCAAGCCCGTCTAGGCCCGACCCAATGGGCATGTCCATGCCTTGATATTTGAAACCTCATCTCGGCCCGACTTAGCATGAAAATTCAAAAGAGCCCATGAGATCCGGCCCGAATTCGGGCCGAGCAGCCCAGACCTGAAACCCTTCTACACCCACTCACAATATGATGAATATATCTATTAACAACAAAAGGCAAACTCAATTCTTCCAATTGCTCTGTCTCTTATCTCTTACTCACTCTCTCTTATTTTATAACAAGGGCAATACTTCAATCTAACTTACAATTCCTAGTAACATCCAAGCAAATCTGAATCTTTAATGCAAACAACTTTTAACTTTTGTTCCTAATTAATTCCAAGCATTTTCTTGACTTCCAACACAAAGTCATAGACTTTATATTGGTCAGGAAGGTTCTGGGAAACACTCTCCTTCAGACTGCACCTTTTGACCCACTCGATGAGCTTGGGGCACTCTTTCTCTACGCTGAAATTGCAAACAGTCTCATATGTGTAAAACCTGCAAGAGAATGGTACCAGGGCAATATCCAAGAGGCCGAAGTGATCGCCTCCAAAGTAGGGCTTCTCTCCAAGCTCACCTTCTAACAGCTTCAAGCTTTCTATGAACTCTTTCTTTGCTGCCTCTTGGTCTGCTTCCTTGCTAGCCCACATCCTTCTCCCAAAGTCTGCTATCTGCGCAAACATGATGAGACTAATTTGCAAGACTACATGAGGATCAAATCTAAAAAATGATACGAAAACTCGCTTAGATGGACTCGAGTCAACGGGGTTAAACCTCTCAAAAGAAAAATCATAGGCTTTTAGTGAGTAAAAATTGTTGTACGGTAGTGGAATATCTCCACATTTTGTGTTTCAATATACCACCGTACGTAAAAGTTAAAAAACATGTTGGAGCAATTAATGGCAGCTGGTAAAAGAATTAATCAAGTGAAATAATTTGTAAAATTTTGACTATGATCACTTACCTTCTTGTCAAAAAAATCAACCCAAAACCTTGCTTTAGCTCGCTGATAAGGATCCTCTGAAAGTATTGGAGTTCTGTCATTCCAAACATCATCAATGTATTGAAGGATGATGAGGGATTCACAAATGGGCTTATCATTATGGATGAGAACTGGAACTTTCTTAAGCACTGGGTTCATTTTCAGAAGCAAAGGGCTCTTATTCTTGAGAAGATTTCCTTCTTCCACATACTTGTAGTGGACTCCCTTCTCTGCCAAAGCAATTTTCACTCTCATGGCTAAGGACTAGTCCAGAACCCCAAAAGAACCACTTCATCCTCATCCATTTGCTTCATTAAGCAGAGGATTTTTCTCTGTACTTCCTTTCTGGGAGTGGTGAAGTTTCTCTAAAGAATGTTTGGCTGAAAGATTTGGTTGTATTCACGATAGTAGAGTAGAGCAAAGTCAAAGTGGCGTGATCCTCAATCCCAACATTACAATAAGTATGATAACTACTCGGCTATAATTAACATATTAGCATCTCCAACAGCCTCTTCAACAGCTTTGGAATTCTAAAATAGGTGAGCCACATCAGAAAAACTCTCTCCAACAGCCTCTTCAACCTCAGTCTTCAAAGCTGCAACCTCTTTCTCTCTCTTCAGGACTGGTAAGTTGACTTTGGCTCTTCAAATATTTAATTTTACATTGGAAAAACAAAACCTACCTTGAAAATGTTAAAAACATGCATTTTTTCTTTTCATATAATAAATACATAGACATTTTTCACATGTTTTCATATTTTTCATTCGTTTCCATGATATTGCATTAATTGAATTGAAGAGTCTGTTGGAGCAAAAATTATTCAAGTAGCAAATAAAGCTTTTCAAATTGCCACATAGGTCAACAAACTTCAATTTGAAGAGTTTTATTTGCTACTACTCTTGGAGATGCTCTTACAATAAGTATGATAACTCCCAACAATATTTTTGTGATTTTAAACTCCTAATTTAAATGATAAATCGTTCATTATGGTTTGAATCAACCAATTTAAATAGTTCGATAATGAGAATTGTCAAGCCGAATTATAAATAATGTTAACAACATAATGTGAGATTTAGTAGAAAGATCAATATTAAAAAATAACACTGCACTAAACTGGTGGATGGAATAATTGGTAAAATCAAAGTACTGACTACATAGTCAAAACCTATATTTCTTTTTGCTCTTTATTTTGACCTGGAAAACCTTATCCAAAGATTCCAAAGTAGATATTCTCTAGTTCATACGTACCAAATGTAGTGAAGAGGTGAAGAAGATGACCAAGAGGAGGTGATATGTTAGCCCTCTCCTCTAGGACCGGTTTTTAGCAATTGGTGGAGGGAGATGATCTCTCTTGTCTCTCAACACCACACCCAAACTTAGGAGGCTCAAACTCTAGAGAGAAATGGTCTTAAGTGTGGCTTATATAGCCAACACATGGGTGATATGGACGGCCAAGGGGGTATTGGTGCTTCTCTTGGGCCTCTCATTTTATATGTGTTGTCATACAACACTTCTTCGTAGGCCCAATGGGTCCTTGGGTTATTTCACAATTTGGCCCAAAATGCCTTTAAAGCCCAAATCGAGTCCAATTGTCAAACTAACTTCATAATTGACAATCTGATTATGATTTGTGCCTTAACCATTAAGTCATAACTGTAATCCATATAGTTTGACTCCATCAACCATTTGGTCAAATTGAGTTGATTTTGACTGTTGACTTTGATTGTTCACTTTCATCGTCTTATCTTCTTCATTTATTTCTCTTATTACATTTATTGGTGTGTGATCCGTAGGTTCCAATTAGGGAGGCAGTGGGTAAGTCTGATTCCTCCAAGCCTTGTTTGAATTAAATCCCATCATTTAACTCTCTCTATTGATGAAGGCTAATTACAATTAGACCTTAGCGCTTCCACAAACCATGAGTAACACCAAGCAGTATGTCATGGCTACCCAAGCTAAGTAAAAAGGTGAAAAACCTATTCAAGTTGAATTGTCATGCAATTGAGTCATTCTCTAGTACAGTGCTCCTAATTCATATTATCAGGACATGGATACTTTTTTAAAAACCCTAATATGCATTCTCCACTTATATGATCACATTGGTTATGTCTAGAAACTTTTTTTCTAGTCATTTCCACTACTCTGCAGAGATTTCATCAATCATATCTTTGGAGCATTCTCTCTCCTTACTAAGAGTAGAGATCCCTTGTTGTACATTCACTTGCCTGAGCTTATCGAGAATCCTGAAGATCATCTTTTGAATAATATCCGTCAACACGACCGTATAGTGATTTCAAAGACAAATATGATGTCTCATATCTGAGGGCTAGTTTGCACTATTGCAACTTATGAGTTCTAATCCGACATGTGAGTAAGACCTCTATCCTAGAACTTGTAGTTTGATCGCGAACAGATATAGTGTGTACTAGTTTTTGCGAATGATCAATGCCCAATTAATAATCCTATGACAGAAAACGTCTAGAAAACGATGTGAAAGTATGAGAGGTCTCTTATATCCAATCTCATTGCATAGTTCTCATACTATTTCATATTCCAAGGACTGTTGTTTTACTATTATGATTATAGACCAAATATTATGGTTGAGAACAATGATCTTGTCCATAAGTGATGGTGAAATATCTAGAAATAAACATCAAATTTTGGCTTTAGGGCATATTTTCTAACACTTGACTTGCATACTAGTGATCTCAAGTTCAAGCAATAGTCTAAATTACAGGGGCAAGGAGGTTTCTCTCTGTCTCTCTGTCTCTCTCTGTCTCTGTCTCTCTCTCACACACACACACACACATTATGGTGTCATGGAACTTCGAACCTAAGAGTACTATAGTTTATAAGTCAAGGCCTTTTTCCATTAGGCTAAACTCCGTTGGCAAGTACAAGACAAAATTTATGTGCATGTTTGGCAATATATTTTTATTTTTGGTTTTTAAATTAAAGATATACAATGGAAGAGGATAGGAAAATACGAAGAGTAATGAAAGATGTGAAGAATAGATGAAATTGATGAAATTGAAACTACAAGGTCAAAAGTGGTTGAAGTGCCAAACTACATGGACCAAAAGTGACTTTTTGCCATTTTTATAAGACCTTTCCTATTGAGATGGTCAATAACATACTAAACTCACACACACAACACGGATAGGTAATTTCTAAATTTTAGTTTTACATATTTTTCCTCATTTCTCTTTCCTCTGTCATGTCTCATTTTCCTTCCTAGTTTCTTTCGTATATCTCCCCCTTTCATTTAAAAGATGTAAAGCTCCACTTTGGTCACTGTTTTCACTCGATCACATGTGGTCATTGTGATTTTATTTTTGTTAAATTGATCACCATTTTTATTCGATTAATAATTTTGGTCATTTGCTTTCGAGAAAAATGTTGTCGGCGAATCAAAAGACCACCTCATGGACTTCCTAAATCTAATTTCAATTTACATATTTGATAAGTTGAGTCCCCAAGAACTTTTTGGGTTTTAAATCCAAGTTCGATATTTATTTATTTTAAGCTATAGACCAATGAGAGAATTTTCAAAGTTGTTCTTAAATTGCAGAGTGAAAGCTACACCTACATCAGTAGTCATCATCATAACCATAATCTTCATAGTCGTACTGTTCATCAACATTTTCAGCATCAAGAATATTGTAGCCAACTGTTCCTTCAATTCCCTCCTCATCTTCATATTCATCATTTTTGTATGCATCGAATTCAAGCCCCTCTTCTTCAGGTTGCATCTCAGCATCAATGTCAGGATGTGATTCATTCTTTTTCTTGGAATTATCTGGAGCCTCCTGTTAGAACAAGCAAAACCATAATTCATTATTTGTGCGTGCGTGCCTGAGATAGAGAGAAAAAAGAGACAGGCATGGCAGCCCTTGGGCCAAGGAGGCGGCCACCTCAGCCCCGAAATTAGGAGGCTTAGAACTGCTAACTTATCCTATTCGGCCTAAGCCAAATCTGTTAGTCTAATCCGAAGTCTGTAAGTCCAAGACCCGTACCGTACCAACCATGGGTGGATATAGGAGTCTCTTAGCCCAAGTGTTCATCTTTTCTACCAACACTCTACAGGAAGGATTGCTTCAATTTGTTTTATCCATTTCACTATACTTTAAAAATTATCTTATACGCTCACACCTCTCTCTTCTTAACTCTCCACCAATACTCCCTTCAGCATCCATTCTTAACCAACCAGACATCGCCACCCACTTCTTTTTCCACTTTTAACTTCTGTTTAAAACCCTCCAATTCTTTAACAGCCACACCATAACCTTCCCGCCCCCAAACTGAATTTTGTTCTCACCACTTCTTGAAAGCATCCCTGAACGCCATAGTGATGTAACCAAATGCTTTCGAACAGAAGGATTCAAGACTTAAATAAGCGAAACAGATATGAAGCATCAAAGATAGGTTCATATTTTCTTTCTGTGATATGGTGAAGCTTGCCATAGGAACAAATAAAGAAAATGTAAATTCAGAATAATTAAAAACTTGAACCCAATAAGAGAGGCACGTACAGCTGTTTGGAACATGTCCTCTAGGGCATCAAAGTTGATTTTTGAGCTGAGTCTCTGCAAGGAAACCATGTTGAAATCCATCAAAAACCCGGTAGAAATAGACAATGTGGTCTACAAATCCACATTAAAAATTAATGAAAAAACAATATGACACATACAGCAAATTATTAATCACCCGTTCAATTCAACATTTGGTCAATCAACAAAATTTCTGGAATGTACATTTTACAGCAGGACCTATCCTAATTTCGTTTTCTCTATGCAACTCTTATCTAAGCCTTACCAAAAGAGGTAAACTTCAAAAGTCACAAGGACCAGGGCCCAACTGCTATGGGGCCCTAACCTACCACAAAGAAAGGGGCCACAGCTCTTCTTTCACTATTACTATATCCTGGATCTTCTCACTCAGATCTCGTCATCCTCGTTTTCGTCTGACTAGAATCTCACTGGATTCTCAAATTGAATTACTTTAGTGTATGTGAGTGACAAAACAAACAACAGCGATTCTGTCTCTCTCAGATTCTCTGACCATTATCATGTTGAAGGGCTTCAATTTCTTTCAAAGCTCGTGTGAAGATTTCTTACCTTTGATAAACCCTATTAGAATAAACCCCAAATGTAACTCGGTAGGAACTCACTCAATAAATTAATTTTTTGCATCATTGTTTAATTTTGTTTAGGGCTTAGCTTAAGGTTTAGGTCTTAGTCTATAAGCACCTAAATCCTAAACACTTAAACCTTAACCCAATGCCCTAAACCCTCTTTAAAAATTCTCAACGCTACCCTAATAACCCCTCAATAACCCCTATTCAAGCCTATAATCTAAACCTTACTAACATTTTATTCACAAACAATTAAAAAAGCTCAACAACAAAAAAAAGGCAGCATTGAAAGCGCATAGGTGTTCAAACACTATGACATCAGAATGTGGGGGTGAAAACTAAATAGGCAGCATGCTCATGATTCTGTTCGCAGCAAGCTGGGAGTTGTTAACATCTGCTCTCCAGCTTAAGGCAAGCGTCATAGACATAGGCTGTAAAGGGTTTTATGTTTGCATATGATCATAGATTGATCTAATTTCCCTTATTTCTTTCCAACCATAATATTGCGAGGAATTCTATTAAGGAGCTAAAATAAATACCTACTCAAGATCGTAAGATCTAAGATTAAAACACTCCCAAAGTCGGGAATAAACACTCCCACTTTTGAGTGTCTTATTCTTGAATGTAGAAAGAGATAACGGTCAAGAATGAGCTCTTAATTTAGCTACTTAATAGAGCCTCTTGGTCGTAATACATTCTTTTCCTTTTCTTTTTTATTTATAGGAAGCTATCAATACCTTCTTAGTCAACATTTGGTGGACAGCTTCTGCAGCAGTTTGAGCTTCCGTGTCATTCCTTGCTTCAGCTGCTCGAGCTAGTTGCCTTTCCTTAAAATTAAAATTCATAAAATAAAGGGTTGTACATTCTGTGAACTTAAGAAGACAAAAACAACTGCGCCTATCAATAAAAAACTGTACATCATATTAAAGAGCAATGATAGAGCAGAACAGGTAGGGGACAAATCTCATATTAATCTACTAATCTTCTTGAATTCATTGCCTCTGTTCTGCAGCATATCAGGCTTATAAATGGAGCTACATTTTGGATCAGCCACAACTGTACAGAACTTCTCACAGAACTATTCTGCTGAAACAGAACAAGGAAATGAACAATCTACACTCCAGCAAGTCAGGTATCTCAATGAAAATTTAAATGATCGAAGCTCCCACTGACTATGTCCATGCCTCTGTATCTAAGATCACTTTAAGAGCATGGCAGTGACAAAGTGTTGTTCTTTCACTTCCATGCGGCAATTCTTGTTTCTAACTTGTATAATCTGACTATTAAAAAAAAAGAACCAAGACCAGCACACACATATAGACAAATGAAATCTTGCTAAATACAAAGAACTCATCATAAATTCCTCTTACAAAAAGATGGGAGAATAAGAAGGCGCACCTTTCTTTTCTTTGCCGTGGCTACCTTCTTTGCATCTTCTGGACAGTTGGGATCCATACCAGCAGCCTTGGCTTCTCGCTCCTTAGCTGCTTGCTCCTACAAAAGTTTACTGAATCACTGAGATCTATGATAAGTACATAGGATGAAAGCATAAAACTAACATAGCTCCAGATATATCATGCCGAACATGATACAGCTAAGCTTTAGAATGACAGGGGAGGGAGGGCTGGGGGCTAGCTGAGAGTTACAGCGACCTTGGTGGAGCTGGGTGTAAGTTGATTTTTTTAAGGGGCAAAATGAGGAACAAAAAATATGATGGGTTCAAATAGAAGCTCTCTCCCCATTACTATGGATGCTTTCCCTGCGCAATCATGACCTTTACCAGTGTATATAATGAAAACATTGTCATTGGGTTCTATTACATTGCTTCAAGCTAGGACATAGGAGGTAGATGTATAAAATCAAGTTTTAAAACTTGTACATCCTCATACAATCCATTGTCAGAAATTTTCCCTAATGTGAACTATCGAATGCTACATTCCCATAAATGACATGGAGTTCTATCGCTACCTTCGACACCAAAACAAAGATAGGTTCGCTACTTAGACTGTAAAGTAACAGTTTTTATGCAAAACGATCTAACAAAAATGTAGAAAAAACTGACTTAGCCATTACACATTCAGCCTAAAACGCTAAGGTTTTGGTACTCTTGCTTCTTTACTCTAGCAAGTAAACTACATTAAATGGTGCGGTTATAAAATAATGTTTACCTCCGGAACCAGAAACCAGTCTTTTCACTTCCATAGAGATACACTTTATATGAAACTGTTTTCATCATTTTTGGGATACAAAACTACAATCCACAGAAGAATCAAGAAATGGTAAATAAACGCAGAGTTATGGTACCTCAATGTACTCACGGTTCACTTCTTCCCAAATCATCTTTTTGTAACGTTTCCCCTCTTCATTTAGAAGGTAGCTATCAACCTGCACAAAGTCTAAATCTTCAGTAATGATCCAAAACTACACGCAAATGAACCAAAATTAAGTAACATGTATAGTTTATGCATGCATAAACACAAATAAACAATTCAGGGGAAAAATACAAACAAACAATTATGAACTACTCTCAACAGAAATGTGGCTATCATGGTAGATGCATTAGTAACCAATCAGTGGACACCGTCATTTGAGACATCTCAATCACATATGTGATCGCAGTCTTTGATGTGAGAATCAAGGGGGGGCATACAAAAGTTAAAACAACGGGAATAAGCCCTAAGAAGACGCATTGAGCAATGATATTTGTGTTTCATTATTAATCATGGCATCATTAATCATTATGATAGCTAATCAGTTGTATTTTTAAGTGCAAACAAAATAAACTACACTTTTCTATCAGTATCTACAGCATTTCAGTAAAGCTAAAATGAAAAGGACAAACCCAACTCTGTTAAAGCTACTGTGCGTGATAAAATACCAACATGAAAAATAAAACATCATGAATAATAGAAAAATATATATAAACCCTTCAGTTTTTGGATCTAACAAAAAACAACCATGCAATCAATGTGCCAGAGTCAACAAACAGAAATTTTAGCACAAATAAAACTTGGTGCAAATTAAAGTGCCAGTCCAGTGTTGCTTTTAGTCTTGGATTATAAAATCACTAACAATCCATTTTTATATCACTGTGGAGCAGCCCCACTTAAGAGTTTGGTATCTGGAACTCAATTTTCTGTTACAAGAAAATTTACTTTTATAAAGAATAAAAAAAAATTGACCCATTTATATTAGTAATTCCCCACCTCTGCGTCATCAATATCCGAAAGGTTGTCAGGATCATCACAATCTTCAGTACCCACCTCAACACCTGTTTTCACCGTATCATCACCTAAAACATCACATTTTTCAGCAACCCTTCCAGCAAAACAAAGATGCATATATAAGACCCTTTATTGGGATACTATTTATGAGACTGCAAAATGAAAATGAAAGGAGGGAGAGAGAGGAACCTACCGACACTTTCAGGCTCCGTAAACTGCAATCCTTCGCCCCCACTTTCTGATTTTGAATTGTTCGGTTCTTTCTCACACTGTCAAAATGGAACGGGGAAAAATAAACATAAGACAAACTTTTTTTTTATACAAGTGAGGAGGATAGTAATTAAGCTGTACAAGGTAGAAGAGTTATCATAGAGAACTGACGAGGACCAAAAGTTCCCAAAACAAATCATCTTAAAGATCTATATCGATATGGAAAACTACCCTTACAGAGAATTCCCAAACCCTCCAGAAGACCTAATATACCTCTCCCCATCTGTAAACACCTGAACAAACATAATGGAGTGGGTCCTTCAATAGCATTTCCCAAGGAAACAAGCATAACAGGCACCCAACCTTCAGTTCTATCCCACAAACATCTCAATAAACTGGAATAACCTAATTAACCCAAACAAGGAAAATAAATACCTTTCAATGCCAAATCATCCACTCACAAGTCATGCCCATTAATATAAAGAAACTGAAAGCAGAATTAATGCTGCCTAAAGTATTAGTGCAGCAATCAATCATGAATCACCATTTCTCTGAAGGGTTTCACATATTATGTGTAAGGAATTGAAAGAGTAATTTTTCACATAAGAAACATTCCTATTGTTATTTTACTGATAATTAATTAATACATGGCAGAAAATAACTAAATTTAATAGTTACATTTGATAGCTCTTTGCTGTTGTCTAGGCTTTGGCAGGGTATGCTATCAACACCAGAGTCATTAGCATTTTGCTCAGCAGATGCTTCCTCCAATCTCTTTATTTCGGCACGCTGGAAAGCTGGAGGATTAGACCCTCCCTCAAGTCCACCTGAAATTTGCATAAACTACACCAACACGTTAAAGCGCAATATACATTAATGTCTATGTACATGATAAACAGAACTTCAGGAGAAAAAAGAAAAGAAAAGAAAAGAAAGCGAATTTGGACTCACATCATCATAGCAAATTCTACAAAGTCCATATTGAAAAGGTTTTGCACTACCCTTATGCTCACAAAGGACTTCATCTGCGTTATCAACTTTTACTTCCAAGTTTGGTTCTTGGCTTAATTCTTCTAGCTCCCTTGCCTTTACAAGGAACTCTTCAATCTATGGTCAGAAAAAGAATTCAATACTGGTAAATCACAAACAAACGCATGGAAAGGAAAACATAATATATGCAAAAGGTGTTAGATCTACATTCATTTTTTTAATATAAGAAACAGAACTTTTATTTAAATCTCAAAAACAGCACAACAATCACCTTACAAGAATAGCAATACACATGACCAGAAAAAAAAAGCAATACAACTCAACTAAAAAGAGAAACCTGGCAAAAAATCCAACATATTCCCAAAGCCAATCCAAAGATGCTAACAACAAAATAGCAATGTCAACCCTAACTAACTACTGCTCTCCAATCTGTCCGAATCAGAGAAAAGGATAAATGCACAAAAGCAGGTTCAACCAAAGCCAATAAAGATGACCAAACCATAAATAAAAGATTATTCAAGCAACTCATACACCACAGAGGAGCTCCACGTCTCCACCTATCAGATTCATTATTTTGCTTATTTAAGAAAACATACAAAACCCATGAGAACATTGTACACATGTGATTACATTTAGACAGAAATGCATTAACATGTCAAATTGCTGTTACCATTCATTGTTTCTTTGTCCAGAGAAATGCGGAGATGGAGTGATGTCCCATGTACAGGCAAGTTGGCAAGTAGATGTAGGAAATTTCAAATTTTAAGTGCACCTAATGTTGTACTCATATATTAAGGTTATATTCCCAAAATGGAAATGTTGCAAATTACCATACATGGCTTACTGC
Source organism: Prunus padus (assembly GCA_024362665.1). Taxonomy (NCBI): domain Eukaryota; kingdom Viridiplantae; phylum Streptophyta; class Magnoliopsida; order Rosales; family Rosaceae; genus Prunus; species Prunus padus. The sequence goes on along the minus strand of JANFAM010000016.1, from coordinate 24,211,429 downwards.
AAGAAACATACCGTCAAGCTTCCAGATTCTGTATTCTCAAACTCAACCAGCCGCTTGGTCAATGTTGCATCACAAACATGCACAACTCTGATCTGATAAAAATATACAACATAACATCATATAAAATGAAATAAATTAATGAATTGTTAAATATACTTCCGAAGAAAAATTTGACGGCACATATTTAGAGCACAGGACTGAATCTGATTTAGAAACAACATGTTCACAACTTGAAACAATATAAAGAAACCCTGCACAATATTTTATTACTGAAAAAATTTGTATTAGAAAATTGAAACAAAACAATGAATAGAAAATTCTAACTGGGATGACAAGAGTGTACAGAAAGAAACCAACTCATTCAAAATTTTTGTTATCACATCACAGTAGCAATTGAGTCCGACTTACAATATCAGACTTGGAACACTTGAGACCATGTGAAAGTGCAGATATATATAATGCAGCACCACATAGCCCACTGGGTTTTCTGCCTGTCTGTAAAAAATTGAAGATCTGTCATATGATACATTCAACCTCCTTGAGGATTTACAACTACACCTGACACCCAAAATGCATTAAATACGATACTGAAAAGGGATAACATACCTGCATCCAATCCCGTTTCATGCTAGTGATAATCCGCTGTGCAGTTTGGATAACCCCTTTATCTGTTCCTCCTGGTAAACCTACAAAGCATATTTGTAAATGTTATGTCTCCCTCTTTAAATGCAGTCACACAATTTTACATCAAGCTAACTACTTTAAACAAGAACCAGAATGGTAACAGAAACTCAGATTCGACATTATACAAGTGAATAATTTCACAAGAACAGAGTTTCAATTGTTATTACCCCTGATTAATTTCACATGACTAGAGTTTCATTTATTATTTTTTTTTTTTACAAATTTATAGTGATTTCTTACCAAAACAAAAAAATTCACAGGTTTTGAATATTATATTTAAGCCATGGAGTATACCAGCAGACTCAAATATATGTACCAAAAGGCAAAAGGCATGTCAGACCTATTCTCACAATCAAATTACATAATGAAAAAACATAGTGAACTTAAGGCAGCAAAGAATTGGAGCTGTGTGGCGGGGAAGTAAACATTATGAACAGACATCCAAACTATCTATGACCATGAGGGTCATAAGTTTAAAGCCCCTGACCAGCTACTTCTACCTGCAAACTTTAAGTGGCTAAGCATCATAAATTGCTCAAAAGATTAAACAAAGCACTGAACAGAGGTGTTAAACATACATAATGTACAACTATAGCAACAGTACCTATTAGTCAACAGTCCCATCAAATCAGAAAAGCATATGACAACTCATTTTGTTTTATTTGATATTTCTGTTGTATTGAAAAAGGCAAAAGCTTTTAGAAATAAATAATAACATATGTATCCTTCAACATAACCACTTAGTCAAAACAGTTTCAACACTGCTTAAAAAGTGCTGGGCTTGTGTTTGGAAAAGGAGGATACAAATACTTTGTAAACATTAAATTGCATTTAATTTGGATCCTAGAGTAAGAAAGCTATTCATTAATAAAGGATTTTCAGACACTTACTCTCTGTAAATTTATGAATAAACCAAGAAGGATCAACAGGTTTTTGAACAATTGGGTGCTCATCAAGCATAAAAACTTTGCAAAGCTGCAAAAACACGGCACCTAGCACATAACTGCAAATCAAATTATATGAAACAATATCAAATCCAGAAGGAAACTGTTGAAGGTTAAATCTAAATCAAGTCAATCAGAATGTCATTACTGCGAATCAAGGGAGAACAAAGTCAAATGAGAAGGGGAAAAGGATAAAGAAAAAGGTAAGGCTTTCTCACACATTTATCTTCAAGTAATTTGAAAAATCAATAAGAAGATACGGCTTCCTCTTTTCCCTGCAAGACAAGATTCAGATTCAATACTAGTGCGTATCATTATGGCTGAAATTGAATATGGATAGAAAATATAAATACAACAGAATATAATTAGCATAACTGTGTAACACCAATATGCCAAGACTTTCATAAGAGCCAAGTAATATATAATTCACACATCTCTAATAATGTTTGATTTTCAGTAGGAATCTTGAAAAGAAAACAATAACAAAAGGAAAATTACAATTCCTTCGATTAAGGATATGTATAAACCCTTTTAGCCTGTAATCCTTATTCGTGGCACTCAGATGCTTCTAATGAACAGGTCAAGCAGCATGTCCAAAATGCTCTTCTTCTTTTTTTTTTTGAAAAGAAAGGGGAAAGGGATACAGAAGGGTTTAGTCCAAAATGCTAATTAAATTCGTTGTTTCTCTTCGTGTTGGCTTGTGGATGTCTTGTCCAAAATGCTCATTTATCTCTTGACTTACTGATACAAAGGCCTATGTCGTGTACTGTCACCTTAATCATATCTTCCTAAAGGAAAATATAATCTACTCTACCCTTCTGAATGATATCTTGACCACCCACGCATTTATTGTCTTATGCAATAAAATTTCGTCTCTTCTAAATAAAAATGTACCAGAAGATTCAACTAAACCAAGAATAGATATAATGGGGTTAGCCATCAGATATTTTATGCAGCATCATTGAACAGCATACTTCACTTAACAAAATTGTTCATTCACATCGCTGCATTTGCAGCTTATCCTGAATTAATGAAAAGGTCACCTTTAGTTTACAGTTTACAAATATTTTCATTCTGGTTCTATCTTCTATTATGTTTCCGCCCATCCACCCTACGAATCATCCACACAAAAATGTGCATATTGTTCCCTTTTATTTTCGGCCTGAATGTACATGTGAATTGTCGAGTATTCTGCAAAGCACACTTGACTTAAGGTCATATGCTATCCAACTGCACTTTATGTTGAGGGTTTGCTTACCATCAACTTTTTCAGTTCTTTCCATTTCAGCAGATTAATTTTTCCAGTAGAATCTTTAGCACATAAATTGCTTTTAGAAATATAAACAGCTGTATGCATTTCTGGTCAATCTATACAGTACCTCACTTTCAAATGTAGTATTGTGACAGAAACATCTCTCTAATGATTTGTCTTTCATTTCTCCACTAATTGTATCAATGTACCTCCCTTCCGGTCAATCTATACAGTACCTCACTTTCAAATGTAGTATTGCGACAGAAACATCTCTCTAATGGTTTGTCTTTCATTTCTCCACTAATTGTATCAATGTACTCCAGTAATTGTATCAATGTACAGCCTAAAGCAATGATGTAATCTCACTAAAAACTCAACCACTTCAGAAATTTGCTAATGATAGTATGACCTCTCATTTACAATGGTAGCCCTAAACTGTGAAAAACCAAAACAAACCATATTCGCCCTAAAGAACGTAAACAAACCAAATTTGCATTTGTTTTTCTTTCCGGTATTCATTGCTTGTCAATTTGATTCTAGATTGAATCTTCCATAATTTCCCAGACAAAAATAACTTAACCAATCAGCATCCTAGACTACGTAACAAGAATTCAAAATCTAATAAAATCCTCACCCTAAGTCATACATTAAGCAAACAATGTTATGAATTCATGTGGGTCTTGGGAAAGCCCTGATAGAATAATACCAGTAGACCTGATAGACATATGGTAGTGTAAAAATCTGAGCCAATAGGAACCCAAAGTTTGACAAAGAATCTAATCCAACCATCTGGTTCAATAATATTTTTCCTATATTAAATGGAAAGGTTCATGCCATGGTCTAAGCTCTTGAATATCATGGTGTGACAATGTTTCAGGTCAGACATATACCTAACTTGCCTTTCACATTCCTAATGTATATCTTCTTTTTTCCACAAGAAACAACTTCTATTACAAACAAAACCAGTACAACACTATGTGGACAAGTGGTCAAACATCTAAACTACAACTATATAAATCAAACAGCCCTACCAAAAACTATGTGGAACTTTTACACAGATTAAGATTAACAGATGCTTAAAGGGAGGGGTGAAGCAACTTAAAACAACCTAATCATCGCTTCCAAACCAGGAATTTGGGATGATTAAGGATGGAATTAGAATAAGCAACTCTAATCCTCTTGACGAATCGGTTGAAGTTTGTTGGTACATGAACAGAGAAGCTTTTAAGAGTTTAAACATTCTTCTTTAAGAATTGGTTGCTCACTTTTTAAGGAGGATGCTTAAGTAGACAAAGAAATCATCTTAGCTTTCTTTTTTTGCTATGTAAGACTCTTTTTTTCAATTATGCTTCTAAACTTTCTATGTATACAGTTTGACTACATGGGTTACCAACCCTAAGTGTTCTGTTAATGTAATTTCTCTAAGCACCAAAGAGAAGTTATTCAAGCTCATTTTTTCAAGAATAACATGAGGAAATAAAAATTAATAATATACAAAAGTAACAAACTGGTTTCCTTACCGACATGCAATGTAAAGACATGAAGCCAGTACTTGCTCTGATTTACGCCCCCTGGTGAAATTCCGGTCTACTGCAATCTTTAAAAAGCAAAGCAGATCACAGATTGAGATGTTCATAAGTTCTCCATAACTAGCAACAATGAAGCTTAATTATTACAAGTAGACATACTCTAAAAAACCGCTTAGCAATGTCAACAATTTCTTCATTTTCTCCCATATCTAAAGCATTTCTCATGCATCTTAATTCATATTCGGCTGCAAAATGAAATAAAGAATAAATGAGAAGATTAATAAGGCAAATCATATTTATCTTCAGTAATTTTTTACCATCAATTTTTACATAACCTTGATAAAAATTGGCCATATTAAAGTTTATTAAAATTTCAAAGTGGAAGTGAAAGTTAATCATCTTAGTTTGTGGAAGTTGACACACTCTTCACATCAATAAAAATGATCAACAGCAACAGAATGTGCTAAGTTTAAAAGAAAATCGCAAAGCAGTGATATAGACTGACTCCAGTCTTTGCTCTGGAATATGACCTGCCTTGGTTAATGGCAGGTGATTTCAACCAAAATAGTAAGATTCAATGAACTCAAGGGCTCAAGTACCATATATTAAATGCAACAAGAACATTAAGTCTGTAGACAAATGCAAAGTAGTTGATCTCCTTCTATGCTTGTTCTGGGCTGTGAGTCTGAATGATTGGATAAAGCACACATACAATTGAAAAATTCAACCTAAAGGTTGTCCTCTAGTTGATTTGACTAGAAATGCTAATACATGATCCCCACAACCTTTCTATGTTCAAGTTTCACGATCTTTATGCAATAATTTAACCTCACACCTACAGAGAAAATTCTAACCGCCCACTGACCACCCAGAAGTTAGCATTTCTTTGAACCCAAAAAAAAATTATTCATTCTTTATTTTAAAAAGTACTTGAAACATGGAACTCATCCATCCAATAAGGCAGCATAGGCTAATGGTGCATTGGGGAGGTTAGGAAAGCTTCAACAAAAGAAACAACGGAAAAGCCAAACCTTTGAAAATAAAAGGCTTAACAAACCATACCGTTCTCCAATATCCTAGCACGAGAAGCTGAGCCATCACTCTGAATGCTACGTACATTTCTTCCAGCCAATTGGCTCTGCAGACCCAACCCATAAACAAAAAGCATTACACAGAATATAAAGCCAATAACAGCATGCAATTGTTGTCAAGTATAAACAGAACCAGAATGAGAACCCAGAAGCAGAAGAAGAAAAACCCAATACCTGGCCAGCCGCATTTTTAACGAATGTGGGTTCCTCAGAGTAAAGGTCATACTCTAAAACCTTCCCACACCCAGAACACGATCTACAAACAATTGAAAAATGAAATCACAATCAAATTCATATTAACAACATCAAACTTCATTATTAAAATAAATAAAATTTGATACTTACATTCTACCACCATCGTTAATTCCACTGACTTTCTTTCTACAGTGAGAACAAAACGGCATCCTCGAAAGCCAAGAGCTATTTTCCAATTATGGGTTCTAGTTGTAGGAGTTGAAGAGAAGCAGCAGGCTGAACGGAGAAGACCAGAATTTGCAGTGGCCGGTAGGATAGAAATTTCCGGCGGGTTCAGAGAAGCAGCGAGCTGAAGAGTCGGGGGGAGGAGGGAAGGGACAAGTGGCAGTGTACAAATTGGGGAGATGGACTGCTGAACTTGTTGATGTTTCTCGGAAGGTGAGACGACGTCGTCGTTGGAGGAGGATCGGCGTGTGGAGGCGGCTGCGGACAACTGCCTAGAGAGCGTGCTTGGTGTTGTGTGATTCAGCTTTGCTGGGGACAAATAAAAAAATTTATTTTTGAGTTGCGCATCACACAAGTTAGTTTTTGGACCTTTTTGTTTTCCAAGTTTACCCTTATTAAATGTATTAGCTTTTATATTTCCTTTAATTTATCCAAAATTTGTTACAATTTTCTTAGTATATTGTTAAAAATTAAATAAGAAAAAAAACGTCTTTTAAAAAAAAAAAGTTTGTTTCATGACATTGTTATCATGAAAGTGATATCATCATTATTTTGTGTTTAACAAAACATACGTCATCTTTGGAAAACAAAAAATTTAAAAACTTCAATTTTTATTTTCTTATTTAATTTTTTTAACAAAGTTGTAAGAAAGTTGCAAAAAAAAACTAGCTTGTTATTAAAAAGAGTTAATACATTCAATAAGAATGCATTAATGACATTGTTTTAAGTGTAAGGAAAGTGACACTCATTATTAAAAAAGGGAGAAGGTCCCAAAAGAGAAGGTTAGAGAAAGTGCCACAAGATTCCCTTTTTGGAGTTGGGCTTTAGTTACACGCCCATTGAAACTTCATCAAATCTAACTTCACCACCTCAAACTCAAAATAGCCCACTTTCATCCTCGACCGAGATTTGGTGATTCATTTTGCCCCATTAACTTCATCTTAAAGTGAAATTGGTACTTAAGTGATGATGGGTAAACTTTAAATGCTATTATGAAAAACACAATAATATTCACATGCTTTAAGACTTAACCAGATAGAATTATGACTAGTCAACTACTAGTCATGACACCCATTAAAAAGAGCACACACACAGAGCATAACAATCCGTACCTGCAAGCCTAAAAGATTACTAGTGACAACCTAGGCACTCAGAAGGACCCGTCAATCTAGGCATCCCCTGTGCTAGCAACATATGGTACAAATGTGTGAAAACATTACAATCAAATAAATAACAAATATCAGATAAAGATGATTAGTCAACCGCAAGAACACAAACCTAGAAATGCATGAACATTATGCGATGACTAGTCAACTGTCAAGAACTCAAACCCAGAAAAACAACGAACTGCAAACCAAAAAATTGTTTACCTAGAAACTCACCTTTAAGAAAAACTGGGGGTCATCAACCGATCAGGCAATCCATTAAGCAAAGAAGATTCTTACAAAGAAACTCAAGCAAACTCAAGACATCCTAGGTTTATTTAAGAAGATAAGTTATACCTCATTTGTGCAATCTTCTTCTCCAACTTAGTAAAGCTAGCAGCTTAGTCCTTTATGGCAATGGGAGCTCCTTCTCCAGCTCTTTCATCCTATGGCACCAGCTTGCAAGCTCAACTCGAACAGAAACCAATAATTTGGATTCAAAGAGAAAAAAACCAATTTCTTCAAAAAACCATAGTCTTGAAGAAACCAATCTTGAATCTGACCTAGAGTTATATGAGGATGTATTTGTTCTAGAGAGATGCAGATTTCATATTTCAAAAACAGTTTTTGAAAATCAATTTAGAAAACTCATAGATGAAAAATAGTGGTTTTCTCTTGAGGAAGTAGGAGAGCAAAAGTTAGTAAAAATCTTTTCAAAAACCTAACCTCAAAATTGACGGCTACCAAATGAGCAATGATTGGGGTTTTACCCAAAAATTCCTAGGTCGAAACGTACACATGGCAATCGAGAAAAATAGTAGAATAGGACAAAAAGGTTTGTTAGGATCCAGCTGGAAATCTTCTAGATGCAAAAGATGACTAGTCATACGTAAACAAATCGGGCATGCACTAGAGCACAAAGGATGACTAGTCATACGAAAACAAATTAGGCATGCAATAGAGTACACATGATGACAAATCATAACCTAATGCATTCTAATGAATGGAATGCAGAAATTACCTTTGTCAATGTGATTGAGCCTTCATAAGATAGCAGCAGAGAGAAGAACACTTAGAGCAACTAATCTTAACCTCAACTTAAGCTTGGGTAATTACAATGTATGTCCTATTACAATATTGTCAAGGGAAGCCAAAAGAAAAACTTAAAAAGCCTAAACTTAACAATCTCCCCCTTTTTGGCTTTCCTTGACAACAACACTCTCTAAAAACACTCAACTCATAACCAAAACTCCAGAGATGAAGAACATTGAAGTACTGCAAAAACAACCAATCTCCAGGCACAAAAACAAGCATATCATCACATAAATTGAAAACATTATTGGATTGAGAGTTGTTCTCCCCCTTGTTGATAAGGAAAGTACAAAAGTAAACAAAGAGAGAAGCAATAAGAAAAGAACACAATATGATTAAGCAGAGAAAAAAGAACAGGTGTTCAGATAAGTACAAAATAGCTCCCCTATCAAACTACATGTAATACCCTTATTCATTATAAGAGTACGTAAGAATTCCCCCAATTTGTGATTACAAAATGTACCTCCCTAAACTAACCCCCAAAGTACTCCCCTTAAGCTAAAACACTTCCTAAGACTTAGAATCTAGTTAGAAAACTACAGAACCAGCAGAATCATCAGAAGCCTCAAAATCCTCAATGGCTAGGACAGTTGGTTCCCCTGTGTGCACACGGCAGCAGCAGCATTCTCAAAGCCAGGTGCAGGATTGGAGGAAGAAGGAATGAGGATGAAAAGATGTTGAATCTGATTTTCCTTCACAGCAAGCTGGGATTTGAGCGTTGCGATATCAGAGGCTGAAGACACAGTGGTGAGAAAAGTGTTGGAGATTTTCTGGCTAAGGTCAACAAAAGCCTTGCCATATGGAGCAAGGGGAGGATTCCACTGATTAGTGTCTTTGAAATACACCTTGCCATTCTCATAGAGACAATGAAGAAGACAGGGGAAGACAAGGGTACCCTTGTGTTTGGCACCATGACCTATTGATTTGCCGAGAATTGCATGATAAATGATATCCCCAAAAGGGATTTTATCACGATTGACCATGGATAGCATGATTCGACAACTAGCCAAAGTGCGATTTGAGTTAGAACATTGTGACGAACAAAATCCCAGAGGAATTTAAAAAAAGGAGTCAGATAGGATTTAATTGGGAGGCCCTTAGAAGTAAGGGGCAGAGCAAGGTGCTAAGGTGCTAAGATTCGAAATTCAAATATGGATAAGGTCTGGAGCGGTTGAAGTCAGTTTGCAAGAGTGTGGCTGCATGATTCAGAGTTGTGGGCAAATTTTCTAGGCGTGAAAATAGGCCTCGATATGTAGGGGACTGCTGGAGGAGGCACGGGCAACACGTGGGCTGTTTGTGAGCAAATTGAAGGACAAAGTGGCAAGCTTAGGTGCTGCCAGCAACACCTAGTAGATGGGGATGTCATCTACACGTTTTATGCTTATAAATAAGCCTCGAGAAGGCTGGTTGAGATACCGAGTGATGTGGTAGTACAACAAAAGTAACAAGTTTGTAATCCTTGCTATTTAGAAAAAGAATATAAGGTTGGGAATTTTCCCGTACATTGGGTGTGAGTTTTCCTGTCTAGACAAGTCTTGATTGAGTGTTTTGGCATTTGCTTGTTCCGCTACGTGAAATCAAACCTCACTAGTTGGAGGTGAGAGAAGGTTGACTTAGCGAAGTCTAAGTGCCGAGCAAGGGTTGAAAATTTAAAGGCGTTTTCACCCTTGTTACAACTAGTATTAAAGCGTGCTTAGACACGTTTTTGGTTGAGTTTTGACTGCAGATTGTCCCCAGGATCAGTGGAAGAGTAGCATTTTTGAGCAAGGAGCAGTCTTGGAATTGCAAGCGAGAAATGAATGGTCGGAGATAATTAGACCTTGAAGGAGAGAGTGGCAAGGATCGAAAATTTCCTTGGCATATTGAGTGGCAATGAGTCACCAAGTGAGGTCACACAAATGGAGGATCTCAATGCAATGGTGGCAGAGATCGAAATAGTCTTCAAGAATTAAAAACTTCGATAGAGAATAAGCTCACTAATGTTGCTGGTCCGGGTGATATGGATAGCTTAGCATATGCCATTGGTTTAAAGCTCAAGGAAGTAGATATTGAATTAGGTGTGGTAAAGCTTGCTTTGAGTGGCGGATTTCGTGTCAAGAAGGCTCAACAATGACAAAGATCAAGGTGCCCGAGCCTAAGGCATATAGTGGCGAGCGGAGCGCTAAGGAGATGGAGAATTTCTTGTGGGATATGGAGCAAGATTTGCAAGATACCAAAATTCCGGATGTTGAAAGGGTGTCAATCACGAGTATGTACTTAGTTGGATATGCTAAGTTACAAGAAGTGATGAGTGGGGGCAGACCTACGATTTATGAGTTGGCTGCGCTGAAGGAGTAATCAAGGGCTCAGTTCCTTCCATGTAATGTTGGGTGGCTAGCGAAAGAAGCCTTGAAGAACTTAAAGCAAGTTGGTTCAATGAGGGACTACATGAAGGCTTTCTGTTCTTTGATGCTCGACTTGTCCAATATGTCGGAGGAAGACAAGTTGTTTAACTTCCCCACGAATTTGTAGTCTTTAGCACAATCGGAATTGAGGAGATAGGACGTGAGGGATCTCAATTCCGCCATTGCTGCCACCGAAAGACTAATGGACTACCGAGCAGCAGTTACTTCGAATGGAAAGAAAGACTAAGAGGGAAAGCAACATTTGGACAACATGGGGGCTAAGAAAGGGGAAGAGTTTGTTGTTGTTGCAAATAAAGCCAAAGGTGAGGAACACAAGGACGGGAAGAAGTTCTTGGGTTGCTTTCTTTGCCAAGGACCCCATCGAGTAAAGGATTGTGCGAAAAGGCAAAACTTTAATGCAATTGTGGATGAGAGTGAGGGAGGTGCTGAAAAGGGCAGCAATCTCCAAGTGAGTCCAATGGTGTTATTGAATTCACTAAGAGTGATCCCGCTAGAAGATCCATTGGGAAATGATGCAATTGTGCAACCGGCGTTGGATGTAATCGAGGTGTTCGTGGATGTGTTTGCTATGGAACCCTCAGAGATTTTCATTGATGCTTCTTTGGTACAAAGGGGTATGCTTATAGAGGCCATTGAAAACATGTAGCTGAATTAAGATCTTAATTGTGGGCTAGAAGAGATGCAGTATGCGGCGTTGTTGCATTGACTTGACACTTAGAGAATCTACCGCTGGATAGAAAGTTTGTGGCAAGGACTTATGTCTTTACTGCAGTCATATGTATAGCATGGGTACAATTCGAGAGGACTTTGACATTTATGTAGATGTGCTGGAGGAGTTTAATTTCGAGTTGGCTTATATGTCCACGAGACGGAAGGACTTTGAAGAGCGGTTTGATGAGTTGATGGAAAATGTGACGCAATCCATTTATTCGACATCGATCCTTCAAAAAGTGAGTCCGAAGATGAGCCATGGGTTAGCTTCAGCAATCGATAGCATTATGAGAGATGCTATGTATGCTATGTTTGAAAAAAATAGTGAAAAACACGAGGCTAAAGAGGAAACTGTAGTGGATGGTTGAGCCTATGGAAGAGTCCAAGGTGGAGATAATTGAGATCTCAAGCGATGATGAAGATGAGCCTATGGAAAAGTCAGAGAAAGAGGTGATCCTAATTGAGTCAAGCGATGATGAAGAGGAACATATGGAAGAGTCCAAGATAGAGGTGATCCTAATCGAGTTAGGTGATGTCAAGCTTTTTGAGGAGGCAAATTGAGAAGTGGTTCAAGGGGAGCCAAGAGATGTTCAAATGAAGGAGGACTGCCAAGGAGTTGAGCCTACGAGGGCATCAAACTCTTTTGGCATGGGTGGTTTGCAAGACCCTTAGCAAGCGACATAGGCCATGACATGATTTTTGTGTTTTGCACCATTCCAAGGCAAGCAAGGAGTGCATCAGGTTGTGCACGTTGGAAGCAATACAAGGTTGGATGAAGGGTGTTTTGGACTGAGAGTAGGCAACCAAGACATTGACATGGCATGGACAACCAATGCCCAACATGGGCAGGAAGACAAGGTTGATGTTGATAGATTGTGTCGACATCGCGAAGTAAGTTGTCTTGATAGCGCAGCAGATGGTCTCAGTAGCTTTCGACAAATTGTCTCGGTAGCGAGTAGCAAGTAGTCTCAACAGAGCGCGCGCACGGTGTCGACATCAGTTGTTCAATAGATGCCGACAAGTGGTCTTGGCAAATGGTCGACAGGGTTTGCGACAGATGCATGTAGCGTGCTAGACAGTTACTGTGACATGGCCAATGCAGTTTTTTTCGGTTCTAAAGGCGTTGGAACGTGGCTAAGGTGCTGGGATTCAAAATTCAAATATGGATAAGGTCTGGAGCGGTTGAAGGCAGTTTGCAAGAGTGTGGATGCATGATCCAGAGTTGTGGGCAGATTTTCTAGGTATGAAAATATTCCTCGATGTGCAATTTACTACTGGAGGAGGCGCTAGCAAGACGTGGGTTGTTTGTGAGCAAACTAAAAGACAAGGTGGCAGGCTTAGGTGCTGCCAGCAACACCTAGTAGAGGGGGATGTCATCTACACGTTTTATGCTTATAAATAGGCCTTGAGTGTGTTGGCATTTGCTTGTTCCAATGTGTGAAATCTGGAACCTCACGAGTTGGGGGTGCGCGATGGCTGACTTAGGAGGAGTCTAAGTGTCGAGCAAGGGTCAAAAAAATTAAAGGCATTTTTCAAGTGCGGATTGTCCCCTGAGATCTGTGGAAGAGTAGCATTTTCGAGCAAGGAACAGTCTTGGAATTGCAAACGAGAAAAGAATGGCTGGAGATAGTGATTCCTTGAAGAAGAGAGTGACAAGAACTATACTCAATAAATAAAAATACCAATCTCTCATAGACAAACGATAAACGATAAGGATAATGGAGCATGTATGTATTCATTGTTGACAATAACTATACTCAATAAATAAAATAAATACAAAAAATTTAAGTCTCATTGAAAAAAAAAATAGTAAAACATTTAAAATAACAAAAATTGCCTTTAGTTACTTGACAAAAAAAGAAAATTGCCTTTGCAATGGACCTACTAGTGTTATGATTTGGAGCAATTGCTCCTTGAGGAAAGGTCCTCCGTTTGAATCCTAGTATCCGTGTTGTGTGAGTTTAATATACTATCACCCTTCTTAATAAGAAAAGTCCTAAAAAATAAATAAATAAATAAAAATTGCCTTTGGTTAAGGAATTTATTGTGGATTGAAACTCATTAAATGAGGATAATATAATCAATTAACAATTTTTATATTAAAAAATCAAAATAAAAACATGGGTCGTATTTTCATTGGACACTAGTACTACAACCAGGATCCCGAGCCTCCGCATTTAGGCTTCTCGCATTTACCCGCATTTCGACTAATCTAAGCAACTCAAACTATCTAACCGCTTAACACATGACAAGTCATTTTTTATTTCCGCATTTCGTCATTCATTCTTGCTGTCATACCTTGTGAAGATTGATGATATTCATATCCATCAAGACTCACTCTAGATGTATCCAAACAAATATCTTCAACCTTCTTACTCAACTCATTTGCAACTCTAAGTACCAAGGCAAAGGCTTTCTCAGAGTTTGAGGCTCGAGATGCTATTTTAACTAACATTGGACAAAGTGTCTGTATCGCTTGGTGGCATCCAAATTTTTATATTTTTGAACACTCACTTCGATATTTTCAACAACTTCATTCCTTGCCTCTCTAGTCCACCTTTGAAGAATGTATTGATTTGGAATGGTCTTAATATCCCATATATCAAGAACTTTCAAAGCATGACAACACAAAATTCCAAAGTTCAAACTTCATACTGACTACACAAGATAATGTGGTGCGAAGGTTGAAACAGAACTTTATGCTCCCTATCTTTATTTACAATCTCAACTGTGTACTCATATCTCGGAGAATTCTCAACATGTTCAAATTCTGCTTGAAACTTTTCAAATATTAAAGGAGTATTAAACTTTCGCAGCTTGTCCTAGTATAGGGGAGTTTTGTTCCCTCATTCTTGGTAACTTTTGTCTAGCATTATACTCTGCTTCTAGCTCCTTGTAGTGCTTCTCATTAGTCACCCTTTCAAATTGCTTGAAAAAATGACTTATATCCATATTTGATTTTAGGTAAGCCTTCAAGTCACTATTTAAGCTTTCACTAAGTTGCGTACTTCGCATTCCAATGGTAAATACCCCTTACATGTAACACCTAGCCCATTTTTGCTTAATTTGATAAATATTTTTCAACCAACTATTCTCTCTAACTTTATATTTGCATAGCATGGCCTCCCAAGCTGCTTGAAACAGTTTTTCTTCCTCATACTCATACATACATGCATTAAAATCTCTAAGAAAAAATGAACCATCATTCATCAAATTTCTCAGATGCTTAATTCCGTTTTGCATTATATGCCATGTGCAAAGTCCATGGTACGTATCTGGAAGAACCTCAGTCAATGCTTTTGGCATTGCATGATCTTGGTATGTGAAAATAGTTTATGGTTTTTTTTGCTTATGCACCTCCAAAAATGTCCGAAACTACCATTCAAAAGATTGGGTTGTCTCATTGTATAGAAGTGTAGCCCCAAAAATTACTATTTCTCTATGGTGATTAAACCTAGCAAATATACCAAAAGGCATGTATTCTTTGTTAGTACTGTACGTGGTGTCGAATGTAACAACATCACCAAAATGAGCATAGGCAACAATCATTCGTGCATCAGCCCAAAAGATGTTTATGATTTGTTCATCACTATCCAATTGTATGGCATATTGGAATGATGGGTTATCACATGATTGTTTATGGAAATACACCAATAGGTTGCTTGCTTCTCCATAAACCAACTCCTGTTGGCGCTTAGTTTTTAAGTAATCTCTGTAGTCTCTCTCTGTATATTCAAGATTTTCCTTTCCACTAACTTGTTGACTAAAAAATCCGTATGTGGCTTTTGCTTTTAGTCCGGAATTATCAGCAATATCAATTTCAGCTGCTTGGGCTTCTGATATTCTTCGTTGAGATGGAATCATATGACAAGTTTCTAGAGTATGAAGAGGATGATTATGCTTGGATACAAATTCATGTACTTGGAATTTTCTATTTTCTCTATTAAACAAAAGTCCAAGTCTTGCAAGACAATTTGTTCTTGTCTCGGCTCGATGATTTTTGTTAGATGATCTTGTTTGTCTTTTCCTCGAGCACCCTCTTTAGAGCATACAAATCTAATTGAAGTTGTTGAGGCCCAAAAAAGTCACGAGAAGCCCAAAGATATTTAAAGCCCAATATAACATATAATGGTGGTCATGCGTTAATCCAAGCTGTATTTTTGAGAATTAATTCATTTAGTGTACATGCCATGCCAAGCTAATAATACATTTTTCCTATGCCAATCACTTGCCAAGCTCACATGAACCCAAGTCATGTGGTTCACGGGCTTGCACGAGGGATTGTGGTGTGGAAGGTTACGGAGGTCCACAAGGCCCACGGAAGCTCTTGGATAATGGAGACTTTGGGCTAGCTACTTGGGAGCACCAAAGTCCAAGCCCATTACTTGAGTTCTCCAATGTGGGTGAGCAAATGAGATATTCTTCAAGCACTCCTATTACCCATTGGAAACAAGCCATTTCCGACACTTCCTTTAACCCCTAGAAAATAGTTTTCCAATGCCTAGCTTTACATGCTGGAAATAAGAATGTCCCAATGCCCCCTTTTACCCATAGGAAATAGTTATTTTCCAATGCCTAGCTTTGTCTGTTGGAAATAATAATGGCCCAATGCTTCCTTTTACACATTGGAAATATAATGGTTTCATCCCTTCCCTTTACCTATTGGAAATAAATGAACACCCTCACTCTCTATAAATTGGCCTTCATGGCTCAAGTACAATTCAATTCAAACCAGAGCCATCAAGCCCCCTCTCATGCGGTTCGCAAGCATTTCCAGTAGCCATCAATCTCTTGGTTGCTTAAGCACCCCAAAGCAACCACATCGGACCACGTTCATTCCCTTCTTGGGCTGCCGCAAGCTTTCCAAAGACCATCCCAGCCATGCCTTCAAGCCTCAAGCTTTTCCTCCATATCCTTCAAGCCTCAAGCTTTTCCTCCATAGCCTTCAAACCTCAAGCTTTTCCTTCATCTTCTTTACAAAGCCTCACCAAGCAATACATCAAACTTCTCATCCATGCCTTCAAGCCTCAAGCTTTTCCTTACATATTTCCTACAAAGCCTCACCAAGCAATACATCAAGCCTTTCCTTTCTCCTCATGCCCTTCCAAGCTTTTCCTCCATAACCTTCAAGCCTCAAGCTTTTCCTTCCATCTTCCCAAAGCCTCACCAAGCAATACATCAAGCTTTCCCACCATAGCCATAGCTTCAAACCAACACCCAAACTCAAGCATATCAAACACCAAGCCAAGCACATGCATTCTCATTTGCTAAACTTGTGGGTCTTTAGCTCCCACACTCCAAGCTCTCATGCCAAGCTCATATAATCTCAGTTCAACATCATTAAGTCATCTTCAACCATCCAAAAGCATGACCAAGCATTCGTCAAGCTACTGGAAATCTACTCAAGCCACCCATCCTTTATCTTCATCTCTCTTTCTCTCTCTCTCTCTCAAAAGCTCTGTCCCAAGTCTAAACACCCATCCTCTCAAGCTAAAACCATAGTCATCATTTTTGGTAAGAGAAATATAGGCAGCACAAGCTTTTCGTCTACACCGCCGGAAACACCGAAAATCTCAAGCCTTAATCCTTTCCTTATGCTCGTTTCCTTTTAGCTCTCACACCCCAAGCTCTCATGCCAAACCTAGTAGTATCTTGATTCACCAAAGCAAGCTCTCAAGACAAGCCTGTGCAACCTCAATGCATCATCTTTAACTTTTTGTCAAGCTGCCAGAAACGTCAGCACAAAACACGTGGCCGCTGGAAGAAAAACAAAGTACTCCCACAGGACTTGCTTCTCTCTCGGGGTGCTTTGGGCCTAGTCCTCGCTAACTTAGAAAAAGGGGCAATTTCATCCGTTCGCTCTTTACAAAGCCCCAGGCCCATTCGTCAAGGCTGCTGGAGCGAAAAAGACTCCAACAGTATATTCTCCATCCACTCGACTCTTATTTGCATAAAATTTTCAAACACCAAAACCAATTCGTCCTCTGTAATTAGTCCAAAACTGAAATGCATCATCTATCATTTGAACTCCATCCCTATATGAGGAACCGAATCAGCAAACCTCTTGTTGTACCAATTGAAAAAATGTAGAGTCATGTGCCTCCTTGTATATGAAGTAAAAGAAACCACAAAAAAGGGACAAAATAAAGAAACCGATTACTAAAACAACAAATAGTTTGGTCTTCAGCATGAAATTGACAAATAAACAAATAGCTTGTAGCAATCCTATACTTGAAAAATAATGAAGCCGACATAGTTCTAAAACACTTATATATGTATGTTCAGTATATTAGTTTTCAATAACTAAGTTGATGATATATTTGAAATATAACCTCTACTTGTATATCTTTAAGTTTAAATCGTACCTTAGTGATGAACTTAGCATTAGGTCTGTTGTAGGATGACTAGCAAACATAATTGGATGATTGAACCGCAAAGAAATCCAAAACTAGGAAGAAAACACACTTCCAAACCAAGAAGAAAGAATTAAATAAACATAAAATAAGAAAAAAAGCATGTTTGTGACAGAAGGATGAGGAATCATGTTAAAACTAACCTCAATGATGTTGCAAGACAACCAGCAGACTAAGTCAGATGATTAAACAACATAGAACTCCCAAACCAGGAAGAGAGCACGCTCCAATTTACCAAGAAGAAACAAGTTAAAGGGAAAAAAAATAATTAAAGAAGAGTGTGAAGAGAGCACTAATAGGAAGAAAATAATTAAAGAAAAAACAGAAAAAAGAAGAAGAAATACGCTCACTCGAGAAGTATGCTTGCGAGTAGGCCTGAGCACGGTATGGTACGGTACGGTGGCAAGGCGATATCGATACCAATATCGGAAATTTTAACCGGTGCAGTATGGTAAGGTGGTGGCATAGTCATTTTTTGATGCGAATCATCACAGGAGCTAATGTCGATGGATGCGATATGGTATCATTTCGATACCATTTGTATTTTTGAATTTGCATCCTTTTCAACATATTTAATCAAATACTTGCTCTAATTCATCAATCCACCAAGTACTACCATGGTTAATGGGGTCATGGAACCATCTCCTATGCTACCCAAAGTCCCAAAAAACAACAGCAGCATGCCTATGCCGTCGGCATAGTGAAAAAGGCTACCTTTGCTTCCCATACTGCAGACCAAAAACAACAACACAGATCTCCCTAAGAAAATTCACTATCTTAAATGAAACTCAAATGGATGGTTAAACTCATTCTTTATATATATATATATAATTATATATATATATATACATATCAGTTGACCCTTGAGCCAGTGGTATTGTAACATCTTGCACATACTCTTCTAGCCCTTCATGTATTTATATAATGTCATTGCCCTCTTATACAATTTTATTGTCATTCTGTTGGCTCTACATTGATAGAAACCAATAATTAAATCAGCCACACTGATATTACTAATGTAGAATGAGAGGAATTGGATCTTAGTTTATCCGATTGTTTGTTACTGTTCGGTACCGTACTATGGCAAACGATATCTAATATTCGACACCGCTACCGTGTCATACAAGGTTGACATGGTACGGTATCATACCAGATTAAGCCTAAAACCAAATGAAACAGTATTAAACTGGTTCGGTGTGATTCAGTACGTGTACGGTTTCTGTATTTCGGGTTCAAATGCCCACCCCTACTTGCGGGAGAAAAAAAACAAATACGCTCTAAACCCTTAATGACGTTAAGGTTAGGGCATAAATGGGTTTTGAAAATAAAAAATAAATAAAATATGACTTGTCATGTGTTAAGCGGTTAGATAATTCAAAATGCGGGTAAATGTAGAGGCTCGAGATCCCTAACCAAACGTATTTCCTCTTTTTTGATTCAGAAGTACCGAAAAAAAAAGTAATAGTAAAAAAAGATAATAGTATAGATAATAAAAAAAATTAAAAACAAAAAAGAATAGTTGTACTTCAGTTGTGACCCTAGCTAAACCAACAGCAGGAAAATACAAGCAGGCGAGGAGAGGAGAGGAGAGGGTTAACTAACTTCTTTGAGTTGGATTCTAGTCATGGGTTTTTACTTATACAAATTGGGTATTATTTATAAGAACAAAAAGTGAAGGGTTGTAGGTACGACAAATTGAATTTGAAGGATGCAAGCCAAATTTACTGTATTTTCAAACACTTCGCATACCAACTTGTCCAACCATTGCAAGAGCCATTCATTAATACTTTTCAACGTTTGAGAATCTCAAGTTCATCTCCTTTGACCCCTCTTCTAACATTAAAAAAAAAAATGAACAAAGCGATCGGCGAGGGAAAGGGTGGGGTTTGGGTCAGTGAGGGGTGGGCTAAGGTTGGGTCAAATAGGGAAGAAATAGCAGAGAGAGAGGATGCTTAATGCCACCGGTTTTATAGTTTTAAGTGGAAATACCAAGTCTCCCCACAAATTTTGCAAATATCACCTATAAATATATATTTATTGTCAACTTATAGCCCACATATCACTTTGTCTGAAATTTAGTTCTCTCTCTTGGCTCCGTCTCTCTCTAATGCTCAGCTCTCACTCTCTCTTGGTTCTTTCTCTGTAGTGCGCTGCTCTCGGTCTCTCTTGCGCAGCTCTCTCTCTCGTGTAGCTCTCTCTCTCTGTGACGCAGTGCTCTTCCTCCCTCAGCGGTGTGTGTTCATCGAAGCTCAACTCCATCATTCACCTCCAAAAGGTACTGTTCATCGTCATTTTCTTAGTCTGAAGTTGGTTTAGGGTTTATGGGTTAGTCCGAAATTGGTTTAGGGTTTATGGGTTTCTCCTGTGATGAATGTAAGGACTGCTGCTTAGTTTTTCTCAACTTTGTGTTTAAGAGGTATGTTTGAGAGGTATGTTTTACTCTGTTTTAAGATGGTATTTGCATTTTGGTGCATATTTGGATGTAATTTTTGGCCATCGAAGAGTGGCTGTAATTGAAGTAGTCACCCTTGCTATCTTGAAGTGGGAAAGGGTTCTTGGAGTGCGAACACGAACCTTAACTCATCATTAAGCGTCAGTCCTTGCGTTGAGAAAAGGACAAAGTTTGTCTCTTAATTCTTAACAAATAGAAACATTTCGGTGATTTCGATTAGTTATGGTAGTAATTGATTGGTAGAATGAAAAAGAGCTTCATTTACTTCAATTTTTGTTTCTGGAGTCGGTGTGAAATTGGATGAAGTTGTATAAATTTTGAATCTTTCAATAATCTGCATATGAAGTTGGTATACTAACTCTAGAAGAGAATGCTAAGAATAGATTGATATATAAATTCGGAATTACATGAACCGAGCATTTTGATTTTGCTTGAGCTTTGTTTGTTTGTTCATGGGGAAGAGAAGAAGTCAAGCTTTGTCTTTTCTGTTTGAAAAGTAAATTTGATTACTTTTCTCTTTTGAATTACTGAATGCCTTTAATTTCCGTTGCTTAGAACAAGGCTCGAGTCTTACAAGGTGGAGTGCCGATTGGGAAAGTGCTACTCTTCTATATGAACAAGTTGGTATGTATGTTACGTACAAGCTGTAAGCCTTCATTACAATGGTTGATGGGGATTACGGCTTAAACTCTGTTTTTGTTGTAGCTAATGGGTTTAGGATTGCCAAGGATTATGAGAAAGCAAAGGAAGCATTGGAAAAAGCATCAAAAGGACAAGAATTGATCGCATCACCGACCGCATGAACCGAACCAGCACTCACCCTTACCATTCGTACAGTAGTTACCTATTGCCGGAGAAGGCAAGAGACTAATGATAGGCCAAAGTTTGGATCCTTCTTGTAAGTTTTTAATATATTTTTATGTGTTGGATTCCTATTAATTAGATTTTGCATTCGGGGTTGGTTGTTTATAGGCCTTAATGTTCTTTAATTTCTCAAGTTAAACAAAGGCGGGTATTTCCATGTACTTCAACACTATATCAAACTGTAGTAATGAAATACAGAATATTTATCATATGTTTTTAAGTGTATAGATAATCTCAGTTGGTAATGGCATTTGGTGTTTTTGACGGATGATTCCTTGTCTTCGAGTTTTGGACTGACATGGAAGGGAGCTCATTACATCCGAGCTTGCTTTGCGAATCCTTTCAATCTTGAGTAAAGAATAGTTTGTACCCAACCTAGACCCAGCCTCCTTAGACCATACCTTTGACAAACTCTTGATAAAGGTAACGTTTTGATAATGTGCTGCAAGACTCTTTCCCTCATAATTATTAATGTAGATGCAATTTGCTTTTACTAGATGATGTCAACTGTTTTTGTAAACATACGCATTTTGCTTCATCCATCTAAGGAGCATACTACAACATGAGCTAGAAATATTAGGGCCGCTAGAATTTGAAATAATGGATAAGCATCTCCTTCGCATATCCTCATCTTCTTCCACTTCAATCTATCGGACATTTCTTCAGAAATTGTGAGCAATATTTTTATGGGAAATAGCCTTAAATACCACTCTTTTTAGTTTTAAGTGGAAATACCAAGCCTCCCCAAATTTTTGCAAATAACACCTATAAATATATATTTAGTGTCCAGTTATTGCCCACTCAACACTTGATCTGAAATTTAGTTATCTATAAGCTCTCTATTCGTTCTCTCTCTCTCTCTCTCTCTCTCTCTCTTCTCTCTCTCTCTCTACCCCAGCTCTCCTTCTCTTTTCGTGCATAAGTATCCCTCTCACGCAGCTCTATCTCGCTAGCATCCGGAAACCCCTCATCGACCCCATCTTCTAGGTATGTCTTCTAAATAACGTAAGGTCACATTTGCTTGCAACCTTGAAGCTCTACTCCATTGCTTTGACCTCCAATAGGAGTTCTTGATGGTCATTTTCTTAATATTTGTGGGATTCTATGAAATAGGTTTTATTTTCACTGCTTGGGTTCTTTGTGAAATTGATTTTATTTTAATTGCTTTGGGTAATGTTTTGAATCTTGATGCTCATCCGTATGGTTTTTACGAAATGCATTTAGATTGGCCAAGATATGTGAATCTACTTAGGATTTTCCATTTGATGTATTAGATTTGTGTAGTCTAATTGTGATGATACATTATTGATCTTTGTGTTATTGGTGTTTTATTGTTGTTGTGTTGTTTTATATTCTTTGTTGTATTCTTTGTTGTATTGTTGTTGTATTCTTTGTTGTATTGCTATTGTATTGTCCTGGTTATTGTTGTTGTATTGCTTTGTTGTATTGCTATTGTATTGTCACGGTTATTGTGGTTGTATTGCATTGATTTGGTCGTGGCTTTAAATCTGTTAATGAAATGTTGTTTTGTCATGGTGAAATGGAGACAATTGTTATTACGGTTTGCTACAATGGAAAATGGGTAACCTCAAAGAAGATGTGCAAATACGAAGAGGGTGACTCAAAAGGCATAATTGTACCACGGACCATCACATTTGCTGAACTGTTGGATCGTGTGCATCGATTGGTAATACAAACATGGAAGACAAGGTTTGCTTAAAGTTCTCGGTTTTGATGGCCTCAAATGAGTGGAAGCACATAAAGATTGAGGACGATGATGATGTGAAATTTTTATGAAGTACAATTGTGAGGTAAAACCTTCAAAACTAGCCCCTTACTCGTGAGTATAGAAGATAAAGGACCCGACAAATGATGTAGTTGATAGTATGCATATGACGACAAATAGTAGTCGGATGGGTCGATCTTCGATTGCCGTTGTTGAAAGCAATGAAGTAATTCGGAATAATACAAATGTCGATGTGGGAGGTGATGTTGGGACAGATTTTATGGACATGTTTGATTTTAGTGAGGTGGAGGAGATGCATGGTTGTGATAATGGTACTCAAACAAATGAAGTGTCGGTGTACTCTGCCCCTCCTATTTTGGGCCGCTTGGACACATCGGTTCAATTCCCAATAATGTGTTTAGGAGGAGAATCTGAACCCACTCGTGAACATCATTTGAGTGAAATGAGTGAACAGAACGATTACAATGTGGGTGGTGTAAATGATCGAGAAACATATTTGGACACGAGTATTTGCGAAGTGATTGGAATCGGAAAATTAAAGTTGGGCAAATTTTCTCTAGTAAGGGAGCCTTGTTGACCAACTTACGGTTGAGGGCATTGAGAGGCCACTTTCAATTTAAGGTG
Organism: Prunus padus; assembly: GCA_024362665.1. NCBI lineage: Eukaryota > Viridiplantae > Streptophyta > Magnoliopsida > Rosales > Rosaceae > Prunus > Prunus padus. Next base: position 24,188,056 of record JANFAM010000016.1, on the reverse strand, counting down.
CAATTCTCTTGCACAAAGAGGTTGCTTGTGGTTTGTTGTGAGCGTCCATGCCCATGGCGGAGTCCGAGCATCGAGAATTGGAGAATACAACTTCATGATTGTGAGGTGTACAAGCTGTCCATGAATGACAACCATCGTCAAGCAACCGCATCACTTGTAGCCACTTCATTGACAAAGGAAGTTGAAGGATTGTCGGACAATATACGGACCAAGTGACATAATGAGAGATGTGAAACACAACTTTGGTTTGACCATTCATTATTGAAAGCTTGGAAAGCGAGGGAGTTAGCTCTAATGTCCATTAGAGGTTCATTGGAGGAGGCATATTATATCCTTCCAGCCTATTGCTATGAATTGGAGCGTATGAATCCCGGCACAAAGACACACATCCATGCGATGAGAGCAATCACTTTGTGTATTTTTATGGCGGTTGGCGCATGTATTAGAGGGTTTCGTTCTTCCATGTGCCCGATGATAGACGTGGATGCCACTCATTTAAAATCCAAGTACAAGGGTGTTATGTTTGTAGCAAATGCATTCGATGGTAATTGAAATATATATCCTCTCGCTTTTGGGATCGGAGATTTGGAGACGGATGCATCATAGCATTGGTTTTTCACTAAACTTCATGAAGCCATTGGTGAGTGTCCCAATCTTGTTATCATTTACGATCGCAATGTTAGCATAGATAATGTACGGAACAAAGTTTTCCAACAGCACAACATGGCATATGCTTTTATCATATGAAGGGGAACATGAAACGCACTTGCAAGTTGAAAAGGCGTGATGAAATCGATGCACTTTGAAGCGAGGCTGCGAAATCTTATTCAATTGCTGAATTTGATTGTCATTTTCGCAAGATCAAGAGGAAGGAACACGTTGCTCAATATCTTCAACAGCAGAGTTACATAAGTGGTCTAGAGCTCACATGGATGGGCCGCTACAATGTAATGACGACAAATATTGCGGAGTCAATAAACTCGATCCTTAGGTTTGCAAGGATCTTGCGGTAGATTCATTTGCTAGGGGAAATCATTAATCTTCTTGTGAAATGGTTCACGACAGGCGTGAGTTGGCTTTGAAATGCACAACAACATTGTGCCCCAATTTTAGCGAGAAGAAGTTGAGGAATAGGTTGGATGATTCTTCAAGGATGAATGTGGTTAAACTAAATAACGTAGAGTATAATGTTGTGGACGGTGATATGGATGGCCTGGTACATATGACGAACAACGATTGTAGTTGCAGGAAGTTTCGGCTTGAGCAACTACCTTGCAAGCATGTCGTTGCGGTTTGCCGCTTCTTGAACCAAAATGTATACTCCAAGGCTTCTCGATATTACACTCGAAATACTTGGTTGAATGCTTATTCGGATAGTATATACCCTGCTGACCTCGGGGAAGGTGGGTTATTCTGAAGATGTCCGAAGTCGAGTTGTGCTACCTCCCATGGCGAAGGTAATGCCGGGCGGACGGAAGAAGGCGAGAATTCCCTCACAATGAGAGGGATGTCGTACAAGAAAGTGCTCAAGGTGTGGTTCCACGGGCCACAATAAAAGCACTGTCAAAACAATATTCCACTGCGTAATGTATCTTAGACAATATGATTTGTGTTGGTTTGTTAGGTACTATCAATTTCAATTTTATGTAAGGTGGATTTGGTGTTATGTGGAATGTTAAATCTGTTACAAATGCATATTACGGTTGCATTGTTATAGGCGTGGTGTGTTCCCTATTTATATTGACAGTATAGCTATCGTATTGTACCCTTATTGCTTTGATTGCTATTATATTGTACTTATATTGTACGTATATTGCATATATATATTGATCTTATATTGTCTTGGTATTGCTATTACAATGTAAAGCGTGTAAGTACGAAATAAAAGGGCCTGAAATGTAACTTCATCGGAAGCCACAATATTAAAGTCCTTACAATGCAATTATTACGCAATTATCGTGATACTCCTACTACAACTTCTTTTGTGATTACAAATTCGAGACGATGCATGGGTCAAATGTGGGGAAAATACAAGGCGAAATGTCCATATTGAAGGTGCAATGTAGGCCATGTGTCCTTTCGAGGATGTATACTTCATCAGTCCACGAAATATTATTATTTTTAATTTTTAATTTTTTGTTTTGTTTTAATTTTTGTTGTGTTTGTGGACCAAAAATAAACAAAAAGTCTGATGACGACCTAGTGCAATATTATCCTATTGTAACTCTATTGTCCTCTTATTGTGACTCTATTTTACCCTTATTGATATTATATTGTCATTATCCGTATGTGTATTGTCCAGTTATTGTTGCTATAATCATTTGAACTGGATAAGGATAAACTGTATACGCACAAATACATAAAGAGGCTTCATATTTCCATCGCATCCAAGTCCAAAACATACATAATACAACAAGAGGTCACCTCATAGTTACATAATACAAAAAGAGGCACCTCATAGTTCCATTGTACAGAGTTGTTTCCACAACATTTTACAGATGTCGAAAGTCATATTAAAGTACCAAAAGTTTCCTTTGTTCACACATTCGGAGTTGCATCCTCTTCAATTGCGGCAACCACCACCCATGAAATTCATGACCCCGCCACAGTGATGTTCTCCCGGTTTCGTTGGATCCACTATTTTTGCAAACTTGCGAAATAGTTCGAATCCGGTTTCCACTTGTTTTTGCTTCAAGCTGGGCCATTTCGTTACATTCCTTGAATAACATAACTACAAAGTGGCAGAGGCAATTTCTATTTTTGCTTTCATACCTTTATATGTAGGAGATGCATATGGGCATGATAACGAGACCGGTGTGCGCTTTTTATGACACCCCACCTAGCTTGGGCCTCCACAATTTTTGAAACTATGTCTGCATGGAGATTTTTCCAAAACATAGTGTTGCCTCGACATTGCTGAGACCATGGACCAAGTCTGCAATCGGTGAATTTATCGACTTGGTTGGTGTTTCAATCTCCCTTCCTTGATAATTGAAAGCGTTGAGTTTGGTGTGAGGTTAGGGTCCATAGTTTTGGATATTTCATGTGGGTTGGTGGGCTGACTTAATTGGACAAAGCGGGACTTAATGAGATGTGAGTGAAATTAGTGGGGAAGGTAATGGTTGTAATGGTGCATAGCGGGAGTTAATGTGATTGGCGTTTTTACATTGATGGAGTGGGTTGAAGTTTTACATAGGGAGGTATTAATGAGCTGGAGTAAATGATTCGAGAAATTGGCGGAGACAGATTGGAGGAGTCATTGGCGGGATTATACGGCGGAGTTATTGGGCGGGAGTTATTACCTATATATTGTTTCAATATTTTCCTATATTTTTATTTTCGAATTTCTGACTTTGGTAAATTTCCCATTTTATAATTTAAAAGAATTTGCATAATTTGCCTAATTTACCGACAAATTAAAATTGTCCAATACGGTAATTTTCCTATTTCCCATTTCGCCATTTCAATTCGTTTCCAAATTTCCAATTTTTATTTTTAAATATTATTCCAATTTTCTAAGTTTCTAATTTTTGAATTTTAAATATTTTCAAATTTTCTAAGTTTCTACTTTAAAATTTTCCAATTTTAAATATTTTTCCAATTTTCTAAGTTTCTAATTTTCCAATTTTCCACTTTTCTAATTTTCCTATATCGTATTTGCCAAATTTCCTTTTCCTATGTTCCTATTTCTTTGTGGCAATTTTTGTATTTTACCAAATTTTGATATTTTCCTATATTGGTAAGTTCTAATTTCCCACTTGATTGGTTTTGCCAATCTTCGTTTCCAAATTTCCTATTTCGTAATTGCCTAATATTCTTGTTCCTATGTTCCAATTTCCTATGTGGCAATTTTCCAATTTTTCCAATTGTTTATATTTTCCTATATTTGTAATTTGTAATTTGGAATTTCCCAGTAAGGTATTTTCTATTTTCCAATTGTGCAATTTGGTTTTTTTTTTTCAAAATTGCTTTGATTGCTTAGTTATGTAGTCCATGTATTGCCTGAAATGCAGAGCCAAAGAGTCAAAGGTGCACAGTGCACTCCCATCAAATGAATGGACCATCTACATACCCAATTTTGTCATATATACAGCTGTCACTAACTCCTTATTCAATACAATATATCATCCTCAAGTTCCTATATATATGAAGCATTGGCTCAATATCTTCCACGTCAAGTAAACATAGAAAGGTTATTATTCTCAACTTACTACATACTTACCATATTGTTGTTTTCAAGTTTTGAAGTAAAAAGTAGGGCGATTGTACTTTGGAATATTTTTTTTGCGATACGCAGCAGTAAATTGTCCCACCGATAGTTCATCATGTCGGATGTACGCCCTCAAACGCCCATGTGTGTTACCGGGAGGCGAGCCATGGCATGTGCCGTTCCCATCTCCACCTCTGACTCTAACTCACGATCCCACTTCATCAGGAAGTGAGGTGAGGAAGCAGTGATCCACTTCACCAAATCTACGAAGTGAAGCAGGAGCTCCAATATTTTTGTAAGGCAGGCGATTGGTGGGAGACCAAATGTAATATTCATGGCTAAGTGATGGGAAACTTGGCCAACAAGTTGAACAAAGCATATGCTTTGGAGAAGTTAAGCAAACTCTAAAAGCAAGAAGTCGGAGCAAAGAGTTAGAATCCCTGAAGTTAAAATTGGAAGAGACAAAGACAAATCTTTGTCCAACAATTCAGAAAATCTGAAGAATATAACCATGAAATGGTTGAATCTTTCAACAACGGGTTCGAGATCTTAGAGATTATGCTTGGTCGTGTCACCGGACTACAATTGGAGTGAAATTGATGTCGCTGGTGTGCGGCAAGTGCTCAATAGGGGTGGAGAGGGAATGGCTCATCATCCTCTCGTGCATGCGGCTCGGAAGAAGGCCAAAGACATGGATCTGTTCTTTGGACCTCTAAAAATTTGCATTTACCCGAGTTTGTGCAGGTTTGGGTAAGGGTGGCTCTTTGGTTGAGTTGATGTTATGGCAGGTGAAGTGATGTGAAAGTGTTGGCTTCGTTTTCCATTCGTGGGATAGTATTGTTAGGGTTGAGGTAGTATTATTTTGCATGTCTAAGGTGAAGGTTATGCGAGCAGGGATGTCTACGAATTGTATGTAATTTGACCTAATATTGCTATCATATTATATGTATATTGTCTTAATAGTGCTATCATATTTATATATATTGTATTCATATTGCCACCCTATGATGCACAAACTTGTTATGATATATGTTATGAAAAGCAGGCTGGTTTTTCAAATAAAGCAATGCTAGGAAGTTTCTTTTTGAAGAAGCGGGTTGTTTGTCTGCCCTATGGATTATGGTGTAAAAATATTAGTAAAAAATAGTAAATTATATATATATATATATATATATAACCATGCATCTAAATTTGGAAAATTAATATGAACCAAAAATAATTACAAGAACAAGCAGTTGGTTATAAAACAGAAAATAAATTAAAAAATGATTCTAGGCTGATTTAAGTCGGAGCAAAAAACATAATACAAGCTGCTTGATCTAATAAAATGAAAATATAAGCGATGTTGCGATTCATTTTTGTTTGACTTCTTTGGCAGTTGGAAATTAATAGAGATATTAAGATCATATGCATATGATTATTGAATTACATTGGGAAATACCAATATTGAATTGCCATATGATCAAGTTTATTGATGAAACACTATTCATATACTTTTTCATACTTGGAAAGGAAAGGGAAGGAAGGGAAGAAACAACAAAAACAAAAGCTAGTTATGTGGTGCGAGAGGCGGTACTCCATTATACGTACATAGTAGTCCATGTGGATATCAATTTAAAACAAAAGGAGTAAAAAATTACGAGAAAAATTGGCGAGTTTTATCTCTTTTTATATTTTGGTTACAAAAGAAGCTAAGTTCTTGTTGTTGAAATAAAGCAGAAATCTAAAAGAGACAAATGAATCTAGTGAATTTCGGCCTCATAAGAAAACGAGAATCAAAACTACTTGTAACCCAAGAAAGAGAAATAATGCGGGTATTTTATGAAAATGTATACTCCAAAACAAAAGCCCAATTTGATAACCGAATGAGAAGTACATCCCTAGTGGTATTGATTATACGTACAACCCAATTTCGATTCACAAAATCAAAAAATCATGCATATTCGTACTAGAAATTTAGTGCAATTCATACGCCATGTCTACAAAATTGATATAGGTGATGTGCCATGTAAGGCAACTAGCCACCGAGAGGCGACAATATTGCATATCACTGAAATGCACAACATGGCATGAGACCACATACATGATTTAACGTTGCTACACAGAATAACTAAAGCAATTAGCTCTTTCAAAGTGGAAGGACCACCATATAAGCGGCTCCACGGAGCTTCCATGTCTGCATATTCATAGTAAGGATTCCAATTTTCCAATTAAATTAGTGAATGGGCAAGTGATAAGTGAAGTAGAAATAAATTCAGAAACATTATCACATCTACCTTATATATCGCCTCCCCCTCAAAGCCTCGTCGCGAGGCTTGATCGGTAATAGGTGATCTTGATGGGTCAACTTTATCCAAAGAAATGCCGGGCTGAGATGCTCGATGAATTTGGTGTCATTATTCGCAAGCACCACTGTCGGGCCAATAAGTTGTGAAATTAGAATTGCACTTATTTACAATATCGATAAACTCCACTACATTAACATAGGTTACTTACCCATCACGTTGTTGCGGTATATCTCCAATGCTGCAAATTGTGAATGGGGTACACTTGGACATCTGCATCCCCTTTTGCTTCACCTCTTCCAACCTCGGAAGCGTCATGAAAGTGCATATCATACAGCACTCGTGCCAAAGTGTTACTAATGGGCTCAAGATATTTGACTAACTTGGACCGTGACGTAAAAGCAATATAGGAGTCATACACAGTCGCAGTATGTCTCACGAAGTCGATTTCTACTGCCACCCAATGGCACCCTCGAAGATTATACGGGAAATACACCTTTCGGACTTTGGTCCATGGTTGAGCATACCCATGTTGCCATGTACCGTGCACAAAGTGATGTATCTTTTTAGGTAGCTGGGTGGAAGGTCAGCGATTTTGAGCAAATTGCTTTCTTCGATACTCGTTTCTTTGCGGGCGGTTTGGCGAGCTCTAAAAATTGCTGCAAACATTGAATTGCAAGCGCATTACATAATGACGAAAGGATGACACGAAGCAGTGAATTGTAAAATGTTAACATTTGTACCTGCAAACAACAATTTGCAGTTGTCAGTGGGTTCCAAATACCAAAGGATGAGAGAGTTGTCTTTTCCGTATGAGAAATGTCGCCATGTCAAGGTCTTTGAAAGTTGACGGAAATAATATGACCACAATTTTGTAATACAATTGTACACATAACAAGGTGAGAAAACAATTGAATTATCCTAATGAAGTAGGGTTCAAATTCTTACCCTCGAGCTAACCCATTCGGTATCATGTATAAGTTTGTAAAAAATGCGGGCCAAGCTGAGACTTTGTTCGAGCTGCACCTCCGCACTACAATAGCCAAACTTCCAACGGTGAATTTTGAACTCATGTAATAATTCGAACATTGTATAAGATGACAAATACATACATGTCTATTAAAGGTACCAATATTTTCTGAACGTATATCACTTCATACTACAATAACATGAATATTGGATTTGAAGGTAAAAATCCACGACCTTATGTCAGTTTTCCAGGCAGTGCAAAACTGTATTACTGCCTTGACTTCGTCAATGGGTAGGGGTTTTGTTGGATCAAAACATGGCTGGGTTGGCTCTGCATCTGAACTAGTCATCGACCTCTTCTTCCTCAAGGGATCGGTAAATGGACTCAACAATGTAGTGGCTGGTCGCTTCTTTACGCACCCTTTACCTTCCATATCTTCTTTCTCAACGGTGGTGCAACCTTCCTCAATCGTTTCATCACCATTACAGTAACATTGGGTATGATGGGAGGATTCATTTGACCTCTCATTGCCATAATGTCCCCCTTTTTCCAATCCTCCAACAAAGATAACAGTGTTTTGCAGATTACTGCACTCCGTCCACCTCCTCCCGGAGCAGAAACTCCTCAACTTCTGGGCTGAGGTTGTTCTTGCACTTGTATATCAGAGGCGAAGCGGCCATTTCTGCCTCTTGGCCTTCCATGGCGGTGAAGGCTTGACTCCATAACAGGGACTTGTGCATGTGTTTCTACTGTTCGGTGGTCGGCGTAGTATTTTTCGAGCACGGGCGACATGTCATTGTCACCTCTTTCGTTCATATCAAGACAACCGACTTCGTCATGCCCTTCCCTATGTTTATTCAACCCACTATACCGTGTTTTCCAACTCCTCTATCTCCATCTTAAAGTAGTGTTCCATTGAAGCGTGGGTCTGCTCAAATCATCCAAAGCCTTTGTATTTTTGACACTCCTTTTGTGCCATTTCTTCCAAGTAATGCACTTTCTTTCTAAGCGCTCGATTTTCGGTGGCTACCTTTGCCAACTCACGTTTGAAGCTGCGTAACTTCGGCGGATGATGATTTACCCTACATTGATTATAATGCAAGCTGTTACAATAGTTACAAAATATAACCCACATATTGCTAATGTATTTCTCTTTGTATCATCATTGTATTGCTAATATATTGCTAATGTATTGGTAATGTATTGCTAATGTATTGCTATTGTGATGCTCTTTGTATTGCTATTGTATTGCCTACATGGACTATATACTAATTATATAGCAGCGCCATTAAGTTCATTATGACATATATATAGCAAAAGGTCATGCTTACCTTAGAAGGCGACGGAAGGGTAGTAGTTAGTGAACTTCATCATCGAGATGTTCAAGAAGTCTTTGGTTATTTCTACGACGTCATCGCCAAACAATTCCACAATTTCTTACGTGTTTTCAACACTTTGTCACCCCAAGTCCAATAGGGCTGCTGCTTGTCAATTACGATTGCTGGGAGAAGTTGCACATCAACACGCAATTTACACATAGCAACTAGATATCGGTAAACCTATTTTGTGAATGACATGCATAACATTAGTATTACGAAGATAACTAACCTCACGAGTTTTCAAATACTAGGCTCATTACTTCGTGAAAACGAGGCCAAATTATTGATCCTCCATTGTAGTATACGAGGGACGTGGCCATTCTCTTCGCGCACAACGAAATGCGGTCGCCAATCTTTGGAAACACCTCAAAAGCCCATATCTATTTTCAACAATAAAATATCAATCCTTGTAAACAAAGTAAATGGAACTTATACATTAATGGATATTTGCTCACCTGAAGTGCAAAGCCAAAACCTTTGATGTGGTACTCCTTGGTCTACCACTTGCCGTTGTCTTTGATTGCTTTTACGATTTTTTGGTTTTATGGCTTTACAGGGCACTTTCACTGTTGGTAATCTGCACAAAGTGCCCTCAAAAGTGAGGCATTTGTCTTCGCATATGAAACAGCACCCCATGGATACTTCATGAACTCTTCAACGTCTTCGCCAATTTCAAATAGCGCATGTCAATGTTGACATGTTTTTCAACGCCCAACAACACCAAAACAGCGAAATATAAAAGTCCAAGCTTGAAGACGTCCTCCTCATCGGCCTTGATCGATGAAGGCTTTTTCGAGTTCGGAAAGGCTAACAGTTTTATTGTTGCGAGAAGTACTTCTTCTTCAATGAGGAGTTCTCATTTGTTGCGATCGGAATGAAAGGAAGGTTTCCAAGCTGCAGCCCTGTGATGACGCAAAAGCGCTGCGCTATGAATTGTATGACCTTGTTGCCAACGATGAATTTGATCCGTTGACTTGGCTGTCTTGGTCAGCCTTTCTCAACAACAAGCCGTGGATAATTTGTGTTGTCCACTTGAGTCCTCAATTAGTAAGATGCCCAAAACAACTGTCTTTGAACCTTTGTGATTGCGGACTCAATTTGTCCTTAATTGTGCCGATCGTCGTCTTTGTATGGGAAAGGGTCAACGCCTTTCCCTGAAATTTATGGTCCTCATCAATCATCAACTTGGCTTTCAAAACCATATTTCCTGCACACCACCATTATATAAATAATTTCAGCCGTTGAAATATACACCATAAGAAGCAATAAACACACAATACAGATGCATATCAAGGCAATAGGCACGAGATATATCAGTGATAAAAGTACAATACAGGGACAATATAACCTTATATGCATTGCATGTATGTTCACCAATGTCCCATGACAGAAAAATACAAATTCATTGTACCTTCAAGCCTTATATTTTCTCTCCATAGGTCTTGCTCTTATATTTTCCCATTTCCTTCTTTTATATTTTCCAAATTTCCTTATGTTATATTTTACGTATAATGTAATGGAACATCCTATGAATTAATGGCAACCACAATAATGACTCCAAAATGCCCTCCTTTCAAATGTAAGGAAATGAATGAAATTGGGACCATCCCTTTAGTATTTTCTTAACAAAATAAGAGATTTGTATTTATTATGCGCTTTATCAATATCAAAGATAAATTAATAAATAAACCATCAAAATTGTATAAAATGTGTGTTAGACATGTACAATTACAAAATTAAAAGTCCACCTCGAAACAGAGTTCTCTAAGTATCCATACACAAAAGAAAAGCAAAAGCTTAAAGAGTTAGGTTATAGCAAAATCCATGGCCCCATTTCTCTAAACTACACCTGCTAGTGGCGGGTTCCCATCTTCGCTCATTTCCGCTTTCTTTTAAGCGGACAATGATCAAGCACAAAAGAGCAAACTTTTAAAGAACTTATATTACACCACATATGGTTCTTTGCCCCTTGTTTAGACATTCAATATTCATCCCCAAACTGAAATTCCAAATAATCACAAGAAAATATGAAAAACAAAGAAAACTTATCCATATCCAAGATGCAAGCCCAAAAGTTAGTAAATAGAGTAAAAGCAAAATTATGTCAAATTAACAAGTATTATTCTGAAACAAAAGTATGATATGGTTGGGAGCATATAAGTTAAAAATGATATACACAGGTTAATTGTCTTAGACTTTAGATATCATCTTCAAGAAAGAAAATAGATACCGATTAGACTTGTAAGAAGGTTAAAATGCAATGGTCATAAAGACCCATAGTAAGCCACCAAATACCAATTAATAACTGCTACAAAAACCCATATGAGACAGAGAGGTGGCTCACGACTCCTCATCCTCTTCAAACCTCTCTTCCTATTTCTTTTGTTTTCTCTCTTCTCGTTCTAAATCTTGAATGCAAACCAACCACATTAAATGCCAATCAAAACACACCTTTTCATTTGCCAAACACCTGAGACCAATATGGATGCAAGGCAGCGGTTTGGGTCTTGGGATTTGGTGGTTTTTGGGTTTCTAAGTATGACAGACAGAAATTGATTGAGGAGGAAGGAAATTGACATGAGATGGAGGTTGTGAGAGGTTGAGAACAAAGGGGAAGATGGTTGAGAGAGGGATGATGATAGAGGTTTCACTATGCCAAATTTGGCTTTTAGCAACGGAGAAAATCCGTTGCCTAAAGTCTGAAAATTCCGTGGTATTGGTATGTTGCCTATTGTTGTACAATAGGCAACGGATATTATCCGTTGCCTATACATAGTTAAGACATCATATATTTATAAACGCCCGATGCTAAAAGATTTCCGAATGCCAAAAAAGGTTGACCGATGCCTAAACACGAAATAGGATCGGTAATTACAAAGCGTAGGATGCTAAATGGGTATTATAGCAACATTAAGTTATCTGTCTTGATGCGTATTATCTATTACGACATCGCAGAAACTAATAATGCCGATGCGAATTATGTTATATGTCATCGCTTTTTAGATTTTGCGGATGTGAAAAGTCTCCAATAGCATGGGTTGTTATATAAATGTTGACGAAACTTCTAGTTTTGGGCATCGATTGTTATATAATTGTTGATGCTATTTTTGGTTGTAGGCATCGGTGATCATAAAAGTTTGGTTGTTTTCTTAATCTTTTAACTTGATGGGTCTGGAAAAGAAAGTTGTTTGAACAATAGGCATCTCTTATGCCTATTTATGTGTAGGCATTTTGCAAATTCCACATCACAATTTACTTGGTTACTACTGTTATAGAATATCAAAAGGCATCATTTCCAAATCATGTTGTGTTGCCATTGTTGATTAAAAAAAGCATATATATAAATTTAAATTTAAATATATCCATACTTGTCAATAAATAAGCAAATACTTGAATGATAGAATATTATCACATCCAAATCACAAATTTTGTAGCCCCAAACCACAAATTATCCATACTTGTCTAAGCGAATACTAGCTATAGCAAGACATGCAAAATGAAGGAGGAATTACTAATGTTTAGTTCAATCAAAAAGCCATTCTAGGACATGAGCTGCCCATTCTTCTCGCACCTCATCCAATTCCTTTTGGGTGCTCCGTTTAGCTCTATCTTGAAAAAAAGAAGAAGAAAATGATCATGTTAACAAAGGCCTGACTAGCTAGCAAAAACAGACACATGCTTCTCCTTAAAAACCCAGTCACATTGCTCATTCTCTAAACAACACTTTATTTGCAAATATTGGATTTTGTACTACACAAGCCAAAGCGAAAAGAAACAACACCCAAACAAAACAAACAGCAAAAGCAGGCACACCCAACGAGGCAAACAAAAGCAGAGATGACTGAAAATGACCCCAGGAGCTACAAAAGGAATGACTAACCAAGAAAACCCAAGCGAAAACCCACAGAACATAAAATTCACATCACAGCAGCAACCATATCCCTCGAGAATAATGGAATAAGAGTAGTCCTTAAACTGGGTGACAGACTAGCAACGAAATGCAATGGCTATCCTAGTTCATGTAGCATGTATCAATATAATATGGAGCGGTAAAAACTAAAAAGAATCAAACAAAAGCAAAGAGATATCATCCCCTTCTACTTTGTAGTAAAACAAAAAACGGAGATTTATCAAGAAATCTAATGGACCTACTTTTAGAATAAATATGAAAACCAATGGATATAAGTCTTGTTCTTTTCTTCTTTTTCTTTTGGGTTAGAGGAAGCTTATTACCTACGATTGATTGAAATAATCATTAACCATATGCAATTTAGCTTCTTATAATGATTGGCAAGGGGGTTATACTCTTATCAAACCATCCTAAATTAATCATCTAGCTAGGAGAAAAGGAAGCTTATTAATTTATATAAAAACTACTAGTTTAGACTAGTGCTAGAAAGTAATTATGGGTTTGTAACTTTGTCTTGTTTCAAAAGATATGAGAAGCCAAATTATATTAGGGTTTCATTCAAGAAAATAAATCTCCACTTGCGAACATATCTTCTTTGGAGCATACACCCTTAAAAAAACATTGTCTAAAGAGAGTGTACAGTGTTAGCTTGAAGCAGATCCACCGTTCGTAGAATCGGCACATGTTTTTGTACCTATCAATACGTTGCTCTAACTTATTTGCAAAGTGGGAAAAAGAAGTTAAAACCTTACAATCTTTTTGTTTGGTTAAAAAAACATTACGATTTCTAATGGAATTGCTTATCCTCAAAAGCATTGTGCATTTTCATTCAATAAAATGAAAGAGAGTTCCAACTAGATATAGAGCATAATCCCAAGTAACTTCAAGTTAGAATTGTTCAACATGAATTGAAAATTAAAATTCATATATAGTTACCTATGAATGTGATTTATTCAAGCATATTAAATGCAAGAATTAGGCAATTTTGTAGAAATTATATGCATAAATTAGTGACACCTAAGCATTGTTGCCCTAAAAGGGATAAGCTAGGCGCCTAGAGGCCAACCATAACACATCATTTTCAGTCAAAGGAGCTGCCGCACACATCCAGAGAGACCAAAAACCTATTATTGTGTTGTCTCTAAAGTTAAAACTCATAAGAGAATTTGAGATTCCAATATGTGTTGTCTTCTTTCCATTAAAACCTTATCCTAGACACACACACACACACACACACACACACACACACACAAAATCCTGGCCCTAACTAGCTAGCTCTTAGAGCTCATGAAGAGATTAGAAGCCGATCATAACATAATCAGATCAATAAGTAAACTATACATTTTTGCTTTTTTATGAGAGTAAATTAAGAATAGTAGATATGGATGCCCTATACATAGTATTGAATATGAACTATAACATGATCTTTTGTAATGGAAGTTAGTAAAAAGACAATCTCAGAATTGACAAAATAATCAAAAGCTCCAAAAACACACACACATCCAGACAGAGAAACATACGATCGAGAGACAAAAGCACCTTTGGAGAGCATAACAAGAAACTTTCTTTCTATGTCTTTCGGTGAATTTGTAGCCCATACATACGGTGAAAACCACCATAATAGTTTCCATTTTTAGTTGAAACTTTTTTTACTGCTTTGGATAAAGCAAGCTTAAATTTGTATAGTAAAGATCAACCATCAAGGATTTTCAAACATATATATAATTATAGCATATTCTTATGCATTGTTGTCTTGTATTTGAATGTACACAAGACAATCAACAAGCATTTTCCTCACAGAAATCCAAATCCACGAACAAACTTGTGCACTATTGGTTCATCTAAAATTATTCGCGAGACTTAGCCACTCCAAAATTCTGAAATGCCCATTCGAAAATTGATTCTGACATAAGTAAATACACTTTGATATAAAGCTGACGATGTCTGATTATTGTTTACCACCATGCCGAGTAGCCAATTTAGATCCATCAACACTAAAAGCTAGACACTTGGACCAATTCCCTTCAAAGAAGCAAGTTCTTTTGCCATCGACTTTGCATTTGATTATTGGCCATATAACTCAAACAATGCATTTCTCCCAAAAACATCTAATTCAATATCTAAATGCTATATGAGGTATTGATACACCGACAACTCAAGGCAAAATACTCAATGTAGCTACACTTGAGCACTTCATAACCTCCTTTAAAAATTCAATAAACAGACCGGTTAACACGAGAAAGAGGAGGAAGCGGGAGGAAAAGAAGCTCAATCGGCCAACAAACCTTTGGCAAGTTGAACAAAATTTATACGAAAAAGAATAACAATGAAGAATCTCTACAATCAACAACCCTAATAATTTTAAATAAAAGAAATTTATTTTCCTTTCCGCATTTTCTCGGTAACCAAATAGAACAAAAGCAGAACAAGCGATGATATTGAACAAAAGCATAATTGAAAGTATACATGCGAGTCCCATGGAGATGGCGGTGGCTGACCGGCTATGCCACGGTGAAGCGATAATGAGGTGAGAGTCCTGCTGCGAGAGCTAAGGGCACGCTAAGACCGTCGGATCGCCAATAATGATGTCACGAATGATCTCTCCGGCGGTGAAGTGTTTCTCTGTGTCTTGGCGACTTCGGGAGTGTTTGCTTCTTGGGGTCCAAGGTCCTTGATTGCCACGCCCATCATTAGCTGCCATTGTAAAACAGAAAGAGATAATTAGGGCAATTAGTTTTTGGCCACTCGGATCTACGAGAGAGAGAGAGAGAGAGAGAGAGAGAGAACTAGGGCTTCGTTGACAATTTGGGGCTGGATTTTTATTTGAGCTCGGTCAGGAAAGGACGGGAGTTAACGGTGGATTGGGTGGGTGGGATCTAGGGTTTGATTTTCGGTGGGTGGGATTGATTTGCGAGAGGAAATAGGAGAGAGAAGAGTTCGTCAAAGAGAGAGAGAGAAGAACTTTCCGATGTACGAGAAAGAAAAGAAAAAAGGGAGAGTCTGAAATTAAGAGGGAGATGGAAGTTTTAGGGTGAGAGTTTGAGAGGAGATGGAAGTTAGGGCGAGAGTTTGAGAGGGACTGAAAAATTGAGAGGAGATGGAAGATAGGGTGAGAGTTTGAGAGGAGAGCGTGAAAAATTTTGGACTAGCGTTGACTAACCTTTAGGCATACGTGCGTCTTTTTTATAAAAAATGTCCCTCTTAAAAAAAAAAGGCAAATCACTTTAGGCATCTGTGATTATGAGAGATGATGCTAAAGGGGAATCAAAGGCATCGTCATAAAAGAGATGATGCTAAAGGGGAATTAAGGGCATCGTCATAAAAAACCAAAAATTAAATGCGATGTCTTTGTACCTATTTAGTATCGTTATTTATAAAATCGATGACTAATGTACTAATAGCATCGATTTTCCGTTTCTTGATGCTTATATAGTGTTCTTGAAAGTGAAATTTGGCATAGTGTTTGAGGAAAGAGAGGGAGAGGGTTAAGGCAGAATGAGAGCGCCAAATTTGAAAACTAGTGAAAGAAAAAAACAGCTGACACCGAAAAAAATTGAAGGAAACAATCATACATCTATGATGCCTAATAACCGATCATGAAATCAATGACGCAGAACTCACGTTGTGAAAATAAAATTATCTGGCCTTGAGAACTCACGTCATGGAAATAAAATTCTACCACGCGGACTCAACGTTATTAAATTGATGAGGCTTATCAAATGTCATTAAAGTACAAAATACTTAATGACATATCTCTAATGTCATCTAAAGATTACAAAATCCATCACACACGAGACCACATCATTGAAAACTATTAAAATGACGTGTTTCTTTCCTTTATAGTAGAAGGTATAGTAAAAATTGCTTTCAATGACGCGCATTTTAAAACAAGTCAGGAAATAATATAATTCAATGACAGATATTTTAGACACCTCATTAAAAGTGTCATTGAAAGACATATTTGTTGTAGTGAAACATGAATAAAACCATAATAAACCATTAAAACCATAATAAACTAGCACTAAAATGTCAATACAACATCACTAAATCAGCAATACACCGAAAAAAAATAGCAATACAACATCAATAGCAACAACAAAACAACGGGATTGCAAGCATCATTCCACAAACAACAAACCCATTCAACTGTTTCAAACAAGGAATCATCAGAATCGAGAAAATTTCGGAGAAACCCCTAAACCAATTTCGGAGAAACCCCTAAACCAATTTCGGAGAAACCCTAAAACCCTATACCCATTTCGGAGAAACCCTAAACCTAAACCAATTTCGAACAAACCCATAAAACAATTTCATACAAACCCATAAACCCTAAACCGTAAGGAAATGTCGGAGTGAGCGATGCACTGTTTGAGGTGAGCGATGAAGTTGAGCTGCATGCGAGCAGTTCCGCTAGGAGAGGAAGAGGGAAGAGAAAAGAGAGTGAGGCGGCGACGAGAGATGAGAGAGTGAGAGGTGAGTGACGAGAGAGTGTAGAGAGTGTTAAGAGAGTGTGAAGAGAGTGTGAGAGACGGAGCCGAGAGAGAGATGATTGACGGGAGGTGAATTTAGAAAAAATGTTAGGTGAGCAATAACTAGACAATAAATATATATTTATAGGCGGTGTTTACAAAAATTTTGGGGAGGATTGGTATTTCCACTTGAGACTAAAAAACCGGTGGCATTTAAGGCTATTTCCCTTTTTTTTTATTTAGTAAAATTACAAATTTACCCTTAATATGGATGAAAATTTGGATGAAAATAAATCTCAATGGGTGTTCATGTGAATTTTAAAACTTTAAAGGCTTTTATAAAAACACGGAAAACCACATGGGTGTTAGCGTAAATAACTCTCGCCAACTATTGTCTTATCAACAGTAACCTACATTGGTAATCCATGCCTTTTCTTTTTCCTTTCTGTACACGTGTGATTTTTAGGTTTTTTTTTTCCAGAATGAAACGATTTTAGTTTAACAACCGTAAACCCTAGTGCTTTAAATAGCAGAACACTCCTCTATAGCTGTATCTCTCCGCAGGTTGTCTAAACCCTAGTAAGTCGTCACTACTCTCTCCCATTCGCATATACATTTTCCTGCTAGGGTTTAGATTCGGATCAATTCTGATCGTCGAATTTTGAACAAATTAGACTTCCGATCCTCAATTCTCCGGATATGGATCTTCCGGGCCTCGCTGTAATACTGCAAGCTGCTCTCAGCCCCAATCCGGATGAACGCAAAGCCGCCGAGCAAAGCCTCAATCAGGTTCGTCATTGTTTGCATTAAATTTTCATGTAATGCCTTGTGTCGAAGCTATTTTGCCAAATTTTTGGTTAATTGGATATAATTTTGATGCATAACTGTGAGTGATCAGAATTGACCTTGATTGTGCAATTTGATAGGTTTGCTTGCTTTTGAAAAGAAGAGAAGTGATTCTGACAACTTATTAGAGATATGAGGATTTATATTTAGTTTTGAGTTTTATGTTGACTTTTTGTGTGATGAATTATAGTGAGTTGATAATAGATGCATAGAAATGACTTTCTTTTCTGTATGTGCGATGTGTACTTTTTTTCCGTTATCCTCTGATGTCGTCATTGATGTTGGGTTTTCTTTTACAGTTTCAGTACACACCACAGCATTTGGTGAGACTGTTGCAAATTATAGTCGATGGCAATTGTGACATGGCTGTGCGGCAAGTTGGCAGTATCCACTTCAAGAATTTCATTGCCAAGAATTGGTCACCACTTGATCCGGGTATGTCATGATTGTGTTCTTTAGCTAGTATCCTAAGCCCACTGGTGATTCCAGTTGCTTATTCTTTGCGTGTTGATGTAGATGAGCAGCAGAAGATATCACAGAGTGATAAAGACGTGGTGAGGATCACATTCTAGTCTTTGTTACTCAGGTTCCCCATTGTTAAGGTACTTCTGTAGTGTTGCTATGATTTTGTTTACTATTTCAGTTATTTATAGGAAGATGTAACTACTATGTCTGTCAGTTTACGGACATTAAATACTCTGTAGTTTTAGTTTTCTAGTTCTTTATAATATGGTGCCTTGTGGAACTGTGTTTGTTTTCATCTTCTTATGTGCTGGCGATGTCAAATGTCATGTTGTACAGGGTACAGCTAGGTGAGTGCCTAAAGACAATTATTCATGCTGATTACCCCGAGCAGTGGCCACACCTTTTAGACTGGGTGAAACATAACACAAGATCAACAAGTCTATGGAGCATTGTTTGTTTTGCGGATTCTCTCTAGAAAATATGAGTAAGTCATATTATTTTATGCTGTTCTTTTAAAATAATTCCTATAAATTCGAATGGCTATTGTCTGCAGTTGCACTGCCCTATGCTAAAGCTTAAACTTTAGCTATTTTTATATCTGATGCTACTGATTTGAACATGAAGTTAGTTTGAAACATAGATAATGAAGACTAATGTGCTCATATATGGTGTTCATCATATCTATTATAGTTGTAATATAGGCTTCAAGTTTTCCCTTAATTTATTTGGTTACTTGATAACTAAGGTTCCTGTTGTCTTTGTAACAATCTTTGTGTGTATATATCTAGTAATGTAGACTGACACAAGTGTGAAATTGTCACTATGGTGGTGGAAGTGAGGTGGATTCAGTCCACCCAAGCATTAGAAATATAGGATTAGGGAAGTATCATGGCTAGATTTTATGTATTTTTCTAGACCACCATTGTTCCATTCCAAATTCAGAGCAATGCTTGTCATTCTCTCATCAAATTCTACTAATTCACCTTCCATTGCTTCCTCAAGACAATACATATGGTCAATGTCATAACCTACATGGAGTACAGTATAGTATTTAAGAGAATTATTTATCTATTATATTTCTCTTTCTATCATATCACAGAATGCACTCACAGATGATATTACTAATTTCATCTGCTCCAGTGATTAGAATGAGTATCTAAGTTGCATATTCCTTGTAGTTTTGTACAAAGCAAAATCTTAATAACTATCTGCTCATATCTTAAATTAATTCAGGAAGCAGTATCCAAATCTTACTTGTGATGCAGATAAGAACTACTGACAGATACAGAAGTTCTCACTTTTTAAGCTGTTTTCTTAATATATATATATATGCATAAATTCTCCTATGCGGACATCCGGACGTTATTATTGTGCGGACGCCATTTATTTTGCACTACCCCCGCCCCCATATCCGTAGTTTTCTTTGTTCTCCATAACATGGTATCCATGCTTTTCAGAAGCTGTTATGTTAACCATGTTACGGAAAGTTGTTTTTATTATTTATTAATATGTAATGATTCTAGTATTTCTAAGTCTTGAAGAGCAAAGGAGAAGCCTTCCAATTTTAATATTGGCCTGATGTGTACCTTCAGATTTAGTAATGAAATTTTCTTGTTATTTATATTATTAGGTTCAAATCTGATGAGGAGAGGACCCCAGTTTATCGCGTTGTTGAGGAAACATTCCCGCCTCTACTCAATATATTCAGCAGGCTTGTCCAAATTCCTAACCCGACACTGGAAGTGGCAGATTTGATCAAGCTTATCTGCAAAATTTTCTGGTCATCCATATATGTATGTTCTGGACAGAGATGTTTTCATTGTGCTTCTGTAGTGGATTCAAGTGTCAATTTTGTGTTGGTTACATGGATATTAATGGTTGATACGTATCCCATTTTTAATAAACCTCATGCTTGTGGATATTCTGCAAAAATCTATTAATAGAATTGCTAGCAACCCAATTTTTAAAGAAGAGATATTGTTAATTTCTCAGTATGCCCCCTTTGTCTTTTCTATGTTACTTATGCAAGAAAGAGGCATGCAGATACGTTACTCAAAGTTTCATTTATTTCCTGTCTAATCCTGCCTATTCTTATACTATGTTCATAATCCGCCTATTCTTATATTAGTTTATCTAACAAAACACAGGCTCTTTCTTTATATATAGATGTGTGTTAATTTAGGTATATTGATAGCTTGTCCTTTGCATAAAAACATAGATGCAAAGGATTTATAGTTTTGTTCCTTTTTTAGTTATCAGGTTTTATGTTCATTTTTATTTTAAAGTCAGAATGTGTCCATTTTGGTTAGAGTGAGTACTTGATAGGATTTGAAAATTTTCAAGACAACCTTTTCAACCTTTATTACTATCGATTCAGAAACAAATTAGAGGTCAAAGGAATCATTTATATCTAATAGTATAGATAAATTATAGACTAGCATTATTTACGTATCATTTTTGGCGTTTCTTTTCAGCTGGAGATTCCAAAGCAACTATTTGATGCAAATGTGTTCAATGCTTGGATGATGCTTTTCTTAAACATATTGGAGAGACCTGTTCCTTGGAAGGCCAACCTTCTGATCCTGAGCTTAGAAAAGCATGGGGGTGGTGGAAGGTGAAGAAATGGACTGTTCACATTTTAAATCGGCTGTACACTCGGTAAAATTTTAGATTAAATAAAAACTGAACAAGAACTATGGCTTACATTTTAAAGCATAGTTCTGACATTTCATCTCTTTTTATATGTTGATCCCTAGGTTTGGAGATTTAAAACTTCAAAACCCAGAAAACAGAGCATTTGCTCAAATGTTTCAGAAGAATTATGCTGGGAAGATTCTGGAGTGTCACTTAAATTTGTTGAATGTGATCCGAACTGGTGGCTACTTACCTGACAGAGTTATCAATCTCGTTCTTCAGTATTTAAGCAATAGGTGGGCAATTTTGTTCCTCATGGGTTAAGTCCTTTTATTTCGTTTTGTTTTGTCTTATTAGGTGCTGATTTTTCTTATAGTCTGAAGAACCTTAGGACCACCACTTCATTTGTTGTTATTCCTTAATGTACTGTCTTTGAAGTTTTTTATTTATAATATAGGTAAAATTTGACTTTATTTTTACTTTTCCATTTTATTATCCTTTAAAATGGCAATTTTGGATTTTTATTTATTATCCTGTCAATTTTAAAATGACTATGATCTTATGAATAATACTTGTGCTTGAATTTTGCTTGTAGTTACATCAAGACACAAACCCCAGTTTTGGAAGTGAGCTTATTTCATGTGACTAATGTATAGCCCCAAAGAGAAATTCGTTGAACATATGTATGCTATCATTTAAGAGAACCTATCTCAACCTAAACCCATTTAAAGAAACCTATAAAAACCCAAATATACCTCATGTTTGGAATGAGAAAGAACTGCTTCCACTGCACTCTCTTTGTTAACTCCTCACAACCCCAACCCCAACCCTCCTCACACACTTATACTGTGTGGGGGTCGTCTTGTGTTGTTGAGTGGTGTATTTTGTACTGTCAACCTTCAATAGGAAATTTATGTTTACAGCTATGTTATATTTGTTAATTAACTTGTGAATTGCTTATTGTACTGTTCTAGTCGTGAGATATGTGTAAACAATTTGGTGTCTCCCTAACCTCCTTTCATTTGTTAAATATGTATATGCAGTATCTCGAAGAATAGCATGTATAATCTGCTGCAACCTCGACTTGATGTTCTTCTTTTTGAGATTGTTTTTCCCCTTATGTGCTTCAATGACAATGATCTAAAGCTTTGGGATGAAGACCCACATGAATATGTGAGGAAGGGTTATGGTCAGTCTTCACTATCTCGTTTTATTGCTCGATGATCTCTGTTTCGTTGGTGATTTATCTGTTTTCTTGCTGGTGCAGATATCATTGAAGACTTATACAGTCCTAGGACAGCTTCCATGGATTTTGTGAGTGAGTTGGTTAGGAAACGTGGAAAGGAAAATCTTCATAAGTTCATTCAGTTCATCGTGGAAATTTTTAAGAGGTAGCTTTTCATAATCTTTTGAAAAGCGATACATACATTTTGGTGCTTTGACATTGTTTTTCCCCTCATAAGTTTCTTTTTCCTGATCTAGGTATGATGAAGCGCCAGTGGAATACAAGCCATATCGACAAAAAGATGGTGCTCTTCTAGCCATTGGAGCACTTTGCGATAGACTAAAACAAACTGAACCCTACAAGTCTGAACTTGAGCGTATGTTGGTTCAACATGTATTCCCTGAGTTTAGCAGTCCTGTTGGCCATCTTAGAGCTAAGGTTTGTTACATAAAATTCCTTTTGTATGTTAGCATTTTTGTGCTTTTATTTATTCGGTTACTTGTTGCACCCATGGTATTCTAAAGATTTATTTTAGTCTTTTTGGTTACTTGTTGCACCCATGCAAGATAGCATTGCATATTAAAAAAGAGGTGGACCGTGACAAGCCAGTGGTCTTGAGACTCCAAGAATTGGTAGTATGCAAACAAGCATTTTGTATGACTGGTTGACCACCAAAGTGATACAAGAATTAAGTTACAATGAACTTGGAACTCCCCACCATTAAGGGAATATCCCTAAAAAGATATCTGAGTTTCCCACAAGACAACCTCAAAAGTAACCCAGGTGGTCTTAGAATCAGAAAAAAAAAAGCAAAAAATTGGCTTACATTACAGAGTGCTACACAGCAACCAGCTGTTACCTGGCAACTCAAAATGTACACTCTCACACAATCACACCCCCATTATAGTGTATATATACATACACACTATAGATGCATGCATAATAGAAAGGTGTGTGCTCATTTGATGCATGTGCAACATAGTGGGAGTTATTGGTTGAAAGAGAGAGGGCCCCGGAAACAAGAAGCTGGGTTGGAAATATCAAAGGGAAAATAGGAAATCCATTGCAAGTTGAACTATAGAACATCACTGGTTCCTCAGTCTGTTATTAAAGTTGCTGGTGAAATGGGAACAGTATAGCTGTCCAGAAACAAAGAGGGTTCCTTTATTAATAGTTTAAATGAACCTCTTTAGATTCTAAAATGAAATGGATCGAGTTATTCATGATGCCTCCATAGGAAATGATGTCAGTAATGTTTAACAACAACGTTATGGGAGAAAGTTAGATTATCGTCTTCGCTATGGACATCAATTTCTACAGACTTTAGAGACTTATCTTTTTGATTCATTGGCTAGATGGAAAGCCACCATTTGCTAGTTTCCATGGATTTCTTTTTCTTGAAGTTTAGGGGTTTGTTTGTGTAACTGTTATATCTCTGTTTAGTTTTCTTTTTGTGGCCATCTTGGCCACCCCTGTATGTTATTGTTATATGCAGTAAAATATTATTTCTTTTTTCACATAACAAAAACAGTCATGTTTGTTGCTTAATAACGAAGCTGGTCAGCTGTAATATATCTTGCGCAATAGTCTTTGGTTTTCTTTTCTTCATTTCCACAATGTTCTAAATATCTCATCTTCCCCTTTGTATAATTGAGGAGAGTAGATTTTCTGTATTATTCATTCTTACATTTCCAGCAATTTTGAATTTAATATGTGCCTCGTGCATGATTCTTCCCTTTTGTATAGTTTTTGCTCTATTCATTGTACTGTTTATTTTATGAATTTATCTTGGAATTTCTTTTATTATTGTTCTTTTATATTAAAGAGTTATTCTTAGCTTGAATTATGACATGAATATCAGGCAGCCTGGGTCGCTGGACAGTATGCCCATATTAATTTCTCAGACCCGAACAATTTCCGTAAAGCATTGCGTAGTGTTGTTGCGGGGATGCGGGATCCAGAACTTCCTGTTCGAGTTGACTCAGTTTTTGCGTTGCGCTCCTTTGTTGAAGCTTGCAGAGGTATCTTCACAGCTCTCCACTGGATCTTGCATTTATGTAGTTTTTTTTTTATAAATTTTTTTTATGTTTGTAATCTTTTTCGTATGCCATGCAGATTTGAATGAGATCCGACCTATTCTTCCTCAGCTTCTGGACGGTATGGGGCATAGAAAACTTTGCTTTGCATCATTAGCAATAATCATGACACTTACAATGTGTTTGGATGAGGGAAATAGACTTGGGATTTTGACAAAAGTCAGAATTTTTAAATTGACATGCACCAATTCCGCATTTGGATAAAAAAACATAGAAATTTAGAAATTCCGCGTGGGAAAAAACATGGAATTTGGTGGTCATAAATCCCAACTTTAAATTCTATCTAAAAGTCGTCATTTCTAAAATTTCAAGAGAGATTGAGTTTTTAAAAAAGACAACTTTACAAATAAAGGTTAAATTCCGTACTTTAAAACCATTACCCAAACAAGAAACTTTACAAATTCTAGAACATTAATTTCCGTCATTTTAAATTTCGTCATTTATGAATTCCTTTGTACTTTTAAATTTCGTCATCCAAACACACTGTTACCCAATCTGTACATTTTTCTGTTCAGAGTTCTTCAAGCTCATGAATGAGGTGGAGAATGAGGATCTTGTCTTTACTCTGGAAACAATAGTGGACAAGTTCGGGAGGAAATGGCACCTTATGCCCTTGGTTTATGCCAAAATCTGGTAATATTTACGTGTAGCGTTTGAGAGTACTTCTGCATCATCATGAAACGTGCTTGCCTAATTCTTGTATTTTGTTCTCTTTAGGCTGCTGCATTTTTGGAGGTGTATGAATACAGCTGAAGCTGATGATGACGCTGATGATCCTGGTGCTTTGGCAGCAGTTGGTTGTTGCGTGCTATTAGCACCATTCTTGAATCAGTGAGCAGGCTTCCTCACCTTTTTGTCCAAGTTGAACCAACTTTGCTTCCTATAATGCGCAGAATGTTGACAACTGATGGCCAAGGTTTGGATGATACTTATTTTCTTTTTTCTTGTATGCCTAGTACTTCTGTCAAGTCCTGCTTAAAAGTTGGTTTGTTGCCCTGTCTTCCCAAGTGTTGGGGTCACTGTTATTTAATGGAGCAAGCTGCTGTCGATGAGTCTAAACTCCATGCTGTCAATTTCATTAATTCTGCATATTGCAGTTGTTTTTAATATCAGAATATAAAAAAGCTCTTGGATTTTCTGTTCCTTTGATCTCCTCTCTAAGTGTCTGGCCAAGACAAAAAAGCCTCTTAAGTCGGGAGAAAGGAAAGGAAAAATAAATAAACTATGTGAGCATTAAACATAGGTTTTAGTGCATCCTTCCACTTACTTATTGATGTAAAATATTGTGTTTCTTATCTTCATGTAATACATATTGTTGATCAACACCAACATTTCTACATCCCCTCATGAGGTTTCTTTTGCAGAGGTTTTTGAAGAGGTATTGGAAATTGTATCGTATATGACATTTTTCTCTCCAACAATATCTTTGGATATGTGGAGTCTTTGGCCGTTGATGATGGAAGCATTGTCAGAATGGGCTATTGATTTCTTTTCAAGTGAGTTAATTCTCATATTTCTTTCACAATCCTTTTTTAAAGATTATTTATTCCATGTTTTGTCCTGTTCATCCTTGACTGGATTTAATGATTATCTGCCAATCTGTTTAGTTTTTCTCTTATGGTTCCAAGATTCCCTGCTTGATGCTTTATAGTTTTCTTAACCTTTGTGATAATCATTTTGTGTTTGTGGTTTTCTTTTTGGGGATAGAAATATTGGTTTTTGCAGTTCCAGTTACAGCATGCTATATGGTGTACCATAAGCGTATAACTACTGACTTGTCATTTCCAGCTCTGATATTCCTTACTTGTGATATTACTTATCGAAGAGATGAGACCCATGACTCTGCACAAACCCCAGTTCTCTTTGCCATTGACGCAAAAAAGTTAAAAAATGAAAAGGCGATAAAAAGAAACCTGCTGGAATATGTGATTAACCCCAGGAGACTTGAACTTGTATAATGGTACAGTTATACCTAATGGTAAACATGATAGTATAACGTTGAGTTGGGGAAGAAGTAGCAAAATGTCTGCCTGATTTAAACCCATGCAATTAGATTTATGCAGTCATGTACTTTTTCTTTCCAGCCTGTAGTTCTCATATTATATGTTTCCTTGCAGATATTCTGGTTCCTTTGGATAATTACATTTCCAGGGGGACTGCACACTTTCTCACTTGTAAAGAACCGGACTACCAGCAAAGCCTTTGGAATATGATTGCAGCTGTAAGTTCCTTTATGTTACCAATTTTATATATTCTTCCTAGACTGACCAATACATATAGGAAATGTCTTCTACCCTTGTTTTCTCTATTGTGTTAGCAACTGTCTTCTTGAACGGAACAATTCATGAAATGACTGCTATTAACACACTACATGGTAGAATTTACCCAGTTTAAGAAGATGATTGGTCAAGGATCCCTACCATTGCATTAGTGAATTGCTTGAGTTAATATTATCATTAAGTTGGTGACTGCTTAGTAAAATGGTTTTGTGAATTTAATTGATCTAATAGATTTTTGTATGTTCTTGTTCTGTGCAGATAATGGCAGATAAAAATATGGAAGACAGTGATATTGAGCCTGCTCCGAAGCTCATTCAAGTAGTTTTTCAGAATTGCGGAGGGCAGGTTGATCAGTGGGTTGAGCCATATCTTAGAATTTCAGTTGAGCGGTTGCGTCGAGCTGAGAAATCATACTTGAAATGTCTTCTCGTTCAAGTGGTAAGTAGCCAGCTTTTATATTTCTTGATATAGAAATCTTTGCTTCATCTTTAAATGTGATAAGTTCTGCGTAGTGCTTCTGAGCCATAACTTGTCCATAGTTCTTCCGAGCCTTGGATCAAGGTGTTACATACTGAAGCTGGACCACTTTTCCTGATTGCTTGTTTCTTACGGAAGCATCTATTAAATTTTTTCTGTTTGCAGATTGCCGATGCTCTGTACTATAATGCAGCTTTGACACTCAGCATACTGCAAAATCTGGGTGTGGCAACTGAGATCTTTAATCTTTGGTTCCAGATGCTGCAACAGGTTAAGAAAAGTGGTGTGCGTACCAATTTTAAAAGGTAATTTGCAAATTTGTTTCACATTGGTAATGCCCCACCCAACTGATTTTGTTTCCCTAATTCCTTATATGTGAATTGTATTTCACATTGGTATTGCCCCTCCCTAAAGAAGTTTTGGATGTAGAATGTAATTGAGGTTTTCATTGCAGGGAGCATGATAAAAAAGTTTGCTGCCTGGGTTTGACATCATTATTGACACTTACAGCAGAACAGTTACCTGGGGAGGCATTGGGCCGTGTTTTCAGGGCCACCCTTGATCTCCTGGTTGCATACAAGGAACAAGTTGCAGGTCTTTTTCTCCCTCTTAATTTATTTCGCTTATTCTTCAATTGTAAACTTTGGAACTACAAGCACCATATTGTGAATTATTTTGGATTTATAAATTAGAATATTTATAGGTTTCACTGTAGCTAGTAATAATTTTTTGTTTGCATGGCTCACATGCTTATTTATTTCAGTTACATGTTACTAAGTATTAAATTCTTATGAGCGTTGTTATGGCAGAAGCGGCAAAGGAGGAAGAGGCAGAAGATAGCGATGATATGGATGGTTTCCAAACTGATGATGATGATGATTTTGGTGATGGATCGGATAAGGAAATGGGAGTTGATGCCGAGGATGGCGGCGAGGCTGATAGCATTAGGCTTCAAAAGTTAGCTGCACAGGTGTGCCTTCTTTTCTTATTTAGTCAATTTTATTTGTAGATTTCATCAACTTGAGAAATTTTCTAATGTTCGGTTAGTTCCTCATTTGAAATATCTCCGTCTAAATGGACCCTGAATTCTTATTAGGTATTTTTGGTTTGGAGGGAAAACTTATTATTTTATGGTGGTTTTCTTCTGTGTTTTATATTATTCTGGCTTGTCATGCAACTGTTGGGCGAACAATTCATTCTTTTTAAGCTGTCCCAGAAATTGAATTGAATTATCCCTTTTTGCCCCTTTATGAGACAAATTCTCATCATGCAAAATTAGTCAAAGCTTTCTTGGTAATTGTCAACGCATGGCTTCTGTATAAGATCAATTTCTTTAAACAATCCCAGGCACTAAGTAAATACAAGATGCCTAACAGTCCTTGAGGCAATGCAACTTGATGATGTGTCTTAGTACCCTGCCTCCTTTAAGGAATTGTTGCTTTTGACTACATGGGCTTCTTTTCTTAATTAGTCTTTCTTTTTATGTATCTTCTGCCTGATGACTAATTGTCACTTGGTGGTGCGACAGGCAAAGTCTTTCAGCCCTAGTGATGAATTTGATGAAGACTCAGATGATGATTTCAGTGATGATGAGGAGTTACAGTCACCAATTGATGAGGTGGACCCCTTTATCCTCTTTGTAGATGCAGTAAAAGGTAAGTGGAGAGTTTCCTGTGTGATATGTTGAAACTCAAATATTGAATTTTGGCGTGTCTGACATGTGCATTATTTTCTGTGCTTTGCTTCTGTAGGCATGCAAGCATCAGATCCATTGAGGTTTCAGAGTCTTACGCAGACTCTAGACTTTCATTATCAGGCTCTTGCTAATGGTGTTGCACAGCATGCAGAACAGAGGAGAGCAGAGATTGAAAAAGAAAAGATGGAGAAGGCATCGGCTGCCACGGCTTCATGATTCTGCTTTATATCTCATGGTGTGGCTTCAATTTTGCCTTGGTCTTCTTTGCTTTTTCCATTCATGAGAGAAACAGAGTTGTTGGCTGTCCATTCAGAGCATTTGGTTACTCTGGTGGTTGCGTTTGTCGTTGCGCCCCAAGGAGTTTTCATTTTGACATACTTATGTCGTTGCGCCCCAAGGAGTTTTCATTTTGACATACTTGGAGCATGTCTGATGAGTTCCACCAATATGCTAAATTTGAGATTGGGGAACTCTGGTGCTGGCACTTCAACTCTGGTTTTTGGCTTAGTCATTGTCTGGTGAGTCAGGCCATTCTATGGCAGGATACGCCTTTCTCCACCGGTTTGTGTCGCATTTTTCCTTTTTTGTTCTCTTTTTCCTTCACAAGTCTCCTGTGATTTAGGCACCGTTTGTTCTGGTTGAGATTCCCTTCTACGGGATATTTTATTGATTTGGATCCCTTACGTTTTCATTGTGCATACAAGCGAGGGTTCCGAGCACACCGAGTCTGTAATATTTCTTTCCATTTCATGTGGCCATTGTATGGGGTGATTTGATGGTTGTATTGATATTTTTTGGTGTAGGTCGCCTGCAAAATTTTCCCCCACTTTTCCTTTATCTTATTTTCGTAAATAGTCAACAAATGTCCGTGCTATTGATTTATTGGGTTGGGAGTTTTGATATCAATGCAGAGAGCTTCTAAGGGTTGCTTGCTGCTTATTGTAATACAGTGATGAATATATTTATTTTTACAGATTGGTTAATTGGAAATGGTGGGTTTTTTCCGGACTTCAGCCATGTTTGCTAGCTATATAAAAACACCAAAGTTCCTTTTTATTGCTATCACAACCTTATATTTATAGCTTTCAAAAAAATATAGGGCTTACAACAAGAGACCCCTTACATGTTTGGGGTCGTTCTCAATATGGACTTACGGGTATCAATTTTATCAATTTACAACCTAACGTTTTCAAATTTTATCAATTTACAACCTAATGTTTTCAACATTGATCAATTTTATACTTCTGTTAAGTTGAATGTGTGGCCAATTGTTAATTGCTAATTTCTAATTTGGCACATGTTGACCATTCTACATATGAAATCTAAAGGGTATTTT
Organism: Prunus padus; assembly: GCA_024362665.1. Taxonomy (NCBI): domain Eukaryota; kingdom Viridiplantae; phylum Streptophyta; class Magnoliopsida; order Rosales; family Rosaceae; genus Prunus; species Prunus padus. The sequence goes on along the minus strand of JANFAM010000016.1, from coordinate 24,157,779 downwards.
GGCACGCGTTCGAAGCCCTTCTTGATCATTTTGGAACAAAAATCCCCAGGAGTCATCCTCAACCTCAATTTTAACCTAAAACATTAAACTCCATAATTGAGGAGAGAGAAATCTAGGCGTTGCGATTTTGGAAGAAATGAGAAAAGCGAAATGAGTTGGAATTTCCGGCCTCGAGGCACTGCGCAACATGTGTACCTTAAGTTCCTTTAAATTTTTGCGATTTCGGTTATCTGTGGTGAATGCGTTTGAAATCGTATGGGTTATTGTGCTTTGAATGGCGTGTTTTATAATTCTTGTCGAATAGTGGGAGAAGTATGAAAGAATGAAGTGTTATTATTGTTTTATAAGGGTTGTGGAATATAGGTGGTCATTCTGCAGAATTGTTTAGCTTTTTGCATGTGCTGGCAATGTCTGCCCTTAATAAGGCCAAAGTGTTAGGTGGAAGGGTGTGAAAAGGGTTGTTTAATAAAAACTTTGCCTTTTTTTAAATGGTCCTCAAATAAAAATAATTGTATACTGTGGTTTGTATAGTGGTTTATATGATGTGGTCCAAAACTAACCCCACTTGGGACATGTGATATGTAGGTGATCCTAATGTCTTATTTTCGAATGTACCATGGTGGTCAAATCTGTGGTAACTATGATGCTTGTGGCAATGTAGCTTGGGTTGATTATTGTGACAATGATAGAATGTCAATGATTCAGAACATGGTAGGGAGTTAGGCTAAAGTGGGGTGATTAGTTACTGGTATAGTATATCTACCTATAGCAATGGTGGCCTAACAAAGCTTAATGATGATTAAGATGTCATAGACATGCTTGTATTTGTGCCAGATACAAGGCTTATAGACATCTTCCTACATCTTGGGGTTGATATTAATGAGGATATGTTTTATAGTCAAGCAAGATCAAATGTGTTCATTGATTTAGATGAAGATAAGAGTTGTGATTGAGGAGCTTGATGACAATTATAGGGCTATTGTTCCTGTTGGTGGAAAAGGCAAACAAGGGAGACAAAAACATGGACATGGGATATGAACGCTTCATTTTTCCCCATATTATTTTTCCCCATGGGAAAATAATATCATATTACGAGACTAATAAAATATCATGGTCAGATTGTTAGGTTTTATCTTTAATCTAACGCCTATTTAAACAAACATGAGAAAATCCAAGTTCACGTTTGTTCTTTGTTAGAAATAAAGAGAAAAATACAATGGAGAAGATTAATAAAAAGTAAAATTGAAAATAATGTTAAGCTGGTTTTGTTTTTCTAGTTTGAGTGTTGTCTTTTCCACCCTCCGTTCCTACTTTTACACCAATTTTCAGAAAAGAAAAAATGGAGGTCGAAGTAGTAGTGGTGGTACTAGAGATGGTGATCGTAGCAGAGGTGGTGGCAGCATCGTACCTGATTGTTTTCTTTTCTTTTCTTAAAACCCTCATTTTCTTGTTAGTTTAGAAATTACAACTACTTTAATTGAATTTAATGTTAGAATTTATGATCTCCAACTTTCATAGTTTATTTTCTTCACGTAAAATTTCTAATTATTTTCTTTAGGAATTCAAACAAGATAATAGGTGCGTCAATTCAAAAATTCTAACTTTTGCCCAAATTCCAAGTTTATTTCCCTTGTCCAAACACATGCTAGATCTTAAATCTACTTTTGGTCTCTGTGTCATCCATTTCTCACGCCAACTTGCTAATTTTAGTTTACTAAAGTGCAATCCTTTCTTCAAACTTGGTTTTCCATTCCTTCAATTCTTCATCAGTGTCTAACCAATGCAAAAGAGCAAACAAGAAAGCGGTCAAAATCCCCTATAGGCAGCATCACCAAAGTCCTCCACACAAATAAATTATTAAATTGGAGCACCGCCAAAAGCGAACACAAGCGTAAATCAACCAGTGTAACATGAGCATTCTACTACTGCTAAGCAGCAAAAGACCTTCGTTCTCCTCTGCAAGAGCTGCATACTTTTGCTGCTGCTGCTGCCTAAAGGAAGTGCTTCTTACAGCTGTCTTCATCGATATCTGGTTTCCACAAATCTTTCGTTGATGGTTCACTTCACTGTAACGAATTTTAGCATCCACATCTTGCATGCTTCCGTCCAACTCCTGCATCTGACTTCTCCTGCAATTATGTTTTTTCTTGGTCTTGAGAAATACTCTTCCGAACCTAGAAGCACAAAACCTCATATCAGCAAACTTAATCCCCAAAAAGTTTACATATATCAGATATTAAGTGAAAATAAAACTGTTATTTCCCTCCAATCTAGTTGAAAAAGTATCCATCATTTCTTACAACTAAAACAAAGAAAGAAACTGAGGCACCAATGCTGAACTCACGTTGCATATACCGGTGTTTAAAACAGAGTAATGAAGAGGGCAGAAGAAAACAGCTACTGCAGAATGCAAACTCAAAAGTAAGATACAGCAGGATGGTCACAGAGCTTAGAATGTAAGATTTATGTTTAGGAAAAATAAACAAGAAATATGTTTTTAGCAAATGGACTTTCATTGACTATTAAATTTTTTAGAGACGGACCAGCGGCCCACTACTAGCACCACCGATATTGTCTCCAACTTAACCACCTACAAAGCCCAATAGGTGTGGGGTTTTATCTCAAAAGGCCTCGGTGATATTAGTAGTGGAACCATTCATCATATATTTTATTTTATTTTGTCAAGTTTCCAATGTGGGACTTATATTCTTCAACATGCCCTCTCACGTGGGACCACCACATAGTGGGCCATACGTGGAACCAAGTCTACATCGGAGTCAAACATTCAAGCCCAACACGTGATTACCACGTATTGGGTAAGGGGTAAGGATAAACATTTAAGCCCAACATGTGAACACCACATATTGGGTAAGGGGTAATGGTAAAGGCGTAATATTTCAAGCCCAATCAATCAACCCGCTTTGATACCATGTTAAATTTCAGAGACGGGCCAGCGGCCCACTACTAGCACCACTGATATTGTGGTTAACTTAACCACCTACGAAGTCCAGTATGTGGGGGTTTATCTCAAAAGGGCTCGGTGATATTAGTAGTGGAGCCATTCATTATATATTGTATTTTATTTTGTCAAGTTTCCGATGTGGGACTTATATTCTTCAACAATAACGAATTAGAAACCATTAGCAAAAATTATGGATAGTTGTGAACACTATAAGTCACAAGGTTCACTTTCACGTGTAATTATTTTCATGATTACTCAAAATCAAGGAACAAGGCCTTTTGACACAACAATTGAAGGCTACATATGGAATGAAATATTAGTATAAAAATTTACCTCAACTAGGGAAACGAAAGAAAAATAAAAAAGTTGACATAACAAAAGACAATAATGGCCGCAGAGAAGATATCATCAAACCTTTTCCTTCAATGTGGATGGATCTTGCAAAGGCCAATTGGCTTCATCTTGGTGTGCAAATATAACATTCTCCCAATGGCCTTTGACACACCCAGTAATGCAGGGATTTCCTTATCCATATTCACACATCTATAGCTAAAGAAAAATTTCTGCAACTCAGAAACAAAGAATCAACAATTTTGAAGGAGCTTCACAAAATAAAATTTGAACATATTGTACCTCTCCGGTGCGATGGTATGATGGTTTGAAGGACGATGTTGAAGGCTTTGAACTCCATTTTCAAGGCTTTCTGCGTGAGCTGAAATGACCTAATGCATACCACATCTTTACCCGCTGAGGTTCTGAATCGACGCTTAATTTGGGCATTGGTCTCGGTTTCAACTACAACCTTTGGGTCATGGATGAAGCTGTGGCCAGACCTAGCATTGGGAGGCAACTCGTTGGAGCAGGAGAGCTTAAAGTACTTGAGAATGGTGGTTTTTCCGGCGCTGTTGGGGCCAACGATTAGGGTTAAGGGATTGAAGAAGGTGATGATGTGCTTGGTCTCCGGAACGAAGCTCCAAATTCCCTTTATTAGCATCCCGTCCACCGTACTTATTTTGGCTAGTTCTTTACTTCTCGTCTACTGACGCTTAGAGGAAGAGCACGAGAGAGAAGAAAGGGTTTTTCACTTCTCAGAGTGGGAGAGAGTCCAGAAATCACAATGGAAAGGGTGGTACAGAAAATATGACGTCTGTATATGTGTATTTAAGGACCAATAAAATATGGTGTCTATCTGCGAGGTTTATTTCTACAAAAGTAATCATATGTAATGTACATGAGGAAATCCAGGAAGAGGCTTTTTTCAGGTGTCCCACTGGAAATTTTAGAATCTTCTTGCATATTATGATAGGCTCTTTCCAATAGTTTGTAGGTAATGTCATCAAACCAAATTGGACAAGCACTCAACTTCTGACCCCACATTAGAGCCTTCTCAGGCATCCCCTGCTTGCAGAACTGAGACAACAATACATTAGCTGTAGCAATATTTGGAAGAAAGGCCAACTTAAGCAGTTTAGCCATTAAAATCATAGCACGATCCAGTATGTCAACACAAGCACCATTCATCAAAGTGTTGTATGTAACTGTGTCTGGAACAATACCTCTTGAAACAAGCTCGTCCAGCATCATTACAGCTCGATTTATTTTTCGAACACTACAAAAACCTTGCATGCGTATATTATAAGTTGTGATATCTGGTTCCCACCCACTGGCATGCATCTTACACAAAAACTCATCTGCTCCAGCCAAGTCAAATGCTTTACAATAACCGCCAATTAAGGTATTGTACGTGACAATATCTGGTATTAACCCAGATCGGTACATGTCCATAAATGTATCAACTGCTGCCTTCATTCTCCCCTCTTTACAGAACCCATTAATGATCATATTGGCTGTATAGATATCTGGAAGAAGACCCTTTTTCCTCATCTCACTCTCCAACTTCAATGCATCACTCAACTTCCCACAGTTGCAAAACCCACCAATCAAGGAATTATAGACAAAATTGTTAGGCACGAACCCTTTCCTTGACATGTCCAGAAATATGTCATATGCTTCTTCCACTAGACCAGCTTTAGATAGTCCATTGATAAATGCTGAAAAGGCAACAACGTCAGGACATATCCCTCTGCCTTTCATCTCATTCCACAAACTTTGAGCCCCATCTAAATCACCAATTCTAAAGCACCCATCCAAAATCACTGTGAAAGCAGCTTTTTTATAGGAAACCCCTTCTCTATTATCTTACACAATAGCTCTCTGGCTTCTTGCAGTTTCCCCTTCTTGGATAAACCCATGAGCAAAGAACTACATGTAGAAGATGAAGGAGTTATACCAAATGCAATCATAAACTTATAGGCCTTATATGCCCTGTGTTCTAACCCTACTCTGCTGCAAGTTGCAATAACTGAGTTGAAAGCAACTGCACTTAGCGGTAAACCTTTTTCTAGCATATCCTCTAAAACTTCCATGGCATCGTCCAACTGACCTGCCCAACATAACCCAGAAACCAAGATATCATACAATGAAGAATCTGGAAGCAACCCTGATACAGATAAATCCCTTAACACCCTGTCTCCATCCTCTTCCCTTCCATACTTGTAATGTCCAGCAATCAAGATATTAAAAGTTATGCCATCAGGAGATATGCCCTTGTTCCTCATTTCTTCATATATCATGTTTGCCTGACCCATGTCCCTTGCCTTAACATACCCGTCCATCATAGTATTGTACATTATGGTACTAGGAGGATCAACCATATCTGAGATCCCATCAAAAAGCTTCCTAGCTTCCACCAGATTTCCCTCCTTACATAAGGAATTTAAGATGGTATTAAATGTAGCAATGCTTGGTTTACAGGCCCTTGCAGTCATCAAATGCACCCAGTGAAGTGCATCTAGTGTCTGTCCCCTCACACAATTTGCATTGATCACAATGTTATATGTCATAACATCCGGATCACACTGGAATTTCCACATCACATGTAACACACTCTCTCCGACTCTAAGCAAACCTTTTCTACAAAACCCAAGAATCATTACATTAAATGTATAATTACAAGGGCGAGGCCCTTTCCGAATCATATCCCTTAACACCTTCCAGACACTACCATAATCACCAATCCTAATCAAAAGCCTGAAAAGAATCGTAATTGCTGACAAACCCGGCCTCAACCCCACCTCCCTCATCCTACTCACAATCTCCAACGCCTCCAAACCCATTTCCGCATTCAAGAAACCCCTCATAAGCGTATCAAGAACTGAGAAATCCGACTCATATTCACAATGACCTGCCCACATAAACCTCACCAAATCTCTACTCCTACTCCGCTCAATTCTCGCAATTACACACGAAACAACATCTTGAGCTAGAAAACGTAGATTCTCCCCTGCCAACAAATGTGCAACAATACAACAAGACCTAACAATTTGTTCACTATCATCCCTAAAGGCTAATTTAAAAAACCCAAATGCAGTTTCTCTAGAGCCTAATAGTTTCATAACCTGTACGAGCAATAATGGGCAAAACCTTCTAGCAAACCCCTTCAAAGCATAGCCTTGTTGCTTCTTTATTAGTCTTGATAACCCAACAGTGACTTTACGCCGTTCATTAGAGTTCATTGAGCTCAAGGAATTGGAGCTTGGGTCATTAGCAAATGGCAAAAACTGAGCAAAATAATCAAAGCTTCGGGAGCTTGTAATTAAGGTTCGGGTGGAGCTGAAAGTATGATAGTGTACCTTGAGAGAAGGGTGCATGCGACGCAGGTCAGCGGACATTTGGAAATTGCCTAAGAGCTGTACTGTTTGGTGGGTTTTGAGGGGACGAACCGGAGCTACCTGGTTCGCGGCAGAGTTACATGGTTCGCCAATTTGATCGCCAAAATGCCCGAACCCGCCGCCGCAGCTGCCGCTGCCATTGCCTTTGACAAAATATCGGCGATGTTCCAAGATATCGGCGAAATAGCTCCGAAATCTCGTACCAGCTTGATGTGTTGAAGAAATAGAGGGGAAAAGACTGAAATGTTGGCCTTGACGACATTGCAGACGGCGGTGCGATAAGGTCTTGTTCATAGGCTGCCTCTCGAGGAAGAAGAAGGCCTCTGCAACCTTCTGTTTGTTTTTCTTTTGAAAACTTGGTACAAGACGTCACCGTTTCAGGTACGAGTGTACCGTCAATTTAGTGAAACGGTGCGTTTCAAGGCGTGTCTCAATGTGTATGGAATAGGCGCACTGAACAGAAACCAAAGAGTGTCTGTGTCCGCCTCTAGGGATCATCATTAGGAAAGCAAGTCCATGGGCCGACGGGGGCTTGCTCGGCCCATTATGGGTCATGGGCCGATTTGGCCTGTTGTTGAGTGGATTGGGTTTGGGTTTAGGTGTTTATAGCCCGGTTCGGTCCATAGGCCCGGTCCGTTTGAGCTCAAGAATGCTCGCTCCGGCCCGCTCATAAAAGCCCAGTCTACGGGCCTGCATACATATAAATAAATATTTTTAAAAATCCAAGTTAAATGAAAGATGTAGAAAATTATTATCTATTATCATTGTAAGAACTAAAAAAATGAAGTAGTGGATAAAAGTAAGATACATATTGGAAACTAGGAATGAGTAAAGAAAAGTAAAAAAAATGAAACAAAACAAGAAACCCAAAATAAACACAATCAAGAATGTCTATCACCCATTTATCCCCAGTGTATCACTATGGTATCACCTATTTAACACATGTTTATCACCTAATGGATAGAGACGAATTTATGAACTTCCTCTGTTTTCCAATTCGACCTTTGTTCAGTTTTTGACCTATAATTTTCCAACCGTTTATCCAAATTTGGTGTTCTTTATATGGTTGGATTCAGCACAAAAAAATGAAGAAGTTAAAAAAAGAACCCATCGCGGTCATGGCCTCTGTCCAGTTAGCAGAATTTAGCCCAAAAGTTAAAAAAAAAGATACAGAAGTTAGCAAAATTCAATGGAAAGAACACTTAAGATTTCAAACAACACACACAAAATGGGGTGTTTTGATTCAAATGACCTAATTCTAATGCTTAAATGTAACCAAAAGCTAATTTAACAAGTTTAACAAGAGTGATTATCAAAATGTGACTTAAGATGTAGCAAACACTAGGGTTTTCGGAATCCACCTTAAACAATCATACTCATGTTCATGGACACTCAAGTAATGAACTCTAAATGTGTTGATGAAAATGTTCGCAATCAAGACTTTGTCCAGTGGTCAAGAAAGATATAGACAAATGTAAAAAGAGAACTATGAAAAAAAGGGAACCATAGAAACACAACAAAACATAGAAAAATCAAATAAAGAATTGACCCAAAAAAAAAAAGACAAAAAAAAATAGGCCCATTTCTGCCTGCCCTGTTTGGCTTAGCCTGGCCCGACCAGATGGGCTTTCTCAGGCCCAGCCCAGCTAAGCCCAACCCATTATTTTCTCTATCCTCCTTGAAGCCTGGTCCGACCTGGCCACAAGCCTGTAACATTTGGGCCTAGTCTAGCTCGGCCAGGCCCATTGACAAGGCCTATCAGCCTCTTTGCAGACATGGCAATATTGCACGCAACTCATTAACACGACACGAATTCGCACGAAATTATCAGTAGTTGGGCTGAGCTTAATAGGTCAGGTTGAAAACGGATGAACCCATTACCTACCCTTTAGCTACCCATTAAACTAACAGGTTGTATTGGGTCTATTCGCAAATATTCGCTATCCACCCGTTAGAGCACTTCCACTCGTGCACGCCAACCTGGGCAAAAGCCCCCCAGCCCCCAAAAACCAAGTCTAGCGGTGCAGGCCAGCCCGGGTAAGGCCAAAGGCAAAATTTAGCTCGAGCGCCTGCCTGGGGGTAATGATGTCAAGGCAAGCGTCAGCGCAAGGTTTAAATATTTTTTTACCGTTGACGCATGACGGACACACGGACCACGCACGTCACGCATGACAACCGTAAAAAAATTTGAATTTTTTCTGCATTGCCATCAACGACTGCTTTCCCCCAACGGTAGAAGCCACGTGGCACTACCTAGGGCGTCTAATCAATTCTTCCACTGCAATCCAAAGACTGCCAATTTTTAAGTAATAAAAATTGAATAAAATATCAAAAAGTATGAATTTTTTTTATAAATACCTACCTATATTGTTCACTTTCCACACCAAATGTTTATACAAATTCTTCTCCTTCCAATATTATTCACTTTCCACATCAAATTTTCTACTACTAAAGAATTCAATAAAATAGCTATTTATTTAAAACAATGCATACATCAAAACAAACCACAATTCATTACAAAACAAAGCATAATCCATTACAAAACACACACAAAACAAAACATTAAACTTGACTTCATTGACTGTGATTATCTCTCATCACCCATAAGTGCTCGATCAAGTCAACTTGACATCATTCATGAACATAAGAAGATTGCATTTTCGTATTACGGTCAATCATACGGTTGTTGTAACGACCGTCCCTAATCAACGGTTCATGCTCCAGTGGTTGTCCATTTGCTCCCACAGGTCGATCATAAATCCTTGTGTAAGACATTGAAAGTAGAATGTGTTTTGTAAAACCTGAGAAATCAAAGGATAGAGAGGATATAGATGATTGGTCTGAGTTGAGGCTGTGGTTTTATAGAGGAATTTAGAAGATAGAGATGACACGTGGCCCAATTGTAGCAACTAAAAATCTTATCCGAAATCTGAGAAATGAATTTTTTAATAAATATGGACACATAGCAACCGAAAATTTTATCCAAAATGTGATATGTGAAATTTATAATCAATTTGGATATGTGGCAACCAAAAATCTTATCAAAATTAATCTTTAAAATTTTAAAAATAAAATTAATTTGTTGTGAATAGTAATTGCCATTTGCCACGGCAATAGGTGGAAAACAAACCAAAAAATTGTAAGGGCAAGCACTTTCCAAGTGAATAGTAATAGCCATTGTCTCCCCTTTACCCTTTGTCATGACAAATAGGTGGAAGTGCTCCCTATGGGCAAGGGCGGTCGCTATTCACATAAATAGTGACAGCCCTTGCAATTTTGTTTCCACCCCTATGAGTAAGGGCAATTACTATTCACTTTAATTTTTTTTCCTATTTTTTTTTCTTAACGATTAATTTGGATAAGATTTTTTATTGTCACGTGTCACTATTTATTACACAATTCTCATCTCAAATTTCGGATAATATTTTCTGTATGAGATTTTCACATGGGATTAATTTTATTTATATGTATGAAATTAATAATAATAAAATTGCTAGGTATGTATAAAAAAATGTTTCTAAATTTTTTGGAATTTTTCATATTTTTTTTATAAAAAAAAGGCTTAATTATCAATATGCCCCATGTGCTTTACCAAAAATCTCACTTTACCCACTGCAGTTAAAATTGGGTCACTATGCCCCCTATGCTCACCTTTCGTGTCCCACGTTACCCTCATCCGTCAATTTCATAACGAGAGGCTTTATGTTTGCTTAGGTGGCAGCCACATGGCGTTAGAGGTTGGGTATATTTGTCGTTTGATATTCGTTTACACCTCAAGTGTATATAGGCCGCGAAAATCAAAATGAGGGTTTAGGTTTCCAACAAATTACCCCAAAGTGATCCCCAAATTAGAATAGGCAGTGCCCTAGAATCATTTAGGAAAAAAAAAATTGAAGTCATAAAACCCTAAAACTTGGGTGTTCGCAGCTCAAATTGAAGTCGATATCAAGTGAAGTTGTTGGGTTTGTTGGGTGAATTGAAGAAAGAGATGGACATCGGACTAGCAAGCCATGGTGCTTGTTATCACTGTCTAAAGATGGCAGTGATGGTGACTTCATGGACTGATGCAAACCCAGGTCGAAGGTTCCAAGTGTGCCCAAAGTCAAAAAAGGTAAGAAATATAAATGTTAAGGTTGTGGGTGATTTAATGGACAATAAGAATTGATATTTGGTCTACGTGGGTTAATGTAGGGAAGACGATAGAGAGGATGTCAATTTTGGGGGTGGTATGATCCTGAAATGTGCTCACGTTCAAAGGTGGTGATACCTGGGTTGCTGAGGAAGATTCATAAATTGGAAGAGGAAAATAGCAAAATTCGAAAGAGCAGAATATTCAATGGAGCTGTATTGGTTTCTTTCTTATTGTTGTTGTATGTAATGGAATGGAATCGAAAGGATGCATTGGTTACCTTATTGCTAATGTAAGATGTTAAGAATTTTTTGCAATGAAGTTGATGCCATTTGGTTATCATGTGTAATCATTTGAAAGTTTGTGCATAGCCTGATCATATTCATATCAAGGAATAAGATGAGAATAATGGATAAGATAACAAAGAGGCAATGCATATAAAATCCATACAAAGATGAGAAGAAGGGATAAGCAAGATTCATACAAATATTTCATATAAAAACCATCTCCAACAGCACATTCCATTTCATACAAAGATACAAACATTCCATTTCAACCTTAAATCCATATCCATTCAACCTGAGCATCAGTTTACAAAAATAGTTTTTGATGGAATCATCCCAAAAACCAAAATCCATTACCAATATCCATCACAAACAGCCATCACAAATCGTCCCAAAAACCTAAATGCAATAGCTTACAAATGAAGTTTTGCACATCCCAAAATAACATATCCATTCAAACATCCCAAAAGCAACACATTCAAACATGCCTAAAACCATTTCAATTAAAACACATCTTCAAGGGTGGAAGAATGAGTCTTTGATAAAGTGCTTCCTCTGTGCAGTTTTTTTCATCCTCTTCCTAGCTTGACTCCCTTCTGCAGTTTTAACAGGCTGTGAAATTGGCCTTGATTGACTGGTTTGTGGCTCATTTGAAGGAGGGGTGGCTTTCAGTTTGAGGTTGTTGGGTCGATTGTGCCCCTTGGGAACTAGGTCCTCCATCTGTCATTTTCCTCAATTGTCTTGTGCATAGTCCATTTCCTTCTGGCTGAGAGCTTGTATCTTGACCTCTTAGCCTTAGTTTCATTTGGGATTGTGTATAATCTCTCCTTCTCACCTACAAAATAACACAATAAAAAAATTGCCTAATTTAAATAATACTACTGAATTAAATTATGAGTTTATTTAGTACTTGGAGCTTTGGTCTAAGAGACTTGTTAGCCTTCTTCCTTGGAGGCTTTGAGTTAGGATTCCAAGGCTCATGAGAAGAATATATGGATTTCAATTAGTAAATACAATTAAACAACAAACGCAGTAAAACATATTAATATGTTGTACATACCTTACACCCTTTCCGATTATGGCCTTCTCCTCCACAATTATCACATTTTAATGGAATTCCATACCTTGGAAGCTAGTATGGATTTGAGGGTTGTTTGGGTTTAGTTGCAGCCTTGTTCCTTGACTTCTTTGGCCTACCAGGTTGCTTATAATATTTTGGAGGCATCAATGGAGGTAAATTTGTCTTAATCCATTGGTCTTGGCTTGTCATAGGCATAATCATAGGCTCATAAGTTCTTAGATAAGTTTTCTTCTTATACCAATCATTAATGTAGTCTTCTGGATCCCCACGAAACCAACTTATTGCAGCATATGCGTGTAGCCTTTGGGATACACCATTGTACCTTTTCTTTGGTTTTCTCCAATATCTTTGTTATTCTTGGACCAATTTGGCCATGCTATTTCTCACAAGCAACCCTTCTACTAGCCATCAACGACATTATATAGAGCCTAATTATTTCTAACATTGTCAACATTGGCTTGTCCCTTGCATCCAATATGCTCTTGTTGAAGGCTTCACAGAGGTTATTCATGAGCATGTCACATTTGGTGGAAGTCTTAAAATGCGCCCTACTCCAATGCTTAGGGTCCCTTTACGCTAGCCAATCATGAGCTTCAGAGAAAGCTCCAACCTCTTCCTATCTCAAAGATTATACCAGGGAACTGTTGTACTCCTTGCAATGTTTTCCATTTGTAGCTTCAGAGCTAGACCTTTATGCTCATTATTAAAGTTTGAATACAAATGCTTCAAACAGTGCCTATGCTCTGCATTTGGGAATAAAGTGGATGCAGCCTCTATTAGTCCCTTCTGCTTGTCAGTAATGAAGACATATCCATGGCTATTGACTATATTCAAATCTTGAGCAAGTAATTCCAAAAAACACATCCTTGTGTTGAAGGCCTCAACCTCGGCAATAGCGTAGGCAATTGGAAACATGCCATTATTGCCATTAACCCCAATAGCACATAACAATTGCCCTGGGTGAGGCCCTTTTATATGTGTTCCATCCAAACAACTTACAAGCCTACAACCATCCAAAAACGTTTTTTGCAAGCTGCAAGACATATATACAGACCTTTCAAACCTAGGCATTTCTCCTTCCATTGAAGACTTGATTATAATTATGCTTCCCAACTTTCTATTTCTCAACTCATTGCAATAGTCCCACAATGCTTCATCTTGATTCAAGAACGATCCCTCAACAATATCAACTGCCAATGCCCTTGCTCTATATACCATTGTCCTAGAAGGATGGTAGCCATAGTCTGTAAACACTTGCTCAGCAAATGAAGAATCTATCTAATTTGGATTAAGTCTTAATTACATATAATACCTTTTAGCCAACCACTTTGCATTAACATGTTTATTTTTGCTGCCCCCGCTACACTTATGTCTCGTATTACATGTCTTGATTGAAGATATGAGCTACCACTTGCGTGCAAATCAAAGGGACACATTTCTTCACAGACATCTTTTATTGATGTTGGATCATTCTTCTTAAAAGTTAACTCCCTTCCATGATTTACAGAGTAAATCCTCACAGCTTTCCTGAACATGGTAGCATTAGCAAACCTTAACCCCATTTTAAAGACTGGGTTAGCCATATCATTATCGGGTCTGAAGTCCTCATACTTTGGCATCCTATGCTTCTTTCTTCTCAAATTAGCAATTGATTCATCTTCACTTGAAGAGCTATATGCGCTTGTAAGTGCAGGTGAAGTAGTCCCACTTCTTGAGTGATCATCTTCCTCTGCATTTGGATCACTATCCACTACACTATGATCCACATATCCATCAAACCACATGTCATCATTTTTCAAGAGGACCTCCTCTGTTTCGGATTGTTCATAATCACTATCTACAAAATCTGGATCATTAGTTTCATCATCCTCGCTTTCCTCATCATCACTTACCACTTCATCATCCTTATTATACTCATCCTCATCCTCATCCTCATCCCCATTATACACTTGCTCAGCTAGATTTTGCACTTGCTCATCCTCATGCACATTTTGCACTTGCTGATCCTTATCCCCAATATATATCACAATCACTATATGTAGGCTGTTAGGAGATCCATTCATATAGTATAATAGATTTCCATCTGCTTTGATTTCAATTAGTTTCCCAGTCCCTACCTCTTCACCATAAAAAGCCACATCATCCGCATTACCAATTTCTTTAGCCATAGCCCACAACTCTAATATAGAGATATATTCAGCTTCTATGTAGTCATACCAACTTACTAAACCACCCAAGTAAGACCATGCTTTCTCACCCCGAGCCTTTTTTAAGTACCTTACCTCCATGACAGAACTTAAATGTCACAAGGTCATCTGTTTTTTCATCTGCAATATACCAAGCCAAAATTAATATAGTGCCTTAACTACCTTAGTCAATGGAATGCTGACAAAGCTACACACTAAATAAAGACAAAAAGCCATTCATATTTACACAAACATACCAAACAACAGAATGACAAAAGAAAGAAGAAAAAACAAGAACCACTGATAACAGAAGGACCACCAAAGCGTTAAAAGGCAAAAACTATAGTAATCAGACAAAGCACAATGCAGAAATCAGACAAAGTAGTGAAGATAGGGTCTACTTACACACGGGTTGAACAGCTCCAACTTCTCTAAGCACAGTCATTGTCGTACCAACTCAATCTGCAGCCTTAAAGTCTAACACGAAGCAATATTCAATGATTCTTGCCCCGATATCGAGTAAAACTATACCCAAATTCTTTTCCCATATTCAACTCAACTAATATTTAAACACAAAAAGCCTACCTTCTCTACCCCATTCAAAGATTCGTGCTCCAATTTCAAGTATTTTAACATGAGATTCCCAAATTCGTAGCCTTCAATTTTTTGCACCAGATCCCCAATTTTTTTAACCCTAACTCGACTGCACAACCCATAAACTCAATTTCGAGTTTTAAGCTTCAAATCCGATGAGGGGTCCCACAAAATGCCACCACGCCTGCCACATCTTAACCTACATGTGGCCACATGGATGAAATTACTAAACTACCCATGCCTGGGTTGCCGGGGCCCATCTCTTGCCTGGACTGTTTTGCTTGCGCTGGTGCATCCGTGTGGGGGCCTGGGCTCCCTCCTGCCTGCCTGGGCTCCTGCGCTAGAGCTTCTCTTAAGGGAAGTAGTTTTGTAATTTTGTATGACAATCCATATTTATTATGCTCACCTGAAGTCTCTTTTGGAGGACCCGTGAGTGATAAATTTTTTTAAGTCGTTGGATTAGATGAATCCAACGGGTTGAATCTTCAAAAAACAAAAACAACTAACTTCACTTTATTTTTTCTTCTTCTTCTTCCCTCTCCCCGAGTTCATTATCTCTCTCTCTCTCTCTCTCTCTCTCCTCTTTCTTTTTTTCTTCTTCTTTCGGTGCTACTGCTTTCTTGTTGTCGTTTGCCCTAGTTTTCTTCTTCTTTTTTTTCCTGCTCATACCATTTTTTATTTCCTTCTTTACTTTCATAAATTGTAAGTATATTTCATTCTTTCTTCTCTATCTATGGGTTGGGGTTTTCAATGGTGCTTAGTGTTTATGAGATGGAAATTAGGGGAGAAAGAACAGAGATAGCGTGTTGCTGGTTGGGTGATAATTGTTTTTTTTTTTCTCATTTATGCTTAACAGGTGGTGTCGAGCCATTCGCGAATTGTAACGGGTCGTGTTTGGATATGGTATTTTTCACCCATTCACCTAACGGGTTGACATGAACAAAACCCGAAACCCATTAACACAACTCGTTTGCCAGGTCTTGCACCCGAGTTTTATTCCCTTTCCTGTAATATCGGTTTGTCAAAAAAGATTATGTCTCTTATTTTATTGGGTTTTCGACCAAAATTGTCCCTCAACTATTACTCAAGTATCATTTTGATCCACCAACTTAAAATTTCATTTCAATAGTCCTCAAACTCTTCATTTGGTATCAAAAAGGTCCTACCATCAAAGTCTGTCAATGTTGTCGTTAATTAGAGGGCTAAAATTGTCAGTTTGGATTAAAATATTAATAAAGTAATTAAATCTTAGGCTTAATTTCTGTTATACCCCCTAGATTCAAACGTCGATCTCAATTTACCTTATGAAGCTCAAATTTTCTCACTTAACCCTCAAGAACCTTACTTCGTATCTCACTTTGCTTCATTTCGCCTATTGTGCTAACAAATCTTTTAATTTGTTAATGTGGAATGAACATTTCTGTAATTTCAACTATTAAAACATTAAAATCAAAATTAAAATGTAAGAAAACATATTTAAAAAATAGTTTAAATTATTTATAAAAAAAAAACTACAATTGTTTAAAATTAAATAGTACTTTCATCTCTCTCCCACTCACTCTCTATGAACTTTCTCCATCATTCCCTCCTCTCTCTTCCCCCACGACGCAGCCCCAGCTGTAAGTCACCACTACCCATCCCTACCAGCGTTCCAACCCCCACCCCCTTCCCGACCCTCTCTTTCTGTCCTTATCTTCCTCTCCCCTTCTCTTGTTCTCCCTGTTCATATCCGGGCCTCCGGCAACACCCAACTCCAAGCCAAATATATATCAAAGACTCAATTCATGTGTAAATCAGCATCTCGGAGATCAAACCAGAAACCAAAATTGATGCCAAATTTATACCAATTCACAAACATAATGGACCAATGTAAGCAATTTCGGCGTTACACACATAGGGGGAGAGAGAGAGGGAAAGAGGGAGAGAGACAGAGGGGACAAAGCTGAGAGAGATAGAGAGTGGGAAAGAAAGAGAGGGGGGAAAGCTGAGAAAGAGACAAAGAGTAGGAGAGAAAGAGGGGGGGAAAGCTAAGAGAGAGATAGGGGAGAGAGGGAAAGAGGAGAAATTTTTGAATGTTCCGGGTACACCACGTGGCTGGTGTACTATCCAATAAACCTAGAACATGTGGAATTACTCTCCAATTTATTGCATTATTTTTTATGACACATGGGTGCGCTGTATTGGAAATATTCCACATGTCCTACATCTAGTGGATGGTACACCAGCCACGTGGTGTACCGGGAACATCCAAAAATTACTCGGGAAAGAGGAAGAGAGATGAAATTACTTTTTTTATATAAATAATTTAAACTATTTTAAATTTGGATTATAGGTTTTTAATAGTTGAAATTACAAAAATGTCCATCTCACATTAACAAGTAAACAGATTTGTTCACGGAGTTGATGAAATGAAGCAAAGTGAGATACGAAGTAAGGTTCTGAATCTGAAGGGTTAAGTGAGAAAATTTGAGTTAGGGTAAATTGAGATTCACATTCAAGTCTAGGGAGAAAAATAGGAATTAATCAAATATAGCCCCATCTCCGCCATGTTTCAATCTGTGGACCTCGACTTTGCCACCATGCCTCCTCCATCCATCCTTCACCGCGATGACCACCATGACTACCTCCGCCTCTAAAGTCACCGCTCTTGAATGGTCAACAATTTGAAACCGTCGTCGTCCCAACCATCCCACCCCGTATTGTTCATGGAATTACCACCCCTCCTACCGATGTCGTCGCCATGGGCCAAAGGCGGCTTCTAATTCTAGAAACACAAACTCTCCTTCACAAGCGGTGGGTTGTTTTGTAGATTTTTGAACACGACGATGAATAAGAAAAATTTCACACTCCATTGTTCCATTCCACCCCTCCTCCCATTTCGACATCAACAAGATCGAAAACCTAATCAACGCCAAACGTCCAATCTTGCCTATTGGGTTCGGGTCCCCGACATGGACGATTTCTTCTTCTTGTTATTCTCTATGCTCGTTTGTGTTTTTACGGAATGTGATTGAAGAAGAAGAATGGGAAGAGGTTTTGGGTTTAAATGGTTTAATAATTTTTGAGTGCTGCTATTTCCACACGTCATATTTTCCCACCCACATTATTTTTAAAATTTTAAAGATAAATTTATCCTTTTGTAAAAATGACTTCTAAGAGTAGCTCCAACACAAGCAAAACAGCCTAGGCAAGAGTTGGGCCCCAGCAACCCAAGCAAGCCCATCAACAAAAGTAGCCCGCCTTGCTGCCTGAGGGCTGTTGACGTCAGCAACGTAAAAAAAAATCCAAAAAATCCAAAAAATTCAGAAACATTTTTTTATACATACCTAGGAATTTTACTATTATTAATCTCATACATATAAATAAAATTAATCCCATGTGAAAATCTTATCCTAAATTTGAGATGAGAATTTTATAATGAATAGTGACACATGGCAGCCGAAAATTTTATCCAAATTAATCATTTAAGTATAAAAAGTAGAGAAAAATTAAAGTGAATAGTAATTGCACTTGCCCTCGCCCATAGGGGTGGAAGTGCTCTAAGGACTTAGAGAAAAAACCTCAAACTCAAAGTTTACATGAAATTTAAAAAATGTAAACAAGATTGAACTCTCCCACCCTAACCCAAATGGCAATTCCCCTTAGTGTCGCTGCCTTCCTCTCTATTTCTATTCCTCCGTCCATCTCTCTCATGTACAAACAACAATCTTATTTTACATCTGGTATTTGTTTTCACTTTTAAATTTGTCCATTTTTTTCTTTAACAGCAGCATCGTATTCACAATCCCAATTCTTCAATTCCCTCGTATGGGTCATCTTCATCTCCTTCAAAAAGAATTTGAAAAATGGAAAACATAGATGATTGTACAGCAACCACAACCCACCCCAAACCCAGCACTACCTCCATTGGTCGCCGCCCCATCCTCTCTTTGCCTTCCTTCTTCTCAGTTTCTCTCTCCTTCTCTCAATCTCTCTCGTCTAGAAAAATCAACACACATCGCAAAGGTAAATGACCGTATTCAGCAGCAAAAAAATTTGGTAAAATATGTAAAATTGTATAGCTGAAAGCTTGCTTCTTCAATTACACAAACGGATGGGATTTGCAAACAAGATATGCATATACGGATGCAAACAAAGTTGGGTGGGTGCAGCTTTGGTTGAATTAATTTAGTACTAATCTCCTTTTTTTGGGTATTTTAGCAATAAGGGTGAATGTAAAGATAGAATTGTGTTTTTTCAAATTTACATGGTGTGTGGGAAGATAAAATGGATGGGAAAATAAGACAGAGGGGTGAAAATAGTAGCACTCTAATTTTTTATTTTAAATTTGTGTTTTGCTGGGTTTGATTAACAAAGAAGGAAAAGATTCATTTTTTATTTTGTTTTTGTTTGATTTCTTGATTGATAATTTGTTTGATCAAATCCGGGCTTGAGCTCGAGTTGTATCGACCTAATTTACAACCCTAGATTTTGCCAATGAGACGGCAGGATGCTAATGGTATGATTTTTTTAGCCTTGTGTATGGAAATCCCAATATGATCAAAATAAGAATAAAATTACCAAGGAATTCCTGCCAACCAAGCAAGGCATAGGAAAATGCCCCCAACATTTTAACATTCAAATACGTTGGGAACCAATCCAAGTTGATCCAATTCACCGTCGCTCATGTGAGTAGAGCAAATTATCAAACAAGAAATCAGGTTTATTCCGACGAAGGCTACCACTGACTAGGAATTCAATAATTCCAAACGAAAAACCAGTAAAACAATAGACTCAAAGCAAGGAAATAAGTAAAAGATTTCTTCTCATCACGCCACAGCAAAATGTCTGCAACTGCAGGCAATACATTTCAAGGTCATTCTACAATCGCAATCAAACATTTTACGATAGCAATCAAATAATAAACACCTTCTGATGAAAGGGTCTAGAATGCTTTTTTATTTTATTTTATTTTTATAAGAAACAAACTTTCATTGAAGGAAAAAGAAAGTGAAAAAAGAGAGGGCAAGGTTCTCTGCCCTATACGAGTGCATATGATGGATCATGTTTGATTTGAAGATGTGTTCTAAAATGCAAATCCTTCCTGGTGCTAACTTGGAACGTTAACCCTGTTCATGAGCCTAAGTAAAGTTGTGGACTAAATTACATATTACTTAGTGTGGCACCATGCAAGAACAAACTAACATGTGATGCGTACCACTCTCACCAAAATCAGGCACAAGGATCCAAGGCAAGAAGACATTTTTGTTATAAGGTGTCAAAAAACATCTGGGGCGTAACCCCCCACCACCACACAAAAAAAGAGGCAAAAACCATCTCCAAATAATATGGTACAACGGAAAACAACCTTCTCCACTGCCTAGCAGCTTCTTCACTTTTGATTGCTCATTAAAGTCACTGTAACTTGTGAAAGATGAATATCTGGCTAAATGAGAGAATGATTCAATGGTTAATGTGACACCCTCCTGTACACAGGTAACCAGCACAGACGAACAGAAACTTATACCTTGAATTTTCGTGCTTTGCAATAAGAAATAAATATATGACAATACACGCTACTGCCAACTTCATATCTAACAAAAATCATTAGAAAAAATCCTTTCCAAAACGAAAGGAATAGAAAGCAGCCTTCATTAAGCTTCTTCTATAGAAGCAATCAAATACAGCTCAAGATCCAGATTACAATATGTGCCTCGACAAGGAACATATTGGGGCCTGACTAGCAAAGACAACTTTTACAGGTCAGAAGGTTCAATAGAAAATCTAACAAAAAGGGTGTTATCCATGCAAGAGAGAAGTTTCAACAGAAAAACATATCAGACAGATCTCTTCCCTTGGACAAGCGAGAGAGAGGCTGCAACTGAATGAATAATAACAGCAATTTCAAGCTTTTGCAGGTCCTCTGATAACAATATGTACTTGCAGTTCTTAAGCAAGACAAATGATTTTTTGTAGATATCATGACTAAGTCTCAATTCTTGAAAATTTAAATGTTGATAGAAGAACAAAAATAACAGGTAAACCGAAAAAAGAAAGTTAAAAAACAACCAACGGAGAGGATAAGAAAAGATGCATGAGAAAGACATGAAGGATTGACAAAAATAAACGAATGACTTACTTCTAGTGAGACAACTGGTGAGTACCCAATCTGGTTTCGAGCAGCAGTGCAGTATGTGAAGATAATTGAATGTAATGAGCTGTCATAGAATGGTTGTGTTTTATCAATCCACACTTTTCAGTCATCAATTTGATGAACAACAGAATATACCAAGCCATCTTAGCAGGAATTTTCACTAATGGCCAGCAATCATGGGAAAAAAAGGAAACAAAACTGAATTCAAAAGAACAGAGAAGATCCCAAACAAACATCCAACGAATAAAAACCAAGAGTGTCTCCAACACTTTAGTCCACAGTAGTATTCAAGCGAAAGCACATAGAAGATGCAAATACAGAAGATCACATATTGGAAGCAGCAAAAGGTGAAGACAAAATGAAATGAAATTGGTCAATTTAGGATTTGAAAAGAATCTAATTTTTTCAATATTTCATAGAAACGTAAGTGCTTGTCATTTCATGCTCGTGTGTGAATCATGAGTTGACTTGGAGTGATTCCAAGACAACTACAATGTGATGCCGAAGGCTGGTACAATGACAGAATTTTTATAACTTATCTATATGTTCCTTTATAACCTAAAATCCCCCAAACCAGCTTTGCAGGCTCGCGTTAAGAACTGGGGACGCACACCAAACCCAAAAAATCTTTGGGAGGCAGGAAACTCTAACAAATAGCGAGATGGGTACCTAGAGAAATAAAACCCCATACCATGTGGGAGCAAACTACGGGCCTGATCACTCAAATAAACCCTCGCTTGTTTTCTAATTTCTATATTGGAGTGATTCCAATTTGCCTTTGGGCCAATTAAATATGCTGGAGTAGGTCTCAATCTCTCTTCCCTTCCTTTCTCTTACTAATGCCCTACATCAAATAATGCATGCAAACATATGCATATTGCTGCTGCTTATGCAAACATATATTAATGAAGAATGTAAAATCTCTCATGGAAGAATATAAGAATGCTTGCTTTACATTTGATATCCCAGGCCTTCCAAGATGAGTGTTACAAATTCCCAAAAATTTGCAGGCTCAAGATTTGTGATGAAAAAAGCCTGCAGATTGATTACAAGGGAATACATCCTCATCTATGGACCTAGTAGAAACAGAAAAATAAGATGCTTTATACACCCAAGAGACTAATTGTAGGAGTACCTTTCCAGCCACAGAGACCATCCGGTTATCCAGAGCTTCTTCTGCACAGATATGAGCATGAGTAACATTCTCAGCGTATGTAAAATCCACTCCCTATAATAAACTGAAATGAGAAGCTATGTTACTTTTGTTCCACAACCAAGGTGGGGTTCGTCTGGCCATTAGGCGGTTTATGGTAGATAGCTTTTAGGGATTTCAAATTAAAGAAATTTTGAAAAGATTGCAAATAATCAAGCGTAAGATGACATTAAAGGACCTTTCGTACTAATTCTCAATTTATCCTCTTTCCATGTCCACATTCCATTCCTATTTGGATTCCATTCTAATGGTCACTCTAGCAACCAAACACTACCTGAGTAAAACATTTGCATTGAGATATGAATCAGACGTTTTGACAAATCCAACATTTGTACATTAATTTTAGGTTTATTTTTCCGTTCCTTCAGTCTGGTTTCCCATAATTCTTGAGAGATTTTATCTTTTCGTTTTTCACGGTTATAATCTCTTCATCCCATTAATACTTATTTCTACCTACTTTTCATGTTGAAAAAATCCTAATACTTTCGAACTCTTGTTCAACTTTTATTCTAAATTGCATTTTTCACGGCAACCCTTTTAATGAAAACTAGAAAACGAATTAATAAATCAAAACCTAATACTTAAAGCCGGAATCAAGCACTTGCACCAGTTCAGTCTTAAGCCTACCATTTCTTTCAAAATTTTCTCGCATTTTCTCAGACAGGAACCAACCAAACACGAACACAAACACGCAAAGGCAAAAACATGAATAGAGAAACTCCGAAAATATTTTACCAGTAATGATTTGAGACTTGTCCCGAACATGTTCGGTGTAAGGCAGCGCGGCCAGAGGAGAGAGCTTGCGAAAGAGCGAGTCGCGCTTGGAGGTATCGAGATGCAGGAACTGAGTCGAATCGGTGACTCGAACGATCCACATGTAAACCAATAACCAATAACCAAGTCCATCGGACCCTGGAAAAAAAAAACAAAGCCCTAATCAGAAAGAAAAGAAAACAATTTCAACGCATGGCCATCAAATTTCTGATTTTCCGCTTTCTTTCCGCGGCTTCCCAAGCCGGAGAGTTTTGATTCTCTGCAATTCAAAAGAAACGAGCTCCGCCACTGGATCCAGAACAAAAAGAAGTTTTCTCGACAGTGACTCTTCCTGGGTAACTGTTGAGATCAAAGCCGCAAGCTTTGGGCGGATTTCGTCAATCTCGTCCATTTGATCCGGCGACGGGAGAGCGTCAGAGAGAGAGCAATGGTCGTGGGTATTGACAGAGAGATTTGAATCGTGGGTATTGAGAGAGAGAGAGAGCAATGGTCGTGGTATTGAGAGAGAGCGCTAACTGTAGGTCGTCGGTATTTTATAATACTTTGCCGCGTCATAGCTACGCTACGCAGGTTTTTCAATTTCTTTTTATTTTTGTATTTTTTTAAAATATTTTTTCCAATTATGAAGTTATGAATGCGTTTTCAGTTTTTTCCTTCATTCAAATTTTAAAAAACAAATTCATATGCTATTAAAAGGAGGTCAACTCATGACCTCAACTTCATAACAACTGCGTTTAACCAACAAAGTTAAGTTTTAAGTTTTAATTTATATTTAACTTGAATTTTTATAGTATTTATACTATATTCCTGAACATTAACTTAAATTTTTTTTTCATTTACACAAATTATCATTTTCTTATCAAATTATAAAATTGTTATTTACTAATTAAATTACACTATATAATTATAGTTTTTTTTTTTTCATCTTCTTTTGTATTATTGTTTCAGGTTTATAATATTTACTCAATACGTTGCAATGTTTATTTTGTATTGTGTAATTTTTATGTACGATTGCCAACCTAAATTAGGAAGCCTAATTATATTTCTATCATACTGAAATTCTTTAATTCATCATTTTCTTGTATAAAAAATATATAAAAAAAAACCACAAGCAGAGTAGAGTACAGTAAATTGATATAATTGTAACGCCAATGAAGCCAATATTAATGACTATCACGCAACGTCTATTATCTTAAAATACAAATACAAGAGTAACATAAAAATATATAATGCTTTGCAATTTCTATTTTATAAACCTAAAAAATACCAATATTAAAGTTACATAAAAATACAAACTGTGTTGCAGTTTCTATTCTATAAGCCTAAAAATACCAATATAAGAGTAACATACACACTACATTGTAGTGTCTATTGTATAAGTCTAAAAATACCAAAATAAGAGTAACGTAAAAATACACACTACATTGCAATTTATATCTTATAAGTCTAAAATTACCAATATATGAGTAACATAAAAATCCACATTGCATTGCAGTTTCTGTTGTATAAGTCTAAAATATATGAGTAACATAAAAACACACTTTGCATTAGAGTTTCTATTGTATAAACCTAAGCCAATTAGTGGTTCGTTTGAAGAAAATTATGCCTCATGTGATTTTCTGAATTTCAAAGTACTTTTGTTCCGGGCAAGACGGATTACTTTCTGAATTTCAAAGTACTTTTGTTCCGGGCAAGACTGATTACTGACAACATCATTACTGCATTTGAGAGTATACATGTCAGAAATAGCTGCCACTATCACTTGGATGGCTTTTGGGGGCTGTTGTGGATGGAGGGACCTCGGATACGAGCCCTCGTAAACTTTTTTGGAGGAAGGTGTGGGCTCTAGAGGTTCCTAACAAGATCAAGCTTTGGGTGAAACTATAATGAGGGGTGTTAAAGTGTGGAGGGCCTTTTCAAATGTGCGACCCACTTCTCTCAATCTATATTTTAAGAGGGTACTTCAATCTCCTTTGTGCTCTCGTTGTGGGAAATCTTGTGGGAAATCAGAAGAAACCATTCTTCATGCATTATGGCGCTGCAAGAGGAGTCTGAATTTTGGACTCTCACTCCGCTCATGTGAGTAGAGCAAATTATCAAACAAGAAATCAGGTTTATTCCGACAATGGCTACCACTGACTAGGAATTCAATTAGAATTATTTTGAAACAGAATTCTACAACTCTTATATGAAAAGAAAAAAAAAACGAACTCCAAACTTGAATACCGGCTGCTAAAACTGATGCCACCCTGCGATATTGTTACTCAAGTACACCTCTGGTTCAACTCAAATGGAAAAATAAAGAGATAATATATCTTGCCGCCAAGAATGATGAAACAACATCGGTGCTACAATTTACTCCCCAACAGTCAATCCAAACCCAAATTTGTAGTCTTTCTTTCTGTGATCAATCTGCAAAGCATATATTTTAGTACTTGTCAAGCGAGAATTGGCAAAGCAGGGTGCTCAACGAGAAGCGAATTAGTCTAAATCAACTAGAAACCAAAATATCCACCAAGCAAAAGCAAGCAATGAAGAAGCTAATGGATAATCAATAATCAGCTGGTATTTTCGGAATCGTCAATATAACCATTGGATCATGGCATTGCATTGCATCTAGGCAAGGAGAAATTCTTGTAAGGGGCGGCCGCATGGGACAGCCCTCTCACAGTGGAGAAAAACTTGCCTTCAAGGGTTCATGCAATTTTTCTACTAAGTGTGGCTGGATCCACATGTGGGTCCCACTCGACTGTGAGAGGGCTTCCCTATGTGGCTGCCTCACCTAAGAATCACCCCTAAGCAAAAGCTAATGTAAACAAAGCATGTTTGCCTTAATTCAGAAGAGGAAGAGGAGAAAACAAAACATTGCTAGATACCTCGGCAGAAAGGACAAAATTAAGACCCATATTTAGTCGCTCTTCCAAAAATGCAGCGACGGTGCCATTGGAATCAATCTTTCCTCTGAGACGGCACTGCAACAAAGATCATATTGGTCAAGCAGAATGATCACAATTTAAAAAATTCATATCTTATTGAACAACTCATAACAGGTAACCACACAATCCAGCTTAGAGTTGTCCACCA
Organism: Prunus padus; assembly: GCA_024362665.1. Lineage (NCBI taxonomy): Eukaryota > Viridiplantae > Streptophyta > Magnoliopsida > Rosales > Rosaceae > Prunus > Prunus padus. The sequence goes on along the minus strand of JANFAM010000016.1, from coordinate 24,131,608 downwards.
CAAAGGGCAAAAACAAAATTCATGACCGGCTTTTATATTACCACGATAAAAAACCAAGAAAGAAGCCCATATCAATTATGATGGCAGAAATGGTTTTGCCAGCAGCAGCAATTGTGGAGATGACGAATGCAAGAATTACCATGCCAATTAGACAAAGAAAGTCCCATCAGGAAGACACTGATACTAAAATTTAGGCGTGTGTAAACACATGCACGCAATGCACATGTATGTAAGCATCTTCTGTTGCCAGACTGAATCTGGATAACAAAAATTTCCATGTGGAATCATATCAAGGTCAGCATAACATTAACAGGTCACAAAGTCCAGTGGTATTACTGGCACACCTGATTATAGTAAACTGAAAAATCATGTTTCATGAGGGTGTTCACCTACTAGGTGGTAACATCCTCCAACAGCAATAAGATACCACTGATTGTGCAACCTTGCCATGGACCTAGGCCTATAGTAAGATGGAGAACATAAAGAATATCTATGTATTGCAATGAAGTGAGAATTGTTGATTTATACATCTCCCACTATCATCATTATCGTGATCATTATCTCAATATTCCAGAGATAGGGTTAAGCATCCAAGATATAATTACATCAATATCATGAATATTTGAACATTCACTATACAAAACCTACCTGTCGAAGAATGTAATCATAACCAAAACTAGCTGTGACGTCTCGTGACATGTAGTTGTACATGAAATCTGATGCTAGAGAAACCTATAAGGAAGCAACACTGTAAGAAAGAGTATTCGAAGAAACCACAAAAAAGACAAACTGCTGCAAGTTACTTCAACAATATAAAATTTAAACCCTGAATCAATATTCAACCACAGATGAACTTTGCTCACCTTCTCGGAAACTTTTTGTACATAGCTCAGAGCAACCATTCCAGTGCTAGCGACTTGCCCTGTGGCAACCTGGGGTGCAAAAACAAGTTGGATTAGGGTATGAATCACACGATAGTTACAAGTCAAAATTTCTTGCCAATACAATCAGCAAGGGAACTGCAGGGTACATATAACAAAATCAAGTAGAAACATGCATCATTAAGTTAGTGGAGTATGTTTTAGAGCTGCCCATGAACCTACCAGGCTACCCAACTTCACAGGCCTAGCCTGCATTTGGGCCAACTTAGGCAGATCTTTTAAGGTCAGTGGGCAGTCTTTGGCAAAGTTTATCCTGATCAATTTATGTGCAGAGTTGGACTACAATAAGAAAAGACCAATAAAGCATGCCCAGCCTAACTCGGGCTTGACTGTCGTATGAATTTTGATTTGTTTCTGTCAAAAATTGCTAAATAAAACAATCAGCCATCAAACAACAAGAAATATATAACAAAATCAAGTAAATTGTTGAAGGTGTAAACTAATGCTTTCATTAATGAATAATTTTATGATTAGCTTTCGCACTGCTGACTAATATATTGCTGATCCTTTCCAATTAATAAATTTTCATGGTCCAGTAGGAACCTAACTCAGCGATCGAAATAAGAAGTATCCAACTCAGCCACCGAATTATCAAGTGAGTTTTTCAATTCAGGGGAGGGGATGAGCAAGAGTCAAACTCTCTCCATGGATTTTTTTTGGGGAGGGGGAGGAGGGGAGTAAAGAGCTCTATCGCTGAAGGTAGAAGCTCCTACCAGTATGAGTTTTCATTCACCACACCTTTTAGGAAGATCAAATACATGCATAAAATGTTCATGACTACCGAAACAAGAATGATCAAGCATACAGTTAATTCTTGATATACATTTAGATATATAAATCTTTGAAGAGCACCCTTTCTGGTGCCCGAATGCAACAAATTAATCAACTTATTTGCACAGAAGAATTAATAGTAAAACAAGGGTAGGAAACAATGAAAAGCTTCAGGATGTTATAACTTAAGGCTTTAAGAATTATACCATCTTGTCAGTGTTGTATCGAGCAGCATAGCCAATACCAGACTTCCGATGCTGACCAGCCCAAAATACTTCACCACCCAAAGACAGATGGGGAGTCACGCTCTGAAAATCAATAAGCACTTCAAAGATTGGTAAAACACAATAAACTTTAGGTAAACAAATCAAAATTTCTACTCTCTAGCTTCCACAGGGAGAGAAGCATTGGTGCCACCGGCAGTAAACAAAACATGCTTATCACTAAGAATTAATTTGCAAAAGTTATGAATGCCTTATCTTCATGTCCATTTGATGCAGGAGCATCTACGAAGCTCTCTAAGATTACTTAGGCCTGTCACTCAATTGGGCTAGGGTTTTATTGACTTTAAATTATTAGTTACTTCTTTTGTTTTCCTATTTGTACTAGAATTTGTTTTAATTTCCTATGTCAATTAGGTTTTCTGTATTCTAGTATAAATACACTATTAAGAGACTCTTGTATGAAGTTTTGTTGATGAATATAATTTCAGACTTTAGTCTATAGAGTTTCTATTGGGATTTTGCCCTAGAACTCAATTATCTTCGTTCCAACTTCGGTTCTACTGCTTTATCCTTCTATTCTCTGTATTTTGGGTATGTTTGGGTCACTGGACAGCAGCTTATAGCCGCTGTCCTGCATCAAATTGGTATCAGAGCCTGGTTAATCCTTGTTCCACACCATGGTTGGACGTGCTAGAGGTCGTGGACGAGGGAACCAAGCCCAACAAACAGAGATGGCTGAGATGTGGCGTATGATGGAAGAATTGTCGAGAGCGGTGCAAGCCCTCCAACGACAGGAATGCGCAGATGCCTATATGGAGATTCCGGAACGCAACCGCGAACCCTTAGACATACCGGAAGGTGGTCGTAAGGATGACTTTGAAGAAAAGGTAAACCCCTTTCATGAAGCTGGAAACCATGATGATGGTAATAGAGGCGGATTGGAAGGAGTGGTTCGCTCTAATTCTTCTGTTAGTTCCCTAGATTTAGATATTCCTCCCGTATTTGATTGTTGTTTAGAAGACGATTGTGAAATTTGTTTTGGGGTGGAGAAATTTTTTGTCAAAGTATTTAGTGAGAGTAAGGAGCAAGTATCTTCTGAAAATTTGTTGAAGCAAGGGGGTCTTGAAGGCATCGTTGAAGATGATAAAGAAACACTAAATTTTCGAGACCAAGTGGATGGTTTAGAAACTGATAATTCTGAGTATGTTGATTTTCTTGGGGTTGATGCTTTTAATTTGCAGATTGCCAAGAGCTTCATTGATCTAGTCAATCTACTATCTTTTAGATTAAAGGTTCTTTGGGCTGCGAGATTGTCTACTAAAGATAACTGGAATTGGTCCAAGAAGATCAAATATTCTAAGTACCTATTTCTTTGGAGTGGGAAGGTTCAATTTCAAGGCCAAAGTTCTATAGACATTTTATGCAAGTGGAGGTTGTGCTTGGACAGTTTTCAGCAAAGGTTGGAATTCGAGGACGAATTCTTCACAATCCAATGGAATTGATGCAAGAAAATAAACATAAGTATTCAAGAGTGGTTCGATATTCAAAATATCTCTTTGTTTGGAAAGGAAGAATTCAGTTTCAAGCTTCTCATGGAGTATATTCAAAATACCTCATTGTGTGGAAAGGAAGAATTCAGTTTCAAGTTTCTCATGGAGTCTTCGTTGATAACAGTTTAGACTCGAGGACAAGTCTCTTCCAACCTGGAGAGTTTGATGCAGGAGCATCTACGAAGCTCTCTAAGATTACTTAGGCCCGTCACTCAATTGGGCTAGGGTTTTATTGACTTTAAATTATTAGTTACTTCTTTTGTTTTCCTATTTGTACTAGGATTTGTTTTAATTTCCTGTTTAGGTTTTTAATTTCCTATGTCAATTCGGTTTTCTGTATTCTAGTATAAATACACTATTAAGAGACTCTTGTATGGAGTTTTGTTGATGAATATAATTTCAGACTTTAGTCTATAGAGCTTCTATTGGGATTTTGCCCTAGAACTCAATTATCTTCGTTCCAACTTCGGTTCTACTGCTTTATCCTTCTATTCTCTGTATTTTGGGTATGTTTGGGTCACTGGACAGCAGCTTATAGCAGCTGTCCTGCATCACCAATGGTATGAAGAAAACAAATAAATTACATATTACGTTGGAACAATTAAATTTGTGTCTCTCACACAAAGGAAACAATGTAGAATTCATTTTGTGCAAATTAATATATATGTAGATTAGCCAGAAAAAATCAGTATTCTCATGAAAAGAAGCATTTCTTTTATCATAAATTACCAACAAGGCTAAGTACATAATTGGTTATCTAATATTTTACCTGAATGTAGTTTGCTCCAAACAATGCACCATTCCCTAGCTGAAATTGTGACCTGTAATCTTTGCCCTGTACAGAAAAAGTTTAATGTTGGGAAAAACAACAGAAAATTATCAGAAAGTTAATAACAAAGAAGTGCTTGGCTCAAAATGTCCCAAATCAAAATACATAACAAATAAATAAATAACTATGTTATTTTAGAAACATATAGAAGAGCATTTTCTCGATTATGTGTTTAAAAAATGTTTTTAAATAGAAAGGACCACTTCCTTTGGGTGGCAACCCATGTGCATTATCTATTTGAGATTCGGTTGTTGAAAACAGAGGAAAAGTATAGATGGGAGGAGGAAAGGAAGTCTAAATCTTTTCTTCTTTATCTCTGGCAGTTATTCTTCAAAGCAGGATCCTTAAAATCGAAGTATCTTTTTCTTAAGAAACAAACTTTATTAGAACTTCCGAAAAGTATAATACTGTGGACAACGAGTCCACATTGAAATCAAACCACCACAGACTGACATTACAATAGGAAACTAGAATATTCTAAGAAAAACTAAATTACAAAGCAAATGACACACAGCTTCCTTCCTATATAGAAGAATTGTAGAAAAAGATGACCAAAGCAAATCTGAAACCTAACTCTATCTTCTAGTACTTACACCCCAACCCCTTTATACTCCTAGATTCCTATTCCTCTTCAGCCAAATGACCCCAACCACTGCCAGCACATTGAATTCTCAAAGGCTGTAGCCTTTTTCCAGCCATCAAGAGCCTTATGTTTTTCACTTAACAGCGGATAGAACCTGGCTCAGCTAATCTTCTCGAATAAATCTTTCCATAAATCTTAGAGATACTGGACAGTGCACAGATAAATCATCAGCACTCTTCCTCCCGCTTATAAAAAAAAAAGCTGTCTTCTTTGAATCAAGTTGCACATATCAGCCAGGCAAGGTACACAGTCTAGGCAAGGATGCTGAAGATTTTCAACCTCCTTGAATAAATCATTCCATCATCTTAGAGATACTGGGTAGTGCACAGATAAATCATCAGCACTCTTCCTCCTGCTTATACCAATTTGGCTGTCTTCTTTGAATCAAGTTGCACATATCAGCCTTTCCATGAGACACAGTCCAGGTAAGGATGCTGAAGATTTTCAGCTTCAATGTTCTTGACTCTGCTATAGCATACGACAATCTAAACCTTTCCATAATAACCAGCACAGAAGATAATTCCCCAACCTCCACCTCAATTAAGTACCTCATAAAACCAAAATCGCAATTCACCAGAAAAGATGTGTAAAATGCATGCGAGTTAATCGTTTCATTATGGTACCACGAAAGCATTAACACTCATGGAGACAAGCTTCTAAAAGAAACATCGCCCAACCAAATATTTCCCAAATCTCACCCCAACTATCAGACAGCAACAAAGTAAAAACTGATCCAAACCAATTAACCCATCATCCAACAATTTCTAAAACCAGCCAACTAGCCATCCTTATTCCTGGTTATTGTTCAATAGTAAAACAGACATTGATGAAATTAAATTGAAAATGGCAAGGTTAATTTGTCAATCTCAAAAAGCATTAGATTAAAGGGAATAACAGCTTCCAGTATAAGGTGTGTTTCAGCTTTTTGGTGAGATTACAACTTACAGGTTCTCCAGAAGCCGTTCTAGCTTTAATACAATATCTGGTTTCCCATATATAAATAAATTAAATTAAATTAAATTTCGTGCGAACTGACTTTGAAAACAAAGAAAAATGCTTTTACCATGAGAAAGCACTTTTTTCAGTGCCATTAAGTTGAGCCAACAGGTACTTAGAAGTTAACATAGCTCAATATAAGTTTTATTTTTCTTGATAACTGCCAGGCACACATTTTGTTTCAGAAAGATGCTTAGCCTTCTTGGTAGCAACACCATTATACAAGGCCACAACAACAACAAAAATACATTAAATAAAAGTGAGAGCATCATACCTTGTAATCAAAATTGACCATGCCATGTGACATGTGTGGCTCATTAGTAAGCTGGAAAGAAACACAGAGAAGTTAACCAACTAGCTTAGACATTGCAGAGCATACTGTCAATACAAACAATGCAAATAAAAAAAGGGGATAAAGTTCTTCAACAGTCTTGCAAATCACCTGAGAATTAGCCTTCAAAGTAAGATTCTCTGATAAATCACACTTTACTCTTGCATTAAGCCTCCCATCAGTCATTATTCTCCCAAAAAGCATCAACTGCGTGACACCCAATTTTTGAATGGCAGTGTAAATTCAGCTTTTCATAGAAAAATACCCAACTGACCAATTTAATAAGACGCTTATTACCTTTGGATCTATAAAATTGGCACCAAACTCATAGTGAGCAGTGGGAATTTTAATGGTTTCCGGAGATTGTGACGGAACCTCCATAGGTCCCATGAACACGCTGATTTTTGGTCAAAAAAGAATAGTTATGATTCAGATCAGTATCTAAATAATAAAGAGAATGATGAGAGACATGCACAGGAAGTCTGATCAGACCTGTGACTGAGTGAGAATCTCTGGTTGAGTCCTTTGGTAAAATCGAAGCGCATCCCCTCAAAAAGTTCTGGCTTTAAAGACACTGCACCACATACAAATAATTTCTTACTTCTTAGGCTCCAGCACTTCTTTCATATTGCAAGTAACCCAAAAATAAATCAATCAATCAATTGACAGTATGTGCAATTGCTCTTTCCTGGCAGTACAAGACCAGATACAAAAAGGATAGTTACAAGACCAAATATACTGCTATTTCGCTGAGAATTCATTCTTCAAATATCCAAAATTGAAACAGAAACAGAAAAGAAAAATTACAATAAAAAGTTTTCATCAGTTATATGTAAAAATCCCAGAAGAGCAAATGTGCAAATCTTAACAAGAAGAAACACAAAACTCCATAATTTTCACATTAAAGAACAAAGCACTGTAACTACAAAGAGAGCTTCAAATGATTGAAGAGGGGCAAAAGGGTAGGAGAGAGACTGACTGAGAGCTTCACGATGGATCTCCTCGTAGGGAATAGGACAAGGAAGATTAAAGTAATCAACTTTCTCATCCTCTTTCGGCTTCTGGGTAGTATCAGCCGCAGCGGTTGGAGGAGGAGGAGGAACAAGGCCCGCCATTGTTATTGATCTTTATGCTCTTAGCTTCTGTTGACAACAAAACCGCGAAATCTTTTTCTGTAGAATAAAAGGATAGCAATGGCTCTCGATGGTTCGGATCAAATCAGAGAGATAGAGAGAGAAGAGCCTGAAACCGTATCTCTCCTTCAAATGGCAAAACCTCCGAAGTTCCGAAAAGTCTAAAACCCTAGTGACAACTTGACAAGAAGTGGCTGTTTGGGTTAAGGAATCAAATGGGCCGTTAGTGGCTGCTTTTTTCGGCAAAAAATAAAAATTCAATGAAAAAAATACTGTTTTGATTGTTACTGTAAATTTGGCAAAAAGTTAACTAACTCTTTGTTTAATAGTATTTTTGTGTAGTAGTGGTATGGAACAATGTGTGAGTTTAGTTTGCTATCGTTTTTCTCAATTGGAAAAGTATTTTTCTTCCTAATACTACAAAAAAAAAAAAGGTATTTTTTTTCTTCCTAAACGTTCAAAGAAGCTTAAACTTCGAATCCATCTTTTCTCATATATTTTTAAAAAGCTCGCATTTTGACGTAAAGAGCTTCTTCATAGTAGCAAATTATTTTTAGCCCAATTTTTGAATGTCAAACTCCGATGTATAATTTCTTTTGTCAAAATTGGCACAAGAAATAGCATTGGATAGTTATATGCAGTGGCGGACCTATTAAGGACTCTCGCCTAAAAGCCATCAAAGATGTCGCACCTCTGCTCAGGAGTTGCGGTGTAGGTGTTCGACGAAATGCCTAAGAAAACTTGTCTTTATGCATGTTGTGCTACATACGTTGGCTTTTATTTTTATTTTTAATTCTTGGCCAAAACGACGCCGTTTTGGACCAAGCTTTAAAATACGTGTTGCTTTAAAAAAATAAATAAATCATGGCCAAAGCAGCGTCGTCTTGGACTAGGCTTTAAAATAAAACAAGAAACTTGCCATTTTGTGGCCTTTTAATAGGGCCTCCATAATTCCTTATTTAAGTGGGACTAGAAGTTCTCTTTATTTAACTGGCTTTAACATCACCCAATTTATCAAAGTGTGCGTGCATCACAAGAATCCTGCGTTTTTTTTCCTTCTTGAGTAAGCCAATCCAAAGTAAGTCGGATGCATATTTTTTTCTTCTTGAGCAAACGCCAATTTTGTTTATTCATTTTATTTTTATTTTTTTAATAATCTTTTTTTTTCTTATTTAGCTCTCTCTATATTAGTAAGATCGGTAGCAAACTCGAGGAGGAAGAGGTTGCGTGACGCATGATTAGAGGTATAATTAATTTTTATTTGTTTATTTAATTTATAATTTGATATTGGTTTGTTAAACATGGGTTTTTTTTATAGCTTTAGCTTTAAAAATTGCACCTCCGCTGAAAAATTTATGGGTTCGTCAGTGGTCATATGTTTAGAGTCTCATGAGATCCCAAGTCCCAAGAACACATCACATTTGCAATTAAGATGGGGGAGTTTACCCATATAATAAGAACCCACAACAAGTGTGTGAGACCTTGAAAATCTTCACTATATATTTTTCGTAAGCTCTTTTCTTTTCTTTTTTGTTGTCTCTACTTTTGTTAGATTTTAACTCATAAGTTCATAACTAGAGTCTAGAGTCAACCTTGTATATTGGCAGTACACATGCAATTTTAAGCTAAGCCTTCGATTTTTGTGGATGAGTCTTCTTACTTTTGGCCATGTTGTTTGTCACTTCAATCACTTTTGACCATGCAGTTTTAATTCCGTCAAATTTGCCATTGCAGTTTCGTATTTGTTGCAATTCAATGACAAGTTAGTATTCTTGTCAATTTCTTTGACGGTGCAAGGAGCAATTTCGTCAACCCAAAACCCTTAAGCGTAAAAGCTCGTTTGAAACTCTCCCCATTTCATATTAGGGCTCGAAATTCAACCACTAATCCCAATTTTTGAAGAACTCTAAACCCAAATGGCTAATTTTGAGCTATGTGGGATTGTTCAGTGATTTTGCTCACTCTTGCATCCTTTAGGGCTAACTTGACTTACAATCCATCTCTTGGGGCCCACTGTCCTCACTAGCAAGATATTGTCCACTTTGGGTCTGGACCCTCGTGATTTTTTTTTATGGGCTCAAGCTTATGCTATCTTGCCCAAAGACATCTTGTTAGGAAGTTCAGTGCCCACACATATATGTCACTTCACCTTTCCCTCCCTAAGCGATGTGAGAACGGTTTTGTTCTTGGGCTCAAGCGTATGCTATCTTGGCCAAAATACCTCTTTCCAAGAGGTCAAGTGTCCACACATATATGACACTTCATATTTCCCTTCCCAGAGCGATGTGAGATAATTGCTCACTGCCCCTATTGTCTTTCATCCCTCACATTTCTCAAAGCACCCAAAATGTGTCAATTTCCTAAACTTGTGTGAGACACTTAATAATGCTATGATGGAGTGCACAGGATAAACATATTTAATAAAAATGTCAATAATGATCGTGATAATAACGACATGATGACAATAAGAGTGGTGGTGATAATGTGTCGTTTATTTCTTAAAATTTCATTATATAAGTAGAAAGTTTGGTCCAAAATCTCATTTCTTTTAAAATGATTTTTTAATCAAACCAAAACTTCAACAGTATAATCAAAGATATCAACATGACATCTAAAGCACCAATCCCAAGAGGGCAACAAACTAACATGCCAAAAAAAACCTAAAGCAGACAAAAGTTGTCACGCCCCCAAATCGAGACATGTGATAGCGGCACGTACCTTGAGGAGCCCGAAAATATAACACCTAAGTCCAAGGGTTATACTCCTAAGATTCTCAAAATACGAAAAGCCTTTATAAATAAATTAAAACGGGTTGGATCAGAGTGTTTAACAACATCGAAAAAATAATTTATAATATTATACAAAATTTATTTGAGAGTTAAACCAACCCCAGAGGTCATGGAATAGTATCAATAACCTCAGAAATTGTTTTACAAACAGATAATGAAAATATACCAACCATCTAGAATTCAAGTTTATATATATGTAGTGAAACATGATCAGCTGTAATGAATAGGATTCACAACTTGACAACAACGTGAGACAAGAGCCAAATGCTGACAAGTGAGAAGGTCACACCCAGATGTCAATTACGAAAGGAATCTATAACAAAAGTATGGGTGAGCATCACGTACTTTCATTTGCCCCGTAAGAGGCTCCCGACTAGGTTTCAAATTAAATAATGAATATAATAATGATAATAATATTAGTTATAGGTTTATTTAAAAATCAGTGAAAGAATATGCACATACACAAACCATATCCATTTATTGTGGATCCAAAACCAATTGGCATGCTCAAGCAATTTTCATAAACATTTTTCGGAACGTTCCTATATCTTCTTGTCTGACAACCGGTCCTTTAAGGCCAACTATCCCTACTAGAAATTATAATTAAATCCAACTCCTCTGGTATGGTAGCGAGAGTGTCCATTTCAATCGGTTACACCTCATCAACTATACGTCACGCGTAGGGTATTGGTAAAGTCTGTCCGTGTAACCCCTCCGGAGGTTTAGGGAATCGAAACCCAAGGAAGCATATATGTCCCTTTCACCCTCAAGTCATCGAGGATAATATCCGCAGGCGTATACCCTCCAAACTTTGGAAAACCAAAGCCAAACATTCATAAAACCAAGCATATATGGCAATCATAAACAATACAGTTTTCTTACACAACAATATATACTATGTTATACATACACAAAATACAAGTCCGAGAGTGAGTCCTCTACCTGGAATCCAAATATGATGCCTGACTTGCATTCTGCACCTTTGAACTCAAATTATTCTTTCTTGGGTAACTGATTCCTAGTCCAGTCATTTAAAAAAAAAGTTACTTAAAATCATTCTTTGCAATTTAGTTTTTTTAACTATCTTTAATTGCAATGTAGTCCTCTCACTAGTCAACAATTTCACTTTTGTCCTTATACTTTGTCCAAATCATATTTTAGTCCTCGAATTTATTCATAATTTCACTTTGGTCCTTACATTTTGTCCAAATCATATTTCAATCCTCGGACTTATTCATAATTTCACTTTGGTCCTTACATTTTACCTTATTTGTCTTTTGGCACTTACACTTGTTTTAAATTATCTTTTGGTCCTTCCATTTTCAAGATCAACTTTCGGCCAACAATTCAGAGAAAATTCCAGAACTCAAACCATCTTAAATCTTTACCTTAACCCTTTGAATTTTTCAGAATTATCTGAGTGAAGCTCCCAAAGACAATAACCAACTCAAATTATAATTGAAAACTAACAAAAGCTTGTGTCAGTTGATCCACTCCCTAGGAGGCTACATTGGTTGGATTGCCACGATTTTTGGATATGTTCTAGAGAACAGAATTCTGAACACCTTCCTTGAAGGATTTATTGTCATCTGGGTAAGGAAAATTGATATACAAGAGTGAATATGGTGTTGTACAGTAATAACAGCAGAATCTGAGGAAGCGACGAACATGCTTACCACAGACATAGCTAGAGTACTTGGATTGCCCTGATTTTGGATATGTCATAGTTCTCAAATTGAGGAACAACTTCAGAGAAGGAAAGTTTGTCAAACAAGCAGTAGAGACTAAAGAAAAATGTTGAAAACCAAGCTACAGAGAACTCACCAGCCATGGATGAACACAGAAAGTTCATATCTGGTTTTAGGTCTGATGACACTGATTTTTCGATATGTTATAGTCCTCGAGCAGGTGAACAACTTTCATGAAGAAGCTTTTCTGATTTGAGCTTTAGAGATGGGAGTTCTATAGTGATGAACAGTGCCCACGATTTCAGTTTCTGAAGAGGGAGAAGAAGATGAAGAAGAAAAAAGAGAGAGAAAATGAAATAAAGGGAAAGAAGAGATAAAGGTAAAAGAAAGGATAAGAGTGTCGGCAGCTTATCTCACGTGTGTGTATATTGCCGTACAATAATTTATTACTTTCTTATGTCTTCCTTTTTAACTTCTTCCCAACTTCCAAAACTCGCCAAAAATACTTCCGAGTTCCGAATAATTCTCTGAAAAATACCACAAGCTCGTATGGACGTCTACTATTTTTCAATAACATCAAATTACCAAAATTCCAACTTCAAAGTATTAGGAAATAAATCATCCCCTGAATAAACCAATAGTTAATTCATGAAAATCCACATTACAATAAATTGGACCGGGAAATTTTTATTGTGAGCTTAACAAAATATTTGGAAATTTTCCGGGCGTCACAAAAGTTGCACTAAAACTACTAGCTCACATTACCACAATTAAGCATAATCCCAAACAAAGCCCACAAACCCAACATAATCGAAACCCTAAAGCAACCCAGGAGCCTAAATGAACCCCACCACTTGAAGAAGAGTCATCGCGACCACATCCACCGCTGCATATCTTGAAACAAGAACAAAATCCGAACATATATAAGGAAAACATGGTTTCCAATGATCTACCTGCGCATAAGAGCGAACACATAAACCAAAAAACTAACCCAACCAAAGAACAATTGGGTGATTTGCAGCAAACTCTGTCAAATACAATGTAGAACGAAATTTATAGAATATGAGCAGTGTTAAAGAGCGGTATTTTTGGGAGAATGATTTGATTGAGAACATAGCCCAAAAGAGATGATGAGGAACTTCAATATGAGCATGGCTCCTAAGAAATCACCACAAGGGGCTTCTTATTCAAAATCCCCTATTGAACTTATTCACTAACTCAAAAGAAAATGACAAGAAAGGAGGAGGAGGAAAAGGTGTAGTGACGCTTCTTACTCCTCCTCGTAATTAGCTTTACAATTTTGCATTAAAAAAAAAAGGAAGATTTTAGATTATATCTTAATATCTTTTCTCAATCGCAAGAAATTATAGTATGGTATTCAAGTAGGCCAACAAACGACATAATTAGTATTTCTCCCTTTAAAATAATATAAATATTTATTTATTTATATTAATACATGTACAAATTATATCAAATGGTCTTATTGCACTCCTTCATCTAGGGGTGGGCATGAATCCTGCCGAATTGATGAAATCGGTCGAACGAAACCACAATTATCAGTTTGGTTTGGTTTTGACCAAGAAAAAGTCAAATTGTTTAAAAACCGAACCAAATCGTATATGGTTTGGTTTTGAACTTTTGTAAACCGGGCTAAACCAAACCAGACCGTTTATATGTATATTTATTTATATTTTATTTTGGAAAAACCACATAAAACCCTCTAAACTATGTGGTCATTTTCAAGTTCATACCCAACTTTAGAGACATTTACGAGTACATACTCGAACTCATGGAAACCCTACAATTTACCCACTCCGTTAGCTAAACCGTTAGTTAATCTGTTAAATGCTGATGTGACATTTGTGGGACCTATTTTTTAATTGACTGTACTCCTCATAAGAAATAAAATAAATGAAAAACAATACAATAAAAGAAAAAATAAGAAAAAAATACTCCCCTGCCTTCTAGCCTGACCTCCAACTCACCCTCCCCACAGCTTCGATCCAGCAAAACCAAGAAGACCACCAAACCCTCGTCGCCTTCTTCTTCAACATCTCCTCATGCCCACCAAACCCATCTTCTCCGATATCTCCTCCCTTCCAGCCTAAACTACATAATAAAATAACAAAAAATTAAAAAAGTACCAAACCTTCATCGCAAACCTCCCAAAACAAACCCAGCTACCCCTCATCCCAACCTGGCTGGTTATCATATTCAAAAATTTAAAAAAACAAACAAACCCATCCCACCTCAACCTCGATAACCAACTTCAAATCTGGGTTGTTTGAAATCCAGCCTCCCTTCCCCAACCACATCTCTCTCTCTCTCTCTCTCATGCACAGATTAGTAGCACGAAGCCCATAGGAGCCAGAAAATCAAGCCAACCGGTTTCAAATATACCTAACAAAAATAAACCTGCATCGTGTGTACAGAGACGGGGAAAGAGAAAAAACCATGGACAAAGAGAGAGACGAGGAGAGAGAGAAGGGGGGTGGGTGAGTTTTGTTTTATGGTTTCTGTTTCGGTTGAAATTGGTAGGGTGGGAATCGGGGATCTAGGTTGTGGTGCGCCTTGATGGTGGCTTGAGGAAGGGGAGAAAGAAAGAGAGGGCGGCTGGAGTGTTGGGTTGGTTAGAGTAATTCCAGGGGTTGGGAGGGTGGGTTGAGTGTAGCGGTTGTTGGGGTGAAGGAGGTTGAGATGGGGGTCGGGGAAGATAAGATGGGTAGTTGTTTTCTGGGTTTGGTTTGATGTTTCTTGTTTTTGTTTTTACTAGGTTTTATGATAATGATGATGATGAAGATGGTGAATTTGTATTTGTTGGTGTTTCAAGAAGACCACCAAACCCTCGTCACCTTCTTCAACATCTTCCCATGCCCACCAAACCCATCTTCTCCGATATCCCCCCTCCCTTGGTTTTGCTAGATCGGAACTGTGGGGAGGGTGGGTTGGAAGGCAGGGGCATATAAGAGAATATTGGTTTTTTTTTTATATAGATTTTTTTATTGGTTTTTCTTTTATTTTATTATTTTTCATTTATTTTATTTCTTATGTGGAGTCCACGTCAATTAAAAAATGGGTCCCACAAATGCCACATCAGTATTTAACATATTAACTAATGGTTTGGCTAACATAGTGGGTAAATTGTAAGGTTTTCAGGAGTTTGAGTATGTACTCGTAAATGTCTCTAAAGTTTGGTATGAACTTGAAAATGACCCTATAGTAGGGTGTTTTATGTAATTTTTCCTTTTATTTTACATGTGTAATACTCTAATTAGGTAATAACTATATATGAATATTTGAATTGAGCTATATTAGTTAGTGAAATATGAAGTTTTATGGCATTTTGAGTTTTAGGATGGTTTCGTGCTCTAGAAAATGATTTATGTATGAAGCAAGTTGTGAATTTGTTAGTTATAATTGGACTAACAATGTTGAAAAAATGCAAAAAGAAAGAGAATTGGGCTTAGGCCCAAACCAGTCGAACCAAACCGTCTTAAATTGGTTTAATTTGGTTCCTTTTTTTATAACTTTTATTCAAATCGAACCGAACCAAATGTTATATTATAATTAGTTCAGGCGTGATTTTAAAACCGATCCAATCCAGACCGTGTAATATAAAGTTTTGGATGGAAATGTAATTTACAATGTTGTAATGTTTTTGGTCAATTAAAATTTTGTTTGCCATAATTATTTTGGTTGACTCTTGAAAGAAATAAGAAAAAGTTGACCCAGAGAAACTTTGACTAGACCATCAAAACTCATTTGACAAATGCTGGACAATCCCGGCTTAGTGTAGAATACAAAGCGTTCAACTGAAGCAAGCAATGGTCGTCAGAGAGTAATTCGTTCCTAGATTTTCCCCTTTTTGCTGCCACACAGACGCACGCTCTCTCTCTCTCTCTCTCTAACTGACGCCATGGCTGCTGCGATGAAGATTGTATTCGGATTGCTAACGTTTGTCACATTCGGAATGATTATAGGTAAAACCAAATCATCAAAGCAATATCTACTGTCTTGATCATATTCATACATATACATATATATATATATACACATTATATTGATTTGTGCATGTGTTGATTCTACGATTATATCTCGTTTCTATTTACCCAGAAAACTGTAGGACTCGAAGAGAAAGTTTGAATCTTGTTTTGTGCATATGTTGATCCTTGATTTTCGTTTGGTTTCTTGAGAACCAAACAGAAAGCTGCTATCTGGATTTGATCTGGGTATTGGATATTAGGTTCGGAATCAAACTTATGTAAAGCAGATTCATAACTTCAGGCATGACCAATACGACTAATAGGTTCATTGTACTTGGATTGTTAGGGTATATCATAAGGTCTCTTGGCAGGAATCACTTAAAAAATTTATAGGCAGCACTTTCAGATTGTTCAGTGCAATATTTTGGAGTGAAAAATTGTATATCTCTGGTCGAGTTACTCAAGCTCCGAAGTTTGTTGAGATGTGATGCATTGATTTCTGGCTATGCGGATTGGTAAGTGTGGTAAAGGAAAAATTAGAAACATTGAAGTTATGCACAGCGTTGTAAGCTCACAGCTAAAATCTTTGCAGATATATGTGTATCCCAAGATGTCGGTGTTCATTGCACTACCTTTAGAAACCCCCTGTGGTGGGACCGGAGGGATCAAAATGATGAAAGAAATGGAAGTACTTAAAAAATGAAACCTGTGATATCCTCCTTTTAAACAGGAATTTGAAATAACAGAAAGACATAGGGGCCAATGGCACTACACCCTACCCTAGTACTACGGATCACACAGACCACAGAGAAGGTGTAGGCATGGCAGTCTGGGGAATTTCCGGCCATTCCAAAACCAACTGTCTTCCTTGCCTCTTTTGAAAACCTCTAGAGACTCCTGGATCAACCTGGAGACCTTAAGAGAGGACTATTATCTATTATCCTAAACAAACCCCACTATAATTACTGCTTACGCTTTACCCTCATATAATACATGCAAAGAAAGAATACTTTGTTCTTGGGTATTAATGTATGTTATTGACTATTTTAATCTATCATCCTCTTTTTTTCCATGTTAAATGGTTGGTGGTTTCTAACAAGCTGTTAGTTTGACATTACGTTTGAATGATTTTAAATTACTTTATTTTCAATAAGCGATCATCATCTGATTGCATTTTTGAATCGCAGGTGCTTTGTTTCAATTGGCAATTTGGCATTTATTCGAAGATTGGAAGAGTCATATGGTATCTTGCAATTGATTAAATTTCATACACAAATATATTATCTTGTAATTCCCCTAATAGTTGCACATTCAGGTCATGATTGGGACCTTTTTAGACTTTTTTGACACATCTTTCTTTCTATACTAAGTAGAAGAGCTCTTGACAGAGGCATATGGTGAAGTTCTTACAATACTCATATATGTTAGATTTTTCTGCTTCTCTTTTTCCTCTTTGCAAACCTTAACATGGATCAGACTTTTTAATCAGATTAATACGGATCAGATTGAAAGAGTCTTTTTGGCAGAACAATGGGCATCCTTTTCATCTATTTATATAATTTTTCTTTGTAAAACAGAATTTTCAAACTGGGCCAGGCATTTCTAAGAGCTGATCCATTGGATTGTGGACTAGTGATGCAACTCTTAACACAGTTAAGCCATGAAATTTTGGATAGAATCTCATAAAAATAATACAATTAAAGGAGATTCAGGATAATTAAGATTCAAGCATGTGCAAATTTTATTGTGTTCCTTGGCATCAAACTAAAGCATTTAGAGATATATCCACTGCATGCTTTTGAGTGAAATTATGTTATCTTATTCAACCAGCAATAGTTGAAAATAATTGGCGATTAAGATTCTAGAGTCATAAAAGCTATCATATGAAAGCCTGCAAGAGTATAAAACCTGGTTTGTGTGTAACATGGCATTGAACCTTGATTGAGGGAAATGAATAATGTCTGAAGAAAATTCATTCATCTTTAGTTTATGTATTTTAAAAAAAATATCTGATTTGGATTTTTTTTTTGAATAGAGACTGTTGGATCTTGTTTTAATTCTACTAATTCGAATGTTCTTCTGGCATGCTTTTATTCTGTTTGTAAATGTCCCTTTTCCACCTTCGCTATGCTACATATCTTTGGAAGTATAATTTTCTTCTTTGATTGAATATTCTGTGAGTTTTTTCCTTCTTTGTTTGGTCTATTTTGATAGAAATGGAGCTGTTACATTTAGTTGAGTAAATTGTACAATCTTCCATTCTTTTAGGACTTTTTATTGTTGATTGAATCATTGAATCAAAGACATTTTCTTTGTACTGCTTTATTCTTGTAAAGTTATATCATATTAGTTTTATTGTCATTTTGTTTGATGATTTTATATCATGCTTATTTTGTTGTTATTCTATCACATGATTTATCTTTTTAAAATTGGTCCTTTTTAGGCTCTGAGTTTCCATCTCCTAGAAGAGTGCATAGAAGTCTAAATGATGGCTATCTCGAGTTGTCTGGAGGTTGGTATGGTTCTTATCAAGTTTTGTTTGGTAGATAGATATACCGCTACATTTGTTCCTTATTTGAGTTTTGAATTGGAAAATAATAATTTTAGTCAATCTTATTTTCATCATTTATATAATGATTCGGCTGCATTTAAGTATTCATTACAATATGGCATTCAGCACCAAAGGAAAAGTTGTTGAGATAACTCTTTGTGTGGTTGAATAGAACCTCTTGAATTTCTTGTGGATTTCTTTTTCTTGACAGTTTTGAGATGTGTATACTTGGACAATGCATGATGAGAACATTGTTGTCAAACCCATTAGGGTTTACAAACGAAAGAGATGGAAGAGGAAATTATTAATTAGTTTCCTAGTTTCTCTAAGTTTTCCAGATTTCATTAGGATTTCTAGTTTTTTTTTTTCCAGATTTTAGTAGGATTTCTAAGTTTCCTATTTTATTTGGATTAGGATTTCTTTCCTAGAATAAGTTTAATTTTCCTTTTCACTCTAGGGGTAGATGATTATAAATACCCATTTTATGTAATTCCTTATGGAGTTGAATTGAGATATTGAGTAAAGCTCATTTTCCAGAGATTGGAGACTTCTTGGTGTGAAGCCAAATCCCTGGAGTGATTCCAGACCTATCCTTTTTTGTTCTATTTTCTGTTTTCCATTGTTTTCGCTTCCGCTAAACTACCTAAATCTATAATTCACCCGTGTCCTAGATCATGCACCCCTGACCTTTCTAAATAAAGCTGTTTAGTTATTAAAAAAAAAGAAAAAGAAAATTGGACCTAGGTGAGGACTTGATATATACAATGTCTTCAAAATGTTTGATTTTGATTTATTGCATTTATATTTTTTCTGTAGACACAACTTTATAATGCCAAAGAAAAAACCTAATGACACAATATCATGGATTTTATGGGATTGATATTAGGGTTGTTAGGCTTTGTAACAAGGACATGGGGAGGCTAAGGAGATTTGTTTAGTTTTTTTAATTAGAATTTATTCTTAGGTTTTGAATTTTATTAGTAAAACTAAAAATGAAAACCAGAAAGACATATTGGGCAATTAAAAAAATTATGAGTGTAACTGAGGTTCTTTTATTTTTGTTATTTTTTTTTCCACAGTAAGTCAATTTTATTCACATAATAAGGATTTCAGAACAAAAACCAAAGGTTAAGTTACAAAGAGATCAGAAGACCAAGGTGTCCTCCTATACAATTACAGTCCAAGTCCAAGGCTTTTCCAAAACGTGAAAGGTTCCTTGTGACCAAAAGACATGGTGTGCACAGTGAAGCACTTAAAGTACTCACATTAGAACTCTTTTAAAATTAAAAAGAAAAAAGGTATCCCAATTGGAACTTCCACATTCTTCAAAATGTGAAGATTCTGATTGGGAGAGGATCAAACTGAAGTCCATGGAAAGACATTTCCTTGGGGTTGGATCAGTGTTTTAAAACACTTGTTCGTAAAATGTATACTTTTCTTCTTGTGCCCTTCATCACAAAGTTTTGCATATGCATGTATGAAGAGGAGCTTGAAGCTTGAATTCAGGAGTTAGTATTTGTCACTGTTTTGACTCATTGTCTATATGTTAGGTGTTCCGTTTATTATATTTATGTATGATGCCTTCTTTTCTGTTCTTGACGTTTTAATTAGAGTTTTCGCATGCACAATAGAACACAGTGATTTACAAGTAATGAATATAACCGTTTTTAAATGTCTCTGAGTTTTTAGTATTCCAGTGGTTCCTCAGATTAGAAGAAGCTTGATAGAGGATCACTATGGTGTTGCGAACATTTTTCCTTATCTAATATACTTTTCTTCTGTTTTGAATTCTCAGGTTCTCATTGGAACAATGACAAAGAAGCAAAAATTTTACGGCTTGGATATGTATGCTTGCATATTTAGCTTTATTTTTTCATTTCAAGTCTTTAAGATAATCCCATGCCTGTTGGAAGTATCATGCACCATTTGAAATAAAGGACAATGAAAATTGGATGTTTTTCTAGAGAATGGAAAATTGTTAATTAGATACCTGAAATCCATGATGATTTAAATTTGGATGTTTTGAAGTATGATCGTAATATATCTCTTTAGTTTCCAATAAAAAAGAAACAAAATAAGAAAAGAACCTACGCATAACTCATCTTATTCTAGTGACAGAGAAGATAAAATACCTAAGCTCCCTTGATATAGCACAATGCAAAAGAATATATATACTCCAGACTGTATATTAGCCTATGTATTGGTTCTGTTAAAAGATTTTATTTTATTTTATTGAAAAAGAGAAATTTTATTTCATAAAAAAACCATACAGTGGTTCTATTAAAAGATCAGTGCAGGGCTTGTGGTTATTCTGTGTTCTTATGCTTGGTACTTTTTCTTTTTAATGTTTCTGCTTGAGGCTACAACTGGGTGAGTTTGGTAGAAAGTATAGAAAGGGCTTTTATTTTATTATTGGATGTGACTTCCAGAAAACCGTGACTCTCTCTCTCTCTCTCTCTGCGTACAATCATGAAGATGTTCTAATTATATCTTTGTAATTTTTAATCTCATAATTTACCCTTTCTATGTTTTCCTACCAGAATTACCTATTTCTGCATTTAGAACATCGGCTTATATCTTTACATCCCTTTTGGTTGAGAAAAGTGACGATGGATGTGTTTTTATGGTTGTTCGGTGCTTAAGTTGAATTTGATTTTTCTTTATTTTTCCCGTCAATGTAGGTCCAACCTGAAGTAATTAGCTGGTCCCCTCGAATAATTGTACTTCATAACTTCTTGAGCATGGAGGTATGTTTCTGTCTTATAATAGCATCACCCAGTATTCTTTACGAGTTTGAACTAATTTTCTCTCTAAAATATGATACTACTGATAATATATAAAGGGCCAAAAAATTAATCCCAAACACTGTCACATACTGAACTTACCAAGCTGAGAAGTGGTAGGTATATTGGAAAATTGAAGCATGGAATTCAAAATAAATTATTTGGAATAATAAGTACAAACCCATAACATCTGTCTGTCTGAATGTATTCAGAAAACCTGCTTATGTGGGAGTATGACTTGTGAATTCGTGATAGATTAGTGGGTTAGCCTTTACACTTGTGAGATGACATTTGATGTAGGATACTTATACAGCGTGCTTGACTTTAGAGGTTAGCATAATAATTTAATAGCAAAAGGGATTGAAGAAATTAAATTAATTTTTCAAAATAAAATATTGAGGCATGAAATTGTAAATTAAGTTACTAGGGGTTTATAATGAGAAATGAGAAAGAGGTCGTTTTCACTAACTTAAAATTTACTAGCCGAGTGTCACTTTTTGGGTCAAGTTGATCTGCTGGATTTTTAAAATGCTTTCTTTCCATTTAGCTGCAAATTTTTCATTTCCTGGTGAACTAGAGGGGTAAGTAAATATTTTTCAGCTTATTCAAATAAACAAAAAATGTAAAGTTCAGTTGATGCGATCCAATAGAGTGCTGGTATGTTTCTAGAAGAGATTTATAATGATTTTGGTGAGCCAGAAAAATTAGCAAGAGTCTAGTGGAAAACTGAGTTCATAGTACCAGAAGTGTAGTGGCCCTGCAGAGATGTCGGGGAAGCTTCTAGATTGCAGCAATAAATCTGAAATAATTATGATGTTTAATATGGGCTTATCTATCTTCTATCTTGCTCCATTTATCTCCCTCCCCTTTCCACTCAGATTCAAAATCAGTAGACAATGGATCATTTCTGACCTCGAAATATGAAGTATTATTAACAAAGTTGCTATGCCCTAGTTCTGATTTCACATTTTCTTAATAATCTTAAGCTGCTGAGTGGTCAATATTGTTTGCTAGCACATGTCAAATTGATTCTGCAGGTGGATTTATGAAAGCTCTTGCATTATTCTTGAACTGCTCAAATCTGAAAAAGAAGTTACAGGATATATTTGTGGTCATTGCAGGAATGTGACTATCTTAGAGCTATTGCCTCCCCTCGCCTTCAAGTCTCCACTGTAGTGGACACCAAAACAGGAAAGGTACGTATGATACCCTACTTATTATCATACACTTCAAGTATCAGTCAACTCTCTGATGGATCTTAGTGCATTTCTGCAATGCGTTAAGAAAATGCTTTGATGTTGTTACTTAGAAAAAAATTTGGCAATGTGACACCCAAACTTCATTTTTGGTGTGAATCTACCACCTCACTCCCTTTCCATCCAAATTTTTGGTAAGTGATTATACTAAAAACACCCAAGTGATTTGAACTCTCAGAAGAATTTTTACATATCACGCACCAGTGAGGTGTGAGGTACCAGTAAGATCGTCTCCTCTGAACCATATAACAAGTACTCACCTTGAGCAATAATCGAAGCTAACCAGTACCTTCCAAATAAGACATTTGGCACCAGTAAGATCTTCCCTTATTATTTAATAAAATTTGTTAGTTGGATGAGAACCTGATTATACAAGTCCTTACTTTTGGTTAACAAGATAGCACTTGCAGAGTGACCTAATTATTCTTATGAAATTGGTATCTTTAGTATACCAAATTATTTCGAGAAGTACTCAATTTCCCACATGGGTCTCATCAAATTGTAATCTGAGTACAAGAAATATTCTTCTTCTTCTTTTCCAGCTAAGTGCATTAATGATCATATTATGTATCATTTCTTTCAGGGAATAAAAAGTAGTGTTCGTACAAGCTCTGGTATGTTCTTGAGTCCTGAAGAGAAGAAGTACCCGAGGATACAGGTTAGTTTTTGTTTTGAGTTCAATTCTCTTCCATTTTACATTCAGCTTCATATTTATACTGATTCAGAAGATACAAATATTTTTTTGTGGTAAAGCAGCAAAAAGAATTCCATCTAACTGTTCTCATTTTCTCTTCCTCATTAGGCAATTGAAAAGCGTATTTCTGTCTATTCTCAAGTACCAGTAGAAAATGGTGAACTCATTCAAGTTTTAAGGTCAAGATCTTATTTATTTAAGAGTATGGTAAATTTCATGAACATGTAGAAGGATATAGTTCAGTATCAAGACTAACATCTGCAGCAGCACAGGTACGAAAAGAGTCAGTTTTACAAACCTCATCATGACTACTTCTCTGACACTGTAAGTTTCTTTACCCTAGATTTGCAAGCATTAGTATTCCTTAATTGCAGTCATGCTTAAATCCTTTCGTGTCAGCATTAAGAATCTAAATATTACTTCGGGTTTTTGTAAACAGTTTAACTTGAAACGCGGTGGTCAGCGAGTAGCAACAATTCTAATATATCTAAGTGATAATGTTGAGGGTGGAGAAACATATTTCCCTATGGTAATTTGTCTTAATGATTTGATGCTCTTTTTTATGCGGTTGTTCTTGATATATCATATATTTAATGCTAAAAACAACATTTCTTTTACTTGGATAGATGAAAAAAAGAAGAAAAAAAGGCTAATTTACTTGCTACCTAATGGTTTCACGCTTCCAGAACTAGTGAATAGCGGACATGGTTTTGGAGGGGAATATTGTGGGGGGGATATGTGCACTGGCGGAACTAGAAACTTGTCATTGTGGGCGTACATCAAGTGTTCTCGTAGCTTATGAATTGTCTATTTTTCCTTAGGAAAACAATGGTACAAAACTGCATTCTCAGTTGAGATTAACTGAAAAGAAAAGTTAATAGGATCAATTGACCCCAATGAGTATCATGTGGCTCCGCCAGTGATGTTGGATGAATCCCTTGCTGAAGTTTTATGGTTTTCTAAAAACTCAGGTGTTTCCTTTAGTGAAAGTGGATCCACAACCAAGTCACCCATTTTTCTTAAATAAGTTGGTGACTAGGTGGTTTCAATAGGTACATTTTTGTTATTGTTTCATTCCATTATTATGCTTCAACATCATTAAATTTAGTAACTTAAATTATAGGAATCCCACAATTTAAATGACATTTGTTGATGTATAGGTTTCCATTTGATGCATATATTAATGATGCATGGGCAAGGGTTTGGTGATTGAATGAGGAGTAAGAGTCATTAAAGTGTTTGGTAATCAAAGAGTCATTGAGAGGGTTAATAAGTGAGTTCTAGTAAATATAAAGTCATTATTTGCTAAGAGAGTGCTTGAAGTTGAAGCTGTCATTATAAAAAGAGATAGGACCTTTGCAATGCAATTAGATTTGAACAGTAAATTTTAAGTATTTTAACTCAGATTCTAATAACTCTTGTCCTTTGAGGTTTCTCCTTGATTTCTCCTTTAAGAAATCCTGGCTTCCACGGTATGTTGGAGTAAAACCACCCCTATTTCTACAATCTTTGGGTTATACTTCTTTTAAATTTACATCACCATTGATTTATGTACCTGGTTCGAGATTATATAGACATAATTTTAGTGTACCTGACATTATAGTCTTTTTCTTTTGTTACGTCAGGTACATAAAAATCACTGACAACCCAATAGCAACTTTATTCCACACATGGCATTTAAATATATAAATCTTTAGTTCTCTTTTGATCCTCTTTTTCTTTCGTGGTCTTTCTTTCCACCCTTACCCATGCACATATTATGTGTTGAATTTTGCACTGCTCATCTGTGTTTTAACTTGTGTGTGATTTCAGGCTGGTTCAGGTGAATGTAGCTGTGGTGGAAAAGTTGTCAGAGGTTTGTCTGTAAAGCCAATTAAAGGAGATGCAGTACTCTTTTGGAGCATGGTAGTTTCCTTAATTTGTTATGCTCTTTATAAAATGAACTGGGGTCTGCCTTCAGTCCCTTGACCGTATTAGAGGATGTCCTTGTTTTGGTACATCGTTTAACTTGCCATTGGTGGCATGCAATGCATGCCATATGGACAAAAGTGTATTAGGGTACACGCAGAAATTCCCATGGTGTGTCGTAGACGAAAGGAAATTGTAAAGATAGGATCATAAGACCACACACATAAAATTGCAGAGTTTTTACTGCCCATAATTTTTTTTATTTGTTTCTGAACCTGGATGCTTCAAATTTTGTTATTACAGGACATGATTAGTGATACTAATAAGTACTGGGTCATGCTTATTAATAATTAAGAAAATTATAGAAAATAAGCTGCCATAGAAAATAAGCTAGGGCAGCTTGTTTGCTCTGCTCTGAGTGCAATATATGCTCGTATAATCGGGAGAAGTAATCATGATTGTAATGCAGGTAGTATTGGTAGTCCTCTTAATTGTTCTGAGATGCCGGTTTCTGCTGTTTGCTGATTAGGGAAATGAAAAGGGGATATTATAATATATAAATTATCAAAATCTTATCATTTATAAGAATTGTTAAATGCCCTTATAAATTTCTATTTTTCCAGTTTAGTTCAGTATATAAGATTGCATTATTGAAAACCAAATGATGGTTTGCCTTCTATGGTGATGAACTGATGTAATTTTGAGTCTTATAGCTTTAATTGCAGTAGAGATTGGTCTGACTTCTATGTGTTTAATTTTGTTTTTGCTTTGCTTCTTTCAGGGTCTTGATGGACAATCAGATCCAAATAGCATACATGGAGGATGTGAGGTGTTATCCGGGGAAAAGTGGTCGGCTACAAAATGGATGAGGCAAAGAACTACCCATTGATTTCTATAGCTTGCCCCTTTTATAAGAAATTTGCGGATTTTACCGGGGTTTTTCATAACATAAGTAGCCTAGAGAGCCTGAAGTCTTTAGATACAACAGATTCCCTAAACCAAGATGAACATGAAGCGTATCAGCTCATCCCAAATGCCACACATCGACAGCAGTGCCATACAATTCTAGGTAGTGGTGGGAAACAAATTTAGTCGATATCGACGATAGAAAGTGAAAAATGTAACATATGATGTCTAATATATGCTGCAGAAAATTGCTATGGTGATAAGCGGCATCTTTGTAACCAAATGGTCTTGTTACCAAAGGACGAAAATCCAAAATTCTTTTTATGAAAACCTTTCTTACCTTTTATATTTTTTGCATATCTGTTCAAGGTTGAGGTGTGCACATCTGTTTTTCAAGATTAACAAAATCTGACCTGATCTAAAACTAAGTTTATGGGGAAGACAACGACCAATTGCTATAAATAAATAAATAAAAACTGAAGTTGGAGTTAATAAATTTTCGAGATATATGAACAATTCTATTTTTAGCGTTTTCCTAGAAACACTTTTCAGAACAGAGTTTTATTAACATCTTCCGAACAATTGCTTTCTAATATGCAAAGTTTTCCAAGATAATTTTCAGAGTACGTATTTATTTTGGGTTTTATCACAACCATCTTTGAGGTATGGAACTATCATATAGTCCTTTGTTTATTATATATTAATCATGAATCATCCTTTAACGTTAACTTCCACACATCAAATTTGTCCCTGTCGTTAGATATTGTTAAAAAAAATTTCATGTGGACTAAAGTTATAATTTTACAAGAAACCTCGACCTCCACACATGCTATGCATGGAGTGGCGGATCCAGGAAATTTACTTGCAAGGTCAACATCTAAAGGCTTAAAAAAATTTATACAAAATATATCCATAAAATTGAAACGATAATATTATAATTCATAATTAATGGAGACAAGTACATTACAATTGTTCACGACGAGTTTTCATATTCTGAAAACGTAGTTGATCCGAACGTTATCTTAAAATAGCGTTCCATAAGCGTATTGGTAGAAATAACCAATCAAACATCAACCAAAAAAACCCCTAACTTATGCAAACTAACCAAAATAAAAACCCCTAATTTATTCAAACTAACCAAGAGATATAATCTAACATTAAAGTATAGCTCTAATTTATTCAAACTAATAAACCAAAATAAAACCTCAACATCAAACAACAATAACTAATCAATAAAAACAAAAAACATTTAAAAATATTTATTAATTAATTAAAGAAAAAAGAAATTAGGATAACCAAGAGATATATTCAAACTAACCAAAATATAAAAGTAAAACCCTAATTTATTCAAACTAACTAACCAAAACAAAACCCCCTACTTTATTGAAAATAACCAACATATAATCTATAACATAATCCCCAATTTATTGAAAAAAAAACCCCCTAATTTAGTAAAACCCCAATTTATTCAAACTAACTAAACTAACAAAACCCCCTAATTTATTGAAAATAACCAACATATCATCTATAACATAAAAGTAAAACCCCAATTTATTCAAACTAACTAAACTAACAAAAACCCCTAATTTATTGAAAATAACCAACATATAATATATAACATAAAAGTAAAACCCTAATTTATTCTAACTAACTAAACAAAATCAAAACCCCTAATTTATTCAAACTAACCAAGATATAATCTAATTCTAACATATAGCCCTAATTTATTCAAACTAACAAAGAAAAATAAAACCACAACAACAAACAACAACAACAACTAATTAAGAAAAACAAAGACATTTAAGAATTTTTTATTAATTAATTAAAGCATAAAGAAATTAGGATAACATACTTTCTAATTTGAGGGACAAATCCACCTTTTGAAATCAACTTGAATTTGGGGGAGTATAACCCTTCACCGCTGCCACTTCACCTCCACCGCCGCCCCCGCCGCCGCCGCTGGAGGTTGGTTTAGTTGGGGATTTAGGGTTGGGGATTTGAGTTGTGAAGAGAGAAATGAGTTGGGGAGGGTTTAGTTTCGGGCAAAACAAAAGAAGAAAAACAGAGCTGAAGGTTCTGTTTTGTTTTTTAAAACTTGGGCCAAAACGACGTCGTTTTGGCCAGGTTTAAATTTAAAAAAAAAAAACGCCTTAAGTAGAACGACGTCGTATTGACGTCCAGCGAAAAAAATAAATAAATGGAACGACGTTGTTTTGACGACGAGCGGAGAAAAAAAATGAAGCTCGCGCGCTAGGCGCATAGACCTTGCCCCTTTGGGGCATTTCGTCGAGCATGTGGCGTGCGACTTGCAAGGGTCAACTTTGCTGCTCTAATGGCGATGTGCAGAGGTTGCAGAGGTCACTTGACCACCCTTGCTCCTCTGTGGATCCGCCACTGTATGCATGTGCTTATGAGGAATTTACCTTAAATTTTCTTTTAATTAATTTATTTATTTATAACAAGTATGAAGGGGGAGGGAGAACGTAAGTGTAAAATTGAGGTTGAATTACTACAATACTCTTGGTTTTTAAAACAAATATTAAAATGCCAATGGAGTCTAGCCTCGTGGAAAAGAGCCTTGACTTATAAACAAATGATCTCAAGTTCGAACCTTATGACCCTGTGATAGTGTATGTGTGAGAAACCTTCTCTCCTTGTAGACTATTTCTTGTATTTAAATAATTTTTTTAAAAAAGGACTATAGTTGACATTTTATCCTATTAGAATAGATTTTCATTTTATACATTTTATCCTATTACCATATTTGGAAGTGCTTATATACGAAGTACATCTGATTATACATGCCTTTACTGAAAGTGCTTTTGACAGAAACACATTGAAATTTTTATTAAAAAATTCAAGTATTTTTCTGAAAGAAACAATTAAAAATGCTTCTTGAAAAAATACCTTTTGAAACCCAAAAACACTTTGAATGTTTTTTGTCAAATATTTTTAGAAGCAATTTAGCCATTTTAAAGTACCTTCTAAAAAAGCCATAAAATCAATTCCAAAAATGACATAAAAGCAGTTCCAAACAGGGCATAAGTTTACAGTTGAGAGAGCTTGTGAAAAATGCATTGGAAAAAGAACGACTTTGGTTCCACTTCGATTGAGAGAGCTTACGCGTCACCTTCTCTCCTCTGTCTAGTGTCCGTCTACCGGTCTTGGCAGGTCACGTCGTCGGTGGACAAATAAAATAATTATATATTTCGCCATTTCCAGCTTTCTTTTTCCTTAGGAGCAGAGAAAAACGAAGAAAGAAAGAAAAAAAAAATTGAAAAACCAATAGAAAAAGAAGTTAAAAAAAAAAAACCAATTCTCTTCCCTTTCTTCTTTCTCTGTCTCCTCAACATTGGATTGAATTGGTTCTTTACTTGAATTACAAATTGGAGGAGTTTCGTTGACTGCTGGTGGTGGTGTCCAATGGCGTCGGGTCTCCTCCGCCTTGTGTTATTGGTATCTCTGATTGGTCTGTCTTTGGCCCGTGGTGGTGGAAACGACATGGTTTTGGACACCGATTCCACCCCCAAAACTCCCTCCTGTAACAACCCTTACCTAATGGTAAGCTCCTTTCATTTTTATACTTTTTGTTTTCAAGAGATTTGAGTTCTTAATTTGTTTTTGTTTTTTTGGAGATTTATGATTAAATACATGTTTGTAATCTGGGAATTGAATTACATTGAGTTGGTTTTTTTTTTTTTTTTTAACTTCTAGGATTCAGTTTCATACATTGAATGGCTGTTTTATCTATTTCTTCTGCTAAAAACGCATTTGTACTGTTTTATCTAATTCCTCAGGCAAAGGTTAGGAATTGGGTTGATGGCCGTGAAGCCGAAACTTTCGAAGGGGCTGGTGCAAAGTTTGGGGCTTTATTGCCTTCCGAAGAAGAAAACGCAGTCAAATTGCCTGTTGTTATCTCCAATCCCTTGAATGGCTGTAACACATCATCTTCAAAGGTTTCACTTTGATCATTGTCTCATGGAACTCACTGTACAGGATAAACCCATATTTAGTTTTTAATTTTTTTATTTATAAAAAGTATTTGGGTGGATACGGTCCCTTTTTCACTCGTGCAGTTATCTGGCGCTATTGCCTTGTCTGCCCGTGGCGATTGTGAGTTCTCTGTAAAGGCACAAGCTGCACAGTCAGGAGGTGCTAAAGCGCTGGTGGTGATAAATGACGACGAAGGTTGTAATTCTCAATTCACTTACTCATGTCATCAGCATTTCATCGTTTTGATTAACTAGGGATCATGATTCTTTATTTATTTTAAATAAGAAAAATTAGTATGTGTTGGGAGTTGCGAATAAAACTTGTACTTGTAGGTATAAAGTTTTCATGCATCACAGAAAAGAGGTGTAGCATAACTTATAAAAATCAGTTGCCAAAGTCATGCGTGAAAGTCCCAAGGGAGTATTGCTGACTTTTTTTACGAAATGGGGTTAGCTAGTGGTATTATTGAGGTTACGGGAAGGTGTTATTTTTATTGGGATTCTTCTTGTAATAAGTTAGGTTTGATGCTTGAATTCATCCATCTCTCGTTTAATCTATTTCTTATCTTTTAGGCATCTTTCACCATATTTTCGTGCCACGTAGTCTTAAGGAGTTTTACTCTTTGGTCAAATTCTACTTCTAAATCAACATTGTTTGACATGTAAATCCTTATCTTTGGGAAATCCTGCGTTAACCTCTTCTGAATAGTGATATTTCTGATACATGCTGACCTTTCCTACCTTCTCTTTTTCTGGTGCTCAGTTGACAATCTAAAGCAGCTAAAAGAAATTTACCAACCTGAAAATAGTTGACATAGAATCCAAAAGCTATCATGCAAATGTTAGAATTAGAGCACAATTTTCCTGTTCTGAATTTGAATGAAGAATACTGGGTCAGACTGTTACAATATTGGTACTGGATGCTGATGATGGTGCTGGCAACATGACGTTCCCTTGAGCACTGCTGGCGATTTGATCGTGTTCTGAACACTTTCTTAGCATACTATTTGTTTCTTTACTATATTTACTAAACACCTTGCACGCGTGAAGGTAAAAAGTGACTTTTAAGTATATGGTGAATAATTAAGGAACTTAGGTACCATAATACGAAGTTGGAATGCCAAATGGAATCTTAGAAATATGAGTAGGAGTTTTATGTATATTTATTGTTCCTTAAATCTATGTGTTTAATTTACTTTCCCCAGAAAATGTTATTTCAACTCTCTTTGAAGTAGCATAAAAAATGTGACACTGAAAATGTTATGTGGAAATTGTCTTACTTGAAATAGAAAGTTTAAATGTAAGATCAGACTGAATTTTAGAAAAAAAGAAAAAGAAAAAATATGATGGGTAGTACCTCACTCTAATTCTCTATTTCCCTTAATACTAAATTCTGACGTTTTCTCCAATTGTTACAGATCTTGCCAAGATGGCTTGTCCTGAGGATAGCTCTTCTTTGAACATTTCGATTTTTGTTGTGATGATTCCAAAGTCAAATGGAGAAGCTCTCAAGAAATCTATTCAAGCTGGAAAGAAAGGTTAGTTAGCTTTTGATATTTACATTTTTTTTTCAGATGCTTACTACCTTGAATGCAGTTAGTAGTGATATACATAGCATAATAGGAAGATGGCATACTGATGTGGGACAGTTAGGGAGTCCGATTTAGGGCTTTTATAAGGGGCATTTCATAGCAAAAGGGCTTCCTTAATTGCAGCTTTAAAGGGGGAAGATTGATAGCTTTTTCAAGCGTTGGTTGGATTAGGTTTTTAACGTTGGACATATAGGTTCTCTATGAGGCTTGGTTGTGGCAGGGAATTCGGTAGAATTTGCAGAAAATTAAATTGGAAAGTGGACGACAATACGAGGAATGAGAAGAACATTAAAATGCTGTGATTTACTTTAGAAGAGAGGATCAAGATGGTGAGTTATGTTTTGTGTAGGGAAAAGTTGAGAGTGTCAATCGTGTTTTTTATTCATTGTTCTGTGGCTGTAAAGGTGTGGTCCAATCTTTTCAGGGAAGCAGGTTTGTCGTAAATATGGTAGAGGGAAGTTTCCCTTTGCTAAGTGAAAGGGCTAGGGCTTTGGTGGGGTAAAAAGGGCCAAGGCTCTTTGGAATTGCAGAGCATTGGTGATCATATGGGTTATCTGGATGGAGAGAAACAAAAGAATGTTGATGATAGAGGGGTGGATGCGGAAGAGTGATATTTTGGTCATCTCTTTGGGCCTCAGTCTCTAATTTTTTAGGGGCCTTAAATTTGCCTGCCATTTTCGCTCTAAGTTTTTAGGCTGACCTGCATTGATTTCGTTTTATTTTGTTATGTGCAGTACAAATGCTCTTCTTGTCCATCGCTTTCTAGTTTGAGTTTGTGTTTAATAAAAATTTATATTTTCTGAAAAATAAAAGGAAAGAAAGAGGAACATAACCTAACCATTACATTTAGGATTCCTTGGGTATCAATCTGAAAAATTGAGACTATAGGTACCCATTACTGAGTTATCTCTTAACTGGCTTCTGTTTCCTCGGGTTCATGTATTGGGGTTTACAGTTTCGTTGGAATTCGAGTGAAAGAGAGTTCCAAGAATATTCAGGTTGTTGTCTTGTATAAACAGGGTCTCCATGCATCCAAATCATGTGGTAGAAACATCATGGTCAACCCAGTCTTATGGTAATGTTTATTTGGAAATTTTTCCTTCAATCGATTGACAATCAAATGGATCCTATTATTATTTGGAAGGCTGGTATTACACCTAACGTTCAAATTTTCACTTGGCTGGTGGCTGACATGCTTTGAAGATGAAATGGACTTCTTGTCCATCGGTTGTGTAGTTTGAGTGTATTTGATACAATTTTCTATCTTAAAAAAAGAAGATGAAGATAAAGAAGGGAAAAAAAACAAAGAAAGATAGACAAGCATAACTTAAAGAGAGATTGCATCTAAGGGCATGAGATCTTAAAAGTTGATAGTATAGGTACCTACGGTCTAAGACAATCTATCACACTGGATAGAAATTATAAGCAATAGGTACACATATTCGTTACAACATAGTTCAAACTAAAATACAATGAAATACTTTTGCTTGCAACCAATATAGAAATGCAATATACAGTAACGATACTTCCAAGGCGGTGAACTAAAAAACTGTGAAATTTAAACTAGGTTCTACAAAATCATTCTATGACCACAGAGAACATTTTCTTCCATTCTAAAATCAAGCTAACATATCTATTTACAGAATTATAAACTCTATGGGTAAGGTCGACCAACTTAGAGAATTGTATGTATGTATACAGCATTATGCATATACCAAGCTAACTTGTTCAATCTACAATTCTAAAATCAAGCTAACATATCTATTTACAGAAATATAAACTCTATGGGTAAGGTTGACCAACTTAGAGAATTGTATGTATGTATACAGAATTTATGCATATACCAAGCTAACTTGTTCAATCTACGAAGATGCTCACCACATACAGTCAGTACAAAATATACGAGCATACCAACCTCAGGGAAAAGCATGAGACACAAAACAACTAGTGCACTATGTATGAAAGGGTTCAAGACAAAGAGCCCAAAGACAATCTACGAGTTTAAAGTTGGACTTGACATGGTCCTGTTTGAAGTTGAAAGGGGTTAGTTCAGAGCAAGGGTGGGTCTTTATGCTCAAATGGAATTTCTCAGCTGGTTCATTGGAGGTCTAGGGTGGATAAAAAGGAGAGTTATCAAAGAGGTGCTGAACGGGGAGGGGAAGGCATAATAGTGCATCAAGAAACAAAAAAAAGAAGTGATTGGTAGTAGACTCATAGGTAATGTCTTTGAGGGCTGAGGTTTAAAGACTAGGTTAGTTTGTCATAGTGTGTTATGTTAGTGAGGTTTAAAGACTAGGTTAGTTTGTCATAGTGTGTTGTGTTAGTGAGGTTTAAAGATTAGGTTAGCTAATGTGCTTGTGCTTTTCAATTCTCAAGTTTGTTTTATGTGAAAAACTATATGGATAACTCTTGTAACTTATTGCAGTGGAGCTTCTATTATATTCCCCCAAGCGTCCAGTGGTGGACTTCTCAGTTGTGTTCTTGTGGCTAATGGCTGTGGGAACAATAATAGTTGCCTCATTTTGGTCAAAGATTACTGCTCCTGAGAAGTCGGATGAGCGCTATAACGAACTGGCGGAAAAGGTTTGCACAGACAAGCCTCAGTTTATTGTCTTTGGCTTTTACAAGAAAAATTGTGTGGTGATCTGGGATGAAGATATCAATATTGATGGATATTTCGATGTTGGTGACCATCAACAGAAATGATTGATTTAACATTTACTTAAGTTTCATTTAAAAATTTCATATTTTAAAGCAAATATCCATCATTCTGTTGACAGTCACTAATATCGATATTGAAACCGTAATGTAGCCCATAAATTTGAGTAATGGCATTCCCGTTACGCCCGATATTTTCATCTCGGCCCTCTTGTTACTTCTCTTGCTGTAATTATGGGAAATAGTATTTATATGATCTTTTATTGAATAGGAATCTAATGCTGGAACAGCGAAAGATGATTCTGAGGACGAAGTCATGAATCTTAGCGTGAAGGGTGCTGTGTGTTTTGTCATAACAGCATCCGTTTTTCTGTTGCTACTATATTTCTTTATGTCTACTTGGTTTGTCTGGGTGCTGATCGTACTTTTCTGCATTGGCGGTATTGAGGTACCATACTGTGATATATTCTGTTGTTTATTTTCTTCCTGATTAAGTAAAAGTCTGCTTGCCAAGTAGTGGGAAAGAACAAAATTGACGAACAGAGTTCTTGACATTTTTGTTCCTGAATTTGAGAATGTTTCTGGTAATGAAATATTTTGGGTGTTGAGAATTAAACTAAGTAGAACTGTGCATTACAATCTGTAGAATACAGAATAATGCACTTTTTTTTTGGACAAGATACAGCTTTCATTAAGAACAATGAAATTGTACAAATCAGAGGACAAGATGTCCACTGACCTAAAATCCTACTAACAACATCAAATAAGTTGAGCAGCATATTATAGCAGTCAGAACCATTACCACACAAAAATCTAGATAACAGCAGCTTTCCACTCTGAAAAAGTGGAAAAGAAAGATTTAGCCATAGGTGGTGAGGATACTGAGGCTCATAAAGATTACCATAGCCCAATCCTATCCCCAAACATCTTCAGGTTACTCCCCCACCACATCCTGAATGCTTTTGCATTTTATGGAAGGGATGGAGGAAATGTAGAGCATATTAGCTTTACCTGTATTGTATCACCTATTGATTCCTTATTTTTCTTTGAAATGTTGAATGGTAACTTTCACCCTTTCTATTTGACTTCTTAGTTGAGCAGTTATGTCGGCATTTTGTTGCATCCTAGAAAGCTCTTTATGTCAGAATGGAAAAGACATTTTTTTTGGTACATATTTTTATTGAAACACAGGAAAAAGGTGAAAAGAAAGAAAGAATTAGAGAATAACCTGAGAAAAAATATTGTGATATACTCTGGTACAAGCACAATCTTTTCGGATTGTTCTCTCGAATGTGTTTTATGTGCTACTTTCTGTCATTCTCCCGTATTATTACTTGTTAATCTTCTATCGGTTGACTTGTGTGTCATGCTAGTTGATGTAGCTTTTGTTTTCAGGGAATGCATAATTGTGTATTAAGCCTGATTTTGAGGTACGCTCCATATTTGTTTCCAGTTTCTGCTAAACCTATCACTAGTGGCAGTGCATGCTATTTCTTTCAGTCCGTGTTCCTTATTGTCTCTGCTGCTTGTTGGGCAGAAAATGGAGAAGTGGTGGACGGAAGACAATAACTTTGCCTCTCCTGGACGAGGTTTCGATTCTCTCACTTGTTGTGCTGGCTTTGTGTGTGGGGTTTGCAGTTTTCTGGGTTGTAACACGGCGGGCATCATATTCATGGGTTGGCCAAGATGTTCTTGTAAGTTTCAAGTTTTGATATATGTGTGCTAGGCTAATCCTATTATGCATTCATCGAAATTACCTGCAGTTGCAGCAATTTGAATTTTTTATACTTTGTAAAATAGAGTGGTTGGATGTCCACACTACTGTGAGTCAGTCTTCTATTCTACCATCTCAGAACATTTCTAATGGTCATACCTGCAAGATAGCTTTTACGTACCACCCCTTTAGTTAAGCTGTTGATGGCAGTCTGATGCATACTTTTGCAAATTTGGATATATGCATTTTGTTAACTTTTTTTTTGCTTATACTCTTGGTTAAGATGGTCACCCAAAGTTCTTCTATGAGCTTAAGTTGAGTGGTTTGTGGGTTCCCTATGGACTGCTGATATATTGGGAAGAAACCTGAAATTTTACGATGTTATGCTATATGGATTTGCATCTTTCACAACTTGCTTACCATTTTTAATCTGCGGGTTTTTAGCAACATGTTAATCCTGGTTGTCTACGTGTTGTGTCATGGTGTGTTGAAGATGGTTTTAGACCTCCTTCGATCCTTTAATTCACTTCTGCTAGTTAAATATCACTTTTTGACAGGGTATCTGCTTGATGATAACAGTCTTGCAAATTGCTCGATTACCTAATATCAAGGTACCAGTCCTTTTGTCATGTAATTAATGTATCAGTCCTTTTATCATGTAATTAATGTATCAGTCCTTTGTCTCATAATTCTAACATGTCTCAGGTTGCTACCGTACTACTTTGTTGTGCATTTGTCTACGACATCTTTTGGGTATTCCTGTCACCCTTAATGTTCAAAGATAGCGTCATGGTTGTGGTAAGTTCTGATCTCAGTTTGGTTTATTAGATTACAAGTTGCATTTGTTTCATGTTAAACATTGAGAAGGTAGACCATTTTTTTTTGGAAGCCATTGTGCTTATTGGAAGTCAAAGTTGCAATGGCTGGAGAAGCATTTTTTTTCCCCTTATCTATGTTTAAAGCATTATAAGCTTCAGATAGATTGCCTTAGGAGTTCCCATGATTTCTGAAGGATGTTGCAAGCATAAGTTTCTTCATATATTGGTTTGTCTATTCCATAGGAACTCTTTCTACTTCCAAATTCTAGGATGATTTAACCAAAATAGGCCAGAAATTTTGCCAAAGGATTCACCAAGCAACATATTCCTTAGCTATTAACTGAAGTTTTTTTTTTTTATTGTTGTACCAACTTTGACGAATCTAGAAGATGCCTATATAACATTTATATACCTGGAACTGGAAAGTGCATAGGTTTTTGTCTGAAATTCATCAATTGGAGTTTTGGGGTATATTTTTATTTATTTATCATACTGTTGAGGCTTATTGTATTATAAAATGATTCTACATTTGTTTTGCATCAGAGGTGAGTACTGAGTATTATAAGAGGAAAAATTATATACTTAGCTTCTTTATGGTCATCATTTATCAAGGAAATTCACTTTAGCTTAATTCATCTTGACATCAATCTTATGTGTAGGGTTTTGACATCCATTTTATTTTATTCTTTTACCTAACATATTATAATGAAATTTGCAATAGTAATCATACTAGTGTTGTAATTGTAAAAATGTTAGCAGCGGTCTAGGTGGTGGCCCAATGTTAAGGCGTAAAGATTATTAATTATCTAAACTGACGTTGGTTGTGTCCATCGGTCCACCAGGTCAGTAGCCTGGTCATTAGGCAATGTGGCAGAGTACAGCTTTGACAAGGTTGGAGTGGTTGATTTTATCTTTACATATTTTTTTTTTTTTTTTTTGAGAAGAAACAGAAATTTATATAGAAAGAAGGAAAAGATACAAAGGTGGATAAGGCATCCACAAGCCAACCAACCAACAAAACAACAAAAAGGACCAAACCCGACACCCCTAAACAACAAGAGAAAAAGCAAACCCCACTAACCCAAAAACAACACACTACACACCACAACGCCTTCACTTAGCCACAGCTGCCATATCCCTCAAAATAATGGAATAAGAATAGTCCTTAAAATCTTTTGTAACGGAAGCCCATAAAGCCGCCCAGAACTTAACTCTATCCCAAACCTCACCCACACTCACTCCCTCATAGTTCTCAAAGATTCTCCTATTCCGCTCCATCCAGATGTTCCAGAAAACAGAGTGAACCAAACAGCCCCATAAGGTAGAAGCACGTTTCCCGCACCCCAAACAACAAAATGGGAACAAAGAAACTCAAAGCACCCTTTAGGAATCACCCAAGCAGTTCCAGCCTCCCTCCACAAATTCCACCAAAGATTCAAAGCAAAAGAACAATGTAAGAAAAGGTGATCCGCACTTTCCTCGCACTGCTTGCAAAGCACACACCACTGAGGAGAGAGATACATAAAGGGTCTTCTCCTTTGGACAAGATCCGAAGTGTTAACTTTCCCAAGAGCCACCAACCAAACAAGAACTCTAACCTTAGGTGGAGACATGACCTTCCACACAAGGGAAAAAGGAGGAAACGTCACCGCCCTCCCCCTGTTGCACAAAAAGGACTGGAAAGACTTGCAAGAGAAAAAACCACAATCCTCAAGCTCCCACCTTCTCCTATCCATTTTAGTAGCACACAATCTGATTCCTTCTAGAATATCCAGCAGCTTAATCACCTCAGCTGTCTCCCTTTCATTCAGATTCCTCCTAAAACCAAAATCCCAATTATGAGGTAACACCTGAATATCCACAAAACAAGAAATGCACAAAGCATGCTTCGAAGATAGCGCAAACAGATGCCGGAAAATGTCCTTCAAAATCCCCTCTCTCACCCAACTGTCCTCCCAAAATCTGACCCTACGCCCATTACCCACCTCAAACCTGCAGCACTGTAAAAAGCATGGTAACCCGCAGAAATGTCCTTCCAAGGGTTATGAGAGGATGCCAAAGTAGCGGGGTTAGCATCCCACCCATTAATAGCAGACCCATACTTACTTCTAACCACCAGAGCCCACAGAGAATTAGGTTCCGTGGGGAAACGCCACAACCATTTTGCACGCAAAGCTTCATTCTTCTCCTTCAAAGAACCCACTCCAAGCCCTCCATCCTTCTTAGAATTAGCCGCCACCTCCCATCTAACCAAGTGGTCTTTCTTCCCTTCCTCCACACCTTCCCAAAGAAAGGATCTCATAAGCTTCTCCACCTTATTAACAACACTAACCGGCATTTTAAACAGAGACATATAATAGGAAGGTATATTACTCAACACAGCTTGAATCAAAGTTAACCTACCACCTCTAGATAGGAAAGCTCTTTTCCATTTTTGAAGTCTCCTTTGAATCTTCTCCACCACCGGGTCCCAAAAAACTTTTGCTCTGGGATTACCTCAAAGAGGTAAACCTAAATACTTCATAGGCCACTCCCCCACCACACACCCCCAACCCCCAGCAAGACGGTTGAGATAAGGAGAGCTGCAGCCGATCCCTACAAGAGAACACTTGGACTTATTAATTTTCATGCCAGAAACAAGGCAAAAAAAGTCCAGCAAGTCTAAAAGATTAAACCAGTACTCCTCCTTATCCCCAAGAGGGAATATAGTGTCATCGGCAAATTGGAGATGAGAAACCTCCACTCTATCACTACCAGTAACCAAACCATGAAGCAAATTATTCTCTTGAGCCTTCTCCATAAGCCTACTCAAAACATCAATAACTAAAGTGAACAAGAAAGGAGATAGCGGATCTCCTTGTCTCACCCCTCTAGTCGCAGTAAATTTACCCCTAGATCGCCCATTGATCATGACAGAAAAATTGACAGACTGCAAACAACCCCTTATCCAACTTCTCCATCTCCCACCAAAACCCTTTCTTTCCATCACATCATCGACAACTCTCCATTCTACATGATCATAAGCGTGATCAAAATCGATCTTAAAGACCAAACCCGCCTTATTCAGCTTCTTGGCCTCCTGGACAGCCTCATTAGCAACCATATATAAAGCATATGCACATGTACGCATCTTTCTACACATAATAAAAACATTGCTTATATCATATCATGGTAATTCCACCCCACCCCCACTCTCCCTCCCTTAGGAAAATAGTTGTTCTGGTTCACATCCATGTTACATCATAAATACTTAACAAGAAAATCTATTTGGTATCCTGTGATTCCAATTACCATTTATTTTCTCTTTTGGATGGTTGGTACAATTTGTTTTTGTTGTTTCAGAAATCTGGGTTCATTTCTACTAATGCTTTAAGGTCAATTGGTTCACCAACAAAGTCTCCAAGAATAAATGTCTGACATCTTATGCTTGTGATCCCCGCTTTAAGGTCAATTGGTTCACGAACAACGTCTCCATGAATAAATGTCTGACATCTTATGCTTCTGATGCCCATTTCAAGTAAAATCTTGTTCATGCATGTCTAACTCTTGTGCCTTTACATGATATACATTGTCGGGCAATTGATTCAAGGGTGCCCAATGGGCTTGACCGTAGTATTAGCTTTGACACATTACTGCTTTTATTAAATCCTCATATTTTTCTTATAGGTTGCTAAAGGTGACAGTAGTGGAGAAGGCCTACCAATGCTCTTGAGAATCCCTCGCTTTTTGACCCCTGGGGTGGTCAGAACATGCTTGGCTTTGGGGATGTTCTGTTTCCAGGTTTGCTTATTGTATTTTCTTACAGGTAATGATTTCTGTCCCAATAAACTTTCTATTTGCAAATAGCAAATCAAAGAACATTTACCAAGTTTACTTTTTAGTTAAATTAGATATAGGTCCCTATTAACACATTTTCTTTTGGAAAGAGTACAATATATCATTTTTTGATTAAGTCCTTGAGACTAATTGGAAAAAGTCCTTAGTTAAATGTGATTCTCTCTGGTTAAAATGAGATTTTTATCATTATATAGCATACATTCCCAAAATCCCCATACCAAGTATTAACGGTTATATCTGTGAGTGCGAAACATTATAATGATATGTAGGGTGATGTATTTGTGAAAGAGATACATAAACCTTGGTCTTCTTAAAATATCTCAAAAAATGCTTAAGTTTTATGAAAAAAGAGAGATGTAAAATGAAAGTTAATGATATTTTAAAGTCATAGAAAAAGTGAATGGACCTTTTTGAATATCTCTTCAGTTTCTTTAAAAATCCCCGCCTTTAACCTTGAGATCCAGTTGATTTGACAACAGCTCCTCTTCCTCCCTAGCCCCTTCCACTTCAAAAGAGACACCAACTTTGCCCAATTCCGCCACCTGTGTACACCCACCAAATTCACCCCTGAATTACCTAAAACCATCACCATACTTTTAAGATCTTCCTCACCAGCCTCCAAGATCTGCTTCACCGAAACCGAACTCCTCGTTCTCATTCGAGTCTCCAAGAATCGAGTCCCTTGCAGAACATGCTCTCCAACTGTTGCCTTTTTTACTTCTGAGTTTTTATTATTAATTCTCCTATTGAACCCCAAAGTTGTCGGAGCGTAAAACCACAAAATGACTAACATCATTGTTTTGTGAATGCACGCTGAACTTATGTGTTAAACTTTGTTAGATGGGCTCATTAATTATAATTAAATAGATAAAATTAACGAGGCCACCTAACAAACTGTTTCTTTCAATTTCTTTTTCTTTTTAATTTGAAACTTTTGTGTGCATTTGCTTTCAATCTATCTTTCCTAATTTTAAATCTTGTCTGGGCTTGGCTGTATCAGGTTTGACAAAGAAAATAAGAAGGGTGCAATTAGCGGATATTTCCTTTGGTTGGTAATTGGCTATGGAATCGGTGAGTGCTCTTGCAACATCTATCTGTTTCATGTTATACTCTCTTTCTTCATATATTGGTAGTTTATTAATTTCATTTAAAATAGCTGGCTTCAACATGACCAAACTATACATGTTCACCTTGTCTCCGTACTAATGGATGGTAATTCTTGTTCCAGGACTTGGTTTTACGTACCTGGGTTTATATCTCATGAACGGGAATGGTCAGCCTGCACTCCTATATCTTGTTCCATGTACACTAGGTAATGTCAAGAGTTTTTCATTGTTTGGCCAATAGAATTTTCAGATGTTTTACTGTCTTCTATTCCTTCCTGCTTATCCTGCTCTGGTCATCAGGTCTTACGGTGTTTTTGGGATTGATAAGGCGTGAGCTGAAACAACTTTGGGATTATGGCACGGAGCCAGAGGTATCGCGAAGTACTGTTGTGTCTTCTGTAGAGGGCACTATATCAGTCTGACTGCCCATCTCTTCATATGACTGGAGATAATGATGATCTTCATAAAGCTTATGGTGTAAAGAGATTCATTTGTTTCTTTTTTACAAGAATACGTGCTCAACTTGTGCATAGAATACAGTGGTAAAGGGCAGTGCCGGCTTATAACATTTCAAGTATATCACTTTACCATTTACTGTACTCATGTATATATATTATCGTTATTTTTTAAATTTAATAGCCAACACTTAGTTCTTCCTACTAATTTCGTTTTTGAATTTAGATGTTATCCTCGTCTTTGCAATCCTTATTTTTCAATCTAAGTTATTTATGAAATCCAAGTGTTCTTCCTTGTAAAACCCAAAAAAACATTATCACTAATAGATTTTTAATAAGTAACTGGAATTAGAAACCAAGAATTTCCTAAAGGATGATTTGGATCCACACTGGAATATACTCTGATTTTTTTTTATGTTGATTTAATCTTTTATTTGGTCTATGCATTTTATACCAATTATTTTGTTCTTGAGTAGTGTTGGATGCATTAGTACATTCGAGCGACTAATTATTAAGGGTGATTTTATTAGCAACTCATTATTTACTCTTTACATCCTATGCTAATTTTAAACATGAATAACCTATTTTACCCTTGTACATAATTATCGTTAAGGACAAAAAATATTTAAAATAAAAATGAAAATTGCTCACTACACCCACATATGTTCCTGCAACCCTAGTTAGAATTTTTTTTTCTCAAACCATCATGTTCATGCAACCCTAACAAATACACTTATATTGGTGAAAAAAATATCTTGTTTGTATTCATGAATGGTGAGACTGAAGTTAGAGAGGCTTCGAATGAGGTATGAGTTTATTTTTGGCGATTTTCAAGTTTAGGGTTTCATCTTTGAGTCGCATGAGTTACGTTCGACACACGATCATCGAAATTGACATGAAAATTCGGTGGAAGGCCACCGAAAAATTGAACCTATTTCGGTAGATGATCACTGAACCTCATTGAGGCTGTGGGACGCTCTCTATCTGGTCGAGATGATGAAGCCTCAGTAGTACCTCTGCTAGTCCTCTTCATATCTAAAAAAATATATTAAGTACAAACTCAATAACGAATTCGGTAGATGATCATTGAAACTAGAAACAAAATCATTGAAACAAGAAACTAATTTGGTAGACTACTACTGAAAGATGGAAACAAATTCGGTGGACAACCATTGAAAACCCTAAATAGATTCGGTGGACTACCACTGAAAAAT
The DNA here is from genome assembly GCA_024362665.1 of Prunus padus. Lineage (NCBI taxonomy): Eukaryota > Viridiplantae > Streptophyta > Magnoliopsida > Rosales > Rosaceae > Prunus > Prunus padus. Next base: position 24,088,246 of record JANFAM010000016.1, on the reverse strand, counting down.
GGATACATATTCGGTGGATAGCCACTGAAAAACGCAAACACATTTGATGCATAGCCACAGAAAAACTGATACAAATTTGGTGGAATTCCACTGAGACAATGCAACGATTTCAGTGGTAACCCACCGAATGTAACATCTCTTTTCGACAAACCAGGGTCAAACCGTACTATTCTACAGTTTAATCAACCCTTAGAAATATAGAAATTAAAATCAAAATTGAAATCAAACCTTGGCTTTTCGGAGGATTTTGAAGTCGTGCACATGATGGGGTTGAGTTCCCCAAATAAAACCACGTAAAAATTGCAATGGGGGTGAGGTCGCGGGTTTGGGGTGAGCGACCTAGGTTTGGGGTGACGGACCTAGGTTTGGGTGAGTGACCTGGGTTTGGGGTGCCTTTGGGGTATGCGATTGGGTTGATGTTTGCGGTGGAGTGCTTTAGAAATTGAATGGGGTGTGCAGATGAGGGAGCAAATGAAAGGCAAGAGGTGTGCGAAAGGTTGCCTCTGAAAATGAAGGGGAGTTTGCGACGGGGTGCCTCTGAAAATGAAGGGGAGTTTGCGATGGGGTGCTTTGATATGGGATATGATTTACACAGATTAGTAAGGAATGTGGTGTAATGAGGGCAATTTAGGAAGAAATATTGGGTGTAATGAGTATTTTAAAATTTGACTAAAATTTAGTGGGGTGTAAAGAAAATGTGGGGTGTAAAGAGTAAATAATGGGTTGTAAATAAAATCACCCAATTATTAAATGCTTAAGATTTATCACTATATCTTATAGAGGATATCTTACTATAGCAATTTAAGGCTGCATTTCGTTAAAAAGAAAGGAGGCTTGGGGATGGGCATTTCCCATGTTTGGTACATTATGAAATGCTTAAGATTTATCACTCTATCTTAAAGAGGACCAAATTTTTGTACCAGATTGTGATTATTTTTGTACCAAAATTTAGCAAGGAACATTCATGCTTAAATAGTCCACGTTTATTGGTGTTTATTATAGTCCATATTTTTTTTAGAAGAATATTTCATTCATAAACCATAATTGGCATACAAAGAATGGCACGATTATAGTGGCCTTGTTAAAACCTTCCTAGGTAAATCACAAGGGACAAACCCCAAGGTAGGAAAGAGTACTACACATATGAGAGAACTGCAACGCATCCCAATTGTGAAAAGAAGCCTTCTATGAGAACTCATAGTCCTTTGTACAACACAAGAACAACATCGCACACCAAGGGTTAGAGACACAAGAGAACACACCAAGAAAACACGAACACAACAACAAAGAGGAACTCGATTGAAGCCCACCAACTAAACTCAGAGCCTGACAAGGAAAAACCTCTTATGACCAATCATAGTTCTTCAAGCGGCGCAGTAGAGTAGAGAAAAGGCGCAAAGGGCCAACATAAGAGTAATAATCTCAAAAATGGATTTTTGGTTGTTATTAATATTCCGAAAAATCATACAAGGTTAATTAAATGTGTTTATGAAGTGGTTTGGTGTGAGAAAAATAGATTTACGAGTGTTTAATCTCAAATTGGACTAAAAATGCCATTACGTTTAATTTAAGGATTTTTCAATGGACATGCAAGAAATTGAAGTGAGAAATTTATGATTCTTGGATAGAATGAAATTGCTCGATCTCACGAACGCGTGGGCGCAAACAATTTGTGAATCGGAGTTAAAACGAGGGAGAAATTCTTGTTTGAAATTTCTGGGGGTCAAACAGTAAATATTTTTGTATATAAATTGGAGAGGGGAACTGTGCAAAGACCCAAGTTTTACTTTTGGTCCGGAAGTTAGAGAGCTCATCGGAGGGGCGAATTCCAGCAGCTTCTGCGGTGTCGTTCGGTAGAGGTGATCAACACTGCCAACCCAGATAGATAGAGGAGCATCACATGAATATAACCCAACTAGAATCAAGGGGATCAGATCAGCAGTGAAGGCGTGGCGACGCCATGAAGTTTGTTTGTGCACAGTGAAACTCATAAATTTGGACGGCGATTTGACCACTTTAGAGTTCTATTCAGGTAAAATTCTAAGAATTAAAGTTATTTATCTCGTTGCGTTCCTTAGGATAGCCTAGTTTTGGTTTGGCAATTCGACAATTTTACGGTCGTCGGAATAGTACTGAAACACCACGCTTGTTGTGGCGTGGCCGTGGTACCGAGTTTGAGTTCAAAAGATAGTTTGTAGTCCTCGAGGTGGTGAGCACGGTGGTGTGCTTTGGTTTGCAAGAGTTCGTCGTTTGACGAGACGATCGGAGCCTCGCAAATCTGAACCGTTAGATCAAAGATGATCGGACCATTATATCGTGTCCAATTTTATATGTGTGGTAGCTGGTGTTGTTTTGAGTCTCTAGGTATTGACGGATTGGCGATTGGATTTCCCGATCTTAAGTTAGTGTGTTTTGAAGTAAAGGCGGCGATCACAGTCGATTGTGCGTGATCGTGCGATCAAGAGAATGATCGGCCGTTGGCTCAGGCCCAAATTGATGCAGGGTGATGTCAGGACTATTTAGAGTCCATTGGTACGATTGGATTTGAAATATGAGGTCGTGGGCCCGAGGTAGATTTTTGGAGTGTCGGTTGAATGGGTGAGCATGACCCAAATAGTGACTTTTTAGACAATGGGTGTCATTGGTCCTGTTTTGACGTCGAGAGTGTGTACGTCATAGTTTTGGAGTGTTACGGGCGATAATTGATCACTTTGGACCCGGGTTGGTCGAATGACATTTTCGTCATTTGAGAGCGAAATCTTGGATTATGGATTTTAAGTTAAGTTGCAAACTTTTCTTAGGTTTCTTTGGAGCCGAGTTGCTCGTTGAGGTTTAAGATTGAGAGTTCATTGAGTCGTTGAAGACGCGGCTTGAACAAGATGTGAGTAAAACCATGCGGATCGTGAGTAAAATCACGAATTATTATATTTATTATAATGTAATTCTGATAATGTTAATGGATATAATTAACATGTTGATGTGATTTTTGAGAAACTATTTTTGTAAGTTTAAAATCAATCAAATGTGTCTTGATTTAAATGAATTGCAGTTTTTGCAAAATGGATGGTATTCAGGGAAATTACCATATTATGTTATGATTGTATGGTGTTGTTGATAAGTGAATGCCCACGTAAATATATATAATTATATATATATATATTATATATATATTGATATGATGGATGTATTTGAGATAGAAAATAATATTTGATGTGAAAAGACATATTTATTGTTTTTGGGGTGTGTTGATGTTGTGATTGGAAGGATAAATGTGAGAATGCACTAATTCCTTCAATTGGAAGATAACATGTAGATGGTTGACCATGGCAAGGGATTGGAGACCTAGGGTAGGAGGCCCCAAACCATTTAGAGCTCTAGTTGGCGCCATTACAAATGTTCATGAGGGTAACACATAGTTACTTAGCTTCGGGCAGAGTTGTGAACATGCACTATTGTGTGAGGACTTTAGTGTTCGTGAGTTCGGAGAGTCTAGCGTATTCTCACTTCTGTTGCCCAAGAGTGACATTTATGGTTTGTGTTTCTAATGGATTTGAAACAGGTTTTGGGTCAGCTGAGGACCAAACAGTTCTTATAACATAAAAGAATTATGATTTGACGTGTGAAAACTGCTTTTAAGATAAAAGAGTTTTGGTCTAGTCACAAGTGGTGACTTACACAGTTCTTGAAAATAAAAGAATTGTGATTGGGGTGAGTTGATTGATTATGAGTACCTTGATTATACAAGGATTGTGTGATGCTAATAAAAGTGCATGTGATTGTATATTATGTGTAAATGACATATTTATATTGTTGGTTGTGATTTACTCATACGAGCTTTAGAAAGCTTGCTGGGTTTGTTGGTGATGAACCCGGTACACTATTCAACGGTGTAGGGGATAATCCTGCAGGTAATAGGAACGCATGAATTCGTCAAGAGTAGAAAGCAAGATGTGTACTTGAAGTGTACAAAGTTTGTTTTGAGAGTATTGTTGAGCTTAGACTTCCGCTGTGTGTGATAAACTCCGAGGAACAGATATGTAATAAGTTGAAGTTTCAATTTATGATGTAACTGTTGGAATGTAATATTTGACTGAGAAGAGTTGAGTCAATATTGACATTGTGGTTCGGAACAGTGGTGTTGTATTTAGAAAAAAAAAATTCCCGGTACAATTGTTGAAGGTTTCGAGCTTTACGTCCTGGATCGGTTTGTTTGTAATAACTTAGCATGTTATTTGTGGTGGAAAATTTGGGGCGTGACAATAACAGAGGGAGAAAAACAAGAGGAAGATAGAAAAAAAACGAAGGAAACCCCTAAGAAAACACACTACCACATCCTAACACTGTCAAAAGAAACCTCTTATGATAGACCATAGTTTGTTGAGCAACACAGAACTGGAAAACATGTAGAAAGATAGACAACAGAAAACACCACACAAAACAAACTCCACGTCGACCACTTAACCTGAAGAAGAAGGCTTCAGTGAACAGAGCATTCGTCTAATGCCAAGCCCACGGACACTCCATCCGCACACTAAGGTTGGCAACCAAGAGGCCCCACAAGACTGATCTCCTTAGCCATATCAGAACGGATGGAGTGTCCTCGCGTAAAAGATAGCAAGTTTGCAACAACCAAAGACAATGGGAGAAAACCAAATGAAGAGTTATGTGTACTATGCGTACCAACGAAACTAACCAAGACGATTAGCAAAGTAGCAAGACGGCTCCTCGCATACGAGAGAGCATTCTAGTTTCCATATTTGGTACCTTATGTAGGATTTTCTTATTTAAATAAAGTATATTTGTGTTACCTAAAATACTACTACTAGTCATGATATAAAGACAAGTTACATAATGTGTTACCTAAAATACAAGACATAAGTGTGCTTAAGAAAGACAACACAAAGGCATGTGACCAATTCACGCAAATTTAAAAAAAAAAAGGAAAAAATGCGTTATCTATCTTTCACATAAGTAAAAACACAAGACTTCAACGGGAAATTTTTTTTAATAAAAATGCATAGACATTATTATTATTATTACTTCAGTACAAGTGATTAGGGATAATGGTTTACACAAATATTCATTGGATGCTTGGGGGTTTCGAACTTCTGCCAACATAGTGGAGGTGAAAGAGCTCAACCAACTGAGTTGTACCCCACACACAACACAAGACATTAAATGTGTTATTCATCACGAAAAAGGATAACATCAAGTCTTAAAAAAAAAGATTTTCAGCTGTACTTAGAGCATCTCCATTGCTGGGGTGTAAAAGGGGGTGTATCCCACTTTTACACCTCTAGCCACCGAAACTACTCCAACCCAAAGATGTAAAGAGATGTATATATACATTAATTGCCGGAGATGTAAAAATTGATGCACATTTGCATCAATTTTTACAACCCAATGTGCTGGGGTCCACATAAGAAAAGTAGGAAAATAACATAATGTGCTGGGGTCCAAGTAAGAAAAGTTGGAAAACAACCCGATGTGCTGGGGTCCACATAAAAAAATTACACAAAAACAAATTTATACAAGGGTATGTAAATTTACACCCTCAAATTTACATCTATCTCATTGGAGGAAAAACGACATTTACATATCCCAAAGGTGTAAAAGAAATGTAAATGTAGCTTTACACCTCCAATTTACACCTCTCGCAATGATGATGCTCTTAGTAATATGCGACACAAACTCAAACAGCGCTCTTAGAGCATCTCCAATGGAGATGTCAAATTCAAAACTCCTAATTTGAATTTAATGGCTGACATGGCTATTTGACATATTGTATAATTCTATAATCCACCCGACATGTTAAAACATAACCATTGTTTTATTATTTTATTTCAATGAGTAAAAGCTGGTGGGGCCTAAAAGAATAAAATAATATAATGGAACCAATGAAAACAACACACGACATTAGCCATTAAAGCAAAGTGGGATGTGTGAAATAGAAAGTATAAAATATTGAAAAAGATGCCTCTGTATATTGCTGTCAAAATTGTCGTCAATCCTTCAGCCTTCTTTTCCATGTCAGCATTGAAGGCTCGGTTGGACCTCTAAAAACTTCAATTATGACCGTTTGACATGCCATATGTCATTTAACATCGCGGTTGGAGATGCTCTTAGATGTGTGCTCAAGTCTTAAATGTGTTATATTCAAAACCACGTTGAGCCAAACTGAGTACTAAGGTGCTATTCGAGCTCAAACTCGAACAAGCTCTTAGATGTGTACTCAAGCTTAGTTCGAATGATTTAAGCTTGAGTTTTGCTCGACTCGACTCGTTTACCCAATTTGAGTTTATGGTTGGTTTGGAATTCAGCTCCTTTTTTTTTTCCACAAGCCGGAGCTTGAGTGAGCTTGGCTTAATGAAAATTAAAAATAGTAAAGTAAATACAATAGTAAAACCTAATAGTAGGACAAAAGAGAAACTATTCTTGAAAGATTGGTCATCAATATGAGAAGTCTAAGCTATGAACATTTTTAAATATTTTGGATTTAACTAAACTAATAGTTGAATTTAATAATTCTTGGCATCTTTTGTTTTAATTATAAGATTAAAATGTCTAAATTGAACCAAAGTCAAGTCATCTCATAAAAAGATATTCGAGCTGCTCACAAGCTTTATGAGCTAATTAAGTATACCAAAGTTTTTTTTAGTACCTTTCCTCTTGAGAGATAGGATCATATACTAAACTCACACACACAACACAAATGCTAGGACTCGAACTTAGAACCTTGCTTAGGGGAATAATTACTCCAAACCACTACACTAGTGTGTTATTTTCTAACGAGCCTAATATTTTGTTGAGCACAACTCATTTCTTTGGCTAAACTAAATTTATAGCCTTACAAAAGTATTGATCTTGAAAACTCCATTCAAATAGGTGAAAAACCTTGGGATTTTAGTTAAGTTTTGACTAGAAGAGCATTATAGTTAGAGAGAGAAAAATGTTGTTATGCTAATCTCATGGATCCTTTTGAGGATATGAGTTGCACACCTAGTTAATGAACCTTAGTAGTCAACCAAAAAAATATGATATGGTAAATTGAGCTTAGACCCATAAAATTCATTTTTAATCATCTACATCTCTTTCCTTTATTTTATTTATTTAAAATACCTAATTTTTTCAAATAAAACCCAATACTATGACCCAATAAGTTACCTAATCTAGCTTAAAATCTGATTTATTATATCTTTTGGATTCCAAAACTACCCATATTTACAAGTTAACGTGTTATGTGGTGGGTGTAACTAATGACACTCGTTGAATTTAGAAAGATCTTCAAATGGTTGTAATGGATGTAGGAATTAATTTAGAAACTTATATGAAATTAAATGTTAAATTCAAAATTAACGTATTAGTAATTTATAAGTGATTAACTTTTTGGTTTATTTAATAAAAAAATTATGTTGTTTTCCTTTTGTGAATTATACGACTAGTAATCTATTTTATTATAGTTTTATGAATAATAGTGTATATTCTAATTATGTTGAAAAATAATTTGATAATCTATTTATTGTTTGTTTTATGAAAAACATTTTTTTTAAAATGAACGTATTTTTTCTCTAAATAATGTACCTATTTTTTTTCCTATAAAATGTTCCTTTTTTTCTTTAAATAAAGCACCTATTACTCGTTTTATAAAAAATAATTTGACCATCTTTTTATTGTTTGTTTTATGAAAAACAAATGAACCTTTTTTTTCTCTCCAAATAATGTACCTTTTTTTTTCTCTAATAATGTAACTAGTAAAACAATTTACCTAGTATAATGAACCTATTTTTTCTCTAAATTTTGTATCTATTTTTTTCTCTAAAGAATGTACTTATTACTTGTTTTATGAAAAATAATTTGATATTCTATTTATTGCTTGTTTTATGAATTTTTTAATGAACCTTTTTTTCTCTAAATAATGTACCTATTTTTTCTCTAATAATGTACCTAGTATAACGAATCTATTTTTTTTCTCTAAATAAAGCACCTATTACTTGTTTTATGAAAAATAAATCGATCATCTTTTTATTGTTTGTTTTATGAAAAATAATTTTTTTAATGAACCTAGTTTTTCTCTCCAAATAATGTACCTTTTTTTTTCTCTAATAATGTAACTATAGTAAAAAAATTTACCTAGCTAGTATAATGAACCTATTTTTTCTCTAAATTTTGTATCTATTTTTTTTCTCTAAATAATGTACCTATTACTTGTTTTATGAAAAATAATTTGATGATCTATTTACTGTTTGTTTTATGAATTTTTTTAAAATGAACCTATTTTTTTCTCTAAATAATGTACCTAGTATAACGAACCTATTTTTTTCTTCTAAATAATGTGCCTATTTTTAATTTATAAAAAATGTGCTTTATTTAGAGGGCGATATGTAATTTACATATTTTTTTTGTTGTTGCAATTTTAGGGGGCGATATGTTAGAGGGAATGGCAACCAAAAGAAATGGGGTGATTGATATGCTATTAATAGGGAGTATTAATTACAATTATGGTAGTTAATGAAATGTTTGAAATAAATTATAAATAAAATATGAAGTCTAGTGGCAATGATGTAAAAACATAGGAATACTATGACTTCTTATATCATACTGGTCATTTAAGTTTGAAATTGGGTTTTACATATAGATTTATAGAGTGATGAGTATATGTCTAGAAAATAGATAATGTAGGGACCTATATTTGACAAGCCCATATTATATACGACGGCTACAAGTTGAAAGATAGTACAACAAATGGACTACAATCTAATTTTCGCTGTCATTGACATTGAAAAAAGAAAAAAGAAAACTTGCACTCGTTTATAAGAGAGAAATTCCAGGCAACTACTTATATAGTGAAAAACCAAGGTTTATATTAATTAGTTATTGTATTACATATTCCACATGGATAAGCATATCCAACATCTTAGCAAATTGCAAGAAACCATAAGCTAGAAGGCGATGAAACACAATTATTAAACTCAAAATGCTTAATTATATATAGAACGTGATTAACTCCAAGTTCAACATGATTAATCACATCTTAATCACGTTATCATGTTGTTTATTAAACCACACTGTCTAGCAATTGGCCGGATGAGGAAGCCTGCACTTGGCAGGAAGCTGAAGGGCAAGGTTAGGGTCAATCCCTAGAGAAGGCAAGAGGTTGGAGTTCCTGTAGGAGCAAAGGCAGCCCATGTCGGCATGCGACAGCGCAGAGCAGCAGGCGGTTGTAGGTGGCGCCGGGTTCGGGGCCGTCACGGCTGGCCTGCAAGTCATCAAACCATTTAGAGAGACATTGCATATGTTTTGAGCTTCACAAACCTGAACAAAACCACCATTGCTTGCAAGTGCAACCAAAACCACAGCCACAACAACTAGGAGCTTTTGATGAAAACCCTCCATGACCAAATACTAATTCTCTTTTACTTGTTTGGTGTGTGTGTGTGGATTTTTGGAGCTCCTAGTTGGTTGGTTTTATAGGGAAACCAAAGCATTATATTGGTGGGTTTTTATTTTATTTATTTATTGACAATAAAAAGAGCATTGGTGGGAGAGATAGGGAAGGAATGGGGCCATGCATTGGGCCCGTGAACCGAGAAATTGGCCATGCTGTAGTGTCACGGGATCAACATTTGTGGTGGAGATAAGTCTTCAAGTAGTCCAACGCGTTCTTTGTCTGGATAATTGGTTTTAGGTTTTTTTAACCTACTTCTCTTATTTTTATGGGTATAATGTTGATTTATCCATTGAACACCTTAGTTTCAATTAGCCCCTTATCTTTTTTTTTTAGAAAATTAAGGATATGAACTATTTTTTTTCGCCAATTTCCCCCTTCCGTCTAAATTCTCAACATTTCATCCAATTTTCAGTTAAATCATTTTAAAAAAATAATTCTTCCCCTTCCTCCTCCCATTTCCTCATGACCACCATCCTCCACTCCCAGACCAATCCCCCACCACCACAGACCCTTCCCCCACCTCCCCTTTTGTATTTTTCATACCCCGAACCCAGCCCACCCACCCCCTCTCCTCCGGGTTTTTCTCCTCCCATTCCCCCATGACCACCACCCTCCACTCCCAAACCAATCCCCACCCCACACCTCCTCCCTTTGGGTTTTCTTCTCCTCCCATTACCCATGTGACCATCACCCTCCAAAAAGAGAGAGAGAGAGTATTATTTGAATTTTCTGGTTTTTTTTTTATATTTTATATTTTTTAACGTGTAAAATGACCATTTTGCCCTCATATTTAACGGCAAATTGGATGAAATGTTGTGAATTTAGACGGCAGGGGGGAAATTGGTGAAAAAAAATAATTCATATCCTTAATTTTCTAAAAAAAAAGGATATGGGGTCAATTGAAACTAAGGTACAAGTTCAGGGGGTAAATCAACATTATACCCTATTTTTATATTTTTCTTCTTTTCTTCTTTGCTTGGTCAGTAGATTTCTGGATATATATATTTACTTTCTTGACAAGAAAGGGTTATGACCTTTTTTTCTTGGCAGCTGGCCTTAAGGCTTGTCAATCTTGTTTGTTTTTGTAACTTGATAACGAATGCTTGGCCGACTGAGCTAAGCATGCCCCACGTGTTTTAGTCTATCAAGAAAGCTTTGATTTTTTGTTATTAGATTAATTTTCATTTTTCCCCCTCTCATTAAATGAGAAAATAAAACGTCAAAATCCTTTTACCTGTTTTCTCTCTCTTATGCTGTAATGATCTTTTATATTTTAAGTCGTTGGATCGTTGTAATGGTTGAGATGAAGTCAAATGCGAGTAAATGCGTGGACTCTAAATGCAGAGGCTCGGGATCCATCTGCCACCTACTATTTATGGTAGGATTTATCTACATGCATGCTCTGAGAGAGCATTTATAACCAGCTCGTATAAAAATTCATCGACAGTGCTTTCTAGCTACTTTGAATGGATGCATTTAATTTTGTGTGAGTCCGATATGTTCATTGTTAATTAGTTGGTTAAGATAATATTCTCATAAATTAATGTTAAATGAATAAAGATTAATTTACAAATTTGTGTACAACATAAAATTATTGATGTTGTTCATACCCCATTTAAACTGCCAGTAAGAAGACTACACGTGGAGATTCATAGCCGTCGGCATGAAGAACGATCGGTACCTAGGATGCCGAAGACCCTTGAAGAACATCTCAATTCTCAAATCTCCCACTTGACACGTGGAGCTTAATTAGGTAATGTCTACAGTCCCACATCGAAATTATACTCGAAATGCACACCTCCCAAGACCTATAAAGACAGGCACAAGCCCCAAGAAGGGGGAATCAAGAGCCTTCGGCCACTTAGCTATTACTCTGCTAAAAATGCTATCCACTCTGTACTTATTCTAACTTAAGCATCGGAGAGCCTTCGGCCGGTACCACACCGGTGCCTATCCGCTTACCGATCGTTTCTTGTCTTACGGTCGGTCGAGCACACCAGTCAGGAGGACTCACCGAAGGCGAAGACATCACAGTTGAGCCCGAAGTGCCGATCCATTTTTGAGCATCAACAGTTTGGAGCCGTCTGTGGGAACCGAACACAAGTCAGTCCACAAAATTCACACCTACGATGGGCACCGCACCGGTCCGTTGTTCCTACCGGCAGAGGAGTTACCGTTCGGAAAGCATAGTGGGGCCAGCCAGCGATGCCCCGTACACGCCACCGGGAATGCTACGGCACCCCAACTGCTACCAGTGAGCTCCTAGCCGGATAACGGCACTTCGGCAGGACATGGCGAAGATGCAGGAACATAACAACCTTCTCTCGGCAAAAGTCGATGAGACCAAAGAAAGAATGAACCAAAGAAGAACACGAGAACATTGAGACCGACCGTACCTCCCAGAGCTTACAAACACCAAATAGGCAGAGGAAGGGAAAGAGGGTGGCCAAAGCGGGCCCGGCGGTCTCCAAGCAGTTAGTCATTCCAGCCCCAAAAGATAAGCCCCACAAACCGCAGAAGGTCTACACCGATTGTCGGCACCGATTATTGGACCGACGGGAGGAGCGAGGCCGATCGCCCGATCAAGATCGGGGCGGATTAAGCGATGATCGCATGAGGGTGTTAGGAAGTAAATCTCCCGTCCGACAAGTCCACCTACTCGAATCCACGGCGGAATCGGACCATGAGTACATCCCATCTAATAGTCGGCAAACCTCTTACCGTTCGGTAACACCAACAAGGCACTCAGGAATTAACCCAGAAAAGTCGCATCGGCAATCAGAGGATTATCAGGAGACGGAAGTCCCAAACCGAGACCCCGTGATCCGCCTCTTGCTGCAGAGAGTCCAAAAATGAAGGACGACCGATCGCGCACTCAAGAGCCGAGGATGGAGTAAGCTTCGGCCAGGCCGTTCACCGAACGAATAAAAACTCGAAGCAAGACAAAGACGTTCAGCCCCTGCGTATACCGTTCTATACGGAGTGGAAGACCCACCGACTCACCTCCATACCTTTCAATCGGCGCTTGGATGCAAGGGGTTAAGCGATGAAGGGCAATGTTTACTGTTCCCATCGGCATTAAGCGATGCGGCACTCAATTGGTTCTACCTATTGGAGCCAGTGCAGTAGATTCCTTTGATGAGTTAAAACAAATTTTCCTTAACCACTTTATGATCTGACGGATAGGCGTACTCCGCCGATGACACATACACAATCCGGCAAGGGGAAGATGAGAGCTTACGCAAATATGCGGCCAGGTTCAACCACGAGTATTCACGATGTCCAGATATCGATGATCGGGCTGCCTTGGCGCCTTTAAAAGTGGCCTTCGGCCATCCCATTTCTGGTATCTAGTGCATAGCAACAATCGGCGCACGACGATGAGTCGATGAAGCAGGCCGCCATTCATGCAAAAGCTGAATACTTGAACTTCGAAGGCCGAACCCACGGTTCGGCAAGAGGAGCCGCACAAGATAAGTTCTCGCGCAAAAACCTCTGTTCTCACCGAGCAAGCGTAAGAACGACTCCAGCCCTCGGCAAGGAGGCCATAAGAAGAACAGAGGAAGAAACAACCGCAATGAGCACAGAGGCCCCCTGCCGAACCAAGGCCAGGCACAGGAAGTGTATACGGTGCTCAACACAACCTATGAGGCCGTACTCATGAATGAGCAGGACATCATACCGAAACCAATCAATCGGAAGCCGAATCGACAGGATAACAGGGATACCGGAAAATTCTGCCGATATCACCAGCACAATAGCCACAATACCGAAGATTGTATAACATTGAGAAAGATCATCGAACGCCTTATCCGAGAAGGCAAACTTGATAAATACATTGCCAGCCGCAGCAGCCTTCCGGTACAAGGAACCGTTCGGCAGATCAACATGATCAGCACTATCAGCGGAGGCCCAACTTTGGCGGGGGCGTCCAGCCGATCGAGGAAGCAGTACGTCCGAGCAGCTCAGTATCCCCAAGTCTTCGGTATAGAGAGTAATCGGCATCAGAAAATGCCAAAGGTTCGATGGGAGCCCATCACCTTCCATGAAGAAGAGGAGGAAGGAATCCTCTACCCACATGACGACCCCATGATCATCCGAGCAGAAATTGCCGGATTTGATGTAGGAAGAGTTCTGATTGATACTGGAAGTTCGGTAAATGTCATCTTTGCCGATGCCTTCGGGGAACTAGGGGTAAGCAATGAGCATGTCAATCGGCAGCTCACTCCACTCTTAAGCTTTTCGGCGACTTGGTTCAACCGATCGGCAGTAAGCTTACCCATTGCCTTCGGCATGGCCCCACGGCGAACAAAGATCTATGATCAATTTCTCATCGCCGATTGCCCGACCGCATACAACGTGATTATTGGCGAACGGCACTCACAGAATCAAGGCTCATCTTTCCCCTCATATGTTGCTCATGAAATTCCCCACTTGTTGCGATGCAGGGTAATCGGGGGGACCAACTCGGTGCTCGGACTTGCTACGCAATGGCACTCACTTCGGCCGCGGATAAAACGCCGAAGGAAACCCTCTCTGTGGTCAGCATACCGAACGGCAGTGAGACTCCTGACGATCCTAGGGATGATACGCCAATACCACAAGCCCAGCCAGTTGAAGATCTGGAAACGGTGATCTTGCATGGGGATCGACCAGACCAATGTGTTAAGATCGGCACCACCCTCACGGCCACACTCCGATCGGAATTCATTCAATTTCTGCGCCATCACTCCGAGGTATTTGCCTGGTCATACAATGATATGCCAGATATTTCTCCCGAGGTCATAAGTCACAGGCTCAGTATATCTTCGGCATTCAAACCTGTACGCCAAAAGCGGAGATCTTATGATACCGAACGGTATGAAGCTATGAAGGCTGAAGTTGAAAAACTACTGGCCATCGGTTTCATTAAGGAGGCAACTTACCCGATCTGGTTGGCAAACTCCGTCATGGTTCGGAAGGCAAAAGGTGGGTGGAGGATGTGCCAGGACTATACCGATCTCAACAAAGCTTGTCAGAAGGACAGCTTTCCGTTGCCACGAATCGACCGACTTGTCGATGCTACCGCTGGCCACGAATTGCTTGAGTTTCATGGATGCCTATTCGGGTACAACCAAATATTTATGGACCCTTCCGATAGGGAGCATACGGCGTTCATAACGGACAAAGGTCTTTATTGCTATAATGTCATGCCATTCGGGTTGAAGAATGCCGAGCCACATACCAGCGTTTAGTTAACCGAATCTTTGCCGAATATATCGGGAACATCATGGAAGTTTATGTCGATGACATGTTGGTCAAAAGCAAAACCGCCGACCAGCACATCCAGAACTGTCATTAATGTTCGGCATCTGAAAAAATACCGAATGAGGCTGAACCCGTTGAAATGTGCCTTGAGTATCATCAGGAAAGTTCCTAGGCTTTATGATCACCAACGAGGTATCGAGGCTAATCCAGAAAAAATTAAGGCAATCGATGGCTATGGAAAAGCCGAAGACACAGAAGGATATTCAAAGTCTTACCAAGAGGGTCGCGCCCTAACACGGTTCATATCAAAGGCCACCGATCGCTGTGCACCTTTCTTCAAAGCCACGAAAGGAAGCAAGCGAGCATTTCCTGGATCGCGAATGTGATAAAGCGTTTGACGAGCTAAAGAATACATGGGCAAAGCCCCGCTTATCCAAACCACTCCCTGGAGAATAACTCTTTTTGTATCTATCGGTATCACGGACTGCCGTTAGTTCCGTATTGATACGGAAGCTTGAAAAGACGGAGTTACCAATATTCTACGTGAGCCGAGCGTTCGAGTGCAGAAATTCGGTATCCGCCTCTTGAGCGATTGGCCCTTGCACTCGTGACTTCGGCAAGGAAGCTCCGCCCGTATTTCCAAGCTCATACGATAATCGTTCTAACCAACCAGCCACTTCGGCAGTGCTCCAAAAGCCGGAGGTGTGCGGACGATTGATCAAATGGGCAATCGAGCTAGGAGAATTCGATGTCTCGATTCAAACCAAGACCAGCGGAAAAAGGTCAAGCGATGGCGATTTCATATCCGAAATGACTCCATCGGCAACAACCCTACCGAACAAGCCTCAAACCAAATCGGCAATACACTCCTACCGAATCGGTAGTCATTTTGATTTAGCAATCCCGATCCTGGGTTCTCCATGTAGATGGTTCGGCAAACCGGCAAAGGGTGCGGTCTTGGGCTGGTCCTTACCGCCCGAAGGGAATAAGATCGAGTATGCCCTCCGTTTCAATTTCGCTGCATCCAATAATGAGGCCGAGTACGAAGCTTTGTTGGCGGCCTTCGCTAGCCAAAGACATGGGAGCTAGACAGGTTATTATCCACAGTGATTCTCAACTTATCGTGAATCAGGTAACGGCAGACTTCGCTGCCCGGGATTCATCCATGACCGCTTATCTAACGGCAACCTGCCACCAGTTGAGAGGTTTTTTGGCATATGAGATCCGGCAGATACCCAGAACAGAAAATAGCCATGCTGACGCCCTTGCTAGATTAGCTTCGGCCATAGACGACAAAGTTGGACGACATGTTCCCATTGAAATCTTGGCCCAACCAAGTACAACCGAGCTAAATGTGCATACCGTACGGTATACGGATACATGGATGGGTCCGATATACTCTTATCTGGCGAACGGTACACTTCCGAACGACAAAACCCAGGCACGAAAAACTCGGTACCGATCAGCAAGGTATACAATAATTAACGGTGTCCTTTACAATCGAGGCTATACTACTCCTTATCTGAAATGCATCACAACCGAACAGGGAGACTACGTCCTCCGAGAAATTCATGGTGGTGTGTGCGGAGATCATTCTGGGTCCCGTTCGTTAGCTCACAAGGCATTTTGGCAGGGCTATTTTTGGCCAACTATGCACCGTGGCGCAATCGACTTTGTTAAGAAGTGTGACAAATGTCGAGATTCGGTAGTATCCCCATGTCGGCGAACCACTTACACCAATCATCGAGTCCTTGGCCATTTGCAGTGGGGACTCGATCTGATCGGCCCGATGCCGAAAGGAAAGGGACAAGTTAAATTTGCTGTCGTTGCCGTCGACTACTTCACCAAATGGGTAGAGGCGAAGCCCTGGCCACCATCACGGCGGCCAAAGTAGAAAACTTTGTTTGGACGAACATATGCTGCCGGTTCGGTATACCATACGCTATCATTGCGACAACGGCAAGCAATTTGATTGACGTCTTCCGCGATTCTGCTGCGGTTGAAGATCAACCTCTTCTTCGCCTCACGGCTCATCCTCGGTCAAGCGGTCGTGTGGAAGCGATAAATAAAATTATCAAGAAGGTCTTGAAACGGCAATGGATAATGCTAAAGGCGCATGGCACGAGAAACTTCCGAAGCACTGGGCCATTCGGACTTCCTACCGTACCTCAACCGGAGAAACACCGTTTTCACTTGCCTTCGGTTCGGAAGCGATTGTGCGGTGGAGATCGGCGAGGAATCTCACCGAACGGCAAACTTTGCTCGAAACTAACGACACTCGGCTTGCTTTAAATATGGATTTAGTCGAAGAGCACCGAATGCGAGCAAACCTTGAACGAAGCATACAAACAGCGTGTCTCCGGATATTATGACTCAAGAGTGAGGCCAAGATCTTTCAGATCGGAGATTGGGTTATGCGCAAAGTTTCACTTGCTACCAAAGATCCAAGAGAAGGAACCTCGGTCCATCTTGGGAAGGGCCGTATGAGATCATCGGCATCAGAAGATCGGGAACATACCGACTTCGAGATACAAGCGGCAAGACCCTCGGTCACCCATGGAACGTTGAGCACCTCAAATACTATTATAAATAATTCTCCCTTACCATCGGCTGGAATTGTTTTCGTTTTTATCGATTTCGTAGGGGTAGCCATCGGCACCCACAAAGGCAAAATTGTACTAAAGCCTTTCGGCATGAAATCAATGAAAACATCATTCGCAAAATTTTCTCAATTATTTGTTAGCCTTGGCGATGAAGTACCTTCGGTACTATTAAGTATGCGGGCCAAGACTACCGTTAGGTTTCGCACTTCAGCTTTTTACAAATCATTGTTAGCCTTCGGCAACAAGGTACCTACGGTACTATGAGACCAGTATAAACCTAGACCACCGACAGGTGTTGTACTTCAGTCTTTTAAAAAAATTAATTATCACGAATGATCGAGTCTTGGCGATTATTGACGACCTACATTTGAAATTATCCCTCAAGTTGATTCAAACCAAGAAGGATGCCTTCGGCTGATAAATATGAAGTCGAAAATATAAAAAAAAAAAAAAAAAAAAGACAAGACCGAATGGCATTCAATAAGCATTAAACAAATAAAAAAGCCTTTCGGCAGATGTTCAAAATAAGTTGCCTTATGGCAACAAAGTTACAACCAAAAAGCATAATTCAAACAGCTGGCTTCAGGCATCCGGTGAGGTTCGGCAACAGAGGTAGCACCGTCGGCATCCTTTTGAGATTCGGCAAAGACCGGCTCGGCATCCTGGTTTGCTTCGGCAAAGATCCTCCCCTTCGTAGTCCTCGATCATCTCTTGAGTTATTCCCTCGGGAAGGGGAGGGAAATCACCGGCGAAATTGAGGTTGAGCTTGACGCCAGGGTTGAAGCGCTTGAAACGGTACAGGAGGTCGGCCATTTCTTTGCCAACTTCGTCATCCAGCAAGCACGTAAACTCCACGGAGGTACGGTATGCACGGATGGCTTCGTTGACGGCAGACTTAATCTCGGCAGCCTTCGACCTCTCGCTTTCTTCCAGGGCAACATGGATAGCACCTTGTTGCCTCGGCCGACGCCGCCTTCACCGCCTGGTCGAGGCTTGACCGTACCAGCTCTAGCTTTTCTTCGGTCGCCTTAAGCTGCCGTTCGGAAGCTTCCTTGGCCTTTGTAAGGTTTGCGTTTTCTTGTATGGCCTTGGTAGCATCGGCAACCTTGGCTTGACCAAGGTCATAAGCCTTCTTGGCACGCTCGGCAGCATTGATGGCCCGCTTCATGCAGAGCCACATGTCCATCGATGCACGATAAATAACAAGTGCATGAGTATGGATCCATAAATCAAAGTAGAAAATGAACAGCAGGGAGGCTCTTCGAACCTGCAGACGAAAAGCACGGCTGCCTCTTCCCGAAGAGTTTTCTTGGCAGTTCCTTCTATCTCGGACAGATCCATTTGTGAGCCAAGGATCATGTGGTTGGCAAATTGGACCGTCTTGGAGGGCAGGCAAGGGTGACCGATTCTTCCGGCCGACCCTCCTCATCTTCAACCGAGAAGACAGCCCGAGGATGCTCGAGGTGCGCCGCCTCTTCGGCATGGGGTCATCCAGATCGATGATTGGCCGCTTCCGGTGGCCTTTTCCGCTGCCAGGCTTGTCCTCGGTACCTCAGCCGAGGTACGGCAACACCTCCTGTACAACGAGCTCCGACACGGTGGCTTCACGACCAGGAAGCCTCCCCTCGACCCTCGGCCCCGCCGACGATGCTTCTTGCACTGCCGCCGGTAGTCTCTTTGAAGACTCCGACATTTTCCTGGCCTCGGTCTCTCTTCTACCGTCAGTCACTACATATGACAGCAGGTTAATTACAAAAAAAAAAAAATCATTGTGAAGTACCAAACGGTAAGGAGGGCGAACTTACTCTCGGCAGGATCGACAAGCTTGGCTTTGATAAGATTCTCGGTAAAGAGAAACTCAGGATACACCCCGATCGAGGCCGCAATTCTCGATCTCACTTTTTCAATTCTCTTGATGTCACTTTTGTAGCCGACACCGCTTCAACTTGCCTGCAAAAAGAAAAGAAAATCGAACACAAGTGAGATTCGGAAAGGATAATGCACGAGCACAGTTCCTACCGAACGGAACCACGACACCCTACCGACGAGTTGGAACGAAGTGGGTATCTTAAAAAGGGGATGCCGATGGGAAGGGCATTCCCATTGTCCAGACACCAGGACCGCTTCGGTTCCTCCAGGTCTTTTGAGAGGACGGCACCCCACCGATGAAGTGGCCCCCGGTCGAAGCCCCGACGACAGTTGGCCTGTACCCATCCCCGTGATCGGCACTCTTCGACTTCGTGATGCTATACAAATATGAAAATTGTTCATATGAAGGTTCTCCTCCCCAGCCATGCCGAAAGCAACGATAGTTGCCATCGGACTACCCAAAAATTGGGTTGCCCTGGGCATAGCTTGACATGAGCGAGGATGTCCCGAACGGCATTACGAAGGGGCAACCGAACCCCGACCTTGATGAAGAAGTCAAGAAAGAAGACGACCTCACCATCCTTCGGATCACTCAAAGATTCGGTAGGTTTAGGAAGCCGCCACTTGACCGAATCGGGGATCATGAATTCGGCACGCATCGTCACTAGATCATGCTCGGTAAGGTGGTTGGGCCCAGGTAGTCAACACCGAACAGCGTTCTACGAGGTTGACCGATCGGAATCCTAGGGTTGCTCCCGAACTATTGTGACCGACGGTCTAGAAGAACTCTCAAAGAACGGCACCCACACGGCCCGACGTGGAGGTCTCAGATCGGTAGCTCACATGCCGTTCGGGAATGTGAGTGTCTCTCATCAAAAATCGCAGTATTGACTAGTGCTTCCACGATCAATACCGCAGGAACAACCTTCAACGGCGTGGCCATTGCCGCCGGGTCAGTAGATCCCCTTCTCCTACTGCGGGTGCAGCATCGGCCTTATCAACGGCCTCGGCCGACCTCGCCTCCTTCGCCACTTTCCCAGCTAAGTGAGGTGCCATCGGTAGTTGATTGACTGCTCGATGATTCCCCATCGAACGCATTGGGTTCACTCTCAAACTCGCTATCGAGACATCTACAAGCGAGCGGAACGGAATCCTAAACTACCTATCTCATCAAAACTCATAAGCAGATGCAAGTTCATGGCCAAGTTCATATGAAAAATGCATTTTTGATCGAAAAAACAAAGGCAAGTTCAAATTTACCTTGTTTCTCGCGGTGGTCTATGTTCGTCGGAAATCGCTCCGCCGTGAATGAGCTCGTCGGAAATCGCCTTTTGGTCGGAATAAGCTCGCCGGAAATCGCTTTCAAAAAGGGCAGAGTTTCGCCTACAGATGCAAAGTAACCCCCACATCAGCACAAATGCACTATTTATACTGAAGGCGCTAACGTTCTGCCTCGAAAAACCAAACGGCGCCATGATTACTTCGAAAAACCGCGAGCTCCGAATCGACACGTGGCGCCAATTCCCTGGTAACAGATGCGCAGAAGACTAAGCGTCGCGATGGTCACGTGACCGAGACCCAGGCCCAACGTCAATGAATACCGTACGGCGATAAGAGTTCCTGGCACCAAGGTATACTGGTCTACCGTTCGGTAGAGAACAAATTCTGAAGCATTAGGGAAAGATAATTCAAAAGGTACCGAACGAAATGGGTCTTTCCGAAGAGGCCAAAGCATAGCCAACCTACATAAGCTACCGAATGAAACCACACTTGCGCAATGCAGGCTCGCATGAAGAAATCCTCGCGAGGCCAATCCACTCGGGTACCGAAGACAAAAGCAAGTCCTCAACGAAGATTCTCTCGCTGAGAACTTGGGGGACTCCTGTTCATACCCCATTTAAACTGCCAGTAAGAAGACTACACGTGGAGATTCATAGCCGTCGGCATGAAGAACGATCGGTACCTAGGATGCCGAAGACCCTTGAAGAACATCTCAATTCTCAAATCTCCCACTTGACACGTGGAACTTAATTAGGTAATGTCTACAGTCCCACATCGAAATTATACTCAAAATGCACACCTCCCAAGACCTATAAAGACAGGCACAAGCCCCAAAAAGGGGGAATCAAGAGCCTTCGGCCACTTAGCTATTACTCTGCTAAAAATGCTATCCACTCTGTACTTATTCTAACTTAAGCATCGGAGAGCCTTCGGCCGGTACCACACCGGTGCCTATCCGGCTTACCGATTGTTTCTTGTCTTACAGATCGGTCGAGCACACCAGGTCCGGAGGACTACCGAAGGCGAAGACATCACAGTTGAGCCCAGAAGTGCCGATCCATTTTTGAGCATCAACAGATGTGATTAATTTTGTGCGGAAAATAAGACTGTAAGTTCGGGTTCGGCTCATGTTCAGCTCGTTCGAGTTTGACTTGTAAAAGAAACAAGCTGAGTTGAATTCATATAAATCTAAAGTTCGTAAAAGAAAAAAAGAAGAGTCATGTTTGAGTTTTGGTATACTCGGCTCGTAAAGCTCGTGAGTAGCTCTCGTATATTTTTATAAGATTTAAGACTCACCAGTCACGAAGGAAAGAACATTTAAGACTCACCAAAAAAAAAAGAAAAAAAGAGGCCCTTCCTCAATTTTTCAAATGATCGAACATGTGGTTGAAAAATGTTCTTTCGGCGTGGGCCTTCTTGTAGCTGCCCTTAGGTTGCTGCTCATCTTTGCTTTGAGGTTGAGGTGGCAGTGATCCTTGGCTCTCATTCTACGTTTTGTTGAATTTTTTCCTTTAAAACTTTTGTTTGTGCTGGTTTTGTTCTCTTAAATATAAGTCTCTTAAATGTAACTTTTACGTTTGGAGAAGCTCTGTGGATTATCTATATGCATTTTTGAACATATACAAACAAGGTTGGTGTATTGCTTGTAGTTGAGGTTACCTCCTTTGAGGTTAAAGGTTCAAGTCTCTTGCAAGACACTTGTAACTTACGTGTTTAAGAGCATTTACCAATATACCCGAATTCCTATATTCGATTTATTTTCTCCTAATATCACTTATATATATATATATATATATATATATATATATATATATATGAAAATTCTTCTATACGGCCATCCATTTGTTATTATTGTGCGTTATACAACACCTTCCTGCTTTCCTCCATATTTACTATGGCGTCCGCATAGTAATAATGTGCCGATGTCCGGATGAGAGAATAACTTATATATATATATATAAACAACATATATAAAAAGAAGTATAAAAGTCAATTCTTTTCGGTCTTAATTTATTGGGCCTCTTCAACCCCTAATGTCTTTCTTTCATAGTAGTTTTTCATTTTTTTTTCGATGGATATTTGGAAAGAAAAATTGTGCCAAAATTTGGTTTGAGTGCATATATGAATCATCTTATTCACTTGAAACCCTAAATTCGATTTTATTAAATTTGATGAAGTTGGTAAAAAGTCAATGGGAAGCATTTGTCTGCAAATCAGTAGTTTAATATTCGAATTCCAATACAACGACACATCCTCTCACACTTTCCAAACTTTAATATATAAAAAAGCAAGTAGAAGGGCTGGGTATCCGTTTGAGTTGACCAACCCCCATTTTTTGCCATTCATTATGAAAGAGGAGGTAGTATTATATTGAGTAATACTGTGCTTATCACATTTTTCATAACACATTTTTAATAAAGATGGAGTCCACCAATACAATGAGGTCCACCTCTATTAAAAATGTGATACAAATATAGTACGAAAAATATAGTACAAATATAGTATCGAATCCTGGCACTTCGAAGGGAGGGAATTTGACCAATCCCCATTTTCTCTTCTATGAGTTTGCCAAGTGCCAGCAAGGGCAGTAAGGACACTTCACAGTACCCCAGCTGCTGTCGGTGGAGCTTCGTGGGTCAGCCCCCTCCAACATTGTTCCAGCCTGTTCTCACTTTAAACCTCGAATACTTTCTCATCCCCGAATCCAACAAACCCATCATCGGCCGTCCATTTCCACACAACGTGCTCGACATTTAACCCCACAGCACACATCTACCCACAAGCCCGAAAACGACACCCCGTCGAACTCTTGCCTTACGACAACCCAAAACACCGACAACCAAAAGCTTTTAACCTGCAAATTGCTCAGCAAAACCAGTCAGATCCCAAGCTCTCCCTCCCAGCAACCCATTTCAGCTCTCTCTCTAGCCATCATGAAGATTTCCACTGCTGCATTGGCGGTGGCGGTGGTGCTGAGTATTTTCTTGGGTGCCAGCAGCGACGGCGATATGCCATCAACGACGCCGCGGGTGAAGACGGTTAGGGGGAAGAAGGTGTGTGACAGAGGGTGGGAGTGTAAAGGGTGGTCCCAGTACTGCTGCAATCTCACCATCTCCGATTTCTTCCAAACTTACCAGTTTGAGAATCTCTTCTCCAAAAGAAACACGCCGGTGGCGCATGCCGTTGGGTTTTGGGACTACCAGTCTTTTATTACTGCTTCTGCCCTCTTCCAGCCTCTCGGGTTCGGGACCACTGGTGGGAAGCTTATGCAGATGAAGGAGATCGCCGCTTTTCTTGGACATGTCGGCAGCAAAACCTCTTGTAAGTCACCACTTCTGTTAAGTCCTGTGGCGTGTCAAGATTTTTGTATCGAATTGTTATGGTGGGTAATTGTCTTTAATTTGTTATGTTTTTGTTGGATGCTTAAAATGGTTGAATCAAATTTGGAATAGAATGGGTTGGGGTGATTTGATTGGGATTTGTTAAGTTTGAGTGAATTGGGTTTATGAAAAGTCTGTGTTTTCAGCAACTGTCAAGTCCTATCTTCATGGACATATATATATATATATATATATATATGTAGATGGTTTAGGATAGAACTGTTATAGTGGGCAGCTGTTGTTATTTGTAATGCTTTTGTTGGATGCTTAGAATGGTTGAATCAAATGTTGAATTGAATTATGGGTTGTGTTTTTGTGGGTGCGGTTTGATTGGATTTGATTGTGATTCGTGAAGTTTGAGTTAATTGGGTTTATACACAATGTGGGTTTTGAGAAAACATCAGATTGAATTTTACTTAGAACGTAGAAACAGGGACGTGAAGAACTAAAAGGGTTAGAACTTTTTATCTTTATATTTTTTCGTATGTTTAAGTAGATCAGCTGAATAATTGGTCAATCAAATAAAGAATGAGAATTACAATGATAGTAAATATTAAAACTATGGGGAAAAAATGATTGATCATATATGCATATTGTTAAAACTTCATATTGTTGTGGATACAAAGTAGAACAGGCTTAATACAACTTTAGATTGGATAAACTAGAATAAGCTTTTGCTGAAATTCACCTATGCACACCATTGTTCTTATGGTTGATGACGGTGATGGCAATGATTGTTCCAGGTGGTTATGGTGTGGCCACAGGAGGACCATTGGCCTGGGGACTTTGCTACAACAGGGAAATGAGTCCCATGCAGTCATACTGCGATGACTATTACAAATACACATATCCCTGCACTCCTGGAGCTGAATACTATGGTCGTGGTGCTTTACCGATCTACTGGTTTGTATTCCTTTTGTTTTTTTTTTTCATAATTAATCCACCCCCATAATTTGTTTATGTGAATTTCCTTTTATTGTTTTTCCGAACTCTCTTTTACCTAATAACTTAACCAGAAGATCTCAGTTGTCTTGTAGAGGAATAGAGCTGTCATTAGATGAGATTATTCATTGATATACTCACTCATAAGAAGTTAGACTATCATAATATCATCTTAGCAACTTCACACGTAAATGATAGAGTTGTTTTGTAGGTCAGGCATATTTGTCTTCAATTTACATGTCAGTTTGTTGCATAGTCCAGCTATTGTCACTCTTCTCTTTTCGTCAACTTTACTGTCATATGAGAGTTGTAGATGATATGTTAGTTTATAACGAGCTCGTTGAATAGACAACGTATCTAAGTTTCTATTGGTGCTGCCATCCAGGAACTACAATTATGGTGCAGCTGGAGAAGCTTTGAAGGTCGATCTGTTGAACCATCCTGAATACATTGAGCAGAATGCTACTCTTGCTTTCCAGGCTGCAATATGGAGGTGGATGACTGCTATCAAGAAGTCACAACCTTCAGCACACGACGCATTTGTTGGCAATTGGAAGCCGACCAAGAATGATACTTTGGGCAAGAGGTTTCCTGGATTTGGTGCTACAATGAATCTTCTTTATGGCGATCAAGTTTGTGGGCAGGGCGACATTGATGCCATGAACAACATCGTTTCCCATTACCAGTACTACCTTGACCTTATGGGTGTTGGACGAGAGGAGGCAGGGGCCCATGACGTGCTAACTTGTGCCGAGCAGGTTGCATTTAACCCAACCAAGGCTGCTGTTACTGCATCTTCTTGAGCTCTATATGGCCTTGGGTTGCCTGCTCTATCACAGCCATCTTCTTCTCTCATCAGCTAAGCAATTTAAAAAAGAAAAAAGAAAAATCAAAACCCATCCGAGGGTAGGACTATCAATAAAAAGACGTCGAAGGTAGATGTTAATATGATTATTTGAAATTTTACGTGTGAAGATGCATATCTGTGAAAGTAAATGATTTGCTGATTGATTTGTTGCCGTACTTTGTTACATTACTATGTGAATTTTGAGATCCATTCGTTTCCAAGGTCGAAATGTGTCGTTGTGTAGTTTGTAATATGTAATATATGAACCATTTTGTCGACTCGCATGTATATGGACTTGTGAATTTGTATTTATTTAATATGTTGAATCTTTATTTTTCATCACTGTGGAAAATTGTTTTTGTTTTTGTTTTCATAAGTCCTCAGAAAGTACTTAGAAACTTCGAATTTTTGGAAAATACGCACAAGTTATTACTAAAACGCACAAAGAGAATTTGACGCATGAGAAATCTGGATTGTATTTAGCAGTATATATTTGGTGGTTGGGCGTAGACATCATCGGAACTGAGTCCAATTCAGTTCTATAGTAAGTCAATTTAGTAGCGACCATTATATAATTATAATAGTTCAATTGAATTGAAATAGATTAGTAAAGATCACTAAGTAGAAAGAAGCATAACTTGTTGGAAAATACTAACCCTAGGTGCAGTGGAACATAGTTTTGATGAATTAAAACTATCATAGGTGTGTTTGCCATAGAAACATTGGGTGGTGAAATGGTGTACCCCTCTTTTCGGCCGAGGTGGCCGACGGAAGGAATTTTTTGTCCTTTTCTTGAGTTGCGTAGGTGTGCTACCACCAAGCCACCGAATGGCTTGGATGGAAAATGATGGATGAATTTGTTGTGCTTGACTTCTAATCAGTGGTGATCGGCCAAGCAAGGAACCTTCTCTTGGCCTATGTTATTTTACTTCCTCGAGCTCGAGGATGGTTAGGTTTCGTATGGATGTTTTTATTATTTTTAGGTTTTTAGTGAGATGCAATTAACTTAAAAACGAATTTAAACTAATAACAAGAATTAAAGTGCAAAAAAATGGATCAAAGCCATAAATAAACATAAAATAAAGCAAGAACGATAAACAAAATTAAACTCAATGAAAATTCAATAACAATGAAAAGTAAAGCAATTGAAACAAACTTGAATTTAAAAGACAAGATAATGTAAATTGCAAGAAATTAAACTTACACTAGGAAAAGGAGGAACTTGTTACATTGTGCTTGAAAAGTAAAATCTTAAGTCTAGGAAAAGAAAAGCGCGAGACGAAAAGGATGTTTGTATGTCTGATGATGTCCATTCTCCCTTCGTCTAATGAGGTTTATATAGGGACATCCGTTAGCCCATGGTTGGCCATTAAATGGCCCGAGGTCAGCTTATTTGAAATTCCTTCCTTTTGAAGCCTCTTCAATCAATGGGATCACATTGATGGAGATATTCTTTTCTTGTGAGGCCTCCGTCACGTGTATGCAATCCTCCAGAAATCTTGGGTTCGAATCCGTGGCTTGAGCTTGGATCTCCGAGACTTCATTTTGACATTCGGTGGAACCTCGTGACATTTGAGTTTTTAGAATTCTAGAATTGGTTGACAACCCACAATGGTGACGAATATATATAAGAATATATGCCAGCCGGCTAATCTTAAAAGTTTAATACGATTATGCTTGATGTATTACCATACGTAGGTTTCAATAATGCAATTGTTTAATAGATGCTTGAGTGGTTCATGGCATTATTGGTTCCTACTCACCACTAATTCCCAACGCAAGGACTACACGAGATTGGCTAATAAATTCAATGATAAGGTAGGATGAGAACATTTTTGCTCGTTACACTTTTTTTTATAGGACCTTTCATATTAAGAGGAGCAATAGTATATTAAATTCACACATATAATACGGATGCTAGGACTTGAGCCTAGGACTTTGCATGATGGAGCAATTACCTCAAACCACTACACTAATGTGTAATGGTAACACCACGTTAATTGTTATTGGATTAATGTGATGGTAATGCTGACCACCAATTAAGGGCGTGGTGAGCAGAAATGCTCTTAAGAACATAATACTAGTGAAATGTCCAGTTCGTGTTTTAATGAACGCAGGAAATCGTTTTCTGCTGAAGATATTATACTATTGTAAAACAGAACGTGAATTGTTTAAATATTTGTGTTTTATGTTTAAGCTGAAATCAACAGGCCAAAAATAGGAAAGCTCTGCCAGAAATGCTTCTATGGCAAAAGTTCAAACAGGCTAGGCAGATTTAGAGTTAGATTTAGTATAGATCTGATTGACAAGTAGTGGAACGCCATATATATATGTACTTACTCATACTGCCTCAAAAATTGAAAGATAAATAAACATGGAAATAGCTGGAGTAAGGAAGAAATTAGCTCAAGATTTCAAGACAGGGAAATTGTAGTTTCCATGGTGGGCGCTTGGCAGTAGTTAAAGAAAATCAAAGCAAAAGATTAAAACACCTTAGCAAAGCAAAGAAAATCAAATCCATTTTATTTGCTCATATGGAAAATTGATGGGTTGCTTGAGCTTTGCAAATGGTAATTCGAAAAGTTTGACAATTAATTGATACTTATAATGATCCAAGCTCTTGGGATTTTGTTTGTTTGTTGTGTATCTTCTTCATCTTTAACAACATCCGTACATTGTGTGTGAGTTTAGTATATTATCGCCCATCTCAATAGGAAAAATTAAAAAAAAAGGTAAGTGGTGTATAATTCAGTTGATTGAGCTCACAGGAATGTTTGTGCGGAAAAAACAAAAAACAACATAATTAGTTCAACAGGAGGCTTGAAAGAAGAGAAAACAGAAAAGTTTTCTTTGATGTAGCTTAATAAACCACCAAACCAGACACTCCACAGTTGATGTGCCTCACCATGCACATAATAGTTTCAGAGGCCTCATAGCACATTGGGGAGTCAAGCGTGGGGAAGATTTATTTATTTATTTATCTATTTATATTTTTGTTTTTTTCTGAACAGGTTCTAATTGGTGGGGATAACATTTGAAATAGCTCCCCAGAGAAAAGTGGCAACCTTTTGCCACTCCAAATTGATTTCCAGGTTGAAGTTTTGGACCCCTTTCATCTTCTCTCTCTCTCATCGCTTTCCGCATCTTTCACTTTTTGACCGGGTTGGTTGCCCTTATTCTATGGGCTTTCGGTTGTCATCTCTATTTTCGTAGCCAAAGAAAAACTTCGCTTTTTTGTTTTTTGTTTTTGTTTTTGTTTTTGTGGCAAGCATAATATTAATATTTTGCATTAAATACATAGATTTATTTATGAGTGGAATGCATGTGGTACAAACTATATGAGAAAGACAAGAGAAACTCTCTTGTCCTTTTTTCGTTTTATTTGTTGTATATCTTCATCTTCAATATTAACAAGATTATACAACACAATTGGTTGAACAAGAGGCTTGAAGTAAGGGAAAAGAAAAATGTTTTCGTTAGGGTTTAGTTAATGGATCAGAAAAATTTAGTAAAGATCTTCAATGATAAAATCTAAACATTTGTGGTTTCTCATATGACTCAAAATTACATACACCCTTCCATTTTCTTGGCCAAAAGACCTAACCGATAAGGGGTCGTTTGGTAAGGCAGACTGTCATGGACTGGACTAAATCATGAGACTTTCTTAGATTAGATCGGATTGGCCTAAGATGGATTAAGTCCTGACTTACGTTTGGTACTGCGTCGGACTAAGAATCTAGATCGTAAAAATAGTGAAGACTTATGTGTTGGTATTGTGTCGGACTAAAAATAATTCTTGTAATATTTAAATTATTTAATGACTTACAAATAAATAAATGCTGCAAAGAAACTCAATTCAAAGATTTAAAATAATAATAAAAATAAAACAAATAAAATTATGATTTTTTTTTTTTTTTGGCTTCTCAAGATTAATCTTAGTTGCTCCCTAGCCTTGCCCCAAGACTACTACAAATCTTTTTTTTTTTGGTCGAAACATTGCTAAGAAGCTAAACCCAATCTATATAATTCTAGGTTTTTCATGGATGACCAATTAAAAATAATATATATATATATATATATATATATATATATACACATGTATAATTGACTTTTGACTTCGAACTGAAAAATATAAATTGACAAGGTAAAAATTGTTTGCAATAAATAAAACAGCACATCATGAATTATTAAACTTGTTTCAATATAAAAATAATATCAAACATTTGTAAATTATTATAATTTGAATTTCCAAATGCAATATCAAAATAATTATTGTAATATTTAAATTTAATTACGGATTTTGACATAAAAAATAAATAAATGCTAAAAAAACCCAATTCAAAGATTTAAAACAATAATAAAAAGAAAACAAATAAAATTATGATATTTTTTAAAGAGATACTTCGGACTAGCATGTTCTATTTGGGAGCGTGCTATTTTAGCGAGCCACTCCATGCATTTATCCAATGAAAAAGGTAAGGAAATCGTAGGAATAAGAGGTCCAATGGACCAAACAGGAAGCCTAAAGTAATGCCTCAAAATCTCCAATCCAAGTGGCTCAATTTCCTTAGCTGTGTTACACAACCAACCAAATGATTCGGTAGAAAGTGAAAACTGGGACTGATAAATTTTGACCAAAAATAATCGGCGAGCAGGAGCTTCAAGATTCACTGTTGCAGCACAAAGATCTCCAATTTGTTTCAGAGACAAATTATCTGTGTTCTCAGTGTCTGGGGGCAAGCCAAAGTCTGAGCTGCAGAATGAAAGCTCAGCCAAGTTGATGTCATTACTGTTGGAGTGTGCCTGAGTGTTTGACGATGAAGTTGAAGTTGAGGAAATGATAGCTTGCAGGTATTGAATGTTGAGTGGGGTTGTGGCAATGGTGATGGTGAAGCCTGTTTTTTGTTGGATTTGCTCTGCTAGTGCCAAGAATGGTATGAGATGACCCTTAGCTTAGTTAGCTATCAAGGGAAGCTTCACAATGTGCTCACGATCAAATCCCATCTCTGATTTGGGGTTTATTTTGTTAATTTGGATTTGGCTATAGTTTAAGGTTTAAATGGTTTCACGACTGCAGGCTTTCAGTTGTGTACCTGACAGTTATATATGCGACCTGTGAGTAAAGCGTATATACCAAACAGTCAAGGTTAAATGAGCTTTTATTTAAAATTTTAGGTGCATTATTTTCATCAGAATAATCTTATATTATTATTATTATTATAGAAAAGAAAAAACGACGTCCATTATTTTCTACCTAAATTATGTAGAAAGAGTATAATGTTATTATTATTATTATAGAAAAGAAAAACGACGTCCATTATTTTCTACTTAAATTATGTAGAAAGAGTATAATGTACGAACAAGTCACTGACTATGATAACTCTAACAAGTAAGATTTTTTGTATGTTTTTGGATCATTTAATAAGTTTTCCACTTTGGAAATTTATATATTCCAGATATATGCGCAGTGAACCACGCCAACACATCTCATAAATCTACGGTTATAGGAAACAACACATCATCACGTTGTGCGATCAACACCAACCTCATATTTATGACTTGTGACAGTTCCTTGTGCTGCAAACTCATAAATTTTCCATGCCAAAAACCAAATGAAATTATCCAAAAACATACAATGATCTTACATTTTTGTCCTCATAGTCATCATAAATGAAGATGAGTACTGCTATTTCCACCTCGTGTCGTATTTCCCCAGCCACCGTATCTTCCCACTCGCCATGTAAATTTGAAAAAACACAATCATATTCTTACTTGTACTCTTCTTCTAAATTTCAATGTGGAGGATAGAAAAAGTTAAAAATGGAAAAAGGGATGTCCAAAGAAAAATAGGTTGAGTAAAAGGAGAGGCATTTTTTGGAAGATTAGTAATTTGTTTCCCATGCTCAAGGAGGGAGGGAGGGAGAGTTAGGCGGGGATTTGGCTTATTCTATCCTCATGATATGCTTTAGGAGAACATGAATATCGATGCCTATTGAGGGCATGGTGTGCTGAAGTTTGCTCCTCGTGTTTTCAGCAAAGCGGCTTATGATGTTGCATGCCTAAAGCATGTAACATCTATAAAGTTCTAAACACTCAACTCCCTAAAAATGGAATTAGGTTGAAAATTAAAACTATGTTGATCAATAACGTTACGAAACAATTCATCTTAGAAAAGATGTTATCTTTGAAGAGAAAAATCCCTTGAAGAGGAGTACACCAAAGCAATGAGATGCTTATAAATATGCATGATGCACATAAGAACCGTGGAGTAATAAATTGACGGTAACAAATGATAATTTTGTTTTATAATAGCTACTAGAATCGTCAAGAACTATGATGAAATCAAACCAAGCTTAATGAATGTCGACATGTTACATGATTTGAAAAACAAAATGGAAAGAGGCAATTCCATTTAATACTAATGAGAAGGGTGATATATGGAACCATTAGCTCATGAATTAGGTTGTTGGATAGAAGAAAAATCAATGTGAGTTTTTAATGATCTTTCTAGATATATTATTGTAGTTTTAATAATCGTGGTAATTTTCTTTGATATATTTGTCGGAAATTTTTTGAGCGATTGGGAATCAAGGATAATTAAAACATGTGATGCAATTTTAAAAATTCTACACATTAGCCTTAAAAAAATGAAGATAACATATGATGCTATCAAGACTAAGAAAGGGTCTCAAAATAAAATCAAATACCCTATTCGCTCATAACACGTTCTTTCTCTACTTTTACCGTTTTCCTAAGATTAGGAGTAACTTAACTAATCGTTAGGTGAGATTTCTTGTCGATGGTATGACAAATAGCTTTTTCCATGTAACTTGTAAGTGTCCCCCAGGCTCATGGCCGACGAAGAGCTTCAAGGCTGAGTGTTTTCCATCGGCAACATTTATTTGTCTCGAAGAAGAACTTCCATCCAAAGAAGTTTCTCACTGAGGTCTCACTTGGACCATTGTGACGAAAGAGCTTCTGCCGAGAATTATGCCAACTATAATTAGCCAAGTGTATTCTTTCCATGCAATTCACTCACCCTAATCACTTAAATATGTTTAGATTTTTTTTTCTTTTGGTTTTAGAATAAGCGATAGTTTTTATTGATAAGCTAGCTAGTTAATCAAATTTCAATATGGCACCCAAATTTAATGAAAAGCAGTCTTATCCGATGAGAAAATATCAACAGATATCCTCAGTTGGAAGTAGAAATATGCTAAAGAGAAAATAAATCTAATGTAATAAGGGGCCAACGGGTCTACCAGTGAAAAGGGACTTGACTTTCAAATCAATAATCTTAGGTTCAAACCCCGCACTTTGACAGTGTATGTGAGAAAATCCTGCTTCCTAGTATCGATTGTATAAATAAAATATAAATAAGAGTTAATTAGTAAAATTGAATAATTAAATCAAAACCAAACACACCATATAGTAGCAATAAACCCCATAGTTGGTAGCCAATTAACAGATAGAAGAAAAGTGGATGTACGTGCAGCGAACACCCTCTTAATCTTCATATTATTCTTTTATAAAAATAATAGAACATCTTCATATTCACCTGCGTGCCGTAGGGAGCATGCGCAATAATTGAGACCTGCGTCGCTTATGTAAGAAACACACAGAGAAGACAATCCATAGACAAGCACATGCAGAGAGAGAGAGAGAGAGAGAGATGTTAACTTAAATGAGAGCCTCTGGCTTTCACTTTATACAAGTCAGAGTTTATGTATATGTGATGTTTGATTGTATATACAATATTCCATCCGTACATGAATTACAAGTCAGAGTTTACATAATCCTCCTTTAAATTCAAATAACTACATATATGTTTGAGTTTGAGCATATGCAACCAAAACTATATATATATATATATATAATCCATGATTTGTATAATAAATACTTACCACGCATACAACACTCACCTGTATCATTTGTTTGTATCACTCATTTCATTCCTCCTCTTCTTTAATTTTCCGTCTCATTTAGAAAGATGATCAGCTAAAGCCTGCATCACCTTAATCTGCGTGGAAAGGCATGTTATGTAGTGAGCAGTTTCTTCCAACAAGCTGCACAAATCCATTTTCTTGGCCCCCGGTACGAGCCGCCGAAGCTTTCTCGCTTGATCCGCAGGAACCGATCCCTCTGATGATCTTGAGGCCTTTTTAGTCCTTCTTCTGATCACAACAACCCTTTTCTTCTTATGGTACCTGCCGGCCCGGTTTCGAAGCTTGAAGAGAAGAGCCCTGCTCCAGTTCATCCTTGGCCCAACAGCATGAGCCATGGATGAATAAGCTGCCATCTTTATTCTCTGCCTGCGCTTTTGGATCAGTTTTTCCTCTGAAGACGACGATGAACTGGGTGGAGCATGGTTTCTGATTTGCAAGAGCGATCGAACAAATCTATGGGCAAACTTGGTTCTGCAGGATTTGATGTTTAAGGTGACACCGCTTGTAGTTATAGTAGTCATGGTGGGGAGATAAAATTTTAGGGTTTTTTCATGGAAGGTGAGCTGAGGAGCTCTCTCACTCACTATATATATTGGTAGTGGTGGGGATCTAAATCCTATCAGCTCTGACAGAAATGACTTTATGGGATTAAGGAAAGAAAGATAGGCAATGGCCAATTGGAGGGCCTCTTGCTTGGTTTGCAAGGACAAAAGGCAAATAAGCTGTGATGAGCTCTGACAGTCTAATGAGCTCACCAATTAGGGAAATGGAAGGGTGGTGAAGAAAGAGGGAAAAGTTTAGGCTTAGGTGAGTGGTGGGTTGAAGAACTTTATAAACTTTTTGTTTTGTTTTAATTATCTTTATTATAAAAGGCATGCCACGTGTCTATATATCCACTAGGGTGCGTGGGAATCACGCAAGCCACAAAAGGGTGAGATGGAATGTTCCTAATCCTATAATAATTTAGAAAAACTAGAATTTAGCCAAAGAAAAGGAAAATATTTAGGAAAAGCCAATGGACTAGTGTTGTTCCAAATTCAAACAAAACTAGTCCTTTGGTATTTTCCTAATTATTTTTCATTTTTTTGGTCTTTTTTAATAAATACCATGAGGTGTCCCCACACCCGAAGGGTGGGATTAATCCCTGCTCGGAGTTCAGCTTGTCCATAGCCACAAAGTGCTTTCAACGGGTTTCAAACTCCTATAATTAAGGCATCAGGTAACTCGCCAACTAGAGGTGGCAGTTTGCCAGCCGCACCACACCTTGTGGTTAAAAAAAAACTCTTTAGACTATTTATAATTTTTATATTTTAAAAAATTACGATAAGTAATCAAGTTCATTATTTTATAAATTCTTTATTTTTTTTTTAAAAAAAAGGCTATTTTATAAAGAAGGGTATATTTGTAAAATAAGCCAATAAAAGAATCGCGTGGGATTTGCAGTGGCTATATATGGCTTTGTTAGTAGCTTTCCATAGGGGGGTTGGAGAAGTGCGCTGGAGGACCCACCAAAGGGCCAACCACCACATGATAGCACATGGCTCACTTACCCACTCGTCCAATGAGAGAACCTTTCTTTTTCTCTAATCTAATCTTCATTACTTGCTTATCAATTCATGCTTTTATGTTTGTGTTATATTTAATCTTTTCCTTAAATCCGATTTTGGACGGCTGCCCTGCCCCGCCCCTGCTGTTGCTTGTCTAGAACACAATTCTCAAAAGGTCACTTGATTAGTTTACTTGATTTTGGTGTGTAAGGGCCAGTTTGATATTGCTGTGTTGTGAAAATAATCACTGTTAGATTTGCTGTGAGATAAATCAGTTGTGAAAGAAAGCAGTTTGGCGTTTGATAAACTTTTTGTCAAAAGTGATGTTGGTACAATAATTATGAGTATTTGGTAATTTTTTGTGTAAAAACGCTATAAGCTTTGTATAATGACTAAAAAAGATACGAAGTTGAAATTATTTTTATTATTTAAGTGTTTGGTGATACTGAAAAAAACCAAGCTCACTTTTATTTTTGCCAAAACATTCTCACTTTCAATTATACAAATCTTTTATTAAATATTTTTATTGAGAGATACCCTAAACAATAACATTAAAAAAATAAAAAAAAATAAAAGTAAAACAGAACCCTCTCTGCACCCCTCTACCTCCCAGCCTCACCCTGACCCACCCTCCCACAGATCCACCTTGATCTTAAGAATCAACACCCTGGAAAGCTCCCACACAGTGTACAATGTCAAAGCCAAGATCCAATACAAGGAGAGCATTCTTCCAGACCAGCAAATGTTGATCTTTGCTCGCCAGAAGCTCCAGGATGGCCGCAACCAAGCCGACTACAGCATCCAAAAATAATCCACTCTCCACCTAGTGCTTTGACTTCGTGGCAGATAGAGAGCATTATGCCTCTCTTTGGCTGATTGAAGCTTAGGGACGAAAAACCCTCTATTGCTCTATCAAATTATTCAAATATTTCAATTTGTTGTGTGCAATAATGCTTTGTCAATGAAAATGGGAGGAGTTGAAATGGGTTGCTATATCAAAATGTTTATTGAAGGATTTAAGGAAGTTAAGAAAGTAAGGTCTGAGAGGTTTTCACTTTTGAAACGTTGTGAGATGGTCTCTGTGGGAAGAAGATGAGGAATAGTTGGAACGTGCTGGTCTGGAAGAAGATGTGGGATAGATAATGTAAATTATGAAAGTTAACAAGGATATTATAGGCACTTCCTTAGAATTCATTAAACCCCACTGGTTCCGTGTTTTGCTTTATGCGAAAGCTAAAATAAAATCAGCCCTTGAGCTGCTTTCCAAAATCAAGGTCATCAACATCTATTTTCTCCTGAAAGTGATTATCTTGTCTTTTACCAAACGGGGTAAACTTCAAAAACTTTATCAGAAATCACTTTTTAGTCCAAATAATCAAATACCAAACAAGCACTAAGAATGAGAATCTGTACAGCTCCTATACAGAGAAGAAAAAGAACAATTTAACTTATTACTTCAAAAAAAAAATTACAAATTTTTTGACTATACACAATATTCTGACCGCCAAAGATTATTTAAATTAAGCTATTTGACTTTACTTTATTTAACACTGCCTTTTTCTTTTTTTTTTCTTTTTTATTATTATAAAAAGGCGATAAAATTTAACATGATCAATAAGAACATAGAGTACAAATAACACAAATTGTAAAGGGAGTCATCCCAATAACAATATGGCAACCATGGATTAAACCTCCCCAATGATGGGAGCCAGTCGAAAAGTTGAAACAATCTGGAGATAATCACACTCGAAAATATAACTTTTTTAAAACCCCTTTCAACCGCCATAATTTTCCCGAATCTAGTCCAATGACATCAAAGACAAAAACTAGCCATTAAATGGCATGACTCTCTTAAAGAGACTAAGAATACTCATCAAACTCAACTATGAGCAAGCAATTAGAATACAAAGTATGACTAGTTAACAACTAGTCACAAACCTATGAACACACAAGCAACATCTAAATCCACAATCAAACAATCAACAACTTGCAAGCTTAGGAGAGAGTTAAATGACAACCTAGGCACTCAGAAGAATCCGTCAATCTAAGCATCCCCAGTACTAGTAACAACTATCATAAACAATGTGTGTGCATCCATTCATAAATCACAAGAGTATCATTTTGGAAACATTGAAAATCACATTTTTGGAAACAATGGATGCACACACATTGTTTGACTAGTTTGTTTGACTAGTGAATGGATGATACTCTTGTGAACAATGTGTGTGCATCCATTCTTAAACCGTTTGATAATCTCATTTTGGAAACATTGACCTCACATATCTTGAGAATGCAAAGCAAGAATAAGCTCTAAAAAACTCTCAATGTATGAAGTAAATTTCAAAAACCAAAAGCATATTTCAAAAATGATGAGAACTCTCTCACTGCTCTCTCAAAAATGATGAATGAAAAATTATTGGCTAGCCAAACCTTGGCCCTTTTTAAAAAAAAAAATCATAAACAATACATTTGCCCAGCTAGTGATTGGAGCAGTAATAATACAAAAATCTACAGCTGCCAAGAATGAGGCTCTCGTGACAACCATTAGTGTGCAGGCAAAAAATGACTAGTCATATATCCTAGTGCTTTTAAATG
The DNA here is from genome assembly GCA_024362665.1 of Prunus padus. Taxonomy (NCBI): domain Eukaryota; kingdom Viridiplantae; phylum Streptophyta; class Magnoliopsida; order Rosales; family Rosaceae; genus Prunus; species Prunus padus. The sequence continues at coordinate 24,050,541 of JANFAM010000016.1, read as the reverse complement.
CATGCAATGCATGATTTACCTTTGAAGTGCTTAGTTAAGCTTGAGCCACGACACGGTTGATCTCAAATGTTGTAATCATCTTGAGTGCAGTCTTAAACTAGACTAAATTCCTTGAGCTTGTATGATTATAAATAGAATTATTACAAGTTTGTCAAGAAAAGCTAAAAACATTAGCTAAAAAAAACCTAACAAATGGATCTGCCAAAAGAAGAATAGATCGATAAAGGTTCACCAAAAGTCGAAGAACACTGAAGATTCGATGGAATCTGAAGGAAAACCCCCTGGATCTGAAGCCTTCTCTCGCTTAACGGCTAGGGTTTTCTTTCAATTCAAGGTTTCTTTAACACTCCATTTAATTATGTTTGGACTGCATTTTAATGACACCCAACTTTCTAAGTGAAGTCTCAATAAATTGTGACAAACTCAATGTTGGTAACAAGTGAGTCGACTGATAGTGTTGGAATATGTTCCAACCATGTTATAGTGCCAATCAATAAATGTTCTTGGTTCATTCACAGAAAATGTTCTTTGTTGAACCATGCTCACCCTTTTGTCCGAAACCAGGACGGAGAGACATGTAGACATCTTCGTCATGTTGTTATTTGAAAGGCTTTTAAATTTGGCTTAGTATCACAAAACGTCCCTAAGGTTTACGAAACTATCAGATTGCATCCTTAATGTTTTTTTGTGTCATTCTTGGTCCTCGACGTTAGTATGTGTGATCACGAATGGTCCCTGCCGTTAGGTTCCGTCAAAAACTCTGTTAGTTTGCTGACGTAGCATATATATATATATCACAAAACATCCCTAAGGTTCAAGCACCTATCACAAATGGTCCCTGTGAATTTTTTTAAAAATTTAAAATTCATAAATTTTTGGCTTTCTTTTTTAAATTATTTAAAAATATACACGTGACACTATATTTTTGAAGATGTGGGCTCCACATATATGCCACATCAACAAACTAATGAAGTTTTTTAAAAATAATTTAAAATTAAAAAAAACATTTATAGAAGGATTTTAACCTTGAGGACCATTTATGAACTCTAAACCCTTGGTTTTTTCATTTTTAAATTTTATGACTTTTAAATTATTTTAAAAAAACTCTATTAGTTTGTTGATGTGACATATATGTGGAGCCCACATCTCCAATAATATAGTGTCACATGTATTTAAAATACAATATATATATTTTTAAATAATTTAAAATTCATAAAATTTCAAAATGAAAACAAAAATTTTATGAATTTTAAATGAAAAATAAAATAAAAAATTAGTAGGGACCATTTGTGATAAGTGCGTGAACCTCAGGGATATTTTGTGATATATATATATATATATATGCCACGTCAGCAAACTAAAGGAGTTTTTAACGGAATCTAACGGCAGGGACCATTCGTGATCATACATACTAAGCTCGAGGACCACGAATGACACAAAAAAACATTAAGGATGCAATCTGATAGTTTCGTAAACCTTAGGGACGTTTTGTGATATAAAGCCTTTAAATTTTAACGGTTTGATTTTTAAATTTTGTTTTAATATTTTGGCTGTTTTCTTTTATTTATTATGGGAGTTACATTTGTTTAATTTTTCAGTTTTTATTTTCTATTCACTGCCTTAATTTTTTGGTTTAAATTGTACGTGAAGGTTACAATTTTGGATGTCTACGAAATGTCACTCCTCCTTTACATGTTAGACACACCACAATCTGATTTCTCTCATCCTCCTTTCATACATTCTACTTTCCATATTATTATTATTTTTTGGTCAACGGTTATGTGATTTGGAGATTTCTATCCGACTGTGAACGTGCTAATAGCGGACCTTGAGCTTGTGTATTGAGGGTCGTATCTTGGAGTCTTGTAGACCGTCATTACTTGCACGTAGGGAGGCTACAAAGGCTTTAGGACAACGTATTTGACGTGTTTTCACCATATCAGGCTTGCCTTCTTACTCTTGACTTATTTTACTTATCTATTATTTGTTTCTTTATTTCACTTTATTATTAAAGCTTTGTTTTACATATTATTTATATTTAAAGGTTTTGAATTTGGATTTTACGGAAAATGAAAAACACCTTTTTTAATAACAATATAAAGCCTTTGTATGTTAAACTAATTTTTCTTACTGTATTTGTTGTTGCTATAAATTTCACTTTATTTTCTTTTTTAACCAAAAAAAAGGGATAGCTACATGTTTTCAAAATCAAGGCATTAAAGTGCAACATTAAGTTTAAAAAAAATTAACAATATTAAAACTTTGACAAGTTGATCTACACATTTGATTTTAAAAAATTAATAAAGTTACTATTCAAAACCTAATTAAGTGCACCGTTGGATTTTTTATTATTAAAAAACTAAAAAGGTGGAAAGTTTCTCTAAATTGTTGATACTTATTACCTCATTATTTGCTTATTGCTTACAATTTTTTTAAGCTTACACGTTTTCAAAATTAAGGACATTAAAGTCCAACTTTAAACAAATCTTTTCAAACAATTATTATACTACCTTGGTCTGAATTAGAGGTGTCAACGGGCACGGGTCCCTGGCCCCATTTAAATTCGTGCTTTTAACATTTTCGCATGTCGGGCCGCCCATTTAATTTATCGGGTCGTGCCGTGCCGGCCCATTTAGTAAAATCATTGATCCCGGCCCGGCCCAAAGCCCATGTCCACATTGAAACGGGCCGGGCCGGGCTCGTGCCGTGCCCGTGCTCGTGCCGTGCCCGTGCTCGTGCTCGTGCCATAATCGGGCCCAAGAACCAACCCATTTAATTTGAATTTTTTCACTTGATTTTTTTCCCACTAGATAATTCAAATTATAAACGTTAAAAATATAATTAGAGGCAAGAAATGATGAACTATTTGAAAACATTAATCAATCAAACATCCAAACAATATGAAATGGCGGAGGGCAAAAAGTGTCCAACTCCACAAAGTCCAATTCAACTTTTTATCTTTGAACAACTTATTATTTTATATGTGAAGAAATGTCTTGCTTTGATTATAAGAGAAGCGTATATGTCATATGTACTAATTAGATATCAACTCTAATATTGTTTAATTAATTTGTAGTTGATATGTTTAATTAATTAAGGACCCAAGTAATTTCCCTAAAATGAAAGACATCAAATATATGTTTATGATTATAAAAATAAAATAAAAACCATATAAACAATGACATTAGATGTCAAATTTTTGCATTTTGACTTTTGAGAAAGAAAAAAGTTAAGTGGGCCGTGCTTGGGCCGTGCTTAAAGCGGGCTTGGGCTCGTGCCGTGCTTGAAGCGGGCTCGTGCCAAGCCCGCCCATGTCGTGCCATGGGCGGCCCGGTCCATTGACCTCATTTTTGATCCCGCCCGCCCATGCTTTCGTGCCGTGCCGCCCGGCCCATTTAATATTCGTGCTCGTGCCGTGCCGTGCCTAATTTAAACGGGCTGGGCTCGTGCCGTGCTGGGCCGGCCCGTCCCGTTTGACACCTCTAGTCTGAATGTTTGGTGTTTAAAACAAATTTCAAAATCCTATTAAAGTTAGTATTTAAAAGCTAATTAAATAACCGAAATTAGTGACAGTTGGTATATTTAAAAAATAATAATAATAATAAAGTTAGATATCTTGTCATAAACTGGGTACTTTATTTCCTTAAGTTATTGTTTATTTTAAATAACTTGTATCCCTTATTTTATTACAAATTGTTTGATCATTATTAAATTTCAACTTGTATTACATTTAAATTTCAGATTTTGTTGCTTCATTATTGTTTATTGGAATTGAGATGGAAAGTGTAGAGACCAATAGTGTTAAACATGGAAAATTTAATGGGACAAATTTTAAGAGGTAGCAAAGACAACTCAAATAATGGTTAACTGTTTTAGGGCTAGTTTCTGCCTTAGAAGATCAAACCACACATACTCAAACTAGTGAAACCACTTCTAAAACTAAAGAAAAGATGACAAAAGAAGCAATAGAATATAATTGCCATAACAGAATCCTTAGTGCTCTCTCTCATGATCTATATGATGTTTATCAAGATACAAAAAATGAAAAAAATTTGTGGGATGACTTAGAGGCATAATATGGGATAGAAGATGCGGGAATAGATCGTTTTACAGTCTCAAATTTTAATAACTATATGATGGTTAAGAATAAAACTGTAAGTGAATAAATTCATACCAAGATTTTTTGAGAAAAATAGAACTTAAGGGTACTGAGTTTAGTGAAGAGTTTAAAGTTTCTTGTCTCATTTATAAATTACCCCCAATTTGGTCAAACTTTGCAATAACACTTAGGCACAAACAAGGAGATTTAACTTTAACCTAAGTATTAAATTCCCTTTAAGAGAACCATATATCAAGTAACAAGCCTGAGGAAGAAAAGACAAAGGTGAACCTAGTAGAAAGTTCAAACAATAGGAATCGTTTCCAATCTAGAAGGAAATTATTCAAGAGAATAAATAGAATTTATAAATAGCCAATCCAATCATAACTAAACCAACCAAAACCAAAATCGCCAGCACAATAGATCCCATAACAATTCCGATGGCAATAAGGATCAACCATGCTTTGTTTGTGGAAGAACAAATCACTGGACCAAAGACTGTTATTACAAGAAGACCGAGCCATACAAGCCAAAGCCTAAGTGGAACAAAGGACAAAGAGGTCCTAAAGCCCAAGTGAATGTGTTGGTGGATCAAGAGGATCAAAATGAACCCAATCTAAGGTATAGTTTTAAGCCTTTAGTCAATGTCACATATTTAAGTAATAGTGATTAGTTGTTAGATTCTGGAGCAAACGTACATGTGTGTTTTGACAAACGTTTTTTCAAAAATTATCAAAACTCAAGTGGAGGAAGTGTAACCTTGGTAAATAACACCGTTGCACAAGTACGTGGATTAAGAGAAGTGGAATCGAAGATGGCATCAGGGAAGACTCTAACTCTCAAGGATGTGGTACATGTTCATGGCGTGAGGAGAAATCTTATCAGTGGATCGTCCTTAGTACAACAAGGATAAAAATTGTAATGGAGTCGAATAGGATTGTTATTACAAGGAACAATGTCTTTATTGGAAAAGGATATGTTTATGATGGATTGTTTAAAATAAATGCAGTTTTTTAGGATAATAAAATTTTTTCTCTAGTTTTTATTGTTGAATCTTGTAATGTATGGCATGGAAGGTTAGGACATGTAAGTTTGGGCAAAATCAAAAAGTTGGTGGATCTTGAGCTAATCCCTAATTCTGACATAGACCTTAAGCACAAATGTAAAGTGTGTGTTCAAGCCGAACCAACAAGGAATTCTTTCAAGCCTGTAGAGAGAAACACCCAAATCTTAGAGCTCATACATAGTGATGTGTGTGATTCAAATAGGTCTCCTACTAGAGGTGGAAACAAGTATTTTGTGACATTCATGGATGACTTCTCTAGGTATTGTCAAATTTATCTTATTAAGAAAAAAGATGAGGTGTTTGATAAACTCAAGGTTTATAAAAGTGAGGTAAAAAATCAATTGGAGAAAAAGATTAACAGATTTAGATCTGACAAAGGTGGAGAGTATACCTCAAATGAACTTGGAGTCTTTTGTGAAGAACATGGAATTATACATGAAGTTACTCCACCATATTCACCCCAATCTAATGGAGTGGCTAAAAGGAAAAATAGAACTTTGATGGATATGGTAAATGCTATACTTCTTAGTAGTGGACTACCTTAGAACTTGGGGGGGAAGCAATATTAACTGCTTGTTTCATACTTAATAGGATAACATTGAAGAACAATGAGAAAACTCCTTATGAGTTATGGAAAGGAAGATCGCCTAACCTTAGAATCCTAAAAGTGTGGGGTGTTTAGCAGGTACTCATACCTGATCCAGTGGAAGAAAATAGGTCCCAAGACTATAGATGCAGTTTTCCTGGTTATGCAAAAATAGCAGTGCCAATAGGTTTTTGATGATTAACTCTGAAGTAAAGGATGTTGCAAACAACACAATTATGGAAGCAAGAGATGCTACGTTCTTTGAAGATATTTTCCCTTACAAGACAAGAATTTCTAAAGAAGTGCAAACAAGTGAGAAGCTTTCTAGCTCAACTATGATCCAAAGTTTAGAATCTTAAGAACTTAGAAGAAGCAAAAGAGCGAGAGTTGAGAAGAATTTTGGAGATGATTTCTATGCCTTTCTAGTGGAAGGAGATCCCACAACTTATAAGAAAGCCATTATGCCAGTGGAAGCACCATTCTGGATAGAGACTATAAATTATGAGTTTCAATCTTTAATCCAAAATAATACATGGATGTTAACGGATTTGCCTCCTGGAAATAAAGCGTAGGGTGCAAGTGGGTGTTTAGGAAAAAGTTGAAACCAAATGGAAGTATTGATAAGTACAAAGCAAGATTGGAAGCTAAGAGTTTTGCACAAAAGAAAGGGATAGACTATTTTGATACTTACTCACATGTTTCTACGATTACCACTATAAGGACTTTGATAACTTTAGCATATGTGCATAGTTTAGTGATTCATCAAATGGATGTGAAGACGACATTTTTGAATGGAGACTTAGATGAAGAGATCTATATGAAGCAACCCTAAGGATTCATTGTTAAAGGCCAAGAACACAGGGTGTGTAAGCTGGTTAAATCTTTATATGGCCTAAAGCATGCTCCTAAGCAATGGCATGAGACATTCGACAAGGTGATTCTAGATTATGATTTTAAGATTAATGGTCATGATAAATGCATTTATTATAAAGAGAATAATGGAGAACATGTAATCTTGTGCCTCTATGTTGATGACATTTTGATCTTTGGGATGAATTTAGATATTGTGAATGATGTGAAGTCATATTTATCAAGGAATTTTGACATGAAAGATATGGGCAAAGCACATATAATCTTAGGAATGAAAATTGAGAAGACAACAGAAAGAATTTCTCTAAGTCAATCTAGTACAATTGAGAAGATGTTGAAGAAGTTCAATTACTTTTAGTGTAAGCCCACACCAACACCTTATGATCTCAATACTCATTTGAAGAAAAATCACAGTAAACCGTTTTCTCAGCTGAAGTGCTCCTAAATGATAGGTTCTTTGTTGTACATTGCAAATAAGACTAGGCCAGATGTTGATTATGTTGTTGGAAAATTAAGTAGATATACACATAACCCAAGCAAGGAACATTGGAATGTTTTGGAAAAAAATTTCAAGTACCTAAAAGGAACAATGGACTGCTCACTGTACTATAAAGGATTTCTAAACATGATAGAGGGATACAGTGATGCAAATTGAATTACAGACAATGAAGAAGTGAAGTCTACTAGTGGTTACATTTCCTATTAGGTGGAGCTCCAATTTCATGGGGCTCTAAGAAGCAAACAATTGTTTCTAGAAGTATAATTGAATCTGAACTCATAGCTTTGGATATTACTTGCACTGAGGCTGAATAAATTAAGACTTTATTAGTGGACATGCCTCTGGTGGAGAAACCATTGTCAGTTTTATCTATTCATTGTGATTGCCAGGCCACAATAGACTTGGTGAAACAATCTCATACAAATAGGAAAATGAACAGACACATACATGTGAGACATAAATCTGTGAAGAGCCAATTAAGCAAGAGCATTGTGCCTTTGGAGTATGTGAAGTCGGAGAAAAATATTGCTGATCAATTAACTAAAGGTCTTTCTAGGAGCAAAGTCCTAGAAATGTCCAGGGGGAGGCTTAAGCACATAAGGGAGTCACCTAGGGAGGTTACCCAACTTTTGTGACTGGAGATCCCATGAAGGATGTTAAATGGGAGTTACATTTGTTTAATTTTTTAGTTTTTATTTTCTATTCATTGCCTTAATTTTCATGTTTAAATTGTATGTGGATGTTACAATTTTGGATGCCTATAAAAGGCTAGTTCTCCTTCACATTTTAGACACACCACAATTTGATTTCTCTCCTCCTCCTTTCATACATTCTACTTTCCATATTATTATTCTTTTTGGCAACGATTTTGTGACATGGAGATTTATATTCGACTGTGAACGTGCTCATATTCAGGGGTGGATCCAAAGAGGAGCAAGGATGGTCAATTGACCCCTGCAACCTCTGAAATCCACCATTAGATGAGCAAAACTTGACCCTTGCAAGTTGTTCGATGAAATACCTCAAAGGGGCAACCTGTCTGTGTGTTGTGCATGATGCTTGCGTGCAGTGCATGCGCTTTTTTTTTTTTGTTTCGCTTGACGTCAAAACGACGTTATTGCACTTAAGATTTTTTTTTTTGAAACCTGGCCAAAACGATGTCGTTTTGGCACAGGTTTTAAAATAATAAAAAAAAAATATACCTCTTTCCCCAAATGAGTTTTAACTCATTTCTTCACTTCTCAACCCTAAATCCCCAACCCCAAACCCCTTAATCCTACTAAACCAATCTTCACCCAATTCGACGGTGGCTTCCTCCACAAATCCGACACCAACGACATCCTCATAGTGGCGGCTGTGGCAGCAGTAGCAGCAAAGTAAAGAAGTCACCCCCAAATTGAATTTGATTTCAAAGGTGGATTTGCCCCTCAAATTTGAAAGTATGTTATCCTAATTTCATTATACTTTAATTAATTAATAAAGATTCTTACACGTTTTTTTTTGTTGTTGAGGTTTTATTTTGGTTAGTTTGAATAAATTAGGGTTTTACTTTTATGTTAGATTATATCTTGGTTAGTTTGAATAAATTAGGGGTTTTGGTTTTGGTTAGTTAGTTTGAATAAATTAGTGTTTTATGTTAGATTATATTTTGGTAAATTTGATTAGTTGTTGGGATTTTATTTTGGTTAGTTTGCATAAATTAGGGGTTTATTGTTGATGCTTGATTGGTTATTTCTACCAATACAGTTATGGAACGCTACTTTAAGAGACATTTTTCATCAACTACTTCTAGTTCGGATAATGTGGGTAGTTCGAGTTCGAGAGATGTGGATAATTCGAAAGAAAGTGAGTTGCAAGATGTCTTGGCTAATCTTATTGCAGACCTTGGACTTCGACCTCAAATGTTTGATTGTGATCCTAACATTCGATACGAAGTTCGAAGAGTGTATCTACAAAAGGGTCCATGTCAGCCTAAGGATCACACATTTTCACAAACCGATCTTTCAGGGTATGATCGACGCTTTAATGTCAAGTGGTGTGATGAGTTTGACTGGTTTGAGTACAATATTAGTAAAGATGCTACATTTTGCCCTTATTGTAATCTCTTCAAATCCAATTTCAAAATTGGTTAAGGGTGTAGCGACGCCTTCACATAGATGAGTTTTAGAAATTGGAAGAAGAAAGATAAAATTAGGCAACATGTTGGATGTATTGGAAGTGTTCATAATCAATCTAGGCAATATTCTGTGGATCTTATGAATCAGAAGCAACACATCCGAACAATTTTGATAAAGTAATCAGAGCAAGCTCGTATTGATTATCGTATTTGCTTGACACCTTCTCTTGATTGCGTGAGTTTTTTGTTGAAGCAAGGTCTTCCTTTTCGTGGGCATGATGAGAGTGACACTTCAAACAACAAGGGCATTATTTGGAGCTCTTACAATTTCTTCCTGATCATGATGAGAAAGTTAAGGCCGTTGTGTTAGAAAATGCTCCCGGGAATCTCAGGTTAATAGCTCCAACAATTCAAAAAGATCTTGTGAATGCTTGTGTCACTGAAACTATTAAGAAAATCATTAAGGATATGGATTGTGCATTCTTCTCTTTATTAGTTGATGAATCGTGTGATGTCTCAGTAAAAGAACAAATAGCGGTAGTGTTTCGTTATGTTGACAAAAGTGGGGATGTAATTGAGAGGTTTGTGGGCATTCAACATATTAGCGACACTACATCAAACTCACTCATGGAGGCTATTACCACATTGTTTTCAAGAGAAGAATTGAGCATTTCCATGCTAAGAGGACAAGGATATGATGGAGCTAGTAATATGAAGGGCGAGTTCAATGGTCTTAAAACACAAATTTTGAGAGAAAATACTTGTGCTATTATATTCATTGTTTTGCACATCAACTTCAATTAGCTCTTGTGGCCGTGGCAAAGGGAAATGCTGATATTGCCACTTTCCTCACATCTTGCAATAGCTTGGTTAATATTGTTGGAGCATCATGTAAACATTGTGACATGCTTAGAAATCAACTACAAAAAGATATTGCGGAAGCTCTTGAAAAAGATACTTTTCCAATAAGGCGAGGCTTAAATCAAGAAACTTGTCTCAAGCGTCCCAGTGATACACGTTGGAACTCACATTATGGTACATTACTTAGTATCATCTCCATGTTTAAATTTAGGTGAAAGTGCTTAAATTGATTATTGAGGATGGCTCCACTAATAATCTAGGTGAAGCAAATAAGTTATTGAGAGAAATACAATCTTTTGAGTTTGATTGAGAGAAATACAATCTTTTGAGTTTGTAATTCACTTATTTTTCATGAGATCTATATTGGGAGCCACAAATGACTTGTCACAAGCATTACGAAGGAAAGACCAAGATTTTGGGAATGCAATGACTTTAGTCAAAGTTTGCAAGGACCAACTACAACACACGATAGAGAATGCATTTGAAGCCTTGCTTGATCAAGTATCTTTCTTTTGTGGCAAACATGATATTGTGGTTCCAAATATGGATGATGCATATGTAGCTCAATGGAGATCACATCCAAGAGCTCCTAGAATAACACTCCTCCATCATTATCGTGAGGACATCTTTATTCAAATCATTGATTGGCAACTTGCGGAATTATATCATCACTTCAGTGAGGTAAATACTGAGTTACTTCTTTGTTTGGCATGTTTGAGTCCAGATGATTCATTCATAGCTTTTGACAAACAAAAGCTACTTCGTTTTGCTGAATTTTATTCTCAAGATTTTAATCATCGAGATCTCTTAGCACTTGAAGATCAACTTGGGATTTATATTAATCATATGCGTATGAGTATCGATTTTTTTTCAATTGAAAGGGATTGGTAGCCTTGCAAGAAAAATGGTGGAGAAAGGGTTGCACAGAACATTTAATTATGTTTATTTGCTTATCACATTAGCCTTAATTTTACCGGTTGCAACTGCTTCTTTGGAGAGAGAGCATTTTCTGCTATGAATATTGTGAAAGGTCCACTTCGCAACCGAAAGGGAGATCAATGGTTGAGTGATAGTTCACTTGTTTATATTGAGAAAGATGTGTTTACTTGTATCGATAATGAAATTATAATGCTACGTTTTTAGAATATGAAAACTCGTCGTGGACGTAATGTGGTTTTTTCTTTTAATTATGAATTATAATATTATCGTTTCATTTTTATGGGTGTATTTTGTATTGAAATTTTTTAACCCTTTAGATGGTGACTCCTAAAAGGGAAATTCCTGGATCCGCCGCTGCTCATACCAGATCTTGAGCTTGTGTATTGGGAGTCGTATCTTGGAGTCTTGTAGGCCATCATTACCTACACGTAGGGAGGCTAGAAATGCTTTAGAACAGCGTCTTTGACGTACTTTCACCATACCAGGCTTGCCTTCTTACTCTTGACTTATTTTACTTATCTATTATTTGCTTCTTTATTTTACTTTATTGTTAAATTTTTGTTTTACATATTATTTTTATTTAAAGGTTTTGAATTTGGATTTTACGAAAAAGGAAAAACACATTTTTTAATGACAAACGTAATGTGAAATTGATGGAGATGCCATCCTTGAATGGAGGCAATGGTAAGGAGGAGAAGAATGGTGACCAATTTGGCAACAGTGGCAAATGTTTCTCGTCAAGGCCTTCCACTTCAGAATAGCCTTTGACAACCAAGCAAAAGTCTTGTTGTAATGCTACACTGTGCCATATGGATGAAATTAAACTTTTGTAAACCCATTTGCATCCAATAAGTGTCTTTCCATTTAGAAGAGGCTGAAGTGCCCAAATATGATTAGCTTCAAGGGCATAAATTTAGCTTTGCATGGCGGTTCTCCATTTGGGATCTTGATTTTCTAGCAAAAACAGTGTGGTTTCTTTGACTAAAGACAGATGGAGAAAGCACACTGGTTATGAGAAAATGATAATAGGAGAGACAAATTAGAGAATAGGCAAATAATGATACACCAAATTAAGGAAAGAAAAGAAATTGAAATTGGATTAACATGAACAAGGAGTCTTGATTTTTTAACATTGTGGGTTGGCCTTTTTCTTTGTTCCAAGGGGGCCAATGCCCAAAACACTAGTAAGAAGCCACAATCCTAGGCCCATCTACACCAGCCCAATCACCATACAATATTCTACTACATCAACAAGCAATCAAACCTTTTGTTGGGTTGCCCTTTTGTTTCACACCACTGCTAACAAAATACAGATATATAGAGCTTACATGAATGCACAATTCATCTAGGGTGTGATTTTGTCACTCCTAATTTAGTTTCCGGCACTCCAAACTGAACATTTTATCATTTTTGTACAGTCCCAGTAGTAGTGTGAGAAGCTAAACTGAGAGTGCCAAAATCGCCACCCTTCAGCTAATCAATCCGGAATCGAAAGACACCCCGGTGGAAGGCAACCAAAGGTTCCCAGATATGAAACCACCAACAGTAAAGGCTTGAGCTGCAGTTGATGTAATTGAAGCATGGTACCCAGACCACTGAACCCTACCTAAAGTTGAAGCCCCAGGCCCAAAATTCAAGTACTCACCATAATACAAAGTTTTGAGGGCAAACCCACCAGCCCAAGGAGACCACCCAGCTCTATTTATTGACTCATCCAAATAAGACTGCATAACAACTGTTCTAGAATACTGCTTCCATGGCCTCCCCAGATATGTCTCATACTTGGATTTGACTGGAGCAAGATCTGATGCAGCTGATATTTTGCAGTTGTGGATTGAAATGCCTGTGTTTTGATCTGGGCTGCTTCTGCCTTGTGCTGTGACGAAGTTTTTGAGGCCAGTTGATGCAGGCTTTCTTGCAAATATGTTGCAGTTTTGGAAAACCACAGCTGAGTTTCCGAATATGAAATCGACTGTTCCATAGATTTGGGTTTCTCTGTAGAACTGGCGCTTGGAGTGAGTGTAGAGGGTGTCTTGGTAGCCAACAATGGAGCATCTGAAAATCACTGACTTGTCTGCGCCAACTCGGAGTGCAACAGCTTGATGCTTCGAAGGGCCGGCGCTGTTCACAAATGTTATGTCCCGTGCTATAAATCCATCACCCATAGCAGCTGAAATTCACGTGTGCATGTCATTAATTTGAAGTACAACATGTCATTAATTTGTGTTGAGGACTATAAAAATACAAAGAGCAAACTGTTTGATAGTTAGAGGTAAATCCATTTCAATACGCCGTAGATAAGCTACCTGATATGGTAGAATTTATTTGCCAAAAAGGTATATAGTAAATAAATTGAAAAGGTAAAATAAGAGTATATTTTGTTGTCATGCTACCATGTAGTACATCAGCAAGGAACGAAAACCCTAATAGAGTTGTTGTCATTGGATCATATTTACTGACCACAATACTAACCACATCTCTAATACAACTGGGTTCCATATACACTGGTGAGGCCCATCTCTATTAGAAATGTGGTCAACAATGTAATTAGTAAATGTAGTCTCATCTCATCAACCCACTTTATGTTTCGCCCACCTCTCAAAAAAAACTTTTAAAGAAAGAATACCATACTCAACCTATCGATGGACCCCTAAAAGCCATTTTCTAATTAACTAAATTTTAAAAAAGAGGAGGGAAATTCATATATAAGTTCTTACCCACAGTGGCAGACTGGTAAGTTGTCCAACCATCACCCGAATTCCTACTGCCCACAACAATCGTCTTCCCCAATCCATCACCAATTAACATAACGTTTTTCTGCTTGGTGGGTATTTTAATGTATTCATGATAAGTCCCAGCTTTACGTGAATTACAGACCTGCCCCCAGTAGTACCACTCTCCTCCAAGGAGGCCACCAGCCCAAGTGCCTCACCAATACTTTTGTGCGTGCCACTCCCATCCAAAGCCACCACGGCATGTGCCTCCAATTCATCCACAGACCCTTCTAGAAGCTTCCTCTCTGTGCCTGAGACCCATGTCGGAAAATCATCCGACAAACAGCCTCCGGCCGCCGACAACATTAGGGTTTGTGTTTTTAGCTCTACTAGTCATCATGAAAAGCGATAGGGAGTTGCTTATGAATTGGCTCAAATTCTGAGCTGAAGTCTCCATAATGCCCTTGTCTACCTTAGACTTGTCATTCTCAAGGCTCTCTAGACAAGTTTCTTGATTGGTAAGAGCAGCACTGAGCCAGGTTTGGACATCATCGTCAATATGGCCATAGGTGCTGCTCTTAGTGCTTTTCTCGTGCTTGCGTATGACATTATCGAGTAAATCGATACTGTCTTCGAGCAGCTCGAGGCAGTCGTTGATGCCACCAAGCAAGTGGGGTTGGTGGAAATTTTGACGATGGGAAATGGTGAAGTTATAGGCAAGGGCTCGAGCCAAATGAGCCTTAATAATGCTGAAGTCGACTGAGTGGACGAAGAGATTTTCAAGGGTTTGAGGGGCTTCTTTATAAGTACTACTTGTTTTGGATGATGAGGAGATGAAAATGGATTCACAAGCTGCTTGGTGAGGGGTAAGTTTGCAAAACGACAGAATATTATTGTTGGCTTCTTTGGAGGGTCCTCCTCTAGAGAATTTGGAGAAATGGGATGGTGAAGAAGCTTGGTTAGCCTCTGCTAATAAGCTTGAGAAGAATATGATTTCTAATGTCAAGAGCATAGGTAGCAAGAGAGTGTGTGTTTTGCTTCTGCGTCCTCCATGGGAGGAACTCAGTATGGCCAACATGCTAAACAGCACACAGATTAGAAAACAAAGAGAGAATGGTACATGAGCTAGTACTTAGCTTGATTACTGTATATAAGGGCCTCTGCTTTCATGTCACCTTATGACTTGTAAGGGAATAAAGCTAGCTTTGGCTGTTATATATAGAGTATTATTATTGTCAACATTATTGCATTCAGTTCCTATCGTTTAAAAGCAACCTTATCTTATATTTGGGTCCCTAGGTACAAGTTTGCTGGGTGCATCACCAATTAAAGACTGATGTGTATCAATTTTATAAATTTATATTTGTAACAACCATATTGTTGCCAAAATTTAGTGAGAAATTATATTCTACTTGCATTTGCATTTCATAGTTGGCAAAACAGTTGCATCCTGTTGCATGGGATAATCTAATTTATTAAGTTTTTTTCTTTTTTGACATAGCAATATTTTAAGCTACAGTACTATACGACGAGAGGGATCGAACTTTGGTACAAGGGGGCGAGCATACTGCCTTAGCCAACTAACCCACACGCATTTGCATTTATTAAGTATTTCTAGTAATTGATCACTTTGTTACAAAATAATGAATTAATAAATTTAAAACCATATGCATATGCATTGTTTTTAAATTAAAGAAGTGCATGCGTTAAAGGGTTTTTAATGGTAAGTAATAAGTAGACTGATCTGGTGGGTTGTGATAACTACTTTCCTAAGCATGATTAGAACCGAGACCAAAGCAGATTGAGCAGGCTGGCAGGATACTAGCTGCCAAGGTTTCCTAATCACTACGTCCATGTCGTTATTAGATCAAGCTGCAAGCATAAGAAATAAAAATTAAAAATTAAAAAAGATTAATTCAACCACAATAAATAATTCATCTCTTAACGCTTGCTTTAACGCATTGGCAATGGCAGAATCTTTCTTATAAATATATTGATTCCCAATATAGAATATCTGATTTCTTGGTCATAATAGATTAGGAAAGCTAACCAAACTGTTTTGCCCAAAGTACAAGTGAAATTTCCACTGGGCCAACCCAACTTTGTGCCCTTGAGAAAAATATCTTTTTTCGGTTGTCATCTTTTGAGTTTCTTTTCATTTTGTTTTAAATAAAAGCATGATAGAATTTTATTTTATTAATATGAATAAATAGTACAAAGGACATAGACTGTAAAGGGAGTCATCCCAATAATAATATGGCTGACATGGGTAAAACTTCCTCAATGTCCTAAGCCAATTGAAAAATTGAAACGATATGGAGAGACTCAAGAAAATAACTTTTCTATAACCCCTTTCAATTGTCATAATTTCAACGAATCTAGTACAATGACATCACTAATAAAAGCTAGTCGCTAACCGGCATGACTCTCCTAAAAAGACTAAGAACTCCAGCAAGCTCAACTAAGTTTATAGAATTGTGAGAGAAAAAAAAACATATAAAACTCATAGAGTTTCTGGAGTTTATTGCACAAACTAAACCAAAATAAAAATCTAAAACAACGTCGGCAAGGTCCTAAACCCACCAATGAGCAGTGGATCTACCATGACCAAGTCGCAACACCTCAAAGAGCAGCCTCGCAAGATGAGGCACAACCAAAGCCAGCACAAATATGAGACAATAGATATGCCAAAAAGAATAGATCAACATAGATTCACCAAAAGTCGAAGAACACAGAAGATCCGACAGGATCCAGAAGAAACCCCCCCAGATTTGAAGTTTTCTCTCTTTTTCATTCTCTCTCTTAGTAGCTAGGGTTTTTCAACGCGGAGTTATTTTGTTTCTTTCATTTTGTTATAGTAAAAGGAAGGAGAAAAAATATTTATTTATTTAAGAAATCTTTGAGATGCCACCTTTAAGCATCTGCTGCCTTCATATAACCGTTTTTGTCAACTATTTTTTCCAAGGTTTGAATTATACCCATATTGCATGAATGCTTTTTAATAATCTATTCAAGGAATTAGGATAATATCGTAATTACACGTCACTCCTCTTTTTTTAATTGCCTCCCGTTTGGTGAGGGGGTTTATATATATATATATTTCATAATCCTAATCAAATGTTTGGTGGCTTAAAAACAACCTGAATTGTATTATGTCTAATCCTACTATATGGTTAAATGTACTAGGGTGGAATGTCGTAGGATTATGAATCTCGTCAAAACATTATAACTAAGTTGGATTGAATTATGTCTAATCCTACTAAACCATGTAGTAATATATTTTAGATAATACAACCCCTTAATTATACCAAACACATTATTGAATTACTGTTATCTTCTCCAATCCAATGTGATTCAATTCAATCCAATTTTTTCACTAACAAAAATCCAATCCAATTCTACATCATAATCTAATTGCCAAACCTGACCCAAGTAATAAGTTTCATTATAAACTTCAAAATGTGACTATGCCAAGCTGTCTTTTAAAAGGGCAGCTTAGATATGCATGGAAAAGTCAATTGATCAAATCAAGTTGGATATATATGTATATGAATTATGACTCAGTACGTACCTGCAGACATAGATCACAAACACAAAGTACACAAAAATTTATTTCCCGAAATGTTTGTGTGTGTTTGGGAGTGCCATATAAGAATCCTTGCTGGTTATCAATCAGTGCTGTACTATTATTGGGTAGCAAATCAGACCTACACAATTATTAAGTCATATCCAACAACAGTAATGGCAAGGAGATTCAAAGCAGTTTCTTCTAGACCCCCATCAAATAATTCTTCTTGAATCTTAATGTTTGGTGCAAAGTTGCACTCAAAAAGAAGAGCCACCCACCCTTCGTAATGAGGTATTATTTGGACTATATTATTCTTTCTTCTCGCATTATTTTTTTTATTTTTTATTTTTAGAATTTTTTTTATTGAAAGGGGCGATAGCATACTAAACTCACACACACTATACGGATGCTATAACTCGAACCCAAAACCTTACCTGAGAGAGTAAATACTCTAAACCACTACACTAGTGAGTCCTTTACTTTCTTCTCGCATTATGAACGATGTATTGTTCGTCTACTTATTAATCACTTGCTGATTGGATTGGAAAGTTGTTGCTTCCTGTGTGCTTGGGACTCTAAGCGACAAAGACCATAACTTTAAAGTAGTTATGTAATTGCTTCATATGGTAACATTTGTACGCATGATGAGATTGAATTGTAAGATTGGGGAGTCCAAATGTAAAATACTAGTTGTAAAATTACATAATAGTGCGTTTGGATGATGACATTTAAAAGTATAAAGGAATTCATAAATGACGGAATTTAAAATTATAGAAATTATTGTTTCAGAATTTGTAAAGTTTCTTATTTAGGTGACGGATTTAAAGTACAGAATTTAACCTTTATTTGTAAAGTTATCTTTTTTTAAAACTCGATCTCTCTTGGAATTTTACAAATGACGACTTTTATCCACTCGTAATTTCTAAATTTCTATGTTTTTTTATCCAAACACAGGAATTTGTTCATGTCAATTTAGAAATTCTAACTTTTGTCAAAATTCCAAGTTTATTTCCCTCATCTAAACGCACTGTAAGAGTTTGGAAAAGTGGGGGTGAAAAAGTGAGGGCCACTCTCTCCACACTATTTGTACATGAAGTTTTGACACAATTTTTGGGCCATTTGATTACTCCATTTTTAATGGTTGAGATTAAACATGACATGGCAAGTAGTTTTAATTTTTTAAATAGACAATCATTAATTTTGTTTTCTCTCTCATAAAAATAAAAAATAATAATTTTCTCTCTCCTCCCTTTTTTCTTGGAAACGTAATAACAGCTGCTATTTAATATCAAATATTCATTAATGTGTAATAAATAAGGAATCTCACCAAAAAAACTAAAGGCCCAAAACTATAAGAAGTCTATATATATGAAATCATCCATTGATTTTACACAGAGAATGTCATCTGAAATCATTAAACTACACGACAACAACGAACAAAAAGTACTCAAACAATGCCACATATACAGATATAACAAGACCAATGATCACCAATACGACAAGACCACATCAATACTTGCTTTCACAACTGCAAGAGCTTTCCCTTGACGAACATAATATATACTATCCCTGATGCAAGACAACAATGAAAGATACACAAAAAGACATTTTATTTGACTAATGAGCATCAATTAAAGGAAAAGGAAAAGAAAATGGATGAAAACTTTAAATAAATAAAAAACTCATCATTAACAATATTCTTTGTCATCACTCTCCACATATTGGCTCCCGTCTTCTGACTCTTCATTGCCTGAATTTAGATTCATAATAATCAAGTTGTTGAAGCTCAAAACTAGACGAGTAGTAATGGGCCCAACTTAAAGATGAGGTGGATGATCGAGGGATCGAATCTGCCTTCGGCAATGGCTTCCCTTCAGCAGGCTGAGCTAGATCTGCGCTGAGAGAGAGAAGAAAGCAATGGGTAAGGCCTTAAGCACCGGTGTGGTATCAGCAAAAGGACCTCCGATGCTAAAGTTAGCTGAAGGAGAGTAAAGTAAGCTATTGACAATATAGGGGCATGAATGTCAAGTAGAAACTCTTACCTTGTATCTAGGATATGGGGCTCTGTTTGTAGGGATTTATAAGTGTCCTCTGGGTGTAGAGTTCCGATGTGGGACTCGTGGGAGTAACTTGGGAGGCTAGGTGTCGAGGGAACCTACCAATCTTAGATTGAGAGCCTTGGTGGCTGGGCCGACCAGTGAGCAATCGACCTTGGATGCCGAGGGGCTTGCTGATTGCTGGAACTGGGTTTTGACGGTGAGGGCTGCTAGGTCATGCTGACCTTACAACCAGTCGTGGGTGCCAATGGTACCTACTGTTTGTAAGGCTAGGCTTGCCAGTGTGGGCCCTTCTTGGTGTGAGGTCATTTCCACTTGTCATGACATGAGAGGCCGTTCAGATATGATACAAACATAAGTTAAACATAAGCTTTTACCTTATTATTAGGGGAAAAAAAAGTGAACCAATTTACATGGATTCATTGATTCATTCTTTTTTCTTTTCTGATTTGATGGACAATTTCTTTTGTCATGTTGTGTTATCTTTTTGCATAATGCACACTTTCTTTTCTTCTTGTTTTGAACCAACTCAATACCACTTTTTATCCTTTTGGAACCGCGAATATTGTCCTTCTTTACCTTTAGTTTGTGAGATATTGGGGTCCAAAAGCAACAATTGAGAGGAATCAATATTAGTACTACATTGAATCAATATTAGTACTACATATATTCAATATTAGTACTACATGGAATCAATACTGAAGATGAATTCATGGCTGCATATGCGTTTGCATGAAAAAGTGTAAACTGAATAGACTCTTTACAGTTTTGGGCCTTTAGTTTTTTGTGAGATTCCTTATTTATTACACCTCAATAAATGTTTGATATTAAATAGGCAGTTGAGATTACGTTTTCAAGAAGAAAAAAAAGGAGTGGAGAGAAAATTATTTTCTTTTATTTTTATGAGAGAGAGAGAGAGAGAGAGAACAAAATTAATGATTGTCTACTTAAAAAATTAAAACTACTTGCCATGTCAAGTTTTAAAGTGAAGTAATCTAATGGTCCAAAACTTATGTCAAAAATATAGTGCCACGGATCCGTCCCCTATATATGTAATGTACGAGGATTTTACATTATTCTCTAGACAACAACTTTAAATCCTAAAATGTGGTTCCTTACGGAAGAAGTAATTCATAGTTGGGATATAGCCCACCTAGCTACTAGCTATAGCCACATTTATCTCTAACTAATTAGTTGATAGCTCAAAGCATATAATGTTTCATCAGGAAATAAGTGTATACGACTCATTTCAGTTTTTACAGTTGCATGGATAGTTGAGTAGCTTGAAAGCTGATTGGTGGGGTAAGACCCCAAAAATGCTTTAGGGTTGTTAATATTGCATATTAACAAAATTAATGGTAAATATTTTCTATTAATTTTCCATCAAAAACCATACATTAATGGGGACTGACTTGAGAAAACTAGGTGTGAATTTAATATTGCAATTGACGGCAAAAGAGATCAAGAACTATTCAATCGAAAAGCATTATTGTATATAGATATGGGAGCATTGAAAAAGATTATCCAAAAGAAAAGCTTAGCATGACAGATGGAAGCGTAGCAACACAACTAACAGCTTAAAAGAGGGCCAATTCATTAAGAATTAATAAGAAGAAAAGGATAAAGATGCCATTGTTTAGGAAAAATCCAACCCCTCTTTAAGATTGAAGAGATGGTTGTTATAAACGAGTTGAGTGTGGAGGACAATTTGGTTAGTGAGTGCTCATGAAGCTGCTCAAATTGACTCATTAGTGTCATTTCAATTCCAAAAGGGGTGACGTGGAGGTAGCTATGCATACGTCAAAAGTCAAATCTGCATGGCTGTTATATAATGAATGCATGGGGCCCTTCCAAATTTTAATTGTGAAGAGCTGGAATTTGATTACCACAAAAGCAGGCAACTTTTTCTTTTCTTTTTCTTGGAAGAAAATCAACTCGACAACTCGATTAGAAAACTCTCTTGGACTTTTCCTTTTTGGAAAGATCATTTGTGGTGAATAGGGGTGGGTGCGGTTCAGTTCGGTCTAATTTTCACCTCACACCTGAATTAGAATTGGAACTATTCAACCGATGCGGTTCGATCCGATTTTGATAAAAATAAAAAATAAAAAATTTATAAAACTGATCGATCCGGTTTAAACAGGTTCCGATGCGGCTTCCCCTTTTTTTTCGATTTTGGACCATATGTTTTTTTTTTTAAATTACAAATTTCAACTAAAATTTAATTGTCTAGGCTTAAAAATTCACAAATAACTCAATTTCATATAGAGAGAGATTATTGGGCCTAGAAAAGAGAGGTGCTTTGAAGTTTGGCTTGGGGAAATATTAGTTACGGAATTAGAAATTTAGCATTGGACTTAAATCATTTTTAAAAAAATTAAAAAATATGTAGCCAATTCGGTCCGGTCTGGTTTTGTAAGGTGTGAAATCGACACCAAAACCGGTTGAGTTCTGGTTTGTAGAATTTTTAGTCAACACATTTTTTTTTTCCTTTTTTTCATCTAGTACGGCTCGTGTTCTAGCTTTTCGGTCTTGATGTCCACCCCTAGTGATGAATCAATATTTTTAAATATCCATTTGGGTTAAAATGAGATATTTAGATTTGAACTCTAGTGTGGAAAATGAATTCGCAATGCATTACAGTTGGTTCATCTTAATTGGTTCATCTTAGTTATGTTAGGAATCAGGATGTGTTAAAAGCCACCATATATAAGCTACCATCTTAGCTATGTTAATGAAAGAGTGGGAATTCAAACTTCAGATATATTGCAATAATAAATGATAAATAGAATTATATATATATATATCTTTTTTTTGTCAAAGTTAGGAAATAGGAGGGAATTTTGTTATACACACTAGCAAAGTGTCATGAGGATTCGAACTTGAGACCACTAGTCTACAAGTCACGGCCTGTTAGTAGTATGCCCTTAAAGCCAACTAATTATATGATAATTAATGTTAAGGATATCTTTTGTAATGACTTATTAAATTATTTATTGGCAAGACCAAGTGTTTTCAACCATGATATTTTGTTTATTATCATAACAAGAAACAATTTTAGTCCTAGGAATATATATGTGGACATGAGAACTATGCAATGAGATTGCATACATCGAGACTTATTATGGTCCCTAATCCTAAATATGTTCCTAGTCATAGGAGTATCAATTGGGCTTTGATATCCCGCAAAGACCAGTACACACGTATCATCTCTATATGTAGAGAATTATGAGGTCTCAAGTCATTGAGTGTGTCGACTCCTAGATATGTGTGTAGGTGCTTGCAGGAGAACAAGTACACTGAACGCGATCAAATACATGAGTTCTAGTATGGAAGTCTTTACTCATATGTCAAACTAGAACTCATAGATTGCGATGGTGCAAACTAATCCTTAGACCTGTGACATCATAGATGTCTTGTGGCTATTTTGTTAGTCTTTGAGGGCACTATACAGTTGTGTTGAAGTAGACATGACTTAACAATGTTTATTAGGACTCTCAATAAAGTCATAGAGGCAAATGAATGTACAACAATGGATCTCTACTCTCAGTAAATGAGAGAGACTACTCTAAGGATATGATTGATCAAATCTCTGTGCAGAGTAGTGGATAAGATTTGAAAAAAGAAGTCTTCAAATCTTACCAGAATAATCATATAAATGAATAATTCACATTGGGATATTTGACATTAGATTCCATTATTTAATAATGTGAATAGGGAGTATTGTATAAGAGAATGATTCAATTGCACGGTCATTTCAATTTGAATAGATTCTTCACAACGTCTTATTTAGTTTGGATAATCATGACATGCTGCTAAGCGTCAACCACGGTTTGTGGAAGTTCTGAAAGGTTCAAATTGACATTCACTAATAGGAAGAATTAAATTGTAAGATTTAATTCACACGTCAGCTTAAAAGAGTTGAGTCAACCCACTACCTTAAGAAAGGGAACCTATGGATTGCACATCGTAAAAATGTGATTAGAGGTACAAATGAAGAGAAATGAAACAAGGAGTCAAAAGTCAATGGTCAAAGGTCAATGTCAACATGTTTGACCGGAGCAATTGACAAAGTCAAATAAGTGAGACTATAATTATGATTTAAGAGTTAAATTATAATTCATAATTAAGAGTTAATTATGAAATTAAATTTGACATATTATTGGATTGGACTTTTAAATATGATTTAAAATGAAAGGGACAAAATACCCAAAATGCTATTGGACTCATGAACAAGTGTTGTATGACAACAGAAATCCACAAGAGCATTTGGATTTCCTCTTAGTGGCCGAATTTTAGAAGAGGGGGGGTAGGGTTTTTGGCTTTCCTCTTGGTGTTGATGTGTAGGTGAAATATTCTTCCCACTCATCTTCCCTAAAAATCGGACCAATTAAGGGGTAGTCTAGCATCTAAGGCCTCTTAATTGTCTTATCGTCATCTCTAAGAGCATTTGGTGTGGTGAGGTAGAGAGCTTCCACTTCGGAGTCTTGAGATGAAGAAGTTTCAATCAAAAAGGAAGAGAAAAAAGGTTATAGGTTGTGACTAAAAACTATTAAAAAACAAAGGGAAGTGTAAGTGGACAAAAGGGAAGTGGGAAAATCACCACCATTGTGTTATAGGTTGTGGCTAATATTCATTTTAAGCCATGAGATGCAATGTTTCTTTCACGACTTTTTTCTACTGTGCTAGACCTCATTCACAATAAAACTATTTATCAATAGCTAGTCAAGATTTAGGATAGACAAAGATATTATAATTAATAAAATGGAGATTCAAAACGTGAGACACGTTGCAATATAAATGATAATAAATAGAGCAATAGCTAGTTATAGTTAGTGCTACATTTGAGATAGACAAAGTAAAAGATTAACACGTCCAAGGAAAATTCACCTTTCGATTGGCATATACATATCATCACATTGTGTTTAGGAAAAATCCAACCCCTCTTTAAGATTGAAGAGATGGTTGTTGTTAAACGAGTTGAGTGGAGGTCAATTTGGTTAGTGAGTGGTCATGAAGCTGCTGAAAATTGACTAATTAGTGTCATTTCAAAACCAAAAGGGGTGGACGTGGAGGTAGCTATGCATACGTCAAAAGTCAAATCTGCATGGCTGTTATATAATGAAATGCATGGGGCCTTTCCAAAATTTAATTGTGAAGAGTTGGAATTTGATTACCACAAAAGCAGGCAACATTTTCTTTCCTTTTTCTCGGAAGAAAATCAACTCGATTAGAAAACTCTCTTGACTTTTCTCTTTTGGAAAGAATCATTTCTGGTGAATAGAGGTGGGCGTGGTTCAGTTCAGTCCGGTTTTCACCTCACACATGAATCAGAATTGGCACTATTCAACTGGTGCGGTTTGATTCGGTTTTGATAAAAAAATACTTATGAAACTGATCGATTCGGTTTAAATCGGTTCCGGTGCGGCTTCCGGTTTTTTCTGGTTTTGGACCATATTTTTTTTTTACAAATTCCAACTAAAATTTAATTTTTTAGGCTTAAAAATTCACAAATGACTCAATTTCATGCAAAGAGAGATTATTGAGCCTAGAAAAGAGAGGTGTGGAAATTGAACTTAGGGAAATATTAGTTACAGAATTAGAAATTTAGCATTGGACTTAAACAAATAACTTTGTAAAAAATTAAAAAAATACACAGTTGGTCTGGTCCAGTTTTGTAAAGTGTGAAACCAGCTTGAACCCTAAACTCTTGAACCGGTCCTGTTCGGTACCAGTTTGTTGACTTTATAGTCAACATAGTCTTTTTTCCTGTTTTCTCCATCCTTTGCTGCTCGGTGTTCTAGTTTTCCGGTCTCGATGCGCACCCCTAGTGGTGAATCTATATTTTTAATTATTCATTTGGGTTAAAATGAGAGATTTAGATTTGAACTCTAGTGTGAAAAAGGAAATCGCAATGCATTACAGTTGGTTCATCCAAGGAATCAGGATGTGTTAAAAGCTACCATATATAAGCTACCATCTTAGTTATGTTAATGAAAGAGTGGTAATTCAAACTTAAGATATATTGCAATAATAAATGATAAATAGAATTATATAAATATCTTTTCGCCAAAGTTAGGAAATGGAAGAAGGCTGTCTTACACACACTACTGAACTGTCATGAGGATTCGAACTTGAGACCACTAATTTACAAGTCACGGTCTTTTTCTACTAAGCTAAACCTCATTAGCAATACAACTATATATCAATAGGTAGTCAACATTTGAGATAGACAGAGACATTTTAATTAATAAAATGGAGATTTAAACTTGAGACACGTCGCAATATAAATGATAATAAATAGAACAATAGCTAGTTATAGTTAGTGCTATATTTGAGATAGACAAAGTAAAAGATTAACAAGTCCAAGGAAAATTCACCTTTCGATTGGCATATGCATATCATCACATTAAACGTCCAAGATGCAACATTAGTACTTCTTTCAGTTTGACTTCCTAGTTACACTTCATGGTGAATTTAAAGAGTTATTTTTCATAATTTTCCCAATCCTCAAAAACAACACTCATCTACACCTAGCAGACAGACATCTCATCTGTTGGTTCGTTTCCTTCGCTATAATGAGTGAAGATGTTAAACATAAATGAAAGAATGATCTTCAAGAAAAATATGCACAGAAAATGTGAAGGTCTACTTAGGATTTAAGTTACTTGAAAAGTTTCCAATTCTTATCATAAAAGATGAAAATGAACAAACAATTCTTATCATAAAAGAAGAAAATGAACAAATTTTTCACACATACAATGGTCAAGTGAAATTTGCATCATGTTTTAATGATGAGAAACAGCTAATTTGTAATGCATCAGTGAGTTGGTTGTTGACTGTGAACATGATTCAATGAGTCAATTGTCGTCGCCACCACAAAATTGCGCCTTCACCTTTCAAAACCTCTGGTGATCTTCATGCACAGCTGTAAGCACATAAACCCCTGGTGATCACAACGTACCATTCATCGGAACAGTAGCCACACAGCGTTCGATCTTGCAAAGAAGATATATAGTTGGCCTTAGTCATTTCCCCATGTGTGTCAAAATTCGACTAATCAAAGCTTCCTTCTTTCCAGCAAGCGGAAGATTATTTGCTGTCAAATAGTACTTCAACTGAGTGACAGTCAAATCCTTTAACTGCAAAACAAGGATCGTATTAGAAGCGATTAGCATCCTCAAAAAAACTTATCCATGCTAACATCAACAGGATGAAAACTCTTGGATTTAAAAGTTATCTATTGGATGTGCTTTTTCCTTCTCGGCTCAAAAAGGTGAGATACCACAATAATTAAAGTACAGGAAACCCATTTTCAGTTTCACCTTTCCGTTGTCTGCAAGGTCAACCCAATCATAGTTACCAGACTCTTTAACTGCATTTTCAGAAACTGCTTTTCGTTTTTTGGATGTCTCACTTGCTTTTCCATTTCCCACAGCATCGTTTTCCTCTTCATAATTATCCCCATAAACAGACTGCTTAAATTCTTCTAATGCACTAACAAATGCAGGTCTGTAAAGCCATACGTGCAAAGACATCGAGTTAGGAACATTGTGCAGGACAAAAAAAACAGTAAGTGCTCAGTTACTGGGAAGCAAGAGATACGAGCAGGCAGAGATGCAAGAATACACTTTGCATTACCTACACATGCCTTCCTCATCAGGCACCGTTTCATCTTTGATTTCTGGTATATCATCCTCCTCCAGAGCTAGGGCCTGCAGTACTGCATAGTGTCTCTGCAAGGCTGCAAAAATCTCTGTTTCATGCTATGCACCTTATAGAAAAATTAGTGTACTATTTTGGTACTGTCAAAAGGCCACGATTTGAGGGGATGGACAAGAGGTCTCCAAGATGTCAACTTCCAAACGTCCAAACACAGTGGCACACTAATACATGTGTACCGTTTCATTTATATATTATAGACATTTATACTAGGCAATTGAAGGTGTATTTCCCCCTAAGGATCCAAAAAATTGTTCAACAAGGACTGTTTTCCAGAACACGGTTTGAGTTATAAATTTCAATCATTCTTGTAATGATTCATTTGCAATATTAAAAAGAAAGACAACTCAACAAGGATAACAAAACACAGACAATTACTCCGAATCTAGAATTAAGGGTAATAATATCTTTAAGACCTCATGCTTCACATCAGATGATTATATTGCATTGTTTTGAAATAGATCTGTCACGCATGCTCCTCCACTGATAACAAAATCACCAAATATCCTCTTCTAGGAATTCCCATCCAATAGGATAGGGGAAAGATGAGAAGAATATTCTGCAGGAATATGCTTCTGCGCTGGGAAGGCCCAGAGATTATAAACGATGGGATGGTTCCAGCCCAATCCGGTGAATGGGTGAAGACATATAAGGAGGAATGGGATGCGTGAAGTAAAATGAACAGTTAAGTGGCTACGATTCAGCTCAAACGAGAAACGTTCAGAAGTTAAGATTCCACCCCACATGACAATGTGATGAAACTAGCATATTGGCAAAATTGAGATATCATGAGAATATGACAGTTTATAAACCCAGAAAGGTTAAGCATAAAACAAAAGTCCACACCCAACTGCCTCTCCAAAATCTTACTCTATTTGACTTAAGCAAAAACTAATGGCCAAGTATACGATAAGCAACCAGAACAAACAAAATACACACAAATGAAAGCTCGAATCTTGATAAAATACTTTCAATGAACGACTTGCAAAACGAAATACCAGGGTTGGCAAATTGGAATACTGAGAAATCTTTTAAGTCAAAACGTTTGATTAAAGCAGCAGCGTTTCTAGTTTGATCATCATTTGCATGAGGTGGTGCAACATTTGAACCTGTATGAAGCTGCAAATTGTCACGACAATGACATTTGTTAGATAACTTTTGTTGGAGATACTCTATAATACAAATCCAACTACATCTCTTGCCTCTTCAGTGTTTCTAATGTCGTCAGAGTATGGAAGATATATCATGTGCATTCCTGGTGGCTCAACCTGACCACCAGCACTAATTATTTCGTCCTGTGAATTTTCAAAGATAATTGTGAGTTCTTATAAAACAAATTTTGACATGGATATTTGTGACTCAAATAACATACAAATATAAACACAAAAATCTCACAAATGTTTGAAAACCACTGATCGTTTTAGCAGTTTGATAGATATTAAGAAAAGATAAAGCAGCTTTCTCAATCACAAAACTATACCATGAGTACATAAAAACACTTTACCTTTACCTTTTCAATTTTGTTTTTATTTTCATGTTCTGTTCCTTCCAGAAAATTTCAAATTATTGCTTTACTAATTTGTATATAACTATCTGGGTGAGACAACATTAACAAATGAAAAATTGTATTTCTTTTGAGAAAACCACACTTGACCACAGTGGTAACCAGCTAGAATTATATAACTCCTATAGAAATTGCTTGCAATTTTCTTCTTAATTTTATGTTTTGCACAAATTCCTTTTTTGGTATTTGGTGAATGCATAAAGAAATTATCATACCCATAACAAGAGGCGTGATTTATCACCAACAATACTTAACAACCACGACCAATGTTGTCAATGCCATTCACTAACATAAATAATAAGTAAAAAGAATTTAAGATTTTGAAATTGTTTAATAAAACATTGAGTTGGAAATCTGCAAAAACTTATCAACTTTTAGTTCAAATACGTAAACAAAACATTGGTTCCTATAATGCCGTGTATTAATTAGTTCCAATACCAACTTTTAAAAGTCCCAAAAACAAGTGACGCTATCAGGAATATTTAAAACCTACCACCAATACATGTTTCCTCTATCACGAATATCGAATCATAACAAATTCTTTGTTTCAAATTAAAAAATGTTGCCCTGTTTAGCAACAAACAACTACTAAGAAGACAAAAATGTAGATTATATTGGCATATATTGATAGAGAAACCATTTGTCATCACTAGTACTAATTCAAAGATGGTGACCCAGTGTAGATAATCTGACAAAATCGCACCCTTCTTAACAATTCATTCAGTCACATGCACAAAAACAACCCAGAGAAATATTATATATATATGTTTGTAGACAAATAAAATTGTATGCATTTAAACATAACTTATTTGTGAATGTAATAAAATCTTACTTGAGCAACAAGGGCAACCAATTGAGGACGAGATGAACTGCCATAAAATGCAACTGCGAAACTGGAAAATTTTAAATTTTAAATTTTAAATATCAACAATAACAAGTAAACCCTCAAAAACTCATAACCTCAATCATTTTAAAAAGATATATAGATATTAATAATGCTCCACTCAAACCACAAGCAAGGCTACCAAGAAGCATAATTGAGGAATTCTAAAAAAACAAAATATGAAGTAAAATACAAAAGTAAATAAAAGAAAAGAGAATCTGTATGCGCAAGCATATATGACAAGTGGGGGATGATAAAAGTTGAATTGGATGTTTAAGCGAAGGCAATGGAGAGAGAGAGAGGCTAAACAATATGTAGAGAGAATTAAAAATTTCCCTCTCCTTATAAAGGTGTCAAATGGGTAGTGTCAAATGGGACCGAGCCATTTAAATCAGGAGTATTTGTGCTTTAGGACATGCCTCGGCCTGAGTAGCCCAAGCCCTAAACCGTACACGTCCTGCAGCCAGGGCCCATCTCATGCTTGTGATGTATCCACGTCATGCCTCAAAAGGGATGAGCCCATGCCTACGCAAGGGCCCACTCTCGTCCAAACTTGGATATTTTTTTCCCCAATTTACGGTGATGTTTATATTTGAAAATCATAATAACATAATTAATAAGTAATCATTTTATTCTTATTATTATAGCATGAAAATAATAGTATATAATAGTTCAGTACAGTCCATGAAAATGTATGCTACAAGAACTAACCGTTTTAGCCGTAGCATTGATCTATGTAGGGCAATGAAAATGCATGTGCTACCAATCAGTTCCTGCAATGGAGTACAATCTCTCAGTTACATTAATCCCAAAAGTAAATTAAAATCGAAAGAAGCAGCCATCACCTAAATGTTCAACAAAAAATAACTACTGCAACAAACCATGAAGAACAAATAGTCTATACTACTGTAAAACAAAAAAAATCAACAATAACCATAAAAAATTGAGATTGTCAGTTCTTTGGGACTAAAGAAGCAACCTCGTCAGTAGGGAAAACAAATGTTGACGGCCTCAAGTTGTGAAACTCTTTTAAGCAATTTAATGGCTTGAAACCAAGAAGACGAAGATGTCCAATGGAAAATCTTTTGATCTCTGAAAGTTCCTCCACTGAAAACTTGATATTTTCACTAGAAAGCAGATGGAACAGTCAGACAAAATTTTCAAGAAGCCAACTAACAGTATAATTTCTACACATAGAAGTGAAATCATAAGATTGATAAGATGATTTCATAATGTGACTAATGCAACCAGTAGAGAGGTAGCTGCCTAAAGGTTCAGTAGCTAGTTTTCTATTTCCAATTGTGTATCTCATTCATGACAAGCACTCCTCAGTCTCATGTAACTGTATGATGTAAACTATGGTAACAAGAAGATAGATTAGGGTAACATCAACTTGATGTTACTAGACTAGGAACCCTTCTGTTTTTTTTCTTTTTTTTCTTTTACGGTAATGGTAAACTGAAAATAACAAAATAAACAAGAGAAAAAAAAACAAGAGAGAGAGATGAAGAGGAAAAGAGTTTTTACAAAATAAATATAAACTAGCCAATGTTCTTTCACTTGGTGAAGGTAAGGTTGAGTCGGATTGAGCTAGGAAAAACTAAAACATAAGAAAGAATATGATAGGAAAAGCAGCATAACATGCATACGTCTTGTAAGGTTGAAAACGTTTTGCAGATCCTTGTACCAAAGCACCAGTATCAGCACAGATGAAAGATCTTTCAGTCTGCACAATGTCAACACACAGAAACTGGTCAAGATATGATTTAAACGGCATCACTACCCAATCGGAAACAATAATTAGATTAGGGATAATTATTGCATCTTAGAACCATTTTAACAAGCCAGGATGAGATCTTATGAATCTAACTCAAATTTTTGTTAATCATAAACTTTCTAGTAGAGTAAACCAGGAACTAAAAAGATAAAGGTATTGGCATAGTTCATGTGTTTCTTTGTGTGTGAGTGAAGCATGCCCCAAGTACACATGTGCATTTGTGTGTCTAACAAATTCGGTACTCCCTGATATGCAATAGTCTAATTGGAACAATTTGCCTCAGAGATAGATATGTCTGCTATAATAAACTAATCCAAAAATATGCCAATCACAACACTTGTAATAACACCAACCTTGGAAACAGCTTTTATACAAAAGTTCAATCATTGATGGAAACTCATTTTCTTATATTGAAACTCTAAGGATGTAATTAAAGTTCAATAGAAATACAGGAGGCTAAACATCAACACCAAAAAGATGCCAACTAGTTTAGCTAGTAGTGTCTCTTGTATCAAAAGGGACACTGGATCAAATCCTGCTTCACCCATGAAGGATAGGGGTTCTTTTCATGGGCGAGAGCTACCCTCCTGTTATACAATAGGCCTAATGAGCCTCCAAAAAGTTGAAGTTTTACTGCACCTTTACTTTTGCCAAAGTTTCGGGAGAAAATACACACAGAATTAGGAAGATAAATATAATGGGACCAACAAGAGATGTTTTCTATGTGTGTAGGGTCTCAAAAACGCAACCGAATTTCTTGGAAAAATCACTAAAGATATTTAAGGTTTCCTTATGTCAATTTTCCAAAAACTACTAAAAATACACCCGAGAGGAGCAAGCCAAAGAGTATTCTCCTGTTTTTAGTCTTTAATAACATTAAACTGTTTGAATTGCAGAACCAAACAGGTCCTTAACTGTTCAAATCATATGATTTCAAGTCTCTAGACTCCACCCCTTTGATTGAAAGAGGGGAAACATACCCAGCCTCCAAATGTGAGCCAAACTAATGAATAAATACGTGATCAAAAATGCTCATCAATCTGATCTTTAAACACATATCTGAGAATCGTTAACCTCCTAAAATGAGTTGACTAAATAACCTTTATCCATACATGTCATAAACAACAAAGTCCACCTCGTTTGGAAATTGGAAGTAGCTGTGTGCCATAAAAAATGCATCGGAAAGTTTTCTCATTTCAAAGTCCTCAATTCATTAGTCATTGATACAGATATCCATGTAATGGCAAAACAAAGATATGTAGTGTAGTAAAGCAGTATCACCTTTAAAGGACGATTAGTCACAGAATCAAGCCAGGTGATTGCTCCTATTATCCAAAGTCAATGAAACATTGTTCTGAGCCCAAACTGATAGGCAGACGCTCACTTGTTGAATGTGTAAGTAATTGAACAAATGGTGATGCAAATACCTGGAAGAGTAGGACGAATTAAAGCATACGAACTCAGTTGAATTGATAGTCCATTGGCAATTGAGAAAGTGATCTTTCTAACTAGGCGCTTCTTGAACATTCGCTTTCTAAGCTGATCCTTCATATCTTCCAATCTGAAATTAGAGTAGATATTTGCAAAAAGAAACAGGTAAATTAAGGAACAAGTGAGACTTATTTATTAGGTTTTATGCCTTAAAAGGTCCAACGCAGAGTAAGCATTTGAGATTTACGCAACAGTGCACAACCTAATAGATCATTGAATCCAGATGTTCGATCATCGTCGTTTAATATAAAAAATGCCACATGACCCATAGAGTTAACTTTTAAGATAAAAGGGTCTGTTGCTAAAACGCCTGAGAAACATTGTCTTTGATGCTCAGTGCTCAATTGTAGCAGCATAGCTCCTTAACATTCAAACATTATTTCATGTTTATGTTTCATCAATATGCTTCATTTTAAACTTCTACATTGCTTCTTTTAACTCAACCCATTGTTTCCATAATATCCTGGAAATTCACAACTTTTATGTCATCAAGTTCCAATAGTCACTCTACTTTTATAAGCAATATGCTTCTAAAGATGTGGGAGATCAACAGGTTGAAATATTTAAGCAATGTTGAATCCATAAGGAAGCAACTGGTTTCCCCAGTTACAATGTAATATGCAGTACTCCATATAAATGCACATAAGAAATGTTCTATTAAAAGACCAACCAGAAATAATTGTTTGCACAAAATGAGCATAATAAAATAAATATTGGGGAAGAAAAGAAAGTTACTTTTCTCCTGCTGCAGGCATAAATTGTGCAAGATCATCACCTTTGAGTCCAAGTAAATCCTGAAACATGTAAAAGTAGAGAAGCAATGCGATGACTTTGATCCTCAAAGAAGCATAAAATAAAAATACAATAAATGAATTACAATAAAGGATATAGCCATACAGAGTAGAATGTAGAAACGTTGAAATCATTGTCAGGCCGACTCAACGGAAGAAGTTCAATGGAGATGCCAAGATCTTGTGCATCCTGGAAATGGTTAATGGGTGGACTTCTTATAACAGTGAATTTCAATCAATATACTATTAAACTGCAAAGATGTGCAAATCAAATACTCTAGTCCGCTGCAATGTGGTTCTCATCATATCTGTCTTTATCACTCCCTTAATGCTGCCAAATGGATCATCTTCATTTGTAAATAAAAGAACACGCTTATCAGCTGTCTTCGCAGATCTGAGATAGTAGTTTTGCTAATAATGTTAGAGAGCACACAGATGGGGTCCAATTCTACCAAAATAAAAATAGAAGGAAAGAAAATGACTTCAAAAGGGGAATGAACTTTGATACCATTTTTCTTTTTCTTTTTTTCTTTTAGAGAAAGCCAAACTTTGATAATACGTTACTCTTACCCTTTACGCAGCAGTGCTTGGGCTACCCAGAGGGCATTGTAAAGTGAATTTTCTCGGGACCCAGAGACAATACCATACTGACTCCCAATTTTGCTCATAAATGATTCTGCCACAAAAAGAAACAAAAGGTTTGACTTGAACACTCCAAAGAGGCATTTGGTCAAAAGGAAGAACTTGGATCACAAACAAAAACATCATGTGAGGTCTTAGTTTTACAGTTTTACATCCATAACCAAAACTATTTAACATATATATATATATATATATATATATATATATATATATATATATAACCAGAAATTTCATTGGTATAGACAAGCAGTTTATGTTGGTGATGGGATATAAATATATACAACATGGGAGCCTAAAGCTAACAGAGCTGTACCACCCTCAAAGTTAGATCTTTAATCCAGCTATGATCATCAACATGGCCCTTTCTTCGTAAAATTTTATCATAATCTAAGAGGTTCAACAAAAGAAGAGTGATGAGATAGGTAGGATAAATTAAAAAGCATGAGAACTCCAGAAAGCATATAAAAGAAGCCAAATTTTACAAGAGAAAATGTGATTTCACTTTAAACATTTCCAGTAGGTAGATTTACATAAAATACAGTCTCAGAGCCACACCCACACAGGACAGCCCTCAGTCAAACACAGACGCACAACACATTGTTAACTGACCTTATACACTTCTAAATTCTGCCTGCAATTTTTTTAATAAAAAACAAATATCCAAGCAAAACTCAATGCATGTTAAACTTAACAAACTCAATTTTAACACCAGTAGAACGATAATATCTTGATTAAAACAAATTGAAAAACTAAAATACATTTTCAAGTAGTGGACACTGTCAATTAAATTATAACTGGAATCAAATCTAACAAAAGTATCTAAGAAAACAGCCAACAAAAACACTATTTCACCAAAGAAATACCTTCTATGTTATCAATTTCTTTTATTAGCCTGGCTGTTGGCCTGTCTAGATACTCTCGGTCAGCAACGTTAAACACATAAACACCATTTAAATCTTGCAAGTTCCTCTTTTCCCTCTGCAGATGTACATGTAAGCTCAACAAGAGAATGACTCATATTCTGACTAAGATTAAAGCATCAAGTAGTAAGAAGTTCAAGCAATGTAACATGTTTCAGCTTGATAGAGTTCAATCTTACAGTGTTAAAGAAGCATATGGCAACTTCATCGTACGAATTATTAATGATTTGTGTCTTCAAAGACTGTGCAATACAACTCACAGCAACATGAAAATGAGTGTCATCCTTCCGGTCTCCCTGCAACATTGACAAATAACGAAGTCTCAAACAAATTAGTGAAAATCAGTATGTGCTGATGCTTGAACAGTTGAAGTAACAACAAACTGGCATGGCCTTGTAATTTTTTGAAGCACATGAAAATAGTTCCTCCATAAACCACATTGGAAAGCAAGTCTAGAGGTTACGTTTAGTTTGGCTTAGAAGCACATTTCGAGCAACTCTCAAGTGATGACAAGCATTTCTTTCATAACATGTCTTGCCACATATCCATAGATGATTGGTTAGTATCACATCATGAGTGCAGTACTTAGAAAAGTTAAGCTCCGGAGAAGTTAATACGGTACGCATTATGCACAATTAACAGGAATTCAAAAAAAATATTATATATATACATATAAGAGAGGAACAACAAAAATGGTAGAGCCAATGAAAGATAAAATCACCAAAAAGTTTCTGAAGCTTTGTTCAGCAGTCCCAAAGATATATTATTCAAGAACGGCTAACAAATTAAGCAAATAAAGTAGAAAAAAAAACAAAATAAACAACCCAACAAACTCACGGCTGGACAAGTAGTGGTGAACATTTTGGGGGAAGCATCAACCAGGTACACCACAAGCTCCTTGGTCGACTCTCTTTCCTGAATTAGGGGAAAAAAAACAAATCATTTGAAGAAAAAAATCATTTTTTCACTGAAAAATAGATATCAAAGACAAATAGACCAAAGAAAAAGGAAAAAGAAAGAGAAAGAACCTGGAAGAGTTCATTATCTGGGTCGTCTTCGTCGTCTCTGAAAAGGTCATCGGGGTCTATTTCCATGGCGGCAGTGGAAGAGATCTTAGTTAATTATTCACGGCACTTAAACTTTGGAAGAGCTGTAGAGGGAGAGAGAGAGAGAGAGAGAGAGAGAGAGAAGTCAGTTTTGAATTCCAGAAGCCTGAAAAAGAAGAGTCTCGCGCAAGCCGAAGCGGGAAATGGGCACGGATCTCCTGTGGTGCACTCAGCCGTACTTATCCGCGTTGATGAGATCAACGGTTCATAGACACATTAAAGCCTTCTGATCTGATACCCTGCCTTTTTGGAGTAATTTTTGGGTGTTCGTCTGTGCAGCGTGGTGTGTCAATTTCTAGATGTGGGGCATGTGGAATAGTTACATAAAGTACGTGTCATAAAAAATAATTCGGTAAATTAAAGAGTAATTAGCATGTCTTAAGTACATTGAATGATGCAAGTGGCGTGATGTCTGGGAACATTTAAAAATTTCTCCTTTTTTTGGGAAGCCACTAAAAAAGTTTGTAAAATGATCATTATTAAGAGCATTTTTACGCATTTGACATTGTAAAAAGCAAGGGAGGCATTGCCCTAGCAATTTTTTTGTTGGTTTTCCACTCATTGTCATGACAACCCAAGAGCAATCACACATGAGATATAAGAAGAGAAATTTGCATAGACTTTTGGGGTGGAAAATCAACAATATGGCTAGGTATTTATAAAATAAAATAAATTCTGAAAATTCTGGTTTTTTTTTCCCTTTTTCAAATTTTTTGTTATTTAAATTGGCTGCTGACGTCAACATTATGTCAGCTTGCCCAAGTTGGTGAAGCCTAAAGGTGTTAAAGGAGACGGGATTATCCAGCACAGCATGAGCCCTGCCTATTTAAATGAGGCACGGCACAACACGAGCATAAATATTAAATGGGTCGGGCCGACATGACACAAAAGCTTGAGCCAGGCTGGGATCAAAAAATGAGGTCTAATGGACCGAGCCAACTCGTGGCCCGACATGGGTCGGGCTTGGCCCGAGCCCCCTTCAAGCATCGCCCGAGGCCGAACTCGCTTCAAGCACGGCCCAAACTCGAACTATTTGACCTTTTTTTTGTGTCAAAAGTCAAGACCCACTTAAGTGACATAACAAAACAAACTTGGATAACTTGGTGAAAGTAATGACACTATATTATGATATGTATTACGCACCAAGAGGTTGCCACGAGCTCTGTCTTGGTTTATCCCTTTTCAATCATGAACATGAACATGTACCCTTTTTTCGTTGCTATTAGACTATGTAACAGTAGCTTCGACATCACAAGCAACATGAACATGAACTTGTACCCTTTTTTGTAGTTGTGTTGCATTTTACAGTTATGAGTTCTTTGCATATAAATTTTGGTAAATAGATGCATGTATTCGTTTGTTTTCTGGAAAAAAAATGTTTTTTTTCTCCTATATAGCAAATTATGAAAACAATAGAGCACATCAAAATGATGAAGTTCAATTAGTCCTCATGTTGGATGTCAAACAAATCTCAACCTAAAAATGCAAATACAAACAAATTTAAAGAAAAGAGGTTTGTCCCTAGTTTCATCTGATTATGTGTTTAAATAGAGAATGGAAAATTAAATTAAATTTGTGTCTAGTAGTGGTTTCTTAGCATATGGGGAAAATCATATATAAACACATATATCTATGGCGGTATATATAGGCCTCTAGCCAGTAAGTGATTGGCCTAAGTTTCCTTTTTGAGTGCTTATATCAATGGTTGTTTTTCTTCATTAATACTAAACATTCATTTAATGTGAATGAACTCCCCCCTAAAGATCTCTTGTGAAAATGGTTCATATTGATATTGGGTATGTTATATTAAATCTTCAAGATAGAGCATGAATTTTAAGGCATTCCATGGGGAGGGAATTCATAAATTTACTTTAGGAAAGGTTATGTAAAGTTTTGAAATTTGAGTTAATGTCATGGGTTAAAATTTGAGTTAATCTTCATAAGTTTCCTCGTCTTAATGTTATGTAAGATTTCGAAATTTGAGTATGCATGAAGGGGAGTTATTGGTTACTAAGCTAAAGGTATCCTTTTGCTAGTAAGAATATGACACATACATATATTCAGTGTTTAATGATATATAATGCAATGTGTTGAAATAATATAATATTACATATGCATCTAATTAGTTGAACTTGCTTCGTCATTTCTTCTTGAACTTTACTTCATTGTTGTGTTTTCAAGTATTTAAAACAATGGCGTCCAAGCACAACCTACTGATTCCAAAGAAGAAAAAATTTGTTAGTAAGGCGCTGTCAACATCACACGCAAAGAGCACAATCAATGCAATTACACATAAATTAAGCCCACAACAGTTGCATAGGTTTGAGAGAAGTTGTTGCAGTCATCTTCTACGCATTGAGGACATGAAGTAGCAACCCCAAATTGTTTATGGTCTACTTATAAGGAGGAGAGTCCAAAGAATGTGAATATTGTTAAGGGCATCACATTCCTTGTTGATGGACATAAGATAGAGTTCTCGCAGCAAAGTTTTTGTCTCATCACCAGCCTACAGTTTGGAAGTCGCCCTTTATTGAGGGCGTCACAAATGAGAAATGCTCGTTGAAGAACAAGTATTTCAAGGAGAATACACACGTCAACCACTCCTAACTAGAACAAGCATTTAAGGGTTGCACAGATGAGGATGATGTGTATAAGCTATCGTTGT
This sequence comes from Prunus padus, assembly GCA_024362665.1. Taxonomy (NCBI): domain Eukaryota; kingdom Viridiplantae; phylum Streptophyta; class Magnoliopsida; order Rosales; family Rosaceae; genus Prunus; species Prunus padus. The sequence goes on along the minus strand of JANFAM010000016.1, from coordinate 24,011,605 downwards.
ATTGCACTCTTTGTACTATTGGACACCGACAAGCACCTTAATATCAACATGAGATTTTTGAAGTTAGTGGAATATGTGGATGAGTTCGAGAGGTATCCTTGGGGGCCGTATCATATGCGAAGACGGAGGAATCATTGTCCATGACTCTTTGTGATGAATTACAACAAGTCAATTAAATTGAAAAATACTCAAAAGAAAGGCAAGTCAACCATTGGAGGTGGTAGGACTATAAAGTATCATATAAAGGGTTTCGTCATAGCATTTAAAAGTAACACATCTTACTGATACTATGATATCTTATATTTTGGTTGACTGAAATAAGCATAATGTATAATTCATGGTTGCTTGTTAGTGCTGTGTTATTGAAATCAGGTTTGGGCATGTGAAGTCTTCCCAGCTTTGGAATACCTCAACTTAAGGAGAAAGACAGTCAGTTGCAACCATGCATATTGCAACCCATCTCACACACATAATTGTCATATTTGGGTGTGTGAAGTCTTCCCGACTTTGGAATACTTCAACTTAAGGAGGAAGACAGTCAATTAAGACCGTGCATATTGCAACCCACAATACAAGTTTCAAGTCTCAAATATGTTCCACCTTATATATTAATTACACACAAAAGTCAAGTCTCAAATGCTTCAACCCATTAAGAAAATAAAATAGGGTATGTATATAGATTAAAAGAGAAGATGGTTCAAATCCTAGTACTACATCAACAAGGTTGATTCATAAGTCCATATCAATCATTGAGGCCTAACAACAAATCAATCGGTCCATTTAGCAACAAATCAAATACAAAATGATGTAAGGGTGCCATTGGTTCATGTGGGAAATGGTTCTTACGTCATGCCATATCAGTTGATCTTCAAAAGTTAGGGTGCGATTAGTTCATAGGAAATAAGGTTTGGGAATGAGAAATTAAATGATTTCCCAAGTTTGGTAAGTCCATGAATGCGAAATGATTGTTTAGCACATGGGAAAATCGGGGAGGAGGGAGGGGGAAATGAAACTCTCCACCACTTGGGTTTCATTTTCTATTGCATTGGAAAACTAAGATCAACATTGAATGCAAATTTTTCATGACATTTGCCTGCACGTTGCGAGGGTTTTGAAAGAGTGAAATGTGTATAAAATCATGAAAATACACAGGAACATTGTAATGTTTATATATATATATATATATATATATATATATATCAAGATGTAAATAGTGGCATCACTCTTAGTTTTGCAAGTTTCAGTTACAAAAATAAATTAATAACATGTTGTTTTATATGTTAAATTATTGGGCATGTCTTAATAGATTAAGCAGCTATAAAAACATCAAAATATGATAAGTTTTGAACTGTGCATTGTTCAAAATAGCTTGTACAACAGTTTATCTATATGTTATTAGGTTGTAGAATGAGATTTTTCTTTTTTGATGTATGTTCAAAGGGGATCTAGTTCTTGGTGGCTTTGTTATAGAGCCGTCTTATGTTCCTTCTTTTCCTTAGCGAAGGTTTTAACTCTGTTCGCATAAAGTTAGAAAATGGCATGTGTTAATGTTGATGAATGGAAAATTATGAATGAGGGCAATAACTAATATGATATAATTAAGTTAAAAAATCAAACAGGACAAACAACAATTTAGATACATCAATTGTATTAACCTGATGGACAAAAGTATAAATTCAATATGTTGAATCAATTGGAAAAAAACTGAGAACAATTGTGACAATTTATTAAACACGTATAAAAGAATTAATTGAAAACACTTGAGCTTTAATAGAATCAAATCAAAGGGTGTTGACTCTATTGCCATAAATTTGGTAAACAGTAGGTGTTAGTGTAGAGAAATGAGAAAATTTAGTGAAGACAATGGCCATTGTTAAAGAATTAAGGCCAACGACATAAACTGCACAAACCTAAATTTAAATAATCTATAAAAACCTAATGACCTATAAATAGAAATAAGATAACCTAATGACCTAACAAGCAAATTTGTTACAGAATTAAGATAATCTAATGGAGAAGTAAGCTATAAAAGCAGTAATAATCTATAAACAGCCAAAAGGGAAAAGGTGCACAAAACACAAATGCTCTCAAATTTATATCATAATTGAAAGAAAAAAAAACAACTACATGAGGCACTATATGAATAGAAGAGAAAGCTTTTCTAAATTTAAGTTTAAATCACTTATCATTATAGTAAAACTTTAAATAAAAAAGTTTCAAAATTGGAAAAAAAAAACCAATGGAGTAATAACATTGGCATCAGAAAGTAGATGGGTATAGTAGGAATGACAATAAGAGCTCGTTTGGTAGTGCTCCTAGAATGGCTAAAAGCGCTTATGACAATGTTTGCCAAAAAAGTCTACAAGTGCTTCTAGGTCATAGAAACGCTTTCTGTAGAAGCATCTACCATGTGTTTCTTCAAGAAACACTCACAAGTACTTTTCTAGGAAGGACTTACTTGTTTATAAAAAAAAAAGTGCTTTTGTTAAAAGTGGTTATGCGCATAAGCACTTCCTAGAGAAATCAAAAAATGACGTTGTAAACTCAGCGTGCACAAACACACATAACCAAACGGTCAAATTTTACATGAAAAATTCAAAAAGAAGGGAAAAGTATTGATATGTGTGAATTTTAGTTAAATAAAGGAAATTTAGGTGAAATAATGCATACTCTTTTTTTGGGCAGAAATGGTGATTCTCACATTGCCTGATGCGGTCTTGGTTTTAAGAGAGATGAGCGGGGGGCATCATCACAATCTGATACATCCTTCTCCAAAGCTTTTGCAGCAGGAATCGTGTAAGTTTTCTTCTCAGTTGTAGCATCACTTAGATACATGCAAAATAAATGAAAAGAAAAAGAATGAGTATATATTAATTGATATGTAAATATTGATACGAAGAAGTGAATTGTCATATAAATTTTTACGTTTTGATCTTTTTTTTTGGATGAGAGAAGTGAAAAGTGCTTTTTTGACAACAATTCTTGTCTTTTTCTTTGAGGCGAACATAGGTTCGTTTGGAGAAGAGGTGGATGAAGCAGTAAAAGGTGTAGTTGAAGTTTCTTTTGAGAGCTGTGGCGGAGTGGATGGAAATATTTGGCTAAGTGTGTCTTTCTTTTCATATTGAACTAACGCTTGATCAGATGGGCTAAAGCCTGATTCGAGCAGCGGCACAGTGTCGTCAAACATGGTTTGAATCAAGAAATCACTTTTGTTCAAATCATTTTTAAAGGTTCCAAAGCATAGCTAAAAAAGTTTGTACTGGCCTTTGACTTGAAGAATTGCATCTGGGAATTCTTCTTGGCTTGTAAAACCTTTTTCAACTACCAACTAATAGCAAGAAATTCCAAATAATTGCTCCGCTACTTTTTCGATGATCATGACATTGCCTCATCACTTATATCTTCGAGAATCAATCCCACTTTAAAACTGGATTTCAAATTTATGTGATGTTATAATGTCAAGCATAGTTGTGGTCAAACTCCATCGACAAAATAGATGAAAATAATTGTTGTTATTTATATTACCAAAGGAGAGGGGCTTGGTCTTTTGGGATGTTCTTTGGACACACCAACCGATCAATGTGGACAACGATTTTTAGTTGCTTGAAGCAAGATGGACATGTTTTATACCACCATCCACTACTCATATGAAAACGCATAATGGCTGCTTTACATATAACAAAAGTATCCTACAACATGTTTAAGGAAATTGGTTAATTTTATGAAAACAATTATGAGATGAAAAATGGCAAGGACAAAAATGAAATAAGTTTTGCTTCTAATAATTGAAAGGTCGTGTATTGAATTGGAAGCAATGGAAACCTAAAAGGAGGACGTTGATGTTTTTACCTAATACATGTTTGGATCAAGAACATTCAATTATGCCATCGAGAGTCTTTTAGAATTGCCTAATTGTTGAGGCTTTAGTTTGTGACATTACATAAGGTGGCAACATTCTTATGGGGTTTGTAAACCGTCAAGTTGCATTGGTTTTTTTTTGTATAAGAAAGATTGTCGATTCAGGTTAAAAGACAAATGCACATCCATATTAGAAAAGAATGACAAAATATCATACAATATTTTGTACGATTGCAATTCTGGTATATATGGGTTGATGAAAAGCAAAGTTGAAACGGTGCTGTTCAAGACAGTTTGTCCTGCATATTGATAAATAGGAGATTAGATTTGCTTTTTGTAATATCCCACTCCTAAATTTTAAGTAAATTATTAAAGTAAAATACAATTTTACACTTAGGATTTCTTAATGGTTTATGGTTGACATTTTGTTTGGGGGGTTTTGGAAAATTTCTTGGTTCCATTGAGTAGTGCTTGAGCTCACGAGTTCATAGACACGTAGTGGGCCCAAATCGGTGTTGATATGAAGAAATTACGATTTGCGGAAGTTGTAAATTTAAAAAAAAAATTAGAATTCCCCCCCTCCCGCATTCCCCCTTATTTGTACAGTGACTGTTCGACTTCTTTAGCGCGATTTGTCGCCATCCGACCACGGTTTCCGACTAAATCACTTGCAAAACGCTCATCTCCTCCTCCTCTACACAGCCTACCCAATTTTCAGGATCGATTTCGAGCCGTGTAGCGACTAGAACGAGGAGAAAAGTCGGGATTTTCCTTCAAATGAGGTATGTATTTTCATCCTCTCAACATCCTCTTGATGTTTTAGTAGTTGGTTTGGGTCGATTTGGAGTTTTGGAGGCTCGATTCGAAACCTAGAAAATTTCGGTATTTGACTTGGTTTTCCGGCCACTTCCTGGCCAAATTGGAGGTCGGCTCAGTTGTAAAAGTTGATCCCCTAGTGGAGTTCGACATTTTTGTATAGATATTGTAGGGTGTTTCGAGAAATTTCCATCAACGGAAAATTCTTAAGACACCCACGCGTTGACAGTGCTTGTGGCGGCGCGTGGGGGCGTGGTGTGGTGGCCCATAGTGTTCTAAAATGACTCCCTTGTCATCTCGAGCGTGACGGTATGCTCGGATTCAAATTTGGTTATCGTATGGCAGTCGAATGAATATTATGCATATTAGGCGATATCCGGGTTCGATAGTTTTGGACCTACCGATCGGTCTCATTTTCAGATATGTTGTTTCTCAGATTTTTAGGAACATGTCGGGACTTGTGGATCAAGAATCGGAGTCCCGGATACTCTGAATCAGTGATTTTAAGATTAGGCGAACTAGTCGCAGTCCGATCGTGCGATCGAGAGCGATCCGACCGCTCAATCGAGGTTAAACTTTTAGGACATGTTGTTACAATTTTTGTGAACCTATATGAACTTTCGGATTAATAATCGGAGGTCGTAGACCCCACAAGGGGTCAGTTGACCGGCATAAGAATTTAATTGTATAATTAATCTTGGGTCTTCTAAGAAGATTTCAATTTTCAGAAAAGGACTAAAATGGCCTAGGAACTCTCTTAAGTTGCGCACATGCCCTTTTAATTCCGGGGGTCAAGGTTGTGATTGAGTATTAATGAAGGATTTAAATTGTTAATTGTCTAATTATAAGTTTATATTTAAATTTATGCTCGATGGCTTGGAATTGTTGAATTATGAATATTAGTTTTATATATAGAATATTATACCTATTTGGATTTAGTTTATGAACAGTTTTGGAAGTTTATGAATGGTTTGAATCAAGTTGATGAGTTTTTGGATTGATCTCGGTTTTAAAAAAAACAAGGATTGGTTTATTTATTTAAAAATGGATTTTTGGAAAGTTGAGAAAGGATTCGGAAAATGATTTTCAAACACACCACAAGAGTACCCCACGAGTCTCGAAGACGCCCGAATCGTGTGTGAGGATTTGCGTTTCGGGCTGACTTTGTGTCCCCCGATTCTGCTAGGTGGAATCGACGGTATATTGATGGAATTGACGGATTTGCGTTTTAGGCTGACTTTGTGTCCCCCGATTCTGCTAGGTGGAATTGACGGAATATGATTGGGGGTACACCTAGGTGGAGAGATTTTAAGTTTTGAAACACTTTTAAACCCATAGAAGTTTAAGTCTTGAGATTTATGGATGGAAGTTTAAATATACATGTTTTCATATTTATGATGCATGTTTTATTTTAACCCATAGATTTGATATAAAGATTTTTCTTGGCCAATGTTTCATAATAATCATGTTAAGTTTTCTTACTTGTTTCTAATTAATTTTATATTTATGAATATATTGCTTATGTTTCAACGGATCGATTGGAGGTTGTATTTTATTGTTTGAATTCTAATTTCTTTAAGAATAACTACGTGTGGCTTGATCCCTTTGTAAGGGTATTACGTGGCTTGATGTGCTCTGATAGAGTCCGGGTTGGTTGTAAGGCCGGAAGCCATCTAGATTAAATGCTTCTGATTGTGTGTGAGCATAACTTGTGCATGCTGAACAATTGCGAATTATAAATTGTGATATTCACATGTGGAATAAATTGGAAAATGTCCGTTTTTCAGGAGAAACTCTGCCGATTTTCCGGCAGAAGTTAAACCCGTAGGAGGTTTCTTGTTGGTTTAGAGTAAGGGTAATTTGGTCATTTGTGCCCTGCAGTTGCCAAGTGTCGAAACGCACAGGGTTTGACGCATATTCCAAAGTAGAATATGGGTCGGGTCCTGTCACTTTTGGTGAAAATATTTAAGCATAAGTAATAGAAAGAAGGAGAAACAAATTGCATACCCTGAAATTCTTTAACTTTGAGGCTTGTAAAAACCACAAATGTAGGCGACACTAACTGTTGTAAAGCTTTCACATCAAAAGTTTTTGCTGTGTCACCCCACAAAGTGACTCTAATTTTCTCTCTCATGAAGCAACAGAGAAAAAAAATATTTTAATAAGAAGGCTAATAGCTTGACAATTTATAAATGTTTTGTTAACATTTTTACCTCATATTCTCAATGTGAATTTCACATTTTGTTTCAACCATCGTGTTGTCAACCATTTTGGTTTCCAAATCTTGCACGGCACTAATGCGGCCCAGAATCTTGCAATTAACAAAACATATTAGAATATGTAAAACCTCAGGTACTTAAAACGTCATTTAAAAAAACTATTTGTATGTGTATGCAGATTGCTACTTGTTAGAATTGAATTATCATTTATCCAAGAGGATAGATGATTGTAATCAAGAAAGTAGAAATGATGTGTTGGAATTGTTGGCTGAACATTCACTAATTTTTTGAAAACCGTTCTTTCATTGCAGATCAACACGATGCAACATGTGGAACGACTTGGAATGATGTTTGCTATTTGCGGTATGAAAATGACTTATGTCATAAAGACATCCAGTTTCTATTCTTAGAGCAAACAAGTCATAATCGATTACTCTGATTGTTACTTGAATCGAATCTCCCTGCATCATTAAAAAAAGAATTAGAAAAAGTCATTGACAAATAGACCAAAAAGGAACAATTCATTTTTGAATTTTAAACTATGCCGCGAAATAAAAAGTAGGATATGGTATATAACAAAATAACATAAGCAAATCATCAATCTGCTAAACTAAAAGCATTTATGATTAATAAGGGAGAAAGACATTTCAAATTAATTGAGTTGTTTAAGTATGGATAAACATTCAGTTGAAATAGTATAAGGGCCTGATTTTCTCACCATTGCATTTACCAAGATGCATTGTAAACCAACAAATTGATCATCCAATCTAAAGACTTTTGGTCTTCATGTTCTGCAAACACAAACTCTAATTGTAAGCCGGACTGAAACGGCTGAAGATCGCAGATCGGAACAATGTTCATTGTGTTTTGAATCTAAAAAAAGGCTTTCGTTACTATAAAGATATGCACAAAAGGATTGTAGAAAATAGAGGAACGTCTAATCATGTATGAACATAAACTAAAACCTGATAGTAAATTTTGAACAACATCTTTGTGCACCACGTTTTTAGTGTATATATTTGGCGCATCTTTATTATTATCTATTATGATTTTGAGGTCTTCTCTTGACGTAACTGTAGATAATGCAACATAAAGTTGTCCATTTGTGAAAACAGCCTAAGGAAGATATAACCAAACTTGTTTTAAAGAATGACCTTAACTTTTGTTTATTTTCATAGTATAGCATGACTTAATTAGGAATTGGTACCTTTTAAAAATGAAAGGTTATTTGATCTCTATTGCTTTAAAAAAAAATTATCCTAGGTAAAAACATGCCAATGTGACTACGAATTAATATTTTTGATTCAATAACTCTATCAACTATTTGGGCTATAACTAATTTTGTTCAATACACATACTTGTTTTTTAAGTTAAAAAATGTTCAAGCAAACCTTTTAGTTTAAGTTGGTCAAGAAATTATGCGGGATACATTGCACAATGGCTGAGATAATCCTAGAATATCTCGGTTCTAATGAATCAAAACGAAAAACATAGAAAATAAACTCAGCAAGCAACAAAATCCCAGAGAGACATTGCCAAAACAAATTATACTAATAGAATCAAAAACAGTTTTCTATTTTTTTTTTTGTAATGTAAAAAGCGAAGAATTTCGAAAACTAATGACAGTTCTCATTCATAATCTCGACCCTTAATTAATCAGAAAAAATGCATATGCAGAGTCATCCTGAACAAATCGTGTTGTCCATCAAATCATTCGAGATAAAGGATCCATAAGAAAAAAAAATTATGGCAAACGCATGTTCAAGTAGATTACAGTTGACATCATGATGTTAAAATCTATGGGGGCTTAGTACTGAATGAAGCTACTTAGCTTAAATTGGAAGGGTTACCGCATGTAGCATAAGGCCGTATGAAACATAAAGAAAGAACTATGCATATGTAGAGTCATCCTGGACAAATCTGATATCCATCATATCATCCCGGATAAAGAATCCATAAGAAAAAATATATATGGCGGGGTTCAACTAGATTACAGTTGAGATCATGATGTTAAAATTTGGTGGGCTTAGTACTGCATAAAGCTGCTTAGCTTAAATTGGAAGAGTTACCACATGAGAAGAAGAATGAGATAAACACGTGCAATAAGAAGAGCAAAATCGATCAGATGAAGACAAAAAAGGCGGTCCAATTCGTAGCACACCGCCTCATACGGAAATCAACGGCCCCATTTGGATCATCAACAGCGAAGGTAGATCTTCCATGGCTGTCCCCCAACCAGCCCAACGAAGCTGGTTCGAAATCAATGATGCCTTTATGAGAACGAAATAGACGAGTGGGCTAGGATCTGCAGGTGGAGGGGCAAAAATGGAACGGAAGAAAAGGTCTAGTGGAGGGCAGTTTCGACAATCCATTGTACTACTGGGGAAAAGAAACACTGGGTAATAGTAAAACAGGAAGCATTCGCGTCATTTCACTGTTGAAGGAACAATGTCTAGCTGGATTGGGCTTTAGTATATATAAATTTCTAATATATGTATAATTGAAAAATTAAACAAAATTTGTTTTACATTCCTTCAAAAACCAAATATGGGACAGGAAATAAACTGGTATTTCCTGGTTACTTTCCCAGCGTTACCAAATGCTTAGATTTAATGTAAAACTCGATGCGATAAATGAATAAGATGAATATAATAAAAACTTTTAATAGGGATACTTGTGTTTGCAAGTCGATTATGGTTGAGACCGAAGTTGTACATGGTTCCGCAGAAAACGAAAACCATTTTCACTATTTGGTTTGTATTTTCTTCTTGGGGAAGTTGGAATTTGGGTTGTGGTCACGGAGGTGAGTGAGTTTGGGGATCCATTGAAGGAGACGAGTGAGGTTGGGGTTCCATTGAAGGACTCACTCCATAAAGGATGATGAATTTATGTAGTCTTCTCATAAAACCGAAAAGGCAACATCAAACCTAGAAAATAACAATAAGGACTAAAAACAACTGAAATCCAAAGACCATACAATCACGGAGATTAGACATCTAAGCCATAGAATCCTAACATAACAAATATCCAAAGTAACCAAGGTAACAAAGCTAGATACGATCTAGTGCTCACCAATCTATGTAGTAGCAAGCCCAAGAATGTGATGACCACCGCTGCATTGCATACCCCACACATGGGCACACAAAAAAACAAGTGATGTTGGGGTTCAAAATCTCCCAATAAAACCCTGATAAGAGGGTGAAGATACATCATAAAATTATACGGCAACACGTTTTTAGAGTGAACAAAATAAGAAGGATTATCCAATGTGAGCCCCACAGTGGCCATCGGTGCGAATTTGTAGTCAGAAGGAATACACTGATTAAGATAATCTTCGGGTGTACAAACACATTTCGCCTTCTCCCCAAAACTTGTGTTTCCAAGTTAATTGTGGTTAAAACCGAAGGTGTACTTGGTTCTGTAGAAAACGAAAACCATTTTCACTTTTGGTTTGTATTTTCTTCTTGAGGAAGTTAGAGGTTGGGTTGTGGTAGCGGAGGTGAGTGAGCTTTGAGTTCCATTGAAAAAGATGAGTGAGGTTGGGGTTCCATTGAAGGACTCACTCCATAAAGGATGATGAATTTATGTAGTCTTGTAACAGAACTGAAAAGGCAGCATTAAACCGAGAACATAACAAGGACTAAAAACAATTGAAAATCAAAGACCACACAATCACAGAGATTAGGCATCTAAACCATAGGATCCTAACATAACAAATATCCAAAGTAACAAAGATACTCTTCCAACAAGGCGAGGCTTAAATCAAGAAACTTGTCTCAACCGTCCCAGTGATACGTGTTGGAACTCACATTATGATACATTACTTAGTATTATTTCCATGTTCAAATATGTGGTGAAAGTGCCTAAATTGATTATTGAGGATGGCTCCACTGATAATATAGGTGAAGCAAATAGGTCATTGAGAGATACAATTTTTTGAGTTTGTATTTCACCTATTTTTCATGAGATCTATATTGGGAGTCACAAATGATTTGTCACAAGCATTACAAAGGAATGACCAAGATATTGGTAATGCAATGACTTTAGTCAAAGGTTGCAAGGACCAACTATAACACATGAGAGAGAATGCATTTGAAGCCTTGCTTGATCAAGTATCTTCCTCTTGTGGAAAACATGATATTGAGGTTCCAAATATGGATGATGCATATGTAGCTCAATGAAGATCACATCGGAGAGCTCCTAGAATAACACACCTCCATCATTATTGTGTGGACATCTTTATTCAAATTATTGAATGGCAACTTGTGGAATTAAATCATAACTTCAGTGAGGTAAATACTGAGTTACTTCTTTATTTGGCATGTTTGAGTCTGGATGATTCATTCATTGCTTTTGACAAACAAAAGCTACTTCATTATGCTGAATTTTATCCTCAAGATTTTACTCTCAAAGACCTCTTGGCACTTGAAGATCAACTTAGGATTTATATTCATCATATGCATACAAGGAGCAATTTTTCTCAATTGAAAGGGATTGGTAGCCTTGCAAGAAAAATGGTGGAGAAAGGGTTGCATAGAACATTTAATTATGTTTATTTGCTTCTCAAATTAGCCTTAACTTTACTGGTTGCAATAGCTTCTGTGGAGAGCGCATTTCTACTATGAATGTTATGAAAGGTCCACTTCATAACCGAATGGGAGATCAATGATTGAGTGGTAACTTACTTGTTTATATTAAGAAAGATGTGTTTGTTTGTATTAATAATGAAACTATAATGCGACGTTTTCCGAATATGAAAACTCGTCGTGGACAATTGCAATGTGGTTTTTTCTATTAATTATGAATTATAATATTATCGTTTAATTTTTTTTGGTCTATTTTGTATATAAATTTTTTAACCTTTTAGATGTTGACCCATGAAAGGAAAATTCCTAAATTTGCCACTGATTGGCGACATATGCATTTTGGTGATAGGAAATGATATCATGTAGGATAGTTTAAAGACAGTTTGATAGGACTTTCTAGGAGTTGTTGCATAGGTTACTTCGGTGGTAATGACTTGTTGCTTTGAAAGCTCCAAGATCATTTTCCTGTTGCATGGGAACTTGTCTTTTACTTCAATTCATAAGGCTCTAATTGCATTTTCTTAAACTAGACAACTATTTATGGATACATATGTTACCATGCTCTGCACTTCATGCCGAGATCCTCAGTCAATTTCTTCATCCCAAAATACCTCGAATTTGAAAGCTTCACGAGCTTTAAGAATAGGAGGAAGTTGAAAACCTTTCAAATTACACTAACATAATCATAGTTTTGCTCAATAAAAATCACTCAAGGAAATAAATAAATTTTATTAATTTATGTTGGGGTCTTTTTCCGTTGGAAGGCTCATTAGGACTTGTTGATTCTTGGACCGCCATAGAGTGGTGAATCAAGCCATCGTTGCCCCTTTGTCTGAGTTAGCGAGAACTAGACCCAAAGCATCCCGAGGGAGAAGCAAGTGCCAGGGGAGTACTCTATTCTTCTTCCCGCGACTGCGTGTTTTGTGCTGACGTTTTCGGCAGCTAGACGAAGAGTTGGAGATGGTGCATTAATGTTGCAAATTAGCTTGAGATGTCTGCGTTTTCTTACCAAGAAGGTGATGACTATGGTTTCAAATTAGCTTGAGAGGATGAGTGTTTCATATTTGGGATGGAGCTTTTTATGTGAGAGAGAGAGAGGGATAAAGGGATGGGTGGCTTGAGTAGATTTCCAGCAGCTTGACGATTGCTTGGTCGTGCTTTGGATGGTTGAAGATGACTTGTTGATGTTGAACTGAGATTGTGCGAGCTTGGCATGAGAGCTTGTAGTGTGGGAGCTAAAGACCCACAAGTTTAGCAAATGAGAATGCATGTGCTTGGCTTGGTGTTGGATATGCTTGAGTTTTTGGTGTTGAGAACTTGTTGTTTTTGGCCATGACTATGGTGATTTAAGAGTTTCAAGAGAAGGATGATGGAAGGAAAAGCTTGAAGCTTGAAGGCTATGGTGTTTATAGCTTGGAAGGCTATCAAGAGGAAGGAAAAGCTTGGAGTTATGCTTGGTGAGGCTTTATAGGGAAGATGGAGGATTTCAAGGTTGAGAAAGTAGGGGAAATGGTTGTCATGGCTACTGGAATGCTTGCAGCAGTCGAAGGAACATTGCTGAGAGGCTTAGAGGTAGGTTCTCATGGTTGCTAAGAGGCTTGCAACAACCAAGAGATGTTGTTTCTTTGCATGGGCAATGCCTCCTAATTTATAGAAGGTGAAGGCTCTCTTTAGTTTCCAATAAATAAAAGGAAGTGTTGGAACCAACCAAATTCCAATGGGTAAAAAGGAGCATTTGGGCATTTTTATTTTCAGTAGGCAAAGCTAGGCATTGGAAAATGACTATTTTCTATGGGTAAAAAGAAGTGTCGGAATTGGCTTGTTTCCAGAAGGTAATAGGTAGTGCTTGAATTATATCTCATTTGCTCACCTACATTGGAGAACTCCAAGTAATGAGCTTGGACTTTGGTGCTCCCAAGTAGCTAGCCCAAAGTCTCCATTATCCGAGAGCTTATGTGGGCCTTGCACACCTCCGTAACCTTCCATTCCACAACCCCCTCATGCAAGCCTCGTGAACCATATGACTTGGGTTCATGTGAGCTTGGTAGGTGATTGGCATGTACACTATTTCTACATTTATTCAATGAATTAATTCCCAAAATACAACTTTGATTAACACATGACCAATATTATATGCTATATTGGGCTTTAAATATCTTTGGGCTTCTCATGACTTTTTGGGCTTTAACAATTTATAAAAACAAAAAGAGGATTTCACTAATAAACTCATTGTAGTATGGCATAATATACAAAAGCACTTATAGAGTCTATTTGAAGTGAAAAACTCAAAACTAGCTACTTGTTATTTTATAATTGGTTCTTATAAATTTTTAACACGAATTAGAAAATGACAATGAGTTTTTATATTATATATCATGATAAAATGAGTTTTTGAATAAATATCTCAAACAAAAATAATTGTTGTGGTGTTCTTACTAAATAGAAAATGTTTGCAAGGTCAAAACAATCCAGATAAATAATTACATAAGCTCAAATTTGTTAAATAAGATGGTTGATAAACAGATAATCTACGTCTATTATTTTAAAATCCTTTATTATTATTATTATTATTATTATTTTTGAGGTTTACGTAGATAATGACATGCCACTTTTTAACTCGAGTTTCAGTGGTTCCATCTCTCTCTCTCTCTCTCTCTCTCTCTCTCTCTCTCTTACTGCAGGCGGGAAACTGATAATTGGGATCAAAACCCTCCCTCCAAAAACCGCAGAGACACACTGACAGATCCGTCTCCGGCCTTTCTTTCCTTCTCTCTTCTTTCTTTAAAACCCCAACCCTAAACCTAACCACGCAAACAGAGTCGCAGAGACACACAAACAGAGAGAAGAGAGAGAGCAAAAGCAAGAAAGCCCCCCTTCTTTTGCTCTCTCTCCTCCATGGCATTTCCCCCAAAGCACCAAAACGACGACGCCTCAATCGACATCCACACCTCCACGCCCCTCCGCTACCTCTCCCTGGACCACGTGTATTCGGCCACGTCGCCTTGCATCAGTGCCAGCGGGTCCTCCAACGTCATGTCCAAGAAGGTCAAAGCTCGCAAGCTCAATCACTTCGACGATGGCGATCAGAATCACCAGAAGCCCTCTCCAAAACCCTCAATTGTCAATGTCTACTCGCGCCGCGCCAAGAGGCCTCGCCATTACGAACGGAGCTCCTCGTTCTTCGATGCTTTGGTGGCCCGGAATGAGTCCCCAGCGGCGGCGGTGAAGATTGAGGAGGTTGATGGAGATGACGAATTTGAGAGAGGTTTGGAGAAGAAGAAGAGGAAGCTCGGGATTAACGAGTTACTGAAATTGGGGGTTGATTCTAGCATTTTGTGTAATTTGGACGGGCCCCGATTGAGAGATTCTCGCAGCAATCGTAAACTCGATACGAGTAAAAATGGAGAGAAATTGCGGCTGAAGAAGCGGAATTCTTCTGTTAGCTGCGAGAAAATTATTTCGGATTCTTCTTCTGTGAAGAAATGGGTCGGGTATGTATTTAGTTTAGGGTTTCAATTCTTTCTTCTTCTTTTTTTGGTCGAAAGGGTTTCAATTATTAAACAATTGGTTCTTGAGAAAGTGTTAATGTTTGATTTTCAACAGGTTGAGTTTCAGCGACGTTGATCCTAAAACTTTTATTGGATTACAATGCAAGGCAAGCACTCTGTAAGCTGTTTTTGACATTTTTTGTAGTTTTTCTGAGGATGTGAGCATAGCATTGCTGTGCTTGTAGGAAATTCTGAAACTTTGCTTGTTGTTAAGTGCAGGTCTATTGGCCATTGGATGCTAATTCGTATTCTGGTCGCATTGTGGGTTACAACTCTGACTCTAATAGACATCAAGTATGACTCTATTCATTTCCATGCTCTCTTCTTTGTTTGATTGTTCTTATGCTGTTGAGAGCGCCCGGGACAATATGCAAAAGTTAGGGCATGAAACTTGTTGGAGCCATTACTTATGAACTTTGCAATGTAGGTTGAATATGAAGATGGTGATGAGGAAGATTTGATTCTATCAAATGAGAGAATCAAATTTTATATTTCTCGGGAAGAAATGGAGAGTTTGAATTTGAGTTACAGTCTGAAGAGTATGGATAATGATGTCTATGATTATAATGAGATGGTTGTGTTGGCTGCGAGTTTGGATGACTGCCAAGAACTAGAGCCTGGGGATATCATATGGGCCAAGCTTACAGGTGTGTGCTTAATCTACTGTTTTGATTTTGGTTTCACTTGTTTTTAATTTTGTTATGGCCTGAGCAAGAGTATGTCCAAATATAATAAACCAATTAGATGAAGGTGTAAATGTTTTCACATTGGAAACCCCTTGCTTGCATTGGAAAAAAAAACTTTTTCTATGATTGTATCTTGGACCTAACAGGCTAGTTTTCTGCTTGTAATTTTCCTTATCCATGCAAAAGTGCTGTAATTTTCTGCCATTTCACAATGATGTAAGAACAGGCCAAATCTCCGTAGGAGCAATGCAGCACAGAGAGGATATACCTTTTTACGATTTATGCACTAATAGGATGTACACTTACATAATCTCTCTGCAAATGAATGGTTTTCTTTGTGTTTTTATATATGTATGTATTGTTTTTGAGGATGAGAATCAGAAACTTTTACTGAAAAGAAAGAAAAAAAAAGCTACAAAAAGAATCAATAGTGCTTATCAAAATCAGTCCTAGAAACATGAAGCAAATAACATACTATGTCCAAATCAAAACTAAAAAAAAATCAAAACTCCAACGGAATGGCTTCTTTGTGAATAGATCTATATTTAAGTATCTGCAAAGTCAATTTGCCATTGCTTTTTATCATTATTTATTTTTGAAGTGAAAGTGTCAAACTTTGGGTATTGGATCATTTCATCTTCCCTGTTTGTTACCTGGCTTTATTTAAAAGACTTATTAGGTTCTGATGATCGTAGAGATAAATTTTCAGTTACATGTGTTATAAGTTTCTTTCACTGTTATACATCTATTTTTCATTTCTTTGATTTTGCACCAACTGGTGATTTCAAATATTCGATTTCACACAAACTACTTTCAACTGCTGTAGTGCAGGTTATGCTATGTGGCCAGCAATAGTTGTGGATGAATCCCTTATTGGTGATCGTAAAGGCAACCAAAAGTTTGGGAGGACGATCAGTTCCAGTGCAGTTTTTGGTACCACGACTTTGCAAGGTTTGGGATTCTTTAACATTTTGAGGAGATTTTATGTATCTTACTGCACTTAGTTACATAGCATACCTGAATTCTCCATTTTTTTAGTCTGACCTCACCGTTTTTCTGTTGTGATTTATACAGGATTAAAGTGAAACTGGCTATCTCATTTCTCAAAGGACTTCTTTCTTCATTCCATTTGAAGTGCAAGAAGCCTGGATTCATCAAAAGCTTGGAAGAAGCAAAAATGTAATCTTATATAATTTTTGACATGACCTTTTAGTTTTCATGGTGTTGAACTCATAAATTTATAATCGTACATCTGATGTCATTTCTTAATATGATCATGCATACATTCTAAAGTATATTTTTTTAACATGGCCATGCGTCCATCACAAATCAGGCATCTCGAGATGTTTGTAGTTGTGACGTCTTCTATGCATGCTTTCAATATGATGTGCAAATATATAATCACCTAGGTGGCATAGTTTTTATGAGAAAGTTTTGTACTTACTCTAATAAATGTTAATGTGTAAATAGTGTATGTTTTGAGACACTATCATGTGTACGTATGGACTTGGAGGCTATGAGATTTAAATGGATAATATTTGAATATCCACACTTATCACTTTTTGTAACTTTCACTGGATATGACTGCCTCAAGGTTTTTTCTTTTGTTGCAAATTATTTTGTTTGTACTCATTCAGATTTGCTCCAAACATTTGTAAGATTCAGGTATCTCAATGAACAAAAGCTTATTTTGTTTAACAATGCAATATGGATACCTTAATTATTGCATAACTAGTACCAAGTACTCAAATCTTTTGGTTATCATTAGGTATCTCAATGAACAAAAGCTTCCAAGAAGAATGCTACGGCTGCAAAATGGAATTAACATTGATGAGTGTGAAAGTGTAAGTGGAGAAGATGAAGTGAGTGCAGATTCTGGTGAAGGATGTTTGGATGATGTAGGGATTCCGAGGACACTGGATCGCCTTGGAACTTCTCCATACGTGCTAGGGGATTTGCAGATAACAAACCTAGGTACTTCTTCATTGACATTGCATAATATAAACTTGACGGTTCCTGTGTATTGTCTACATTTGGATGTTATAATTGATGAACACATTTTCATTCTTCAAAGCTAGATTTTCTGGATCCCAACCCTGTGAGGAAAGACCACGAATGGTATTTTAGCCAAAGTTATACTCTCCCCTAGCAAAGGGAAGGTCTGGGGTTCAATCTGTTTGAGGGGAGGGGAGTTTGGGGAGGGAAGGTTAATTTCCATTTTGTAGCCTACACCTCTCTCTTGAAAAAACTGAGGAAAGGATGCTGTTGCCGGCTTTTTTTTTTTTGTCTTTCTGTTTTTAGTATTCAATTTATTTAGAGATCTTCAGACAAGAAATTTTGATTTATTTTGATCCTTCCTATGAAATTTTCCTTTAAGATCTGGTAGTTTATTTATTATTATTAATTCTGTATAAAGAGTTATATCCAGTTGTTTTTTTTTGAGACTTCCATTCTATTCATCACCATATGGAATTTCTTGCAGGAAAGGTTGTCAGGAACTCAGAATATTTTCAGGATGAGAAAGACATTTGGCCTGAAGGTTATACTGCCTTGAGGAAGTTTACTTCAATTACAGGTGGGACACACACACACATACTCTCTCTCCCTCTCTCTCTATTATATATATTAGCCTTTCATATTAGATTTTTTATTATTTTATGTTAAGTTTCAAAGGCCATATTTTATTGCAATGGTATCATTCTAATAACAATCTCTCTTTCTCATAAATATTTTGGTCAGATCCAACTGTACGTACATTATATAAGATGGAGGTGTTGAGAGATACCGAATCAAAGATTCGACCTCTGTTCAAAGTGACATTAGATACGGGAGAGCAGGTTAGGTTTTCGCCAGTTTCCATTTTGAATGCATTTGATAGTTTGTGCTTGTTTCTTTAACATCCTTCATAAGTTGATCAACTTGTACCTCGAAGTATACTTTTGTTATATTCATGCATTATAATTTTAATTATTCTTTACTTTCTTAGCAGTGGTTGTGTTCTTTGTTGTCCATGTACTTGTTTCATTTTATGTTTATGTGGATCTTGTCCCTGCATTTCTATTTCCCAATAAATTCTTTTTTGTTTATAGTGTCATCACCTGTCAAGCTGTAATGATACCTCCATCTGCTACCATAAGGGTGGTCTTGCTCATATTCTTGAATTATAGTAAAAAACTTATATTCTCCTCCGTTTAATCCTATTGTATGTAAATTGGTTAGGCATCTGATTAAGGGATAAGGGACTTATCATTGCTTAGTTTACATTCTCATAAATTATGGTCTACAATTACAATCCAGAATACATATCTACTGTGTTTGTTACCCCATAAATTTTGATATAAGTAATCGAGAAAGTAATATCCATTTGAGAGGATGGATGTGTAAGCTTTCTTTCTACTTATGGAGCATTGTCTTTTCAGTTTGTAATAAAAGGACATATTGTCTTATTATATGTTTCGCCTTCTATTTTGTGATTCCTTTATTGTGCACAGGATTAGGATGTACAGTATTAGAGCATCTGGAATGAAGATATGCTGATATTGTTCTGTTATGTATTTTCCTTTCCCCTTTTTTTTCCAGTTCAAGGGATCTACACCATCAGCTTGTTGGAATAAAGTATACAAGAGGATAAGGAAAACAAAAAACACATCATTGGTTGGTTCTAAGGCTAATGCTGACAGTGGATTAGAAGGGACCTATAAATCTGGTTCTCATATGTTTGGTTTCTCTTTACCTGAAGTTGCAAAACTTATTCAGGTACCTAAGTTCTTGCATTAGCCCTACTAAGTTTCTTCTACTGTTATACATTTGTGGATACAGCGATTTATTTTTCATGTTTTCTTGGGCTACGATGTCAGTTTTATCTATTTGTTCAGTCAAATATTAATTTTATGTTTTATGGTTGTCTTGCTGAATTTATTATCTAGGCTGATCCGCCATCTTGCAAACATTCGAATGATATTCCTCAATTTGTTGATTATTTTTGGTGTCAATATATACAATCATGGACATGAACTTCTTAATGGGTATACTTAAAGCAAAAGTTGACATTTTGTTGATAAAAATATGCTAAAAGTAAATGTCAAGAATTTTAGTTCTCATAGTTGGCAAAATGATGATAACAATATCATCTCATTGCCTTTTAAGGTTGTTGGTGATGTTTTAGAGTTCTCTTGTTCTTTGCTCCTGTGGACATCTTGTCCATTGATCTCTTCTTTTTCTCTTAATGAAATTTGTTTCCTATCAAAGAGAAAGAAAAATCATCTAATAGTTTTCTTAATAACGATTGTTATAACTTGTAATCTTCAAGCATGTTCATCAGTTTGTACTGCTCGTCTCTCTGATTAACAGAATTAAGTGTCAACTAAGGATTTGGAATCAGGCCGAACTACTGTACACTTGGGTTGGATATGGACGCATGATCAACCATGAAGACATAGTACATGTACATGCATATATGTTTGTATGTATATGTCATAATTAATTCAGATTAAAATTGTATGACACTTCCTTTTTCATTTTCACAGTTTCACTTCTCTGTTTGAAATGTGGAATATTTCTGTTGCAGAGTTAATGGTTCTTTACTCATTTTGTATTGGCTGCCATCTTGTTAATTGTTGAAGCCCATGCCATTCTAAAATGCCCCATAAACTGTTCCTTCTTCCCATGTTCCGTGATTTCTAGCCTAATATAAACACCTGGCGTTTTCGCAGGGGTTAACAAAATCAAGCTTTCTTCAAAATTACCCAAGTGCAAGTTAGCCTCTAGAAGATATCGAGATGTACCTGTTGGTTACAGACCTGTTCGAGTGGATTGGAAGGACCTCGATAAATGTAGTGTTTGCCACATGGATGAGGTGGATGCAAATGTTTTTTCCCATCATATTGTATCACTGACTGTTTAAAAGATAGACTTTATGTTTTTCTTTTTCTTTTTCCGCAAGTTTCTGTGTTTTCTTTTTTGGGTGGGAGTTCGTTTAAACTTAGTTCCCTATTGGTTTTGCTAAATGGTGTTTTGTTTATAGGAGTACGAAAACAACCTGTTCCTGCAGTGTGACAAATGCAGAATGATGGTAAGTGTTTTTCTGATGCTGGGGATCACATTACTGTGGTTCGGTTAAACTATCAAATTCAAGTTTGATTTTGTCATATCTGCTTTAGTCAACCAAGTTTCTTTTTCTAGGCTGTTTGAAACACTTCTTTCTCTACTTTGTTACGTGTTTACCTTTCCTGGTTGGTTATTGGTTTCACCAGAAGAAATAATGTTTTCCTAGGTCCATGCAAGATGCTATGGAGAACTGGAACCTGTTGGTGGCGTCCTATGGTTATGCAACTTATGTCGGCCTGGGGCTCCTGAACCTGCACCGCCTTGCTGCCTTTGTCCTGTAATAGGTACTTAGAAATCATTAAGAGTCTACCTTGTAATGCCATGGATTTCACGTTATTAATTCATTGAACTGATTTTCCTCTAGGGGGCAATGAAGCCTACAACTGATGGGCGGTGGGCTCATCTGGCTTGTGCCATATGGATACCAGGTTCATGAAAATACAGTTTTCATTTCTGATCATTCAATTATTTATTTATTTTTCTAATGCTCTGAAAATATTCCAGAAACCTGCCTATCTGATGTTAAGAGAATGGAGCCAATTGATGGGCTTAGTAGAATCAACAAGGTATTTCCTTTTTCACTTTTTATGTTTCCACACCATTATGGCCTCCTTCCTTTGTTCCCCTTTACCCTCTTTTTTCCTTGACATATGTCACCTTTTCTATCTTTATCTTGAGAGGATTTGTTTGTGGCAGCGGTCTCATATATTTTTATCCTTTGGAA
This sequence comes from Prunus padus, assembly GCA_024362665.1. Lineage (NCBI taxonomy): Eukaryota > Viridiplantae > Streptophyta > Magnoliopsida > Rosales > Rosaceae > Prunus > Prunus padus. The sequence continues at coordinate 23,990,062 of JANFAM010000016.1, read as the reverse complement.
TCAAAATTGCCAAAAACCTTTATGTCAAGATTTTCCTGCTTCCACTAATCTCCTGTTTTGTTACAGGACCGTTGGAAGCTATTATGTAGTATCTGTGGAGTTTCTTATGGAGCCTGTATTCAAGTAAGTTCATTTTAGAATCTAATCATAGTCAAATGCTTGTAAATTTGTTGTATTTATAACATGTATAATGATGCCAAATTATATTTAACTTTCTTAAGTGGTTGGAAGCGGTCATACAAACCATGAAATTGTTTCAGGCTACTATTATGATGCTGAAACAGGTTTCAAGGGGAAATGCTTATTCTGCTTTATTGGTTCTGAACCACACTCTTTTGTTTTAAAGAAGTATAAAAAATAGAAACGCAATGGAAAAAAAAAAGTAAAAAGGGGAAGAGTATATCAGTATAGTTATGACAAATTCAGTTCAACTTCAATATAACCAAGTTTGAACATTTTGGTGTTTGCTACAAAAAATATATTAGGCATTACCAATACGCAAGTACATATCTGTTGTGTTATTTACATGTGAAGAATTGATGCTGCTACTTAGAGATTGGAGAAACTTTTTGCAATTAGATCTGGAGTGTACAGTGTGCCTGTAGATTTTGTTGCAACATGCCGGGAGTCAAAAGTTGAACATTTTTTCGTTGCCGATTTGGAAATGAACTTAATAAATGATTCATATTGAGGGCTTTCTAGAACCTTTTACCCATATGGTGGTCATCAGTCTGCTTTATTTAGTTTTACATTTTTGAAGAAAAAGGGTACCTGGTCCTGGTAAAAGAATTAACTTAATGAATGCTCCAAAGTTGAGCATTTGGTAGAATCTTTACACTTTTGCTAGTCACCAATTTTCTTTATTTGGTGTTACATTTCTGGGAGCGTAGTCTGTCTTAGAAAAAAGCATTTATTTCTAATCCATTTTAGAATATTACAGGAAAGCTTAAATATGTATCAATGTCATTGTTCGTTGCGAATATATGACTGCAGCATCTAAGCCAGAAATCTCTTGGCTTTCATCTGATTATTTATTGATGCTCTTCTATGATATATCTACTTGCATATATACATCTTGGTATCTTCCTGATTTATATTCATTCTTAAATGTATACAGTTTGGTATGAAAATTCATTGATAATTGTTTCTGATTTTTGCTGCCTTTTCTTTTTCTTTCTAGTGTTCAAACAATACCTGTTGTGCGGCATACCATCCACTTTGTGCACGAGCTGCTGGTCTTTGTGTTGAGGTAGTTTTTGTTTTCCTCATTTTCACATGACATTATTGTTTTTATGTTACTCTGTATAGTTTCAATAGCTTGCTGGATGTATTCATGTATTGGTTTTATATTACTTTGTATTCGTAAATGTATTAATTAATGGTATTGCTAGAAATTTTGGCTCAAATTGTCCTGAATTTCTTTCTATTTGTTTCTATATTTTATTTTTATTACTACGAAGCTTGAGGATGAGGACCGACTGCATCTACTTTCTGTAGAAGATGAGGAAGATCAGTGCATCCGCCTTCTTTCCTTTTGCAAGAAGCATAGGCAGCCAACTAATGATCGTTCAGCTGCTGATGACCGTATTGGCGAGCAGTGCGTCGATGCTCAGACTACACTCCACCATCCAATCCATCTGGATGTGCTCGTACTGGTATGTAAATGCATAGTGAGTCTGCTCCTAGAGTATATTTTTAGTAATCCTGCTGTAAATTACCTCACAAGTTTGTTTACATCTGTACGTTGCTTTTAGCACACTTAACAGATATGGTGTTATAAATTACAATGTTTCTCCACCTTTTGTTATGTACTTTGCGTGTGTACTGTCTCTATGTTGTGGGGAAGATTTGTCTTGCTTAAAGTATTTATAGTTTTTGCACCAAGGGAGATCGTACTATGTAGCAATGAGCTGGGGCATAATTTATTCTTTTAGACTTCTACGACATAGTGTGCGATGTGTATTTGGGGTTGCCACCCTCAATTTATTGAAAATTTTTGTTTCCTCTTAGAAAAAAGAAAAAATAAATCATTGTCAAGGGTCAGGGTTGATTATGACTGATTCTGCTTGTTTGTCGTCTCAAAATATGTTCCACGAATGCTCATTTAGTTTATTGGCTACCATTGATATAGATACTCAACTAAGGAATTTCAAAATAAATTCAATAAACTTTGTATTTTAATATCTCTTTCCAATGCTTGGGCAGAGCCATACAACTACTTCTGTAGAAGAGGGAGAAAAGAACCTGAAGCCATAGCTGCTGCATCCTTAAAGCGTTTGTTTGTTGAGAACCAGCCTTACTTAGTTGGTGGTTACAGCCAACACCAACTGTCAAGTAATTCACGGCCTCCCAATGGTGTCGTTGGTTCTAAGTTCTGCTCTAACCTTCAAAGGCTGAAAGCCTCTCAGCTTGATGCTCCTAACGACATACTTTCTATGGCGGAGAAGTATAAATACATGAGGGACACCTTTCGTAAGCGACTAGCATTTGGTAAGATATAGTTTTTCTGTTTTTTACTCATGAATCCAAATTTCCTTAAAGAAACCTCCAAGAATGTTGTATGTAAATATAGTTTGTCCTATTTATGTTCAGTTCTGATTATCTTCACCAATCTCCCATCTGGTTCTTTGGTTCACTGTTTGATATTCATAATAGAATTTTGTTTCTTCTTTGAAGCTAGAAGTAGATAACTAGGTCTCTTGGGGATCATGTTGTAACGTTTTTAGCATTTAATATATGCACATACAATTTAAGAAAATTGATGTACATTAAAACTCATGTGGCTATTTGTAGACGCCTGTTATTTTACTAATCAATAATTTTATTTATTTTTGAATAGATAGCATGCATTCTTATGTGCTGGAATTTTAGAATTTTAACTATCGTACATGTGTTCATGACTTTGCTTGTATAGTGTCTGCCATGTCAGTCAGTGTTATATGTTACCTTAACTCTTGTTATTCTGAATTCAGTCTTTTGGAACTTGTTTTACTTTTAACTGCAGGAAAATCGGGAATTCATGGTTTTGGTATCTTTGCTAAGCACCCACATAGAGCAGGGGACATGGTAAAGTAGTTTTCTTTGTATATTTTGAACCTGTAGAAGACAATTTTGAATGCTGATCATATCTCTTCATATCTGTTGCAGGTGATTGAATACACGGGTGAACTTGTAAGACCTCCTGTAGCTGACAGGAGAGAGCACTTCATATATAATTCATTGGTGGTAAGTTACGTAACTAAGCCATTGATGTGCTTATTGGAACTTATGCTTTATTATGCTTGCATGCATTTTATGTTGGTCCTAACAAATCACATCAGAAATATATTTTCATGGTAGTGACTAGGCTTTATGTGATTTTATCTTAAGCCAAATTGTACATTTGGCCTTCACCTATAGGAAATCAACGTGCTATATCTTCTCTTGATATTGCAGTTCTCTTGCTTGAGTAGTCTTTCTCTTGGACTCCTAGTGTAAGCCATTAAAAGCGTAACACTGCGTGAGCAAATACTTCTCTTTTATCTAGGGCTCCATCACAAAGACCACAGAGGATCGTCTTTTATGCTCGGGATTGTGCTCTCTAGAATGGCACTGGTATTTCTTAATATTGGACAACACCTTCATGTAGAAGATGACTTATCCTCTGACTTGTGCCACATGTCCTTGTGGATGAATGCTCCTTGTATGCTCCACACATGGCTACACTGAATGAAATTCTAAAATAGGCTTCTTGATGCTTCTAGAGTGACCTTCAGTTCACTCTTATTCCTCAAAGAATGCCTGAAGGATGAAGGTGGGATCAATAGGAATGAAAATAGTTCTTTTCCTTCACAAAGAGTATGCATATGTGTATAAGCTTGTTTGAAAATGCATCAAGCTTAGGGCCTTCTCAAGTGGTGTTAGGAATTAGTACTTCAGTTTCAGGCGAAACCTGAATGAGGCCGAGGTGGCCGAGTTCTTGTCTCCATTGCATCTGCTTTACAATGTTTGAATTTGTCCCTCCTGGATTGATTCTAGGAAGTGGATTGCTTGTACCCTAGGATTGTCTAGTCTCTATACTTCTAACAATTCTTTCAGACCATGCTCCTATCTTGTTGAGTGGGACTAAGATCCGTTTTCGCAAAGACATTTGGTCAGGTGAGTCATTCTTTAATCACTATTTCCAGAACTGTACAGATCCTCATTGAATCATAGTGCCACCATTTCATCCTTGTCTTCTCCTCCTTTTAGGGTTGTTTCTTGGAACCTAACTTTTAGAAGAAATCTCAGTGATAGGGAGTTTGACGAAGTGTCTTATCTTTTGTCTTGTATAAGTAACCTCACTATGCTTCCCACGCATTCTGACAAGAGAGTTTGGGTTGGTTAGGGATCTGGGTTATTCTCTTGCAAGTCCTTTTCTATTTTGTTGTGAGATAACGTGAATCATGCTGCCTTTGGTCCTTGTAAGTTTATTCAGATGTCAGAGTTGCCAACCAAAGTTCAAGAGAATTGAAATAATTAGGCATCTCTATTAGGTGCATTTTTGTTACACTTACAGATTTTGATTTTCTAGCATTTGCATGGATCTTATAAACAACTTATGTACCTGCCGTTTAGGAATTTTTACATATATTGATGCTTGCATATGAACTGAGAAAGAAATGGCTGTGGAAAGATCTACTTGTTCTCATGCAGGGGGCTGGGACTTATATGTTCCGAATTGATGATGAACGGGTCATTGATGCCACAAGAGCTGGAAGCATTGCTCACCTGATTAATCACTCTTGTGAAGTGCGTATTATCTGACCCTTGTCTACTTATTTAGTGTTTACTCATATGAAGTATTTCGAATTGCCTTTGTACTAATAATCTAGCGTAGATTGACATGATACCATTGACATTTTAGCAGCATGCTAAATGTGTGAACAATGGCATTTTAACAACTACGTATCTTATTGTGTTAAATGGTTCTTTTTTCTATAGGGAGAATGATGCCTCTGTTTGATAAGATATAAACTAATGAAAGAATTTGGAGATTATAAGTTTTCTTTTTCCTATTTGCGTATCACTTTGCAATCTTGAAGGCCATATCACTTTGAAATATTGAGGCAAACAACCCTAAACACTTGTATGCATTATTTTGGCAAAAATAATGCATGCAAATCTTTTGGCCTTCAAGGATTGCCATATGCATTATTTTTACCATTGTTAATTTTCTTTTATTTTTTATTTCACTTGTATTTGGATCATCAGCTTCACTGTCAAAGCATAATGTCTGCTGTAGTCTATTTTTTGGTGAAAAACTCGCCTGTAGTTTTGGCTGCATGTTGGCAAGTAAAATAGTGGTTGTAATAAAGGCTTCTATACTGTGATTCGTTCTCATATAACCTTTTTAATTAATTATGGTCTTTCAATTATCTTCTTTATCACATTTTTCTTCTCCAAATTGTTAATCCCATCTATTTATTGGGGGAACTTAATTTTAGATCCTGGAAATTGTACTCGTGATTACTGATTTTATATTGGATTGCTTCCCCAAAAGTTATTTATTTAACTTTGTTAATCCCTGACCGGCTTTACTTTTCTTGAGTGCAGCCAAATTGCTACTCAAGAGTCATAAGTGTTAATAATGATGAGCATATAATTATATTTGCAAAGAGAGACATCAAACGATGGGAAGAACTTACATACGATTATAGGTTATCCTCAATTCTGGCTGTGTATGCAGTTTTTCTTTATCATTTCAGGTGCTAACTTTCTCCTTAATATCACAGATTTTTTCAATTGATGAACAACTAGCATGTTATTGTGGTTTTCCGAGATGTCGTGGGGTGGTTAATGATGTTGAAGCAGAAGAGCGAGCAACAAAGCATTATGCACCTCGCAGTGAGTTAATAAATTGGAGTGGTGAATGATAAAAGGTAAGTGACTGTAAGGTCTTTCCTGTGCCCTAATATTAATTCCCTAGCATTTCGCTGATTCAAATTACATTTTTATGCCAGAAATAATGTTTGTTTTTTATTAAAACTGTATATGAAAATGTTTGAATAATAAGAACAAGATAGGTCTCCTCATATTTAACTAACCCTTCACCTTGATTTAAATGGAGGATGATGTGTCACCACCCCCACGGACCATTGGCATGCCATAAATAAGAATTTGAGACATTAGAAATTTTCATTTTTCTGAAATGTGAAGTATTTATTGGTTGTGAATTGATACTATGTAGCTGTGTGTGTATCTAGTTAGGATTTTGTTATGCCCTTAGGCCTTGGCTCATGGACAAAGAGATTGGATATGTTTGTTTAAAATCTTATGAATTAAGAAAATTTAGCCTTATTGTCAAATTGAAATCCTTTCTTTCAAATCATCCATCCAACTGGAGCCTTAGTGTAATGTCCCACATATATATAGTACAGTCAATCTCCCAAAAAACAGTATAAACAAATACATTAAAAGGTGCAAAATTTTGTTATTAAGGTTAGGGTGGGAGAATAGAAAATAAATAAAAGAAAGGTATCAGAAGAAGAGAAGGATTAGAGCTGAAAATAATAACAAGACAAAAAGAGGATCCATAGTCTTTTTATGTTTAAAAGTGAAAGGACAATGTATTTTTTTAAGCCACTGATTTGAACTTGACATACTTAAGGGGGAGCAGTACCCAAAGTGGTATGTAATATGTGTAGAAAACCTGAGAATGTTTTCTGTTGATGAGGTACTTGCTCTTTGACAAAGCTACTGATTAAAGAGATTCGCTGGTGTCGTAAAAGAAGTCAAAGTGCAATCATACTTTGTTCCTTGAAAAATTACCAGATTATAGCACTCAGCGAAGTGTTTCCTTTTTTTTGTTTTATGGGGTCGATGTTCCATGCCATTTGCTTTGAGAATGTTTTCCTTGTGCTGATCATTCCCTCCATTTTTGTCTCTGCAGAAATTTATTGTTGTAGAAGATGTTCACGTGAGATCCTTTGGAGACGAATTGTTTTCTCCCAACAATCTGTTACAACTTGCTATTATCTCAAGGAAGATAGGGTTGTAGAGCTCCGGTTCTCCTCTTGTTTTGACATAACAAAAAATCAAGTGATTCAGCTTTTCTTTTTTGCTCAAGCTGGTTCCTCTTGGTCCGTGCATGTAAATTTGAAGACGTCATTGAGGTTCATAACAAAATTCAATTTCACTTACTGATAAAGTAAGGTACTCTGGATAATCCTTCCTCATTTGTTTTGATGTTGTAAGGTTAGGGACCCATTTGTTCATATAATTACATTAACCTTTGTGAAAAACAAGTACAAAAGTTATGAATGAAAAGTGATTTGGTGGTATCTCAAGATGGTTTCTTAGCTCTTGGAGGCTGTTTTTTTTTTTACTACCTTAGGTCCATTTTCATTAATTGAAATTTTCTCATTTCATTCCTAGTGCTTTTCATTTAACAAGTTTAGTGGCGTAAAAAGTGTGCTATTTAGTTAACATGAATACGAAAATGTTTGAATTTTTGCAGAAACGAAGAGCAGTACGGGGGATTTCTAGGAAACTCTCTTGTTTTCCCCCAATCTTTCAGGCTTTCATATTTCATTTCTTTCTCTTTCTTTCCTTCAAAACCCGTGCTTTCTAGTTCCTTATACACCTTATTTCAATTTGTTTATACTTTATAATTGTGTTTCTGATTTTAGGCTGCTGCAATTGTAACTGCACTTAGGGACAGTTCTGACTCTTGTAGGGAGGCTTGTTCCCTTTTTGGTAATGGTTAGGGTATCTTAGTAACAGAAGTATGCAGTGTGTGTCAACTCTGTGAGATGACACAAATGTGGGTGAAGCCAGTTGGCCAAGATAGTCTGCCCTCCCATTGCACCCAAGTTCGAATCCCCTCCTCATACATTAGACTAGTTTAGAATAGCAATCTTGTAAAATAATAATAATAATAATAAAACTCAGAGATAACACCATTAGAATCTAAAGGTTAAGTTTCGAAAATTCATGGCAAACAAAGAAGACAACAAACCGATTTGCACTATAACTTATCACCCACACATTCAAATTTTTGTGACTGTTAAATTAGAATAATAAAAGTTGAAATTACGGTGGTTGATTATCTTAAATCTTATAGATGAAAAGCTAATATCTAGGGGTTTAAATGATTAGGCTCATTTTTCTAACGAGCCTACTATTTTGTTTGAGTTTCTCTTGCGAACCGAACTCGAAGAAGCTCGAATTGTATTGAGTGCACTTACAGCCCTATCATTCTCAAACACAATTTAATTACAGAAGTGATATTATAAAGACACTAGGAAAATAAAACTTTCTTACATTAACCAATGAAATTTGGTTGGTTTACTTTTGTTTTTGCCCTTTTCCTTTTTCCTCTCCTTTTTCACCAAGCCTATTCCTTAAAAAAGATCGGTGGTTGCCAACAAAGTCTAGCCTAGTGGAAAATAACCTTGACTTGCACACCAATAGTCTCGAACCCTCATGACACCTTGGTATTCTGTGTGTGAGAAACCTCAATTCTCTTGTAGTATAGACTATTGCGGTGGTTTGGTTGCTTCACTTTTGAAGCACAGAGGAGAGGGCGAGCTGTTGTTTGATTTGATCGAACACTGAGATGCTTTTATTAAAGCAATGGAATATCATTCATTGGGTGACGTGAAGGAGAAAGGCGGATGGATTCCCTTCATCCAGTCCACTGTCCAGCGTAGGAGAAAAACTCTCATGTAATGAGGATATCACTTTTTGCTATCTCCGGCCAATAACGCAATGACATGTAGAATAACTTTTCCACATGTCATTGTGTTACTGGCTGGAAATAGCAAAATAGTGTTATCCCGTTATAGGTAAGTTTTTTGGCCAGCCCTGGGTGATATCACAGATTCAATGTCTCCTCAAGTGGAGTTTGTGTACGATGTAGGATAAAGAGGGAATCAATTCAAGAAGTACTGAAACGAGAAGAAAATGAAATTCAAAATTGTTCACAGTTATTATGAAACAAAAGTATTTGGGATTTACAGGAATTACAAGTGAACATCAAGTGGATTGATTACATATGTTGTTATTTTAATTTTTTTGTTTTTATATAATTTCGAACCAATTAGATTCTGAATTTAATTAGGATTATTTTGGAACCTTACAGGTTTCTTCAGGCTTTTAGGGTTTTATGGCCATTGCTTGTTAAACTCAAGTGCCGGTATCGCGTAGCAGTATAACAAGAAGTAAAATATCATATACACAGAGAGCAATGTAAATGTGCATAAAATTCTATCAGTAACTATAACAAAAGCAAGATTTAAGCAAGATCCCGTGTTTATAAATACCTAATGATTGAATCTATCATTGATTGATGGGTGGCAAGCATGCGATATGCAGATAGGTTGACGCAGACAAACCCGTGTTATAGTGTAAATAAGCAGAACATGTGATTGGTCTCAGAGAGAGAGAGAGAGAGAGAGAGAGAGAGAGAGAGAGAGAGACTGTTGCTGCATTTCACACAGAAAACCCTGCATTTCCGTAGAATTGCTGTCAGTCTTTTGGGGTCTGAATCTGACATTGGCCATGTGAAGCTGGTTGTGTGGTAGGGAGGCAATGCCATGTAAAATAACAATATCTCCAAACCTTCCCTTCTCTTCACTTTCAAGTCATCTCTCATTCCTAATGCTAATGCCCCTTTTTTTCCTCCAATTGCATGTGACTCTCTCTCTCTCCACAACAAGACTCACAACAACAACCACATAAAGCTTGCAAGTCACTCAACCCCATCCGCTCTTTCTCATTGTCCCTATATAAACCAACCAACCAGCCACTTCAAACCACCCCTTCAAACTTCTTGTTACATAATAATTCACACTTGAACTCACAATGATTTGCCAACCAGCTTTCAAGCTTCTTCTCTGGACTTCTCTTACATTTGCATCTCTTATCCCCATGGTCTCCTTCTATCTCTCTCTCTCTCTCTCTCTCTCACACACACACACACACCAAAATTAAAAGGTTAAGTAGCGATTTGGCACTTCAAATTTAGCCTCCGACACTTCTAATTGAATATTTTTAAATTTTTTATACCGTTTGTATCGAGTGTTAGAAACTAAACTCGAAGTGTCAAAATCGCTACAAAGAAAAAGCATGAATTGGGTTTTGGTTTTCATACACAACTTATATCAAGTGCTAATTTAAATGTGATGTATGCAGGGTGGGGAGCAAAATGTACTGCCAGTGGTCAAGCTCCAACAGTTCAACAGACCCAAGTGGGGTTTGGAAGCTCTCCAAAGTTCATGGTGGTGGTGAATAACAAGTGCCCTATGTGCCCCATCATCGACATTCATTTGAAGTGTGGAAGCTTTCCTCAGGCTCTGGTCAACCCCAGGCTGCTCAAAGTGCTAGGTGTTGATGATTGTGTTATTAACAGTGGGTTGCCATTGGCACCTTTGCAGACATTTTCCTTCAATTACTCTCACCAAAAGTATCTCATGTATCCAAAAATCTGGTCTTTTCAATGTGAGTGATTAGATTAATTATCCCTCCCAGGTAATTAATCAGTTAATGAGTTTCCTTTGTCTTGCATCTTTCCATGTGATGAATTATTCGTAATCTCGTATTAATTAACAATATTAAGTACATAAATATCAGAGCATGGAAAACACATCTGCAACCAAAGAATTCAAATTGACGGACAGAAAGAAACTATAAGGGAGCTTTAAACAGGGCATTAACCCTAAAATTCAGCTGAAAATTGAACATGACCACATCCTGTATGGCTGCTTAGCACACACACTATGCTTGGCAAGCATAGTGTTTCTTTATGCAGATCCAAACTATATCCACTATTTTGACATCTTATGATCTAAATGGAGGATTATCCTTCCATGGAGATTTGCAATTTATAAGCAGAGTTTTAGTTGGAGATTTGCATTTTATAAGTGCGGTCGAGAAGAATACATCTCAGCGTACTTTAACTTGAGCGTCTATTTAGCAGTAACAACATCCAAATTAGCAACTGCAGCTACATGAAAATTTTGTGGTACTTTGCAAAAGCTTCCAAAGAGCAATTTTGTTTATTTACTTTCCATTTTCGTACATGTTCACAAAATAGTTTTAAGGATGTCTTAGTAGTCATAGCCCTCTCTCTCCTCAAGTGTATATGTGGTCTGAAATTTGCATTTTGTAAGATGGTTCGCAATGTATGAAGTTGTTTCAATATTAGTTTTTGCACACATTACTCTGATTTGAATAGCGTTTGAGTTGTGAGATATTTTTTAAAGCTGTAGGTTTAGGAATTTGAGAAGTAAACTTATTTGTACTAGTAAGAATATGCATTTTCACCAACGTGAGGTAGCCACTTTAACCCACAATTCTCAACAATTGACAATTGTTCCTAGGCATAACCATGATTCCATAAATACAAATAAAAAATCAATTATGATTATGCATATGGACACATGTCAAGTGTTGAGAATCATGGTGAAACTACACCTTGGATTAAAGTGGTGAGCAAAAATATTTCCCAGTGAAAAATGACCTTAACTTGTAAACTAGTGGCCCTAAGCTCAAACCCCAATGGTGCCGTGGTATTGTGTGTAAAAAACTCTCAACTCTTGTAGTTTAGACAATCGCTTGTACTCAAAAACAAAAAATCTGTATTTTCTTTTCATTTGAAATTTAATATGCCTATGGTTTGTGCTATATGAAATTAGATATGATAAGTGGTTGTGCATCTGAATACGAGCACGAGCTGTGCAATACAAAATCTCCAGCACCAGTTGTAAAGTTGAACAAAGTCGTGGTGCAGGTGCAACCCTTAAACCAGAGCCACAAAAGGAAAAATACTAAGGATATTCTGTACAAATCTCGGTCAGGACCTAAGCCAACACGACTCACGACTTGAAATCATATACAATATTCTCAAGCATTTTGAAGCAAGTAAGCTCTCATAAATCCCCACAAATTCACAATGGGCATAAAAAACTATAACCCAGAGTGAGTGAAGATTCAAGACCGTAAATTCTATCCTAGCTTTAATTTTTCACCTTGGGTGTAAATGCAGAAATCACCAACTCTCTATACACCATATCTGAACAATAATTTTCATATTATATTTTCTCTATCTTTTAATTTCCTTTATCTTGAATCTGGCTGTCAGTATTTTGTTTTAGCTGTTGCTCTTCACTAAACTAGACTGTGCAGCAGCATGGCTAGCAACAAGAAGATTATAGCCCGTCCGGTATTCAAATGGCAAGCAGAAGAAGAAATATAGTGAGAACCTACTAAATGTACTGTTCCACTCTGTTCATCCTGTACTTTAATATTTGACGAACCTGAAATGACCACATTAAAGTTAGCAAAGAGAAGAGAAACTCATATTTCACAAAAAGTCTATAAAACTTGTTCTTTGGCAAGTATAAAGATGATAGATACTTCTTATATTTTTCACAGTACCAATATGCAATCAGAAGTTGCATAGACATTTGACATCAGTTCAGTAAGTTTGAAACTAAAAGAGTAGTCGGGTATAACAGAAATTCATACTGAAGTTTAGAGCCAATAATAGTATAAAGTAATTAATGAGAATTTACTACAGGAAGTCATTAATCATGATATTTTCCCTTCAAATATTTTGAGTATGGCACAGTTAATATAACAAACTCCCTTTACTCTCTTTCTACATTTAAATTAATAATAGCTCAAGTGGAGATAATGGCCTACAACTAGCTAAGGCGACAAAAAGGTCTACTGTCCCAAGCAATATCCTAATTCTCAATTGGTATCAAGCACTAAGATTTTTTTTCTAATATAGTCGTAAAAGTTTGTATGAACTCCAAGTATTGAAAGAAAGTTGTCATTACAAATAGTGGATTTTAGGTACTCGGGCATGCAAGAACACTTGAAATTAAGAATTTAAACAGATGCATAAAGAATAAAAAATAAAATGATCACTCACAGTTATACTCGGTCCATCCAATCGCCTGATTTTCAAGATCGTACAGGACTAACTTATTTGAAAGTACCAAATCTGCAAGGTACACCTAAACTGATCAAAACCTCCATGAATTTCATGACACTCTCATGTCTTGCTTATAGAAAAACCATCATATATCATGCCAATTAAACCCTACAGAACTTTACTTACCCAAGAATCCAATCAGTCATTATTACTTGTGTTTGAAGATTAATTCCACGTGACTATAATAGCTTATAATGAAGACCTTTATCATAATCACTTATTATACTAAATATAAACACAAGCATGGGAAAGTTGGATACATTTATGATATATGGAATCGTACTACTGTGCTGAACCCAAATACTATTCTCTATTATCCCAAATTTCACATGAAATAAAAGAAATTTATGAGCATTAGGTCTAATTAGTACATTTTGTTCAATTGTTTCATTAGAATGAACATTGCAATCTCCGCAGAGCATCTATAATGTCCTGCTGCCCTACTATAGAAGTTATTTTTTAGAATTGTAAAGAGATCGATGAAACCCTCACATGCCAGAGAGAAACATATGAGTTTCATAAAGTGCCAGTGTGACTTTGTTTCAGTATCTTTGATTCCCACGACAAGGGGCTAAAACTTTGAAAACTTTTCCAAAATTTCAGTTTATTGGGTGAGGGGCAAGAGAAAAAAGATAAAGGCTCTACCACCAATTTATTTCCTTAGTTTCTGAAATATTACAAATTTTAGGACATAATTTCCTTTTTGAGACCTATAAATTGTTAGGGTTTACCTCCCAAAAGGGTCAAGTTCTTCCTATCACTTGATTGCATCCCACTGTTTTGCCAACCGATACACCAAAAGGCTTCCTGAATATTCACAATCATAGATTGTAGTATAAGTAATAACAATCATCAAAATGGGAAATGCAACATAAGCAGAGAAATTGATGCCAACATGAGAAGAGAGTAGGTAATGGAAAAGGGTAACAATACTCCCATTACTAACTCACTGCATATAGTTTTTAATGAATCTTCTTTTCATTCCTTGTTAGGTATTTCAAATTGGTTTGACTTTTGTGCCTTTTCAGATGATTTGCAGTTGAACGTCTTGAGCTTAACACAGGTGGTGGTTCATGAGAAACTTAATACATGTGAAGTGCTACAAAGAAGAACTAAATATTTGTTTATTACCCCATAGTTGTACTCTATTCTTTAGAGATGCTGAGAGTAGTCATATCTTTTTGTGATGCCCTCTCAAATTTGGGGTTGGTTGCTTTGGAATGTAGGTTCTTAACCTAGAGATTGTTATTCTATGTCAGGGGAGCATTTTTTGGGGGTTGCTTGAGAAGGCAAACACACTATGGCGTTGTGCAGCATTGGCAATTTTTTTGGCTCATTTTGGATGGAAAGAAACAACATAATTTTTCAAGTTAAGGGGGAGGTAGTTGACTTTCCTTGAGACAGGAGCAGATTGTTGGAGTCTATGGGCTTCTAATGCCTAAGAATTTTAGGAATATCCGTTTATTTTGATCTATATTGATTGGAGGAGTTATGGTTTGACTGTTTCGCTTCATTTGTTTTTATAAAGTTTTTAGTTGGACTCTTCTATGGGCAATTTGTCTTCCTCTATATCTTTTTTTCAATCTCTTTGCTTTTACAGAATTATTGTTTCTTATAAAGAAAACACTAACAATAAAGTTGATGGGTATACTGTATACATATACACAGAATATTAAAATGCAAAGCCACTTTGTTGGAAAATAAATTAATATAAAACCAAGCTGGAAACCTGTATAAGAACAATGAGTGAACAAAGCCCGTAAAAACTTTCAGTTCAATATACTTACATAAGGGAACAAATAGTCGTGTGGATACACTTTCAAAGAAAGTGAATTTTCAAAATAAAAGGTTACCGGAGGAAATCCATCATCAACACTGCAATAAAAGCAAAAGGTACAAATATCAGGAAAACATCCTGTACTACACCATCATTCTTCTCTATTCTAGGATAAGAAACACAAACATAATGGAGCAGCAGTGTCAAAAACTAAAAATAACAGTCAATTAGCAAATAAATTAGTATATTATGTATATATATGTTCCAAAGGAACAAGTAGAAGATAAAGAATAAATTTCTTTGCATCTACAGAAGAGTAAATTTACTTTTATGCTTTTTAACATTTACAGCTTTAGTATCCTTTCTGGATTTGCAATTAGTGCTCCCCTTATCTGATTCCAGTTAGCATTTAAGCACCTCATATAGATAGCCATCAGATATTTTGCTCTAGAATGATGTATCATGCCAAAAAAAATCCTAACCTAATGACTCAAACATTCAAGATGTGATAAACAACAAAATTTCAACATAATACAATGTTCTCATCTGCCATTATCTCATAATATAAAATCACGAAGGCATACACCATACCTTCCTGAGTACTGAAAGCATGTATACTCTCCATGAACAGTTTGAACATTCAAATCCTTCTGCTGAGAGATAATCTAATAATAAAATATTTCTGTTAATATTGATGACAATATTCACTAAAAAAATAATCATATTTGAATGGGACATATTAATGACACTCTCTGAAAGGAAAGTCTTGCACATCACATACCTTACTTACTAAGGGCTCATAAACCACATCTGGAAGATAAGCCAAGGTTGTACCACTGTCAATTATTGTCCCTTTTCTATCTCCCGCTTCAAACACATCTGTTGGAAGCTTTAGAAAAGATAGGCCAATTTGAACTGCTTTCATGTTGACATTGTAGTGCGGCCTAAAATTTTTATAATGAATTTTAAAAATAAAATTGGAAAATCCAAATTTTATGTAAAACATAAAATACTAAACAAATTGGCTTTTAATCTAATTCATACTAGAAGCCTGACGATCCCCCTCTATGGTTATGCATCCAAACAAGCAAAAAAAAAGTTAAAACACAAAATAGCACTTAATTATGAGAATAAAAAATATGAAAATAAAACACCAGTAATGTCTAGTAAGCATACAAGCACAAATACCACTTAGATGACCATACATAAAATGAATGCAAACAGTACACTATCAAAATGACGGAAGGGACACATACTGGTTTGGTACCAACGGAGTCATATTAACTTTCGGTTGCACAACTCGCCCAATAGCAAAGATACCACCTCCATTCTTCCCATCTAAGCAGTGAGCAAACATCTTCTTCACTTTTCCAGATGAAGCTAGCTGTGAAATGATTGAGGAATTTGATTTTCCAAAGCCAAGTATTCCATCAAGTGCTCCTTCACCCGATGGGCCTAGATCACCAGATTGTGTAGCACCACACCTATTGCACAAAAGTCAAAACAACCACATGAATACCAACAACATACTCTTGCACATGTATGTGGGCACATAGAGCAAGAACACACATGAGAGAGAGAGAGAGAGAGAGATTGTTCCTCCAATCAATTACATAACAGTTTGTCTACTTTCTTTTCCTTTAATACAAAAGGACTTTTGTGAGAATAAATTCAATAGGTAGAATATCATTGTCGAGAAGGGGACAAGTAGTGCACCAAAAAAAAACTCGTTTGTCCTAATTACGCAGCTATGTCACAAAACAACAGCTGTTTGCTCACTTTGATCACTATCGGTGAGGATACAAGTAATAACTTTTGCACACAGAGTTTTACTCAGCAAAAGAGTTACACAAACTTCAGTCCATTTAGACGTGGGGAAATAGAACACAAAAGAAAAAAGAGTTCATGTACTTAACCCAACTTCCTCTTTACGGGAAAAGGATTTAGTTGAGATGGAAGAAAAAAAAAATCTTGAAAATTTTGGAAGGACATGTTCATCCACTAAGAGCTTATTTCTTAATTTTATTTCTCTAATAAACAAATCAAAAGCCTTCTATCTAACAATTCTTTGTATCTTGGACCACTACCAAATTTTCCTCTAGAAGAAAAGTATTTTATTCATAAGAACAAATAAATACTGCCAGTATTAACAAGTTGTCCGCCACAGCAACACATCAATGAAAACTAAACTACCTAGCTGTCACACACACTTTCTACCAACGAACAGAAATCTACACACACACACACACACAGAGACTCTTAAGAAACTATGCATTCCAATCTGCCAAAATAGAAGATAACAAAATATCCCAAAACTCTGCAGACACTGAAGCCCAAAGTGAAAACCAAAATCTGACTTTATCCCAAAAACCTCCTCCCCTCCCCATTGTGACTCTCAAAAATCCTCTTACCCCTATCCATCAAATTACCTAAATCGATTCTTTTTTTTTTAATAGAGACAATTGTATTGATAATCGAAAGGACAAGATATCCTTGATCATACAACAAAAGAGAAAACAGAAAACAGAAAGCAACAATAAAAGGAAGAAAAAAGCTAGTCTACGGAAACCAAGTATGTATCTAAGCTAGAAAACTTTGTAAAAATCATCTTAACACTGCTGTCATATCTCTCATAATTATGGAATAGTGGTAGTCTTTGAACTGCCTGGAAACAGAGGCCCACAGAGCCGCCCAAAATTTAGCCCTCTCCCATAACTCCTCAGGTGTTACGCCTGTATGACCTTGAAAGATTCTTCTATTGCATTCCGACCAAATATTCCACAAAATAGCTTGAAAAAGACAATCTCGTAGGATTCGAGCTTTCTTCCCCCTCCACGACACCAGCTTGATACTTAGGAGCTGAAAACACCCTTTAGGGATCACCCATTCCGTTCCTAATGTACACAGCATCTTCCCCCATAATTGTATTGAATAAGGGCAGTGGATGAATAAATTATCACTGTTTTCTGCATTCTCCTGCAGAGAACGAACCAGGAAGGAGATAGACACGAATATGGATGCCTCCTTTGTATAAGGTTGCAAGTATTAACCTTGCCATTCGCAACTAGCCACACGAAAACCTGGATTTTCGGGGGTGTCTTTGCCTTCCAGATTGAGGTGAAAGGGAAAAAACCATCCCCGATGCCAAAAGAAGAAAGAAAAGACCTAAAAGACTTGCAAGAAAACAGCCCGTTATCCTCGATGTCCCAGATTCTCCGGTCTAATCTAGAACTGCTAAATCTGACCTTCCCCAATATGTCCAATAGAATTACTGCTTCATTGATTTCCACCTCGGACAAGGTCCTTCGGAAGCCAAAATCCCAATTGGAGGGCTGTTCTTGAGTGTTAACAAAACTTGAGATATTTAGATTCTTCTTCCGGGACAAGGAAAAGAGTCTAGGAAACAAAATTTTCAGTAACCCTTCTTTCAGTCAAATGTCCTCCCAAAATCTAATTTTTTTCTCCGTTGCCAACAGAGAATCTGCAGCACTGAAGAAAAGAATCATATCCCTTCAAGATCTCACGCCAAGGATTTCTACAGGACATATTGGTTGCCCGTTTAGTGTCCCATCCATTTGAGTCAACTCCACACTTACTCTTGATGACCCTGTGCCACATCGAGTTGGTTTCAAGAATCGATTCTAGCATGCAACTCCATCTTGTGAATTCTTTCGTCTACCAAAGGCCTTGTACTGCTCACGACAAAGGAAAAAACACACAGCTGGAACAACCCAACTCAAATTAACTTCTCTAAACAGCCTCCACCACAACTTTAAGGCTATAGGACAATGAAGAAACAAATGATTCACATCCACTCCCTCCTATACACAATTATGCACCAATTGGGAGAAAGACAAACATTTGGTCTTCACCTTTAAATCAATTTCCAGGCATTAGCCCTACCATAGGCAACTATCCAAGTAAGAATTTGTAACTTAGGACGGAGTTTAGCCATCCAAATCAAAGAAGACGGTAGCAATCTAGAAAGAGCGACTATCACACCACTCTCTAAATGTAAGACCTACATGGAAAAACCAAAGAAGATTCTCATCTCTCCCTTCTACTATCTATGTATCCAATTGCTAGATTACAGCTGAACATAGCAAATCTTTCTCTTCCTTTAAGCACAGCTAAGTTTGCTATCACTACTTTGACCACTTATATACCAACATGGCTGAACAAGTAAATGATTTGGAATTTTTTGTCAAAGAGTTCTATGTTAAAACTCACCACCATATGCCTCATTAAATCATGATTTCAAATCAAGTAGAAAATAGCATACCAAGTAGAAAGAAGTTACCCAAAAATGACGCTCCCATTGGCAGAGGTAGTTTGGAGGTCACCAGACACTCGATCATAAAACACAACATCTTTGACAAAATAACCAGCAGTGGAACTGCCATCTCCGTATATTTGCAGATAGGTACATGTCTTATTAGCCGTACATCCAGACAGTGGACCATCATTAATCTCTAAGCAAAAATCTTGATTACAACTAACATATTTACCAGTGGAAGACTGCTTAACATCATATAGTGTAAGATCAATCTGTCAGAGAAAAATAACCCAAATAAGCAAAACAGTGCTAATTCACCACCAATTCAGAAACAAAAGAAAAACAAAAACACAAGAAGAAAAAAACAGTAAGGAAGCAGAGGGAGAGGTCTCAATCTCATACACCAAGTGAGCTTTTTTGTGGGCAATCTTTGCATTGAATACAGTTGACCCACATAATATCACTTCCAGTATCAACTTGTACATAGTAGTCCTTCGTAGGTGTTCCAATGCCAATTTTAGCATAGTATAGACTACAAAACATGAGAAATAATAATTACCCATTTCAATATAACAAAAAACAAAACAAAAAAACCTACACAGAGATATATGAAGAATTGGGAAGAGGAGATGCTCACCCGACGGCATCAGGGCGGCCAGAGCCACCCAAAGGGAGATCAACGCCGGCGAGAATCCGAAGGGTCCGCTGTGTATCGTGAGCTTTAAGGGCACCCAAGGAAGGCTCACGGCCTGCGTACTTGTACTTGACGCTCAAAACGGCGTTGTTTAAAGCGACGCCGGTCGTGACTTTGGTCGAAATCAAGAGCAGGAAAACAAGAGCAAAGCTGGCAAAGGAGCTTCTCAGAGTGAGCGTCGCTATCTCCATGATCGCCATGGTCGTCGTCGTTGAAGCCATGCTTGTGGGCTTCTGGCTGGCAATGGCATAGACACAGAGAGAGACCCGGAAGAAGAGGAGAATGAGAAATTTGTAAAGTCTTTTCTCTTTTTTTCTTCTTTTTTTTTTTGGCTGAAGAAGAAGACTCACAAGTTGGTGGGATGGGAAGCTGTACTGTACCAGTGGGGCCCACACCCCCTACACACAGAGATTCCGTACTGAAAAAGTCCCTCAACCGCTGATCCAATTCTTTCTTTCTTTCTTTCCCTTGTTTGTGATTTGCTTTTCTTTTTTCTTTTTTTTTTCTTTTTCGCAACACAAACTTTACTATAATTTTTTTTTGCAGCAGGAGCAGAGCAGCCAGTGAGTGAATGATGGGTTAGTTTTTGCCCTTTTTGGTCCACGGGTTGACGACTTTTAGGCCCCGGTTTTTCTGATTTTGAAGATTATAAAACAACAACCAGTCTTCTTTTTTATTTCCTTTACGACTAGGTCACAATCCATAACTATATTCAAATTTTTATGACGATGGTTTGATTTGAAATTTGTAAATTATAATGATCTTTATGCCTTTAAGAATGAAAAATACAGACGTGGGTAGTTGGCTAGGTTAAGTCCGTCTCATTACATTGTCAAACGGATTGGGTCAGGACGAGGTAATGAGGTTCAATGTGCCGTGCTTACCCATTTTAAAGCCTATTTATTAAATTATATTTTTTTAGAGAAAAATAATACATAATATTATTATACTTATATCTTAAATTAAAGTCTATTTCTTTTATATAAAATAATGATTTTGTTTTTTAAGTTTCAGTTTTTAAAACCCAAACAATAATATAGCCATTTTCTATTTAAATGTACTTTAACTAAAGTTATTGGCCTTTTTTTTCAACAAATAATAAATATTGTTTGTATATACATAATTGTAAAAAATATTTAAATGAAGTTGTAAAAAAAATTACAAAAAAAAATGTAATACATAAGTCAATTTTGACATGGGCCCATAGTGGCCTGCTTAGTGGCCCTGCACGAGCACGACCCAATCTCATATAGGCTAGGGCAGTGGGCTCAGGGCGGGATTGATAATTTTATAAATAGACGGGCCCAACACAACCCTTTTATTAAATGGGCCGACTCTAAACAGGCTAGACTGGCTCAACACGGCCCCGATTGACACCTCTCTCTCCGCATAAACAAGGAAAGGTAAAACAATGGCTTGTATAATAGGCACATACAAGGCCTAGATGGCATGAGCATGACAATTGACATTGTTCTAAAAGAAAAGGATTTTCAGCCGTTTACCCCCGTAATCGAACTTACCCCCCTTGAACTAAAAAATTTGCCAATTTAGCACCAAAACTACACAAATTCGCTAATTTCGCCCCTACCGTTAGATTTCATATGATTTCAACCAAAGTTCCGTCAAAATTCACATGTGAGACTCACGTGGGACAGAGCATAAGGGCAATATGTAATTCTAACGCACGTACGCTCTCATCTCTCCATGTGCAACTTTCTCTCTCTCTCACTCTCTTCCCCTTCGTCCTCTCTCTGGTTCTTTCTCTTCTTCTTCCTCTCTATGTTTTTTTTTCTCTTCTTTTTTCTCTCGTTTTTTATAAATCTTTTTCTTCCTCTCTCTGATTCTTTCACTTCTTCTTCCTCTCTCTGTTTGGGGTTGATTATGGTTATAAGGAAGATGGGTATACTGATGATTTGCCCCTTGAACTTGTACCTCGCTTTCAATTAACCCCCTATCCTTGTTTTGTAGAAAATTAAGGATATGAACTTCTTCTTTTCTCCAATTTGCCCCTACCATCTAAATCCTTAACATTCCATCCAATTTTCCGTACAAAATGACCATTTTGCCCTCATATTTAACTGCAAATTGGATGAAATGTTGAGAATTTAGACGGAGGGGGGAAATTGGCGAAAAAAAATAGTTCATATCCTTAATTTTCTAAAAAAAAAAGAGGATATAAGGTTAATTGAAAGTGAGGTATAAGTTCAGGGGGCAAATCATTATTATACCCTAAGGAGGATATTTGTGAGGGGTATTACGGTTGGGCTCAGATGGTGAGTTTTGGGAAGAGGAGGAGTATGGGTTGGGTATGTTCCTTCGCATCTTCTTCTTGTTCTTCTTCTCAAATGTCATAAATGGGTTGGGTATATTTTTTGGATTGGTTGTGGTGCTTCGATTATGTGAAATAGGGCTAGTGTGTTTTTATTTTGGCGCCAATCAATTAGGGAAGATGAGGAATGGGAGGGAAAGGTATTAGAATGACTATATTGCCCTCTAGTTCTGTTCCACGTGAGCCTCACGTGTGAATTTTGATGGAACTTTGGATGAAATCATCTGAAATCTAACGGTATTAGTGAAATTAGCAAATTCATGTAGTTCGAGTCGTAAATTGAAAATTTTTTTAGTTCACATGGGTAAGTTCGATTAGGGTCATAGTTCGAGGGCGAAATGGCACATTGCTCAAAAGAAAATGGAGAAGAATAAGAATAAGGTATCGAGTTCATAGTAGTCTTGTGTTGAGGTTCGAGTCCCAGGATTTTGGGTCGTAGTCTTGTCTTGGGGTTGGGGCCTAGGTCTCGTGTCTTGTGTGCATCGGAGTTTCGGAGCCAATTCCCAACTTTTTGAGTAGATTTTGTTTGAAAACACCCAACTCTTTTTGTTTGAAAAACAAAAGTATACCAAACTTTTTTCAGCTTTATTTTTTATTCGGAATAAATAAATTTCCAACGAAGTTTCTTGTCTTCCTCTTTTAAAAATAAAACTAAAACTAATTTATGTTTTCAGTGGTCTTGTAAGTTGAAACTAACCGTTTCGGTGGGTAGTATTGGATTGTTTAATATAACTCCCTATATTTAAAGCATGTTAAAGGAAGAAATGAACATTTCTTGTCCAAATAGAAGGTAGAAGATGAATTACTGATGAATAAAATTTATACCATTTAATCCTCGCTAAATGGTAGGATAACAACTTATAACTTATCCCCTCCTAATCCCCCAAAATGAAAAATCATTTACCCCTAACTTAATTTCCTCCTTCAACATACTTCTTAGATTAAGCGACTTATCAAATCTAGTCCAAGCATAAGCACCAAACGAGACCTGGTTACTAGCTTGTGTTATATAAATCAATTTATTTGATTGTCTAGAAACTAAAAATAAATCATTTAGTTGATTATGATGTTTTGCAGAAAGGAAGAAAAAAAAATCCATTTTTGATTTAGTAATATTTTCAGACGAGAAAAATATTTTGGACTACTTAAATATTTCAAACAAGGTGTCTTTTGTTTATATGCAAGGACAGTAGAATATTATTTAACTTTGTTAGGTTATTTTGGTATTTTAATAGAGATTTTGTCATGTTTGTTTATGATTAACAGGTTTTAACTTTTAGGAAATCATGTCAATACATTAACCTTCACCTAATTTTACATCAGTAAAAAGGGTTATGTGAAAGAAAACCCGAGCTTAATAAAAGAGCCATAGTGAAAGAAAGTACATCAGTTGGGAGATTGGTTAACTTGATAATTGATATTGCTGCGTGTGCAGGTTCTATACTTACATTTCTTGGGAGGGGCATAAAACATGCTCATGGCTATGATGAACTTTTAGCATCTTGAGGAACCTAACTTTTCTCTCGTACACAATTTATATACAGTTCCGAGCTTCACGGTCATTATCCCGTACGAATCGTATGTATCTTAATCCTACCAATGGAGCCGAAAACTGGCTGCCTGCATAAGGGGGTGCGCAAAGTATGCACCTAACGTCAATGCAGTGATAGAGAGATACGGCAACCGAATAAATTCCTTGTAGTAATCTTTCGGCAACTTTTGCCGGCCATCAAGAATGGCTGCGAATGGCATGATACTTGTTCGCCTCTTCACAACTTCAAAGGCCTCGCCATGTCGCACCGCCAATCTCCTGTCACCATTCCAAGCACCAAATAGGTGGTGCCCGATTAGACCAACAGAAGCTGCCACCACCACTGAGTTCCCTATCCAAATCATGTGAGCCAGGCACCATATCACCTGCCCGACCAGCTAAATAAAAACATCCATTCCCAAATTGTCTTAGTAAATGAGTGAGTGAGTGAGAGAGAAAGAAAGAAATCAAACCCAAACTTGTACACGTTGGTAATATTATAATTTGTATAATTGATGATATAAGAAGATTTAAGGGTAATTCTGGCCACGTAGACGATCAGAACTCACACCAGCATTCAACCCAAGGCCCAAAATGCTAAGTAAATGACTTGAAAATGTATAGATGATCATTCATAACAAGACTATGAATTAGTTACCTGTGGATGCCTCGTGATTCTCATAATCCCAGTTTCCCAAAGATGCATTTTGGGCTTGTCAACAGCTGCTACCTCTAGTAGATTGAAAGTGGACGGATAGAGGAACAAGAACGAGATAAAATTAGAGAGCCATACAAATTGATGGACGCCAAAGGCATTCTTGAGCTCCCATAACTGTACTCCATCATATCTGTGGTTGATAAAATACACCTGAACCACAAACCCTTCAAGTCAATTCCCTCCACACCAACAACA
Organism: Prunus padus; assembly: GCA_024362665.1. Lineage (NCBI taxonomy): Eukaryota > Viridiplantae > Streptophyta > Magnoliopsida > Rosales > Rosaceae > Prunus > Prunus padus. The sequence goes on along the minus strand of JANFAM010000016.1, from coordinate 23,965,578 downwards.
AAGAAAAAAAAAACAGAAAAAGTGGCAAGGAATGAAGTTAGATATAAAAGAAGGACAGTCCTCCTTATTGAGAGTACTCACAACAGTACTAACAGCCAGCGGTAAAGATGTCCCCGCAAACAAAACACGGTAAGCACGTTCTCCAATAAGTTTCTCACCAGTGTCTCGTAGACTAGCCAAGCCACTATGGAAAATGACAAATATTAGAATGAGGATCAACATCACAACCTGCAGAATACCATTGCAAACCTCAGACTTCGTAACTAAAACCCTTATCACATCTTACAGCTCAATAGAGCAAATAATCATAAAAAGGGAGGCATTTGCACGCACCAGGAAACCAGAATGGAATTTGCATGCTCTTGTTACAAAATTCAACCAAATGATATTCTATCCTATTTCCAGGAAACAAGTTTTAACCCAGATTACCATGCACAACTGCTCTGTATGGACATTGTCACCCACATTATCCTCGTCATTATAGAGGCAACGTAATTCACACCATAGCCCAGGAATTGTTTCCCTAATCCGAACTCAACATTTAAAGTTTATACCAGACCTTTTATCACGATTCCAACTAAACATTCCTAACTTTTTCCATCCTCATCACACACCCTCTTCTCCTCACTTCCACTCTATGGTTCAAATCTAAGGTTCAAAAGTTGTAGTCTAAGAATTCTATATCATCCCTGCTCACATCTACCATGGAGATTGTTCTAATATAAAGACTAAAACACACTAAAATTACTGCACTGAAAAAATTTATCCAAGAGTCAGCTTCTTTGATTTCCCAACAACACTCATTCAGTAAAAACCCATTATGATTTATGATGTTATAGACAGCTGCAATTAATTTCCTCAACATACAAACAAGCTGACACCAATTTTCTAACAATACAGTTCAGAGTCAATTAAATTAGCACCACGAGATTGAGAAACAAACACACTAACCTCTTTGTTATCAGAAAGTTCCGAGATCGCATCGACGAAGGGCTTCCCGAACCCGGTGGAATTATCGATCCAAGCCACATTGAGTATAAAAAGAACCAAACCCAGAATTGCAGTGAAGTAAACCCACGAAGATAGCTTCTGCTTTGACAAGATGAACTCAGCTGAGTCCTCGCCCACCACTGGTTGCTCATCACCATCGCCATCACCACCCCCACCATCATTAGCACCATCTCTGACGGTGATGTAGGCACGAAATTGGCGGGACAATCGAATTTGATGATTATGGGGGATGTGAAAGGGAGGGGGGTGTTTAGGTTTCACAAAGGTTGAAACTTTGAGGGTGAGGGATGAGAAGGGTCTCTTTGTATTTGATGAGAAGGGACTCTTGTTCTTGTTGGGGTTTAGGGTTTGGTGAGGATGGGAAGAGAAGAGGGTTGAGAGCACAAGAGTGGAGGAGTAAGAGGCCATTGTAGAGTTTTTGGGATTGAGAGTGAGGTAGTGAGCTGAGAAATCACCATCACTTTGTACTTGTTATAGTTTAATTATTAAATAAATAAATGGAAGAAACATGAAGGTTGTTTGTTGGGAGGAGTTGTAGAGAGCATCTGGATGAAGTTATGCTTTCTTGTGGAGGTTTTGGACTGCTGGTAACTTGCCTGCCTACTTTGAAAATTCTGTGGTGTAGTCACTAATTCAAGGGATAAAAATGCATTTTAAAAATGAAATGCTGAACTTAGACCCGTTCAGCCATTTTCTATTGGGATTTTTGTAAAAATGTCACATGAACTTAGACTTCAGTTTCAATTTGTCACCTTAAGGAAAAACTAAGAGAAATGTTACCTTAATTTTTTAAAATCTATGATTTGTCATATGACTTTAACTAGGGGTGGGCATTGAGACCGAAAAACCGAAACACCGAGACAAACCGGATGGAAAAAATCGGTTGACTAAAAAAGTCAACAAACCAGCATCAAACAGGATCGGACCGGTTCAAACTGATTCTAGTTCCAATTTCACACCTTATCAAACTGGATCGGACGGGATCTGTTGTGTATTTTTTTTTCAAAATTATTTAAATCCAGGCTATATTTTTAATCTCATAACTAATATTTCCCCAAGCCCAACCTCAAAACATATATCTTTTCTAGGCCAATATCTCTCTTCATATGAAATTGGATCATTTGTATATAAAAAAAATTATAATCCGGTCAAAAAACGGAAAAACCAAAATCGGTTCAAACCAGATCGGTTGGTTTCATAATTTTTTTATCTCAAATCGGACTGAATTGGATTACTTAAATAGTACCGATTTGATGTGGAAACCAGACCGAACAGGACCGCGCCCACCTCTAACTTTAACATCATCCAATTTTCCATCCATTTTGAAGGGTATTTTAGTCTTTCAGTTAAATTTTCTGTTAAAATAATTTAAAACTTTTTAAATATTAATTAAAAAAACATAACTATTCGAATACAATTTAAAATAGATAAATAAGAGTTAACTTAATAAATAAATAACTAAATTAACAAAAAAAATAAAATAAAAATAAAAACACCACTTCCAATCCCAACCACTAGCCACCATTGTTCTCTCTTCTCTTTCTCTCCAACAACAACCTGCCACCCCACTCTCTCTCTCTCTCTCTCTCTCTCTCTCTAACACAAGAACAACCCATATCCCCCACCATCCCTAGCCATTTACCCCATCCCAGCCAACTGCTCATCCAGATTTTCCAACCCATCTCTGCCCATCCGGTCTTCGCCCCACTCCCCTCTCTTCATCTCTCTCCCTTTGGCCATGCCCCTCATTCCCACCTCTCTGTTGCTAGGTCCTTCCCTTCGACACCCCATCCCTTTTTATCAAGTTTTTTCCTTTCTCTAATGTATTTAATGAAATGAGCAACATTGGCTAACAGTCCTAAACACAACGACAGAATTGGCCAAATTGAAAACACATGATTTAAATTGACCAATATGTTAAAACACAAGGACCATTTTTACATTTAAGCCTTTTTCATAATCATTTTTTTGTCATCTCAGTTGTTTATCTAATATGGGATGCGCATTCACATGGCCTCATCAGTAGGATGCAGAAATATTGCATGCGTAATGTGGAAATATTGCATGGGATGCACCAAAAAATTGGGGTGTGGAAAAATTGTATGTGCATGGCCTTGTTGACAGGACCTGACCCAAATTCCACTTTGGGATTCGTGTCGAACTTTGTGCATGTCCGACACTTATCAGGTGCCAGGTACAATTGACCAAATTGCCATTTTAAATCAAAACTCAAAAGAAAACTCTTTTTAAGGTTTGACTTCTGCCGAAAATTCGGCAGAGTCTCCCTTGTAATTTGCTCGTTTCCCAAAAATTTACACCTATAACAAAGACAATTTTTTATATCCACAACCTTCCAGCATGCCCAATATAAGTTCACACGCCAACAATAGTAAAATTGTTTGGCCTCAGGCCTTACAGAAAAATAGGCCAATATCAGAGCTATTAAACTAATTTAATTTACAAAATAAGTTCGGTTACAATTAAGAAACCCTACAAGGTGGAAGTGGATGAGTGGTGGTGACGAAGTGCCCGGTGGTGGTGCTCTGGTACTCGGTTATTGCCTAGGGGCGCAAAACATTAGAAATTGTGAGCGGACAAAAAGAAAGTGTTATAAAATAGCATATCAACATACTAACCCCACCTTTAAAACATTTGAGAAAACAATAAGCTTACCCAACACATGGCCGAAAGAAATAAAATACTAGAGAAAGCGGGGCATGCTCGGGTTTATGGGATGGGCATTCGCATGACCTCGTCAGTAGGAGGCGGAAATATTGCATGGGATGCCCACTGAAAAATTACATGCGGGATGCGCATTAAAAAATTGCATGCGCATAGCCTTATCGTGCGGGACGCGGAAAATTTCATACGCACGGTCAGGCTGGATCGAAAATATTGCATGCGCCATAATTTTGAAGTCACAACTCGTGGGACTCATGCGGGATGCGCCATGACAATACGTGGGACTCGTGGGATGTGACATAGCTTTGGAGTTGCAACGCACGGAACCCAGGTGGGATGCGCTATGGCTTTGGAGTCACAACGTGTGGGACCAAGTCGGGATGCGTCATGGCTTTGGAGTCACAACGCTTGGGACCCATATGGGATGCGCAAAAGCTTTAGAATTGCAAAGTGCGGAATCTAGGTGGGATGCACCATGGCTTTGGATTCACAATGCGCGGGACCCAGTGAAATGCACCATGGGGAATTACTAAAATTAAGTAAAATGATTTTTCTCTCTATAGATCATTTCAGTGGGGATTGAAAATCGAATCTACTTAACAGTCCGGATCATATGTCATGACCTCTCTCCCACTAGAGAAGTGCATTGTAGAGATTGCATAACTCAACCAAGGACTCCCCAATAAATACGAAATGGGAGATGGGGTGTGAAAATCCAAGGAGGTGGAGCCAAATATAAGGGCTTAGGGCGCTATAAGAGCCCAACGAATGCTCAACTGAAGGTACAAAAAATTCAATTAAGCATTAAGAGTACGCTGCACAAATATTGACTTGAGCGTCATAGTGTATTTTATAAGTATTCCCCGGTTGCGCATGGCTAGTTTCAAATAAGCGCTCCGGAGTTCTTTTCAATAAAGGAAGCGTGAGAACACCAGTCAATAACTTGTGGAGGCATTTCTTTTTGAAAGAAATCCCGCTCCAACAACTATTAAAAATGGATGAAAAATTGGGGTGACATTTCTCTTAAATTTTTCTTTAAGGTGACAAATTGAAATTAGGGTGCTTTAGTTTTAACACTCAAAATAGTTTCCTAATTTGGTAAATAGGAATTCAATTTGAGCTAATTAAGATAAATACAAAGACTAAAATACAGTATATACATTTACCATAATATAATTAAAGAATGTCAATATTACAAAATATGTCATTATGCCACTGAAGCCCAACCAAAACTCCTCCCTTCCGCCCATGGACGACATCTCGTAACATTAATTGCGCGCGTCCCTTCATTCACTTCACTCTCAGACCAGTCCCTTCGTTCACTCATTCTCCACGCTTTAATTCATTCTTCCCCAAAAAACTCAGAAAAATTACTCAGAGCTCCTAAAAATACTCAGAGAAGATCGTTCGCTTGCATATCGGAACCATTCGCATCAACGAATAGCATCGTCGACGATCATTCACCATCAACCACCAACAATTGAAACCGATTCTCACTCTCTCGAAAAAAACCAGTAAGACTCAACGCTCTAACACACATTTGCCTTTGTTTTTACGAATTTAAGATTTTACCTACTGTTGATTTCTGTTTATTGTTTTCCGCTTAACTATTTATACTTCTTCCTTGTAGTTGTACTAATAGTGTTTTCATCCCTTCTAGTTTCAGATCACAAATAGCACAAGAAATGTCATAGCAAAAGAAGGAAGCTCAAATTCAACCAAAATCAAGATTCAAAACAATGGCTCAAAAGCAAAAATCAAAGCCAAACAGAAAAACAAGGAACCCGGAATATGTCAAATTTCAAAAGCAACGCCAATGCTTTCAACGGCATCATTACAGAAGTCAAGGGCAAGCTGAATGACAGGCAAATGGAAATCATGAAGAAAACACTTTTTTTGAACTTGCTTGAGGTGTTTTACAATGGAAGAATTGACATGAAGAACATGAATAAGTCGAAACTCAACTTAGTATAGCTGCTCAAGAAGTTTGATCTAGATACCAAGTCCTTCAAATTCGACACCAAATCATTCAAGATCACAGCAAATGCAGTGACTGAGATTCTAGGACTGCCTAACCAAGGAAAATCTGTTGAACTTGGCACTGAAAAATGCACTTCAACCTTCCGAACAAGGCACTTTGGAGAAAAATCAAAACCATCAAAAGGCATGGTAGAAAAAGAATTACACAAGACAATTGCTTTGGCAAACGAACCAAAATTATGAAAAGGCCAAGGAAAAGCAAAAGAAGAAAACAAACAAAGGAAAAGCAAAGAAAGTAGTTGAAGAAGAAGAAGGGGAAGACAAAGAGGAAAAGGAGGTTGTTGACTACGACAAGGATGTGGTCAGCCTAATCTTGATTATGCTCTGCATGACATTCCTCTTTGCCAACTTTGCATCCACTTTGCACTGGACACTTATTGAGCACTGTGTGAATCTAGACACACTTTCAAGCTATTCGTGGGCAAGAGCTGTTTCAACATACATAAATGACTCATTGATCACAAAGGCAAAAGCAAAGAAGGAAGGAGAAGCCTCTATGGGAGCTATTTCTGGTTGCACTATAATAATATTTGTAAGTAAACAATGCCTTATGCCATGAAGTTTCCAGAAACTGGAACTGCAATCCACTTTATGTTTTATCCAATGCAGCTTCCAACCTGATATATCTTGTTTTTGAACCGTGCAATTTCTACTGTGTGAGAGGACAAACATCATACAACCAATAATGGGTAAGGAGAAAGAAACTCCTGCAATTCTCAAATGGAGTCTTGCTGAACTTGAATGACATAGAGGTATCCAATTTATCGCATGTTCTATTTTAATTTATCTTGAATGTGAATCTATGCTAATTCATTCTCATTGTATAGGGTATTTTCAAAAACTCTAAAAAGCAAAACACTGCTAGTGAAGTGGGAGACCCTATTGACAAGGTAATTAGAATATGTATACAGTGGCTTATGCATTGCAGAAATGGAAATTGCAATGCAGTTTCCGTTTTATCAAATGGAGTTTCAAAATCATTCTCATTGTATATGATATTTTCAAAACATATAAAAAGAGAAAAACTACTAGAGAAAAGAGAGTTCCACTTGGCAATGTAATTAGAATATGTATACAGTCGCTTATCCAATGCAGTTTCTAATTAGTTTCCGATCAATTTGCAGGAAAAAGAAAACGAAGCTGAAGTAGCAAGACAAGAAAAGCCTGATAATAATGATGATGATGAGACTCCAAAACTAAAAGAGATGAGAAAAAAAGAAAAGGTTTGAGATTGGAGTTGGAAAACAACATGTTGGAATTCAAGATCTATTAGTGGAGTCCATGACAGCCCAAATCAAATACCGCCAACAACAAGATCCCAACTTTGTGTGCATGGGAAGCTTAATATTATGGAAGGATGAAATTAATGAAGACAGTGAGAAGAAAATGATGGACTTATGGGACATATTTATTCGAGCAGAAAAGAGATCAAATTTGCTACTATGACTATGGAATCTACAATTCATCTTAGTGAAATACAAAATCTGAAAAAGAGGATTGCACAGTGGGAAGACAATGAAACTCATATTGAGCCGAAGACAAGTGCCAAGAAAGGGGCGATTGAAGAAAAGTATGGCATTCGCTATGCTGTCGGTAAGCGAGGCATTTGATAATACTCGATGGACTTGGCTTGGGTTCGGCTTTATCCAATGTGGGAAGGAAGATATTCGGATGCCGGTATGCATGGGTTGCGACCCCATGCAATGCATAGATGGTTATGTGGGACAATCGGAATACATATGTCACCAAGGCTTGGGCGACATGCGAGTGTGACAGCTTGCGTGTATAGCTTGAGGATGTGGACTATCTGGATTGCTAATGGAATGACCGACAGAAGTGTGGGTAAACCGATGGTGTGTTGGATCGCTATGTCTTGATTTGACATGAGCGAGCCACGAGTTAGGCATGCGACGTGGTCAATGCAATTGACGTGTCTTATGCAACGCTTGATGTATGGGCGTCGAGGGTTCGTTGCCGGATGCGGGGTGATTGTATTGTCACAAGGTAGTGTGACTCGTTGTCCAGCTATGGGGCATGGCGCCTATGGGAGACAACACTTGGTGGTGAACCTCTCTCGGAGTTGTGAGAGTCATGAATATCATGAAGATAGGAAAAGGCTGACTGGGATCCGAAGGGATCCTAGGCCGCATGGGTTGTGGTTTAGAGAGCGAAATGTGTGTTTTGCTTCCACCGCGCCGTGCCGCTCGCTCGTCCCATGACACTAGGTATTAAAACCCAACCAAAAATACCCAATGTCTCAAATATTGATTACTAAAGTTTCTTATGTCTAATACCTAATTTTTCTTTGAAATTAAGGTATAAGTTCAAGTGACATTTCTACAAAAATCCTTTTCTTATTAAACATCACGTGAGTTACATTTGGCTGGTGACTCGGTTAGTCACTGGAAAGAAAAACCATACTTACACAAATGCTTGTTCTTTTCTTTAGTATCACTGCATCTTCTCTGGCCATTTCCCCGAAACCAATTCATTGGCAAAACCTCACTCAATTAGGTTCTGCCTTTCTTAATGCCCACCCAATTAAGAGGTCGAAACCAAGAAACAATAAATGTTCAGTGTTTATTTGGCTCTACAGTGTGGTCTAAGGTCCAAAACATAACACAGTGAAAGAGACATATAACCTTTGAAAAAATTAATAAATACAAACAGTTTTTCCCATTAATCCAACCAACCACTAGTGTCTAGTACTTTACTAGGTTATGCAAGTGTAATTAAGTTAAAGTTGGTTTGGTTTGCCTTGGATTATTCTATAGCAAGGAACTACCCGACCAAGTTCCAACTTGTAAGAACAGTGTAATAGGGTTGTTCATGTGATCATGAAGTAAGGCACATCCAATGTGAGCATTAGAAGTCCCCACTAAACTACTACCAAGCCAAGATAGGCCATAATGCATAAAAAGTAGAATGATAGACAAGTGCAGTGGTCGTGTGATGAAAACATACAGTAGTTCAAATTTTGAAATGCATGTACGGTATAGTCACCAAGGTAATGGCAACATAGAAAAGTGCTCTGGTCGCTACTAATGAAACGTTTAAGGTGATTATTGTGGTCGGGTTTTGATTCAGGTTGGTGTTGGCATTGGTTGTTGGTGTTGGCATTGGTTGTAGGTGTTGGCATTGGTTGTAGGTGTAGGAAAAGTACAAAACATATGTTTGATTGAGAGACAAAGCAAAAAGTGTGGACGATAGAGTTTGTATAAGTAACCTTCGACATGTTCGATGAAACATGTTGTTTGGCTGTAGAGTTCTAAGTGCTCAACCGTTTCTCACATATCCATTTGGTGGTAGAGTTTTATTTGTCTTTAAACTCTAGTCTAAAGACGGGAATACCCAAATAATTGGCATTAGAGGCAACAGTACATAATGGAAGAAAGAAGAAGTACGTGACTGCAACACGAATGACAACCCAAGAAGTAGCCTACATTAAAAAGAGAGTTGCCCATGTGATGATGGAGTAAGGCAGATCCATTGTAAGCACTAGAAGTCCCCACCAAACTACTACCATGCCGTGTTTTTTTTGGCTCTGCATTGTAGTCCAAGGTCAAGGGCCAAGAACACAACACAATGACATAGCCATATTAGCTCTGAAAAAAATTAATAAATACAAACAGCCTTTTCCCATTAATCCAACCAACCACTGGTGTCTAGTATTATACTAGGTTAGGTTGGCTATGTAAATGTAATTAAGTTAAAGTTGGTTTGGTTGCCTATGGAACTACCCAACCAAGTTCCAACCCCAAAAAACAAGTCATTACTTTAATTTCGTTTAATGTACCCTAAACCCTTATTATCAAGTTGGTAGTAGAAATTGAAACCAATTTCTAGACCCTTTATCAAGTCTTTTATTTGCTATATATTATTGGACTCTAAGGGATGGGATGAGTCATAGAATCTTTATAGTACCCACGTGTGATAGTCTTGACAAACAAGGGATGCATGCATTTGATTGAATTGATTTGGATGACCTTCACATCTCATTTCACAACAAACCTAACCAATCCTCATAAATGAAACAATTAGCTTCATTATTATAACTAGCAATTTAGAAACTTCAACATTTGATTGAAGTGCATCCAAGATGAGAAAATCCTAAATTCCTTACAACATCGTATACATTGTCAAAGATATAAATGACTTGGGATTATATGATACCTAGGATTTGAGCGAGTTTTGGTTCAAATTGGTGTTGGCATTGGCTGTAGGTGTAGCAAATGTACTAAACCTAGGATTTGAGTGAGAGATAAAGCAAAACGTATAGGTGGTAGAGTTCGTAAAAAGTAACCTTCGGCATATTCGGTGAAACATATTGTACGGGGATAGAGTTCCAAGTGCTTAACCCCTTCTGAGAGTGAAAGAAAAAGAAGCATGTGACTGCGACACAAATCACAACCTAATACGTAGCCAACGTGAAGAGCATGGTTGTCCATGTGATGATGAAGTAAGGCACATTCAATGTGAGCACTAGAAGTCGCCACCAAACTACTACCAAGCAAAGAGAGGGCACAACGCAGAAAAAGTAGAAGATAGACAAGCGCAGTGGTAATGTGATCGTGTGATTATTGTGGTCGGGTTTTGGTTCAAGTTGGTGTTGGTATTGGTTGTAGGTGTAGGAAAAGTACAAAAGATAAGGTTTGATTGAGAGATGAAGCAAAAAGTATAGGCGGTAGAGTTCGTATAAGTAACCTTCAGTATATTCGGTGAAACATGTTGTTCGGTAGTAGAGTTCCAAGTGCTCAAACGTTTCTCACATATCCATTTGATGGGAGAGTTTATTTGTCTTTAAACTTTAGTATAAAGACGGGAAAACCCAAATAATTAGCATTAGAGGCAGTAGTACATAATGGAAGAAAGAATAAGTACGTGACTGCAACACGAATGACAACCCAATAAGTAGCCCACATTAAAAGGAGGGTTGTTCATGTGATGATGGAATAAGGCAGATCTATTGTAAGCACTAGAAGTCCCCACAAAACTACTACTACGCTAAGAAAGGCCACAACACGGAAAAATAAGAATGATAGATAACAAGCTTAATGGTCATGTGGACAACAAATGTAGTAATTCAAATTTTCAAATGCAAGTATGTTACAATCACCCAGGTTAATGACAACAGCGAAAAGGGCTCAAGCCGATGCTAATAGAATGTTAAGGGCAATTATTTTTGGTGGGTGTTAGTTCATGTTGGTGTTGGCATTGGTTGTAGGTGTAGGTTTAACGAAAGTACAAAACTGATAGGAGCATAATTATGCGACTTAGATGGCTTGTTCTTGTGCGTTTACATTGTGTTTTCTTAGTTAAAGTAGTCATTTAAGCTAGTTTTATGTGTTTTCAGGTTTTAAGGGCAAAGTATGCAAAGTAATGCATTTTGGAGCCTTTTGGAGCACAATTGAGCTTGGAATGGATATCATATGCTTGGAGCCAAAGGAATGGACGAAATTGGAGGTTTAAAGATAGGAAGGGAGCAGAATGCATGCAATTCAAGCATGTTATGACATGATTGGGATGAGAGGAAATTGAGCTTAAAGACAAACCCAATTTGGCCCACACTCCCTGTCAGTCCAGTTTCGTAGCTCATCTTGCAGGCCTCATTTCAGTAACCTACACAGATCGGATGAGAAGATATTCTTCATGGAAGTTGTTCACATGGGTGTCTAGAATAACATATCCAAATTTCAGCCCAATTGGAGAAATCTGGAGTCCTCAGCCCGTTAAACACTAAACCATGCTCAGGAGGCATTTAATGTGCAGCTGCCAGCTTATGAGCCTTGGGTTCCACATCTCCTTTGAGCCATGTGCCTCACATAAGCAGTACCTGACTTTAAGCCTAACATGTTGAGCAAATTAGGGAGACATTTCAGCTGTGGAAGTCTCAAGGAGCAAATTAAGTCATGCCCAATTAGGGGAAACATGTTTGCACAAATCAAGGAGCAGTTTCCATGATTTCTGGTGGGCTACTTTACACCAACCAAAGGGAGGACGAATTTCACACTCTAAAGGGGGATAGAGAGACTCACATGAGGGGAGATTCAGATACACATTCAGTTGCAAAAAGAGAGAGAGGGGGACTCAACCATTCTCTCACCATTCACACCAGAAAACTTCACCCATTCTCTGCAGTCACCATCCTTCACCAATCTCCATATTTTCTGACCATAAACCTTCCTAGCCATGCCATACTCCCATCCTAGACACTTTTCCACCATTCTACATCATCCATAACCACCACAACTCACACACCCATCCAGATTCCACAAAGAGAGCAGAGAGCTAGTTGCAAAGGAGAGAGGAGCTTGGAGCTGTCCTGTGAACTACCTTGCTACCACCATCTGCTAGCCCAACACGCAGCAAAGAGGAAGGAGGAGTGCCTTGAATGTGCTTGCCATTCAATTGAGGATTGCTGGAACGTTTAGGTGTTTTCTTTCTTTTATTTTCAATGTTTCAATTCAATAATCTCTGTGTTGTGAGTATGAGGAACTAAACCCCTCTTAGTTAGGGGTGATTCAAACCATGTACATACTTGCAATATGAATTGATTACCTTTAGTTGTGATTTCATAAGTTGTGAATTCAATTCGTTTCACTGCTTGATTGATAACTTATTCGTGTATGTTTATTAAGAGTGCACGCTTAGTTTTCATGCATGAATATGATGCTAGAGTATAAGGGAGTTTCACCTAATAGTTACAATCTTATATTCACAAGTAGTGGAGGTTGCTTATAAACGATCGCGTTAAATGAATTCTTGGCACGAGTCTCATGCTCATCATAGTACGAATGCCTCGTCAATACTTATAGTTCTCATATTGCTTAATGATCTTTGATTGTATCTTTATTGTGCTTTTCACGTAAAGGACTTTTGAAGAATGTGTTGAATTGTTGTATGCGCTTTCCCATCCAATTTAATAACTTAAGGAGAACTTGAAGGTTAATTTAAGCGGACCTAATTAACCTGGGGTGTTGAGTTTCATGATTTATCGAAAGAACAACTGAAAATTGGTTTGTGTGCAAGTATGTCATGTGTGGAGAAGAACCCTCTAGCTAACCTTCCATCCATAGTTTCATCCAAACTCGTTTTATAATCTGTTTTAATTACAATATGTTTTCTTTGTTTCCAAATTCGTCAAAACCAATCCCCCCCTTTATTTTGAAGTGTCATATTAGTTAGAAAGTTGTTTAGTTTGTGTTTTTAAGTGTCTTGAGTTAAGTTATAACATATTTTCGTCCAAATTCTTCCTTAGTGTTCAAAACTGCCCAGAAAGTGGTTTTTAGGCAGTTTTGAGTGTTCGTTTGTTGATTTGAGTCTTTTGGTTTGTTTTGGTGTTTTCAAGTATAGTTTTGCATTCTTTGAGTCTAATTTAGTGTTTTAAACTTTGTTTTAAGTTTTTGAGTCAGATCTCAAGTGATTTAGCTCCCTCCTAATCCCCGGCCTAGAACGATCCCTACTTACATTCCATACTACAATTGACAAAAAGAGGGTTTAATTTGTGTGCTTATATTCAACGCACCAAAAACCTAGGGTTTGAGTGAGAGATGAAGCAAAAAGTATGGGAGATAAAGTTCGTATAAGTAACCTTCGGCATGTTCCGTGAAACATGTTGTTCGGCGGTAGAATTCCAAGTGCTCAATTATTTCTCAGATATCCATTTGGAGGTACAATTTCACTTGCCTTAAACTGTAGCCTAATTACGAGAATACCAAGCAAAATGGAATTAATGGCGGTACATAGAGGACGAAATAAGAAGCACTTGACTGCAACACAAATCACAATCGAATACGTAGCCCACATGAAGATGAAGGTTGTCCATGTGATGATGAAGTAAGACAAATCCAATGTAAGCACTAGAAGTTCCAACCAAACTACTATCAAGCCAAGAGAGCCAATGCTCCCGCCACTGCCAATAGAATGGAAAAGGCAATAATTTTGGCCGTGTCTTGGTTCAAGTTGGTATTGGCATTGGTTGTGGGAATAAAAAGGTACCAAACCTAGGGTTTGAGTGAGAGATGAAGCAAAAAGTGTGGGTGGTAGAGTTCATATAACTAACCTTCAGCATATTCAGTGAAACATGTTCTTATAAGTACTAAACCTAGTTGAAAATTGAGTTTGTATAAGTAAATTTCGGCATCTTCGGTGAACATTGAGGGAAGAGATCTTCATCAGGCAGCTAAGATCTTGCAACCGAAAATGGCAAAGAGCAATCGTCGAGATCTTGGATCCGGTGTAGTACATGCCAAAGGCTCTCCTATGCTTAAGTCGATTAAGTACATGATTATGAATGATTTAGATAAAGTAACACTAGTATTTGAGATTAATTACCTTTTCATTTTGGGAACATTGCCCATTTAGAGAAAAAAAGTGTGTGGGATGTTTGCCCATTTCTTCCATGTAGGACTTTTGCAAGTTGATGCGATAGTGACACGTGTTCGAAAATTGGTGCAGTAACTTTTGCCTTCAGTAGGGTCGTTAAGGTCATATTCCAAATCGTGCTTAGTTAGAGTAGGGTATTCCTTATGTACCTTCGATTGGGAGTGACATCATTTAGTCGAACTTTGAGTTTGTATAAGTAACATTCGGCATGTTTGGTGAAACATGTTGTTCAGCGATAGAGTTCCAAGTGCTCAACCCTATCAAAAATATGCGTTTGGTGACAAAAGAAAAGATCTTTTGACAAAACAAAACAAAAAATTCTTTTTTAAAAAAAGGCTTACTTACTGTTTCACTCCCTAGAACGAGTGTTCGGTCTCACTTTACCTTATGAAACTGAAATTTTCTCACTTAACCCCCAGAATCTCTAAAAATTGCTGAAATTTTCTCACTTTACCACTTACGTCCATTTCTGTCCACAAAACCATTAAGTGTATTGACGTGGCAGAGGCATTTTGATAATTTTAGTTATTAAAAAATTTAAATACAAAAAAACATATTTTAAATTTTTTTAGGGTTTAAAATCTGAAAACATTTTTCAAGGATTCAATCAAACCCCCACCATCATCACAGCCAAACTAGCCACATCCCCCACCATCAAACCCATCACCCAGTCAGACCATCACCACCGCCACTATTAGAACCACCACCAAACCTTACTGTCACATCCACCCACTCAAACCCCATCCACACCATAAACACCACCATCCACACAAAATCCAACTACCACCATCCCGCCAAAAACCCCACCCATACCAAATCAGACCACCACCATCCAATCGAATGCACCAGCAAACTTACCCATACCAAATAGAGCCACCATTATCAAACCCAACCAACCAATCTGCCAATTACCACCACCGTCCATCGACTAGTGAAATCAGAATGAGATGGGCGAATGCGAGAGGGCATCCGAGAACGAGAGAGGTGAGGAGCTAAAGAGTTCGAGAAGATGGGAGCATGAGGTTGGGTTGTGATGATGGTAGGGCTCAAATGTGACATGGGCTGGTGTGGCTAGATTCGATGTTCTATGTGTGAAAGGGAGAGAGAGAGAGAGAGAGAGAGAGAGAGAATAGGGAAGTGGGGCAGCCGGGGGAGAGGGGAGTGGGTGGTGGTGCTGTGCAGGGTGCTTTGGGATTGGAGTACTGGTAAGGGAAAATAAAGAAGATAGAGGTTGGTGAGTTGATGGGAATGAAGAAACGGAATAGGAGGTTTGTTAGGATAACCCTAAAAAAATTAAAATAAGTTTTTTTATATTTATTTTGGATTTTAAAGTTTTAAATAGCTAAATTTACTAAAATACCCATGACACGTAAGCACACTTAACGGTTTTGTGGACGGAAATGAATAGAAGTAGTAAAGTGAGAAAATTTCAGCAATTTTTAGAGACTCTAAGGGTTAAGTGAGAAAATTTCAGTTTTAGAGAGTAAAGTGAGACCAAGAGCCCGTTCCAGAGGGTGAAACAGCAATTAAGCCAAAAAAATTAAATCTTTAGGGTAAAGAAAAGAGGTAGAAATTATAAATTAAAAAAAATAAAAAAAAACAAAGAACATTACATACCTTAGGCGATTTATGGGTTTTGGGGGCAGGCCTCGACCTTCATACAGTTTCAAGTGCTCAACCTTTTCTCAAACATCCATTTTGTGGTAGAGTTCCACTTGTTTTTAAACCGTAGCCTAAAGACGAGAAGACCTAGGAAAATGACATTAGCGGTGGTACAGAGAGGAATAAAGAAGAAGCGCTTGACTGCATCATGAATCACAACCTGTTTTTGAAGAAAGTCAGAAAAGTGGAAGAGAAAGAGATTGCCGCTATTGAAGAGGTCAGAAAAGTGGGGCCAACCAAAACCTTTTTTTTGGAAAAACTTGATGAAGCCGAAGAATTTGATGACGGCTAGTCTTGTGGGTTTTGGGGGTAGACCTTGGCCTTCAGCCAATTTCAAGTGCTTATCCCTTTCTCATATATCCATTTGGTGGTAAAGTTCCAATTGTCTTTAAACTATAGCCTAAATATGGGAATGCCCATCAAAATGGCATTAGCGGTGGTACATAGAGGAAGAAATAAGAAGCACGTGACTGCAACACGAATCACAATGATCGATGAAGTAAGGCAAATCGAATGTAAGCAATAGAAGTCCCCACCAAACTACTACCAAACCAATAGAGGCCAAAACACAAAAAAGTACAATGGTGGATAAAAAGTGTTGTGGTCGTATGATGAACAAATGGAGTAGTTCACATTTTCAAATGCAGGTATGACATAGTCACCAATGTTAATGGCAACAGTGAAAAGTGCTTCCGCCGCTGCCAATAGAATGGAAATGACGATAATTTTGGGTGGGTCTTGGTTCAGGTTGGTGTTGGCATTGGCTATGGGGGTAAAAAAAGTACTAAACCTAGGGTTTGAGTGAGAGATGAACCAAAAAGTGTAAGCGGTAGAGTTCGGCCCCAAACCTAACACCCCACTCCTCTCTTTTTTCCCCACCATGTCGTTAGAGGCTCAAGACCTTTTTGAGAGTGCTTCTAAAAAGGCTAAAAACGCTTTCTGACAACTAAAAGTACTTCTGGCAGCGTTTGGCAGAAAAGTTTAGAAGTGTTTATGGGTCATAGAAACAATTTCTTGAGAAGCATATGCCATGCGCTTCTTCAGGAATCACTCCTTAGTGCATTTTTAGGAAGCTGACCACTTCGTGATGTCGCTCCTTATTCCTTCTGATTAGGCGATTATAGGTAGGCCTGTACATGATCCAAACCAATCCGCCAAAACCGACAAATCCAATCCAATTTTATTGGTTTCAATAATATTAGCAGATTGGATTGGATCCAAAAAATGAAAAACCGATTGGATCTGTTTGGTTAGCAGATCCAGAGTTTGAAATCCAATTCAAACCAAACTGATTCAACCTTTTAAAAATATATATGCAAATATTTGTCTTTCCTAGTGTTCAAACCTAAACCACCTTTCACGTTCCACTTACATCAAAGCACCAACACAACTTTGTTGACATTCTTTCAAAAAAATATATTAATATAGCATAAAAATTCTAGATTTCTAAGTTTTTGTGTTGGCTTTAGCTTTTTATTTTATTTTTAAAAGGAATGGATGTAACTTGAACTCTAAATTCAAGTTGTCGTGTTGTTTTCTAAAATTTATTTATGTCTATTTAGTACATACTTAATGGTATTTTCTATCGGATTGAATTCTATACGATTATCTTTGCAATGTACATTGGATTGGATCCTGACATGGGAACACATTGGATCGGATTGTAAAATCTCAAATCCAATAAAAATTGGATTGATAAAATTCATTGGTTTCGAACCGATGTACACCTCTAATTATAGGAGAGACATTAACTTTTTTTTTTTGGAAATATTATTGTCGATTTTTCTGTCTAGTTGAATGAGAAATTAAGAGAGAGATATGTAGCTATGATATATTGATATTTTATATATTTATTATACCTCTGTTACCTATTATATTCCTAGGATTTTGAATTAAACTGTTGGTTTTAATTATTTTTGTGAGTATTTTGAAGGATCTAAACCTAGGAGCAATTTGGAGCTTAAATGGGAAATTGGAGACCAAGCCAAGCAAGTATCTTGTTTTGACCAAATCTCACGTGATCTACTACTAGAATTAGGACTTCTTGTTATTTTCCTATTTAGACTAGAAGTCAGAGGAGGGGAGAATTTGATTGGCCATGTATTAATTCCCAAAGATAATAGGAAGTGGGAGAGTTTCGGTGGGAGGACAAAAGGTGAGATATCTAATGTATATCCTCACCTTGGAACAAAAGACACGGGGGGCTGTTTTGGGTGCTTTGGCTTTGAGGCTTGGTTTTTCCACACGCAGAAGAGAAAAGAGGGAGAGCTCTACACCCAGCGCATGCACAGACTCAAATACGAAGATAGAGTTGAAGATTTATTTGATGTCGTCGAATTCAACCATGTTTGTTATTAGTTTGATCATGAACTAAGTCCTTTTGCTAGGACTAGGGTGTACTCTTATCATGAACATCTAATTCTTGTTATTTTATATTAAACTCGGTCATTGTCCATGTTGAGTAATTGTTATTGTGTTTTATCGTTATCAAATAACTGGCCATTATTTGTGTGGAGAGCTAAATTGTGACTGACAAGTTGAGTTTAGTAGATTGCTTCTCATAACAATTACCATGAATTACATAATCGAGTAGACATACTGGTTATGATTTGTGTAGTATTGTGTAATTATCCGTTTAGCGTAAAGGGTTTCAAATATCTATATCTGTGGCTAGACATAGCATGGGTAGATAGTTGGAAACACGGTTAGTATATTCTGAAAGGAAATATTGACGAATCAAGGGATAATTGCTAGCAACATGGGAATGATTTGATTTTAATATGAATAACGGGATTAGATGGGATTGAGAATGAGGAACCTGATGTCCTAGTGTTTCCTTATATTAATCTTTCATAATTCATTCACTTTTTACTTCGTGTTCTATCAATTGTTACTTTCACTTTCGTTTGGTTCCCTTGCATATTTTGAGTTTGTCAACGTAATCCTTCTTTTACTCAAGTTTAGTTTAGAGTCAATCTCAATAGTAAAGTTAGGTTAATCGATCCTTGTTTGAACGACACTCTACTTATCACTATATTACTTGAACGATATTGTACACTTGCTAATTTTATTCTTTTAATTTTTTGTTCATGTAGAGTATAATTAAGGAAAACTTTACATTTTTCTTTTCTTCTTCTCTAAAATCATTTTCAACTTTTTAAAATTTATAAAATTAGCATTTTTTGGATTTTTTTTTAGAGAAGCTAAGATAGAATCAGTATGCGCAACGTAATCTCATATTGGAATCACATTAATTCTATCGTTTATACGATTTACCTATTCCTTATTTTGTAAAAACTTGTATAAGGTTTCTGCACAACAAATCCATAACCTTAGGTTGGCTGAATGTAAATATTTTAATGTTTTGTCTTAAATTTCCGATGCCATTGCAAAACTCTTATCCAACTCATTCTGATATAGACAAAAGAAAAAAAAATTGCTGAATGTATTTTGAGAATATTTGGGAGTACAATACTTCGGTGAGTGAGTGTTGTATTCTTGAATTCTTGAAATAGCGGTCTCATGTTCGAACCCACATGACACTTTGATAGTGTGTGTGAAACCATTCTAGATATCTAGATTAAGGGATTAGGTGTAAGTATGGATTGACTCATTTTAAGGGAGAAAATGTGGTTAAATTAAATATTCGTTCATTAATTTGTATGTGAGTGACTTACGCGTTCAGTATGATTAAACAACCTGTAAGAATAGCAATTATGAGTAACTACCAAAAAATAAAGATTAACAATTAGGACTTCCTCTACGAAACAAAAAATCCGCAATTAAAAATCAGATAAGGCGACCGGGGGGAAAAAAGATACATTCGAATTACAAGAAAAAACCCAAACACCAAAGAAGTTAAAAGTAGAAATATAATAACCCAAGGATAAAATTCCAACCACCAAGCCCCAACGTATAAAATGAGAGTAGCCTTTGTAATGAAGAACAAGGCGGCTTCAAGACTAGTATTTACAAGAACTCCAATCGACACTGCAAAGAGAGACAAGGAAATAACACGTCTCACTTCCAACCAATATAAATGAAACCCTCAAACCTTTTTCCAAGATTTTGTAAAAATTTAAAAATCAAAATAAAAAAAATGATGATAAGAAGGCAAAAAAAAAATATGGACAATGATAACAACACTAATGACCCTATAATCAACAAGGCTCAGGAGCAGGCAAGTCATAAAAGTATATGCCACTGCTTCTGTTGTTTCTTAATACTAACTCCCATCCTGATATTGGAGAGATTTTCCAGAGCTCATTTCCTCTTCGGTTGGTGAGAAATCGGAACTAGTGTCAGATGTACTGGAGGTGAGGAAGAGGCAAACCACAGCACAATCATCAACCTTGGCATACGGGTATTTTGACCTCCAAGCTCGAGTTGCTAACTCTACGAGGGCTCGAGCAGCAGAAGCTCGTGGAGCTAATGCTACTATATCCACCACTTCTTTGTTTGAGAGGACATCCCATATCTGCCAGAAAGTAAATTTATATAAGCCAATGCTAAACGATCTGTCCCGTGATAATGTTTCATGTGCATTTATGTGAAGCTGAATACTCTAAATCAACGATGCCAATTTGGATTCATATGGTCTTTCTAGTTAATCCATTCTCACAATCCACAAGAGATCTTTACATCCAATTGAATTTTTGAATAAGGCTTGGTAACAATTATCAAGATATCTCCAGAAGCCGAAAAATGAACTGCACTTCTGTCCCCAAACTCACATGAAGTACATTAACAATGTCAAAGCCTTTCAAAGTCTTGGATTGTCATGTTTACCAGACCAGGACCATGATACTTTCATTCAAAGAGAAACACATAAAAAGGCATAGAGAAGTGGAAGATTAACTATGCAAACGATACAATTTAAGACAGATCAGGACTGCAATAGATGAGGTTAAGCAGAAGCATTACAGAAATGATGTAAAAATACAAAGGTAATTTTTTTCTTTACTTGCAAGGAAAAAAGTGGGAAATAAAAGGTAAATGTATAAATATAAATTTTTTTACAATTCCATTTTCTTCACCATATGACCATACGGAAGATGAATAATGAATACACTCAGCAAGAAAGAAACAACCATGCTTCCTTTCTGCATACTTAAATCCTGCACAAATGTATGTGCATGTTCACAGAAACAAACAAACAAACCATAGTTCCTTTCTGTTTCTCTCTAGAGCTCTCCCTGTTCCTGACTCGATATCAGGTCAAGATAAAGCCTTTTCTCCTCTGTCTTGTTTTTCCTCATTCAAAATTTTCCCAACCTTTATGAACTCACACTAGGAACCTTTCCTCTTTCAAATAATTTTTTTGGGAATTTTCTTAATCCTCTTGATTACACATAATGAACCAGACACAATTTTCAGACTAGATGATACAAAAGACTCAATTCAAGCCTAAACCATGTTGATGGTGCTTCCACCGCAATTGGAACCTCATAAACAATGTTCTATTTGGATTTCGGACACATGATCTTGTCTCTAGCGAATGACTTGCATATTCCAAACACTTAAAAATAATGTTCTTATGGGCATCATTGCCACCACTCTTGCTCCCAAACCCCCAATGTGCATGACTTGCACATGTCAAACACCTCTCTCCTATTCGGTAACATTGTTACCTAATTGCTAAGTTCATTGTTAACAGAGTGCAGCTGATGCTCTTCAACCTTATCAGCCCTAATCAAAATGCCTTTGCTGTTGGGAGATGGATAGGTTGACCTGATGAAGGCCTATGAAATGGTAGATTGAGTATCATTTTTTATACTTTTACAGCTTTCAAGTCTCTTGCTGCTATGGTTAATTGATGAGAGTTTGCATCTCTATCCAAACATTCTCCATCTTTATAAATGGAGAGTTGTGGGCTTTTTCCTTAGCAAGAAAGGACTTAGGCAAGGATGCAAGAACTAGGAGAAGTAGGGGAGCTAAGATTGCTTGGTTGATGTTTGATGTCCTAAAAAGGAAAATGAAGGGTATTTAGGGATCAAATATCTTGATCTCTGGAACAAGGCCTTTTTTATGCTTGGGCACTCATGGAAGCCAATCAAAGATGATGATACATCTAGGGTGGTGGATTAACGAGTACCATCTGAATGGTGCAGCTTATAGGAGAGTCATACTCCTCAGGTTTAGAGGAAGTTGCTAAAGCTAAGAACCCTGCCATGACTCCTTTGCACAGCACATCATTGGAGATAGCATACCCGAGGTGGCGAGATCCCATTACACTCAACTGAAATCCTAGAGTGATCATGACTCCGAACTGTCTACAGATGCCAAGGTCTGTACAACAGCACAAAGAGACTGTTGCCTATGATGTATGATCCCCTGCTAACTCAAGGGACCAAATGGATATCAGTTACTCTACGCCAATTCAACTTGAAGGGATGCTATTAAGTGTCTCCCAACCACTACAGGAACTTAGTTAGCTACCTCTATTTCGGAAAAAAATTGGGCTTTAGGTGGCAGCCAGCCTTGGTTCATTGAGTAACGACTCTTTCTATACCGCCCCCAGACAAAAGAAAAATGCAGGAAAATTTGCATCATAACAAGAAGCTGTAAATCATATTATATAAATAAGTAGATTTCTTACCCCATCAGTAGCCAATACTACAAATTCATCCTTCTCAGTAAGGCGACGATAAAAAATATCAGGGACAGAGATTAAACCAAAGTCCTTTAGGCAGAAATCTCCAAAAGCCCGTGCCATGGCTAGGCCAGGTGAATTACTGTTGGGCAACCAAACTCGGGTGACCTCAGGCTCGTTTTGGAGAGCAAATACTCGTCCTTTACATAGCTTAATCCTCTCTGCTTCCCCTAGATGCATAAAATAATTGTGTTAAAAAATAAGATTAATCATGTATTATTCAACCAAGATTCCTAACTGTATAATAAAGAACAATCCATATTCTCAACTACAATAACACCAGATTAAAGCGCATATGCATCAACATGTGTGTGTAGATGGGTGCTGCAAGCGTGCATGTCAGCATGCAAACTTACTTTCAGATCAATTTAAACAAAAAGGCATATATATATATCCATGCACCCCAAAGTTAAAACAAACTTGCAATGCAAGATCAAGAAATAGAGAAAACATAATATGTCCTAGTAGATTATATAACATCTACTAGGACATATTGCATCAATTATACAAATAATGAGATCTCCATTTGAACCTAGTCCACTGCAGAGAAAAAAACCTTCTAAAGCACTACGCAGATTAATCAAATCCTATTTACAGAAGTTTTCACAGCACTACTATTTGGTCTTAACTCCTAAATGACGTAAATTTCATAGTATTACTAGCGAGAGCTATTTTATTTAGTGTATCAGCTGTAACAATAAATTATCCTACGGAACATACTCCATCAATGGGGCACTGCTTCTGATTTCTAAATGCTATCAAAGATAGAAATCCTCAACTGGATTTCTATTGTAAAAATTTAATAAGTTTATTATCAATATAAAAAAGAATGAGATTGATATTAACTCTGAACTATGCATTTGTTTCTAAGACAAGTAGTAACCAAATGCTGTGTATTTTCTGTAAAGTTGAAATCTTCATATCTTTGAACTTTAACCATAGATTAGAAAGAGTGGGAGAAAGAAAGCTACTTGGAAGATTTGGTTTGAGGTCTACAGTTAACTGAACAGCAACGAGGGAGCCATCTTCATCTCTGGTGCCTAGTACAGCTCTAGAGTCCCCAACATTTGCAATAACAAGATCCTGACCCTGTAAACAGCATACACATATTTAAGACAAATTTACAGGTGCAATCTCGATGTACCAAAACTTAACTAAAAGTATCTCAGCTCTAGAATCAGTGCATCTCAAGTGTCCATATTTCATACAAGTACAGCAACTTTATTAGATTAAGACTCTTTGTAAGCGTTCACCATGAAAAATGAATTTGTGATGCAAATGAACTACCTGCTTGACCAAGGTAACAGCAGTTGTCCCACTGCAATAGCAATCAATACGAGGATGCAATTTGAGCTCCTTGTCCATGACCTTAAAAGCCTTCAGAAAAGAATCTTTCAATGTCATAAAAAGCGCACCGTGCTCCTTATCCTTGTGGTCTTGATATGCAGCAGCCTCGTTGGTATCATCAGCAGCCCCTTTCTTGGCGTTATTAGTCAATACCCATTGTGAAGTCAGCTTCAAAGGTAGAGCATCCCTCACCTTCTTTGCAACCACATGGCCAAAGGGGCCATGCCCATCAAAAACACCACAAAATATGGTATCCGGGGAGCCAAAATTCTGTAAAACACCACAAATTCTTTAGTATTGTACTACTCAATAATCCAGATTCAATTTCCATATATATATATATATATAGAGAGAGAGAGAGAGAGAGAGAGAAAAAAAACTGAGTAAAACTAGAAGTTGCAAAGTACCTCCCAAGCAATCATGGCGTCCTGATTGACCCCCTTCTTGCCTTGCTTGCTGAACAAGGAAGCAAAATCAGAGGAACCATTCAGGACCTGCCTGTCAGGAACTTTGTGCAGCCACAACTCCAGGTTACTGGAAGACGGCACCGCCGCCGTGGCAGACGAGTTCCTAGTCACCCTCCTCTTGTTGGCCGGCCCCGGGGAGGAAGGGACCTGGCCGTAGGCAGGGCCGCCTTCCAAGGAGAGGCAGGAGCCCATGCCAAGTGCCCTGACGACGTCCAGAAAACACTCCAACCCCACCATACAGTCGGGGCCCTTCCTTGGCTCCACCGGCGGATCCGTCTTGCTTTCTGTTTCGGATAATTTGGATTGATTTCGAGGACAACGGATAATTTCTGTCACTTCTGTCTGTAAGTCACATAAAAATCATTTCAATTTCAATCCCAATTTCCCAAATCTCATCAAATTTCATATTCATATGGATAATTCAAATTCATTCCTCAAGAAAAAAGATAACCCATTTATGTAAAATTACCAATTTGCCAATTTGACGTTGACGAGAAAGGGGCAGAGGAGAGAGTTGATCAGATACAACCGAAGCGCACCCTAGATTCTGATTTCTGATTGCAGAGAGAGACGACCTTTCTATCTGAAGACAAGAATCTTAAGGCTCAAACTGATGGTAGATGGATGTTGAAGAAGCAAGACTAACTTCTCTCCCACTGCAGTGCCCATAAATAATTGGATTTGTTACTAATACCTAATAATACTTAGCAGTAATTGGATATTAGTTTATCTGTTTAGCACATCGTTCTTTTGGTTTACCGGAACAACAAAATCCAAAATTAGTTGATGTATTTGACCCCAAAAAAAAAAAGTAGGTCGATGTAATGTGGTCGCCAACGCTGTATGCATGAAGAAGTGGTTTAGTCTTATCCCCTCTCTCTAACCCATCATTTACTCCAACCTCCTCACAGAAAAATTATTAGAATACTACCGTAGTATGGCCACGTGGTACATCTTGTACATGTGTTATAATATGGGTGGATGACAGGGTTTATTTTCCCCCTTTTAGGGTTTATTTTCCCCCCTTTTAGGGAATAATATCTATAAATATCCACTAATATTATAACACGTGCACAAGATGTACCACGTGGACATACTTCGGTAGTATTCTATAATTTCTCCTCATCACATAGTTTGACTCTCACATTATTACTTGATTTTTGTTTATTTACTTAAAATGAGAGAAGTTATAAATGGGAGAGGGAATGAATTGGAATTGGATCAACTGAATCCCCTAATCAATCTAATTAATGATTGTTCTGGTATGAAATTACACATTGTGATATGGAACTTTTTGTACCATATTTGGAAAATGAACTTAAGTTGGTTTATCCTTTTAAATATAATTACATAAGGCCCACGCCCACTACTTTTTAAACAGTCAAAAGGGCTTTTCTAGAAAAGGGCCACAATTTTGAAGGAATTTGAGGTTCCATCTCAAAATCAATTGTCAATGAAGGGAGTAGCCCTATTGTTTATAAACTCAGGCTAGGTCCCTTAACTTTTCAATGTGGGACAAATACCCTTAACACGTCCCCCGCATGTGTGGCGAGTTTTCAAGCCTAACACGTGAACAACACATACTGGGTGATGTGGGAGCACATGTGATCGTTGGGCTCAACACGTGAAGCCTTGCTCTGATACCATGAAGGAAGTTGAGGTTCCACCCCAAAACCAATTGGCAATGGGGGGAGTAGCCCAACTCCTTAAAAACACTTTTTACCTTCACATTCTCATACGCCCCCGCACATGTGGCGAATTTTCAAGTCTAACACGTGGACAACACATATTGGGTGACGTGAAGCATATGTGGTCATTGGGCTTTCACACCTGGACTAACCCGCTCTGATCCCATGAAGGAAGAGAATTTCTCGCATTTATCCCGTTCTGACCAAACTAAGTCAAATGGATTATTGTTGATTTTTCTTTGGTCAGTTTTGGTAACTTTTAGCATGGGTGACAATAAGACGATGCCCGTTCAGACGGATCTAAGCAGCGACCAAAATGTGAACCCATGAATGAAGAACATGTGTTGTGCACAGACAAGTGGGCGCTGCTGGATTTGGTGGGGTGGTGGTGGTCGTGGTGGTGCCTTTAAACTACATACAATTTCATTATTCAATTAATTTATGTTATATTTTTT
Source organism: Prunus padus (assembly GCA_024362665.1). NCBI lineage: Eukaryota > Viridiplantae > Streptophyta > Magnoliopsida > Rosales > Rosaceae > Prunus > Prunus padus. The sequence goes on along the minus strand of JANFAM010000016.1, from coordinate 23,939,189 downwards.
TTGTTTAGAAAATGGAAAAATATTATGCTATTGGATAGTCGGCCCAAATGGCATATGCAAATTGCAAGACCAATCGCACTACACACACAAAAGGTTCTTTTATCCATAAGATCAGGGTGTGCACAAGGATGACGCTGCAGGACTTATCCACTTTTTTTCGTATGTTCAATCATTGTGTTAGAGATTAGATTTCGAAAAAAAACAAAAGATTAGTAGAGACGTAAATGATTTTTCCGAAAACGATATTGAGAAAGGCAGAATCGAATATAGCACGCAATCACTTAAGTTATAAGCCTTCGCAATTCCAAAAAAAATGAAAAATAAAAAACTAACGTTATGGGTGTTAATTACTTGGTCGTCAAGTAAATATATTAAACTGGTTAAATAATAATTGGTATTTTCCAAAATTTTCAATCTGTGTTAGGGTATTTGGAGAGAAGTTTAAAACTTTTCAATTTTAGCATAGGCGTTTAAAGAAATTGGTGTCCATAGACAAATTTTGGGTGTGAACAAATGCCTCTTACATTCCTCGGTCTAGCAAGTCCAAAGCTGTTCTTCAAACAAGACCGTTCGTACAAGCCAAAGTTTCCAAGTCCAAATTCTCTCTTCATCTTTGACAAAGCCAAATTCTCTTCCAAAACTACTTAACCAAGGCCACATGGCGATAATGTCGAAAGATGTTCAAAGTTCGAATAACTTATTTCATCAACTAATTTTTTTTAATCATTAGACAAAAGGATTTGAACTAGGTTTCTTAAGTGGGAATTCGTAGTTTCTCTCTCCCACCAGGTGAGAGATTTTTACCCCATGCCGAATAGGGTTATGGTTTCTTCATCCCTAGGTCTTCTCTAGGGTTTTATTGCGTTCTTGTGTCTATTGTAGGTGATCAGAGCGTTTGAAATACAGGTTAAAAGCAATTTGTGTGTTCAGTGATGGAGGAGGTAATCAACTCTTTCAATAAGGTCTTGTGGCAGTGGTTGACAAAAGAAGAAAAATACTCAATCTAGACTAGGTGCGACATGATGAACCATAAGTCTATCGTGTTCCTTAATTGCATGTTTTAGCTTACTCTTTTACAAGCCGCAATCTCTAAGCACCAAAGTTCTCTTACATTTTGGGGGACGACTTGCTGGATCATGTTGAGATAATTTGGAAGGATTGTCCAACCTCGATCTCAAAAAGGTCAACATAAGAGCATTTGCAATGGTTGCTTAACAGTTTAGTTTAGTTCAATAATTCAATTTATTGAACTTTTTTGGCAGCTATTGAACAGAAATGTAGTTTTACTTGTGGTGTAGTTCAATATCTTACAAATTAAAAACTATATTTTTTTAAAATATATTTTTAAATGATTGAATAAAATAAAATGAATAAAGTTAATTACGATAAGAATTATACAATTAAAATGGTTTCAAAGAGATCTTTAAAAATAGACCAATTTTGAATATATACAGTTATTCTCTTATCCGAATGTCCGCACGTTATTATCGTGCGGATGCCATAGTAAGTAAGGAGGAAAGCAATGAGGGGTAGTAGAAAATACATGGCGTTCGCACGATAATAACGTCCGGATGTCCGCATAGGAGAATTTATGTATATATATATATAAATTTAATAACAAAATTTTCTTTGGTCGGTGACAATATTATATTAACACTTTTTTATGAAGAATTAGAATTTGAGATTAAATAAAAACACATCAGAGCACCTCTTTTTCAAGTTATTGCATAACAAAATTGAATATGAATAAGCAAAATTAAAAAGTAAAAAAATAATGTTGTCCATGTATCAATAAGAGAGAGGCTCTAGATTTATTATGGTGTGCCAGCTTATCGAAATGAATTTCATTTCAGAGTTCATTTTATTGACCCCTGAAATGAACTATTGATCCGTGAAATGAAATATTGATATATGAAATGACCTAAACTTCACCAGTACAAGTAAAAAGTTCAATTATTGAAATAAAATTGAAATGACCCTTACCATTGCAGTTGCTCTAAGTTGAACCAATTTTTTTTATTTTTTTGGTTAAAGGAATGAACATGTCATTACCATAGAAAGTTACATAAAAGCCCAATACAAAAGTCAGACAAATAAAAACAAGGGCTCAACCAAACAAAATAAAAGCTCAATCCCAAATACAAAAAAATAGGCCCAAAACAACAAAACAACCCCCAAAACACAAAAACCCTAGAATCAAACCCTAGAAACAACAAGCAGCTGAGGTTCAGGGGAACCAACAAAGGGGATCTGTAGAGCATGGGATTGGGGAAGCAAGCCATACGTCATGCTCAAGCGATCCAGGAGCAGGTGTTGGTCCAAATGGACCATTAAACTACAAAGCCCACACCTCCATAACATGACCTCAAATATGAGGATGGGTTGTAGGGGAGAAACAGCAACAACAATCAAGTAGACAACCAAGAAACTTCTAGGGAAAGAGGAGGATTTTAGGGTTTGAGTTTTCCTGGGAGGAGGAGAGAAATGGATTGATGGGGGGTGAGTATGAGAGGAAAAGGGTGAGAGAGAGGTGAAATGGCTGAAGAGTAGTGGGGAGGAGATGTGGAGGAGATCTGGGTCTACATCTGGAAAATCAAGAGAGAAAGGGCAACCAAAACAAACAGATAAAAAGAGAAAGAAAAGCCACCCTAAACCAAGTTGAACGAATTTTAAGTATCAACAATTCTAACTATACTATTATCGTAGAAAATTAATAATTCCCATAACGGATTGAGTAATTTTTACACTAAAAATTCATAGTCGAATCCTTAATCTTACATCCAAATCAACCCTTGGGCTTTCTTAATTTCAACAAAAACAATCCTACTTCTTGTGCGGGTGGCCAATTTAATATAGCAAAGACTGAAAATGATTAATTCAGTATGAATATTCTAAGCTCCACTAATGTCACTCCACGCACCCTAATCAATTTCCATCAATAAAAATTCATGAACTGATCTTGGCATGATCACCCCACCCCACCTCCTCAAAATTCAAAAGACCAAACCATGCATGCGTAATCTGTAATTAATTAGTTGACGTGGAGAGGCATTGACATGATGATAGCATGCTCTAGCTTCAATTAATTAAAATTAATTAGCATCTCTGGGCGTCTTTAGATCATCAACAAGGAGCTGCTGAGGTTGGTGGGTGGTCTGCGCAGCCATGGCGAACTCAAACTGCTTCAAAGCTATTGAAGGGAAAGAGAGTATTTCTGGAGCATTATCGAAATTTTCCCAGCTGCCTTTTATGGATCCGTTTGTATTGGTAGTTGTTGACCCATCCAATCCTATGTGTGTCACATGCTTCACATCTGTAGGCAACCCAATTTCCATCTCTCTTTCCTCTTCTTCCTCAATCTCTTCCTTGTAAACTGAACAACCATATATATAAAGATATTATACAACTAATTAGAAATAAAATAACATGTGTTATAATATATTTTCATATGGATATACTCTTCATTACATAAGTTCCTTAGGATGAGACCAAAACAAAAAAGTTTCTTGGTACACCTAATTTCTGTTTATATTTTTTTATCAGTTGGTACAGCTAATTGTCTCGGCTATCTCATGGGTTAATTAGGGATTTAAAACGGGTGGGTTAATTAGGGATTTATAAGATGTATATGTGTTTATATGTGTGGTATTCGAGTACAGCAATGTGGTATAACTTGTCCACACGTATTATAATCTATAATTAGGCATTGAATTAATCATCCGCTTACCAAATATTTGAGAGAAACTTTTGATGCTTCTGATCAATCTTTGCATCCCACTGGATATGTAACTCTTCCTAAGATTCAGAAAACGATAAGTGTTCTTCACTTTTCCTCTTTTCCATCGTCTACCTTATCAAATACCATATAGTCTCAAATTAACACCAATATCAACTTAAGAGAGAGAGAGAGAGAGAGAGAGAGAGAGAGAGAGAGAGAGAGAGAGAACGTACTTGTTACATGTGGAGGTCGGTTTTGTGTTTCTGCTTTTGGTTTTCTTGTATGATCATCACTTTTGCCAATAGCAACGCTGGACTGAGAAGCGCAGCCAATTCCAAAAGGAAGAACAGCAAATCTTTCTATGCGATCCTTCATCCCTTCACAGACAAAACTACAAAGCCTAAGCCTTGTTTCGTTGGACTTAGAAGCCATGGAAACACAATGTGGTGTATTATATTAGGTCGAAATAGGGGCTGGCTTTAGGAATAAGCTAGAATGATTCAAATGTGGAAATGTTTAATCCAATACTATTGTTCTAGTTTGGTACGTGGGGAGAAATTTATAAGAAAAGAATGATTATGAATATGATGGGGTGGGTGTTAGAGTCGTTGGTTAAACTGCAACTCAACCTACTTTTTGCTGACTGCAAGTCTAATTTGGAGGATTAGCATTGAGCAGCTGGTCCACAGACCAACCTTTGTTTTCATTCAACTGTTCCTATTTGATCATTTTATGCATGGTGGGCTCCCCCCTCACTTGCCTCTCTTTGAGACCAAGCCACCTCTCCCTATTCTCATTCCCTTTTATAGTAAATTTAGCTTTCCCCTTCAAACTCATATTTCCTCACCTGTAACCCGTTCTTTTATTTTTCTACAAATAATACCCAATTTTCCTAAGTAAAACCCGATAACTAGGATCTAACTCAGCAAGTTACCTAATCAAGCTTGATTTTTTATTTATGGTAGTTTTAAGATTCCAAAATTACCCATATTTACAATTCAACGGGTTTTATGGGGGCTTTTAAATTGTGCCCAATTTATTGTGATTTTTTTCCCTCCAGCAAATAGTATGCAGTCAACCACCATTTATTATACGTGATATGGACCACCATACCATTGATACCTTGCACAAATTGCACGGTTATCTTCCAGGACACAGACTCCACAAGTCTGGTTCAACTTCCGGTCAGAACTCTGATAAAACTTCTGGAAAACGGGGTGTTCGTAGATGCAATAATAGCGCGGCCAATCATGTCGCTTCCAGCAGTGGTCCTTCTTTGCAAGAGATTCATGTTGCCATGCCCTCCTTGTCCGAAGACCAGTGGAAGAAAATTCACTCAATGGGGAGTGAGCATTCCGACTCATGCCGAGGAGAATCGCAAGCCCACACTACTACCACCAACCAATCTTCAGGTATTTCTAAAGTGTTACTAGATTTACACTACTACAAAAATCGAAATAGACGTCGGTAAAATGACGACGGACAAAATAAATACCGTCGTTAAATTTTAAACGACGACAGTAATATAAAAACCGACGTGGATCAGAAACTAAAACACCTAAAAATTGGAAATTCATTTGAGCATTTTTAAAACACGACGCATAAAACTTTAAAAGCGTCGTCTTATTAAACATGCCATTTCGATCAGAAAAAAGACAACAAATAAACAACGACGGTATGTGTAAATATACCGACGTAGTAATTATAGACGACGTTTTACATATAATACCGCCGTTTTGAACATCCAATGAACACGACGGTAATTGTATTATTAGAGACGTATCAAGTACTATTTAATACGACCGTAATTTTATAATTACCGACATGTAAAGGTAATTAACCACGTCTGTTTTTTATTATTTTACGCCGTATTATACATTGGATTACGACAGTACTTATAAATAAAAGGTGGTGGTAGCAGTTACCACGTCGTCATAATATAATATAACGTCGTGGTTTTTCAGATAATACGGCAGTTCTATAAATTATATCGTCGTTGTAAATAATTTTAACATCGTTTATATTAATTATACCGTCGTTGTTATTTAAAACAAGCGCGACAACAAAAGTCGAAATAAATGTCAAGATAACGACGACGGAAATCATAAATACCGTCGTTGTAGGTTTCAAATTGAAACTTTCAACTGAAACGTCTCGCTTTATCTGCGAATTGGAGATCGAAACGGCGGCTTTTAGGTTTCCAAGTCAAAATAAAGGCCCTTTTCGATTTCCAAGTCTTAATTAAGTCACTTTTAGTTTTCCAATTCTAAATATTTCCTTTAAATTGTAGTTTTTATTCCAAACGTTCAGTCTGAATTCTCACATCTCTGAATGGTTTCAGTCATGCAAGATGTCTCTCTTGGGAACTCAGTTGTGTTTTTGCACCAAACCAATCTAAGAACTTCGGTTTGGTGTAAAACAACAACTGAGTTCCTAGAAAGATTAAAAATTTTGTTTCTTGTTTAACACAAATTTCTATTTCTCTGTTGTTTTTGTGTTTAAGACGTCGGTTTTGTAACTAACTGACGTAGTATAGGTTTATAACGCCTGTTATTTAAAAACCGTCGTGTATATTTTAATTTATACACGGTTTAATTTTACTTTCCGTCGTTTATATCCAAGTTAGAGGCAATCCAAATAAGTTTATAAATGTATCTCTAACTAAAACTTGCTTTTTTTTAATCTTGGTTTTGCGGTGCAAGAAGGCAACGCTATAGCTCATACCCACACAAGAACAAATTGAAGAAATTCGGATCGAATTATAGTTTAATGAAACAAATTATTTTGTATGTATAGGAATGAAGATTGGTAAATATTTTGTATGGATATATAGGAATGAAGATTGGTAAATATGTTGTATGTAATTATTATTGATCTTCAAGTTTTATGAAACAAATTATTCTTGAGTATATTTATTGTTCACAAAGCATTATATATGGTTGTTTTTAGCAAGAAAAAAATCGTTGCGAGAACCATTGGAAGCAAGAAAAAAAATATAAAAATGTAAAATTACTAAATCTTTGGATATATAAACGACAGTTCTTTCAAATAAACCGTCGTCTTTACATTAATAGACGACAATTCTATCACAAAACCGACTTCTTTACATATAATAGACGACATTTCTTTCATAAAAATTGTCGTCTTTATATATAATACACGACATGTTTTCATAAAAACTGACGTTTTTAAATATAATAGACGACTGTTATTAACATACGTATCAAGTGCTATTTAATACGACCGTAATTTTATAATTACCGACATGTAAAGTAATTAACCACGTCTGTTTTTTATTATTTTACGCCGTATTAGATGTTATACTACGACAGTTCTTATAAATAAAAGGTGGTGGTAAATCATTACTACGGCGTTATAATATAATATAACGACGTGGTTGTTTAGATAATACGACAGTTCTATTAATTATATCGCCGTTGTAAATCATTTTCACGTCGTTTATATTAATTATACCGTCGTTGTTGTTTAAAACAAGCGCGACAACAAAAGTCCGAATAAACGTCAGTACAACGACGACGGTAAACATAAATACCGTCGTTGTAAGTTTCAATTTCGAAACTTTCGAAATGAATCGGCACGCTTTATTTGACAAATTGGAGACTGAAACGGCGGCTTTTAGGTTTCCAAGTCGAAATAAAGGCCCTTTTTCCGTTTCCAAGTCTTAATAAAGTCACTTTTAGTTTTCCAATTCTAAATAATTCGTTTAAATTGCTGTTTTTATTCCAAACGTTCTGTATATCTCAATTCTCACCTCTCATGCAAGAATGTCTTTCTTGCGAACTCAGTTTTTGTTGTACACCCAACCCATCTAAGAACTTCGGTTGGGTGTAAAACAAGAACTGAGTTCTCAAGTAGGATTGTATATTTAGTTTCTTGTTAGCACAAATTTCTATTTCTCCGAAGTTTGTTTTATTTAAGACGTCGGTTTTGTAAATAACTGACGTAGTATATGTTTATAACGTCCGTATTATTTAAAAACCGTCGTTTATATTTTAATTTATATGTCGTTTTTATTTTACTTTCCGTCGTCTTTAAAAACGCGGTCTTTTAAAAAATTTGACCGCGAAATGTAAATTTTTCGAATTTTCCCTAAACCCTATATATATAACATTTCGCTATCTTTCTTCAACTCATATTCTGACCTTAAGTTTTCTTTCACCATCAGGTTGCTCCAAGTAAGAGGTACATTTCATTCCGGCTGCTCATATTCTAATCTTTCATTCCGGTTTTCAGTTTCTCAAGTCAGAGGAAATCCAAATAAGTTATGCTCCCCACTTCTGGCTTTTGTTTCTTGTTTCTTTTTTTTAATCCTGTTAAATGTATCTCTAACTAAAACTTGCTTCCTTTTTTTTAATCCTGTTTTGCAGTGCAAGAAGGCAACGGTAACTCATACACACAAGAACAAATTGATGAAATTCGGATCGTTGTAGAGATATATAGTTTAATATTATGGATATGATATTTTGTATAGATATATAGGAATGAAGATTGATATTTTGTAATTATTATTGAATATTCAAGTTTTATGAAACAAATTATTCTTCTAGATTCATAGGAAGATGGATTATTTGGAGCTGAATTTATTGTTCACAAAGCATTATGGTTGTTTTTTTAGCTAAAATCGTTGTAGAGAACAATTGGAAGCAAGGAAAAAAAAAGGTAAAATGTAAAAATAAAACATCTTTTGATATAATAAACCTCAGTTCTTTCAAAAAAACCATCGTCTTTACATCAATAGACGACTATTCTATCACAAAACCGTCTTCTTTACATATAATAGACGACATTTTTTTCATAACAACCGTCGTATTTACATATAATAGACGACTGTTATTTCATAATAGACGACATATTTCACAATAATAGACGACTTTTATTTCATAACAACCGTCGTATTTACATATAATAGACGACTGTTATTACATACCGTCGTCTTTACTTATAATACACGTAATTTTTTTTATAAAAATACGTCGTCTTTAAATTAATAGACGTCGGTTTTTAGTAAAAGCGTCGTTTTTATATATAATATAGACGACGGTATTTTACCGTCGTGGTTTTATGCGTAAAAGATGTCGGTCGATCCCTCGACGGTTGAGAAAGTAAATTTACGACGGTAAATTACTGTCGTCTATTGCGATTTTTGTAGTAGTGTTACGTTGGATTATTGATAGCGGAGCAACGGACCACATCACGTCGAATTCAAATTTGTTCGACAAAAAGGTTTACAACCCTTCTATTTTGCCAGTTACTTTGGCTATTGGAGAATCAGCACCTATTACTTCCACTTGAACATTATCCCTCAACTCTTATATTTATTTATGAGATGTGTTGTGTGTGCCTGCATTTCAAGTTAATATCATGTCTGTCTGTCGTCTTACAAGAGGATTACAGTGCTCATTGACTTTCTTTCCTTCTTGGTGTATTTTGCAGGATTTGAAGACACGGACGATGATTGGTTTGGGTAAGGAGTGTGATGAACTTTATTACCTTGTGGCATTGGCGTCCGACACAACACCACCCCACAATCAGCCTTTCTGTCACCTAGTCATCCAATCCGCAAAAATATGGCACCGCCGCCTTGGATTGTTCGTCTAGTTTACATCATGTTTGCGATGCTTGCCATTTTGCAAAACAAACTCGCCTTCCTTTTGGCATTAGTTATATTTCAACTAAGAGACCTTTTTCCCTTATTCATTGTGATATTTGGGGACCTCACAAAGTTAGTTCAATAAATGGGGCTCGTTTTTTTAAACCATCGTTGATGATTATTCTCGCTTTACTTGAGTTTTTCTTATTCATCATAAACATGAAACACAAGGAATTCTAAAGTCTTTCTTTTCTATGGTTCATACACAATTCAATACTAGCATTCAATCTATCCGTGTGGACAATAGGGGAGACTTCTTTTCCTTGCGTGAGTTTTTTAGGGAACATGGTACCATTTACCAACATTCTTGTATTCACTATGCCAAATTTGGCTTTTAGCAACGGAGAAAATCCGTTGCCTAAAGTCTGAAAATTCCGTGGTATTGGTAGCTGTTGCCTATTGTTGTACAATAGGCAACGGATAATATCCGTTGCCTATACATAGTTAAGACATCATATATTTATAAACGCCCGATGCTAAAAGATTTTGAATGCCAAAAAAGGTTGACTTCTCGATGCCTAAACCTTAAATGGCATCGGTAATTACATAACGTAGGATGCTAAATGGGTATTACAAAGAACATTGAGTTATCCTGCATCGATGCGTATTATCGACACGACATCACAGAAACCAATAATGCCGATGCAAATTATGTTATATGTCATCGCTTTTTAGATTTTGCAGACGTGAAAAGCCTCCAATAGCATGGCTTGTTATATAAATGTTGACGAAACTTCTAGTTTTGGGCATCAGTTGTTATATAATTGTTGATGATATTTTTGGTTGTAGGCATCAGTGATCATAAAAGTTTGGTTGTTTTCTTAATCTTTTAACTTGATGAGATTCTGGAAAATCAAGTTGTTTGAACAATAGGCATCTCTTATGCCTATTTACGTGTAGGCATTTTGCAAGTTCCACATCACAATTTACTTGGTTCTTGTTATAGAATATCCAAAAGGCATCATTTTCAAATCATGTTGTGTTGCCATTGTCGATTAAAAAAAGCATATATATAAATTTAAATTTAAAAATATCCATACTTGTCAATATATAAGCAAAATACTTGAATGATAGAATATTATCACATCCAAATCACAAATTTTGTAGCCCCAAACCACAAATTATCCATACTTGTCTAAGCAAAATACTAGCTATAGCAAAACATGCAAAATGAAGGAGGAATTACTAATGTTTAGTTCAATCAAAAAGCCATTCTAGGACATGAGCTGCCCATTCTTCTCGCACCTCATCCAATTCCTTTTGGGTGTACGTGTCCTTCCGTTTAGCTCTATACTGAAAAAGAAGAAGAAGAAAATGATCATGTTAACAAAGGCACGACTAGCTAGCAAAAGCAGACACATGCTTCTCCTTAAAAACCCAAATACATTGCTCATTCTCTAAACAACACTTTATTTGCAAATATAGGATTTTGTACTACACAAGCCAAAACGAAAAGAAACAACACCCAAACAAAACAAACAGCAAAAGCAGGCACACCCAACAGGCAAACAAAGCTGAGCAATGACTGAAAATGACCCAGAGCTACAAAAGGGACAGCTAACCAAGAAAACCCAACTGAAAACCCACATAACATAAAATTCACATCACAAAGAGCAGCCATATCCCTCGAGAATAATGGAATAAGAGTAGTCCTTAAAAGCTGGAGTGACAGACTAGCCTTTGAAATGCAATGGCTATCCTAGTTCATGTAGCATGTATCAATATAATATGTAACGGTAAAAACTAAAAAAGAATCAAAGAAAAGCAAAAAGAGATATCATCCTTCTTGCTGTAGTAAAACAAAAAATGGAGATTTATCAAGAAATCTAATGGACCTACTTTTCAGAATAAATATGAAAACCAATGGATATAAGTCTTGTTCTTTTCTTCTTTTTCTTTTGGGTTAGAGGAAGCTTATTACCTCTGATTGACTGAAATAATCATTAACCATATGCAATTTAGCTTCTTATAATGATTGGCAAGGGGGTTATACTCTTATCAAACCATCCTAAATGAATCATCTAGCTAGGAGAAAAGGAAGCTTATTAATTTATATCAAAACTACTAGTTTAGACTATTGCTAGAAAGTAATTATGGGTTTGTAACTTTGTACTATTTCAAAAAGATATGAGAAGCCAAATTATAATAGGGTTTCATTCAAGAAAATAAATATCCACTTGCGAACATATCTTCTTTGGAGCATACACCCTTAAAAAAAACATTGTCTAAAGAGAGTTTACCTGAGTGTTAGCTTTAGAAACAGATCCACCGTTCGTAGAATCAGCACATGCTTTTTTGTACCTATCAATCGTTGCTCTAACGCTGCAAAGTGGGAAAAAGAAGTTAAAACCTTACAATCTTTTTGTTTGGTTAAAAAATACATTACAATTTCTAACGGAATTGCTTATCCTCAAAAGCATTATGCATTTTCATTCAATAAAATGAAAGAGAGTTCCAACTAGATATAGAGCAGAATCCCAAGTAACTTCAAGTTAGAATTGTTCAACATGACTTGAAAAATAAAATTCATATATAGTTACCTATGAATGTGATTTATTCAAGCATATTCGTACAAAATTATGCAATTTTGTAGAAATTATATGCATAAATTAGTGACACCTAAGCATTGTTGCCCTAAAAAGGGATAAGCTAAGCGCCTAAAGGCCAACCATAACACATCATTTTCAGTCAAAGGGAGCTGCCGCACACATCCAGAGAGACCAAAAACCTATTATTGTGTTGTCTCTAAAGTTAAAACTCATAAGAGACTTTGAGATTCCAATATGTGTTGTCTTCTTTCCATTAAAACCTTATCCTAGACACACACACACACAAAATCTTGGCCCTAACTAGCTAGCTCTTAGAGCTCATGAAGAGATTAGAAGCCGATCATAACATAATCAGATCAATAAGTAAACTATACATTTTTTTTCTTTTTTATGAGAGTAACTTAAGAACAGTAGATATGGATGCCCTATACATAGTATTGAATATGAACTATAACATGATCTTTTGTAATGGAAGTTAGTTAAAAGACAGTCTCAGAATTCAGCAAAATAATCAAAAGCTCCAAAAACACACACACACAGACTTCCAGACAGAGAAACATACAGTCAGAGACAAAAGCATCTTTGGAGGGCATAACAAGAAACTTTCTTTCTATGTCTTTCAGTGAATTTGTAGCCCATACATACGGTGAAAACCACCATAATAGTTTCCATTTTTAGTTGAAACTTTTTTCTGCTGCTTTGGATAAAGCAAGCTTAAAGCTGTATAGTAAAGATCAACCATCAAGGATTTTCAAACATATATCTGATTATGGCATATTCTTATGCATTGTTGTCTTGTATTTAAATGTACACAAGACAATCAACAAGCATTTTCCTCACCTGAAATCCAAATCACGAACAGACTTGTGCACTATTGGTTCATCTAAAATTATTCGCAGGCTTAGCCACTCCAAAATTCTCAAATGCCCATCCGAAAATTGATTACAGCATAAGTAAATACACTTTGATATAAAACTGGACAATAATACTGATTATTGTTTACCACCCTGCCAAGAGCCAATTTAGATCTATCAACACTAAAAGCTAGACACTTGGACCAATTCCCTTCAAAGAAGCAAGTTCTTTTGCCATCGACTTTGCATTTGATTATTGGCCATATAACTCAAACAATCTGCATTTCTCCCAAAAACATCTAATTCAATATCTAAATGCTATATGAGGTATTGATACACTGACAACTCAAGGCAAAATACTCAATGTAGCTACACTTGAGCACTTCATAACCTCCTTTAAAAATTCAATAAATGGACCAGTTAACACAGAAAGAGGAGGAGCATGAGGAAAAGAAGCTCAATCACCCAACAAACACCGGCAAGTTGAACAAAATTTATACGAAAAAGAATAACAATGAAGAATCTCTACAATCAACAACCCTAATAATTTTAAATAAAAGAAATTTATTTTCCTTTCCGCATTTTCTCATTAACCAAATAGAACAAAAGCAGAACAAACGATGATGTTGAACAAAAGCATAATTGAAAGTATACATGCCGAGTCCCATGGAGATGGCAGCGGCAATGACTTCGGCGATGCCACTAGTGAGAACGATAATGAGGTGAGAGTCCTGCTGCGAGAGCTAAGGGCACGCTAAGACGATCGAGACGCCGATAATGATGTCACGAACGATCTCTCCGGTGGTGAAGTGTTTCTGCGTGTGCCGACTGGAGTGTTTGCTTCTTGGGGTCCAAGGTCCTTGATTGCCCACACCCATCATTAGCTGCCATTGTAAAACAAAAAGAGAGAATTAGGGCAATTAGTTTTTGGCCACTCAGATCTGCGAGAGAGAGAGAGAGAGAGAGAGAGAGAGAGAGAGAGAACTAGGGCTTCGTTGACAATTTGGGGCTGGATTTTTGATTGAGCTCGGATATAGGAAAGGACGGGAGTTAACGATGGGTTGGGTGGGTGGGATCTAGGGTTTGATTTTCGGTGGGTGGGATATTGATTTGCAGAGGAAATAGGAGAGAGAAGAGAGAGAAGAGTTCGTCAGCAGAGAGAGAGAGAAGAACTTTCCGATGTCTGAGAAAGAAAAGAAAAAAAGGGAGAGTCTGAAATTAAAAGGGAGAGGAAGTTTTAGGGTGAGAGTTTGAGAGGGAGATGGAAGTTAGGGCGTGAGTTTGAGAGGGACTGAAAAAATTGAGAGGGAGATGGAAGATAGGGTTAGAGTTTGAGAGGGAGAGCGTGAAAAATTTTGGACTAGCGTTGACTACCCTTTAGGCATACGTGCGGCTTTTTTAAAAAATGTCCCTCTTTAAAAAAAGGCAAATCACTTTAGGCATCTGTGATTATGAGAGATGATGCTAAAGGGGGAATCAAAGGCATCGTCATAAAAGAGATGATGCTAAAGGGGAATCAAGGGCATCGTCATAAAAACCAAAAATTAAATCGTACTGATGTCTTTGTACCTATTTAGTATCGTTATTTATAAAATTGATGCCTAATGTACTAATAGCATCGATTTTCCGTTTTACTGATGCCTATGTAGTGTTGCTGAAAGTGAAATTTGGCATAGTGATTTATACACCACAATAAAATGGTGTTGTAGAACGCAAGCACCGTCACATCCTTGAAACCGCTTGGGCTTTGCAATTTCAAGCTCACTTACACTATAAGAAATTCAAGCTTTTATAACATTGCTTTACAGCATTTATTTACTAAATGCTGTGAATAATCATTATTTACAGCATTTACAAATAAAATGTTGTTTCACAATGCTGTAATTGTCCACTAAGATGGCAAAACCGGTTTTTCATTATTTACAACAACTTTCTCACGCTACAAAAGGCTTTTCTATCACAGCGATTGTCAAACGCTGTTTACCCAAAAAATTTCAACCTCATTTTTCTTTCCCGCTAGTGGCGCCATCTTTTCCCCCCCTAAGTTTCATATCTGAGAGCCATCTTTTCCTACAACAACGCAGTTGTTCTCTTCTCTCTCTTCTCAGCCTCCTTTTCTTCCTCTCTCATCCCAATCTCCTTCCTTGTTCTCGCACTTGGTTTTTCTTCATTACTTGAGAAAACAGGGGATTACCAATTTGTTCTGTTCTTCTCCTAAGCAAATCAGTGAGCTTTTCCCATTGTTTTTAGCACAAAACCAAAGCTTGAACTCCTGTTTAGGGTTTTTTTTTTGTTCCTGAGTTTTAATTTGGTTCATATTCTTTTTCTTCCTCCGCATTCATTTGTAAAAGGAAAAACAGAAAGTGGTTTTCATACTTGAACACGGAGCTGAAATTGGCTTGATTTACGTAAATCCAGATAGCCTTATGAAGCGGTGAAACAATGAGAGATGGGAATTCCAAGAAAAGCAAGGTTTGATAAATGCCAGAACTTATCTGATTTTGTGTGCATTTTTGTTCTAAGATTGCTGACTCTGTGTTCTTGGTGAAGCTTTCATGGCCTAAGACACTTTGGTCAAGAAGTGGTTCAATATTAAGAGCAAAGCCGAGGGCTTTGACGCAGACGATGCCGTTTATGGAGGTCATTGGCCTATCTCGTGGTCTCATATACATGAATGATTTGGGTGTCAATTTGGGATTAGGCAATCTTGGAATTTTTAGCATCAGAAATTGGTCTACTGCTTCTAACTCTATTTGCAGTTACAATCTGGGTTGCTGAATTCTTGTTTTCAATCGGTTACAAGGCTTTGTTGATTTAAATTTCAATCTTCAACCAAACAAATCCAAATCACTATTTCAACTGAAGCCTGTGCATGAGAGAAAGAATTTGCTGAACCCACCCACTATCACGGTTTCAACAAGCCCCTGCCTAAGCTTTCCCAATTGAAGGAAAAAAAGAAAAGATAAAAAAAGGCAAAAGGGAAAAGAACTGGGGAAAAAAAAGGATGTGGTGAGGTTGCGATGAGAGAGAGAGAGATTGACGGAGACTTATGATTAAAGAAAAACAAAAAAAAAAGAGAGAATGGGGAGGTGGGGTTGGAGATTGAGGGAGAATTATGATTGAAGAAAAAAATTGTTGAAAATAGCTAGTGATGGATTATTATATGCAGCGTTTTTTAAGTGCTATAAGTAAGACAAAAACAGCGTTTTCTAAATGTTGTGAACATCCATTTGCAACACTTAAAACATGTTAAAACAAACTGGTTTGTGACTGAAGAAAGATGCTGCAAAAGAGGTAGACCTTTTGTAGCATCTTGATATAGGGCATTTAGGTAAATGCTGCAATTGATATTTTGCAGCGTTTTTGGAATGTTGCAAATAAGCAGTAATCTTGTAGTGTTACCACTTTATTTTTTAGGGGAATGAGTCCTCACAACCGTTCAGATTGTCAACTGGCTTCCTACCTTGCTCATTTCCAAAAAGACCCATTCTGAACGTCTATATAGTACGCCACCCTCCTATTCCCATCTCAAGGTTTTCAGTTGCCTTGCTTATGCCACTAATGTTCCCCCACTAGGAAATTTGATTCTAGAGCTTTTTCCCGGATACCCAGTTGGTCAAAAGGCATATAAACTATATGATCTTTCTACTCGAATGTTTTTTTACAAGTAGGGATGTCTTATTTGAGGAATCCATTTTTCCTTTTTTTTTTGTCAAATAGTACAGGTCCTATCACCATACCAGATTCTAGCCTACCGACCCCTTATACTAATGACATGGCATATGTGCCTTTCACTTCTCTTGCCTATGAACCAGAACCACCGGCGCCTTCCAGTCCACTCGCACCTGCAAAAACATTTTGCATCTCATGACTTGGAAATGAATTTAGCCACAAATTATAACACAAAAACATTCTAAATTGCGGATTAATTTTGCTTATTCAAGTTGGACTAAGCCTATTTCATTTCACGCCCAAGTATCTTGCAATCTAGTCTATTTGAGTGCCAAAAGAAAAAGAGAGAAAAGACATAAGATTTTACCCTTGAAGACTTTCTTGGAAATCCAAGAATGATCACCTTTGGAAAGGCCTTCTTATTCCTCTTTGATTTAAACTCATTCACCTCAAGGCTCCAAAGGAGAAGCCCTCTAACTCACCACACCAAATGCTCTTAGAGATGAAGAGAAGACAACCAAGAGGCATTAGATGCTAGACTACCCATTGGTTGGACCAATTTTAGCTTATGGAAGATGAGAGGCTCAAGATTGCACTCACACATCAACCAAAAGATGATAAGCCAAGACCCTAGCTAGGTCTTCCACCTAACTCACTACTACAAAAATCGCAAGAGACGAAGGGAATTCACCGACGTGTAAACGGTTTTTCAACCATCGTTAAATCGACCGACATCTTTTGATGGATGGAACCACGACGGTAATTTACCGACGTTGTTAAGACATACAACGTCATCAAATAATACAAACCGACGTCCATTTAGTGAAATTTGACGTCCCTTTTAAACAATAAACGACGTTTAGAGAAGAAACAATGTCGTAATTTATCAAAATACAGACGTAAAAAAGAGTAACCACTTCACACACGATTAACTTACCGTCGTCGTTATAAATCTTCCACATCACTTTTATTTTCCAAACTGACGTCGTTATAGAATTTACCACGTCCTAAAATCTTTAAAAAATGACGTTATAAGAATAATTTCGTCGTTTAATGGTTCTCAGATGTCGGTTTTTTAATTATTACAGACGTTCAAAATATCTTACCACGTCAATAGAGAGCTTTCAAAAGCCCTTTTAACGTCCTATAATATATAGAAAACGTCGTTATTCAAATCTTCCACGGCTCATGTATTTCTACACCGACGTGGTTAATAGACTTTAGACGTCATTGGGATAGAAATTAAGACGTGGTGACAAATTAAGACTTTAGACGTTATATGCATATTATTAGTTTGGTAGTGAAACTTTAGTAGGTCATGCAAAATGATTAAATATGGATGAAATGTTAAATAAGACGACGCTATTTATAATAAATGACGTAGTATTCTAATATTGTAACGACGTTATTTATAAAGAAACCAACGTGGATTTTCTATATTATACGGCTTCAATTATAAACCGTCGTAGTTTTTTCTTATTCTTGTCATTGTCATGATCTGCCGCCGTATAAAACACTTAATACGATCCTCATTGAAAAAACCGACGTGGTTAATATAAATAATTTCTTTAAATTTTTTCTTGCCCTTCTAGTTTTCACCTAGGATTTCAAGTAGAAATAAAGTCGCATTCTTCTGGACCTTGGCGGCCAAATTTTCTGTTTAGACCCTTGCCATTCCTCACTTCATGCCTTGGCTCTCTCTCTCACCTCTATGGAGGCAATAATTTGGATGTTAACGATGTATGCGTTTTGGTGAATCTCAGAGACACCAAAACGCACAATTGTTAACTTTCAAAAAATTGCCCTTTCAAAAAAATTTTCATGGCTCTCCCTCACCTCTTTGCATGTCCTTGTTTGGTTTAGAAAGAGGCAATAGTTTGGATGTTGGTTAAACGATTCTGAATACAAACCACGACGCTATATTATATTATAACGCCGTGGATATTTTGGAAATTAGACAGCATTCTGTATGTTATTATAGCCGTGGTTACTTCACTTTACATAACGGTACTTATAAAATTACCGTCTTATTAAATATAACTTTATACGTCTGTTAAGATTTCAATTACCGTTGTGTTTATTTTGGTTTAAAACGGCGGTAATATATGTAAAACATCATGTATAAATACTACATCGGTATATTTATACCTACCGTCATTGTTTAGTTGTTATCTGTTTACTTATCGGATTAGCATGTTTCATAAGACGACGCTTTTTAAGTTTCATGCGTCGTGTTTTAAAAATACCCAAATGAATCTCCATTTTTAGGAGTTTTAGTTGCTTATCCACGTCGGTTTTATATTACCGTTGTCTTTTTAAATTCAACGGCGGTATTTAATTTTTCCGTCGTCGTTTTACCGACGTCTATTTCGATTTTTGTAGTAGTGACTTTAGCTTTTATAGGAAAACACAACGCAAGGGAGAGCTCCCCATTAGTGCCAAATTTTTGGTGGGTTTGGGGCTCCATTTTGGGTCCATGGATAGTGTTGCACTTATCCCTTGGGCCCAATTGCCTTTTGGATTATTTTGTCCATTTCCTTTTAAATCACATTTAAAGCTCAATCCAATATATATATCAAAGTTAATTCCATAATTAACTGTTAATTATGAATTATAATTTAACTCTTAAATCATAATTATAGTCTCACTTAATTGACCCGGTCAAACTATTTGATTTTGGTTAATTGCTCCAGTCAACATGTTGACTTTTAAACGTTGACTTTTACATTTGATCATTGACCATTGAATTGTGTTTTCTCGTTTCATTCCTCTTCATTTGTACCTCTAATCACATTCTTTTGGTGTGCGATCCGTAGGTTTCCTTTAGCAAGGTAGTGGGTTGACTCAACTCCTTAGAATTGACATATGAATTAAATTCTTCTTATTAGTAAAGGTTAATTTGAACATTTTAGGACTTCCACAAACCATGGTTGACGCCTAGCAGCGAGTCATGATTATCTGAGCTAAATAAGACGTTGTGAAAGAATCTATTCAAATTGGAATGACCGTGCAATTGAATCCTTATCTTATATCGTACTCCTTATTTTATTTGATAATGGAATCTAATGTCAAATATCCTAATGTGAATTATTCCTTTATATGATTATTCAAGTAAAATTTGAAGATCACTTCTTTCAAATCATATCCACTACTCTGCGCAAAGATTGGACCAATCATATCCTGGAGCATTCTCTCTCCTTACTGAGAGTAGAGATCCCTTTTTGTACATTCATTTGCCTCCATGAATTTATTGAGAGTCTTGATAAACACTTTTAAGTAATGTATGCTTCAACACAACTGTATAGTGCCCTCAAAGACTAACAACATAGCCAAAAGACATCTATGATGTCTCAGGTCAAAGGATTAGTTTGCACCATTGCAATCTATGAAATTCTAGTTTGACATGAGAGTAAAGACTTCCACACTAGAATTCATGTATTTGATCGCATTCAGTGTACTTGTTCTCCTACAATCACCTACACACATATCTAGGTGTCGACACACTCAATGACTTAAGACCTCATCATTCTCTACATATAGAGATGATACTGTGTGTACCGGTCTATGTGGAATATTAATGCCTAATTGATACTCCTATGACCAGGAATATATTTTAGGATTATGGACCATGATAAGTCTCGATGTATGTAATCTCATTACATAGTTCTCATGTCTACTTTTATATTCCTAGGACTATAGTTGTTTTACTATCATGATATTAAACCAAATATCATGGTTGAAAACAACTGGTCTTACCCATGAATAACTTAATAAGTCATTACAAAAATGTCATTAACATTAATTATCATATAATTAGTTGGCTTTAAGAGCATACTACTAACAAATGCCACCTAGCTCACCAGAACCTCTCACATTTCAAGTTCTTTCACCAGCCCCAATACAGCCAACTCGCCAGTCAGACTGCCCTAAGGTTCCCAATGTGCGACTCTGAGACTATGTTTGTTCCCAGGTCACGATGCCCAAACCTCAACACTCATCGTCTTTGTCTTCAGATCCCATTAAAGGTACTCGTTATCCCTTGCGTAAATTTCATATCACCGGTATAGTCATGCACACTTTCTTTTTATTACTAATCACAGTTGCACTGTGGAGCCCAGTACCTATGTTGCGGCAACTTCTTATCCTAATTGGCGCCAGGCCATGTCCTCTGAACTTGATGCTTTGGTATCTAATAATACTTGGACTCTCACCTCTCTTCCTGCAGGAAAGCATCCAATTGGTTGTCGTTGGGTCTACAAGATTAAACATAATTTCAATGGTTCTATTGAGCAGTATAAGGCAAGTCTTATTGCTAAGGGCTACACTTAGATTGAATGGGTTGATTTTCATGATACTTTTTCTCCCACAACCAAGATGATCACTATTCGTTGTGTTCTTGCTATTGCCACTGCCCACTCTTGGACTCTTCACTGGATGGACGTTCACCATGCATTCCTTGATGGTGATCTCCATGAAGAAATTTATATGACTCCGCCGCCAGGGGGAGAACCTAGTATACCACTTCAACAAGTCATTGTGTGGTCTCAAACAGGCTTCTCGATAGTGGTTCACCAAGTTTGCAAAAGCCATCCAAGCTGCCGGTTTCACTCAGTCTAAAGCAGACTACTCTTTATTCACTTACAAACGAGGGAAGTCTTTTATTGCTCTTTTGATTTATGTTGATGATATACTGATTACCGGAAATAATTTGGCTGCCATCAATTCCCTCAAACGTTTCCTTCATAACCGTTTTCACATCAAGGATCTTGGGGACCTTAAGTTCTTTTGGGTATTGAAGTGTCACATTCTAAGAAAGGAATCAATCTTTCTTAGAGAAAATACACTCTTGATATTCTTAAAGGTAGTGGTCACCTTGGTGTTCGCCTGATTTCTTTTCCTATGGAACAAAATCTCAAATTATCAGATACAGGTGAATTGCTTAAGGACCCAGCTAAATACAGAAGGTTGGTGGGTCGTTTAAATTATTTAACAGTCACGAGACCTGACATTATATATGCAGTGCATTTTCTCAGTCGATTTATGCATGAGCCACGTTAGTGGCTCTACGTATCTTGAAGTACCTCAAAAATACTCTAGGACAAGGTTTATTTTTCCCTCCTCAGAATAGTTTGAAGCTACAAGCCTACTGTGATTCTGACTGGGTAGGATGTCCAATGACCAAGAGATCCACCACTGATTATTGTGTTTTTCTTGGGAGTTCTTTAATTTCTTGGAGAACCAAGCGACATAAGACTGTTTCGCTTTCCTATGTGAAAGCCGAATACAAAGCTATGACGGATACTTGTTGTGAACTGACTTGGCTACGTAGTTTATTACGAGATTTATTCTTGCTGCTTCCTGACCCGGCCATTCTTTATTGCGATAACAAAGCAGCTCTACATATAGCAGCCAATCCTGTCTTTCATGAGCGAACTCAACACATTGAAATGGACTACCATTTTGTCAGAGACAAAGTCCAAGACAGATCAATTGTCACGCAACACTTTCCTT
Source organism: Prunus padus (assembly GCA_024362665.1). Lineage (NCBI taxonomy): Eukaryota > Viridiplantae > Streptophyta > Magnoliopsida > Rosales > Rosaceae > Prunus > Prunus padus. The sequence continues at coordinate 23,917,214 of JANFAM010000016.1, read as the reverse complement.
CTTCTCAACAGCTAGCTGATTTTTTCACCAAACCTTTGGGCAAAGATGCTTTCATGAGTATAATACGCAAATTGGGAGTTCTTGATATCCACTCACCAACTTGAGGAGGAGTTTTGAGAATCATATATTTCCCTCCACTTTAGGGATTGTACATTGTAAAATAGGAATGTTATTTCTATTTATTAGCTGTATATTACCTAAATAGGTTAGTTTAACATGTAGAACAATCCTTGTATCTCTGTATAACGTCAGCTTCAATGCTTAATGAAAATTATTCTGGTCTAACATCTTTCCATACCAATTTTACAAGGATGCCATAATTGGTAATTTTTTTTGGTTTGCCAAAATTAACCAAGGCAAATAGTGGTGGTATGCATTCCTACGTGAGAAATTTCATTCCCACACTTGTATTTTATATTTTTTCAGTTTGTTCAGGTTTATGCATTTGTTTTCATACAATTACTTCCCCAAATGCGAAAACAGTTTTTTTTTTCTTTTTTTCTTTCATGATTTCCCAATTACAATAGGGAAATCAAAAGCTTTCGAACACAACTATCAGCACTTCTGTTGAGTGGAGAGGTGTTGAGCAACTATTATAACCATCATTCATTCATTCAATCTGGCTGCTTTATTCTTTTGTCAACAGATTTTGCATGCAGTGGTGCGTTGGCGGTGAGCAAAATTTGTGTGCCACACTGAACTGAATAGTTATGAAAGCGCAGACAAATAATTTATATATTAAAAAATAACCGATTTATATCTTATGGCGTGAAAGTATGTGAGGCTAATAGGAAGGGCACATGAATAATTTACTATGTTACTATATTAGAATCAATTATGAACAAACAGGCTACAAACTTTGCATCAAAAGAAAGAAAGAAAAAAATAAGAACATTTTTTTAATCCCCAAAACTTTCCCTGGGCTAGAGCCCACCTTAGTCATTAAGGTAGTTCCGCTCTAAAGTCGACTGTGTTCTTTATCTCAAAGACTGTAGTCTTTTGTGAGAATTTTTAGCTTATCATTAGTTACTAGAAACTAAGAATTCAAATTGCTAGATTTGTAAAGTCCAAACTACAGAATTATTATTCTCTGCTTAACTATCTCGAGTCTACAATTATAAACAGCAGGTTATATTTGCTCTTAGAGAGGGGAGGAGAGGTGATATTGTGCCCAAGTCCACTGGCTTCATTTATTATTTTGTTCTAAAAATCTCATCACACGACCTAGATTGAAAAGAAGGAAACAAAATGCTTCTGAAAATATTATTCATATGATCATGACAACAGCAGATACATACATGACTGTAGAGTCCAATCTTCAGAAACACTAGATGAAAAATTAAAAAAGGTAAAAACAAAAAACAAAATCAAAGGAGAATAGAGAAACGACACTCATCCCTGAACGAAAATGCAAGTTTATTTGCATTTATGTTCATCTTTTCAGCCTGAGTGAGCTCTGTTGAGGTGTTGTAAGAGCAACTTTGATGAGGAAATGGTTCCAACTATTCCCAGAAGTAAGCCAAATGCAATGAGAGAAAAGTTAAGGAGCAGGACAGGCCGTGAAATCTGACCCCAACAGATCTCGAGGTAGAAGGCACAAGGCAAAATGACACCAATGCCAATACTTACAAGGGATCCTGTGAGGCTGACAACATGCTCAAAATATGGGACAGAGAGAGCCAATGCTAGAATCACCAGAAGTAGAACAGAACCCACAGCACCCCTAGTGATCAGTTTTGTTCTGGAGCTCATAGAATGAGGAAGGTTGTGCTCAAGCTGGATGGCCATTGGTGCAAATTCCAGAGCATATTTGGTCATTGGTGTCAGCACAGTTGCCCACAATGCAATTTTTGTGACAATAAGATGTGGAGGCATGCTTAGAGTGATTTGAGGATTCACTTGCGGACCAAACAACGTGGCTCCCATGAAGGCTAGGGTCGCATAAAGTATCGTCACTAAAGTGAAGCTCACTATAGATACCTGCAGAAATTTAAACCAGAGAAGAAAACAAATTGGTTTTGTTTTGAGCATATGTCAATAAAATTCCATGGTCACCAATTGTAGAACAAAATCCAATGATCAGCACTCAAATTGTCTTAAAACCCTACTTATATATTTCGAACGGTTGGTGATCATGAATTTTCATGGCTAACGGTGATCACAATATTGGAAATGGTTTGTAATTGATTTATGTAACATTAGTTATTATAATTTGAGAGATGAAAAGTACCTTGGTGAACTTGGATGGATCTTTCATGGCCTTGTATAAATTGGGGAAAACAATATGTCCTGCCAAGCTAAAGATATAAAGGCCAGATATTGCAGGAATATTATGAAGCTGGAGGGCTGGTATGGTGTGGTTAGCTTTCACCTCTCCGAAAATGCCAGTGCATGCCACTGATGTAAAAATGACAACTGACATGAGAAGACCGCCGAACGAAAGGAAAGATATGGAAGAGAGATCTCTCAACCACAGACTAGGCAGAGCTACAAAGACCGCCATCGAGGTTAAGAGCTGAGATTTTGATAACTTGGCCCATGACACCTTAAATTGCGTCCCCGAGAACACTGTGTTTAGGTTGTCATGCAATGAGATGGTGTAGGATACAAGGGCCATGAAGATGGCCATGTAAACTAAGGTTGCTGCTATAAGTTTTCCTTTGAGTCCAAATGCCTGCTGTCCAATATCTGTGTAGCTTCTTAACTTGGGCTTTTTGTCAAGGCATTTTCCAAGTATATGAGAACAATATGCACATATTGCCCCAAGTCCTATCATTAAGAATGCAGAAGACCACCCCCCAGTTTCTAAGGCATATGGAGTTGATAACTGTCCCAAACCTGCAGCATAATACACATGCAAAAATTAATTACTTACAATAATTTCTGAGTCATGTAAACTGTAAATAGAGATCGATGTTTTTCTGTGTATATCTATATATAGCCGGACTGTGAATCTATACTGCGAATTTAAACACGGTTCTCAGATTCAGTCTGGCAACGAATACGCGAAGTTTGCACACGTACATATACAAACGCACATGTAAACATACAAATGATAAAAACACTATATATTTTTTTGAATCAAAGAAACTAGTACTCAAGTGTTGAAAACATTACCTATGAGCATCCCAGTCATGTTGATTACAGACTTAGTAAAAGAATTGTTGGCCTCTGCATGGTGCTCATCAACACCCGAGACTCCCTTGCAGCTCTCAAAGCTTTGATCACACTTACATGCTTTGTTTTCCTCCAGACAAGCATTGCAGCTCAGCTGCTGCAAAGCCAAGTTCGCACGATGCACCGGGTCACTAGCAACTTGATTTTGGTGGGAGATGAAGTTTGATTTCAGCCATAGTGATTTTCCAAGGGTGTTCCATATTTTGGTCCATTTGTTCATGTCCTAGTTACAAGCTAGCTTACTATGTAAAATGAGGGATAAAACTATAAGCCAAATAAAAGCTTACTATTGGTGAACCTTGCTACAACAACTTGAAGGGTGGATATATTTATACCTAAACAGAGCCATTATTCCCGATAGTACTGCTCACTACTGTCGGGAAGAATTTTTGTGTTAGATGTATTGATACTTTGCAATCTTGCAAATCTAGAAGAAAAAGAGTAGGTATATTTATGACAAAATGAAATTTGTACACTTGTACTTTAATACCATTTTAAAGAATCTAGGGCCTGTTTGATTTCCTATCCAAGTAGGGAACTCAAAAACTGTTATTTTTCTTAAAAACAATAAGTTCTCAAATCTATTTTTTAATATTCAAAAAGTTGTTTGGTATGCAACTTGAAAACTATTTTTGAATCTTTAAAATTTGAAAACTTGTTTGGTTGAATTCTTGAAAACAATTTTTTTCATTTTTTATAATTAAGATATTTTGATAAACATTATCAAAATTATATTAAACATACTATTTTAACATCCATCGGAGCAATGTGATCTCTAGCATAACTTATTTCATTAGCATTGTCCTCATGCAAATGGATGTGTTCTTGATTCACTTCAGAGCTTTCTTCATCTACCACTTGAAGATCATTGGCTTGATATTGATGAAATATGATGTCATTTCTCGATTGCATTCTAATGAAGTTATGCACAGTACAATAAGCAACAAGAATAACGTCTTTGTTTCCTGATTGGATAATTTGGCATTAACTTAAGAATAGGAAAGTGAGCTTTAAGCACTCTGAAACATCTTTCAATAACGTTACGTAGTGATGAATGCCTATAACAAAAACAAATATAACAAGGAATAAGAAAAACATGGTAAACAAAGATAAATATCTTTCAATGAACCAAAGTATCAAATAAGTGTCAAGCAACAAAACAGACAACTTCACTCTCGTTCACTTAATCATATATAAGTGTCAAGCTCAATTAATCATTCAATCTAAATAAATTAAGACTCATTCACTCTCATTCACTTTAGTAGGCTATTGAGCCACACTCTTCTCCGTGGATCCAACATCTTGACGAACATCTTCCTCCAATCCAAAGCAGTAAATTTATCCAAAGCTTACTAATTAATCTTATAAAATTCATTTTTTGGTGGACTGCAACCATATGATTTTGCATTTTTATTTTCCCATTTTTAAAAAGGAAACATGATTATCTTGCCAATAATTATGTAGAAAAATTTAAAATGTGAAATAGGTTCTTGGACTTGTGGTGATTTATTTTGAAAAACATAAGGATTTGGTTGTTCCCAAAATTTCCAACAAAGAGTAAAATATTTTATCAAATAAGCAGGTGGAATATCATTCCAATTTTTAATAATCCAATTTAACTAGATCATCGTAGGATGTAAAGGAGGAATTCCTAGGAAGGACAATAAGCAAATCAAGCGAGGCTTGGAGACAGCCCTATTGAGTCATCCACCATATTTCAGCCTCAAGAATCTGACCTTGGCCCAAATTGGTGGCAACGCCACTGACCCAGCCACCTGAAGCATCACACAGCACAACGCCAGCACCAATATGACCTGAAACTGAAGGTTTTCCTTTTTGGGGTGTTTTTGAGAGAGAGAGAGAGAGAGAGGGAAGGTGGGGTTGTTAAAAACAGATATTTTTGTTTTCAAAAATTGTGGTGTTTTTGAGTTTTAAAAAATGGGTCTACCAAACAAATTTTTTTTTTTGATTTTGAACTCAAATTTTGTTTTTAAATTTAAAAAGTTGGATTCAAATCCAATACCAAACAACCTCTAAGTGTTTCTATTTTAAGATGTCTCATCTAGTGGATACTCAGAGTTTTGGTGTCCGCCAGGTTGATATTGTGGGAAATTTGCTAGGGGAAGTTGGCAAATGGAACAAGTTGCTTTCATTCTAGCTAACCCAAATAAGCCAATATTGGTGTGGGCACAAGTTTTAGGCAGATGGGACAAAAAACCAAGCTGACCTCATAACTATTCCCAATTCTTTGTGTTGTGTAACACGGAGACGCTGGAGTCTAAGATTGCACCGATATTGTTTTCATCTTAATCACCTAAATAGGCCTTGGTATGACAGCGAACCACTTACTTTTAAGTTGTGCATAATACATCTCCTATGTGAGATTATATACTTATCCCCATCTATGACTTCTACTAAACCATACAACCCCAAACACTTCTCAATGCATATGCTCTTCGTATTTCTGTCATATATCAAATTTTGAGAAGCTAGGAATTTTGTAGATCGAATACAATTTTTTCTCTAATATTTAGTTTATGAAGTCGACATGTCCAAAAAATCAAAGTAAAACTTGAGTTGAAAACATTGACAACTCATTTGCTACAACTGGACATGTCCAAAATATGACATAAAGTGCCGAAAGACGTCTGCTCCCGACGCTGAGCATATGGGAAAGAAGATGTGGTTAATTTCATGTTAGAAATGCATTACATGGCTGCTGCAAAAATGGGAAAGGAATCACCTACACGAATTTTCTTATACCCTTATTCTCACAATGTGTCATATTCTTTTGGTACTTTATAAGACATGGAATTCCCTAAAATAGTGTTGGTAGGAAAATGATACCAAACGAATGAAAGGTGATCAAATTGTGACATGACCTAATGTAGGGCAAAAATTGATGCCAAACGAACCTGATGCAACCGCACAAACGACCATCATCACCCCTGTAGCTTGGAAAGCAAAAACAAAACAGAAACAAAATGATACCATTTATATGACTACGCACACGGATTCTATAATATCTACTTTTTTTGGATGTCGGGGGGACAAATCGGTGATGTCATTTGTTCATTTGCCTTTTTCTTAATACAAGTAATCAGTGGTGGATCCATGATTGTTATCCTACGGGGTCATACTGTTAAAGTTCATATTTTTTTTAAGATAAAAATAATACTAAAAAATTTTAAAAAACACACCAACCTTATTCCAATTAACAAAAATATCATTCAATAAATCAAGCCTGTATATGTGTGTAAACCATAAATTCCATCAAAATAATAAATAAACTCAACCAAATAATAAAATACCTAGAATATTACAAAAAAAAAAGAAAAAGAAAAAGCAAAATGGGTGTTGAACCCTTGACCTCCATTTCAATTGAAAGACCACTATGGTAAGTGACATTTTTATGTTAATGATGTATACTATTAGTATTTATAGGGCTACCCAATAGAATTAAAAAACCCTAACAGATCTCTTCCTTTATTTTAATTTGTGTGTTGCCTTCTTTCTTCTTCCTCTCAGTCACTTCTTCCTCCCTCTCTCTCTTCTTCTCCCTCTCAGTCGATGTCTTCTTCTTCTTCCTTCCTCTCTCTCTCTCTCTTCTTCCTGCCTTTTTCTTCTCCCTCACAGCCTGCAGCTTCTTCTCCCTGGGGTTGTCTCCCATGGCTGCCAAGGGCAAACCAGGGACCTTCAAGCCATTTTCAAGGCCCCATTAACCCCATGGTGGCTCCGCCACTGCAAGTAATAGCCTAAACTATAAAGAGATGAGAGTTTCTCACATGCACACTACCAAAGTGTCATGAAAGTTTGAACCAAAGACCACAGGTTTGCAAACCAAGACTCTTTTTCATTGAGCTAGACCATTAACATTCATTGTGCCTTTTATGCACTGCATATATATATGCTAAAATATGAATATGGTTTGAACACTTTAGGTTAAGTTATTCTTCTCCATAAGAGGTATATATAGGGATTTACATGAGGGCTTTACAAGGAAATAGATATAGTAATCAATTAGGATAGTATCTCATAATTATGATTTGTTTACTATCTAAAATAAGGAAAGTAAATCCCTTAATTAATTAAGGAGATTAGGAGACTCACTTCAATAATATATTTAATTAATTACTGCATCTACTTTTGGACATTTATCGATCTAAATTCTAAATTCTAATGCATGTCAAGGCTGCTCAAGAAAAAAAGTATGGGGATCGTCGGCAGCACCGCGTAAGTGAACTCATTTGGTTCAAAATGTCAATTGCCAAGTGATCCTGAAGAATGAGAATCCCCATTTGCTTCGAAATTAATTCTTGACTTTTTGGATAATAAAAAATATAATAAAAATCTTAGATGCGATTACGCACTAACTATTGTCTAAATTTTGACAACTTAAATATACCCAAATCATAGTTTTTAAGAAAAAAACAAAAAACGAAAGAGACATATACAAAGAGAATCCCAACGAATCCCTAAGTTCCTAAGATCATACAAAATCTTGCATTAAGTCACTGAATTTGAAAATATGTAAAAGCAAATAGTAGGTAATGCTCCATAGCTGCCAATGCATCCGTCACAAAGTTAGCTTCATGGAGAATATGTTGCGTAACATGCATATTATGTATTCAACTTTTAATATATATCCACGATAAAGAAACGCCAAGGTGGAGTTCTATCATCCACTATTCTTGTCTTGTTCACATACTATACTAGTATTAGGATTGTGAGTGATTCTAGTAGGCCAAAAATTACTTCTTTAAATAATCACTTTAGGTGATTTTAAGTAATTTTATGGAGAAGAAGATGAGAGATGCTTCTCCCTATAATCACTTAAAATCACTTAAAAGTAATTATACGGAGAAGCACGTGGGAGATGGTTCTCTCGAAAAGTAATTCTAGCCTATCCAGAATCACTCCCAAACAAGCTTTTGATTGTTTTCAATGTTTCCTTTTTCATTCTCAAAAAATTGTTTTTGAACTATGTTATTGGACGCATTCTTCGATTTAAAAAAATTACTCACTAGTGTAGTAGTTTGGAGCAATTGCTCCTCCATACAAGGTCTTGGGTTCGAGTCATAGCATCAGTGTAGTGTGTGTGAGTTTAGTATATTGCATGGTTGCATTTCAACCAATTGTTTATAATTTTTTTATAAAAATAATTTTATATACATTTAAAATGTAAAAAGAGAACAAAATAAAAAGTTAACGTTTCAAATTGTCAGAACCAATTTTTTATATATAAAAAAATGAATTTAAATACATTTAAAAGGTTAAAAGGAAAAAAAAGTAACGGCTAGCTAACGTTTGCACGCTTTTAATATCAGTCTTTGGATATGCAGTTGCACGAAATGTTCTGTGTTCACAATCACATGTGATACTTTCTCTTCTTGGAAAGCACATGCACTGGGCCCACAAAAAAAATTTAGCTTGGGCTATAGCTAAGTTACAAGTGGTCTAGTTGGAGTGCTACAAAGTAGGGCTGGGCACCTAAACCCGAAATACCGAAACCGTACCTAACCATATCGTACCATATCGATTTCATACCGTTTTATTTGGGATGAGGAGATATTCGCACGATATGATCTTGTACCAAGGAGTATGGTATGGTAAGTATTTGGTACCGGTCAATACCGCATCTGCATCGAATACATGAATTGAAGTATATATTTTTTTAGTATGTTATGTTGTTGTTGTACGGTCCTTCACTGCAACTTCATTTTTGAAATTGTTTTTATTTTTATTTTTAAAGTGTTTGAAAACTAGAGAGAACTTGTTCTCATCAAGACAAGAACAAGAATCTTTATGTAAAAATAAACCAAGCATGCAACGTTTGCTTTGTTAATATTTTAATAGTTTCCATTCTTAGCTTTGTTAAAAATTGACTAAGCTTTGTTATTGGGTGATTAGGATTTGGATATTGAATTTGTTGAATCTTTGAATTTATAAATTAGGCATCACTTATTTTGGTGAATGAATATGTTGAATATTGAATTGGTTCATTTTTGAGTTGTGTCATTTTGGTACCGAAATGGTACCGTACCATACCGATACCGATTTGGTACGGTATGGTACGATACCAACTTTGGCAAACGATAATCACATACCGTACCATACCGGTTTTAATTTCCGGTATTGATATCGGTACAAGCTCAATACCGTACTGTACTATACCGTGCCCACCCCTACTACAAAGGCTGAATGTAGCCCTCCAAATTTGGCCCATTTTTTTATATCTCATGTCTAGAGATGAATTGTGCATTATTTTAGGACTAATAGCCTAACATTCCAAATTCCAATAAAGAGCACGAGACCAACAATAAAATATTTGGTCGAACATTTTATCTTGGATTAGGTAAGTATTTCGGTTCAAATTGTATTGATATACAATATAATAAACAAATAATTGTTATACCAAAAATCCCACGGTGCAAATAAATACAAGTTACAACCCAACGCTAAATTAACTTGTTTCCTTTTTTTCTTGATTAAAAAAAAAAACTTGCTTCCTTTTTATTTTAGGTTTCCGAAAGCAATTTGGACTCTCAGTGGCCCTTCATTTAGGCCCTACGAGCGTTCAAGGCCCAATTTTCCAGTCCTTCGACAACTAGGGTTTAGCTATCATCTTCACATTCACTATACACAGAGGTTCCTCCGCGCCCGAGAGAGACAAAGCTTCCCATCTTCTTCTATTGCTCTGTCTCTCCTTTCTTCTTTTGCTGTCTCCGTGAAATTACAACATGGCGACCCGTTCGTACAATTCTCTATCTGTATTTTTATCTGTAAATTTGAATGCCTTTGTTTTTGTCTGTTTTGAAAATCTGGTTCTGGTTTGTTGATTGTGCAGCGGTGGCAAGATCCTTTCTGCAGGTGGCAGCGACAGAAGAGGTTGCTTCCCCTCTCAGAGTTGTTCAGATCGAGGGATTGGTAACTCTCCACAACTTTCGACTTTTCTCTGTTTTGCTGCTTGTAAATTGCTGGAAAACAATGGATGCCTAAGTTGATTATAATTATACGAAAGAAGAAACAAAACCGAGCTCAATTTAATGTTATATTGCTTTAATGGCTCCCAAAATATCAGACTAGGCACATAATTAGTACCATTCTAGAATCTCATTCTTAAGCTTATGATTTTTGTTATAATGATTTTTTTTTTCTTTTCTCTTTACGAAACCCCAATTGATTGCTTTTGAAACTGGGCTTGCCGGGTTACCTTATGGTTGGTATTAATATATGTTGTGTGTGTTTTTACTCATAAAAAAACAGGTTATTTTAAAGATAATCAAACATTGCAAGGAGTTTTCACCGGCTTTGGTCACGGGGCAGCTTCTTGGATTAGATGTTGGCAGCGTTCTCGAAGTTACTAATTGTTTCCCATTCCCGGTATGATGATGCGTTAGCTTCTGTTTTGTGATACTTGAATGCCTTTTCCCTCCTCTTTTGTTAAAATTCCACCATATGTGTAAAAAAATTCAGATTCGAGAGGAGGATGAAGAAATTGAAGCTGATGGCGCCAATTACCAGCTTGAGATGATGAGATGTTTGCGAGAGGTCAATGTTGACAATAACACTGTTGGATGGTAAGTTTTTAGTTGTTAACTTAACATGCTTTCTTAGACAAACAAAGCATGTCAAAAGATTTCAAGTTGTGTGTTTAGTAAATTTTTCGTGTTTTCCTTTTCTTTCTCTACGAATTGGTTGTTTCTTTCCCAAGTTGTGTAGCTGGTAGCTCACTTGCATGTGGATGTGCATATCCACATATTTATATAAATGAGTTCCCTCGTATACACCATGATGAATGGACATCTTCGAGTAGTGTGAGTCAAGAGATGTTGGTCCAAAGGTTGCCTATTTTTTCTTTTTCCTGTGTAATATATAACACTCCTTCCTAATATTCTGCAGGTACCAATCAACATTGTTAGGTTCTTTTCAAACTGTGGAGCTTATTGAGACATTCATGAACTACCAGGTAATGGTTTTAAAATTACTATTTTAGTTACATGTAATTTCATGAAAAAGAAGATAAAATCCTTTTGTTTCTTTTTCACTTCTCTGATCTACCCTTTACTTACATTCTTTTATTCAGTCAAGAATGTTGATGTGGTGGATCCATAATATTTGGACATGCCCACGTAAAATAGAGTTTTTACTTCAATTGAGTTCCTAAAATTTAAGAATTTGAACACATCCACGTGACTTAGGAATCTGCCTACAAGTTTCTTTTGTGGTTCGATTTCAAGTCTAAGAGCGTGTACTTCAAGAATTTTAGGGTTTGTAAGTTAATTGAGAGTGGGGAAGTGATAGGAAGAAAGGTGCTTTGGTTGCATCAAGTTAAGGATTTAAGCAGCAAAGTTAGTTTATTCTCATTTTTCTGTCTTTTTTTACGCTAGTGTACATCTGAGAGTTTTCAAAAGGTTGCCTTCTAGGATGTTAAATGTAGAAGAGTATAGGGTATAAGGATTGAATAGGGACATGAAGAAATTTTCCATTTAGTTTGTGAACAGTGCAACTTGTCTTCTTTTAAAAAAAGAGGGGAACAGGAAGACTGCAGTGCTTGGAACACTGCAGACATGCCCTCAACAAGTCAAAATACTAAGAAGTTAATAAAATAAGGTGAATAGGCGATTTGTGAGGAGGTTTGGTGATAGAATGAAATTGGACTGTATAATATTCAGGTGGTTAATGCTATAAAAAGTAGTTTTATCTGCCTTAGTCCTGAAAAATTGGATTCCTTGAACTTGAAGATTACAACTTCAGCTCATTACCCCTTACATCTCTGCATCTGTATGCTTGCGCGTGAACAATTTTCTATATATATACACACGTGCATATAAATACTAATTGGTGAAGTTTCAGTGTATAATATGCTACCAAAAATTGAACCAAATTCTCGGGAAAATTTTGGTTTCAGTTATTCGATATTTGGACTGTGAAGAGTTGTTACTGAGAATAAATCAAAATCTACTAGAAATCAAACGTTTCAGTAAAAGCCAAACCCTACTCATCTTGTTTAACGTTTTGTAGTTTCCAAAATGATACCGTACTCCATTGCATGAAAGTCAATTCAAGATGAGATAAAATATTGATATTAGAAAAACCTATGGTGGACACTTGTGTTTGGACCAAAATTCTTATTTTTGTATTGTAATGTACTTTGCTGTAGCCTTGGGCTTCCAAAAAACCAAGCAGTTAAAAGTAGTACTGCATGCTTTAAGTGCTACCACATAGATTTCATACCTGGTTACTTCAGTTCAGATATTTTTCCCCTTTAATGTGGTTGTTGTTTTTCTTGTATATCTTTTGATAAGTCTCTTTTTTGCAGGAAAATATTAGGCGTTGTGTGTGCATAATCTATGATCCATTGAAATCCAATCAAGGCGTTTTAGCACTCAAGGCATTGAAGCTTTCTGATTCATTCATGGAGCTTTACCGCACTAACAATTTTACAGGAGAGAAGTATGTTATCATTTTGTTTCAATGCTTGTTATATTACCTATACTATTTCATGGAAACTCATTTGTTATGTTTTTTGGTCATTAGGTTGAGGGAGAAAAATCTATCATGGGTGGATATATTTGAAGAAATACCGGTTAGCTTTTTGAGCTTGATTATTTCTTGTACTAGCTTAATACAGTCTATGCTTGAGCCTGTTCTGCAAGTATCTTGGAATGCTCGTTTGTTTTTATATCATGACTTTTATGTTTGAATTCTTAATTATTTCTCTATATTATCACTCTTCAACTTGGAAATTAAAGGTCACAGTTAACCTACCCGTTATTCAGTAGGTAGAATGTGAGTAATCAGAGTATTTATTGATGGCCATACCAATCAGCTGCACTAGAAATTAGCCACAGAATTCGAAGTAGCTCTTAAGTACGTTAGGCGTAGCATATTTTCCAATATGTTTTGAAAAAAAAAAGAATTTTTATGGGGTGAAAAACTTTATACTTTACATTATTGACAGAAGTTTAAAAGACCAAGGAAGGTGCACTACTCTAGAAAAAACCAGAATAAATATAAAGATCCCAGATATGTTAATTGATTGTTATGGAGTTATTTTCCTGTTAATGAAGTTTTCAAACTCTCCAATTTTCTAATAGCAGGTTGTGAAATTTTTTATGCCTTTTTTTTTCCTTTGATTTGTTTTGCCTGATTTTTGTCTGAGGGTTGCACATGTGTTTACCATTTTGTTTTGATGTTTTTGCTACTTGAACTTGACAGATCAAAGTTTCCAATTCTGCACTTATTAGTGCCTTTATGACAGAGCTGGAAGCTGATACACCTGTTGTCCAGGTTTGTATATGATATTTTTCATGGGGAATTCTATATGAGTTTTAAAATTATGAGTGCTTATTTTATCCATGTTGCTGGTTTAGTGTGATTATGATCGTCTGCAATTGTCAACCAATCCTTTTCTGGAGAGGAATATGGAATTTCTTATTGAATGCATGGACGATTTGTCAATGGAACAGCAGAAGGTTTGTCCTCTCTTTACCTGAATGTTCTCATGTTATGATTCCACGTTACATATCTTGATTTGTGTCTTGTCTTCCAGTTCCAATACCATTATAGAAACCTGTCACGTCAGCAAGCCCAACAACAAGCATGGCTTCAAAAGAGAAGGTAATATATTTCATTTGAAATGGATTCTTATATCCTCGTGATTTGATAGATTTGTTATTATCGGTTTTGGATTTCCACTTTGGGGATTTTGCACGTCGATTGGTGTTCTGCTTTGCAATTTTCTTTTTTCAATACTGCTATGTATATTGTTAAGAGTCAGTGTGTGCATATAGAAGATAAACATGGGTGGTCAATTTTATGATCCAAGATAGATATTAAACATGGAAGAACGTCTGTTAGAAAAATGTGGTCTGTATCATATGATCTGTTACTTAGTTTTATTTTTGCAAAATTTGGAGCGTGATTGGATTTTGTCTACTAAGGGTTGTGTTATGTAATCTTCCTGTGTTCATTGCCTTTCCCTTTTATGCATATTTAGTTTTCTGTTCTGCATTTTGTAGGGCGGAGAATATGGCGCGAAAGGCCACAGGAGAAGAACCTTTACCTGAGGAGGATCCTTCAAACCCTGTATTCAAGCCACTTCCCGAGCCATCACGTTTGGATAGCTTTCTCATAACAAATCAAATCTCAAACTACTGCAACCAAATTAATGGGTATGTTGCAAATTCTGTCGACGGCACATCATATCTTACCAAGTTATTTTTGATTGTTTTACCTTGTAAAACTTAGTTGCTGTCTTTAGATATTGGTTGTAGGGGACTTCTATTTTTCTTTTGTTTTCCTCGAGTCAAGGCAAGAAACTATTAGTAATATAGTATAACATATTCAATCGATATCTCCACCCGTCTACAAACACATGTACATTAAGAGGTTGGTGAGGCTGTTTTCTGCCTGTAACGGGGGATGAGGGTTTCATTTGCACTTCTAACAGTGTTATTGAAATTTTTGGGTTTTACTAATTTCATATTTATGTTTATCATTTACAGGGTTGCTGGCCAAAGCTTCAGCAGATTATACTTGACGAAGGCTTTGCATGAGAACTGATGTAATGCTGTATTTCGATTGTTAGTCATAAGGAGAACTTTCTATCCTTAGCAGTTAGCAGTTTGTATCTGTACAAGATAATGAATTTAGAGTTTTTGTTTTTATTAATCATAAATTCATTTTTATGAATCTGTCAAGTTTTGACCACTATTTTGTACGAAGTTTAATGGCAAGTTTGGATGTGAGATTATGATTCCAACATGGAATATGCCTAACCAAACAAGGTCTGATAGCTTTTCAATTTTCCCCCGTTTCTGGAATCTTCTGCTGACTTGTCATGTACAACTATGTTACAAATTACTTGGATTACATGAGACATTTCTTGATTGTGAAATCATGTTATATCAAGTTTTGATGGTAATTTGATCTGTTTATAGTTGGGTGCAGATTTTGAAGCTTGGCGTAAATTAACGATTCATGTTTTTAGGAAACCTCAATGGTACTAGGAAATTATAGGTTCATGTCAACATATACAAGAACCCTATTTTATTTTATTTTCTGATGGCCAATCCAGTTTCGTGACATTTAGCTCCTTTTTCGTTTGTTTTTGGTTTAGAATGATAGTTGCTTAGTGGTTTTTGAAGACTTGAAAACTCTTCTTATATCTGTTGGGAGTTATTTTGTATTATTCTATTCCCAGAATTTCTGAAGACCAAATCTTATTTTTAATGGTTTTAGACTGTAAAGTGATAACTATATATATTTTCTCTTGTGCCAACGTTCGGACTTTTTTCTCTCCATGTTTATAATGATGTTTGCACGGTAATAACGTCCGAATGGGAGTGATTGATATATCATATTTGGCTTAATCATATTGAACAACCTGTCGTTATATCTTGACATTTTTTTTATAAGAAAGAATGCTAAAAAATACTACACTAGGGCATAAGCAAATTGGCTGGCCCTGTTTCGTCGTTATATTCCTTCACATTATATACAATTTGATGATGTCGTTTTATACCACATAATTTCCCAAGTGGAGGAGACCCGTGAAACGTTCTGTCGTCTACCTCACACAATGGAAAGCATAACAACAAACAATGTTAAAGAAGTCACCTCTCGTGTGTAGGGCCCATTTTTACACATGGAATTGATATTATGCAAAATCACAATCAAACTGTGATGTTTTTTTCAACCTACTCATTTTCAATCCCGTGAACACTTCTTGATTCCCAAGGAATTCTTCTTCTTTATTTGCATTCCAACTGTAGTAGATGGAGATGCTTTATATGTGCACCGTGGGCGAGTGCTTATTTAGTTAAGTTTTTTTATTATTTATCCGTTTATATAGTTCTATTATAATATTGAGGTTTATTTCATGTTTTATCTCTTTCGAGGTTAACATATCTTTGTAAGAAAACATATCAGAAAATTTCCATATACTTTGTTTGGCATAGTATCAGAACCAAGTTCCAATCCTAGGACCTGTAAGATGAAGAACGAAAAAATAAAACTAGCCCTGATTAGTTCTCTTGCCGCACGATATAAGTTTGCATTAAACTCGTGTCTTGCTTTTCACCTTCACTCTAATTCCTCGTAGGACATCTCCCGCTTTCTTCTTTAGGGATTGGCTTTCATCTTGGTCTTTTTCAATACTTGCTGCTTAGCAAATATGGTCTTTTTCAATACTTGCTGCTTAGCAAATATTGAAAAAGAAAGAAGCAACTACTGAAAAAGACCAAGACGAAAAGTCAATCCCTAAAGAATAAAGTGGAGGATGTCCTACGGGGAACTAAAGTGAAGGTGAAACACAAGACACGAGCTTAATGCAAGCTTCGTGCGAAGAGAGAACTAAGCAGGGCTAGATTTAATTTGTTGTTATCCATCTTATAGGTCCCAGGATCGGAATATGGCTTAAATACCATGCTAAACAAAGTATATGGAAAGTTTCTAAAATTGAAAAAGACCAAGATGAAAGACAACCCCTAAAGAAGAAAGTAGGAAGATGTCCTATGGGGAACTAGAGTGAAGGTGAAAAACAAGACATGCGTTTGACCTTTATTCTATAAAATAAATAAAAAACAGAAGTTTTTTTGTTGGTAAGTTTACAAGAATAACAATTTTGGAGGAAAAAAAAAATCAATTTCAGTGGTTTAGATGAGGAAATTTAAAAGTTCAAATGAATTCATAAATGACGGAATCTAAAATGACGGAAATTAATGTTCTTTGTAAAGTTTCTTGTTTGGGTGATGGATTTAAAATAAGTTATTTAACTTTTATTTGTAAAGTTTTCTTTTTTAAAAACTCAATCTCTCTTGGAGTTTTAGAAATGACCACTTTTAGATAGAATTTAAAGTTGAGATTTATAACCTCCAAATTCCATGTTTTTTCCCATGCGGAATTTCTAAATTTCTATGTTTTTTTATCTAAACACGGGAATTGGTTCATGTCAATTTAGAAATTTTGACTTTTGTCAAAATCCCAAGTTTATTTCCCTCATCCAAACGCACTACTTGTGTTCTTTTTATTTATTTATTTATATATTTATAAACAGTTCAAATGGTTCAATACAATGTATTAAACAGAACCAGTTTTTTTTTGGGGTAAGTTTACAAGAATAATGATTTTGGAGAAAAAAAAAATCCATTTCAGTGCTTTTGGATGATGAAATTTAAAAGTTCAAAGGAATTCAAAAATGACGGAAATTAATGTAGAATTTGTAAAGTTTCTTGTTTGGGTGACGGATTTCAAATACTGAATTTAACTTTTATTTGTAAAGTTATCTTTTTTTTTTAAAACTCAATCTCTCTTGAAATTTTAGAAATGACGACTTTTAGATAAAATTTAAAGTTGAGATTTAGGACCTTCAAATTACATGTTTTTTCCCATGCGGAATTTCTAAATTTTTTTGTTTTTTTTATCCAAACAAGGGAATTGGTTCACGTCAATTTAGAAATTTTGACTTTGTCAAAATTCCAAGTTTATTTCCCTCATCCAAACGCATTGTTTGTGTTCTTTATTTATTTATTTATTTATAAACAGTTCAAATGGTTCAATACAATGTATTAAACAGAACCAGTTTGTACTTAATTATACTGGACTACACTAGATTGCGTTTTACGTTTCTAAGACAGGACTACTGATATGATGCTCAAGACTACTTATATCATGCTTAAGTCGTTCTAAAGAGTTTTTAAAAGCGTCTTATATCAAGCTCAAGTCGTTCTCAAGAGTTTTTAAAGGTTTTGTATACAATACAATCCAGTTTAATATAACCTAATAGGGTGTACCAAACAATTCCTAGACCCGCATATAAAATTTGTAGCTCAAGTGATTATGAGCAGCTATTCGTTCAAACGACTTGTTCTGTTTAATTCTCCATATCCCCTTATATTGCTAGTATTAAATATAAATAAATAAATAAAAGTCTATCCGAAAATTTTCTTTTTCATGACATTGATATTTGGGGCCAAGCGCACAGTAATTTTCTTTGTCCGGTACTACATTTTCTTGAGGTTGCAAGAATTCTAAACCAATTTTGTTGAATCACATCCAAAGTTTTCAAACCATTCACTTATCAGAGCCACTCATCTGAAACCAATCAAACCATTCAATTTGGAAGCATATGATTGTTCCATTAACACTTCGAAAATCTGAATAAATACAAAAGGAAAAAAGAAAAAGAAACAACACAAAGCAAACTGGATGTCATAATATATGCTCACAATTTAGCAAGCAAGAAAATCTGGTCACTGTAGGTGAGAAAAAACGACAATTAACAAGTAGAGCAGTTCCCTATCAATCCACATAAAAACTAGTAAGAAATTCCAACAAGTTGGAGGGCAAATCTCTCTTTGTTGTTGAAGTCAAGCAAACATTGGAATGCTCTTAGAAATTAGAAAAACTCCATCGTTTGTGGAATTGGGGTCTTGATAATCTGCATAATTTGAACCACTTCTGTCATGGTAGGTCTGCAGGTTGGTATCTGAGAGGTGCAAACCAAGGCCAACTTGAGCACTGGTAAGACCTCATCCTCTGGATACTCACCCATGCTTAGATCAATGCACCCCAACACATTGCCTTGCTCAAGCAAAACCTTCACATGATCAGTCAATATTACAACATTGTCCTCCCCATATTCCACAGGCCTTCTACCAGTCACAAGCTCAAGGATCAATACTCCAAAACCATATACATCACATTTTTCATTGACCCTTAAGCTCTGGCATGCTAATTCTGGTGCCACATAACCCAGTGCACTCTGAAATCTGTTACTCACTACGTGCCGGTCCATCTTTGTTAGAAGCCTTGCCAGTGCAAAATCTGAAATCTTCGGGTTGTAATTCTCATCAAGCAAGATGTTACTTGGTTTTATGTTGTAGTGAATGATTGGCGGACTGTATGAATGATGCAAGTGGGCAAGTCCCTTTGCTGTTCCAAGCAAAATTTTGAATATATTAGCCCATGAAAGTGGTGGAGTTGAAGGAAGCCTTTCATGGAGTTTGGATTGTAGGCTGCCACGGGTGGCAAACTCTGTTACCAGGAGCTGTATCTGTGGAGTCCAATAGTATCCTTTCAGGGCTATTAGATTTGGGTGCCTTGCTTTTCCCAGAATTCTAACCTCTCTATCAAAATCTTCAAGACTTTGGATTATATTTGATGTAAAAAGCTTTTTGATTGCTACCACTCTTCCCTGAGCTCCAAGTGGGATTTTGTAAACTGTTCCAAAGACTCCCTCACCGATCACCGAGGCCTTGTTAAGTAATGATTCAGGACTGCTAATCCATTCTGGGGATGACCTCGAGTCGAATAGAATGAGCTTCCCTGAGGCCAAATTACTGGATCGCGAAGAGCTTGAACATATGCTTTCCAAGGCAGTTTCCACAAATGCAGGCCTCCTTCTAGCAGATACATTTAGAAGGCTAATAATAATTACACCAACAACAATCAGGGTAGCAGCTGAAATTGCCACAATAGCAGATATGCTGAAGAACATGTGGTGACGGTCGTTTGTTGACATGGGAGATTCATCACGGTGTCTATGACCACCCATTTGGTTGTTGTAGGCATTTGGATCAAGAACAAGGGGCTTTGGTACATTCATTATACATGGCCCCTTTAACAATGGTGAACAAATACCCAAATTTCCTTGCAAAGCAGTTTGATCCAAGCTCTGAAATACACTTCCAACAGGAAGCCTCCCTACTAACCTGTTATAAGATATGTTAACAGCAAGAAGATTTTCCAGTCTTCCAAGCTCTTGTGGTATCTCTCCACTCAACTCATTGTACTCTAATTTAAGAATCTTGAGCTTGTTTAACTCTGAAATTGATTTAGGAATTGGACCACTTAAATTGTTGTGGGATAAGCTCCTACAACAACAACAACAAAAATCCCAATTAGTATACTTCAAATTAATAAAACACAGATATTTGAGAAGAAATTAAAAAAAGAAGGTGATCAGACTTACATCAAATAGAGAGATGAGCAGTTCCCAATCTCATTAGGAATGGGGCCATTCAATGAATTTCCATCCAATTGGAGAATTCCCAAACTCCCTGAATCACATATATCCTCTGGGATAGAACCAAATAAGGCACTGTTTCGAAGATCTAGCACTGTTAGGTTCTGAAAGAAGCCAAGCTGTGGAGGCATCCTTGACTGAAGATTGTTCCATGACAAATTCAAGTACCTCAAGTTGGAGAAAAGTCCCACTTCTGCTGGAATATTTCCCTTGAGATTGTTCCTTGACAGATCCAACATCTTCAAAGATTCAAACAGTCTACTTGAACCAGGTGGAATAGAACCTGTAAGTCCCGTGTGGGAAAAGTCTATTTCTTCCAACCCCAGATCAAACAAACCCTCTGGTATGCTTCCACTGAAGCTGGTATCCCTCAACCGAATCACGGACAACTCAGAGCAGTAAGCAAGAGACAATGGAATGGCACCAACAAGTTGGTTGTTGGACAAACTCAAAAAACTGAGTGATTTCAGGTCACCTATTGAGGCTGGGAGGCTGCCAGTGAAGCCATTGTTTGAGAAGTCCAAATACTTGAGGCTATTCATGTTACCAATCCATTGAGGAAAATCACCAGTAAACATGTTATCAGACAGACTGAAAAATGTCAAAGAATTCAACCTCTGAAGTGAGTCTGGTAATTCACCAGTGAAATGATTATAGCTGAGATCAACCCTATCCAAGTGGGGACATAGTCCTATATCAGCAGGGACTGGCCCAGAGAAGTCATTGCCCGGCAATAGAACCACTTTCAAGTTGTGTAAGGCTGATATCCCTTGTGGCACAGACCCAGAAAAAGCATTGTTTGAAAGATCCAAAGTACGCAATCTCTTCAATGACCAAATCCCAGAAGCGAAATCCGGGGTACCGGAGAAATGGTTATTGGAGAAATTGAGGCCATTCAAAACAGAACATCTAGGCAGTGTACTAGGCAAGGGTCCTTGAAGCAAATTTCCAGATAAGGAGAGGTACCGAAGCGAAAAACAGTTATCAAACAGATTATCAGGGAGGGGTCCCGAGAGTGAATTCTCAGAAAGATCAAGAAACTTTATGGAACTCATGTTGACAAGAGCAGTGGGAAGGAGACCTGAGAGACTGTTGCGGCTCAAATTAAGGCTTTCAAGATTGGGAGGCAGAGCAACCTTCTCTGTGCTAATGTCACCACTGAAATTGTTGTTGGACAAAGACAAGACTTTCAAATGCTGCAAGTTTTGAAGCCCCTTACCAATTCTTCCCAATAAGCCAAGGCCTTCAAGGGACAGCTGAGAGACTCTTCCAGTGGCTGGATTGCACTGTACAAAGTCCCAAGAACATGGGGAATCATCGTCTTCGTTCCACGAAGCTAGGTAGGAGGAAGGGTCGTGGAGGTCGGATTTGAAGACGAGAAGGCCTAAGACGTCGTTGTTGAGCTGGGCAGGGATGGTTGTGTCTCCCATGCAGGCTTGCAGAGAAGCCAATATCAATATTGATGTCAGCATATGTTGGAGGAGTCTGAGAGAGGCCATTGTTGAGTAGAATAGTTTTACAAGTTATGGCAAATGGCTTGCTGGCTGGTTAGCTAGCTAGGCCAGAGAAACATATTACTTCTGAAACACCGTACGTCATGAAAAATCTGCCATGGAAGACTGTTAGATTTTGCACTTTACAAGGACGAAAACGAATTTGTCACTGTGAGCTCACGAGAGAGAGAGAGAGAGAGAGAGAGAGAGAGAGGTTACCAAATATCAAATGGGGTGTGTAATGTTTCCCTTGTAAAGGCCAAAAAGTAACCATGACGGAATCATCGTATAATTTTTTTTTTTTTTGGGAAGGGGGCTAGTAACACAATTTTTAAAATCTTGTATCACAAGTGGCTCCGTCGCTAAGAATCAAGGTTTAAATTCACAATCCATAACAACTTTGCATGACCATATATATGTATACATTCCCTAAACTGTGAAAGAGAGAATGTTGAAAAATAAATAAAGGGACTGAGTGTATGTGAATGAAACCCCCAAGCCAAGACAATTTAGCAGAAATTAGTGGTCCAAAGCGTGGGTGTTGGGGTCTCCTACTAGCATGTGCCTGCCAACCGCAAACCAAGGCAAATTTTCTTTATCTTTGTCGCTTGCCTGAGCTTCTTGTTGCCTCGTTCCTTCACTTTCCAGTTTCAACTTTCAAACACTAATAATAATTCAGTGCAGGACCAAACCAACTGCCATTTCCTTCACTATGATAGGGAAAGTGAATTCCTATCCATGCAAAACATCTTTCATGAAAAATATAGCAAGAGTTTGAATACCACTTGGTAGAATAATTCAGTTTAATATTCCCAGCTTTCAAACTCTAATTCTCTTTGTGTCTGCATATTTATGGCTGTGATAAAACATTTGCACGGGTTGTAAAGTCTTCCTCCTCTTCATGCAACAATCATAAGTGAAGTGTTGAGAGTATCCCACATAATTGAATGACGAAAATGTCAAATTAAGAGCTCGAAACATCTTAGGCCTCTCTACTCATTGCCGATTGATTTTGCGGATGTTCAAATTCTAATATAATATCATAGCAATCTATCCATACGTCACTTGGTCCTAACAAGAATTGGCTACGTGACTAAGTGTAATTTGTTGCGTATATGTTTGTATGTTACAAGAGTTCCAAAAGCTAGTAATCCATTCCTTTCTGCTTACTTAATGTTATATAACATACCCTAGTTTCTTGTTGTATTCATTTGTCATTATTACTAACTTTTAATTAACCAACTATTGATCAACCCAAGATTCCTTTGGAATATGTCTGTTGTTTCGGCCATATAAAATATAGGGATGAATTACAACTTTTGACATGAACTCTGTCTCTACTTAAAACAAAGTCCTTTCAAATTTTATACAAGCACAAATGACGGATTTACTCATTTTCTTTTGTGTCCTTCAAAAATTAAAATGGATTTGAACCCCAGTTTAATAGTTGATAATTAATTAAAAAGCACAATCATTACTCACTAAGTTATTGAAAAAATTGGCTCATAATAGAGCTACGTTAGAATCCCACATCAAATTTGTAAAGAGACGTCAATTGGCATATAGAGAATTAGACCGCATATTAATCTCGAGTCATTTGTAAGTGAAATCTCAAATTCATACATCAAGATGACTAAATTAAAAGGAATATCGACATGTTTAGTGTATGTCCGTTTCTGCTAGGTTACCCTAGCAAGAACTAGAAAAAGAGTGAAGGGAATCAAAATTAGGTTGCTAGGTAATTGAGTAAATCTAAAGAATGCAATGCATGTGTGGCTTGTGAGAAAGCCAGCTGCAGGGCTCACATGACCAAAAATGTGGTTCACGGGGACGCCCTTGGCAGCTTGCGGACATGTTTAGGGAAAAGACAAAAGCAGTGTGGTGTGGGGCCCTTCACTTTGCATTGCTAGTCTGTCAAGGCGTTCATGTCTCCAACTCCAACTCCAACTATTGGAAATGGAAGAGTGGGCTTCCTCTGTCTTTTACCAGAAATTGAAATCTTAGGGCTTCCATTGTGACAGGAGAGATGACTGGTACTCTTACATTACAGATAGAGTCAGCCCAATAGGGACCATTCAAATATATTTGTTTCATGAATTTCATAAACTCAACTATGGGAGTAGAGAGAGCTAAAAGAGGACCAACTGAATAATTGTCTATTAAAAAAAAATAAATAATTTGGGCAGGTGTCTATTGAAGTCTTAACTTAATCATCTAATTATCGATGATTGGTTAGTTGTTAGAAAGTCTTATGCCAGATTAGGGATGACAACGGACCGGTTCAAGACCCACTATCCACGTCCTTTCTCAGAATTTCCAATTTTGATATTATAAATACTTATCTTACATTATAACATTAATTTCACCTTAAACTATCATTCAACACAATTATATTAAATTCAACTCCGCTACGTACAATCATCTCAATTCAATTTGACAAAACTAAATAAATAGTAAATTATATATTTCTAGATTATATTATATTACTTTATTTAAAAGTAGGATTAGCATGTATTATTAATGAAGTAACATCATCAATCTTCAAGTTTGGGGTGTGCTTGTCTATACTTAATCCCCATCTTAATTGTGAGGTTGGTCTAATTTATACGTTATAGCATCGAAATGTAGAGGACATGTGTGCATGATCACCAATGTCAAACTCGCTTTGGTTTGCTAGAAAAGAGCTCGAGGATGGGAAATTACTTTTTTTTTTTCTTTCTAAGGTTTGGTAAGTCCAAGTTTCAAGATGAAAACTTGTTCGGTATTCTATTTGAATCCAACTTTTTAAACTTAAAAACAGAATTAAAGCTCAAAAAATATGTTTGGTAGGTATAGTTTTGAAAACCTAAAGTAAAAAAGAACTCAAAAACACCTAAATACTTGAAAAAAATTAAAAAATCTGTTTTCTTAGAATTTTTTCTAGAAACTGTTTTCAAGTTGCATATCAAATAAGTTTTCGAATATAAAAAAATGTATTTTAAAACTCCTTGTTTTTAAGAAAAATTAAATTTTTTGAGTTCCCTACTTGAATAGGATACGAAACATCACTCAACTGTGTTTTCAAAATGCATTGCAAGCTCTCCAAACTAAGAAGTGAATGTGACACAATCAAAACTAATAGTATGATGCTCACTCTTTGCTAAGTGCCTTTGTTGCTTTAATCAGCAGGAAGTGCGTAAGTTAGTTAAGCGATCCATAATAACCCAAATTGCATCATTGTAAAACTCTCATAAAATCCAAGGTGCGATGGTCGTATTCACTGGAGGATCTACAAAGGCGCAAGGAGGTGCAGCTGCACCTCCCTTCGCCAAAAAAAGCTTTGGAAGTGCCTGAAAATGCCCCTCTACTAGTGCCCGCAACAGGTATGGTTGCCATGCAATGTAAGCTCTGTGAGACGCCGTCAATGGCTTATTCATCGCGAAGAAGAAGACCTAACCCTGACTCAACTTTTGTTTTCCTCTAGGTTTTAAGTGAACGATGTCGGATTGAGATGCGTGGGTTTTTAATGAAATGATGTGTTTCGTGTAGTACGGTTTCATACAATAAAGACACCACCGTTTGGTTTGTAAAGTCCCCTATTTTCTGAAAGGGTTAAATGCTGAGAGGCAGAAACTTTGTGTCTGCATTCTGCAATAAAAGTGGGCGCGTCTGATGGGATGCTACACTCTATTAAAGAGTTTGTATCAAAGTTAGTCTCTGCGTTTACTTTCTGAAAACTCTGTCTTTTGATTTAATTCCATATAATCCCTACCATTTTCATTCACCCAATAGAATCACTGCTTTTGCCTATATTTTAATGTTTGGAACCTTGCCACTACTGAGGTCATTTAATGAAATCACAATTTCTGACCACAATATATATATATATATATATATATATATATATATATATATATATATATATATATATATATATATATTGTATAAAAAGAGTCATTTTTAGTTGTTTTATATTTTCTTAAGGTCTGGTATTTTGTTTTCTTCTTCACCACTATTGCCAGTGTTTCTTCTTTTTTTCTATTTTATTTGTTATTTATTTATAATATGTTTATTATAATAATAATAATAATTGTTATTATTATTACTAATTTGGCTCTTTGTATTTTGTATGATTTATTTGTTTAATTGATAATTTGATATGTATTTCAATTAGATTAATTGAAATTGATTTTTTAGATTAATCTTCGTTAGATTCTAAAGGTATTTGGTTGTCTAATTATTATTTTTTTGAGCTTTTAGTCTTTTATTTATTGTCCATTCTTTAAAAAATTTCTGAATCCGTCGTATTTCCATGCTACCACTGATGGTGACTAGAGTTTAAGTAGCTATGTGAGTCTCTGGTACTCAACTTTTACTTGCTCACAAAGTGAGGCATTTCACACCACAATCTTCAGGCTCAAGAACAGCACCAGCAAAAATTACGATAAATTTTGAGCCAATCAGCTTTTCGAAAAACAATCAAGCCCAAGGACCTTTTAATCCACCAAACATCATGGGTAGCCCAAACTCCATTTCCAGCTTCAACTAAACCCCGGAACAGGCACCAACCAAAATTCTTGCAGTGTACTTCGAATTAAAACTTGTAATTAAAGAATTGGTTGGCACATGGGGTGGCATCACAGTGAAAAAAAGGGCCAAAATCTCCTCCTCCCCCCAAAGTGCACCGAAGTTTGATTCACGTAGAAGACAATCTTGAGGCAACTCAATATAATACTCCTCTCTCCTCTCTAGCGAATGACAAAAAAAAAAAAAAAGAAATTGAAATTTTAATCGTAAATATGTTTAAACCAGTAACCACACAACCAACTTATCCTAGGCCAGGGTTTTTAATTATCCTAGCAATCCCTTTAATCGACATAATATCATGTGCCCACATACACCATAAGAAGGATAACCCAATTAATTAAAAAAACTTATTTAATATTCATTTATTTTTCTTTGGTTGCTTGAACTTATGACCTATTATGCAGAAAAAAAAAACTCATCCCATGTTTCATACATCTTTTTTTCTCTCCACAAGAGATATGAAACATGTCACATGGAAGTTTTACTTGGTATGCACAGGTAAAATGACGCAAGTGCCGAGGATACCAAGTTCACATCTGCAAAGAAAAAATGCACAGGAAACAATGAAGCCATGGGCACTTGGGGTTGAAAAGGAAGGGAGAAAATTGAAAATAGATTTATCAAGATTTTGGTTTACAAACAAAGGTTTCACATCACTGTACACATTCTAAGTTCTTCTAATCAATCATTGGCTTATTCTACGGTAAACTTGGTTTATCAAACTAACCTATAACCGAAATAATGAAAATAGAACAGAGACAACTCAAGAACAGGTAGGCTGAAACTTCAGGGTAACCTTTTCTCTTTTTGAGCTTTTTAACAAATAACATTGCCAAGTGCCAACACTGAAAGACAGCCCTTTTGCCAAATCCATTAACAATAGGAATCAAGATATCCATATGTATGCCTTCTGTTATACTGTAGCAAGCTTGCATATGTTCGATCCCAGATTCCTATATACAGAGACTCATCATCTGGACTCACCGATACCCCCGAGATTTCCCCAAAGAAATCAATCTCTTGCCGCACTTTGTAATCTGCCTTGGTACTATAAATATGCACAAAATCTGCAGGTTCTGCAACGACCATGAACTGGCCATCTGATGAAAAACGAATTGATCGAGCAGCACCCAAGTTATTCTTTAGAACTGTGATAGGCGAGGACAGATTTCTTATATCCCAAACTCGAGAAGTCTTGTCCTGATTTCCAGTGGCAAATATGCGACCATCAGGATGCCATGCAGAAGCAAAAGAGTAATCAAGATGACCAACAACCTTGGCAATAGTCTGGAAGGATCAAACAACAATTACATCTTGTTAGTCAAGGGTTCATATCTTTCAACATAAAAACTGGAATATGCTTTCTTTTAGATGCAAAATTTGGATTCAAAAGTACGACTGCTCTTCTAACTGGAAATTAAGATATTCTCGAAAACAACAGAGTATAAATCTCTATGCTGGACAATCAGAAAAACAACTACTTAGAGAAAATCTGTTATTGTAGGAAGAATAACAGTTTAAAGAACTTGACAGTCACATCATGTCCACAAAGTCTAAATGTCTCACAAAAAGAAACTAAGCTCTTTTTGACCAGTTTACCTCCTCTTCTCAGCAACAATATTTCTATTTAAAGAAACACAAAATATAAGTTGCAGACCAGAGTAACAGCAGGCAAAGGAAAATATTGTTACCTTCCCATTCTGTGAATCCATAAGCAATGCATCTACGTGATCACCAACAACGGCGACAACCCTACGATCTGGGCTTATTGATGTATGCTGCAAAGAACGTCAGCTCCACATTAAGAAATACAGACAACTTTACCTAACATAAATCCGCAACATGCAATTAAGTTCTTAAGATGACTCACATTCACTGGCCAAGGGAATCGAAAGTGATTCAAAAGCTGAAACTTCTCCATGTCATATTCTCTTATGCCACAGTCATTATTGGATGCCATGAAATGCATTCCACCCCTGAAAAGGAGTTCCAATATCAAGTGGTGCTTTATTATAAAGAGCAAAAATTCAGATGATCAGAATAATATACCCCAGCCTATCATAAATTTCAACAGCATTTGTGATGGCATTGTCATCATATGTGGTCCGGGTACAGAAACTTACTCCTTGCTTATCAAGACTCTGCAGACAATTACAAACAATATGGTATAAGCCTTTAACAGAACTAAAACAGTAGTTTGTATGTTAATTCAGTTATTACGTAGATTAAACAAAAATTATAGGCACCCAGAAAAAGCACCAACGCCAGGGTATGAACCTAGAATGCCAGTAGTAGCTACCACCACCTCAGGCTCGCTCAATCATTTCATAAAATTAAAAAGACAATTGGAGAAAATGAAAATATGAATGCACGAACATAGGACAATGTGAAACCATTCTTAGTACAAAAAAAGAAAAAGAGTAACAAAACCACTTTCCTTTTCCAAAATCCAAGCTCAGTTAATCTCCTCTTCTAATATGATTTCAGAAGAAACCCTGGATGAGAAAGCTAGCCAAGCATTTGCTCCAGGTTCAATTCAAGAAGGCATTTCTTAAGCTGCCTATGAAAAATGGGACAAATTCTATAGCCCTCAAGACTGTTCCAAAAAGCTTTCACATACCTCAACTAGACTTAGTCACCCACTATCACTGACATTCAAAAAATAGTAAGTTCTCACATAAGTCAAATACCAATCTAATCACCAGAAATTCAGACAATTCCAAGTCCATAGTAGAATGCCACCTTCTACATGCAACAATAAATTACCTACAAACTGCCACTCAAAATATTCCCATTCAACTCATTGGCAAAGCAGAAAATGATTTCATTCAACGCATATGTTTATTGCACTAGTTTGAGTGTCTCATGACACAAAGGCCATATGAATAGCATAGCACAACAAAAAGCTTTCAACCAACACGTTCATCAACTGAAAGCTATCATTTCTGAGGCAATGCCTAGTAGGGATGGAAAACATGGTGGGCACAGACTCAAATAAAAACAAATTGCCATTCATGCAGCATAGCCGGTAAAAGTAGCATGATTCTTAAATGTTGCAACTCACAAAACTAAGCTAAATGAGATTTAGCTTTTTATTCTAGGTGGCAAATTTGTATCCTTTTCAAACTCCCAAACCTCCCCGCATTCAAATGCAAAAGAAAACCTTTATATTGGAAATCAAAATTGATGCTTTTATCCAGAGCATCAAAATCTGGGGAGAAAAAAGGCTCCAGTCCACCTTCTAAAAGGTCACTTTTTATTTAGAACAGGAAATTCTTGTAAGGATCATTGCATGAGAGCTAAATAGGAGAATTAGAATAACCTCTTACAAAGTTACAATATCTCTTTTATTTATTAAATTTCCTTTTCATTTGTTTTTTTGGGGTAGAAATTAGAATTAAAATTATCCAGACAGAAAATTAAGGGCATTACAGCCCACATAACAAATAAAATGAAAACTGAGATTTTGATTTAACCAACAACATTCACCGTCAATGTCAGAGAGATATAAACATAAAAACTAACCTTACAAGTAAGCTCTCCTTGGAAGCCACCAGCAACAAGAAAATTGTCCTTGACTGCCAGTGTGCTTATCTGAGTCTGCATAAAACCCTCCAATAAACTTCCTGCATGTTTCTGCAAGACCATAGAACTTGGAAAACTTAGACTATTACATAAATAAAAAAACAAGTAGCAACTGTAAAAGGACACTCTAACATAAGTTACATAATTAGGAGAGGGAGAGAAGACGAGAGGGGGCGAGAGAGAGAGAGAGAGAGAGAGAGAGCATAAGCCAACAAAAATTAGAACAATAAAATGAAAGCAATCCCTTTGCTTTTCTTTGAAAGGAACTAAGATGATAAACTTGATGTATAGGTGGTTGTACTACCTCTGTTGGTGCTACATGCCCTGCAAAGTTGAGAACCTCAGACAAACGGCCAGATAGAGAAGACCAATGCATGACTGAATAAGTGGACATGAGATAGACATCATGTTTCGAAGTAGCCCAAACCAGATTTCTGAGCTGCATGCAAAAATTAGACAAGGTTGTCAACTACGTTATAAAAGCAAATTTTGTGAAAATATATCAGCTAACAGATGTTGGATTATTTGGCAAGAGTACTCCCTAACCTAAAAAACCCATTACTTTCCTAGAGAAAATCATTTCCGTCAACAAGTTCATACATGCAAGCCCGTGTGTGTTTGTGTGTGTGTGTCAGAGAGAGAGAGAGAGGAGAAAGAATTAGTGATGAACTGTTCTATATCTTCAAAATGTAAAACTAATTGCAAGAACGCAAACCTGGAAATGAAGAATTGTAGGTTTAACCACTCTTGTATTATGGAAGAATTCATAAAAGTTGCCACCCTTCTGCATTTGTTTGCACTCCTGGTCGAAGTTAACATATATTATCAGTGGAGTCCACCAATACTGACTTGGTAGTTGGGAAAAGAAAATGAAGTAAATACTTTGAGAACAAGTAGAAACCTTGTCCACAGCTTCCCCAGATGCAGGGATGTTCTCATAATTCCTGTACTGTTCTAGCCTTGTCAATCTGTACTTTTCCCTCGTTATGTTCAACCTGTCCCATGGAATACCTTGAATGTCCTTTCCCTTCCTTGCTTGTGTAGATGACGTATCAGACACCTTGGTAAGCTGCTCAAACTCAAGAAGAGGAATTTCAAGTCCACTTAGTACAATATAAAAATGAATTAAGCAATTGGAGAAAAAATTTGAGGGAAACAAACCATGTGATATTCATCATGACCCACATCTCCACCCTGATTTTCTTCCTCCACATCCTCTACAAAATCAGACATATCTCCCTCATCCCCCATATAATCGAATTGATAGGCCTGCTGGTAAGACATGGTCTATCTGCATTAAGTTCACAATTTCAATATCTTAAACATAATTCCAATAAGTTTTATAATCACCAACTACATCTACAGACATGCTTTATCATAATTCCTTTTCCAAATATACATATGAACAGATATAGAAAAGGAAAAACAAAACCCAACTTCCCACAAGATGAACAAAGAAAAATAGATATGAACAAATATATGGCAGCAGATACAGGAATCGCTACACGGTATTGAAAATTTTTATAGCTTCTCTATCTTATATTATGGGAAGCCCAACCATTAATTGTGAAACAAAATATTGACGAAAACTTGTAAATATTTTCATCTATTCACAAGATTGATATTACAATTTATGAAAGGGAAAGAAAACAACAGAGACAAGCGCTGACTAAAATGAAAGGCAAAGTGGGGCAGATACACAAACACACACACCAACAAGAAAGGAGCATGACTTGAAAACATGTATCAGTGTTTTCAAATCACAACAATAAAAACAACAGCAACAACAACAACAACAAAACTAAATTGATTAATAAGAAATACCCAAAAAGGCAGAAACCCTAGGAATTAAAAAAGTGGGAGATAAGACATGAAATTGAGAGAAAATAACAGGAGGGGGAAGAAACACCTACCTGAAAACAGAGGGTTTGTTGTGAAAATGCAAAGAATGAATTGTGCAAACAACCAATCAATCAGGCAGCAACCAAGTTGTGGCTATGATTTGCAGAGTGTGGAAAAAAATAAATAATTAAAGGAGGAAAATGAAAACGCGCCTCCCTCTGCCCTTCTTCCTCTTTTCTCTTCCTCTATCTGCGTGCGGGTGTCAATTGTGGAGAGAGAGAGAGAAAACAATGAATAATAAATGAAAATAATAATAACAATTGATATTTTCTCTGTGTTGAGTGGGGTGTGTGGGGGATGGATCGAATGTGATGATATAAATGTCACGTGTTTATTTGTCGGCAACTCTCTTCTAGTTATTGGGATAAAGTCTTTTTCTTTGTTAACCCATTTGCACGCTATTGAGCTACTCACTCACCATGTTTCTTTGTGAAAGTGAAATCACTTGAAATGATAAAGGAAGCCAAGTGAGGGGATTCAAAGGGTACACAACAGAAAAAGAAAGAAAAATGGGTAGAAACGCCATGAAGGGAGTTGCCCACTTACTTGATACTTCAACGTGGTGCAACTCAATACCTTTCATACTTTTTTGTATTGGATATGTCCCTTAAATCATATTCACACAAGAAGTTTGTAACTCGAGTGATTAATAACATTTATTATTGCATCAAAAGTCCTAGGTTATATTCACATATCCATCAATATCGCTTGTATTTAAAAAGAATAATCATATGTTCACCAAGCATCTTATTTGTTACTCAAATGAGTTTCACATAATCAACTAGCTCTTTTCTTTTTGGTCGAAAAATCAACTAGCTCTTAGTCAGTGATATTTCTCTTCTCAATATTGAAAGAGGCCCAAATTTGAATCCCCAATTTCCGTTGATGGATAGCAAAAAAAAAACACGAGTTTCACATAAACAAGAGACAATATTTGCAACATATGATCCTCACAATGTTTGCTGTTAGACAACTACAAGCCCTTATCAAAGAATAGGCCAACAGTCAAGGATAGAAGCCTAGGGTGGGTTGTAACTCAGTGCAGAGTTTGGGAGAAGAAGAAAAAAAGGTATTAGCTAGGGCAAATGCTTAGATACCACGATCATCCCAGAAATTAGCCAAACCTAGTTAAATAAAAATTAACATAAAAATCTGATACATTATGGCAAACAATCTAACAATTACATTTTACTTTTTCTTGATACACGTACATTTCAATTAAACTAACACAAATATAAAAAGAGAACATATGAACGTTTGTAATTTGAAAGCCCCAAAAGCAAGGATAGATAAGAGAAAAGATAGAAGGGGAGGAAAACCATGAAAATATCAGCATGCCCACTCAATACTTCAACATGATGGCATGGTGCTACTCAACCTTCGCAGTTTAAAACCATTTGTACCCAAAATCACTTTATTTCTGGGCTGTAATTCAAGGAACGGAGTTTATAAGTTCCACGTAAAAACTCGGTAAAATTAGAAATTGTTTAGCTATTTGATTATCCGCATTTTCGTTTCAATTTTATTCAACGTATTATGTTTCTTTGTGCATTTTAGATGACCAAAGTTTCAAATCTGAATGACTTTTTGCACCAATGATTCTGAAACAAGGACGTAAAGATGATTCTGATGGTGGAATTTGCATTGCCAGATAACCTGAGAATTGATGTGTGTTATTATTATTATTATTATTTTGGTAATATGTATTTCTTTTTCAAGATAAAGACACCCTTCTGCTGCTGGGGTCTTTAGCTGGAATAAATTACCCAAACTTTTGTAATTTACTTGATTTACGTAATTAAAATAAGGAAATTGAATGCGGAAAATTTTGTGTAAGCTTTATTAAGATACGGTTGGCTTTGGTCCAAAGTTGAGACAAGGCAGTTTTGTCAGTTTCCTATCAATGCAATCGAAATGATTGAAATTCAACAATCTCGATCTCTTGGACCACATGGGTCTAAGAGATCATAGTTACCCACTGTTGGATTTAAATCTAATAATTCAATAAAGTTTCTTAAAATGAGTGCAAGGGTGGGTGAACCGTTGAATTTAAATCCAACAACAGGTAACCATCAATCTCTTGGACCCTTGTAGTCCAAGAGATCGGGACTGTAAAATTCAATCGGATAATAAAGCCAAATGAACAAACAAAACTTTTTTGCATTGTATTGAATCAACATTTAAAAACATTGTACACCAGTTCCTCCAAGTTTCTGAAAAATTATCCTCTAAAAATATCTGAGAATGCGGCCTTTTCTAACTAAAGTTGGAAGACATGGAGACACGTACCTCCAGAAAAGCTTGGATCCAACCTAAGAAAAATAAACTATGAAATACTCAATATTCATAACCAACTTCTTTAAATGGTACAACCGCCACCTTGAAGGTGAAAGCTGCATTAAGCAAGAATTATCTTGTAATCCTAGGAGGGAATGCCGGTTCCCATGTAGCAATGAGGATCTCCTCAGCCATGCCATCACAAATTTTTTGTAGGTGAGTTCTATATGGCTCTTTTTTTTCACTAGATAAAATCTATCAGTCTAAATCCAAGGGAGCAATCTGCAACATAGGATATCATTTTTTACTAAATCTATTGATGATAAGAGCCATATGCATTGATCAAAAGACCATGTGCAGGTCAAAATTAGTATTATAAAATAGATATGTGGTGTATTGAGTGAGAACAAGGACTTTAACTTTATCTTACTTTGCCTCCTTTGTTCTCCTATTTTCTTCTTCAAATCTTAGCCCTCTGCTCACCTTTCTCAGTGTTCTGTATTCCTCTTCCTGTTCGACATCAACTTCATATCAGCCTTGTCGTTGAACTCGTAAACTTGTATCCTAAAGTACAATTTTAGCAGAAACCAAACACCTTATTTTGCTTCATGCCCTCACTTCAACAAGAGTAACAAATCACATCGATCGAGAAAGCATTGCTACTGAGCAAACTCTAAAGCCACTAAACCTGACCAAGTGTGCAAATACATATGTATATGAAAACACTCTATGTATGGATGAATGTAAATAACGTAGAACATTCCATAAATCTGGGAGATTGGTAGTACACTAACTCAAGCATACCTGAAATCTGGTGCAGAAGACATTTAGTATATCAGAAAATATAACATCCCACTTAAGAAGGCCAAAAATAGTGAATCAAATGCCACTCTCTACATGAACACCCTGCCATACTCCTTCCCCAGCATATTGCTGCAGGGATAGCTGCTCCACCCCCCATTGCTCCCCATCTTCTCCATTAAACCTACTCTACATACCAATCACAGAATTTAAGGGTCCCCCTTGAACATGAACTTAACCTGTCAGTAAGAAAAACCGAGTCAACAGGATAAGTGATACGATAATATGTAAAAGAAATCAAATAATTCAACTTTCAACTTGAGAATTTAACAAGCATATTACAATTATGTGATTACCTCCACGATTTGCCACCATCGGAAAAATGTTTGACCCGTATCTGTCCACACAGTAGGTCTTGTACTATGTAGTCATCGGAAGCCAATTCCTCAGTTTAGGAGCATAAACTAGGGATACAACCAAATCTAGAGTGATCCACCAAAAATGCTCCATTTCATCAATGGCGATAATTAAATGCACTGGAAAGAACTACGGTTATACCATCAGCGAAGCAATTATAGTCCAAAGGGGTTACGAAACTTCACAGAAGAATCAAAACAGAGCCTTCCCTTTATCCAAAAAGACACGGCGCACAGGAACCCTGCAATGTTTAGCCCAACTAGGAAAAAATGGTTTCTCCTCACATTTTTCTTTTGAAATTTTTCTATTTAACAAATTGATTTTTACCATTATGCTATTTGAAAATGAAGTTGTTAAGTCTTTAGTATTTTTTTCGGCCGATGATAACCAAGGTATTTTTGAAAATTTAACCTTGAAGTTAAGGGTCATTTTGCTTTATATATATGTAGATATATTGTAATACTTCATCTTTACATTCATTCATATAACTGCAAAAATAATACCCTCACCGCTTTGATTATTTTCAGGTAAGATATGTACATTTTTTACATTCTCTGCTACCAAGGTTCCATAGGTTGCTTCCCGCCACCAAGAACAGAATGAGCATCAACAGTCCAAAACTGCCCATTCTCCCTGTAGTCCACTGTCTCAACCTTCTCATCACCATCATCATCCAAATACAAATCTTCAGACTCAAACAAACTCTGAAAACCGTCATCATAATCATCATCATTGTCATCATACTCAAACTCATCACTAGCATCACCAATCTCAGTGTTATTAATGCGAGCTTTCCTCCTCTCTCTTCTTAGTCTCTTGCTTTCCCTGACCAACTCCATCAACTTTTCCTTTATCACCAAAGTCTCTTTCTTCTCCAACAGCACACCCTTATCATCAAAACCCTCCACCAAGAACACAGAATCTCTCTGCCCTTTCAAGCTCACGTAGAATAACTCTGGATGCCGCATGATCATCCCTCTCAATTTGTTTGGTAGCACAAACTCTTTCCTAAAATGAGTCAAGTGGTCTATCAAAGTTCTCTTTTCAACCATCATTCCTAGCACTTCTCTCACCACCAAACAAGATCTCTTCTCTGCCTCAATTGACTCTTTAGGCAAGTCCGAGACAGGGGTATTGTACGGGCACACATCTGGAATTTCTTTAAACTTGAGCAAAAAATCTTGGTGACGCCTCTTCAAATTTAGCCCCTTTCGAAGTGTCAACTGCTTAAACTTCAAAGGCCTGTCTACTATTAGCTCACGCGATTTAACTTTAGGAGACGGTAAAGGCTTTGCCAAGTCTTGGTCCCAGGAGACAAGCTCAAGTGCACGGCCATAGGAGGTGTCAATAGTCTTGAATTTATTTGGATGGTCATTGCATAAACGAGAGCGGAAATTAGGGGGAAGACCAAGATCTGGAGCTAGATGAACCAACTTTGACAGAAGTAGCCGGTGATGAGAAGAGAGCATAAGAAGTTTCTGGAGTTTGGTGGCCAAAGAGTCAGAGATGGCTGATTTGAGACTTAATTCCTGAGCAGCAAGGGATGCTGCAGCTGGGGTTAGGCGGACACAGAGTTGTGATAATGACTTGGTTGCGTTGACTGGCAAGGGAGGTGTTGGGATTGAGAAGAGTTCGAAAATGGTAGGGTAACGATGGATCATTGAGAGGATGGACCGTGGCTTTGATAGGGAAAGATAGGATCGACATTTATAAAGAATATGAATTGGAATATAGCATTTTGGCTTAGAAAGGAGCAGTGTTTGTAGCTTTTGGACAAAACGTATCTTGTTCTGCTTCACAACATGCCTGTCCAGTGAAGGACTACGGACAGTTTTGACAGATGAGCACGATATTGAAAAAGAGATATTTTGTGAGATCTTGTTGATTTTATAATTCCTCCTGACTGTACCTAATAAGCAAGGAGGATAGTGAGGGAGGAAGCTGGAATTGAGAGAAGTGATGGGCCAATTCCTTTGCAAAGAGGAAGGCAAAGACAACTCCATTTTTCACAATTACAAGATTTAAACCCTACACAAGGTATATGTGTAGTGAGATTATGAAGCGTATAACAATACCATCAATCTCACTATTATCCACATGAGAGTGACATAAGGAATTTCCCTTTAGTGGTTTCTTATGAGCAAAACGGTCACAAAGAAGCACAACCCTCAAAGTATGTGTGATGATGCTACTCACTTTATCTACCATATATAATAGTGTACCAGCACAATGCTAGACCTCGTTGCAACTCTCTTTATCATCTTCACTGGAACATATAGTTGTACCTATAAACACAAAATATATAAATAAATAAATTCATGTCATACAAATAAGATCATGGAAAAAGGTTTAGAATACACGCATCAACCCTAATTGCAGGCAAGTAAACGCAATTTCAACCAAAGTGGAAACAATAGTGCGCTTAGGAAAACTGATATCTATAAATGGAAAGAGGAAACCAGCATATTCCATATTCAGAAGGAAAACATTGTACATCTACAACTAGAAAAAAACAGCACACTCAATTGCCAATATTGCAATTGAAGTTGAACTCAACCTAAGCACCAGAAGACAGAACTCTTCTCCATAAGGAATCCTACTTCACTATCCAAATCCACAACATTTTCAATCGGAAATGAAACCAACACTAAGCTTTCTCTAAAGAGAATTTGAAATTTCTGTTGGGTCTAAAAATCCTAGTGGTTCAACAACACAAACCCTACCAAATAAAAACCAAGCAATTATAATATCATATCAGCAAATGCCATATATATATTTGAGCAAGATACATATTTACACACAGAGAGGATCAACAAATAATCAGTTCTCCAGAGATAGGGATTTAGTAAGAAATTTAGCTCTGCAAAATTGACTTGAATACAAACTGTACACTCTAATCTTAACATCAAGTGATTGGTGATCCTATCTAAAAAGTCATGTAGAATCGCCCAGAGACAGTCTCCGCATACAGGGGGAAAAGAACAAATGTGTGATTCTCTATACAGAAATCCAGAGAATGGTCTCAGAACACATCACAATTCCTTTTTCCACATATACATATAGAAAAGGAAAAACAAAACTCAACCCCCCCAACGACTAGATAAATATCGCAGCAGATAGAGGAATCTCTATATGATGTTGAAAATTCTATAGCTCCTTGACTACTCACAAAGACCAGTTACAAGTACTGAAAACAAAAATATTAACACAGAAAAGAGCAACACGCCAACTAGAAAGGAGCAATAAAAAAAGAAAAGAGAGTTGAAACCATGTCACAGGTTTTCAAATCAAACTATTCAGAGCAATAAAAACAACAGAAACAAAACTATAATTGATCAATAAGACATACCCAGAAACCCTAGGGGGAAAAAAAGTGGGAGACAGCATAAGATTGAGAGAGATGACAAGAGAGAACAAACAGCTACCTGAAAACAGAGGGTTTGTGGTGAAAAGGAAATGACTGAAAATTTGTTGTTATGATTTGCAGGGTCTGGAAAGCAAAGAAAGGAAGAGAAAGCGCTCCTCCTTCTGCCCTTTTTCTCTAATCTCTATCTATCTGCGTGTGTTTGTGTAAATTGTGATGAGAAGTTTAGACGAAGTCCATTTGCTGGGTGTTAAGCTACTCACTAATATTAACCATGTTTCTGTGCAGTAGTGGATAAGCAAGGCGAAGGTGAAAAAGCTTTAAATAAAGTTTAGGAGCCAACGATGGTTGGCTCAGTTGGTAACGTCCTGCATTATGTGCAGCCCTATGAAGGTTTGTGTTCTATTGCCAGCAGTTTTCGTGTCTACCGCCTTTAAGTGCTCGAGATTGTAGGTATATTCTGGCACTGGTAGTGAAAGTAGCCAATCTAATCCTAAACTTTATTTCAAAAAAAAAAAAAAGCTTTAAATAAATAAATGTGAGAAATCTTGAACTACAGCATTTATCTTGGCACCATTTAATAGAGATGGGCTCTGTTGTATTAGTTCGGTTGGGCTCGCTCTATTAGAAAGGTGGTATAAATGTAGTATGAAAAATAATAGTAGCTGGCGTTGCATAAATCATAGGGTATTTCTTACAAGAGATCGTGTGAAAATTACTCATGCAAGTGAGTTTCACCTGTAAATAGAATAGAGATGCCGTTTTACTTCATCCGATCATTTTATTACCACCCTACCCTAGCTACTACTAGCTATAAAAGGGTTTTCAATCGAGTTTTATTTTACTCCAATTTTTAACTGCAATGTATTCGAGTTTTATTTTGGTTCATCAGTTCAGTTTTTAGTTTTAGGCTTCCTCCAATTGTCCACTCATGACAATTTGGTCATTTCGTGAAATTTTGTCAATACGTTCCTGAAAATGGGTAGGGCATGTGATTTATACATGAATTAATGGTTATGCCCCTCAAATTGATGATGAAAGGACCAAATTGCCACACACGACTCAATTAGTGGACGCCAGAAACTAAAACCTGAATTGGAAGACCACAATGGGACTCGACTACAAATTCAAAGGTCATTGCAGTTAAAAATCCTTGCAGTACTTTTGAAAAATACTTCCGTTTTCTGTATATGAGATAGAAATTATTTCTTGGTAAAGAGAGAGAAAAACAATACTTCCGTTTCATTCTCAAGATTATTGAAGAACTTCAATTTTTAAAATAAATACTTTGTTCCATGTGTAAACATGAGGACATCAGGAATACAAATATTTCATGTATACTGACACATGATCAACATTTGATACCGTGGTAAACCAATTCCTCCAAGTTCAGGGATAATTAACGCCTAAAATATCAGAGAATATGGCCCTTGCCAACTAAGGGCTACAAATAAATGGAGACACAGAAGTGCCTGAGCTCATAACGGCTCAAGCAATGTCATCATTTCCGAATCTCCAGAAAGGTTGAATCCAACCAGAGAAACCTCCTCAATATTCATAACCAACTTCTTCAAGTCATGGGACTGCTCCATAAATACTCTAGTGATCGAACGGTAAACTTCAGCAAAAGCCCATCATTTGCTTTAATTTCCAATCCTTATAAATTATTTTCTGTAGGTCTTTCATTCATCTTCAAAGTCCTCATTACATGCTTCCAAAGGAGGACCGAA
Organism: Prunus padus; assembly: GCA_024362665.1. Lineage (NCBI taxonomy): Eukaryota > Viridiplantae > Streptophyta > Magnoliopsida > Rosales > Rosaceae > Prunus > Prunus padus. Next base: position 23,876,870 of record JANFAM010000016.1, on the reverse strand, counting down.
GCAGCACATTGAATTCACAAAAGAGGGCTCACTTTACAGACCTCAGCATTGAACCCACAATCCATTAAAAGCAGCAGCCATGCCCTTTGCTGTTCAGAGAGTCTATCCCTGGGGCCTTTAACCCGACAAGCTTGGCTTCACCTCTGTAATTCCCATGGAAACGCCACAACAATAAATCTGGCATTCCGCTTGACCAGCTTCGATAATCTTGGGCTAGATGTCGACAGAATGAGGCCAAACAAGGGCCACTGATGCATGTAACAGCGGCCCGAAGCTCAGAGAGGGAATGCCGGTCCCAGTTAACTCCTCTACATGCGGTTCCCTCATGTAATTCCCATGAAGCGATGAGGATCTCCTCAGCCATGCCATCATGAATACTCTGTAGGTGAGATTCTATATGGCTCTTTCTTACTAGATAAAAGCTATCAGTCTCCAAATCCAAGGGAGCAGTCTGCAAAAGAGGAATTTATTTTCTCCATTTTTTTCCAAAATAAGAGTCAAATGTATTGAAGAAAAGACCATGTACAGAACTTTAGACATGAAAAGCGTTGACGACAAAGTGTTTACTTACTCCAAGCAAGTTTGATAGTATCCGGAATTTTATTAATTTAATTGCCTTATAATGAGGCCTTATAATAACTGGGTTATAGATATCAGGCATACTGATGAGCATGAAGCCAATATAACTTTATCATACTTAGCCTCTTTTGTTCTTCTTCTGTCCTCTTTCTCTTATTGAAGCACTTATATTTGTGTTTCTCTCTCTTAACATTCTTTCATTTCTCTTCCAGTTGTACATAAAGACTAAACTATTGAAGTTAAAACTTGTATCTGATCAAATCTTGGGTGTCAGCTAGAAAACAAGATCACTCTCCCCACTCCTTCATCAGTCACCTCCTATAAATTTTTAAATTTTTAACCTATTCAAACTCTTAGGTGCTACGAGTCCACCTCCTTTAAATTCAGATTTAAGTACAACAGTAGAAACCAAACACCACCTTGTGCTCTCTTATTAATCAGTCCCCCTCCTTGAAATTCATACTTAAAGTACACACGATAGCAGAAATCAAACACCATATTATGCTTCATGCCACAGCTTGCCAGCTTCAGTTGTCACTTACCATTCCAACAAGAGTAATAAATGACATCTATAGGCCAAGCAGTGCAACTAAGCAACCTCTGAAGGACCAGGTATTAACACCACCACACCCAAGCGTGCAAATGCATATATATACATCTATGCAGGAATGTATATAAAGTAGAAAATTTCAAAAAAGTTTGAAGCTTGGTAGCACACACTCAAACATACCTGAAATCTGGTGCGGAAGACGTTTGGTACATCAGAAAATATAATATCTCACATAAGAAGACCAAAAATAGTTAACCAAATGCCACTCTCTGTATGAACACCCTGCCATCCTTCTGCAGCATAATGCTGCAGGGCTAGCTGCTCTACCCCACATTGCTCCCCATCTTCCCCATAAAACTTGCTCTTCATACCTATCACAGAATTTAGAGGTCTCCCTTGAACATGAACCTAACTTGTTGGTCAAAAAAACTGAGTCAAAAGGAACAGTGGTACTGTAAGATGTAAAAACAAAATTAAATAACTCAACTTTGACGTAAGAGTTTAACAAGCATATCACAATTAAGTGATTACCTCCATGATCTTCCTCTTGACGGACTCTGCAAAACTAGGAGTTTTCCATCGCCTTGGTGGTTTTCCTAACCGAAGGACTCTCCTTTGAAGTCCCACCCTTGAACCAGCGCGCACCCATTGATCCAGTAACCCATTTTCAGCAACAGAAAGGCTCTCATTAAGATATCCCATGTGCTCCAAGTCAATTGATAACCTTAGTGTCCAATATCCTATTCTACCATCACAAGTGAAGCACTTTAGCAGCCGCTTCAGTAGATACATTGCATCACTGTACCTGAGTGGAAGACAAAAGTTCTCTCAGCTTGGGAAACAGCACAATCAGACAAATGTAATTCCAACACCTACATTTTATCCATTTCTCCTTGCCATGATACTTGCATTTGCACGTATATAGTAATCAACATCAGTTCTCCTTAGAAATTTATGTGCCAAGAGCTGACCAGTTACCAGTATAGTAAATAATATCATATATTTGATTCAATTTCATAGATGTTAGCAACCGTTGGTGGTTTATGCAAAAAATGTGGACTTCGAAATTCAGTGTCCATCAATCGGCTCTCCTTTCTCTATTTTTTCCTTTAATTTCAGAACTTATTAGGGGATCTTGAGGTTTACTAGGGTAGGGTTTAAATAATTTATGGACTCTAGGGTTTAGGGTTTAGGGTTTAAGATTTAGGGCTCTTTTAGACTAAATGAATAGATCTAATAAGGTTATTGGCATTTATTAGGGTAGCATTTAGGAAGAACTGGGATACGATAAATTGAGTGCAGAAACAAACCATTTATGGCCATAATTAACATTACATTGTGTAATGTTTCAAAATAATTGTTAAGATTTCAAAGAGACAAACCAATGGCCCACTACTACCCAGATATTTTCCCCAACTTAACCACCATAAAAGCCTCGGTGTTATTAGTAGTCGAACCATTCACTTACATAATGTATTTTATTTTGTCAAGTTTCCAATGTGGTATTTTTACATTCTTCAACAACGCGTATCCACTATTCCTGGAAAAGTTTCCAATGTGGTAATTTGTTGTGAAATTATGCACTTGTAAGTTGGATACTTGACTATTCCCAAATCCACCAGTAGAAATGCCGATAAATCCTGCTCTCCATTCAGGAAAAAAAGCCTCTGCATAGAATTAAAAAGAATCACAATAAAACTATTATTACTAACCTCGCCTTTCCGGATTACTGTGGTAATATTAATTAATCATTAGAAGACATGAAAGCACCTCAGCACGCCAAATGAGGGACTCTGCCCTTAAAGATATCCTAACACAGGCAGCTGTTCGATCCAAAACCATACGAGGTAGTAATGGGCTGTACATCGCAAATTAACAGGAAAGAGAGAATTTAGAATTTTCTCATGAAGTCACATAATCAACATATTAAAAGGATTGCAATAGAAAACAATTAATACCACAACTCCTCTTTGTACAAAGAAATAAGAGACGCAATAAGATCCTGCTTTCTCATGGCACGATTGCAATTCTGTAGCATCAATAGAAGTAGCAACGTTTCAGAGAAGGCATATTAGATAACAAAGAAAGAAAATAGTGAGACCAGATTCCAACAATTAAAGAGAGTAGCATGTGAGTCCAGTATCGACACTACTTAATTCAAGGCCAAGGATTTATCGGTATAAAAGGGAGAAAAGAAGAGTTGAAGATACATATAAAAGCACAGCCTTAAATTTTAATACACAATCACTTACATCAACACATGAATATATGCATGCACAGATACACTGTCATGTAACTTCAGTCAATGACAATGAACAAAATGTTTGACCCGTATCTGTCCACACAGTAGGACTCGTACTATGTAGTCATCGAAAGCCAATTTGTCACTTTAGGAGCATGATTTAGGGATACAACCAAATTTAGAATGATCCAACATAAATGCTCCATTTATTGTCAAAGATGCAAATTGATTGATTGTTATGAAATTGCGTCTATAATAAATTTATGCAAACATTATTGTGGACAGAATCAAAGCCAAAATTCCTATAGGAATATCATTATATGCCAACCTGCTTAAGCATGCATAAAATTTCACGTAGTTCAGATACAGTGAGCAAATCCAAAATCTCCTTTATATCATCATCACATAGTTCATTTGGAATTCCAAAGCAAGATGCATAACCTGTTTCTGCAGGACGACAAACTAATCTGCCATCAACCTTAATCTGGAATTTTGAAGAGAAAACATACAGCATATCCAACTAATAGTACTGGATTACCAGATAGCCCTTTCACCGCTTGCTCAGGATCCAATACTTCTGGGTATGAAATACCTGAAAGCCGAAACCATGGCCCTGAGAAAGAAGGCAAACGTATAAATTACAAAATCATTTTTTGGAAAGAAAAAAGGGCAGGAAACCTTATAGTTTCACTTGGATTATGAAGGTGCATAATGTCTCCGAGTCTTTAACATGTTTTTGGCCAAAATATTTGGAATATTTCTACAGTTTCTACTAGGAATAGCCCTTTTAGTGCTAGATGAATGTAAAATAATGGCTTTTGTGCAATGTTGAAAGGGTCCTGATATAATGGGATCAACCATATTGTAATACAGCATGAAAATCTAAAACTAATGATGTAAAGCACATAAATTAACATTTTCTAATCAACCGTTTCATATAGAATAAGTACGTATGTCAATGTTTAAATGAGCATGATAATGACCATCCCATAAATAAGTAGAGGTCTGCTTCACATATATTAGCTCACAACTATGACCTGAAATGAAAGTTCCTCAAAATTTTTGAGTGATATCCCAGAATCAAAAGCAGAAATGAAAAGGGCAGCAGAGAAGGAAAAAAGAAAGAAGCTATTATAAGCTTTAAGTTATTTATATACACTAGAGCGAAACATTCGTGATCAGCATATTTAACCAGGCAGCTAAACCATGAAGCAGTACATATTGCATGAACCACAGCAAGTAAGCCCAAAGAGTAAAGTGCAAAACTACCATAAGCCCCATCGATCAGACTACCCAATCAATCCCAGGAACAGTGCATGGAAAAAAGATGCAGGTAAACAACATAGAGGGTAATACAAATTGCCTGAAATGTTGAGTTATACAGGATGTACTTAAAATTACATCTGTGCAAGTAGCGAGGGAGGGAGCGAGCAAGGGAGGGAATGAGTAATGACTGTCTTGCCTTGGGAGTCAGGGAAAAAAGATTTGATATGTGCATTGCATATTAATATTATTGAGGCGGAGGAGAAAAGCATCTGTCAGCTCAATCATATGAGGTCCTGTTCATGGACAGGAAGAACCACAAAGAGATGAAACCCTAGACTTCATGTAATCGGTAACCTTGAGGCAACTTCGAGACACACTCTGGGCATCCAAAAGGAGCAATTGGATCTCCAAGAGAATATGAGAGATGAGGAGATGAGGACCTTATGGATAGTGATAGTGGCATCAAGCGTAGTAGGGTTAGAAATTATTCCGCGTGTGAAGTTTGAACATCATTCACTATGTTGTGCTCTGTGCATGTCTTGTTAATGACCAGAATGACTAGGATTAGGAGGTACCAACGGAAACAACGTTGTTCATAACATAGAGTCTAGGCTAGCTTATGGTCAACCATGCTCACAAGATCCCTTACAGTATTCGGCACAATAAATGGAAAACAACACAAAACAATAACAGCAATGCTTAAACCATGACCCGTATGAAACATAATCCGGATAGTGAAAAAACCTTTCCGTGTATAGAGCCGAACAAATAGCCTCTGACTATCATCTGACAGTGAAGTAAATAACTCTGCCAACAATATAAATAAAACAGTCATCAGTGTTGAGAAATAGTTCAAGGAACTAATGATAAAATCATCGATTCATAATACAAGAAATTGAATTGCTACCTATGAAATTCTTTTCGTCATCTGTCAAGAGGTGAGAATTGCTTTTCAAAACATCATGTATGAAAACACAAAAGTTCTCCTGATACTTTATTGTACTGGGTGGACAAGACTTTGTAGATTCAATTACTTGCTGAGCATTTTTCCATAGACATTTGAAAGCCTCGTCATTACAATGTACCTTAGCACCACATGACCCAGTCTTGTGGGACATGATCTGTATTGGGACAACATCAATAGAATTCTTTGGAACAGAGATCACGGATCCCTGAAAGAAATTCCACAGGAAGGACAATCAGAACTTTATCCAGCAGGCCATAACTTAAGAAATGTAAGCTTAAGATGCTTTACAAATCATATATAATCATAAAATGGACATGAAGCTTCCACTGCCTAGTCCCTATATACCAAGTGAGGGAGTTATCTACCTTTTGTTATCTGCCACCACTGGAATTTTACCTTATTCACGAATGAATACCAGAAGGAAGAAAAAAAAAGTTCTGCTAAATAACCTAAGCAAGCAAAATAAATGTGGCAGAGGTCAAACACACACACATGTGTTACGCTAACTTACGTTGAGGGTGTGCAAACATCTTATCTCAGGCATGTTATCAAAATGATTGGAACTGTCTATTTTTTGGTTTCTCTTTCAAGTATCATCCATGCAATAGAACAACCAAATGAGAAATTGTTTAGCTGTATGCTTTCCATCATTATCATTTCATCTTCCTCTGACAAACTGTTTGTTTAGTTTACATGATCAAATACTTTCAGACTGGCAGGATTTTCACAGGGATGACTATTGCAGAATGACCAAAGAATAGACGGGTCTCGTCACTGAACTGCATTTTGAGGTGGCTTAGGAAGGATGTTCCCATTCTTTTAAATGAAAACATCCTCACTTGAAAATTATATATATATATATATATATATATATATATATATATATATATACCTCAAAGTTTAGGAAGTACTTCTCCATCAGAGGCGACAAATATTGAGCCAGCTTGCGAGGGAGAAAACCAAGTACTTTGTGGCATCCTGAATCTGAAGAAATAACCTAACCCAAAAGGACCATGTAATGCATGGAAATTAGAACTTAAAAAAATTAAATCTAAACAACAGATAATTAATATATAAATAAAGAATACACAAAACATCAAATCCTCAAAGAAAAAATCGTAAGAAAAGAAATGAACCTTAATGGCATTTGGATCTTTAGCGTTATCAGGGTCTCTTAAAAGAGAAATTCGTGCCCCAAGATCTAACTCCTTTTCATCACTAAATTTACGGCCAACGATAAAAGTTTCAAGAATGACCCCAGATATATCGTCCATAGTAACAGTCGTCTCACCATCAGGCCCCTCATTCTTTAGGGCCCATGAGTGATCATCAACATTGGCATTGATCGTGTCCTTGACAATTGGGTTTCCACACATACCAACTTGATTTTGCATATCATCCATTAAATTTAACAATGATCCACGCACATCATCATCACTTTCTTCAACAGCACTGATGTCAGATAATCCATGAACCACATGGTGAACATTACTGTCATCATGAGCTGCATGAAATAAATCATTTCCTAACTCTTTCAAATAACAGGCACGAGTTTGAACTTTTAAGTCTGGGCAGAAGTTTAACTCTTGGAGTGTGCGTTGGGTCAGCTTCCGTTTAGTTCCCCTTGACAGGCAAACATCTGCAAGAAATTTGTATGGGTATTCAGTTCAATTCAGTTAACGGAAAGTTTAAGAAATACAACATTAAATAAAGAAGCTGAGATTACATCATAATATGATTCCTTAAATCCCCATAACAGAAAACTAGGGCGTATGAATCTAATAGATGTCTTTCGTGGACCATAACACACCTTACATAGTGCAGAAAATCAACCATTCAATTTTTTAATTACCTTAAGAGAATTCGAATAAAACTAATACTGCAGTATCAATACTTTTCTTTCTGCTGAGCAGTTATTATCTCATACAAGGAAAACCCTGCTGAGCTTCCCATTTTATTTGAAGAATATTGGTAAAAGTCCTCTCACACAGTAAAGACTGATGATTCTCAAAACACCATCAGAGTCTAGATTTATAAAGAAAATCAAGAGACAGCGTCATTAAGAAACTGATTATATCTCCACACAAAAATTATATAAGAAACACAAATGCTATGAACAAAGAAAAGTGGGTTGAACCAAATGTCCATCTAAACAGTACGATCATCCACAATCATGAATGCAAATTACAATAAAAAACCAAAGTTCCTCCCTAATCAAGAAGAATAACACTTAAAATAATATCTCTAAAACGTTTAAGAAAAGATGCCCAAAAAGAAGCTACAAATGTGATTGTATCCCAAAGTAACTCCATCTCCTCTTCCCTGCCTTCAAAGGCCGTCTTATTTTGTTCCAACCAAACCATCCAAATGAGAGCCAAGACTGCGCACCTCAAAAGAGTAACTGCCTTTTTGTTATTCAACGATAGCGAAGAACACTCAACAAACAAAAAATAACAATTCTGAGGACAAACCGACACCTTACCAAACACCCTTAATAGCCAAGCCCATAATTTCCTAGTGAACAAGATGTCCATCTAAACCATGTTCTATCACCTCAATAGTAAATGAAAATTAAGATTAAAAAAAATTCCAAGGACAACCCCACACCAGACCAAGCACCCCCAGCAGTTCCCCTTCTTTTTAAGGTACACTGATGCATTGATAAGCATGAAGGGGGCCTTTTTCTTTGTAGCAGTTCACACGTATTTACCTTCATGAAGGGCCCACCAACAGAAAACTTGCACTTTAGTAGGAACCGGAGCCTTCCAAATCAAGTTAGATGGCTCAAAGATAGGATCTCTATTCTCTGTTAAAATTAAGATTATGTCGCTTAGGTTCATTAACATCACTTTCCCAATCAAATTCAGGTTCTTCAAGTTGATGCATGGAATAGTTCCACCTCCTTGTGACTCCATTAAAATTGGGAGGCCGAAAAGCATAATGCTAATGATGTTATAAAAGCAAAGTATTGACAAACTAATCAAGGCACCAGCTAAGTGTCTCCCTATTTAACTATACAAAGTAAACACCATTCTACACTAGCACCAATGCTCTCGGACTCTCAAACATTAGGAAGAGAACAGCCCCCTTAGTGCAAAATCAAACCGAAATGTCAAACTCATTCTGCATAAACAAAACAAAACGAAAGCAGGATAAAGAAGGTACCCAGATGAGAATTGATGATGTTGCTTTGGCCACTGACTTTGTTGCCGCAAACAGGACAAGTAACTCTCTCATCTACAACCCCCACCGCACTGTTTTCAGTGTTTCCTTGTTCTTCTTGATTCGACGACCCTTCTACGTTATCAATGCTAACGATTTTTCCATTTTCATCAGCACGCAGATTCAATGAGCTCTGAAAACAAACAAAACCGCAACATCAATTTAGTAATAATTCAATGAGAAAATTATAAAAGTTTGAAAGAAAAAAAAAAATTGAAAACGAAAATTAGGGAGAGTGCCTGGGTAGGGGAGGAGAGGAGTGATTGGCGGTTTGGAAGGCATCGCCTGCGTTTGCCCACCAATCGAATCAAGCTTTCTCTTCCCTTCAGCATCTTCACATAGTGACTGGAAGGGTTCGAAGCTTCAATGTTTTATTTTGGTGCCCTAATTTATATCCCACCCTCTCTCTATCGCTTTCTCTCTTTGCTGCTTAAAATATAGGATTTTTAACGATTTCTTCTAACTATTAAGAATTCGAACTTACCCTGAATTATTTCATCCGCCGATTTACCTCAACTCGTAATAAATAATAATTTTCACTTACTGTTAAATTTATCTAATTCCATCAACTTTTCATTAATAACAAGCAAATTTGTAATTTTAACTTAAAATTCATAAAAATATCAGTAAATAATTAACTTTTGTAAGAAAAAATTATTCTCCCCACAAAACCCCACCCCCACCGATTTCTTCTCTCCCAAAGATTTTTTTGCTTCTAAAAGTAATTATTTACAATATTTTTATGAATTTTAAGTTAGAATTACAAATTTGCCTTGTTATTAATGAAAAATTGATGAAATTAGATAAACTTAACGGTAAGTGACATCGACTATTTATTACGAAATGAGTGACTAAATCGGCAAACGAAATAGTTCAGGAGTAAGTTCAATTGCCTTATAGCTTCAAAAAGCAAACCGCACTTTACCCTAAAATATAAAAGTCCCGCCAAACCCTTACCGATGCCTCGCTTCTTTTGGCACAGTCTTTGAATTTTAATCTTCGGAGAATATTAGGGTCCGTTCGGTAAGTTTTTGGAGAATGTTTTTTTAAAATATTTTCAGAGAATGAAAACAATGAAAACGTGTTTGATAGTACAATTTGAAAATAATAATATGTGAGTTATTTTTCAAGTGTATTTTTGCTAATTTATGTTCTAAAAAAGATATTTTAAAAAATGTATAATTTAACAAATAGAAAATTATATTATTTTTTAAAAATTAAAACTATTTATTTCATTTATGTTTTTTTTTTCTATTTTTCCTTTCTTTTACTTTTTTCTCCTCCTCCTTTGTGTAATCAATATGTGAGTTATTTTTCAAAAGTATTTTCTTAATCATTTAAAAAAATAGAATAAAATTCGACAGCATAAAACTAGAGTGATCTTTAAAAAAAATTAAAATGAACAACCTCACGCCAACCATCTTCTTCACTCTGTGCAAAACCCACCTCAATCCTATCGCCTCCCCTCTTTTGCTCTCTCCCTCCAGATCTCTCATTCTCTCACCTCCTCTCTCTCTCTCTCCAAAATTAAAACTCACCCACTGCCTTCGCACCCACCCCTTAACATTGCAATAACCCCATCAACCCACCTCTCTCCATCTCTCAATCATCTTCTTCATCATCATACAAAAAGAAGACTGCTATGGAAAAATAGAAGACCCACTAATATCACCACAAAAAGAAAGAAGACCCAGGTATATTTTCTGAAAAATAGAAGATCCAGTGTGGAAATATGATGAGCTTGAAATAAATGGGTGACCTTGAGATAAATGGAAGACAGAGTGAAGAGAGACTGAGAATATTGTTTGGAGATTGCAAAAATGTGTTTTCGCGTTTTCACTGAAAATGCTGAAAACGTCGTTTTGTTGTTTTCAACTTTTGTACGTGAAGTAGAATTCATTTTCACAATTTTGTTTTCCGCGTTTTCTCTCCATGCCTACCGAACGCAATCTCAGCTATTTTCATTTTGGGAAAACAGAAAACGGGGCGGTAAAACATTACCGAACGGCCCCTTAAATTTTCATTTTACGAAACTCTATTAAGTAGAGTACAATTACTTTACTTTGTTTGGTACCCGAGAAAAGTAATTGATGATAAATTAATTATTAATTTTCATATATTTTTCTAAATAATAGGAAATATAATATTTCATTCTCGATATTTGGTAATGTTGTCCTTTTTTTAAAAAGATGCTTTATTATAATAGGAGTACAAAGGGAAGAGGATGAAAACATCCAAAAACCAACGTAAAAATCAGGAACAAGAGTGTAATCTTAGAAAGAGTCATGGCCTGAACGAATCATGAGGAAAACTATAAAAAGAAAAAAGAAAAAAAAAAGACTACTACCCAAAACAATACATCAATGGAGTCCAGTGATTGAGCAATAATGGCCTCGTTAAAATTTTGCCTAAAAAAACCTCCAAATAGAGGAAAATCCAATCAATGAAAAAGAGTACCACTGTAAAGCTTGCTCATCAACAACAACCAACATGCAAAACTTAGGCCAATGAACAATGAAACGAGTCGTAAGACCAACTTCAGCAATTGGGATAAATTGAAAGAAAAAGTATAGGAAGTAATTAACATCACAAACAAAAATGAAGAAAACAAACTAGAATATAAGGCAAAAACATAAAGAAAAATAAAAACAAAAACATAAAATACTTGGAAAAAAGAAAGCGAAAAAACTACTCCCTGAAAAAGGATGTGGCCAAGAGTGAAAACCGTCTATAACTGCTTAGACTATTTGGAACCACCAAGCTTGGGTGAACGGAATGACAACAACCATAGCACAGCCCCCAAAATGAAAAAAACAGAGTCTCACTCCAAAACATGTTCAAAGAATTGAAATTATGGAAAAAAAAAACTGAAAACATTCAAAACCCACCACCCTAAAACTTGGAAATGCAATCCATCTCCCTCAACTAGGGTGGCAGTGCAAGGATCGCGAAGAGAATCAAGAGCCCTATCCACACTCATACAATTGCAAAAGGTAAAAGATGATCCACAAAACATTTCAAAACAACAATGTAAACGCAATCAAGTATGTGCCAAGATTTTGATTTCAGAAGTAAATAGAGAATCAAAATGGGGCCGCACCTTCATCGTGTCGAGAATGGGATGGGTTTGGGCTGAGACAAGTTGGAGAAAGGATGAGGGATGAGACAAGTTGAAACAGTAAAATAAGGTTTGAGTTTGGGGGTGGGGTGTTGGGTGTGGGGTGTTGTGGGTGTGCAACTAGGGTTGTTGAGTGGGGCGGATTGGTATGGGTTTGAGGTAGGGTGGGAAGAAGGCGGTTACCACACACGGTTGATGTTGGGATGGGTAATGTTGTCCTTTAATTAGAAATATTCAATTCATTCTCGATATTTGGTAAGACCAAATCCAATGTAATTATACTCAACCTCAAATTTACCCCTCCCAAAATAGAGTTATTCATTATTTTTTTGGATGTGGAAAAAATAAATTACAAGAGAAACCCTCTCAGGCACGGAGGCCTCAAAAGGTCAAAATAAAAGGAGTTTGCAACAGACAAAGGAACTCTATTCTCCCACATGTAGGAAGGGTTGAGAACATGACTTAAACTAGCTACGTCATCCACCGTGAAGTTGGCTTCCCGGTAAATATGCCTAGTGATGTAATTCATAAAGCGGGCCGGTTGACAGGGCCCTATGGAACCCAAACCCCGAATGAACCTGAATCGAATAAATCCCCTGAAATTGAAACCTTGAATTCAAAAGGAAGAAAAAGTTGCCGATATGGAATTGGTTGCATGTGTGGCCCACTAAAGAGTTGTCCCACTTGAGAGTGTTGGAGAATATTGAAGTCCCACATTGGAAACATAATGAAATGAAATACACAATCTAATGAATGGTTCCAACATCGAGGCCTTTTGTATAAAACTCCATACCTACAAAATATACAGGTGATTAAATTAGGAACAATATCAATGTTGCTAGTAGTTGGGTCCGTCCTTATGCAATCTTTACACAAACCACTCAACAAGTTTAAGTGACCCTAAGCCATATAAATACCCGGGGCTTGTTGAGTGGATTGTGGTGTGGATGGTTACAAAGGGTTCATAAGCTCATTTGAGGGTTCAAAAGATGGAGGCTTTGGGCTGCTTGGGAGCACCAAAATCCAAGTTCACTTTCTTGATTTTACATGGGTGAACCGAGAGAGAACTCCCAGCACCCCTTCTTTGAGAACAAACTATCCTTGTCGAAAATTGAAATTGCTGACATTAGAATATAACATACTCCTTCTTTCAGAACGAACCATCCTTGTCCAAAAACACGTTTCAAGCCCTAAACACCACCCTTATATTTCCTTTTATACTATGTTTTAGTTCAGGTAGAACAAACTAACTATATATATATATATATATATCTCTCTCTCTCTCTCGCTAAACTTATATGCACTTAGGTCCCACACCACAAACCTCTCATGTCCATCCAATTTATATCTTGATTCAATCTAGCCATAAGAGTAGGGATCATATATCATCCACATCCTCAGAACAAGTTCGAATTGTAGTTGCATTCTTCCAGCACATGATTTATTTCAAACATCCCTATAACACCTATTCCACTATATCATCAAGCAACATCCTTTGAGCGCATGTTGTATCCTTATCATCAACACATCCATCCATTATTGTTCTTTATCAAATTCCCCTATAAAGATGGAATTCTCTTCTCATTAAAGTCTCAAGGAGCCATTGAAGATGACCAAAACACTCCCTAAGAATTCAACTCTTTTAGAGTGTTTCACAGGGATGAAAGAGAGGCTCAACCACCTCGTAACAGTCTAACAAGCTCATTCTAGCTCTCCACAAAATTCAAAACCCTAAGATGACTCAAGGTTTGGCTATGTATTTATAGGCTATGGCATTTTAAGGCGGGTCACCCATGACCCATATAACTTAAAATGACCCATTTTTAATTATCCCTTTTCTGAGGACCCATTTACAGCATATCCTTAGGGCTTCCACAAACTATGAGTGATGTCTAGCAACATGTCACAGTTACCCAAGCCAATGTTGCAAGACTCGTATGCTTGGTAAGAAGTAAGATCGGTGAGAAATCTCACATCGCTCAGGGAGGGAAAGGTGAAGTGCCATATAAGAGCAATTGTCATCTCACTTAGTAAGACGTGTTTTGGGCAAGATAACCTAAGCTTGAGCCTAATAACAAATTTGTGTGGGAGGGGCACAAAGCAAACAATATCTTGCTAAGAGAGTGGGTTATGAAAATTTGGTATCAAAGCTAGATCGCAATCGGAAGTGTTCTACCGAGGATACTAGGCCCCAAAAGGATGGATTGTAAGACCCACGAGTTTGGTAAGAAGCAAGATCGGTGAGCAATATCACATTGCTTGGGGAGGGAAATGTGAAATGTCATATAAGAGCAGTTGTCATCTCATTTAGTAAGACGCATTTTGGGCAAGATAACATAAGCTTCAGCCCAAGAATGTGCGAGATGGGCCCAAAGTGGACAATATCTTGCTAAGATAGTGTGTGGTGACATTTAACGACATTATCCCTTGTGGTAACCGCCCACTACTTTAGGAAGTTACCACCCACAATCTTGGCAAGTGTGCATGGGAAATTACAACTTGGAAATAATTTTTTTTTTTAAAAAGAGAGATAATCAATTAAGAATGAATAAAATAAAGAGAGAGTCCAATATAGAGCCCTACAACTTATATTCCCTAGACACAAGCCCATCAATATATAAATTTATGTGCAAACCCCAATTTGTAACTTAAATACCCCTTAAGATATAAGAGGTCATAATACTCTATGTATTTACATTAGTTGCCACTAGAGTTGAGGCATCCTAACGGTTTACAATCACTAGAATGACCATTTCATTAAGAACAATTTCAGTTTACCACCATTTCAGCCTTGATCGGTTCCCATCATTGAAACCATAAATTCTCCAACGTTAGATTCCCCTTCAATGCTTTATCGTTCAAATTTTGGGTTCGTAGGTACACTCTATTCATCAGCCTAGTCACTAAGAAAAGACGGCACTGACTGAAACATACTATTCCGACGCCAACACAGGTCGTCCTACTTTGTGTTGGATAGGGTATGTGCGGGCGTGCCAGCATGGTCTACTGTGCATTCGAGGATGGTGATGGATGGATGGAATGGTTGAGTGCGCCTATTTGATCTGACTTCGCTCAAAGCGATTGTGGTAGAGAGAGGAACAATTCTCGACTGTCAAGTTCATGACCTGAACTACAAGGCCGTTGATGATGGTGGTTGGAAACGACGGTCGGTGGATCTAGATGGTGCTCTAGCGCCTCCCTAGATTGCGAATGTTGTATGATATATGAGGTTGACGAAAAAATAACAGGAATGGTGCCCCAGCACCTTAAAAATCAAGGGTCGTATGATATATTGATGGATGGAAGAACTTAACTTTACCACTACTCCTAGGAAACCATTTAAAGATATTGAAAGTGCATTACTAGAAGATAAATGACAAGAAATTATAATTTGCTCCGTGGAAGACTTGTTTGGTCAGGGACCCTTTGAACATTGCTAGGGGTCTGGTATTTATAGGAGGAGACTTGGAGCTTGGAATGGAGAAGTCTGAAATGAAGAAGTCCCTTGAAGAGAAACTAGGTCGTGGTTTGCATGGCATGCATTATTGGAAATAGTGGCAGTTTGGATAATATCTGGAAATGGGAAAGGTGGCGCTAATGGAGGATGTCTGCCATTGGGAGAAGTAATTAATTCTTCCTTAGCCGAAAGTTGATGACTTTCTCTACACCAATTAATATTCAATTTACTCCCACCAACTCAACTTGCCCACCATATGATTATTTTAATCATATTGGTGTCATCTTTCTTCTCTTCCCACGTTCTCTTCATGCAAAGCCAATATTTTCACATTTTGCTTGAATATTTTAATAACCCACTTGCATGAATTATTGGCTTCCCAAGAGATGCAAGCACATCCCTCTTCCTTCAAAAAGAACTGACACTAACTGTAGCATATATTGAAGTTGGTCCACGATCACGGCCATGAGCTGCCAATTTGCATGGCCATTTCCTCTGACTTTTTGCAACGTCATGGCCATGGCTGTGAGGATGTGGGAACGTCTCTCGTCCTAAAGCGATTGGAGTTCGTGAGAGTTTGGACAGATGTTAGAGGAAGCGCTTTTGTTGCTTTATCATTAATAATCGTTCTCTGTAGCACATTTGACAAATTCCAACACGTGTGCCTATCCTGAGGTGGAAATTCTTCATCTTTTCCAGAAATCATGCTTCATGATTTCCTTAGTGTGTCGCTTTTTTCTAGAAAATCCCACTCTAGGTTTTACTCAAAGGTGTCGCCTTTTTTCATCTCCCAAGATGGTTGCCATATGAGGCTACGTGAAGGCGTTATCTCTTAGGTGGAAAACATATTGTAATTCGGATCGTGGTCGGGACTAATGATGGAAGACTTGGCCATAGTCGATTCGAACAAGGCTTTGATAGCCTGAGAACCTGCCTTGGGACAATCCTGGATACTAGGCCGAGCTCATCTGTTGATCTGGACTTGTCTGTTGAGACGAACTTGCCAGTTAGGTCGAGTTGCTCATGCCCGATCTTGGTTTTCTTCATGCCCGATCACACGGCCCTTATGCTCGGCCACTATTCATGGTCACTATGCTCAGCTACTGTAAGGTTTTTATTTAAACCTTTATTGTATTTTGGCTCTTCTCTTAAACCAACAAAACCTTTGTAATATTAATTAGATTCTAGGTTAGAATCGATGTAGGTTGAAGGGCTTCCAAGTCTCCTCGTTGCAGGTCAAAAGGTAAAACATTTGCATTGTTCACATGGATTAATCTACACTTCACTTGGATTGATCCAACGTACATTCGTGCATGCTGCTGCCTATTCTCAGTTGTATTAATACTTTCTATGAAAGTATTAATCCATGCTGCGTCGGTTTTTCAAGTTGTTGGCAGATTTCTTTATTCATTCTTTCTTCATTCCTTTTTGAATGTTTTCTCCTTAGCCCAATGGGTGTGTGTGTGGAGATTGGTAAATCTGTGTGTGGAAACATAATATATTATTTTATAATATATTGTAGGGAGCTTGTCTTTTGTTTTTTAAATGACCCATACCCTTGTCCCTTAAATTATGTTGTCTCCCACCTTCAGAAGAGATGGGTTATGGGTCTCTTTATTAAAGTCTACTTTTCAGATTATGGACCTTGCCTCTTCTCTTTGATCAATAGTCATGTGCGGCTCCTTTTGGTTTTAAAGAAACACTCATACTTCTTTTTATATCCCTCTCCATGCCTTGTTAGCCCATATGTTCTCCAAAAGGAATAAAACAATTCCTTATCATGTTTTTGTGTCTAGAGCCGTTCCTTGTTTAAAGCATCTTTGGTCTGTGGCCTTAAACAAATGAGCTTGATAAACCATCCCTATTTATACTCCTCACTTTGACGGTTTTTGACTAATGATCTCACTCATGCATTGAACACATTACTTATGTTTTCCAAGTTATATTCTCTGCATAAATCAAGTTGAAATAGTTTACGGAATTATTTCTTATCTTCCTTAACCATAGTTTATACACTTGAGGGTTATGAGAATGAATGCATTCACATAAGTGCTTCCCCAAGATGATTTTCACTCTTTAATGGCTGATTGTGTTTCATTGCTTTGATTACTCCTTTATTTGTTCAACTAGTATATGTTACTTGTGAGTATATGATTGATTGTATATATATAGCTTTCTCCAAGTAAACACTTACAAGATTTCAGTTGAACATTTGTTTTGTTTCATTGTTGTTTTGTAGAATTAAACTATATGCTTCAAGTTCATTACTTCTAGTTTAATCATCACAACACTTAGGTTTCATTTATCTAGCTCAATCATACTTTGTGATTGAGATAGATGAATCTGTGAAACCATAACTCACTTCATACATCAAACTACATGCAACTAGAGCTTGGTGCTCATGAGAGGATTTGCTGATAAGAGATAAAGAAAAGGTGCTTGCTGAAGGATTGGATTGTAGCTGCCTATAGGTGATAGATGAGCTAAGTCTTCTTTCGTTTTTCTTGTATTTCTTAATTGAAGCAGATTGGATCTCTCCTGGCTTGGTGCCCCCAATTTTTCCCCTTGTTGGGTTTCTCGGGTTAACAAATCTTTGTGTATGTTTATATTCTTGTTGTCATTAGTTGTACTTGCTGCAGCCTTGTTCAAATAACATCGACGCTAATGTGGATCAATACGTAGTTTCACCGTATTGATCCAAAACCACAAGGGTTTCTTTTTGTATCAATAAGTGGCGTTTCTGTATCAATACATGGAGTCGTTTGTATCAATCCGATTTCATGCGGTCAATTCCATTTACTCACCGCATATGCTAAGTAATTAAACACCATGGTTGTGCATGTGTTTATGTTTCCGCTTATTAATTCTTAGTGGGCTTAAAATTTAAAAAGGTAGGTTATTACCATATAGCCTACTTCACCCCCTGTAGGCTTTTAGAGCTTAGGGCATGGTTTTACAGCTACTATTCATGGCCACTATTTATCGGCCACCATTCACGAGTACTATGCTCAGGCACTATTCATGGGCACTATGCTTGGCCACTATTTTCAACCACTATTCACTGAATGAAACTTGTGGTCACGTGTATTTGCATGGCCAACCCACGTAGTTGCATGGCCATTCCTTCCTCATTTACATGGTTACCAAAGAAGCGAGATGATGGAGTGATTTCTTCTTACACGGCCGTTAAGAATTACACGGCCATCACCTCTCTATGCTTCAACAATGGCCTTCTCTTCCTCGTCTTGGTTGTTTCTCTATACTTAGGCCTTGGCCATTTGCATGGCCATCTTTCCTTGCCCATGGTCGTCAACAAATTATCAACCCGGTCCAAGCTCCACATGATCGAACGCCTCGGCCTCAAAGGTCAGTTACCAATCTCGGTCGTCAAACTTTGGTAGTCAAGCTCCTCAGTAGTCAAACTTCTTAATGGCCGAACCTCTTCATAGTTGTACGTGGTCATCTCTTCTCCATGCCAAAACCCATTTCCATGCAAAAAAGGCCTCCAATTTATGCAGCCCCATATTGGCAAATATGTGATAATTTTTGGCATAAACAGGTTGGGCTTGTGTTTCAATTGCACACATTATATGTTTGAAGAAATTCGTAGGTGAGTGCACAAGTGATTTGTGATGTTATTTTTCCTTTGTGGTAGGTACCATCTTTAAAATGTTCATTCTTTGGTTTGATATGTTCCCGTAATTTAATTTTTAACTACATATGCATATGCATACCTATTAGGTAAAAAAAAGGGTGTGCTATTTTAATATAAGTTTAGCTATAGGGGGAGATATTGTATGTGATTTACCTACGTATGTGGTTTACTAATTATGTTTCATACTGTCATTTTTATAGCTATATGCACACCTATTAGGTAAAAAATTGCAAGCTGTTTTAATACAAGTTTAGCTATAGGTCAAATGATTATATTGGATATGAACTTTTCCATTTTGCAGGTCGTATGGATTTGAACATGAAAGAGTTTGGGAAAATTTAGTACATATATGGTTTTGGGCCCTTTTTAATGGTTTGAGATTGGATATTGAAAGAACATCGTGAGATTATAAGGAAAACACCATTTTTTGGTCTTTTCAAGGCTTATGATGAAAGGTTGGTTAGTGAAAACATTTGTAAGAAGACATATATAGATATAATCATAATAATAAAGTGTTACAACACTACAACCAGGGAATTCGCAATTGGTGACAGGCATGAAAGTTCATTGGTTTTGATGTTGAGGAATTGCTCGGATTGCCGAATGCTGGTTGCGAGATAAATATTAACATACGGAGTTTGAAAGATAGTGCAGATTTTGTTAGAAGGAACCTTACGACCTACGAAAGGGTTTGTAGGCAAAATATTGAAGCTACAATGCCTAAAGTAGTCAAAGGCAAAACGCAACAAAAACATGAAGATTTTGTATGCCTTATGTATCTACATTTTTGCATTACATTGATGTTTTGTAATAGTGGTAATACAATCTCGTGGAACATAGTTTCATGTTGTCAAGCTTGTAGAAACAATGCCAAAATATAATTGGGCAAATGTGACATTGGACATTTTGGAAAGACTACTTGTGACATATTGGGAAAAGCCTTCATTCGTCTCCTTGGTTGTGTTGTAGTTTTGCCAAGATATTTTCTATGCTTTGTCTATAATTTTTTTCGTTTAAACTTTGTAATAATACACTAATTGTTGAATAAACACTATTTTGGTTTTGAGAGAAAATTCCTCTGATCTAGCCCTTGAAAGGTAGAATGGACATACCTCCCAATTTTGTTAAGTGGGACATACAGAATCCGCATTCAATGATGATCAACATTAATGAAGGAAGAAATTAAGAAGTTGAAAGTGAAACTCGAGGAAGCACTAGCGCAAGCTATGATGTACAATGAGTTGTGATGTAATGTTGAAGTTGTTGTGGCAGATGCGAATGAGTAGTATAATGAGTGATCGAACGACCTACAACAATTACTTGAGGGCATTCAAAAAGAGAAAAGGTTGAATATTAATGAGTCAATGTGACGCCCGACCTAAAAATAATGAAAATGAAATAAAATGAAATGGATTAAATAAATGGGTAATTAAAATTGGATTAAAAGGATTTAAATAAATAAAATTGGAATAAAATAGGAATTTAATATTAAAGGGGTAATTTGATGAACTTTATTTTCGGACGGAATTTGGCTAAACGGGTTGCGCCATTGCGTCCGCACGTCAAACGAGTTCGTTGGACGTGCGGCACGTTCGATTCGAATGGTAACGCTTAAAATAGATATTTTACTAATTTAAAAATTTGTTAAAACCCACAAAAATTCTGATTGGGCCAAGTCGACCCTCTCTCTCTCTCTCTCCCGCGTACGCAGCCCCCAGCGCGATCGTGACTTGAACTTCTGATCGGCTCTTTGGACGCGGCGCCACCACCGACCACCTCATGGCTAGAGCTGGCAATATTGTACACGATTCATTAACACGACACGAATTCGCACGAAAATTTCAGTATTTGGGTTTGAGTTATCGTGTCGTGTTGTTATCGTGTGGACCCGTTAGCCACTGTTAAGCTAACGGGTCATTTCGGTGCCCATTCGCGAATACACGAACCAACCAGTTAATAAAGGGTAATTTTGTAATTTACAATTCTAAAAAATCTACCATAACCCTAGTAACCCTTTCATTTTAGCGTCGGCAAGCATCTCTTCTCCTCTCGTGCAGCTTTTTTTCTTCTCTCTCAAACCTCATCTTCTCCTTTCTTGCCATCTCTCTCCATTTATCTTTTTCAAAAACCTCTCTCAAAAAACCTCATCTTCTTCTCCTTACGATCTTACATCTGTCTCTGTCTTCCAAGATCGTCCCCGCCAAATTATCTCTCAAGGTACGAATATCTTTTTGTTATTGATAAATTTGTTTGGTTTTCAACTTTAATGCTTTTAATACAATATTCTTTTAAAGCAAGGATGATTGAAAACCAATGCTTGGCAAACAAATTTCTCTTGCAATTTGCATTTGCTCTTTTAGTCTCTATTATAAATGTTATATATTTAGTGGTTAAGTTAGCACATGTCACCGACCAAAAACAAAACTACGGTGTCATGTACACCAGCATATATGTTTAAATTGGTGTTTTTGTTATGTGAGTTTGGACTTTTCATACTACATGTTGTTGGTTCTCATATGTCTTTGTCTTTATTTTTGAAGGGAATGGAAGTTACAGAAAATAGCCCTACCAATGCTATTGATATTGGTGATGAGGAGTATGTTGACGTTTCAATGGGTATTGATACAAATACTGAAAATACGAGAAGACAAAGAGGCAAGCCCTTAAAAAAAGGTTAGAGCCAATGTGGGTAAGCGTAGACTAAGATCTCCTGCTTGGGAATCATTTGATTTACTGGCTGTTGATGAAGATAACAAAAGGCGTGCTAAATGTAAACATTTTGGGATTATATATGCATGTGATAGTAGGTATGGAATGGGCAATTTGTTGAATCATGTTAAAAATTGTGTTAAAAAGCCTTATGGTGATGTGAAGCAATTACTTATGTCATCTTCAGGATTCGTTCCCCACAAATTGATTATGTGAAATTTCGTGACTTGTTAATTGAGGCGATCATCAAGCATAATTTGCCCTTTAGCTTTGTTGAATATGAGGGAATTAGGGCTTTGTTTGCATATGTCTCGCCTGAAATTAAGCTGCCATGTAGAAATACTGTTAAGGCATGTGTGTTGAGAATGTTTAACAGTGAAAGACAAAAGCTTCATAGTTTGTTAAGCTCACCCAGTGGAAGAATTTGTTTAACTTCATTTTTATGGACCTCTATATGTACTGATGGGTATCTTGCTCTTCTTGCTCACTTTGTTGACCAAGATTGGAGATTGCACAAAAGAATTATAAATTTTGTCATATGCCACCTCCACATTCTGGTGTTTCATTATCTAAAAAATCAATACATTGATAATGAGTGGGGGATTGAGAAGAAGTTGTTTTCTATTACTTTGGATAATGCTTCGCAAATACCTCTTTTGTTGAGATTTTGACGAATCAATTGAACTTTAGAGGTCTTTTGTTGATGAGTGGCAAGTTTTTTCATGTGCATTGTTGTGCTCACATTTTAAACTTGATAGTCCAAGATGGACTTAAGGAAATTGATTCATCAGTAATAAAGATTCGTGAGTGCATTAAATATATAAAAGGTTATGAGGGGAGGAAACTAAAGTTCTATGAATGTGTTGCACAAGTAGGGATAATGGGTAGTAAGAGAGGATTGAGACAAGATGTCCCTACTAGATGGAACTCAACTTATACCATGCTTGAGAGTGCACTTTTCTATCGTCGTGCTTTTATTAATTTAGGGTTGATTGATTCCAATTTTAGTAGTTGCCATTCTCCTCAAGAGTGGATTAAAGTAGAGAAGATTTCCAAGTTTTTGGGGTACTTTTATGATGTTACATGCTTATTTTCTGGGACAAAGTACCCCACATCAAATTTGTTCTTCCCTAAGGTGTTCATAATTCAACACCAAATCAAGGCAGCCATGGAAGATAATGATGGTTTCATGAACAAGATGGGAACTAATATGAACATGAAGTTTGAGAAGTATTGGTCAAAGTACAGTTTAATTCTTGCAATTGCAATTATTTTGGATCCTCGTTATTAGTTGCATTTTGTAGAGTGGGCTTATACCAAGCGTCATGGCAATCATTCTGAAGAATTTAAGTGTGTTAGAGACACATTAACATCTCTTTTTGACATGTACTCAGAAAGTTTATCTCATTTGGCTAATTCGAATTATGGAATGAATGAGATGACTAGTCACAAGGAAGGCGGAGACACCATTTTTGAGGTAACCTAAAATTATTTTCCTTTTTATATTTATTGTTGCATATTATATATTTGCACTTACAATGATGCATAGTTCTAATATTTGCATGTTTCATTTTTGTATAATGTAGGATTTTGATAATAGTTACAAAAATGGTCCAAGTTCAAGTAGGAAAAATGAATTGCACAAGTATTTGGATGAGGAAAGACTAGATAGAAAGCAAGACATAGATGTTCTTTCTTGGTGGCAAATGGAGGCATTTTCATTATCCAATACTTTCAAATCTAGTTCATGATGTGTTAACAATTCCTATTTCTACGGTTGCATCGGAATCTGCTTTTAGCATTGGTGGTAGAGTACTAGATCAATATCGTAGTTCATTATTGCTTGAAATTGTTCAAGCTTTGTTGTGTACTCGAGATTGGCTTTTTTGGCAAGGGAGGTAAATTGTTTAAGCTTTGTTTTTTTTTCTATTTTTTTCCCATTATGTGAATGTTTTGTAACAATTGGTTTTTCAATGCTTAGTTATGGAGGAAGAGAGTGCTACTGTGGAAAGCCTTCATCAAGATATCTTCAAACTTACTTGTCAAGATACTATTACTAAATCAGGGCAAAGCTCCAATAGTATTTCTCTTGAAGATTAATGAGAGGTATTGATAAGTAATTGATATTTAATCAATATAATATTTCTCAATAATTGTGTACTTTTCTCATAATTGTGTATGATTTTTTTCTTCCAGGAAAATTGGAATTGGTGAAATGTTGAAGTGTGGATCATGTTCCTAGACTTCATACTTCTTAGTTTTTGCATTTTCCTTTTGTTATCATGTATCATGTTCATGGATGTTGAAGTTTGGATTAAGTTCAAGAATTTTAAGGTTGTATTGTATTGGAATGATATTGATTTTTGGGTTGTATTAGAATGATATGGATAATGGATTAAGTTCAAGAATTTTAAGTTCAAAAATAGGTTTTTTTTAATTATTTTTTAAAGTTTATTTTCTTAACGGGTTAAACGGGTCGTGTTGTGTAATTCGCGAATTGTGGCAAATCGTGCTCATGTTTGATATTTTCCACCCGTTTTCTTATCGTGTCGTGTAGTGTCAACCCGTTAAGGCTAATAGGTTAACACGAACACGACACGAATACTGATAACACGACACGAATGCCAGGTCTACTCGTGGCCTAAGACCGAACCCAAAAGATCGGCTGTCTCATTCTTGTCCTACCCCCACTGCAGCCTAACCGCCGTTGGCGTCTCATTCCGTCGTCGAGTAAGGTATGATTTTGACTCCTCTCTTCCTCCTCTAGCTTCCTGCATAGTTTGTTTCAAGAGATTTGGCCGTTTGTTGATCGGATCTTAGAGTTAGGGTTTGTTTTAAAGTTCTCGTTCAATTCACGGTACTAATCCAATCCTCGTATCTATCGCTTTAGGTACTTTGACTCTGCTACGCAGCAGGCGGGACCCTTTTAGGGTTATGCAGCGTAGGACCAACGGTGAGTGGACTTTGTTTTCAAATGAGCATGATTTGAATGATTGAATGCAAATGCTTAGAAAATGGGATTTAATGATTGTTTTAAATCTCGGATTTGATGACTTGAGTTCATCAGAATTTATTTGATAATGGTTTAAGTCTTGGTTTTGACTTTGGTTGAAATATATTAAAAGGGTTTGCATTTGAGGTTTATGCATGATTTGGGTTTCCGATATTTTATGTGGGGCCCTGATGGTTATATTTTATGATTATGTATACTTTTGAGTATTGAATGGGACGTAGTGATGTCTGGTGGTTTTTGTGTACGATTTGGGTACGGTGAAATTATTATGGATCGTTTTGGGATTATATAATTAGATTTTTTTACATATGTGAGAATTATGAAAGCCTTGGGTTTTGGATATTATATTTAAAAAGGATTGTTATATTATATTTTAATTATATAATTGAATATTTGGACGTTAGTATAGTCCGTTTGATTACGTATTCGGTTTTGGCGTTTAAACCTTATGAAAAATAATACTTATAATTGATTTTTTATATATATATATATGTATACACTTTGAATAAATGTTCGGGTCTCGGATTTGATGTTTTATGGGCTTGAGATTTAAATATGGTTTTTCAATGAATATGACGTTTCATTTGGTTATGGTCTGTTATGCGGTCATTTGATGCTGGTGATTATTTTAAGTATTGAATATATGTTTGGGACGGTGATGTCCTGACTTTGTGTGTATATATATATATATATATATATATATTGGTTAGTTGACTGATGGACTTGTATATGTCCTGATGTCTAATGTTTTGGGGTTGGTTACATTGTGATTGAATATTATATATATTGATTATCGCGTGGCGATTGATTTGAGTGCGGTTGGCACTTTGTTATGTACCTTCCCCTGTTCTTGATACGGTTACCTAGATTTGGTATGGTTCGATCCGGTGCATACCTTAACGGGTGTAGCTAGTAGACCCTTAAGCTGGGTAGTATGCGCGCGTAGGACATGTTTCGAAGGTATGGTTTGGAAGTTTCTACCATATAGACTGAGAGTTTAGTCTCATTTGGACGGCTCAACCACGGGCATAGGGTCTCGAGGAGACTATACCCGTGTCCAATCAAATGATCCCATGTTGGATTGTTTTCCCTGGTACTTGTGTTTGGTGTTGTGGTTATACTATACCTATACGCGTGTGTTAGTACCTTCGTATTCATATTTCTTTTAGTGAGGATCGTCGCTTGTTGTGCATTGTGAGCACGTGATTGTGAGAGTGGGGAAGATTGGGAAGCGGTGTGCTTGATTTGACTACGATATTTGATGTATTGAGTTTATTGGATTTTGAATCCTGAAACTGATTTCTTATTTATATGAATAAATGTTTTGAACTACAATGGATTTCTATAGTGTTGTCGAGTTTGGTTTTCACGGCGTGAGCGAGATCTTTGGTACTTTAAATGTTGTTTTGGTTTATGGAGTTTTTATGATACGTTCGTACTCACGTTTATCTACTTCTTCTATTTATGTTTTTACTCATACCTATGATAGGTTCGATTTGGGAGGTTATGCCTCGGGAAAAGTAAAAGGTTTTGAGTCGGATTACTTTCACGTACTTTGAAATAGGGTGGTTTTTAAATCAAGCACGTATATAAATGATTTCATATGCATGGTTTGCATTGTTTTGAAACAGTGGGATTAGTACTTAGATTTAAGTATGTAAAACTTTGTTTTTGTCCACTCACACTCTTTTTGTTTTGCGCCCCCAGGCCATAGTCGTTTCTTCGACACTGTTCAGCTGAGCGCTTCTCTTCTCGAGCTTCGACTAGATTGTACGACGTCTTTGCCCCTTGTTGTAAACTCTGTTTTTCCGCTGTTTAATTTGAAATGCTCTTATATTGCTCTGTTATCGCCTTTAGGGTTGAATTGATTGGCCGGAGGCCTGTTATGTATTTGTGTATGCATGCTAGCTATTGGGATAATTCTTTTCTCGTTGTATTACGGCAGGTTTTGAATTTTGGGATAGTCCTTGTTTCAGGAGAGACTACGCCCGATTTTCAGCAGAAGTCTTGTCCCCTTTCTCTTTTGTTTCGGGAAGAGGGAACTTGTTTAGTTTGTGGGCCCGACATGGGTTGATGTAGGCAAACCAGCGGGGTCCGGCTCGGGTTCCGGGGTGGAATTCGGGTCGGGTTCTATCAGTCAACCCCTGACCTAAAAACATGGGTCATAAAGTTGAAACAGAAACACAAGAAATCGAAACACTTGTTGGGGTATGTCTACGATGAGATCAAGAAATTAAGGGAGCCTAAAAGCAAAGGTGGACGTGCATAAACATGGTGATGTGAACACCATATGGTGAGTAGATGCACTATTTTTTTTTTTTCAATATATGTGTATGGACTAAAAAACGTTACATGCCTCACATGTGAGCAATCTAATGTAGTGTATTATTTGAAATAGGGTATCACTATGGCAAGGATTTATTTTCCTCATATCATACATTTTTTTTCGCTTGAAGACTATATGCATAGTGGGTGTGACCTCGACGACGCTTCTTCATGTGGTGGTGGTAGCGTTCATTTAGGCTCCTGAGTTGTTTTAGGGTTTCAGTTATGTTGGGCTTGCCCCTTGACGAAGGTTTGATGTTCCATGTTACCCCTACCGTTAACTCAATCCAAAACTTTGTTAATTTTGATGACATGGGAGGGGTGTTTAAGTAAATTTGTACACATGGGTCATTCACTTTGAGTGATGTGGAAAAGTGGAGCCCACCTCCACATAAAATAATTAAAAGATTAAAAAAACACTTTTTAAAAATAAGTAATTAACAACAAAACAATCAAATAACATTTTTTTTAGGAAAAGAAAAAATCCCTCTCCTCCCCCTCCCCCTTCTCGACCCACCTCTCTCTCTTTCCCCCAAAACCACACACCCTTCACCAAATCCCACCCCGTTGTTGCCTCTCATCATATAATAGCATCTAGATCTCATGGTGAGGGCATGGGTGCTACTGTGGTAGTCACATAGACGATGGAGATTTACCCGCAAGCCATTACGTGAGGAAGAGAGAGACATAGAAGGAGAGAGACAAAGACAAAGAGGGACACAGAGTGAGGGGCGAGTCGAGGGGAATGGGTGGGTGTGGAGGCAGGTGGGGGCTTGGGTAGAGTTTGTAATTATTTTAAAAGTTTAAGAAATGTTTTTACTTTTTTTTAACAGGTTTTATACCCACTGTACAAAAATACTCAAACACCCCTGACATGTCATCAAACTTAATGGAGTTTTGAATGGAGTTTATGATAGATATAATGGTTGGTGCCCCACTAGTGTAGTGGTAAGGCCATCTCCAGTCCTAGGGCTAAATGTAGTCTAGGATTAAAATTTTGGTCCTCCAAAATATTAATTTTTTAAAGAATAGTGCAGGGCTAAATTTTTCCATCTCCAGCCATGTATGGCTATATTTTAGGGTCCTTCATATTTTATTATATTGAGAAAAACTATGATACAACACTCATACATTCCACAACTATGTATTTTTAATTTAATTAAACTACTATTTGTGAATAAGTAGAGAATGTGATAGAATTTTTAAGAAATGTAGAGAATGTGATAGAATTTGTAAGAAATGTGGAATGAAATGAGTGTGAAATTTTTTGAAGAATTTTTGAGGTATTTATATACAAATTTTAAAAAATAATAATAATAAAGCCAACAAAGGCAATTTAAAAAAAATTGGATGGGTTTCAATGGTCTGACCTCCAACAGTCATGACCGAGAATTTTTTATAATTTTTTTAAACAACACGAATTGAAAACATTTAAAAACGTGACCACATTTAAAAAATAAAATAAAAAATGGATGGGTTTCAATGTGCAATATGAAAAGCACATGCATGGGGTTCACAAAAAATTTGGCCTAGGCCAAAGTTGGGCTACATGTGGCCCGATTGGAGGAATAAAGGGCCACATTTGGCCCTCCAAATTTGGTCAAAATTTTGTTTAGTCCATGGCTGGAGATAGATTTTGCATTATTTTAGGACATATTTGGGATATAGCCCATGACTGGAGATGGCCTAAGGAATTTTGTCTCTACCCAATTGGTCATGGGTTCGAGGGTTGACATTGTAAAGTGTGTGAGTTTGCACCCCCCCTCCCCCTCCCCCTGATCGGTGCATAATTACAATCATTTTGTACCCTTCTAACTTATGTTTTGGTTATGTTTTTGAGTTAAACTTGTGCTTTTAATTTATTCTGTGTTTGTTTCAATGTAATAAGCTTATGACTCACTAAATGCATTTTGGAGACAAGTTAGCTCAAAACGGTGTATGCAGATCAGTCAACTTCACGGATTGGACTGTACTTGCTCAGGAAGAACCAGATAATGAACCATACGTCATTGGAAAGATACGGAAGTCTAGTTTCTGAAGAATTTTACGGTTCATGATTCCGAGTCTTCTAGATGAAGTTATGCAAGTTTGGGCAACTTAAGGTCAAATTCGGCAGCATCTGCGTTACTGGGCCAAAAATGACTTTTGAAGGCCTTCCCGATTTTTCCTTGAGTTGGGCTGCATATGCTTAGAAAGATAAGACAAAGAGCTTCAAGATCCATATTTTTCCAGATTTGTTAGAGTGAAGGAACAAGCCCAAATTGAGCCCACAAGCTGACTGCAAATTGCTTGGTCATGATTAGCTATGCATGTGCTATTGTTGATAGTTCTTGGTTATGATTAGCTCTGCATGTGCTATTGTTGATAGTGGGGAAGAAGCATGTTTATTTGTCATAATTGAAGTAGGTTGTGTAAGAAATAAAGAAAGCAAAAGCATCAAGTGGGAACTAGCCAAATGATGAAAGGAGATGGATGCTCATGTGAACTTGAGGTGGCTATGCAACTTGTTGTCAAAAGAAGAATATTGGCATGTGAGTTTGATGTTTTCCTTCTCCTATGAATAGAAGGCTTGGCTAACCTTCAAACACACCCCAAGGGAGGGAGCTCTCAAACATCTCTCTAGAGCTCCTCTCCCTTCTCTCCCTCAAATTCTCTTAGTTTTCTTTTTAGTTCTCAATTGTTGTAACAAAACCATTTTGCTTTTTAGTTGTAATTTATTTTCCATTGTAATGTAATTTCTTTTCTTTAGTTTTCAAGTTTAATTAGCTTCCAAGTTTCAATTATAGTTCTTGTTCTTATTCATTATGCTTATAAGTTAATATGCTTGTTTGAATGAGTGATCACCATTAAAACTTGTATGTTAGCTATCTTGGTTTGAATTAAGAGTAGACACCATGCATTAATTCAAATTGAACTATGAATAGGAAGAGTATGTATGGACATTCGTCAACATGGATTAGATACATGCTTGGTTGTTTAAAACATTCTTCTTTGCTTAATGGATTTCTAATGCTTAATTTAGGTTCGACAAGAAGGATCTAATTAGGGAATTAGGAATACAAGGTTAGGACCAAACACCATGGCTTAATCATACTTTAGCTAGAATCAATCTAAGAATATAAATTGAACTTGGTAACTAATTTGCTTGAGTTAATTTCTTTTCTTTCTTTCTTGTTTTATTTATTCTCTTTTGGTTTTCTATTTTGTGCAGGGAATCAAATTGAATCAATCTATCATCAATCCTCGTGGGATCGACGCCGTCTTACACACGCTATACTATCCAACGCCGCGCACTTGCGAGTTAACACTCCCCCTCCCCCTCCTTAACTATTGGCAAAAATAAATAAAAAATAAAAAAAAGGTAGTGGGCAACTTGAAACACAAATTTTGGTCAAGAAAACAAAGTGAGCCACGTTGACTTTTATGGAGGAAAGTGAGATTTGATCATAATATCACGCGACACAGAAGAAAAGCCTTGGATATAGTTTAGCCTAGCCCACCTTTGAATAAGACGAGGTCACACCACTTGGGCCAAACCAAAACAGCCCAGAGTCAAATCTAGCTTAGGTCCATTTTTCAGCATTCCACTTTGTGAGTAGAGACCTAAATTTAATAAATGAAAAGGAAAAGGAAAGGACAAAAAATAAAAGTTTAAAATGGCAACCGACTCTGCGTATCTATATATAAAGTAAAAACTTCCTTTCCTAGTTGATGCAGCTATTTACAACCTCATTTCATTTGATTGTCAGCTAAGTTATCAACAAATCAACATAAAAATATTCATGGAGAAATCAACAGAAGCCGCAGCAGCAGCAGCAGCAAGTGGAAGCAAGAGGAGAAAGATGAACAACAACAATAAGGAGCAGGACCCAATTGGAAGCAGTGATTTCTCAGAGCTGGAAATAGACGCAGCTGAGCAACTCATACAACTGAGCGGATCAATATCAGACAACAATGGCGCCACAGAAGAGAGCGATGGCAAAACTGTTCATCATGGTGATCATGATCAGGCATGTTCCTCAAAATACAGAACAACAAGATTTGCAGATGGGGTGGAAGATGATGATGGTGGCGATGAACTAGCAAGTTTGGGGCCGAGTAGGAAGAAAGGAAGATATCGCTCGATTTCCGAGCTGTACGAGCTGACGAAGCCTCTTCATAATCCTGTTAATGTTGTAAATTATAAGAGAAAATTGCTGGCAAATTGATTTTTGTAAAACTTCCTAGTGTTAGATGTTAGATTAAGTTAAAACCTTACATGTATGTGAGTGAATATTGTATGACATACAAGGAAATTAATTGTAAGCATGGTTGTGTTTTCTTGGCACAGGGCTTCCTCTTTTTCTGGTAAATATGACACGTTGATTCAATAGGTGCCGGTCGTCGAACCCAAAACGCGCTTACCTTTACTTGCAGGTTACAAAGGGATTGGCATTTGGGTTCCCTTTTTTTATTTGTGTTGGATTTGGAATCATGGCCAGGTGGAAATCCTTCCTGGGTGGAGGAGATTGCATAATGAGGGTTTGAAGAATTTGGGTGAAAGAAAAAAAAATGGAACTTGAAAATGTTGAAGAGTTCAAGATGGCGCGTAGAAAGAAGAACAGACAAAACAATAAAAACAAAACAAGGGTTTCTATTTGAACAGGGAACTTTTCTTTCTTGGGGTACAAATTCTAGAAAATTCCTTATGAAGGGCCAAGTCTAGTCCTCCCAACCGATAACCTATTGATATAGGATTTTGTTTGAAATTGGTTATAAGTTATAACCAACAAATTAATGAATGAATTCACCAAACTGCCAGTAGGTCCAGGGCTCTTCAAGCTTTGTGACGATGCCATTTTATCATGTTGAGTCACAAGGCAAATTATTGTGTCAAATCCATTAACTTCAAATACTTATGTCAGTTTCTGTAGTTGTATTGAATCTTATATATGGAATGCTCGCAATTTCCTCGAAGAGCTCAAAGTTCAGTCTATGGTAGATCGCCGAGCAAGTTTGTCATATCATTCTCACAATAACTAATCATGTGATTGAGAGCTCACAGTTCATTTTATGAGCGATGAATGACTACGAGAGAGGAGTGGTATACACCCGGTTTTTGCAATAATTTTTCATTTCAAGGTACCAGGTAATCAACGAACATATACTTTGCACAGGGTAAAATAAAGATAACATTATAAACACAAAGTAGTAAATCTGGGGAAGAGAATCCGCCGCCTCAGTTTCTTAAAGTCTCCATCAATACCCTAGATGGTGTCCACATTCTGTCATTCTCTGCAAATTACTGGGAACATCTGCCGCTTCTTCACGGCAAGCATTTGGGAAGCAGCTTCTGCAATCCAACCTTGCTGTAGTACATCTGCATATGACAACTAAATCTCAAGATTATTTTAACACATGACAGAAAATTAGCAAGTATGCAATTAATATACAAGTTTTTCCTGCTTAAAACACAGGTCATTAATTATAATAAGCAGTGTTCAAAATTCAAATACCTAGCAACCTTTCTAGCCAAAGGAATTGCTTTCAGACGGAAAATAAGAAAGCAATGGAAAAGCATAGTGGTTCCTAAATGTCTTCTACAACATTTTTACATCAAAATTTTCATATTCATAGGTAGTGCATTTTTTTTTTGTGGTGAATTAATATGATCAGCAGTAAGTACAGAGCACCCAAACCCACCAAAACACGGGCTTTTTACCTGCCACTACGACAACTTAGACGCATCAAGACAATATGATTAGGTATGAATATTAGTATTAGACTAGAGTCAAGTCTGCAACTGCCTTAGATCCTTTTACAACCATAGATCTAGTCTAGGCTTGCTTAGTGACTTCCAAGTTCCAACTGGTCCTGCTAGCTTTAAAGCATCGGAAGAGGCTCTAAATGCTTCACAACAAGTAGACTTGAACCTCCAAAGACACTCATAGCTTCAAATACATTTCACGGTTAATTTCCTATACATCAACAAAGTACAATGATATATCAACTATCTTTCCCCATAGAGAAAAAAAAAGAAAAGAAAAGAAAGAAAAAGGTTTTCATTTGTTTTAGTTGTGCAGCAATAAGCTTGATTTCTATATGGACAAGAATTAAGATTTTTATTTTACTTTGTTATTTTTATCTTTGAAATAAACCTTAAGACAGAGAAATTTGGTAACACATACAAATTGTGAAAACAGAAAGCTTACAAGTTGTGGCTTCATCCTCATTCATTCCCAAAAAGAGAGCTGCGCCTTGGATATTTATTGTAGAATAAGCAGACTGCAGCAGCTGAAACATCTTTGTCTAAGGATCTTCAAGAAGTTCAGAACAAAATTAATGATGACATGAACTGCATAAAACATAAGAATTAGCATACTACAAGACATGAGTATTTCAGTGTTGATCTCCTCATAATCAATCACTAGAAAACCGTAGAGATTATTTCCTTATAATTATGGGTGCTTAAAGTTCCATATAAGATTGGGTTTCTTTCTCCAATACATTGTAACTCGTTGTGATCTTATGAATTCACTTGTGTGTTGGTTTTACTAGTTTATATGATATGAACTTAGGAGACAAAATTGATGTAATTCCGAACATTCATGATAAACTTGTGTTCAATCAACATTATCAGAGGTAAATTTGAGCCTTTTATAATAAGGTGTATTAATCAGTTTTCTTGTCTGGTTTTTACTAATGTATCACTTTGGTAGACATCTTTTCCACAGTGGCTATACATACATCACAATGTTTATGATAAAATTATATTTCTCATAAAAAAAGGAACAATAATTCTTTTGCGGACCTGGTACATGTATGCTCTGCAATGAACCATACCCAAAAAACAGGGAAAATAATTTTACATACACCAACCATGAAGTTTTATGCATTCATACTGCATCAACCAAATACTACTTTCTTCTTGCACAGTGATCTATGCCGTGAAGGAAAATGAGGCTGTGCGTTAGCACAGCATAAACTTCTAGCAAATACTACTGAAATGTATCCTTATCTGGAACTACTTTAACCGAATTGATTGTCTTATAAACAAGAAGTTCAAAGGGGAAACTTCAAAAAATACATGGTTTGTGAAACTTTAGATCCGTATTAGTTAAATTTTCATAGGAAAATCTGTACTTTAGTATATAGAAATCGGCACACCATGATTTTTCAAATTGAAATGTCAAATTGAAGTCATTCGTTTTAGACAATTTTATGCATAAACTCTACAAGTATGAAGTGATTCTCGTAGGTGCATTCAAATCTTTTTCTTGACAATTATCAGTTCCAAGAGCAAGACCTCATAAATTAGTGGGGACCGGAACTAGTTCATAAGCAAAACAACAAGCCATGCCCAAGGAGCATCACTTCCAGATGAAATTTAAAATGCAGGTTGATATCATTTAAGTTTCACCAGCTATAAGCCGTGTGATGCACAACCTAGACTTAACTCTAATAGGAAAAAAGTACATGGTTCTAGAAGGAAAGACAGAGTGTTAGACTGCAAAATTCATTATTTTGCATTCATTCTACATGTAAAATTAATCGTATATAATG
Source organism: Prunus padus (assembly GCA_024362665.1). Taxonomy (NCBI): domain Eukaryota; kingdom Viridiplantae; phylum Streptophyta; class Magnoliopsida; order Rosales; family Rosaceae; genus Prunus; species Prunus padus. Next base: position 23,842,225 of record JANFAM010000016.1, on the reverse strand, counting down.
TAACAGAATGCATTCCCCCTCAAGAAGTCCTAGAAAATAAGTGTGTTGGACTGCAAAATCAAAGGCCACGGGTAACAAGTATAAAGTAATGAAATAAAATCCGGAAGACTAGATTAGAAAACACACGCACACACACAAATGTGTGTGAGAGAGAGAGAGAAGATCAATCACCTTATGGAGAATGGATTCATATTCAGTTGACCATGATTATTATTTGAAAACTATTTGTTGTTGCAGAGATTGGGAAAACCCAGCTGAGTTTTTCTTCTGAGGTAGCATGGGGTAGACCAAAGAGAATAATCAATGACCAAGAATCACAACAAAAAAACAACCCAGTTCCAGTTATAGCCATTGCAGCAATATGAAACAAGAATTAGATTAAAAGCTCCATAAGATTATGAGAAATCAGCAGCAATCCTAGAACCCTTGACCCAGAGAAACAACAATTAGAGAACAGAAAAAAAAAACACAAGTTTAAGCTTGGGGGTTGACCAAAGATTGAGAATAGAAGAGTAGAAGAATTTCAAGAAATAAAATGATATTGCAACAGTCTGCAAGTTCTCGAGTGAATGAAACAAACAAGAGAGAGAGAGAGAGAGAGAGAGAGAGAGAGAGAGAGAGAGAGTGGCGGATTACAGAGATGATGATGATGTGCCAAAAAGAGTAATTAGAGGGGAAGGAAGGAGAAGGACTGAATTAAAAGAGCAAAGAATAGTTATGTTTTGGTAGACAGAATCATCAATCATGGGTTCGAAAGTGTAAACAATCCTATAGATTGCGAGAGAAAAGAGCGGTTGATTCTTTAGTCAGTCAACTATGCAGTGTTGAGTGGTGTTTTGTCTACCAACACTGCGGAGCGATGGGCTCGTCCGCAGTTGAGTTACTTTATTTTTTAAGAAAAAGCTACATAAAACCTCCTAAATTATAAGGCCATTTTCAAATTCATATATAATTTTAAAGGCGTTTATGAAGACATCTCAAATTAAACTCTACAAATCGCTTCCATTTGTTAGCCAAATCATTAATGAATTTGTTAAATCGACGTGGCGAATGTGAGCTTTATTTTTTAATGACATGGATTCTTAGGCCATCTCTACCATGGTATATCTCAAATATAAGACTTAAATAATGCAAAACCCATCTCTAGCTATGGGCTAAACAAAATTTTGGCCAAATTTGAAATAAATTTGGCCCTTTTAGGCCATCTCCACCATAGGCTATATCCTAAATATAGCCCTAAAATAATGCAAAAACCATCTCTACCATGGGCTAAACAAAATTTTGGCCAAATTTGAAGAGCCACATTTGGCCCTTTAGCCCTCCAACCGGCCACATTTATTTAGCTTTGGCCTAGGCCAAATTTTTGTGGGCCCCGTATATGTGCTTTTCATATTGCACAATCAAATCCATCCACTTTTTTATGCCCACGTCTTAGAAATAATAAAATATGAATGACCCTAAAATATACTTCTACGTAATTTTGGAGATGGAAAATTTTAGCCTTGCACTATTCTTTAAAAAATTAATATTTTAGTGGGCTAAATTTTTAGTCATGGACTACATTTAGCCCTATGTTGGAGATGGCCTTAGCCCTCCAACCGGCCACATTTAGCCTAGCTTTGGCCTAGGCCAAATTTTTGTGGGCCCCATGCAAGTCTTTTCATATTGCACATTTAAATCCATCCACTTTTTTGTAGGCCTCATGCTTCTCAAAATAATAAAATATAAATGATCCTAAAATATAGCCCTGCATGGTTGGAGATGGAAAATTTTAGCTCTGCACTATTGTTTAAAAAATTAATATTTTGGAGAACTAAATTTTTAGCCTTGGACTACATTTAGCCCTATAACTGGAGATGGTCTTAGTGGACAAAACAAATAATAAAAAATTATCTATTTTTTAAAATAAATTTTAAAATATTAAAATCACTATTTAAAATTTTAAAAAAATGAAAAAAAAAATCTCTCAACTCTCCTCCTAGCTCCCAGCCAGCCACCCAAACCATCACCCAAGCTTACTCAGGCCACCCATCCTCAAACCCAGAAGCTCCGCCCCATCCCAACCTCCCTTACCCCATCCTCAGCTTCAAATTTCGTATCCCATAGCTGAGTTCAACTTCAAATTTCGCATTCTCCATTTTGCAATCCCATCCTCTATCTTCCGTCCTCCATTCCACAGAAGCCTCTAGACTCTAGAGAGAGAATCGAGCACATCACACACCAACCAAGAGTGCAGATCAAAGATTCAGAGATCATCACATCACACGGCTGAGGGGCTGCAGAGGTCTGAGAGCACGTTTAGGAGACAAGGGTCTTCGGGTTTGATTTGGGACGACAAGTTTCTATTGAGGGCGTTGATATGCAAATGCCAGTGAAGGTGTTGGCTTTTTCAACTCCATCAATTGATGGCTTGTAACTTGAAGCAACATATCCAAGGCAAAATATGATGATGAAGATGAAACCCTATTCGTTTTCTTGACCATGGCCTTGTCAGGAACCAAATACCCATCAAAACCAAATTCTGAAGTGGGTTGCGGCGGCGTCACACACGACCATGGCCATGGCCTTCTCAACATCCTCTTCCCCCCAATTTTTGACAACAATTGCAACCTTAGAGAGAAGATCCAAAGAATTTGAATTAGACCCAAACTAAAAATCACCTTCCATTTTCCCCTTCATTCCTAGAAACAAATTCATAGAAATAACTCCAACTACTCGAGAAAAGAAAGAAGACAAATCGTGAAAGTGAAAAAGCGATCAATTCAAAATTTGATCGATCGAGAATGAGAGAGTAAAAAAGCTTGCAAAATTGTGATGTGATGCGAGAGAGAGAGAGAGAGAGAGAGAGAGAGAGGGGTTTGGAAATCAAATAATATTCGTCTGCAAGTTTGGGTAATTAATGTAATGGGCTTGAAGCCACACACCAAGTCTGCACGTTAACCCTTTCAAAAGGTTCTACAACTTATGTATTTATTATGTTTTGGATCCCTTGGCCTTGGTCCTTGGCTTGGCGAGAGAGAGAGAGAGAGAGAGAGAGAGAGAGAGAGAGAGAGAGAGAGAGAGAGAGAGAGAGAGAGAGAGAGAGAGAGAGAGAGAGAGAGAGAGAGGCGGTGGGGATGAGAAGGTAAGTTGGGGGTGGGAGAGGTGCGTCCAAAAGAGGAGGTGGGGAGATTGCGGTGGGGCTAGTTGGATGACTGGGTAGGGGTGATGAGATGGGGTGGGGAATTCGAATGGGGTCAGGGACGATGAGTAGGGATGGCAATTTTCCCACAGTAAGGGTCTTCGCAGGGATTCGACCCTAATGGGTCGGGTATGAAGGGTAAAAAACGGGTATGGGGATGGGTATGAGGATTTTTGGGTATGGTGTTCGGGAAGGCGGGGATGATATTTTAATCCCCAACCCGAACCCTCCCGTTTAGAATATATATATATATTATAGTATATATATATATGATATTAAAGTGATTGTGCCGAAAAAACTTTGTATTTCCTATTATTATATTATAGATTTATATAACTAATATGAATCTTAAGCCACACTACTTATATATTTAGTTAAATTCTAGTCAATATGTAACTATTCTTATATTGTCTTATACGTAAATATTTTATATATATTAATTATCTTGTCCTAATAATTTTTTTTTTCTTTCAACAAAGTAATTTTATAATGGTTTTTTCTTCCGTAATGGGGCAGGTCGGGGAACCCATTCCCCAACGAAGGTGGGGATGGGGAATCCCCGATATGAATATTGCGGGTATGAAAGCGGGGATGGGGGAAAAAATCTTAACAGGGATGGGGATGAGAATGGCATACCCACCCCCGATTCGACCCATTGCCATCCCTAGATGAGATTGGGGGCAATTTGTATGGTTTTCGGGAGTTTTGAGTATGTACTCATAAATGTCTCTAAAGTTTGGTATGAACTTGAAAATGACCCTATAGTTTGGGGGGTTTTATGTAGTTTTTCCTTTTTTTTTAATTTCCTTTTTTTTGTTTTTCGATTTTAAATTAACGAAAATTTGCATTAATGTCACCTGAACTTTTAGGCATGTGTGCTAATACCACCCGAACTTCTAATTTTAATTTTTAACCTCCTAAACTTTGTAACGTATTGGAATCCACCACTTATGTCTGATCGGTGCATAATTACATATCATTTTGTACCCTTCTAACTTATGATTTGGTTATGTTTTTGAGTTAAACTTGTGCTTTTAATCTATTTTGTGTTTGTTTCAGTGTAATAAGTTTGGGACTCATTTAATGCATTTTGGAGTCAAGTTAGCTCAAAACAGTGTCTGCAGATCAGTCAACTTCACGGATTGGACTCTACTTGCTCAAGAAGAACCAGATAATGAGCCATACGTCAATGGAAAGATACGGAAGTCTATTTTCTGGATCATTTTACGGTTCATGATTCTGAGTCCTCTAGAGGAAGTTATACAAGTTTTGGCAGCTTAAGGTCAAAATCCGCAGGATCTGCGTTACTGGGCCAAAAATGACTTTTGAAGGCCTTCCCGAATTTTCCTTGAGTTGGGCTGCATATGCTTGGAAAGATAAGACAAAGAGCTTCAAGATCCATATTTTTGCAGATTTGTTAGAGTGAAGGAACAAGCCCAAATCGAGCCCACAAGCTGACTGCAATGCATTGTCATGCATGAGCTAATCATTTTAGTGGTGAATTGAGTGGTGTAAGTTGGTGAAGTGAGTGTGATTAACAAACTCAATTGTATAATCAGATTTATACTTCCCCTAGGCCTATAAATAGTGAGTTCTCCAAACATGTAAACACACCCCAAGGGGGGGAGCTCTCAAACATCTCTCTAGAGCTCCTCTCCCTTCTCTCCCTCAAATTCTCTTAGTTTTCTTTTTAGTTCTCAATTGTTGTAACAAAACCATTTTGCTTTTTAGTTGTAATTTATTTTCCATTGTAATGTAATTTCTTTTCTTTAGTTTTCAAGTTTAATTAGTTTCCAAGTTTCAATTATAGTTCTTGTTCTTATTCATTATGCTTATAAGTTAATATGCTTGTTTGAATGAATAATCACCATTAAAACTTGTATGTTAGCTATCTTGGTTTGAATTAAGAGTAGACACCATGCATTAATTCAAATTGAACTATGAATAGGAAGAGTATGTATGGACATTCGACAACATGGATTAGATACATGCTTGGTTGTTTAAAACATTCTTCTATGCTTAATGGATTTCTAATGCTTAATTTAGGTTCGACAAGAAGGATCTAATTAGGGAATTAGGAATACAAGGTTAGGACCAAACACCATGGCTTAATCATATTTTAGCTAGAATCAATCCGTGAATCTAAATTGAACTTGGTAACTAATTTGCTTGAGTTAATTTCTTTTCTTTCTTTCTTGTTTTATTTATTTTCTTTTGGATTTCTGTTTTGTGCAGGGAATCAAATTGAATCAATCTATCATCAATCCTCGTGGGATCGACCTCGTACTTACACAAGCTATACTATCCAACGCCTCGTGCACTTGCGAGTTAACAATGTCTTCGTCAAAGTTTCCATTAAGTTTAGGGTGGTGCTAAACGCCCTAAAATTAACTGAGTACACCTTATGATCTAAGTACACCATAATATTTTAATCAAAATATAAAATTAACTAAGTACACCATATTTAACTACCAAAAATACCTACGATACATCCTAATACACTCTATCATACAACACCCTAATTAACTGAGTACACCATATGCTTTTACTCTGTGTTTGCAACTTTTACTTCATAATGAAGCACATGCCAAAGAAAGTTTGTCTTTCCAAGATTTCAAAACTTGGTGTACTCTTCTCCCATCTGTCACGAAGTTTCTTGGAAGCTTATTAATACCACCTAATCAAGGTGTTCTACCCAACTTCTTTCATTTGTATCATCTGGCTTACCATTTGTTTTAATTGTTAGTTTTGCATTCTAAATTGTCTTCCCATATAGTTGGGAGGATCTAAAGTTTATTTTGCCCTTGCATAATTTTTGGAATTACCTTTCCTTGTAGGAAGACTAGGTTCTCAGGTTCCTCGATTATTGCATTTGGAATACATCGATCCTAATATGATTCTATTAAAGAAGCTGTATGCTTGGCATAGGAGAAATCCTTTTGCAGCATGATATGGAGTAATGGAAACTTTTATACCATAGTTCTGTTAATGGACTAAACTTTAGCACATTTTGCGCAACATTTCGTCCTTCTGCAGACGGATAGTTATATCTAATGGAGTAACTATTTTCTTTCTATCATGTATATGTTACACCTTGACACGAAACTTAGAGATGGAGAACGAGAAGCAAAAACCATTCCTTAGCAAGGCTGTAGAGGATAGGAGAGGACTGATGAGAGCAATTTTGTAGAAGCCCTAGGCTGCGTGGACACCAAGCAATATGAAAACTTCTCTACATTTAATTTGGGTTGAATATGATGAGTATGGTGTACTTATTAAAATTATATTTGTTTCCCAATTCCATATATCATTTTTGGTAATTTTATATCAGGGTAAATTAGTAATTCAATAAATACTTTTGTAATAGGGTGTACTCAGTTAATTCTAGGGCTCATTTAGCGGCACTCTAAGTTTAGAGGTATTTTCGTCAATTCACTAAAACTAAAAAAAGTTAACCTACTCCCCCCACACACACACACAATGTGAATACAAACAAGCTGGATTATTTGGATTCACATGAGGGTTAGGGGAGAATTGGCGTCTCACCCTTCCCCCAACAACACAAGCTGGATTATTTGGATTCACATGAGGGTTAGGGGAGAATTGGCGTCTCACCCTCTCCCCCAACAACACACAATGTGAATCCAAACAATTGGATTATTTGGATTCACATGAGGGTTAGGGGAGAATTGGTGTTGGGAAAGGGTAGGGTAGGGTAGGGAAGGTGTGAACTTTTGTTTCAAACTATATTTTTATAATTATATTTACTTAGAGTCAATTGACGGAAATGTCCATAAACTTAGTGGAAACTTTACCGAAGTTAGATATAGGTGGTGGATTGCAACACTTTACAAAGTTCAGGTGGTTAAAAATAAAAATAAAAAGTTCGGGTGGTATTGGTACACATGCCTAAAAGTTCATGTGGTATTTATGCAAATTTTCCTTAAAATTAATATGATGTTTGGTTACTAAATTTATAAAATGAAACACATGTCTTATCTTTGTTAGGCCACTTTTTTTTTTGGGTTTTTATTACAAATAGTCCCTAAGAGCACCTCCACTGATATTGTTTTGCCAGGGTAGGAGGGGGCCTAGGCCTAGTTTTGATTCCAGCGAGCAAAGGCTTGCTCGGGCAGCTCGTGGGCTCCACAAGCCTGAGCAGGCTCGAATTTGCTGATGTCAGCAAACGAAAAAAATTTAAAAAATACCAAAAATTTCAGAATTTAAAAAAAATAAATATCTAGTCATATTCTTCACTTCCCACACCAAAACTCTATACAAATTCATCTCCTCATATCTCATGTGAATAGTAGTTACCCTTGGGTTGCCATGACAATGGGTGTAAACACACAAGCCTTTTGCAAGGGCTGCCACTATTCACGTAAATAGTAACAGCCCTTGCCCTTTACCATGGCAAATGGGTGGAGGTGCTCTAAAGTTTGTCAAATTATCACTTTTGATCCTTTTTTTTTTGGTGACATATTATTGATCCTTTATGTTACTTCGAACACATCAATTTGACCCTGCAGTGAGGTTCCATCAAAGTTTCTGTTAAAATAATTCATATGTAGGGTATGGTATATTCACAAATTTTCGAGAATATTGGGTGGCGTTCGGTAACGTTTTCGGAGGTTATTTTCATTTTCAGAAAACAAAAATGAGTCAAAAACACGTTCGGTAGCATGTTTTCATTCTCGTGGAAAACGTTTTCATAAAATGAAAACAAGTTCATGCATACTTGTAGAAAATAGAAAAAAGTTGTTTTCATTCTAGTGGAAAACGTTTTCTCAGAAAACATTACAAGAATGAATCAAAAACACGTTCGGTAGCATGTTTTCATTCTCGTGGAAAACGTTTTCATAAAATGAAAACAAGTTCATGTATACTTGTAGAAAACAGAAAAAGTTGTTTTCATTCTTGTGGAAAACGTTTTCTCGAGAAAACATTCTCCAAAAGCGTTACCAAACGGGCCCTTGGTGTTTTACGGTTTTGCATTTTTTAATGGGGCCTTTCAATATAGACTTAGTGAATGACGAAAATGTTGGGAAAGTCTATCGTATTATAGTTATTGAATAAAAACTCAATTTTCATTTATTACTTAATTTTTATGACAATTTTACCCTTGAAGCTAAATAATGGAAACTTTTTTTATAGAAATAATGGAAACAAATTACAAGTGTTTTATTTGGTGCATTTTTACCCAAATTTTGATTTTTAATTTTGAATATTTTTGTTAAAATAACTCATAACTCACATGCACAAAGTAATAATAAAGAACTCGAAACTATATAGTGTACATACCCAAAGGAAATAATTCTCTGCACAAAATTCCAATGATTGCATAAATGTACGTACATGATGAAACATGAATGAGTGCTGAAATATTGGAGTTTTACGGTTTTGCATTTTTTAATGGGGCCTTTCAATATAGACTTAGTCAATGACCAAAATGTTGGGAAAGTCAATCTTATTTTATAGTTATTGAAATATAAGATTATGTTACTTTTGTTGGAAATTTGGCTCACATTGAGTATGCAAGCGACCGGTCGCACGTTCTTGGAGAGCTGGAAAAATCGCAAAAAGCGACCGGTCGCAAGGTATCCGCGACCGGTCGTTTTCAGGCAGATTGGTATCCGAAATGAGGTTTTGTGTATCCGACCGGTCGCCCATCGCCTGTGCTGGATTCTTTCCACGTGTTTTCAAGTTGTTTTTCACATGGGTCAGTTCCCTACCCAACTCCATGTGCCTCCAAATGTCTTTATGAGTGCTAGGACATATGATAGCTGCTGGGAAAAGTCTTCAACACCTTTTGAGATAGTTGGTGGCTTGTTTGATAGCCAACCACTCATGATTTTCCTGAAATTATGGATCTGGTTTTTAGGGTGGCTGGTTTGCCACATGTTAGAGACTTTACAGGGTGGCTGAGGTTGGTGGGAGGCTTCTCACTTGTCTACTTAAGTGGGAAGTGCAGACATTACAAGAAGTGCCATGTGCCATGTGCTTGGTGCCAAGTGCTTAGTGCCTTTGTACTTAGAGTATTAGTGCAAAGTGCTAAGGCCAAAGAAATCAGAAATCCAAAGGAGTTCAAAGGGCTAAAGGTTTTGAGAGAAAGCCAAGGAAGCCAAGGAAGCCAAGGAAGCCAAGGAGAGAGAGAGCTCAAGGGTTGGAGTCTTGTAAGTCTAGAAGCCAAGGAGGGAAATACCAAGGGTGATAGAGTGTTCACAAGTGCATCAAAGTGTTGAGCAAGGGGTGAGAGAGAAAAGAGAGCTTGTGGAGAGAATAGAGTTCTAAGGGGGTTTTCTTTGTAAACCAAAGTTGTAACCTATTCTTTCATAAAGTGAATTTCTCAAGGGGATCACCAAGAGGAAGTAGGCAAAGAGTTGGCCGAACTTTTATAAATCTTGTGTCATTTGTGCTTGGTTATTTTCTGTGAGTGTGTGAGTGTGTGATTCATCCATCATTGTGTTTGTTACAAAGTCCATCAACAACAAGATCATTAGGGAGTGCATTCAATTGCACAACAACTTTGTTATTAGAAGAGAATTACTTACTAGTTATCTACCAAACTTTAATTCAACTTGGTCGATTTATTTAGCTTGTAATACCAAAGTTATAAAAATGAACTATGTCTGAAGGGAAAGAGATATTTAGTTACATACCCATTCTTAGCACTAATAATTAGATAAACCCTACATCATTTAATTTCTATAAACAAACCCAAAAAATGATTTTAATTTTAATTATTAAATTACTTTAATGCCCTATTAAGTGTTTTGGGATTAAGCTTGTTTTAAGAAAATCATGGCAGTTTTGTAATTATAGGAAGTTTGAAGTCTCTTTATTATGTTGTAAATGAATTTTGTGTGTATTTGTAAAGTTCATTTCATGTAGTTTTTATATAATTTGTACCCCAATATTAGGTATAATAGTGAATCTCTGAAGGGAAAAACAAATTCCATATATAGCTCATGACGTATTTCAAATCCCACCAAAATGAAATGGAAACTCCTAGAGGGCATGAAACATCTTTTCATGCGAACATCCCAAATAGAAAATAAATTTATCCAACATTTTTCTGATGATGATTTTGAAAATGTTGCTGTCATGTTCTCTTGTTATAAAAAGGTTTTTGAAAAATTAAGAGCAACCACTAGTACTTAAGAGGTTACAGATTTAGGCAATTAATAAGGGTGAGATAATACAAACTTAACTTCTCTTGCAACATTGAGAAACATGACCGACCTTAAGATTTTTAGGACCCGAGGCAAAAAAAAAAAGAGAAGACCCACATAACACAAAAAAACTCCACAATTTCTGCTAAGATCAAGAGTTGATTATCCTTTGAATGATTACCTTTTTGGAGTGTTATTCTTGTGAATTATTAAGGGATAATAATTCCTTTAAATTATCTCTTAAATTATTATCCTTTCAATTATCTTGTAGCCATCTCTTGAATTATAGGGAGAATAATTACTTTATTCAAGGAATTATCCCTTTATTTATGCAAGTGGATAACTTGTAACTGCAATTATATTTGTTTTCACACATAAATTAAAAATTCGAATTCCTATGGACTCTTGTGATACAAGGAAAAAAAATAGAGTTTTTCTATTTAAACCCCGCACTTCTCTTTGTTCACCCCAACTTGTAATTCAAATTTTCACAATTTCTAAGAAAACCCCACTATCTTTCCAAACTACCCCTAAATACACACCCATCATAAAATAAATAAAGAACTCATAAACCCCACACCCCACACCCCCTGGTCGTGCGAATGAGTCTAAAGTTGTATTATGCATCAACGTGCTGCTTAATAATAACATGTAGCAAGCAACCATTTTTAGCCAAATTAAGGTTTCAGAAAATTAAATATTATGGGTTTGAGAAGCTCATATCAGTTCTGTTTGTCTCATAATTTTGCATTCTGCATGTCATCATTCTTCACTCATGCATTGCTCTGAGGCTGAGTGGAAATGAGACAAATCGACTGGCCTTGCTGGAAATCAAGGCACGTATCACCAATGATCCTCATGGAGCCTTGCCTTCATGGAATGAAACCAACCATTTTTGCAATTGGCGTGGTGTCAGGTGTGGTCGTCGTCACAATTGGGTCACCAATTTGGACCTGGAGTTCTTGAACTTTCAGGCTTTCTATCGCCACATATTGGGAATATGAGTTTTCAGGCTCTCTATCGACAAAAATAACTTGAGCCACGGAATTCCTCCAGAATTCGGTCGCCTGTCCAGGTTGCAAGATATAGTGTGGGAGAACAATTCACTGAGTGGTGAAATTCCCTCTAACTTATCGCGTTGCTCTCGACTATTCAGAATTGCTTTTGGTGGGAATTTTCTGGAAGGGAGGCTTCTTGCAGAGCTTGGCACTTTGTCAAAGCTAAGAACAATTTCAGTTCACGACAACAAAACTCACAGGAAGAGTGATGGGGTGTATGGTGTGTATAGATGTGGCTAGGGTTAAGTATTAAGTTGGATGACCTTTTTTGTCTTTTTACACAATAATAAAACTTAAGAACTTAATGATTTAAGTATTGAGGTCAACAAAGAAAATGGTGGGGTTTAAATAGAAAAACTCAAAAAATAATGGCACATACAAAATACATGAAATATTACTTATGAATTGATTAATCTGTTTATGAATTAAACATGTAATAAACATATTTATGTATGTTATTGTGTGTGCCCAACCAAGTAAATGAATATCTTTAAAAAATGTTCGTCCACAATTTTTACACTCTTGGCATGTTTTTTTAAAAAAAAATTTAGAATTAAGAAAAATAAAATAGGGTGGTTGTTTTCCATAACAATAGAATTTATTATCTGATTTTATTTTTAATTTTTTAAATATAAAAATATAAATTTACCATATTATCCTTATTTAATTAATAATTTTATTTCTTAATTTTTACATCAATATATATATATATATATATATATATGATTATCTTTTAAAAAAATTATAGGGAAACAAATGAAAAAATTTTATACTAAAAACGTTGTCAAACAGATTTGACTTTGACCTCTGACAAAAAAAAAAAGAGATTTGGCTTTTACCCAAAAAAACAAAAATTATCCGAAAAAGATTTAAAAGAAAGGCGGCGGTGTTAGTGAAGTTTAGGACAGCTAGACTTTTTCCAGTTGCGTGGGTTTATAGCGGCACGCAAACAACAATTATAATTCGTTTGAGTTTCCTAAATCCTAATCAAATAAGGATTCACTCTCTCTGTCTGTGTCTTAAGGATTCACTCTGGTTAGGGTTTCTATATTTCTGTCTATCTCCTCACTTGCTCACTTTCTTCTGTCTGTCTCATTCAATTTCAACAATATGAAGTTCTCTCGTACCACCAAAGCGTGGGTTGAAGGCATTCTCTCAGATGAGCCGTGCAAACCATTGAAAACGATGAAGTCTGTGGCCAAAGCGAACCATTCGAATTCAACTACGCAGCAAAAGCGCACCAAATTGAAGGTGGTTTCCAAGAAAATTAAAGTTGATAATGGGTTGGGTGTGAAGAGGAAATTTGAATGTGCCTTGGGTTTGATCAAGGAAGTTGAAGGTGGTGATCATGGTAAGCCATCAACTTCTTCTTGTGATGCTTCTTCATCCCAATCCCAAAGTTGCAGTAATTTCATGAGTGGGTGTGAAACACCAGTCACAGTTCTACGCCCTCATCTCTGTCGTGCGTCTCCTGTCAAAGCCGCCTCCGAATCTGATCACGAGATCAATAATGATATGTCTCCGAGAAGGGCTGCTAGGGTTGCAATGTTGAAGGCTCGGTTTGCCAACACAATCCTTAAAGCAGAACACCGTGTTCTCTGCACTACAACAATTACCACCGAGGCCAAGAATGCGAGGCTTGGAGCTGCAGAGGCAGAAATTACGAGAGCCAATGAGTTCATCAAAAAGCAGCGGCAGAGGGATAGGGAAGCTGCTCGCCATGCCCTGGAAGAGATGGAGAAAAATGTGGTTGTTGAAGATAATTTGAAAGTCATGAGAGAGTTTCATATGTTAATTTCTGGGGCCAAAATGATCGATTTTGGTCGGTAACTGTTAGGTGAAATTGTGTATAGTGATCACTGATTTTGTATTGAATATTTCTGGAATTTTATGAAAAGTACCATTCATTCATTCATTCCTTATAAGCCTTGTAATTAATGAAGTGTTGGATCAGCTATATCATCATTATATATCATGTTCTGCGCCTAAGTCTTTGACAATGAAAGTAACTTGAAACAAAACAGTTAAAGTCAATATTGACTTGAAAAATTAAATGAAGTCAAAATATTAAGTGCATTTACATTTAACATCAACTGAATGAGATACTGACAAACTTCTCCCATGTCGTCCAGGATGGCGACCGCCTTTTTATGCTCTTTTGCACTTTCATCTTGACTGTTGTCAGTGTCTTCTGTTTTCTGCAGGCGCTTCAATGTGTAAAATAACTGCATTATCTCTCTTTTTAATATGCTGCCTGAAATGACCAAGTCTAAAATTTTAGGAAAATCCATCAGCCAGTGTTCATTCTCAAACAAACTGGACAGAAGTATAATGACTCATTTTCATGTTTGAAGTATTAAAAGGAAAACGGAAATGGAAAGCTTTCATTTTGGTCCGTTTAAAAACGCCTAAGAAAAACCAAGGGAACAGAAAATTCTATGAAATAGGAATGGTCACCTGGAGCAGCTGATTTACACTAGCAAACAAATACAGCATGTTGCATTGCATCTTTAATTGAAATTTGTAGATTCAAATTCCCATGAACAGATGGAGTTCTGACGATAGCTACAAGGACTGAGCAGGTCAATATAAATGTCTCCTCAAGCATCTTTGCTAGAGCAGGTACTAGCTTTGCTATATGAGAGGAGGATACCATTCCAGAACACATGTACCAACTAAGATGTTCAGGCCTGGGTTCATGAAGTTGGACTTTCTGAGGGTTTGACTAAATTATACAGTCATAAATAAGCTTTGCAAGAACACATCTAATGACCGAAAAAAGAAGAAGAAGCTTAAGCTATCCACACTAGGAACACCGCAAAATTTATAGAAATTCAATAAATACTTCTAAATAATGATGATTGTTGACTCCTTACTTAAACAGCACAGTTTCTGGTTTCCTGATGTTTGGCAATAGCAATACTGAAATGCAACTCTATCAGCACCAAAAATATCAAGCAGAGGACAGCTGTTATTGTTCTATTTGGCACTGAAACTTTACTAACCTGACAATCTTAGTATTTCAAATACATAATCTGCAATGTTCTCTTCCAGTAGGACTTGGGTTTCTTTGCCTGAAGTGCCTTCCCATGAGGACATGTAATGAAACAGTAAATCCAGTGTGCTGATCTGGACTTGGCTGTCTGTAGCAGTGGGCCTTTGATGGCTTCTGTAAAGAATATATTCATTGGATTCACATCTTTTCCATCTTCTGTTACTTGCTCAAAGCTATCTCCTTCGGATGAACTCATGCTGTTTAAATCAACTGCATATGCAGCCCCGAAAAGCCCTCTCTGAGGCAACACTGTCAAGAACGCTGGACAAGTAATATGGAAATTGTTAGTTGACAGAAGACAGGAGTGATACCAATGAGGAAATGTGCATGTAAAACAGGGAGAATTCCATTATGTGTCAGGATCACTTCCCCAAAGAGTTATATATTGCCAGAAAGGTTTAAAATTATAATTGTTTCCGCTACAGGCAGTAAGTTCTATAGTCAAGAACTCAAGCACTTGGAGCTGCAACGTTTTTATGGCATTGTTCTAAAAAACTCAAGATGCAAAGTATCTTGTCATGAGATATGAACACATTGATGCAACTCATTAATTGCATTCTTCTACAATCATTCAAACTAACAGATCAAACTATTGATGAGAGAAATTGCAAGGACCTTCACCTTCAAAGTTAAAATATCGTCTGACATCAATGAGAAACAAGTGTGGTGGAGTTAGGGAGTTCGTTTGCAGGCTTGATGTCTATATATGCCTATGTGCCCAAAAAGAAAACCTACTTTGAAAAATTAAATAAATAGAAACTCATGGGGTATAATAAGCTGACCAAAATGCTAGTCATATATTGCTGAGCTGTGCTTTAAATAAGGGAAAATGGACCCAATACAAGAAGTGGAATACTGACCTACACAATTCAATCAGACATCATCGCTTTGGGTCTTCATGAGGGCCTCTAGAGACAAGCGCTATAGCTTGGGGCAAAAGGCATAAAAATCAGTTCCATCACCAACCTCTGATGCGTATTGGAGAACAGATACCTTG
Organism: Prunus padus; assembly: GCA_024362665.1. Lineage (NCBI taxonomy): Eukaryota > Viridiplantae > Streptophyta > Magnoliopsida > Rosales > Rosaceae > Prunus > Prunus padus. The sequence goes on along the minus strand of JANFAM010000016.1, from coordinate 23,826,762 downwards.
TATAGAACAAACAGGATTTCTCCCGAATCTCTTCGCTGTGCAATGTTAAAGGAATAAAATAGAGGATTTTAGTTATAACGTGGCAAATACTCAGTTTTCTTTATTTGTTACCTTGGCAATTGAAGACCTTCAACAAGATTGGTAATGAGGCCATATTTGTCTCTAATGTGAGCGTAAGGATTACTCAAAGAATGGCAGAATTGTTAGCAGGGATATATATCTTTTGACATCAATAAGATGTAAGTCTTCTAGATATTGTTGAAATTTCGTTAGTAGAGGCCAGTGGGTGCACAGATGCTTATCATCGTTGAGACTTCCTTGTAGACTCTAAACCATAGCCTTGCTGAGGTTCAATGTCAAGTCACATGTGAGGGCTTAAGGTAAGAAATCTGATCACCCTCCATATAGTGGCTGTTGGCTCAAATTTGATTTTGACAGGTGGGGTAGAAAAATCTAATTTCAAAGAAACAGGACAAACTAACTAACTCATCCTATTTTGAATTAGAAACCAAAACTAATCAAACTATCCTGCCTGGATATGATTATCTAGGCCTCTGCATGTGATTAATAACTGATCGATGAGAAACAGTAGAATCAAGTTCGATTTCACCAGATTCATCCACCGAATTTCTAACCCCTAACCAATCATACGCTGTTTGAATACCGAATAATTACAGAATTCATAATTTTCTTTCATAATCTCAGGAAGCAAACAGAAAATAAACATTACCCAAAGTATGTATCTAAATCTCAAAATTGATATGTAAATTCGCAAACACACAGAGTTTTAATATGAGAAACAGTGCAAGAATCAAGCTATATTTCACCAAATTCGTCCGATCGTAACAAGTCATACACTGCTTGGTTACCGAGAAACAGAAATCATTTTCTCAGGAAGCAAACAGAAAACAAATCATAGCCGGAAAATTTTATCAGAGTCTCAACAGCAATTCCAGAATTCACAGACAAACAAAGAGAGAATGGTGGAAATACCGTATAAAGCGGACGGCGACTCCAGGCCAAGGTGCCACAAGAGAGGCAATCGGAAACCCTAGCGACGAAGTCAGCACAGAGCGAGGCACCGGCAGATTCGCTGAGAGCGGAAATGAGATGGACGACTTGTCGTGCGATGGGGTCGTCGTCGAAGGATGACAGAGCATGAACGAGAGGCGAGACGAGGAAGTGAGGGTGGAAAGCGAGGAGAGAGCAGAGGAAGGGGGTCGGAGGAGATGGCCTGAGAGAGCTGAGAGAGGGCGTAGGACACGTGGACGGTGGGAGATTGGGGATGAGGTTGGAGAAGCAGAGCAAGCAGATGGAGCCGCCTTGCTTGGTTCGGAGGAAGAGCGTGGATCTGTGGTCCTTTGAGCACGTTCTCGGCGACACTACGGAATTCGAAGCTTCTTCTTCTTCTTCATTTTCATGGTAGTCTCGGAGGAGCTTCTGTGACACGTGGACGGTAGGAAGAGTGTTTGAATTTTGGCGCCAGAGAAAGAAAGGTAAGGAAGCAGTGCAGATGAGGCAGCCGCTTGCTTCCTTTAGCTGCCTCTTGTTGACACGTGCACAGACTTTTCTCCTGTGCGTTCACTAAAAAAGATTTTAAGAAATTCTTGTTATCCACACCAAGTAGAATGAATATTTGAAATTTATGGACGTATTTTATTTTTTGAGTATTAGGGGTAGTCTAAACTGTAGAGGATGGGTGTCTCACATACACACACTATCACGTTATCATGAGGTTCGATCATGAGATGAGACCACTAATTTTCAAGTTAAGATCATTTTTCATTAGGCCAGATCCGTAGGCTACAAAAAATATTTAACTGTGAGATTAAAGATAGCATCTCAAAGATGGGGCCAATAATTGCATAGGTGAAGACTCCATTGAGTATGATGTCTAAGTCATCTTTCTTTACTACACAACTGATATCAAAACTGATCGTCGTTGATCTCCAAACCAACTTCAAATAGATATCACCCTCACAAATTTGAAATTTCAAAGATTCCATCGCTATACTGGTATGATTTCCAACTCATGTATCAACCAAACGTTGTTGGTAATTTGGTCTGAGTTGACAAGTCCAGGGCCCGAATCGAGTTTTTCATCTTCTTCATTTGCTTTCGACTTAGCTTTTAGTTAACTCATCTTGTTCATTTGGTCTGAGTTGATAAAGTGTGAAGTTCTTTGATTGTTGAAGACATAGAAAAGAAGTCATGCCAAGCCAGTTCCCTACTAGGTTTACAATAGTTTGGTTTGAAGTTAGATTTATTGGTTTGAAGGTAGACAATCATTAATTTTGTTTTCTCTCTCATAAAAATAAAACAACATAATTTTCTCTCCCATCCCTTTTTCTTGGAAACGTATTTGATATTAAATAGTCATTAACTACCAAGGCGAAGCCAATGCAGGGCCACAAGGGTCAGCTGACCCTTCTAAAATTCCATAATTAACCCTGCATTCATTACTATTTACCCTTTGCGTATAATTTATTATTAAAATATGACCATTCTCAGCTTTCCTTTTTCTTTTCTTTATTTTTTTTTGAAAACAACTTCCTAATTAAAGAATTACTAACCTAAAAGCTAAAGCAAGCAACCTTTTGCACTGCTTAAATTAAACCTATTCTATTTCAACTTTGCACTCGTTTAAATTAAACCTATTCTATTTCAAGTCTTCGTTTGCATCAATCATTCAATTATTTTTTTCTCCGACTCTAAAGTTAATTCTCTACAAGAATTCAACTTTGTTTCGCTGAATTGTGACGATTAACCCAGTAAGTCTTTAACCCTAATAGTGTAATTTGTTTTCGATGTAGTTTTTTTTAATATAATGTCACGACCCGACTCTCCTAACACGATATTGTCTGCTTTGGGCCTTCGCCCTCACAGTTTTGTTTCTGGGAACTCACGAGCAATATCTTCCCAGTGGGTCACCCATCCTGGGATTGCTCTAGCGCAAACTCGCTTATCTGATACCATTATGTCACGACCCAACTCCCCTGGCAAGATATTGTCCGTTTTGGGCCCTCGCCCTTACGGTTTTGTTTCTGGGAACTCACGAGCAACTTCCCAGTAGGTCACCCATCCAGGAATTGCTCTACCCCAAACTCGCTTAACTTCGGAGTTCCAAGGAATCTGAAGCCAGTGAGCTCCCAAAAGTGTAAGACAATTCATTGTCTTAACCACAAAAATATGGTTTCCTAATCAAATGAGGATTCAAGTGTTTGCTTGCTCAGGAAGTAATCCCAAACCTAATCAGATTGTCTCTTATTAAAGCTAATATAATTGAAACATAAGAGACAATAGAATTCCTTATTATATATGGATTGAAAATAATCAAATACTAATGCAAATAGAACACACGATTGCTCCTTGATGGGCTAGGCTTTCGATGTGATGCATATATATATGGAAGTCCCTTCTCTAGCAACAACACAAGCATATACTGAGATCTCACCCCATCTAAGAGAAATAGCATTAAAGTGTTGCATAGCGAGAAGAAGATCTTCCACCTTCCGAGATGTCGGACCAAGGTTAGTATTGAGTTATGAAAGTTTAGTAAAGGATTACATGTGGTATCAGAGCTCTAGGCTTTCGTCTCTTAATCTAAAATTCATGCCTTGATCAAAACTGCATATAAGCTTTTCTGTTTTCAATTAAAATATGTATACATCTTATCGACCAAGTATGATCAAGAGCACAAAGTATTCTTTGCTTTCGATTATCTGCGAAAAGGCTTTGATCAAGTTAAGGATTTATTGTGCAAACCGTGTATGCCACAGCTATACAGTTTGTATGAGAAATCTTGGAACAACGGTCTTGATCGAAAATTGCATCAGTATGAGTAGCCTTCTGCACAGTTCTCCATCCACAGATGGGAATTGTATAGACTGATAACCATATTGATGGAACAATATGAACAACAATCTGAACAACAAACTGTACAGACTAGCAGTTTCTTTGCATCCACAGATGCAAGATTCCTTGCGCAGGAAGTTTTGTACAAGTTGATGTTTGGGATTTTGGAATATATTGATTTAGACCTACAGGTGTAAATTGGTATGTTTAAGTAAATTTTGGGGACAGTTTTTGTTTATCTGATGACTATGAACATCTATACAGTGAACCACAACACCATTGAAACTCTTACTGGCTCAAACTACCAAAAATGGAAGCAGGATCTGCAAATCTCCCTCGGTTTTCTGGACTATGACTTTGTTCTCACAGAAGAACCTCTACTAGAACCTGCTGCAGATGATTCTACAGAAGTCAAAGCAAAATTTACAAAGTGGGGAAAGGCAAACAAGATGGCCATTACGATAATGCAAAGGGCTATGTCACCATCGAGTCAAAGGAAGTGTTCCCAAATCGAGAAAATGCTAAGCAGTATTTTGCGGCAATTGCACAAAGGTTTAAGGAATCTGAAAAAGCTATCAAGAGCACCCTACTGAATAAGTTAATTGACATGAAATACGATGGACAAGGCTGTGTGAGGGCTCACAATATGAATATGATAGACATAGGTACCAAACTGCAGGAACTTGAGATGACAATTGATGAAGAAATGATGGTCCACTTTGCATTGAACTCACTACCAAAGGAATTCAAGTCCCTCAGAGAAACTTACATTGCACAAAAGGAGTGCTGGACATTAAATGATCTAATTACTATCTGTGTTCAACAAGAACACAACATCATAAGGGAACGAGGAGCTAAGATGGTTAACATGATTCAATCAAAGGAGAAAAAGGAAAATAAGAACAATGCAGTAAATGGAAAAGAAAAGGGAAGTAATTCAGACAACCATCTGAAACCGGTGGCTGGAATGAAGTGTTTCTTCTGCAAGAAGGCAGGACACATGAAGAAGGAGTGTAGGAAGTACAAAAAGTGGCTGGATAAGCGAAAGCTAAAGGTAATTGTGAACAGGTTTTAGTTTGCTTTGAATCAAATTTAACAGATTACTCTCATGATTCTTGGTGGTTGGATAGTGGTGCCTCTATTCATGTAGCTAACTCTTTGCAGGGATTCACAAAGAAGAGGCTGCCAAGCAAGGATGAGGTGAAGGTGTTCGTTGGAAATGGAGAGAAGGTTCAAGTAGAATTCATAGGGACAGTTAGAATTGAGTTAGATTTTGGTTTTATTTTGGAGCTAGATGAAGTAGTTTATATTCCCTCTATGAGGAGGAGTTTAATTTCAGTTACAAGACTTGTAAAATCAAAATTCAAATTGAATTTTGATGGATCCGGTTGTTCTATTTTCAAGAATAAAGAATTAGTTGGCAAAGCAAGGCTCATTGATGGAATGTTTCGATTAAATTGCAATAGAACCGAAATGGAAGTTAATGTTGTGCAAACTAAAATATGTAAAGAAGCCTCATACAATCTATGGCATAAGAGACTTGGCCACATTTCGAAAGAAAGGATTAACCATCTTTGCAAAGAACTAATTCTGCCACAAATGAATCTTGAGAGTACAAATGAAATATGCATAGAGTGTGTAAAAGGAAAACTGACAAACTTAAGAAAAAAGGGAGCAATAGGAAGCAAAGGTGTCTTGGAACTCATTCACACAGATATTTGTGGACCTTTTCCAAATCCAACTCATGAGGGATTCACTTACTTTATAACCTTTACAGATGATTTCTCAAGGTATGGATATGTCTACCTAATAAAGGAAAAATCAAGTGCCATAGACATGTTCAAAATCTACAAGGCTGAAGTAAAGAATCAGTTAAACCTCAAAATTAAAGTGGTTCGATCAGATAGAGGGGGAGAGTATTATGGGAGGTTTGATGAGAATGGAAGAAACCCTGGACCCTTTGCAAAATTTCTTGAACAAGAAGGCATCATAGCTCAATATATGAACCCTGGCACACCTCAACAAAATGGAATCTCGAGAAAGAAGGAATAGAACCTTAAAAGACATGATACGAAGCATGATACGTTGCACAAGCCTGCCTATTTTTCTTTGGGGTGAAGCTTTGAAAACTGCAAACTATATCCTAAATAGAGCACCAACCAAGAGCACTAATCAGATTCCCTATGAGGTTTGGAATGGAAGGAAACCTAGTCTAAAGCATTTGAAAGTTTGGGGTTGCAAGGCGGAGGCAAAACCATATAATCCTATGAGAAAAGAAAGCTGGATCCGAAAGCGTGAGTTGTTATTTTATTTGATACCCTGATAGAACTAAGGGATATAGGTTCTACTGTCCTCATCATACCATGAGGTTCATAGAAACATCAAGGGCAGTATTTATAGAAGTTGAGAATGAGAAGACTGCACAAGAAAATTTCAGTTTTGATGAAATCACAACAGACAGTTTAATAACTCAAGACTCTGCAGAAGAAACTGTCAAATTACCTCAAATGGATTTAGAAAATTCACTGGAACATATGGAGGATACAATCACCACTCAAGTTGAAGTTGCAGAGCCAATGCAAGAAGACAATGATCTGACTTTGCCAGCAGAAAATCAAAACACTATCCAGATGGAACAAAATGCAGAAGCACTGCAAGACACTGAGTTGAGAAGATCACATAGAATTAGAAGGCCTGCATTGACAGATGATTATTTTGTATATCTGCAAGGTGCTAAGCACGATGTAAATCGGATTGAGGATCCAATGACCTTCAAACAAGCCATGACAAGTGAAAAGAGTGACAATTGGTGGGCAGCAATGAAATCAGAACTGAACTCAATGGAGTATGGAAACTTGTGACCCTGCCTCAAGGGTGTAAACCGATAGGCTGCAAATGGGTATTCAAGACAAAGAGAAATTCAAAAGGCCAAATTGACAGATATAAGGCAAGGTTGGTTGCAAAAGGGTTTACACAAAAGGAAGGGATCGATTACAATGAGACCTTCTCACCAGTCTCAACAAAAGATTCACTGAGAGTGATAATGGCGCTTGTGGCACATTTCGATCTACACCTGCACCAGATGGATGTCAAAACTGCATTTCTAAATGGAGATCTAGAGGAAGAAATTTACATGACACAACCGGAAGGATTTATACAAGAAAAGGAAAAGAACTTGGTTTGAAAGTTATGCAAATCAATTTATGGACTTAAACAAGCCTCAAGACAGTGGTACTTAAAATTCAATAAGGTAATAAAGGCATATGGATTTACAGAAAATGCACTGGATGAATGTATATATATGAAGATCAGTGGGAGGCATTTTATTATTTTAGTTCTTTATGTGGATGACATTTTATTGGCATGCACAAATCTAACCATGCTACATGATTGTAAGAGTTTCCTATTCAAGCATTTCGATATGACAAATCTGGCAGAGGCAAGCTATGTGTTGGGGATAGATATAAGTAGGAGTCGAGAAAAGGGTCTACTTGGTCTATCACAAAGGTCTTACATAGAAAAGGTTCTAAAAAGATTCAATGTGCAGGATTGTGCAGGTAGTGATGTTCCAATTGGAAAAGGAGACAAGTTAAGCATTGAGCAGGCACCTAAAACTGAGCAGGATAAATTGGAAAAGGCTGACAAGCCTTATGCCTCACTAGTGGGAAGTTTAATGTATGCACAAGTGTGCACTAGACCTGACCTGGCCTTTGCAGTAAGCATGTTAGGAAGGTTTCAATCGAATCCCAGACATGCACATTGGGTAGCAGGAAAAAGGGTCATGAGATATTTGCAGAGGACAAAGGACTATAAATTGGTATTTAAGAGAAGTGAGTAGCTAGAATTACAAGGATTTGCAGATGCTGACTTTGCAGGATGCCAAGACACACTTAAATCAACTTCTGGTTTTGTGTTTATGTTTGGAGGAGCTGCAGTGTCTTGGAGGAGTATCAAACAGCCTCTAACTGCGGGTTCTACTATGCTTGCAGAGTTTCTAGCTTGCTATGAGGCAACTTCACAGGCTATGTGGTTGAGAAATTTTATTATCAGCTTGACTGTGGTGGAATCTATACACAGACCAATCCAATTATGGAATGATAACAGTGCAGCAGTAACTTTTGCAAAAGGAAACAAGAGAACAAGAGGGTCAAGACTGTTAGATGTCAAGTTCATAATAGTAAAGGAGAAAATTAGTCAAGGATATACTACTATAGATCACATTGGAACTGATCGAATGATTGCAGATCCACTCACCAAAGGGGTTCCAAATGCAGTTTTCCATAGACATGTATCTAGCATGGGATTGACAAGTGACATGAATGCTTAAATCAGTGGGAGTTTGTTTAGTTTTCAGTAAATCTAGTTTCATGAAGTTTTGATTGATGTTGATACAGTTTTGGTTCAATTAAAGTTAATTTTAAATTTTCAAATTTCGGTTATTGAGCATATACATGGATGACATTCAGCATCATTGCTAGCTTAAAGTAGCTGCGTATGACAATGTGTCCATGATAGAGAATACAATGAGACCTTGGTAGTCAAATCTGGGGACGTTGAATAAACATGATAATCTCTTAACCTATGGCATATCATGTTCATTCTGCAGTTTAATCTTGATCGAAGCTTATGTGACTATAGGAAGTGATGAGTGTGGTTATAAAAGTTTTGAGGTACAGGATACTCAAAGGGCCTTGATAACTCCTCTTCACGATCTATGGTTGACAATTGCTTAGAAGGAATTGGTTTGAGCTTACTTCACAAAGGCCTTAAGTGATCAATGCAAACACTAATTGATTAATCAACCAAGTGGGAGAATGTAAGACAATTCATTGTCTTAACCACGAAAATATGGTTTCCTAATCAAATGAGGATTCAAGTGTTTGCTTGCTCAGGAAGTAATCCCAAACCTAATCGGATTGTCTCTTATTAAAGCTAATATAATTGAAACATAAGAGACAATAGAATTCCTTATTCTATATGGATTGAAGCTAATCAATTACTAATGCAAATAGAACACACGATTGCTCCTTGATGGGCTAGGCTTTCAATGTGATGCATATATATATGGAAGTCCTTCTCTAGCAACAACACAAGCATATACAGATCTAACCCCATCTAAGAGAAATAGCATTAAAGTGTTGCATAGCAGAAGAAGATCTTCCACCTTCGAGATGTCAGACCAAGGTTAGTATTGAGTTATGAAAGTTTAGTAAAGGATTACAAAAGGCCTCGTGCTAGATAGAGACGTGCCCACACATATAAGGCACATCACCCTTCCCTCCCGAGCGATGTGGGATTGCTCACAATTCTTGCTTCCCAAGACATGGGTCTTACATATAATTTATTGTATTTTGTGGTTTGTTAATTAGTGATTTATTTATTATCTCAAATCAAGAACAATAATATTTATATGATTTCTGAAATTTACTTTTAAAACAGTATGGACAAATATTTTAAAAGAAAAGCGACAGATCAGTTGTCACCTCCTCTAAGAACAGATGCATTAAATCATGGTACTACAAAACTTCAATGTGAGGAAATCAATCTTAGCACTTGAGGATGAACTTGAGACTTACATATTTGATATGAAATCTAGTAGCGTGTTTTTGGGATTGAAAGGAATTAGTGATCTTGGAGAAAAATTGGCTGAGACAAAAAAAGATAGGGTATACCCATTGGTTTACTTGCTCGTGGCACTGGCACTAATCCTACCAATTGCGACTGCTTATGTGGAAAGAGCATTTTCTGCTATGAATATATTGAAAAATGATTTGCGCAATCGAATGGGAGATATATGGATGAATGACAACTTGATCATATATATTGAGAAAGATACATTTGATATTATTGATAATGAAGTGATTATGAAAAGATTTCAAGAGATGAAAACTTCGTCAAGGGCGATTGTGAATGTATCGAATGACATATGAGTTATTACTAAAGACTTAGTATTATTAGATAAATTTATCTTGTTATGCAATGATTTTATTTTTGAGGTTGACCCTTCTTGATGAATTTTCTGGCTCCACCATTGTTAACTACCTCTGCTCCTTACCTTTTTTTTCATGGATACGTATACTTCTCTCTCTCTCTTCATTGCTCCAGAAAAGAAAGCCTTGCCTTCTTCTCTTTCTCTCTCAAACTCCATGATCAGATTCAATAGACCAATCCCTCCAATCATTATTGCTTGTTTATGTATAACTTATTTTTTAATGTTAAAGAAAAGGAAAAAACCCCACACAGAACCTGATCAAAATGGAGATAGAAAGAATGATAAAAAAAACAAAGTATAGGAAGAGAGAGAGAGATTGCAGAAGAATCGGTGGAGAAAGTTATATTTGGTGGGATTTTATTATTAATGTATTTGTATTTTTAACTTCTCTTACAACATTGAGAAACATGACCGACCTTAAGATTTTTAGGACCCGAGGCAACAAAAGAAAAAAAAGAAGACCCACATAACACAAAAAAAAACTCCACAATTTCTGCTAAGATCAAGAGTTGATTATCCTTTGAATGATTACCTTTTTGGTGTGTTACCCTTGGCCATCTCTTGTGAATTATTAAGGAGAATAATTCCTTTGAATTATCTCTTAAATTATTATCCTTTCAATTATCTTGTAGCCATCTCTTGAATTATAGGGAGAATAATTACTTTATTCAAGGAATTATCCCTTTATTTATGCAAGTGGATAACTTGTAACTGCAATTATATTTTTTTTCACACATAAATTCAAAATTCGAATTCCTGTGGACTCTTGTGATACAAGAAAAAAAAAATAATGGCACATACAAAATACATGAAATATTACTTATGAATTGATTAATCTGTTTATGAATTAAACATGTAATAAACATATTTATGTATGTTTTTGTGTGTGCCCAACCAAGTAAATGAATATCTTTGAAAAATGTTCGTCCACAATTTTTACACTCTTGGCATGTTTTTATTTTTTAATTTTAGAATTAAGAAAAATAAAATAGGGTGGTTGTGTTCCATAACAATAGAATTTATTATCTGATTTTGTTTTTACTTTTTTTTAATATAAAAATATAAATTTACCATATTATCCTCATTTAATTAATAATTTTAATTCTTAATTTTTGCATCAAAATATATATATATATATATATGATTATCTTTTAAAAAAATTAGATAGGGAAACAAATGAAAAAAATTTATACTAAAAACTTTGTCAAACAGATTTGACTTTGACCTCTGACAAAAAAAAAAGAGATTTGGCTTTTACCCAAAAAAACAAAAATTATCCGAAAAAGATTTAAAAGAAAGGCGGCGGTGTTAGTGAAGTTTGGGACAGCTAGACTTTTTCCAGTTGCGTGGGTTTATAGCGGCACGCAAACAACAATTATAATTCGTTTGAGTTTCCTAAATCCTAATCAAATAAGGATTCACTCTCTCTGTCTGTGTCTTAAGGATTCACTCGAGTTAGGGTTTCTATATTTCTGTCTATCTCCTCACTTGCTCACTTTCTTCTGTCTGTCTCATTCAATTTCAACAATATGAAGTTCTCTCGTACCACCAAAGCGTGGGTTGAAGGCATTCTCTCAGATGAGCCGTGCAAACCATTGAAAACGATGAAGTCTGTGGCCAAAGCGAACCATTCGAATTCAACTACGCAGCAAAAGCGCACCAAATTGAAGGTGGTTTCCAAGAAAAATAAAGTTGATAATGGGTTGGGTGTGAAGAGGAAATTTGAATGTGCCTCTGGTTTGATCAAGGAAGTTGAAGGTGGTGATCATGGTAAGCCATCAACTTCTTCATCCCAATCCCAAAGTTGCAGTAAATTCATGAGTGGGTGTGAAACACCAGTCACAGTTCTACGCCCTCATCTCTGTCGTGCGTCTCCTGTCAAAGCCGCCTCTGAATCTGATCACGAGATCAATAATGATATGTCTCCGAGAAGGGCTGCTAGGGTTGCAATGTTGAAGGCTCGGTTTGCCAACACAATCCTTAAAGCAGAACACCGTGTTCTCTGCACTACAACAATTACCACCGAGGCCAAGAATGCGAGGCTTGGAGCTGCAGAGGCAGAAATTACGAGAGCCAATGAGTTCATCAAAAAGCAGCGGCAGAGGGATAGAGAAGCTGCTCGCCATGCCCTGGAAGAGATGGAGAAAAATGTGGTTGTTGAAGATAATTTGAAAGTCATGAGAGAGTTTCATATGTTAATTTCTGGGGCCAAAATGATCGATTTTGGTCGGTAACTGTTAGGTGAAATTGTGTATAGTGATCACTGATTTTGTATTGAATATTTCTGGAATTTTTATGAAAAGTACCATTCATTCATTCATTCATTCCTTAAAAGCCTGGTAATTAATGAAGTGTTGGATCAGCTATATCATCATTATATATCATGTTCTGCGCCTAAGTCTTTGACAATGAAAGTAACTTGAAAGACAAAACAGTTAAAGTCAATATTGACTTGAAAAATTAAATGAAGTCAAAATATTAAGTGCATTTACATGTAACATCAACTGAATGAGATACTGACAAACTTCTCCCATGTCGTCCAGGATGGCGACCGCCTTTTTATGCTCTTTGCACTTTCATCTTGACTGTTGTCAGTGTACTTCTGTTTTCTGCAGGCCTTCAATGTGTAAAATAACTGCATTATCTCTCTTTTTAATATGCTGCCTGAAATGACCAAGTCTAAAATCTTAGGAAAATCCATCAGCCAGTGTTCATTCTCAAACAAACTGGACAGAAGTATAATGACTCATTTTCATGTTTGAAGTATTAAAAGGAAAACGGAAATGGAAAGCTTCATTTTGGTCCGTTAAAAAACGCCTAAGAAAAACCAAGGGAACAGAAAATTCTATGAAATAGGAATGGTCAACTGGAGCAGCTGATTTACACTAGCAAGCTAATACAGCATGTTGCATTGCTTCCTTAATCGAAATTGTAGATTCAAATTCCCATGAACAGATGGAGTTCTGACGATAGCTATAAGGACTGAGCAGGTCAATATAAATGTCTCCTCGAGCATGCCTATCTCCCCATCAGAATGCTTTTTAAGCATCTTTGCTAGAACAGGTACTAGCTCTGTTATATGAGAAGAGGAAAACATTCCAGAACACATCTACGAACTAAGATGTTCAGGCTTGGGTTCATGAAGTTGGACTTTCTGGGGGTTTGACTAAATAATACAGTCCTAGATAAGCTTTGCAAGAACACATATAATGACCCAAAAAAAAGAAAGAAGCTTAAGCTATCCACACTAGCAACACCACAAAGTTTATAGAAATTCAATAAATACTTCTAAATAATGATGATTGTTGACTCCTTACTTAATAAGCACAGTTTCTGGTGTCCTGATGTTTGGCAATAGCAATACTGAAATGCAACTCTATCAGCACAAAAAATATCAAGCAGAGGACAGCTGTTATTGTTCTATTTGGCACTGAAACTTTACTAACCTGACAATCTTAGTATTTCAAATACATTATCTGCAATGTTCACTTTCATCTTGACTGTTGTCGAGGTACTTCTGTTTTCTGCAGTCCTGCAATGTGTAAATTAACTGCATTATCTCTCCTTTTAATATGCTGCCTGAAATGACCAAGTCTAAAATTTGAGGAAAATCCATCAGCCAGTGTTCATTCTCAAACAAACTGGACAGAAGTATAATGACCCATTTTCATGTTTGAAGTATAAAAGGAAGCATCATTTTAGTCCGTTAAAGAACACGAACAAAACCAACAAAACAGAAAAATGCATGACATAGGAATTGTCACCGGGAGCAACTGATTTACACTAGAAAGGTGATCCAAAATGTACTAGTCTGCATAGGTCATGGCAGAATATTTGGATAAAGGAAATGGGCTGTACCTCTATCTGGAGGATCAAAGAAATTTTTCCAGTCCTCAATCCCTAACAGTGTGCAAGCTGGACGAAATGGAAGAAAGAAAAAAAAAGAGTTAGTTTCAAAAGCAAAATTCAGTTGTATGCCTGAATTTAATACGAGGAACTAACCTTCTTAAAGAGAAGAAATACGAGGAACTAACCTTCTTAAGGAGAAGAAGTTTAGTAGAAGCACTAATATTAAAACTTCTCCAGAGCTTGTTTCCTCACCATGGTGAACTGAGCATACGACTCTTCTTTCCATGGACAATGCTGCCATTTCCTATATTCTTTCCACAAAATTTCAAAAGCTGATATGACAGTGGTGCGCTGATCTTCTCTTGTTGAAACAACCACTTCAATGATATTGGATGAATTCTTGCAGAAGGCAAATCCCATTCATTTTCACTTAATATCTTGAACAGGATTCTCTCAGCTTCTGGACTGTAGGGGATTTGGTAGCTAACCTTGGTGAGACCCCTATAAAGACCATGAAGATAAACCAGCCTCATCACTGTAGATGGATCAGTGGATCCACCTTGGAGATCACTACTGTTGATCAGAATATATTGCTCTAGAGAAGCTAAAACCAACTTATCATCTGCAAGTCTGGGGAGCAAAGTATTAAAGATGTGAAGAAAAGTAAGTTGTAATTGTTAAATGTACTGCAAAAATCATAGCAAAACGAATGAAACTAGAAATCAAAATCTCAATTACCTTTCACCATATAAAGAACTGGTGTATAAAATCAGCAGAATGGCAAGAAGATAATTCCAGATTACGGGAGTTCTTTTGCCCAAGTAGAAAGAGCAAATCAATGGGATCAGATGGGAGACAAAGTAGCATCTTTAATAGGTTGCCCAGATTCATTTCCCATAAGAACATCTACCAGTGAACTGAGCATCAGATACACCCTCCATTTCATCTTTTCTGTGGGAAATAAGCCTAGGCATCCAAACGACAAACTGAACCAACTGCTCGAAACTAGGTTCTCTACAAGTTCTGCTGATTGATTATTGGAATCCTCAAGCATGCCTATCTCCCCATCAGAATGCTTTTTAAGCATCTTTGCTAGAACAGGTACTAGCTCTGTTATATGAGAGGAGGATACCATTCCAGGGCAATCAGATATGCAGTTCAGAATGTGTTTTAATGTCTGATTTTGAACTGGATGGAAAGGAATGTCAGCTACATAATTTAGTACTGGAACCAAAGTTGCAAACCCAACAACAAGCCTCTGTTTGAAAGCTTGCTCAGCTATCAAGTACCTGAACACAAGATTTGACCACTGGATCCTTGCATTCTGTTCATCAACAAAGCTTATTAGCTGTTTTTATTTGTTTGTTTTAAGAAAAAAGAAATTCAACAAAGCTTATTGCTGAAACTAGTTTGTCACAGAAAACTCATCTACGAACTAAGATGTTCAGGCTTGGGTTCATGAAGTTGGACTTTCTGAGGGTTTGACTAAATAATACAGTCATGGATAAGCCTTGCAAGAACACATCTAATAATCGGAAAGAAAAAAAGGAAAAAAAGAGCTTAAGCCATCCACACTAGGAACACTGCAAAATTTATAGAAATTCAATAAATGCCTCTAAATATTGATGATTGTTGACTCCTTACTTGACGCAGCACAATCAATGGATTTTCAAGCGAAAACCCCAAAAACCGAAAAACTGGAATCCACCAGAAAAAATAGAGAAAAATTCTCTGAAATTACTTTGATTAAATCTGAGATGTCAAAACCATCTCAGCCAACGCCTAAATACATCATTCTCAACCCTTGAGTTGTTTGGGGGAGTTATTACATTAAAACTGAAAATTAAACACAAACTGAATTTATTTGGAAAATTAACTACGAAACTTTGAATGCACTTTTGGAAGGCCAGACGACCTCAGAACGCCAAAATCCACCATATATCACAGCAAAGCTGTGAGTTTGATTTGTGGCGTCGTTCCCTTCCGAAAAGGTATCATGCGTCCCAATCGGAGCTCGGACGCCAAATCTGCATATTCCCGCCACGCCCTTTTTCATTCTTTTCTCTAGCTCATCCTCAATCCACTCAGCCATGCGTTCTACATCAGTCCCCTCCACCTCTGAAGAACTCGACCCCGAGTTATGATCTGGATAAAGGACCTCATCTTCACGGAACTCATATAAATCTGCAACATTAAAAATATTGGAAATTCCCATGGAATCCGGTAACTCAATGACATAGGCATTATCATTGATCCGTTTGAGTACTTTGTAAGGACCATATTTCTTTGGTTTGAGCTTGCTATAAGTGCCAACTGGAAACCTCTCCTTCCTCAGAAAGACCATCACAGAATCGCCTTCTTGAAACACCTTAACGCGCCTATGCTTATCTGCAGCAGCTTTGTACTTAGCATTAGTTTGCTCAAGTTTCTACTTGACTTCATCTCGAATAGCTACCACTTCCTCAGCCAAATTTTCCGCTGCCACACTGTTTTTGGTCTCTAGGCGCTTTCACCAAATCTACAACATGATTAGGCAAAGCGGTATAAACAATGGAAAACGGTGACTTCCGGTTGCACTATGGACTGCGTTATATGCAAACTCCACCTGTGGTAGTGCATAATCCCATTGTTTTGGCTTCTCTCCACAGATGCTTCGTACCATATTTCCCAATGTGCGGTTTGTAACCTCGGTGCGGCCATCGCTTTGGGGATGGGCGGTCGCTACGATTCAAAGTAGTCCCACGCAGTCTCCACAAAGTGATCCAAAAATGGCTCAAGAACTTTGTGTCACGATCAGATGTAATGGAAGTAGGAACCCCGTGCAAGCGAACAACCTCCTGAAAAACAGTTTGGCTATATTTGATGCATCGACAGCCTTTTTACAGGCTATGAAATGCGCCATTTTTGAGAATCGATCCACCACCACAAAAACAGAATCCACTCCCCTTTGTGTTCAGGGCAAACCAAGGACAAAATCCATAGCAAGATCCTGCCAAATATCATTAGGAACTGGTAATGGCATATATAATCCTCGTGTTTTGTACCTGCCCCTTGAAACTTGACAAATGTAGCACTTGCGCACAATAGTTCCAACATCACGCTTGAGCCGCGGCCAATAAAACCTCTCCTCCAATCCTCGCTATTGTTTTATCGCGGCCCAAATGGCCACTCAACCCTCCTCCATGCAAGTCTCGAATAAGCTTCTCCCTTAATGAGGAAACGGGAATGCATAACTAGTTGCCTTTGAACAAATAACCTTCATTGAGAAAGAATTCTGCCATTGGCTCATGATTAGTACATTTAGCCCAAATTTCCTTGAAATCATCGTCACCTTCATATAATCCTTCAGACACTCAAACCCCACAACTTCTTGAGTTAGCATGACTAACAATGAAGCTCTTCTACTCAGCGCGTCCGCCACACGATTTGTCTTGCCAGAAGTATGCTTGATAACGAATGAAAATTTCTGCAAAAAAGTCACCCAGCTAGCATGCATTTTATCAATATTTTTCTGGCTGTTAATATACTTCAAAGCTTGATGATCTGTAAACAAAACAAATTCCTTCTGGATAAGATAGTGCTCCCATTGCTTCAAGGCCCGAACAACTGCATAGAATTCTTGGTCATAAGTACTCCACTTTTGTCGAGCGTCGCTCAACTTTTCAGAAAAGAAAGCAACTGGCCTCCTGTCTTGTGAAAGCACAGCTCCTACTCCCAAGCCACTGGCATCACATTCAACTTCAAACACTTTCTCAAAGCTTGGAAGGGCTAGAACCGGCGCGGTGCAAAGCTTTTCTTTTATAAGAGCAAAACTTTTTTCTTGCTCTTCTCCCCAGTTGAACCTGCCCTTCTTCAAACACTCTGTGATAGGGGCTGCAATGGAGCTGAAATGCCGCACAAACCTTCTGTAAAAAGTGGCCAAACCATGGAAACTTCGGACTTCAGAGACTGTTTTTGGAGTTGGCCAGTCAAGGATTGCTTTGATCTTCTCGTCATCCACCTGGA
This sequence comes from Prunus padus, assembly GCA_024362665.1. Lineage (NCBI taxonomy): Eukaryota > Viridiplantae > Streptophyta > Magnoliopsida > Rosales > Rosaceae > Prunus > Prunus padus. The sequence goes on along the minus strand of JANFAM010000016.1, from coordinate 23,809,061 downwards.
TACCATTCTCACCAACAACAAAACCCAAGAACAGTAGCTTATTTGTGCAAAAAGTACATTTTTTCAGGTTCACATACAGCTTATTTTTTTTCAAAACATCTAAAACTTGTCTCAATTGCACAAGATGTTCTTCTTTTGTGGTACTGTAAATTAAAATGTCATCGAAATAAACTACGACAAAAGAGCCAATAAATGGTCGAAGAACCTGATTCATGAGTCTCATGAAAGTGCTGGGCGCATTTGTCAACCCGAACGGCATCACCAACCATTCGAATAATCCGTCCTTGCTCTTGAACGCTGTTTTCCATTCGTCACCGGGTCCGATGCGAATCGATGGTAACCGCCGCAAATCTATCTTGGAAAACACCCTTGAGCCGCCAAGAACATCCAGCATATCCTCCAACCGTGGAATGGGAAACCTGTACTTGACTGTTATCTTGTTGATTGCTCGGCTATCAACACACATTCGCCAAGTTTTATCTTTCTTTGGAACCAACAAAACCGAATCGCGCAGGGCTCAAACTCTCCTCGATAAATCCCTTCTTTAACAACTCTTCAATCTGCTCTCTTAGGATGTCGTTCTCCATGGGGCTCATACGATAATGAGGCAGGTTCGGAAGGCTAGCTCCAGGCACCAAGTCAATTTGGTGTTGTATGTCCCGCATAGGTGGCAGCTCGTTTGGCAGCTTTTCGGAAAGTAGTTCCTGAAATTGTGACAAAATCTGCTGCACGTCTTGTGGAATGTCACTTTCTGTCTCGCCAAGTTTCAACAACCCCTTCAACACCAAGGGACAAAAATACTCGCTTCTTTAATAGCCTCATTCAACTCCTGCTCATTGCTAATTAGAGTTAGGAAACTAGAACTCCTTGTCTTGGGCTCAACATATTTTTTTGAGGGTTACGTAGTTGCCATTGCAATCTTGTGATTGTTCCAGGAAAATAAAATCACATTATCTCGACTCCTTAAAGGTCGCATCCACATCAAACTGCCAAGGACGCCCAACAATATATGACAAGCATCCATCAATAACGTCACATACAATCTCATCTTTGTAATGCTTACTAATGGAAAGTGGCACTCGGCACGCCTCGGCGACACGAACCAAGGCCCTTCTTAACCTGACCAGTGAATAAGGACTGATATGTGGCTCGTTGGAAGTCTGTAAATGCTCTACTAATTTTTTCGACACAAAATTCTCGCAGCCTTCCATTGTCAACGATCACGCCGCATATCTTGTTTTTGATTGAGCAGAGGAACGAAAAATGCTATGACGCTGCCCTTCCTCTTTTGGTGCCAAGAGAACTCTCGCAAAACCAGGGTAAGTCTTTCCATCCCTTCCTCAATTGCAAATTCAGCCCCTGCATAATCATCTTCCACAACTTCATCTTTTTCCTCATCATCATCAACTTCTTCGATAAAATTAGCCTGCCTCCGCTCTGGACAAACATTAGAACGATGCCCTGGTTTTTGGCAACGGTAACAGATGTCCGTCATGGGCTTAGCATAAGGATTCTGGGACTGGTTTCGGGTTTGAGCTCTATTGAAAGTCCGGCTGCTGCCCTCGTTGAAGTTTTTATTTTGGACATTTGATGTTGGTTTTGACGATCCTCCAAGGTTCAGCTGCTACAATTTTCCCTTATCACCTGAACCACTAGAAGCACCAGCAGCATATTCAGAGGCTTCCGTCGTGTTCCTGCGGAAGTTGGTTTGGCGTTTCTCTTTCTCCGACAATTCAGCCTTCAACGCCATGTTAATCGCCTCCTGCACAGTCCACATATTCTGCATACCAATTTTTTCTTGGATGGAAATCTTCAGCCCATTATTATATCTTGCGACCTTTTGATTGTCGGTCTCGGTCAAATGGTTTCGCTCTGCCAAACGCATGAATTCGTCGGTATATTCAGAAACCGAACAGTTGCCTTGCGCACAACCTAGATACATACGGTACAAAATTTGCTCATAATCTGTAGGCAAGAATCGATCCATCATAAGCTGTTTCATCTTCCGCCATGTACGAACCCGTTGCTTTCCTTGCCTCTCGCCTTGAATTCCCGTGAATCGATCCCACCATACGCCCATCGTAGCTTTTAGACGGAAAGCTACCATCTTCACCATTTTATGCTCAGAACCTCCATAATATCGAAAAACCTCTCCACTTCTACAAGCCAATCCAAGAAGTCTTCAATCTTCAGATTTCCCCAAAAGTTAGGGATTTCGGCTTTAATCCGATAATCACCATAATTTTCGTAATTTCGATTACGCTGGATTGTTAGCGGTGGTGGTTCCTCAAGTTCTTCTTCGACTCGACTCACTATCCGAATACGTTGCCTCATATTATTTCTTCTCTCGCCATCTCTTCCAAAGATCATCTCTCGCCTTCTCGTCTTTCATCATCTCTCGCCTTCTCTTCGAGGGCCGCCACCAATAGCTTGTAACAACAATTCCCGCATCTCTCCAAATTGATTGGTTAAATTGGTGATTCGTTCGTTTTGAGCATCCAAATCTGCTCTAGTAATTGGAGCAGCAGTGTCACGATCACCCATGTTAGACAAGAATACTGAGACAGGAGAGACCCGCTCTGATACCACTTGACGCAACACAATCAATGGATTTTCAAGCGAAAACCCCAAAAACCGAAAAACTGGAATCCACCAGAAAAAAATAGAGAAAAATTCTCTGAAATTACTTTGATTAAATCTGAGATGTCAAAACCATCTCAGCCAACGTCTAAATACATCATTCTCAACCCTTGAGTTGTTTGGGGGAGTTATTACATTAAAACTGAAAATTAAACACAAACTAAATTTATTTGGAAAATTAACTACGAAACTTTGAATGCACTTTTGGAAGGCCAGACGACCTCAGAACGCCAAAATCCACCATATATCACAGCTAAGCTGTGAGTTTGATTCGTGGCGTCGTTCCCTTTCCGAAAAGGTATCATGCGTCCCAATCGGAGCTCGGACGCCAAATCTGCATATTCCCGCTACGTCCTTTTTTCATTCTTTTCTCTAGCTCATCCTCAATCCACTCAGCCATGCGTTCTACATCATTACTTAAACAGCACAGTTTCCAGTTTCCTGATGTTTGGCAATACTGAAATGCAACTCTATCAGCACAAAAAATATCAAGCAGAGGACGGCTGTTATTGTTCTATTTGGCACTGAAACTTTACTAACCTGACAATCTTAGTATTTCAAATACATAAACTGCAATGTTCTCTTCCAGTAGGACTTGGGTTTCTTTGCCTGAAGGGCCTTCCCAGGAGGACATGTGTTCGTCTGGAAATGCGTTAATTTTGGTACGAATAATGAAACAGTAAATCCAGAGTTCTGATCTGGACTTGGCTGTCTGTTGAAAGCAGTGGGCCTTTGATGGCCTCCGTAAACAATATATTCATTGGATTCACATCTTTTCCCTCTTCTGTTGCTTGCTCGAAGCTATCTCCTTCTGATGAACTCATGCTGTTTAAATCAACTGAATATGCAGCCCCAAAAAGCCCCCTCTGAGCCAACCCTGTCAAGAATGCTGGACAAGTAATATGTAAATTGTTAGTTGACAGAAGACAGGACTGATACCAATGAGGAAATGTGCATGTAAAATGGGGAGAATTCCATTTTGTGTCAGAACTCAAGCACTTGGAGCTGCGACGTTTTTATCGTTTGATTCTAAATAAACTCAAGATTCAAAGTATCTTGCATGAGATATGAACAAATTGATGCAACTCATTAATGGCATTGTTCTATGTTTACACCATAATCAACCGAGCATGTCCAGCCTCAAAACAACTAGCACCAAGGCAGACACGCCTTCTCCCCGCCGAAGGAAGACATTCTTCCAAGGTGCCGTACACCCGCCGAAGTTCCCGATCGCCGAAGCTCCCAATTGCCAAACCTAATCTCCATGACACGTGTCACCACCACAGCAAATTGCACAAAGTCCCACATCGGAAATCTACACAAAACTCCCACTTTCACTTCCCTATAAATAGGAATAGTACCCAAGGTAAGAGGGGTAACTACTTTCTCACTTTTACCGTTACTTCCGCCAAAGTTACTACTCTTAGCCGACTTAAGCATCGGAGAGCCTTCGGCCGGCACCACACCGTGTCCAAGCTTAACGATTGCTTCTTCCACTTTGTCCCCGCAGACACCTAGCCACCGAAGGTCCTAGCCATCTTCCCGCTGAAGACCCGAGTCTTTCTTATCTAAGTTGACCTCCCCAAAAAGAGCATCAACAGCTTGGCGCCGTCTGTGGGAAGCGACTTTTGAATCCCAACTACCTCTACCAACTCCGCTGGCTCCTTCCCCTATTAGGCCCCGCCGCCTCTTCTTCACCCCACATTCTGTTATGCCAAGCGAGGCCAGCCATGATACCCAGCACCATACCCCGTGGGGACTCCTCTCGAAGGAAGCCTTCGACAGAAGGGGATCTCCAGGCGGAGGTCGAGCGCCTCCGCGCTTAGCGTCACCAAGATGTCGGAGAACTATGAACAAATTCGCACAAAAATGTGGAATTGGAGCATGATTGCCGAGCCCAAAGCGCACTGGAGGGAACTCACCACCAGATCACCCAAAGAAGATCACACCTGTGACATTGGGCACACCCAACTGAACCAACCACTTACCTCCCGCCATAGCGCCCATTCACCCAGGCCGACAAAGGCAAAGGTCATCTTCATCCTGAGACGACCAAGTCGCGGCTCCTCCATATCTCCCCACTCCAAAGACCGCCCCATGGCCCAACCAAAGTCTACAAAGATTGCCGAGACCGTATCTCTGAGAAGCGGAAGAAGCCTATCCAGATTAATGTCGACCTCGATGACCAAAGGGTTACACACCTAGGCCCCTTACCGAAGCCTACTCGCTTACTCCGACACGGAGGGCACAGGGGATTCAGATGACTGGGAATCTTACCATCCCGAGGCTTGGGAGTTCTACCATTCAAGATTTCGAGAAATGGGAAGATTACCCGGCAAACCCCATCCCACACCCTGTGCCTTCAAAGCACACGACACTCTCCCGCATGCCGACTGGCCATGCGCCTCCTCTTTGAGAAGGTCCGAGGTCACCAGCCCCTCGGGCGAAACCACGCCCGGGCCCTTTACCGAGCGTATCCTCAACTACCATCAGAGAAGGACATTCAGCCACTTCGCATTTCCTTCTACACGGCACGGAGGATCCTCCGACCCACATTCATTCTTTCCAATACCCTGGGTTGCAAGGGTCTTAGTGATGAAGGAATGTGTCTCCTTTCCCTTCTACCCTCAAAGGACGCAGCTTTGAATTGGTTCTACCGGTTGAACCCCTGACTATCAACTCCTTTGATAGCCTGGCGCACCTTCTTGGACCATTTCATGATCCAAACCGACGCTTTACTCCGCGGACGATTTGTATATGCTTCGGTGGTGAGGACGAACCCTTCGGGAGTATGCAGCCCGCTTCACCCACGAGTACTCTCGTTCAGATATCGACGCACGACCGAGCTGCCTTTGGCGCTTCAAAAGTGGCCTTAGAGAATCCAACTTCCACTACCTAGTCCACAAAGAACTCCATGGAACACATATGTAGAACTCGATGAAGCAGTAACCATTCACGCCAAGGCCGAGTACTTTAACACCAAACGTGGCCCACCAACCGGCCAGGAGGCACCTTCGCAATCCCTCCTCCTTCGGCAATCCCCCATCTCGCTCCGGCACTCCGCCCCGCCTAAACCTCGCATTCTCGCTCCCATTCTCGACAACCAGGGTACCCGGCACCCTAAGAGGAAGGATAGCTATCGACACCTTCAAAGAATGGGAAACGTGGTAGACACGGTAACCACCACCACCTGGCGGAAACAACCCTCCAAGGACAGCTGATCGTGCTCCTCCCTTTCGCGCCGAAGCCTGTGTTCGAGGTGTTCACCACCCCGAACACTACTTATGAAGATGTTCTGGTCCAGGAGGCTCCTATTATACCCAAACCTCCTCCCCGGAGACCGGCCCAACAAGCCTATGCCGAACACAGCGCTCTTCGCTGCTTTTCACCAATTCAAGGCTATGACATCAATCCTCGTGTTGCCTTGCGCAACATCATTGAGGGACTCATCCGTGAGGGAAAGTCAAGCAATATGTGCATAATCTCCCACCCCGCCTAACCCTCACCAACGGCAGATCAACATGATCTCCACCATCGCTGGTGGTCCTACATTAGCCGGCACTCCAACAATTCCATCAAACACTATGTCCGCTCCACCTATGCGCACTGCATCTTCAAAGATCGAGCAAGGACGCACGCCGAAGACGCAAAGGTCAGCTGGGCCCCCATTACCTTCGGGCCGAGGAAGAAGAGCGTGGTGTCATTCTCCTCATGACGACTCCACTCATCATCCGCGCGGACATCTTTAACTTCGACGTTGGGCGTATCCTGGTGGACACTGGCGGCTCGGCCAGTGTGATGTTTGCCGATGCTTTCAACGAACTCCAGTCCCTACTCACCGGGATCGAAGCATCACCCTCTTGTGAGCTTCTCTGGTGATGTTGTCCAGCCCCTTGGAAGCATCCACCTCCCTATCTCCATTGGTTCGCACCAGCCGAGCAACGGTCACCACTCCCTTCCTCATCGCCGATCGCCCCATCAAGCATAACGCCATCCTTGGGCGCCCGCCTTGGCCCAAATGAAAGTTTTCATTTCAACACATATGCTACTGCTTAAGTTCCCTACACCCCATGGCACGGGCTCGTGACGCGGCGACCAACTTGGAGCCCAAGTCGCTACGCCTCAGTTGAAGTCCACCAATCGCCAACATAAGGGTGAAGCCCTCGCAGCAACCAAGGCCCCAGCCCATCCTCCTCGTGGCCGGGCATCGAACGCCCAAGATCCTGTGGAGGAATCGCCACCCAATCGGCTGAACTCGTGGAAGACCTTGAGCTAGTTACTTCCATGACGACATCCCAGATCGGCAAGTCCGAATCGGCACATCTCTTTCACCGAAGCTTCGCTCCGATCTTGTCGCCTTCCTCGGCTCAACTCGAGGTCTTCGCCGTCTTACAACGACATGCCTGGCATATCACCGTGACATCATATCCCATCGGCCGAGCATTAATCCGCAGTCCACCCGCTCGGCGTAAGCGCGCTTACGACCTTAACGATATGAGGCCATGAAGGCAGAGGTAGATAAGCCGAGTAGCATTGAAGTTCATCAAAGAGGTGGACTATCCCACCTGGTGGCTAATGTGGTAATGGTCCGCAAACAAAAGAAAGGGGCGCATGTGCGCCGATTACACCAACCTTAATCGGGCTTGTCCCAAGGATAGCTTCCCTCTTCCTCGAATTGACCAGCTAGTTGATGCCACAAAATGGTCACGCCTCCTCGCCTTCATGGATGCTTACTCAGGGTACAACCAGCATCTTCATGCATCCAGATGACCAAGCCCACACTTCCTTCATTACAGATCGTGGCCTCTATTGTTATAAGGTAATGCCTTTCGCCTCAAGAACGCTGGAGCCACTTATCGCCGCTTGGTGAACAGCCTCTTCGCACCATTGATTGGCAACACCATGGAGGTCTATGTTGATGACATGCTAGTCAAGAGTCGCACCGCCGACCAAAGACATCCCTAACCTATCCGCCATGTTCACCATCCTCAAGCAAAGATAACATGCGGCTCAACCCCACAAAGTGTGCTTTCGGGGTGGCTTAAGGCAAGTTCCTGGGTTTCATGATCAGCCAGAGAGGTATTGAGGCCAATCCGTAAAAGATCCAGGCTATCTTAGACATGACGGTACCAACAACGGTCAATGTTACTAAGTACCTTTCAGATCCTTCTCATGTGTTAGAGTCACAACCAGAAGACTTGAGATTTGATTTGAGTTATGTGGAGCAACCAAAGGCAAATCTTGGATTGAAGACGCAGATTTCACGCTCACGGAAATCCTCTTGTGAAAGTCTTGTGGAGAAGTCATACTGTGGAGGAAGCCACATGGGAACCCGAGGAGCAGATGCGGGCTCAGTATCCGTATCTATTTGAATGACAGGTAAAAAGGGTGGTTTTATTAAAGTTAAAGAAGAATCTTAAGATTTGAAAAATTTGTTGTGGTTTTCATATTAAATTCAAGGAATTAAACTTGTTAATTACGTGTCAGCTTGAAAAGCTTAGAGTCGGTGATTTAAACGGAGTAAGAAATTTCGGGACGAATTTTTATAAGGAGGGTAGATTGTAACAACCCGGTCCTAATTTAAGGATAAAAGAATAAAATATTGAAAGAAAGGACGATTTTACCCGATTAAAAATTAAGGGAATTAAAAATTGACTTTAAGATCGGGAAAGAATTTGGTGGAACGGAGTGCACTGCTGCGTCCGGCTCGTCGAAACGAGTCCGTGGACGTGCGGAACACCCGATTCGAGCCCGAACGAACGCTTAAAGGTCTAAAATGGTAGGGGCAATTTTGTAATTTTGAGAAAAGGGATTAAAAATCAGAAAACAGCTGGCCAATCGCCGCTGCAAACCCCCTGCATCGCCTTCAACCTCCCGATACTCCTCTCTCTCTTCAGGCGAACCAAAGGCCACCGGCCACGCCGACCGTCCCATACTCCCACCGAAGCTCCTCCTCACCTCCTCAACCCATCTCTGTCTTTTGTTTCACGGAAACCACCCCGAAACACCTCCGCAGCCGAAAACCAGCCGGAGCTGGCCGATTGCTCCATTCCGGCCACCAATTTCGTCTGTCTGGTGAGTTTTCTTCTCCTTTCCTTGAGTTCTAGCAGCTTCGAGAGGTTGGTTATGGCTGATTTGAGGTTTTGGAACGGATTGAATAACCTAGGGTTTGGGGTACGATCGGTCCGAATTCGCGTGATTCCGACCGGCTTCTTGGCGGTTTTCAATGCCAAAACACTCCTCCACCCACTGATCACTTAGCCATAAGCTTTGCCCCGAAATTCCAAGATTTTCCGTCAGCCGGAAAAATTGCTCGCCACCCAACCTGGCCGCGCGTGTGGCGGCGCGTGGGCCAGGTGGTGGCGGCGGTTCTTCGTGCCAAAATGCCTCCCGTAGTCTCCCGAGCGCATAGGTATGCTCGAACGAATTTTTGGAAATCGCTTGAGCGAATAACCAATGTTACCGGTTAGGTTTAACTAGGGTTAACTTGGGTTCGTTGAGTTTGAACCGTCGGATCGTAATCGAAACTTGGAAGTTTTGTAATTGAGGATCGTAGAAACCTATAGGAATTTACGGATCGTCGCTTGGAGGTCGGAAACCTATAGAACGAACGGCGAACCTATTAAGGATTTAATTGAATATTTAATCCCGGGACTTCCAAGTTAACTAAACGGCTTAAGGTAGAATCAAGTGGGCCGGAAACCTTTCTAATCACAATTGAACACTTTAGGCCCGGGGTCGGGATTTTCTATTAAATTTTTATGCCGAGCTTTGGTGAAGTATTAAATGGTTGATTTTCGTAAATAGGTACTCAAGCTTCTGGGTTGCAGGAAGGCCCTTCTAAGGGTCGTGCTAGCTCGGACCAACAAAGTGAGTGGACCCTTGATTTCTATAAATGCTTTTATTTCATAAATGCTCATTTAATGATTTTGTGGAATTATTGATTTCAAATATTATTTATGATTTGCATATTAGAGTTTAATTGAATTTATTGAATATTTTCTATAAATTAACTTCCGAGCCTAAGACTGGATTTTAGAATGAAATGCATGATTATAAGATTTGGATTTTAGAATGGCTTGAGGAAAAGACTTGTTTTTGAGTTATAAGATTATGAAAGTTTTCAAACCACTCTAGGTACCCTATGGATGTTGCCTTCGGAAATATAATGCTGCCTACGGAATAAAAGTTGTTAAAGGTTATTACCCGGTCTACGGACCTACCGCTGCCTTCGGTTAAAGTTCTGCGCGCATGACTCACGCCCCACGAGTCTCGGGACGCTCGGACCGTGCGGAGCGAGGACGCGGCTCGGGTAAACTTTGTGTTTTCCGAGTCTAGCGAGGACGCGGCTTAGGTTGACTTGGTGTCTCCTAAGTCTTGCGAGGACGTGACTGGACCGACTTTGTGTCACCGAGTCTTACGAGGATTGGAATTGACGGTTGAATATTGGAATTGACGGAATTGATAAGGGTATACCTAGGTGGATTTTAATTGAGTTGATTGATTAATAACTTCTTTTTATGAATATCTAGTTTGGTGAACTTTATTATCATATTTATTTATGCATGCCTTGATTTATTCTTTGAACTATAGAATTGTTTTCAATGCTTTAACAAAGTGGGGCTAATTAGTTGTTTATCTTTTCCTAAAACTTATTTTCGGTCCACTCACATTTTCAACTGCTTTACGCCCCAGTGCTGTAGGTTGTAGCAGAGCACCACCACCGCCCATCATCACCACCACCACACTCCTTCGACCTCGTGTAGGGTCCTTGACCCGAGAAGAACTTTGTATTTAATTTTTAGTAGCTCGAAATTGCCCAAACCTTTGTGAGGCCCGAGGCCGTACTTTTAGTTTCGTTGGTGTGTGAACTTAAACTTGTGCGTCAAGTTTGTGGATTTAAATTGTGCTTTCGCAGTGTAAAAGATTTGGGAATAGAGCCAATTACAGGGGAGACTGCCGAATTTTCGGCAGTCGAACCTTAAAACTCTTTAAAAGTCAATTTCTTTACTAAAAGGGCAAAATGGTCAAGTGTGTCCGACACCCGACGATGTCGGCCACGGACAGTGGCTTGGCTCGGATTCCAAAGCGGAATTAGGGTCGGGTCTTGTCACCGCCACATGTTGACTACTTTTGATGCCTATCTCATCGCCTAGGTACCACGTTCCGAGAACAACCATGCCGATGCTTTGGCCCGACTAGCCTCGGCCTTGGACCAGGCAGCGGCCGCAACATCCACATCGAATTCTGGATCGCCCTAGCACACAAACTCCACTCATCCGTACTCATTGATCACAGCCCTACTTGGATGGACCCCATCCTTCAATTCTTGCAAAACCAGACACTACCAGCCGATCCTCGTTGAAGCACGGCGTGTTCGCTTATTGCTCCGCTCGATACCGATCATAAATGACTCTCTATACAAGCGTGGCTTCAGCCTTCTCTACCTTCGGTGTCTTACTCCCGAGGAAGGTAATTATGTTCTTCGGGAGATCCATGAAGGCATCTGTGGCAATCATTCCGCGCTCGTTCCCTAGCGCATAAGGCCATTAGGCAAGGATACTTCGGCCCTCACTTCACACCGATGCCTGTGCCTTCACCCGTATGCGATAAGTGTCGGCGATTCGCCAACATTCCACAACTTCCAGCTGAACCATTGACAGCCATGGTCAGTCCTTGGCCATTTGCCCAATGGGGACTTGACCTCATTGACCTATGCCCGAGGGTAAGGGCCAGGTCAAGTACGCAGTGCTTGTAGCTGTGGACTACTTCACTAAGTGGGCCGAGGCCGAGGCCCTAGCTACCATCACGGCGGCTCGCATTGAAACATTTGTCCGGCAGAATATCGTATGTCGCTTCGCAAGATCCCCAACACCATCGCCACAGCATAATGGCCGCAATTTGACAATGCAAAGTTCAAGCAATTTTGTTCCAACCTCAAGATACGCCTTTGCTTTGCTTCCCAGCCCATCCTCACCCAATGGCCAGGTCGGCCGTGAACAAAATCATCAAGAAGACCCTCAAGACCAAACTTGACAAGGCCAAGGGTTGCTGGCCGTAGCTACTCCCAGAGGTGCTCGTCCTATCGCACCACCTTCCGTACTCCACAGAGAGACACCGTTCTCCCTTTCCTTTGGTACCGGCCGTGGCCGGTGGAGATTGGCCAGCCTACTTACCGAACCTCCACTTATGATGCCGCAGCCAATGACGAGCAGCTAGCTTTGAACCTCGACTTCATTGACGAAGCTTCGTGACTAATCCAACATGCGCAACGTCGCGTATAAACAGCGTGTCGCCAAGTACTATGACTTTGAGTCAAACCCCGTGCTTTCAAGAATGGGGACTGGGTCATGCGTAAGGTTTCTTGGCCACCAAAAATTCTATCAAGGTACCTTAGGCCCAACATGGGAAGGCCCCTATGAGATTACCAAAGTCTGCCGCCCGCACTTATCGCCTTCGTGATCCCAAGGGCAAGACTTTGCCTCATCCTTGGAACGCTGATCACCTCAAGTATCGTTATAAGTAAACACACCTAGACACTAGGACTGTTTTCTTTTACTTCGCCTTGAGCCTTGCCTCGACCATCTCTTGTATCTTTGCCTTTCGGCACCTATCTAATGAAATGCCGACAAGCTAATTCTATCAATCACATGATCATCATTTTGCTAGCACAAATCGATATCAAATGACAACAAGTCAAATATCATAGCAAATCAACATAACCTCGCCCCAAGTAAGGCAAAATGTTCATACATAGCAAAAACAAACATCATGTTCAAACCACACAAACGTCAAGTTCCAAAAATAACAAAAGTACATAAGGAAGGCAACGCCTTCAAAGACTAGGTAGAGGCGGCATCTGCGGTAGTGGCTGCTCTGCGCTCGTGTGGCACCAGTGGCATCAATAGTGGGACTAGGAGAAGGAGGCTCGCCACTCGTATCAAAGTTGATCTCCATTGAGGGGTTGAACCTCGCCAACCTCTCCTCCCAACGGCCGCCATCTACCAAACGGTCCATGATATAACTCCTCGCCTTCTCTCGAGGTCCCAAGACGACTCGACCGCCTCGACTCGGGCAGCAGCTACCTCCTCGGCCTTCAACCGCTTCAGCTCCTCCACCTCTTCGGCCTTCGACCGCTTTAGCTCTTCCACCTCTTTGGCCAGCTCCGCCTTCCGCAATGCAGCAGGTTCTTTCTCTCGATGGCCTCCCGCGCCTCGCCATCTTAGTCTTGGCCACTTCATCGCGCCTCTTCAGCCTCTGGATTTCTTATCTCGCCTTAGCCATGTTGACGTACATCTCGCCAAAGGCCTACAAAATAAAGCATCATACAACACACAACATCATTAGTTAGAACATACCGTAATGATATCAACATATTCAAAAACAGGCATCACTTACATAGGCGGAGGTAAGGATCGCTCTTGGGGCTCGATCCGCAAAGGAAGAGGCCTCGAGTCCTCACCAGAGCCTCGGGATCACTCTTCACGCCTTCCAGGAAGACGCTCACCAAGGGAACTTCCCGCCGATGCATGGCCAGGTTCACCTCTTTCTTCTCGCGGCGTATCTTGGAGAAGTCCACCTTCTCCACCCTCAAAGAAACACATCATCAATACCGAAGGGTAGCTGCGGTGCCTGCAGATCAAAGGGAGGAAGCCTAGGCCCCGCCCCCATCACACTCGGTGAGCTTCCTCCGCCTTCCTCTTCCCCAAAGACGTCGGCAACTCGCCCTCATCATCTCTAAGGCGCTTCCCGCTGCCTTTGGGGCACCCTTCTCCGCCTTCTTAGCCCGAGACTCCCTAAGACGCCTCTCGCATCTCGGCCTCATCAATATCCACAGCCACCTTCGTGCTCCCTTTATAATACCCGCCACCGCACATCAAAAGTTAAGTTAGTCACAATTACAAAATGTAAATCGAAAGCAAAGAACAAAGATGACCTGGTACTTACTTCCTTGCGCAGTCCGGACTCAAGCAGATTCTTATGGGTGACTAAGTTTCGGCACTCACGCCGGTCTCGACAATAATGACCTCACCCTCTCAACTTCGTCTTCCCGCTCCTTGGAGATCGGCCCCCACTTCACCGAACTCTCGCAGCAAAAGGACACATTACTCACCATTTACACTTGCACAAGCAAAAATGGAAAATCGCAAGAAACACAACAAAACAACACTCGCCTTAAAGGATGGGGCCAAAGACCTATAGATCGAAATGGGTAGGAATATGTTTGGCCACCGTCTTCCCGGTGGACACTCCCAATCCCCATAGGCCGTACACCACCGTTCCTCCAGGACTTCAGCGTAGTAGGCAGTGACTCGATAAAATAACCTCTCTTTGTCGCTGCAATCGGCTTGCACCCACCAAAATTTCCTTGTTGTTTCAAATCGAGTACAAATACATGAATTGCTCGAATGTTGGCTCCCCAAACCCAACCAACCACCAAGCAATGTAAACCCCATGAAGAAGGATCCAGAAGTTGGGATTATATTGCCCTCGGCGCATACCCCACCTGGCCAACATCATCCGAACCCAAGGATGGAACGGTAGCTCGAAGCCAAGGCCGATACATATCTCGTAAAAATCAAAACAGAGCCTTCCTGGAGGATATCTAACCACATCCGTCGCACTAGGTAATCTCGTGCCTACGTAGGGTGGAACACAATAATCTGTCCGAACCACAGCCAATCCTTTTTCTTTAAGATAATTCCGCCGCCATAGGGACACCAACCCGTATGTCCACTCCTCTCGAGGCCGGGCCACGGCTACACCAATGAACTCGATGGTGATGCTCGATTACTCGAGCCCACTTCTGATGTATAAGGCAAGGCTAGAACGCAAAAATCAACCGACTCAGTAGTCTATGGATGGCTCATCCCCCACACCCTCACCACTACCATCCCACTCTCTATTAAACCTTCTACAACACCATCCTGCTTCGTAACTCCCACCCTCGTAACACACATAAAGGCTTGGCTCGACCGGGAACTCTCACTCTCAGATCTTCCCCACCAAAGGCAGGGGGGTCATGACTTTCTTTATCATAACTCTCAGACATCTACAACATGCAGAAACAAAGAAAAGGAACTAATGCACATGCAAGAAGGATCGAAACATACATTCAACAAGTTCATATCACATGTTCAAGGTGTTCATCAAGTTCATACTCATATTCAAAGTGTTCATCCTAATCTTCAACATGTTCATGCCAAAAAAGGACATTTCAACCAAAGATTCGAAGGAAATGAGGTCTAACCTTGTTTGCACCACCACGGAGAGCTCACCGGAAATCTTTCTGACCATCGCTCAACCACCAAGTTTCTCGCCGGAATTCACCCTCTCCTCTTCACTTCTCTCCAAAAATTTTCTCAAAATCTCAAGTGTGATACCCTCTCCACCCCAAGTCCCTATTTATAGAGACTCAAGAGTACCCACGCCTCGGTTCACGAGAAAACCCTAGCACCCTTTCGCTTTCCCTCTCAAATCCCTTGTACTGCACCACAATTTGAATTTCAAAATTCAGACAAAAAAACAAAAAAAAGGGGAGAGAGGAATTCGAAGGACCTTGCCGATCGGCAAGGCCCGTGCACACGCAATTAGAAGACCTCAAAGACTCACCTTGCCCAATCTTTGAGGCTCAGGTTCCTTGCCGAGAGAGAAGGGCCTCCCGAACTCCCTAGCCTCTCGAACCATATCAACCCTACCAAAGATACGAACATGAGGCTACAAAAAAATATATGAAAAAAAAATTTGGCCTTGCCGAACGGCAAGGCCCATGCGGAATCAAAGTATGGGGTCCCAAAAGCCTCACCTTGCCCAAACCCACCTGCCGCAATTTGATGGCCCCCCTCCACAGCCCAGCCTACCTAGGAAAAGGACGGACCCAAGAACCTCTGTGCTGAATGCTCATGCTTGTCGAAGCTTTGCATATCACAAATTCGAACTCTCAACCTACCGCACTTCGTGGCTTCAATCTCAATCTCAACCTTCGAACTATCGCAAGTTAGTAAGCCAATTCCTTCAATCTCAACCTTGCCAAATTGCAAAGAGCCCAGACCCCAAAGTCACGACCCGAACCTTCAGCAAGCAGCCCCTTGCCGAACCCAACCTTGCTGAAGCTGGACAAAATTTTTTTTTTTCCAATTAAATCCTTGCCGAACGGCAAGGGTTGAGCTTTGGCTAATAGTTGATGTCGCAAACTCCCAGCTCTTTGCCGAAGCCCCAGCTCAAATTACCGAAGACACCACAGCCCCACAAAATTCTCAATCCACCCTTGCCGAACGGCAAGGATTGAGCAAAATAAAAATGGACTCCAGCAACCTCTGGTGAATACCTGCTTGCCGAAAGCTCCAGATGGCCTTGACAATAAAAAATTTTTGCCTTGACAATTACCTGGCTGAAGTCCTCACGCCACCGTTGCCGAAGGCCCAGCCTCTCCTCCTCTCCACAGCTCGGGCACAACCCCGCCGAAGGGTCTGCTTGCCGAACGGCAGGTTCTGGACACAGCCCTGCTTCCCGACGGCTTCAACCCTTCGAATGCTTCAGTTTTGCCGAACTCAGACACCTTCGAATGCTTGCTTCAGTTTTTGTGGAGCTGATGAAGCTCTCATAACTAAACCCTAGCAATTTTTAGTTCCATTTGTCAAGCCCAACCCCACCACCTCTTGCCAAGCCCAAAGCCCTCCATACGACTTGTCAAGCCCAAAACTCCATGCCTTCTCCACTTACTTCTGCCAAGCCCAAACTCCTTGCCTTCTCCACTCACTTGCCGAAGCCCAAACTCCATGCCTTCTCCACTCACTCTGCCAAGCCCAAACCCTGTGCTCAGCTCGGCTCTCTTGACTTTCCCCTACCGAAGGCCTAGCTCAATTTCAACTCAAGCCGACTCGCCGAACGGGCAGCACCATGCCGAGGTAATTTGGAGGCTTCACTCGTCCACAAAAAAAAAAGAAAAAAGGGGTCTTGCCGAACGGCAAGGGCCATGCAGAAGGTGAGGGAGGACCTACTCTCACTTGGTGACCCAGCTCCCAAAAAAAAAAAAAAAAAAAAAAAAAAAAAAAAAAAGGACGTGGTGGGAATTTGCAGATTTGGCGTCCGAGCTCCGATTGGGACGCAAAATACCTTTTCGGAAAGGGAACGATGCCATGAGGTCGTTTGGCCTCCCAAATTCGCATTTAAACAATTATAGCTATGTTTTTCAATTTTTGTTAATTTCCACTTTTAATGTCCATAACTCCCTACTCCTTTGCTTAGCCCAAATTTCACCCTTTACTACAAAAATACTCTCTTGCAGTAAGCTCGTGGCCTAGACGGCTCTTGCCCAAAGGCACGACACTTGCCTAGCCTAGCACCTAGGCCACATATTCTTGAAGCTTGACGCAACTTCTAGATTGCCAACTTGGGGGACTAGGGAATGCCCTACGGCTCCCACTAAGTTGGGAATGCTCGGTTACAATTATGCAAAATCTTACAAGTTCCCAACCCAGAAGTTACTTCTGACCGCGAACTTGGGGAACCACTGCTTACACCATAATCAAACGAGCATGTCCAGCCTCAAAACAACTAGCACCAAGGCAGACACGCCTTCTCCCCGCCGAAGGAAGACATTCTTCCAAGGTGCCGTACACCTGCCGAAGTTCCCGATCGCCAAGCTCCCAATTGCCAAACCTAATCTCCATGACACGTGTCACCACCACAGCAAATTGCACAAAGTCCCACATCGGAAATCTACACAAAACTCCCACTTTCACTTCCCTATAAATAGGGAATAGTACCCAAGGTAAGAGGGGTAACTACTTTCTCACTTTTACCGTTACTCTGCCAAAGTTACTACTCTTAGCTGACTTAAGCATCGGAGAGCCTTCGGCCGGCACCACACCGGTGTCCGAAGCTTAACGATTGCTTCTTCCACTTTGTCCCCTGCAGGACACCTAGCCACTGAAGGTCCTAGCCATCTTCCCTGCTGAAGACCCGAGTCTTTCTTATCTAAGTTGACCTCCCCAAAAAGAGCATCAACATTCTACAATCATTCGAATTAACTGATCCAAGTATCGATGACAGAAATTGCAAGGACCTTCACCTTCAAAGTTAAAATATGGTCTGACATCAATAAGAAATAATTATGGTGTAGTCAGGGAGTTCGTTTGCAGGCTTGATGTCTACTTTGAAAAATTAAATAAATAGAAACTCATGGGGTATAACAAGCTGACCAAAATGCTAGTCATCTATTCCTGAGCTGTGCTTTAAATAAGGGAAAATGGACCCAACTTACAAGGCACAAACAATGAAGTATTCAAGAAGTGGAATACTGGACCTACACAATTCAAGCGGACATCATCGCTTTGGGTATAGAACAAACAGGTTTTCTCCGCGAATCTCTTCACTGTGTAAAAGGATTAAAATAGAGGATTTGAGTTATAATGTGGCAAATGCATGGAAGGAACATGTTTTATTCTTATTTTTCTTTATTTCTTACCTTGGCAATTCAAGACCTTCAACAAGATTGGTAATGAGGCCATTCTTGTCTCTAATGTGAGCATAAGGATTATTCTGCTGGCAGTTGAACAAAACCCCTAAGCAGTGAAGCTGCACTTAAAGAATGGCAGAATTGTTAGCAGGGATATATATCTTTCGAGATCAATAAGATGTAAGTCTTAAAGATATTGTTGAAAAAAGTTTCGTTAGCAGAAGCCAGTGGGTGCACGGATGCTTATCATTGTTGATACATTCTAAACCGTAGCCATTAAACTTGGATATGAAAGTCATGGCCTAAAGTAAGAAATCTGATCACCCCCAAGTACTGAAAAAAAAGTACAGAATTCATAATTTTCCTTCATAATCTCAGGAAACAATCAGAAAATAAACATTACCCGAAGTATGTATCCAAATCTCAAAATTGATATGTAAATTCGCAAACAAACAGAATTTTAATATGAGAAACAGTAGAAGAATCAATCAAGCTCGATTTCACCAAATTCGTCAAGTCATACACTATTTGGCTATCGAGAAACACAAATAATTTTCTCAGGAAGCAAACAAAAAACAAATCATAACCGGAAAAGTTTATCTAAGTCTCAATAGCAAATCCAGAATTCACAGACAAACAAAGAGAGAATGGAGAGATGCGGATGGTGGAAATACCGTATAAAGCTTAGGCCAACTCCAGGCCAAGGCACCAGAAGAGAGGCGGACGGAAACCCTAGCCACGTAGTCAGCAGTGAGCGAGGCACCGGCAGATTCGCAGAGAGCGGAAATGAGATGGACGACTTGTCGTGCGATGGGGTCGTCGTCGAAGGAAGAGAAAGCATGAACGAGAGGCGAGACGAGGAAGTGAGGGTGGAAGACGAGGAGAGAGCGGCGGAGAGGGGGGTTCGGAGGAGATGGCCTGAGAGAGCTGAGAGAGGGCGTAGGACACGTGGACGGTGGGATATTGGGGTTTGGAGAAGCAGAGCAAGCAGATGGAGCCGCCTTGCTTAATTCGGAGGAGGCGCGTGGACCTGTGGCCCTCTGAGCACGTTGTCGGAGACACTACGGAATTCGAAGCTTCTTCTTCTTCATTTTCATGGTAGTCTCGGAGGAGCTCCTGTGACTGTACATTTTGCGAGCACGAATAGTGTTTGAATTTTGGCGCCAGAGAAGACAACAAAGGAAAGGAAGCAGATGACGGAGCCACTTCCTTTAGCTGCCTCTTGTTGACACGTGGACAGACTTTGCTTATGTGCATTCACTAAACTGTTTACAAAATTTAGAGCACTAGCAAAGGTACCCGCGCAATGCTGCGAGTTTTAAAACTATGCGAAATATGTACAACGTCGTTAAATAAAATGTAAGAAAAATAGTACTATTTATATAAATATGGACATTTAAATAGTTGCATCATGCTTTGTTTAGGAAGTTTAAGTTACAAAAATACACTAATAACATGTTTTATATGATGCTTGTCATATTAAAATATGGTAATAAATCAAAACACCAAAATATCATCAATTTTGAGATGCTCATTGTTCAAAAGAGTTTGGACAAGTCTTTATATACATGTTCAAAAGAGTTTGGAATATTTTACCCTTGAAGCTAAATACTGGAAACAAATTACAAGTGTTTTATTTTGTGCATTTTTACTCCAAATTTTGAATATTTTTTGTTAAAATAATTCATAACTCACATGCACAAAGTAATAATAAAAAATCGAAACTATATAATGTACATACCCAAAGGAAATAATTCTCTGCACAAAATTCAAATGATTGCATAAATGTACGTACATGATGAAAACATGAATGAGTGCTGAAATATAAGATTATGTTACTTTGTTATTAGAAGAGAATTACTTACTAGTTATCTACCAAACTTTAATTCAACTTGGTCGATTTATTTAGCTTGTAATACCAAAGTTATAAAAATGAACTATGTCTGAAGGGAAAGAGATATTTAGTTACATACCCATTCTTAGCACTAATAATTAGATAAACCCTACATCATTTAATTTCTATAAACAAACCCAAAAAATGAATTTAATTTTAATTATTAAATTACTTTAATGCCCTATTAAGTGTTTTGGGATTGAGCTTGTTTTAAGAAAATCATGGCAGTTTTGTAATTATAGGAAGTTTGAAGTCTCTTTATTATGTTGTAAATGAATTTTGTGTGTATTTCTAAAGTCCATTTCATGTAGGGTTTTTTTTTCTTTAATAATTTGTACCTCAATATTAGGTATAATAGTGAATCTCTTGAAGGGGAAAACAAATTCCATATATAGCTCACGACGTATTTCAAATCCCACCAAAATGAAATGGAAACTCCTAGAGGGCATGAAACATCTTTTTCATGCGAACATCCCAAATAGAAAATAAATGTATCCAACATTTTTCTGATGATGATTTTGAAAATGTTGCTGTCATGTTCTCTTGTTATAAAAAGGTTTTTGAAAAATTAAGAGCAACCACTAGTACTTAAGAGGTTACAGATTTAGGCAATTAATAAGGGTGAGATAATACAAACTTAACTTCTCTTACAACATTGAGAAACATGACCGACCTTAAGATTTTTAGGACCCGAGGCAACAAAAAAAAAAGACCCACATAACACAAAAAAAAACTCCACAATTTCTGCTAAGATCAAGAGTTGATTATCCTTTGAATGATTACCTTTTTGGTGTGTTATTCTTGTGAATTATTAAGGGATAATAATTCCTTTGAATTATCTCTTAAATTATTATCCTTTCAATTATCTTGTAGCCATCTCTTGAATTATAGGGAGAATAATTACTTTATTCAAGGAATTATCCCTTTATTTATGCAAGTGGATAACTTGTAACTGCAATTATATTTGTTTTCACACATAAATTAAAAATTCAATTCCTATGGACTCTTGTGATACAAGAAAAAATAAAATAATGGCACATACAAAATACATGAAATATTACTTATGAATTGATTAATCTGTTTATGAATTAAACATGTAATAAACATATTTATGTATGTTATTGTGTGTGCCCAACCAAGTAAATGAATATCTTTAAAAAATGTTCGTCCACAATTTTTACACTCTTGGCATGCGCTCTTTTTTTATATATATTATAAAAATGTTAGAATTAAGAAAGATAAAATAGGGTGGTTGTGTTCCATAACAATAGAATTTATTATCTGATTTTGTTTTTAATTTTTTAATATAAAAATATAAATTTATCATATTATTCTCATTTAATTAATAATTTTAATTCTTAATTTTACATCAATATATATATATATAATTATCTTTTAAAAAAATTAGATAGGGAAACAATGAAAAAATTTTATACTAAAAACTTTGTCAAACAGATTTGACTTTGACCTCTGACAAAAAAAGAGATTTGGCTTTTACCCAAAAAAACAAAAATTATCCGAAAAAGATTTTAAAAAAGGGAAGAGAGAGGCGGCGGTGTTAGTGAAGTTTAGGACAGCTAGACTTTTTCCAGTTGCGTGGGTTTATAGCGGCACGCAAACAACAATTATAATTCGTTTGAGTTTCCTAAATCCTAATCAAATAAGGACTCACTCTCTCTGTCTGTGTCTTAACGATTCACTCGAGTTAGGGTTTCTATATTTCTGTCTATCTCCTCACTTGCTCACTTTCTTCTGTCTGTCTCATTCAATTTCAACAATATGAAGTTCTCTCGTACCACCAAAGCGTGGGTTGAAGGCATTCTCTCAGATGAGCCGTGCAAACCATTGAAAACGATGAAGTCTGTGGCCAAAGCGAACCATTCGAATTCAACTACGCAGCAAAAGCGCACCAAATTGAAGGTGGTTTCCAAGAAAAATAAAGTTGATAATGGGTTGGGTGTGAAGAGGAAATTTGAATGTGCCTCTGGTTTGATCAAGGAAGTTGAAGGTGGTGATCATGGTAAGCCATCAACTTCTTCTTGTGATGCTTCTTCATCCCAATCCCAAAGTTGCAGTAATTTCATGAGTGGGTGTGAAACACCAGTCACAGTTCTACGCCCTCATCTCTGTCGTGCGTCTCCTGTCAAAGCCGCCTCCGAATCTGATCACGAGATCAATAATGATATGTCTCCGAGAAGGGCTGCTAGGGTTGCAATGTTGAAGGCTCGGTTTGCCAACACAATCCTTAAAGCAGAACACCGTGTTCTCTGCACTACAACAATTACCACCGAGGCCAAGAATGCGAGGCTTGGAGCTGCAGAGGCAGAAATTACGAGAGCCAATGAGTTCATCAAAAAGCAGCGGCAGAGGGATAGAGAAGCTGCTCGCCATGCCCTGGAAGAGATGGAGAAAAATGTGGTTGTTGAAGATAATTTGAAAGTCATGAGAGAGTTTCATATGTTAATTTCTGGGGCCAAAATGATCGATTTTGGTCGGTAACTGTTAGGTGAAATTGTGTATAGTGATCACTGATTTTGTATTGAATATTTCTGGAATTTTTATGAAAAGTACCATTCATTCATTCATTCATTCCTTAAAAGCCTGGTAATTAATGAAGTGTTGGATCAGCTATATCATCATCATTATATATCATGTTCTGCGCCTAAGTCTTTGACAATGAAAGTAACTTGAAAGACAAAACAGTTAAAGTCAATATTGACTTGAAAAATTAAATGAAGTCAAAATATTAAGTGCATTTACATGTAACATCAACTGAATGAGATACTGACAAACTTCTCCCATGTCGTCCAGGATGGCGACCGCCTTTTTTTATGCTCTTTTGCACTTTCATCTTGACTGTTGTCAGTGTACTTCTGTTTTCTGCAGGCCTTCAATGTGTAAAATAACTGCATTATCTCTCTTTTTAATATGCTGCCTGAAATGATCAAGTCTAAAATTTTAGGAAAATCCATCAGCCAGTGTTCATTCTCAAAGAAACTGGACAGAAGTATAATGACTCATTTTCATGTTTGAAGTATTAAAAGGAAAACGGAAATGGAAAGCTTCATTTTGGTCCGTTTAAAAACGCCTAAGAAAAACAAAGGGAACAGAAAATTCTATGAAATAGGAATGGTCATCTGGAGCAGCTGATTTACACTAGCAAACTAATACAGCATGTTGCATTGCTTCTTTAATTGAAATTTTTAGATTCAAATTCCCATGAACAGATGGAGTTCTGACGATAGCTACAAGGACTGAGCAGGTCAATATAAATGTCTCCTCAAGCATCTTTGCTAGAGCAGGTACTAGCTTTGTTATATGAGAGGAGGATACCATTCCAGAACACATGTACCAACTAAGATGCTCAGGCTTTGGGTTCATGAAGTTGGACTTTCTGAGGGTTTGACTAAATTATAGAGTCATAGATAAGCTTTGCAATAACACATCAAATGACCCAAAAAAAAGAAGAAGCTTAAGCTATCCACACTAGCCACTAGGAACACTGTAAAATTTATAGAAATTCAATAAATACTTCTAAATAATGATGATTGTTGACTCCTTACTTAAACAGCACTGTTTCTGGTTTCCTGATGTTTGGCAATAGCAATACTGAAATGTTCTATTTGGCACTGAAACTTTACTAACCTGACAATCTTAGTATTTCAAATACATTATCTGCAATGTTCTCTTCCAGTAGGACTTGGGTTTCTTTGCCTGAAGTGACTTCCCATGAGGACATGTAATGAAACATTAAATTCAGTGTGCTGATCTGGACTTGGGTGTCTGTAGAAAGCAGTGGGCCTTTGATGGCTTCTGTAAACAATATATTCATTGGATTCACATCTTTTTCATCTTCTGTTGCTTGCTCAAAGCTATCTCCTTCGGATGAACTCATGCTGTTTAAATCAACTGCATATGCAGTCCTGAAAAGCCCTCTCAGAGCCAACACTGTCAAGAATGCTGCACAAGTAATATGTAAATTGTTAGTTGACAGAAGACAGGAGTGATACCAATGAGGAAATGTGCATGTAAGACCGGGAGAATTCCATTCTGTGTCAGGATCACTTCCCCAAAGAGTTATATATTACCAGAAAGGTTTAAAATTATAATTGTTTCCGCTACAGGCAGTAAGTTCTATAGTCAATAACTCAAGCACTTGGAGCTGCAATGTTTTTATGGCATTGTTCTAAATAAACTCAAGATGCAAAGTATCTTGTCATGAGATATGAACAAATTGATGCAACTCATTAATTGCATTCTTCTACAATCATTCAAACTAACAGATCAAACTATTGATGAGAGAAATTGCAATGACCTTCACCTTCAAAGTTAAAATATCGTCTGACATCAATGAGAAACAAGTGTGGTGGAGTTAGGGAGTTCGTTTGCAGGCTTGATGTCTATATATGCCTATGTGCCCAAAAAGAAAACCTACTTTGAAAAATTAAATAAATAGAAACTCATGGGGTATAATAAGCTGACCAAAATGCTAGTCATATATTGCTGAGCTGTGCTTTAAATAAGGGAAAATGGACCCAATACAAGAAGTGGAATACTGACCTACACAATTCAATCAGACATCATCGCTTTGGGTCTTCATGAGGGCCTCTAGAGACAAGCGCTATAGCTTGGGGCAAAAGGCAAATAAAAAATCAGTTCCATCACCAACCTCTGATTCGTATTGGAGAAAAGATACTTTGAATAGAACAAACAGGATTTCTCCCCGAATCTCTTCACCGTGCAACGTTAAAGGAATAAAATAGAGGATTTTAGTTATAACGTGGCAAATGCATGGAAAAAGGAACATGTTATATACTCAGTTTTCTTTATTTGTTACCTTGGCAATTGAAGACCTTCAACAAGATTGGTAATGAGGCCATATTTGTCTCTAATTTGAGCGTAAGGATTATTCTGCTGGCAGTTTAACAAGTCCCCTAAGCAGTGAAGCTGCACTCAAAGAATGGCAGAATTGTTAGCAGGGATATATATATTTTGAGATCAATAAGATGTAAGTCTTCTAGATATTGTTGAAATTTCGTTAGTAGAGGCCAGTGGGTGCACAGATGCATATCATCGTTGAGACTTCCTTGTAGACTCTAAACCATAGCCTTGCTGAGGTTCAAAGTCAAGTCACATGTGAGGGCTTAAGGTAAGAAATCTGATCACCCTCCATATAGTGGCTGTTGGCTCAAATTTGATTTTGACAGGTGGGGTAGAAAAATCTAATTTCAAAGAAACAGGACAAACTAATAACTAAATCATCCTATTTTGTATTAGAAACCAAAACTAATCAAACTATCCTGCCTGGATATGATTATCTAGGCCTCTGCATGTGATTAATAACTGATCGATGAGAAACAGTAGAATCAAGTTCGATTTCACCAGATTCATCCACCGAATTTCTAACCCCTAACCAATCATACACTGTTTGAATACCGAATAATTACAGAATTCATAATTTTCTTTCATAATCTCAGGAAGCAAACAGAAAATAAACATTACCCAAAGTATGTATCTAAATCTCAAAATTGATATGTAAATTCGCAAACAAACAGAGTTTTAATATGAGAAACAGTGCAAGAATCAAGCTCGATTTCACCAAATTCGTCCGATCGAAACAAGTCATACACTGCTTGGCTACCGAGAAACAGAAATCATTTTCTCAGGAAGCAAACAGAAAACAAATCACAACCGGAAAATTTTATCCAAGTCTCAACAGCAATTCCAGAATTCACAGACAAACAAAGAGAGAATGGTGGAAATACCGTATAAAGCTGACGGAGACTCCAGGCCACGGCGCCACAAGAGAGGCGATCGGAAACCCTAGCGACGAAGTCAGCAGAGAGCGAGGCACGGGCAGATTCGCAGAGAGCGGAAATGAGATGGACGACTTGTCGTGCGATGCGGTCGTCGTGGAAGGAAGAGAGAGCATGAACGAGAGGCGAGACGAGGAAGTGAGGGTGGAAAGCGAGGAGAGAGCGGAGGAGGGGGGATCGGAGGAGATGGCCTGAGAGAGCTGAGAGAGGGAGTAGGACACGTGGACGGTGGGAGATTGGGGATGAGGTTGGAGAAGGAGAGCAAGCAGATGGAGCCGCCTTGCTTGGTTCGGAGGAAGAGCGTGGATCTGTGGCCCTTTGAGCACGTTCTCGGCGACACTACGGAATTCGAAGCTTCTTCTTCTTCTTCATTTTCATGGTAGTCTCGGAGGAGCTTCTGTGACACGTGGACGGTAGGAAGAGTGTTTGAATTTTGGCGCCAGAGAAAGAAAGGTAAGGAAGCAGTGCAGAAGAGGGAGCCGCTCGCTTCCTTTAGCTGCCTCTTGTTGACACGTGCACAGACTTTGCTCCTGTGCGTTCACTAAAAAAAGATTTTAAGAAATTCTCGTTATGCACACCAAGTGGAATGAATATTTGAAATTTATGGACATATTTTATTTTTTGAGTACAAGGGGTAGTCTAAATCGTAGAGGATGAGAGTTTTTCACACACACACTATCCCGGTGTCATGGGTTCGAACATGAGATAAAACCACTAATCTTCAAGTTAATGTCATTTTTCATTGGGCTAGATCCCGTAAGCTACAAAAAATATTTTCAACGACTAACTGTGAGATTAAGATAGCATCTCAAAGATGGGGCCAATAATTGCATAGGTCAAGACTCCATTGAATATTATGTCTAAGTCATCTTTCTTTACCACACAACTGATATCAAAACTGATCGCCCGTTGATCTCAAAAACTTCAAATAGATATCACCCTCACAATTTTGAAATTTCAAAGATTCCATCGCTATACTGGTATGATTTCCAACTCATGTATCAACCAAACGGTGTTGGTAATTTGGTCTGAGTTGACAAGTCCACAGCCGGAATCGAGTTTTTCATCTTGTTCATTTGATTCCTACTAAGTTTTTTCAGTTAACTTATTGGTGCGACTAACTATATATATATATATATATTCTCATATACTACCAAAGTTGGCATGCTCGGGCAACTATTTCTTGAGTTGGTGAGATTTGGGGAAAACACTGACCAACATGAATTGATGGTGAGCATTACCACTGCATGAATCGTCGTTGAATGAATATATTTTTCGAGATTTGTGTACCATGTAGATTAAATTACACCTAAGGCCATCTCCAGTTATAGGGCTAAATGTAGTCCATTGCTAAAAATTTAGCCCTCCAAAATATTAATTTTTTAAAGAATAGTGCAGGGCTAAAATTTTCCATCTCCAGCCATACATGGCTATATTTTAGGATCCTTCATATTTTATTATTTTGAGAAGCATGGGACCCACAAAAAAGTGGATGAATTTCAATGTGCAATATGAAAAGCACATGCATGGGGCCCACACAAAATTTGGCCTAGGCCAAAGCTAGGCTAAATGTGGCCTAGTTGGAGGGCTAAAGGGCCAAATGTGGCCCTCCAAATTTGGCCAAAATTTTATTTAGCCCATGGCTGGAGATGGTTTTTGCATTATTTTAGGGCTATATTTGGGATATAGCCCATGACTGGAGATGGCCTAATCAACCCACAATTAATGTGATGGTAACCACCAAATTAAAGGTGGTGGGCAAAATGGCTTTTCAAAATTTGTTCAATGAATAATGTTTCACGACGTAAGGAAATTTGCATGTGAATAGCCATAATGTTACTAAGTTGGATTTCATGATGTTCAAGTCGCGGTTGATTGGCTTGGCTAGGATTTTTTTGTGTGTTTTCAATTTGAAGTTCCTTTTGTTTTTATTTATTATTTAGGAATGCTTTAGGGTATACTCATGAACTTTCGAGAATATATCTTGTTTAGGGTTTTGCATTTCCATCCGAACATATCTTATCTGTAAAGCATTGTAGTAGTCGGAAGTTTATCGGTGTTTCATTAGAACGTTTGAGCCATATCTTATGAAAGTTGAGGTATACAACACTGCATTTCATAGCCAGAAAAGTTGCCTACTTGGTTCTTTGAAGCCGACAGTAAAATAAAAATCGAATTGGCAGTGAAGTTGTAGAGATTCTATTGACCGTTAATCGAAGAATTACTTGATAAGTTAGTGTATCCTACTCAGGCTGACCTCTAAATGCACTTCTCCTTGAACGTACTTCACATCTATTACAATCTCTAGGAATACACTCACAAGGAAAGAAAAGAAACTGAGACAGTAGTAGCTATATGCCTTCCATCATTAGCTACGCATTCATCCTCAAATTTCAGAAGGTTGATAACCGCTTAAGTGGGCTCTACTATAATTGAACGGAACACCGAATCCAGTTCAAGCTTCAACCCACATGAAATTGCCAGAATCTCATTCTGGAAATGCCGCCCAAAGGGTCATCGTCACCATCACTTCAGCATTGTCATTCCCAACAGTAGCCTCTCAAATCTGCTACATTGAGTTTTGGTCGAGCTACAGGAGGACATTTCCCCCGAGCATGTTTAGGTCTTTGAGGTATCACCAAAAGTGCAGTCACTCCTCGTATTCATCAAGCAAAGAAAATGACTTGTTAAAAGACGATGGCAACTCAGGGATCTCAATCCCATGCATCCCAAGACTGTGACTGTACCACATAGCCCATGAAGCTGACCTCTTTCCATGTACCCATCATTGTGCTCAGCAGAGAGAGCTTCAAAGTGAATGACAGTTTCAGCCTAACGCACATAGAAACCACGGTGGCTCCACAGGAACTCTATAATGAATAAGTTGACCTTACATAGCAATATGTTGAGCATGCTATCCGGAAGAAAATCTGATCCTTGACTGGAAATGTAAGAGACCATATGCACTTCCTTAGCTTGGATATGTTTTGAAATAAAGAACTGGATGGATCCCTACTGTCTTGCATCGCCGTCGTATCTTGAGCAGCCCTATACTCACTCTGCACTGGGTGAATAACGCCAAACCAACTGGGAAGTTCATAGTGCTGGAATTTTTGCATAAACTACACCATAAGATTCAAGAATTTATACTGCATCCAACAAAATCCTCAACTTCTTGCATAGTGACCTGCCATGAAGGAGAGAGCTGCAGTAGGTTGACACAGCGCATAACTTGCAGCAGAGCAATGAACATGCGTCCTTTTTCCTTATACTTAACCAAACTGTCTGAAGGCTGATAAAGAAGTTGAGAAGAATATTTTGGTTAAAGTTCAAAGGGAAACTAGCAAACGTACATGCTCTGAGAATACTTATCTGTGTTAGTTTTATTATTAACAATCTAGGAATACAAATATTAAAATGAAATGTCAAATCAAAGACAATCGTCGTTTCAGATCATTTTAAACATAAACTCTATCTCTATGCGTATGAACAGGTGCAATCAAATTAATTATAACTAAAATCTATAAAACATGGGGCAAATACGATCAATTATAGGAGAAAGATAATGAAGCTGAGACTGTACCTCATATATAATGTGCAAGTTTAATTAATTTTTGCTTCAGACATCGGATTTGCAACTGCCAAACTTGAACTTCACAACAATTTTTTTTCTGGACAGCATACTGAGCTTGGCTTCTTCATTATCATCTCTTTCAAGCTTTTCACTCGAGCAATCCTTGGTTAGATCAGAATTGCAATCATGCCTAACATCGATCATATTCTCAATTCCTTCACCCCCCTGCTCAAGAGGTACGCTCGAAACACAGCACAATCTTTTAATTCTAAGGAGATCCTCTGATGTACAAGGCTTGGCCACAGATAAAATACTCACCATCGACCGCTTCTTATGCTTACCCTTGTGTTGTTTTTTCATATGCCTCGGCTTCGTAGAAGGAGTCAATGTTTTATTACACTGAATAACATTAAGGTGTGAACTTGGTATTGTCGTTGAACGTGTTGAAGGTTGATCTGTTGAAACCATAATATTGGAAGC
This sequence comes from Prunus padus, assembly GCA_024362665.1. Lineage (NCBI taxonomy): Eukaryota > Viridiplantae > Streptophyta > Magnoliopsida > Rosales > Rosaceae > Prunus > Prunus padus. Next base: position 23,779,197 of record JANFAM010000016.1, on the reverse strand, counting down.
AAGGTGGGGACTGAAGTCAGACTTGTTTTCTTCATGCTTATGACAGCTATTTGAAGGAGATAAATGGCAATGCTGGATTGAAAGTGCCGATACTGCTTCCTCAGAGTCAGAGTATAATTTACACTCATCTTCAATCTCCTGCTCAATGGTATCTGGTTCTTTGTCTTCAGAATAATCAACATTCTCATCATCTTGTTGAGTACAATTCAAACCTACAGCTCCTCTGAGTGATTGGATAGCTGAATTATGGGATTCAAGGGGCGGCAACACATCACTAATACCATAATTGAGACAAATTTGCAAGTATTTTTCTGGAAAAGGCCAGTTAGAAAAGACATCTTTCTGACGACAAGCAAGAACATACTGTCTGCAAATAGAAATAGTTATAAATGAGAGGCTAGTTGATTTTTGGAGCAAATTTTGGAGCAAAAAACTTTAAGTTGAATGTAGTGCAACTCATTCTTCAACATAAAATGAACATGCATGATACTATTGCACAAAAGGAAACAAAGGAAAAATTAAATACAAGAAATCAGATATATACAAATGGAAATAAACATGAAACCCAAAAACAGAAAGCACAAAAGCAAGAACTCACAAATTAGAGAGAATAAATTTCATAACCTGGAAATTTAGTTTACTCCAAACTTGTTCTTCTGAAAACCCCAAAAACAGAAAGAACAAAAGCTCCACGGTTCTATTAAAGAAACAGTATTCTGTATTTCAAATTAATGCAACAAAATTGAAAACAAAATACAGAAACATGCATTTCCACTCCAAAAAAATATATATATATACAAATCAAATCCAGTCATGAAATAGAATCTGAAAGACTAGATGAAGATATATAAAACAAGACAAGAAAAAACACACTCTCTCTCCCAAATATATTATATATGCGAAGATCAATCACCTTATAGAGAAGGGTCTTTTATCTGGTTCCTCAAGATTGTTATTTGAGGTTGTTTGCTGATGCATAGATTGGGAAACCCCAGCTGGGTTTTTCTGCTGAGGCAGCATAGGGCAGACCGCAGAGATTAATCAATGGCCAAAAATCACAAGGAAAACAAACCCAGTTGAAATTATGGGCACTGCATCAATATGGAACAAGAATGAAGAACAAAATTATGGGCAATCAATGAAAACCAAAAGCCCTTGACCGAGAGAAACGAGGGTTGGAGAAGAGAAAGAAAGCACGAGTTTCAGCTGGTGGGTTGACCGAAGCTTGAGAAGAATACAAGGATATCAGCAAATGAAAACAGAAATTCCAACAGTCTGCAAGTTCTCAAAGGATGAAATAAGAGAGAGAAATGTGTTAGAGAGGAAAAGAGAGGTGTGTTCAAGCTTAAAAGGGTTCGGGATGAAAAGGGTGTGTAGCTAAAAAAGAACGCGAGGAAGAAAAAAAAAATTTATAGATGAAAAGGGTTTGTTTTTCAAAATCTAAAGAATTTTATAGATGGGAAGAGAAATTTGAATGAGCTGCGGATTGTTTCTCGTGACTTTGAGAGAGAGAGAGAGAGGGAGAGGGGGAGAGAGGAGAAGAAGAATATCGAAGAGGCACCTCTTGTTATTTTCCTTTCTATTTTTGTTTGGAGATTTATTGTTTTCTTTCTATCTCCATCAACAACAACAAAAAAAAAAAAAACTGAGAAAATCTGATATTTGGGTGTGAGGCTGAAGGGCATGTAGTTTTAGGTTATGGAGTTTATGCGTTCTGTTTTGGAAGGCAGAATACATTTAAGCTTTGACCAAATTTAACAGTCAACAAAAACTTGAGAAATCAAAAATGGGTGGCCTAACTGTCCTGCGTGTATTGACCAAAATGAAAAACAAACTGTCCTGCCTTCACCTTGAGCTTTTCTCTCTCACAGAGGACATATCAAACTCCTTTTACGGCTTGAGAAGCAGAGCCTTCATTTGTTCTGCAAGAAAATTATCTTCTGTACATGATTATGGAAGTCCTTTTTCAGACTTGTCTTCTTGTTTTCCTGTATTTCTGGTGGTAGGTGGTTGTTTCCTCTTTCTCTTTGTAATATCTCTGTAGCCTGTTGCTTGATTGCTCATCAGGCTTTGGCATTTGTTTTTAGATTTTATGTTTCTTTAGTTGAATCAATAAGTTTCCCGTCATCCGTGAAAGGATGGCTCGAACGCAACAGCGTTTGATCTTTTCTCTGCTGAAGCGGCGATCGCAGTTTGTCTCTAAACTACGTCTGACATATGGTTCCTCCTTTGCAAATTTTGCAGTATCTGTATCTGCATTTGGTAACTGATGATCTTATTTGGTCCTAGACTCAATTAACAGATGTACAAATATATACGGTGAAGAAGCTGGAAGGAGATGGCCATTTCAATACTATTGACACCCAACACATCAGGAAAGAGTTATAGATATGAGAAACTCTAGTGTGAAAAACATAGAAAAAGTTGTACAAGCAGATTGCAAAACTCTTCTGCCTTTTTCCAGTGGACATGGGGCAAATTGTACGTAAGAAATCAAGCATGTAAAGGAGGTGCTTTGTTAGAGAAAGCTCACCGTAGAGAACTCGAAAAACTGAGAATAATAATTGTTGTTAACCAGCGGGAGGGCGTGAAGTCTTTGATTGCCGGTTCTTTTGTTATGGTTAAGCTGGAAGGGGAAAGCGATCTCAATACTATTGATGATTCTCAACATATCTGTCATATGATGCAATAGGACACCAAATTTTACATTAAGTTAGCAGGCAGAGAGTCTGTCAATTTTTCTGATTATCTCTACTATCGTAAAGCAGCCTAGAAACCAAACTTCAATTATTTTTGGTCATTTGATTTTACTTGTAATAGCTACCCTGCAGTAGGAAAAAGAAGGAATTAACAAAAAAAAAAAAAAAACAGAAAAAGGTTCAAGGTACAAATGTTGAGGAGCAGAAAAGTCCTTAGCTAGTGGAAACCAAATTGCATGCGACTCAACAAAAGACACCTACCTCAGAGAGAAAAATGTCGCTTGACTTCTGTGCTGAATGTAGAAGTGGGGTTTTAGGACAATAGGAGCTATTATATATTCGAGCTGAATGTAAATGTTCTTTTTCGGGGATTTTTTGTACAGAAGATTTTGCTTGATATTATAAGTATAAATAACAATGTTTTGGGTTCATGTGATGAATGAAGAGAAGAATTGATTGTTATAGGTAAAAACTATTATGGATATATATTTTTTATGTCATCAACTGAGTGAGTATTTCAACTGTAAAGCTTAACGAAAACAAATATCGCTTGCAGCCTTCGGATTCTATCTGTTTGATGATGAAGTTCTCTGAACAGCTTCTATCCGCACTGAAAAAGCAACCTGATCAAGTTTTTATCTTCAAAGTTTTGAGGTGGTTCCACCTTTGCAAATTTTGCTGAAAATACAACATGGTAAAATCTGTTGGAAGGATGCATTTTGGTGAAGATCCTAGACTCAAATATTACACATATACCTGCAATGCATTTGGTGAAGCGGGAATGAGAAGGCTGTCAGTATTCCAAAACACATCAGGGTATAAGAAAACTTACTCAGATGCGAAAAATATACAAAATTATATTAAAAATTCCTTTACTACAATCACTTTGAACATATACTCGAATTAAAGTTAAGCATGAGCTTATGCTAATCATTGTTGTTGCCGAAGTGGGGCTCTAAATTGTTGTTAATTCTCTTCTTAGTTTATGCTAATCATTTTCATTGCTGCGGTGGACCATTGAAGGCCTGCTTTGATTATGATGGCAGAAGAGTTTCTGCAGATCTCTGCAAAATAAATATAGCAAGCTACATCTATGGATGACCCATCACAGTTCATTTACTTAACTTACATACGGTTAGCGCAGGAGGTTTGAACTACACCACAGTTCATCCATAGCCTGTTTCTTGCTTGCTCAAAGCTTTGACATTTGTTTTATGATTTCATCTTTCTTTTCGTGAATTAATAAATTTTCATTCATCCACAAAAAGATGACTCAAATGCAGCGTTTGATGTTGTCTGTATTGAAGCGCCGGTCAGTTTATCTTCAAACTTCTGGGGTTTTTCCACCTTTACAAATTTTACAGCAAAGCCTTTACCACCTGGTAAAATTTTTGCTGCATTTGGTGAAGTTCTTAGATCCTAGACACAGTAAACACACATATACCTCAATGCATATGGTGAAGCTGGAACCCAACACACATGAGAATTTGTTTTTTTGGACGTACACACACATGAGAATAGTTGTAGATATGAGAAATTCACTCAACTGTGAGATACACAGAAAACTTATTTCAACATATTGCAAAGTTTCCTCACTACAATGACTTTGAACAGAAGTTGTTTTTTCTTTTTAAAAATAAAATTCTTCTAGCTGCAATTCCCAACGAATACGTAATTGAGAACAATTGTGGTTAGCCTCCGGGAGGCCTCACCTCAACGCCTCGCCTTTTTAAACCTTGGTTTGATCTCAAACTCTGTGCTTTTCCTATTTTGGTTGATTTCTGCTCCTGTTTCGGTCATGTGATGCAATGGAAAACCAAATTTACTAGGCGTAGTCCATTGTGTCTCAATTGGCTGTCATGTCTTAGGTTTGACATATGTGTTATCTTTCTGAAGTTTTCATTTATTCACGCTCGATGAAAGCAGCATTTGATGTTCTCCATACTGAAAACGCTGATCAAGTTTGTATGCTTAAAGTTCTGAGACTTGCAAATTTTGCAGAAAATACGACATTGTAAAATTTATTGGAATTAAATAATACACAAAAACCCTGCACGCCTACGCATTTTGTGAAGCTGGAATTAGAAGGCAATCAATATTGGAATCTGGCACATCACATCACGGCGAGCATCTCCAAGAGAAGAGGCAAAAGAGTAGGCAAACCTCATTTGTCTTGCCATATCAGCATTTTCATTCTCCAAGGGAAGAGGCAAATGGATAGGCAAAATATAGTCTCCCCAACAAGGCAATATTACCTACTTCCAAGTGAAGAGGTATATTGGGCCCCACATATTTTTATTATTATAAAATACAATTTTCTTTTGTGTTTTGTGGTGGTTGAAATGTGGTAAATATAAATGATAAAAATAAATAATATAATATTGCATTGCCTAGTTCATTTGCCTAGTCCATTGGAATGAGCAGTTTTTTCCGAGAGGTAATTGAATATGCAACATGCCACATCAGTCTATATAGTACGCTTTTGCTTACTTTGTTTTCCTATACCCTTGGAGATGCAAGTTACAGATATGACTTATGAGAAACTAAATCAACAGTAAAAGAGATAAAAGTTCACTTTCAATCAAGTACACAAGCTTCTAGGTTTTTTTTTCTCTAGCTGCATTTCACAATGGAAATGGGGCAAATTGTACGCCAGAAATCTAGTATCATGATCCCTAGAAATCATTTTCTGAACGTTTTCTCATTAAACAAACAGATAGCAACATACCCGAAATATTAAGCATGAGCTTGAGGCTTGAGAACAAATTAAGGAAAGGCAAACACCAATCCAAGAAGAAAATGCAAAGGCGAAAAAAGCTTGAGCACAATTGCATACCATTGTTGTTAAGAGCTTCTCCCTGAAAAGCCATGGCAATGATAAACATTTACCCTAGCTAACAGTAGTTTGCATGAACCACCGTGAGAGACACACAGAGAGTAGGTGATATTGTTGCGGTGGGTTATGCACGCATTTGTGTGCCGGGGCGTAAAATCAACTTTGTTGTTTCTTCAGCAATTTGCAAGCATGTGGCTTTGTTAACGTTCAGAATTTTTTAATGAGAAATGAAGATTATGGATGTATAGAATCAACTGTTTTCTTCTCCTTTGACAAGGCTTTTTACATTACGATCCTGTCGTACACACAGGAACTTTTCTTAGCATTGTTAAAATCCGCCTGCAGACTGTTCTTCTACTCATCCACAATCTAAATAAATCAAAATTAATTACAGGGAAAACAAGTGCAGAAGGGAGGGGTATGCAGGAACATGGAAAAAAGAATTAAAGAAACATTTATGAGCCTTTTGATTCAATCCGAGAGCAGAATTCTTGATACAAGTCAAAGCTCTTTTGCCATTTTAAGAATTCCCTCTTCAATTTACAAAATTCCTCCAATTCCTTCTGTTCAAACTTGATGGAACAAGCATCAAATCTTAACTCTACAGGGCAAAGATCATCAAATAGTTCTAGTCCGACATTATCCTGATTGTCATTGGATACATGCTTCTTATCAGACACTTTGGAAATTAAGGTGTCAAACTTGTCATCCTTATAAACAGATTTGCCCCGTGTATGATCCATAGGAGATCCCTTAGCCGCAACTGGCTGATATGAAAAGAAAGGCTTTGACTTTTGAGAGCTTCTCCATGTCTCGTCTCTATCATTAGCAAGGGACGTCACTGGATCATCCTCAGCCTCAGAAATAGAAACAGCCAGTTCACGGTGACCTGCATGACCTCATCACAGCTGCGACTGACTTCTGCCTCTACTGAAAATCTACCTGATTTTTCTTCTGAATCGGACACCCATTGCGATATTCATGAAGTGTAAGCAAAACAGGAAGAGGAAGAACTGGACCCACAAGGGCATCACCAGGTTGCACTTTCTGTGACCACTTATTGCTGCGGCGTGAAGACTTCCTTAAAATGAAGGGAGGCAACTGAGATAGGTCTGGTACTACAGAGAATTCCAAAGCCACCCAATTTTTGTCCACAAGCACTTCAAGGATTTCAGAGTAGTTAGAAAAGGCCAGTTGAAGAAGCTCAATGGGCAAGTCTGACCACAATCTCTTCAAAACAACCTCGTGTATGCTTGCTGGCAAGCTAATGTCATTAAAACACTTGTAACTGCAGGAGATGATCTAAACTTACCAAAACCACAAGCATGTAACTTTTTGCATAAAGTTTCATGAAGCTCTGGGCTACAAAGTTCCTTCCCTTGATCATTACAGGGAATTTTTATTTTGTCATCTAAAACTTCATCAAGATTACCATTCAGATAACCACAGAGGTAGTCAAGTTTAAGGTACTTAAATCTCCTTGGAAATTTGTATTCCTCATCAACTAGGGAGTGGAGCAAATAATCCTTAAAAAGCAATAGTTCTCTATGTGATTCTTCTACCTTTTTTACAGAATCAAATGATGCACAATATCTCTGTAATTCAAGCTTCCCTGAGGACATAAGCCTTATCAATGTAAAACCACCAAATTCATCTGGCTCAGAAAGCGGAGCAGACAGATCTTGGTTTACAATGCCGAAGCCCAAAACAATTTCTTTCTTCTGCTGCCAATCAATCCATTCAGGAAGAGCGTCTTTTGAAAACTCTTCTTTTACAAGACAGTTTCCGCAGTGGCATTCATGGCCTGACAATAAAAGATCTGAAGGGAGCTCCCATGCATAAAAGGATTTCCGAAGTTCTGCTATTTTCAAAGCTACTGATCCTATCGGAGCTGGGAGGGAAGGTCCATAGCAAAAGATACTAAACTCACAATTCCAAAACGACCCCACTATAATGCAAAAACCCGAGTCAGAAGCCCACTTAAATTTGTCATCCCTCGACTGTGACCTTAACTCTGACAGTCTTAAAACATCAACATAGCTTGGTTTATCTAGGCCATGAGCCCATTGCAACACCGGCATCAATGGCTTGCGCACATCACAAACAAGTAACAAAGTGTCAGATGCCAAAACAACGTGAAAATCATCAGAACCTGCCTTCGAAAGCACAAGGAACTGCTCCTTTTCAATTGAGGCATACATATGCAACATCTCAATTTTCATCAAACAACTCACATTACACTCATGGGACCTCAAATCAACTAAGAAAACTGCATCTGAACGTGCAACTATCAAAACTCTAGGGTGCCAACTGAACTCACAACTCAACCACCTATAATTTCGTGAACTACCCGAACCATCATCATTATCCCAGGGCACTTTTAATCTGGTCCCATTAAATTTAAAATTTGCATTCGAAGTGTGGGGGTTTTTTAGACGAGACTCCAAATCAAACAAGAATAAATCACCATTCTCTAACAAGACCACACTCTCTTCCAATAAATGTGGACTCCAACAAGCATGTACAACACAGCAAGTCTTGAAAATCTTACTACCCAAATGAACTAAACTCACCCTACTATCTGAATTTGGACCAAAATCTCCAACATTTACAACAAACCAATGCACAGAGTACATAGTAGAAGCCAATAAATACCCAATTGTCACACAAGAAACATTACCCGTTAAACTCGAAAACCCAGGGATCAGGTTCACCGAAATCCTCGAAATCCGATAACTAAACCACCGCCTGGAAGCAAAAACCCCTCCGTTTTCATCCACTTTGACATCCAATGTCGAACCTTTTAACACCAACTGCAAGAACCCAACGTGGTCACAGTTTTCACCGGTGGGGAAGAATACAACGACGGTGTTAATCTGCGGGCACTGAAGGAATTCAAGACGGTTGTAGAGGAGAGACGAGACGACGTCGCTTTTGGGGTGGTGGGGCCCCAAGAAGGAGGCTACGGAGGGAACGGAGGAGGGAAGAGGGGCAGAGTCAGGGGAGGAAGTGAGGAGAAAACGAGGGAGAGAGACATGAGGTAAAGGAGGGAGAGGAGGAAGGAGAGAAGAGGAAGAAGAGAAAAGGAGGGTTGTGGAGTTGGGTTTAGGGTTAAAGATCAGAGGACCCAAGATGGGTTTTAGAGAAGGGTTTGAAAGGAGGAGAGGAGGCTTGAAGACTGAGGAAATTGGGAAGAGAGATGTCCATTCTTCTGGGATTATGTTCATGTCCATTGTTTGATTGTTTCAACAAACATTGGTCTGCGAGGTCTTCTTTTCTCTTCAATGGAGGAGCTCGAGCGTAAAGGTTCCAGCTTTGCTTCTCATGAGCCAATTTCAACCATTTGCTCTGGAACGACTGCTTGGAAAGTGTTGTGTTGGGTTTTGGTCTGATTCCATATATTAAGCGGGTCAAAAAATTTCAACCCGAATATGACCTGTTTATTACCGTCTAAAATATCGATAGTATCGGAAATATCGGTAATCCAAAAATACGGAAATTTTGATGAAAATTTCCGGATATTATCAATATTGTTAAAAATTGAATAAAAATCACGGAAATTGTAAGAAAAACTTGAAAATTTTTTGTTGAAACTTTGTATGATGTTTATTTAGTCAATTATCTATTAGTTTATCACAAAAAATTGGAAGGAAATGCATTGTATGATGGGTTTAACTAATTTAAGTTGATTATATAGTAAGCTGACAAAAACTGTGAGTGTAGAAAATATGTAGTAATTAATGAAAGAAAATTAAACACACCATAATTATTTATATATAATGATTTAATACAATATTTTACACTTTATACATTGCATGATAAGATACATGAGTGACTTAATACCACATAGAATTCATATGAGGTTCAAAATTTTCACTATCTTCATCAGCTCTATGTGTAGAGTAAGTGTATTGTGAATAGTAGTCATCAAATGATAAATCCCCAAAATAGTTTTGCATGTAATTGTTAACATGCCACCCATATGGATTCGAGATTGGTTGACGTTGTCCACAAGCAAAATCATTTGAAGATTGGGTTTTGGATTTTTCCATGAGCCGAGGTCTAAAATATCGATGGTATCGAAAATATCGGTAGTCCAAAAACATATAAATTTCGGAATATTATAGATATTTTAGACTATGGTAACGATTTTGGTCTGTCTAATCTCATTATCTATATCTATATATAGCAAAAAATAGAGAATGGTGAAACAAAAAAGAAAACCAATTTCCGCGTGTGCCAATGAACTAGTTAAATAGAAATTTATACAACACCTCATTCAAGAAAAAAAAAAAAAAAAAAAAAACCAGTTGTGCCATTTTTTAAGTTAAATTGTTGTGCGAATAGGATGACTATTCTTGTACTATAGTTATGTTAATTATTTAATAACAAATGATTATTGCATTTAAAAATTACAGGAGGAAATTTTTGACTTTTTCATTTCCATTTCAAATGTTTATACAAGTGAAGGCTGAATAAAATTGTTTCCAAATAAGAAAGCTTGGTATCCTAAGTTGGAGGAGCGAGAATAACGTTGTTTCTTTATTCTTGGCTAATCATGCTATGCCACGCATGATAACTTTTCCACTTGGCGTAGCGTGATTGGTTGGAGATAGCAAAACAATGATATCCCTGTTTTATATAAGTTTTTCTGCCTAAGTTGGAGGAGTGCCCCTTAAAAGAATGGCCTCAGCATCAGCTAATCCTGGCTTAACTTGAGCAATATGATTTTTCAAAGTCCAGGCTAAGTTCAGTGAAGAACATAGAGAAGCCTGGAGTTCTTTCTCTGTTTGCTTCACGCAAGCTAGTTCTTCTTGCAACTTTTGAATATCGACTTCAATGCTTTTCACTAGGGCTCGTCAATGGGCCGGGCCGACAAATTTAACGGGCTTGGCCGAGTTGGGCGGGCTTTAAGAAGGAGAGAGAAAATAACGGGCCGGGCGGGCAGTTTTTAGAAAATTCAAAGTCAATGGGCTACCCATGGCTTGGGCTTGAGAAAGCCCATGCGGTAAGTCGGGCTAAGCCCAGCGGGCTGGCGAAATGGGCCTACTTCATTCAAAAGAAGAAGAAGAAGAAGAGGAGAAAGAAACATAATTAAATATTTTTTTAAAACGGATGGTATAAATAAATAGTGCAAATGCTTGGTGACGGGTTCAAAAAAAGCATGATTATGTTTGCTGATATGATATGATGTTCGTCTTATTCTTGATATATATAATTTTTGTATTAATACTTGACACAAATTAATGTGCTAATCATTCAATTATAAACTAGGAATGAGTAAAGAAAAGTAAAAGAAATGAAACAAAACAAGAAACCCAAAATAAATACAAACATCCATTTTTATCACCCTTTTATCATCACTGTATCGCCACTGTATCGCCAATGTATCACCATTTTATCACGTTTTAGGCATAGACGAAGTTTGTTTTTCAATTTCGACATCTGTCTAGTTTTTTACCTATAACTTTTCAACCGTTTATGAAAATTTTCTTTATATGGTTGCATTCAGCACAGAAAATGAAGAACACGATGCGGGTGAAATGTCAAAAATGAATACAAAAATTAGCGAATTCGGTGGAAACAAACACAACGTTTCAAACAAGTAACACACACACAAAAAGGAAAGAGAAGGGGTTTGTGATTCAAGTGATATAATTCTAATGCTTGAATGTAACCAAATGCTAATTATCAATAGGGGGTATGTTTTCATCTTCCAAAGCCACTTAACTTTGATGCATAAGCTTTTGTTTTTTTCCAGAGACAAAATTCACATCAAACCACCAACCATAAACCCTTATTTATACATAATTATATATGTATGCGGGCCTAATGGGCCGAGCTGGGCTTTCTTGGGCTTAATCGAGCCGAGCCTATGGGCCGGGCTGGGATTCAGACACCCAAGCCCAAGCCCAGCCCAGCCCATTACAGGCTGGGCCATCCCAAAGCCCATAACAAGCCGTGCCGGGCTTTTTCTCGATGGGTTGGGCGGGCTCCCATCGGCCCATGAGCCCGCTGGCCAAATGATGAGCCTTACTTTTCACCTCAGAATTCACTTGCTAAAGTTCTTGATGTCTCACAACACAAATATTTCTTTCTTGCTTAAAATCTTGAAAGTGTTCATGTAAATTTCTGATTGCTTTTAGCTTTCTTTGAAGAGCAGTCCTACGATCAGCCACATTTTGGAAATATGTAGCGTAGAGCAAACTAGCTTTAAGAAGGAAGAGGCACCAATAGCTCTCTAGCAAGAAAATTTAAATCATCTATTAGGCTGATTGATGTCATTGTTCGGCACTAGTGACCACTTCATTCTTCCATTTCCGCACCACAGTATGACATTTCTTACGGAGAAGAACTTTGGATTATATATTTTTGGTTGAACCAGGCCTGTTTTGCATCAAGGTCCAATGCATCAAAATCCTCCATTTCTGCAATCTCCTACTCTAGTACTTTGGATTATATATTTTTGGTTAAACCCTTACCCTATATTAAAAAATTTTGAGAGCTGAAATTAAAAAAAAGTTAATAGAAAATAAAACAAAAAAGAAAAGAAGTCACAACGTCTTCTTCTCCTTCATCGTGCCTTTTCCATTTCTCCTACTCAGGCCATGCCACAGGGTGTGTGAGCTAGGTGACGGCACAGGGCCCCCAAAAAATTGGGCATCTTACACACTTCCATGAGTCCAATAAGTATACTAGCAAAAAAACCTTTTATGTGTGAAACTAATGCTTTTTGTGTTTGAACTTTTTTGGGCCTTTTTCTTTATCGTTCATACAATGGGCCTTTTTTACTTAAACTAACCTACTTACCACCTAAGTTTGAATATTTTTATTATAATTTTTGTTCAATATGAGTTAAGTGTTAAATATAAAAAGCCACATTTTTCACTTTTGCCCAGGGCCTCCAAAATCAATGGACCGACCCTGCTCCTATGAGGATTTTGTTCAGTCCAATTACTCTTTCTTTGTGGCCACCTTGACCATCTTTGTATTTTATTGTCTTTTGCATTAAAATTTGTTTTCTTTTCTGATCCAGGAGGATCTTATAATAAATAAAATATAACATAATTGATATAAATCAATTATATTATTTAATCCACGAATAATTTGTGGCTTAAAAGAGAATTGATTTTAAGCCACCACCTTTTCATGGCTTAAGTACGTAGGAGCCTTCAAACCACATAGCTTTTATGGTTTAATTTCATTTGCTATTTTAGTCAGTTATTTTTAGAAAGCAAAACTTGTATAAATACGTAAGTTTATTGAATGTAAGACACAAGCAGTTTTGTTAAGCAATTCAATAGCTTTTACTGTTTCTCATTCTCTAGTTCTCTCTCATAGTAAGGAAATCTGCTTCCAAAGAGAAGTAGCGAGTCCTCAATTCCAAAAGATTAGGAATTCATAGTTCTATCGACTAGAAGTTTTGGATCAAGTGGTATCGAGCACCAGATCCGAGAGGGTGACGGTGGTTTATGGTCTCAACTGCAACCAACGCCAAAGCATGCGGAGAAGAACTTTTAGGTCCTTTGCTCGTGCAGAAAGCCAAGGTCAAGAGAGACATTATGATTGGAGAAAACAAGCAGGATACATCTAGTGATGGTGATCGCATCACTAAGCTTGAGCAACAAGTTGAAAACTTGTCCTCGTCAATCCTTAAACTCGTGGAGAGTTTGAAGGCTGGAAAACCTTCACGTCCATCAACTTCATATGAGCACGATCAAAAGCTCAAGAAAAAGGTTGTTGAGGATAAGCGAAGATGAAGGCGACACACAAGCTAATCCAGAGAAAAAGGAAGTGAATCGAGGTGACAACAAAAATTCTATTGATACTTTAAAAATTGAATTTAAGGTTGATATCCCTATATATAAAGGAGATGTTGATCTGAAAAGCTTGATAGCTGGATAGATACATTAGAAACTTATTTCACAGTTTATAAGTATTCTAATGTGCAAAAGATTAAATTTGGGAGTTTGAAACTTCCAAGCCATGCCCTTACATGGTGGAAGTCCTATCGGAGGCGGTATGATGTCTCGGAATTGACTTGGAAGAACTTCAAGATACTTTTGAGAAAACAATTCTATCCAATTGGCTATGAAGATGAAAGGTGGTATAAGTGGCAACATTTCGGACAAAGATTTGGGCAGCTGTACAAGAGTATACAACGAGTTCCACAACTAAGCTATGGTTACGGACATCGGCGTCGATGACTACGATGTTTTCATGAAGTATCTGGGAGGTCTTGCCGACTACATACGGAAAGAACTAAAATTGTTCACCGTAAATACTATTGAAGAAGCTCTTGTGAAGGCCATCGCCATTGAGGCCAAAAATAAAAGAAGCTGACAAGAAGGATGATAGATCAAAACTGTCAACAAAGCTGATTGGCAAAAAAGGGAAGCGAGCAAGGAAGGTCGATCCGCAGGCGTCTGCTGTGATCACTATCAAACCAGCAAACATGCCAAAGACAAGTGCTGGATACTCCATCTGAGTTGCGGCCAAAGCGTGAGAAAAACAACCATGGGAGAAATGACGGAAAAGCCACCTTAAGCGCTGCTTGGTAGAAGAGCTTCGAGTTGAAGCAACTTTGATGTTACACTTACCCTTATGACAAGACCATCATATCTGAAGACACGTACAGTGAAGAGTTGTTTCATGTGAATATTCAAGTGAAGCAAAGTGTTGTACAAGCTATCATTGACCCTGGAAGTCAGAAAAACCTGATTTCAGAGGCTTTAGTAAGAAAAGTGGGTTTAAACACCACACCACATCCTAAGCTGTACCCGCTAGGATGGATTCAGAAGGACGTTGACTTACAAATCACAAAGCAATGTACCTTCAAATTTGCTATCACCAATCGATATATCGATGAGGTGACATGTGAGGTGGTTCCTTTGGGCGTTTGCCAAGTCATATTAGGCAGTCCATATTTATGGGACCGAGATGCCATTCACTATTGGAGGCTTCGCAAGTATCGACTTGTGAAAGATGGGAAGGAGTTCCACATCAACGCTTGCAAGCCTCAATCTACGAGATAATTTGCTTACGAGATAATTTCGACGACTAACCAAGCCAAGAGGTTAGTCAATTCATGTGGGCGATTCGTTTTGTTGATGATTCGACCTCAAGATCGAGTTACGGAGGCTGTGACATTGTCTACTTTGTCTTTATCTCCTACGCAATGCTCGGACATAAGGAAATTGCAGGAGAAGTTTAAGGACTTATTTCAAGATGTGCATGGTTTGCCACCAAGGAGAGGCTGTGGAGCATGAGATCCGAGTTGGTAGGAGATTCACCTCTACCAAACTTGGGTTTGTATCGCACTTCTTTGTGAGAATCGCGAGATCAAGAAGCAAATTCAGGGACTTCTTGAACAAGGAGTCATCAAACCTAATTGCTCACCATGTGGTTCGCCGAGTGTTACTTGTGCCTAAGAAAGACAAAGGGCGTATGTGTGTTGATTATAGAGCACTCAACAAAATAACCATCAAGAATCGGTATCAATTGCCGAGGATTGATGACTGCTAGATCAACTACATGGTGCACGCTACTTCACTAAGCTTGATCTCAAATCTGGCTATCACCAAGTCCGCATCCATGAAGAAGATACTTGGAAGGCGCATTCAAAACAAAGCGAGGGACTGTTTGAGTGGTTAGTTATGCCATTCGGATTATGCAATGCTCGGCTACCTTCATGCGATTGATGAATGAGGTACTCCGCCCTTTCATTGACGACTTTGTCATTGTATATTTAGATGACATTCTCATATTTAGTGTCACATGGGAGGACCATTTTCATCATATTGCTCAAGTTTTGGAGGTTCTACGAACAAATCAGTTACGGTTAAACAGTAAGAAGTGTGAATTTGGGAAACAACACCTTATATACCTAAGATTCATTGTTGGTGCAGGAGAACTGAAAATGGACCTAGAGAAAGTACATGTGATTTCTCAATGGCCTACGCCCCGTTCAGTAACTGAAGTTCGGAGCTTTACAGGTGCATGTCAATATTTACGAAAGTTTATTCGGCACTTATCACAAATTGCAGCACCCTTACATTCTCTTACAAAGGCCAATCAAAAGTTTGAATGGTCGAGAAACCATGAAGAATCTTTCCAGTTGTTGAAACGAAAGATTACAGAGGCCCCAGTACTAGCATTACCGAATTTACAGAAACCATTTGAAGTGGAAGCAGATGCATCAAATTATGCCATGGGAGCCATATTGTTTCAGGATGGGAAACCAGTTGCATACCATTATGAGATGTTTAGTGGACCGGTATTGAACTATCCGACTTATGACAAGGAGCTATATGCAATGCATCAAGCAGTGAAGCATTGGAGAGCTTACTTGTTGGGAAAAAAAGTTGTAGTTCACTCAGATCATAAACCTCTTCAGTTTTTAACTACACAGTCTAAGTTGCAGCAAGCTCGCCATATGAAATGGATGTCTTACCTACAAGAATTCAATATTGTGATAAAGTACAAGAAAGGAGCAACTAATAAGTTGGCAGATATGTTATCTAGACCACCTACACCAGTTAGTTCCGCATTGCTTGTGGCTATGCAAATCCAACCTATTGTTCCTTGAATATGCCAAGGGGTATGACACAGATGCATGATTTCAACTCGGCCTATGCCAAGATACAACAAGGAAAGACTAGTGAGTTCCAATTGAAGGATGAACTAATGTACAAGGGAACACAATTGTGCATTCCGGAAGATGGCGACAGTTGCGGTGGATTCGTGAGGCTCATACTTCTAAAGTAGCAGGACATTTTGGAGTTGAAAAGACTTTATTGAATCTTCGTCGCTATGTTTATTGGCCAAAGATGCATCTCGATGTTTCACGATACATTCGAGGTTGTGTTCTATGCAACACATCAAAGCCTTCAACAGAAAGTCGGAATTTGTATCTTCCATTGCCGATTACCTAGCCGACCTTGGGAGAGTATCTCAATGGATTTCTTAGGTGGATTGCCTAAAACCAAGTCTGGTTATGACTACTTGTTTGTGGTGGTAGATCGTTTTAGTAAGATGGTGATTCTCATTCCATGTAAGAAGACCGTTCTTTGGAGAAGGAGCTGCTAAGTTATTTTTCCAACATGTTTGGAAGCATTTTGGCTTACCTACATCGATTATTTACGATAGAGGCAGTCGATTCTTAGGCCATTTACGGAGGTCGTTATGGGAAATGATGGATGCAGTTGAAAAGAAGCTTGCATTTCATCCACAAGCAGGATGGGCAAGCGAGAGGTTGTAAGCCGGACTATGGTACACTTGTTGAGGGTTACAATTCCAAGCATCCAAAGACTTGGGATGAAAGTCTCCCTTACTTACAGTTTGCTTTTAAGAGCAATTCATGGCTCCACACTCAAATCTCCATTTGAGGTTTGTTTGGAGTTATTTACCCGAGTCCTTTTGATTTAGCATTCATTATAAGTGACCAGCCATTAAGTGGGAAAGAAGAAGAAGAACATATTTGAGCACGAAATTTCTCGAGCGAGTCGGAAAGATTCATGCGAAGTGGAGGCACAATTGAAACGTTCTCGGCAATGATATAAAGCTCGCCATGATAAGCATCATGTGCCATGTAACTTTAAAGAAGGTGACCTAGTATGGTTACACCTTGGAAAGGAAGCGGCTAAGGAGAAGGCAAGAAGCTGAAGCCTATTCGTTATGGACCGTTCAAGATCATCAAACAAATTGGTGATAATGCCTTTCAACTTGAACTACCACCATACATGCATATGTACTTGGTCATCAATGCCGAGAATCTTAAACTTTTTGAGCCATCTCTACTTGATGATGATCCTGGCGAAGACACTCGTCTTCCATCGATTGATGACTTGTGAATTGAGCGAGAAGATCGCTGCGGGAGGATTGTATCTTGGAAGCGAGAAGGTTCGTGAAACCCGACATGGAAAGTATGAATATTTTCGTATTGGCAGAAAAGGTCAACTTCCTAGCAAGTCAAAGTGGTTTTATTCGAGAAAAGGCAATAACGAGTTTCCTCATCTCACAATTTAGCTTGACCAGGAGCTCAAGCATCTTAAATGGGAGCCATGATCCAGGAGGATCTTATAATAAATAAAATATAACATAATTGATATAAATCAATTATATTATTTAATCCATGAATAATTTGTGGCTTAAAAGAGAATTGATTTTAAGCCACCACCTTTTCATGGCTTAAGTACGTAGGAGCCTTCAAACCACATAGCTTTTATGGTTTAATTTCATTTGCTATTTTAGTCAGTTATTTTTAGAAAGCAAAACTTGTATAAATACGTAAGTTTATTGAATGTAAGACACAAGCATTTTGTTAAGCAATTCAATAGCTTTTACTGTTTCTCATTCTCTAGTTCTCTCTCATAGTAAGGAAATCTGCTTCCAAAGAGAAGTAGCGAGTCCTCAATTCCAAAATATTAGGAATTCATAGTTCTATTGACTAGAAGTTTTGGATCATTTTCAACAAAAAAAAAACCTATGGATGCATGGTTTATTCCTACGGCATGAGTTTTTGCAACAGGTGGACCATATAATTTTGCCTAGACATATCTACAGTGTTAATTATTTATTACTCGATTAAAGGAAAAAAAAATACTAAAAATGGATTGCACGTTGGAAAATTAAGTATAAAGAAAAGGAAATAATAAATAAGTGAAGTAAGAAGAAATTAATGTAAGGTAATGGTAGAATAGGAAAGAGAAAGAACAAAATTGAATAAAAAGCATTAAAAAAAACAAAATGAAGTGTAAGTGTAGAAAAAGGGAGTGGGAAAATCAGCTACCTAAAATAAAATAACACCAACACATCCAAAATTGACGTTATACAGAGGAAGGACAAGTAGAATCAACTTTAAGGAATAGGAATCACGACCTGTTGGAGGTGTTGAGAAACAGGATCAAAGTGCTGACAAGTCCGGAAACAACACCAAGATGACGGCTTAAGGATTTTGATATACTGTAAAAGTAGGGGTGAACATCACATACGTTCATCTAGCCAGAAGGGCTCCGACTAGGTTTGAAAATAGATAAGCGAAAATAATATAATCATATTTAAGAAAAACGGTAAAAGAATATGCACAACACAAACCATATAGGATCCAAAGCTGTTGGCATACTCAAGTAACTTTCGCAAACATTTTGGTGCACTCTATCTGCTTGTCCGATGGCCAGATCCATATAGGCCAACTAACTCTACCAACATCACAATTATTCCAACTTACCTTGTATGGTAGCAAGAGTGTCCATTTACTAGTTACACCACCTCGACTAAACCTCACACTTAAGGTATTGGTAAAGTGTGTCTATGTGACATGGTTTAATCAGATATGTTACACCTAAAAATTTTCTCCAAATGAGGCCTCTAAGTTAGCTATATCTTAATTAAGATTTGAGTTACATAATATGTCCGTATTAATATATAGAGCTTCAAGTTGAGAGATCCCTCAAATAAGCTTATTTGAGAAATACCCTTGTATGTCCCACCATACACTGTATTTCATTAATCCAAATCTTTTGGTTTGTACACATTCATTCGAAGATCATCTCTACAAAAAATCACTTGAATCTGATATCATTTGACCACTCAATTAAATTATTGAAATTTTAGTACTTTCTTGAAGTACCGTGTTCATTGATTTTGTAGGACACAATTATATTTCTAAATGCTTTCGATTTGTCTAATTTTTGCAAGGATGATCTATTAATGAAGACTTTAAAAAAGATGGTTTCGATCGTTGGAATTTTTTATAGGGCACCCTAAAGGCGTCCCTCAAATAAAATTATTTGAGGATCCCTCAATAGAAAGGGACTATATATATATATGCTAGCTAGGTTTGTTCTTTAATAAATTTTAGGCTTAATGCATGCATGTTTACAAACTTTAGGAAGACTTATATCCCACAAAGACACCTTTCCCCCAAAAGATATGAAAAGTAGGGAATTTGAAAATATTATCGAGAATTGAATTTTGTACCATATATAGGACAATATCTGAGAATGATAAGGAGCAAAATGCTCAAGACCCACAATGTCACAAAACTAGAAAAGCAAACGCTATTTGAAACTAAGGCAACTTCAAAAGTTTTGGATACCTTATTTGTTAATCCATTACAATATTTTTAAGCGAGCACTTTATAGTGTTGAAACCATTTGAAGATGTTCCATTACAACTCGGTGGAACCATTAGGTTGCACATGACACAGCTAGAACATTCACCACTATTTTCCTAGAAAGCAATCACTATGTTAATATTGTAAAGGTCACCGGCACTAGGAAGAAGCACGACTTCCTCAAAGAGCGAGGCTTCCACCCTTGAATAACTACATTACGATTCTAAAAAATGGTTGTGTTCTTGGGGTCTTGGTGAAACGTTGTTCGCCTATCGATCAAAGTCACAATACCAAATCACTTGTTTTGATAGCATGAGGTGACTTGGGTGTCACTCAACTCAATAGGGGATTTCTGAGTTACGGTTTGTGAGGTGAGGTTGTAGGAGATATTATGGTCGGTTTCGTTGCAATTGAATTGATAAGAGAAGCACTATTGATGTTGAATTCAGGGAATTACTTAATTAAGTACATTTATTTTCATTTGGGGAGAAGGAGTGGCAAATTTGTCAATTAGGATTTGAATTGCATAATCCTAAAATTGAGAAAATAAATTTCCTTCAATGTTAAGGTCTCTCCGTCGACGGAGAAGACAATGTAGAAATAAACATTATGCACACTACTCAAACCAACATCATCAGTGGATTACAATATATTAGTGGGTTTTTACACTTTGAGTCTTTGGACGGCGGTGGGCTTACTACAAACTTTGGGTTCTCATGGTTGCGTACTTAAGGACTGACTAATGGATATGGAAGAGTTGGGGAAAAGGTTTGGCTCGAAACTAAAGTTGTCGGAGAAAGAAAGGGCGAGGTGAAACTTGAGCTGGCTGAAGTCTACGATACTCTGCTAGGTTTCCACTACGATCTAGTGGTGGAGGTGCTAATGAATTGAACAGTGAACAGTGATGCTTTTATTGGGGTGTTCATTGGATTATGGCATGGCCATGAAGGTGTTTTGTTCCGTGAGATTGGTGAACGACGCTTTCTCGCTCGTTTTGTGGGATTGTGGGGTTTGCGGCGAGTTTTGGACATGGAACCATGGTCGTTTCGTAACTTCTTGGTGTTGGTTGCAGAGGAATCACAAGCGATGGGGTCTTGGGGAGTTCCCTTATCTAAAGGGGTGTTTTGGGTTTAGATGCACATTCAGCCACCGTTAAGTATGACGGTCTCAGCGGTAACAAAAATTGGGGTGATTGATTGGTCAAGTCTTGGAGATTGACAAATTAGATCGAAGAGAATGCATTGTTTGATTTGCGTGGCTTTGTATCCTCTTTGATGTGCTCCAGCCGCTTATGTTGTTGGTATACAAAACTTGATATCAAACTTCCTTGATTGGGTGATTAGTTTACAAACTATATCACACTCATGCACACTCAAAGACAAGAATAAAGAAAGCAAGTGTTTTTGAGAATGTTTATTTCTCTCTAATTATTCCTTATCATTTTTATCGAAAACAACACACTTACAACTCTATTTATAGAGTTTACAAACACATAGTGTGGTACAGATAAAATCACACAGAATTATTAAATTAAAACCACTATAGAAAGCAACCAAAAATAATGCAAAAATGACTTATCGTCTATTGTGTAAGAGGCACCTTGCTTTGTTTATTCTGACACTATCACAGTGCATGAGGCACTTGATTTGTTTATTCCAACATTCACCCCCTCAAATCAAGAGTCCTTCATCCCAAGCATTCCATGTAGCTCTCTGAAGGAATCAATTGTGAGCGGTTTCGTGAAGATATCTGCCACCTGCTCCATGATGTGACAATACTCAAGTTCAATTGTCTTCTGCTTCACGTGCTCCCTTAGAAAATGGAACCTTATATTAATATGCTTGCTCATTTCATGTTGTATTGGATTCTTTGCAAGCTTGATTGCAGGCTTGTTGTCCACATGAATCACAGTAGATTCTTCTTGTGAGTGATTCAAAGACTTTAACAAAAATATATCAACCAAATGCCCTGTAAGCAGTTGAAGAAAGTGCCATGTACTCGGCTTCACATGATGACAATGCTACAATTGCCTACTTCTTGGATGTCCAAGAGAAAGCTACTGAACCAAGATAGAACACATACCCTGTAGTGCTTTTCCCTCCATCTCAATCACCTCCCAGTCACTATACGAGTAGCCAACTAGATTTGCATCTTCCCCATAAGCATAAAAGGCCAAAGTTAAGAGAACCTTTAATATACCTTAGTATCCTTTTAGCAGCTAGTTAGTGAGATTCTCTTCGTGTCTCCATGTAACGACTTACAAGTCCAACTCTATAAACAATGTCAAGTCTCGTCATTGTTAAGTACCTCAAGCTTGAACTAGACTTTTGTATAAAGTAGAGTTTACAAATTTCCCTTCTCCTTCTTTTGTTAACTTGAGACTGTAGCAAGCTGGAGTGTTGACGAATTACAAGCTGTTCATCTGGAATTTCTCCAAGATCTCTCTCATGTATTTTTTCTGAGAGATGAAAATTCCACCATTTTCTTACTTGACTTATATCCCAAGAAAATAAGACATTAATCCATTGTCTGTCATCTCAAACTCCTTGAACATGGACAGTTTGAACTCAACAAACATACTTTCATAGCCACCAGTAAAAAATAGTTCATCCACATAAAGACAAAGGATAAGAAATTCACCTTCACCACCATTCTTCATGTAAACAGAATGTTCATATGGACATTGAACAAATCCATTTTCTTGAAGATAACAGTCGATGAGTGACTTCCAAGCTATTAGGGCTTACTTTAGACCGTACAAGGCCTTCTTTAAACGATACACCCTTTGTTCTTCACCTTTTACTTTGAATCCTTCTGGTTGTTCAACATAAAATTCCTCCTCAAGAACTCCATTGAGAAAAGCTGACTTGACATCAAGTTGGTAAATCTTCAAACTATGATGAGCTACAAATGAGATCAACAACCTCACGGTATCAAGTTGAGCAACAGGTGCAAAGACTTCTTCATGGTCTATTCCATATTGTTGTTTGTAGCTTTTAGCTACAAGCCTTGCTTTGTACCGATCAACACTACCATATGCAGTGCGCTTGATCTTGTACACCCATTTGACACCAATAGTCTTACATTGTGGTGGCAAAGTTATTAGCTTCCATGTGTCATTCTTGAATTGCATGGATTTCTTCTTCCATTGCTGATTTCCAACAATCTTCTTGTATAGCTTCTGAAATGATAATGGCTCATGATTTTCATACAAACAAAAGATGTTTGTATTACCCTTTTCATGCTCATAGATGTCTGTGAGATCTCTCATTTTGATGGGAGTCGAGGAAGGCTGCTCTTGCTACTACTACTACTAGATGATGTAGCGGATACGTGAGTTGAGGAGGGATCACTTGGTGGAGTTGCCAAGAGCTCGAGTTACGTCGAGCTCTTAGTGGGGTCGATGTGTGTTCGGTGGATTGCAAAGGGCTTGATGGAGCTTGGCGAGTGATTGGTATTGCAACTTACGGGAGTTGCCAGGTTCATCCGTCGCTAAATTTCAGTGTTCTCTTTGCAGCTACAATTCCATGCTTCTTCTTCACTAAATATAACATCTCTACTAATCACCAACTTATTTGTTAATGGATTGTAGAGTTTGTAGGCCCTTGACTCCTCACTTTGTATCCTACAAAGATACATTTTCTCCATGATCATCAAGCTTCCTCCTTTTGGCTTTAGGTACTTGAGCATATGCAACATCTCCAAAGATACGTAAATGTGCAACATTGGGTTTGTAGCCACTCCAAGCCTCCTGAGGTGTCTTGTTCTTGACACTCTTGGTTGGACATCTATTTAGAAAATATCTGAACATTGTACAGCTTACGCCCAGAATTACTTGGCAAACTTTTTCTCTTTTGACATTGACCTCGTCATTTCAAGGATGGTTCGATTTTCCATTCGGATATCCCATTTTGCTATACGGTATAGGCAGTTGTCAATTGATGCTTTATCCCATGTTCTCTGCAAAATTCTCGAAATGCATTTGAAGTGTACTCACCTCTCGATCAAATCTAAGAGTCACCAATTTACACTTACTCTCTATTTCGGTGTGAGCCTTAAAATTCTTGAATACGGTAAAGGTGAAGATTTTTCTTTAAGAAAGTAAACCCACACCTTTCTACTGAATTCATCTATGAAAGTAATAAAATACTTATTACCTCCAAACGACATAGGCTCCAATGGTCCACAAATATCCATGTGTACCAATTGTAGTGGTTCCTTTGCTCTCCATGTCACACCTCTAGGAAAAGAAGTTCTTGATTGCTTTCCTAGTACACACATTTTACAAGCATGATTCGATGCCTCAATTTGTGGTAGACCATGCACCATTCCTCATGTGGACAAAAGCTTTTGGTCATTGAAGTGAAGTTGGCCAAATTGGAAATGCCACTTCCATGAGTCTTTCTCCATGAGACCAAGGAAGCACTTTTCTTTCTTGGTATTTAGGTCTAATGGGAACATGTGATTCTTCGTCATTGGAACTTTGCAATTAATCTCCCACTTGCATCTTTGAGGAAGGGAGAATTATTCTCCATGAGAACAACGTACCCCTTTTGGAGTAATTGTCCAATGCTGATAATATTGCTTTCCATACTTGGAATATAGTGAACATCAGAGATGTATTCCTCTTTGCCATTTTTCTAGAAGATTTTTATTCTTCCCTTTCCTTCAACATATAGCTTTGAAGAATCTCCAAGGCTCACATCTTGTGAACTTCTTCTTTGAGTTCAACAAATAACTCTCTTCTTCCACACATATGATTGCTTGCACGAGTCAAGGTACCAAACATCACCTTAACACCGACTTCATTGTGAACTAACAGTAGAGACAAGTTCCTAGGAGAATTTTCGGGGTTATGCATGTTTTCGGTTGGTGGAAAAATTAAAGGTGGCGCTGAGTAATATGCTTTGCGATGGCGTAGAGGGCAAAAACAAATACACAATGCAGAATTAGGGAGCTTCTTGGCGGCTGCAAACACTGTTATCAGGTTTCTGAGTTTGTTGTTCCAAGGTTTGTGCGCTTGAGAGAGACCTTAAGAAAGTGACTAAAGAAGAGGAAGAATATTAGGGGTAGGAGAATAAGCTGGGGGAGTGGCATGAAGATGAAAAGAAGATACATGATATTGTAGTAGATTATTTCGACAAGCTCTTTTCCTCTTCCTCGTCTCTCCAGTTTGATGAGATTATTAATTGTGTAGATCATTGTGTGTCGGAGCAGAAAAATTTTGAGCTTACTAAGGAGGTTATGGCGACGAAAATCCAAAAGGCTCTTTTCCAGATACCTCCAACCAATGCTCCTAGGCGGATGGTCTTGCTGGTGGGTTTTATTAGAATTATTGAGACATTGTGGGGGAGATGTGGTGGATGCGAGTTGTGGAGTTCTTTTGAACAGATCATATGTTGAAGAAAATTAATCATACCCCTGTTGTGTTAATACCAAAGGTGGCGAGTCCCACTCGTATAACGCAACTACGGCTGATTCGTTATGTAATGTCCTAAATAAAGTAATCTCGAAGGTCTTAACGAATCTTACGAAAAGGGTACTTCCACATGTTATTAGTTAGAATCGGACATCGTTTGTCGCTAGTAGGCAAATAAAGGATAATGCCTTGATTGTCCATGAAGTGTTCCACTTGCTTTGTAGAAGCATAGGCTTGGGGTGGAGTCGATGTTGTCATTAAGCTTGATATGGCAAAAGCATACGGCCGTGAGGAGTGGTCTTTTCTAATGGTCATGATAAGGAAGTTAGGTTTTGCGGCTCGTTGGTGTGATTAGGTGTTGGGGTGTGTTTCTACGGTATCTTATAGTATTATGGTGAGCGGTATGCCTTTGTGCTTTATCAAACCCCAGCGAGGCTTGCGACAAGGGCACCCATTGTCCCTATTTTTGTTTTGATTTGCACCAAGGGACTGATTGTGCTGCTACATAATTACATGATGCGGGGACAGTTACATGGAATTAAGGTTGCCAGTAGTAGCCCGCCTATATCCCATCTTTTATATGAAGTGGAGATGGTTAAGCACATCCTTGACTTGTATGGAAAGAGGTCAGGTCAGCTAGGTAATTATGATAAAAGTTCTCTCTTTTTAGTGCTAGCGTATGCAAGAAGCTCAAGAGCGATTGGCGAGACGATTAAATATCCCTCATGTGCGGGGCTTTGGGAAATACGGGGATAAAATCTGAGTTTGGGCATTCAAAGAAGGTAGTGTTTGAAGAGATACAGGATAAGGTGGTGGCCCGTGTGCAGGGGTGGGCTGAAATTTTTTTGACAATGGCAGGGAAGGAGATGTTGGAAAGCTGTGGTGCTTATGCTACCCATGTATACTATGTCATGTTTCTTAATTTCTAAGGGCACGTGTGAGGACATCATTCGGGCTCTTGCTTCCTTTTGGTGGGGCAGCCAAGGAGCAAGTCAAGGGATACATTGGGCAAAATGGAAAAAGATGACAATGAGGAAGGAGTGTGGGGGGTTAAGGATCTGTATTGCTTTAATCGAGCCATGCTTGCCAAGATTGGTTGGCGCTTACTGTCTCAACCACATTCACTGCTCCATCAGGTTTTGCAAGCGAAATACTTTCCTAATGTCTGTTTTTTGGAGGCTGGGTTGGAAGGAGCCCCTCTTGGGGGTGACGGAGTATCCTCAAAGGGCGACAGGTTCTGCGGGTGGGATTAATCAATGTAAGACGAGATCCTTAGCTGCCAGTTCCATACCATTTTAGGGTGAAGTCGCAATCAGCTTTGTTGCCGAAAAAGGTCTCGGACTTGATTGATCTTGTTACTGCGCCAAAGGGATGTTGAGAAGGTGCGGAGTCTATTTGGACAGGAGGAGTCTGATTTCATATTGGCCATGGCAATTAGTCTATTTAGATGCTGGATCGTCGATGTGGCATTTCATAAAAAATGGACTATATCTTGTCAAGTCGGGGTATTGGTAGCGGTGGACTTGGATACAAATGGCATTCTAGGGAGAAAGGGCGATGAAGGGCTTAGTATTGATGGGGAGGCAAGCGATTTTGGAGATCAATTTAGGAACTAGATGTGGCGAGCAAGATTCGTCACTTCATGTGGCGTTGCAGGAATTATGTTGTTATGATATCTAATTTGAGAAGGAGGGGTATGCGAGGTTGATGCAGGTTGCCCAAATTGCTAGCAAAATAAGGAGACGGTGGTCCATCTTTTGTTCCAATGCCACTATGCTTGCGGCTATTTTGGTTTGCTTGCCTAATTGATTACATGTTCGGACATTGCAGGGGGAGACCTTTGAAGATATCTGGTATGCATTGTGTGCTCGATTTGAACATGGTGCTAATCGGGATAGATTACCTAGCCTAGTGGCCTATCAGACAAAGAGTAGAGTTTTTGTATGCCAAGGAACTGACCGCGGGGAAGACATCCAATGAATTGGGTGTGGTGCAACGAAGCACGGTTATTGATCACTAGTCTGCCCCCGATGACTTTTGTTAAAGTTAATTGCGATGGGGCCTGGACTTCTCAAACTCTCTGTGGTGGATGGGGTTGGGTGATCTAGGATGAGGTTGCTGCTTTCAAAGTGGTTGGTGGTGATATGGCTCGTTACTGGGTCGGGTCGAGCTAGCTCAGCCTAAAATTAATGGGCTTGGGCGGCTGGCGAGGCTCAAACAAGTAAAGAAAATTAACGGGCCAGGCCGAGTTGGGCTTTATTCAATAAAGCTAAACCCAAGCCCATTCTGTGGGCCGAGTTTTAATGGGCCTCATCGGGCCGGGCTGAAATGGGCTTACTATAAAATAAAATAAAAGTATATGAAATTCATTTCATTCTTGTTAAAGTATGAAGCTTACATGATCTCTTATAAATCTTATACAACCATTAAAATTATTCCCTTCCAAAATCAAAATCTAATACAACCAAGTTATGCAAAATCAAATCAGATTCACTCACAATCTCATCAAAAGCTTCACTGGAAGCCAAACACTCAAAGCATGATAATGTTCCCAACTCTGTTACTACAATAAAAATCCAAGACTTGCAAAATAAAAGATAGTCCTATTACATAACATTTCAACTTCCAATGGTCTCATTTTCAAATTTACTCCCAATCTAAACTTCACTGTCTGCCATCCAATCTGGTCTTGATGCTCTAATGTTCATTATTTCTTCAGCTCGTTGCTCATCTTCTGCTGCATCTTGCTTTCTTGAATCTACCAAGGCCCAATCTTTCAAGCAAATTAAAGCTTTTATTGTACTCGAACTTAAACTAGCCCTCTTCTCGGATACAACTCTACCACCTGCACTAAAACATGATTCTGATGCTACAGTAAAAGCTAGAATAGTTAGCAAATCACAAGCCATGAGGGAAACAATGGGATATATATAATGATTGATTGATTTTCCACCAACCCAAAAGACTAAATTGATTATCATTATCAACCTCTATTGTTGGTAAATCAAGATGAAATTGTAACTCAGAAGTGTTGGTGGAAGAAGAAGAAGAAGATAGCTTTTTTCTTTTCAAACCTTGCATAGAGAAATTTCTCATTAAAGGGACATATATAGAACTAGGAGTTTGGCTCAAGGTAGTAGAAGTTGCAACAATATTTTGCACATTTTGAAACACATTATTAGGAATTACATTCTTCTTGTAGATATCAAATAACTGAAATAATAAAGTCTTTAAAGCTGAATTTTTTGAGTCAATGGTTAATTGATCAATGCCTATCATGTCTAACCATTCAGCAATTGCAGATAATTTAAACCTAGGGTCCATAATAGTAGCAAAGCAAAGAACAATAGGAAACTCTTTCCAATATTTATCAAATTTTGTTTTCTTTTGAGTCAAAGCATCCTTTAAAACAGAAAATTTAGAATATGCAGCAAATGATCCATGAATATCTATTAAACAATTAATAACACGACTTGAAGTATGATAGTACACACTAGAAAATATCTTAGTTGAAGAATAAAAAATTTGTAAAAACCCACTAACAAGTTGTGCTATTGTCCAATCTTCTTCAATAGATACTTGTAAATTACAAGAACGTGATTCATTTACCTTTTGAACATACCTAAGCAAAGGGGCTTTATACTTTATAGCAACATGTAAAAGCTCATACGTTGAATTCCACCTATGAGGCACATCAATATCTATATTTTTCTTTCCCATATGGAAATCACTACAACATTTCACCCAAATTTCATGTCTCTTGTTAGATGAATTCATGCTACGAACAATATCAATAATTTTATCAATAGACGGAGATAAAACTTTAAGTCCATCTTGCACAATCAAATTCAATATATGACAACAACAACGTACATGAAACAACTTTTCATGCACGAGAATCCAGTAAAGTTTAATAGGCATGCACATATACTGATACGAGAGGAGTAAAAAGTGCGAAAATTTCTAACTACAAAGTAAAGAATAAGAGGACTCAAAAGGATACAATGAAAGCATATAGCGTTGAACATTTGATAAACTTGAAGATGAAATACTAAAATTATAACAAAAAGGGAATATAAAGTTTATATTAAAAACATGAAAGGAACATTGTGCGAGAGAGACTTTGCGAGAAAGAAGAAAGAAGAAAGAGATCTTAGAGAATCAAGAAATCAAGATGTATACCTGGATTATTGGACTTGGATCGTTGTTTCGATCTGCAAAGACTCTTAGAGGAGTGAAATCTTAGTTTCTCTTGGACTTGGATCTACAAGATTAACTGCGAGGGGAGAGAGAGCGGAAGAGAAATGAAGAGGAAGAGAAAGATAGAGGAGTGGAGAGGAGAGAGTGTGGGTGTGGCGCTAGGTTTAGAAGTTGTGTGTCTGATCTGATAATGCCTCTTTTATATGAGGCATTGTATTAGGCCTTTCCCTTTTTGGGCTCTGTCTAACCTAAATGGCTAAACCCTTATTTATTGGGCCTTTCCCCTTTTTTTTTTTTTCTTCTAGAGACAAGGAAGTCCACACTCCACAGCCTAAACCCTTATTTATATATAATTATATATATGCGGGCCTAACGGGCCGGGTTTTTGTGGGCGGGATGGGCTAAGCTTTCTTAGGCTTAACCGGGCCGGGCCTATGGGCGGACTGGGCTTTAGACACCCAAGCCCAGCCCAGCCTACTAAATAGCTGGCCCGGCCCCATTGCGGGTGGCCGGGCTTTTCCTCGATGAGCGTGGCTGGCCCCATCAACCCATGAGCCAGCGGACCAAATGATAACCCCTAGGTGGCGAGGGTGGTGTGCAATGCAGTCGGCATTAGGCTGCTGAAGTTGAGGAGTTAAGGGCTAGTTTGTATGCATTTGTGGACAATGGTTGGCAACGGTGGTGCTAGAATCAAACTCTAAGCTCATGATTTATATGTTGAGCGGTGGAGTATGTTCCGATTCATGGGTTGAAGGTATTGTGCATGACATTCTTGTTCTCGGGAGGCAACTCTAGGTGTGTGTTTTTCTTTTGTTCCTAGACTATGTAATAAAGTGGCTCATCAAGTTGCTAAGTTTGCGTCTCAAACCCACTGGGTGAGTAGGTGGGAGGGCTTACCCCCATGTGGCTACTTAACTCTTTGGCATCTGATGTTAACCCTTATTTTCATAATGAATGAAGTACCGATTATCATTTATTATTTGAATAATAACACGCATACTTGGAGGAGAAGTCATTGAGCAGCTACTTAGGTTATACAAATTCAATATTCAATTTATAATCTTTTACATTTTAGAGCACATGTTTTGAAATGATGGTGCTTCTATGTGCACTTAGGCCATCTCAGGTCATAAGGCTAAATGTAGTCGAGTGCTATAAATTTAGCCCTCCAAAATATTAATTTTTAAAGATCAGCATAGGGCTAAATGTTTACATCTCCACCTATGCAATACTATATTTTAGGGTCCTCCATATTTTATTATTTTGAGAAAAACTATAGTACAATACTCATACATTCCACTACTACGTATTGTTTAATTTAATTAAACTACTATTTATAGACAATATTCTATATATGACACATATACGTTGATAAGCAATTAATCAGATTTATGATAAGATTTTGTGTCCATGTGGCACGTCTTATCCTGAAGGAATCTGAATAATTTTTCGGATATAAATTTCGGGTTACACGTGTCGATGTAGGAGCAGTTATCCGAACAATGTGAATAACAAAATAAGTAAAGAGAATAAATCTGTAGGAAATGTTTGGATGGAATGAGTGTGGGAAATAGTTGACAAAAAGAAAGAGTGTGGAAAGTTGTGAATAAGTAGAGAATGTGATAGAATTTGTAAGAAATGAGGAATGAAATGAGTTGGAACATTTTTGAAGAAATTTTGACGTATTTATAGACATATTTTGGGCTTTTTAAAAAATTTAAAAAATCCAACATTTTTTTTAAAAAAATGGATGCATTTCAAAAGGTTTTGACCTCCCAATGGTCAGAACCAATTGTTTATAATTGTTTTTGAAAAGGAATTTTATATACATTTAAAATGTAAAAGAGAAAAAACAAAACAAAGCGGTGACGTTTCAAATGATTCTAACCTCCAACGATTATAACTAATTTTTTTCATTTCTTTTAAAAAAATGAATTTTAAATATATTTAAAAAAGTTAAAATAAAATAAAAAGTAACGGCTCGCTAACATGAGCACGCTTTTAATATTAGCATTTGGATCTGCAGTTGCACGAGATGGTTCGTGCACATGCACACGCGTGATACTTTCTCTTATTGGAAAGGCATGCGTTTGGGCGCAGATTTGTCATGGGCTATAGGTGAAATTTCTAGTGGCGCAGTTAGATTAAATGGTAAATGTGGCCTCCGAATTTAGTAAATTTTTTAGCATAGTAGAGATGGGTTTTGTATTATTTTTGAAATTTATATTTGGCTGTATGGTATTTGAAGATGGCCTTAGTGATCACTACAATCACCCTTAATTCTGACCTACTATAAAATTTCTAAATTTGTTGTGCTTAAATAATGTCAAATAAAATTAATTTTTACGTGCTTGATAACAAGGATACATTTTGACAAACTCTTTTGAAATTTTGAGGACAAACTAATAGAAAATGTCTCTACATGTCTCAACTTCGACTTAGATAGATACCTAATTGTGCCTAGTCCCATTATCCTAACGCAATTATGTGGTGTGTGTGTTATCCGATCCTCCCGTTATGAAAACATGTTCGTAATTATCCTATCCTTTCAAATAATTTAAACAATGCTAAATTCCTTATACTATGATAACCGTTGATCATAAGGTGAAGAATTGTGATGACTAGCTAGTAGAATATTGATCTAAATCTTCCTGGAGCTTCTCGATAATCTTGTCCTTCTCACCAATGGTCTCTGCGAGTCTCCTGTTCTCTTCCCTCAGCGTCTCGAACTGGCAAACAACACTTTGAATCTGCGCTTCAATGGCCTCATCACTCAACTCAAAAGCGCTCTCTACAACCCTAACAACACGCCACAAACTCACCACAACAAGCAGCCCCCCTCCCTTCCTCTCGAAAAAAGTTTCTAAAACCAGCGCACCCATCAAAACGACGCCATCAATGACGTAACCGGGACGCCGCTGGAGAAACGTACGCATGCCAAGTCCCACAGCTTGAGCCACCGTCTTTGCTGAAAGCAGGGTGAGGATAGCAATGCCCACCCAATGGTACCAAATTTCTGGTGTGGTTTTTGTTCTTGTTTGGTGAGTTGCTGCACTTGGTTACCAAAGATGAGGAGAGTTCAAGGATGGTGAGGATGAGATCTACAATGAGGAGGAGATAGAAATTGCATGGATTAGTATGGACTCTAGAAAATTGGCCAAGTGGGTTCTCCATGGAGCTAAATTTAGGTCTTGAAATTGTGTGGAATTATTGTTAAACCCAAAAAACTTCTGCCATTGTTGCCTTCTATGCCAGCTCCTTGTGAGGTTTTGGATTGAGGCTTCAATGGATTCAATAGAGAATGAGTTGGTGGTGGTGGTGGTGGTTGTGGGAGGCCCAGGTTGTTGAATTTGAATCTGAGATGAGGCAATTTCCATTATTGGTTTTGGAAATTTGGACTTTTAAGTTTGTGTTTTTGGCTTTGATTTGGATGTGTTTTTGGGCATCCTATATATATATATATATATATGTCACAAGTTTTGATATAAGGTTGTGGAGTGTGCTAAGTGACTTGCGTGAAAAGTGCAAGCTTGGAGTTGATGTGCTTTGGGGTCACGTTGAATTGCATGTCACTTTTGGAGATGCGTTAAGCACCTCCTCGCCTTTTCTACAGAAATAAAGATCAGACCGAGAAATGAAAGACAGAATTTAAAGTAAAGGTTTCCGTTGCTTGGCTTTATGTATTAAAATGGATATTATTGGGGTACAGCTCAGTAGGTTGAGATATTTCAGTGACGATGTAGGATTGTTACCTCATAGAGTCATAGTGTAAAAGTCTCGAAATTTTTTTAAGAAGAAAATAACAGCAAAAACAGAAACATAATACTTTCATTCATAATTCAGGGTGAATCATGAATTTTTCTAGAGTTGTGCTAAATTTTTTGTTTTTTGTATGGGAGATCTATATAAACAATGTGAACCAAAATTTTTTTTTGGGGTATGCTATACAGTGAGAACCAAGTGGGAATTAGAAAATGTGGAAAGCAGAAGCACAAACAAAAGTACAGATATAAAAAACACAAAGCGTAGAGGAAGAAGAAGAAGAATAAGAATGTTGAAATAATCTCTCTCAATGTAAACTAATATGAATATAAAAATATCTCTCTTAACCAAATTATCATATCATATGAATATGCAAAAAATCAATAACCCACTAAATTTCTAAAACTAGTAAATAATTTTCAAACACATTGTTTATCAACAACAACAATATAACAATATCAATAAATTCTAATCAAGTCATTATCAATAAATTCTAATCCATAAAAAACACTACATATATCAATTTCTACTTGCTTGGAACTTGAAATGATGAGATGGAAATGGCATTAGAGAGTGGATGGCGTCGCCTGATGGCAGAGTCCAAGGTGATGAAGGTGACCGTGTGAGGATGAGGAATTTGGGTTGTGGTTTTAATTAAGGGAGGAGTCTCTAAAACTAATTTGGGAATACTTAAGGGTTTGGGAGGGGGGGGGTGTTTGGCTGTAGAAGGAGGGGATTGGGCTAAATTTTTTTTTTTTTTAATAAGGCTTGGCTCAAAGCAGCGTTGTTTTGATGCGGATCATTAAAAAAACTTGAAATGGCCTGGACCAAAACGGCGTTGTTTGGCCCGGCAGGTTTTATATATATATATATATTTTTAAATGCCCTGCAGTGCCTATGCACAAGCTTTGATATGGCCTTTCATCGAGCACCTTGCGTGCATTTTGGGGTCGTCGTGCGGCTCATACCTCCACAGTTCTGGCCATTTCATGGGGCTGTGCGACCCCATTTGTCCCTTAATGCATCCGTCACTGAGCTATTCTACCTCCATTCATGTGGCCAGATGTTTGAAACTCTAAACATCCAATAAATATTTGTGTAAATCCAATCCCATAATCGCTTCTACTAAAAAAATGGATTGGGCTGGAATAAGCAAATTTTTGTCAAAATGGTTGTTTGTGTTTCCATTTATGGTATTGGTTTGTCCCAAATTAATGGAACACTACTAACCAATCGGAAATGAACTAAGCCCTCTTTAAAGAAAAAGATTTGACCAAATTGAACCAGATTATAGATACCCTATAATTAAAGTATATATTCTTACATGTGTTACCTACCTAGTATTGGAATTCGAAATATCTCCTGTTAGGCTGATTTTTAATGTAAACCGGGAAATATTGTTAAGTAAATATGGGGATATTGATTAATTTAACACTTGTAAAAAAATAATGAGTCTTTGTTAAGCGAACCTTAAAATTAATTGACTACACCATACTATTAATCTATTTATTGAATTACTAATTTACCACTGATATAAATTGACAAAAAGGATACATTGAATATTGAAACAAAAATAATTTTAATAAGTACACTATTGACAGCATATTGAGCACTAATCAATTAGAATTGATCGATTCCAAAAGTCATTGTTTTCTTTCTTTGCCGAAAAACCATCGTTTTCTTCTAGGCAAGGCAGAGGATGACGATTATAGCAAAAGAAAGTATGCTCTCTCTCTCGATTGCAAAGAATCATAGAGGATGACAATTATAGTTTTATTTGTTTATTTTGTTTTTCTACTTTATTTGCTTAATTTGTTAGCAGTTCTCAATATTATATCTTTGGGACTACTGAACAAAGCTTCAGAAACTTTTTGGTGATTTTAACTTGCTTTAGCTTTACCATTTTGTTGTTCCTCTCTTATATATATATATATATATATATATATATATATATATATTATTTATTTATTTATTTTTTGAATTCTTGTTAATTGTGCATAATGGGTACCCGTATTAACTTCTCCGGAGCTTAACTTTTCTAAGTACTGCACTCATGATGTGATACTAACCAATCATCTATGGATATGTGGCTAGACATGTTATGAAAGGAATGCTTGTCATCACCTGAGAGTTGCTCCAAATGTGCTTCTAAGCCAAACTAAACGTAACCTCTAGACTTGCTTTCCAATGTGGTTTATGGAGGAACTATTTTCATGTGCTTCAAAAAATTACAACGCCATGCCAGTTTGTTGTTACTTCAACTGTTCAAGCATCAGCACGTACTGATTTTCACTAATTTGTTTGAGGCTTCTTTATTTGTCAATGTTGCAGGGAGACTGGAAGGACATGACACTCATTTTCATGTTGTTGTGAGTTGTATTGCACAGTATTTGAAGACACAAATCACTAATAATTGACGATTATTAGTTTTATTAATCGTCAGCGATAAAATATGGTGTCTTAGTTAATTTTACATGAGTGTATCAGGGGTATTTTTGGTAGCTAAATAGGGTGTACTTAGTTAATTTTACATTTTGATATAATTATTAGGGTGTACTTATATCATAGGGTATACTCAATTAATTTTAGGATTCGTTTAACATTACCCAAAATAATTTATTAAAATCACAACAAAAAATAAATTTATGATGCATGTCAAATTGTAATTACCATGAAATTTGAGTTCCTAAGAGAATGATACAAAATTTTCATTATATGACGAATTCTAGTTCCAGTCAGTTACATTTTCAACATTAGGAAAATAAATACCTTTAAATCAGTTATAAACTTATAATAATGAAATTAGAAAATAAAAGAAATTAATGAAGGTTAGTTAGCCTTCAAAATTAAGTTTAAAGTAAAGAATAACATAAAAATATATACAAAAAATAAATTAGGCGTTTAAAGAAAAATGAAAAAGTTTGGCTCGTTAAAATTAAGAATTACCTCTCCTCAAAAGTTTTGATACTACCTCCTCAAAACAAATAGGTTTTCTTTGTCAAATTTCTTTATTTTTTATCTTTTAAATTTATTTAACTTTTTCGTCTTTTAGAATTTAATAAGTGTCAAAATTCTATTTGTGGTGAGATAACTCCTCCATGTGTAAAAAGTATAAATAAGAAACCCTTTATTCTTTCCTTCTCCCAATAATTTCCCAATCCCGTATTTTCCCAGTGAATCAAAGCCTCCTCCATTGAAACACATGTAGACCTCAAACTTAAAACTCCCAAACAGCAAATCAGGAAAGAACGCTACCCAGAAAAATCATTTTACACAGTAAGGCGCAAAATGTTCGGTATTTCGTACGGAGAGCTCTTCCTCTTGATCGGAGCCACAGCTGCTCTAGTCAGTATACACCCAATCTCTCTCTCTCTCTCTCTCTCTCTCTCTCTCTCTTTGTGTTTATCTCAAAAGAAAAATGCTTTATACTCCAAATTTTCTCTCAATCCTTTTCTGCCTTCTCTCGCATGGGATGGAACCTAAAATGTTTGGGTACCCATGTGAGAGAATTGGCTGTTATAGCTGTAGCATTGTCATTTTACAGCGTTGGTTCAGCATTTTCTTTGCCAAGGTCAAAAATTGGGTAATTTTATTGGAAATATTGACTGAAAAAGTGAACTGGGTTTGATGTGTAATGGGTTGTAACTTGTAGGACCAAAGGATTTGCCTAGAATTGCTAGAACAGCAGGGAGGTTAGCGGGTCGGTCAATCGGGTATGTTCAGTTAGCTAGAGGCCAATTCGATAATGTTATGCAGCAGTCTCAAGCCCGCCAGGTACATTTTCTAATTATTTAATTAATGATAATTTGATAATTATCATTATCGTCAAATCTTGTGAGCTAACGTGCATTGTGCACAATTGGGTAATGATTTGAACTTCAGTGTCCTTGAACCATTTGATTGATCTGTTCATTTATGTCCCTTGCTTGACCTTTAGGTTCATAAAGAACTTCAAGATGCATTGGCACAACTAGAGTCGATTCGTTATGAAGTCCGGAGTATATCACTTATGAATCCTGGTCCTATGGCTCGAAGGCTGATGGATAATCCTCAAGACCCGGCTCCTCTGAGTGACGGTAGTATTCTTAGCAGCCATACATTGCTGCCAAGTAATGTTTTGCTTCTCTCCTAACTACCAGTTTATATGTTTTCTTTTTAGGGGCCAACAGTTCACTTGGGAAGCCTAAGGAGGAGCTGAAGTCAAGAAATACTGTGGTGAAGGTTTGAATAATACAATTTCTTCGTATAAATGGCCGACGTTTCATCATCTTGAATTCCTTATACATATCTTTGACAGGATGATACTTTCAGAACCTCAGACTCACCGAATTTGCATAGTCAAGCAACTGCGTATGCAAAGTTGGCTGAATCTGATGCTGTGAAGACTAGCTCTTTGAAGAGCAGTGCAGAGCAAGAAAACCTTAAAGATGAAAGTGGTCTTTTCGTTGTCCTCCCAATTTCAGCTGAAAGCACTGGGATGCTACCAAATCGCAAAGGTTATAATCTTCTGAGTTACGACACTTAATCATGTTATCATTTACTTTACTTTGTTGTCTCAATTTGGGAACTCCACAAGGAGCTGCCTGGAATGGACATTTCCTTTTCGTTATCTGGAGGAACAACAAATATTTAAATTTCCTCATGTACACTACTTAATTTTCTGTATTGCCCTCATTATCGTCGATTATAGAGGTCATGAATGTGTGTGCTGCACATATTATGGTTTCATATCAATGTTGTCTTTACTAGCCATTTTTTACCTATGCCTTTGTATAATTGGTCAACAAAGGTGTCGCTCATGCTCTTTGTGTATGATTTCCCCAATAGAATTAGTTTCTATTGAAGGTAACTGTATCTGGATTGTTGAGGCTTCACTTGGTGGGCTATTGGCTTAAACATGTCATGGGAATACTCTTGAAATAATGATTGGAAATACAATCCTTGATTGCATAGTATGTAAACTCTTGCACATTAAATTGTTTCTATAAACCTATGTTCTGACACACACAAATATTGTTCCAGTGTATAACTGAACACACCACAACTTTTCCTGAGAATTCGCAAATAGTTTTGCTTTGCATCTTAGATATATATGTCCAAATAAATAACCAGTGGTTGTGATGGCAGAGAATGTTAAAGGATCAGACATTGTGTTGGAAGCAGTAGTTGAAGCAGAGGTAGCACGTAATGCCAAAGATTTCTTTTCACAGCCTGAAAATCAAGTGCAGTGAACTGAAAAGGTGACGATACTTTTATTTATTTATTTGTAATCTTCATCACTCTGTTTATAATTTGGTATGCTTAGTATTAAATAGCAAATACATAATTTAAGAAGGTTTATGTTAGGGAACTTTTTGTTTTGTTGATGATAAAATCGAACAAGGCTTATGTTACTACTCGAAGGTCTTCTCAAAAAAAAATGTTACTACTCGAAGATGTAAAACTACTGGAGATCCTTAAGATCTTTTTTTCTTCTTGCATTGGGACCAATGAGAATTGTTATACAGAAAGCAGTTTATTGCGATGGACAAATTTTGTTCACAATGGTTGGTGTATTATTACGTGGGGATGTTTAGGGTGTTGGGTTAAGGGCAGGAGAATATGTGTGAACCGATTTGTTTTTGGCTGTGCATATTCAACACATGCAACTTGATTGGCTTCAATTTCCCTTAGGTGGTGTTTGATTCAAAGGAATGCACTGCAATGGAATGCAATTATTGCTGTTGAAAGCTCCATTACAATGTTCGGTTTGGCAATATGAGTCTCGAAAGCCCATTCCTATAACTGTTGGTGGACCATTCTAGGCATTCCAAAATAAAATAAGTGGAAAGCCCGTTAGAACATGACACCCATTGGATGCCAACACCTCAAGCTCAACGAGAGTTCACTTTCATGGGTTCCCATTTGTATTTTGAAGATCTGATCAACATGACTCTTTCACCAAGAGAGTCTGAAACCAATCTACAGAATGAAATTAGTTTCTAGATTTTAGTCTATAATTCTTGTTCTGTTGCAGACAAGTCTTTGATCAAACATATGTATCATCCCTGTATAGAAGAACAATATCATATTGAGTTATTAATGCAATCTACAAATTTGTCTATGTAGAAATAATGAAGGTATTATAAACTGTAATGTGATATGATTTGTCACATTTTATGGCTGTGATCTATTTCTAAATGCCCTTTTTTTTGGCTGGTGCCGTTATCTTATTCCTTGGATTTTTTAGAAGTTGGTAAAAGGTAGATGGGCGAGATAAATTTGCTGGCCCTCATGTTCATGTTCCTTTGAAAAAACCTGTAACTCATTTAAAATCGGAACACATTTGATTGATTTTAAACTCACACAAAATAGTTTCTCAAAAACCACATCAACATATTAATTATATCCATTAACATTATTAGAACCACATTATAATATATATAATAAATGTGATTTTACTCACAATCAAAATGGTTTTACTCACCTTTTGCCTAAGTTGCGTCTTCAACAACTCAATGAATCCTCAATGAATAACTCAAGCTCCAACAGTACCTAAGCAAAGTACGTAACTCAACTTAGCACAAAACTCCAAAATCTAATAATAATTGAGCTCCCCGCCCATCTCAACTAATCGTGCACTTGCGCTCAAAACAAGGCACACGTCACTTGAGACGCACCTCTCCCATGACTCACAAAAGTCACGACAACTCCAAAAATGTCACGAACAACCACGTCGTCAACCTTATCTTCAATCTTTGGCAAATCCGAGATTTTGCACCCAAATGACGAAAATGCCATTCGGACCAACCTGGGGTCCAAAGCGATCAATATCGTCCAGAACACTCCAAAACTGTGACGTATACATTGTCGATGTCAAAATAGGACCAATGACAACCATTGTTCAAAAAGTCACTATTTGGGTCCCGCGGGTCCCACTCGTCTAACCAACACTCCCAAAATCCGCCTCGGGCCTACGACATCAGATCTCGCATATGGTCTCACCAATGGACTCTAAATAGTCCCGACATCACCCTGCGTCAATTTGGGCCCGATCCAACGGTCAGATCATTCTTCATCGCACGATCACGCACGATCGAACGACGATCGCTTGCCTTAACTTCAAAACACAATAACTTAAGATCGGGACGTCCGATCATCAATCCGTCTGTACCGGCAGACTCCTCAAAACACCAACTACAACATAAATAAAATCGGACACGATCCAACGGTATAATCATCTTTGATTTAATGGTCCAGATTTGCGAGGCTTCGATCGTCGGTCAAACAACGAAATCTCACAAAACGAAGCACACCACCGCACTCAGGACCTCGAGGACTACAAACTACATTCACAACTCAGTCACAGCACCACCGCCACACGTGGTGGTTCGGGTACTATTCCGACGACCAAAAAACCATAGAATCGCTGATCCAAAACTATACTTTCTTAAATAAGTCGAAGAGATAAACAACTTTAAAAATGGAAAATTTACCTGAATCAACCTCTAAAGTTGTCAAATCGCCGTCCAAAGTTATGAGTTTCACTGTGCATGAACGAACTTCATGGCGGATCCCATTACCATGTTTCTAGTTGAGTTATGTTGACGGTATGCTACTCTTTCGATCTGAGTTGACGGTGTTGAACACCTGCGCCGGTAGCCATTCTAGAAGCCGTCAGAAATCGCCTCTCCGGCAAGGCTCCGGCCCAAAATTTAATTTCTGAAAATTATGGCCTTTTTTGCTATTTCCATATGTAATAATCCGAAACGGCACTATACACTGTTCACTATTTAGACCTCCAATTAAATTTCAAAACTTCGAAATTTAAATTCTCCTTCTTTATAACTCCGATTCATGAACCGTTTGTGCCCATGCGTTCGTGAGATCGAGCTCTATTTTCCTAGTCTAAAATTATAATTTTCTCACTTCAATTTCTTGAACATTCTTTGAAAAAATCACACAAAGGGTATTTTGGTCAAATTGCAATAAACACACTTAATCCAATCATTTCCAAACCAAACCAACTTTATAAAATACCCATAATAATAACACAACTTAATA
Organism: Prunus padus; assembly: GCA_024362665.1. NCBI lineage: Eukaryota > Viridiplantae > Streptophyta > Magnoliopsida > Rosales > Rosaceae > Prunus > Prunus padus. The sequence continues at coordinate 23,738,122 of JANFAM010000016.1, read as the reverse complement.
TAATTTTCACAAAAATAATAACACCAAATATTATTTTTGAGGTTATTACAATATAGGGTATGAGTAAGTTACACATTTTTGCCTTCACCAACAATAGACTTGAGACCAAAGTGTCAAATCGAATGTTTGAGGACTATAAAATTTAGCTATAAAATACTGGGAAAGCAGTAATAGTTCCAAGTCCATAATTGCACTACAATTCACTCATATTTAAATTACGGTTAATTATACTTTCCCACATTTGGATCAGTTAACAGTTTAGTCCCTCATTTTTAAAAATATAGACAACAGCAACCTTAAATTTACAAATTGTTACACCATTGACCCCTTCTTCTATCTTACTAAAAAGTCACACGTTATTCTAGTGAGTCCATGTTTTTCCTACATTACATAAAAACCAAGTCAATGTCAGATGAATTAAATATGCCATAGCGACAACAAGTAAGAATTCTTTTTAAAGGCTAGTGGGATATAGCTTAGTTGGTTGAGCTCTTTCACCTCCATCCATGTGGGCAGAGGTTCGAAACCCCAGGCACCCAATGAATATTTGTGCAAACCCCCTCCCCCAATTGCTTATACTAAAAAAAGAATTCTTTTTAAAAAAAAAAACCTTAATCTTTTGTGTATATAGAGATGAAAAATGACCCACGTGGCATAAAATAGGCGTCCATATAAGGCCATCTCCAACAATGGATAGCCCTCCCATAAATTTTTGCCCACCATTTATAATTTTTTAAGGAGTAGTGTTGGGCTGTATTTTTACAATCTCTAGCAGTGCAGGGCTAAATCATAGCCCTCTCAATATTTTATTAGTTTTTAGTATATTCTTTAAATATATTGTATGATTTAATTAAAGTACTACTTTAGACCCTATTTAAAATTATGGGAAATTATTAAGAAGGATGAAAATAGTAAGGATAGTATGTAAACAGAATGATGAAAAAAAATATGTGGAAAATTAGATAGAAGGATGAAAAAATGTGGGAAATTATGTAGAAATGAGGTTGGTATTTATAGGAATTTTTTTGGAATTTATAGAATTTATAAACAATTTTTTAGGTATTTATAGAAAAAAAATTTAGGATTTTTTTGAACATATATATAAAGACTAGCTGGCGTCAGTAGCCAAAGAGAGATGTTGGTCTTTGCAGAGTCATTGCTTGCTTTTAAAAAAAAATAAAGATATAGCCTACCCAAGAATCAGGCCACATTTGGCCCCTTTGCCGCGCTGACTGAGTTTGGCCCAGTAATCTAGCATATTAATTATAATAAGGGGTTTAAAGTGAGGGGTTCAATCTCACCATCAACAAAACATGGGGGGTGTATTGGGGGGTCCCATCTCCTTTTGATGGTGAGATTGAACCTCTCACTTGAACCCCTCACTTTTAAACCCCTCACTATAGAAGTTCCCCATTTAACTCACTTGTTGTAAATGAGTTTTGAGTGTGAAATGGCTAAATTTGCGGATTTAGATCACCAATGAAGGCCTAAGCAAACAATTGTTCGATCTTATGCTACTTAGGAAATAGAAGTTACGGAAAGATGGGCCAATGATGTCTAGTTTGTAGTTTTAAATGATTTATGTGCTCCAAAGTTCAAATACTTCGTTTGACTTGTTTCCTTCCCATCTTGACCCGCTGCTGCCTTTGCTAGGCAGGGCTGAAAGAACATTCCACACACTCTCTCTCTCTCCACTCGCATGTCATTGTGCTGTTGACAGAGAATATTATCTGTTACATAATATCTCTCTACTTTTTTTAGTCGGAAAATATCTCTCTACTTTATCAGGCTGAAACAACATTTCACTCTCCATTCGGTCGAATGACTCAATGCTATCCATAAGTTAACATTGCCCATTGTTGCTCAGATAGAGATATCTTTATATATAAAAACTAGGAAGAAGCATGAGGCTTTATCAGTCCTTCACTTTGCTGCTTCAGTTCAGAAAAACACAGAAAACCACAGTTCCAAAATGGCAGGAGGAGTGAGGAGGATCAAGTTGGGTTCACAGGGCCTCGAGGTCTCTGCTCAAGGCCTGGGCTGTATGGGCATGTCTGCCTTCTATGGCCCTCCCAAGCCCGATGCAGACATGATCAGTCTCATCCACCATGCCATTGACTCCGGCGTCACCTTCCTCGATACCTCTGACATCTACGGTCCCTTCACCAACGAAATTCTTCTTGGCAAGGTACCGCCACCAACCTTGACTTTGCTTATGATCGCTCTTAATTTGTATCGATTGCTTTTTGGGTTTGTTTGGACAGTTAATTTGGATGAGTTGATCATGAAGTGAATTGGGTTTGGTTCGCTCTTGTTCCTGTATTTAAGTTACTAAAGCCAGCAGAAGCACTGACATTGACCATAATTTTTATAACACATACTTGCTTTTTGGGTTTTGTTTAGATTGTTCAATTGATTGTAACTGATGATGATGAAGTGAATTGGATTTTGTTGGATTGATGAGGAACAGGCTTTGAAGGGTGGGATACGAGAGAAGGTTGAATTGGCCACCAAGTTTGGTATCAGCTTTGCTGATAACAAGAGTGAGGTGCGAGGTGACCCTGCATATGTGAGAGCTGCTATTGAGGGTAGTTTGAAGCGCCTTGGTGTTGATTTTGTTGATCTCTATTATCAGCATAGGATTGATGCCTGCGTCCCCATTGAAGTCACGGTTTGTTTTCTTCCCTCTTGAATTTTGATCTCCTTTTAATTAAAATTACAGAATAATTTGATCAATAAATACAAAGCATAATATAGTTTCGATTGAATTGATAGAACAAGACATGTGTGCTTAGTAAGAACGGTACTCAAGGAGGACTAATTGAAATCAGTAAGTCTGCATCTGCAGGCCTATTGAAGTCATGGTCATTCAAAGATTTACAACATCTTCTATCGTTTTATTAGTTCACATATGTTATCAATTCCTCAGCCATTTCGTTTGTGTTCTACCTAGTCATAGTTTGACCACATATCTTTTTATGACTGGAACCCCTTTTTCAGCTCCAGTTTGTAAACTACTTTTCGTTGAATTGTTCTAGCGGGAAAAGGTTGTCATAGATGAGTGTAATTTTATATCTTTAAGCGTCACGTGATGACGAGCTAGTTATAAAACTTTGAATTACCCTTATTTATTTATCAACAATTTCAGATGATGGTTTGTGTAAATCTTACTGATATTAACTGAAAAACATTTCATCTTGATCTTTTCTTTGTTTGACCCTCAGTTATTATAATCTGCTCCATTCCCTCCCCACTAGATGAAAAGGTCTTAATTGTTTGGGCTGTGTCCTGTGTGTGTGTGTGTGTGTGTGTGTGTGTTATCTTTATTGTATGTCTGAACTCTGTACTGCATAAAAGGAGAAATTCTTATATACCACTAGAGTCCAGATCTTTTTAAATTTTGAATCTTGAATTAAGCAAGTGTGTTCGGAGATTTGTGAACCACCAATTGATTAACATGATTGGCCACTAGGTTCTTTTGTATCTATTTAAGTGCATAAATATTGTGTAGGCTGTAGCTATGTTACTTTCCTTATACACTTGACTGTAAGTTTTATTCTTTTTTGTACTGGCATGCATGATGATTCACTTATTTTGAGCAATGCTTGTCATTCCTTAAATTCCTTTATCATGTCATTTACAAGGTTGGGGAACTCAAGAAACTAGTTGAAGAAGGTAAGGTAAAGTACATTGGCCTATCTGAGGCCTCTGCTTCCACAATAAGAAGAGCACACGCTGTTCATCCAATAACAGCTGTGCAGTTGGAGTGGTCGTTGTGGTCAAGAGATGTGGAGGAAGATATAATTCCTACTTGCCGGTGAGTCTAAATGGAACTAACTGACTTGTTTATAAAGTAGGTAAAGTTCATGCTAAACTCATTTTTCTATTTTCCCAGGGAACTTGGCTTGGCATTGTTGCATACAGCCCTCTAGGAAGAGGATTCTTTTCATCAGGAGCTAAGTTAGTCGAAAATCTTCCCAATGATGATTTCCGAAAGGTGTGTTGATATGCCACATAGATATTCATTTTCAAGTGCACAAGTGCATGCACATTAGAGATGTCCTTCTCCCTCCTAGAAAGTCCTCAATTTAGTAATTATCTCACAAGTTTTAGTAATCTCTCCTAGCAGACTAGAACCCTGTTGCTGAGTTTACAGGGAAAAATAATTTTTCTTAGAATTTCTGTATCCAAGTGTCCCTGATTTATCCAGATAGTCCCAAGGTTTAAGTTACATATTCTTAATATAGTCCTGTTCTAAGTTGAAAGAATCTCAGAGAGTAGAAATAGGCCAAATCAGAAATATATATATATCTATATTTGGATTTCACCTCCCACCCTTATTATAATTTGAAGAAACAAATATGCAAGCCAGGTTGCCCATTAGCTTTTCCTTATTTCTTATTAGAAAGTAACTGTATTTTTGTGTTCACCCCAGGTAATTATCTGGTAATTGACAGTTTACTGTCATATGGTTACTCGAGTTGAAAAAGAGGAAAAAAGAATAACATGCTATGATCATAATCATTACAACCTACCTTAGTTGACTTCTTCACTGAAATCCTCAAATATTTTGTAATGCCATGAAAAGAACAAATTTCTGCACAACATCTGAAGGAGTCTTTATTGTAATGTTATAAAGTTATGTTAAGTATGCTTATCAGGGCCTCTGAATTGTGCCGCCTCTTTATCATATTAGTTTGATAAAGTCATTATAACTTGATTACTTTATTGGTTGCAGCATCTACCCAGGTTCCAAGCCGAAAACCTAGAGCATAATAAAACAATATTCGAGCGGGTTAGTGATCTTGCAACAAGGAAGGGGTGCACCCCATCTCAGCTAGCACTGGCCTGGGTTCATCACCAAGGAAATGATGTGTGTCCGATACCTGGAACCACCAAGATTGAGAATTTTGACCAGAATATTGGTGCTCTCTCTGTGAAATTGACACCAGAAGAACTGGCTGAGCTTGAATCTTTTGCTTCTGTTGATGCCGTTAAAGGTGACAGATATCAGAATGACTTTAGTACTTGGAAGAACTCTGAAACTCCTCCACTGTCTTCATGGAAAGCCACATGAGCATGTTCGCCTTTTGGCATGTCATAATGCTTCTTTGTACCTCGTGAGCTTTGTGAATTTCCTTCCCGTTAAGAGAATAAGTAGTTCATGTGAAGTGGTATGTAATGGCTGACTCTGAGACATACATCATTTTGTACGCAGATTTCATCATGTTGTACGAGTATAAGTATGAAATTATCTGGGGTCAAGCTTAGTTTTTCATTTTATTTCTTTGACTTAATTTTCTTTGTTTCTTGCAATTTTTAAGAGATTACAACAAAGAATGACATTGCCTGCCAAGAAACCGAATAGTGTATTAGGTTCATTACCAACCAATCCGGTAAGCTTTCTAAAGCTTGTATGAGTAAACCACAACTAGATGTATAAATATGTCATTTTACACATAATATACAAACACATGCCCTTTCATTAGCATCACACAATTCTTGTATAATCAAGGTACTCATAATCAATCAATTCACCCAAATCACAATTCTTTTATTTTCAAGAACTGTCAAGTCACTGGCTGTGACCTCAAAATCTGTTTCAAAGCTTAAGAATCACCAATCCATAATGTCACTTTTGGACAATAAAAGTGAGAATATGTTGGACTCTCTCAACTCAAAAACACCTACACCATCCAAAATGGTATGATATGGGTTTACAACTCAACAAAATATAAAGTAACTACGTGTTACCCTCATAAACACTGTAATGGTGACAACTAGAGCTCTAACTGGTTTGGGGCCTCACACCCTAGGGCTATAATCCCTAATTACTTGCCACGGTCAAATCTTCGTAAAGATTATCTTCCCATTGAAGGAATCAGTGCATTCTCATATTTATCCTCTAATCACAACATCAAACACTAAAACTAATATAAATGTCATTTTTACATTAAATATTGTTTTCTACCAAGATACATCCATCACAAAAATATATATTTAATTATATGTATATATATATATATATATATATTTAATTGATTTTAAACTCACACCAAAACAGTTTCTCAAAAACCACCACAAGCATGTTAATTATATCCATTAACATTATCAAAACCACATTATAATAAATATAATAATTCGTGATTTTACTCACGATCTAGATGGTTTTACTCACCTATTGTCCAAGGTGTGTTTTATTTTTAACAACTCAACGAATCAACATGTACAATCCTCAGCGAGCAACTCTGGCTCCGCAAAACCTAAGAAAAGTTTGCAATTTAACTTAGAATCCAAAATCCTAGATTCTGCTCCCAAATGACGAAAATGCCCTTCAGACCAACCCGGGGTCTAAAGTGACCAAATCTTGTCCAAACAATTCCAAAACTCTGACATACACATTCTCGACGTCAAAATAGGACCAATAACACCCATTGTCAAAAAAGTCACTATTTGGGTCCCGCGGGTCCCACCCTTCCAACCGACACTCAAAAAATTCGTCTTGAGCCTATAACCTCAGATTTCGCATCCAGTCGCACCAATGGACTCTAAATAGTCCCGACATCACCCTGCATCAGAGACCATTTGCGATAAAAAAGCCTTTTCTATAGCCCATATATGTATATATAAAATAAATAAAATAAAATAACCGAAATACCCCCTGAACTCGTACCCCAATTGAACTGAACCTCATAAACTAAAAAATCAGCCAATAAGAAGAGATTACATTGTCTGTACTAGATCTGGCCAAGCACTCCCGAGCCACTCCAAGCAAAGGGAAGGGAGTCTCACATCGACAAAACACTAGAAGAGAGGACTCCCCCTCACTTATAAAAGAGACCTCTCTCCTTCAAAGAAGAGGCAGAAGAGGAAGAAGAAGGTTGTGCAAGACATGAGAGCAAGAGAAAAGAAGGTTGTGGAAGAGATCAGACAGAGAGATTACATTGTTTGTACCGGATCTGGCCAAGCACTCCCAAGCCACTCCAAGTAAAGGGAAGGGAGTCCCACAGCGACAAAACACCAGAAAAGGGAACTCCCCCTCACTTATAAGAGAGACCTCTCTCCTTCAAAGAAGAGAACTTGACTTGGGCAGGTCACTGGGGCTCCATATTGCTTACTAGGCTCCCATAGGCTGACCCATGAGCTCATTTGTGGGCTCACAAATCCTTGACCTTCAGTCAGATCTTCAGCCTTCGGCATCCTTCTTCTTCTCTTTGGGTCTACCCCTTGTACAACGCATACACACATTATCATAATGAGAATATACTTCTCCGTGGACGTAGCCCATTATTTGGGTGAACCACGTACATCTGTCTTATGCATGCATGTCTATTTGACTACCAAATGCTCACAAACACTCAAGGTCCTCACCTTCATCATCCACCTCATCTTTAAGTTGGGCCCATTGGGGGGATGCAAGGGCATCATACGCGCCGAATGACCGAATCATTGGGGGAATGCTAGGGCATCACATGCACTGAATGATGATGTTGTGCCGAAGGCAGGTGCTGAATCATTAGGGGGATGCAAGAGCATCGCACGGCCAAATGATCGAATCATTGGGGGGATGCTAGGGCATCGCAAGTGCTGAATGATGATGCAAGAGCTGAAGGCAGGATCATTGGGAAGATGCTAGAGCATCGCATGTGCCGAATGATCAAATCATTGGGGGGTGATAACTCCATATTTGTGCTTATTTTCTATACCTTATTCCTATGATTTGTATTAGTTTCTTATGTGAAATTGGTTGTTTTGATGTGTTTAGTATGAGTTTTGTAGGAAATCATCCCTAAAGTTGAGTTGGAGCTAAAAAGAGAAAAATATGGTGAACAAGAGCAAAGAATGCATAAATTTGGAATTAGCAACTTGGAACTCAAGAAATTGCCTGTGCAGATGGGTTAACTTTGCGGATTTACCTGTACGTGCTTAGGAAAAATTAGATAACTTTCTTTATATGTTTGGAAAGCTCTGGAAGTCTAGTTTCTGGAGAATTTTACGGTTCGTGATTTCAAGTTTTCTAGAGAAAGTTACATCTGTTTTAGTACCAGTGAGTCAGTGCTGGAATTTTGCGCGAGTTTTGACAGCTTTGCATCAAAAGTTACCATTCTTGGTAAACAGGCTTTTGGACGTCCTTGGGCAGTTAGAGACACCAAAATGTTGTGTTAATTCAATTATAAGTTAGCTATTTTTGCTGGTATTGGTGGCGTTTGGTCTGGTCAAAGGAAGTGCATCAAAAGTCAAATCCTAATCACATTAGGAGAACAAATTCCATATTCTAAATAAATTTAATTCCTATATTTTCTCCAAAACCTAGGAGCTAGCCTATAAATACATCTTTTGGACCAGTTTTGAGGAGAGAGCCCTAGCATATTGTTCAATATCCCAAATCACCCAACTCACATATTCACCTTTTTAGCCGTTCATAGCCTTCAAGATTTGCCGGAGGAGGGGTTCAACTACAGTGGATTCATCTAAGGTTTTTTCTATCTTAACTCAAACTTTGTATTTTATGTTCATAAGTATATTGTTTGTTTCTAAGATGGCTATGGGTAACTAAATTCTTTGCTAGGGATCCGATGTAACCTAACATGATGATTCTATGTTGTTGAGTTATACTTTATTTTTAATCAATATTCCTTGTTTCATTCATTATTATAATAGTGATCTTGATACCTATAATTGGCCATTATAGGTATTTTGGATTATCTAATCTTATATGCACTATGAATGAAGGAGTTGTTGTTAAAGCCGGGGTACAAGCTAAGATACTTCTTGGTTCTTGATTGTTCTTCATAAACTTAATGGGTTTTCGATTAAATTTGACTATGGGTTCATTAGTTGGGTTTAATTGAGGATACTTAGTGACACCGTGGCCGAACGAATCATCATAATAAAGAAAGAACGAACCCTTGGAAATGAATTGAAACTTTATTCTCAAAATTAACTCAATACATAGAATAGGATTGTTATGGTGAAGTCGGAATCCTAGTTTTCATCCATTGATTTTCAAAACCAATTTCCAACCTTTGTTAATTTTATTTTCTTGATTTTCAACACTTAATTTAAAATTGAGTAATCTTATTTTCGGCTACTTTAGCACTTTTAATATTTCATTTTTATTTTGTAGTTTTCTTAAGGTATTCATATTTGGAATTAATTGATAAACTTTACAAATCTCTGTGGGAACGACTCTCGTATTTGCTTGCTATACTATCATATCGATTCGTGCACTTGCGAGGTATAACTTTTGTTCATCAGGGGGATGCTAGGGCATCGCACACGCCGAATGATGATGATGTGCCGAAGGCAGGCGTCGAATCATTGGAGGGATGCAAGGGCATCGTACGTGCCGAATGACTGAATCATTGGGGGGATGCAGGGCATCGAATGCGCCGAATGATGATATTGTGCCGAAGGCAGGCGCAGAATCATTGGGAGGATGCAAGAGCATCGCACGCGCCGAATGATGTTGGGTTGCTGAAGGTATGGCGCGCACCATGTGTTGATGGGGTGCCAAAGGCAACGCGCGCATTAGATGGTGACAAAACTGCCGGAGTTGCTGATTTGAGCCATAGGTTGGAGCGACCGATTTGGAGCTATAAAAAATGAATAAACCATGTACCGATCAGGCATCATGTTATCAATAATATAACATATCATTTAAATAATATGAAAGGTTGTATGCCACTTATCTATAGGGAAGCTTCGACATGTGATGTCGTTTGGCATGAGGCCTTGGGAGTCGCAGGAAGTGATGTATCCTGCATGTCTTTGCAGATCCGAGTGCTGGATGCCTATGGGAGAACTGAATGCCAATTGTTGGCGGTGCCGAGGGCAGCGCTCACAAGGATGCCGAGGGCACTGAATGTAGGGGGCTTCGATGGGCGCTTAATGTAGGGGGTGCCGAGGGCACTCAAGAAGGAGAACGACATAGCCTTTTTGTCGATTCCCACAGACGGTGCCAATCTGTTGGTACTGAAAACTAGATGGGTAGTAATGGGCCCAATTTAAAGATGAGGTGGATGATGAAGGTGAGGACCTTGAGTGTGTGTGAGCATTTGGTAGGCAAATTGACATGCATGCAGAAGACAGATGTACGTGGTTCACCGGAATAATGGGCTACGTCCACGGATAAGTATATTCTCATTATGATAATGTGTGTATAAGTTGTATAAGGGGTAGACCCAAAGAGAAGAAGAAGGATGCCAAAGGCTGAAGGCCAAGGATCTATGAGCCCGCGAATGAGCTCATGGGTCAGTGCATATGAGCCCAGTGAGCAATATGGAGCCCTAGTGACCTGCCCAAGTCAATTTCTCTTCTTTGAAGGAGAGAGGTCTCTTTTATAAGTGAAGGGGAGTCCCCTCTTCTTGTGTTTTGTTGATGTGGGACTCCCTTCTCTTTGCTTGGAGTGGCTTAGGAGTGTTTGGCCAGATCTGGTACAAACATACATTTTCGCAATGCCATGTGTGTTGGGTTGATATTAATGTTGGGGTTTTGTATGTTTGGTTCTTATCGGATTTAGACATATTGTATTTGTGTATTCTTGTTTTCCAATGTACACAATTGCAGTGACCAGTTTAGTGCCATTTCAAGTGCATTTGAACTAAATGTCCATTTCAAAACTTTTGTGCTAAATTGCATCAAGTATAACCAAAAGATGATATTTCATTCCAATTCAAATAGAGTAAATTGATAATGCAACAATTTAATTTCTTGTTCACATGACAAGTTCCTAGTTCAAATACAGTTTTACTTCCCCAAATACTAACTTCCCAAAGTTTTGACTTCCCAAAATACAGAGGTCTACTGTTTTACTACCCAAAATACCAAGCTTAACAAAAAAATTCCCAAAATACAGACCTTAACCATAAAAACTCCCATAGATTCTTCTTATACCCTCCAAGGCCTTGCTCTGTTGGCAGGGAATTTGAACCTCCTATGGGGCACTTGACTTTATTGACCAGTTTGTGAAAATCCAATGCCTTGACTTGATTGACCAGTTTGTGAACCTCCAAAAGCCTTGACCACATTGTGGACCTCCATTTGATTCCGCAATTTGACTAAACCAAGGCCTTACTCTTTTAGCAGGAGATTTGAATCTCTTTTGAGCAGTTTTTGCAACTTCATTGCTTTGAGTAACTTGACTAGACTGAGCAGCTTATGAACCATCATTTTTTTTAATCACTTGACATCCCCCATTGCTTTTGAAACCCCTTCTAACATCCTACATGAAAATGCATAATTAAAGTACAGTCCATGTGAGACCCCAAAAAAATTTCGAAATTAATTGTTATGCTTACTATAAAAATTGCATGGTCCAATTTTTGGTCATTTGAATTTTTATGAATTAAATATTGGCATATTCAAGGCATAATTTAATTCCTGAAAATTGAAGTTGGTATTTTTGATTCCATTGAAAAATATTAGATGTTTCCACAAGCATGTGATACTTTTCTGAGAATTTTTCGAAACTCATAAGTATTTTTGGTGAATTTTCGAAGTTGGATAATAAGAAAAATTGAAATAGCAACTGCCACATGGCAGCTTGTGATTGGACCACTTGGCAGCCTGTGATTGGCTGGTTCATAAATGATTGAGTTCATATGCTATATTGTGCTGTATCGTACGCACATTTAATCTAAGCTATTGATCGAATTATAGATCAGATCTTGACCGTTGACCAAAATCAAAGACTTTTGACTTGATCTAGGCCTTAGGATTGGTTGTTGGGAATGCATATGGACTATCCATCTTTAAGCTATCATGCAGCTTCCCACATTGGATCCAAACTCAATTTTTGATTTAAACTATTGAATGAAATATTCAAATTAATCCGAACCATCGGGAATTCAATATATACCCTTCAATTTCTTCTTCTTCCTCACATTCAGAATCTCTTCCTCCATTTCTCCCCCTCTCCTCCACCATAGCTACTATTCTGGCTAACTTTCACCGGAGTTACTATTCATCCAAAATCACTATTCGTACCTGAAACAGCTCGTCATATCTACTCTTCGTCATTTCGTGTCATCTTCACTCAGGGTACTATTCATCATAGTATTTTACTGATGTAATTTTTTTCCCTTACCTCGTCTTTTATTCATTTCTAATTCCATATTTCCTTTCTAAAGTGTTATTCTGCCCAATTTAAAATTGTTAAATCCAATTAACTCTATTTTCTTAAATTGGGTAATTTTTCAAGTTATTCCTAAAATTGGACCTGTATGCCATTACTTTGCTCGTTTGAATTTTGATCAAAATATTCTTGTGGACCTATACTTCCCATATTCATTGGACTATTATTGCTGGAACCTATTATACCTATTTCCTCTGGTCCAGATGTATGAATAATATTAGACTATTTGAACTTTAATTTTGTCGTACCGTGAACTGGCCGTTTTGGACCAAGGATGGAACTTGAATGACTTTTGGACGTTTTGGACCATATTACAATTACTTGAGACTTCAAGGACCCATGGACAATTATTGGACAATATGAAGACCTAAGTGCAATTAAAATAAATATAAGGACCATAGTGAAAATAAACACAAGCATAAGGACTTAAGTGCAAATAAGGAATTTTTAGTAATATTTTTAAATGTTGGACAAGGACTCAGTTTCACAAGCGAGGCATGTTGAGCTCGAAGGTGCAGAGGGCAAGTCAAGCTCGAACTTTGGATTCCAGGTAGGGGGACCTACTCTCAGACTTGTATTTTGTGTATATATGACATAGTAAATATTGTTGTGTGCGAAAGATGCACTGTTTTTGGATGTCATATTGTTTGGTTTTATGAATGTTTGGCTTTGGTTCTTCAAAGTTTGGAGGGTATACACCTGCTGGCATTATCCTTGATGACCTGAGGGTGAAGGGGGCATAGCAACTTCCTTGGGTTTCGATCCCCTAAACCTCCGGAGAGACTACACAAACCGACTTTTCCAATACACTACGCGTGAGGTCTAGTTGAAGTAGTGTAGCTGGTAAATGGATACTCTTGCTACCGTACCACATAAGTTGGTTATATTTTTAATTCTGGTAAGGGTAGTTGGCCTATAGGGATCGGTCATCAGAGAAACATATTATGGGTACTCATAAAATGTTTGCGAAAGTTGTGTGAGCATGTCAATCATAAATGGATACGGTTTGTGTTTGTGCATATTCTTTCACTGATTTCTATATAAATCAAGAGCTCAATATATTATTATTAATTTTATTATCTATTTTAAAACCTGGTCGGGAGCCCTCCACGGGGCACATGAACGTATGTGATGCTTACCCCTACTTTTCCAGGTATATTACAATCATTGAACGTCACTTGGTGCTGTTGCTAAACCTGTCAATACTTTGGTTCATGTACCTTATCATCTCTGACAGGTCGTGGTTTCCTTTTCTAAGAGTTGAGGATATTTCTTGTTCATTTCCTTCCTCTGTATAAATTCTGGATGGTTGGTGTGTATTTAAATCTTTATGGTTTGTAAAATAACTTAAGAGGTTACTCGTACTCTTCCTTAACCTCTGGGGTTGGTATTTCATTACTAAAGTTTGTATAATGTTTTATTCAGTTTCCGCTGTTATATATAACTCTGATCAAACCCGTTTTATTTAATTAAAAAGGCTTATCGTATTTTGGGAATCTTGGAAGTATAACCCTCGGATCTAGGTGTTATATTTTCGAGATCCTCAAGGTACGTGCCATTGTCACATGTCTCGATTTTGGGGCGTGACAGAAAAATGGTATCAGAGCAAAATATTGGTTTCAAAAGATTTTTAAGCGGTTTTAAATGATTTCAAAAATTAAAGATATTTTTCAGAAAAGTCCAACAATTCATTTCTCTGTTTATTTCCTTCTTCTGTATATATTCTGGATGGTTGGTGTATATTTAATCTTTATGATTTGTAAAATAACTTTCTTGGGTTATTGGTGCTCTTCTTTGACCTCTGGTGTTGGTTTCTCCTTAATAAAGTTTTATAATGTTTTATTCATTTTTCCACTGTCATTAACTCTTATCTAACCCGTTTTATTTATACAGGCTTAGCGTATTTTGGGAATCTTGGGAGTATAACCCTTAGACCTAAGTGTTATATTTTTGGAATCCTCAAGGTATATACCACTGTCATGTGTGTTGATTTTGTGGCATGACAGTCCAACCAATAAAAACCCATACCATTACCTTTAGTTTAGCAATACTTAAAGGTCTAGAGTTGGTTTGAGTCGCTTGACTAGATTGAGTTGAGGGTGTTGCTCCTCCATTTGGTCTTCCCATTCCTCTACCTCTTCCCTGCCTCTTGCTCTACCCCTTCCTCTGCCTATTCCTTGTGCTTCACCCTGCCATTATTGGCATCAATCCCACAACCGAGCATATTGCTATGTAATACTCTCTTCTATCTTTTCTCTAGCTTGATTCTTGGCTTTGTACACTTGATATCTAGTGACATCAAGGTCATAATTTTTCCCCACAATTTTCTTGAAACTAGAAACAGACATTTTGGGATTCGACCTTAGATCCTCATCAAACCTCTCTACTAACCAATTGGATGTAGCAAACCTACTTGTTTGATCTCTACCACAGGTGTGGATTCCCTTGTATGTCTTTATCCTTTGCCAACTAATGAAGCAAATAATATTCATGGACAAGCCTCATTCACATCTTCATCCTCACTCTCATGCTCACCCTCATGCTCATCCTCATTCTCAGGCTTCCCATCACAACCAATCTCACTCTATAAGACTCATTTTTCACATAGCTTATCTTTCTAGCACATGCTACACTGCAGTATCTAATAGCCTACCTACGCTTTCAGATTGTAGGAAATTTCATACCCAAATGGAACTTTGGGAAGTCATGCTCCTTGCAGTATTGCTTAAATTTTGGTGCTCTAAGTCCTCTATTATGTATGAGTGCAGCCTCTTCTCATTCACTTAAACTATCAAAATTCTTTGTATCATGCTCATCAGTCTCAACCTCACTTGGTTGTTTGTGATAATTATCCACTTCCTCAGTCACTAAATACCTATGAAATGCCCTGTCATCTTCCTCATCAGTTTGTTCATAGTTAGGATATATGAACTTTCTATCTTTTGCTTGCATTTTAGCATGACCATCAACATGTTGTTTAGCCTCAGCATCAGCATGTTCTTCATCCTCACCATCATCATGAGTTAAATCCTCACCAAAAGCATGTTCTTCATCTTCAATATAATCATGGTTTTCAACCTCATATTCTTCCTCAAAATCTATATCATCTTTTTCTTCATATGCATCATATTGCTCAACTCTCACAGCTTCAACTTCCTCATTTGCATCATATTGCACATCATCCCTTACAAAAACATTTTACAGATCTTCAACACCATTATTGTCTTCATTTAGGACATTAGGTGTCACTTTCATAGACAATGTCACGCCCCAAAATCGAGACAGTTGACATCGGTACATACCTTGAGGATCCCGAAAATATAACACCTAGATCCGAGGGTTATACTTTCAAAATTCCCAAAATACGATAAGCCTTTTTAATTAAATAAAACAGGTTGGATCAGAGTTATAAATAACAGCTGAAGAATGAATAAAACGTTTCAAAAACTTTATTGATGAAATACCAACCCCAAAGGTTAAGGAAGAGTACCAGTAATCTCATAAGTTATTTTACAAACCATAAAGATTTAAATACACACCAACCACCATAATGTATACAGAGAAATGAAATGAAGAAGAAACATCCTCAACTCTTAGGAAAGGGAATAACGACATGTCAGAGATGATGAGGTACATGGACCAAATGTGTTGACAAGTCTAGAAATAGCACCAAATGAAGCTCAAGGATTGTGATCTACATGAAAATCGCATACATTCATTTACCTCGTAAGAGGCTCCCGGCCAGGTTTGAAAATAGATAATAGCAAATAACATAGTAGTTTTAAGAAAAACAGTGAAAAGGATATGCACAACACAAACCATTTTCCAAATAAATATAGGATCCAAAATAGTTGGCATGCTTACACAACTTTTGCAAATGTTTTCAGGCTAGCCTGTATCTGCTTGTCTGACAACCGATCCTTAAAGGCCAACTTACCCTTACCAGAAATAAAAATATAGCCAACTTACCTGGTATGGTAGCGAGAGTGTCCATTTACTAGCTACGCCTCATCAATTAAACCTCATAGAAGGGTATTGGCAAAGTCTGTCAGCATAACCCCTTCGGAGGTTTAGGGAATTGAAACCTAAGGAAGTCGCAATGCCCTTTTCACCCTCAAGTCATCGAGGATAATGTCCGCATGTGTATACCCTTCAAACTTTGGAGAACCAAAGCCAAGCATTCATAAAACCAAACAATATGGCATCCAAAAACATTGCAATTTTCTCACACAACAATATATACTTTGTCATACATACACAAAATACAAGTCCGAGGGTGGATCCCCCTACTGTGAATCCAAAGCCCAAGCTTGACTTGCCCTCTGCACCCTCTAACTCAAACTGGCCACTCTTGAGCAACTGAATCACAATTCAACATTCGATAAACATTACAAAAAATCCTTAATCGCACTTTGGTCATTTTTCTTATCCTTAATTGTACTTTGGTACTTAATCCAAATTACAACTTAATCCTTATAAGTCCTTAAAATTTCAAGTAATTGCAAAATAGTCCTTGTACTTTATGAAAAGTCCAAAAATGTCACAATAGTCCTTGAAGTTCCATCTTTAGCTAAAGCGATAAAATTAAAGTCTAAATAGTACTTTATTGTTCATACACATGGACCAGCAGAATATGTATAATTTAGTTAAAGAATTATAAACACTACTACAAAAATCGCAATAGATGACGGTAATTTACCGTCGTAAATTTAGTTTTTCAGCAGTCGAGGAATCGTGAGCATCTTTACGCATAAAACCACCGATGGTAAAATCCGTCGTCTATTATTATCTGACGGCAGCTTTTACTCAAAACGTCGTCTATTAATTTAAAGGCGGCGTTTTTTATTAAATACATGGCGTCTATTATATGTAAAGGAAACTGAGGTTTGTAAGCGTAAGTCTATTATAAATAAAGACAACGGTTTTTTATGAAAAGCATTAGTCTATTATATATAAAGGCGACAATTTTTATGAAAGAAATGTCGTCTATTATATGTAAAGAAGGCAGTTTTGTGATAGAATTGTCTTCTATTAATGTAAAAACTGACGGTTTTTTGAAAGAAGCTGTCGTTTATTATATCAAAGATGTAGTAATTTTACATTTTTTTCTTGCTTCCAATGGTTCTCTACAACGATTTTAGCTAAAAAAACAACCATAATGCTTTGTGAACAATAAAATTCAGCTCAAATAATCCACACCATACAATAAATATACTCAAGAATAATTTGTTTCATAAAACTTGAAGATTCAATAATAATTACATAGTTTACCAATCTTCATTCCTATATATCCATACAAAATATCATATCCATAATATTAAACTACAATTAGAAAAAGAGGGGCTACATATGAAATTCGATCAGAATTTCATCCATTTGTTCTTGTGTGTATGAGTTAGCGTTGCCTTCTTGCAACTTTGCAAAACCAGGATTAAAAAAAGAAGCAAGTTTTGGTTAGAGATACGTTTATAAACCTTTTGCAACTATAACGAGGATTAAAAAAAGAAACAAGAAACAAAAAAGCTAAGAGGGGAGCATAACTTATTTGGATTTCCTCGACTTGAGAGCAAATTAACTTCAAATAATTTGAGAAAGCAGGAATGAAATGTACCTCGACTTGGAGCAATCGATGGAGACGAGAAAACTTTAAGGTTAGAATAGGAGTTGAAGAAAGATAGCGAAATGTTATATATATAGGGTTTAGGGCAAATTAGAAAAATTACAATTAGCGGTCAAATTTTTCAAAGACGCGTTTTTTAAAGGCGACGGAAAGTAAAATTAAAAGCGTCGTATAAATTAAAATATACACGACGGTTTTTAAATAATAGGGGCGTTATAAATATATACTACGTTAGTTAGTTACAAAATCGAAGTCTTAAATAAAAATAACTACGGAGAAATAGAAATTTGTGTTAAGCAAGAAACTAGATATGCAATCTTTACGGGAACTCGGTTGTTGTTTTACACCAAGCCGAAGTTCTTAGATTGGTTTGGTGTAAAAAACAGCTGAGTTAGACATCTTACATGTGAAACCATTCGAGAGATGTGAGAATTGAGATATCTTTGAGCGTTCGAATAAAAACTCCAATTTGAAGAATTATTTAGAATTGGGAAACCAAAAGTGACTTTATTACGACTTGGAAACCCGAAAAGGGCCTTTATTTCGACTTGGAAACCTAAAAGCCGCGTTTAGTTTGCCCAATTTCGCAGATAAAGCGTGGCGTTTCAGTTCGAAAGTTTCAAAGTTGAAACCTCTGACGGTATTTATGTTTCGTCGTTGTTTGACTACCGTTTATTTCAACTTTTGTTGTCGCTTGTTTTTAAGTAACAACGACGGTATAATTAATAGAAACAACGTGAAAATGATTTATAACTTGGCCGATATAATTAATAAATGACCGTATTATCTAAAAACCACGTTTTTATATTATATTATGGCTTGCAGCGGTAACGATTTACCACCACCTTTTATTTATAAGAGCTGTAAGTATGTCCCTAATGTATGTCTGTAAAATAATAAAGAGAGCGTGGTTAATTAACTTTACATGTCGGTAATTATTAAGTACGATTCGTATTAAATAGTACTTGATAAATCGTTAATAATACAGTCGTGTGTTCATTGGATGTTCAAAACGGCGGTATTATATGTAAACGTCGTCTATAATTCTACGTGGTATATTTACACATCTTATCGTTGTTTTGTTTGTTATCTTTTTCGGATCGAATGGCATGTTTAATAAGGCAGCGACGCTTTTAAAGTTTTATGCGTCGTGTTTTAAAAATGCCCTTAAATAATTTCAATTTTTAGGTGTTTTAGTTTACGATCCACGTCTGTTTTTATATTACAAGTCGTTGTTTAAAATTTAATGGCGGTATTTATTTTGTCAGTCGTCGTTTTAGAGCGTCTATTCGATTTTTGTAGTAGTGAAATTATCAATTTGATCAAATTTCAAGCAGACGAGTAATGACATATGAAGTATATTTTAGGAATAACTTGGAAATTACCCAATTTAGAAATGTCTGAATTGAGTATTTGACAATTTTAAATTGAAGGAGAGTAACACTTAGGAAATGGAAATACGGAATGAAAACAAATGAAATACAAGGTATGAAGTAGAGATTACCTCAGTCGGAGTAATGATGAATAGTGAAATCCTTCGTGAATAGTAACTTCATGGAATGAATAGTAAATGGATTATACTATGCGGGAAGTGAATAGTATCTGGGATGAATAGTGCATCGGTGAATAGTAATTCTGAAAAATATCAGAATAGTAAATCTAATGGAAGAGAGGGAGGAAGAGAAATCTGAAATTTTGGTGTGAAGAAAATGAGAGATGAGGGGGTATTTGTAGAAATCACCAACAGTTCAGATCGATTTGAATATTTAATTTGAAGGCCTAGATTAAAAATGAGTTTTTGATCATGCGTAGGAAGACACATGATAGCTTCAAGATGGAATGTCCAAATGCATTCCCAACAACCAATCCAAAGGCCTAGATCAAGTCAAAAGTCTTCCAAGTCTTTTGAGTCAAAGTCTTCCAAGTCTTCCAACCAATCAAGTGTTGACATGTGGCAAGGTGATGTGTTCCAACCAATCACAAAATGACATGTGGAAATTCCAATTTAATTTCCTATTTTCAAACTTTGAAAATTCTCTAAAAATACGTCCAAGCTCTGAAAAATACCACAAACTCGTATCGACATCTACTATTTTTCTTTGAAGTCAAAACACCAAAATTCTAACTTTATAATTTCCAAAGTATGTTAATCTCAAACATATTGGCAATATTTACTTGAAAAAAAATGTCACTTACCTCAAAATGGACAATGCAATTTTTACTATGCGTCTAAAAATATTATGGAATTTTTCACGGTGTCATAGATAAGTATAACACAAAGAGGTGTTTTTACTTATAAACAACTGAAGGCGTGCCAAGTACTCCTTATCTACCTTTATCTCAACCCAATCCTTAGTTTTATGTTTATAATGATATTGAATGTTATCTATGTCATACCCAAAGTGTTTAGCAATGTCAAATAACTCAAGCATGAATTGACTATCTACATTTAGACTATCAAGCCAATCTACATTTCCTCCCATATACAACCCATCAACAAAATACCCACCATGATATACTTCTATTGGGAAATCATCCACATGAGTTGCAAAGCATATATTGAAACCATTAAAGACATAAAATCTACTACTTTATTCAAACCTGAAGAAAACATACATCTAATGCTTAGGAAATGAACATTAGCCACAACCTATAACACAAAATCATTCTAAATGGTGGATACATTTTGTTTATGCTTGTTGAGCTAAACCTTTTTCATTAAAACTCAATTATCTTTTGGCCTAGTCTCTTTGAGCACAAAAACAAAAGGGAGAAAGGAATATGATTTACCCTTGATGACCCTTTCTTGGGATTCCAAGAATGAACACCTTGTTGAAAGGCCTGCCTATTTCATTCTCTTTGAATGACAACTCCTTTCACCTCAAGGCTCCAAGACAGGAGCCCTCTATCTCACCACACCAAATGCTTCTATTGATGTAGAGAAGACAACCAAGAGGCCTTAGATGCTAGACTACCTCTTGGTTGGACTAGCTTTAGCGTATGGAATATGAGAGGCTAGAGATTGCCTACATACATCAACCAAAAGATGATAAGCCAAAAACCCTAGCTAGGTTTTCTCATAACTTTGGCTTTTATAGGATGACTCTAAAGCAAGAGAGAGAGCTCCCAAGCATGACCGATTTTGAGATGGTAGATGGGGCTCCATTATGGGTCAAAGGGTAATGTTATTTCATACCACTTATCCCTTTGGCCCAATTGCCTTTGGGCTATTTTGTCCCTCTCCATTTAAATAACATTTAAAAGCACAATCCAATATATGTCAAAGTTAATTCCATAATTATCTTTTAATTATAAATTATAATTTAACTCTTAAATCATAATTATAATCTCACTTAATTGGCTCGGCCGAACTCTTTTGACTTTGGTCAATTGTTCTGGTCAACATGTTGACTTTTGATCGTTGACTTTAACATTTGATCATTGACCATTGACTTGTGTCTCCTCGTTTCATTTATCTACATTTGTGCCTGTAATCACATTCTATCGGTGTGCGATCCATATGTTTCTTTTAGTAAGGTAATGGGTTGACTCAACTCCTCATAGTTTACATACGAATTAAATCCCACAATTTAATTCTTCCTATTTGCAAAGGTTACTTTGAACCCTTTAGGACTTCTACAAACCATGGTTGACACCTAGACGCGAGTCATGGTTATCCGAGCTAAATAAGACGTTGTGAAAAGAACCTATTCAAATTGGAATGATCGTGCAATTGAATCATTCTCTTATATCAAAATCCTTATTCACATTATTAGATAATGGAATCTAATGTCAAATATCCAAATGTGAATTGTTCCCTTATATGATTATGTTGGTAAGATTTGAAGACTCTTTCTTTCAAATCTTATCCACTACTCTACGCAGAGATTTGACCAATTATATCCTGGAGCATTCTTTCTCCTTACTAAGAGTAGAGATCCCTTGTTGTACATTCATTTGCCTCAATGACTCCATTGAGAGTCCTGATGAACACCTTTAAGTTATGCCTAATTTAGCAAAACTGTATAGTGCCCTCAAAGACTAATAACATAGCCACAAGACATCTATGATGTCTCAGGTTTAAGGATTAGTTTTCACCATTGCAATTTATGAGTTCTAGTTTGACATGTAAGTTAAGACTTCCACTCTAGAACTCTTGTGTTTGATTGCATTCAATGTACTTGTTCTCCTATAAGCACCTACACACATATCTACGTGTCAACACACTCAATGCTTGAGACCTCGCCATTCTCTATATAGAGTTGATACTGTGTATTCTAGTCTTTTCGGAATATCAACGCCCAATTAACATTCCTATGACCAGGAACATATTTAGGATTAGGGATCATGATAAGTCTCCATGTATGTATCTCATCACATAGTTCTCATGTCCACTCATGAATTCCTAGGACTATGGTTGTTATACATTACGAAAGGCAATATAATCATGTATAAAACAACATGTCTTGTCCATTAATAACATAATATGTCATTACAAAATATGTCCTTAACACTAATCATTACATAATTAGTTGGCTTTAACGGCATATATCTAACAAAATCGACCATTGAAAACAATAAAGAACAACAAACTCACCATTTGGGACCACAAAGACACAAAAAGCTACTATTTTATTCAAAATAATATGCTGACACTGTTAGCTTCTCACTACATACATCAGACAACCAAAAAAAAAAGCTAAACAACAGGGACCACTATCACAGGTATCGCATCTAACCCCACAGACAAAACAAAAGCGACCTTAATCTCAAACGATAAACAATCAAACCCCATAAACAAAACAATAACACAAAACGAAGAAAAGTAACTTACTATACGCCGGAGCTTCCACATCATCTCTCACTTTCAAAGGCATCACATCCACTTTCGCCTTTATCAAACTCGAATCTCTCACTCAAACCCAGAGTTGAAACTCTTTCTCTCTTTATCTCATCCCCAAATACCCACGATTTTGACTGAAATGAGAGGCACAAACTTGAATCCCTAAATCGTTATCGAATGAATGTTTGAAGCCCTAAATTGAGTTTTGAATTTTTAATGAAATGGGTCCGACTTCTACGAGGACGAAAATACCCTCTAAATGCACCACATGTGCGCATCACATGGTTGGATTTGACGGAATATTGGATAAAATCCCATAAAATCAATCTACATGTGTCAAATTAGCAATATAAATCAATACATGGGGTAAATTGGCCGATTTTTTAGTTAAGAAGGTTAATTTATACAGGGTTCATAGTTCAGGATGTAAAACGACTTGAAAAAAAAAAAAAACCAAACCTTCAAAACTAGGAGCACAAATCACTTTTCGATAATCTCAATGAAACTTTCTTACTTGGAAAGCAAAGTCAAATATATTTATATATTATATAATAAAAGAAAAGAAAAAAGACACTGAGAAACTAAACAAAGGTGAACCAACATGCCTTTTTTTAATTATTTTTTATTTTTTATCAAGAAGCAAATAAACTCTTTGCTTCATCGGATGACTTGATGATGGTTTTGTTTGTGCACTTGACTTCGCTTTAACCTCGTCCATTTCAAGATTAAGTCAATTTAAATTAATAAAAATTCAAAAATAATAAAAAATTATTGAAAAAATAAAAGAATTTGTATTCCATCTGAGATCTCCCCCTCCACCCAAGACAGCCACCTCCTCCCCACCGTTGCACTGCTCCCAACAAAATCTTGATTGGATTAGGTAACAAAAAAATATAAAATTTTAAAAAAAAAAGTCGATGGGAAAGATGCTCTGGCGCCGGCACATTTGAATTGTTGCTGATTGGCCAGCTCGTTTAAAGTTTCTACTTTCTGCAGATATAAATATTTGAACCAAACTGAAACAACCAGAGATAGCAAATGGCAGGAGGAGCGAGGAGGATCAAGTTGGGTTCACAAGGCCTTGAGGTCTCTGCTCAAGGCCTAGGATGTATGGGTATGTCTGCCTTCTATGGCGCTCCGAAGCCCGACGCAGACATGATCAGTCTCATCCACCATGCCATTGACTCCGGCGTCACCTTCCTCGACACCTCTGACATCTACGACCCCTTCACCAACGAAATTATTCTTGGCAAGGTACGCCACAAACCTTGACTTTGCATGTCAAATTGGATTTGTTGATGATGAAGTGAATTGGGTTTGGTTTGGTTTAGTCTTGTTCCAGTATTTAAGTTACTAAATCAAGCACAAGCACTGAGAGAGACAACAATTTGTACAATCGCTTTGTGGGTTTTGTTTGCATTGTTGAATTGGATGAACTAGCGATGAAGTGAATTGGGTTGTGTTCACTCTAGTTCCTGTATATTTAAGTTACTAAGCCAAGCACAAGCACTGAGAGAGACAATGATAAATGTAATTGCTTTTTTGGGTTTTGTTTAGATTTTTCAATTAATTGTGATTGATGATGATGATGATGATGATGAAGTGAAGTAGATTTTGTTGGATTGATGAGGAACAGGCTCTGAAGGGAGGGGTACGAGAGAAGGTTGAATTGGCCACCAAGTTTGGTATTGGTATCATCTTTGGTGGTAACAAGATGGAGGTTCGAGGTGACCCTGCATATGTGAGAGCTGCTATTGAGGGTAGCTTGAAGCGCCTTGGTGTTGATTCTGTTGATCTCTATTAGCATCGGATTGACACCTCTGTCCCCATAGAAGTCACGGTTTGTCTTCTTCCCTCTTTGAGATTTGATCTCCTTTAATAACAACTACAGAGCAATATGCATTTGAAGGCCTAGTAAAGTCATGTTTATTATGTCTTTTACAAGGTAGGGGAATTGAAGAAACTAGTTGAAGAGGGTAAGGTGAAGTAAATTGGCCTATCTGAGGCCTCAGCTTCTACAATAAGAAGAGCACATGCTGTTCATCCAATAACAGCTGTACAGTTGGAGTGGTCCTTGTGGTCAAGAGATGTCGAGGAAGAAATAGTTCCTACTTGCCGGTGAGGCTTTGTTGAACTGATATAACTATTTTATTTGTAAATACAAAATAGGTACCAAATTCATTATAATTTATCTCACTTGCCTAAATTTCTCAGGGAACTTGGCATTGGTATTGTTGCATACAGTCCTCTAGGGAGAGGATTCTTTTCATCAGGCACTAAGTTCGTCGAAAACCTCTCCCATGATGATTCTCGAAAGGTTTGTTGGTATTTCACGAATTTAATTGTTTAAAAGAAATAAATTTTTTTTTTAATAATGATTTTCCCATTTTTTAAACATTTTAAACGATTTTTAAAAAACCCCAATAAAAAACTATTTTTTAAAACATTTAAATCCACGTGGTATTATAAAATTTGAGTACGTGCTCCAAATAAGTGCCATATCAGCAAACTAATAGAGTTTTTGATCAGAAACTCACAGTAGGGACTATTTGTTAGCACACTTACTAACCTTAAACTATGAATGACACACAAAAACAAAAAGGACGCGATATGATAATTTCATTAACTCGCGACGTTTTTGCGATAAAAAAGTTTCTATTCTATTTTTTAATGCTTTGTGGTGGCAAGGAAAATTTCTGAGAGTTCCACACTCCCATTTTTCTTTTAGGCCTTTCTGTTTCTCTAATGCTTCACTATAATTTGAAGAAATAAATTGGCAAGAAAGGTTCCCCATGAGCTTCTCCTGATTTCCTAGAAAGTTGACTGTAGTTTTCTGGTCATGCTTATTTCTGTCCCTTGGATTGTTGTACATCTTTATCATGTCATTTTGATCAAGAAGCAATTTTAGTCTTGATTCTGAATTATTTTAGTTCATTGGTTGCAGCATCTACCCAGGTTCCAACCCAAAAATGTAGAGCATAATAAAACACTATTCGAGAGGGTTAGTGATCTTGCAGCAAGAAAGGGTGCACCCCATCTCAGCTAGCACTGGCCTGGGTTCATCAACAAGGAAACGATGTGTGTCCGATACCCCGAACCACCAAGATTGAGAATTTTAACCAGAACATTGGTGCTCTCTCTATGAAACTGACACCAGAAGAACTGGCTGAGCTTGAATCTTTTGCTTCTTCTGATGCCGTTAAAGGTGACAGATATCAGAGTGACTTTAGTACTTGGAAGAACTCTGAAACTCCTCCATTGTCTTCATGGAAGGCCAGATGAGCATGTGCCTTTTGTCATGTCATAATGCTTCTTTGTACCTCATGAGCTTTGTGAATTTCCTTACCGTTAGGAGAATAAGTAGTTCATGTGAAATGGTATATAATGACCGACTTTGAGAGGTTGGTCATTTTGTACGCAGATTTCATCGTGTTGTATGAGTATCCAAAAGTATGTAATAATCTGGGGATCAAGAGAAGTTTTTCATTTTATTTCTGTGACTAGCAATTTTTAAGAGATCACAACAAAGAATGACATTGCTTGCCAAGAAACCAAAACTAGGGTTTTGTTTTCTAATTTTTCATGTGGGTTGAAACATACATTTAGTGTCTATATTGTATAGTTATTTTCGAATAATTGGGGAAGATAAGTAGATTATCAAACTCTTCCACTCTCTTCTTACCACTAAGACCTCCTTCATTCCCCTTTTCCTATCCTTAAGATCCTGTAAACTGTCGTTTGGAACTAACTGAACATCATTTCCATTGGCAGCAACAACATTTCTATTCGAAGCAGCAAACATTCCTATAGAAGCATCACATTTCCTTTAGAACCTACACCATTGTCATTCACCAGTCTTTTTTCAGTTTTTTTTTTTGTTTTGGTTTTTTTGTTTTTGTTTTTTCTATTTTGATAATACGATATCTAAACTATTTTGATGTACGATGAGGATCAAACGCAGGTGTAAAGAAACGGATACCCTCCTTTGCTCAACTAACCTAACTATGTGGGCACAATTTTGGGTCAACTCGATCATAAGAGGGTTGGCCTAGTAATGAGTGGGTTTTGGGTTCAATAAATCATAAACCGCTATGTATGGGTTGAAACTAAAACTTAAGAGTGGACACAATTTTGGGTTAACCCGATTGAACCCCCCAACCCAATCACAAAAGAGTTTAGTTGGGTTGGGTTGGTCTAATAATAAGTAGGGTGTTGGGCCTAAGAAAATATAAACCGCTATATATGAGTTGAGTTATGAATTGGGACCAAATCCAAACCCAACCCATGCTCACATCTTCCCACCATCTTCACCCAACTAAATGCCAAGTCCTAAAGCGTTAATTAACCCAAGAAAAAGAAAAACTAGAATAACCCAACTGCTCAGCACTCTGACCTCCCTCCCTATATGGGGATTTGCACAAATACCACATATACTGTAATACCCCATCCCTAAATTAATAGTAAATCATTAAATTATTCAAGCAAAAGCACAATTTTACCCCGAGTGTAATATCCCGACGCTAAAAAGGATTCAATTAAATAAACTAAAATGAATGAGATTAAATAAAATATTGTGAATTAATTAAGAATTTTTGGAAATGAAAATATTAAATAATATTTAAGGGGCAAAAAGGTCAATTTAATTTTTGGAAAGGAATTTGGACAAACAAGTTGAACCATTGCGTCCGGCTCGTCGAAACGAGTTCGTAGAGCGTGCTTGGGACGCTTGGATCGGAGTTGTAACAAAGAAGTTACGATCAAAAGAAGTTTAGTGGCACAATCGTAATTTTTAAGTTCAGTTTTAAAACCCATATTTTTCTTCGTCCTCGCGATCACCACGAGCAGCCAACTTAAGACCTTGATTTCTCCCAACTCCGGTCATCGCTTTCGAGGCAAGACATGTCCCAAACGAACCACCTCACTTCGCTTTTTCAGGTCCCAGTACCATCCCAGCCTCGATACACCGTCATGGTGCTCCAAAAAACCACCACGAAACAGGGTGGTTTGGACAATTTTTGATGGAATTTCATGGAGCTCGTTCGGACACCTCCGGTGACCATTTCAGTGCAAGTAAGGTATGTAAACTCATCTACTCTTCAAGCTCTAGCTGATGGTTGGGTAGGAATTCATGGATTTTGAGCCTAAGTGATCGGATCTATAACCTAAGTTTTGGTTATAGATTCGATCACTTAAATATGCGGCTCGTGCTGACGTGTGTGCCCCTGAGACTTGCGAGGTATGCGGCTCAGGTTGACGTGTGTGCCCTAAGACTGTGAAGAATGCAGCTAGGGTTGACTTTGGGTTCACCGAGACTGCGAGGATGTATCACACATGTGGCCACATGTGTGGTACCTAGAATTGACGGTAAATTAATGGAATTGAAGGGTTTGATGGTGAAAATGTGTAAAGTTATGAACGTACGTATGTTATGTTGATTTTACATTTGAGAACATGTTGTTTACGTTCAGCAGTTTGATTGAAGGTTATATTTTATTGTTTGAATTCTAATTTCAAGAGGGAAGAACTACGTGTGGCTTGATCCCTCAAGCGGAATGCGTAGGGTAGCCTAGAGTCCCACCAGTGCAGCCGCGAGTTAAAGATATTCCTGGGACTTTAATTTAGTCGTTTGGATCCAATTTCACTTCTTTGGTTTTGAATGAGTTTGGGGTCGACCTTCTCGATGGTTTTAAAGCTTCGATTGAAAGCGTGGCTTGATTAAATGAATATTCATTTTTCCGTTGGACTAAATGACAGGACCCGACCCAATTTCCACTTTGGAATTCGAGCTGAACCTTGTATGTGTCGACACTGGCAGATGCCGAGCACCACTTTACCAAATTACACTTATAACAAATCTCCACAGACTTCTTTGTGTTTGACTTACGCGAAAATTAGGTAGAGTCTCCCCGTAAATTAATCAAGTTTTCCCAAAAATTTCTACTTTTATAAAACATGATTTTTATAATTCCAAACGTTCAGCATGCACAAATTAACCTTCAAGCAGTTACAAACCAGGCCTCTGGCCTTCAATAATTTCTAACAGAACCACCGGTGACGAACTTAAGTCGATAATGAGATTTAACAAAGCAAGTAATGAACCCAAACTAAATTACGATACTCACCATAATTAAAATAAAATAACTTCTCAGTTTCTATCAAGTGATGTTTAACAACCCAACACAACCATAAATAGTTTTAGCACTCAGTCTAATTTGTACAACCATCCAAACGGGTTTCTAACTGTCTGGGGCCACAACCACAATTTAACAACACTCATTAGATTGAGTGTCACGACCCGACTCTCCTAGTACGATATTGTCCGCTTTGGGCCCTGCCCTCACGGTTTTGTTTACGGGAACCCACGAGCAACTTCCCGATAGGTCACCCATCCTGGGATTGCTCTAGCCCCCAATCCTCGCAACTTCGGAGTTCCAAGGAATCCAAAGCCGGTGAGCTCCCAAAAGCGCCTCGTGTTAGGAAGAGAAGTGACCATACATATAAGGCATTTCAATTGTTTAGTTCATTGGTTGCAGCATCTACCCAGGTTCCAACCCGAAACGTAGAGCATAATAAAACACTATTCGAGCGGGTTAGTGATCTTGCTGCAAGGAAATGGTGCACCCCATCTCAGCTAGCACTGGCACGGGTTCATCACCAAGGAAATGATGTGTGTCCGATACCCGGAACCACCAAGATTGAAAATTTTAACCAAAATATTGGATCTCTGTTTGCGAAACTGACACCAGAAGAATTGGCCGAGCTTGAATCTTTTGCTTCAACTGATGCTGTTAAAGGTGACAGATATCCGAATGACATCAGTACTTGGACCAACTCTGAAACTCCACCACTGTCTTCATGGAGAGCTACATAAGTATGTGCCGTTCGTCATGTCGTACAATGAATGCGGCTTTGTACCTCAACTTTTTGAATTTCCTTACCGGTCCGAGAATTAGTAGTTTAAGTGGTATTTAATGCTTGACTTTTACACATCAAATATTTTGTATTGTAAGTTTCATCATGTTGTATGAGTATTCAAAAGTAAGAAATCACCTGGGGTCAAGCGAAAAAATAGTTTGATTTCTTTCAAATTTATTTAGGACATGACTTGGCACTCCAAATATTTTTACTTGCAATATTCAAGAGAATAAGAAAATATGGCATTACCTGCCAAGAAACGAAAACTATGTGTTTTTTTGTCCTATTTTTCACCTCAACCGAACATAAATCTTTGATTTATATAAAAACAACAAATAAGAAAAAGAAAAGGGGGTGCAAATTGCCAAAATAGTGTTACCAAATGGGGAACTTCTATAATGAGGGTTAAAAGTGAGGGGTTATAATGAGGGGTTCAATCTAGCAGTCCAATAATAACTATGCACTAGATCGAACGGCTATTAAGAAACCCCCTCATTATATAAGCCCTTACTTTTACCCCTCATTATAGCTTCCTTGTACCAAATGACGCATCATTTTGGTAAAGAAGAAAAGTAACAAACTGGGGAGTGAAGAGGATCAAATTGGGGTCACAAGCCTTGAGGTCTCAGCTCAAGGCTTGGGTTGCATGGACTTGTCCCCCTTCTATGGCGCTCCAAAACCGAACTTGACATGATCAATTCTACCATGTCAAGGTGTTAAAATTCAATCAACCAAGTAGGACTAGTGGATATCATTTGTCTCTCCTAGCTATATACTCTTCTTAATCTTAGTTACAATAAACCTAATGGGTACGTTTCTCTCCTAGATTTATTTAAGTATCTAGACACAAAGTTCTTAGTGGTGTTCAATGAAATTTAAACCTAGAATAGATTCTTCACATAAGGATTAAGAATTTAACAAGACATACAATTGAATAGTAGTCAACAATGTACTTTAGAAATAATCATATCATGGCTTCATCATAAACCTTAGGAAGAAATTTACACATAGTCATAATAAAAAATCATAAGAAAAGTCATGACAAAAGATAGAACACGAAAAACAATGGTGATACACACGTCTAAGCTCCCCGTCTCCTCTTGAATGTAAATTGTGTAAAAGGACGGTAGAGAGAACTTAGGGTGACCTTATATAGTGCAAAAGAACTAAAACCTACTCTATAAAGGTTTGGGAAAACTCTCCCAAAACAAAACAAAACCATAAACAATTAGGGGAAACTAACTAACTAGGAAAGTAATCCTTCTCCGATTGGAAAACACATCAGCCATCTTGCACACACATTTTGGGATCGTTCCACCTTCTAAAAAAATGTGAAAATTTATGGGAATTGTAGCTCTATCTCTTAGTTTTCCATATAACACATGTCAATTGGAAAAATCGGGAAAGTGTTTCAAATCTTAAGGGCCCGTTCGATAACGTTTCCGAAGAATGTTTTCTGAGAATATTTGCTAAGAATGAAAACAAGAAAACGAATTTGCATTTTCAAGCTTCAAAATGCGTCACGATAGATTAATTGGAAAACATTTTCAGAAAATAAAAACAGTGGAAACGTGTGCGGTATGACAATTTGAGAATAACAAAAACAACAATGTGTAACTTTAATTAAAATGCATATGTATTTTTTAATACAACATTATGTAATCAATATGTGAGTTTAAAAAAAAAAATAGTATGTATATTATTTTTCAAAAGTATTTTTTAATCATCTAAAGAATATCATTTAAAAAATAGAATAAAATTCTAAAGTATAAACTCTCTGCAAACTCCACCCCAATTCTATCGCTCCCCTCTCTTTCTCTCCCTCCAGATACCTCTCTCATTCTCTCTCTCTCTCTCTCTCTCTCTCTCTCTCTCTCTCTCTCTCTCTCTCTCTCTCTCTCTCTCTCTCTCTCTCTCTCTCTCTCTCTCTCTCTCTCCCTCAAAATTGAAGAATCAGACCAACCCCCTCATTTTCACTTTCTCTTCATGCCGCCACACCCTCTCTCTGTCTCTCTCGCACTGCAACTTCACCTTCGGTAGCTTCCCAGCTCATTTTCCTTTTCTTGGACTGAAAATTGATTACGCAATTAGTTGTTCAATGATGGTGGATTCAATTAAATTGCGTAGAGATTCCGTTGGGTTCGATTGAGTGGCAATGATGTCAATGCAGTTCGATGGGGCGGTGGTGATTTTGATTGGGTGATGGTGGTGGCTCAAGCTCTGTGTGTGGTTGTGGTTCCTAGCGACCATGTTCGACCGGTTTGTGTTGGTAGCATTTGATGGTGGTTTTGGTGCGATGGGGAGAAAAGATTTAGCGAGAGAAGTAGCGTGTTTTCAGTTTTTGTTTCCTATGAGAATGAAAATAGCTTTTTTCTGTTTTCTACAAGTAAACGTTAAGTTGTCCTTATTTTCTTAAAACGTTCTCCATGTTTTCTGTTTTTGCCCACGAATAGGTTTTTGTTTGTTTTGTTCTCTGAAAATGAAAATGAGTTCTCAAAACTTAAGCGAACGGGCCTAAATCTCCCATCGCAGTGCAGTTCTCACCAAGATTTTCAACTTAGGTTGTTTTGACTCGAAATTTTGGATCAATTCGCTTCATGAAAAGTTCAAATAATGATATTTAATGTCTTAGCTTTCTTCTCTAATTAGCTTTGCACTAAAATTCCTCTGAAATGTCAATTTTTCGTCAAAATTTTTAGAAGTGGGTGGAAAGGTTGGAAATAAAGAAAATAAAGATTTTAATCAACTTTCCTTACAAAACCAAGCATATAGGCTATAAAAAAATGTAAGAAATAATGCACCTATCAAGCCCCGCTCTGAAAATAAAAGCAGAGTGATGCTAAGCGAACGCTAAAATTAATAAAGATGTACCTATGATATAAGTATACCTAATAGTTTAATCAAAATGTAAAATTAACTAAGTACACCCTATTTAACTACCAAAAATACCCCTAATACACCCTAATTCACTCTATCACAAAAACATCCTAATATCAATCCTAAAACCAAGCTTCTCTTTTTACATGTTTAAGCAACTCTTTGTTCTTAATATTTCATCCTTTGATCGCTTGTTCTTGTGTTTTTTTTTCATTATGCAAGGGTTTCCCATGTGAATCATTATATTAACTCCTATTTATTTTTACCTCATAGGAAAATTTTCATAAGTTAATGTTTGTGCCTACTTTGAACCCAATAAGTAAATATGCAAATTTGGGCCAGTTTTGTAGCAGGTGATTTGCAATTAGGACGACATGAACATTTTGACTAAACTTTAATTAGCACATGTGTAAGCCAAGAACGTATCTATCAAAACAGGCAAGGATTCACAATTGCTTGGAATCCAAATGCAACAAAAATTGATATGATCTAATTATGTCTCCATAAATTAGGTTTGATTAGGAGTTGAATATGCTAAGTAGGTGTACTTATTAAAATTATATTTGCTTTCACAATTCCATGTATATTTTTTGGTGCATTTTATATTAGGATAAATTAGTAATTGATAAATACTTTTGATAATATGGTGTCTTTCGGCAATTTTAGAGTTGGGTTAGGAAAGCGCTCACGATAATCCTCTAGAGATATATGAGATCCTCACTTAAAAATTCTCATACATACATATATGTACACACAAAAGATATATAAAACACGGAAATTGTATTGATAATGTATAACATGTCGATATATTTTGTTATTGACATCTTACCCACAATGATATTGACCCCCGTATTGATACTATGTGAATAGTTTGTCTTTTAATAAAGGGCATTCGTCATGTCCAAATAAAAACTATATATAAGGATGTCGCATTGTAATTAAAATAAGGACATTCGATTTCTGGACTGTAATCCAATGACCATAACCACTCACTTTTTAGGTTCTCTTTCAAACATTATCGATGGAAAAATCAGATAAATTAGATAAACGTAGAAATGATATGTGCACTTTTCTTACAAAGCACATTGTTAACGAAGAAAAACCTAATGGCAAAACAATGCAAACCTTATTGCATTGACACATCAACATTGATGTGACAACTGTACTTATTTGCATTGCCACATCATACTATACTTGCCTCATTCCTCACACTATACAACTATACCTTGCCCATACATCACACGAGACAATTATACCTGGTTGAGAAACATGAAATAAATTAGGCCTCACACAATTTTTGTAATAAAAAAAAATTCATTTAGTAATTCCATGTTTATAGTTTCTACCTTTTGAATAAATAAATTAAGGTTCACACAACTTTCCAATGGTTGCTAAAATTACCTTGCCTCATGACTTGGAGGAAGACCAAAATTTGCTACAATGATTAGGCAAAATGCCACAAAAAATTGTCAAATAACACCTGTTTGGGAATAGCATTTTTGCCCTATAATAGGAGATATTGCTCTTTAAACAAAAATATAGCCAAACATGGCCAATCATGATCAAGCATAGCTGCAGTCAGTTGCATTGTGTCTGACAGTATATTTCCATTACTCAAATGAAGTTTCCTTCTACTTGAAAGTTGTTCATTTGAGTGTCTACTGTCACGTGTCCAAATTTGGTAGCAATTGAACAAGTATTGCATCCGCCAACAAACAAACACTGAAGCATGTTCAAGAGGCATTTCAGTTTCAGTCAGTTGCAGTTAGATATATCGTGTCCGACAGCGACTTGAAGTGTCCGATGGAGTTTGCTTTCTTCATAAAAGCCGTTCATACAGATGTCTACTACATCGTGTCCAAATTTGACAGCAATGGGATAAGTATTGCATCCTCAAGTGGATAAACACTGAAGCCTATTCAAGGGGCAATCCGGGAATGGTCAATTCGATGAATTTTGTTCGATATGGCCTTTCCTTCTCAAATGAAGTTGACTGCTTCATGCGAGTTTTTCCCATGATGTCTAATATAACATATCCAAATATAGGAGCATCTGGACAAGTGTTGCCTTCTCAGACTATCCTACATAGAATCATGTTCGAAGAGGAGTTAAGCATGCTGCTAACCAACTTTCATTAAATACATCAATAGAGAAACAGAGCCATAACGTGGGAGCTTGGTTTGATTCAGCAAGTGTCACTATCTCATTAAAGGAAATGAATAAAAAATACTAAAGCTACTTACCCATTCCATATTTATTTATTTATTTTTTTTATGCGGGAAAGGAAAAACTAGCAGAGACAAGACCCTTTAGGACACGCAGGCCCAAACAGGTCCAAATAAAGGAGGAACCAATGTTTTATTTTGTCAGGGCAGTAACGTGAATTGCTAACCTAACACTTTCATGTCAAGTGGTTGCTTTATTTTAAATTCTTTTATATGGGATTGACATCCACTATGAAGATATATTAAAATATAAAGATGGAGCTTCTTCCTTCCTCTATAAATAGAGAAGTCTTGGACAACTAAACCAACAACTCAACCAATAATCAAAACCTAGACTCAACGTCTTCAACTCAACACTTGCAAATCTCACAGCAGATTTCATCAAGTTTGAATCAAAGCCTTTCCTCTCCTTTTGAATTCCCCAGTTGAAAACTCATGATTCTTCTTTTTCACAAACACATACTTAGTTTAATTCTCAGTTGACAACTCCTTATTGGAAATTACACTGTTTCTGTTTGTAATCTATGCTGCCAACTTAATTACTTGGTATGATTTTATAGTTGGTTACCATTTCCAGCAAGTTAAAATCAAACTCATATCTGCAGCATCATCCATATATCGCAGACATCTGCCGAGCATCACCTCATCGGACACTCATTGTACTATCTCCGGAGCCTTATCCGACCTTTTGCTTTCCTTGTATTTACTTTGTCTATTTTAATTTTCATGTATTTGTCGAAATTTTGAAGTCCTTAATTGTCAAGGCATAGAATATAACGTATGTTTCCTCGCCCAATTCACAATCGCTTGATTATTAGTTATTTATTTGGCATGCAATCTTTCATCTACAATCTCGATCTGTTGGAGTTCTCACTGCCAACAATGACTCACGCTTCGCAACCGCATTCACACTGACAAATCCCAACGGCCATCCACGCATGATTGTTGGATTTCCAGGCAAGATACCACCTCCAAATTACGGCTTCATCATTGAAAGATGCTCTATCAAAATTCTCATTTGTGTCTGTCGATGCTTTTTTTTGGTGAAGAGCGGGAGCAAAACCCCGTAAAACCGAGGAAAACTATAAGCAAACTAAACGAGGTTTAGCCACCCTCGAAAATTCTACAATATCATCCACTAGGATCGAGGCGGAGCCACACTGGGACTAGTGTGGTCCCTGCCCCCACTCAAGTTTTTTTATATTTTAAAAGTAATATCTGTTATGTATATTATTTTAAATACTTTACGTTTTGATATGTCTCTACATGTGTTATGATGGACTTATTAAGACACAAGGAGGTGCTTCAAATTGCCTTTCGTCAAATTTGGTGGTGGTGCACTCAGGGTGTCTGATTACCTTATTTCCATTTTATTTAAGTAAATGTCTTTGTCCTTTACTTTCATTTATTTTTATATTACTCCATTTAATTAAGTTTACAATGTAAATAAGGAAGTACCCTTATTTGGATTCAAATAAAAATACAAGAAAATCAAATTCACCAAATCAAAATATGAAAAATCGGTTTTAGTGCAAAATACAATTTAGGCTAAAAATGATGGATGCATTAAGTCAATATATACTTCATACTAAAATCCCATAAAATCAAGTTTTCTTATTTGATGTGTAAGGAATAAAAGCCGCCAAAAATTATCTTGACAAAATGATTATTACGAAAAACCATTTTTTCATACTTAGTCAATATTTTTACATAAAATATTTTTTCATGTATATGATATGAATGCATGAAGGGACCTAAGGTTTTTAGTTTGTGAAATTTTGATTTTTCTTTCTATTGGGTTTAATGGAGGGAAAAGCTTTAAAAATATTTGCTAAATCACTACTCCTTGTCTATCTCTTGCAATTTTTCTTGCTCATAATGTATTTGTCTATCCCTTTATCGAGGACAATTATGATTGCGATTAATAAACAATATAATTCTTGACATATGTGATATATATACTATTTTTCGTATGTATTGTGAGTTGAATTTGTGATTAACTTTATAATTTGTAAAAGCGCTCTGAAACTTGTGAAATCACAATCTCGCCACTGACTAGGATTGGACCAGCCAAGGGGCCCACAGTATCAAATAAGTACGATCCCGAAAATATCATTTGTGTCGATGCTTTTGACAACAGCTATTTAACTTTTCCAAAAAATATCTAGGAAAATAGAGTCAAAGTTTTATTATTATTATGAGAAATAGAGTCAAAGTTAAACAAATATATAAAAAAGAAGATATTTTCTTTTTCCTGAATATTTATTTCGTGGTTTTCCGCGGAAAGGAACACAACCATTAAATTTTAGTGAGCTCTTTTGAGTAGAGGACCCGGACAAAATTGGATCTATTTTAGGGATTGCGATTCGCTTACTGACACGTGGCCTAATCAAATTAAAAAAAGACAAGTACCTCTCACTTCTCCGATCTTCCTCCTCCTCATCATCATCATAATGGACTGATCTCTGCTTCCAAACCCAAACCTCACTCGCTCTCTGTCACTCACACACTCTCTCTCTCTCTCTCTCTCTCTCGTCTTTGCTTCTGAATTCTTCTTTGGCATTTCATCGAATGGATTGCGTGCATTCGCTGCACACCTCTGCTTCCTCCCAACTCCGTCTCCACAAGCAATTCCGATTCCTCCACCATCAGCATCAATGCCTTGGAAGCCTTGCGGTGCCGGCCTTCTTCGGCCATAAGAGGAATTTTCGTCCTCTGTGCCACCAATCCAACGCTCGTCTGATCCTTTGTAGTGCTGGTGTTTCCTCTGCTCAATCCATGTAATACTCTTTTGTCTAATTTTCTTAATTCCCTCTGTTTTTTTTGCTCTAGTTCCTCATTTTTTGTTTCTTGCAATTTCTCAGTTACCAAACGGAAATTGGGTATCCATCTGTAGAATATGATATTTATTTTCTTTGTCACAGTAAATTCTTAACTTTTTTGGAGGAGTAATTTATTTTGCTAAATGTCTTGTGCAATAGATTGGTTCTGCGGTCTTTTTAGATGGCATTTAAGGGTAGAAATTCATCGACCAACTTCCCGGAAGTAACTTCAATGCACGGACATTAAGTTGTCTAAGAATAACTTTGATCACTACAAATTCAACTTTAAGTATTCATTTCAAGTTGTGCAATTAGTGAAAACGATTCAACTTATGTTCTTTATGTGCTGCATAAAATATGTTTGATCATTTTCAAATTGCAACAATGTTACTCCATAGAGATGACCAAACATGCATTGGAAGTCTAGTTCTCTGGGGATTGGAATAGGACAAGTTATAATAAAGCCATTCTTATTAATTTTTCTGTTGGCAGAGAAGAGGAGAAGGAAAGCAAGATGAAGTCCAAGTCTGGGAATGAGAAGGTTCAGCTTAATGTTCGATTGGATCACCAAGTTGAATTTGGTGAGAATGTTGCGATTTTGGGATCAACAAAGGAATTGGGATCATGGAAGAAGAAGGTGCCTATGAATTGGACCGAGAGCGGATGGGTATGCAACTTGGAGTTCAAAGGGGTGAGTCTGTTGAGTATAAGTTTTTGACTGTAACGGTGGACAAGTGTGTGCTTTGGGAAGGTGGTGATAACCGTGTCTTGAAACTTCCCAAAGGAGGAAGTTTTGGGATTGTTAGTCATTGGAATGCAACAGGGAGGCTGTGGATTGGCTACCTTTGGAGAAACAGGGAGGATGTGGGATATAATGGGTCTACAATTGTTGATACTGTTAGTACTCCAGAGGTGGGGACTAGTCCTTTTGTTGGTCAGTGGAAGGGGAATGCTATCTCGTTTATGCGGTCGAATGAGCATGGAAACCGTGAAGCAGGAAGAATATGGGACACTTCAGGTCTTGAAGGGTTGGCTCTGAAGTTAGTTGAAGGTGATCGAAATGCAAGGAATTGGTGGAGAAAGGTACCTCGATTGATTGACTTTTATCTGAATTTTCAAAATCTATGAGATTTATTCAGTAAATATGGAATTGAATGTTGTCTCAGCTTTTCTGAGATACCATTTACATTAACAATCTCTTTCTGAATACTTATTTATCTCTTATTGTGTGTTTTAAATTTTTACATATTGTTCAAGAAGCTTTGATGTTTGAATTCAAACAGGGAGTTATGCCTGTGGGTTGATTTATATGAAATCTGTCATGACGGTATCTTTATTATTTTATTTTTAATTTTGGACTGCTGAGGGGATCTTGCCAAACTTGTTTTCTTATTTGATACCTTTAGATTTCAAACATGGTAGGGAGCTCATATATTGTTCTTCATGTTATGTGGCTCAAGTTTTGTTGA
This sequence comes from Prunus padus, assembly GCA_024362665.1. Classification (NCBI taxonomy): domain Eukaryota; kingdom Viridiplantae; phylum Streptophyta; class Magnoliopsida; order Rosales; family Rosaceae; genus Prunus; species Prunus padus. The sequence continues at coordinate 23,699,215 of JANFAM010000016.1, read as the reverse complement.
ATTTTTTTTTCTTTAAATGTTAATTTGTTGAAACTACTTCCGATCAAAGCCACCAGAACTTTCTGTGTTCATCTAATTGATTGTGGCCATTGACTGTTACAATTGCTATCCAATTACAATAATATGATAATACTTTAACAATTTAGGTATACTAAAGCTAGTAGTCAGCTTCTAATTATGTAATTTGAAGTCCTTATATGTAGGAGACCTTGTCAACAGAGATAAAAGGTGGTTATATTACAATTTGTTGCTCCAGTTCATAGATGAATTAAATCAAATTTCTTTTTTATATGGTTGAAATGTTTTATTTTGTCAGTTTTCTTAATTTCAAAATCCCTTTTTTCATTGCTTTAATTGTACACCTTTTAATGTTGAAGCTTGAAGTTGTACGCGATCTAATTGTTGGAAGTTCACAAAGTGAGGATCGGTTGGATGCTCTCATAAATTCTGCCATTTATTTGAAGGTTTTTCTCGTTTTTTTATTTTCGACTTTCATTCTTATTTTGGCTTTTACTGGAAATACTTAGATTTCCTTGGTAATGCAGTGGATAAACACAGGCCAGATTCCTTGCTTTGAAGGTGGAGGTCATTATCGACCAAACCGACATGCTGAGATTTCCAGGGTTATATTTCGAGAACTGGAAAGAATTTCCTGTAGGAAAGATACTTCACCCCAGGTGCTCTTTCGTCTTGTTTGACATGGAATTGGACCAACCATTGATTTTGGTGGTTTTTTGTTTACTTTTTAATAATGACAATTGTGAAATGAGTTATATATGATTTTTGTTGAAGTATACTTCTATTTAAAAGATAATATCATCAGAGTTATGCCAAATGGACAAATGGACCCTAACTGGAATAGAGGATAAGATTAGTTCTTATTCATGACGTTGTGGGCCTTCACTTCTAGAAATTGATTTCTAGGAAATTTCCCAAATAATTTAACTCTATCATGCTAGTTCCTTTGGTAGCTTAGTGAATCTTTGTTTTATGTCTGATTCTGGGAACCAGAAAACAAGTTAAATTTTGTGTAGAGAGAAAAGAACTAGTCTAGTGTAATAGAAAGTCCTATAGTTCCTTTGATTACTCAAACTTGTAAATAGTGAGAGTAGAATACATGACCTGCTAATGCTGTTAGTGATAGGACTTGATTGGTTCTAGGACAAACAATATTAACGTTTAGATGTCCATTGAAAAATTGTACCTAGCATAAAATTTAGAAATTGGAAGAATAAATGAGGCAGAAATGATCAAGTGCAAAATAAATTTACCTTTCTTTCTCTTTTTAAGCATGACCAAAGGATTTTATAGATGTAAACTGAACAACAGTGAACAGCAGTCCACCAAGAAGGTACAATAAAATCTTATACAACCAACAGGGATGACCATTAAGATTTCATAAATGACTTAAGATACAGCTGCTCCCCAAATCCACTCAAGAAAAGGCAATGGAGTATTTTTAAATTTGAATCCCACAACAACGCCCAAAGTCTAAAGTCTATCCCACTAGAAATTCAGTTCCTCCCCACCTTTTCCCTAACAAATCCTACTAACTATTTCCAGCCAAAGAAACCAGATATTTCCATCACACTATAATACAAACAAAACTTGGCCTTTCTCCTTCAGGAAAAAGCCTTGATAAATAATGATGCAGAGACAGAATCACTAGGAGTTCACATATCTTTGCATACTTATTCATATCTGCACCTTGTCCTTTTGCTTTGTAACTTCTTATTTTGGTTACCGGTTCTCAGTTGAATATTTTATTTCTGATGTCCAGGAAGTACTGGTTGTCCGCAAAATTCATCCGTGTCTGCCATCTTTCAAGGCAGAGTTTACTGCATCTGTTCCCCTAACACGAATAAGAGACATTGCTCATCGGAATGATATCCCTCACGACCTCAAGGTTACACTTTTCTGTGGATTGGTGCATATATTTCTATTACAATTAATGTTGTTTTGATATTGAACAATTTTATAAACTTCAGCAAGAAATTAAGCATACTATACAAAACAAGCTTCACCGCAATGCCGGCCCTGAAGATCTAGTTGCTACAGAAGCAATGCTTGCAAGAATAACCAAGAACCCTGGAGAGTGTAGTGAAGCATTTGTGGAGCAGTTCAAGATATTCCATCATGAACTCAAAGACTTCTTCAATGCTGGAAGGTTTTGACATGAAATAAATTTTGCATCCAGATTACTATTAATCCATGGTTGATCTTTCAATAACATCTCTTTTTCTGATGAATAAAATAATATTTCAAAAAAATATTATGGAACTTAGTTTAAGTGATATTCTACATCAACATAAACTTCTCTACAAGATGTTGAGAAAATAATATCCATGCAGTGTGGCTGAACCTCTTAAAACCTGAACTGCTATTTACTTATAGGGTTCTTGTTTCCGTTATCAAAATTCACATAAAAGTATATGCTACTATGGATGCGGAATTCCTACTCTGCTACAACTAAGTTATCAAAAAGTATGGCAGAGAAGAAATGTGTAGAGCCTTACCCCTGAATTTATAGGAAATAGTCATAGGCATGGTATTGGGAGATCTGTTTTATCCACAGGGATAAAAGGTAGAAAACCTGTAAGGGAAAGCATGTTTGACTTTTTTTGAACATGTGGAACATAATGGTTTTAAGGGGCCCTGGTAAGAATTTGAATTCCAACCTCTTTTTTCCCCATGTGGAGAAATTTAGGAGGTAACTAGACTCTTAATAGATGTTCGAAGACAAGTCAAATAGGAAATTTATTTATCTTATCCACTCCGTTGTCTGTAATTCATACTTGGGTGCCTTTCTCACTACCATATATTTTTTTCAACCATTTAAAAAAATATATATATATATTTATGTATTTAAGAGTTCAATTTTAATTAACATGCAAAAAACCAGTAATGTATCATGTAGTTTAACAATGCTTTTAGAAATTATTTTTATTTATGTACTAACCAAAATATTTCCCTGAAGTTCAAAATAAACTTGATTAACTTTGTATATGAGGATAATTGTGTTAAACTCGGAGTGAACAAAGCTACTCTCCACTGTGATCTTCTATTAAATTTTCTTTGATTTATAATTGGAATTTTGAGTATTTTGAGTGTTGCTGATGTGATATTTGGTTTTGACTGCGTGCTAGCCTCGCTGAACAACTTGAATCCATCAAAGACTCTATCGATGACAAAGCCCAGTCAGCTCTTGCATTTTTTTTGGAGTGTAAAAAGGTAGGCCTTTATATTTACTTTGCTTCAATTTCATGTATTGGAGTGATTTTATGTTTTGAAGCAGGCATATGAAGATCCTTCTGATCTGAATTATGTGAAGTTCAATTTTGGCCAACATTCTATTGCTTATTTGTTTACTTTTATTTTATTTTTTGTTATGTGGTCATGCTGATACAAAATTTTATGCCGACAATTATTAGGCATAAAACTTGCATACCTAAATTTTGTTATTGTTGTTGTGTGGGGTTCATAAATCAAACTGGACAGTGGTTCAATTTTACATGACACCTAGAGATGGCATTTGATTCTAGGAAAGGTGTATTCAAGAAAAGAAATAAATGTCTATACTATTACTAAGAGAAGAGTTTTTTTTTTTCAATCGTCATGTGGTGAAAGGCCAACTAATACTTAGCTTACAATCTAAAGTTACTAATATACATTATCCAACCTTAAGGTTACTGATATGATGCTAACTCAGAGGTCAAAGGTAGCTATCGAAATCCGTGGAAAGACATTTCTCATGGTTATGAAGCTTTTAAGAATTGTTGGAAGCTGGTAATCGGGAGAGGGAATAAGGTGAGATTCTGGGAGGATATTTGGTTAGGGTAAACTCCTTTGGCAGGTGCATTTCCGAGGTTGTATAGGTTATCAAGGTATCATGGATTTTTCATCGCAGCTTGTACTAATATATTCTCCTTCCCTTATAGCTGGGATCTTGGATTTAGAAGAAATCTAAGAGAAAATGAGATGGTGGAGATGACAAACTTGTTGAGGCTGCTTGAAGAGGTGAGATTATTTCCAAATAGAGAGGATCCAAGAAGATGGTGCTTAGAGTCTTCTGGTAATTTTTCTTGTAAATCCTATTTCAAATGGCTGAGACACGTACCAGGTAGTTCCCCTTTTATTCCTTTCAGTTTGATTTGGAAACCAAAGGTTCCTCCCAAAGTCAAAGTATTGGCCTGGTTGGTGGTACATGGGAAGGTTAATACCTGCGATTTACTTCAACAACGCAGGCCGGGATCAATTTTATGTCCACATTGGTGTGTTTTATGCAAGAAGGCAGGGGAGAGTGTGGACCATGTTTTCATGTCTTGTCCTTTTAGCTGGAAACTGTGGAGTCTCTTATTTAAAGAGATTAATGTTTGTTGGGTGTTCGTCCAAAAAAAAAAAAAATGTTTGTTGGGTGTTGCCAAGGGACTGTTTTTCGTTTTTCAGTGAAAAGTTCAAAATATTAGGAGGTGGTGAAAGGGCTAAATCAATATGGGGCTGTCTGGTGTTGGGTATTGTTTGGGCCATATGGTGGGAAAGAAATCAACGGATTTTTGAAGACGTCAAAGGGGCGGATGTGGAGGAGGTGTGGGAAAAGGCAAAGTATTGGGCAGCGCTTTGGGCTTATGTTTCTCCTATTTTTAGGAACACATCTTTTTCAAACATTTTGCTTGATTAGAAGGCTGCAGTGTCTTGATTAGGATTGTTTTTTTTCCCATGATTGGAGATCTATGTACTCGTTTTACTATTTCTTCCTGGTATTGGTGGATTACTTGTCCACCTTCATGTATGGTTTTTTATGAAATAAAACTTCTCCTTTAAAAAAAAACAAAAACAAAAAATTACATTATCCAACCGACCCATTTTCATCCCATATACCCACTTTCTCTTCTCATACTTGCCTTTTCTTAAATCTTAACTTGTAACAAAATAAACTTACCTTTGGTTTTTATTTTTAAGTTTTATTCTTTGCCTATTTAGGTAGCTGGCATACTAATCTCATCAGTTCGTCGTCATCTTTGGGTTGGGCCCTCTCACAATGTGCCCCTATAAAATCTAAGATGGTGACAACTGGGGCTGTTGTCGTTTTGGCACCCTCCTTATCAGTGGTTTACTTATAAAAAATGGGGGTTTCTGTGGTTCCACTCAAGAAAACCCTTATTTTTGGGAAAAATGGTGGTTTTGGCTCTGCTAGTAAGGTTCAGGGAGGGAAATTAGATAGAAAAATCATTAGAAAAACGGGTGTCGGTGTTCCGAAACGACCAATTCGTTGAGGGCTCAGTTGTGGTTGTCTAGGGAGTAAGGCTTGTCCGGGGTTTAAGCTTAGGGTCGTTCTGGGTTTTCTCTCTGGTCTGTGGAAGTTGAGTTTTTTTTTTTAGTCTTGTTCTATTACTTCTGTGGATTCCTTATCCACTGTTGTATTTTGCTCCTGTCTTAATACAATTGTTTCTATTAAAAAAAAAAAAGTTCTGAGACTTGAAGTTGTATCAAGGCCTTTTTTGTGTTACGAATTTCAGCTCCTTAAGGAGCATATACATCTAAGTCATTTATATATTTTTGAGTTATTTTGTGGTTGGATTAGGTATTATCTTGTTTACTGCACTCCTGAAGTGTAACATAATCTAACTGCTTAAGCAAAAAGTTATCCTTCCTTTACGCATGAAAGGAAAGATATGACAATTTGTTTTCATCAAATCAACAAAGTCATGATTTATACGTATGGGTGCTATTTACTATGGATTTTTAATTTCTATTGGTATTTCCAATTTGAGTTTACTTTTGTCAGTGGTGTTTGGTTTATGATGGCATAATCTTATCAACAATGTTTATTTTCAATAAAAAATTTCCAGTGTTTGGATACTTTAGAAGTATCAAATAAAGGCTTGGGAAAGAATGGCACAGATCTGTTATTCAAGACCATGAAATCTTTGAGTGACCTGAGAGAAATAATTGCCAAGGGTCTTGAAGGTGGCCTTAGAAATGATGCTTCTGATACAGCAGTGGCTATGCGTCAAAAGGTGAGATCATTTATCTTAATTATTTAGCAAGCAAAAGCTTCAATTGAAACAATTAACTAGTTTAGAATTTGATGATCTTGCTCCCAATGTTTATCTATTTCTTTCTTCATCTCTCTGTGAACTACAGTGGCGTCTTTGCGAGATTGGACTTGAGGACTATTCATTTATTCTTTTAAGCAGGTAGGAACATAATTCTTTGCTCTAAAACCAGATTCTGGATTAGTATTTTTTAAGTTTCTTTCATTTCACATGATAAATACTAGGGAAATTTAATCCCTCCTGAACTTGCACCCCTATGTCTATGTAGTGTTCGAAGTTTCTATTTGAGCAATGCCCCCCTTGAAAATTGAAAATGGCTTATAGCCCCTTCTGTATCACAACCTGTCAAATGCTACCAACCGTGTGACTTGCATGTGATATTAAAGGCTGAAATTATATATAGGAAAAATTTTAAAAAAATTTTAAAAAATTCAATACATTATCTCCACAAATTTCACCACAGTGAGAATTGAAGAGTCTACCGTCAGAACTGGTTCTTCTCTACAGTGGGACCACCAGTAAGTGGCCCTAGAGTTGCTTTCCGTTGGTCGAACCTGAGTCACATAACTTGAGTTCATCATACGCACAGAAACTGTGCAGGAACCTGAGTTCATCATATGTTGCTTTCTGTTGGTCGAACCTGACTCACATAACTTGAGTTCATCATACGCACAGAAACTGTGCAGGAAAGTTCTTTGTTACAATTTGGTTTCTTTGGTTATTATAATACCTTTGTGCTCACAGGAACTTATCATAAGTTATTGAGATGGTGGGTACGTTGTTTGCTCAGAGATAAGGATGCCCTGTCTCTGTGTTAGTCACTGTTAATATTGCAAAGAAGAATGTCCTGTATTTTCTTAATTGTCTCATTTTGTTATAAATTTATTCATTAGTATGTTACTTTAGCTTTGAGTGTGTCACGTACCTGTGGCAATTTGAAAATTTTGGAATTTTACCTTACTTTAGGGGAAACATTGCTCGAATAAAAAGTTCTTATGTAATTTCCCCCAAACCTAAACATTCTTCTTTTCATGAATCATTGGCATATTTGACACTTGTCAATGGAAGATTGATGATGCAGGACGCGTAGGACCTAAATTTATTAGTTTCCTAATGTATTTGTTAGTTTCCAAGATTCTCTAGTTTTCCAAATTCTAGTAGGATTTCTACTTTCCAGATTTCTAGTTTTAAGTTTCTTATTTTATTTGGGTTAGGATTTCTGTTTAAGCAAGGGATTTTTATCCTTTTATGTCTAGGTTTTAGTTTGCTATAAATACCCCCATGTAGTTCTTTAAAATTCAGATTTGGATATTGAATAAACCCTCTCTTGAAACTCTCTGATTTCTGTCTTGTCTTATCGGTTCTCGGATTTCTGTCATTTCTTTCGTCCCTTCGATCTATATTTTCGTCTCCTCGGTCTCCTATATTCTTCTCGGTTCTATTGTTTGAGTGCTTAATCTAATACCTGCGGGCTGTACTACATCAATTGGTATCAGAGCCAGGTTGTGATTTCTGTCCTTCCTTCTCAGTTCTCTGATTTCGGTCCTTTCTTTCGTCTCTTCGATCTATATTTTCGTCTCCTCGACCTCCGATATTCTTCTTGTTCTACTGTTCTGCCCTTTCTTTCGTCTTTTCGATCTATATTTTCGTCTTCTTGATCTCTTATATTTTTCTCTGTTCGATTGATTAAGTGATTAATCTAATATATACGGGCTGTTCTACATCAATACCTGCGGGCTGTACTACATCAATTGATCCAACCTCCGTTCAGTATGAGTTAGCATTTAGCTATAGTACTATCATAAACTTGTGTTTCAGAAAATCTTAACTGTTTCAGGATCACAATAAAAAGTGAAAGATGTTCTAGTCAATTAGTCTAGTTTACAGAAATATATTCTGGGTGTTAATTACGTTATTGACAATCATTGATTTGGTTAGATTCCTTAATGAACTTGATGCTCTGGGAGGGGCTCATTGGCTGGCAAAAAACGTGAGTTCAAAGGATGTAAGCCCTTGGAATGATCCATTTGGTGCACTTATTGTCGGTATTCATCAGCTAAGGTTATCTGGTTGGAAGCCTGAAGAATGTGCTGCTATTGAAACTGAACTCCTTGCATGGAAAGCAAGAGGTCTTTCTGAAAGAGAAGGTAACTTTCTTATCATTTTGTCGTGCATTAGCTCTTGCATCATATAGCTGGCATACTTTTGATAGTGTTTAAACAGCCCAACCTTTTGTTTCAATTTTCCTCCTGTTCTGTTCATGAAGGAATTGAAGATGGCAAAATAATCTGGGGACTAAGGCATAAAGCTACTCTTGATAGAGCCAGGAGGCTAACCGAAGAATATTCTGAAGCACTTCTTCAAATATTTCCCAAAACGTCCAGGTATCTTTTGAGAAAAATAAAATTTGGTTGATGTGGCCAAATATGGCGTCCTGTACAACAAAGCTTGTATGGAATCTCTTTGGATGATGATTAACGCATCAAATCCTTGTTTATAAACAATTGAACCACAACAATATGTTTTGATTTGAATCATTTCTTGAAAATACTTGCCAAATGTTCTGGGCGTATATACTACATTTATTTTGTGGTCCAATGATGTGTATTTCTTTGATAAATCTTCTTTGAGCCTTTTCATTCGCTCTTATCTGTTCAAGATTATTTCTACCAGTCAAGTTAATTCATCAGCATAAGAAAATTGCTAAAAGTCTAGAACAAATTTAAACTGGAATTACAACAATTCTTGCAGATATTAGGAAAAGCTTTTGGAATCCCTGAAAACAGTGTAAGGACATATGCTGAAGCTGAGATTCGCGCTGGGTATGTTTATCTGTTAAATATATCTTTGTTCATTTAACATATTTCTTTAGGCATGTATATAGTGGTACTATATGGGAACTATTATTGTCTGACTTTCTACCTACAAATGCCATGTCCAGTGTAATATTCCAGGTTTCAAAACTCTGCACCCTTCTTTTAAAAGCTGTTAGAACTATCATTGGTTCCCAGGGTTGGGATGTTATTGTGCCGGGAGCTGCTCGGGGAACATTAGTTCAGGTAACCTCCATGAATTGATCGCCTTAAGTGCGAAATAGCATCAACATCAAGTATCATATTTCGAGTTAGTTATATATATAATATTTTAAGTTCGTGTTTTTCTATCCAAAAATATCTTTCTAGCTGAATACATCCCTAAAATAAAAGGTTTCAGATTCAGCTTATATGTCTTTGTGGAATTTAAACTTATTTATAAGGGGCTTAGTACAAAACAAGGATTGGAATGTTGAAGTTGAACACCATGTCAAAGTTCAAAAGTACAGTTTTATAGAGATCAAATATTGACATATTTTGAAGAAGAAAAAAGGAATTTAAAAGAGATAAGACATAAATAGATTTATTTGGAAACTTAGAATATTCTTAGGTATTAAATTAGGTGAAAGAACTTTTAAAGTTATATGAACGAAATAAAATGTACATATGATGTGTTTACGCATACAGAAAAAGAATAAGTACCTAGTAATGATTGCATTGTCGCAATTATTTAGTTCACAGTTACCCATATATACTACTATAACTTCAGGTTGAGAGGATTGTCCCTGGGTCAATACCATCTACAGTGGAAGGACCAATCGTTCTCATGGTCAACAGAGCAGATGGAGATGAAGAGGTTTTCCATTTCGCTTATTCTTATATTTTTAGTCCTGACAGTAGCAATGTAACGCAATCAAATTACCATTCTTTTCTGACAGTTCATATATCTGGCAGGTTACAGCAGCTGGGAGTAACATTGTGGGAGTCATACTTCTGCAAGAGCTTCCCACTTATCTCATCTTGGTGTCAGAGCTCGACAAGTATGTCTTTTCTGTCCACTTGTCAAGTCATTATATGCTTTTGAAATGCATATAGGTACATATATGCGTATGATATATATTTCTAATCAATAAACTATGATGGTAATCTGCAGGAGAAGGTTGTGTTTGTGACATGTGAAGATGATGACAAAGTTTCCGATATACAAAAACATAAGGGAAAATATGTTAGGTTATTTTTTCTTAACTTTTGAAGAGTCTTTGAATCATGCTTAAAAAATTCATCTCCTATTATTGACATGCATCAAGGAATTGATGCTTGTGGACTTACAGCTGTAGCAGTATTTTTTGTTATTTACTTTTATGCCTCACATTTATGAAATTTTCAGGTTAGAAGCATCCCCTACAAGTGTTAATATATATCCTTCATCAGAAAACAGCAATGGCAGTTTTGCAGTGAAAAATCTTTCAGGTGATGGGGCACCCAAGGTTGAAGCCCTTGGCACCCATGATCCTTCCCAGTCTGCTACTAAAGCCCCATACTTCCAGAAGGTACCTGTAGAGTTCTGTTTTATTTTTAATCCCTCTCCTCAATCCCAAAATGTTAACCTAGTTTTTCTTTTGGTCATTGATGTTGATTTTCATCATCATAAATTATGTTGCCTGTGAATATGTTAAAAGTTGTTTCCTCATCTAGGGTGTTTCTGCTGGAGTTTTACTACTTGCTGATGCAGAAGCACAGACTTCAGGCGCAAAGGCTGCGGCTTGTGGTCGTTTAGCTTCTTTGGCGGCAGTATCTGACAAAGGTAATTTTATGGTGGTTATGACTTCTTCCAAACAAAACCTTATTCATCCTCCTTTAGACTTTTTCTCCGTAACAAGTCATGGTTTATGTTTCAAATCTGCTATAGTAATTCAAATCTTACGACGTTAAAATCTCCCGTCACCACCCAAGGTTCTCCAGATCTCCCACTCACCTTTCCCCACTGCTCCCACAAATACCTCCTCATACTGTCACCATTAGGACCATAGACTCCTGAAAAATTCAAATCAAAGCCATCTTTCATACAGTAAAACGGCAAGAAATCAAATTAGAGCACACCATGAGTCTAACTTCTTGCGTAGCCTATATAGAATTATCCTCTCACCCTTAGCACCAAACTGCATCCAAACTCACTCACTCCACATACCCTTACTCATTTGTACTGAACCATAGGAAAAGACATGTTCAGTCACAAATCCCTATTTTTATTCTTTATACATTACATATTGCCTCCAGATGAATAGAGCTGTTGAAATTTGATGTGACAAACATACAGGCCTTCTTTTCTGGTTACAACATACAGGCCTTCTTTTCTGGTTACAACATACAGGCCTTTAAGTTCACTTATACCACTTCTTGGGCCTCAATTTATCTTTATTTTGAATTCTGCTTTCAATTTGAGTTTGGCACAGAGAAAACATTAACTTGTAAACTTATAAAGTGTGCATCTGTTCTTTAAAATTTATAAGAAATGTTTTTAAAAGCAAAGAACAATACCATTTTGGCTGGAAAGGTAAATGACCCCTGATTGAAAGTGGATGTCTTCTAATTTTTACAGAAATAATGTGTCTTTTGCCTTGTGGGACTGCTGGGTTATGAGTTTAATAAAATAAATGTTTTCTTATTATCCTTGTCTGCTTGCGCAGCTTTTGACATCCCTTGAATTTCAATGAACTTATTCATCTTGCAGGGAATTTATAAAATGTCCATATCCATAAAGTGAATAGTGATATTTATTTGAAAGGAGAAAAGAAAAACTTTAAAGATAGCCATGCTATGAATTTTGCTTCTACTTTTAACAATTTATTCATGATGAATGATGGATTTGCCCATCAATGTGATTTATGATAAAATGAAGCCATTTAAATTTCAATAAAAACATAATTATCTTAGGCGTGCATTAGGATGTCCTGTAGACAATTGATGCATACAATGAAAAAGGGATTGTGGATTGCGCAGTAGAAATCAGCCATTTTCCTGCATATATTGTTATTCCATCACATTGACTTGAGGATTGTGGTTTTCATTGTCAGTTTATAGTGACCAAGGGGTACCAGCTTCATTTAATGTCCCTGTGGGGGCAGTGATACCATTTGGCTCCATGGAATTGGCATTAGAGCAAAGCAAATCCACCGATTTATTCTCGTCCTTTCTAGATAAGATAGAAACACTGAAGCCGGAAGGTGGGGAACTTGACCAACTTTGCAGTCAGCTCCAGGAACTAGTCTCTTCCCTACAGCCCCCGGAAGACATCATTAATAGCATTGGGAGAATATTTCCAGGCAATGCACGCCTAATTGTTCGTTCAAGTGCTAATGTCGAGGACTTGGCTGGAATGTCGGCAGCTGGATTATATGACTCGATACCCAATGTTAGTGTTTCAAATCCAACAATTTTTGCAAATGCTATTAGCAGAGTGTGGGCTTCACTTTACACTCGGAGGGCAGTTTTGAGCCGTCGAGCTGCCGGTGTACCTCAGAAGGAAGCTACAATGGCAATTCTGGTGCAAGAAATGCTTTCACCAGACTTATCATTTGTGCTTCATACCGTCAGCCCAACGGACCAAGATCATAATTCTGTTGAGGCTGAAATTGCTTCTGGCCTTGGTGAAACTTTGGCTTCAGGCACTAGGGGCACACCTTGGCGTCTGTCGTCTGGGAAATTTGATGGGAATGTGCGAACACTGGCATTTGCGAATTTCAGTGAGGAGCTACTTGGCACAGGCCCTGCGGATGGGGAAGTTATCCATTTGACTGTAGACTACAGCAAGAAACCATTAACTGTTGATCCAATTTTCCGTCAGCAGCTTGGTCAGCGCCTCAGTACAGTGGGATTTTTCCTTGAGCAGAAGTTTGGCTGGCCACAGGACATAGAAGGATGTGTTGTTGGCAAAGATATCTATATAGTCCAGACCCGACCGCAGCCCCTATAAAATCTCTGTTTGTATCCTTACGAGCCAGGTAGCATGATCTGGGTAGTATTACGTGTGGTTCCAAAAACTGTGCCATATTGGGTACTCATTATAGGCAGCTGCTGTATGCATGATCTTCAAGAAACTCAGTGGAACGACTCTCTGGCAGTTGCTGAACGTTACGGTACATAGAAAGTATAACATTCGTATGCTTGTTTGCTGAATGGTACGTCAGTGTATGGCTTCTGTAAGCTTATAGATATGATAAGTAGACAACTTTCCGTAGGTTGAGGAAGGTTGAAAGGATTTAATCTGAATAATTCATAGTTGTGATGTATTGTTGTATGTTTGATCACTTATAGGGTTTCTGTAATCATATAATAACATCATTATCAAAGCCAAGCAAAATAATGGTCCATGCTTTATATAAATAATAATTTGGATCAGGCATGTCTAATTTTATCGATCTTCAATTCTTCACTAAAACAGACATGCTGACAGGTTTTTCATTCTTTGTAAACTCCCATATCCAATGGTACTGATAGCCCTTCAATGACCACATAAAGTTCTGTTACAGTGCCCGTAATAGAGGAGGGAAACTTAGCCACACCGGGGATGCGTTTTAACTTTTACACATGGTAATGCGTTAGCTTGGGATACCGTAACAGCGGCATCTTCGGTGTAGTTAAGTATGTTTCGTAGTAAAGACAAGGCTAACACATTTCGTCCTGCATGACTCATACATGTTAGATTTTCTTTATATGCGTGTTCATGATCTTTCACACAAAACTGAAATACATGAAGACATACCTGGCACCATCTATCTTGAATGCACGATCTCTCTGAACTCATTCAACCGCAACAGCAACAATCCCAACAAAAACAGGAACGGCTCAAGACTTCTGCTCTCTCTCAGAATCTGTTTCAGCTCTTTCTTTATGATGAGATTAGGGTTAGAGAACGTGTCTGATGAGAGCAGGGCCTTAAGCTTATATAGGGCTAGGTCAAGTCGTCTCTACTCATCACTGAGGGCTGACTTGTCTAATCTTTCAAGCCCACCAAGCAACGGTTCACGCAAATAAGGAAACAAATAGGACTCCTTAATAGGCCTCAAAACCTTTCCTTATTCCACAAAGTTTTGGGCCTCAAGGTATAACCTGATATAACTTAGTATCTAGTGCACCAATCTAAATAGGAAAACATAACAATACAATGGAGAGGGCCTTGCAACAGCAGCAAAAAGAACATTCGTTTAATAGATAGCGTCCGTCGGCTTTTACACTTGGATGAGGATCCTTGGACAACTTCCACAGTTGCAATACTTGAGCCCGGAGGCAGAGGCACCAACCAACTATTAACCAAAGTTTTAGCTACCAAGTGCACAGAAAGATCTGTAAAGGAATAAAAGCTGTGTGTTCAGATCATATCTTTTCAACCAGTTTTTGTTACCACAGAAACGCACAATTTTCCAGCCGTAAAGGTCCAACTTACATGTTTAGGGCTCTCCATAAACAATTCAACTTTCTTATGTAGGAGTGGATAGCAAGCTAATAACCGCTTTTAAGTTGGTGTTGGGTTTATTGCAATGAACCTTGGTATGGAGTGAGCATTTCTGTAGATTGGCCATCATGTTTAGTTGTTGGCAGATACAGTTCCTGAACTGAATGAAAATTCACATCATCCCAAAATTATGAAATGGGCACCAATCTAATCCCTAATCATGAATCGAGGAAGTCATGAATGTGTATAGGATCGACTACCCCCTGATTAATCTAATTCCTCATTTATTGGTACTTCCCCAAATGTGTATGGAATTGACTACCCCTAATTAATCTAATTCCTCATGATTGGTATTGGTTACATATCGTAACGCAAGGGGAAGTTGTTAGTGAATGAATGCAATGAAAGTCAAGATTCGAAATCATTTCAGTACCCATTTTTTATTTTATAGCATTTCAGTACCCATTTCAAGTAGCGAGTCTAGCTAAAGACCACCAATAGCTTTGTCCTTTTATCTAACAAGTGAAGACTGATTGTCGCTACACCAAATTGTCATTGTTTTTATTCTCTTTTATTTTCAAGTTATTCTCCATGTTTGCTTTTTGATCAAGTCATCATGGCTCCACGCTGCTTTTTGATCATGCCATCATGACTGCATGCTGCTCTGTACCATCAAAGAACTTTCTTTTTCCTTTTTAAAGAAAACAAATTGTACTACGGATAGAATTCTTGATCAACCAGAGTGTGCATATATAATTTATACACTTACATAAATGGTTGAACTTGGGGAGGTTATTATAAAGGAGACATAAGGGGTAGAAAGGTCAATTCCCTCACTCACTTACCTAGTAGTAGTAACCAGCCCAAAACCAAGGAATAAAATATTGATGATATCGGAAATATCGGTATTCCAAAAATACGGAAATTTCGATGAAAATATCGGGATATTATCGAAATTTCGGTCCATGTCGTCAATATTATCGATATTTTGGTTCATGGATATCTAAAATATCGATGGTATCGGAAATATCGGTAGTCCAAAAATACGGAAATTTCGATGGAAATATCGGGATATTATGGATATTTGTCGTCCAAACATTATATATACACACATATTCAACTGCCTAAAATTCGCTCCAAATCCTCTTCATATCCGACGAAGCCCCATAATTACCTGCTCAACCAGTCATCCTCCATCTCTTGCCAGCACACTTAGAAAAGGAGTGAAAGCATCTCAATATGGTTAACAGCCTCTGAATTTTTTGGTACAAGTAATTGGAAGGGCCACATAACCAGACCAAAACCTTGTCTACACTCTTCTTCTTCATCCTTGGTTTTGTGGTATTTTTCTTACTTTGTTTTGATAAAAATGTCGGCTGCCGTGGGAGCAATCTCTGCAACCAAAGATGTTACTTTCAGTTCTCAAATGGAGGAAGAGGAGTTAGTTAAGAATGATGACAATAAAAGCAAGGCTGCACTTGGTGATGACCAACCAAGCCTAAGCCAGCTTCCCGAAGGTGATGATCATAATGCGGAGGAGGTTGACCCAGACGAAGAGGACGATGAGGTTGCAGCATTGAAATCTGAAAAGGAATTGGTTCTTGGCCCTCGGTTGTCTCTCAAGGAGCAGCTTGAGAAAGATAAAGTATGTGTCCACTTTTCTTCTGTTTTTTTCTTCTTCTTTTTTTTTTAAAGTCTTTCATTAATGTTGTCCAAATTCATCACATTCACATATATAATACTTCTTCTAAGGATGATGAGAGTTTGAGGAAATGGAAGGAACAACTTCTTGGGAGTGTTGATCTCTCTGCTGCTGGAGGTACCTAATAATTTTCTCTACTCTATTATTTCTCAATTGGGTTTACATTAATTATTGTGTGGATTCATAAATATTAGAGAGCAAAGAACCAGAAGTGAAGGTCTTAAGCCTCACAATCATGTGCCGGGGCCGGCCGGATCTTGTCCTCCCGATTCCATTCACAAACAAACCCAAGAGCAGTCTCTTCACACTCAAAGACGGATGCCATTACCGCATCAGGTTTACATTTACTGTCTCCAAAAACATAGTCTCAGGCCTCAAGTACACCAATACAGTGTGGAAGACTGGTGTTAGAGGTAAAAAAACACAAACAAAAACAAATGCACATTCATAATTAAAAATGGTATAATATAATCACAAAAGTTACTGAGATTAATTGTTTAAATTTTTTGACAGTGGACAATTCAAAAAGAATGCTTGGAACTTTTAGCCCTAAGCAAGATCCATATACATATGAGACTGAAGAAGAAACTGTCCCTTCAAGCATGTTTGCCAGGGGCTGGTATTGTGTGAGAACAAAAGTAAGGCTTGACGTTTTTTTCTATTGCCAAATGCTTTTCAATTGTCATTAACATTGCTCTTTATTTTGTTTATTTTTCTTGTTTCAGTTTGTGGATGATGATGGAAAATGCTACTTGGACATGAGTTACTACTTTGAAATCCAGAAGAACTGGCCAAAATCCTCTTGAAACTTTCCATCTGTTATGAGCATGGGCTTGGTCATCAAAATCAAATGGTCATGTTTAATTAGTGTATCTCTCCATTTGTACTTTCTTGTCAGCTTTGGGTTTGGTACTAAATGCTTCAAATGAGCACTTTCAGTGAATAATGTTGTATCTTGTAATCATACTTGGCACAATGCAATCCATATTTTTATTCAATGAGAAACCACTGCACAAGGCATGCATATGCTCTCTTTTTTCTTGCTCTCTTTTTTCTTTTTCTTTTTTTATTATTTAATTTCTTCTCCGTTTTCATTTTTATAATTGTATAGCTGAAAAAGGCATACTTTCCTTTAATTTCTTCTCTAACTTTCTGATTTTCCTTTATTTGTTTGATAATTAAGTTCTGGTAGTGAGTATGATTCCCCACCAAAGATGCCTCAACATCTAATTGACGAATTCCTCAAGGGATGAGAATGACATTAAAGTAGTGAACCCCATGTGATAATAAACTTTGCAAACCATGATAGATCTAACCTCTAACTACTATTTCTGCTTTCACAAAGCAAACTGCCCCAAAAGCTATCTCAGATTTATTTTTTTGCTGGTCCAAGGCCCAGACCCTTCTTTTGTTATGTCATGATATCATAACATGAATGCATGCTTCTGCCAACAGGAGGGACAAGAAGAACAGAGATAAGGTGTTACAACACTCTGTCTGTCACACACCCTTGACCCGGAGTAGAGTAAAATCCCGAATCCGGTGTGTGATAATAAAGTAAATTAACAACATAACACTAAACAATCAACTTTCTTATAATCTCTATCCTCATCTCTTTCTTTCTTCCTCGCTAAAATTATGCTTTTCCTAAAATAAATAAAAATGGTGGGCTAAAAGACAATTTTTTTTATTTGAATACATTCACCCTCAGTTATAACCATTAAATCATTTGATTTCAATATCTCCCACTGTTCTGAGGGCTTCATTCAGTTGTTCAGAAACCACTTCAACAATGATAATGTTAGTTAAGAGCATGAGCTGTTTGGTAGCATGGGCAAGGTCTACTTCAAACCAAAGCAATACATATGACCTGAATTTAGTATCAGTTGACCTAAGAAATCTCGACATTAGCTCCATTGTAGAAGATGCATTAGTCCGAAATAATGTACTATGTATGGAGAAACTTTCCGCTAGGAGACATATGCATCTAAGTGTTAAAATAGATATATGCTTAATCTAATGATTTGTGTAATATAGAGTTCAATTTCTTCATGTGTTAGAACAAGTGTAACAGAGATAAGTGTCCTACGGTTAAGATGGACACAATACTTGAAATTCAATCTTGTGTCAAATTCAAGGCCTAGCCGTTTTTCACTAGGATAGACTCCGTTGTGTCAAATAATTTTTAGTTTTATTGTAAACAAAGCGCATGAGAGACATGCGATAATGTCTTTGCACGGATTGTCATTCAAGACAATGAGTTCTCTTCATGATTAAATGGTTTGTTATACCATTATTTCTGTTATACACGACATCAGATCTTTACAGCTATTGATATATCATAAAAAATATGTCGATAACATTCTCGTCAAAAAAATGTACACCAATATGTCTTCAATAAAAACAAGACGACTATGATTTCAGCATGGTTGCTGCCTCAAGCATGCATATGCATCTATGCATAATATGCATGCATGACTTTAGTGCTATAGCATTATTCTTGGTGACGGCTGACCAGACAAGCAATCATGGTTAGCAATGCACTTTGCCAGTAACCGAATTATTTCACGCAGCCCTTCAAGGCTTTTTTTATGATTACATGACATGACACTATCATTATAGAATTTCCATGCCCTACTATCACCTGAAATAAACCACTCATTTCCATGCCATGTGGTGAAACAAAAACTCAATATCACAAATGTTAAATATTTGTTGGATTTATATATAAACATTGCCCCTAAAACAAAAGAAAATCGAATACTGCTTGCCTCGTTTTCTGGAAAGAGATACTCTTACTTCCTGCAAATTACAATTTGACACATGTGCAAAGATAATTCATCCAAAACACAAAAGACAAATAATACACATGTCATACTGCCATTGATAGAAATATAGAATTACTACTTACAGGGGGAATGAGGAAAGTATATTTCCCAAGAAAATCGCTACTCTACTCTTGTGAAATTTTTTTCCATGTCAACAGTAAAAATTATAAGTGGGACCTAAGAAAAGACAAAATTAGGTGCATGATCAATCAATAATATGTATGATTAACTACTGAGGGAAAGCAATGTTGCCAAATTATGGCATTTAATCCTTCTTATCAACGACATAATTGACCTCTTGATAAGTACGTGCCAACTGAAGATGAGAAAATCGATGATGTGCAGGAATTAAATATCATGGACTAACCAACAAATTTTCCAGAGTGTTCTTAGAGTTCAATATGCTGCTAAATCATTCTTTGGGATGGTCATGTTTCACTAGGTTAGATCGCATTGGCGGTTGTTAACTCATTAACTTAATAAAATTTGATGGAAAAACCTTAAAGAGAACCAGAGTTTGCAAATTGTGCTGATAGGCCCACATCAAACCCTCCTAAGAGCTGGTGACAACTTTAGAAAGAACCTCCAAAACACTTGAACAACCAAAGCTTCTTTGAACTGGCACATTGTGGCCATATTCTTGTGTTGTTCTGGTTCTGGATAACAAGCAGCAGCAGGGCATCCATCATTATTGAAAGATTATCAAAATTTAGTTTTGCAAATCCCCCATGAGGAATCAATTTAATAGATGAGACCGAGTATGCTTCTGCCAAAAGAGACTACGTCACATTAGTTTGGAATTTAAAAAGTTGGAATATGCAAGGATCTTGTAGTTCAACTGATTAAGACCATTTACCTTTGCACCCGAGGTTCTAGGTTTGATTCCTCCCTTCCTCAATATCGCTTGTATAGAAAATAAAATAAAAAGTTGGAATATAAGTTGGTGGCTCTAAGGGCTTGTTTGATAGGGATGACTAGAGTAGCCTGGACTAGACTAACAAAATGCCTATATTTCATGTGCATTCAAAGCATCATATGGATATGCTGCCTAACTATGAGGAAGAATAAGGGACTATCTATAAGAGATTGATGACTAAAACTTATCCCTCCCTAATCCCCTTGAAAATGGTGGGATTATGATGGATAAGTTTTAGTTATCAACCTCTTATGAATAATCCTACATCCTCCTAGTTAGACAACAATATCCAAATTCTGGTTGTATTCTGTCCGAATTTTCTATGATAAAGGAAAATTTTACTCTTAAATTTAGTCCAATTATTAGTAATCTAGTGTTTCATATCTCCCTGATCTGATGGAGGAATGGAACGGTTATTAGAGGCATGAAGCCAAGCCTATTGTGAAAATGAACACTCACAAAAGAGAGTTTAGAATTTCTAAGGTGGTTGCAAAAAGCACAAGTAAAGCCAAGCCAGACTTTTGTTGGTTTGTAATCTATTGTCAAACCTTATATATAATTTTACTCTGTAACCACTACTTCCTATTACATACATTCTTACAATATTTATTAATTACAAAAAAAATGGAAATGAAAAAAATCAACCAAATTATGACCCACTATTTTCTCCATTCTCATTGTACAAAAGAAAACTGCAATTCACCAATAGTCTAACAACGCAAACTTTACATTCAAACCAATTTTACCTCCCTCTTTTACTAGTTTAGCAGCCGTTACTAACCAATGTCCAGGAGCATCATGCGGGCCACGGACAACCTCAGCTGTGTCTACAAATTTAAGCAGCTTTGCTGAGCGATCTAGCATTGGTGGTCCTTCTGGATACACACCTGAATTAATTGCAGCTGGAGCCTGCTTTTGCTGATCAGTTACTGTCCGCTGAGTGAATGTAAACGTTGTACTTAGATTCGTAAGGAAACTTGATTTGTGAGAAGCCTCTGGCGCAGCAGCCCACTCAGTCTTCCGGATTCCACAATTGGGTAGGTAGGTAAAATGCAGACGAAGGTGAAGTATCGTCTTGGGCCATTTCCCTTTGCTAAGGAGCTGTGCACCAGTTACAATATACACACCATTTGAATCTCCCTTCAACCAGTTGGGGTCATGCTTAACTACAGATGAACAGATTTTTGAGTATCTCTTCCATTTAATTGGCTCTAAGAATTGTTCACTCAACTCACAGTCATCAGAACCTTGCCACCAGCACGGCCTTGTTGTGATGGTGTTAGCCACAGAAACATCCATAGTATTTGGAAGGCTTGAGAGATGTTGTACATGTAGGGCTAACCGATTTCGTCCTTTCCCTTCTAAGTACAGGCGTAGGCCAACAACTGGCTTTTGACCAGTTGAAACCTGAATAGACAGAAATTAGACCCACATAACCAATTGAGCAAGTATACCATAATAAAATATTGAACTGTATACTGATAAGCTTTTATAGGTAAATAGAGCCAATGCAGAAATGTAAACGAAGATTTCCCCCCAGAAGTTGATAAACAAAATAATAACATAACTTCATGCAGGTTAATTTAATCTGTATTTTAGTGCATGTTTGTGAAAGAGTGCCTTTTTGTGGGCCAAAACCAAATCTGATAACGAAAGACCCAAAGATCCCATCGGAATTTTAAGATGTCAGACTGACGTGTGACTGTAGGAACAAAGAGATCCAAAATAACAGATTGAGGATACTGAACAGACATTGCAATTATATCAATTATGGATGTAAATTTTAAGAGGGCACACCACCGTTCAGCATCTATAATAACTTTCCGTTCACTGATATTGCATGTTTGCACATAGCCAGCATATGCTAGCCTTGACAATCCAGTATTTGGAGAAAAGGCATGACAATATTCTTTGTAGGAAATAATAGCAAAACATGCATGAGGAAATTATGAATGCATACCTACGAGAACCTTGGCTTATACGACACAGAATCTATCAAAGATGGATAAGATTTGGTAACCATGCAGCCATCCTCAGACCAACTTTGGTAATGGGACTAAAAATTGGTATGCTATTAATAATTTGACACACTTACGTCACAACTATAGAATAGAGATTGATTCCAAACTAACCAATAAACCTTTCTGGTCCAATAATAACGATCCGTGGTTTCATTTAGTAATTATTTTTTTAATCCAAAGTTGGCTTTTTTCTTCAAAGCTTATTGACTATTGAGTCAGATTATTTCATTGACAATTGTAATTACTAGATAAATGCTCTAGCTGCAGGCCAAGATTCCTAATCTATTAGCAACAAAGTTTTGTTAAATCATTTAGATTTTTCTACTTTAAGTTTATTAATCAAAGTTTCAAAATCTATCAATTTCCAAATTACTGTGTCTGTGCATGTGGTAAGAGAGAGAGAGAGAGAGAGAGAGAGAGAGAGAGAAATCCACATACCTGTGTACAGCTAACATTAATCTTAGGACCCATTAAATTGAATCGCAGGGAAGGACACGAAGCCTTTTTCTGTCGATGTGAAAGAGGCAGCTCACTAAACATAGGTGCCCATTGCCTAGGAATTTGGAACTCCAAGAAATGTTGTAAATCCTCTGGAGCTGGCTTGTCTGAGATGAGGATTATGGATCAATGAAATGCCCATATTGATGTAAACAAGCTCAAGGAAAATTTGTCATTCATTGTTGGGTAAATGCTTAAAGAATATAGCCATTTAATGTAAGAAAAGGTACTGCAATATGTAAGAGGCCACGATTATCATTTTCCTAACAGTCACATGAACCTTCTAGTTCCAGCAAAAGTCAGTGTTATTGTAACCATTTACAATACTAAATACTGGGAGCAAGGTGTAAGGTTGAATCCCTTTTTCTCTTATCAGAATTCGCTATAATTATCTCAATCTCAACTTCATTTTCCCCAATCCCAACAAATTACCTTTTAACTGTCAGTTAATTCAAGAAGAAAGACTTTTGGGTGGTAATTATGTACTAGCAGAAAGTTGTGCAATGAATATGAACCCTAACTGTAAAACTTAAGAACCATTGGTTGGGCAGTGGAGAACTTACAACGTAGGTACAAGTTGATTGCATGACTAAGATAGCCACTGCCTGGAATCCCAGTAAGAAGAGAAGTAATAGGTACAAACTTAAAGCGGATAGCTTCTGGTTCAGCAAGCACCGTCTGGAGCCAATTGGAGTGACTATTCAAGAATACATCCCCTCCTCTTTTGAGCAAACGATAGTAAGACCCTGTTCCAAGTAAAAAAATTAATCACAGCCCAGGATGGTGTCCATCATATTAAAGTGCTCGATCTATTTGCTTACATCCTTGCTTGATGTTTGTGAAATAGTGGTTAACTGCATGGTGTTCGACTGCAAAATACGGTCGAATACATCTGGAACCTACAGAAATGGTTGCCTTCATCAATTATATTCATGTAGAAAAAAGTACAAAATATCAAATTACAAGATTAAGCACTATACTTTATGTTTGCCATCTCTTGTTTTTCCCGCAGTAAAGTAGGGCTTCCATCTGAAAATAGAAAATCACCAAGATCCTCCAGATGTCTTCTAACATCAGCTGGAGGAACTGGTGAGGAAGATTTCTGTCTGACACAAACTAAATCTTGACCTCCAACAGCCATGCCTACTATTATGTGTGTCCCGTAAGAACGGATGAACCTGCATTATAAAGCTTATCAGTGTAATTGGTGATAATTCTCATAAACCCAAGGATGATTAACAAAGGTTTTTGTGTGTGTGCGTGTATTTAGATAAAGAAACAAGAACTTAAATGCATGGGCTTCTTTATTATTTTCAATGACTATAATCAATTATTAAAATGTTCAAATGGTGAAATAGTTTTCATCAGAAGACTTCTTTATAAGTCAGGCAAAAGGTTGGTGAAGAAGCTTAGTCTTCAGCAGTTCCCAAATGTTGGACTTCAGGTGAGACTTGCAATGTGAAGGACCAATTGCAACCAGATTCTGATACCATGATAAATGAGTAAAGAAATGGACATCTAATCGAAAAGCTTCAACTATTAGGCGGAGAGCTTCACATAATATACTTCTACTCTTGTTAAAATCGAGTTCAAACAATATGGATTTCTTTCTTTCACATAATGGATTCTTAAGAGTATGAAATGTTTTCCATGGTTATGCATTTTCCTCGGATGAAAACGTTTCCTATTGTGCGAAGGATTAAAGAAAAAACTTTAGATCTCAAATTCACAAAAAGTACCTAGACAATGAGGCTGGATCCCAACGGGATGGAACAGATTTCTGTACTTTGCTATGCAAACTCAATGGAGATGCTGTTAGGTGCAAATAGTATAATGAAATGAAGAAACCATCAAAAGAAAGATACTTTGCTTCTGCAGCATCATGAAGCCAGTCTCCAGTTAAATCGAAAATGGCATTAAGATAGCCTGAAGGAATTTTCCCTTGTACAGAAGATTTCTGATTAAGTAGCTCAGACATCTGCAAAAACATTTTAACCAAAACTATAACAGGATAAGTAAGGCTTAAATATATGATATTTTTCATGTCGAAGTATCAATTATTTACATATAATTGACCCTCAAAATATAGTTTATTAAAATCTCACCAAACAAGAGAGAAAGGAGAGAAACAGAAGGAAAGGACAAGCAAGAGAGAAGCAGTACACATCAACCAATAAATCATATATACATTCATACCTATGAGCAACCTATTATAGTGCGTGAAATGGCAAACTCACTGCAGTTAAATGTATACAACACAATGCAAAATTGAATTGCAGACTTCCCAAAAAACCAAGGGGAACTGGGGATTAGACATTGCAGAATTTCCCTTTTTGTTGTCAATCTAACTTCTAAAAGAATTTTGACCGTAGTACAACAAAGTATTCCATTCTTTTATTTTAATAATAGTATTCCATTCATATTAACTTGATATATGGATACTGTTGGAAGTATAGAATCCCACATCAGGAATTCTAAACTTAGCTTTACAATATATAACGTCATTGGCCTCTCCACCCATTCCAAATTGGTTTTGGGGGCTAATGAAGTTGTTCGGCAATTATACTAGTCTTTCAGTTAATTCCTTAGTCCAATTAGAGGTTGCAGTCTTAACCCTATACGAAAAAGGTATAACACTATAACAATACCTGTGTAATCATATAAATTGGTCGCCTTTAATTAATGAAGTGAGAGTTTTGGTTCATGGAAGGAATATATGCCTAGGATTCTTCCTCCTTTATTCTTCTTGCCCTTATTCTTATTTCCCCCAAAACAAAGTTTCTATTACATTTTATATGCACTGTTGATGCTGTTCCGCCTTGGTATAAAGTCAATTACTTTTTAGTAACCCAAACCAGACTACACCCTCAATATTTTCTACATCCATTAGCCCTCAGGTAACCTCCAAAACAACTCGAAAATTCCAAAGCATTGTTGCTGGTCCAGACATTCAAGCAACTTATTTTTGCCTTGCTTGCTTTTTTAATATATCCTTCCAAAACCCTCTTTCCCAGTACCTAAACCACAACATAATTGAGATGCGGACAGAGGAAGTTTCCCTAAGCTGCTCTACGACAGACACATGCAAACATTTTTATCCTTAATGTAGTATAATAGGGATCACACGTTAACTATGCCACACTTCTATCAAAATGTTAACTATGTCTTACAACACAAAAAGAATAAACATTCTTTCATTGTGGTATAGAACATTTTAGGTACATTTAACTTTCCCCTTTTACTTGAATTTTATGAAGGGAAAGATCAGGATTACAAATCAAACATGCTCCAACTTTCATCACCTCCAACATCTATTTTTCTAAGTGTTCCCCATAGCATCATATTCTGTTGCCTTCTTAAACACCAACTGCTGCATCTTGCTTTCTTATTGCCCTGATGCATCACTGTCTAATTTTTACCATTACAAACTTTGCTTTAGCAATACTACTTGGTTTTCCCTACTGCAGCACTCCAGAGTCCAGCACAAGTGACTTTTTCACAAGTCCCTCCTATGATCCCATAAGTGTGTAGGTCAGGTTTGGTTTTGATATTTGAGTAATAGAGAACTGCAATACTCAGTTTGGCAAAAAAAGAGAGAAAAAAGAACTGTAATACTCAGATTACAAACTTCACAATAATTGCAAGATTTGATCCACGACTTTTTATACAGCAATGAGAGATTCTAGTAGCAAAGGACCCTCTAGTGTAGTGGTTTGGAGCAATTGCTCCCCCAGGAAAGGTCGTGGGTTCGAGTCCCTAGCATCCATGTAGTGTGTGTGCGTTTAGTATATTATCGCCTCTTCTCAATAGGAAAGGTTGTCAAAAAAAAAAAAAAGAGGTTCCAGTAAACTCAAGCATAAACTAGCTGGCTCCTTCAGTTTCTAAATTGTTTGTAAATTTTTATGTTTACTTGCATTATTCATACTGTTTAGCCTTTTTTTAGTATTAGGATTCACTTTTATAAAGGGGATCTTACTTCCCTATTTCTTGCCTTTTCACCAACCCTACTTGGGGCACTCTTTCCTCCAATTCCCCGATAGGTTGCAGTTGTAAACGATTTAATTAATTCTAGAGTTTTGTTATGTAATTAAGGAAGAAGATTTCTTCTCATTTTCCTGGTTTCCTTGTACCAGAAAACCAAACCCCCTTTGACTGTGTTTTGATCCCTACTGGTCTTGTTAGCAGGTATTAGTCACAGTAGATTAGCATGCTCAAATAGCTTCCATTAGACAGTTGATTCTACAAAAGCAATTCTAATCAACTTAATTAATCTGCTTTGATAAATTAAGGATTTTTTTTTTTTTTGGGTCAAAAATTAAGGAAATCAACCTAAAGCTTTCTGGGCACCTAATTTTAAACAGACAAAACATTATGGAACACACTATCTTGATTTTGCCACTAAATTGACAAATTAGTCACCATAATCAGACACAGAGCAGCAAAATTTGAAAACAAAATAAAGAAAGACTGAAGCTTACACCTGATTGAATTCAAGAACATCGGATTTGAACCGGATTCTATCCCCTTTATCGCATCGAATATCCTCAGGAACTCCATGAATTGTTACTCCTCCGCCACTGGGAATCACAATGTCTCTCTTATTAGCCTCGTTTAGCACCAACAACCTCCCATCACTTCCATTCAACCCTTTGGAAAACTTCAACCTGAAATCACTGCTCAAATCAAAGCCTTGCCCCAAGGCCTCCAAGGCCCTCACCTCTATGGGCTTCTGGGTAGCCTCCATTTTCATCTCTCTCTCTCTCTCTCTCTCTCTCTCTCTCTTCTGCCTAAACAATCACGAGAAATAACACCAACCCATCTGCTGATTTCAACCCAATCAGCAAAAATGACTCTGATTAATCTAGAACAGGTGGAATGATAAGCTTTCAAAGACCAGTCAAACGCGGTTGATTGGAACTGGAGATCTTTTAAAAATGCACCAACAAATGATTCAATGAGAGTACAGGGTTCACACTTGTAAAAGTCAACTAAGTATGCTGCTTGCGTATAACTTTATATACAATCTTTACGTTTATACCCTAATCAAACAAAATATTGTAATAATTGC
Source organism: Prunus padus (assembly GCA_024362665.1). NCBI lineage: Eukaryota > Viridiplantae > Streptophyta > Magnoliopsida > Rosales > Rosaceae > Prunus > Prunus padus. The sequence continues at coordinate 23,671,861 of JANFAM010000016.1, read as the reverse complement.
TAGATAGGAAAAAACTGGAAAATGGTTTGAACGTTGAAGATTCCGCTTGTAACGTGCAAAATTAAAATAATATACGGATTAAAAAATTCCAATAATTTGTTGGGTTGTTGGGTTGTTGGTTTCTCAAATTGCTTTGGGTTGGGTGACATAGAATTTGTAATTCCAATTGAAAAAGAGGGAGAGAGAGGGAAGCCAAGGTGTAGCGCGGCGCCGAGTGTTGAATATTGACTTGGTACAAAAGGTGGCAGCTGCGGCTTCCCAAGTCAAACGTTGATTACCAAATTCGTACCGCTTCACTTGCTTTGTTTGTATGTATTTCATCATTGCACGTGCAGCTGTTTGTACAGCTATAGCTTCTTTTTTTTCTTTTTTTTTGCGTCGAGGTAATTCATTTCATTGTGAATGAAGGGGATTACAGTCAGAAAAAGCAAAAATAAAAACAGCCTATCACCAATAGGTACAAGACCTCAAACCCAACAGGAAATCATAAAAAGAAAATTAGCATAGTTGAGCTCAAAAACAAATATCCAGCTCAAAATAAATACAAAAGGAAAAAACCTTAAATTTAAGAAGCAACAGTCGCCACTCCCAACATGCATCGCCATTGCAGATCCACAACTGTCAGAGATGGGTAACCACTAATCATACAAATCAATGTTTAGGACGGGTGGTGGACAAACCACCCAAGCAAAAAACTCTACCATAATCCAAGAAGCACATGCACAGATCACTTTTGAAGCATCCTCATCTATGGAGCTAAGGAGCAGAGGCTGGTGATTGAGACCTCGGGTCGGGACATTTTCGGAGGAAAAGTGTGGAGGACAACATAACTGAGAAGGGGCAAGGGATGTAGAGGTGAGAAGTGTAGGTTGAACAACAATATCTATGGCTATGGGAGAAAGTGTAGGTTGTACATGTAATAACCTCAAATTTGGATTTTTTTGTTATTAATGTTCTGAAAAATCATACAATGTTAATTAAATGTGTGGGCAATTTTATGAAGTTGGTTTGGTGTGGAAATGATTGATTAAGTGTGGTTAATCTCAATTGGGACAAAAATGCCCTTACGTTTAATTTAATGATTTTTCAAAGGACATTCAAGAAATTGAAGTGAGAAAATTGTGATTCCTAGATGGAATTATAGTTTACGTCGCTACGAGTATATGGTAATTTTCGGGGAATTTTTCAGAGTTCGGATGAATTTTTGTTGAATTATTGAAGTTGGACAAAAAATAATAATAAAAAATTCAGCCGCCGGCACTGTTCACACATGTTTGAGGCCCTACCTGCTGACTTCTTTCTTCCTCCCGTGTTCTCCTTGTTCATTCAGTTATTCATCTGCAATTGAGAGAAAAGAAAGAAAAAAGGAAAAGTTTTCTAACATCTTTGGAAATTCATATCTTAAGTTCTAGAATTCTGATTGATGAACCGTTTTCGCCTACGTGATCATGAGAACGATGCCTACGATTTAAGGTAAATTTCGAAGCCTCTTTCTCAAATTTCAAAATTGCTCAAATAGTGAATTTTTGTTGATTTAAGTTTCAAGTTCATAGTTCAAGATTATGTTAATGTCCTCGATGTCCTGAGCACGATGGTGTGTTCCATTTTGTGAGATTTCGTCGTTTAACCGACGATCGGAGCCTCACAAATTTTGGTCCGTTAGATTGGACTTTGGATTTTGTCTAATTTTATATATGTTGTAGCTGGTGTTGTGAGGAGTATGTAGGTACAGATGGATTGGCGATCGGACATCCCGATCTTAAGTTATTGTATTTTGAAGTTAAGGCAAGTGATCACAATTCGATTGTGCGTGATCGTGCGATCAAGAATGATCCGACCGTTGGATCAGACCAAATTGATATAGTGTGATGTCGAGACTATTTAAAGTACATTGGTGTGATCGGATTTGAAATATGAGGTCATGGGCCCGAGGTGGATTTTTAGAGTGTTGGTTAGACGGGTGGGACCCGAAGGACCCAAATAGTGACTTTTTGGGCAATGGATGTCATTGGTCCTGTTTTGACGTCGACAGTGTGTACGTCACAATTTTGGAATGTTTTGGACGATAATTGATCGCTTTGGACCCCCGGTTGGTCAAAAGGGCATTTTCGTCACTTGAGTGCAATGTGACGACCCTGACCCAAATTTAAAAGAAAATAAATAAAATAAGTGATTTAATTAAGTTGGGAAATTAAAATGAAATTAGAAAGAATTAAATAAGAATTATTGGAAATTAATTGGAATTAAATAATTAAAGGGGCATTTTGGTCCACATTATTTTCGGGATGGAATTTGGCGAAACAAGTTGCGGCATTGCGTCGGCTCGTCGAAACGAGTCCGTTGACGGACGGAACGTCTCGATACGAGCTTAGAATAGTTTTGAGGACATAATGGTAATTTAAAATCAAATAAAATATTATAAAACACCTAGACCAATCGTAAAGCGAGTATTCTCTCTCTCTCTCTCTACGCGCGGACCTTCTCTCTCCTCGAACCCGCGCGTCCCTTTCCCCACCCTCGCCTCCGACCCTTCTCTCTCCTCGATCTCTCTCGTCCCAAGAATCTACTGGCCTCGAAACCGGTTGGGTTAGGACCGCTTGAGGAGCTCGTCACAGCGTGCCCAGCCTTCCAGCCTGGAGAGCTCGGCTTCCGCGATGCCTTTTGATTCATGTTTAAGCTGGTTAGGGGTAGTTTGGGATCGATTGAATCGCTTGGTAGTCGGATCCGAAACCCCGCTTTGGCGGACTTTGATTCAATTTTCTGGCCAGTTGGCGGCCGGTTCTTGGCCGGTTCGTGGTGGTTCTGGACTCCGAGGTTGCACCGATCATTTTGGTGTATAGGTTGGGGCTGATCGTGGCGCTTGGTGGTTGGCCGGATTTGCTCAAGCCACCCGCCACACACGGTGGCGCGTGTGGCGGCGCGTGGTGGCAGTGTGGTGGCGGTTCTTGGGTCCTTTGCGATCCTCGTATCACTGCAAGCGCGTGGGAGTTGACGGATCTCAATTCGGAGATCGTTTGACCATCAAACGAATCTCGCCTATTGCACGATTCTCGGGTTCGATAGGATTGAACGGTTGGATCGCGTCCATTTTTGGATATGTTGATCTTAGATAATTCTAGGATCGTGTAGGATTTGACGGATCGTGATTCGGAGTCCCGGATACTCCGGATCGATGACTTGAAGTTAGAATTAAACCGTAATCGTCCGATCGTCCGATCGTGCGATCGTGAGCAATCCGACCGTTCGATCGATACCAAACTTTGAGGACACGTTGTTTAGGTCGTGTTGAACCTCTAGGAACTTTCGGATCTAAGTTTGGAGGTCATGGGACCTACGGGCCCGGTTTGACCTATTCGGGTCGGTTTGACCAAGTTTGACCAGGTTTGACCGAGGCTTTCCCGAGGTCGCCTTGCAGTGTAGTTGACTTTGTTGGACTTCTAGGAATGTCCTGATCCTTTTGGGCGGTCGTGGGCTCCGCGGGCCTGGGTTGACCGAAACGGGGTGTTTGACCGCCGGTTGACCGTGAGTCTTCCGGGGCGGTCCCACTGATTATAAAAGGTAGTTTGACCTTGGAATCCTTCGTAGGACGTACGTGCACGTTAAGTCGGGTTTTGTTAGGGTTTAAGTTTACGGTTCTCGTACGGTTCACGGTACTAATCTAATCCTCGTCTTTAACGCTTTAGGTTCCTTGACTCTGCGTACTTTGTGAGCGGGACCCTTTAAGGGTTGTGCAACGTAGGACCAATGGTGAGTGGACTTTATTTTCAACTGAGCATGATTTGAATGAATTGCATGAAATGCATGAAATGCATGAAATGAGATTTAATAATTGTTTTAAATCTTGAATGTTAAGTCTTGGTTTGACTTTGGTTTAATTATATTTAAAAGGGTTAGCATTTGAGTTTAATGCTTGATTTGGGTTTCCGGGTTTTTATGTGGAGCCCTGATGGTTATTTTATTAGTATTTATACCTTTGGGTATTGTACGAGACGTGGTGAACGCCCGGTAGTTTTTGTACATGATTTTGATTATATAAATGAGCTAGATTAAGCTTGGAACCGTTCTATTATATTTTAATTATATAATTGAATATATGGACGTTAGTATAGTCCGTTTGATTTCATATTCGGTTTTGGTGTTAAAACCTGATGATTAATAATACGTATACTTTGATTACATATATATATATATATATATGTATTTATATATATATGGCTAATTTGAGTAAATACTTTGGATTAATGGGAAAAGGTTTTATATATATATTTATATGTACCTTGGTTATATATATATATATATTATATATATATGTATACATATGTTATTCTATTTTAAGAAAAGGGGTTATCTATACTTGGGTTATATATATATACATGTGCTTTGGTTATGTGTGTATATATATATATATATATATGTTTATACCTTAGATTTGACGTCTTAGAGACTGGTGATTTTAAAATGAGTTTGTATGCTTGGCTTGAGCATTGAATGAGATTTAAATATGGTTTTTCAATGAATAGGATGTTTTATTTGATTTAATCTGTCATGCGGTCGTTTGACCCTTGTGATTATTTTGATTATAGAAATATATATTTTGGACGGTGACGTCCTGTTTTTGATTATTTATATTGGTGAGTTGACTGATGGACTTGTATATGTCCTGGTGTCTGTTGTTTTGGGGTTGGGTACATTGTGTATACATATATATATATATATATATATATATATATACTGTTATCGCGTGGCGATTGATTTGAGTGCTGTTAGCACCTTGTATTGTACCTCCCCCTATTCTGATACTGATGATCGCATGGCGATTGATCTGATACGATTACCTAGTTGTGGTATGGTTCGAGCCGGTGCATACCTTAACGGGGTGTAGCTGTAGACCCTTGATTGGGTAGTCTACGCGCGTAGGACAGATTTATTTTGGAGTTATGGTTGGTAAGTTTTACCATATGGTCCTGTGAGTTTAGTCCCACTTTGGACGGCTCAACCTTGGGCCCGGTGTCTCGATGAGGCTGTACCGGTGTCCAGTCAAATGATCCCCTGTTGGATTGTTTTCCCCTGGTACTTGTGTTGGTGTTGGTTATACTATACCTATATGCGTGTGTTAGTACATTCGTATTCATATTTCTTTTAGTGAGGATTGTTCCTTGCTTGTCGTGCTTGTGAGCACGTAGTTGTGAGAGTGGGGATGTTTGGGAAACTGTTTACCTGTTTTGGTTGTAGTACTTGATTAGATTTCAGTACTTGATAGATTTTACTTGTTGGATTGTAAATCCTGTTATATATATATATATATATATATTTATATATATATATTTATATATATATGATTTGAACTGCAATTGAGTTCTGTAGTGTTGTCAAGTTTGATTTACTTGTTTTAAGCGAGTTGTTCGGCATTTTAAGGTTTGTCTTACCTTATATGAATTTTATTCAATCTTTATGCTTTTACGTTAATAAATCCTTTTGTTCATGTTTTATAAACTTCTGAGGGATTTGTTTTGCGAGGTTATGCATCGGGAAAAGTAAAAGGTTAGTTTATTCAGAAAAAAGGGTTTTAAACTGGAAATATTTTCTCGTACTTTGAGATAGTACGGTTTTCAAATCAACCGAATGTTTAAAGGGTTTCATATGCATGTTTGGCATGGTTTTAAACGGTGGGGTTAGTACTTTGTTTTAAGTATGTAAAACCTTGTTTTTGTCCACTCACACTCTTTACTTTTGCACCCCCTGCATCGTAGTCGTCGCCGTTCTGATTCGGCGGTGCGCTTCTCTTCTCGAGCTTCGTTGGAAGGGTAGGATTGTCATCCTTGAACCCTAAACTTGTATTCTATTATTTCTTTTCCGCTGTTGAATTCTTGTACTCTTAGTTGCTCGTATCACCTTTAGGGTTGAATTAGTTTGGCCGGAGGCCTGTTATGTATATGTTGTATGCATCCGGCGCTTGGGTTGTTTATCATTGCTTGTTGACAAAGTTGAAGTTTTGGGTTAGTCCTTGTTTTAGGGAGACTCTGCTCGTTTTTCGGCAGAAGTCTTGGCCCCTTGTAGGTTAAATCTCGGGAAGAGGGTAACTGTTTTAGGATGTGGGCCCGACATGGGTTGATGTGTGCCCATCAACAGGGTCCGGCTTGAGTTTCGGGGTGGAATCTGGGTCGGGTCTTGTCAGCAAAATCTTAGATTTTGGAGTTTTGTGCTAAGTTGAGTTACGTACTTTGCTTAGGTTTTACTGGAGCCAGAGTTGCTCGTTGAGGTTTGAGATTGTGGACTCGTGAGTTGTTAAAGACGCAGCTTGGACTAGAGGTGAGTGAAATCATCGTAATCGTGAGTGAAACCATCCTAATCGTAAGTAAAATCACGAGTTATTATATTTACTATAATGTGGTTCCGATAATGTTAATGACTATAATTAACATGTTGTCTGTGATATTATATAAACTGTTTTAATTAATTTAAAGCACATGAACTTGTTCGTCAACGTTTCATGAGGTAAGTGAAACCTATTTTGTTGTAAATTGATATTTACTGGATATTTTGGTGTTGAATCATATAACATATGTTGTGGATGTATAGAGGAAATTCATGCGTGAATAACCACATAAATATATATATTAAATATATATTGTTGTGATTGGTGTATTTGGCTATAAAATAATGTTTAATGTGAAACAACATTCTATATTGTTTTGGTGTGGGTGATTTTGGTGTTGACGGATTTATGTGAGAATATCTTGAATCCCTTCTGAGTTTGTCAGATGGGCATTCTCATGGCGAGTAATAAGGGAGATGTAAATCTTAGGGTGAGAGACCCAAGAACAGTCAGACAAGTGTAGTGTTATAGATTCGAGGTTCATAAGTATAAGTATTCTCTCTTCTATCTCAAAGAAGTGACGTGTGAAAACTACTTTTAAGATAAAATAGTTTTGGTGTAGTCACAGGTGGTGACTTAAGCAATTCTTAAAAATAAAAGAATTGTGATTGGGATGAGTTGATTGATTATAGTACCTTGGTTATACAAGGATTGTGGTATGCTAATGAAAGTGCATGTGATTGTATATTATGTGAAATTGACATATTTATACTATGGATGTGATTTACTCATACAATCTTTAGAAAACTTACTGAGTTTGTTGTTGATGAACCCGGTACACTATTCAATGATGTAGGGGATTATCCTGCAGGTGACAGAGACTATGAACAGGGTAACTGAAGTTAGGAGCAAAAGGCTCTATTGATGTACATGTTTTGTACAGGATGTGGTTTATTTTGATGTAAAGACTTCTGATGTGTGTATTAAACTCTGAGGAGTAGATTATGTAATAGGTTAATTATTCAATTTATTATGTAATTGGTGTGATGTAATATTTGACTCAGAAGAGTTGAGTCTGTATTTACATCGTGGGTTCGGAACGGGTTGTATTGTATTTAAAAAAAAAAAATTCTAGGTACAATTGTTGAAGTTTCCGAGCTTTGCGTCTCGGATTGTTGGTTGTTTGTAATAACTTTAAACAAGTTATTTTGAGGTTGAAAATTCGGGGCATGATAGTATAGCTATAGCTAGGTGGAGGGATTTACAGCCCAAAAAGTGTTAGGTTGCAACATCTTGAAGTCCCATGGTGGTTCAGCCTCCTTTAAAGCCTACACTCAGCTTGCTCTTATGGTTAAGGTGGGTACTGTCAGGATTGGATTGATTTCACCTTAAAATTACTGTCTAATTAATTATAATAAAACAGCTTGGTTTGGTTCGATTTTGACAAAAATAAAGGAGGAAATCGAATCAAACAAAACCAATTTAAGACGATTTGGTTTAATTTAGTTAGGCCGCTTTGGTTCTAAGCCCAATTCTTTTTTCTTTTACATTTTTTCAACATTTTAAGCCTAATTACAATAACCAACCAAAAAAACATCATTTTTTTTCTTTTCATTTTCTAGCACATCAAACCATCATAAAATCCACATGTCATAAAACTTCAAAGTGCAATAACTAATATAGTTACACTTCATATATCAATAACTTCTAAGTTCAATAATGAATATAGTTACAATTCATATATCAATAACTTCAAAGTTCTATCAAACTTCACATTCAACATTCATATCTAATTATTATCCAAGGGGAGGATTATGTGTAAAATAAAATAAATGTACAAGTAAACGGTATGGTTTGATTTAGGCCAATTTGCAAAAGCTCAAAACCAAACTATTATGATCCGGTTCAATTTGTAAACTGTTTGACTTTTTTCTTGGTCAAAACCAAAATTAAACTGACCGTTATGGTTCAAATTGGCCAGTTTAATCGGATTCATGTTCTCCCCTAATTATGGGTTGGATAGAACTTGGGGTGTGGGAGGAGAGAAACTCTCGTGTAACGGGGATAACATTTTTTGCTACCCCCGGTCAATAACGCAAGGATACGTATGATAACTTTTTCATGTGTCATTATGTTATTGGTCAAGAATAGCAAAATAGTGTTATCTCCGTTACATATAAGTTTTTTTTGGTGTGGAAGGGGTTCGGGGTGGTTTTTTTAATGGGGTGGGTGTGTCTAGGTAGGGGGTGGATAGGAAGGGTGTGTGGCTACGGGTTGTGGGAGGAAGAGCCTCCATAAATTTTAAATTTTAAATATTTTTTTAAACATAAATTTATTTATTTATTTATACATGGCTGCTACATGGCATATGAATGAGGAGAATAGTAGGTTTCACATATACCCGTCTCTTCCTCCCTAAATTTTAAATTAAAATTTGTTTTTAAACATAAATTTATTTATTTATTTATTTATACATGACGGCTACATGGTATATGAATGAGGAAAATATTAGGTTTCACATATACCAAGTGAGCAACTTCGACGGACTTAACGGTGGGATGCAAAGTGAAGAAAAATGACTACCCGCCCGGGGGCAATATAGAATTCCACCAAATCACTCATATGTCTAGTCCTCTACTCATTAGCGATGAAGACCCTTCAAAGTGGGGTTGCATAATCTTTCCTTCAACTTTTATTTTTATCAGTTTTCCCCTTCAAATTTTTGTTGTAGTCTGATTTTCTGCAGGTGAAAATCTCTAGCAGCAAGATTAATCACCTGGTATATAAATTTTTTAAAATTAAACAAGCAAAAATGACCAAGCCAAATGCCATTTCTTCTAGTTGTGTCTGTTTTCAGGACAATCTAGTCATAGGATTTCCCTTCTCTGAATGAAGGATTTTTCCCAAAGTGTACATTTGAAAGCTTCTAGAGTCAAACTTGTTCGAGATGGCTTGGTGATCCTAAGAATGATTATGGTGAGGGGTTCTTTGGGGACAAAATTGTCCACGGCTGGGTAGGGCATGGACTGTCCTTTCCTAGGGTATGGCTGAATTTACGTGCCTAAAAACACACACACACACAAAATTAAAAATAAGAAATTCGCGTGAAAATACATCCATAAAAATAACCATTAATTGCACAATTGGAGCAGAGGTTTTTATATCATTACTATTATTTATACATCAATTATTATACATCTTCCTTGGCCCACAGACTATCACTCCAACATCAGATCCTTTGGACCCCAACAAACTTTCTGCACTATAAACAAAAAGAAATCATTTTAAGAACCTTCACTTATAAAACAAGTCAATTGATTATCATGATTCACAGCATCTACACTTGCAGAGCAAGACAAAAAAAACCTCTCGGAAATTAAATATAATTATGAAATCTCAGGAAAAATATAACAATCAAAGCAAAGATATCATGAAAAAGCTGAGATGGTTACCTTGCCTTCGGCTCTTTAGCGCCAAACCGATTGGTTGAAATCTGTGACTCCAATTAAAGATCTGTCTACGACTCGGCCATCAATCTTAATGATGTTGTTGTTGCTGAAGAACCAAAGCAAAGGAAAATGTTAAAATCCCAGCATCAGAGAAGAAAATAGATGCAGAGAGAAAAGGAATCTACCTTCGGAAAGCCACACAGAGGGTTGTTGAAATCAGTGGGGAAAGAAAGAGGAAAAATAGATGAACAGAAGAGGAGAAGAGGAAAGGCTGCTCAAAACCTAAGCAGGGAAAGCAGGAGACGGAGTCTTTCGAAACTCATAAATTCAAATCTGGAAATCCAATAGATTCAATATCATTTTCTGCATTAGTATTTTCTGGGACCATATCAGTACAATACTCGCATGAGACAATGGGAGGGGTCAAGTGCAAGCAGTGGTTGATTCTCTTTTCCATCCAAGCCAGCCTCTTCTCGAAGCTCAACACTGTAATGTGCATACACCGGATTTCAACTTCTGCAACTCTAGCACAAGCACGAAGCAAGATGTAATAATCAGCATGTGCAACATAAGTGTAGGCACCTTCATCCTTCTTCCTTACATAGTGAAGGTAATCAAATCTTTTGAGGTTGACCCTCGGTGGAATATAAAAGAATCTCTTCTCCTCCATGTCTAATTTCATTCGAGTAATGGCTTCCTCTTTGAGAGTTTCTGCGTCATTAGCTTCTGAGTTCTGACTATTCTGTGAGCTACTACAAGAATTATCGCCATTTTTGCTCCTTTGTTGGTCATCTGCAAAGGAAGTTTCATCACCAGAGGACGGGCTAGAAACATGGCATTTATTACTAAACTTTTGTCCTCTAGATATATCACGAGCGCATTCTTCATTGTCCCTCAATCTTTTCTGGTTAACAGTTCCACCACAAAGCAATCCTTGTTCAACTGCTGTTTCAGAATCCTGAAAACTAATAAAATGCATTATGAAGTGGTATTATTCACATGTCAAACTAAAAGCTTCTGAAAGTGAACACGAGCATTAAGACAAAAACCAGTGAACCAACATTATTGAACTAAAAGAGAACCTGAGAATCTATCTAAGCTCCATATTCAACAATGACACAGTAAAAGTCACATGACTGGAAAGCTGTAGAGTTCGGGAAAGCTGCAATAAATTGATGTATGATTAAGTTGGAAGTCTGATCTATTAATTTTAATGTGTGTAGTTTAGGCAGGTTAAGAGTTTTTCTTTGCTGCTGTAGTTGTACATTTGACGTTTTTCTTGATAAATTTATGTTCCTTCTTCTAATAAATAAAAAACAGTCACAGGACTCAGTCACTGTTGCATGTCAACAAAATTATAAAATTTGAACATTGATAAAAGCAAGGATTGATTTGTCCAAGATAGTGAATACTATAACTATATATCTCTAACACATATAAATAACAAAGATTGTTCAAATCTACAACAAGCCCTGGTAAATTAATTCTACCTAGAGTACACTTGGTGCTGCTATTATTTACATGTACATCATACACCGTTAAACATTAAATTATAAATATATGCCTAGTAAGACTCAGAGGATCATTCATCACCATCACTGATTTAAACATTCATGAAAGGAGGTTTATCCAGGATAGTGAAAATCAAATTATAAGGTTTTCCATGCTGATGAAAAACGACAAAGATCATCCAAATCTACAAGTCTAGATTAGTTCTAATACCCATAGTACACTTTGGTGGACATCTTGTCCACACTTTTGTATCTGTTCCAAATTCAATAAAATTTGTATTTTTTTTAAAAAAAAAAACAAATCAATAATACCCATAGCCTACTCTCGCCATTCTGTTTTCTGTTCTAAATCAGTAAACATAAGCGACCACTCTCCCCAGTTAAAAATCAATAATACCCATAGCCTGCCCTCGCCATTCTTGTTTTCTGTTCTAAATCAGTAAACATAAGTGAACACTCTCCCCAGTTAAAAATCAATAATACCCATAGCCTACCCTCGCCATTCTTGTTTTCTGTTCTAGATCAGTAAACATAAGTAACCACTCTCCCCAGTTGTTTGGTACAAGGAACTTATATACTTCAGATAGGTGATGCAAACAAAGAAAATTTCATAACATCCAGGAACCAGGCATATCAATCATGCTGAAAACAGACTTCTTGTTCTGTTTTACCATGCTTGTATGGGAGATATATCAGTGAAGCCTCTTTTCAATGAAATCTAACTAAGGGCTAGCACAAAGTACTATTTAGCTGACTACAAGAAAATTTTGTATAATGTGTGCAACAAAACATATGTTTGAGAAGACAATATCACAACTGCATTCAAGTTACACATTACCTTCCCACTCTGATAAAAGTTCCATAACAATTCAATTAGCTCTTCTTCCTTGTGATCCTTGAATGATGATTTTGATCCAGCAAAGACTACATCCTTGCAGAACTGAAGATACGTTGGTAAGTCCTTGCAATATTCTGTCAACAATAAGGCAAGAATTTACAACTTCATAATTACCAAATTGCGGGGAAGGGTTGGGGGAAGAAGTAAAGTATCTAGCCTTGTGATTTTTGTAATATGAAGAAATAATTTTCCAAATTGCATCATCATTTTCAACATAGAACTACTCGAATATACTTCATATTTACCATAAGTATCAGCAATTTCATTATGCTTTGCTTCAAGGCTGGATAGAAGTTCTGCAGCGTCCAATTCAGAGTTGTGAGCATTTGACAAATTTCTAACAAGCTCTGTATCCGTATCATCCAAATTGTGGGATGGGGAACCTAAATCCTCTGCAGTACCAGACTGCATTTTGGAATTGGATGTGGGATCCAGATCTCCCATCTGATTAGATGTGGAAGACAAAGTATGAATTCTGGACAAGCTTTTTTCCCATTGTCCAAAACCATGAATATTATAAAAAACTCTTACTGCTACAATCAGTATTGACATAACAAACACACGAGTAGGAAGCCTCAACTCATTTGTTGATAACCATAAATCTGGAGGCATTGACCACTCATATATGCGACATGCATGAGGGAGAATCTTTCCGACTGGAAGAGATAACTTTTTCAGATAGCGAGAAGCTATAGCATAAAAATTAACTGGAGGTAAGTGCAAGCCTATGGACTCAGCAATGGATGCTGCCAGTGATTCCAACTTTTGCACTGGCACAGATTCAGAAGGTCTAAACATTAAGCTTGAACTTATTGGGCAGCCACGCGAAGGCCTTCCCAAGTCTTTTTCAATTTCAAGAAAAGCAGAAAAATATGGGAGCTTTCCTTCAACTGACCATTTTACTATGTCTGTCGGTAGGACTGCTTCCCTGGAAAGATGACAAGCCAGAAAGGAAATGGCTAAAGTATAAGATAATGGTATAGCGTTTCTCAAGGACCTAAACCATACCATTACTGCTCGCTGACCAAACTTTGTGTGAGGTTCGTCTCTGTATTTAGCACGTGGCTTAAAATCTTCGGGTGGTTCCCCTGAAACAAGGAAACTCAGTGATTAAAGACAACAACAATAATCAAACTACAATACAAGAGATGAAGAATTTAAACAAAAAAGCTAATGCAGAATTAACAACTCTACCAGACAAGACAACCACAGAGAGTCAGTTTCAAACTTAACATTCATTGATTCTACAAACCATACTCACTGCAACATTTGTTTCATTTATTTATTTTTATTTTCGTAATTACGCATTGCTTCAAGAACCAAGCTCCACAATAAGAAAACTGAATTCAGGTGAACCACACTATACATAGGTTTAATTCTAAAATTATGAAACTGGATGGCAGCAAACAGACCTTGTTGGCGTATCTCAGCGTCATCGAAAGCCCGGTCACCCCAATCATCCTGAAAAACCTGAGTCCCAGCCAGGAAGCGTAGCCAAATGGTCCCAGACAACCCACAAATCAAAGGGTTCACCTTAAACTCCCTAACCAAAGCCTCACATTGGAGCTCAATCATCCGCTGCACTCCTTTCACATACCTAATCCTAACCTCACTGTAATAGCCCTCCACTGTGTCGAATCCGAAATCCTCGGGTTCCGTGGGTCCCACGGCATCAGCAGCAGCATTGTCATTTTCCATGTTGGTTTGACTCAAGGGGTTATTATCTAGGGGTTGGGAAAGGGGCTCAGCTTTGACGGCGGAGATGTTGACGCGGCGTGTGTGACGGGCAGAGTAAAGGCCTCCCTGCGCATCGCCAGTCTCGTCGTAAAAGTCCTCATCGGCCACTCCGGTGTCCTGGAAGTCCTGCGTTTGTGAGTTGCACAGGCTGCAGTAGAAGAAGCCATCATTGCCGTCTACCAGCTCCCCATTGCCACAAGTTCGACAAATCCAAGAATTCGACATCAACACGCGTAAATTGAGCTTTCAAATCTTCTCAACCAAGTTTGTCGTTGTCTTTCTTCTTAGGTAAGTTTTCAACTTCCTATCAATACTCTAACCCTTTTGATTTTTCGGATTTTTTTTCCCTCCATGATTGCGTATGAAATTCTGAAAAAGAAAGAACGAACAGCGACAAAGTTCGACAGAACCCAAGTGAGGAAATGAACTTTGAGAGGCACCGACCGAAACCCCCTCTACGTCTCTCTCTCCCAACTACTCCAGACACCCAACTGAATCTGAGCCGGCGAAAAAACCCCGATCTCGATGGTTTAAGAGTGACGGTTGGTTGCAGTGCGATGGCTCGTGTGTTCAACGGCGATGGCTGGTTGTAGTCCGACCGGTTGTCGAGGAACGAGAGACAGAGACGGAGAGAGGAAGGAGGAAGTGCAGGCGGAGGAGAGAGAGGAAGGAGGCGGCGGTGGTGTGGGGTTTAGGGTTGTTATTTTTTTTTTAAAATAACTTTTTTCATTTTATTGTTAAAGAGAGATAATTTTTTATTAATTTTTTTTTTATCTATGTGCACTCTGCATCAGCAAAACAAAATTAGGGGAACCACCGGACAAATTTTTTTATCCGAACTCAGTAATTTCATTTGCGTTTCGGATCGGTTCTTTCTTGGGAGATTCACTATTATACCAAATATGAGAGTCCAAATTATAAAAAAATCATATATTAAATGGACTTTAGAAATACACCAAAAATTCATTTATAACATAATAAAGAGACTTCAAACTTCTTATGATTACAAAACTATCATAATTTTCTTAAAACAAGCTCAACTCCAAAACTTTATAAAAAAACGCAAAACACTCAAATAGGGCATTAAAGTAATTTAATAATTAAAATTAAATTAAATAGGGCATTAAATTTATTTTTTGGGTTTTTTTGGATTTGTTTATAGAAATTAAATGATATAGGGTTTATCTATATTATTAGTGCTAAGAATGGGTATTTAACTAAATATCTCTTCTTTTTTTAAGACTCACACACATAAATAAATGCCTAAACTAAACTTGGAACACATAAACAAATGCCTGACTTGAACTCAATACTTTGGCTGAGAGAATAACTCAGTAATTTCATTGGCGTTTCTGATCGGTTTTTTTTTTGTCTGATTCTGATCGGTTCTTTAGCACGTTCTTTCAGGTTCTTCGGGTTGTGTAGGCTCATAGAGAGAGGAAGTAGCAATTTTGTTTGCGTTTCTGATCGGTTCTTTAGCACGCTTCTTTTGGTTCTTCGGGTTGTGTGCTCGGTTGGTAAGGCTCTATTAGTGTTAAGGCTTAGAAGCAGCAATTTCATTTGCGTTTCGGATCGGTTCTTTAGCACGCTTCTTTCCGGTTCTTCGGGTTGTGTGCTCGTTGGTAAGGCTCTATTAGCGCTTCTGATCGGTTCTTTAGCACACTTCTTTCGGGTTTAGCACGCTTCTTTCCGGTTCTTCGGGTTTAGCACGCTTCTTTCCGGTTCTTCGGGTTGTGTGCTCGTTGGTAAGGCTCTATTAGCGTTTCTGATCGGTTCTTTAGCACACTTCTTTCGGGTTTAGCACGCTTCTTTCCGGTTCTTCGGGTTGTGTGCTCGTTGGTAAGGCTCTATTAGCGTTTCTGATCGGTTCTTTAGCACACTTCTTTCGGGTTTAGCACGCTTCTTTCCGGTTCTTCTGGTTGTGTGCTCGGTTGGTAAGGCTCAGAGAGAGAGGAAGCAGCAATTTCATTTGCGTCTCTGATCGGTTCTTTAGCACGCTTCTTTCAGGTTCTTCGGGTTGTGTGGTCGGTTGGTAAGGCTCAGAGAGAGAGAGGAAGCAGCTCCTCGCCCATTAAGGTACTGAACAAGCTGTGACTTTGGTTCAATTAAAATTGCATTTCTGGAAAATGTGGAATATTTGTTCCTACCACATTTTCACAAGCTTTGATTTCTTGACTGAATATCTATAATTACAGAAAAAGAAATTGTATGAAGTTACCAGAACAACAGAACCAAATCTCTGAAATTAACTTGTGACAAGAGTGAGATGGTTAACTTTCTTCCTTTTCTTTCCTCCTATCGATGGGGTCACCGGAGCCCCGGGGAACTTTTTCACCTAGTCCAAGCCTGAGAAAACCAATATAAAGATAATTATACTCCCTTGAGCCTAAACTAAATAAAGAAATGAACTTGCCTAGCAGGTCGACTCTGTATTTCAAAATGCTCATCTTCTGCTGGTTCAGTCATGTTATGAACCCATTTTTTAGCCTGCATATTGGTGAATTTTCAAGCACAAACAAAGTTCGATTTTGGACAATCTAATATTGACATTGCCGTGGACGATCCTTTTTCCGCGACGTCTTGTTGTTGGTGTGAGAACCCATTGGAGACTCACCTGCAAAGCCTTACCTGCACCTGGGATAATAGTTCGTGGTGATTTGTTGTTTGTCAATCGCCAACCAACTCAACAAGAAGAAGAAATTAAGATTGTGGAGGGAGGGAGAGAAGAGAAGAAGAAAACCGAATTTGCTGCGTGCGTGCGGCTGAAGAAGATTTCTAGGTTTAGAAAAGTTTTTTTATAACAATTTTAACCCCAATTTTTACACAATTCAAATCTGTCCACAACAGTTTCAACAATTACTTTTCGACCCCAGTTTTTCTTTACACAATTACAAAATGATCCCTGCCGTGTCTTGACTTTGGGATGATCGTGTCCAAGACGTGTATTGACAGCCTGACCGTGTCCAATGCGTGTTCGAAGCATGTCCGACACTCCGACACTTGAGCAATTTGAAGTGACCGTGTAACATTGGCAATAAGTGGTGTAGTTAAGAAGCTTTTATCTTGAGTAAGTGTTTTTCCAATTCATTGATCATATTCTGAATTTCCCTATTTGTAATTATATCTAGGGTTAAGTTTTGATTGGGCTACTTGGCTATTTTTATAGAACAAGCTTCTGTAATGTACCAGAGTAACATTGGCATGGTGTTGGTGAAAGACCAGTTGGTGCTCCCTGGCCTTCATACTTTTGATCTGGCCCCAATGTTTCTTATCGACATTCTGGCTGCTGATGCCATTGGTTTCCCCAGACCTCGCTCTCTCCTTTTGTAGTCTCTCTGTTGCTGGGCTTTTGCCCCTCCTGTTACCCCCCAAAAAAAAAAAAAAAAGACCAGTTGGTGCTTAAGGCGAAGAGTATGCATTCGTAGTTATAGTATAGATGTCTTCTAGGACAGTTGATGCCTTTGGTTTAATAGAAAAACTTATATCTTCCCAATGGTTTGAAACTGCTCTCCTTACGATTCCTTCTT
Organism: Prunus padus; assembly: GCA_024362665.1. Taxonomy (NCBI): domain Eukaryota; kingdom Viridiplantae; phylum Streptophyta; class Magnoliopsida; order Rosales; family Rosaceae; genus Prunus; species Prunus padus. Next base: position 23,654,423 of record JANFAM010000016.1, on the reverse strand, counting down.
TACAGGATATAGATTCTTTCTACTGTCTATATCTCATTATAGGTGCTCTTTACCTGCCACTTTTTGCTGTTTAGCTTAGCAGAAGCATCACCTTGTGTCTTGTTTGAAAGCATGACCGTCTCCTTCTAATTTGAGGCAATTGCACTGAAAACTGAAAACCAATTCATTTCTAACAGAAGAAAACTCATGTTAACAAGTTATCTTGTTGACCTATTAACCTTTTTTAAAAAAATTATATTTTTAATACAGCTGATATCGGAATTTGACAAAAAAACAATTTCTATACAGAAAAACCACAACTTTAATGTAACTGTAGAATGTAACATGGTTCATCTATGGCACCCGCTCCAATACTCGCTGTAGTGCTTTTTTGATACCTTCCTGATCAAGTGTTGTTGTCAGTTGTATTTCCTGCACCTGAATCACAGATCATATAAGCTACGTTTGTACATATGCATGAGCATTTCTACATGTTCTGCATGTGTTGAGAGAGAGAGAGAGAGAGAGAGAGAGAGAGAGAGAGAGAGAGAGAGAGAGAGAATAGAACGCACCTGCCTTCCTGCTCGAGCAAGAAGAGTAAACTTCTGGTCAATGGCAGGTGACTGTTCAAAAAGAAAAGAAATATGAAGATTTTAAACTAAGAAATGGAGTTGCGCTTAGATTTATCTCACATATGAAAGCCTTCGACCAAAAAACAAAACAACTCACATTTGAAAGCCAAAGCTGCAGGTCCTGTGAAACCACTCTTTTCTCAAACCCCTGGCGATTGATTCTTACATCATCTATGCTGGAACACGATATCATACAAAGCAGCAAACATCAGACATCAGTTTTCTTAAAAACCAAAGACTTCCTATGACTTTGAAGCCAGAGATCACATTTATACACACCCAAAACAATATTAAGCAATAATAAGAATAAGTTGAGACTGCAGAAAACCATTCAGACTCCCATGGACATTGAACATTGTTTACAACCCTAGTAACCTCTCTCATGGCCATCCTCATTTAGATATGCTTCTTCCATTCTGGAAGGCAATGTTGACCATGTTAGGAATACTGTTGTTATAACTAATAATATTATGACCTCATATATTACAATAAGTTATACAACGAACGGATTCCAATATAAGTTATAAAATGGGCAAATGTATATCAAGCTAGACTCTCCCTCATGTGCATCCCCATCCTACATGTGGAGATCCGAAGAAATGGAGACAAACAGAAACACGCATGAAGTTGTTGGGCCAATAATGTATATAAAGTGAAAAACAAACAATATTCCCAACAGATTAATAGTCTGAACTGCAATAGCTTACCAATCAGTCTATGAAAACATATATGGTCACAAACCAATGCTAGAGAGATTTTCATGCTTAAAGGGGTGAATTTGGAATAACATATTTGACATTCATGATTTAGCTTTGATCTAATGTGAAGCAAAAGGGGCCTGGACTACTTTGTTGCCAAAATAGTCATTCTTGTGGCCTCAATTCCATCCATAACCGCAAGTGCTGTCACCAAAGGAATTGATTTTGACCAGAATTGCATGCATGAGTCTTGAATGGAGATTGGTATTTAATCAATTATTTCTTTATTCACACTTCTTAATTATTGTTAATATGCCACAACATTAATCTATCTGTGAGCAACAGCAAAGTACCAGTTAGTAATACAAATATTTAAAAGTTTTGACCAAATCAAGTTTTTGGTAACTTTCAGCAGTTTCTGAATATTTTCTTGACAAGAATGCTACAGTTTTACTGGCACATTTTCCAATTAAAAATAAAAAAATCATTCCAGCATTCTGAATTGGAAGGTAGCATTAGGAAACAAATTTTATTAGCATGTCATCTCAGCTAATTCCTAGGAAGTAAGTTTATTTTGTTTCATTAAATAGAAGACATCTGCTCTAGCTGTATAAAGATATTTTACATACTATAACAAACAACCCAATATACACAAATCTAGATATTGCAACCAGGTTTAAAAGAATAAACTATCAGATTTAATGTCTCCTAGAATAAATAAAATATCATGCAGCAACTATTATAGCATATTGGCCCACGCTTCAAACTTAAGAGGTCAATCTTGGAAATTTTCCAAATTTTAAATATTCATACAGATTTTAGTTTTTCAATTGGGTCATTAAAATTTTCAGACGTAGCTCTTCATAAACCAAGAAATGTGAAAACCTACCCATCTTCCCGTACTAGCTCTTCAAATATGGCTTCAAGGCCTGGAAGAGGTTCTATATTGCTGCTATTGTCAGTGCTCAAAGAATCAGGACCTACAGAGCCATCCTGTGAATGGTCAAAATCATCAAATAAATAAGTAAGCAATTCAAATTACCAGTTAAGAACTATGAACATGACTACAAGTGATATATCAGAGAGTTTAGCATGTTACAAACCTGTGGTATGACTTTGTCCAATGTTTCTAGAAGTGGATCTTCCTCCAACTGTTTAATGGAAAGTGTAATTCTTGACTTTACTCTGCATTGATTTTTAATATGAAAACTCATCTGAATTTATCTGTATAGGTACGTTGGTGGAAACAAAACAAATTTTTTAATTTTATCATAACATTCATCTTAATTCTCAACTGTCTATATCAGATCAAACAGTTCAGAAACATGGCTTTATTTAAGGTCATTTTCCATGTGCTTGTGTGTGTGTGTGTAATAACTAAAAGTATAATCATACAATAGAACTCACCTATCGATATTAATAATTTTGACCCTTACATCATCACCCTCATTTAAAATGTCTCTTACATCCTGAACTAAATCCCATGAAACCTCTGAGACATGTACTAGTCCAGTCAGATGATAAACACCTGTTTCAGAGTTAGATGCCAATTAGGAAATTTTTTTTTTTTCATATTTGAAATAAATTGTAGAGTAGGTTATATAACTAAAAGAAAAATACCATCAGGAAATCGAAGGTGAACAAATGCACCATAATCCTCCATAGAACCCACCCTAGCTTCAAAAATATCCCCAACATTAATTTGCTCAGAAAACTTTGACCAGACAGCTTCCTTTTCTGAGAATATCAGTCTCTTGTGCTCTTCGTCTACTTGGATTACCTAAAATATCAAGAGACTCAGATGATTTGTACATTAAAAACAACTCTTTAGTGCATTCCAGCCGGGAAAATAGAAAATCTGTATATTGAGACGCACTCTCAAATACTGGTAACTACGATATTGTTGTATCTACAGCCAATGAAATAGAATGAAACTTAAAAATGAAATCTCATATCCTCCTCCTCTGGTCTTTCAAAAAGGGAAAGAAAAAGAACTACAAAACCCAGTGTTCAACTAGGTGTTAGAGTATCTAGATCCGACACAGATGTCAAATATTTCTCTAACCATAAAAAAGTGGAACCTACTGACGCCAGTAAGTAACAATGCTAACTACATCAGTTTTGCATCCATATAGTATCAGTTTCATCTCCCTCTTCTAAGACTCTTGATGGCTTTTATCTAGTCCGCCCTCTAATATTTTTCATTAATCTCTTCACCACGTTTTGTGCACTTAAAAAAATGTTTATGTGCAGCATACAAATTCCTTTCAAAATATTATACCTAGAAGGTCAAGATTGCAAGCAGATATTCCTAGGGGTATTACATGCTACACAGTTTTTAATTACTAAGCCAAACATGAAGTTGGCACGTTCTGTTTGGCCTGGCCGATAAGGTCAAAACAGACTGACCCAATTGACATGATTTTTGGACAAACATTTTTGGTTCACCTATCAAAGCAATAATGGCCCAATCAGCATGTTAGTTGTAAAGTAAAATGATATGCGCCTCAACCTAGTCACCACTCTCATTCACCCAGTTTTCAATTTCATTCAAATCTTCAATTAAGCAATTCAAGGGCAAAAACACCTATTTTCATGGAAATTATGTTTCTTGTTTCTTGTCTCTTTTCTTATCTTTTCCATTTTCCAAGGACGTTGCAACCAAATTTGCAATGCCAAAAACCTTAGATCTATGGATCACACACCTGTCCTTCTCTCCACTGTCAGCCTGGTTGTGACTGAACTAACCACTGTAAACATTAGTTAATTAGTGTAGCCTCCTTGAAAACTTAGAGAGAATCACTTCAAGAATCAACTGTAGCAAAAAGAACCCTCACCTATCAACTACTAATACCGGGTGCAATAATAGTTGGGTGTAATAACAGTTGGGTCCATGGGCTTTTTTGCTTTCTTCAAAATGACGCTTTAAGTGTCTTTGACTATGGAAGTGAGTTTTGAGGGGATTATTTGTGAAAAAGAAATAAATACAACCTCAAACACAGAATATCAGTTAGAAGAAGAAAAGGAAATCAATCAAAAAGAATAGACAATAAAATAAATTACCCCTTTTTAAAATGTTGGTTTTTCTAAAAGCAGCCAACAATTTGGGGTGAAGGGATTATTTTAACAAATTAATGATAAATAAATTTCTGTAATTAAATTAATTACCTTCACGGATATAAGTGAACCAGGTAAACCTTTCGCAATGTCTTGGAGGCTTTTTCCCCGTTCTGCATGAAATGGAATCATAAATATAACAGGATAAAAATTGCAAGTACACTTCCTTGTACACAAAGTTGGCAACACAAAACTCAGTTCAATGGACAGAGATGTACGGATATCAGCACACTAGTGTGAGTGATGCAGGATTGGTAACCCTAATAATATTGACAGGAATTAAGAAAGGCACTGTCAAGGCACACTGCGTGCTTGCAATTTCTCTTCTAAGAAAGAGTTCAAATTTTGAATAATATACAAAACAGAGGAGCCTTGAAGGAAACTTCAAGAAAAATCCTACCTAAGGTTTAATTCCTATGCCATGACACATATACAAAGGTTGAATTCCTATGTCATGACACAGAACAACTACATTGAGTGAGAGACATTACTCGTCCTAACAATTACTTTGGCCAAACTTGCCCTAAAATGAAAGCAAAAAGTAGCCTCAAACCCATCCACATTTCAAACCACGCGTCTCGATGGATATTATTATCAACAACATGATATCGAGAAAATTAATTAATCAAAAAGTGTCTCAAAACAAGAACAGAACATGAAGAGCAACTAAAGCAAGGAAATCAATACCTTTGCAAAAATGTGAGGGGCTCAACTGTGGAAATGGAAGAAAACCCACTAGAGAATGAAACTGAACCAGCAAACCTCCGCCATTATATCCTTCAATCATCCCCTCATAGATTAATCCACTGTCACGATAAGCCTTTGCTACCTTCCAATCAGCAGATCTCTACTTCTTTGCAGTAATTAAGTATTAGCTCATAAAGTGCATGGAGAATTTAACTCCAAAAACAGACATAACAAGATATATCAGACTAACTGTTGAACACTTTTTCTATATCATGTGCTAGCTTCGGAAGTTTCTTCTGTGCTTAGTTCTAGTATGAAAACTTCCACTTAGCATTAAAGATTCTGGTAATTCAAACAAATTCATATACTGGCCATACTTACAATAACAATGGTGCAATAATATCTAAGGAATCAATGCTTCATGTTGTTCTATGATGCATAGTGCTGAGAATATAAAGTCCCACATTGGGTATTCTAAGCCCTGTATCCCTATTTGTAAAATCTCACGTCTCACAACTCATTGTCAATTTGAGTTGGATAATCCTTAACATGGTATCATAGCAAAATACCCTTAATGTGTCAGACAAAATTTGGCCAAATGTGCTCCTCCATTCACCCAGTATTATTAAAACCTGCGTCTTTGGCTTAGTCTGGCCAGTGGCCACACGTTAGGCAACATGTCACAATGGAAGTTCTAAAATCTTGGGTCTCCCCCCCAGTGACCAATTGGTTTTAGGCCAGACACTGCAACTTTAACACTTTGGCACTAAAATAACTGAGTAAAACTAATTCCGGGCTTTTAGTATCAAAATTCACAATACAGTGCAATGTGTCTGTCTACCTTCCCCTGTACTACTTAATTTACTCACCAGACCCTACAGAGATGGAGTACCATTCTGCTCGAGAACCATGCAAACTATCTGGAAAAAGTGTTCCTCCTAAATTTTACATAATTCTTCCTGAAAAGCACATATACTTTCTCCAGAATGTTGAGAAGAACTGGTATATATTTGAGAGACAGTTTTCTTTCTTTATCGTTCTCTTCTATCTTAAATATGAACAAAGCAAAAACTTCTGGTAAAAGCATGTACAATGTTTCCAACATGTAGGAAACCAACCACTAAAACCTCCCAACGAGCCAAAAACGGTTGTAGATTATTAGAACTGTAGGTCAGTTACAAGATGATAAGGAAGAATTTTATGATAATACCTCAAATTTGACCCAATGTGTGCCTCTGTGTCCAAAAGTATCAACTACCATCTCAGCTGAATCTTATTATCACGCAAATTCAAATGTTTTGTTTGATTCTAAACTATTATAACTGCATCCCAAAGTCCTATAGTTCTTCTCCTACTTCACTAAGAAAAATATGATAGGATAGTGAATGAAAGTGGATGAGAATAGTCATCACTATGAGCTCACCACTTACTCGATCAAGTCTATGGTACTTGCAATGTCTTCAATTATATTAACACATAAAAAATATTCATTTATATTGTACATTTTCAAATAACTAGTAATTAAGCTTGAAGAGTAAATGATAGAATCATCTTATTTTTCATTTTACATATTTTATAACCAATAAACTTAACAAACAACAAGAAGACCTTCAGTTACTAATATTATGATATATTCTTAATAATTAGAAACTGCATTAATTCTAAAGCCAAAACTAATTAACCTGTTTTTAGAATAGAAGAGTATTTAGGTGCAAATTATTAAGTACTTCAATATGAAAAAAGAAAAATATCATGCTCTAAGTCATCAGATGAAAACCTAAACGGTAATAGGAAATATAATACTTGTACTCTGAACCTTTGTCAGTATGTTCATCCAATGGTTAGAATACAGTATGTTTCCTATTAAAGTACTTAAGTTTATTATGCTTTGGACGGTCCCAATTTAAAGCCCAAAAATAAGGTTTGCTAACATCCAAGGAAACAGGGATGCTCTAGTTACAACTTTGTGTAAGAATGTCAAACAAAACATCAGATTTACCTCTTATTCCTTCCAAGCATCCTTATTCTTAAATGTCTCCTTTTCATATTAATTTTTCATATTAATGAATTATTTTTATGTCATTACCAGAAACAGCTTAGGTCGCGCTCTGATAAACTTGTACTAAAATGATTAAAAATTATAATAAAATCAACAAGAAATGGGTGCAACAGATTCTTAAAGATAATTAATTTCTTATTGGTTGCTTCATTCCTTCCAAGAGGCAAATGGGGTTCTGAAAATTCAAATCCAATACATATATTCATGCTACAGAGAATCAAAAACCCAAAAAGAAAACATGGCCAAAGGTGCAGCAAAAAAAGAAGCGATACCGAATGCAAATACAAAACAGATAATACCAGTTAAACCAATATCTAAGAAGGAAAGGGAAAACAGAACACACCCGAGCCTCTTGAAGGTCCTCGTCTGTAGGAGTAGACGTGTCATGAACAAGGCCGGAATTTTCAGTGTTGGACACTCTGCTCGAGACAAAAAGCGACGATCTTTTCTTACAAAGAGACTTGTGAGAGAGCTTTGAGATGTTGATGTGATTGAAGAGACCAGATACTGAACAAGAATTATGGTTCTTAGAGGCGGCAATGGCATCGCCGGTAATAAAGAGCTGCGAGATTGAACCCAGTGCCAGAGTAGCACTGTAAAGTGGCATTTCTTTGTTTTGGACGACAATGGAGCCCAAACCCAGTGATTTCGTGACGGTAAAAGCAAGATTTGGATTGGGTTTATGGAACCAGGTATGTGCGGTATGAATGATCGATTGGATAACGTTTCACGTTTGGTAAAGCTTTTCGCCTGTTTGGATGTTCCAAGTGTCCTCTCGTAGCCCACATGCCATTCCTGCCTAAACGACGAGAGAAACTCTCCTGCAAAGGAGATGGCACTTTTTAGTATTTCTGATCAACAATATAATTACACGTTTTGCTATTTTGTGTTATTGGTCGAAAAAACAAAACAGCGTTATTCCCGTTATTAGTAAGTTTTTTTTACTAAACGACACATACCATTTTCTTTTTTCTAGCTATTATTATATTATTATTTTATTTATTTAAAACATGTCAATAGTATGTGCATTTTAATCAGTGAACTGAGTCAAATCCAGTCGGAAAAAAAACGTGTCGACTAAGAAAGTCAACACAAGCTAAAAAATCGAACCAAACTGTTTTGAATCGATTCCTATATTGGTTCTTGCCTTGGACAAACCAATCAAAACCCAGCTGGATCAGTTAAGTTTAATTATTCATTTGGCTTAATATCACAAAATATCCCTAAGGTTTACGAAATTATCAGATTGCATCCTTAATTTTTTTTTTTGTCATTCTTGATCCTCGAGGTTAGTATGTGTGACGAATGGTTCATGCCGTTAGGTTCCGTCAAAATCTCCGTTAGTTCTTTGACGCACGTGGCATATATATATATCACAAAATATCCTCGAGGCTCACACACCTATCACAAATTGTCCATGCAAATTTTTTTTTAAAATTTTCATTTAAAATTAATAAAATTTTGGTTTTCATTTTTAAATTTTATCTATTTTAAATTATTTAAAAATATATTGTATTTTAAATACACGTGACACTATATTATTGGAGATGTGAACTCCACATATATGCCACAACAACAAACTAATGAAGTTTTTATAAAAATAATTTAAAATTCATAAAATTTAAAAATGAAAAAGGGTTCATAAATGGTCATCAAGCTTAAAATCCTTCTATAAATGGTTCTTTTCATTTTTAAATTTTACGAATTTTAAATTATTTTAAAAAAAATTTATTAGTTTGTTGATGTGGCATATATGTGGAGCCCACATATTCAAAAATATAGTGTCACATGTATTTAAAATACAAAATATATTTTTAAATAATTTTAAAAAGAAAGCCAAAATTTTATGAATTTTAAATGGAAAAAAAAAAAAATTTCGAATGGACCATTTGTGATAGGTGCGTGAACCTTAGAAATGTTTTGTGATATATATATGCCACGTCAGCAAACTAATGGAGTTTTTGACGGAATCTAACGGCAGGGACCATTCGTGATCACACATACTAACCTCGAGGACCAAGAATGACACAAAAAAACATTAAGGATGCAATCTAATAGTTTCGTAAACCTTAGGGACGTTTTGTGATATTAAGCCTATTAATTTATATCGAAATTTCTTATTAAGCCCAACTAGTATTCAAATTACATTAGTAATCCCAAGTAACATCTAGATACTTTAGCCCATCTTAATTCCCATTTAAACCCAACTAAATAACCACTCTAGCATTACTTCTTTTTTCTTTTCCACGAACCATTGTCATTCTTCTTATTGCCTTATGTCTTTCTCTCTTTCCCACCTCTTTCTTTCTTCCTATCGTCCTCTTTATCTCTTCTATATCTTTCTTTCTTCTTTTTATCTCTCTTCTTCACTACATCTTCCTATTTTTCTCTTATTCCAAATCGAAAATCAACCGAATCGAACCGAAACCTTATTAGTCCTGGTTTGGTTCATCTAGACACTTTGTATGACAACCGAACTGAATCAACTCTTATGTAAGTTTCGATTTCGATTCGAATTCGAGGGATAAACTGGACCGTGCCCACCCCCAATTTTAGACATTGGTGGTGTCGATTATAATAGTAGGGTTAGTGCCCATTAAAGCGGTGGCTCAAGTTGTCTCCACTTATCCTATGTCGATTTTCAAGTTTCCAACTACTCTCTGCAAGGAGCTAGATTCTGGTATGGCAAATTTTTGGTCAGGAATAGTGCAAGTGTAACACCCCAAGTTGGCGTGTTGAGTCTTGGCAAACTACTAGATTCATATGGGCTTTATAGCCGATTGCATATAGCCTTATTATTGACTAGTCTTTTTGGGGTATAGCGTTGAGGTGGTATGTGCTTCCCTGGGTCGTGACATATGGTATTAGAGCTAACCTAGTGAGTTTTACCATGTGGGCTTGGGGGCACATGTGTGGATCTTGACAAAGCTTGTCAAGTTGCATGTAGGCCTTGACGAGGATGTCAGCTATTTAAGTGGGGGATAACGTAACACCCCAAGTTGGTGTGTTGAATCCCACATTGGTAAACTATTTGATTGATATGGGCTTTATAAGCGATTGTAGGGAGCCTCATTAGTGACTAGTCCTTTTGGGGTATAGTGTCGAAAGCGGCGTACTTCCCTGGGTCATGATAGTAGGAAAGGAACAAGACTCAGTGGCTAAACTAAAAGGAGTTGGGCAAGGCAAAGTCAAAAGGAAGTTTGGGCTTTTGGAATCTAAATGGATTCAACCTAGCACTTCTTGCCAAGTAAGGTTGGATACTAATAACTGAGTCGGATGGCTATTAGGCAAGGCAAAGTCAAAAGGAAGGTTGAGCACATGTTTTTTCAAAGCCAATGTGTGTAGTTGGGGAAAGCCTAAATTATTGGGTGGATGTACACAATATCAACCTCCTTTAGGACTGGCTAGAAGATACATCGTCTAAAGGAGTGTTGACGGGTTCAAAGATGCAGTGGTTAATGACAAATGTGGCTTTTACTTGTTAGTCTTCGTGGAAAGCTAGATGTGCCTATCTTTTTTTAGGGCAAGCCCTTTGACTTAGCATAGACGGTTTGGAACATTAGTCGCAGGATAGGAGAATTCCTAAGAGCCCAAAAGCCAGTTTCCTCTATTTTGTGAAGTACGAATGAAAACCTAACAAGGTAGGAAGAGAGTACATGACAACCCCTTAACACAGACATTGTGAAGATTAACGTTGATGCAACCTAATAATGGGTCAAAGGTGACGGCCTTAGGATGAGAGAAAGAGAGAGAGCGAGCAACCACCATCGAAGCAAAAAACCACTATGGAAGACGACCGGTGACGAAGGCATAGATGAGGGGGATCGAGCAAGTCATAGAAATGAGATAGATGAAGATGAGAAAGAGAAGAGGGAGAGATATTGAGAAAGAGAAAGAGAAGATGAAGTTGATGAAAAGAAATATGAAATAAAACAATTATAAAATAATATTGGTGGTAATGCATGCAAGCTCATTCTTTTTCCAATGGTATTTTTATCTCCCAAATCAAATATGTTCATGATCTCCTCTCCTAGGTCTCCATTAGGGGTAGGCACGATCTGATTTGGCCCGGTTCTCACCTCAAATTGGAACCGAAATTGTCCCATTTAACCGGTTCGATTCGGTCCGATTTTAGTGAATTTTTTTTAATCCGGCCGGTTAGGTTCTCACCGATTTCGGTCAGGTTTTCGGTTTTGAACCGGATTCTTTATTTTGTTAATTAATTAACTAACTTTTTTTTTAAAAAAAAAATATTTTTTTAAATACAAATTCCAACTAAATTTTTTTTTGTTGAGCTTGAAAATTAATAAATGATCCAATTTCATACAAAGTAAGATGTTTTGAAGTTGGACTTGGAAAAATATTAGTTATAAGATTAAAATATTAGCATTGGATTTAAATAATTATGTAAAAAAATTATACACATGTTAAATATATATAAAATAAAGAACCAATAAAAACGGACAATGTTAAATATATAAAATAAAGAATATAAATATATATAATATTAAAAAATATATATAAATAATTTGGATTGGACCTGTTCCTTGAGGTGAAAAACTGAAACTGGAACCGGTCCAGTTCGATTTTTGTTATGGTTTTGACTTTTTTTGTCAACACGGTTTTTTTCGGTTTTTTCCAGTTTGGTTTGGTTCGGTTTTGTGGTTCCGATGCCCACCGTAGTCTCCATGCTTGAAGCTAAGCCATGTTATTCTCTTACCTCTACATCAAAATTGGATAACACAAGTGGAGAACCTCTCACTGATCCCACCTCATATCGATCCCTAGTTTGCCCCTTACAATATCTTACTTGGACACACCCATACATTACATTCTCTGTTAATTAGGTTTACCAACACCATCATCAACCTAGAGGACCTTATCTCACTACTATCAAACGCATCCTGCGTTATTTAAAAGCCACTACTGATCATGGCATGCTCCTCACCAAATGCGACACTTCTCTCACTGCTTTCTCAAATGCAGATTGGGTTGGTTACCTATTGATCGCAAGTCACCACTTTTCCTTGGAAATAACCTCATCTCTTGGAGTGCAAAGAAACAAACCACCATTGCCAAATCCTCTACTAAAAGTGAATATCGTACCCTAGCTCACATTGCCACTAAGATTACTTGGATAGGCTTTCTTCTCAAAGAACTCCATTTTTTCCTCCCTAACCCACCCATTTTTCCCAATGACAATATCAATGTTTTGGCACTCTCTGCCAACTCCATCTTTCACGCAAGAACAAAACATATAGAAGTTGACTATCACTACATTCATGAAATTGTAACTAGCAAATCCATTGAAGTCTCTCATGTTGCCTCCCATGATCAACTTGCTAACATTTTTACAAAAAATCTTCTCAAACCTCTCTTTAAAGATCTCACTTCCAAGCTAATCACTCTTCCATAGTGGCTTAGCTTGAGGGGGGATAATAACCTACCTCATCAGCAAAATACCAAAACCTCTAAGCACACCTAGTCAAGGGTCAATATAGCAGTTGGTAACAAGATTGCTCAATACACCTAGATAGCTCCAACAATTAATGTGGCATGGATAACTTTCAATGAACATGGATAACCTTTAGAAATATTATTTTATTTTCTTCAATACCTCTCTAGAATACATCAAAATTCTTTCATCTCAAAAGTCTGAAACTTTTCTTTTCAAAGCGATGTGGAAACATAATTGCTTGGTTGGAAAAATGTTCGACTTGAAGATTACAAAGCAATGCAGAAGTATTGGATGGAATTGTCGGAAACTATTTCACAGTTTATAGAGATCAAGGAGGATATGACATTGATGGATATACTTTTATTTACTGAGTTTGAGTGAAAGTTCTAGATATGCCTTGAAGATTGCAAAGCAATGTGTAAGCTTTCAATGCATTCGCTTTAAAGATCAGTTCCAAGCTAATCACTATTCCATAGTGGCTTAGCTTGAGGGGGGATAATAACTTACCTCATCAGTAAAATACCAAAACCTCTAATGACACCTAATCAAGGGTCAATATAGCCTTTGCTAACAAGATAGCTCCAACAGTTGATGTGGCATGGACAACTTGTAATCTATGTTGCACGGACACAGACATGGGGACAGGAAAACGCGACACGGTGACACGGAAAATCTCAAAAAGTTAGAACACGGACACAACTAGGACACGACAATTAAAATAATGATAAATTTTAATAAAATTATAATAGTTGAATATATTAAGTTGAAATGAATTATTATTGAGTTAATATATTAATTAAATATTAAATATATTAAGTTAAAATGAATTATTATTGAATTAACATATTAATTATATATATACACGTTTTTTTTGGCTGGGTATAGGATAAAAGAAGTTTTTTTTGTTGGATAATTTTTTATTATATTGGGTAACATTTTGGATTTAACTGGGATGGATTGTAGGTTATGGTTCGACAGTGGGCCCACCAGGGCAGTTTGTTGTATCACCAAACCAATGACTTTCACTTTTTCGTTTCTTTATTCAAACTTTAAACATGACACTGCTTGGGTAAAATAAAAACAGGGTATTAACTATCAAGATGTCATCTTCCTTAGTGAAGCAGCGCCGCAACCTCCATTTACACTGCCTCTGTGACTTTTAATATGCCAATTGAGCGGTGCACTACGCAAGAGGAGCCCATCATTTAGGTGATTGTTGGAGCTTCCAGTGTAATGACCTCGCTACAAATCACACAACGCCTTCTTTGCCATGTCAAAGAGTGTCTGGATTGTGTTTGGGAAGTGTCTTGACCGTGTCCAAGGCGTTGACCCGTGTCCAAGGCATGTCGGAGGCGTGTCCGTGCCGTGTTCGAGTGTCCGAGTGTAGGACACGCTGACACTTCAGCTCACTACAGTGTCCGTGCAACATACCTTGTAATGAACATGGATAAGCTTTAGAAATATTCCTTTATTTTCTTCGATACCTCTCTAGAACTTCTGTGTAAAAATCTCAGTATATATTTATACTTCCTAAAGGAATTATATAGTGTAAGAGTGTACAACTTTGCCGTTTCTTGTAATGAGAATATGTCAAAATTCTTCTCTCAAAAGTTTGGAACTTTCAATTTCAAAGTGATGTGTATAATTAGTTGGTTGGAATGATATGACTTACAGATTGTAAAGCGATGTGGAAGCTTTGGATGCATTCACTTTAAAGATTTCAGTTCCAAGATAATCACTCTTCCATAATGGCTAAGCTTTATGGGGACAATAACCTACCTTATCAGAAAAATGTCAAAACCTCTAAGCACACCAAGTCAAGGGTCAATATAGTCGTTGGTAACAAAATTGCTCAATATACCCAAATAACTCCAACAGTTTATGTGGCATAAACAACTTACAATGAACATGGATAAGATTTAGGAATATTCTTTTATTTTCTTCGATACATCTCTATAACTTTTGTGTAAAATTGAAAAATGGAAAAGAAAAGGGTAAGTAATTTACTTACACAGGTCACCCTAGTGACGGATGAGACCCATTTTGGGCATGAGGTCTATAATCTCCCTTACCTGATTGGAGCCCTATCGTTTGAGGTTCAATTGATGATGATTAAACCCCTGTAATTCAAATAAAGAAAGGAATGAGTCCCTGAATCAAATTGTATATTCAAAATCAATGTTGTGGGCATGAATTGAGTCTGCTTAAACAGAAAAGTTAACCATAGATAGGAAGTTTCAATTTCACATTTCATGTGAAATTTAAAGTTATATGCATGTGAAATTTAAAATTATATGTAGTAGCTGATTGAAATTTGAAAATTAGAAAAAGATACCCAAAAAAGTTTTACAAACTGTATGAGACATATAACCATATACAGGATAGCCATGTTGATAATAGTTGGTAAAACAATTAGTGAGTTTTATAATAGTAATTGTAATTAGACGGTAAGTATAATACAAGACAGAGTTACAGATATACATCAAAATAGCTTTAAAGAATAATATTGGGATTATCCATAGAACAAGAAGCTAGAACAGGACTACCTACTAGTCTATATGAATTGTACAACTAGTGTTACAAGCACACACAATAAGACTATATCAGAACAAATTAACACACACACACACATATACGTATACACATACATGCAGATTTTCAATAACTTCAATATAAATCCAAAAATTTGAAAAGGAAAAGAAAAGAACATAACATAAAATTATGGAGATCAAGGAAGATATAACGTTGATGGATATACTTTTATTTACTGAGTTTGAGTGAAAGTTTTGGATATGACTTGACCATTGCAAAGCTATGTGTAAGCTTTCGATGCGTTCGCTTTAAAGATCAGTTCCAAGCTAATCACTCTTCCATAGTGGCTTAGCTTGAGGGGGGATAATAACTTACCTCATCAGCAAAATACCAAAACCTCTAAGCACACCGAGTCAACGGTTAATGTAGTCGTTGGTAACAAAATTCCTTACTATACCCAAATAACTCCAACAGTTTATGTGGCATAAACAACTTACAATGAACATGGATAAGCTTTAGGAATATTCTTTTATTTTCTTCGATACATCTCTATAATTTTCGTGCAAAATTGAAAAAGGGAAAAGAAAAGGGTAAGTAATTTACTTACACATGTCACCCTAGTGACGAATAGGACCCATTTTGGGCCTAAGGTCTATAATCTCCTTTGCCTGATTAGAGCCCCATCGTTTGATCAAGGGTCAATATAGCCGTTGGTAACAAGATAGCTCCAACAGTTGATGTGGCATGTACAACTTGTAATGAACATGGATAAGCTTTAGAAATATCCTTTTATTTTCTTCGATACCTCTCTATAACTTTTGTGTTAAAACCCTGGTATATATTTATACTCCCTGATGTAATTGTATAGTGTAAGAGTGTGTAGCCTTACCCTTTTTTTTTTATGAGAATACATCAAAATTATTTCATCTCAAAAGTCTGAAACTTTCTTTTTCAAAGCAATGTGGAAACATAATTGGTTGGTTGGAAAAAATGTTCGACTTAAAGATTGCAAAGCGATGTGGAAGTTTTTGATGGAATTGTCGGAAACTATTTCACAGTTTATGGAAATCAAGGAGGATATGGCATTGATGGATATACTTTTATTTACTGAGTTTGAGTGAAAGTTTTGGATATGACTTTAAGATTGCAAAGCAATGTGTAAGCTTTGGATGCTTTTTCTTGAAAGATCAGTTCCTAGCTAATCACTTTTCCTAAATGGCTTACCTTGAGGAGGGATAATAACTTACCTCATTAGTAAAATACCAAAACCTCTCAGCACACCTAATCAAGGGTCAATATAGTCGTTGGTAACAAGATAGCTCCAATAGTTGATGTGGCATGGACAACTTGTAATGAACATGGATAAGCTTTAGAAATATTATTTTATTTTCTTCAATACCTCTCTAGAACTTTTGCGTAAAAACCCTAGTATATATTTATACTCCCTGAAGTAATTGTATAGTATAAGAGTGTACAATCTTGCCATTTCTTGTAATGAAAATATGTCAAAATTCTTTCATCTCAAAAGTTTGAAACTTTCATTTTCAAAGTGATGTGTATAATTAGTTAGTTGGAAAAATGTTTAAGTTGAAGATTGCAAAGCGATATGGAAACCTTGGATGGAATGGTCGGAAACTGTTTCATAGTTTATGGCAATCAAGAATGATATGACATTGATGAATATACCTTTATTTACTGAGTTTGAGTGAAAGTTTTGGATATGACTTGTAGATTGCAAAGCGGTGTAGAAGCTTTGGTTGCATTCGCTTTAAAGATTTCATTTCCAAGATAATCACTCTTCCATTGTGGCTAAGCTTTATGGGGACAATAACCTACCTCATCGGCAAAATACCAAAACCTCTAAGCACACCGAGTCAAGGGTCACTATAGTCATTGGTAACAAAATTGCTCAATATACCCAAATAACTCCAACAGTTTATGTGGCATAAACAACTTACAATGAACATGGATAAGCTTTAAGCATATTCTTTTTTTTTTCTTCGATAGCTCTCTATAACTTTCATGTAAAATTGAAAAATGGAAAAGAAAAAGGTAAGTAATTTACTTACACATGTCACCCTAATGACGGATGAAGCCATTTTGGACCTTAGGTCTATAATCTCCCTTGCCTGATTGGAGCCTCATCGTTTGAGGTTCAATTGATGATGATTAAACCCCTGTAATTCAAATAAAGAAGGGAATGAGTACCTGAATCAAATTGTATATTCAAAATCAATGTTGTGGGTATGAGTTGGGTCTGCTTAAACAGGCAAGTTAAACATAGATAGGAAGTTTCAGTTTCACATTTCATGTGAAATTTAAAATTATATGTAGTAGCTTATTGAAATTTGAAAATTTGAAAATTAGAAAAAGATACCCAAAAAAATGTGTACAAACTGTATGAGACATAACCAATATAGGGCAGCCAAATTGATAATATTCGGTAAAGCAATTAGTTAGTTTTATAATAATAATTGTAATTAGAGGGTACAACCTTGCCGTTTCTTATAATGAGAATACATCAAAATTCTTTCATCTCAAAAGTATGAAACTTTCCTTTTCAAAGCGATGTGGAAATAGAATTAGTTGGTTGGAAAAATGTTTGACTTGAAGATTGCAAAGCGATGTGGAAGTTTTGGATGGAATGGTCGGAAACTATTTCATAGTTTATGAAGAAAAATGTTTGACTTAAAGATTTCAATTTGTATTTTACAAATGTATTTTTAGGTTATTACAAAATTTATTTGTAACCTGGTGGGTTGGTTTTAATAAAGTGGTTTAAACTTTCATTTTTATTTTTATTTTTTCGCTGTCAATATAACTCTAATCCAACCCGTTTTAACTACACAAAAGGACTTAACGGGATTCTCGAGGCATGTGCCACTGTCTCATGACCGGGTATTCCGGGGCATGACATTCTCTTTGCCCCAAACTATTAAACATTGGCATCCCTAATCCCTATGCCTTTCCCCAAACCTAGTCATCGTTGTAGCTAAATGGATGGGTTTCTTGGTTGTGATGGCTCAAACTAGTCCTCAGACATGAGACATCATAGTTGTATTATTGAGATGTTGTTGGTCTTTGACAAAACTACAAAGTCATGTAGCTAGTACTGAGGGAAGAAATGAAAAAAAATGTCATCGATGATGAATCTCATTGTCCAAGAGCAGTGTTGAATGAAGCGTATGGAGATTCACATGATTTACATGAGAAAGTTTTAGATATTGTATATGAAAATGAGGATTTGAAAGACTATGACATGCCTTCCATTGAGGAGTACACAGTGTTTTATCTCTAACGGGATGGCAATAGTTCCTTGAGAGTCAAACTGGAAATTCTTTGGGGCGTCTTCTATCACTTAGCGAATCATGTATCTGCTTTTGATAGGGCTTTGTTGGACATTTATCAAAGAATTCAAAATGAGGAAACATAATTAGTTGGTTGGAAAAATGTTTGACTTGAAGATTGCAAAGTGATGTGGATGCAATGGTCAGGAACTATTTCTTAGTTTATGGCGATCAAGAAGGATTTGACATTGATGGATATACTTTTATTTACTACACCAAGCTTACAAATGGATGTAATATGGAGCTAAGTTAGAGATAGAATGGGATGTATTCACCCATTTGGTGTAAGGAGTTGTTGCATTCGATTAAGATCCTTAGCCTAAGTTTGAGTGGTTAGGTGTTGACGAGAGATTCAATGATTAGAAGCCTCATAAGGATACCATATATGTGAAAAGGCACACCTGGAAGGATGTTCTCTTTGACTCACACTATTAAACATTGACATCCCCCATCTTTATGCCCTTTTTTAAAATCTAGGGAGCTTTAGTTTTAACACACAAACTAGTTTCCTAATTTGGTAAATAGGAATTCAATTTTAGCTCATTAAGATAAAGACAAAGACAAAAATTCAGTACCTACTTTTACCATAATATAATTAAAAAATGCCAATATTACAAAATATGTCATTATGCCACTGAAGCTCAACCAAAACTTCTCCCTACGGCCTAACCAAAACTCCTCCCTACTGCCCAAACTCATCTCCCAAACATTGAAGCCTGCTACGACACACACCAGATCGACGATAGCAAAACCACCTGGACGACATCTCCTCACATTAATTGCGCACGTCGATTCGATTTCGCATCACTGTCAGACCAGTCCCTTCGTTCACTCCTTCACTCCTTCTCCACGCTTTCATTCACTCTTCCTCAAAAAACTCAAAAAATTACTCAGAGCTCCCAAAAATACTCAGAGTAGATCATTCGCTTGCAGATCGGAACCATTCACATCAGCGAATAGCATCATCGACGATCGTTCACCGTCAACCACCAACGATTGAAACCGATTCTCCCTCTCTCGAAAAACAAACCCGTAAGAAACTCAACTCAACGCTCTAGCAAACATTTGCCTTCGTTTTTAGGGATTTAAGACTTTAAAGATTTTAGCTACTGTTGATTCTGAAAAAATGAATGAGTCTTTGGATTAACATCTACTCCTGGTTTGAAATGTTTTTGGTTTACACTTGCATGCAATGTAGTTTAGGTTTTGCGTTCAATACTTTATATAGTTTGCACTCGCGTTCAATATAGTTTGGGATTAGCCTCTAAAAACCAAAAAAACTACCAGAGAAAGGGAAAGAGCATCAAATGCTTCCGTTTTCTGCATCGGATTAACATCAACTCTTGGTTTAGGTTTTGCCTTCGTTTATAGGGATTAAGGATTTTAGAGATTTTACCTACTGTTCATTCTTGATTCTGCAATGTAGTTTAGGTTTTGGGTTCAGTTTTAGTTTCAACACCCCTAATAACAATTATTTCCTACGTATTTAAACCCAAACAAAAATACCCAATGTCTCAAATACTGATTACTAAAGTTTCTTATGTCTAATACCTAATTTTTCTTAAAATCTAGTCATCACTGTAGCTAAATAGATGGGTTCCTTGGTTGCGATTGTGCAAACTAGTCCTCAAAACTATACAGTCATGTTCAGATAATGCATCGTGAGTGATAAGAAAATTTTCATTCTCCTTACCCTATTTCTGACTTTAATAAGAAAATGTAGGGGAAACTTTTGAGAGTGCAACATGAGTGATAGACACATAAGCATACACCTCTGGATGTCTCCTTTGTTGATTGATGAAGCCTTTGGAGAGGAAACGTTAGAAAGTGTAGCACGAGTCAAGACAAGGAAGAAAGGATCCAAACCATTGGCATGCTTACACAACTTTATAAACGTTTTCCGGTGCCCATAATATGCTTGTGCGACTTAAAGCCAACTACCCCTACCAGATATAAAAATATAACCAACTTACCTTGTATGTTAGTGAGAGTTTCCATTTAACCGGTTACACAGCCTCAACTATACCTCACGCATAAGGTATTGGTAAAGTCTGTCCACGTAACCTCTTTGGAGGTTTATGGGATTGAAACCTAGGCTCCCTTCACCCTCAAGTCATCGAGGATAATGCCCGCATGCGTATACCCTCCAAACTTTGGAAATCCAAAGCCAAGCATAAATAAAACCAAACAATATGGCATCCAAAAATAGTGCAGCTTTGCACACAAAAATATTTACTATGTCATACATACACAAAAATACAAGTATGAGAGTGAGTCCCCCTACTTGGAATCCAAAGCTCAAGCCTACTTGCCTTCTGTGCCTTCTAACTCAAACTAGTCACTCTAGAGCAACTGAATCATAATCCAACATTCCAAAATATTACTAAAAATCCTTAGTTGCACTTTAGTCTTTTTTCTTGTCTTTAATTGCACTTGTTCCTTAAACTTAATTCAAATTACAACTTAGTCCTTATAGGTCCTTAAAGTTCCAAGTAATTGCAATATAGTCCTTGAAGTTCCAAGTAATTGCAATAGTCCTTGAAGTTTCATCTCTAGTCCGAAAATGGTAAGGTTCATGGTACGGTAAAATTAAAGTCTAAATTGTTTTTTTTTGTTCATACACATGGACCAAATGAATATGTATAATTTGGTTCATGAATTATAGTATAAGGAAAATGGCAAAAAGATTATCCAATTTGATTAGATTTCAAACGAACAGAGTAACGTCATATGAAGTATATTTTATAAATAACTTGAAAATTACCCAATTAGAAAATAATACGAATTAAGTATTTGAATTAAATTGGGTAGACTAACACTTAGAAAATAGAAATACGAAATCAAAATAAATGAAAGACGAGATAAGGAGTAGGGATCACCTCGGTCGGAGTAACGATGAATAGTGAAATTTGACGTGAATAGCACCCTATGAATAGTCAGTTCCCGGGATGAATAGGAAATGACTAATACTAACTACGAGAGGTGAATATTATATACCAGATGAATAGTGCTGAGATGAATAGTAACTCCGAAGAATGTCGGAATAGTAACTCTAATGGAGGAGAATGAGAGGAAGAGAGAAAATCTGTATTTTTGGTGTGCAGGAAAATAAGAGATGGGGGGTATTTATAGAATTTCCTGACGGTTCGAATCAATTCAAATATTTAATTGGCTTAATTACTGTTTCACCCACTGGAAAGGACGCTCGCTCTAACTTTAACCCCTGAAACTGAAATTTTCTCACTTAACACCAAGAATCTCTGAAAATTTCTCACTTTACCACTTATGTCGACAAAACTGTGAAGTGTGATGACAAGGCATAGACATTTTAGTAATTTTATCTCATCGATCTTCTCTCTTTTCTCTTTGCCACCTCCATCACACCCCGTTTCTTTTCTCCTATCTCCTATCTCCTCTCTTTTCTCTTTTCTCTTCTCTCTTCTCTCTTCTCTCTTCTTTCCTCGATCAAATCGTTTTGCTTTTTTCTAAAGTGAGACCGAGCGTTCGTTCCTGGGGTTAAACAGTAATTAAGCCTATTTAATTTGAAGGCCCATATTAAAATATGAGTTTTTAAGATGGATGGTCTAGTGGAAGATAATCATTCCACATGATAGCATTAGATCTTAAAATCACTATTTTAATACTCATGTTTTTTTTAAAGAATCATAGTTTTTTAGTTTATTTTTTTAGTGGATACCAAACAAGGCCATAATTTTCTATTTTTTTTTAAAAAAAAAGTCATGAGGAAAATTTAAAATATGCTACAAGTTCTATGGCAAATCACCAGTTTTTACCCTTTCATGAACTTATGACATTGTTTTTGGTGCAGTTTGCAAATCATGGAGATCAACTGTGACCAAAGCAAACCACTTTTCTTATGAATTACGATCAACACGTCAAGTTCCACTCCTGATGCTTCCAAAGAAGAAAACTGCTAACACCTTTAAGTTTCACAGCCTGACCAAAAGGTAAGCTTTGCAAACTTGATCTGTCTGAAATTGAGGGCAAGTTGTGCCTTTCTTCTTTAGGATGATTGATGACTCTATTTGAAGATTCGAAATTTAGTCTGATACATCCTTTAAATGATGCTCGAATTGATCTGCCGGATGGAAAACCTAATTTGTTGCCATAAGGAAGTTTGTCTTTGTTTATACCCAAGTTTTTTTCCCTTTTAGGCCCCACTAGAGGAGACGATATGGCAAAGGCCCATTGGGTCAGATTTTGAGCCTAGAAGCAAAAGAAATCATGCCTAAAGCAAAAAAAAAAAAAGAAGATTGGGCTTAAAAGCCTAGAGGTTGTGCCCCAAAAAGCTCTGCCTAGGCAACAAGGCACAGCTCGAGTGGCAAATTGGGCCCAACGTTGCGGCCCAATAACAAAAGTCAAAGCTGGCCCAATCTAGGCCCAATGATTTCTCTCGGCCAGTATAAGAACGGTCCAGCGAACTACTTGGCATCGACTGTAGTCTTCAAGTGCGTCACCTCAATAAATGGGCCTTAGAGCACAAAGCAAAAGGATGATGGGATACTTCGGAACTTGGAATGGGGGATTATTAGGAAAAGGAGCCTTGGGACAAGTGATCAAGGCAAAAAACGGCGATAAGAGGGCGGCTCACACAAGGTTTGGGTGGTGACCGAGGGGTTTAACACCTTTTGAAGACGACAAACTTCACCGATAAATAGCAAGGCATTTCTCATTTTAAAAGTGATCAATATCTCAACAAAACCAAGTCAAAACGACTCATGATAATTTTACTACTTTCTTAGGATTCAACGTATGATATCACCAAGAATTTTGGAGCTTGTTCCAAAGTTCTTGAGCACCACCCTTGTAAACATTCATTCAATATATCAACAAGCAGCTCTGTTCTTTAGAGTTCATTTGAGCAACATTTGATCCATTTTTATCTCTTGGCTCTTTGTTGCTCATGTGAGCAATTATCCACATACCTGAGGTCTTATGCCTCTTTACCTACCTTTGCATTTCCTGACTCATAACCCTAATTGGGTTGGAATTGGAATCAGAGCAGCAACATCATCGTCAATTCTTTAAAGAAGTCTCATTGCACCTCAAATCTTTATGCCTCATCTTCACCACCATTTTAAAAAACCCAACAAAACACAACTCAGAACACAACTTATAGACAGACAATACTAATTTATGTGCTATTTTATTTACCTTGCTTTGCAACGACTAGAATTTTTCAAACTTCTCCCGCGCACTTGAGTGCCAATTTGCTAGATTCGGTTCCTCTTTGGTTTTGCCCTCCTTTTAAAAGAAAGTTGATTTCATGTACTTTTTTGGGTAAACCATAAACTTAGCGATAATGCCCCAAATGACTGTTTGTGTTCCGCATTATCTCCTAACTACATAATTTGGTTTATTTTAGTTATCGAGTTTCTATCAACATTTTCCCTGAACAAACAATTTGTCATGAGCCTCCGTGAACAACACAAACAATTCTCATGTACCACCTAAGTTAAAAGGGGACTACTAAGTTCTTTCCTACTTTTTTATACTAAAAAAACTTTTATAGTGTGAGATTTATTTTATTTTACAGCCATACTCTTTTTTTCTTTGGTATTTGAAAACATTAGTATTTTTGTACCTTTGTCAAATTTTGAGAGAAAACAGTTTTTCAAGTATGATATGTAGTAATCTATATTATTGTTTAAGAGTTATGTAAAGCTAACATAATTCTAACATAATTTTTGTACCTTCAGGGTGTAAAGTGCAAGTGATTGATAAGTGTGTAGGTACCTACCTAGAGTGCATCAAACACGTTTTTATTGATATTATCCATTTCTCTCAAATTTTGATCAAGTATGTGTTGAGGCCCAAAAAAGTCACGAGAAGCCCAAAGATATTTAAAGCCCAATATAACATATAATGGTGGTCATGCATTAATCCAAGCTGTATTTTTGGGAATTAATTCATTTACTGTACATGACATGCCAAGCTAATGATACATTTTTCCTATGCCAATCACTTGCTAAGCCCACATGAACCCAAGTCATGTGGTTCACGGGGCTTGCACGAGGAATTGTGGTGTGGAAGGTTACGGAGGTCCACAAGGCCCACGAAAGCTCTTTGACAATGGAGACTTTGGGCTAGCTACTTGGGAGCACCAAAGTCCAAGCCCATTACTTGGAGTTCTCCAATGTGGGTGAGCAAATGAGATATTCTTCAAGCAACTCCCTATTACCCGTTGGAAACAAGCTAATTCCGACACTTCCTTTTACCCATAGGAAATAGTCATTTTCAATGCTAAGCTTTATCTGCTAGAAATAAGAATGTCCCAATGCTCCCTTTTACCTATAGGAAATAGCCATTTTTCAATGCCTTGCTTTGTCTGTTGGAAATAATCATGCTCCAATGCTCTTTTTAACCATTGGAAATAAATTTGGTTCCAAAGACTTCCCTTTACTTATTGGAAATAAAGGAACACCCTCACTCTCTATAAATTGGCCTTCATGGCTCAAGCACAATTCAATTCAAAACCAGAGCCATCAAGCCCCCTCTCATGCGGCTCACGCAAGCATTTCCGATAGCCATCGATCCCTTGGTTGCTTAAGCACCCCGACAACCACATCGGACCACGTTCATTCCTCCTTGGGCTCTTGCAAGCTTTCCAACAGCCATCCCAGCCATGCCTTCAAGCCTCAAGCTTTTCCTCTATATCCTTCAAGCCTCAAGCTTTTCCTCCATAGCCTTTAAGCCTCAAGCTTTTCCTTCATCTTCTTGACAAAGCCTCACCAAGCAATACATCAAACTTCTCCTTCATGCCTTCAAGCCTCAAGCTTTTCCTTACATATTTCCTACAAAGCCTCACCAAGCAATACATCAAGCCTTTCCTTTCTCCTCATACCCTTCCAAGCTATAAACACCACAGCCTTCAAGTCTCAAGCTTTTCCTTCCACTATCATACTCTTAAATCACCATAGCCATAGCCACAAATAACAAACTCAAGCATATCCAACACCAAGCCAAGCATATGCATTCTCATTTGCTAAACTTGTGGGTCTTTAGCTCCCACACTCCAAGCTCTCATGCCAAGCTCATATAATCTCAGTTCAACATCATCAAGTCATCTTCAACCATCCAAAAGCATGACCAAGCATACGTCAAGTGCTGGAAATCTACTCAAGCCACCCATCCTTTATCTTCATCTCTCTCTCTCTCTCTCTCTCTCTCTCTCTCTCTCTCAAAAAGCTCTGTCTCAAGTCTAAACACCCATCCTCTCAAGCTAAAACCATAGTCATCATCTTTTGGTAAGAGAAATATAGGCAACACAAGCTTTTCGTCTACCTGCCGGAAACACCGAAAATCTCAAGCCTTAATCCTTTCCTTATGCTCGTTTCCTTTCAGCTCTCACGCCCAAGCTCTCATGCCAAACCTAGTAGTATCTTGATTCACTAAAGCAAGCTCTCATGCCAAGCCTGTGCAACCTCAATGCATCATCTTTAACTCTTCGTCAAGGCTTAGGAAACGTCGGCACAAAACACGAGTCATTTGGAAGAAGAACGAAGTACTCCCACAGGACTTGCTTCTCTCTCGGGGTGCTTTGGGCCTAGTCCTCGCTAACTTTCGAGAAAAAGGGGCAATTTCATCCGTTCGCTCTTTACACCGGGCCCATTCGTCAAGCTCTTTGGAACGAAAAGACCCCAACAAGATGAAAAATGGAATTTCGAAATACTAATGTTTTCAATTATATTTTTGGCGAGTTTATATTCCTTACATCTTAAATGATCAAACACGATTTTTATTAAATTGTAGTATAAAGTATACATTGACTTATCGATGTATCAATATTGGTATAAAATGTATCTTATACTAAAACTGGATTTTCATACGTTGATTTGTTGGGATTTTAATTTTCTAGTATTTTTAATTAAATCCAAATGGGGACACTTCCTTATTTACATTGTAAACTTAAGTAAATAAATTAATATAAAAATAAATTAAAGTAAAAGCCCTTAAAGGCCCGGCTTGAACCCAAAAATTCGGACCAGGGGCCTAATGCGATCATGTGTTTCTTCATGTAGTTTCGATTTTGCTAATTTTATCAATAGTGTTGCAACTTCTTGTATTTCGAAGACACATCTTAAATTTCATAATTGGGAATATTTTTGGGTGGTTTAACTTCATCGCCACCATCTAAAATATCTCAAATTGTGCATATTTGGGTTAGGATAGTAAACCCACACATTTGCACGATCTTGAATGGAGTCGGGTTGAGTTCCCTCCCCGTATGTTAGAGTAATTTAGACAAGCAAAACAAAAAACCAAATCGTGTGGCTAAATGCTATTTTAGTCGACTAAATTGACAAAAATAACAACGTGATATTGAATTGCAACATATCGAAATCATAGGGTCAAAATTGGTAAAATAACAACTGCAGGGCCTTGATGAAACCTAGCCCAAAATACAAAGGACCATTGGCGAGCCTTTCTATTTTCCTATGAAAGCCCAATCATTTGTATTCGGGGAAAAATTTTAGATGAACAAAAAAATGTCTACCCTTCAGAAAACTAAATGATTCTTGCAAGTTGAATGCTTCAATACCATAAGGCTTTTTGTATGCATCCTCTTTGTAATCGAAGGTAGGGGTTTAGCGATATATAGAAACAATTGACTTGTAGTCCAGGTGTTTGTTATTTTGTCTAGCTGGTGGATTTCTATTGTATTATTGTCGAACATTAGGAGAACAGGGTTTGATTACACTTTGCCTTTTGGGCTTCATGGAATAGACTCACTGCAATTCCTGTGTTTACAGCATTTGCCAATTGGGCCATTTCAGGGGAAGAAAACTTATGAACAAGAAAGAAAATAATTATTAAAATGACTTTTCAAAGAAATTCCTAAATGAAAATCTAGAGCCCACATCTGGTTTGACAAATAGTGGGTTATGCTCAAAGAAGGCAGAATACCAGCAGTCAGTGTGTTTGTCCAAAACACTGAGCAATGAGACTATGTACCATTGCTATGGTTGTAGGGGTTCCAGCCTCCGTCCCAGGTCTGCACAGGTCCGATTGGTGGCAAAACAGCTTTCTATTAATTGAGGAACGCTTAGGTTAACCCAGGAAGGAATAAAGTAGCCTCACTTATCTAACTGTCAACTCATATTCCATAGCTTTCGAACATACCTGATGGACTTAGAAAAATCATGCATGTTTGAACAGCTTCATGCTGAGCCAATGAAAATATACAGCAACCACAAGGACCGGGAGAGTCAAGGGCACCAAGAAGCAATAATACCTATTATCAGATAAGAAACTAAGTTAGAAATTATGAAGAATAAGAACTTCAGTACATTATTACTGTCAATGACAAAAAACCAGTAAAAAAAGAAAAACAGTTTCCCATATTTGAAGGTCATGTTAAACTTGAACTTTCCAAATCAGCTTGATAGGTATGGGCACCAAGTCACTTACTAACACTCGAGTAAATAAAGCAACTGTCAACCCAAATATTATTTTGTGTAACATAAAAATCCAATCATGTCATAATGGAACATCAACGGATTTCTGATAATCACTCAATACCTTAGGCTTTCTTCTCTATATAAAAAGATAAATATACATATATGAACAACAATACCCTATCTCTTGCAATGCACAATCAACCAGCCAACACAAAAGATATATAAATTGACAAAAGAAAACTGTCCCATTTCATGGCCAGAGCAAGTTCAAAATTTTCCTTTGTGAATATCGCTCCACCTTGGGATTTTGTCCAACATGCAGTGACTGATAATTTTGCACAATTTGATTTTATTTTGCAAGCATATGTGTTAGCTTTTGTGGATTTCTTGGGTGCTTGCTTTATTGAGCACAATAAGCTAATACCTTTTGTATCTACATAATTTAAAGGATGGCAAAACAACAGTAATTTCAGTCCCTCAGAGTCATTAGTGCTGAGACGCTATATTTGGATGAGTGATCTACTATTTCTCGAGTCTTGACTATTATGAGTGATGCCTAAAAGCCCCTACTCTGATCCCTACATTTGTGTGGTCAATCTTCCAAGCTCTTTTTCTTTACTCCCTAGCTGCTGTGTTTCACCTCAGGGAAGTACATACCACCCACGTAAAATCAAAACCCAGCTTTTAACACAGATTATGGCATCCTAAAAAGCTGTCATTTCCGCCAAAAAATAAAACCCTGTTCTTTAAAGTAACCTAAGAAAGCATAAGATGTTGATTTACATTGCTGGAAAACTGCCTCATCAACACAAATTTGCATGCAATCTCTACCTATTCAAAATGAAACCCAAAAGGCAAGTCTATAAATCAGTCCCAACGTAATGATTGACAATAATACGGAAGAAAGCCACCAGCTGAAAACTAATAAACTAACTCATATACATTGTTAGCCTAAAGCCAAAGCATTCATTAAGAAGATCAAGTAAGATCATATGGACAGGAAAACAAAAAATGCTTACCCAGAATAAAAGAACTCATATGGAGACATTTTTTTCATATAGGTATTCAAATGTTATTATTGGATCACTACTACATCAAACATATAGCTACTTGCATATTGCAACATATAGAAGAACTGTTTTTTTCCCCTAACAAGTATGTCAGATTATATGGCAATTTGGTTCTGGAATGAATGGTAAATGGAGTTTAAGCTTGCACATTGGATTCTGGGTCTGCTTTTGAATATGAATTAGCATTGAATAACAACAACAAAAAATATAGGCATAAGAAAGGGATCAACAAAATCACTTGGCTGAACCGAAAACAAGATAGATTGATTCGATTACCTATCATTTTGTATGGCGGAGAGGATAATATTATCTGAAGTTGGAAGAAGCTTGGATAAGACGGTGGCATAGAGAAAACCCAGAAAGAAAACAGAGCCGGATGCGATGAAAAACCATCCCCAAATCAAATTCTGTTGCATTTTACTTATCTACACTTTCATCTGCAGCCACAAAAACCCAAAAATGGGAATTTTTTTGGGTCTGGTACTGGTATGAGTAGAAGCGCCAAGGAGAAGGAGGAGAAGCTATGGAGGAGAAAGCCCAGTGGAGAAGCGCGAAGAAGAAGAAGAAGAAGCGAACCTTTGGGTCTTTGTATTTGTATACTTCGCTTACGCTGGATTCTAGGGATGGGCACCGTCAAACCGGATCCCAAAAAACCGAATTGGCAAAAAAAAAAATCAAATCTGGACCAAAGCTGAATCGGACTGATTTGGACTAGTTTCGATTCTAATTTTGAGCTTATCAGAACCAATCCAAACCGAACTAGACCAGTTATTTTAATTAATTAATTAATTATATTTTAAGCCCACTTTCTCTACTTTTAGCCCAATGTTCTCTCAATGAATAAAGCCCAACTTTATATATAAAAAATCTTAAAGCCCAACAACACTAATATAAAAAATCTTAAAGCCCAACAACACTAAGCCTATAGCCCAAACCCAAATAATAACCCTACTTTCTAACTCTTAAGAGCATCTCCAAGGGAGATGTCAAATACCAAACATCAAATTTAAATTTGACGGCTTATATGGCAATTTGACATATTGTGAAATTCTTTATCTAACCGATATGTCAAAAATACATATTATTTTATTATTTTTAAAGGCAAGTGGGCTCAATATTTAAGAGTAAAATATTAAATAGGATAAAAACTATACATTGATGAGGAGAGAAGGAGTGGGCGGTATTAAAATAATAATAAAATAATAAAAGACATCTCAACTTGTGGTGTCAATTTTGACAACAAAAGTGAAGGATGTCAATCCAACTAGGATTTGGCATCACGGTTGGAGGCTTAAGCTGTCTTTTTGTGTCAAAACTTGCCACATTGGAATTGGCATATCGGTTGGAGATGCTCTAAGAGCATCTCTAGCGTTTGGGGCAAGACCAGGCGGGAGGCGATCCAGGAGAAGAAAAAGCTCAGTGCAAGAGAGCTAGTCCGGACAAACAGTGGGCACCAGCAACCTAGACAAGCCCATAGGCAAGTCTAACTCGTGCTGCTGTCTAGGCAAAGTGATGCAATGTTGATATCATAATGATGTCAGCAACTCAAAAAATTTGAAAAAAAACAAAAAACAAAAAATTTCATGTATTTTTTTTATAAATAACTAGCCATATTCTTTACTTCCCACACCAAAACTCTATACAAATTCATCTCCTCATATCTCATGTGAATAGTAATTGCCATTACCCTTACCCATAGGGGTGGAAACAAAATTGCAAGGGCTGTCAACCCTTGCCCTCACCCATAAGGGTGGAAGTGCTCTAATAACCCATTTTCTTTACTCAACCGCCACTCCCAACTTTCCTTCATCTCTCCTCTATTTTTTTTTCTTTTTTCTTCTTCTTCTTCTCTCTCTTCTTCTTTTGTTTTTGTTTTTTACTATCCCTCTCTTCTTCTGCCTTTTCTCTCTTCCACTTTTCCCTTTCTCTCTTCCTCTTTCTGGTTCTGATTTTTTTTTCTCTCTCTCTCTCTCTCTATTTTTTTATTTTTTTTATTGTTTTCTGCTTCTCTCTTCCCTCTTTCCCCTTTCTCTCTTCCTCTTTCTTCTTCCTCCTCCTCTTTCTAGTTACGATTTTCTCTCTCTTTCTATATTTTTTTGTTTTATTTTTATTAGCTTCTCTCTTCCCTCTTGCCATGGAACTTTCTTCATATGCTGGTTACGAGGATCCAAGGACTATCAAGCATCAAAGTCGAATGCAAGACTATGAAAATCTGCATAAAATATATACCTTATGTGGATTTTCATGATATGCCGAATTTCTTTTGTGGTTTCTTTAGATACATGTTTATTTTTTTGGATTTTCTTTGTGGTTGCTCAGAAATCTAAGCATAAAAAGGATAAATCAAATATTTTGAAGAAAAAAAAAACTCGGATGGGCTTTTTAGCCGGTCCAAATTGGGAAACCCGAAATCGAACCAAATTTGAATTGGTTCGGGTTCGTTCAGTTGAGTAATTAATTTTTTTTTATCAAAACTGGACTGAACCGGATCGAATGAATAGTACAGTTCCAGTTCTAGATTTGGCTGAAAACCGGGCCGAATCGGCCCATGCCCAGTTTTTGCATACTTGAAGCCATCAAATGCATAGCTTCTTAAGAAATACAACATTCTGTGAATCGTACACCCAAAGTGAAATCTCTAATCACTGCAACATTCACTTGAAAAACCTTGTTTTATACGTAATGGAAGGGGTAAATAGAAAGCAACCTTGTTTCATAAGTGATAAAATTAATTCACAGGTATGGAAGTACAAAGCAAGTACTTTAGGATCACACTACCTTCCATAAGAGTGCATTTAAGAAATATAATTTGGCGTATAAGAAGGTGCAGAAATAGGACATAGAACTACAAACGCAATCCACCCCAAAACAAAGATTCAAGACAAGCAAATCAAGAAATACAAACAACAATGAATATTAGAACATTTCAAACACAACTCAATAACATAAGACGATCATCACAAAGCCGCCATCAGCAAGGTGAAGGCAATACAACAAAATAAAACTCATTTATTTCGTAGACAACATCCTATGCAATGTCCACAACAAAGGTGAGCATGAGATAAACCCATGTTTTTTAATACTCCAAAAGGTCAGGACAGAAGCACAGTTAACAATTATCCATAATATCATGTCTCCCCATCATTATAATATACCTACGGTACCGTTGTTCGTCTGGAAATGCTTCTGAACACCTTGTGATGCCCCTAGCCGCTGAGCAGGTTGTACTTTGGCAACTTAGTGGCTTTGTGTTTGGTTTGCTTGTGCTTCAAGGAACCTGATATGGATTCGGAGACTGTTCCTCGAAGGGATGCGAAAGGCGTGCCACTACTAGTGATACTCTTCTAGTAGAAAGATGAAGGATTGATGGATATGACTGCGCTTATTTATTCTTTCTTCTAACCAAGGCCACTGTGCTCCAAAGAGGGGAATCTGGCTTCGGATAGGTTCTTTTTCTGCCTCAATGAAGAGGACTTTTAATGTTTCAAGTATAATTAAGCAAACCGCAGGAAATGCAATGTTCTAGTCTGTTGATCGGATTTGAACATTCAATGGTGGATTCTTTGTACTAAAATCGATCGATAAACATGATGTTTTCATTAATGATTGAAAACAAGTCTCGGTTAGACTGAGACTGATCTAAATACGATAAATTAGCAAGCAAGAAAAACTAAAAATGGTACAATCGGATAGAAGACAATGGTCTGTCTGCGACAATGTCGTGTTGTCCAATGCTAACAAACTAGTGATACTTGCGACCAGAAACTAGCCCGTATCGCAGGTAGGGAAACTTGCTTTGAAATGGGTGAGCTGGAAATCGAAAACAACTATCAAATCATACCAAGCGTTCTTTGTGAGCATATAGGTTACAAACAATAGCAATGTTATTCCAATCAGAGTTGTCAACTAGGAATTAGACAGAGCTATGTGTTTGGGAAAAGAAGAGAGTTCCAACAAGGAGTTGTCAACTGGGAACTCAAAGAAAGCAAAGGGAGTTGAGTCAAGTCTTGGCTTTGTCTGCAGAGAGACACTTTGCAAGAGATTGATTCTAAGACGTTGAGTCTTGGTTTTGAGACGTTGAGTTTGGCTTTTGGTGAAGTTGTGTGTCCTCGTCTTTGTCATTGTGACTTAGTATATATAGGCGGACTAGTCCCCTTGCTGGTGATGTCACGGAGGGCTTTTGGGAATTTTGTAGATGAATGCGACTGTTGCCACTTGTAGAAAACCTGCTCCTGGCGATGTGACCTGGAAATAAACAAGAAATCGTCAAAGTGAAGATTTTCTGGTGTGTAGTAGGTTGATCTTGTAGGTTGATTTGAACCAGAAAATCTTGGGGATGGCTTCCCAGTATTTCATGCTGATGGGTTAGACCTTTTCTGATGGGAATAGTGGCCATACCGCATTAAATGCGGTGGTAATCGCATTAATGGTGGTGTGAAACGCCTCTACTTACTACGCTCCTCCACTTGCTGTAGACCATACTTCCTCTGATTTGGTGGGTCATGCTCGGATTTTTCAGTGATTAAACCAAATCGTGGTGAGGTTCAATCAATCTCTGAAAAATCCAACTTGCGAGAGATTTCCGTGAACTATTCGCTTTCGAACATTTTCTGTCCGAAAGGAGACGTGGCATTTGTATTAGAAAGAGACATAAAGCACCAGACATTTGTGTCCGATACGCTGGTGTCTCCGAAGCGCTTCGTTGACCACAATCTTTTTGGTCAATAATTGCGGCTGGAGGGCCATTGGGCCTGGCTGACTCTCATTTTGGGCTTTTACAAATGTAGGATGAGCCTTTAACGCCTTGGGCCTTTCATCCACCCCAATTTTGTCCTTCAAAAACTGCAGATCAAGGCCTGTGCTATTTTTGGTACGAACAACCGCATAAAAACAAGCAATCCAAAGGCATTAAATTACATTGTCAAATGCATTTTTGACGTTAATACACCCTTTCTAACCCTAAATTTAATGTATGCATTTCAAAGTGAGGATTACACCTAGATAAAACACATTAGAAAAGATAAACATGTTACAACCAAATTCAAGGTAGTATGCCAGCTTCTGGGGAGACAAGTTAATCTGTAACCATTCCTCAATGGTCTTGTCACACTGGCCTTCAAGGAACCTCACCCCACAATCGTTACACTTGAGAAAGGGTGCCGAAACCGTCCGCATGCCTGGTAGTGTACACTTAGCCAAGTGAACGTATGGTTAGCCCGCATGCTGCTTGGCTATTGAAAAAGTACACTCCTCTAAGCTAGTTGAGCTTCATAGCTAAGTCCATGCCACTCGGGTCATGAACCACATCCGACCGGTAATCCGGCCGGGCCCAACTGATGAAAGTTTAATGACACTTTTTTTTTTAAAACAGCTTTTAGATAATTAAATAGATATATTAATCAGTCTACTGACATTTTTTAATGTTGGAAAATATGTCAAGTATGAATCTGTTGAGTTAAAAATAAATTCAATTGACAAAATAAAATAAAAATTAGTCGGTTCTTCTTTCTTTATTTTACAAAATAATTAATGAGAAAAAGCAGAGTAAAGTTCTCTTTGTGGAAAAATATATGAAATATATTGTTAAAAGAAATGTGATAGTATTAGTTGGAAAAAAAGTTGATTAGTGTGAAATTTTCTTATATTTCATTGCATTTAACCCTAGATACAAAAATATATAAAAGCATCCAAAAATTTAAAATTAAACTGGAATTTTTGTTTTTTGTTCCCGATTTTTGAATTAGAGTTGCCAATTCCATTATGCTCAATGCCAGATGCCATGCATGGAGGTAACTGCACGTACGTTTTACGTCTCTAGTGCAGTTTTTGATAGGTGGGATAAGGAGTAGGATTAGGCTAGTTAAGTCCACCATAATCCCATCAACTGCATTTTTTCCGTAGTAGGATAACCCTTTGCTGGACTGGATAAGGTGTTTTTCGCTGATTCTTTCTCTCTTTCTCAGGGGGCTTTTACCGATCTTTGCCTCTTTTCCATGCCTGCCTGCCTGGGGTGTTTGGTTAATTGCCAGAAATAAATGGGTGATGCAAGGAGAGTATGAGCAGGCTCCAGTACTTTTGAGACGGATGCAGTGCAGAAGTGGGCAAATGAGCAAATGACATAATACTTTAATCCATGACGTTCTACAACAAAGTGTAGACCAAATGTCAAAAGAGTGGACATTTTAGTTTCTGCATACTTTTGAACTATCAAATACTGTCACATAAGTAGTCACATACATAAAAGATCAGTATAAATTAAACATTCTGTGGATCGGTACATCGAAAGTGAAATATTCTCCGATTCCATACTTGAAACACCTTATTTCATAAGTATTTCAGATAATTTCAAAACTTATTTAGAAGAAACTGTCAAGACAGGTAATGACGTATTAGGGATCACACCATCACCCTTATTTGCCTCTCCAGATAGAGAGCTGCATTGGGTTTCAATTTTCCACCTATCCAAACAAGAAAGGTGCATTCCAGAAAGTTGACTAACATGATACCCTGCTGTTCAACTATCAAATAGGACAAACAGTTCACAAAGGACTCCACAAACGCGGCAGAGGTTGACGGAGAGACAAAAACAGAAGTCCACCAAGTTCTGTCCCGATCCAAAACAAAGAGCTTAATCTTATTGTTGGAAA
Organism: Prunus padus; assembly: GCA_024362665.1. Classification (NCBI taxonomy): domain Eukaryota; kingdom Viridiplantae; phylum Streptophyta; class Magnoliopsida; order Rosales; family Rosaceae; genus Prunus; species Prunus padus. The sequence goes on along the minus strand of JANFAM010000016.1, from coordinate 23,618,775 downwards.
ACGACACGCGGATTGCAGAGTATCATCTGCTAATAACTCTGGTTCATCTCTCTTTCCCCTTCTCTTCGCAAAACCAACTATTGTCATTAGTGTGTCAACATGTAGGATGGAAAGCTGACCCTGTAATGCAATTGCAAAGTTTGGTCAAGGACAGCACTCGACTTGCTGATAAGTATATTAAATGAAAATGGATCAGCCTTATCAATTTCTAGAAAATTGTATAACAGAAGTACTGAAATTGAAACCACATACGATAAGCAAAGCGCTACGTTTGACAGAAAAAATCTGAATTGCTTCCATGTAGACCACATATTACCTCGAACAGATACCAAGAAGCATTGCCCATCTACGTACACCATAAACATCTATGTTGGCAACTTTCATAAAACATACAGGTGTAAACATCATGCAAGAGCTAAAATGTCCTCCCTGTTCTGTGTGTAAGTATCAATTTTCCTTTCACAACAAAACTTGATTTTCCTTGAAAATCTTACACTTGTGCTTTTAAAATGTTTTTGGGCACCAATTGTATATAATGTAATGCTGTATAAACCCAAGAAAGTCTTTGCCTATTACAAACCAAAAACTTACAGTTCAGTATATTATTGCAGTGCATGATAAATTGACAATGTTTGCCTAAAAGCTAACTCCTTGGTCCTTTTATCATGGAAAATTGCACCTTAAAATAAAAGCAAATAAAAATTACAGATGTGTTCAGAAAGAAGCTTACAATTGACTCTTGGATTATGAGAAATCTTTGGGCTACTTGAGCGTCCCTCCTTGTTGAGGTGTTCTACAGTTTCCAATGTGCAGTTAGATACTTCAGATTCCCATAACTACAAATACAAGTTTTTCAACAGTTGAAAGGTAGGTTCCTCAACTTCTCTGGTAAACCTTCCAATCCATAGAGAAAGGAACATGACAGTGGAAGGGATGCTAGCCCATAATCTGCAACAGAAAATGATCATCAGCTTCTCAGGAGACATGACAGTTTGTAGCATATTTCGTTATAGAACAGATTTTTCCACCAGGGATTCGAGGTAGCAAAGTTACAAGATTCTAGCCCAGGACGAAAAGTATTATGTGATGCAAGACTCTACCCCAGGATTAAAGGTAGGTTTCTCCCCTTAAAATGTTTTCCAATTTGGCTTTTAAAGTTAGTACATTTTCCCTTGCCCACCAAAAAAATGTTAGTACATTTCCCTGCACCTAAGCATATTCAAGCCACATCATAACTCGGTCTCTCATCCATGTCCTTCTCACTCATCAGCTCATTGACCCAAAAAACAAACACTATCAGCTTGCCCCAAAACCACCCCAAAAAAAAAAAACCATAACATTTTTTTATTTAAAAATTGCCAGATTCTAGACGGCAACAGTTGAAAAGTACTAGATTCGGGCCACACAGGGTTCAAAGGAAGATTTGTTGAGATGGAAATATGAAAGTGTATGGCATGATGGAGGTATGAGTTTCTACCTGAATCCCAACTCTGTCTAAAGGTCAAATATAACACCAAAACAACTTAGCAAAAATGTACAGAATAAATTCCAACTTTCAACAGATCATAGTAGAAAGCTTGCAACTATAATCGATAAATTGCAATAGAAGATTGTTTTACCTGATTCCTCTGATACTGCAGGTACCCGACAGTCCATTAAGAAAGACTTGGTACATACTCTAGGAACAGGGGAGGGACCTCTCTTTTGAGTGATATACAACAAAGACCTTGATTATAGAACAAGAAAAATGAAAATGGTTCAACAGTTTCTACATTCATATTAACTCCCACACTACGAATTGAGAAAATCTCCAAGATCCAGAAACTGGTTCAAATTACTTGAAGGTTATATCAATTACAGACAAGAAATGGGTTGACATGCCAACCAACAAAGTTATACACACATCCCCGGCATAAGAGAACAGGGTATGTCGGAACAATATTGGTACTTAAACTGATGCTTAAGACGTAAATATTTCTCAACGGGTATCATAGCATTTAAAGAAACAACGAATACGACTCCACTCCAATTTCTGTGCTTGGAGATGATGAATATGCTAAAAAAGTAAGTTCAAAATCTGAAAAGTCCTGCATGTTTGCATCAATTACATGGTGCAACAGAGAGGCCATTCCTTCATGTCCTTCTTCTTTGTTCTGTTTCAATTAAGTTGTTACGATGCAAATAAATCCTCTCTATATATCAATCTCAGCCTTATCAACTTTTATATATCCCATCTAACAGAGTATTTTAAATATATCCGTATTAGAATTGGAATAGAATCCAGTGGTGGGACTCAAGCTGACAACTAAAACAACTTAGTAAAAAATATATTGGAAATAAGAAGGCTTTTCTAGCTTCGTAATGTGTAACGACTGTAACATAAGTATATTATTTATAAATGAAGGTAGAGTATGGGCACATTAGAAGAGAAGTGGGAGTTTGAAAAGCTTACATTTCTTCACTGTGAAAGTTGGAGCTATTAGGAATTCATTGTACGCATACACTCAATCTGTCTGCTGTCTAGTCATCAAACTGACAAGAAAAAGGAGAAAGATAAACAAGTTTTATTCCTTTGAGAAATGATTCAGAATGAATAAACTCTAGTTAAACCGAAAGGTGAAGAATTGAAAGGAAATTTGATTTCAGGAAAGAAGAAATTACTTTTGATATGTGGAATGTGAGAAATCTTGTGCCATTCTGGGCCGCTGTCCTTGATGCATCTTTCCTGCAGAAGGGGACATCCCCAAATTCTTAGGGTTTGTAATTTGGTGAGGCGTTGCATAGCTCTGAAACTAGGTAGATACATCAGCTTCTTGCAACTCCAAATCCACAGCGTTGTAAGGGATGTAAGGTTACCCAACCACTCTGGAAAAGCCTCCTCCACTCCATCGAAATCCCATATCTCCAAATATGTTAGAGAAGTGAAGTGTTGAATTTGGTGAGGCAGAGATTTGAGCTTGGGCCACCCGATCAATTGTAATTTTTGAAGTTGTGATGATCCAGTTCCAAGAAGATGGAAATCAGGGAAGGAATCGAGGTCCTCCCAGAACCCGCCAAGTCTCAAATTCTTCAAATTGGCACAGAAGTGTAGCCTTGTGGGCAGATATTTTAATTTCCCACAATTAACAATCATCAACTCAGAGAGAGATGTGAGGTTGTCTAAACTTGGAAGACTCTCTAAATTAGGGGCATCTCTTATTTCCAACTCCACAAGAGAGGCGGCCAGTTGTAGGCCACTACTCACCAAACTGCCTAATCTCTCACAATATAGAATTTTCAATACACGGAGCAATGTGAAGCTGTGCAAATCTGGAATAGACTGTAGACCACAACAATATTCTATATACAAATCCACAACAGAGACGGGCCCACTACTCTCCAAACTTTCTAATCTCTCACAATATACAATCCTGAATTCACGGAGGGATGTGAAGAGATTTAAATCTGGAATAGATTGTAGACCACTACAATGTTTTATAATCAGCAACTCCACAACAAAGACGGGCCCACTACTCACCAAACTTTCTAATCTCTCACAATATTCAATCCTCAATTCCCGGAGGGATGTGAAGCTGTGCATATCTGGAATAGATTGTAGACTAGGGCACTCGCATACAAACAACTTTCAAGAGATGCACAACAACCAAGGACATCAAGGGCAATACAAGTTAACTTCTCACAATCCATTATCCTCAACTTCTTCAGAGATGGAAAATGACAAAGAACCTTTCTCAACTTGGGACAATTCTTGATCTCCAGCTTCTCTAGGCAAGGAAACACCATGACTTGTTTTGGTGCTTCCATCCATTCAATTAGCTCCTTGCAATTACTAATGTGTAATTCTTTCAGTGCTGAAAATACGTCATGTCCAAAAATCTCTTCTCCAACACATTTTAGTGTTCGAAGGCTAGTCAATTTCCCTAAGACCCCAACTGGAAATTTTGTTTCCACGTTGCAATAAACATGTCTCAAGTTGATCAAGTTTTGCACGTTTTTTGGAAATTCTTCAAGGTCGCAGTTTATTGTTATTATTGTCTGTAGGTTATATAGCTTACCAATAGAATTTGGGAGTCTTTTGATTCTTGTTTCGGAAATGTTTAGATACCTCAAGTGTTTCAGCTTTCCGATTGAACTTGGGAGCTCCTCAATATTTGCCCAATATAAATTTAAGACACGTAAGGCTTTAAACCATGGCAACATGTTTCTAGGTAGTGCTTCAGCATTCGAAAACAGTGATCTCAATTTCCCACTACTTCCTTTTGGAATTCTTTCTATAATGGAAGTTGTAACATCTTGAATCTCATAGAAGTTTCGCATCATGCTTCCAGATTCAGATACACGTTCTGCAAGATCGTGCACGAGATCATGCATCTTGCATCGAGTAACAATGCCATCATCATCCACTGTAGCATCTTGAAATAAGGAGCTTTGGAATAGAATATCAAAATATTCATTACCCATATCCTCCATCTCTAGATTACTTTTTTCTGAAGAAGGATGGAGTAATCCTTGAGCCATCCAAAGATGAATCAAGTCATCTCTTTTAATTCTGGCATCTTTCATGAACATTGAGCAATATGCAAAACATTGCTTCAATGCTGGTGATTCCAAATTATCGAAACTCAACTGCAAGATAGACATGATTCTATCTGCTCCTTGCAAGTTCCAAATTTTACTTTCTTTAATTGACGACCATTCAGAAATACTATTCTTGGAGTGCAAAATGCCTCCCAAAACCTGTTACATGGATTAGAATTTCTATGAGTAATCATAAGGAAAAAATATTAGTAGTTTAACTAAAGTTGACTACAACATTTTTGGATCTGTGTCACATTTTAAAAAAAAAAAATAGAAACAGTTGTATTAATAATCAAGAGGAAGAGATATCCTCGATTGTACAACAGAGGGAAACTAAATCAAGACGAACCAAAAACCAAACTGAAAAAACAACTAAACTAATGAAAACGAACAAGAAGCTGAACTAGAGAACAACTAGAAGAAACAACTAGAAGGATCAACTTAAAACTGCCACCATGTCTCTCAAAATGATAGAGTAGTGATACTCTTTGAACTGCTCAGAAGTTGATGCCCAAAGAGAAGCCCAGAACTTAACTCTTTCCCATAAATCCTCAGCCCTAACCCCCAATGTGACCCTGGAAAATTCTACGGTTGCGCTCCATCCAAATATTCCATAAAATGGCTTGAACAAGACAACCTTTTAAGACTTGAGCTTTCTTCCTCCTCCCGAAACTGCCAGCTTGATGCTTAATAACTCGAAACACCCTTTAGGGGTCACCCATTCTGATCCGAGAATACACAACATCTTCCACCATAGGTTTGTTGAATACTTACAGTGTATGAACAAATGATCAATAGTTTCTGCACTTTCCTTGCAAAGCACACACCAAGAAGGGGACAAACACAGCTTTGGAAGCCTCCTTTGAATAATATCATAAGTATTAATTTTGCCAATTGCTACCAACCACGCAAAGAACTGAACTTTTGGAGGTGCCTTTGCTTTCCAGATTGAAGCGAAAGGGGGAACACATCTCTACATCCATTAGAGCGAAGAAAAGATCTGAACTTTTGGATCTGTGTCACGTTTATAAACTATTCTACTTTTCATTTCCCTCATCACCTCTACTATTCTACTTAGCTACCACCTAACGTACACATATGGGAGGAGTACACTCAGCTTTCATAAAATTATAAACAAATAAAAATGCCTGCTGTAAGCAATGCTTGTATCAGAAAAAAAAATTGAGAGAAGAATATAATATATATATATATATATAGTATGTGTACCTTTGCCATCAATGGTAGACCTTCACAATTTTTAGCAATGTCAAGTCCAATTCTCTCTAAATCAAGAGGTATATGAGAACTACCATCTGAGCAAGCTGCATGTTTCAATATGGACCAGCATTCATCTGTTGTTAGAAGTTCCAATTTAGGCCGCTGAAGTGTTTCTGTGAGTGACGCAACTTTGCCACTGCGGGTCGTGACAATAATTTTGCTTCCCGGAGCAGAATCCAACTTCGACAAACAGCTCCTCAACTTTTCCCATTTCTCAGACTCTTCATTCCAAACATCATCAAGTACAAGAAAGTACCTTTTACCGGCCAACTCTTCTCGGAGGTTTGTAAGCAATGCTTGCTGACGTGTCCGTACATTTCCTGAGAGTAATTCTAACATTGCAGTTAAAATTGAATTGACGTCGAAAGTGTTTGATACACACACCCACAATTTTTTGTTGAAATACTCATCGATAGCACCTTCATTGTACACTAACTTGGCCAAAGTTGTCTTTCCCAGTCCTGGCATTCCTGCAATCGCCATAACCGACAGATTTTCTTGATTCATGTTGGAGTTGGTCAATGTTGTAACTATGTCTGACACAACGTTCTTCCTTCCAATGATGATTTCATCTTTACCAATGAATGCATTGGTTTCTCGGTCCTCTCTAATTCTTTGAGGTTGGATCTTTTTCTTAGCAACTAATCCAATGAAAGATGCTTCACTCTTGCGCTCCGCCAGAGAAGTGTTGATTTTTTTAATTCTATGTGCCATTTTCTGTCGAAACAAAATGGGATTGGAGGGAGAAAGGAAGTTGAGCACCTTTTTCCCCATATGGTTTTGCAGTTCTACTCGTCTCCGGAGAAATTCATAGTTGATTTCTTCCAAGACATCATCAGCCTCATCAGCTATGTCTTTAAGTTTCTTCACCCAGTCTTCCACTGCCTTGCCCCCTCATGTGCCTTCTCAGCAGCTCCTGCTAAGAAATCTTGAAGGATAGATAACGATTGACTGAGCTTCGTTAGTTCAGGTTTGAATCCCCAGGCCATACGGAATTCTTGGGCAGCAAGGTTAGTCAGCTTCGTCAGTATTCCCTCGGTCGCAAAAGTAAGCACAGATTCTACTGCCATCTTAGTTTCCTTGTGTAACCCTGCGCAAGACAAACAGCAGATAATATTAATGCTAGTTAATTATTATTAGTTAATTAATTAAGAAACTAGAACTAGGTCGAAGATGGATGAAGACGTACAAGTACAGAGTTTCTCTTGTAGGTAGAAGGAGATGATGAATGCAGATTTGCAATACAAGACAGCAATAGCACGCAGAGACAGGCAGAGAAGCTATATAGCTTCGTTAACTCTCGGAAAAGTCTTGCTGGGCTCTACCATTTTGATATTTGTGGACAGATGCATTTCTCACCAACTGATCATTGGATACTTCCAATCTACTTTATACAGTGGTTCTGCAATATTAATAAAAATTAATAAAATTGACCATTTTAAAATAAAAATAAGACGTCTCTATCCCTTCTCCCAACTTCACTGCCGAAACAGCAATAGGCATCTTCAAAAACTTGAAAAAAAACAGTTTCATTGTTGTCTCATGAGAGGAAGACATCCTTTTCCTTTTGCTTTTGGGGACAGAATGAGCATTATAGATGCATGAGTTGTAGAACAAAGATACTTAAGGCTGGTTTTTATTTTTATTTTTATGGATACGGTGGCCGACAATGTGAAGACTTCATAAACAAATCTTTTAAAATGGATGTTCAAAATCTATAAACCTTTCAACCAAAAAGTTTCATATACAAAGCCCATTTAGACAAAAGAGAAGAGTGAGGAAGTGATCAAAATGGAACTTGCAAATCAGTAAAATGTCGACTTTCTATGCACATATATACAAACCAAGAAGTTTCATATACCGAACTCGAACCGAAATCCCAATCTCCATCATCGTCAACTCGTCGTCGTCGTCGCCACTGCCCATTGGAGATCCTCACGTTCGCTGGTGGCCGGAGATCCTCAATATTTCTTATATTGATCAAATTTTTCAGGTTTTTACAAAGAATTCCTAAACTAAATCCCTAACCCTAAGCTGAATCCCCAAATCATGAAAATACACTAATCCCCAATTGATGCAAAAGTTCAAAATATAGCGAGGAAAAAGATTTACTCAGAAGCCCTAACTTAAAATAATAATAATAATAATAATGTTGAAAACATGATATTTGAGTAGGAGAGTACAGAACAGCTTCATCCAAAGAGACATGGGGTGATACCTGAAACTGAGAGACACGACAGCAGCTTCAGAGGGCCCAAGTCAACGATTTGGAGGATGAGACAACTTTTCTCTTCCTATGGCAGTCAGAAAGCTTCATATGTAATTGTTCAAAACAGACAGAGCGATGGGAAGATGCCGCGTGCTTCTTGTGTTTTTGAGAAAAGTCCAAACAGACAACTTTTACATTCCTACTCAAAACAAACATGGGAAGAAAGCAAGTGAAATATTTGGATTCTTTAAGACATTACAAACGCGATGGGAAAGGAATCTTCCATTCCCATCTCTTGAAAAATGACATGGGAAGTGATTTACTCAATCCGAATGGGGCCTAAATTTAATGTATGCATTTCAAAGTGAGGATTACACCTAGATAAAACACATTAGAAAAGATAAACATGTTACAACCAAATTCAAGGTAGTATGCCATCTTCTGGGAGACAAGTCCATCTCTAACCATTCCTCAATGGTCTTGTCACACTGGCCTTCAAGGAACCTCACCCCACAATCGTTACACTTGAGATAGGGAGCCGAAACCGTCCGCATGCCGGTAGTGTACACTTAGCCAAGTGAAGGTAGCTTCTTTTATGCGCACTATGGTTAGCCCTTGGTGCAGCAGCTCTTGAAAAAGTATACTCCTCTAAGGTAGTTGAGCTTCATAGCTAGGGATGGCAATTTTCCCCCAGCGGGTAAGGGTCTTCGTGGGGATTCGACCCTAATGGGTCGGGTATGAAGGGTAAAAAACGGGTATGGGGATGGGTATGGGGATTTTTTTGGGTATGGTGTTCGGGGAGGGGCGGGGATGGTATTTTAATCCCCAACCCGAACCCTCCCGCCTTAGATAATAAAAATTTCAAAATGGGAAGAACAACGTCAGGATGATGAAAACTTTGTAGATGTTCTAGCAAAAAAATTGTCGAGGATTAAAATTATCGAGATAAAGGGAAGGGCCCTCAAGTGTCGGTCCTCACCGAAGGAGAAATAGGAGACCTTGAGGCAATGTTTAAAGAAGAACAACCTGAAATCAATAGGTTAACCAATGATAAGAAATTCACCCAGATCGCTAAGACAAGAAACTACTATCCTAGGCCAACACGGTAGATCTGCGGTTTGAAGAAGATGGAATGTGGAATTCAGCCCAATATGATGGAAGTTCTATAGTCGAATGGAATATTGATGGTGCTGAGAATATCGAGATCATTAACACAATGAAACATATGATGATGTACGCTCTGACCTCTAAAATTAAAGGTAATGGAGATAAGAGGGTGGTGAAGCTATCATCGCAGGATTTGTCGGTCAAGCGAAAGGATGGTGGGACTTCCACCTAAGTGACTCGGCAAGGGCTCAAGTCTTGTGCGCTCGGTGGCTATCGGCCAGCGAGTGTGCGAGGATCGATAGCTGGAATAATCAAGAGTGAACACATTTATCAAGAAGATGCGGTAAATTCTCTAGTTTATACGATTACTCTACACTTCGTGGGAACCACGAAATTCTGACATGACAGGTCTAGAGAACTCTTAATGAACCTTAAATGTCCAACCTTGTCCCATTTTAGATGGTATAAGGATGTGTTTTACTCTAAGGTATTCACTAGATCGGTGTAATGCGACTTTTGGAAAGAGAAATTTCTTTTCGGGATTACATACATTATTTGAAAAGGTCGGGAATAGAATTAAAGAGAAAACGGAGGTGTCATTCCTTATGGGTCTTATACCTACGGGAATTATCCTCACGAAATCTGCGCAGAAGGACTAGCCCTTTGCACGGACATGAAATTAAGAAAGCGACTTGATAAGCAAAAGACCCTAGGAAGAAAAGAACTAGGAGATTTTTGTGAACAATTTGGTTTTGAACCAGGTAAAATCATATTCGCATAAACCTCATAAAAAGGGAAAGAAATTTGGGGGCGTAAGACTAAGAAATACGAAAAGTGCGAAAAGTCTGAACCTAAGAAACCATATAGAACTTTGTAGAAGAAAAATATCGGGGTGGAAGCTCCAAGAAACTCGCTAGAAAAAGACTTCTATCCCAACATGCTACAAGTGTGGAAAAGTAGGGCATTTCAAGTGCGAATGTAAAATGAAAGATAAAATCAATAACTTAAGCATTAGCGAAGACCTAAAATGACAACTTTGTCAAATAATGCTTAATTCATCCGATTCTGAGCAAGATAGTGATAATGAACTAGCTCAAATAGAAAATGAAGAATTGTTTGAATCGATCTGAAACTAGTTCGAGAAAGTGAAAATGAATGTGCTTGTCGGTTTGAGGATCTCAAAATATGTGTTTTAACCAAAGAAGAAAATCGATAGTAGATTTAATTGATAAAATTGAAGATCACGAGAAAAAGAAAGAAGCACTAGAAAATTATATTTCGATAGCCAAGGCGAGGACCAAGCCATGCGCAACAACGTATCAAATGTAAGACAACCGATTGAAAACTATAGCTTTAAAACTATAGTAAGCAGGATGAGTGATAAGAGTCATAGAAAAGAACCTACTCTTAATGACCTCCGGTGAAGTGCTTGATGTCAAAGATGAACTAAGGGAATTAAAGAATAGGTCGAGTTCTAGAACTCTATCGTCCTTTTTCGAGAAAAGGATGAAGAAAATGAGCAATTAGAATTTGAGAATCTAATGGGAGACTTTCGGGAAAAAACGAGAACTGTGAAAGAAGAAACCCTAGAACAAGAACAAGTTAATACGATGAAATTCGTCAATAGCATAGACAAAGTAATAGCACGAAATGGCATGCTATGATAACGATTGTGATTAATAAAACCTACAAGTTTACAGTTGAAGGGTTGATAGATACAGGAGCCGATCTTAAGCGTATAAATGAAGGAGTCGTACCTACTAGGTATTTTCAAAAAACTACCCAGGTTTTACATACATTGTCAATAGCCGAGAAAATGGGAATTCAGTTTAAACTTTCAGATGCCATTGTACTTAATCGGGGTATTTGTTTGAAACTCCTTTTGTTCTTGTGAAAGGTCTAAATCAGTCTACGATATTAGGGACACCATTTATTAATATGCTTTATCCTTTCTCTGTTTGAAGAGGGAATTAGAAGCGAGGTAGAAGGTCAACTTTGTAGTGTTTAGGTTCTCCCAACCACCTAGGCATAAGTATATTAATGAGATTCAAGAAAAGATAAAAGAAAAGAGAATTATCTTTATCATACGAAAGAAGAAATGCGAGTATAAAAGGATAGATGAACAAGCTGCAGACTAAGAAGATAAAAGATAAAATTGAGGAAGTCCAAAAATGTTTGAGAACCAAGTTTGTCCGAAATACCTAACGCTTTTTGGAATAGAAAAAAACATATAATTGAATTGCCTTACGAATCGACTTTGATGAAAAGAAAATCCCAACTAAAGCGGACCAATTCAAATGAATGCTAGATTAATGGAAATTTGTAAATCTAAAATTCAAGATTTGTTGAAAAAGAAGTTAATCGGGAAAAGCTCATCTCCTTGGAGGTATTCGCCTTCTATGTAGAAAATGCGGTGAGCTCGAAAGAGGAGTTCCTAGGCTAGTAATAAATTACAAGCCACCGAATAAAACCCTAAAATGGATTAGATATCAGATACCTAACAAGAAAGATCTCTTAGATAGGTTGAATAAGGCGGTTATCTTCTCCAAATTTGACATGAAATCGGAATCTTGGCAAATCCAAATAGCAGAAAAAGACAGATATAAACGGCTTTTAATGTTCCGTTTGGGCATTACGAATGGAACGTTCTACCCTTTGGATTGAAAAATGCCCCTTCGAATTTCAGAATATTATGAATGACATATTTAATCCTTACCTTTGCTTTTACCATTGTTTATATTGATGATGTTTTGGTTTATTCTAATTCTTTAGAACAACACTTTAAACATCTGAATATTTTCTTGAAAGTTGTGAAGCATGCGGGATTAGTGGTGTCGGCTAAGAAAATGAAATTATTTTCTCCAAAAGTGCGATTCCTTGGACACAATATTAATAAGGGGTGATAGTTCCTATTGATAGAGCAATATCCTTTCTTTGATAAGTTCCACTGATGAAATTAGGGACAAGCAACGATTACAAAGATTCTTAGGAAGCCTCAATTACATAAAAGATTTTTATAAAGATTTAGCTAAGGACTCTAAACTGTTATACCAAAGGCTGAAAAAGAGCCCAATCCACAGTGCGATGAACACACTAAAACATTTGTTAGGAGACTAAAAGTTAAAGTCAAAGAACTTCACTGTTTAGCCTTAGCCAACTTGAAGCCTTTAAGATTGTAGAAAGCGATGCTTCGGATATTGGGTATGGGGAATCCTAAAACAGAAAATTAATAATTGAAACGGTTGGTTAGGTTTACCTCAGGGGTTTGGAAGCTTGACTCGGAAAAACTATTCCTTTGTTAAAAGGAAATGTTAGCTATTGTCCATCTTGTTTCCAAATTTGAAAGTGATCTTTTAAACAAAAGGTTTTTAATAAGAGTTGATTGCAAAGGCTGCTAAAGATATTTTGTTTAAAGATGTTAAAAATTTGGCCTCAAAGCAGATCTTTGCGAGATGGCGGGGAATCCTTTACGCTTTTGATTTTGATATTGAATTTATTAAAGGAGAAACTAACGCACTTCCTGATTTTCTAACGTGAATTCTTACGGGGTGAGAACAAGGAGTTCAGCAACTGACCCCACAAAAGAGCTCTAGCGCTCTTACTAAGGCATCGCCATCGAAACCTCCTCATCCTTTGATGACTTCTTCCCCTTACAACAAGGGAAGAGAAAGGATGATTGCTGAAAATCCTTACAAAGAATACATGAGAATTCCTCTAGCCATCATTGAAAGCAATGACCTGGATAAGCATCCCAGGCTTTTGGCGAAAAATATTTAAGAGATGATATTCTACCTCTCAATAAGCCTCGGATATTCTACGAACAATTGCCGATTGAAACGCAGTCGATCGCATTGTCCATAGGCATCGAAATGATAATCAGAATATGATAGCTTTCTCCAAATTTCAGATATTAGAAGTGATACCTATGGAGAAATGGGGTCCTAGCCACTGAAAGGGCCGAGAGAAGATTTCGATGACTGATATTAGGCCTTATTCCTATAACTATTTTGATTATAAAAAAGCTTGGGAATATGTGCTATGTTTTCAAAACCAAAACTTTTCCCACTCTTGGTTTATTCAGTTCAAATTGGCCTCCTGATAGAACTACCCATGTGGTTCAAAGGAATTTTCTTGTTATGGGGCCCTCAGAAGGATTTTCTACCACCCGATGTTAGGGAATCTTTCGATATGATATTTAAAGTATGTAATAAATCGTATCTGATGAGAGGATGTTATTCATGTGGTTTATGATGCTCTATGAACTACCATGGATTTTGAAGTGGGAATCATGCATGTCGAAGACCTAGACGAAGAATGGACTTATCTGCCAAATCTTGAGAGAAGCATCCTCATCCGTTGGTGGGATCCTTTTATTAAAAGTCATACGGCTCCAAAAAAGTTCGTTCCCCTCACTATACCTATTGAAGCACCGGGCCTTACAATCTATTGCGAAGCTTCAGTAGAGCCAAGCCTTTCTCAAAGGCTTCAAGCAATTATTGATCAGCGGGCTCATCATCATCCAAAGAAGATCTGAAAAAGAAGGTCTTAGAAACCCTTGACCTTGATAGCCAGAATCTATGGCATCGGCATCTGCCACTCCCCAAGGAGATAATCTTTGAGTTTGGAGATGAGGACGACATCTTCGCAAATGAAGACATGTGCACTCGCATGGGCCCAGGACTCTCGGATCTCTATGATGGAACTCGAGAGATAATTCAGTCATGGATAGCGACATGATGCATGAAGACCACGATACAAGAGTTTCACCACGAAATTTCGAGTTCCAATAAGTTTTTGTCGATAGCTCCAAGACAAATTAATTGACGTACGATATCGACAAGACCACTTTTGTAAAATTTCTACTTTCGCTCTGTTGTCACGTGAAGGCTCGACTTTCACTATATTTAAAGTCTTTCCTTACGACTCTTGTTGTCACGTGAAGGCTCGGAAGGAATCATTAAAGTGAAGATGCCGCTCAAAATTGTGGCAATTTTGCTTTATGATCTACCTTCTTTAAATGCCTTACGTCAATAAATTCCTGTAGCTTAAGTTGTCTTTAAATAGAGGAGCTCTCCCTCGATTGCAAGCATCGCTTGTTACGCATGTAAGCTGTGTTTAAAGCTCCATTTTCGCTCTTACGCCTTTTACCACTTTTGACTTGTAAAAAGAGTGTTGTGAGTTAAGTGTTTATTTCTCAAGTCTTGCTTACTGCGAAGCTCTTGTTTTAAGCACTCTGCCTCTCTGCATCTATGTAAGCTTGAATAAATGTCAATGATATCATTTCGATTTCATTATACTCGTTTCCTTTATTTTGGCTTTGCATGTTTCAATTTACTTTAATTATTCTGTTTATTATCTACGTCTCCACACTACCTTCCGCACGTAAGCTTAAGATTGACTAAATATTTTGCTCTTAAGAGTGCGGGCGATGTCTGGTATCGAGCCTAAAATCCGGGAAAGTTGTTAGACTTTAAGATTTGATTTAAGTTTTGCAGGCTTTAATTTTTTGGTTTTTACATCAAGTTTCCTTTACTCACTAGTCATCGTGTTGCCTAGGTATCGGATAGGCTCTTTTAGCCAGATTAGCCGAGGGAGGCGTGAGGCGTTGAGAGACCTAGGCGGGGACTAGCAACCTTGAATTAGGAGGAGAGAGCAGAAGGAAAACATAAAACCCAGAAAATTAAAATGGCAAGCCTTAGGAGAATCTTGTCTACCCGTTCTTACGGAGAAGCAAGCTCTAGTAATGAGAACCCTTACTCGTTCTTCTAGCCATAGAACCATGAGAGTTAATAACTCTCAAGAAATTACCATGCGGGACGTAGAGAAAGAGTTAAGCAAGGCTGGGATATACCTAGAGTACCCATAACCGATATATACTATAAAGGATCTTTTAAATTGAGATCCGATTATGCAATAAAAACTGTTGAAAAAACAATATCTGTCATTGATAGGAATGATAGCTTCCAATTGTTTACCCAGGCGTCAGATTGACCAGCATCTAGAAAGAAAGTACAACTATTTGCACATAGGCTTAGTGCGGGTAGCGGTGAAACCACTTACCGAGCAGGATTGCCCAGTTCAATCTTGCTATGTGTTAGAGATGCAAGACATAGGAAGTTCACGGACTCTCTGTTGGGAATAGTCGAGACAACCTTAGGAGAAGGCCCGATCTATTTTAAGCGCTTCCCAAACTTTTACATTGCACTTTACGATATAAATGTCTTAAAAGCCTTAACGCTAAATATTCAAACTCAAGGTTATGATATGGATCCATGATCACAAAATTGGCAATCATCTATAGGGTTTCTTATAAGGTTATGAACAACATGTCTGTCCAAAAGCAAAAGACTTAGACAGTAAGGGTGAAACTACCTTGTTCCAAACCAACCTTGAAAATTCAAATGTAGCAGTTCCTAAAATGATAAAATGGAGTGATATAACTCTCTGGAAAAGTGGGTTTTAGCTGAAGTAGCTCCAAAGAAACCCCTTGAAAATCAGGAGCCAACACAGATCTCACGGTTCGACGGAGAAGTAGAAATACAATTCTCCAGCGCTAGAAGAGCAAGGATAGATCGGCACCCTCTGGGTCTAACCCAAAACCACATAGATCTAGCCCATCTTCCTCGATAAAGCTTGATAAAGCTTATGACCTAGACCATGAAAGGATGGTTCTAGCAGGACTTAGGAGAACCCAAGAACAAATACGAGAGGCCAGCCTATAAGTTTGAACAAACCATGCCGGATCTAGGCTTTAGGAGAAATCCGCCTCAACACGAACCTACATTTTCAAATGTAGAATTTGAAATAAATATGATAAAATCTTTTGAAATCGAACACGAAAAGATTAAAAGGAATTACACGAGTATTGAAAATTCTGATAAAAGAATGTGGTTTGAAACTTGACTTTTCAAAAACATAGGCAAGATCATCTGAAAGCCCACACTACCTTTATGAAAGAAAAGAAATTTAAGCTGTTTTTTCTTCACATGGTTAGGCTTTGGTGTGCTAAGAAATATAAAATTCTGAATATAGGAGCCATATAGAAATGATAGGAAGCCGCTTTCGACTTATACATCCAAGGATGGAAAGTCGGTGAAAGCGATACATCCACACAGAAATGGTGATAAAGCGAGAAGGATATTATAGCCGCTCCCTATAAAGAAACCACTTTCTTAGAAGGCAGTGCTACTACTTCTCGATCAGCTAGTAAAGAAGATATAGGCGCAGTCATTCAGTAAAACAACTTTACAAACCTGTTTTTGCAATCTTTAGGAAAGCAAGTCACCGAGGATTGAAACAAACATTTCTACAAAAGAACAGAAATCCGAACCAGGTCCCTCGAAATAAAAATGACTGGAAGTAAAAATCAAGCCTTTAAATATATATATATATATATATATATATATATATATATATATGATATTAAAGTGATTGTGCCGACAAAACTTTATATTTCCTATTATTATATTATATATTTATATAACTAATATGAATCTTAAGCCACACTACTTATATATTTAGTTAAATTCTAGTCAATATGTAACCATTCTTATATTGTCTTATACGTGAATATTTTATATATATTCATTATCTTGTCCTAATCATTTTTTTTCTTTCAACAAAGTAATTTTATAATGGTTTTTCTTCCGTAATGGGGCGGATCGGGAACCCATTCCCCAGCGAAGATGGGGATGGAGAATCCCGATATGAATATTGCGGGTATGAAGGCGGGGATGGGGGAAAAAACCTTAACGGGGATGAGGATGGGAATGGCATACCCACCCCGATTCGACCCATTGCCATCCCTATTCATAGCCAAGTCCATGCCACTCGGGTCATGAACCACATCCGACCCGGTAATCCGGCCGGGGCCCGACTGATGAAAGTTTAATGACACTTTTTAAAAAAAAACAGCTTTTTAGATAATTAAATAGATATATTAATCAGTCTACTGACATTTTTTTTAAAGTTGGAAAATATGTCAAGTATGAATCTGTTGAGTTAAAAATAAATTCAATTGACAAAATAAATAAAAATTAATCGGTTCTTCTTTCTTTATTTTACAAAATAATTAATGAGAAAAAGCAGAGTAAAGTTCTCTTTGTGGAAAAATATATGAAATATATTGTTAAAAGAAATGTGATAGTATTAGTTGGAAAAAAAGTTGATTAGTGTGAAATTTTCTTATATTTCATTGCATTTAACCCTAGATACAAAAATATATAAAAGCATCCAAAAATTTAAAATTAAACTGGAATTTTTGTTTTTTGTTCCCGATTTTTGAATTAGAGTTGCCAAATCCATTATGCTCAATGCCAGATGCCATGCATGGAGGTAACTACGTACGTTTTACGTCTCTAGTGCAGTTTTTGATGGGTGGGATAAGGATTAGGATTAGGCTAGTTAAGTCCACCATAATCCCATCAAGTGCATTTTTTTTTTCCGTAGGTAGGTAGGATAACCCTTTGCTAGACCGGATAACGTGTTTTTCGCTGATTCTTTCTCACTCTTTCTCAGGGGGGGCTTTTACCGATCTTTGGCTCTTTTCTATGCCTGCCTGCCTGGGGTATTTGGTTAATTGCCATAAATAAATGGGTGATGCAAGGAGAGTGTGAGCAGGCCCCAGTACTTTTGGGACGGATGCAGTGCAGAAGTGGGCAAATGAGCAAATGCCATAATATTTTAATCCATAACGTTCTACAACAAAGTGTAGACCAAATGTCAAAAGAGTGGACATTTTAGTTTCTGCATACTTTTGAACTATCAAATACCGTCACATAAGTAGTCACATACATAAAAGATTGAGTATAAATTAAACATTCTGTGGATCGGTACATCGAAAAATGAAATATTCTCCGATTCCATACTTGAAACACCTTATTTCATAAATATTTCAGATAATTTCAAAACTTAATTAGAAGAAACTGTCAAGACAGACAATGAAGTATCAGGGATCACACTGTCACCCTTATTTGCCTTTCCCGATAGAGAGTTGCATTGGGTTTCAATTTTCCACCTATCCAAACAAGAAAGGTGCATTCCAGAAAGTTGACTAACATGATACCCTGCTGTTCAACTATCAAATAGGACAAACAGTTCACAAAGGACTCCACAAACGCGCGGCAGAGGTTGACGGAGAGACAAAAACAGAAGTCCACCAAGTTCTGTCCCCGATCCGAAACAAAGAGCTTAATCTTATTGTTGGAAAACGACACGCGGATTGCAGAGTATCATCTGCTAAATAAGAACTGTGGTTCATCTCTCTTTCCCCTTCTGTTCGCAAAACCAACCAATGTCATTAGTGTGTCAATATATAGGATGGAAAGCTGACCCTGTAATGCAATTGCAAAGTTTGGTTAAGGACAGCACTCGATTTGCTGATAAGTATATTAAATGAAAATGGATCAGCCTTATCAATTTCTAGAAAATCGTATAACAGAAGTACTGAAATTGAAACCACATACGATAAGCAAAGCGCTACGTTTGACAGAAAAAATCTGAATTGCTTCCATGTAGACCACATATTACCTCGAACAGATACCAAGAAGCATTGCCTATCTACGTACACCATAAACACCTATGTTTGCAACTTTCAAAAAAGATACAGGTGTAAACATCATGCAAGTGCTAAATTGTCCTGCCCTGTTCTGTGTGTAAGTATCAATTTTCCTTTCACAACAAAACTTGATTTTCCTTGAAAATCTTACACTTGTGTTGTGCTTTTAAAATGTTTTTGGGCACCAATTGTATGTAATGTAATGCTGTATAAACCCAAGAAAGTCTTTGCCTATTACAAACCAAACAAACTGACAGCTCAGTATATTATTGCAGTGCATGATAAATTGACAACGTTTGCCTAAAAGCTAACTCCTTGGTCCTTTTTATCACGGAAAATTGCACCTTAAAATAAAAGCAAATAAAAATTACAGATGTGTTCAGAAAGAAGCTTACAATTGACTCTTGTATTATGAGAAATCTTGGGCTACTCGAGCGGCTCTCCTTGTTGAGGTGTTGTTCAGTTTCCAATGTGCAGTTAGATACTTCAGATTCCCATAACTACAAATACAAGTTTTTCAACAGATGAAAGGTAGGTTCCTCAACTTCTCTGGTAAACGCTCCAATCCATAGAGAAAGGAACATGACAGTGGAAGGGATGCTAGCCCATAACCTGCAACAGAATATGATCATCAGCTTCTCAGGAGATATGACAGTTTGTAGCATACTTCGTTATAGAACAGATTTTTCCACCAGGGGTTCGAGTGAGCAAAACAGAGTTGCAAGATTCTAGCATAGGGCGAAAAGTATTATGTGATGCAAGACTCTAGCCCAGGATGAAAGGTAGGTTTCTCCTTAAATGTTTTCCAATTTGGCTTTTAAAGTTAGTACATTTCCCCTTGCCCACCAAAAAAATTTTAGTACATTTCCCAGCACCTAAGCATATTCAAGCCACATCATAACTAGGTCTCTCATCCATGCCCTTCTCACTCATCAGCTCATTGACCCCAAAAAAAAAAAAAACACCATCAGCTTGCCTCAAAACCCCAAAAAACAAAAACAAAAGAAACCCAAAAAACCACTTTCAATTCTAGAAAAATAAAAAAAATAACATAACATTTGTTTATTTAAAAATTGCCAGATTCCAGACAGCAACAGTTGAAAAGTACTAGATTCGGGCCACGCAGGGTTCAAAGCAAGATTTGTTGAGATGGAAATATAAAAGTGTATGGCATGATGGAGGTATGAGTTTCTACCTGAATCCCAACTCTGTCTATAGGTCAAATATAGCACCAAAACAACTTAGCAAAAAATGTACAGAATAAATTCCAACTTTCAACAGATCATAGTACAAAGCTGGCAACTATAATCTATAAATTGCAACAGAAGATTGTTTTACCTGATTCCTCTGAAACTGCAGGTAACCGACAGTCCATTAAGAAAGACTTGGTACATAATATAGGAACAGGGGAGGGGACCTTTCTTTTGAGTGATACACGACAAAGACCTTGATTATAGAACAAGAAAAATGAAAATGGTTCAACAGTTTCTAGATTCATATTAACTCCCACAATACGAATCGAGAATGTCTCCAAGATCCAGAAACTGGTTCAAATTACTTGAAGGTTATATCAATTACAGACAAGAAATGGGTTGACATGCCAACCAACAAAAGTTATACACTCATGCCCAGCACAAGAGAAAAGGGTATGTCGGAACAATATTGGTACTTAAACTGATGCTTAAGACATAACTATTTGTCAACAGTTATCATAGCATTTAAAGAAACAACGAACTCGACTTCACTCCAATTTTTGTGCTTGGAGATGATGAATATGCTAAAAAAAGTAAGTTCAAAATCTGAAAAGTCCCGCATGTTTGCATCAATTACATGGTGCAACAGAGAGGGCATTCCTTCATTTCCTTCTTCTTTGTTCTGTTTCAATTAAGCTGTTACGATGCAAATAAATCCTCTTTATATATCAATCTCAGCCTTATCAACTTTTATATATCCCATCTAACAGAGTATTTTGAATATATCCTTATTAGAATTGGAATAGAATCCAGTGGTGGGACTCAAGCTGACAACTAAAACAACTTAGGAAAAAATATATTGGAAATAAGAGGCTTTTCTAGCTTCATAATGTGTAACGATTATAACATAAGCATATTGTTTATAAATGAAGGTAGAGTATGGGCACATTAGAAGAGAAGTGGGAGTTTGAAAAGCTTACATTTCTTCACTGTGAAAGTTGGAGCTATTAGGAATTCATTGTACGCATACACTCAATCTGTCTGCTGTCTAGTCAACAACTGACAAGAAAAAGGAGAATGCATAAACAAGTCTTATTCCTTTGAGAAATGATTCAGAATGAATAAACTCTAGTTAAACCGAAAGGTGAAGAATGAAAAGGAAATTTGATTTAGGAGAGAAGAAATTACTGATGATATCTGGAATGTGAGAAATCTTGGGCCATTCTGGGCCACTGTCCTTGATGCATCTTTGCTGCAGAAGGGGGCATGCCCGAATTGTTAGGGTTTGTAATTTGGTGAGGCGTTGCATAGCTTTGACACTAGGCAGATACTTGAGATTCTCGCAATACCATACATCCAGCGAACTAAGGGATGTAAGGTTAGCCAACCACTCTGGAAAAGCCTCCTCCACTCCAGCGAAACAGTATATCCCCAAATGTGTTAGAGAAGTGAAGTGTTGAATTTGGTGAGGCAGAGACTTGAGCTTGGGCCACCCCTTCAACACTAAGATTTGAATTTGTGATGATCCAGTTCCAAGAATATGGAAATCAGGGAAGGAATCGAGGTCCTCCCAGAACCCGCCAAGTCTCAAATCCTTCAAACTGGTGCAGCAGTGTAGCCCTGGGGGCAGATATTTTAATTTCCCACAATTAACAATCACCAACTGCGAGAGAGATGTGAGGTTGTCTACACTTGGAAGACTCTCTAAATTAGGGGCATCATTTATTTCCAACTCCACAAGAGAGGCTGGCAGTTGTAGGCCACTACTCACCAAACTCTCTAATCTCTCACAAGATAGAATTCTCAATACACGGAGGCATGTGAAGCTGTGCAAATCTGGAATAGATTGTAAAGCACTGCAATTAAATATATGCAAATCCACAACGGAGACGGGCCCACTACTCACCAAATTTTCTAATCTCTCACAATTTCCAATCCTCAATTCACTGAGGAATGTGAAGATGTGCAAATCTGGAATAGATTGTAGACTAGGGCACTGGTGTACAAACAACTTTCGAAGAGATGCACAACAACCAAGGACACCGAGGGCAATACAAGTTAACTTCTCACAATCCATTATCCTCAACTTCTTCAGAGATGGAAAATGACTGGGAACCTTTCTCAGCTCGGGACAATTCTGGATCTCCAGCTTCTCCAGGCAAGGAAACACCATGACTTGTTTTGGTCCTTCCATCCATCCAATTAGCTCCTTGCAATTAGTAATGTGTAATTCTTTCAGTGCTGGAAATACTTCAGTTCCATAAATCTCTTCTCCAACACATTTTAGATTATCCATTCCATCAATCCGAACAAATGTAAGATGCGGTAGATGGCCGAGTGTTGGGACTTTTTCACATTTCTTGCACCCCTTGAATGTAATCCTCTTTAAATTGTCAAGCCGTAGCGACTTAGACATCATCCATGATGGAAATTTAGCACCCATGAAATACTTAATACCCAGTGCTTCCAACTTCAAATGTGGTTGGAGGCCTTCTAGTACATCCTCATCATTATTATTGTTGGTTATTGACCTATCTTCCGACCATACAAATATCAAGCCACGTACGTTTTTCTTCTCCTCTAATTTAGCTTTCTTCGCTTCATTTCCATTCCTTACATGTTCCAGATTACAAATAGTCAGTTCACCTTTCAATTGATTCAAGCAAGCCAACTCTTCAATTTCACTACCCATCTCCTTACCCACTTTAAAGAAAGGTAATGTTCGAAGGCTAGTCAATTTCCCTATAATCCCAACTGGAATTTTCGTTTCCTCATCGCAATAAACATGTCTCAAGTTGATCAAGTTTTGCATGTCTTTTGGAAATTCTTCAAGGTCGGAGTTTATTGTTATTAATGTCTGTAGGTTATACAACTTGCCTATAGAATTTGGGAGTCTTTTGATTCCTGTTTCGGAAATGTTAAGATACCTCAAGTGTTCTAGCTTTCCGATTGAACTTGGAAGCTCCTCAATATTTGCCAAATATAAATTTAAGACACGTAAAGCTTTAAACCATGGCAACATGTTTCCAGGTAGTGCTTCAGCATTCGAAAACAGTGATCTCAATTTCCCACTACTTCCTTTTGGAATTCGTTCTATAATGGAAGTTGTAACATCTTGAATCTCATGGAAGTTTCGCATCATGCTTCCAGATTCTGATACACGTTCTGCAAGATCGTGCACGAGATCGTGCATCTTGCATCGAGTAACAATGCCATCATCATCCACTATAGCATCTTGGAATAAGGAGCTTTGGAATAGAATATCAAAATATTCATTACCTATATCCTCCATCTCTAGATTACTTTTTCTGAAGAAGGATGGAGTAATCCTTGAGCCATCCAAAGTTGAATCAAGTCATCTCTTTCCATTGTGTCATCTTTCATGAACACCGAGCAATATGCAAAACACTGCTTTAAAGATGGTGGTTTCAAATTATCAAAACTCAACTGCAAGACAGACATGATTCTATCTGCTCCTTGCAGGTTCCAGATTTTACTTTCTTTAATTGATGACCATTCAGAAATACTATTCTTAGAGTGCAAAATGCCTCCCAAAACCTGTTACATGGATTAGAATTTCTATGAGTAAGCATAAGGACAAAATATTAGTAGTTTAACTAAAGTTGACTATAACATTTTTTGGATCTATGTCAAGTGCAACAATGCTCTCCATCTTCCATTGTAAAATAATTAATCATCCACTCCAATTTCATTTGCAAATCCAATCCACTTCAGTTCAATCAATCTACAATTGGTTAGATCAGTTTGGAACAATTTTCAAAAAATTAAGGAAAATAAATACGGGCCCACCCCTCCCCCAATTACGAAGTCCCATGCTTTAATATTACACAAAGGACCAATCTTTTTTGTTTAGACTCCTGGTTCATATTTTATAGCATCTCGTATGCATATTTTATATGTTCCATACAACCTGCATGTATTGCCACTTAGCCAACTTAGGCTCTCATCTCAATATTGCATGTCACCATAGGTGTCACGTTTATAAACTATTCTACTCTTCATTTCCCTCATCATCTCTACTATTCTACTTAGCTACCACCTAACATACATCATATGGGAGTACACTCAGCTTTCATAAAATTATAAACAAATAAAAATGCCTGCTGTAAGCAATGCTTGTATCCGAAAAAAAAATAGAGAGAAGAATATAATATATATATATATATAGTATGTGTACCTTTGCCATCAATGGTAGACCTTCACAATTTTTAGCAACGTCCCGTCCAATTCTCTCTAAATCAAGAGGTATATCAGAACTACCATCTGAGCAAGCTGTATGTTTCAATATGGACCAGCATTCATCTGTTGTTAGAAGTTCCAATTTAGGCCGCGGAAGTGTTTCTGTGAGTGACGCAACTTTGCCACTGCGGGTAGTGACAATAATTTTGCTTCCTGGAGCAGAATCCAACTTCGACAAACAGCTCCTCAACTTTTCCCATTTCTCAGACTCTTCATTCCAAACATCATCAAGTACAAGAAAATACCTTTTACCGGCCAACTCTTCTCGGAGGTTTGTAAGCAATGCTTGCTGACGTGTCCGTACATTTCCTGAGAGTAATTCTAACATTGCAGTTAAAATTGAATTGACGTCGAAAGTGTTTGATACACACACCCACAATTTTTTGTTGAAATACTCATCGATAGCACCTTCATTGTACACTGACTTGGCCAACGTTGTCTTTCCCAGTCCTGGCATTCCCGCAATCGCCATAACAGACAGATTTTCTTGATTCATGTTGGAGTTGGTCAATGTTGTAACTATGTCTGACACAACGTCCTTCCTTCCAATGATGATTTCATCTTTACCAATGAATGCGTTGGTTTCTCGGTCCTCTCTAATTCTTTGAGGGGTTGGATCTTTTTTCTTAGCAACTAATCCGATGAAAGATGCTTCACTCTTGCGCTCCGCCAGAGAAGTGTTGATTTTTAATTCTATGTGCCATTTTCTGTCGAAACAAAATGGGATTGGAGGGAGAAAGGAAGTTGAGCACCTTTTTCCCATATGGTTTTGCAGTTCTACTCGTCTCCGGAGAAATTCATAGTTGATTTCATCCAAGACATCATCAGCCTCATCAGCTATGTCTTTAAGTTTCTTCACCCAATCTTCCACTGCCTTGCCCCCTTCATGTGCCTTCTCAGCAGCTCCAGCTAAGAAATCTTGAAGGATGGATAACGATTGACTGAGCTTCGTTAGTTCAGGTTCGAATCCCCAGGCCATACGGAATTCTTGAGCAGCAAGGTTAGTCAGCTTCGTCAGTATTCCTCGGTCGCAAAAGTAAGCACAGAATCTACTGCCATCTTAGTTTCCTTGTGTAACCCTGCGAAAGACAAACAGCAGATAATATTAATGCTAGTTAATTAATTAAGAAACTAGAACAAGGTCGAAGATGGATGAAGACGTACAAGTACAGAGTTTCTCTTGTAGGTAGAAGGAGTTGATGAATGCAGATTTGCAAAAGACAGCAATAGTACGCAGAGACAGGCAGAGGAGCTATATAGCTTTGTTAACTCTCGGAAAAGTCTTGCTTGGGCTCTACCGTTTTGATATTTGTGGTACTATACTTCCGTGATCACTTTTGCCCCTGTAGTTTGCCATTCCAAACAATTTGAGGACATTGACTTAGTGAGGGGCATTTCAGTCAATAAATTATTTAAAAATTTACTCTTTTTAAAAACTAAACAATATTAATATAAATTTTAAAAAAAAATTATCATTTTAAAATAAAAATAAGACTTCTCTCTCCCTTCTCCCAACTTCACTGTCGAACCAGCAACAGGCTGTTATGTTTCCTATTTAGATCGGTGCACTAGATACTAAGTTATATCAGGTTTTGATAAGAGTTTAAATTAGGTTATACCTTGAGGCCCAAAACCTTGTGGAATAAGGAAAGGTTTTGAGGCCTATTAAGGAGTCCTATTTGTTTCCTTATTTACGTGAACCGTTGCTTGGTGGGCTTGAAAGATTAAATAGTCGGCCCTCGGTGATGAGTAGAGATGACTTGACCTAGCCCTATATAAGCTTAAGGCCCTGCTATCATCAGACACGTTCTCTACCCTAATCTCATCATAAAGAGAGAGAGCTGAAACAGATTCTGAGGGAGAGCAGAAGTCTTGAGCCGTCCCCGTTCTACCAAGGATTATTGCTATTGCTGTGAATGAGTTCAGAGGTCATATACTCAAGGAAGATGGTACCAGGTATGTCTTTACGTATTTCAGTTTTTGTGTAAAAGATCATGAACATGCATATAAAGAAAATCTAACACAGGCATCTTAAAAAACTTGAAAAAACAGTTTCATTGTTGTCTCATGAGAGGAAGACATCCTTTTCCTTTTGCTTTTGGGGACAGAATGAGCATTATAGATGCATGAGTTGTAGAACAAAAATACTTAAGGCTGGTTTTTTTTTTTTTTTGGATACGGTGGCGGACAATGTGAAGACTTTATAAACAAATCTTTTAAAATGGATGTTCAAAATCTATAAACCTTTCAACCAAAAAGTTTCATATACAAAGCTCATATAGACAAAAGAGAAGAGTGAGGAAGTGATCAAAATGGAACTTGCAAATCAGTAAAATGTCGACTTTCTATGCACATATATACAAACCAAAAAGTTTCATATACCGAACTCGAACCGGAATCCCAATCTCCATCATCGTCAACTCGTCGTCGTCGTCGCCACTGCCCATTGGAGATCCTCACGTTCGCTGGTGGCCGGAGATCCTCAATATTTCTTATATTGATCAAATTTTTCAGGTTTTTTTTACAAAGAATTCCTAAACTAAATCCCTAACCCTAAGCTGAATCCCCAAATCATGAAAATACACAAATCCCCAATTGATGCAAGAGTTCAAAATATAGCGAGGGAAAAAGATTTACTCAGAAGCCCTAACTTAAAATAATAATAATAATAATAATGTTGAAAACATGATATTTGAGTAGGAGAGTACAGAACAGCTTCATCCAAAGAGACATGGGATGATACCTGAAACTGAGAGACACGACAGCAGCTTCAGAGGGCCCAAGACAACGATTTGGAGGATGAGACAACTTTTATCTTCCTATGGCAGTCAGAAAGCTTCATATGTAATTGTTCAAAACAGACAGAGCGATGGGAAGATGCCGCGTGCTTCTTGTGTTTTTGAGAAAAGTCATGCCAAACCAAACCATCCCTGGTCAATGCCATGGTCGTTAGTTAGATCGACAACGTCTTAGAACTTTGGAGGACTTTGTCCTATATACAGTTCAAGTCACTTTTTGTTACTAGTTGTTGGAAATGCTTCAGAAAGCTATGTCGCAAACTGAAGAGAAGAATTGATTAGAGGAAAAAACATGCGAAACATCTGGAATGTGAGAAATCTAAGACCACTCCTTTGTGCATCTTCCAAATACATCTCAAATTTCGGATAAGATTTTCAATGCTATAATTGTGCTACGTATCATCTTTATCTTTTAAATCCCTCAATAAAACCACACCATCAATTCATACCAATCATCCATATCTTATCTATCCTTTCATTTCTCATATTTTATAAAACACATTCTACTTTCAATGTCTTACATGAGAGAGTTGTTGGAGAGGACCGAGCGAGAAAATGAAGAAAGAATGCGCAAGCGTACTGAAGAAGAAAGGAAGTGGGAAGCAGATGATGATCAAGTTGTTTGGCCGAACATGGACAATGGTGGACACTCTCAAGGTAAGAATCTCTTAGACGATTACTTTATCCCAAATTTGTTGTACTCTAGTTTTGATTTTCGAGGCGATATAGAATGCAGCCACATTTGTAGAATAAATTTGCTCCCCAATGGTCTGGAAAGTCAACAAGCGGACACCAAACCAGGATCAGACCAATTTTGGTTTCGGTTTCACACCTCATCCAAATCAGGACATGGGCAAACTGACCGATTGTGTATTATTTTAATTTTTTACAAAATTATTTAAATCCAATACTACATTTTTAATCTCATAACTAATATTTCAAGCCCAACTTCAAAACATCTCTTTTGCATAAAATTGGATGATTTGTTAATTTTCAAGCCCAAAAAATTAAAATTTTGTTAGAATTTGTATAAAAATAATAAGAATAATCCGGTCCACAACCAGAAACCGGACTGGTGGTTTCTTAACTTTTTTCACTAAAACCAAACCAATTAAATAGTACCAATTCCGATTTCAGTTTGAGGTGGAAACCAGACCGCACCCACCTCTACTGGGTTCACTTTTCTTTTCCGCTACCCAGCATATTTGATCAGTTCGCCCAACAAAACTGGAAAGTCCCATTTTGCCCTTTGAAACTAAAAGAGCAACTGCAACATAAAAATCCTTTAATTTTTTAACTTTCTGAGGCTAAAATAGAAGCACCCAGAAGTTTAAATCTCAGCCCTTCATTATTTCATTCAACGGTTATCATTTCTTATCAGCTATGCAAGGCCCTTTGCATCACTTCGGCCTTTTTTTTTAGCGCACCATAAAATAGTAAAATCATCCGAACTCCAAATGTGAAAAACAGGCACAGCAGCGTAATATTCCAAAAAGATTTGTAGCCTGAACCATACACAAGGAAACAAAAGATAGTTGAACTTAACATTGATTTTGTAGTCCTTAAAAACTTGGTATGACTAATGAAGTTGCTAATCTCTAATAAACTCTGAAAGTTAGTAGAATATACCGGACACATATGTAAGTGGGGACTCAAATCATATTTAATTACAAAGTTAATTTCTTAAGCTAGTTGGTGCAAAAATCAAACTCAACAAACCATTTAAAGTGGTGTGCTCCAAGAACTCACTGACAATTAACTCAATGGAATGAACTGTATCTGTACGGAATTTATACGTTGAATATTTCAATATAGATTCACATTGGAAAGAAAAATATAACTCATTACGAGTCGTAACGTACCACCAAATCACAACTCTTAGGGCTCTTTGTATTGCTTAAATTTCTCCATGATAATAACTATGAAGCCCTAGCCCCCATGGATGATATTGTTCAATGTAGGAGTAGCTAAGCACAAGATTTTCTATTAATCCCGCGCAATCAAGTATAATATAATTCTTACATTGTAGAGTAACATTTGGAAAACAAAAATACACGTCCATTTGTTTTGGTTGGATTTATCTCTTTCCTTTTCCAAATCTAATGGCTGGAATGGCCATAGACAAACGCTCAGGTCAGATTATATACACTTGATCGGGTAACAAAGGATAACACCATTTTTGAAGAGATGTACCACCAAAGTGCTCAACGAGTTGTCTCCGCATACATTGCCTTAAGGGGATGATTGGTGCCTAAATTGTTGAAATCAATCATTTACAAGCACTAACCCATTTTTAAATTATAATCCAGAAAAATTGCACAGCTTGCCTCTACTTCAAGGTTTTTCATCACCTAACGCTTGCCTCAGCCAACCTTGTTTGTCCACGAGCAACAAGCAGTTCGTAATCCTGCATATTTCAATGCATGAAGGTTCAACATGCAAGCAGAGAACAGAAATTACAAAGGCTTCGTCATCAAATACAACTCAACGCTAAACAGGAATATTGAGGGCTAATTTCATAACCTTTTGTCTTTGGTTTGTAATAAAGATAGAGAAGGAAAAGGAGAAAAAAATGAGGGCAGAGAAGATAGATGTAAAGGAGAGAGGTGGCATCTCTCTCATTTCTCATCTACTTTAATCGTTTATTTTATATCTTTTCTAACTATCTCTCTAACCAAAAGACAAATATCTGAACACCAGAACCAAAACCAAAATTGTTATCGAAGAGGCCTAAACTACATGAAAACAATAATAAACTCATTCCTAAGGCATTTCACCCACTTAGGAAGTTCCTTAGTGCAGCACACGAATTCTGTGACTGGTAATTATAGACATCGAAAGATTTCAATTCAAGTCACTGCCAAAATTTCCATCACTAAATAATAAAAAATAATAGTGGGATGACTCTTGTAAAGTGAAACCAGCAAAAAATGAAGGCAAATGATGCACTTTAAATATTCAAGAGACCTTTTTCGTTTTTCACAGACCATGTTTGTAAGATATCAGTTTAAGTAAATTCAGGCATAGATGACCATCTCAAGTTCATCATGCCATATAAATCCCAGAGTCCTGATGGAAATTACCTGTACAATAGCTTGTGCACAAAGTTTCCCTGACAGAACAGCACCTTCCATTGAGGCTAAATACTTTTGTTTTGTGTAATCACCAGCTAAATAGAAACCCTCTAAGGGAGATCTTTGCAAGGGACGGCAAGGTTCACAATCTGGTACAGTTTTGTAAACCGACCTGAGACATCAATCAGTCATAATCAGTTAAAGGACGAACATCCATTACCAAGTCAACCACAGGCACGTCAGGCAGTGGCCCAATGCTCATGCCTCCTTATTCCTAGGGCATAGTTCTGGATCCAACTGCTTATGAAATGGCAATGGAACCCCTAATGAAGGGTAGTCCCACTGAATCAAATTTACCTAGCCCAAATTACAAGTAAATAAATTAAAACCCAAGTCTTCCAAGTGAATTTGCTGCCTCGTAGTTTCCATTAAAGTTTTGCGTGAAAAATTAATAGCTAGAAATTTCCACATTATATATAAAAGGAAAATTTAAATAGGCGGTATGAGACAATATGCTAATATTTCAATCAAACAAGTTCACGAGTAACAAAAAGAACCCCTGGAATTTATTTCCATGGCATACTAGCAACATGATTTTTCAAATAATCTTCATAAACATCCATTAAGATTCAAAATTTATGACTATAAATTCAAACCTTGGTGTTTTCACAACATGGTACTTCAAAATCTTTGCTTTGCTTTGATCTGCAGCTATCTCATCGGGAAAGAGTTTTGCAAGTTCTTTGAGTGTAGCATCAATAATTTCTGAATCACTGCATGAAATCCATTTTTCTGCTGGTGCAAAAACCAACTCCAGCATAGACTGGTTTGGATTGTAATATTCCTGCAATGAATCAAGTCCCAACCCAAAAGTAAACTAAAATGAAAATGAAATTAAAAGGAATTGAAATGAGTTATACTTGATTCTAAGCGAATATAATGAAGTTTCATTAACTGATTTTTCCTGGATAAGGAAAACTGATCCAATATTCTTAGTACGTTGACATGAAAAATTATGCAGGAGGTAGCGTGGAACAATATCCATCCATAAATGAAGAGGTCTATAATTCATGCTTATGTGCTTCATCCATGGTTCCATAAAAACAAAATTTCTCATTAAGCAAATTAACGACTAACAAATTACCTCATCAAATCAAAAGAATATGTTATTCTCTTTCCCTTTAAATTTCTTTTGTGGTAAACAAGAAATTTCAAAAGAACCAGTACAAGAATAGTAAACAAGGATAAAAATTATATCATTTCTCTCATAATTGAATAATATACTTTCTCAGTCTTTCCGTTCTGAATTCTTATTGCACAACCTTGAGAATTGTCATCTACCCCTAAAACAAATTATTTCTGTTTTATGTTTTAAGTCCCTAGATAGATACTTGTAGCTCACCTCTCTCATGACTAAGAAACCTCCAATAAATCAATAATAAAATATAAACCGTTGCCACACTGCCCAAAATAACTACGAGCACTCCTGACAAATTATCTCTAGAACCCAACCTTGCATCTATTACAGACAATGTTTTGTTTAAAATAGTTGACTAACTTGACTTGATATTAAATTTGAAATGATTAAATAAAGGAATGGTTACAAGCATTCTGCGACTGAATAAGATTGACAGGGTCGTGACTAGGCAGGATGCAAGTATTATTCTATAGAAAACAAATTCAATTTTTTGAATGATTCAAACAAAATGACTATTTAACATTGAATGAGAAAAAGAGACTATTGTTCCTTTTCTCAAAATGATTTCAACTTCGTTGCTATAAAGATAAGAAATGTATAGTTACATTATTAGATGCATGGTAGCTAGAAGCTCAAAAGAAAAATCAAACAATATCTAGTGCTTACTAATAAGGAATAAATAACAGATGTTACCTTACATGTTACGGACATGTCAGCATAGACACTTAAAAGAGGACTTCTGCATTGGGGGAAAAAAAAAGACCATGTCACAGATAAAATAATACTGGCACAATAAAAAGAGGTCACAGGCAGCAGACAGCATCATAAGAGTTTGGATACATTATTCACCAAATAGGCTGTATTTTTTGTAGTTTTCCTTTTAAACGAAAATATCGTCTAAACAATCCCAAGTTTGTCAATAAATTATAGATAAATTATAAACTTGGGATTGTTTAGATGATATTTTGGCCTGGACGGGATGTCTTATTTTGGCCTCCATTGTGGATTGAAAGAAAAATTATATCACCAACTAAAGAAGATAAATTCTTTCTAACTTCAAATGTTTTGGCCTGGACGGGATGTCTTATTATCTTTATGCAGCCCTTACGATATTAGAACCAACATTTTTGTCATATATATTATCCTTGGCTGAGTAACTTTAACATGGCCAGTCAGAATGTCAAGCTGTAAGCAGCAAACCTCAAAGAACCATGAGATACACACTGAAAGTAAGCATCACTGTAATATCTATGCTAAAGTAAACCACTAAGTATGAGCAGGACCTGCTAAAAAGTAGGTGATCATATGTGTTCTTCAGCTTTCTGTCAAACCTGTAATTAAAGACAATTCATAGCATCAGATTAGCATGCATATTACTAACATATTACTTCAGTGAAACAGAGAGTAACTTCAGACAGAAACTAAATAACAGAGAGAAATTGGGTAAATTAAACAAATCAATAGTAGGTTTCACATTACACTTGGAAATCACATTTTTGGGCCATTCTAAGCAATAAAACCTAAAAGGCATGGCTTTCTTTGGCAATGACTGATTGATGAGAACTAAAGTGAGAACCCCAAGGAGGTTAAGAAAAGTACCCATAGCTAATCCCAATCTCTTGTGATTAAGCTTGTATTTAACTTAAAGAAATTGCAATTGAATTCCTAACCTATATAACTTTTTCTCATTTATTGAAATTTCCAGACCAACAAAAATTGGAAGAAAGAAACCCATAAATTAGGTCAGTTGTCAATATACACCATCCCGTTCTATTTTCTGATAATGAAAGATTAAGGAATATCAATTAATCTCCACTCACCATATGTGAACATTGATAACTGGAACACCAACTAGTTTCTCCAGTTTCTTGAAATATGGGATCTCTTTCCAGTTTTCAGGCAATAGAAGCTTTAGGATATCAACTGTTTATAAGAAAACCAAACAACCATCTTAGGGAAACTGAAATATACACCAAAGACCAACTATATTATCCAAAGAGAAACTTTGTGCCACACCTGGAGTGGCGAATACATAGGCATCTGCTTCAATCACACTCCCATTATTTAGTACAAAATTCTTCACTGTCCCATCTTTATTTAGCTCAATTTTCTGTATTCGGGAATTAGTTCGGACTTCACCGCCCAATGACTGGATATGATCAACAATTGGTGCACAGAGTCTCTCAGGGGGACTACCATCCAAGAAAGCCATCTTGGAACCGTGTTTCTCCTATACATGTGTTTGCATAATCTACTGATCAGGAAGTGCTAGGTTGTAACAAAAGTTGTCCTCTGAGTAATAATATAGTGGTTGTATATATCTAGTAGTGCAAACAGAGATCGAACTCATCCAAAAATAAATATGATCTTTCACAAGGAGTGATACTCAAGATATGTTGCTTCTGAGATCTGACCTATGCTCCATACAAAGGAAACTATAAATTAAATGGTTCTAACTTGCATTAATGATGCACATGAAGCTATACCATTATATTGTGAACTGTTTTTCTTTCACACCAATCTTTTATGGATTGGAAGAAGAACAAGATTCTTAGTAAAAGCCAAGGTGAGGGAATTCACCATACCTGAAGAAATCGGTTCAAAGCAATCAATATGCACTGCATTGAAAGTTCATCAGGGTTAATAAAGTTAAGGGCCTTTGACATGGCAATAAACACCTCAGTAGTCACTCGATCAGGTATGCCCTGAGAGAAAAGGACAAATCATAAGTCATTGTTGGTTTTTTCCCTGTATAAACCATCTTCATCATGATAACAAAATTCAATCTCATCAACCAATATGACA
Source organism: Prunus padus (assembly GCA_024362665.1). Taxonomy (NCBI): domain Eukaryota; kingdom Viridiplantae; phylum Streptophyta; class Magnoliopsida; order Rosales; family Rosaceae; genus Prunus; species Prunus padus. The sequence continues at coordinate 23,584,719 of JANFAM010000016.1, read as the reverse complement.
GGATCACAAGAAATATTCAACTGACCTGCAAATCATAAAAGTTTGTTCAAGTCAATTTTATTCATTTTATTTTTTGGCTGGTAGTTGTTTCAATCAATTAAATAAACAAAAATTGTAAAAACCACTGAAGAAAAATGGCTTTCTGTTAACACAATCTCAGATTTTTATTTCTATATCTCTTATTTTCTCACTGAATATGTAAATTTTGTGGATTCAGTTATAATTAATTAAAAGTACGTATAAGTTTATGCCTAGTTTCCTTTGAAGGAGAAAACTAGTTCGGTTTTTCCAGATTTCAACAAGTTTGTCAAAATTTGTACCTCTTCTCCAAATCTTGAGGCTCGCACTGCCACACTGACATCTTGACCTTTATGAAACAAAATCTTTAAATGGAAAACCAGATACAAGCTAGTGCCTTGGATTTTAGCCATCCAAACTAGTGTCAAGTTTTGTACGTGCCGTAATAGCTTGTCTCTTATACATTAATAATTGACAAGAAGTAGATCTCCTTTTCATAATTTCACTGGGAAGATTGACTAATATTAATATTCTCAGCAAACTATATGATTTGGTCCTCTGAAATTTTTAGTAGGTACTTTATCTGAGCCCATCTTGTACTGAGATCAACCAACCTTGGCTCATTTCATGATTGTGAAACTGAATGACCAAAGAAGCAGGTTTGGTCTAAGCACAACCTTCTCATATTTTGTTGTTGTTTGTTTTAAAAGGAAACAAAGGTTATTGCAATAGACAATAAAATACAGAGATGGCCAAGGTGGCCACAAAGAAACAGAAAACAAGGAAAGAGTAACTAGACTGAAACAAAACCTAAGCTACTAGCAAAAGAAACCCAGTAGCATAGCTAGGAAATGGCTGCTTTCCAATCCAGCCAAATAACCCTAAAGGACAAATCTCTAAAGACTGAAGAAGTCGAGGTCCATAGTGAAGAACATAGTCTAACTTTCTCCCACAATTCCTCTGATTCGCGACCTGCTTGGTCCCAAAAATTAATCTATTTCGTTCTAACCAAATCACCCAAAGAACAGCTAATACACTACAACCCCATAAAACATTGGCTTTCTTCCTGTTCCAGGGGATTCTGTGCTTCTCGGGACAAGAAAGACTGGCAGTCCTTGAGCACGACCCAACTAACTCCGAATTCCCTAAACAAGCGAAACCATAGGTTCCAAGTCACTGGGCACTGTAAGAAGAGATGGTCAGTCGATTCTAAGCAGTTCTTGCAAAGAATGCACAACCTTCTCATATTAACCCTTTACTTTTCAACTCATTACAATATCTGCTCATGGCACATAAGCTCCTAGCTATATATACACACAAACATGTCTAACTCAGTCAATATAACATGCAAAAAAAATTATCAACTATATTAGAGTACCTGTTTCCTCATCCAATCTTTTACACTCAAGCCATCTTGGGCTTCAACATAAGCCTGCCCACCAAGAATTGCTGGCAGTAGTCCAATTGCAAACTTGATTTTCTCTGTCCAAGTCAGCATCTCATTGTTCTTCAATATAGCCCATATTCCTGCCCACGACAATCACGAACAGCTCAAAAACATAATAATATATACAGATAGATGTCCTCTCTCTTCTCACTTTATACATATTATATATATATTTCTACTCTCTCTACATATAATATATATTACATGGAGAGAAAGTGACAGAAATAGAGAGATGGGAGGGAGGGAGAGAGAGAGGGTAGTGATCCCTTGCCAGAAATCTGGCAGGTGATGTGGCCAGAATGTGAATCAGGACAAGACCACACATTCAGGCATGCTTTTACCTAATGATGGTTTTGATTCTCAGTCTCAGAACATAACTTGTCAGACTCTCTGACAAGAAAAAAAACTCCCTACATATATCTTACCAAACATAGAAAATATTTTATTAACACCCAGGGTGGCCCATCAATTACGGCTCATAACAGCACAAGCAAGGAATGAATTTACAATTGCATGGATCATTTAATCTAAGCATAATTCAGAAACAAGATATCTAATCATTAGAATATAGCAGGCTGAATCCTCAAGAATACATGCATGTAGATCATGGAAGCACCAGTGTTGTCTTCCACGAATTTTGCTTAAACTTTTAATATTACTTTTTATAAAATATCTAAAGACATTTGTACAAATATATTTAAAGTTACTTATATTTTTTTCAATTAATGAAAATCTAGAATATGGAACAATAGGAAATAGGAAATTGGAAATGAATGAAAGACCAAGAAAAATTATGCGAGACCACTAAAAGATACCAGGGACGCGCAACTAAGGGAAAAAAAATTGCTGCATTAGCCAAGGTTCCATGAGCCCATTCCATTGTTCAATGGACCTGTGCACACCAGGTCCTTTTTCTCCTATATGGTTGTCGCTGGTCTTGAGAACTGAGCAGTTGGGGTTGGCTTACACAATATCTAACAAACTTGAAGCTCAAATTCATCCTTAGTTCTGTTTTCTCTTAGACCAAAGCCTAGGGCTAGGTAGAATTTGGATCCATTGACCAACCAAATGAAAAATGGACCCACGCATAACCAACCATCTCTAAACAAGGAGATATTGAGAGGGAAAAAAATAAAAATCAAGACCAAGTTCATGAAAGAAACAGAGGGCTATATAAATAGAAGGAATCAGAAAAAATAAAAGAAATAAAAGAGACATAAAAAGACGAGAGAATTGGATTCGTATTGATGACTTCAACTGTCCACACTTTCAATTTTTTGTGCCTCTTCTCAGAAAGCATATTGATTCTAAAATAGTGTTCAACTGAAACACCATTGTATATTTGAGCCCTAGAATTCTGGAATTCTATGTTTATTTCATGCGTGTCTTGGGCAAAAGAAAAACTAAAATATATTGTATGTTTCGAACAAAACAACATGAAACTACATATTTGATTATCATTTCTCTCCCTTGCATGACAAGCTCCATGTGCCTCCAAAAAATTTCTACTTTGTTGACAAGAATTCACATAAAGAACCCTGCTAAAGATACCCAGTCTCCTAACTCCCAAACCTTCTTACTGAGTACAGAGTAAAATCATCCGAATTCAGTAGATGATAATTAACATTCTTGTACTATTTTCATCCATCCCACAGTGAAAAATATTTATTGACATTATTAAAGACTAGGTTTAAGAGGACCAACTCGGAATTTATCTTTTCCTTAGGGAACACAATAAGGTGGTGAATTAGACAACTCTCTTAATAATCTTCTACCCTTCAGGAAGAAATTGATTTGTCCATCCTACCAATCTTCTCAGATTGCCAACCTACAACCCAATGCTGCCACCAAGTCTCCAGAACTACCAATGTCGCCCACCAGAGTAATTTAATTATGGGTTATATGAACTTTGGAGTAGTCTTTGACTATTTGTAAAATCCCACAATCTTCTGTTGATAACATTATAATAAAGGTTAGACAGTGTGAGTGTTAATTATCAAATATGGACTGACAGTCAGACAATTAAGTAAACAAGGTATTGTAATACTTCAATCTAAGAAAATTATTTTGTACATTTGTATAAATCAAGTTACTTTCCAAGGAATGGAATGAATTTCAGCAGTTGTAGAGAAACTACTGTCAATTTTCAAGAGGTGGCTATAATATCTTACCATTTAAGGGTGCTGGTAGAACTTCAGGGAAATCAAACCGGCTGTACTCTCCTGGTTTGTCTGGCATTGCAAATATCATAGAATGCTCCTTCCACTGCAACCGGTCATCAATACCAAGCTCTCCAAACAGATTCTGAATATTTGGATAAGCCCCAACTTGCCAATACAAAAAATAAATATATCATAAGAAATAGAATCCACAACCTGGCTGCTCTATGTATCAGCAATAGAGACATCAATAGTCTATTTTTAAAGAAAATTCCTAAAGCACAGGAAAAGAACTGGTTTCATTAAGCATTAAATACATAATGTACATTCATCTTGGATAGAATATAGAAAATGAAAAAAGATACTGGAAACGCTTGGGTTTGAACCCGTACATACAACAGGTGGCAAATTTTAAATTTTCTGATTTTATAGGTACTGCTTATCATCCCTTTTCCAATATAATTCTAAAAACTTGGTTGATTAACATTTTGATATGTCCACCTAAATTAATTTTATTCACCCCTCTCTGTTGCAACTTATATATTAGCTAAAATTTTGTATTGATATAGAATATTACAAATTTATATATAAACCAATTTTGGTCAAAAATGAAATAGGCACTTTATTTAAAAACTTTATCTTTTCAGAGAACACAATCGCTTCACTTGCAAGCACAATCGCCTGTCGGTGTAATTTTCTCAGCCTTCAATACTTCTATGAGAGATTTTTGTTTTCTTCAAACAGAAGATAAAAATAGTGGACTCGATACCCTTACACAGTCTGAACTTTGGAAGGAGAACAATGCAAGCTACTAATTACTAGGAATCTCATTCCCCAAATTATTATACTTTATCATCCTCTCCCATAACAGCCACCCAAATGTATCATGACAATTATTAAAGTTGAAAAAAAATATTTTTTATAAGTGAAAAAACTATTAAACTCACAGAAGATATGTAGGCCTGTTTCATACCAGTCTCCATCCTTATCTTTCCATGCTGCCACCTATCAAAAAACTGGATATTTCAATAAGCAATTAATAGAAACAACAAAAATATCAGAGATATGAAGTTAGAATGTGGATAAATATTGGACAGTGGCCCTTCCAATTGGGTACTCATTGGCCACTGATTTGGGATCACAAACAAGGACATCATTATAAGTTGGAAGACTAGAAAGCACAGTTATAAGAGTGAGATTCACTCCTTGGAACTTTCCAAGAGCAAATTCTATCTTTGCACTTTCTCTTAGATGGATTGCCCCCACTTGCTTATGTTTTCCTTCTGTTGCAGGTTTTCCAGAACTTAGTGTCTTTCTTTTTGGCAAGTCATAGTAAATTTCTTTAATTATGTAAGACCGTCCTTCCCTTGCAATTCTAATAAATTTCTTCTGTCTTTTCCTTATGTTTTTTTTTTCTTTCTAAATTTTAATAAATGATATTTTCTCTCTAATCATTAGCAGCAAAACATATAAAGTTGTAACTTTTTCGAGCTAACAGCAATATGGTCCCAAAGTGGGATAAAGTTATAGCAGCTGAAAAACCTTTCCGCCTAGAACATCTCTTGCTTCCAGTAAGATAGGTTTATGACCCGCATCAGCCAAATATTTTGCAGTTGCCAGACCTGCCAAACCTGCAAAAATTCAGAACAGAATAAATATTAATCACATAATGAAAGATAAAATGTTATATCTAGTATCCATAAATTTTGAGTTCACTATAAGACAAGCTTAAATTGGGCATGAGCATCCAAAGAAAAAAGGAAAAAGAAAACCCACTGCAATTTTAAGGAATATAATTTCCTTCTAAGAATGTATAATAAGTTTGTATATCATAATCACCTGCACCAGCAATCACGACCTTCAACGGCTTAGCTGGACGAGAAGAGGCTCGGAAAGTGGAAGAGAAATATGCAGCTTCTAAGAAATTAGCAGTATTGTCAAGGTCTGGTCTTGGATAATCAACACAAACCACCTACGCACCATTACAATTACACACAAAAAAGTTTATTACCCTTTTAACAATTTAGCAACTAAACCACTCGTACTTCTAGAGAAAACAAACCTTCAAAGGGCAAGTACCATTCCTCGGCCTTCCATAAATAGCTTGTGGGCTTAAAAATCTACAGCTTTGAGCCATAAATTCACTACCTTTAAATGAAAAGGCATCGCATCTGGGAGTGTTTCGTAGCTTTTGAGTGTTGATGATGCTAGCTTGGCAGCTCAAGTTAGCAGCAGAGACACAAGCCCACTGAGACATTTTATCAAACAGGTTGCGCACAGAACAGGAGTCTCAGCTGCTGAGCGAAGAAAGGGAGCTTTCTTCAGCTCCAATTGTGGTGGGGGAGAGAAGAAAAAGGGAGGAGGAGGACGGGTTGTGTGAGTGTGATGATGGTGGGTGGGTGGTTGTTTGTGGGTGGAACGCTGAACACATGAGCTTGTTGGGTGAGTTTCCATCTCATCTTTGGCCACTTGTGAAAGTGAGGCTTGGAATCTGCCAAAATTGGCATTTTGAGTTTGTGGGTTAGGTCAGCGTTCAGAATATTCTACCAAGCGCGGTAACAGTTGAAGACACCCAATCACACTTTTTCAGACAAAAAAGAATACGAGGTTCATATTCTGTTATGCTCCGTTTGGATGAAGGAATTAAATTCATAGAATTAAAATGACGGAATTTAGATTCCGTCATTTCAATTTCGACGATTGAAAATTTCGCGTTTGGATTTATGTATGTCGAATTTTGTAAATGACGAAATTGAAAATTTGATGTTTGGATATTCGTATGTAAATTGTAAATGACAAAAAATTAAATATTTCGAAAGAACAAAAAAGCGATAACCGAGCATAGAAGGTATTCTTCAAAGTATAAAATAACATATCGTTTGACGAACTAAATAACTCAACTTAAACAAACAAAGCATATTAGCCAACCAAATCACTCCCCACGTGCAATAAACATCAACAACATACTCTTTTTTTTCTCAATTGGGAGTGCCTTCAGCATCTGAAATTGTTTGTCATTTTCTATCAGCCAAGCACATGCTTTGAGTTGTTCATTTTCACTAAGTCCTGGTACTGCTTGTACTTCGGCATATACCTCTGCTTTGGATCAAGGTTCTTAGTATCGGCACGGATAAACTCTTCAAATGATAAAGCCATTCTAGCAATTGAATCGGCAATAACATCTTTAACAGCACCTCTTTTCTTTGTAGGAAGAATATTAGAAGAATTTGATGCACGATTTCTTCTCTTTTGACCATTTGTTGTGGTTGGTGAAATATCATCAATAACATGAATATCTTCTAAATCTTGTGTATCACCATCCAAATCAACATGATCAACTTCATTAGTAGGAGTCAAAACCTCAGTTGCATACACTTTTTGTTTCAGCGCCCTCTCTAGTGGCTCTATCTTTGCCACACAAATCTACTATATCATCCCAATTTTCGATAACTTTAAATCGAAAACCTCTAGCATCGTCATGAGACTACCAAATAAATAATCAAAGTCAAATAAGAATCTTATAAGTACTTTTTAACAAGAGAAAGAAAAAAAAGCACATGATTAAAAAAAGAACTTTTGATATATTTACCTTCACATATTCTTCCCAAACATGATCTTCATCTATACTTATCATCTTTTTGTTGAATCCCAAGCTGAATCCACTTTGACTTAATATATCACTCACTACTCCATAGAACTTTTTCCATGACTTAACACGATTTCTAATATTATCGGACTTATACGGAGATTAAGCGGCTAATATATTTGACGATATATTGTAAGCAAGCGCCTTCCATCCACCATCTCCTTTGTGACCTAAGGCTGCGCTCCTCCAAGTATATCGGCTAATTCACGTTCCATAGCTATATTCCACGAAAATAGTTTTTGTCTTCTCCTTGAGTTCAACTCCTTGTTTGTCTTTCCTTTTCCTTGACTTTCCTTTGCAAGCCTCTTTTCCTCCAAATCCATTCATGACTTTAGCCTGCTTGTTCACTTTTTCACGTTTAAAATACAATTAGAAAGGAAATTAAGTAGAGAATCCCAACTATGGACATCAAGTAAGCATGACAACATGTGATAGAATAGTCAAGCACTCGAGAGAAACAAATAACTTAAGAAGTAATGATCATTCTAATTAACTTTTCTACCAAAAAAACCATGAAATACAAGAAACAAGAGAAACAAAGGTCCAAGTGTGAACAATAAATCAAGAATTAATGATGCCACGTTGCACTTGATAATTATGGAACATCTCTACGCCAATGTGTCGCGAAAGTTTGTCCATTGATCGATAACTTGAACACTTGCAATCCTATCATGAGCATTATTTGTATTTCCCTCCAATGTTGAATGATTTGATATGTCATGATCCTGAGAAGCTAAAAATTCCAAATCTTGAACTTCTAAAAGCAGGATCATCACTTGCTTAGTTCGAATGAAGTTATGCAATACAAAGCATGCATTTATGATTCTAACTTGTGTTTTGATGTTGAAAAATGAAGGTGTCACGTAATATACTCCATCGTTTCTTCAATAGTCAAATCCTCTTTCAACTACATTCCTTGCAATTGAATAGCGTAGATTAAATAACTCTTTGTAATTTTGGTCGATTGTTCCCACTCCATTCACTCAAGTGATATCTAGTTCCTCTATACGGTGCTAAAAACCCGGTCCATTAGTATAACCCGCATCCACAAGATAGTACTTATCTACAATAAGAAATTTTAAAAAGCAAATTAGTTATAAAGAGCTTGTATTGAAAAAAAAAAAAAGAGGAAAGAATGTCAATCTAATTTAAAACTAGTATTAAAAATTACCTCTTGCAACATGAAATCGGTTGTTCCTACGTAAAGCATCTCGCAATATACGAGCATCGAGATGCGGAGCCCTCCCATCCAGGTAATACATAAATAAATCTTAAATCTGGAGCACAAACCCTAAAACATTTATTGAGAGATCGCCTTTCCTATTTCGATATCTTGGTCTTTCTTCCGCCGACATTTATTCTAGGAATGTGAGTTCCATCAAGTGCCCCAAGACAATTCTAAACATGAAATATAAAAAAGTATAAGTATGAAACTTAAGATAACTAGTTGAAAAATAAAATAAAATTCTTTTTTTCTAGTTATATAAGTACCTCAAACCAACTGCCATTTGCTTCTTTCGGAACTCTCAATAGTACTTGGCTGGAATTTTATGTATTCTTCACTAATTCTCATCATGGCATATAAAACTACTGTTAAATTGCCGACTAATTGTTTCGATTGAACGGTAATAGTCAAAACCCGATGACTGTATTTCAAGTTGTGAGCAATTATTTTCAAAAATATTGCTCTGATTCTTCAATTGAAATATTTCTTGTACGAACCAACCCACCATTTTCTTCTAAAATTCTGCATAACTTTTGAATGCACTTTTGCTAATTGAAATTGATCAATACAATCAACTTCTTTTCCATTGTACATACGGTTCAAATAAGATGGCCTTTCTTCATCCCAATCATGTGAAGGCTCTTTAACACGAAAATTATCATAATACCATTGTACTAGCGTAACCATAAAAGAGATCATTGTACAAACAATAATTTTCCTTCTCTTCACTATAGCACGCTTGTCTTAACCTCGTTAACATGTTATCAACATTAACGAGTAGCCATACCTGTTAATATGTGTGAATTAATATTACTTTCTGATTTACCTATAACTCACTACATGACATGAAAAGCCAACATAGCGGACTAATAGTTGTAACAATCGGAAAACTAGAAAACAAAGCATATAAAAAAAAGGTAGAAGAGCTCTCTTAGTTTGATTTGGACACGATATCTCCATTAGTTAATACTACTGTAGATCAAATCAATAAGTTACCATTATGGTTGATTATGTGAAAAGGTAGACATAGTTTCATTCACGTTGATCATGTAAATTCGTCTATTGCATTGCGACATTTGATCGAGCATATAGAAAGAGATAACCAAAATCGATTTTCAGCGGCATATAACAATCAATAAAGCTTTTGTCAACAACAGAGCATATAGAAAGAGAGAAGACCAAAATCGGTTTCAATGACATAGAACAATCACAAAACCCAAATCACACACCAATATCCATGGGCTAGCAAACAACTACAGAGCTGTACCATAAACACAAATCACACACCAATATCCATGGACATAGAGTATTTTGTTAAAACACAAATCACTTGATTGAGGATGTGATTTTGACCATGACATGCTATATTACAGAGTATAATCCATAGTCTTTAAGTAATTACAATACACTCTTGACCATTTTGTCTTTTTGCGATAATGTTCTTGGGTTTATTTATATCACAGAACAATGATCTTGAGGTTTGAATTACGAGCTACAATAACAAGTTTGCTAGAAGCACCTTTTGTATTACGGTTTTGTGTGATCTAATCAAGTATATGACATTACGGGAAGACAATTACATATCTTGCACCATCTGTGGGAGATCTTCCAAGCAAATATTTGATTCTTTGGAAACGTGCCATGGCTTGAAACATGAAGTTGATGATTGAATCCCCAAATAGTTTGTTCAGTTGACTATGACTTGTATTGTATGGTAGCTTCTTGGTGAAATGTAGGTTCTTGATTTATGCAAGGAATGTAAGGCGTGAACTACCTATAGCATGGGAAAGTTGGTTGATGAAACAAAAAAAGGTCTGCATTGAGCATGTTCTAGGGTTAATGATGTACTCATCTCTCGTGCCGTTCCGTTTGTACCACAAAGTAATGAAATTTCAATGCAAGCTGCGTGCTTCTTGCCAATATAAATCGAATTGTTGATTAATGTATGGGACGAATACCGAAAAGTCTCAAATTGCAATCTTCTTTGAACAAAAATATGAACATGCTCTTAAACAATCACAATAGAAAGAGATAACCAAAATCGATTTTCAAAGACATATAACAATCAATAAAGCTTTTGTCAACTACAGAGCATATAGAAAGAGAGAAGACCAAAATCGAGTTTTTGACATAGAACAATCGCAAAACCCAAATCACACACCAATATCCATGGGCATAAAACTTCCACAATCCAGCCATAGTGCCCCAAAGATCACAAAACCCATTCAACACATATTCATAAATTTAGTTAGAAACACCCAATTTTGATAGCCATTCAGAAACCATGGTAACCCTAAAATAGAAAAACATAAATTGAAGGAGAGAAAGGCTTGAAGACTAACCTTCAAATTTGATCTGAGAGACGTGTAACCCAAGAAGAACTTCTTCTCTTTGCTTCTATGGCTTGCAGCTTTTTTATGATGCTCCTTACTTCTCACGGCTGTGACTTTCTTTATAAAGTGACAAGGCAATCTCCAGGGTTTATCAAAGATTTAGCTGTTTTATTAAGTTTGGCCCTTTTTTTTTTTTAATGAAAAGTTTGGCGATTTTTTTTAATATAATAAATTTTGACACATTGGAAAATATGAATTCGCACTATGGAAATTGTAAAATGACGCCTATTTTGATGGAAATTAAACTCGGGAATTTGATGCCTCAATTTCCATGATTTTTCCACGCGTCATTTAAATGGAGGGTTATTTTCTCAATTTCTCCTCTTAAATTCCGACTTTTAGCTAAATTCGATTTATTTTCCCTCATCCAAACGGAGGGTTAGTGAAGTTTTGTTTTAAAAGTGTTGTGTCAACTTTAAAATCATCATATTACATTCTAAGAGTTAAATGCCGAATTATCCTCAAATTTGTACCATATTTTTATTTACTCTCTTTTTTTCGGGAAATTAAGGATATGAATTAAATTTTATTGCCAATTTGCACCCTACCATCTAAATCTCAACATTTCATCCAATTTGCCTTTAAATAAGAGGGCAAATTGGTCATTTTATATGTTAAAATAATTAAATACTATAAAATAAAATAATATGAAATCTAAAATAAATAAATAAATAATTTTAATAAATAGTGGGGACCACCCACTTCTCCTCCATCCCGCGCCCCTCTCCTCTCCTACAAATAGCCATGGAAGAAACAAACCTATCCCACCTCATCTCAGCTTCCCCTCATCTCATCCCAAGCCACCATCCCTCCTCCTCCTCCTCCTCCTCCTCCTTGACCAACCACAGCATCCAACGAACCCAACCCCATCCTCAACCGCAGCCCACCTCTTCCTCCACATCCACCCAACAGACCCCAAACCCACATCCTCAAACAAGTTCGATAATGGCAAGAAAAACGGCTTGCGAGAAAAACAACCCGACATGCAACAAAGTCTAACGGAGTCGGAGATCCCTCCTCATTTTTTAATTTTTAATTTTTGATAAACTAGTATTCAATTAATATATAGAATTTATTAATTTTGATTTTGATTTGAATTTCACTTTTGTTGTTGTTGTTTTTGGGTAAATTTGTTGGGAGAATACATTTGGTGGAGAGTAATTGGTATTTCAATTACACGAGGGAGGGATCTGTTGGGTAGAGGAAGGTGTGGTGGTGGGGTGGGGTGGGGATGGGTGAATGGTTTGGGAGTGAAAAAAGCAGAATGAGGGAAGAGGGAAGGCTCTGTGGGTAAGGATTGGTCTAGGGGTGGAGGTCGGCTTGTGGTAGGTGGTCGCCATGGGGAATGGGAAGAGAAGAAAAAGCATAAAGGGGAGGAGGGGAGGGGTCTATGGGTGGGGGATTGGTCTAAGGGTGGAGGGTGGCTTGCGATGGGTGGTGGTCATGGGGAATCGGAGGAGAAGAAAACACGGTATAGGGGAGGGGGCTGGGTTACGGATCAACTAGATTTTTTTGGCAAAAGTCACTTTTGGTCCTGTAGTTTGCCACTTTTACCACTTTGGTCCCTATCGTTTCAATTTTGTCAATTTTGTCCTGTAGTTTCAATTTGAAGCAATTCAAGGACAATTCTCAATTCTGTCAAATTTTTTAACTACCGTTAGTTGTATAGGGGCAATTCGGTCCACAAATTATTAAAATAAGAAAAATAATTTTAAAATAAAAATAAAACATCTTTCTCCATTCCTCCTCCCAACCTCGACGCCCACCAATAGTCCCCACCCCACCCAACCCCAACCGACCACCACCTAAATGTAACCAACCACCAACCTAGCGACCAAAGCCTGCCCCAACCCCAAACGATACATAAACATGCCTTGATATAGTGAAATCGTACAACCACGATTTTGCGCCTTTTCACAAGAACCACCACCACATCTACGTCTCTATTTACTAAAACTCTACGCCTCCGTTAACAATGGTTGTTTCAAAATTCAAAAAAGCTTCAAAATTTCAAACCAAAATAAATATATATATATATAAAGAACAAATGTCCCAAATCCAAACCCCTAATTAATCATGTGACGACCTTGACCCAAAATTAAAAGAAATAAATAAAATAAGTGAGTTAATTAAATTGGGAAATTAAAAGGAATTAAAAATGAATTAATTGGAATTAAATTGGAATTTAATAATTAAAGGGCATTTTGGTCAACTATATTTTCAGAACGGAATTTGACGAAACGAGTTGCCCTATTGCGTTCGTCTCGTCGAAACGAGTCCGTTGACGGGCGGCGCGTTTCGATACGAGGTCGGGAGCTTGAGGGGCATTTTGGTAATTTGAGAATTTAATAAAATATTATAAAAATGACAAGTGGCCCAATCGTAAACTAGATTCGGTTTCTCTCTCTCCTCTCTCTCTCTCTCTCTCCTCCGTGAGATCTCCTCCCTCTCTCTCTTCGGTTTAGTCGATTCAGGCCAAGGCAAGGGCCGAGACCGTCGTAATCGAACTGCGTGAGGAGTGGGTCAAGACCCACCGCCTTTTGCCGCTGAAACCTCGGATTCCGGCTGATCGTATCGATCGGAATTCTTCGATTTTGCACGGCGTCGCCACCAGCGCTCCGGTCGTCTCCTTCGTCGATACAGGTATGTTTCGCGTCCTCTCTTCCTTCTCTACTGTTTTTGGGATGGGTTTGGATCGTGGTTGTCGTTTTGGATCAGATCTGAGAAGCCCTCAATTTTGGTTTGGGTTTTCCGGCCAATCCACGGCGGTTCTTGGCTGGGTTCCATCGGTTCTGGACTCCCCATGAGCCCAGGATCGTTTTGGTATAAGCCTTGGTAGTTGTAGCGAAGAAAACTAGATCACCGGATTTGATCAAGCAACCCACCACCCACGGTGGCGCGTGTGGCGGCGCGTGGTGGTGGTGTGGTGGCGGTTCTTGGTTCCAATACGACCCTCGTGTCGTTGTCAACGCTGCACGTATGCTCGAATTCGATTCGGATGTCGTTTATTTGTCGAACCAATGTACGCCTATTGCGCGTTTCGTGGGTTTGATGGGTTCGGACCGTTGGATCGAATCCGAATTCACGTATGTGGTTCCTCGTATTTCTAGGAACGTATAGGATTTGACGGATCGTGATTCGGAGTCCATGATACTCCGGATCAATGACTTTAAATCGGAATTAAATCGTAACCGATCGTGCGATCGTGAGCGATCCGACCGTCCGATCGAGACCAAACTTTCAAGACACGTTGTTTAGGCCGTGTTGAACCTGTAAGAACTTTCGGATCTAAGTTTGGAGGTCATGGGATCCACGGGTCCGGTTTGACCTATTCGGGTCGGTTTGACCAAGTTTGACTAGGTTTGACCGAGGCTTTCCCAAGGTCGCCTTGCCACGTAGTTGACTTTGTTGGACTTCTAGGAATGTCCTAATCCTTTTGGGAGGTCGTGGGCTCCGCGAGCCCGGGTTGACCGAAAAGGGTTGTTTGACCGCCGGTTGACTGTGAGTCTTAGGGCGGTCCCAGCAGTTAAAAGAGGTAGTTTGACCTTAGAATCTTTCGTACAACGTACGTGCACGTTAAGTCGGGTTCTGTTAGGGTTTAAGTTTACAGTTCTCAGTACGGTTCACTGCACTAATCCAATCCTCCTATCTATCGCTTTAGGTACTTTGACTCTGCTACGCAGCAAGCGGGACCCTTTTAAGGTTATGCGGCATAGGACCAACGGTGAGTGGACTTTGTTTTCAAATGAGCATGACTTGAATGATTTGCATGAAATGCATGAAAGAAGATTTAATAGTTTTAAATCTTGAATTTATTAATAGTTTAAGTCTTGGTTTGACTTTGGTTAAAGTTTATTTAAAAGGATTTGCATTTGAGGGTTATGCATGATTTGGGTTGCGGGGTTTTATGTGGGGCCACGATGTTATATTTTATTAGTATTTATACATTTGGGGTATTAAACGGGACGTGGTGAACGCCCGGTGGTTTTCGTATTGGATTTTAATTATATAAATGAGCTAGTCCAAAGTCTCCATTATCCAAGAGCCTTCGTGGGCCTTATGGACCTCGTAACCTTCCACACCACAATCCCTCGTGCAAGCCCGTAAACCACATGACTTGGGTTCATGTGAGCTTGGTAGGTGATTGGCATTGGAAAAATGTATTATTGGCTTAGCATGGCATGCACACTATTTCTATATTTATTTAATGAATTAATTCCCAAAATACAGCTTGGATTAATGCATGACCAACATTATATGTTATATTGGGCTTTAAATGTCTTTGGGCTTCTCGTGATTTTTTGGGCCTCAACAAAGGGTAAATCACGTCATTTTCTAAAATAAACTAGGACAATATAGGCATATTGAAATATTCATTAAAGAGCTCCACATGCTTCCATCCACATCAGCTTTTAAAAGCACTATCTCAGGTGCTTCTAAAAACTACTGCCACTGACCCACAATTATGAAAATAAGCCGTTTTGTCTTGATTTACCAAACACCTTTTCATTCAGAATTTTAAAAATAAGCTGCTTCTTTTAAAAGCACCGCAACCCCAAACGCACCCTTACTCAAGCCTTCAATTGTGGTTGGCGGAAGTTCTTTTGTTGAAAGTGATTCTAAGCTTATTATTGACAGTGTTCTAAAGAAGGTTTCAATTCTTTGGAGTATTCAGAAAATTATTCAGGATATTTGGCGGTTTAGCTCATCGGGAGAGGTTGTTCGCTGTCAACACGTTTTTAGGTAGGCTAACTACTTGCAATGCTTTAGCTAGTCTAGGCCATGGGCATTCTTCAGTTGTATGGAAGCATGGTCTTCCTTTATCTGTTGTTTCTCCTTTTTATTTTGATCTCTTTCGGTTGGGTTGACCTAGAGGCTTTGTTTTGTAATTCGCATAAAATTACATGAACACCCCTGAGGTTTGAGTTTGTTTTCACAAAACCCTTTTTGTTGATTGTTCGTTCAAAAATTGATGATTTCATTAAAAACAGTAACCCCACCCAAACTACGAGGGTCATTACAAACTCATACCCAACATTTAAAGGCTCATTTGACCGGTACCCCAACTTATGGAAACCCTACAAATGAGACTCTACATTACTCAGTTTGTTAGTTCATCGGTTAAATGATGACGTAGCAAATGTAAATCTCATTTTTCTCGCTAATGTGGCGCAAAAATTAATTAAAAAATCTCAAATTATTTTATAAATTAAGTAAAAACTAAAAAAATGAATAAAATAACAAAAATAAATTTTAAAAAGAGAAAACCCCAATCCCATCTTCTCTCTCCCCGTATCTTCCTCTCTCTCTTCATCTCCCCATACTCCAGCCATCACCCCACCCACTTGACCCCTACCTCTGATTTTCCCCAACCCAATATGTCTCCCCCTCCGGCCGCTGCGCACCCACATATAATCTCCCCTAGAAAGGCGCAAAATATCTTCTTCAAGGTCAGACCATTTCTCTCTCTTTCTCTCTTTCTCTCTTTCTCTTTCTCTCTCTCTCTCTCTCTCTCTCTCTCTCTCTCTCACTCTCACTAGAGACCTAAATTTACAAACATAATTGTGGAGAGAAACACACAGAAAGAGAATGCAAGATTGGATAATCTTTCCATGGATTTGAGAGAGAGAGAGAGACCAAGACAGATAGGGGTAGGGGAGATTGGATGTGGGTGCGCAAAGCGGCCGGAGGGGGAGGGGAGAGAGAGACATATTGGGTTGGGGAAATCGGAGGTAAGGGTCAAGTGGCTGGAGTGGTGGCTGGAGTTTGGGGGTGCAAGGGGTGGTTTGGTTGTCGCGCCTCGAAATCGGGCCTAGGAGTTTTGGGCACGTAACAGCGCTGTGCTCCCCAAGAGACATAGGGTTACATTGTTCAGCTGTCATGCAACATAACTCCACATCCCTTAGGAAACACAAGGCATAAGTAAGTAATACTACCCATCATTAGGATAGGCTTAAGAAACAAAGTATGATGGAAACTTGTAGTCGAAAGCGTGACTCAGTAATGAGCCCAAGCATGGTGTGTTAAATCTTCCTTTTACTTGTTTAGGCCCAATTAAGTTCAATTAATTAGTTTCAAGAAAGGAAAAGAGGTCCAACAATCTAGGGAGACACAAAGACTAGTTCTAACACATAATGGATGAGTAGAAGATTTTTATTAATGAGCCAAAAAGTTTAAAGATTACAAAATCTTCCGATAAATGAGAGTATGGACATTGATGGATCGGATTCAGATGAAGAGGTGCTCGAATCCACCATATTTACGTTCTCGAGGTCCTATGAATAGCTAACGGCAAAAGTGCCCTGCACAAACAACTGTTGTAGAGTTTAGGGGTGAGCATCACCTATCTATGATCACGCTCTCAACCATAGCTCACCCCAACAAGTTTGCAAGCGAAGTAATAGTGCCAAAAATACATCCTAAGCGATGAGTTATAAAATTAAGAAAATGCCTAGGAAACTTCAAAGATTCAACAATCACCAATTCATGGTATAAGCAACAAAAGCATTACTTAAAGAATCAAGTACAAACCATATCTTAGCATGTCTCATGCTCTCATGCACAAATGCTTTATTTAATGCAGCATACACGGAAGTTCC
The DNA here is from genome assembly GCA_024362665.1 of Prunus padus. Taxonomy (NCBI): domain Eukaryota; kingdom Viridiplantae; phylum Streptophyta; class Magnoliopsida; order Rosales; family Rosaceae; genus Prunus; species Prunus padus. The sequence goes on along the minus strand of JANFAM010000016.1, from coordinate 23,567,232 downwards.
CGCAGCCATTCCATTACACAATTGCTGGAAATCTGTATAAACAGTGGATTACCTAACCGATCACTATGGCCAACTACCCTTGAACAAACCGAGGCAACACTAGTCACGGTAGCTAGAGCGTCAATTTTTGGATCATATTACCCTGCATTTTCATGTAGTCTAGTCCTAATAAAGATATGTGTTAATACAACTGGTTGTGATAAGCTATGATGCCCGTTTCCTGAACACTAATTACAGTACTCACCATCACCAACCAAATAAGACCAAAACAAGACCCTCAGGAGGTTTAAGGGATCGAAACCTAAGGTCATCACTATGTGACCCCTCGCTCTTAGGTCGTAGGTCCAAACACCTTCAACATCATTAGTACGAGATTAAAGCTCCATAATGAATATGCAATCATGCAAGATGCAATCCCATACATGGGCACTAATAAAACAACAACAAAACAAATAGGTATTGACAAGAGGTGGTCTCTCACCACCAAAAGCACAAGAATACGTTCCCAAGAAGGAAATCATTTCTGAAAATACGTTTCCATGAAGGAAAGCTGTAACAACTCGATCCTAATTTAAGATTAAAATAATAAAATATTAAAGAAAAGGACGATTATACCTGATTAAATTAATGGAATTAAAAGTTGACTTTATTTTTCGGGAAAGAATTTGGTGGAGCAGGGTGCACCGTTGCGTCCGGCTCATCGAAACGAGTCCGTGGACGTGCTGAACACCCGATCCCGAGCCCGAACGAAAGTTTAAAGGTCTAAAAACCCTAAGGGCAATTTGGTAATTTTGCAAAAAGGGTAACAAAAATAAAAATCACGCTGGCCAATTGGCCAGCACGTGCGTATCAGACCCCCCCGATCCTCTTCGTCTTCATCACGATCCCCAGCCTGCCGATCGAACCAGTCTCGGCCAGGCTTCATTCCGGCCAAGACCGACCACTCCAACCCCTTCGACCTTCACCCCTCTCCTCCCTCATCTCACCCCTGACCCAGTTCCGATCGATTTCTGCCGGAGGTGTCGCGCGAGAGAGCTCAGATTCGCCGGATTTTCAGACTGAAAATCCGGTCATTTTCGTGAGTTCGGATTTCAATTGCGGTAAGATTTCCACTCCTCTTGTTGAGTTCTAGTTGCTTTAAATTGGGTTTTGATCAATTTGAGGAATTGGGAACCGATGTGGGAACTAGGGTTTGGGTGATCGGAATTCATTGTTTCTGGCGTGATTAGGCCGGTTCTTGGCGGTTTTCACCGCCAAAATCCTCCCCTCCGCTCACCGATCGGTTTGATATAAGGTTTGCGAGTTAACTTGAGAATTTTCCATCGCCGGAAAATTCTCTCAAGACACCCAACCTAGCCGCGCGTGTGGCAGCGCGTGGGCCAGGTTGTGGCGGCCCATTTTCGTCCTAAAACACTCCCCGTAGTCTACCGAGCGCGTGGGTATGCTCGGATAAATTTTTGGAAATTGTTTGAGCGTAAAAATGGTTTTGCTGGTTAGGGTTAACTAGGGTTCGATAAGTTCTAACCGTTGGATCGTTTCGAAACTTGGAGGTTTTGTTTTTGGGAACCTTAGAAACCTATAGGAACTTACGGATCGTTCATCGGAGGTCGAAAACCCTACGAACAATCGAGTCGAACCCAATTAACTATTTAATCGGATATTTAATTCCCGGAATTATAAAAGCAAGCTATTGGTTAAAAATCAAGCCTAGAGGGCTTAGGGACTCTTCTTACCAAGTTTGAACACTCTTAGGCCGGGGTTTGGGAATTTTTATTAAATTACTATGCCGAGCTATGGTTAATTAATAAATGGGTTAATTTTTGCTAATAGGTACTCAAGCAGGCGGAATTGCAGGAAGGCCCTTCTAAGGGTCAGGCAAGCTCGGATCAACAGTGAGTGGACTTTTATTTTATAAAGGAATTTTTGACTTGAAATGATTTCTTTAATGCTTTTAGGAAACTATTTATTTCCGAAAATTATATATGAATTGCATGATGGAATTTAATTGAATTTATTGAATGGTCTTGATGATTTAACTCCCGAGCCTATTATTGAATTTTAGAATGAATTTCATGATATTGAGTTATGGATTTTAGAATGGCTCGAGGAAAAGCTTGTATTTGAATTATGTGAATATGGGAAGTTTTAAAACCACTCTAGGTACCCAAGTATAATAAATGTTGCATTTGGATTAATATGGTTGCCTTTGGTATAATTATGGATATTGGTGATTACCCAGTCTACGGACCTATTGCTGTATTCGGTTTAAGTCTGCGCGCATGACTCACGCCCCACGAGTCTAGGGGACGCCCGGATCATGCGGAGCGAGGACGCGGCTCGGGTAAACTTTGTGTTTTCCGAGTCTTGCGAGGATGCGGCTCGGTTGACTTTGTGTCTCCGAGTCTAGCGAGGAAATGGAATTGACGAAATAACAAAAGGGTACACCTAGGTGGATTTTAGAAAGTTTGATTTAAGAATATTTCTTTTTATGAATAAGAATTACTGCTTTGATGAACTTTATAAATATGTTTATATAGGCATACCTTGATTTATTGTTCGTTTATAGAATTGTTTTCTAATGTTTTAACAGTGGGGCTAACATGTTGTTTTTCAATTTTCTAAAACCTTCTTTTTGGTCCACTCACTTTTTCAAATGTTTTGCGCCCCCAGGCTGTAGATTGTAGCTGAGCACCACCACCGGCCCGTCATCACCACCACCGCATTCCCACAACTTATGTAGGGTCCACGACCCGAAGAACTTTGTATTTAAGTACTTTAGTAGCTCTGAAATTGCCCAACTGTTTGTGAGGCCTGAGGCCGTACATTTTATTTCTGTTGGTGTGTGAACCTTAACTTGTGCTTGCTGGACATTTGGGAGTTTAAATTTGTGTTTTAATGCAGGTGAAAATTTGGGAATTGAGCCAATTACAGGGGAGACTCTGCCGAATTTTCGACAGAAGTCAAACCTTAAAACTCTGCTTTCTTGTTTTCTTTACTTAAAGGGAAAATTGGTCAAGTGTGTCCGACACCCAACAGATGTCGGACACGGATAGGGCTTGACCCGGATTCTAAAGCAAAATTAAGGTCGGGTCCTGTCAGAAACCGTTCCTGAAAAATACATTTCTAGGGAGGAAACCATTTATGAGAATAATACGTTTCCAGAGCTCTAAATAGTCCCGACCTCACTCCCGTCCAATTTGACCCAATCTAATGGTCAGATTATTCTAGATCGCAAGATCAAATGGCAATCGCTCGCCTTAACTTCAAAACACAATAACTTACGATCATGACGTTTGATCACCAATCCGTCTGTACCCACAGACTCTTCACAACACCAACTACAACATATATAAAATCTGATACGATCCAAAGTCTGATATAACATTCCAAAATTTGAGAGGTTTCGATCGTCGGTCAAACGATAAAATCTCTCAATTTCGAGTACGCCACCGTGCTCAGGACATCGAGGACATCAACATAACTTCTAATTATGAACATGAAACTTAAATCATCAAAAATCCACTATTTGAGCAATTTCGAAATTTGCAAAAAAGGCTTCAAAATTTACCTTAAATTGTAGGCCTTGTTCTCACGATCACGTAGGCGAAAACGGTTTAGCAATCCGAGCTATAGAACTTAAGATATGAATTTCCAAAGATTTTGTTTAAGAAAATCTTTTTTGTTTCTTTTTCGCAAACAATTGCATAAGATGGAGATAACGAAGGCTTCACGCGAAGAAGAAGGAAAATCCTCAGCAGCCAACCCACATGTGAACAGTAATGAACAGTGTCTTTATTATTATTTTTTCAGCTGCCACGTGTCACGTCACGATTGGTCCAACTTTGTAAATTCCTTAAAAATTCATCCGAACTCCGAAAAATTCTCCGAAAATTACCACATGCTTGTAGTGAGGTATATTATTTTTCCATCCAAGAATCATAATTTTCTCACTTCAATTTCTTGAACGTCCTTTGAAAAATCATTGAATTAAACGTAAGGGTATTTTATTCCAAATTGAGATTAAACACACTTAATCCAATCATTTCCACATCAAACCAACTTCATAAAATACCCACACATTTAATTAACCTTGTATGATTTTTCAGAATATTAATAACAATGAAAATCCATTTTTGAGGTTATTACATTTATATTTACTTTTGATGGTCGTTTGTCTAATGCTATTCAGTTATGTATTTTGAACGTGTGTGTTCAGAGAGATAGAGAGAGAGAGAGAGAGAGAGAGAGAGAGAGAGATGGATACTTGGAGAAAATAGCAGAGAAGAACCCTAGGGAGAAGAAGATGAAAATAACGTTTGATTTTTCACGTGAACTTGTGTGTTCTTTTTCCCTAGTGATGTAATTAAGCGTGTATTATCTAAACCAGGGTGTGTGAGTTGTATTAGTTAGTAAGGTAATTAAAAGCCGAACCCGTTTAAAATAGTCAAGTAATTAAATAATACAAGTTGACACCAAACAACTGACATAAACTATTTACTCATATCCATGAGGATATTATCATGGTTAATGTCAGTAACCCTATCCTCATAGACCAAAAGTACTACTCCCGATATATTCAGTGTGATCAAAAGCCTCCGTCGAAAGTTCAGATCAGCAATGTTAGCTTCAAGAACATTAAGGGCTCATCTTTCACTCCACTTGCAGTCAAGCTTGTATGTAGCAGCGGCATACCGTGTGAGAATGTGGAGTTGGCTGACATTGATCTCCCCTACGGTGGAGACGAAGTCCCTCTTACCTATATGTTCTAATGTAATAAGTGCTCTTGCTTGTGCTACATCGTCCTTGGCACCTCCTCGTGTATCCAAGAAGTAGAAAGTAATAGTATTCTCTATGCATAAATTGTTGTGTTCTACTTCGCTTTTGTGCTACATGTTCTCTCTTTTGTATAAAGTCCTCTCAGCCAGCAAATCACCCAAAACAACAATACCTAGCGGCCCCAAATCAAGAGCATCTAAAATGAAAAAAATAAAAACACGAACCATATAAAACTTAAGTTGGGAGACTATTGAAAAATAAAACAAAACAAAAACATTTCCGTTGCCGGGACTTGAACCCGGGTCTCTCGGGTGAGAGCCGAGTATCCTGACCAACTAGACTACAACGGAACTTGTTGAACTTTTCGGCTATAAATGATTTTCAATGGCATAGCTTGGTTGGTTCGTTGGTTATTTTGTTTCTTAGGCTTACATGAAGTTTCTCATGTCATTTGGGCCTTTTTTATTGACCCTCAACAAAGACTTATATATTTCTTTGTTTTAAACTCAGGTGTCCGTTTCAAAATGAGCCGGCCCATTTTGGGCCTTTTGAGGGCTCTATAAATTAGAACAAACCAAGTTAGGGTTTCCCTCTACTGCTCTGAGAAGAAGTCAGTACCCGCCGCTTCAGCCGTCTCCATAACCCTAGAATCTCACGAGAAAGAGAGGTTAAAGGGACGGCACCGTTGCTGTCCGCCTTGATAGAGCCCTAGCCTCGTCTTGGCCCTCGATTTTGGTCAATCCCTAACCCCTATTTTCAGTAAACGCACAGTCTCAATCCCAAAGCAGAAATGGCACCAAAACCCTCCAAGGCCGAGAAGAAGATCTTATACGACTCTAAGCTGTGCCAGCTTCTCGATGACTATGGCCAGATCCTCATCGTGGCTGCAGACAACGTGGGCTCCAATCAGCTGCAGAACATCCGCAAGGGTCTGCGTGGAGACTCCATTGTTCTGATGGGGAAGAACACTATGATGAAGAGGTCAATCAGAATCCATGCTGAGAAGACCGGCAACAATGCCTTCCTGAACCTCGTCCCCCTTCTTGTGGTAAGCTTCTATCTGTTTGTTCTTGCTGCTTTCGTTTAAAATGTTCATTTGTTGATTCTTGTTGGTTTGTGTATTAGGGCAATGTGGGTCTGATTTTCACCAAGGGTGATTTGAAGGAAGTCAGCGAGGAGGTTGCCAAGTACAAGGTACGAACTTTCGCTTCCTGTCTATTATTGTATTTGTTCGATTTCAGGCTCTTCTTAATTTTTGTGGGTTATAGATGTGATGATTATAATTTTTAATTGTATTACAATACACAATGAATCCGTACTAGTTTGGTGTGTAGCTCTTTAATTGGTATTAGATTTACTGTATTCATCAGCCATACAAATGGGTTTTAGCCATAAGAACAAGGCTATACTTGAGTAAATCTTAAGTGAAGGAAATGAGTTCTAAATTGACTGGTTTTGTTCATAGTATACATATGTGGTTTGTTTGTCTTGTTTAGGGTATGCCTCAAATTGTATCTCATGCTTGTTTACATGCTTAAGTGTGTTATGTTCCATGATACTTTGTTGATTGTTTTCCATTCATTTTATTTGTATGTTTTACGGCATCTGGGTGTGTAATCTCCTTGCTGTGTTTTTCCTGAATTTAAATAGGTTGGAGCACCCGCACGTGTTGGTTTAGTTGCTCCAATTGATGTTGTTGTCCCTCCTGGAAACACTGGGCTGGACCCATCTCAGACCTCTTTCTTCCAGGTATGTGATAAGATCCTTTCACCATTGTGACCTTTTCACTTTCTTGTTGATTATCAGGAGTTCTAACTTGCACGTTTCATATTTCAGGTATTGAATATCCCAACCAAGATTAACAAGGGTACTGTTGAAATCATTACCCCTGTTGAACTTATCAAGAAGGGTGACAAGGTTGGGTCTTCTGAGGCTGCCCTCCTTGCAAAGCTTGGAATTAGGCCATTCTCTTACGGTCTTGTTGTTCAGACCGTTTATGACAATGGTTCTGTCTTCAGCCCTGAGGTGCTGGATCTGACTGAGGATGACCTCATGGTGAAGTTTGCTTTAGGTGTTTCAATGGTCACTTCATTGGCTTTGGCAATTGCTTACCCAACGCTTGCAGCTGCCCCACACATGTTCCTTAATGCATACAAGAATGTGCTGGCAGTTTCTCTTGCCACAGAGTATACCTTCCCACAAGCAGAGAAGGTCAAGGAGTATTTGAAGGTACTGTGCTATATTCCCAACTGATTGTTTTCGTTTGTTTGTGTGATTGATTTTCTATTCCATTGCTAGTGCATGTGATTAATTGTGGAGTGCAAATGCAGGACCCTAGCAAGTTTGCTGCTGCTGTGGCCCCTGTTGCTGCCGCCGCTGCACCAGCTGCTGCCGCCAAGGTGGAAGAGAAAAAGGAGGAGCCTGCTGAGGAATCCGATGAGGATATTGGTTTCAGTTTGTTTGATGATTAAGCAGTTAGTATTAATAGTTAAACTTTGAGGATGTTAAAGTTTTCGCAGATTTAGATTTTTCCCATGGAATTATGTTATGTTTTTGCTTCTGTTCTGTTGGATACATTTTTTATTTTGGTATATGACTATTTTTAATTTTAGTCACTTGATCTTATCCGTGGAGGTATCAGCAGTGTGTTTTTTGCTGGGTTGTCCAAACTCTGAAAACACTACCATCTTTAATACTGTAGCTTTGTGCATCAAACGATATTAAGAGGAGCTTTTTGTTATGTAATAATATTGTATTAGGGTTTGTAGACTTTGATGGGATATGGGTTTCTTCAGTTCAGTGTACCTAGGTCATTCATCTTGTAGAAAAATGGGGTAAAAAAGAAAAGCTTATCGAATTCATTAGGTAGTGTTTGGCAAATAATCTATCATTTGGGTTGCTGGTTTTGTTTTGTTATTTTTTTCAAGTTTAGTAATTTGCAGTTTCTGCTGTTTGTATTCCATTGTCATCTTTAAAATGGGATTCGGTTTGTATGGGCAGATTTGGGGAATGCAAGAGAAAACAAGTTGGAAAGTGTTTGGGCAATGAAAAATTTTGCTCACAAAAACAACCACGATTACTTTCTACCAAGCATGATACTTAGTTTTCTGTTAGTTTTATTGGTTCTGCAGAAAATATGACGGTATACGTTACAAGTGTGTCGGCTACATACACTTGCACTTTCACCCTGGAATTATTGTTGTTCTTTAAAAGTTTAGGGGAGGGAGAGGCCACCCCCACACCCACAGCCAAGATAAACCCCAGACATTTTCGGATTTATAGAGGAATTTTACAGATTACCCACCAAATACGGAACTGCAGTGCTAGCATCGGGATTCAATTTTGGGTTTTCATTTGCATTTAATGACTTTGAAGCATACAAACTATTTTCTTCCAGAGTTACAAACTTTAGCTATAGATAATCGAACCCGCAGCTTTCCAACCTCTACTTGTTAGGATTAAACGTACGTTCTTGGTCTCTTGCAAATGCAGTGAAGTTGCTGTAAAATATTAGTCTGCAGACAAACCAACTCTTACTCAATTGGCATGGAGTGAGATAAAATGATCACAATAATGAAATAAGATAAAATGAGGAGTCTTACATTCTGCAATGAACGAGAGCAGGAGCAAAGTGAGATCTTTTGTCCTTGTTAATACCTTAGATCATATATCCGTACAAGCACCTTCCTTTGAACTGTCCATGATTCAATATATAATAAGCACCTTCCTCTGATACTACATTCTATGCATACAACACCGAAGATATGTAACTTGGTACATGAACATGAAGCACTTTAAAAATAAAAAAAATAAAACACTAAGAAAGAACTGACTACCTATATACAGTTCCCCAACTAATCACAGAAATAATTTAACAAGGTCATTTGACTTCTCAATTTGCCATGCGCACTCTACAAATGGTTAGCCAACTACAACACACAATTTTTTTAGAATGCTGATTGGTATAGCAGACATATACCTAGTGGGCTACACTTGGCTGTAATCCACGTAAATAAGTATGCAAGTTTGAAGTCCCACATAAAGAAATAAATATCTTAATATCTTAATTGGTCCCACTCCCACATAATGAAGTATCCTCGATTATAAAAAACTATGTCAAAATAAAAAATTATGTGAAACTTAACCCTAGCAACAGTCCCAAAAAAAATACATGATGCCTTTTGTATTATGTGTTTCCAAAGTCGATCTCATAGGTAAAATTCTTATTTCTAACTCTCCAATTTTAAATTTTTTTCATTAATTTGTCTCCATAAGAGAAAGATTTGTCTCAATGAAATTCACCCTTTTACGAATAAGATGAAACAAAAAGGTCACAAAGATATCATTTGATTGATAGGTTGATTCACAACAAGATGAATTCATATGGCAGAAACAAAATATTGCAATTCTCTCAAGGATCTCAAGGCATAACTTCAATAGGTACACTTTCAATTATGTTGTTAAACATATATTCATTTTGCGTGACACAAAATCATGAACACATATGTATCGAATTTAATTATTTCTTTGTATAGCATTTGGTCATGATTTTAGTTGAAAAAGAAACCAGCCTAGATGCTTTGCTCTCGAATATATGGATTGCAACTTCAGCAGCCCCATACTACCTTTTAGCCTATCAATTTAATTCCACAACTTAAACCGGTGAATTAAGAGAATTCAATCTCATTGATGGTGGAGTTGCTGCTAATAAACCCGGTATATTGATGTGATCAAATTTCAAAAACTTAATTTGCATCATCTGAATAATTCATATATGTATGCGATAATTATTTAATTAAGTTTCTTAAATTTGAGAAGATATTGAATTAATTGAGGACAGTTTAGGCTTTTTCATTTTTTAAATAAAAATTGGGGACTAAGTAGAAGTGAGATTTAAAGAATTAACACGGATCCCGAGTCTCTGCATTTAGAGACTATTCATTTACCCGCATTTCGCTAAATCGAAACCATTATAATAATCTAACAACTCAGAATATGACACATCACTAAGTTTTTTTAATTCTCTAAACAGACGTTAACTTGCTGTTAGTTTGAAGTTTTTTTTTCCTTTCTTCTTTATCATTTCACGTTCACGTCATCTTCTTCATTCTCCTTGCTTGACTGAAGCCTTCTCTCTTTTCGGGGGTTCAATGGACAATCACTCATGGTTGTATGAGTCTTCATTTTTTTTAAAAAAAAACTTGGGATTTTGGCAAAAATCTGAATTTCTCAATATGTTTGGACATAAAAAATATACAAAGAAATCAAAAAATTCCACGTGGAAAAAAAATGGAATTTGGAATAAATCCCAATTTTAAAGTCTGTAAATCCGTTGGCCAAACAAGAAACTTTACAATTTTTAGTGTTTTTTTCTTGATAACAATCATCTATGAAATTGGAATGCATAGACAATTTATGAAAAGAGATAAAATAAGAGCATTTTTATAATGGAAAACAGTTAAGTACAAACCTTTATTTTATCATTAGCGTTTTTTCAATTTCTCTCAATAACTGCCGTCCATGATTTGAACTAATAGAGTGCTTTAATAAAACGGAGACTCAATCTATAAGATTATTAACATTTAATGATGATTAAAGCCAGACAGCAGCAAAAGGCTAAGATTTAGATTGATGAAGAAACAATTACCCCGAACTTAAATATATTGATTGATAAAAAGTAAAGCAAAAGTCTACCAGCCTGCGTAACTTTGTGTAGGAGATTCACATCCATTGATTTCTATAGAGATCCTATGCTGTCCTCCCACAAATAACTCAAAATTGTTTCAGATGAACTCTTTCTTCAACCCTCGTTGCATATAAAACGGAAACAATCAAATCCAAACACACCTTATATAAAACAAAACAGAATAAATTAAAGGCTATGGCGATGGCGGTAATGGCCAAAAAGATGTAATGAGAACAATTCAGAAATCACGGAAGCTCATTTTAGGATCCACGTTCTTCCCGGTACCCCGCCCTCTTCCCCTGTATCCACCTCTCCTTGCTCCTCTACCCCTTCCTCTTCCACCCATGCGCTTGAAAAATGATTTGCCATATTTCATCTCCACTAGCGAATGGAGCAATTCGTCACAAAGAATGCAACCGGCATACAACGTCTCTCCATTCTCCAAGGGTGTTGTCTTCTTATTGAAGTCCACTTCTAAGATTGTGGAGTCACACTCAGGGCACCTCTCTCGAGTAGTGGAAATCTGGTGAGCTCCTTCAGGGAGCAAGACAAGGAAATTGCACATGTTGCAACAGAGCCGCCATTTGGGAGCACTCACAGGGTCTAGAACAAGTGTTCCACTACATTCTGGGCAAGCACAGACTCCTTGGGCAATCAAAGAATGTCGACATGTGGGGTGTGGGCATAGGAAGCATGGCATCCCAGCTCCCTTTCCCAGCTGGCTTGATGGACCAGATTTTACAGCACCAAAGAGCGTGTCGATACCTTCAAAAGGAGGACTATTGTAGCAGTATGGGCAGAGAGGAAATGACTTGCCATCCGGGCCAGGCATGGAGAAGATTAGTAGCTCAAAGTTGTCGAGAGGACAAGTAAGTTCCTTGTAGAGCTGCAAAAAGGAAGTGCTTGATTTAAACATGAGAAGTTTCATAATAAGAATTTCAAACAAGATATTATAAAAATGCAATCTTGATGATAGAAAGAAAGTTCAAATTTTTAGCCATAGATTAAGATTAATTTTGAAAATTATCTACATTCTGGAAACTGTATGTTCCATTCCAAAGAAAAGATAAGAATACAAAAATGGTATTTACCGACCTTGATTTCAACTTGTGAAGCAAATCATATTAAAATATTGGTTGGCATTTATGATTCGTGATTAACTAAAGAACCTCAATTAAAACTGCATACCTTAATGCTACCTTTTTTGAGGAAGATAATAAACCTCCTCGCATGTATTACAATACAAACGTGAAGGTTGGGTGGAAATGTGCTTCATGTACCGTAGACATTTGCCACATTTACTGAGAACTCGTCCTGAGTCAGCAAGGGGAGAGAATTGTGCTTCAAATAATGCATCCATGTTTTCAATCTGCACCAAATAGCAGAAAATGGTTCATATAACTTAAGAAGTACATATGTCCATAATCCAATAAATCATACAGCAGGCTAAGGTGTGCAAAGTCGTCCAAAGTAATTGGATGATAAGGCTTCATGATTCAACACAAGTTCGCAAGATCAACATATTGGCCGTGCCAACAATAGCTACACCATTAAGTATGCTGTAAAGTACACATTTGGCAAATGATGAGGTATTCTAACCTGCTTGACAAAGTAACTGTATTTTTGCCTGAATTGTTGGAGGACATGCTGCACAACACGAAAATGATCTGCTTGCCCCTTAGCAACAAGAGTAATTTGCTGCTCAATGAAACTGCGAATATCTGGCAAACAGAGATCTGGATCGATGCATTGATAGCCTCTTATTAGAGTAATACCTAAGGCAGTTGGAACCAGCTTCCTGCCAGCTTGTACCTTCCAATTGATTGTATAGAAAAACCAGGTCTTGTAAAATGCAGTTTAAACTATATTTGTTTACAAAGCTAGACAAGAAACAAAATCTCAATAGGAAAAAGGAGAATAGAAACCTGCACATAATTGCGCTCACAAATGTTGTTAATATGAACAGATATTGACGCATCTGTGCCAATTCCATTTTTCTCCATAAGGGAAATTAGTTCACTCTCGCTTAGATAGTCTGGAGGTGATGTCAACCCCTGCAGCAGAATTTAAGGATTCAAAAATCAACAAGTATATGCCAAAACATGCCATGCTACCAATAACTTATTTACAACCTTTAACTTTTGATTCCCCTTCCCAAATATCTAAACAAGAGTATTACCCTTTCCTTAAAGGAGAAGCAATAGATTGGAAGCCCAACCAAAAAATAATTATTGAAACAAGATCCAACAGAACACAGATTCTGAGAAGATATTGAATTAATTGAGGAGAGTTTAGGCTTTTTCATTTTTAAATAAAAATTGAGGACTAAGTATAAGTGAGATTTGAAGGATTAACAAATATACAATACCTCATGAAGGTCCACTTGTGAAACTTCTATTTTCTCCCCTTTTGTAAACTGAGGAAGATTTTTCTCAGTTACTGCCAACCATGGCATGATAGAAGTAAATCCTTTCACCAAAACACGATGCCCTACACAATGGAAGAATTCTCCACCGATTGAAAATTCTACCTTTGTTCTGGAATGGACATTAAAAGCAAAAATAATAAAACATTAACTTTGGTATATATATTATTTGTCACAAATGATGTTAGAAAAGTAATAAAACATGAAACTAATAAGGTAAACTTTAAGCAACGTCAACAAAATGTCACATCTTTACTGGCAAAGCTTACAATGCTGTTTACATTAATTTCCTACTACAAACCAAAATTTGTATCAGATATAGTTATATATAATGTATAAATTCACTAAACAGGTAAAAACAAACACAAAATCTAGACAAGTTGGCTGCATTTGGTGCTTCAGCATTTCTCACGTTCAGCAAATGTGCACAAAGAAAGAAGACAAATATGCTATATATATTTTTGTTTGACATCGAAATCCCTTTGCAGATGCCTTCGAAATCTCTTCCATAAACACTAAATAAATAAATAAAAAATCAGTGAAATACCACGTAGTGTTAGTGATGAAAGAGAAAAATCTTCTATTTCATTGCTTTATCCATCTATTCCCCGTATTTTGGGTATGTTTGGGTCGCTGGACAGCCACTGCCCTACATCAGTTAGATTCATCCTCCATCTACATCTAAATATCTATAGCTTTTCACTAATCTACCGGCTTTGTCAAAATCATTATTCTATGTGAAATAGTGTTCTGACACCTTTCTTTTCTTTTTCTTTTTTCTCTTTTTAATTTTTGTTTTCGCAAACAAGCTGACTGAAATTGTTAACGGCATATAACTTCAACAGTTCTATAGGACATTCTGATTCGTTGCATTTTTTAATCATAATAGATTATAAAAGAGAAAATATGGAGGAAGTCAGTGTAAGACTCTGAGATTATTTAAAAGAAAAGACCTTCACAATGATTTTTCATCGGTTTCAGACACATGCTATGAAGTCCATTTTAAAAGCAGGCCCAGTAATTATCGACCAGAAACAAGCCATCTAATACTGCATCAAAGGGGCAAAACAGCTTCCCCCAACTATTATATAGCAAACTTATTCCTTACTGGAAGTCCATGTAGCCAACTAAGAAGGGTCGGTCTAGTCAAAACATTAATCAGGACTTCTGAGTTTTTATTCACTCAATTCCACTATCGGCATTCCAAAGCAAATGAGGTGAACATATTCTCTAAGCATATCTGGGGACTCCACTCTTGGTGCCACTTTGTGTGAAAATTTGAATAAATCTTGAAGCACCACACATTATGTGCAACAAGGTGGAAAGCGTTAATCTTCTTATGGTGAAACAGAGTCACGGTTAGAAACTTTATAAATACAAAACCAGCAGAAAGACAGGCAATCTGACATAAGAACAAGGGAAAGGGAACTGTGCAACCAAGTGTCACCCAACAGAAAACAATGAACAATGAACAATGAAACTTTTACCTCACATATTTGCAGTCCGGAGATACAGTCCCTATGAAGTGTGTACAAATGTATTCGTATAGTCTCCAAGCATCATTTCCTAGCATGTCCTCAGTTGCAGACCTCAATGGAGTAACAGGAGGATGGTCACCTACATCTGTCCCGGATCGTGGCTTTTGATAACCATCAGCAAGCAGCCTCTGAACATAACTACCCCATGTTGGGTTATTTACTTGCGCACCAAGTGCACCTCTAAAGTCAAAAGAAGAAGGATAAGCTGTGCTCTCGGTACGCGGATAGCTAGAGAATCAGCATATGTAAATAGTCAGACAACTACCAGAATCCTTGAAACAAAAGAAACTTGACATTAAAAACGAAAAAAAAAAGTGTTAAAAAAGAAGCCCCCTTCAAGATTAATGCTTGAAGCTAAGTGGTCTGCAGGGAAGGTTTCAGGTTCACCATTTCTCACACATGGAGGTTTCAAACAGAGACAGACTAATGCTTGAAGGAAAGGTTTAAGGTTCACCATTTCTCAAGTTCACTCTTTCCCCAAGTGTGAGAAATTACATATTCAGCTTTACCTTATCTACTCAGGTCACTAACAGGTTGACACATTAATGACCACTGGAGTCATGTAAATCTCCATTCATGAAACCGTCTTTAACTAGTAAGCAAATGTTTCTATTCACAAAAAAATGTACCTTCTTAATTTAAATAAAAATTCAAACACACTAAATTTTTTTCTACATCTCCTCTTCTAATGTTAAGTTACTGAATCAAGGCAAAGCTCCAATTCTATTTTTTTTTATAATCTATTCATATAATTAAGTTTACTTTTTACTTCTGGTGAAGGTTTCATCACTGTACTGGATAAATAGTTTTCTTGGAATTTATAAATATCAGATAAGGAATGAAACCTGATGAAACCTTGCGTATACAAGCGTTCAGCAACTTGCATAGCCAGTTGTGGTCCAAAGCCTAGAGCACTTGAAGCAACCTGAATTAAAAATTGAAAAAGAAAAACTTATCAGTGTGCTCAAACTCAACGCATACAAACAACTAGGACAACCTTTCAGACCACAAAAAAAAAAAGACAAAAAGAACTAGGACAACCTGATTAAGCTTTTTTATTTTTTATTTTTTAAAACTTTTAACATATCAACTAAAGCATTTCAAAGAATAACTTTTTATCAATTTTCTAAAGGGGTTGTTAAAATGAACTTTAAGAATCTTTTAGAAGATTGCTTTATTATAATATTTCAAACTCATGCTCTAACCACAACACACGCGAGCATTTCAACCTACAATGAACTAAGAAGAAATCGACTAAAGTATGTACAAACTGTAATATGACTAGCTAATCTTTAAGACTTTCTCTTTTTCTTTTTCTGGTATACAGAAAACTACCAATTCTGACATTTACTAGATTACATACATGAGAATTAGTACGATTTACTTTTAATCCAGTTTACATCACTGTCTGCTACCTGCATTTCTTGACATATTAAGTTTTCAAAAAATCACTCAGTAAATTGGAGTTTCGGTCATATTGTCCCCAAAAATTGTGAAGTAGCCAATTAGGATCTCGTAATTCCTTCTTTGCAACACAGAACAGGGCTGGAGAATCTAATTTGTACTCTTCTTATATGAATAATGCACGCTCTCATACTGAACTGTCCATTCAGCTACTTAATACATGACAAAGATAAACTCATAATCTGCAGACATCAATTTCTTCATATTTTCCTTTATTAGGCAATCATGTTAAGTAATCAACCACAGGCAATGCCCAGAAACGTGTACTTCTACAATACGATCATTAAACTTACAGTATACATGCCATTAGAAACAAAATGAATCATCAATCTTTAGTTTCTTTTTCCTTTCACTTTTCTGACCTTCAGAAGATTGACTGTATTAAGACCAGAAGGACGACTTTTGCTTTCTTGCTTTTCTACTATCTCAATCACTTCTAGAATTCCATCGTCCATTACTAACTTTTGAAACATTACAGCAACCTGCGATATGCAAAAGCCTAAAACATATTATCGCTGGAAGGGAAGTTAAGACAGTAGAAAGTATATAGCAAACAAGGCCTCACATCGTAGTCAAACAACTTGTTACGTTCCCATTCTAGCTGAAGTTCGTAGCCCTTTTGTATTATGTAAGGGCGTACAGCCCAAAACTTTTCCGGTTTGAATGTATTTATCTGCAGATAGCGTTGTACGCAAAAACCAAGGGTGGGAGTCTGACATGGCCCGTAGCTGAGAGAAAATGAACATTAAGCTTGATTAATCTATTGTTGATGCTTGAGATGAAAATGGAACATAGGCATATTAATTACAAATAAAAGAAGGGCCACAGAATAGAATCAGTATGATCCTACATGCACTACTATTAGAACATCAAAAACCACTCCTAGAATCTGCCACAACCTATCAGTAACCCTTAAGTTTTCCCATTTTACTTTCATCTACTTTTAACTTATTTTATTTCTTTTAAAGTTGGTTTCTTCTAATAATATATATATTTTTAAAGTCCAGGGATATGCACCAAGGAGGAAGGAGGAGAAAAAAGGCGGAAGGAGAGCAGCCGCTGTGCAGAGAAAGAGGGTTAGAACGCAGCTGCGATGAATACAAATAGCTGTATCTTTTGGGATGAAAGTTGGGAGGCAGAGGACTGAGAGGTAGCTGGCTTTTAGGCTAATTTGTGTTTACTTTTGGGATGTGTACATGTTTGTTGTAGTTGCTATGATTGAAGGTAACATCGTTGTTTCTCGAATCTAGTAAGGGTACACAAGGTGGGCTTCTGGTTTACTGTGTTTCCAGTGCAAAAATTATAGTGGCCTTTATTTACAACATAAAATTTCTAGTTACCCCACCAATAACACGACCATATTGATCTCTGTAAAGGGAAACGTATGGTGGCCTAAAGAAAGTATATACAAATAGAAGAGGAATGTAGATATATGGATATGCAATTACATGAACAAGAAGCTGAAATAGAACAAAATATCTTCAGATCAGTCAATCAAATGGAATCTATTCAAAGGATATACGTTCTATTGCTTCAATCATACACAATAAAGAGAAATGCTTAATGGACTGGAAGCGAAACAGTATATAAATAATAATCTGCAACCAAAACACGAGAGAGAGAGAGAGAGAGAGAGAGAGAGAGAGAGAAAACCAACGAGATAACTCTGGAATCAAGATTTCCGTATTTCCCCTGAAAAAAGCCTGTTTGAAACCGTGTAAATGCAACTCCAACTTTCAAATCTATCTCTTGCCGAGCATCTACTGCCAATGCCTCATCTTCATTAGGTTCAACAAGGTTGTCCATGGCCTTTAAAATGTCTTTCTCAGTAACAGAGGAAAATCGAGCACGATATATCCTTCTTCTAGTCTCATTTGAATGGCCAATACAATCCATAACTGCAACAACAAATTTTAGAGCCTTTAACCATCACAAACAACATTCTATTAGCTTTAGAATTAGATTCTGTAGGTAAGAGAGGGGGGAGGATAAGAAAGCAGTGGACGTCGACACAAAAATGGCTTCTAAAGTCTACCTTGCCAAGTACTTGTATAATCTTAAGAGTAGTTAAATAAAATAAGTAATGAAAACTACCACTCTGCTACAAATTAGCATGCAAGACTGCAAGTGTTGTAAAAGTTTCCACATTTAAAACCAGATTCTTGGTTTATGAAAGAACTAACACAATTATAGGTCAAAACATAAGGTTTGAGCAGGATATGTACGTTTTACTCGTTCTCTCAGCCTAGATTTGATGAACTTTTCCTTTTTCCAGCTAATGAATGCCAACCAGACCTTGATTTTCTAGTTTTCCCTATTTCACATCAATTACACAACCACAAACATGGTATACAATAGAGAGTCCTTGTTCTTTAGTTAAGGAATGTTTCCGACAGAATTTTTTTTTCCCTTTAGATCTCATATCAATATGATAAATTTCCACTCAACTAAGTACACAGACAGATAGACAGACACACAAACACAGATATACCTTCAAAACAAATATTTTCCCCTTCACGATCACAATCCAACCATAAAACCAGGTTACCATAACCACGAGCTTCTTGGCTTAGATGCCTGCGAATATGAGCCTTTACACCAAGGTCATTAGCCAATATTTACTAATGAAGAAAGTAAGAAAACCCTAACAGGTAAAGTTCTTCACAACAAATGTCATAAGAATCAAAGGAAAGCGGTATAGGAATAAACAAAAAGGAAGCAGGGGAAAAAAAGTTGTACCTTTGGATTTGCTTCTGTCTTATGAATTGGGGCTTGAAAAAGATCAAGAGGATCAGTCGTTGTCCAGTTTTGATATTTTTCGGGAAAATCTACACTAGATTTTGAAAGAAGCGGCGGCACTAAGTTAGAAATGTACCAAACGAACTATTAAACTTAAGCCTAAAGCTTGACGGTTATACCAGATAACATTGACAATTTAACACTTGTGAAGGATTGCTAGATTTCAAGGGTGATAGCTTTGGAAGCAATATATTACATATACTGGTCCATGAGATGAGAACAAAAGCGAAAGCCTTATAATCAACAAGGAGAAAACCATCCAAAAACAAGTTGAGTATAGCTATAACAACTTCAAAAATGTTTAATTGAGGTGCATTTATAGCATGTCAACCTAAGCTTGTTACCTGAACCTACCCATAGCCTACTGAGGAGTTGCATCCATATAGCAATGGACCAGAGACCAGGAATATAAAGAAGGATACTGTTTACAGATGACAAATGCTTACTAAAAGAAATAGACACAGATCTTTGCAAAGAACAAAAGTAAAAGGCCCAAGGTGAAAGAGCTAACTAATGTATATAAATATTCATAAACATAAAATGAGATCCCACATAATGACGCATGGATGTGAATATTCAATTGGCAGAAATAAAAATAAAGACAACAATAATCTAAAGGCCATTTAATATTTGACACAATGACATTGGTAAAGACAAAGTTGAATCCAATATCACATCATATAACCAGAGATAGTAACTAATAATGCTTTTTCTTGTCTATCTTGTTTAAGAGATGAGAGAAAAATTAACCTGAAAACATGCCCAATAACCGATGTCACTTTAAAATGCACATGAAACCCAAGAAACATTCCCTCAAATTCATGGACATCCGTACTAGCCTTTCTTGTAGACATCTGTAGTATGCAAATACTAGCTGAATGTCAATGTAATTCAATTGTGTAAAACATGGATGTATGAATCCAACAACCAGAACTTATAATAGAGAAATGCAGAAAAAGAAAAAATGAGCATACCAAAGAATTATTATTTCCTGTCCTAATTTCAATCGAGGACCTTATTTACATCCTCCATTAGTATTACTATTAAGTCTTTGTTCTCTCTTGATGCTAGTAAACTCTTGGTAAGGGTTTATATGGATGGACCCATTTGGGAATGCTTCTGTAGGAAGCACTTCTGTTTATCTCTCAAGACAAATGGTCATCCAAAATAAATAGAATAGAAGTGCTGGCTTAACCTCTGAGTTCTGTAACCATATCCCCATAACCAAAATCCAGGCTAAGCATCTTATAATCGTCCTTAGAATACAAATGATCTACTTTATGAAAGAACTAAGCACCCCCATGGGAACCAAATCATCCTATTAATTCCAACGTCCAGTTCATATCTTCCTAAGAACAACGAAACTCAATCATCAAGTTCTTCAACCAAAAAACAAAACACAGAAAAAATGGGGGCTGCCCAGCTCCCATTTCTATCTGAGTTCACTCCTCATCCAAATAATAAATTTAAAAGACTAAAAACATTTAAGTTCCAGCTTCTTTGCTGCTTCCAACATTTTATTAGCATTCAAACAGTCCCTTATTTGGAGCTTCGGAGCTAGGGTTTTAATATGTGTACGTGTGAGTGTCTGCCAGAGAGAGAGGAGAGAGGAGAGAGAGCTTACTTGACCACGGGAGAGAACAGAGGCTATAGAAAGAGCTATGCTAGGCTTCTCTGCGACCTGCCAGCTCAAAGAGAATGAGAATCAAAACAAAATTACAGGGCACGCACAGAGAGAATCATAGAAACTAAGTATGTGTAAGGTTCACACCATGATAACTTTGTTGGAAGCCATAATGAAGTGAGATGTTTATGAGTTGAGAAATTTGAATCTTCACTTTATAGGTACGTCTGCTGAAGCAAGAAGAAGGGGATTCACAGTGCGTGAATTAAGGGCCGGTGATTCAACACCTTTCAATTCGTCGATTGGCCACTCAAAATCGTTCACCTCCTTCTTCTGCAACCTCGTCTCTGGAACCTTCTTCGTGCGACTGAGCTTCGATTCACGGTTCAATACTTTCGTTTTTTGTCCACTCTGTTCAGTACTTGGCTGCGTCTTTTTTTCGGATGCCTCTTCATGTTCGGTGGGTTGTAATGGGCTTGCGAGGACAATTATTTAAGAACTTTGTCGTTTGGGCCATATACTAGAAAGATTATCCAACAAACAAAAACTGTTTTTTTTTTTTGGTTACAAAAAGTTTAGGAGAGGAGAGGCTACTGATCCCATGGAGAAAAACTTGCCTGACACCCTTTAGCAGAGGAGAGGCTACCGATCCCAAGGAGAAAAACTTACTTGACACAGCATTCCACGTTAGTATCCCAAACCACTTAAATGCTGGTTGTAGACGAAGAAATTTTGGAAATTAAATTTCACCAAATAAATGACTAGGGTTTGATGAATTAAATCGTGAATCTGCTCACGTGGCGTGTGACTCATCAAAGTCAGATTAGTTGGTGAAGACGACACGTGTCAACATCCGACGAAGTGCATCAAATGGCTCAAAGCAAAAACAAAATCAAAGGGAAGAATCTTCCATAATTGACTTTGATTTAAATCAAAATAAATCAAATCAATTAATCAAAGATAATTTGGTTAAATTGCCTAATTATCGGAATCGATTTTAAATTAAATCAGAATTCCACGAATCAAGGTCCTAAAGATGGAAAGTTCTTTAGGTCAAGCATCCTTTGGAGCCTATAAATAGGAGGCTCCGAGACAAAGGAAGGGTCAGCTCAAAAATACACCAAAGCACTCAGGAAGAACCAAAACTCTCTCGCATTCTTCACCACTTTGGAAGAGCCATCAAGCACCACAAACACGTGCGGTTCCTCCACCCTACAAAATCCAAATCACCCAAAAGCTTCGTGCTACCCGTTTGATCAAGATCAAGTCTCTACGACCCTTGTATCAAATACAAACTCTCTCAAACACTTTGGAGATTGAATCGAGGAAATTCTTTTATTTTTGTAAAAGAATACCCACAGAGATTGTAACCCTAAATTTCAATTAATACAAAAGATTTATTTTGTACACGTGTTCTTGTCTTATTTGTCGCAGGAAAATTCGTGTTTACAAATTTGGCACGCCAGCTGGGACCATCTCTGCCTCTCATCTCTTTCTCCAGCCATCTCCAAATCCAATCAACACACCGAGAAGCGATGGCCTCCAAGAAGATTCAAACCGTTCTCGCGGCGAGAGGCAAAGCGTGAGCGCCTCCTTCTCAAGCGGAGACTCTGGGGTCGTCACCGGGAGCAAGGCCAAGGCGATTCTCGTAGCTCAGCATGTCACTTCCATACCAGCCCAACCTAAGGCGAGGGACGTGAGCCAAGGCGTGAACCGGTCATCAATATGGCCTCCTTGGGGGCAAAGAGGAATACCTCTGAGCGGACGAGAGAAGCTCTCGGAATGAAGAAAGGAGTTTTTCGGGCTCAAGAAAGGAGTTTTCGGGCTCGAAGAACTCGAGAGAACGCTCACTACTGCTTTGCTTCTGACGGCTCGAGCACAGTGCTCATACCATGGATCCCCGTCTGACGACCAGCGACGTGTTTCCATGAAGCCCTCGGCGTCCATAGGTGAGTCTTATTCTATGGCTATGCAGGTCATGGTGACTGGTGCAATGTCTATCAAGAACGACTTGCCCAAATGAGCGAGGCGGTCACGAACCGACGAAGATGGTCGAAGAGAAGGATGCACAGATCGCTTCTCTCATCAACAGTGGGAGGCGCATCAAGACAAGGAAACCGGCCAGGATGCTCATAAGAAAGGAGGTCACTAAGTGAATCCGGTGAGAAAGGAGGAGGCCAGGAAATAGAGTTGGGTGAGAAGCCGCATGGAAAAGGCGATGCCGCCTCGGTGGGTTCTTTGTCATCCAGCAGCCTTCAGGACATGATCGCGAACACCATCGGGGTTCAATACGGAGCGCCTTCCAAAGACACGCTCATGTATTCCAAACCATACACCAGGAGGATAGACAACTGCGGATGCCGACGGGATATCAACCTCCCAAATTCCAGCAATTGACGGAAAGTGGCAACCTAAAACAAAGACGTTGCACATTTCGGCCGAGACATGTAACAATGCCGGACGGAGGGTGACTACCTGGTGAAACAGTTTGTTCGTTCCACGAAAGGGAATGCGTTTGATTGGTACGTAGACCTAGAGCCCGAATCCTCGGCGGTTGGGACCGAGATGGAGCGAGAGTTCTTGAACCGATTCTACGATCACTGTCGTACCGTGAGCATGATGGAACTCACGAACACCAAGCAGTGGAAAGATGAACCTGTCAGTCGACTACATCAACCGATGGCGCTCGTTAAGCTTGGATTGCAAAGATAGGCTCTCGGAGGTATCGTCCGTTGAGATGTGTATACAAGGGATGCATTGGGGTTTGCTTTACATCCTGCAAGGAATTAAACCTCGCACATTCGAAGAGCTGGCCACTCGTGCCCATGACATGGAGCTAAGTATCGCTAGCCATGGAGGGAAGAAGGAGCTGCCGTGGAGCATAAGAAAGATAGAGTCTTCGGGCAAAAGATGGACAAGCCAACTAAGAAGCCCACCAAGGAGGCAATGACAATCAACATGGTCCTGTCAAAATCTCCACCGAGATAAGAAGAAAGATGTCAAAAGGGCGGAACCATCCCAACATGTGGATAGACGTCGACGGACCTTGAAGGAGTTGGAGGAGAAAACGCACTCTTCCTCGACTCGATGTCGCATGCATGCTTGAAGACTTGCTCGAGAAGAAGGTGATCGAATTGCCGTAATGTAAGCGACCTCAAGAAATGAATCGGGTTAATGACCCTAAGTTTTGCAAGTACCACCGAATTGTTAGCCATCCAAGAGAGAAGTGCTTCATAACAAGGAGCTGATCATGAACTTGGCTAGACAAGGAAGAATTGAGTTAGACGTTGAAGAAGTTGCAGACGCCAACGTCGCCACAATTGTATTTGGATCTTTTGATCGGCCGTTGTCCGCATCGTCACCAAAATTGGAGTTCCAACCGGCAGGGGCAAACACCAAGTGACCGATCCACGTGCAAAAGAGGTGGTAGGCGGCGAGCTATCAAAGTGGTGATGGCCTCGTCGGTGACTCACCTCTCGACGACGATGAAGGATGGACGCTCATTACTCGGAAGAAGCCTCGCACGGCGCACTCCTCAGCGACAAAATGCTCAAGCGAAGAAGGCACGGCGAAAGAGAAGCTCGCGCCAACACTCTAAGAGCAAAGCCAAAGCAACGATGAGGAGAGACCCCGACCAAGAATGTGAACCACTGGTCCGAGCCGCGAACTCCGGTTATGCTAGGAGAATACTTCCCCAAGGTGTTCTTCGTAAGAGGGCAGTAGAGACAGATCCACATGACCACGTGCTATCAAATAGAAGATGAAGACACCTCGAATGGATAGTTGAGACTGACAAAGAACAGAATGTCTCAAAGACAAGTAGAAGACTCGCAATTGCACTTCAATATCAAGAAGCAATGCAACTTCCCGGCCGCACGGGTAGCATTGGTAAAGGCAACGACGGATCTCAATATCCACCCGAGTCAAGTAAGAACGACTGGAAGATTGGAGCTTGAATCCCCGGACCATGCTACGTGTTGCGCGACATGTGCCTCCATTACGTTCACCGACGAAGATCTTCTACTGGGGTCTAAACCACATAATCGCCCGCTCTTTGTGTCAGGGTATGTGCAAGAGCAGAAACTTAGTCGTATGCTCGTAGATGGAGGGTCGGCGGTAAACATTATGCCTAAGTCAACAATGATGAAGTTAGGCATCACCATGGATGAATTGTCCCGAAGTCGTCTTATGATTCAAGGCTTCAACCAAGGAGGGCAAAGAGCCGTGGGCATGATCAGAATCGAGCTCGTGATGGGTGACCTAAAGTCGAATACCTTATTTCATGTGATCGATGCCAGGACTTCCTACAATCTTCTCTTAGGAAGGCCATGGGTACATGAAAATGGAATAGTGCCATCAACTTTGCATCAATGCTTCAAATTTTACAGAGGTGGAGTGAAGAAAATCATGGGTGACACCAAACCCTTCACTGAAGCCGAATCTCATTTCGCCGACGCCAAGTTCTATATAGATGAGGACAAGGCGTCTGAGGTCATCCCCATTGAAGTCCACTCAACAGGCAAGGCTGTACCAAGAAAAGATGAACAGTCCAAACGTCTTCCTATTGAAGAGAAAGGAGATAAGCAGTTGAAAAGCGCTTTGTCCGGACAAACGAGATCATCACCAACAGAGAAACAAGAGGGGTCTGTTCCCATTCTTCGTTACGTCTCGTTGTCTCGACGAAAGGAAGGCCAATCCCCATTTGGGGAAGAAGTAAAGCCAAGAAAGCTAGGGAAAGTGATGTAAAATTCTTGAAAGAGTCGACAATCACTCCTCCGCCCAAGTTGAACAATTCGGATATTTTGAAACCGTTGGTACCAGTGGTTCGTTAGACCATCACAAGATGTAGCGAGGCACGAATCTCTCCCAGTGAAGAGAACTAAAGAAGGTTTCGATCCTAATGCCTACAAGCTCATGTCGAAGGCAGGTTATGACTTCGGCCAATCCTCTCTGCTAGGAGAGCTCAATCCCGAGATCATCGGAGATAGGACGCGCATCCTTAATGAAACCCAAAAGAGGTTGAAGGAGCGGGATATGCAGTTGACTCAGCTAGAGTAGGCCTTGGTTTTACTCCTAGTGCACGGTTAAAATCTCTGCTAGGAGGAAGGAAAAGAAGGCAGACGCTCAACATATTAGTGTTGAAGTGGTCGAAGAGGAAGAAGAGTCAAAATCCAATAAGCGGGCCTCAGTGTTTGATCGATTAGCCACGCCTGCCCGGAGAACCTCGGTCTTCAACCGCATCAAGGAATCAACATCACGACCCTCGGTGTTCAAAAGGATTTACGGATACAAAAGCCAAGATGGAATTCAATCGGCTCCACGTAAATCGGGCGCTAGAAAGACTCGGAGACTCAAACACGTCATTTGAAGAAGAAGACCAACGAAAGTCGAGAGGTAGAGTTCATATCGATTCGGCAGAAGACAATGAAATCCGGAGTATTATCCCGTCACGAATGAAACCTCGCTCAACAATAGACGTAACTTCTGGTGACGAGCTCAAAGTAAAACGCCGAACAATCATACATACTCTGCAAGCATCGAGTCAGCAAAACAAGGGCGACGAGGAAGAAGAAGAACTCTTAGCCGTTCATCATGTTACAATCATGGAGGTCGATGAGGAAGAGCTTTCTGATGATGAGATCCAGGATGCCCCTCCCACACTAGAAGACGGGGGGCAAGCAACCGTTGATGAATTAAAGGAACTCAACTTGGGCACAAGTGAAGATCCAAGACCCATCTTCGTTAGTGCACTCTTAAGCCCTGATGAAGAAAGATCATACCACTAGCTGTTGCTTGAGTATAAAGATGTCTTTGCATGGACGTACAAAGAGATGCCAGGACTCGATCCAAAAGTAGCGATCCATCACCTTGCGATCAAACCGGAACGCGTCCGATCAAACAAACTCAACGCCGTTTTCGCCCGAGCTTCTCGGTCAAATAGAAGCCAAGTCGACAAATTGATCGCAGCGGGTTTATCGGAGAGGTGAAATACCCAACGTGGATCGCAAACATCGCTCCAAAGAAAGAAGAAAACCACCGGACAAATCCGTGTATGTGTTGACTATCGGGATTTAAATGAAGCGTGCCGAAAGACGACTTTCCATTACCCATAATTGAGCTCATGGTAGATGCAACTACAGGCCATGAGGCTTTATCTTTCATGGATGGTTCGCCTGGATACAATCAAATAAGAATGTCACCAGGAAGATGAGGAGCTCACGGCTTTCCGTGACGCCGAAAGGAATTTATTGTTATAAGGTAATGCCGTTCGGTCTTAAGAATGCAGTGCAACCTATCAACGAGCAATGCAAAAGATCTTTGGTGACATGCTTTACAAGAATGTCGAGTGCTACGTGGATGACCTGGTGGTTAAGTCACGAAAAGAAAAGATCACTTAGAGGACCTAAGAGTGGTGTTCAACAGACTAAGGAAGTACCAACTCAAGATGAACCCTTTAAAGTGTGCATTCGGCGTCACGTCTGGCAAGTTTCTTGGGTTTATTGTTAAGCATCGAGGTATTGAAGTGGATCAGTCCAAGATCAAAGCTATCCGAGATATGCCCGAGCCAAGGAATTTACGTGAGTTGAAGAGTTTACAAGGACGTCTTGCGTTTATTCGACGGTTCATCTCAAACTTAGCGGGGCGGTGTCAACCATTCACGCCTTATGAAAAAGGATGTCCTGCTCATTTGGGATAAAACTTGTCACAATGCCTTCGAGAGCATAAAAGAGTACTTATCAAGTCCACCACTTCTAGGAGCTCCTGTTCCCGGCAGGCCACTCGTACTATACATCGCAGCTCAAGAGAGGTCAATTGGAGCCCTTCTGGCACAAGAGAATGAGTCACATAAAGAGCAGGCCCTTTACTATCTAAGCCAAACCCTTACCGGTCCAGAGCTAAACTACACACCTATAGAGAAGACATGTCTTGCACTTGTTTTCGCCATTCAAAAGTTACGCCACTACATGCAAGCATACACGTCCATTTAATTGCAAGAGCTGATCCAAAGAAGGTATGTTATGTCAAAACCAGTCTTGACAGTCGTCGGCCAAGTGGGCGTTACTTCTCAATCAATATGAAATCATCTACACTCCAAAAAAGGCGGTCAAAGGTCAAGCTATCGCAGACTTCCTAGTCGATCACCCGATTCCAGCAGATGGGAAATTTCAGATGACTTACCCGATGAAGAAGTCTTCACGACGTGTTTCCTACTTGGATGATGTTCTTTGATGGATCAGCTCGTGCAGACGGGGCAGGGGCCAGCGTTGTCTTCGTGGTCACCCGAGAGGCACATACTACCCTACTCATTCTGTTTAAGTGAACTTTGCTCGAACAATGTGGCGGAGTACCAAGCTTTGATAATGGGCTTGCAAATGGCAAAAGTGGGAAATGAAGATATCAAGCTTAGAAGTCTATGGTGACTCCATGCTAGTGATCAACCAGCTATTGACCCATTATGAGGTTAGGAAGGAAGATCTGATTCCATACCACCAAATGGCCAATGATTACTTGAAAAGTTTGACTGCGTGACGTTGGAACATGTGCCAAGGAAAGATAATCAAATGGCGGATGCCTTGGCCAACCTCGCTGCTACGCTAGCATTGACAAAGGATGAAACCGTGAATCTTCCAATCGCCACCGTTGGGTCGCCCCATTAGCAATTGGATCATCACAAGGAGTTAACGTCATCTCCGATTGACCATTGATGTTGACGACCGGAGACAACCTTTGATTGATTACCTGGAGCATGGGAAATTACCGGATGATCCGAGACATCGATCAAGTACGACGCCGAGCACCCCTGGTTCATCTATTACAAAGAGATTCTCTACCGTCGCTCATTCAAGGCGTGTTCCTAAGATGCTTGGGAGAAGAAGATGCAGCCAAAGCAATGGAGGAGGCTCACTCAGGAGTTTGTGGAGCTCATCAATCAGGGCCAAAGCTGCATTTCCAAATAAAAAGGATGGGCTATTATTGGCCAACTATGGTCAAGGATTGCATGGATTATGTGAAGAAGTGCCAAGCATGTCAATTCCATGCCAACTTTATACACCAGCCACGGAGCCACTGCATCCCACAATCACTTCTTGGCCATTTGAAGCGTGGGTCTTGATGTGGTGGGACCAATAGCGCCCAAGTCTTCTGACGGTCATTCTTACATCCTTGCAGCCACAGACTACTTCTCAAAATGGGCAGAAGCTGTGCCTTTAAAGGAAGTGAAAAAAGAGAACGTAGTAAGCTTCATCAAAGTGAACATCATCCATCGGTACGGTGTGCCACGTTATATAATCACGGACAATGGAAAGCCATTCTCAAACCGCTTGATGGACAAACTGTGTGAAGATTTTGGTTTCAAGCAACGCAAGTCTTCAATGTACAATGCCCCGGCCAATGATCTCGCGAAGCATTCAACAAGACTCTATGCAACCTGTTGAAGAAGGTTGCCTGACGATCCAAGAAAGGCTGGCATGAAAGAATAAATGAAGCACTATGGGCTTACCAGTGACAACATATCGGACGCCTACTCAAAGCTACGCCGTATTCACTTGTGTACGGGTAGAAGCGATCCGCCTCTAGAAAGCCAAATTCCATCTTTAAGGATGGCCATACAAGAGGGATTGACAGATGAAGAAAATGCGAAGTCGCGCCTTCAAGAGTTTGGAAGCATTAGACGAAAAGAGACTCGAGGCGCAACAACGCTTAGAGTGCTATCAAGCTCGACTCTCGAATGCTTTTAACAAGAAGGTTCGCCCAAGATCTTTTCAGGTAGGAGACCTCGTCCTTGCATTACGTAGACCTATCATCACAACACACAAGACCGGAAGTAAGTTTGCTTCAAATGGGATGGGCCCTATGTAGTGCAATAAGTATACACAAGCGGCGCTTACAAGATCGTGGGTCAAGATGGTTTAAGAATCGGTCCCATCAACGGAAAATTCTTGAAACGATACTACGCATGAGGTAGACCAAGCTCCTGGCCCGCATGAGCCTAAATCGCGCACGGCACCATTATTAAAATTTAAAAAAAAAAAAAAAAAAAAAAAAAAGAGGCTCGTTGGATTGAAAACCCGAAAGGGCGATCCAGGCAAAAGTTAGAGCATAATAAAGGTTCGTTGAGTTGAAAACCCGAGAGGCGGCTCAAGCAAAAGTTAAGACCCAAAAAAAAAAAAAAAAAAAAAGCCCGTTGAGTTGAAAACCCGGAAGGGCGGCTCAAGCAAAAGTTAGGGCATATAAAAATAAAAATAAAAATAAAAAATAATAAAAATAAATAAAAACCCATAAAACCCACTTGAACTACGTGATGACTTGATCCCTTTTCAACGAGGGTACGAGGCGCCTTGGACAAATTAATTCCAAGTTCGGTCACATCAAAATAAAAACATGGGTCCCTCCATCAATCCAAACCACTCAAAAGAAATAATGGAATAAGAAAGCACTTTTATTTCATTATGAAAATCGAGCTAGTAAACACTTTGACGAATCCGAAAGGAATAAGCAATGAAAGGTTACAATGACAAAGTTCGCTACTCCCAAGACAAGTCCCTAAAGTCACATTACGTGATTTCTCAAAAGAAACTCGTAACACATCTAAAGCCTCAAAGATCGCAGTTGACAAGACAGGAGTTTCTTCGATCGCAAGTTTATCCTCTCTTAAGCGGGTTACTTCACCATGGTGATGTGAAAGTAGTGCATCACTCCTCGAAAGCGATTCGCTTAGTTGACACAGCTCTTTCTTCAGCCTCTTCCATACGCGCATTGGCAGACTTGAGGGACTTAAGTATGGAAGATTTATGAACCTCTTCGCCTTGTCGGGCCAAGACGTTGGAAAGCGAAGAGTCGACGTGCAGCTAGGCGATCACTCAACTGTGGAGGTAACTTCCGGGAGCAAGCAGATTGTGCAGAGTGATAGTCAAGTGCGGTCACCATGAGTGCATCAATCATAGGTCGCAAAGACGAGACGTCCGCCCCATATTGTCAAGGGCAATCGACAATTTGCCAAGCTCATCTTTGAATGAAGGAAGCCGCTCTAACGAAGCCTTCAAGACTATGTTTTTCACTTGATTTCCCAACATGGAAACTACCTTGTGAAGGGTTTTATCCGCGACACCCAATTTGGGTTCTCCACATGACATCTCGGAGGTAGACACTTGATTAATCGGCTTTGGCGAATGTTGTCGGACAAGCGGGCCTCGCATTAATCAACGAATAATTGTTTAGCAAGTGAACTCCAAGCTTTATAAATAGAGATCATGACCAAGAGTGGAATAATACCTTTTGGCTAGCACTTGGACCATTTACCACCTGCAAAGTGTCGCTTACTCCTTCTACAGTGCAAATGATTAAATGGTACGAGCTCGCATACGGTAGGAACACGATGCACGATTTCTCCCTATTAAAGAAGGAGGAGAGAAAGAAGAAGAAAAAGTGTTAGTGACATCAACAACAACAAAAACAAAAAAAAAAAAAGTATTAGTGACATCTCAAGGAGTCAAAGCGAAATAAAATTACCTCGTCCATCGAATCGGGTTGCGAAATAGTGGGCATATCACGTAAAAGGCGTCATTGAGCGGGTATTCGGCGTCCAGATCGCAATAGAGAGAGCCGCACTTGCCTTCTTATGCTTGAAGTTAACCTCATCGCCTTCATTGCTACTCATAGGTCCACGTTTCAAATTACGGGCTCGTCGACCAAGTGGAAGGAAGTCTTCATATGAATCGCTACACTTTCTCGTTCTTTCTAAATCTTTAGAGGCTCGAGTCGCGGGGACATCACCGGAAGTAAGGGTCGAACTCGAGGCGTGGGGTAGTGGAACCGACTTCAACTTCGCGTGAGCTTTGCACGCCTCACCGTGTGTAGGTTTGTTACGAATCAAAGCTTCATTATCCCGAGACTTGTCTCCGCTGAGATTGTCTTCTCGTTGACTCAAAGCGATGCACTTTTGACCACCAAACAACATAATCATGGGTAACTTCAAATTCCCGAGTATTGTCCGTAGTAGGGAGGATTATCGAGATGCAAGCATTACCAAATTTTAAGCATGACCTCCAAGACGAATACACCGATAGCACAGTCCCATTCCGGATGTCATCTTTAAGCTCTCCTGGCGCATGCCGTACGTAGCCAAACTGTCTAGCGAATCAGGTGTAGGGTTCGATGACTCGATAGTTTTCTGTCAGAGAGAAACGTATCCCGAACGAAGACACACTAGATATGCCAAATCTTCTTTGGGAATATGGTCCACATCAACAAGATCGTATGCTCAAGGCACTTTTGCTAGACGACTCAACTCCACCTTATCACAAGTCCCGAATAAAGCTCGAGCTGCGTCTTCAAAATATTTCGCGAAAGTTTTCCCGAGAACATTGTCATGAGGGGAATAGACTTCTCATAAGTCGGTTAAAAAGTGTGTGTCAAGTACTCTCCCAACCACCCATACACATAATGGAAAGGAAGAACAGCTTGTACAATTCCCTGGATCTTCCGAACTACGTATATCGTTCAACCCCTTATAAATGCTAGCCAATACCGTAATGGCTAAGCTAAATGATACACCGTGGTGCCATTCGACCGCAACCTTGAAAACCCCTACCGATCAAGGAAACGTCGTCCTTGGGAAACACAAACTTGCACAACCAACAAGTGAGGAAAGCGGCCAAGCACGATCTTTCCTTATCTTCATCAGCTATACCCAACCGCAAAAACTCCATCACCATTCTCGGTACTCTTAGGCGCCGCTACAATAACACCAGACGGATCGGAGTCTTCTTTTGGTTTTAGTGCTTTGTTCCGTATGACTTTCCTTGAAGACCTTTTGTACTTGAACGGTCCCTGCATCAGTACTTTATCCAAGCCGTTATCCTTACTCCGCACTTTCTTTTAGCATCCCGTAAAATCTTGTGATATGCTAAGAACAAGTAGCGGCACGTATGTGGGATATGAGGGGTGCCTTTCCGGTCTTTCTTATTCAGACTTTCAACGCTTGGGATAACCTCATCATAAAATCGGCCTAAGATGGGAAGACCACCGAGCTCATGAAGATCCCAAAGGGAAATAGACATCTCCCTTGAGATGTATGGAGGGTATTTGTCGCAGACACCAAGATTTCGCAAAAAGCTCGGACAACGGAGCATGCCGATCATAGCTAAATAACGAAGCCGAGACATCATACTGCATCAAGACTTTAAGAACCCGAGCATTTCTACTTAGCACATCCTCAAGCCATTCCCGGTAGTACTCAAGAATGTAGATTCACCTGGTCGTCGGGAGGGTAGTATCCCAACTCACGGCTCCGTTATGGATTCGATCACTAAGAAGTTCAAACACCCTTGGCGAATCAATATCCGTATGATGATGAGAGGATTTTAATTGTAGAACGGTAGAGTGAAGGCCCTTCCTCGTAGACCTGGACTTCTTGAAGTCGCTCGCTTGACAAAACACATCTTGAGACCAAGACGGGATATGGAGTGAGCCGTCTACCCTGACACTTCTCAAGCTATGATGGGCGAACCTATAAGCAATGTGGTACCTTCGTCCCGAGTATCACTTTCATCCTCGAGAATAGTGACGGTGCCTTTCTTGAAACTTTTGAAGAATGCCATCTGCATAAGAGGAACAATGAGAAACGACAATCAATATCAAGTTATCGGTTTCATATTCGTAAATGGAAAGGAGACTTGAATAACCAAACGGGAGTACTTACTCGTACAAACTCAAGGATCCCGATAAAGATGGAATGCGGCAAAAAGAAGTCTTCACTGCTCTTCACCACGTAAAGCCTAAGCTCTTGAGCGGGCCCTCGCCAAATCGGAGAAATGGTTTGGACCCAAGCGAAAAAGGACGCTCACGTTCTTCGGTTGTTCTCGCCACGTAAAGCCTAAGCGCTTGAGCGGGCCCTCGCCAAATCGGAGAAATGGTTTGGACCCAAGCGAAATAGGACGTCTCACGTTCTTCGGTTGTTCTCTCGCCACGTAAAGCCTAAGCGCTTGAGCGGGCCCTCGCCAAATCGGAGAAATGGTTTGGACCCAAGCGAAAAAGGACGCTCACGTTCTTCGGTTGTTCTCGCCACGTAAAGCCTAAGCGCTTGAGCGGGCCCTCGCCAAATCGGAGAAATGGTTTGGACCTGCGAAATAGGACGCTCACGTTCTTCTGGTTGTTCTCTGCCACGTAAAGCCTAAGCGCTTGAGCGGGCCCTCGCCAAATCGGAGAAATGGTTTGGACCTAAGCGAAATAGGACGCCCACGTTCTTCTGTTGTTCTACGCCACGTAAAGCCTAAGCGCTGAGCGGCCCTCGCCAAATCGGAGAAATGGTTTGGACCCAAGCGAAGTAGGACGCCTCACGTTCTTCTGGTTGTTCTCCGCCACGTAAAGCCTAAGCGCTTGAGCGGGCCCTCGCCAAATCGGAGAAATGGTTTGGACCCAAGCGAAATAGACGCCCACGTTCTTCGGTTGTTCTCCGCCACGTAAAGCCTAAGCGCTTGAGCGGGCTCCTCGCCAAATCGGAGAAATGGTTTGGACCCAAGCGAAGTAGGACGCTCCACGTTCTTCGGTTGTTCTTCCGCCACGTAAAGCCTAAGCGCTTGAGCGGGCCCTCGCCAAATCGGAGAAATGGTTTGGACCCAAGCGAAATAGACGCTCACGTTCTTCGCTCACTCCGAGATTACCTACGAAAATAATAATAATAGTCAGTATTATTATTAAAAATGAATAGGTAAATAAATAAATGAAGGGAGCACGTAAATTGATGCACTCACAAAAAGAAGGGCCAAAACCACTGGTCGAGGTGTATTCAGAGCCAAGCCTACTATCACTAAGAATGCTATGATCAAAGTCGTTGAACGGCTACAAAACAAAGGAGAAAGGCACAGATCATAACCCATATTTATTTTCATAAATAAATCAATGAAGATGCAGCAAAAAATAAATAAATAAATAAATAAATATATAGGAATTTGGGGCGGCCCAAAAATTGCCAAGGCATGGCTCCAGCCCAAGCTGCCAACAACACTAGTCTAGGCCCCAAGCTTCTATGGCCTTGCTCCAAGCCCAAAGCACCAAGCTCCAGACTGCCCAATTCGCTGCACACCTCCTGGCCCAACTCCAACTCGAGGCCCAGCATATCTTCCTCAGCTCTAGCAGCGCAGCCCAACTCGTGGCCCACGTCACCTCGAACCCAGCACGCCTCCATCACGTGAAGCCCACTCCGCGTCATCAAGGCCAACAGCGCGTGCAGCCCAGGTTGCGCCAGCAGGCTAGAACTCCTCTTGACGAGCCCGTGCACTCCAGCCCAAGTCTCCAGCTCGCATACTCCGTTCCAGCCCTCACCTCTACGCTTGGCACAAACCGGTTCCAACACTCACCCAAACAGCCAACACACGCAACCCATGCGCAGCAGCCAGCACACCTCACGTCAGCACAGCTTCAATTGCATCAATTGAGATGCACTCCATTCCAGCCCCCATGACCTGTGCACGGACCCACATCGCAAGACTCATGCTGCCAATCTCCACCACTCCTCCAACATGTACTCATTGGAACGTCATCAAATTGCCAAAGGTCAGAACAAAAGAATTCCAAATTGCAGTTACCTTGGACGATAGTAATTTCTTTGCGGCAAGTGCTGCTACACTTCAAGCGTTGTCTCTCTCACAAACAAAATTCACGAGACAAATTCGTGATATGGAAAATAATGAAGAGGGGTCTTTTGCTGCTCTGTTTGGTTAATTCCAATACCCATGAATGCAACCCTATTTAAAGAAGCTACATCATCAAAACTCCTAGTGGTGCTAGGGTTTTCTATTCCTTGTGGCTAAAGACATGCCTAATATGGTGGTGCTAGGTTTTCTATTCCTTGTGGCTAAAGACATGCCTAATATGGTGGTGCTAGATTTTCTATTCCTTGTGGCCAAAGACATTCCTAATATATATATATATATATATATATATTAAATAAACGGAACTCATTGCTTTGTATGCATGTATATATATATCAAATCATATATATATAGCATGTATATATAAAAGGAATCTGCGTGCTACATATATATATATATATATATATATATATATATATATATATATATATATATCCTTATATGCTGATTGATATATATGTCTATATATCAATTAATATATGTTTATATATCAATTAATTTATATCTATATATTAATTAATATATACATATATGTATATATGTATATATAAACTTCAAAGTCGCACCTCCTACACGCGACAAACACATGTCTACGATGCACCATGAAGTGGGGGCAATTTGTAGACGAAGAAATTTTGGAAATTAAATTTCACCAAATAAATGACTAGGGTTTGATGAATTAAATCGTGAATCGCTTCACGTGGCGTGTGACTCATCAAAGTCGATTAGTTGGTGAAGACGACACGTGTCAACATCCGACGAAGTGCATCAAACGGCTCAAAGCAAAGACAAAATCAAAGGGAAGAATCTTCCATAATTGACTTTGATTTAAATCAAAATAAATCAAATCAATTAATCAAAGATAATTTGGTTAAATTGCCTAATTATCGAATCGATTTTAAATTAAATCAGAATTCCACGAATCAAGGTCCTAAAGATGGAAAGTTCTTTAGGTCAAGATCTCACGGAGCCTATAAATAGGAGGCTCCGAGACAAAGGAAGGGGTCAGCTCAAAAATACACCAAAGCACTCGTAAGAACCAGAAAACTCTCTCGCATTCTTCACCACTTTGGAAGAGCCATCAAGCACCACAAACACGTGCCGGTTCCCCACCCTACAAAATCCAAATCACCCAAAAGCTTCGTGCTACCCGCTTGATCAAGATCAAGTCTCTACGACCCTTGTATCAAATACAAACTCTCTCAAACACTTTGGAGATTGAATCAGAGGAAATTCTTTTATTTTTGTAAAAGAATACCCACAGAGATTGTAACCCTAAATTTCAATTAATACAAAAGATTTATTTTGTACACGTGTTCTTGTCTTATTTGTCGCAGGAAAATTCGTGTTTACACTGGTAACTTTAAGTTGTTTTTTATTTGCTTTTCCTTTTCTCTTCCGTTCTTCGGCTTGCGCTTCTCCGCATTTTTTGTTTCTAAAGAGGTCGTTTGTTACACACAACCTGCCTTGACATGGACTATACTTAAGGATTGTCTTGGCTTGGCTTGATCTAAATTGGATAACACTTATCATGCGTTTGGTGTATGCTTGGATTAGGACTAAATTTTTTAATTTTTCAAAGTACATACATATATATATATATATATATATAGAAATTCTCCTATGCGGACATCCGCACGTTATTATCGTGAGGACGCCATATATTTGTAATTACTTCTTCTCAAGTTTTCCTACCTGTTATAATGGCATCCGCAAGATGTTCCGCACGTTAATATATCCAAATAAGAGAATAATCATGCGGATGTATTAACGTGCGGGGACGTGTGGATGCCATTGTAAACAGCAGGAAAACAAGAAGGGGTAGTACAAAATACATGGAGTCCGGATGTTCGCATAGGAGAATTTCAGATATATGTATGTATATATATATATGTATATATGTATAAAGGTATATATATTATAATATACATAATATATGTATATATGTATATAGGTATATATATATTATAATATACATAATATATATATATATATATGTATATTACATATATTATAGGTATATATATTACATAATATATATTATATATATCTGTGTATATACGTGTATATATGTATATTATAATATATATATTATATATGTGTATATATGTATACGATGGCGTAGATAGGATTTCATATATGTGGGGCCTCTCACAAAACACACACACACACACATATATATATATATATAAATTTTGAACTCACGATATATTCCAAAGTAATCAAGAGGACCAAAATATCATATATAAAAAATATTAACAACTTTTTTCTTTGGTAATCCACACAATTTGGAAGAGAATAAATCAAAATTTCACAAACTCAAACAAACCATAGGCAGAGAGAAAACAATAAAAAATAAGAAAAAGTTTAACAAATCTTAATTAAGTGATTTAACTCAATAAAAACTAGATAATATATTAAACAAAATCACAAACTCACAACACATGGTTGTAAGAGCAAAGAAGTCTGTTGTGTCCACTGAAAAAGAGAGAAATAGGTGAAAATGACTTAGATTTTAATATTTTGTTTAAAAATATATAATAATAGTAATAGGTATAGTAAATTTAAGAAAATAAGTGGACAAGAAAATGAGATTATTGAAATATTGAAAGTATCATAAAATACATTAGGATATTATTTACATACATAATATTATATATATATATATATATATATATATATATATAAAGAGGTGAGGGGGCCAGGACCACAATGGTCCCTTAGTGGCTCTGCCCCTGTATGTATATATATGTGTATATATATATATATATATATATATATATATTATAATATATAATATATAATACATATGTGTATATATGTATATTATAATAATAATAATAATAATATTATTATTATTATTATTATTATAATATTTATTTATGTAGCAATATTATATATTTATATAACTATTTATTTTATGAACACAAAATGTATGTGTGAGGAGGACAAACTGATCGGTGCATAATTACATATCATTTTGTACTCTTCTAACTTATGATTTGGTTATGTTTTTGAGTTAAACTCGCTTTTAATCTATTTTGTGTTTGTTTCGGTGTAATAAGTTTGTGACTCATTTAACGATTTGGAGTCAAGTTAGCTCAAAACTGTGTCTGCAGATCAGTCAACTTCACGGATTGGACTCTACTTGCTCAAGAAGAACCAGATAATGAGCCATACGTCATTGGAAAGATACGGAAGTCTATTTTCTGGATCATTTTACGGTTCGTGATTCCGAGTCCTCTAGAGGAAGTTATACAAGTTTTGGCAGCTTAAGGTCAAAATCGGCAGGATCTATGTTACTGGGCCAAAAATGACTTTTGAAGGCTTTCCTGAATTTTCCTTGAGTTGGGCTGCATATGCTTGGAAAGATAAGACAAAGAGCTTCAAGATCCATATTTTTGCAGATTTTTTAGAGTGAAGGAACAAGCCCAAATCGAGCCCACAAGCTGACTGCAATGCATTGTCATGCATGAGCTAATCATTTTAGTGGTGAATTGAGTGGTGTAAGTTGGTGAAGTGAGTGTGATTAATAAATTCAATTGTATAATCAGATTTATACTTCCCCTAGGCCTATAAATAGTGAGTTCTCCAAACATGTAAACACACCCCAAGGGGGAGCTCTCAAACATCTCTCTAGAGCTCCTCTCCCTTCTCTCCCTCAAATTCTCTTAGTTTTCTTTTAGTTCTCAATTGTTTCCTTTAAGTTTTTCTTAGTTGTAATTTATTTTCCATTGTAATGTAATTTCTTTTCTTAAGTTTTCAAGTTTAATTAGTTTTCAAGTTTCAATTATAGTTCTTGTTCTTATTCATTATGCTTATAAGTTAATATGCTTGTTTGAATGATTGATCACCATTAAAACTTGTATGTTAGCTATCTTGGTTTGAATTAAGAGTAGACACCATGCATTAATTCAAATTGAACTATGAATAGGAAGAGTATGTATGGACATTCGACAATAGGGATTAGATACATACTTGGTTGTTTAAAACATTCTTCTATGCTTAATGGATTTCTAATGCTTAATTTAGGTTCGACAACAAGGATCTAATTAGGGAATTAGGAATACAAGGTTAGGACCAAACACCATGGCTTAATCATATTTTAGCTAGAATCAATCCGTGAATCTAAATTGAACTTGGTAACTAATTTGCTTGAGTTAATTTCTTTTCTTTCTTTCTTGTTTTATTTATTTTCTTTTGGATTTCTGTTTTGTGCAGGGAATCAAATTGAATCAATCTATCATCAATCCTCGTGGGATCGACCTCGTACTTACACAAGCTATACTATCCAATGGCCCGTGCACTTGCGAGTTAACACAAACTAAGTTATTTTTTGACAAAATATCAAGGCCCAGTTCACATCGATCGGGGAGTCCAACGGCAATTCCAATGCCGATAAATCATGGAGTAGCGTCTTGTTCAACACAACGCTCAAACCTTTGGAGATAATTTTGAATCTCGTACAATTCTTCACAACCTCCCAACATTGATGATTGTTGAAAGATTTTTTGTCTTGGCCAATGACACCAAACCACATTTGTACTTGAATACTCTATAAAAAAAAGTTTGAAAATGCAAGAAAATGTCAAACAATATGACATTAAATTTAATAAAACGCCAATTTTTACCTCGTTACCAGGATTTTTCCCACTTCAAACACTATTCCTCGTTTTTGCCAACTCATCTCTCCATTTCCATAACTATTTATTCAAAACTTTCCACCTACTAGCCAATGCCATTTTCATACGAGGCGAACCCGATCGAGTGCAAAATTCTTCATGAATTTTCCTCCACATGTGAGAATGCATGCTTCATCTCATTGCTAGTGATCGGGCAGTGACCAACTTGGACCTAACACTCACACAACAAAACATCTTCAATGGTTGTCTACGCAGCTTTAGCTTAGACGGAAAAGGTCATTGTTAGATTTTCTTTAGATGCGTGTTCATGATCTTTCACACAATATGAAATACGTAAAGACATACCTGGTGCCATCTTCCTTGAGTATACGACCTCAACTCATTCACAAAGCAACAACAATAATCCTTGGTAGAACAGTGGACGGTTCAAGACTTCTGCTCTCTCTCAGATATGTTTCAGCTCTCTCTTTATGATGAGATTAGGTAGATAACGTGTCTCGATGAGAGCAGTGGCCTTTAAGCTTATATAGGCTAGGTCAAGTCGTCTCTACTCATCATCATGGGCCGACTTGTTTAATCTTTCAAGCCCATCAAGCAACGGTTCACTCAAATAAGGAAACAAATAGAACTCCTTAATAGGCCACAAAACCTTTCCTTATTCCACAAGGTTTTGGGCCTCAAGATATAACTTAATTTAAACTCTTATCAAAACCTGATATAACTTAGTATCTAGTGCACCGATCTAAATAGGAAACATAACATTCTCCCACTAGATCAAGCACTAGAGCACTAAGGTTTTGTATTCCAAACAGTTTTGATAATCTTTATTTGGCCATGAGTTTAAAACAGTTAAGTCCTTCCCTTCAAGCTACAGTGAAAAACGATTATACAAAATGAACTATAGACAAGCACGCTCTCTTTATTAAAACATGCCATCTATAATAACGTGATGCAATCTCAAAACACATGAAGCACCTACAACGTGAACCTAAATATGTACCGATCTGAGTGTGAATCTTTATGCTTTTCAATACATTCACCCCTTTACGACTTAGCAAGAGTCAATTCGCAAACTCACATGCATAATAAGTTTAAACAGCTAAATAGTCAAAATGGTAGAATTTATTCAATAATGATTAAAACTCACAACCAAATTAACATCCTTAAATACAAATCCTCAATCCAGAAAATAGCAAAATAAACAAACTAGTAAAATATCATAATGGGAACAAGACTCCCACTAGATTGCAACATCAAAGCTAAGAAATAATCCCATGCTCTCAACATATCTCGTAAAAGCTTCAAGGCAAAACTTTAGGTCTGGCCTTGTACACACTTGTGCATACATAATGCTTCCAACTAGAGAAGCGTATGACTTGTTCCTCATCTCATCTTCTTCTTCTTTATTCTTGGGGCAATGCTCTTTCTTTAAATCTTCTTTAGCTAACGGAACTTTCTGTCTAGAAAACATACATGTCAAAACGCTTGAGTATCCTTTTCAATATATGTTTTCTCGCGACAGGCCTAGGAGCCCCTCGGGCTCGGTCTCTCAATTTCAATGCCTAACACAAAAGCGGCTTCTCCTAAATCCTTCATCTAAAAATTATTTGAAAGTAGCTCATTAGTGTCCTTTAGTAAATTGTGGTCATTTGTAGCCAAAAAGTATGTCGTCGACATACAGCACTAGAAAAAATAAATCGGCTCTCACACTTCTTCAAATAAATGCATTGATTAGCTATGTTCTCTTCAAAACCATAAGATGAAACAGTTTGATGGAATTTGAAATACCACCTCCTACTTGATTGCTTCAGTCCATAAATTGCCTTGTCAAGTTTTGCAAATCATATGCTCTTTTCCCTCCTTTGCAAACTCTTAAGGTTGTCCCATAAAATTTTCTTCTTCAAGTTCACCATTTAGGAAAACAGTCTTTACATCCATTTGATGTAAAAGTAGGTCATAATGCGCCACCAAAACCATAATGACACGGAAAGAATCTTTGGTGGAAACTGGAGGAAACGCCTCAGTGTAATCAATTCCCCCCCTTTGGGTGAATCCTTTTGCTACCAATCTAGTCTTAAATCTTTCGATTCTTCCATCCTTATCCTTCTTTGTTTTAAACACCCATTTTGAGCCTACCAATTTTTGGTTCTTGTGAGGTTCAATTAATTCCCATACTTGATTATTCTTCATGCTTTCGAGTTCATTCAACATTGCTTCCCTCCATTTGTCTGCATTCTGACTCTCCATAACTTGTTTAAAACTTGTTGAATTAGCCTCATCTCCAATGTCAAAATCTGCTTCTTGTAAATACACATAATCCGAAATTGCAGTGGATCTCCTTGTTCTATCCGATCTTCTTAATGGCATTAGTTCGGGTGGATTTTCTTGCTGTGGGTTTTTTGTAGTTTGTTCTTCTTCTTGGTCAATAGGTTCGTCGAATTGTGGAGGCTCCATGGGGATCAAAGGTGTAGGATCTGGTTCAACATTCTTAACTACAGCTATATCCCCTTCTTCTTCAAAATAAAATCTGCATTCCCAATAGGGTTCTCCTCATATTCTATAAACTTTGCACAACCAGTCTCCACAATTCGAGTACCATAATTTGGACAATAAAATCTAAAACCCTTGGACCTTGCGGGATAACCTATAAAATGACAACTAATCGTTTTAGGATCAAGCTTCTTCTCTTGAGGGTTATAGATTCTAGCTTCAGCCTTGCAACCCCATAGATGAAGATGTCGCAGGCTAGGCTTTCTGGTAGTCCAAATTTCGATAGGTGTCTTAGGCACGGACTTGCTAGGCACTCTATAGTTTGTTGTTTTGATCGCCTCTCTAAAAAATGCATAGGCAAATCAGTTTTGGAAATCTTGCTACAAACCATGTCTTTCAAAGTTCGATTCCTTCTCTCAGCTACACCATTCTGTTGCGGAGTTCCTGGCATTGTGTACTGAGCTTCTATTCCATTATCTTATAGATACCTAGCAAAAGGTCCAGCACGTCGTCCTCCTTCATCAAAACGTCCATAATATTCACCCTCTGTCTGACCTCACAATTTTGAATCTTTTTCTCAAGTTGCCTTTCTACTTTAGTTTGAAAAATCTTGAACATTTCAAAAGCTTGAGACTTTTCTGCTATGAGATATAGATAACCAAAACAAGAATGGTCATATATAAAGGTGATGAAATAGCGATTTCCATCAATTGTTTGATGAGGGAATGGTCCATAAATGTCTGTATGGATGATTTCTAAAAGATCACTACTGCGAGTTGCACCTATATTTTTAGTCTTAATGAGTTTTCCTTTAACATATTCAATGCAAATTTCATCATCACTGAAAATCGTTGATGGCAAGATTTGTTCCTTAACAATAATTTTCATTCTTTCCTTTGAAATGTGCCATAAACGTCTATGACATAACCTAGTGGATGTTCCTTCACTTCTAATCCTTTTCTCACTAGATTCAGCCATTAAAGCTTCACCATCTTTATTGCAACTCAGACAATATAATCCATCTTTATTGTTTTGAATCCTGAGATACAACACATCTTTATTGAATCCAAAATAAAACCAAGTCTTGATAATCTTGAAACATAAATTAAATTTCTCTTTATCTTTAGGGTACTGAAACTACATCATCCAACTCTAAAATAAATCATGAATCCAAACTTCAGGTTAACTACTCAAAGGCCTTCCACATCTACTTGCTCTCCATTCCATATGAACATCCAAAACTTTACAACAATCATAAGACTGTCCCTTGTAGCAGTGTACCTCCTTATGGGTCCTCGATAAAGTTGACGCCGTCACATCGCAGCTCAACATTCTTGCGCTCCAATTCATCTTTGTTCCGTTTCTTAATTAGCTTCCTTATATTCTTTACTAGGATTCCATTCATGATAAATTGACACGAGTGGCGCCTATTAATCGCCATATGCTTTTCCTTTTCCCTAAGCTCTCGGAGTTGTACTACAAGATACATAAGCGAAATGGCTAGCTTGATTTAAACTTAATTATGAGTGAGATCATAATCGATCTCATTCATTCCGAGAATATCTTTAAAATCAAACGTCCATATTTTGAAGTTTGACTAGTGAGTGTTTCAATTTGCTAGAAATTGATTGAGGAAGGATTCGAGCATCGTAAGGATTTGCAAAAGAAAGCATAAT
The DNA here is from genome assembly GCA_024362665.1 of Prunus padus. NCBI lineage: Eukaryota > Viridiplantae > Streptophyta > Magnoliopsida > Rosales > Rosaceae > Prunus > Prunus padus. The sequence continues at coordinate 23,523,460 of JANFAM010000016.1, read as the reverse complement.
TACTTTCCAAGAAACTGATCTCAATTTGTTAAGAGATAACAGTTTTTCCGTTTAACCTTATTCACAAAACTAACAAATAACATATGCAAGCTTCCTTAATTAAGTATCACACCTTTGTGGCAAGAGATTACTTATAACTTACACGATTACATGTTATCTTGTGCCATCATAAACAAATTACAGTTTAACTTTAATCCACAAGACTAACAAATAACAAGTGCAAGCTTCCTTAATTAAGTATCACATCTTTGTGGCAAGAGATTACTTATAGCTTACAACAAATTACGTGTTATCTTGTGCCATCATAAACAAATTACATGACAGATTCTATTTGTTGAAGAAACTTATGAAGCAATTTAGGTATGATGCAATTTTTTGTTATTTCTTTAGGGTTTGAGTATTTAGGTTTAGTTTTGTTATGAAAAATTTGTTGATTCTCAGAACAAAATCAAGCACCTATCTAGCACAGAAAATAACCAACCAAACACAGTTCAAGGAAAAAACCCTAATATTGCAGTGAATAGTAATTCTGACGTGAAAAGTGTTTTCATCGTGAACAGTATTTCTGCCATGAACAGTGCTTTAGGGGTTCTTTTTGTCCGTTTTTGACGCAAAATACCTTTTCGAATAGGGAATGACCTAATTAATCTAACTCACAACTTTGCTGTGACATATGGGCATTTTTAGGGTTTTAAGGTCATCTAGTACATCAAAATCGTGTTTAAAGTTTTGAAGATATGAAAAATCAAATTAAAACATGCTTTTCCAGATTCTTTAATGTTCTTGATATTTAGGAAACATGTTTAATCTATCTAAACATAACCAAAACTCATCATGGCATAAACAGATAGGCATGCTTGAAAACAATCTCGGTATGTGTGAACAACTAGGCTCGATACCAATCGTTAGATTTTCCTTAGATGCGTGTGATCTTTCGCACAATATGAAATACGTAAAGACATACCTAGTGCCATCTTCCTTGAGTATACGACCTCTAAACTCATTCACGGCAACAACAATAATCCTTGGTAGAACGAGGACGGCTCAAGACTTCTGCTCTCTCTCAGATCTGTTTCAGCTCTCTCTTTATGATGAGACTAGGGTAGAGAACGTGTCTGATGAGAGCAAGGCCTTTAAGCTTATATAGGCTAGGTCAAGTCGTCTCTACTCATCACCGAGGGCCGACTTGTTTAATCTTTCAAGCCCATCAAGCAACGGTTCACGCAAATAAGGAAACAAATAGGACTCCTTAATAGGCCACAAAACCTTTCATTATTCCACAAGGTTTTGGGCCTCAAGATATAACTTAATTTAAACTCTTATCAAAACCTGATATAACTTAGTATCTAGTGCACCGATCTCAATAGGAAACATAACAGTCATTTGTATTTTTACACAAATGGAATAAGAAAGTAGAAAATAAAGATATGATATGAGAAGAGGAATTTGTATGAAGTTTTGGTGTGGAAAGTGAAGAACATTGCTAGGTATTTATAATAATAAAAATTCTAAAATTCTTGATATTTTTTTTCCACTTTTTGTTCCATTTTTTTTTCAATTTTGTTACACAAAAATTGTTTGCCGTTTGATGGAGAAAAATTGAATCGGACGCTCCAGGAGCCGCCACATGGCTTTGGACCGTTGGAGATTTGCACTGCTTTTATGTTTTTAAAATTACTTCATCTTTTCTCTCCCAAAAAAATTTACTTCATCTTCTGGGGATTTCGGGCTTTTAAGTCCTTTAGGGGTAAATTTGTCTACAGATTTTGTTTTGAAGTATGGGGTGTTGATATTGCTGAGAGATCAGTTAGAGTGAACATAGGATCCCTCTAATTTATTTTTTTCTTTTCTTTTTGTTATAAGTGAACTTGAGATTCCAATTGAGCACTTGATTCTCAAATCTTCTTTTTTTTTTTTTTTTCTAACTTAATGACACCAATTTTACACTCCAAAGTAAACCTACTGCTGGTAGTTAACTAATCTGTAAACATTTTCTGCCGACAAATGGGTAGCTAACTTCCTTGAAAACTAATACAGACGACCCCTCTTCCAAGAAAAGCAACCCATCCAATGCAAAAAGAAAAAGAAAAATGTCATAAAAATAATGCAAAAATCTCACACAAAATGCTTGAGAACAAAAAAGAAGTCCGCGAAGGATATTATAATCAAGGAGAGCAAGCTTAACCCTCCTTGCAATGTATTGATTCCTTCAAAGCTTTGATTGGAAGGCTCAGTGGCTCACTTGCATCTTTGTTAAACAGAAATAAACAAAACCCTAGTCTAACTTGAACATCGTGCCCTCGAGCCAATGAGAAAGCAACACGTTGGTCTCTGAGAACATAAAACTATAGTTTGAGGAAGGAGGGAGGTGCATGTGAATGTGTGCATCAATGATTGAAGGTCACGTTAGATCAAACAGAAGGCTTTGCATGAATTTATATTGCCGACACACTACAGAGGCATCTTATTTCAACTTTGAATTTAGAAAGAAAAAAACACACTGTATATACACACACACCTCCCCACAGAGAGAGACAGAGAGAGAGACACAGAGAGAGAGAGAGAGAGAGAGAGAGAGAGAGAGAGAGAGTGGTGGGCGGTGTGGATGTGTGGCTCAAAGGTCAGAGATGGCAGTGAAATCGATAACTTGCATGCATTTTTCTAACCGCTACAAGTTGAACAGAAGTTGTGTTTGTTGTTTTCTTTGTTTTTCTTTTTCTTTTTATAGAACAACTGTATCGTTTTGGATTTGGGGTGCTTGAGTTGGTTGACTAAGAAATAACATCTTTAATAATGCATGTGATTATGTTTATGTTTTTTAGGTTAAATCAAATGGAAATTATTAAGCAACTTCTCAATGATTAACTATTATTTCGACACAAAATGCGTGTTAGTCTCTGAGATCTAAATGATCATTGTAACTTCACATCAGATAATATATTTTGTGACACATATGCATGATTGTGATATATACGCAAAAAATAAATTTGGTTGCACTCGAATAATGTATCTGCGGGCACAGATATAAATTATGTTTCTTTCCCTAAAATATAAAATTTCACCTTCGTTATGAATTGTGGTCCCTTTTTCTCGACAACTGATATTCATGAGATTTGAAATCATAATCCCCTCTACCAAAATATAGACTAGATGTCACAATTAACCGATCTTCATTTGCATTTGGTAGATATAAAAAAGGGACATATATGAAAAAGCTATATAGTTTTTTTTATAATAAATTTTTTTTTATATAACTGTCTGTGTTGGACTTTTCTACATGTACTACCTTCTTTTTTGTTATTCCGGCATCTAAATCTAAAAATTCCTATTCGTTGAATAATGGGGAGGAATATAAATACATATTCACATAATTTTGTATGGACTAAGGATGCATTAGATATGTGCGAAACTAATATTCATCTCAATAATATGATTTTACCAAACCTATTACCACCCTTTATTTTGTGAGCCAAAAACTAGATACGGCTTCAAGGGGATTTCTAGGTGGACATTTTGGTAAGGATTAGGTAGAGTAAGATTACTTACTTTCGACAATGAGGATAAATGGCAATTTGTATTGGATAAAAGGCTTTACTTACTATGTGCGTCATGATGTTATTATGTTTATTTGGTTATTAAAAAATTGGGTGATTTAGTTTATAGACACTATATATTTTACTAATTAGGAAAATACAAATTCAATTCATTTAATTAAGAAAAGGCCAAAGAATAAAAAATAGGGTGTAACTTTACAATTATGCATTACAAAAAGCTAAAAATTACAAAATATGCCATTATGCAAATTTTCAGTAATTCATTTTAAACCAAAAGACAATTTGTCACCATTTTAAGTAATTCATTGAAGGCATAGCTTATGAAGGCTTGGCAAAAGAGGCGTTGGAGTTATTGAGAGAACTGTGTCAGAGAGGGGTTGTGATGAAAAGTTCTGCGAACAGGTGGCAATCAAGATGTAGCCTTTTACACAATTCATCTTTTGCTCTTGGATGGTAGATCATTGTTAAATTATTCCTTTGGATTTCGTCGGACTCATTTCCCATCATAATGAATGACTTCCCAAAGTGTCCAATTCTCACTCATTTTCTGTCATGAGGAGCGGAATCCAAAATCAATTTTGTTAGATACCATATAACCTTGTCCTCACTTTTGTTTGATCCGATTCTTTTACTTCTTATGAATACTTGGTTGTCTCTCCAGTAGTGTTCACTATCTCAGCTTTTATATAAATATTCATGTTTCCTTAATTATGAGAGCTTGCAATAGTGTGATAGTTATCTCTAATGCTTCCTACTACTCGTGATGCTTTTTATTATATTTTTCTCTTGTTAAAGTCAGTGTTGGTGATTGTTTTAACAAACCACATGTCATTGAATTAGCATTTTTCTTTTGTTATATTGTTATTTTGCCCGAAGACGTGTATAATTGAAGCCAAGCAAAATTCAGTCTGCTTGTGTTACAAACCCTACTCCATGTTGCTCAAATTGGTCATGCTAGTGACATGCTCGACTATGAGAAATCAGCTGATGCGTAGGTTATGACTATTTAACTTCTTGTTACGTGAAGCATTGGCAGAATGATTGTGAGTAGCTCTTATTGGGTGATTTACTTCAAACATAAAAATTAAAAGGGATATGAAGAGGTGCCTGAGTAGTTCATATGGATCTATCAACTAAACTACTTAGTTTTTCTGCAATGCAGTTTATGTTTTTCTGCAACGCAGTTTATGCTTTTCTGCATTGCAATTTCTAATAAGTGTTGTTCAATTTGTAGAAAAAAGAAGAAGAAGGAGAAAAAGGAAGATGAAGAAGGAGAAAAAGAAGATGAAGAGGAAGACGTATATAGTTTTAATAAGTGTTGTTCTATGGTGGTTTTCATCAATCATATGAAAGTTTATCAATTTAAGAGGTATGTAGTTTCAGCTTTTTCTGCATTGCGGTTTATGTGTTTCTGCTGCGCTTTATGTTTTTCTCGCATTGCGGTTTATGTTTTCTGCATTGCAATTTCTGAAACATGAGATAGAAATTTCATACCTCTTAAGGTGCTATGTTTTTCATGTAGGAAGGAAGACCAAAAACTACATGACAAAACCTATGAACAAACAACCTAAACAAATTAAAAACAAAAAACAACCAGAGAAGATGAAGAGGAACAGGAAGAGGTATGCAATTTCTGTTTTTGCATTGCGAGATCATTGATCAAACTAAAGAGGCGTTTCCTATCATTATACGGAACAACTCCTCATGAATAAAACCGCTGACATCTCAAGCAAAGACATGCAGTTCCCTTTATGTCAAAAATGGTGTCTAGGTGCAAATTGGTAAAAAGGGACCAAGTGCTCAAAATTCTTCAAAGACCCTAATGGGAATTTTTAGGTTCATTTATAGTTTGATAATTGTAAGCGGGACAATGAAGAATTGACATGTAAACTAATGGATTTCTATCACACAATCTATGAACCCAATTTTTCACTATCATCAAGGAGATGGCTAGCACTTAAACCAATTTACCCACTCATGTTGGGATTCTACATAAAGCATTATACGAAACACAAAACCCAAAACCCAAATTATGATGGAATACTCTACCGATTGCATGTCTCCCACAATGTCTATTGATAGAATGTTAAACCTATGTAATCAGACTGATTGTATAAAAGCTTCTGAACAAAGGCTAATATTAGCAATGAATAGAAACATAGTATTTTCTCGTTCTCAATTTCTCTATCAGTTCTATCCCCATCTTCAACCTATTACGAATTCCTTCAATTTCAACCGAGCATCTAGACATCTTGAACATTATGTATCAACAACGAGAACTAGGGATACTACCCATTATCTAACTCGCACATGCAAGAAGCAACAATAAAACATTGTATGCCTCTCATTGCGGTTAAGGCGTGCTCCAAAATAAAAAGCCACAAAAAGCAGCCAAGAATCATTGTGAACAAAGAACTGAGAAAGCCGGTCCTTGCATTTCATACCATCTCTTGCAAAATTGATCCAAAGTGCTGGCTCAAGAAGCTTGGTTCATACCCGGACCACATCAGATTCAAGCGGTTCATACCATCTCTTGCAAAAGTGATCCCAAGTGCTGGCTCAGAAGCTCGGTTCATACGGACCACATCGATTCAAAAACAACACAATAATTAGTATAGGTTTTGAATTACCGCAGAACGGAGATCTATTAGGCCGAGTCACCGAAATGGCATGAAGAGCCTTTGAGCTTTGCGAATCCGCCGACATCGATCCTCCGAGTGCTTCTTCATGGATTGGAAAACGCCTTCTTCGTCGGCAATCGCGGCGTCACGACGAGCCATGATCGTCATCAATTGCTTCTTCGCCAAACGCCTTCTCCATCATCGATTGCTTCTCCGCCGGAAAATGCATTTCTCCGGCTTGCGGTGATCTTCTTAGCCATGATCATTGTTGGTGGTGGTTGCGACCTCATGGTCTCTATTTGGGATTGAATCTAAAGTCGGGCGTGAATAAAGGGTAAAAATGTTATTTTAAATACAAATTAAACAAGGTTAAAGAGCACATGGGAGGCCCTTTGGCTTTTAACAAAATAAAATTTAAAACTCATCCACCATATCCAAAACAAAAATGGATAATGTATCATATGCTAATTACTAAAGTTTTTGTGTCTATACACTAATTTTTCTTAAAAAATTATGATCATGTTATAAGGTTTGTAATTTTAATTGTAGAAAATTTAAGAGGAATGCTAGTAACCTTCTCTCTAACCTTCTCTTTGGACCTTCTCCCTTCTCCTCATGACACGTGTCATTTTTTACACTTAAAAATAGAAATTTTGACATAAAGGTTGTCTAATGTAATGATGACATTGTTTTAAGTCTGTAAATCGACACGTGTCATGATGAGAAGGTCCAAAAGAGGTTAGAGAGAAGGCCATAAAGATTCCCCAAAATTTAATTACCTCCGGACCGGATGTTTCCTTTTATAGAAAACACTATTGCTCATAAGTTCTTTTATTAGAAAAACAAGGAAAAAAAAATCTAAAAATCCATGCACTTCATAGAAAAGCATTTAGAAATGATTCCTTAGGAACTTGAAAGTGCTTCTTCAAAAAACGTTTTTAGTTGTCAAAAAACGATTTTAGTCATTTCAAAAGCATTAGTTGTTATTTTTTTGCTCAATCGCATGCCACCTTGAGTGATTAATTAAGATCCCTACAATCTTACCTATCTAGACTTGATTTAAAGTAGGAATTACTATAATGTTCTGTTTAATTATAAGTCCATGCTGCTAGAGACTCAACCACCACTTAAAATCGAGTGGACTCCCGTCATCTACCTCTGAATTAAACAGAAATAAAATTTGATATTTTGTACAGTACTTTGATCGGTTGGTTTGTTGGGCTGATAGGCTGATAGGCAGTTGGTGGGCTGAATCTAGTCTGGCCCACTCCATCAAAGAAACCTTGATTTTTACTCAAAGTTATTAACATAAAATTAAAAATAAAACGAAAGAAAGGGGGTGGGGAGAATAAATTCGTTAATGTGGACCACACACACTAATCGTCAAGCTAGAGTTAGAAAAATATTCCACCGAAGAAAAAAAATTTTGAAATTTGAAAATTAAAAAGTAATAAGCATACAGATAAGGAAAGAAAAAGATTAAAATAAAAAAATAATTATTTTTCTTGATTTGTCTGCACATATCGAGTCGGAAGTATTTTTGCTCATCACTTTAACCCAAGGTGTACTCTCACTACCATCTTCAACACTTGATACGTGTTCAAAGACATAACTATGATTCCATAAATATAAAGCAAAAGTTAACTATAGTTATGAATATAAACACGTGTAAAGTGGTGAGCAAAAATATTTCTCACGAGTCTACACACAAACCAGAGAGGTCCTAGCTCTTATTAGCAACTCAAGGTAAAAAAAAGTGAAAGATTAAGTAAAGGACATAGTAATTAAACTAATATTCCCTCTATTCTTTTTATCATTGTGAATAGTGACCTTACATGACTTTAGTCTTTTAACTATGATTAAACAAGTCAGGCTAATCTCTCTCTCTGCCTCTAATGCGCATTAATCATTGAGGATTAGCAACAACAAACAGTGACAGACTAACAGTCGGTTGTTTAGTAAATATCTATTTTATATTATAAAGATAAATATTTCATATCATGTTAGCATTCTAGAATTACATGTTAGCTGATATCAGACCGGTGTCCTCTGATGCTTAAAATTTGTTTATCTTGCATGTTACAATTGTAATTTAGGGTAGCGGAAATTTTTTACTCCCAACAATCATTCTTATTTATTAAAAATGTTTACCAACTAGCATTTGCTTTAGTGGTATTTGTCTTCATTTATTTGGAAGAGGTTTCATGTTCGACTCATATGAACGGAGAGAACGGTATATATTTGTGACGAGTTTGATACCTAATTGTAGTTAGCATAATACTGTAGTTTTGTTGTTGGTGTATTGGTCCAATGTAAAAATATCTTGTAAATATTATAAGGAGTTGATTTTCCCACTCCCATTTTCTTCACGTACACTCCCTTTTGATTTTTAATACTTTTTAATCAATTTTGTTATTTCTCTTTCCTATTCTACCCTTCCCTACATTAATTTCTTTTTACTTCACTTTTATGTTATTTCTTTTCTTTATACTTAAATTTTCAACTTGCACTCCATTTTCAGTATTAAGGGAAAAAATACCTAATTTCTTACTCGATTAAAGGAAAAAAATATTGAAAATGTTGTGCAAGTTGGAAAATTAAGTTTAAAGAAAAAAATAATATAAAAGTGAAGTAAAACGAAATTAATGTAGGATAAGGGTGGAATAGGAAAAAAAAGAACAAAATTAATTAAAAAGTATAAATAAATAAATAAACAAAAGAGAGTATAAATGGAGAAAAGAGGAATAGGGAAATCACATCCCATATTATATGTTTGTATAAAAAAAAAGTTTAAAAATTAGAGGAGATGACCAGCCACTTTGACGTTTAAGGCCCACATGCATTCCCACTCACTTCTATCACGCCGTTTATTTTCTCCAAATTATAGAAACTTCATTTTGGCTTTATAAGTCGGTTACCATTTTGTATTTTTTATGTGGAATCTTATTTTATCTTAAACAATAAAAAACAATTTTATAAATCAAATGAAAAAAAAAAAACAATTTGTAGATTCAAAACTTAAATATTTTTCTAAAATTAAAATTGGCATAATTTCCTCTCACAAGTATTATATATGTACTCTGGAAATAATAATAATAATAATGTCTTTTTTAAAAAATTGTTAATAATGACCTTAAATAATAATAATAATAATAATGCTATATAAATATATCATTATTTTATTAGTTTATGGAAAGGTCAACAGAAATTTCCTTTCTTTTATGTGCCTGGCTTCCTCTCGACTTTCCTCATTTCTCTCTCTCTCTCTCTCTCTTCTTCTCTTTGCTCTCTCTTCACTCGCTCCTCACCCTCTTTTTAAGCTTTTCTTTCCTTTTTCTTCCGCATTTGAGTGACATACAATACAAGGACCATATCATCTTCATCATTGCATGTCCTTTTGACACCAAAAACCTGAATTCCCACCTCTGCTTTCTTACATCTACTCAAGCAAACCAACCACTTCAAAAGATTTTCCCAAGAAAATTTCTGGGTTTTCTGTCTTCTGGATCTTCACCTTTTCTTGGATTGAGCTCCATATTCCTCCTTAAAAATCATGGGAAAGGACAGCCTAGCTACACCCTCTTGGAACCCTTCAAGTTTTGGCATGGAAATGCAGTCCAATGAGCTCAATTGTGGTTCACAGCAGCTCCCCAATTCTCTTTTTAATGCCAATTGGGACAATTTAATGGATCAGAGCGATCCCTTTGAGTCTGCCTTGAGCTCCATTGTTTCTTCTCCGGTGGCGTCCAACGCTTCCATCGCTGCCGGAAACGGCGGAGGCGATGGAGAAATTATTAGAGAACTAATTGGAAGATTAGGAAACATTTGCAATTCAGGAGAAATATCTTCACAGTCTTACATTTGTGGCAATAACAGCACTAACACTTCATGTTATAGCACCCCATTGAACTCTTCACCTAAGCTGAACCTGTCAATGATTGATCCACAGATGAGAGCCAATTTGCCAATACCTGGAAATCATTTACCTTCACATCCAAGTTTGGCACCATTTCAAGCTGACCCTGGATTTGTTGAGAGGGCTGCAAGGTTTTCCTGCTTTGGTGGTCGCAATTTTGGTGGCCTCAATGGGCAGGTCAACTTGAATGAAGCTGAATTGGCTTATAGATCAATGCCAACAATTGATTCTGGCAAGCTTTCCAGAGCTTCCAGCAGCCAATCACTTAAAGTTGCTGCTGCTGGATCTCAATTTGGTGTTCAAGAGAGCAACAAAAGCTCTCCCCAGGATGCGAATTCAGCTCCTGATAAGAAATTCGGCAGGATTTCGAGGTCCTCCACCCCGGAAAATGCTGAATTGGGTGATTCAAGGGAGGGATCATCAGTTTCTGAGCAGATCCCAGGTGGGGATATGAGTGTTAAAGCAGAAAATGTGACCAATTCCAGGAAAAGAAAACCTGTTGCAAGAGGAAAAGCCAAAGAAACCTCTTCATCCCCCTCTGCTAAAGATGGCAAGGTAGTTTAATTCTGTCAACAATTGTCCAATTTAAATCCAATTATTTGTTTTCAATTTCTGTTGAGAATGTTGACTAAAACCAATGAGTGAATCTACTGCAGGTTGTGGCAGAAAAAGAGGAACCAAATTCCAAGAGAAGCAAAACAGATGAAGCTTCTGGGAATGAAAAGGCAGCTGCAAAGGCAAAGACAGAGCCTAATTCCAAAGCTACAGGGGATGGGGCTCAGAAGCAAACAAAGGATAATTCAGAGCCGCCTGAGGCTCCAAAGGACTATATCCATGTCAGAGCCAGAAGGGGTCAAGCTACTGATAGCCATAGTCTTGCAGAGAGAGTATGTTCAATGCAGCGTTCTGTATTTTGTTGCTTTTTGGGCCTTGATTTTAGATTCGAGTGCTAATATCATGTTTATCATTGTTAAATGGTCAGGTTCGAAGAGAGAAAATTAGCGAAAGGATGAAGTTTCTTCAAGATCTTGTTCCTGGTTGCAACAAGGTACCTAAAATATGTGAATTTGAGTTACTTGTTCTGAAATTGATAGAAAAACAATGAGAAATAGAACTAAATTGGATTGTATTCAATATTTTCAGGTAACTGGGAAAGCAGTGATGCTAGATGAAATTATAAATTATGTGCAGTCATTGCAGCGCCAAGTTGAGGTAAATTCACATAGTCTCAAGGTTCAACCATTCATATTATGATTGAAACACCTAGCTTTCTTGCTGATTTGTTGAATTTTTGTTGGCTCAGTTTCTTTCAATGAAATTGTCAACTGTGAATCCCAGAATGGATATGAACATGGAGGCCCTTCTGTCAAAGGAGGTAAATTACAGAATTTTCAACTACTTTATCAACTGAGACATTCTTTAATCCTTATGCATTTTCCGAAAAACTAACTTTAGCTTTATCCATTCCATGCATATTTCAGATTCTTCAATCTCGTGGGTCTTTACAAAATGCCCTTTACCAATTAGAGTCTGCAATGCCTTCATTCCCTTTCGGGTACCAGCCGCAGCAACTTCCACCTTTGCATAGCAGCAGCATCTCTAGTGGGACAGAGACACAATTTGCAGAGAACCCTCTAACTGCTGCACTGCGTCAAAGTCAAGGCATGCAGTTACCTGCATTTGATAGATTTGGTGAAGCAGCACCTCAAGTAATTAAACAAAACTTAGCTCAATACTTTCACTTGAAATAGTCATGCTTGCATATATGCTCAAGGCTTACTGTAAATTTACCTTCCAGGCTCCGAAATTCTTTGAGGATGACCTTCAAAGTGTGGTTCAGATGGGATTTGGCCAGATTCAGCAGGAGAGCCTTCATGGTAAGTAGTCAAATTTTATAAACTAAAACCAGTAACAATTCTCAATCTTCTACCTAGCTTGTTGGTTTCAGTGTCTAATCCAATTTCTGTCATGTGCAGGCTCAATGGCTTCAGCCCAGATGAAAGTTGAGCTATAATCAGCAGAATTAACTGTATATACAGAGAAATTCCAGTTTGAGTGGATCTTTAGCCTGGAGGAAAATAACAGCTTATGTTTTCGATTTTAATCTCTCGCGTCGGCAGATTGATTCAGCAACTCATTCTTTGGAGAATTCTTTCAAGAATTCCACATTAATGTATATCCTAGAACTAATTGCAGCAATTCTATAAGACTACATTTAAGATATGTAGCATGGTAAGATGAGTGTTGGGGGATAAAACCTTGAAAGAAAGAGAGTTGTTCATGTAAACTTCAGTTTTGATCCAACCTTGTATCAACTTACCATTTGATAATATTATTACTGAGATTCATTGAGACTCTTTATAATGTTCCATTGTTCATCTTTTTTCAATATATTTTTTAAAATTCCATGAGTCTTTGTTGTTGTAATCTTTTGTTGAAAATCTTCTGCCTCTCAGATTGGTTGCTGGGAAAATAAATGGAAATTGAAAAGTGAAAAAAAATAATAATAATAAACTGGCCTTTTATAACCACCATTTCAACCACCAATAGTACTATGCAATGCCTAATCTCTGCGTTGCTTTTGCCTCTAGCTATCTTCTCAGCAACCAAGCATACATAGTTTAATGAGAAAGACATCTCTTAGTTGCTTTCAACTGTGTGCTGGAAAGGATTTTATGGTGGACCCTCAATAATCTGAATGATATACAATCTTTACGTTAAATCGCGCAACTTATGGCTTAACAAATTCTTACTGGGAACCAGCTGTTAAGTAGGGACAAATGGTGGTGTCTTAAGTCCAACTCATGATTAAGCATTACTTATTTGTGCTCTCAAATTTCTACCTTTGTATTTAAAAAATTAAAAAGAAGATAACAGAGTCTAGTCCCGTAGAAAATGACTTGACTTGCAGACCAATGGTCTCAAATTCGAATCCCCATAGCACTTTGCCATTGTGTGTATGAAAAACCCCTTCCCCTTTAATTTAGACTATCGCTTGTATTAAAAAGGAAAAATTAAATAATAAAAATAAGAAGAATAAGAATAAGAATGATGCCTTGAGAACCTTGGAATTTACTGTACAGAAAACCAAAGCAAACAACAACTTTTACTTATTTAATTATTAATTATTAATGAATGTTTATGTTTTTATTTGCTTAATGCTGATTGTATTTTGTTTTTAAATTAGCATCCTAAAAGAGCATCAGTGGCCCAGGTTGGCAGCCAGTGAAGTTCTGACTTGGCTGAGGAATCAGAGAACTTTTACAATCCCAACAACTTTAGAAAATTATGAAAAGAAAATCAAAATGGATAAGTGGAAGAATAAAGAAGAGGACTTCAGACGTCGATTGATACCCTTCAAGATAAAAAGAACTTTCCATCAAAGCGTGTCTGGAAAATCCATTCTCCAAAGTCCAAACACTTCAAAAAAGATGTGGGAGCAAATTTCCCCACGAGAATATTCGGTTGAAAAGATTCCTTTTTCTTCTTCGCCACCTCTTTCTCCATGCAAAATAGAACCAATAAGAGGACCACACCCGGGGGGTGTTGGCCAAACACCCTCCGATGCCTAAGTTAGTTCGAGAGTTTATGAGAAAAACACTAGCTAACTAGGGTACGGAGATATATATGTTTATGGTGTAAACCGGGCGGCCGGAGCCTTATGTAAAAGAGGGAGATAAAGGAGGTGGCTAGAGTTGCATAGATAAATTTAGACGTAGTTTGAGTAGTAATTCTGACGTACCTCAACCCTTTGTGTGGCCATGTATTTATAGGGGGCCTCGACGAGGTTGGTGTGATAGGTGTTGTTGGTGTGATTGTTGTATTTAGGGATTTGATTTATTAGGGTTAAATCAAATCCCTAATTGTGGTAGGTATCCAATCAATTCCTAACTTAATTAGGTAAATCCTCCTTTAATTGGGAATTGTGGTAGGTGCCAAATCAATTCTCAACCCAATTAGGTAACATTCCATTTAATTGGATAATCCCCAATTAAATTGAATAATTCCCAATTAGGTCAAATAATCCCCAAATAGAAGGAATCATTTGACCTAGGGTTATGACTAAATTCGGTTCCCACAAAAGACATCTGCAATATAACTTTTTCTCAAATTTTAATCAATTAATAATTGATATGGTTTACATTTGGTAGTGTTTTATTTCTCATTTTCTATTTTATTTTATAAATTGTAGTGTTTTTCTTTTTGAGTAAACAAATAACACACTAACACCATAACTTGGAAAGAAAAAACGTTTGCAAGTTGGGTTTTCATTTAACTTGAAGTATAAGTAAACTACAATTTTCATGTGTAATATGCATCATTTTACAATATGCATGTATGTGACAAAGGCTTTTGAGTAAAATACAACAAATAATACTCTTAGCCTTATATCTTGGTAACATTTTTATGTGACCAAATTTATATTTTTCTTCGCGACAACATTGTAACAAGATATAAGATCTAACCTGACAGACATGTAGAACCAAGTTATGATGAATGGTTTGTGGTTTTGATCATTTTCGGCAACCAATTAACGAAAATGTAAATCTAAAATGAATTGAAAATGTTATCAAATTTTCAATAACCATTTGGTTTAGTGACACAAAGTCTATGTTATTGGAGAATGTTCTTAAATTCAAATTTCATGGACAACAGTTGTTAATGAAAAGTATTAACAAATTATATAATTTCATTTATTATTAAAATTAGAATGATAGGGAATAAGTAAGGGCTTGTAGCTCAAGTAATTAAGAGCATTTACCCCTGCTCTTGAGGCCCTAAGATTTATGTTTTTTATATAGAGAAAAACAATAATTGTATTCATAGGCACAAAGACCATTAGCCACAAGGGCAAATACAAATGCCCACAAAGGGGTAATACAAGTATGGAAGCATAGTAACCACATATGGTTAATCCATATACAAACCACAAAAGGCCAGAGAAATTTCAACATAAAAGCCGCATGCCTGAACAAACCATACATGAATCACAACACCCAAATCTACCAATACAACTACAACTTTTAACTCTCACAAGTACAAAATACAAGTAGAGACTAGGAAAACAATCAAACTCCCAACTCACAAGGAGATGATGCAATTATTACAAAATAAGAAAACTGCAAACAAATAACCAAAAACAACAACAACAACTGCTGCAGTTGTTGCCACCGCCACCACTGATGCCGTCGTCGCCTTGGAGACATAGAAAACTGAAATTGCAGCCAGTCACCTTACAACTAAAACACCAACCAACAAAACCACAAATCCAAGCAGATCTAAATACAAGTAACCTCCCCACAATTAAAACCCCAAATCCAGTATATGGGGAAGGGGAAAATAAGTTGGGGGGTAAGGAAAAGATAGAGAGAGGGAGATAGGTGGAGTGGCCTCCTCCCCCCTTCCAGGAACTCGGCAAAAGAGGTTTGAGAGAGAGAAGGGAGGCTGGGGTTTAGAGTGCCTTTTAAAAAAAAATCAAAAATTTGAATACGATGAACCCTTTTTCCCACTATACCGGAAAGTACAATAAACCCGACAACCCTAGGCCTTGGGTGTTAAACTTTACTAGGCTTTTACTCTAGAATACAAAATTTCACTTCGGACATGAACAGTAATCACATCGGACATAACCACATTAAAACTAACCTTGCTCAGCCATGGCGGTTTACAAGAAATCTTCTTCGCCTATGCAGCTCCTTAGATCTCTGTTTTCTCTAGATAGGGTGAGAGTCTGTATATTCACATAGTATTCAATGCAAGGGAAGGGACCCCTATATATATATGCGTTGCTCGTATGCATTGCCTATTAAGCAGCATCCAAGTGTTCTATTCGCATCAGACTAGGTTTGTTTCAATCCATATTGTATTAGGAACCTCATTAGCTCTTGTATTTTCAATTCGATTAGCTCTGTACAAGAGTCTATCCGATAAGTCTAAGTTCTATTCCATAATCAACCGAAATACTCGAGTCCTCTTAGGATTAGAAGATCACATTCCAAACTAAGACAATAAATTGTCTTACATTCTCTCACTTGATCGATTAATCCTAAAATATTTTGGTATTGATTACTTTAAGGCCTTTGTGAAATATAACTCAAACTGATTCTTAGCAAGCAATTGTCAATTCTAAAGAATGAGAAGGAACTATCAAGACTTCATGGATATCCTGTACTCCAAGGTCTTTATAATTACTTTTAACACTCTTTAAAATCACATAAGCTTCCATCAAAATTAAACAAAATAAGCATGGTTTTACTGTAAAAGCTTTTATAAGCATGCTTACCTTACGTCCCGTAATTTGACTACCAAGGTCTCATCATTTGTTAAAATGATTTCTCTATCATGAATGAAAAACCTGTATGCAAATACCTTAAGCTAGCTTTTCTGCTTAATTCCATTCAAGCATTCTCAACAACATATATAATATATAAAAATCTTAAACTGTTTAATGAAATTTCTTTATTTGAACCTCAAACCAAAACAACATCCATCGAAACAAAAACAACTGTTATTAATCAAAAAACCGAATAAAATCTTCTTAAAACAAATAAGCTCCCACTGATTTAGGCATTCATATCAGCCATCAATCCCATACTTAAGACATGTCTGTGAAAAACAGCATTTGGAACTCCTTTAGTAAGCGGATATGCTATCATTAGATCATTGCTAATGTGACTTAAGGTAGTATAACATTGAGCAATCTTCTCATTCACTATTATGAACTTGACATCCAATAACCTCGAGCCTCTTATTCTTTTGTTCCCTTTTGCAAATGACACTGCTGCACTATTGTCATTCCAAAGTTGTAGGTCTGTGAATAGATTCCACCACACTCAAACTAAGTGTGACGACCCTGACCCAATTTATAAAATAAAAATGAATTAATTAATAAGTTAATTAAATTGGATAATTAAAATGAATTAAAAAGGAATTAAAATGAATTAATTGGAATTAATTGGATTTAAGTAATTAAAGGGGCATTTTGGTCCACTTTATTTTCGGGACGGAATTTGGCGAAACGAGTTGCGCCATTGCGTTAAATCTCGTCGAAACGAGTCCGTTGACGGGCGGTGCGTTTCGATATGAGTCGGGAGCTTGAGGGCATTTTAGTAATTTGTAAAACAAATAAAATATTATAAAATGACAAGTGGCCCAATCGAGAAACCAGTTTCGGTTTCTCTCTCCTCTCTCTCTCTCCTCCCGCGAGCCGTCGCCTCCTCCCCTTCGCCGAACCGCCGTCCGGTCACGGTGGTGAGGCCGGTCCCAATCGGCCAGCGTCTCGTCGTCCTCGTCGAGAACCCACCGCGGATCGTCGCGGAGAGCTCCATTTTCGCCGGTGCGATCGTGGAAATCTCCGAAACTTCACGGCGTCGCACGGCCGGCTCCGGTCACCTCTGCCGTCGCGTAAGAGATGCAGCGAGTCCTCTCTTCCTCCTCTTGCTATTTACGGGTTTAGATTCGATCGATTTGGCTTTGTGGTGATCGGATCTCAAACCCTTGATTTTGCGGTTTTTGTTTTGGGTTTTCCGGCCAGTGGCAGCGGTTCTTGGCCGGCTCTCACCGGTTTTGGACTCCTGGGATGGTGGTGGTGCGATAGGTATGGGTAGTGTAGCTCGGTTCGTCAATTTTGGAATGGCGAATCGCTCTAGCCACCCGCCACCCACGGTGGCGCGTGTGGCGTCGCGTGGGCCAGGTGTGGTTGTGGGTCTTTGTTCAATTGAGATCCTCGTATCGCTGTGAGCGTGTAGGAGTTGACGGATCTCAATTCGGAGATCGTTTGGTTATCGAGCGGATCTCGCCTATTGCGTGATTCTCGGGTTCGATAGGATTGAACGGTTGGATCGTGTCCATTCTTGGATATGTGGATCTAGATAATTCTAGGATCGTATAGGATTTGACGGATCGTGATTCGAGTCGGATACTCGGATCGATGACTTGAAGTTAGAATTAAGCGTAATTGTCCGATCGTGCGATCGTGAGCAATCCGACCGTCGGATCGAGACCAAACTTTGAGGACACGTTGTCTAGGTCGTGTTGAACCCCTAGGAACTTTTGGATCTAAGTTTGGAGGTCATGAGACCCACGGGTCGGTTTGACCTACTCGGTCGGTTTGACCAAAGTTTGACCTGGGTTGACCGAGTGTCTCCAGTGCATTTGTCGTGTAGTTGACTTTGTTGGATTTCTAGGAATGTCCTGATCCTTTTGGAGGTCTTGGGCTCCGCGGGCAGGTTGACCGAAATGGGGTGTTTGACCGCCGGTTGGCCACCGTGAGTCTTGGGCGGTCCCAGCAGTTGTAAGGCGGTTTGACCTTGGAATCCTTCGTAGGGCGTGCGTACGTTAAGTGGGTTGTTGTTAGAGTTTAAGTTTACGGTTCTCGTGCGTTCACGGTACTAATTCAATCCTCGTCTTTATCGCTTTAGATGCGTTGACTCTTCACGCCGCATAGCGGGACCCTTTGAGGTTGTGCGGCATAGGACCAACGGTGAGTGGACTTTGTTTTCAAATGTGCATGACTTGAATGAATTGCATGATATGCATGAAATGAGATTTAATGATTTTCAATCTTGAATTGGATAAGTGTTTTAAGTCATTGACATGACTTTGGTTGATTTATATTAAAAGTAATTGCATTTGAGTTTTATGCATGATTTGGGTTGCCAGGTTTTATGTGGGGCCCTGTTGGCTATATTTTAATATTATTTATACCTTTGGGTATTGAGCGGAGACGTAATGTGGCCCGATGATTTCTTATCAGGATTTTAATTATACAAATGAGCTATATTAAGCTTGAAACCGTTTTATTATATTTTAATTATATAATTGAGTATATGGACGTTAGTATAGTCCGTTTGATTCCATACTCGGTTTTAGGGTTAAAACCCTATGATTTATAACACGTATACTTTGATTATATATATATAAACTTATATATATATATGTATAGCTACTTTGAGTAAACACTTGTAATAGTGGAAAATGGTTATATAACTATATATATATATATATGTATATGTACTTTGGTTATATATATATATATATATATATATATATATATATATATATATATATTGATATATCTTTACCTTGATTATATATATATATTATTCATATATATATATAGGTATATCTACTTTAAGAAAAGGATCACCATACTTTGGTTGTATATGTATATGTATATATATACATATGTACCTTGATGATGTATATATATATATATACATATGTTTATCTACTTTAAGAAAAGGGTTTTCAATACTTGATTTATATATATATATTGATATATATATATATATATATGTTTATACCTTATATTTGACGTCTTAGAGCTGTATATTTTATTATGATTTTGTATGCTTGGATTTAGCATTGAGTGAGATTTAAATATGGTTTTTCATTGAAAATGATGTTTGATTCATTATTAATCTGTTATGCGGTCGTTTGACCCTTGTGATTATTTTGAATATATAAATATATGTTTTAGACAGTGATGTCCTGTTTTTGAGTATATATATTGGTTATATGCTTGAGCGGACTTGTATGTCCCGATGTTGTTTTGGGTTGGGTACATTGTGGTTGTATATATATATATATATACTGTTATCGCATGATGATTGATGTGTGTGCATTTAGCACCTGTGTTGTACCTTCCCCTGTTACGTCTGATGATACGAGTACTCTGCATTGCGGTTCGATCCGATTGCATACCTTAGCAGGTGTAGCTGTAGATCCTTAATTGGATAGTCTGCGCGTATGACATATTATGGGCGTAGTGGTATTGATGGTTCCTTACCTTGCGGGCCTGTGAGCTTAGTCCCGATTGGGACGGCTTAACCACAGGTACGGGGTCTTGTCGAGACCGTACGGTGTCGATCAAATGATCCCTGTTGGATTGTTTTCCCTGGTACTTGTGTGTGTTATAGTTATACTATACCTATACGCGTGTGTTAGTACATTCGTATTCATATTTCTTTTAGTGAGGATCGTTCCTTGCTTGTCGTGCTTGTAAGCACATGATTGTGGGTTTGGGGATGTTTGGGAAACTATTTACTGTTTGGTTGTAGTACTTGACTTGATTTGATTACTTTATAGGTTTTACTTGTGGGATTGTAAATCCTGTTTTATATATATATTTATATATATATATATATAAATGTTTTGAAGCTGCAATTATTATCTTTATTGCTGTCAAGTTTGGTTTGCTTCTTTGTAAGCAAGCTATTACACATTTTAAGGTTTGTTTTACCTTATGTGGATTTTATTCCATCCTTATCCTTTACGTTAATAAATCCTTTTGTTTATATTTTATAAACTTGTGTGGGATTTGTTTTGGGAGGATTATGCCTCGGGAAATGTAAAGGGGTTTTAAGCTGGAAATGTTTTCACGTACTTTGAAATAGTACGGTTTCCAAATTATAAGCGATTTGATATGCATGTTTGCATGGTTTTAAACGGTGGGGTTACTACTTTGATTTAAGTATGAAAAACCTTGTTTTTGTCCACTCACACTCTTTATGTTTTGCGCCCCCCAGACCGTAGTCGTTGCGTCGACACCTTTCGGCTGTGCGCTTCTCTTCTCGAGCTTCAATGGAAGGGTAGGATTGTAATCCTTTAACCCTAAACTCTGTAATCTGGTATTTCTATTTCCGCTGTTGAATTCTGGTACTCTTAGATTGCTCTGTATCACCCTAGGGTTGAATTAGTTTGGCGGAGGCTGTTATGTATATGTTGTATGCATCTTTGGCGCTTAGGTTGTTTATCGTGCTTGTTTGTGAGTTGAACCTTTGGGCTAGTACTTGTTTTAGGGGAGACTCTGCCCGTTTTTCGGTAGAAGTCTTAGCCCCTTATAGGTAGTATCTCGGGAAGAGGGTAATTGTTTTAGGATGTGGGCCCGACATGGGTTGATGTGGGCCCATCAACGAGGTTCGGCTCGGGTTCAGGGGTGGAATGCAGGTCGGTCACTGTCACTAAGCATAAAATTTCTTAACCATTTAGCTTGAGAAGTGGCTTCATAACAGGCTAGAAACTCAGCAAACATAGTTGATCCTGCTGTGAGAGGTTGTTTGATACCTCTCCATGACACTACACCACCACCAAACATGAACACATAACCCGATGTTGACTTCAATGAATCTTGACAACCTGCGAAGTCAGCTCACCAAATCCTTGCAACTCTAATCTCTTACTCATTCTGAAAACTAACTTATAATCTTTTGTCCTCACGAAAGTATTTCATAACTCTCTTACGCAACCGTGTGCTTGACCGAGGATTGGTGAAATCTTCTCAACTTCTTTGACGGCAAAAGCTAAGTCAGTCTAGTACATATCTTAGCATACATTAGACTTCCCACCAGTGAAGCATAGGGTTTGTTAGCCATTTCAAGCTTATCTCGTTCAGTCTTATGTGCTTGTTCAGTGCTCAACTTGTCCTCTTTAGATATAGGAACATCACTTCCTCCACAATTTTGCATGTTAAATCTTTTAAGCACCTTTTCAATATAGGACTTTTGTGACAGTCCAAGTACACCCTTCTCTCGATTTACGATTATATCTATCCCCAAAATATAAGATGCCTCACCCAGTCGAGTCATTTCAAAATGCTTAGGCAAAAACTCTTGCAATCATGTAACATGGTGAGATTTGTGCGAGGCTAATAAATGTCATCCACATAGAGTACTAGAATGATGAAATGCCTCCCACTAGTTTTCATGTATATGCACTCATCCAAGGCATTTTCACAAAACCAAACACCTTCACTCTTCAAATACCACTATCTAGAGGCTTGCTTGAGACTATAGATTGATTTACATAACTTGCAAACCAAAATTTTATCTTTTCCTTGAATGAAACCCTAGGTTGTACCATGTATATGTCTTCTTCTAGATCCTCATTCAAGAATGCAATCTCAACGTCCATTTGATGCAAATGTAAGTCAAAATGTGCTACAAGTGCCATGATTACCCTTAATGAATCTTTGGTTGAGTCTGGCGAAAAAGTCTCATTGAAATCAATTCATTCCTTCTGTGTAAATCCCTTTGCAACCAATCTTGCTTTGTACCTATCTATCTGTCCTCTTGAGTTCATCTTGGTCTTATACACCCACTCACAACCTATTGGTTTGCAATCTTGGAGTAAGGTTACTAGCTGCCAGACTCCATTCTTTTCCATCGAACCTCATTTCAGAATTCATTGCTGCATACCAGTTCTCATTCTTCTCACTCATCATGGCTTGCTTGAAAGTTGCAGGGTCTTTTGTGCTATTTACATCATGTTCAGCCCTTTGTAAATACACAAAATAATCATCTCCCAAAGCAGGTCTCCTATGCCTATGTGATCTCCTTAATTCCACACCTGGTTGTGGGTTTTTTGCTTCTTGTGATTGCTCCACATCTTAGTTCTCTGCTGGCAGTACATCTGTTGACATTGGTTCTGCAATCTCATTTGCATTTGTTTCCTCAGTGTGACCCAATTGTGCACGGCTAGAATCAACTTGAGGTAACCTAAACGCCTTCATCAGGATTTTTGTGACATGTCTTGGTTCAATGTTATTTCCTCAAAACTAAAACTTTCGTCCTCATTGTTCTCCCAATCGCATCTATGAAAACTGCTCTTGAGGTTTCTATGAATGCAGTAGTGTGTTTGGGGCAATAAAATCTATATCCCTTGGTTCTCTCAAGATAGCCAACAAAGTAACCACGTATGGTTTTCGGGTCTAACTTCTTTTCTCTGCATGATTATAAGGTTTTGCTTATACTTTACATCCCCAATAATCTCAAGTGTTTAATGCTCGGCTTCCTTCAATTCTACACTTCATAAGGAATCCTATATATGCTTTTAGTTGGAATTCTATTTAGGATATAGTTGGCTGTTTTTAAGGCCTCTCCCCAAAGAAAAATTGGAAGGTTTGTGCAGCTCATCATACTTCTTATCATGTCTTTCAAGGTCCGTTTCTTCTTTCTAAAATACCATTTTGTTAAGGTGTACCTAGATTGGTATCTTGAGCTATGACTCCTTGTTGAAGGAACTTAGCAAAGGTCCAGGATTTCTCCCGAGTCTCATCAAACCTCCCAAAGTATTCTCCTCATCTATACGATCGAACCACCTTTATTTTTAGGTTCAATTGATTCTCTACTTATGCTTTATAGATTTTGAACATGTCCAGTGCACTAGATTTCTCTTTAATGAGATAGACATGTCCATACCTTGAATAATCATCTGTAAAAGTTATGAAGTAGTTGAATCCTTCATGAGTCGGATTGGGGAAAGGTTCACATATGTCAATATGGATGAGTTCCAAAATACCTTTGCTTCCCAATGCACCTTTCTTTCTTAAGTTAGTTAATTTCCCTTTTACACATTGTATGCGTACTTCATTTGTGTTATCATGATTCAATGGTGGTAAGACTAATTCTTTGCACAGTTGTGTTATCCTTTCTTTTGAAGCATGTCCAAGCCTCTTATTCCATAATTTGAACGAAACTTCATTGATTTTGGTTTGTACAGTGTTTGTTCCCATTTCAGTTCTTTTACAATTTAATCGAAACATTCCATCAATAAGACTTGCATTACCAACTAAAATTTTATTTCTGAAAATAGAGCAACCAGTTCCGTCAAAATTCAAGCTGAACTTTGATTTTACAAGCCTAGTAACGGAAATCAAACTCTACTTCATAGAAGGAACATAAACTACCTCCATCTAATTCTAAAACAAAACCAAGTTCTAGCTTTATCCTAATTGTCCCTATATAATTTACTTAGACTTCTTCTCCATTTCCAACGAACACCTTTACTTCATCCTTGTTTGGCAGCCTCTTGCTTGTGAACTCCTGCAAAGAATTAGCCACATGAATAGAAGCACCACTGTCTAACCACCATGAATACTTTGAGAAATTAACCAAATAGGATTCGAAACAAACCAAAATTAAATTCTCGTTACCTTTTCCTTTCTTCTTTTCCAACCACTTCTTATACTTTCTGCAATCCCTCTTCATGTGTCCTACCTTTTTGCAAAAGAAACAAGTCATTCTAGTTGTTGGTTTTAAAGCCTTTTCTGTAATGCTTTCCTTTTCCTTTTCCTTTCCAGTTGTAGCCTTGTGCTTCTTTTCCTTATTCTGCTTGGTTTGAACCATGTTAACCACATTAGCTCTTCTTTCTCTTATGATATTGTGCTCTTGCTGAACACAAATGGTAATGAGGCCATTCAAGGTCCAGTTCTCTTTATGGGAAATGTATGTCTCTCTCAAGGACTTAAATTCCTTAGGCAGTGAGTTCAGTGCAAAATGGACCATCATATCCTCATCTACCGTCATCTCCAGTTCCTGCAGCTTAGTCCCAATGTCAATCATGTTCATGATATGAGCTCTAACACATCCTTGTCCATCATACTTCATATCAATCAGTTGGTTCAGCAGGTGCTTTTGACAGTTTTCTCGGATTCCTTAAACCTCTATGATATTGCCTCATAATACTGCTTAACATTCTCAGATTTGAGAATGCTACCTTTCACCGATGAAGCCAACCCTTTGCATAATTAGCATAGCCATCTTGTTTGCTTTTTCCCACTTGGAAAACTTGGTCCTAGTTTCTGCAGAAGCATCTACAGCTGGTACTTGAGGAGGATCTTCCTTGAGGACAAAATCATAATCCATAAAGCCCAGAGATATTTCCAGATCTTGCTTCCACTTGAGGTAATTTGATCCAGCTAAGGTCTCAATGCTGTTGTGGTTCACTGTAAAATTTTGCAACATGAAATAAATAAAATTGTCCCTAGATCCTTTACTCAAACATGTCAACTTATACATGTGGGTTTAAGTTAGCATATTAGAAAATCCTAAACGGAAAACTACACCACTTCATTTGCAGGAAGACTCACATCTGTGGATGTAGAGAAAATTTGCTAGCTAATGCAGTCTACTATCCAGATTGTCCCATCAAAATTGTCATCAATCGATTAAATTCCCATATGTGGATGGAGAATCATACAGAAGGCTACGAATATGGATGCAATTTTTGACCAAACTATCGAATTTAAAATCTCTCCTACAGACTGAGCAGCTGTGGCTCACTCATTCTGCACAACAATTTTAAATCATTTATCAAAAGCCTTTTCAGCATGATCGAGCAGTAATAACCTTATGCCCTTTATCATACCTTAACAAATAAGATATGCAAATTAATGAAAACTACACGCTAATATTGCTTATGATAAAAATAGTTGGTTTTTAAATGTCTTTTGTGTTTAAAACATGGATTAGATTGAAGAACAAAAACCTAGCTATGATACCACATGTAAAACTTTACTAGGCTTTTATTCTAGAATACAAAATTCCAATTCGAACATGACCATCAGACACAAGCATCGGACATGAACATCGGACACAAACAGTAACCATATTGGGCATGAACAGTAATCACATCGGACATAACCAAATTAAAACTTGCTCGGCCATGGCAGATTACAGGAAATCTTCTTCGCCTATGCAGCTCCTTAGATCTCTGTTTTCTCTAGATATGGTGAGAGTCTGTATATGCAAAGAGTATTTGCTGCAAGGGAAGGGACCCCTATATATATGTGTTATTCGTATGCCTTGCCTATCAAGAAGCATCCGAGTGTTCTTTTCGCATCAGACTAGGTTTGTTACAATCCATATTGTATTAGGAACCTCATTAGCTCTTGTATTTCAATTCGATTAGCTCTGTACAATAGTCTATTTGATAAGTCTAAGTTCTATTCCATAATCAACCAAAATACTAGAGTCCTCTTTGGATTAGACTATCACATTCCAAACTAAGACAATAAATTGTCTTACATTAGGTTCAATTCACCCTCCCCAATATTTCTTGTATCAAAGAATGATAGGAACAAAAGTATAATTTGTACTCATTTAAACAAAATTATAGTTTGCCATTTAGAGTTTTAAATAGTCTTAAGTAGTTGTTTCCTATTATGCCTGGTTTTGAATGGCTCGAGAATCATAAAGGAATCAGGGATTCCAATTCCAATACAAAAAAAAATCGGGATTAAAATTCTCTTCCAATTCTGTTTCCAAAATAAAATAGGAATTTCAACATCCATTTCTATTGAGAAAACTCGGAAAATTTTAGGAAAATTTTGGAACTTAAACTTGATGAACAATTTTGGTCATAAAGTAGTTGGAAATTTTGAACATGCCCAATAATTTGAATGGTGAAAATTAGCTCAAAATTGAAAACTCATAACGAAAAGTCGAAAAAGTATTATAACTAGTACTTAGATGTTGTTATTCTTTATGT
Source organism: Prunus padus (assembly GCA_024362665.1). Classification (NCBI taxonomy): domain Eukaryota; kingdom Viridiplantae; phylum Streptophyta; class Magnoliopsida; order Rosales; family Rosaceae; genus Prunus; species Prunus padus. The sequence continues at coordinate 23,497,100 of JANFAM010000016.1, read as the reverse complement.
AACAACTCGTCTATGTCTATTTAGTCAGTAGATTATATTTAGTCCAACATAAAGTTAGTTATTGTGGATAGTCCAAGCTTGAAACCCTAATATATTTCGGAATTTGGAATTTTCAAAATTTTTAGATACATTTCAATTCAAATCCAATTTTCTTTTTGGAATTTCCGGATTTCGGAACTTATCAACTTCATTTCAAATTTGCAGTAGTAACTAAACAATAAAAGGTATTGATTGAACAAGAAGATTGTTATGCCAATGACAAATAAAAATATTGGTGGTTTTGTTCGGTTTAAGCTATTTTCAAATAGGCGAAATCAACCTAAACCAAACTAATTACGAATTAGTTCGGTTCAATACATGATTACACTTTTTGAGTGTAAAAATCGAACTAAATTGCTCGAGTTTATTTAATTTCATCGATTTGAATGATTCGGATTGTTTATTGTTGACCCCTAATGAGTAGGGCTATGATTGTTACAAAAGTGAAAACGAAATGGAATAGTAATGGTAGAGGATTGCGTACATAAGGTTTGGTTTGGATCTAATCTAAGCACCTCTTTAATACCTTTTGGCAAAATGTTTTCAAAGTTCCTACCTGGATTTGCATTGTAACATTGACACATTAACACACATTGACACACATTGACAATGACATCCAAACTAATTGTTCAATTACCAGTCTTGGTCATTAGCAGACAAACCAAACATGAGTGATGAGACACAATCCGCCCATATGCCGTCCAGGTAAGAGTTGGAGTAACGTCCACATTTTAACAAATGAGATGTAGGTCTTCAAAAAAATATAGCATTAATAGTGGCATCATGAAAGAAACCAAAACGTGTCAAGCCCTAGTTTTATTTATTTTATTTTTGCCAAAGACATGTCAAGCCCTAGTTAACTATGATCAAAATTATGTGATCAATTATATTAAATGACTTCAAACTAACTTGAGCTATTTCTCACTTGTATTGTTTCTGAATCTTTTTTTATTTATTAAAGAGTGTTGTTTCTGAATCTATTTACATTTTTTTTAATTAAAGAGTATTGTTTATAGTTCACAAAATATGTGTTGTTTCTGAATCTATTTACATATTTTGTGAACTATAAACTTAAGATTTGGATCTCTTCATTTCTAAACTAAACACGCTGATTAAAATAAAAATCTATTTGATCTACATGCTAGCAAAATAATTATTAGAAGCATCCAGGTGTCATTCTAAGGATAAACTTAACGTGACCAATGTTTGTTCGAAGAAGAAGGAATCTCAAGAACGTCAATTCATTGATGATAAACTTAACGTGATCAATATTGTTCGAAGAAGAAGGAAGCTCAAGAACGTCAATTCATTGATGATTTGATGTGTGTTAAACAAGTAGAAAAGTTTCAAGACAATACCATGGAGAGTCAAGTAGAAGTTGCTGGTCAAAGTGAGTTTAAAGAAGAAGTTTGTGCGCCTGAACTTCCAGCTAGCGATGTGGACTCTGAGATTGAATCTAGTGAGATTGTTCAACCTACAATGACACTAGTAAGTTGCCCATTGATCGAATCAACATTCAGCAAAGGAGCAAAAGTGTAAATCAGTTGGAATTCCTACAATTAATTGATTCTACCGAATTCAAAGGGAGGACAAAAGATGAGTCTATATGTTTTTGTTATTGGAATAGATGCTTTATTAAAAATAATAAGCGTAATAAGAGTGTACAAAAGATAGCACTGAAAATGTTGAGTCTATATGTTTGCACACTGATTACAACTTCCCTGAATGAGAAGGGTTTACTCCACTTGATACTAATCCAGTATTCGTGTTAGCACATTATATCATTTACGGTGTCAATTATGATTAACCTTAACCTAATTATTTCTTTTAAATTTTAAGTCGTGTTAAAAGTTGTCACCTAACTGTAGAATTGCCTAGTTCCTAGGCCTTCGAATGGGGAAAACGCTTTGGTTATTTCCCTAATTATGTATCGTTTAACTCATTTTGCTTTGTAAAAGCATCCCGCATGCAATCCATGTAAATGTGAAAGAGAAAAAGTGGGTGGGTAGAAAGTAAGGTTTAGTTAATTACTTTGAATAACGCAGTAGAAGGTGTATAATTGACAATTTTAAATTTATATAAAGGTCCTATATTATATAATATATATATATATATATATATATATATATATACAATTATTCTCTTATCAGGATATATTAACGTGCGGGCGTTAACGGATCTTAATTGTAAGCAGACGAGGAAGCGGGCGTAGTAGTACAAAATACATGGCGTTCGCATGATAATAACGTCAGGATATCCGCATAAGAGAATTTCTGTATATATATATATATATATATATATATATATCTGAAGAGAATTGAGGATCGCCGAATAAGGCTTTATTTGAGGACACTCTTGTAGAGCGCTCAGGATTGTATTTCACTAATCTAAACCGTTCATTTTGTAGATACTAATTCAAAGATCATCTCTACAAAAATCACTTGAATCGATATCGTTTGACCACTCAATTGAGTTATTGAAATTTTAATCTTTCTCAAGACCGTGTTCTTTGATTTTGTATGACACAATTGGATGTCGAAACGATTTCCGATTTGTCTAATTTTTGTAAGGATGATCTATGAATGAACACCTAAAAAATAGATGGTTTGGATCATTAGAAAAAAATTGTAGAGTCTTGCAAGACGTCCCTCAAATAAAATTATTTAAGAAATCCCTTAATAGAATGGGGTATATATATATATATATATATATATATATATATATATATATATATATATATATATGTACGTATGATTATAAAAGGAAAAATAATATAGGACTTGCCTTCATGGTTGGGCCCCGTTTGGAGAAAGGGACATGAGAATGACAAGCCCACACCCTACCTCAGCTCATTGCCATTCCTTCCTAGTGACCAATCAACACTTCGTGTCTTTGTTTTGCGTCCAAATTATTTAATTTTATATATAATTAAATATGAGTTTAGGTTTGAGTAATTTATGGTTTGGTTGGAGACTTGATAAGATATAAGTGGTGATGACTGATGAGAACAAAATTAATTCTACAGGGGCCGTCCAAATTGGTTTCCAAAATATCAATTGGGAAGCCGTAACTGACTGCAGTGATAGTGAGAAATGGGGTCCTCAGTCCTGTCTGGTAGGGAGTTGGATTAGGAAAGACTGATGCACTATGTTTTTCTTGTGGGGTTGTATAACTTATATACGTACTCTTATACTTTATTCATGAATTTGAATTCATAAAGGGTCCAATCATCCAGCCTGTCCCATTTTGCTTGTTCATGCAGCGGTTTCACTAGTGAGTGACGGATTCATGAATTTTTCTTATAGCACGTGAAGCTGTTAGCATAACAATGGAACTTCATAGGGTAGGAAAAGGGCGAGTTGGGGCAAAAGTCTTCATTCATCCTCGGCCACTATAAATTTGTCGTTCACCCAACGGTGTTACAGTTTCACCCAAAATTTTTCATTATAACATGAAAAATCACTAACCTTTATGTCTCTATCTCTTGGTTGGTTTCTTTTTTTTCTTTCTTTAAGATCATGAACTCCCTTTATGTCTCTTTCTCTCACCTCAAGAAGCATTTAGCTTTAACTTTGGTTGGTATATATATGACCTTTGATCATGTGGGGTTGGGGAGGGGATAACAGTGGCAGTAACCAGTAGGAAACCATCATTTTACATCACCAACCATGACCATCAAGGTTATCATCAAGCCTTTCTTTAGCACAAATTTATACTTTACATGCATGCCCCATTGCACCACAGCTTTATCAGGTTGGGTGACTCAACATTGAAGGTGATGACTGTTGGTTGGGCTATTATAATTAGATTTAGGACAGATTGTTGCTTACAAGGAAAGGAATTGACATGGATTAGTTTGTTATTGCCATTTATTTTTATTTTATTACAGAATTGAAGAGTAATTGAAGGGACTGGCAAATTAAGTTCCATCCAGCTAAGCTAAGAAAGTATGCTGGCTTGGACTTTGATTTTAGACCAAACCACACTTTGTCTACCTCCTGTGGGCCAGTGCTGAATTTTTCATTTCCAGAATATTGATTCCCTGTATAAAATGGTTGGAAATTGTCCATGTGTGTGTCTTTTTCTTGATGACTTGGATATTTAATAATCTTACTCTGAATACAAATCTATTGACTAAAATATAAACCTCTATTTTGTTAAAGTAAAGACCGATTGTCACTAAACTAAATGGTCATCGACAACCAAATTTTTAAGGTTAGAATTATCTAGGCTTGGTTAAACTTTGATCGCTTTGATTTTATCAAACTACATACTTTCTACACCCAAAGGAAAAAAAAATACATACCAATATAAATTACTAATTGCAAGCAAGTGGCTTGTAGTTCAAGTGGTTGATAGTATTTATCACTGCATTCCAAATCCTAGGTTTGATTCCCCTCCCAATATCACTTATATTTTTAAAAAAAATTAAAGGGAGATTCACTATTATACCCAATATTGGGGTCCAAATTATAAAAAAGCCCTATATGAAATGGACTTTAGAAACACACCCAAAATTCATTTTCAACATGATAAAGAGACTTCAAACTTCCTATAATTACAAAACTACCATGGTTTTCTTAAAATAAGCTCAACCCCAAAACCTCATAAAAAAAACTCAAAGCACTCAATAGGGCATTAAAATAATTTAACAATTAAAATTAAATTCAATAGGGCATTAAATTCATTTTTTGGGTTTTTGTCGGGTTTGTTTATAGAAATTAAAGGGTGTAGGATTTATCTATATTATTAATGCTAAGAATGGGTATTTAACTAAATATCTCAAATTATAAATATCTCAAAATTAATAATGGAGAAAAGAAGAGGTGAAGAAGATGGACACTTCTTTCCAGTTGGGTAATGAATGGCTAGGGTTGCAGGCCTACCTGTTCTCTTGGCATCCCTAGCCTTAGTAAACAACCTCTGGAATTTGAATGGTCCACTGGTAAGGATAGAGATTCATGTCAGAGAAAGACAGCGCAACAGCAAACCTCTTGTTTTATGGTCTCCATGACAAGCTTAGACCACTCTCCCACATCAGGAGGCTTCCAATGTGAAGAGTACTTGTGGACTGTCTGTTTTATGCCTCCCATTTAACACAGGGCATGGAGACACTTCCTTCATCCACTTGAACATTGCCCCTCCCCTATTGACACACACACCAAACAATAATAAATGATCTTAAAATCTTTGAAAATGCACCAATTTTTAATTGGATTTATACATAATATGTAGCTATCCATGTATGTAGCAAGTGTATAGTCTATTCAGAATGGGGCCCACCACATCCATTATATCCAAATCCTTCTCAGTCTCCCATTTATTTGCATTATGGCAGTTACTATGCACACCTACATTTTGAACCAAAAGGAATGAAGAGATTTTGTAGAGCATATGTTTTGTGTATTGTTTGGGTTACTAAGAAGATTGGGCATGAGAATAGACCAGACCATAACTTGATATAAAAGTGAGCCCATTTAGATGCTTGCAAACAGGAGGGAATATGAATAAAAGAATACAACCATTCACTCATCTCTTATGAAAGAATCTGATATAGAAGAATACAAAGTGCACTTGAAAAAAAATTATAATGGCAATGGTCAAACTGGTTACCAACCAGATGACCTGCATACAATGGAGCTATTGGACACACACTTAGTAGTTTATTGTACACTATGTAGCCACTCTAAATTCACTTTCTATATGTTGCACCGGTCATAACCAGAGAACCATGATGAGGGTTCTGCGAGTTTTCGTAACTCACCATCTTCCCCATTGTAGAATGGTTCAAATTCCTCTTTCCATCGTTGATCACTTAAACTATGGGGCTCGCCCACGTCGTATTTTGGCATATGAGAACCATCATCAGGTCGGCTTGCTTCTTTGGGTAAACGAGACTGGGCAAGGAGCTCACTGAGACTGCTAATCTCCTTCTCATGTTTTTTCTTCAGCTTTTCAATCTTAACGTAAGCCTTGTCTGCTTCTTGCTTGGCCTCCATAGCTTGCTTCTGCAGGTTAAAAAAAATTCAAATTAGTCCTATGTTAAGCATGAAAAGACTATAGGCTGTCATGGTTAAATTCGACTGCAGGTCTGTCACAGTTATCCTACTTTCAGGCTGTAACAACATTTAGTCTTTTGATATTAGGTTGGTTGCAAGTCAAAAGCAAAAGTTGGTTGATCTGAGTATTTTAAGCTCATTAACAAGGCTTTTCTGAATATTGAAGAGGAGCACTGAGTATTCCCTTTGCATAATCTTGTATAAAGAAACTCAGAGAAAAATATTTTGCAATGAAACTTCAGAACTTCAATGCAAAAGAAAAAAGGACAAAAATAAAAACAACTTATCTGATTATAAACATAGTTTTAGGACGAAAAAGAAGTCACAACAACCTTGAAAGGAAGAATCTCAACAAAGTAAAATGACAAGGAATCAAAACAGAAAACCACATTTTAACATACCTGAGCACTAGCAACAGCCTCATCTGCTTCTTTGAGTCGCACAAGTAATTCCCCTGCAGCCTGCACAGCTTCAGCAGTATCCCGCAATTGTGCCTGAAGCCCCTTATTTTCATCCCTAAGATATCTCCTTTCTCTTTCTCTTTCTACTCTCAATGCTGAAATTTCAGCAGCAATAGCATTTATGAACTTTGATTCAGCACCCCTGACTCCTGCCTTAGAAGCTGCTTTCTTCACATCCTCCACTCCATCCCGTATTGTCCTATGCCTTGCAAGCAGTTGCATATGTTTCTCTTCCAAATCTGCATACTGCTCCAACATCCGTGATTGCCCCTCCATCGCAAGTTGCATTGCTTCCTTGAGCTCTTCTGCACATTTCTTCTCAGTTTCTAATTCTTGCATTGTCTTTCCAGCCAGTGATCTGCTGGCCTCAAGTTCAACTTTCAACTCTTCAGCAAGAGAAATCCAGTTACTCTCTACCTCAGTCCACCGTTTTCTCTCTTGTTCAAGTTTCTGTTCAGCACTTTCCTCAGTTGACTCCGGAATTGTACTAAGAGGAGCCACATTGGGGTCACGTGAATTGGTCAACTGCAGCATGGACTTCCGTGTCCGGGCTGATGTGGATGAACAGTCCACATAATACTGTAGCTGGCTTCTCAAGTCTTGAATCTCTTCCAACAACACTTCCCTTTCACCCATATCACAGAAACTTCGTAAATTGTCCAGCTCATCTTGAACTCTTTTCAATTCAATCTTTGTCCTCAAAAGTTCTGGGTGATTCTCATATTTTTCCTTCAAAAGCTGTATGCGATGGGTAAGCATAAGCATAAAGAACATAATCAGACCCAAAAAAAAAGACCACAAAGGAGCCTCTGAAGAAAGATTTATACCTTATACTCGTGTGTGAGAGACACTAGCTCTTCCTCCATGAACTCCTCAGTGGGTAAAACACCATCCATAAGGCTCTCAAGTCGTAGAATTTTATCCTCCCTTGTCTGGGCTATAATGCCATTGCATTCTCTCTCATGCTTGTACTGCTGCACCTGTAAAACAGAGCTAAAATATGTCACGCCAATAGTAGACGAAAATAATGGTTATGGATGGATGTCACAGAATTTGGAGAAACATACCAAACGGTTGAGCTGCATTATCTCAGAAGTTTTCTTCGCACATATGTCTTCTAATGCCATTTCTCTCCTAATAGCTCCCGCTAAAACCTTCTCCACAGCCTGTTGAGTAAACGGGGGAAAATTCAAGTGACTGTTGCACACAAATACAGAAAATTTGGAAACGATAACTGAAAATTCAGGTTCTCTCTCCTGAACTTACTTTGGGAACTTGTATCTTGGATTTGTCAACAGACTCTGACCCATCAACAGGTACTAATTGCAGATCTGAAATTTCACTGACCTCCTTGACCTCTAGCTGCATTCTTTTCTTGCAATTATTACACATAAATTCCACTGAATCTTCTTCAACTATTTCGTGACTAGTTTGCACACCCACATCAGCTTTAGAAACTGGCAAAATCAGCCTAGACTCTGAAGGTTTCAATGAAAACCTGAATGAAGACCTCCTCAAAGCTGAACTATGGCGATGACTACCAATAATTTCAAGGCCATTGCGAATGCTTGCTGCCAACTGTTCAGCTGGTGCCGAAAAGTTCTTACATGTTTGAGCAGATACGTCATCTGATGAGCTATTTATTGCAGGTTTTGCCAAAGATATGTGCATGGCCTCTGGACTTAATGTACTTCCACCAGTAAGATCCCTCTGAGAAGCAGTCAGCATTGATGAGGTCCTCAAACTTTTCCTGCTGGTGTTGACCCTGGGTGAAACACTGGGGGTAGGAGATTTTAGGACTGGGGATACATCGCATGGAACTATGCTCAAGCATGGAGAAACACAATTAACTAAGCCATTTGGAGAACCAATGCATTCATCTGCAACTGAAAGGCAGCCAGACGCTCCTCCAGGAGGATCAGAGGCTGGACATGAGGAACCTTCCTGCACACTTTTGCTCGCTGATTCTTCATTTAGCAAACTACTGATGGAGGATTTTAGAATATTTTCTTCCTGAGCAAGCTGCACAGAGGTATATTCTATAAGATTATGAAGATCCGATGCATTAGCACAGGGAATAACTGGGGTGTCGGCAGCACATTCAACAATCATGTCCCCTTCTTGTTCAGATATTCCTTCTTCCATATTAACATCAGTATCACAACCTTGTTCTTTGATACAACCACTTCCAGAAGTATAGTCTTGAGGGCCATCAGAGCTTCCAATTCCAACAGCCACAAGTTGTGAATGTGATTTCATTGTTTCTACATTGTTCGCATCAGCTCTGTTGTTAGCTTCACTAACAACTGTCTGGTTACTTACTTCAACACAAAGCCTCTCAACAGCTTCCTCATCAATCTCCATCTCCTCATCACTGTCATCATCGACACGAGGTAATGTCATTTGTGGTTTAAGGCTAGCCTTTAGTAAATTCAAACTCTGACGAAACCATGCTGCATTGTGACCTCCATTTGAAGCAACTGGGTTGTTTCCATTTGCCTTAATCCGTTGTAGTTCATCCTGTTAAATTCACAAGCTCATATGAATGATTCACATGTTTAATTTGTAGATTTATGAATCACAATATGCCAAAGTACAGTGAAAGAGAACATACCCTTAGCTGCCGTATCACCTCACGCAGGTGATTCACGTCTTCCTGCGTTACTTCATTAATAACTGCCTTGTTCTTGATAGCCTTAGCACGCTGTGCAAACCTCAATGTACTGAAAGTCTCACTCTTGCAGCTGCAAGGTTAGATTAAGTGAACTTCCAATTCACAAAAGAACGTAAAAAATGTTAAATGCTACTTTGAAGGAAGAAAGGGGTTGCAGTGCTACCTTTGTGTTGGAGAAATAGCACAGACCATCGCTAATTTTGCATTTCCCCCAAGAGACTCCTGTAATAAGAATGTCAGCCTCGAATCTCTATAGGGGATATGCCTTTGCTTTCCCGTTTGAGAAATTTCAGCAAGAATGTTTATCAGGTTCCTGCATTCAAATAATCAGCTGCAATTAGCACAAAAAGTCATATGAATGCAAATAGAAATCATAGTTTTCTTTCATATTTAATTTTTCTCAAGTTCAAGAAAGAAATTTGGTTTTTAGTTTTTAGTCCTGAAGTTCAACTAAACCTCAAACTTAAGCTTGTGTAAATTTATAAAGCAACACTTTGGTTCGGTGAAGCGTGGCTCGGCACAGCTTGTTTCCAAGCGTGTTAACTCAAAATTTGGATTAAGCATTGGATTAAGAATTCAAACATGCTATTATCCTTATAATAAACTGATACTGCTGTATTACAAATCACTCTAATCTGTAATTAGCTACTTGTGTTCCAATCAAACAATAAGTAACAGCAATGTTGTTTAGAAATTTTCGCAAGCTTGAAATGCACCTTTAAATTGAAAAATAAATATGATAGCAGATAGATAAACCATACCCAAGCTGTGAGAGTGATCGATTGATATTCCCTGCTTCCTTCAAGCGTTCTCCTGCTGCACCTGTTAACTTCTGACGCTCTGACCCAGCTAGATCAACAAGATTTATTCTACTGGTTTTTAAGCTGCCTATACCATTTGCCACATTCTACAAAAGTGATGGTTCACTTTAATCACTCGACACATAAGTGTGAGAAAAAAAAAATAATAGACAAATTTCAATTGTGAAAATAAGTAAATCATAATGAACAAGTTCATAGGTCCTCAAGTCAGTTATTACCGTGTATTGAGATTCAACCACACAGGTAAATACAGTGTGTGAGCGGGAACTCTCTGCATTGATACTAGTTGAACCTGTCCTCCTGTTTGACAAGCCCTGCATAACGTACATGTTAGTAACGGAGTTTCTAAACAATTATTCAAGCTCCAATTATTCTTTCAAAAGTTACTGGAGAAGCTTAGAGTATTCTCTCCTGAGCTAGTCTCCCAGAAAAATCCCACCAACAATGCTATTTTCCTCTATAACATTATGATAAACGCATTGTTACTCTGGGGTGTTCGATACGCAATTAAAATCATAAGACTCTTCTTGTTCGAAACACAATCAACAATCATGAAACTTTTCTTCCATTTTCAGACCCTTGTTCTTTGATGCAACCACTTACAATTTCTAAGGATCACCAGAGCTTCTAATTTCAACAGCAACAAGAAATTGTTTTATAAAACTCATGTGATGCTTGATATGTGTGAACATAGTTGTGAGACTTGGCGAAAAAACAAGAATATTCTTTACCAAAACACCTCTTTATTTAAAATCTACTGCAAACTTGCATTTTATGTCTCAAGTAGTTGACGTAAGCAAGACCAGTAAAATTTGCTAAACTCTTGAAATGATTAAAACGAACATAAAAAATACTATATCCATTTATATATTTTTCAAATTTATCTTTTTCATTTCAGATGTACAGAAGTAGGAATTAGAAAGTCAATATGATGTTCACTTCTTAGGTAAAGAATATCCATGCCAAAAAACCAAACAACCAGCAGGATTTCAAAGAGATCCCTACCCTTTACATTATTTTCTGATCCATTAAAATCTGTTTCTCCCACTTTGTTATTCAAAACGATTGGTTCGATATGTGATACATCTTATCATCAGAAAGAATTCTTACTCTTTGGTTATATTGCATAACAGTCTACTCCTTATTGTTGACTTGCAGACATAGATTTACCAAACATCACGTCAAGACCTTGAAACACTTTACATGTAGCTAAAGAAACTAGTGTCATCAACATCCAATGAGAGCTACCAGATCGCAGAAATAACCAGGATATATAATTGTCAAATTGAATATACAAACAAAACTAAAATTCCACATTTGAAAGACAAGGGTCCTGAGGGAGAACTATTCGTATTCCAACAAAAGGTTAAGACTTGCTCAACAAAAGGATCTTCAACTATGTCATATACACTATGCCTATTGTACAAGTAAACTAATAAAGCAAACCTTTATCAGAAGCTGAGTCACATCTTTGATAGTGCGTACACACTCCTCTGTGAGATTTTCGACATAGACACCTGATTTAACATCTTCTCTTATCTGGAAAAATAATGATAGAAGACCTATTAACACCAGACCACTTATGGTACATAAGATGATGAAAAAAAGCAAACTATTCCATGTACCTGAAGGGCTTTTTGATTTGGATCCAAAAGATCTGTGATTTGTTCATTGTAAATCTGCAAATAAGACGATAATCAAGTGAAAGAAGTTAAAAGGCTATTGATCAATAACCAGTGAACCAAAAAGGATAATTACTCAGAATTTCTACCTCAAGAAAAGAACAATGGCACTGATACTTGAGCTGTTTGTCAGCATGTTTGATTTGCTCCTGTAAAGATTAATTCCCAAATAATGTAGGAAAACCTTTTAATATAAAATACGATCAATTTGTGTAATCTTGATTTACTAAAGAACAAAATTAAGGCTCACCTCATTTAAGCGAGCAAAAAGACGCTCGAAAACACGAGGGGTTAACCCTTGTTGATCACTTGATAGATTCTCATCCAGCAAGGCATTGGCTGGACCCCACATGGTATATGTCTTTCCACTTCCAGTCTGATAGATTGAATAATCGGAACATGTAGAATAAGAAATAGAATCAACATCCCAACATAACACACATAGAATGAAGCAAAACACAAATGGAAACAGACCTGTCCGTATGCAAATACAGAACTGTTAAAACCTGCCATACAATTCTCAACTAGAGGTGCTCCTACAAGCTGGAAAATATCTAGCTGCAATGATAAGCACAACAAAAGATAAGAATCCACTCTAAAATCAGCTAAACAAGAATACCATTTTAATAGAATTCATGCCTGTGAAGCGTCTATGTCGCATAAACCGAATCAAATGTGAAGGTCTGTCCATTTATCGTCAAAGAGTCACTAGATAATTTCTGTACCATCATCTCTCCTTCATCCTTGTCCTTTCGTGGCGGTCGCATTCTCACTACTACCTATACATATTAAGAAAGAAAAAAATTAAGAGTAATTAATAAAGATTTTTGTCACAACTAAGGAAATGCAAAAGGGCTCACTGAAAGAAAACAAAAGGAAACAGAAAGAAATAAGAACAGCTATATGGTGAACTAAAGAATAATTAGAAACTAATGTTAGCATATAAGAAACACTCTGTAGTGGACTTCATAAAATAAAAAGATGACACTTTCTGTGATTCTTTGTCACTCTTAATTCGTTTTGATTTTTCTTGGCAGACAAACAAAAGTGGGCCTATAATCAAAAACTGCAGACAGCAATCAAAGTGCCAACATACTAAAATAGAGAGAGAAATGATATCCAATTCAAATTTATACAAAAAAAATCAACAAAAATAGAAGATTTCATCATTTTATAATTTTAAAAATAAAAGAAAAAGCAAACAAGGCATAACAGGCAAAAACATGTCGGAAAAAATGAAAAATTAACCATAAGAAACTAAAGTCGATATATAAGAACGACTCCCTATTTGAGGTAAAAACGCCATTTTCTTTAGTTCCTCTCATTCAAAATTCCTGATTTTTTTTAATCTTTCTCAGCAGCCAAACCAAAGTGGGTTAGCAATCAAAAGCTACAGACAGCAATAGCAGTGTAAACATACTAAAATTGAGGGCCAATGATGTAAAGTTCAAATTTAGAATGATTTTAACAAAAAACACAAGATTTCTCAGCAACCAAGCAGAAGGGAGTCAAGAACCAAACGCTACAGACAGCAAGCGAATGGTAAACAATACTAAAATAGAGGAGAAAAAACGATATCAACTCAAGAAGGTAATAAATATTTCGACAAAACTCACAAGATTTCGCAGCAACCAAAGAGATTTTCCCAGAATTTAAAGATAACAGAAAGAAAGAAACAAGAAAAAGATGTCTAGAAATGCGAAAGTACCTGGACACCAGAATCGGAGGTCCCAGGGGCAGAGTTTTCGGTCTGAGAGTCAACGCTGAGCTTCCGCTTGAGAGGGTTCGACGGCGGTGGCCGAGGCGGCAATGGACTCTTCAACTTCGCCGCCGACGAAGGCTTGGAGTCGGAGGCCATGGAGTTCGGATCCGACGGCGGAGCGTTCTCCTTGGAGGCCTTGGGCTTCCGAGGTGGCCTGGGCTTGCCGTAGCTAGGGTTTGGCGACGAGGGAGGCTCCGTCGCCTCCCTCAATATAGTGTTTCTCGGCTGCATGAAGTGCTTCATCGCGAATTGTAGAGAGCGAAAATGAGGGTTTCAGATAGAGAGAAAGCGTGAATCTGAGAGTGCGAGACTGAGAGAGTAAGGTTTGGAAGGACAAGAGCGATAGAAGGGGAAGAGAGAGAGGGGTAGCCGTTGGGGTAGGAGAGCGAAAGAGAGATTTGAATTTGGGGAGATTTGGGGGAATTTTAGGGTGGTTTTTGAAAAAGCACGTGATGCAGGGTGGTTTTTAATAATTCATTATTGTCATTTCACGTCGTTTCTCTCTCTTGAAGTCGCAACAAAAAGCAGTTTTGAAATTGTGTTGGATCTGGAGCGTTTTGATGGAGTTTTTCAGTAACCCGATGCGCATCATATGGCCCCTTGATTTACTTTACCTTATTTGAACGGTCAAGATTCCTTTGCAATTTGCAACCATTTTTTTCTTAGGCAACCTTTAAAAAAAGAAATTTGATACATTGCAAACCAATATTATACAGTTCTGCCCAAATTAGCAACTGTAAACAAACATAAATCCTAGCCACACTGGAGCTCAATCCAAATCATCATCATCAAGAAACAAAAGGAAACAAAGTGTTTGAGAGTATTTCTAATGCACTTGGGAGTATGATGGAGCACTCATATCATAATGCCAAAATGCAAACATCAGTTGATAGCCTAAATGAGTACAATGAGGATGATGATCATAAATTTATAGGAGACGAACTCAAATAGATACGGCTTTCTGTTTCATATCGTATTTCATTTAAGGGCTGAACTAGCATAAGGGCTGTCATGGGCGCTATGCATTTTAATGTGATTCACCCCCATAAAAGCTTTTGTAGCCCATCAAAATGTAGCCTATTAATCCATTGTTCACTCAATTTTGTAGGCCTATAATCATCTTCTTCTTTTTTAGTACAAGTATTGGAGCACGGGGTTTACACAAATATTTCATTGAGTGTGTGGGCGTTTCGAATCTCTACCCACATTAGTAGAGGTGGAAGAGCTCAACCAACTAAGCTATACCCCATTGACATGCTTATAATCATCTTAGATTAATTTTTTTGCTCAATTAAGAAACATAATCCCTTAGTAAACACTCATGAATTTAACTCTCTACCTTTTTCCTATTTTCTCCCATTGTTTCCTTACTTTGTCGTCAATATTCATATTAACGGTCATTATATCACTCCTTTAGATTAGCTAGCCATAAGGGTATGCACAGTACGGTTAAGATGGAGAATGAGTTTCTAGCATATTCTATGATTCTCTACATAAAAAAGAACTTGCTAACAATATCAATTCAAATGCAAACAACAAATTACAATTTTCTCAAGGATCGTAGTGCACAACTTGAATGGGTACAATTTCAATTATGTTGTTGAACATATTTTCATTTTGGTAATATATGTTTTTAGTTGCATTTAATATGTATTTGTTTTATGTTAAAGCTTATTGAAAATTAGTCAATGGAAGTTTGAACTATGAACTAATGTGGGTTATATGATTTAATGTATACTTTTATTTATAGAAAAACTATATAAAAAAATGTAAATACAAAAAAAAATATCATGGTTTTATTCTACCCTTGATTTCATTACTTTCTTTATTTATTAAACTGGTAAAAATATATGTGTTCAATACATTAGATGATGGTTTAGATAGGTATAAGTAGGGGTGGGCACAATTTTGGGTTAACCAGATCGACCCGCCCAACCTGATCATAGTGGGTTGGTTGGCCTAAAAATGAGTGGATCTTGGGTTTAAAAAATCATAAATCGCTATGTACGGATTGTATTATGGGGTGGAACTAAAATTTAAAAGTAGGCTTAATTTTGAGTAAACCCGACCAAATTGCTCAACCCAATCAGAAAAAGTTTGGGTTGGCCTAATAATGAGCGGGTCTTGAGTCCAAGAAATCAGAAACCAATATATATCGGGTTGGATTATGAATTAGGATCAAAACCGACCCAACCCAACCCATGTCCACCCCTAAGTATGAGTATGTGATGACAATATTGAGACATCATAGAGCTTATAGTTGAGATGTAGTCTGAATTATGACTTGTCTTTATTACATTTTGAGATGAATTATGACTTGTCTCTTAGATTCACATTTTAGTTTGGACTTTGTTTGGATACTTTCTTAGATGATTTCTATGGATGTATCTTCATACCACTTTCTTATTTTTAATTTTGTGTGTGTATTTTTAAAATTTAATTTTTTATGATATTGAATAATTAAATAATAATAATAATAATAAAATTCTAAGTTGCAGTTCAGTAACAACGGACTTACCTTTCTAGTCCAATTCGGTCCAATTTTCTCACACACACACACAACTAATATGTCATGGTGGTGAAGGCAGGGACGAACTGTTGCTATGGCTAACCTGGGCTATAGCCAGACGATTTTTTTTTTCTAGTCTAAAATAGCAAACCCAGTCCACCTGAGTTCACTCCCCAAGTTCCAATCAATCCATGTAAATGGACCCCATCTGAAAGATTTAGTGCATTGACTTGCTGGAGTTGAGTGTGAGGCACCTCCCCCTTTTAGTCCATCTCATGTTCCATCACACTCCCCCCAACTTTATTAACATTTAACTCTTCAAATAAATAATAAATAATAAAAATCTTAGCATTAAAAGACTTTTAATTAAAAAGCACACTTTCCCGTCAAATTTTTGTTTAAATTAAAACCACACCCCATTCCTTAGCTTTAATATTGTAATAAATTTTTGTTTAATATTGTAAAATTATCATCAAATAGAATTTTGAAACAAAGAATTTTGTAATAAATGTTATCTTTTATCTCCTTTTCTTTCTAATTCTTCTCTCATTATACCATTTATGAATCAAACTTTTGTTTTCCGAAATCTGAACTTTTTTTTTAAAGTTAAAATTTTCAAAAAAATTAAATTACGATGGTGTAAATCAAAATTAACTTAAGAAAAAAAAAAGTAAACATAATTTTTTTTAGAGTTAAACCATTCTTAAACAATTAAAAAATTTGCAGACTCAAATTTTGAGTCCTGCAGGACGAGAGGGAAAAATTGTTTGAGTATAGGATATACACAAATTGTTCTATTTTAGAGGGGGAAATTTTGGGTTTGAGTTATCTAGCATTAGAGATGGACTTAGTAGGTTTATACGCAAGGTAAATTTAGCCCACCCCAATTTGAAATCCTGGGTCCGTCCCTGGGTGAAGGAAAAAAGTCTTAGCCGTCGCCCCATTTGGGGGTTGGCAGCCTCCTTTCATCCCCTCTCCTTTAATCCCTTCTTTTCTCATTCCCTCCCTTTTCCCTCAAGATTGTTAGTTTATTTTGTGATGTGGAAGCACTCGCCGTGAAATAATGTCGTTGTCATGATATAGTCACTATATTTTGCCCCACATACGCAAGAAGTTGGCTCCCTTCGACATAGTTTGGAGCTCTAAAGAGGGGAAGATGTTTGGTTGCGTTGGGTTTGGGTTTAGCCAAATGAGGACTATGGGTTTAACTAGTATAGCACTATTATTTTCTTTGGGTCACTAAGAAGATGTGGAGTGGTGGTCCTATTTAAGATTTTCTTTCTTTTTAGCTTTTGGCTTTGATAATCTGTGGTTTAGATTGTCAACAATTTGTAATTAATATGAGTACATCAAAATAATAAGTTGTTAGATAAGAGATTTAGTCATTGTTTGGGTTGTGGGTGATTTGGATCAATCAGTGTTGTTGTATTTGGTCAGAGAAAATTTACCCATATTAATCAACAATATAAAATAGTAAGAGCATAAATAAAATAATAATTCTGGAATGATAGGAGCATGTCATTGTGGGGTTAGATAAGATATTTATAATGTAAATTTACAAAAATAGACTGCTCTTGGCAGTCCGATAACGGGTTAATGCAGCACCAAATAAACCCAAAATTATGGCAAAGCCGAACCAGCCCAATCTAAAGCAGTTTAGTCCGGCCCACAAACAAGGCCTCAGGTAACGCTTTGAAACGGATTCGCCATGCGTTTTGGCTTATTTCTTCCCATAAAAACACCTCTCTTTCCACTCCACAGCACAACAGAACACAGAACAAAGCTATGCAAGTTGCAAGCATGCATTTTCCAACGAGGCAAGCAATCACCCAACTCGTGTCACCCTCTCATGCATAAAAACAACACTCACCCTGCTAGTGCCACCACACCACATCAATCGGCAAAACCCGAGACGATAAGAATCAAAATAATAACAGCAGTGGGATGTGCTCATCCAAATTCACAACAAATTTGTTCAACTCCATTATTAAAACCCACTTCAATTCTATATTTTTCTAAAGAAAATCAATTTCCCCACCATCATATTTTAGCCAAAAATTCACTTTTAGTTTTTGTAATTGGTCGGATTTTCCACTTTGTCCCTGTGAGTTTAAGTATTGTAGTTGGACTCCAATAGTTTGATATCCTCGTAATTGAAGGACATATTCAAAGTTTCGTCCACTTTTATGATAGGATTAAAATGTGTCGTTGATATAAATGGGTATTTTAAACGGAATTAGAACAAATTTAACAAAATTTATAACATATCATTGAATTCCCCAGAATTAAATAGGATTAAAATGTGTCGTTGACATAAATAAGTATTTTGAACGAAATTAGAACAAATTATACAAAATTTATAACGTGTCATTGAATTCTTAGGAATTAGATAGGATTAAAATGTGTCGTTGACATAAATAAGTATTTTGATCGAAATTAGAACAAATTTAACAAAATTTATAACGTGTCATTGAATTCCCAAGAATTTATAAAATTGAAATTACGAGATGGCAAAGATGGTCATCTGTCAAGCAGCTGCTTCGAGCAGAAAGCCACATGAAATGAATTTTGATTTCCCAAAAAAGCAATTTTAAAGAGAGAGACAAAGAGAATCCCATCAAAAATCTCTTCTATCTCTCTCTCTCTCTCTCTCCGAGTTTCATTCAGTCACGGTGCATACACGTCGCTGTTTGAAAGATGTCGGTTTCCCAGCAAACTAGTAAAAAAGACGCGGCACGCCGTTTGTTTGTGTTGTTTGTAAATGAATCCATCCACCACCTTATTTTGCGTGTCCAAAACCTTTTCTCACACAAGCCTCGCCCAAACGGTTCCCCTATATAACAACCCACCAAATCACCCAAAACCTCATCAAATTCAATCCCATCCTTAACAACAAAAAATTCTTTCAGTTTTTCACACCAAACCCATCAACCCATTTCACCAATTTCCCCCATAAAGACACACAAAGATGATGAAAGTTCCGATTTTGGCCCTTCTGATCTGCCTCATGTTTGCTTTGTCAAATGGGTATGGAGGAACCAAGGTCGGCGGCAGGCGGCAGATCGAAGACGTGAAGACGAACAGGGAGGTTCAGGAGTTGGGGAGGTTTTCGGTGGCTGAGTACAACCGGATCCAGCGGAAGAGCCACCAGAGCAAAGGCGGCGGAGAGCTTCAGTTCTTGGAGGTGGTGGAGGCGCAGAGCCAGGTGGTTTCCGGGATCAAATACTATCTCAAGGTCTCCGCCGTGAGGAATGGGGCCCACATGCTGTTTGATTCGGAGGTGGTGGTCAAGGCATGGCTTCATTCCAAGCAATTGCTCAACTTTGCCCCTCATGGTCCTAATTGATTTCATTTCATGCTTGAATGAATTGAGGTTTTGTTGTACCAAATTTCTTTTTGGGTTTTGTTTTGTTGTTTGCGTTGGGAATATGTTGTGTGATCTTGAATGTGTGCTCTTGTGGGTATGAATAAGTGGATAGTAAATATTATAATAATTACATAGTTATCTGCGAATTATGAAATTTTTTATACAAAATTTCGTACCATGCTGATATACTTTAATTTTAAATCAAAATAAAATAATGGTCTTTTGTTTTTTTTTTTCTTTCTTTCTAATTTTATGAAATTAGTTCAATTTGTTTTAATGTAAGTAGACTGGAAAATTTGGAATAAACCAGAACAAACTCGAATGACCAGCCCAACAGGACACACACACAATCAGGAACATTTTAAAGCAAGAACATCGGGAACATTTTAAAGCAAGAACATCAAAAGACAAAAGCCACTCTTGATTAATGAAAACATCCTTGCTAAATGCGATTTCACCTCTAATTATGAAATACGAACACCCCGACTATTCTTGTTAATTATTATCCTTGCTAAATGCAATTTCACCTCTAATTATGAAATACGAACACCCCGATTATCCTTGTTAATTATTATCCTTGCTAAATGCGATTTCACCTCTAATTATGAAATACGAACACCCCGACTGTCCTTGTTAATTATTACTCTGATCACGAAAACTAACAGAATAGGACAAAACCGAAACCGATTCAGAAAACTAACAGAATTAGGACGAAAATCCTATGATGTTAGACATGCTAGGACCAAACCAATTCCAAAAACTAACATAATTAGGACCAAAATCTTATGATGTTATCCATGCTAATGTATCCGGGCTTGCCACTTGCTTTTAGCACTCTAATAACACAGCTCTCTTCCATTACCTTGACTGCAATAAGAATCATCTTGGGTGTTAATAGAAGCCTAATCCTATGATGTTATTCATGCTAATGTATCCGGGCTAGCCACTTGCTTTTAGCACTCTAATAACACAGCTCTCTTCCATTACCTTGACTGCAATAAGAATCATATTGGGTGTTAATAGAAGCCTAATCCTATGATGTTATCCATGCTAATGTATCTGTTCTTGCCACTTGCTTTTAGTACTCTAAGGCTATCTCCACCCATATTGGGACTAAACTCAATTTTTCACCCACCAAAATAAAACTTTTATGTATTGCCCGGACTCAAACTGTTTTTTCCTCCAACCATGTAGACTCATAATTTGAGTCCTCAGTTTTATTAAATTGGTTAAGAATGGTTAACCTCTATTTTTTTTTGTCGTTAATTTTTCTTGACATTATTTTTGTTTCAACATTCGTGATTTAATCTTATGAACATTTTAACCTAAAAAATCAAAATTCCAAAACATTTTATAATTTCACTTTTAAAAAAAAAGACTGCAACATTTTATTTCATAGACTTTAAAAGTAAAAACAAGTACCACATGACTTTTATAAAAACAAATGGAATAACATGACTTATTTGGTTAGTTGCAATGCGGTCACAACATCTACATCATCCCAATCTATAGCCCCTAGATCTACTACTTTTGCGTACACCCGAAATAATTCGAACCCTTCATTAAAGCCATCACCATGACTGTCTTCCATTTTTTCTTTAGATTCTTCTGGCGTTAAATGAATTGTGCCATTATCACACTTACGAACTATAGATTTCCCTTTGATGATCTTGGTGTTGGACTTTGGATATAGCTTAAGGCTCAATTTCTGAACTTTGAGTGAAGTTGGACTCTAGGAACACTTGTTGAATGCATTTCTTGATTATTACAGGAGGTGGGGGTGGATTGCACCTAGAATGAGGGCATCCCCAATCAAATATATGTTGCTCCCTTCAATTGTTAGATTCCATTAGTGTGGCTGATTAGGTTGCATATGGAGATCAATATTTATAGGCAAATGGATGGGTATATTGGTTTTTTACTTTTACTTTTACTTCATTGGATTCCTTTATCCTCCTTTAATAATGCTCTAAACCCACCTCCCATTGTATTCTTCAGTTATTTTCTGAACCCTTTCTCATCTCCTATTGTCCTATTTCAATCATATTATGAACCATTGCTCATCTTTGTCCATCTTCCTTTATTGGATTCCCTTATCTTTCTCTATCTTTTCCTAGCTTCATTCAATTATGATCAGACAAGTAGGCCATTTCGATTTGTCATCTTGCCATTATTTCCTCTCTTCCTCCTTATCCTTTTGCATCTGATCATGATTTTCTCTCATATTCATTTCAAAACTCATCTTCTTTTCAAACCTCATCCTCTTTTCTATTTAAGAGGAGTTATTCTACCCAATCAAACACACTCCTTCAGTCTCATTCTTCTTCTTACAAGGAATTCATGTGGGAAGGCTATAAAAAATTTATTCGATGATGATTCTGATGATGACCTTCATCGACAGAAGGTTGCAATGGACGTTCAACACCATACACTTTCCCTTTCTTTATGGCAGCCTTCTGTTTATCTAGTTCGAGCTGCCTTGGAGTGGGTTGTTGCACATCATCTTCATCTTCCTCCAAATTGACTGTATTGCCACTAATCTCTGACTATTGGTGTGGGAGATTCCAATAGGTCGTTCCACTTTGGGCAATCTTTTAAGATTTGCCAAGCGTGGTACAACTTGAAAGGCCTTCCAGGAGGCTTATTATTATTCAAGAAAAGTGTTTTTGCATGCATGTCCTACCACTACTACAAAAATCGAGATAGACGACGGTAATTTACCGTCGTGTATTCTGTTTTTCAACCGACGTGGAATCGACCGACATCTTTTGATGCATAAAACCACGACGGTAAATCACCGCCGTCTATTCATATAAAGACGACACATTTGATAAAATACGACGTTGTTATCAATTAAACACGACCGTTTATTTTAAAATACTGACGTTGTTAAAATATACAACGTCATACACAAATAAAAACCGACGTCTATTCAATAAAAAATAAACAACCTGAATAACTTTAGACGTCACCTTTAGAAAATAAACGTCGTTTTACAAAGGAACAATGTCATTATTTACAAAAATACAGACGTAAACATAAGTAACCACGACACAAATTATAAACTTAGAGACGTTGAAAAGTCTGTTAATAATACATTACCGTCGTGTTTATTTTATGCTTAACACGTCGGTATTATATGTAAAACGTCGTCTATAATTACTACGTCGGTATATTTACACATACCGAAGCGTTGTTTATTTGTCTTCGCTTTCTTACACGATTGGCATGTTTCATAAGACGACGCTTTTAAAGTTTCATGCGTCGTGTTTTAAAAATACCCAAATGAATTTCCAATTTTTAGGTGTTTTAGTATCTAATCGACGTCCGGTTTTTATATTACCGTCGTTTAAAATTTAACGACGGTATTTATTTTGTCCGTCGTCATTTTACCGACGTCTATTTCGATTTTTGTAGTAGTGTACAAACAAGTTAAAAGAAAAATAACATAATAATTGAAAATAATTATAATTATAAATTTACTCCTTGAATAAAATGGGTACTTACCACATCATCAAGATTAGACCCACTTGCTTGCCTTGCACTGGCCTTAGTCATACATGCCTTCCAAAGAGAGCATTGTTTGTTGATGATTTTGAATCGAGAAGTAATGGCATGTGGAGTTCGACGCTCTGGTCTAGCCCTGCCTGGATCATTCTCCAAAAAAATTTGGTACACACGAACCTAAAATGTATCGATTGCTTGGTTGATGCCAATCACCCAATCTTGAATCTGAGAAACTCACCCTTTGCATAATGCCTCATCTTCTTCTTGTCTCCAATTCACACCTCTTTGGGATTTTGGGACCATCTTCAACAACAATGGAAAAAGAATAAACAATATTAATATTGAATTTGGTAGATTATTTAACAAATGGATGGCTATTTATAGAGTTTGGGATGAGTTTTGGGGTTTGATCTAATTTACATAAATTAATAATATTATTTTGACCGTTGGATTTAATTTTCAGCCGTTGGATCTTCATTTTTACTATTAGATTTGCACACAAAAAATCCCACAATTCAAAAAAAAAAGCAATTCAAACATGATCACATGGGTTTGCAACGGACACTTGAAGAATCCAAAAGCTATTCAAACATTATCACATGGGGATGCCAACACATGGATTTGCAAAAATAAAAGATCCTAGCCGTGGATTTGCAACAGACACTTGAGGGGATGCCAACACGTGGCAAGCCTTGCTTTTCCTTCGATTATGTTGCTGTCGGCTAGTGGGCTCCATCATCACATGGGTGAGCAAGTTGGGCAACTGCTTTTGGTTTGTGGGCCCCACCAAATTTGGGTCCAAGCAATATGAAGGGCACTATTCCGCCTAGGCTTTTGCCTGGATTGGTTTTATTGCCTATACATGGTTGGAGAAGCATTTAGGGCCAAAATGTCAAAATTTGACATTTGGCCCAGAAGGTTGGAGATGGCCTAATAACACAGCTATCTTCCATTACCTTAACTACAATAAGAATCATATTGGGTGTTAATAGAAGCCTAGACATGGCAAACGGGTCGTGTTTGTGGGTTTCGGATTATGTAACGGGTTAACACGACACGGTCCGTTAAGTTAACGGATAGAAAATACTTGATACAAACACGACCCATTACAATTTGTGAATAACACGACCCGTTTTGCTAATTAAGAATTTTTTTTATTAAAAAGAAAAAAAACCCCCCAAACACTCGTATGACCCTCTCTTTCCTCCTCCTCACCTAGTTTCCATCTAAGAAACCCCTAACCCCCATGGTTGAAAACAGAGTGTGGGATGGAAATTCAACAATTCATCAAATTTATAAGAAAATGATAATTGGACAGTTTTTAATAAGCCTATGTAATCTTCATGGTTTTGCAAGAACTGGGAGCTAGAGCACCAAACATTGCACAAGCAAATTCAATTGTTGAGAATCTACCTGGTCCTCATCTGTTTCCTCATCAGCGTCACTCAAAAGGAATTCCTTTTTGGGATGACCACAAACATACTTCTCATCACAGTGAAAATACAACCTTTTTTGCCTGCGAAGTTGAACCTCTTCAGGGTCATCTTCTTAATAGAGAGATCGGGCTATTGAAAGCGAGGAAAAACTTAATCTATGTATGCAATAGTTAAAAGAATCATATTATTCATTAAAACAATAAGTTGGCTATATGTATAGCCTTACAAGAAACTAAAACACAAAAGATGTAACCCATGTCAAACAAACCAAAGAACGTGGTAGCGGCTAAAGACTAAGTCAAATAAAAAACACTCCTTATAAAGTAGGAATTATTAACCGGCAAGAGCAAACCGCCAAATAGAAACTTATCGACTTAAAAGACTATCAATTTAACATCCTCCCTTAAACTAAATGCTGCTAGCACTTAGTTTACTGACTCGCTCGGACAAACACCCAACAGATCACGCAACTTCTTGAAATCATCAAACTTTAGAGGCTTTGTCATCACATATGCTACTTATTCTTGAGTACCGCAATGAACTATCTCCACAGTCCCTGTTTTTGTGAGCTCACGAAGGAAGTGAACGCGCACATCTATGTGCTTGCTACGCTCATGCATCACTAGATTCTTAGAAAGCTTGATTGCATAACTATTATCATAATAGACAATTGTAGATTTACCTTGAGTATGACCAAGCTTCTCTAAAACCCTTTTCAACCATAACGCTTGACAAGCACATGAAGTCGCAGCTATGAATTCTGCCTCGGTGGTGGATAATGTGACTCACGGCTACTTCTTTGAAGACCAAGACACAGCCCTGAACTCATCAAAAATACATACCTTGAGGTGCCCTTCCTATCATCCAAATCCCAGCATAATCGCTTATCGGTGTAAGCAATTAGCTCTTATTTTCCTCCCTTCTTGTAGAACACTCCAAAGTCAATTGTACCTTTCAAATACCTCAAAACTCTCTTTTCGCTCACGAGTGAAGTTCGGTAGGATTTTCCATGTACTTGCCGAGAAGACTTACTACAAACATCACATCTGGTCGAGTAGCAAGTCAAATACATAAGGCTTCCCATAACTTGCTTATAAAATGTGCTGTTTACTTTTACTTCATTTTCATCTTTCGAGAGCTTAGAACGAGGAACAATGGGGTTGTGAACCGAATTGCTTCTGCCCATTCCAAACCGTTCCAAAACTTCCAATCCATATTTCCTTTGATTAATAAAGAAGCCATCAACTCTTTGCATAACCTTAACACCAAGAAAATACCTCATCTTCCCAAGATCGGTCATATCAAATTCAAGCATCATAGATTGTTTAAAATTAGCAAACATAGACTCTTCATTGACAAAGTGAATATAAGATCATCAACATACAGACTTACAATCAAGATTTGACCTTATTTTTATGTCTTAATGAACAAGGTGTTCTCATAGGGACATCGCTCAAATCCTTCCTTAACAAAATAAGACTCTATAGGACTATACCAAGCTCGAGGAGCTTGTCTAAGCCCATATAAAGCCTTCTTCAGCTTATACACTTTCTCCTCATGACCCTTCTTATCATACCCACGAGATTGTTCAACAAATACTTCCTCGTTAAATTCACCATGCAAGAAAGCAGATTTCACGTCCAACTGGTAGATGATCCATCCTTTCTGAGCTGCAAGTGCAATCACCAAACAAATAGTATCTAATCATGCCATAGGTGCAAACACTTCAGTGTAATCTATCCCATGTTATTGAGCATATCCTTTTGCCACCAGCAGTGCCTTGTATTTATCAACTTCTCCATTCTCATTTAGCTTTGTTTTATACATCCATTTGACTCCAATCTTATTTCCTCCAACAAGTAAATCTGTTAATTTCCAGGTATCATTCTTTTCAATTGCCTCCATTTTCAATTCCATGGTTTTTCTCCAATGCTCCTCCTTCATAGCATCTTCATAAGAAATTGGATCAGCAGCTGTAAACATAGCCAAGTTAGCTACTTCTTCCTCAGAAAGGCCTTCCCCAGTTTCATTGTCTCTCATCCAAACCGGTGGTCTTCTGTTTCTTCCTTCATTTGATTTGGGTGAGTTCTCTCCAATTAGTTCATTTGAAATGGAATCCTCCTCTTCTTCTCCCTCTAAAACAGCTTCATTTTCTTCGTTTACATTGTCATGAACCATACCTGCTTTAGCTTCACTGTCACCCCATTTCAGATGAGCTAGAACCGCTTCTTTGTGGCTCTTGTCCCAATCCCAACTCTTATATTCTTCAAAAAAATATTTTCTTACTATGAGAGCATGCTACGTGATACCCAAATTGCCCGCTTGTGCCAAAAACTTTTTGGGATCTTCTTCTCTGAGAGCATGCTACGTACCATATTCATAATGGTCATATTCTTTCTCTCTGCAACCCCATTCTGTTGTGGAGTATATATAGCTGTCAATTGCCTACGTATACCATTTTCATTGCAAAAGCTAGTGAACTCTTCTGATGTGAATTCACCTCCACGGTCAGTACGTAAACCTTTTATGTATAAACCTGTTTCTTTTTCAGCAAGACTTTTAAAGTTTTGGAAAGGAACAAAAGTTTCGGACTTCTCAACCAAGAAAAAAAATCCAGGTTTTGCGACTAACGTCATCAATGAAACTAATCAAGTACCTCTTCTTGCTGTTTGAGATGGGTGAGATTGGTCCATAGATATTAGCATGTACTAGTTGAAGGATTTGAGAAGCTCTCCACGTGCTATTCTTTAGGAATGAATCTCTCTGTTGTTTCATAACCAAACAATCTTTACACAGCTTCGAAGGAGGCTTAAGTTGTGGCAAGCCTTCTCACCATCTCATTTTGCTGAAGAGTTCGCAAACTTGTGAAGCGTAAGTGTCCATATCTACAGTGCCAAAGTTAAGTTCAATCTTCTATGATTGTATTGAAGCAAGTGGACTATTTTGGCTGAGACATATCAAGCAAAATGAACATCCTATTGGAGGACATGGCAGTAGGGTTGGGCACGGTATGGGATGGAGGACATCTCGGTGTCAATCCCAGAAAAGGGAATCGAGATGGGACGCAACGGGATTCAGGTTTTTGAGAATATGTTCGAACCATACCAGCCCCAAACGGGACCGGTATGATTCGATACCAATGTTGATACCGTAAAAATCCTGCCAGACAACACAAAACCTGCAATTTTTATATGATACAATGCATTCACATTGGCTTTTATGTAGGAATTTTAAAACATTTTTAAGAAGTTCATTTGAATATTAAACATGCATTTAATCAAATTAATCCGAACGGAAGTATATGGTGGTGGTTTAAATTCAAAAACCAAAACTTCTTCCAAGTATCTTATGCCATGAACATTGATATGTTTTTTCATAAATGGAAGTTCAAGAGAAAAGGTTAAGATCTAATTACCCTGAAGCAATAATATGAACCAATTTTTGTTTGGTCTTCTCTTGATTATTTCCTCTTTGTTGATTTCCTTTTTTATCTTTGATCTTTGCTCCTTGATCTTTCTCCTCCATGTGAGCCACAAAAGTATATGGCATCTAAGTCTCCACACCAATGGAACCTGGAGATGAGAGGGAAGAATCTTGGGAATTCAAGGATGCTAGTGCAAGATCCCCAAGACTTGGTTTCAATCTAAACCCTTTGAAAGATAAAAGTGTTGCACTCTTGAAAACTTTCTTTTATCTCTCTTTGATCTCCCAAACCTATTTGGTTGATGTTGGATTGTGTTTGTATATTAATAAGCTTATGAAACAATTTCCATACACATTTGCTTATGCAATTTTTGGCCAAACCCCTTTGGGCTTCCAATTTTGAGCCTTGTGACACTTAAAACATAATATTTAGGTGTCTTAAGCCCTTGGGCTTCCCGTTAACTATTACCGAGGCGTAAATACATTTTTACACGTAGTAACTCATGCACATCAAATCAATCAAATTGATTTCTCATTCTCATTTGTATTACTCAAAGTTAACCATTTAAGGTGTGCGATCCATTAGGTTCTAATTAGCAAGGCGGTGGGAAAATATTAGAACTCTTTCTAACCAACTGGAATTAAAACCCCTTTTTAATTCTTCCTTTATATGGATTGATCACAATCAATCCTAGGACTTCCACGAGCCAAGAGTGACATCTAGCAATATATCAAGGCTACCTAAGCTAACCAAAATAGTTGAATAACCTATTCAGTTGGAATTGCAATGCAATACGGTTAACTTCATGTGATTCAATAGAACGTGATTAAGAACCACTTTCTAAATCATACTCAAGTACTTCGCCGTAGATTCACTGAATCATATCTCAAAAATTCTTTTTCTTTATTGAAGATATTGATTCCTTATTGTACATTCACATGCCCTTGTGATGAATTAAGAGACCCCAATAACACTTAAGACAAATCTTTTACGGCTTGCCTTTGAGAGCTATCAAAGATTAATAACGCATCATAGGACAACCATAATGCCTCAGGTCTAAGGACTAATTTGCATTATTGCAACTATGAGTTCTCATTTGACATGTAGATAAATACTCCATACGAGAACTACAGCTTGATCGCCTTTGTACTCATTCACTAATGAGCACCCACATACTTGTATTAGTATCAACTACACAAATGGTTTGAGACTAACCATCCTCCTTATTGAGCATACATAATATGTGCTAATTTTGACGGTT
Source organism: Prunus padus (assembly GCA_024362665.1). Lineage (NCBI taxonomy): Eukaryota > Viridiplantae > Streptophyta > Magnoliopsida > Rosales > Rosaceae > Prunus > Prunus padus. The sequence continues at coordinate 23,468,098 of JANFAM010000016.1, read as the reverse complement.
TATCAATGCCCATTTGATAATCCTATGATTAGGAACATTTGGGATACTATAGTTAGAGATTAAAGGTCTCCGAATCTAATCTTTTAGATTACTTTATCTCTATTTAGTATTCCCTGGACTTTGTTTCTTTAACCGATGTAAAAGATAACAAAACAAGTTTTCCCTTTATTACCTTATACGAAATGTATTATAAAGAGATTACATCAAATGTATTGGCTCATAGGGCACATTTCCAACATTTTACAAATCAAGCCTAATACAAACAATCAAGAGTTCAAGACCTGTCAAATTAATTACAAATACAAACCAAGAAATGGAAATCTCACAATTGGGGCTTACCATTCCAAATTCCCAATTGGGGCTTCAAACTAGGGTTGAGCTCCAGATGACAGACAGAGAGAGGAGAAGAAGGTTTGAATCGATGGAAAAGAGAGAGAGATAGAGATTGAGGAGAAGCGTTCGAATTGATGGAGGATTGGGAATTAGGGTTCGAATTTTGATGGAGGAGAATAGAGCATATGATAGAGAGAGAGAGAGAGAGAGAGAGAGAGAGAGAGGAGAAGAACAGAGAGTATGCCAGAAGGAGAGAGAGGATGAGAAGAAGATGATTGGTCGATGGAGGATTTGGGAATTAGGGTTCGATTCGAGCCTTCGAATCGAGGATTGAGAAAGAAAGAGGATAAGAGAATAGAATAGAAGAAGGAGGAAAGATCGAATTGAATGGGGGAGGAAGAGGAAACTAAAATTGGGATATTAAAAGTTTGAACACTGTTCAGTACGGTATGGTACAAAACAGGATTAGAAATATGCAACCGTGTCGTGGTCAAATAGTAACGGTATGACACGGTATCATCCCATTTACGCTCAACACCAAACGAGACGGCACGAGATTGGCATGGTTTGGCATGGTTTAGGATTGGTTTTCGGTTTTGATGCCCAGCCATACATGGCAAGTCTCCATAATTAAGCCTCTTTCAGGATGATAAATTTTGCACTTGCCACATTGGATTAGGATAGTAAGTCCCCTATCTTGTAATCACAAATGCTCAGCAACTTGATCTTTAGCTCGTGTACATAAAACACCCCAATGATAATATGAATCATTTCATTAACTTGCAGCCTTATTTTTCCTTTTCCCATCACAGCCATCTTGGAGTTGTCCCCAACTTCACATATTCTCTGAAATTTTCATCAAGATAAGAAAAATTCCTTCTTACCACACATATGGTTGCCGCAACTGAGTCGAGAAACCACACATCTTCTCTACAAGCTTTTTGACATCCACATAAGCCATCAACAACATCTCCTCACTAGCTTATGCATAATTAGCCTCATTCTTCTTGCTTGGACACTCATATTGAAAATGTCATAGCTTGTGGCAGTTGTAGCACTCCACGGTGGACTTGTCAACGCGTCTACCTCCGCCTCTTCCTCTACCTCCACGGCCTCGACCCTTCCTCTAGATTGATCACCATGAGTGACCTTTAATGCTTGTTCCTCTTCAACTTGAACCATCATGCACAATAAGGCTACTTTGTAACTCATCAATAGACAATGTGTCTAGATCTTTAGAGTCCTCAATGGAGCACACCACATGATCAAATTTGGAAGTCAAAGATCTCAAAATCTTCTCAATGACAAAGCAACATCCCCTTGTTCTCGCCATTTGTTTTCATCTTGTTGGATATGGTAAGAGTCCGAGCAAAATATTCATTCACGCTTTCTCCCGCCTTCATGTGGAGGACTTTAAACTCCCTACGAAAAGCTTGTAGCAAGGCACACTTGACTCTTGTCGTGCCTTGGTATTTCTCGCTTCAATGAGTCTCATATACTATTTGTTGAGTCCTTGTTCAAAATAGTCTCCAAAATTGATCGATCAATTGTCTAAAACAAATAATTCTTCGCCTTCAAATCCTTCAATTTATGATCGTCAATGATCTTATGTTGTCCTTTAGTAAGAACAACTCCTTGTGCTGTTGCAGAATCCCATTCTCCACCAAACTCCAATACTCATTTGATCGTAGAAAATTCTCCATGAGCATGGACCAATGTTCATAATGCCCATCAAATTTTGGAATGGCTGGTTGCACGAAATCGTTGTCTCAGTCTGTCTCCATATTCTTGCCGATGCACACTTAGAAGACTACTCACTACTACAAAAATCGAAATAGACGACGGTAATTTACCGTCGTAAATTTACTTTTTCAACCGTCGAGGAATCGACCGACATCTTTTACGATAAAACCACGACGGTAATATCCCGTCGTTTTTAGATTAATAGACGACACTTTTACTACAAACCGTCGTCTATTAATCTAAAGACGACGGGTTTTATGAAATAAATGACGCCTATTATATGTAAAGACGACGGTTTGTAAGAACTATCGCCTATTATGAAATAACAATGCCTATTATATGAAATATGTCCTATATTATGAAATAACAAATGCCTATTATATGAAATATGTCCTATATTATGAAATAACAAATCGCCTATTATTATGAAATATGTCCTCTATTATGAAATAACCGTCTATTATTGTGAAATATGTCGCCTATTATGAAATAACAAATGTCTATTAGATGTAAAGACGACGGTTTTTATAAAAACAATGTCGTCTATTATATGTAAAGAAGAAGGTTTTGTGATAGAATTGTCGCATTAATGTAAAGACGACGGTTTTTTTGAAAGAACTGTCGCTTATTATATCCAAAGATGTTTTAATTTTACATTTTACCTTTTACCTTTTTTTTTCCTTGCTTCCAATGGTTCTCTACAACGATTTTAGCTAAAAAAACAACAATAATGACAATAAATTCAGCTCCAAATAATCCAATGGTTCTCTTCAAGAATAATTTGTTTCATAAAAAGTTGAAGATTCAATAATAATTACATAGTTTACCAATCTTCATTCCTATATATCTATACAAAATATCATATCCATAATATTAAACTATAATTAGAAAAAGAGGGGCTACATATGAAATTCGATCCAAATTTCATCAATTTGTTCTTGTGTGTATGAGTTACCGTTGCCTTCTCGCACCGCAAAACAGGATTAAAAAAGGAAGCAAGTTTTAGTTAGAGATACATTTAACAGGATTAAAAAAAAAAGAAACAAGAAACAAAAGCCATAAGAGGGGAGCATAACTTATTTGGATTTCCTCTCGACTTGGAGCAAATTAACTTCAAATAATTTGAGAAAGTGAAAACTCGATGGACTTGGAGCAACCTGATGGAAACAAAACTTTAAGGTCGAATATGAGTTGAAGAAAGATAGCGAAATGTTATATATATAGGGTTTAGAGAAAATTGAAAAATTACAATTCGCGGTCAAATTTTTCAAAAGACCGCGTTTTTAAAGACGACGGAAAGTAAAATCAAAACGTCGATAAATTAAAATATACACGACGGTTTTTAAATAATACGGACGTTATAAACATATACTACGCCTGTTATTTACAAAACCGACGCCTTAAATAAAAACTTCGGAGAAATAGAAATTTGTGTTAAACAAGAAACTAAATATACAATCTTACTTGAGAACTCAGCTTGTTGTACACCCAACCGGTTCTTAGATGGGTTGGGTGTACAACAACAATCGAGTTCGCAAGAAAGACATTCTTGCATGAGAGGTGAGAATTGAGATATACGTAACGTTAGGAATAAAAATCCAATTTAAACGAATTATTTAGAATTGGAAAACTAAAAGTGACATTATTAAGACTTGGAAACCGAAAAGGGCCTTTATTTCGACTTGGAAACCTAAAAGCCGCTGCTTTACTCCAATTTGGCGTATAAAGCGTGCGATTCAGTTCGAAAGTTTCAAATTGAAACCTACAACGACGGTATAATTAATATAAACGACGTGAAAATGATTTACAACGGCGATATAATTAATAGAACCGTCGTATTATCTGAAAACCACGTCGTTATATTATATTATAACGACGCGGTAACGATTTACCACCACCTTTTATTTATAAGAACCGGCCGTAGTCAAATGTCTAATACGGCGTAAAATAATAAAAGACAGACGTGGTTAATTAACTTTACATGTCGGTAATTATAAAATTACGGTCGTATTAAATAGCACTTGATACGTATGTTAATAACGGTCTTCTATTATATTTAAAGACGCCGCTTTTATGAAAAAATGTCGTCTATTATATATAAAGACGACAATTTTTATGAAAGAAATGTCGCCTATTATATATAAAGAAGACGGTTTTGTAATAGAATTGTCGCCTATTAATGTAAAAACGACGGTTTTTTTGAAAGAACTCGCTGCTTATTATATCCAAAGATTTAGTAATTTTACATTTTATCTTTTTTTCTTCCAATGGTTCTCTACAACGATTTTTTTCTTGCTAAAAAACAACCATAATGCTTTGTGAACAATAAATATACTCAAGAATAATTTGTTTCATAAAACTTGAAGATTCAATAATAATTACATACAAAATATTTAACAATCTTCATTCCTATATATCCATACAAAATATCATATCCATAATACTAAACCAATCTTCATTCGATCCGAATTTCATCAATTTGTTCTTGTGTTTATGAGTTATCGTTGCCTTCTTGCACCGCAAAACCAAGATAAAAAAGAAGAAGCAAGTTATAGTTAGAGATAACAGGATTTAATAAAAAGAAACAAGAAACAAAAGACAAGAGGGGAGCATAACTTATTTGGATTTCCTCCGACTTGGATATAAACGACGGAAAGTAAAATTAAACCGTCAGATAAAGTATAATATAAACGACGGTTTTTAAATAATAGGACGTTATAAATATATACTACGCCGCTAGTTACAAACCGACGCCTTAAATAAAAATAACTACAGAGAAATAGAAATTTGTGTTAAACAAGAAACTAAATATGCAATTGGGAACTCATTGTTGTTTTACACCAAACCAAGTTCTTAGATTGGTTTGGTGTAAAAACACAACTGAGTTCCAAAGAGAGACATCATGCACATCGAAACCATTCAGAGATGTGAGAATTGAGATCGAACGTTCGGAAAAAAACTCCAATTTAAAGGAAATATTTAGAATTGGAAAACTAAAAGTGACTTTATTAAGACTTGGAAACCGAAAAGGGCCTTTATTTCGACTTGGAAACCTAAAAGCCGTCGTTTCACCTTCAATTTCGCAGATAAAGCGTGACATTTCAGTTCGAAAGCTTCAATTTGAAACATACAACGACGGTATTTCTTTTTCCGTTGCCGTTGTAATCGACGCTTATTTCGACTTTTGTTGTCGCGCTTGTTTTAAATAACAACGACGATATAATTAATATAAACGACGTTAAAATGATTTACATGGCGATATAATTTATAGAACTGTCAGATATCTAAAAAACCACGACGTTATATTATATTATGACAACGTGGTGACTATTTACCACCACATTTTATTTATAAGTACTGTCGTAATCTAATGTATAATACGGCGTAAAATAATAAAAGAGAGACGTGGTTAATTAACTTTACATGTCGGTAATTATTAAATTACGGTCGTATTAAATAGTACTTGATACGTCTCTAATAATACAATTACCGTCGTGTTCATTGGATGTTCAAAACGGCGGTATTATATGTAAAACGTCGGTATATTTACACATACCGTCGTTGTTTATTTGTTGTCTTTTTCGGTCGAAATGGCATGTTTAATAAGACGACGCTTTTAAAGTTTTATGCGCCGTGTTTTAAAAATGCCCAAATGAATTTCCAATTTTTAGGTGTTTTAGTTTCTGATCAACGCCGATTTTTATATTATCGCTGCCGCTTAAAATTTAACGACGGTATTTATTTTGTCCGTCAGTCGCTTTACCGACGCCTATTTCGATTTTTGTAGTAGTGATCGCTTCTCAAGTTTCAATCATGCCCCGTGATGGAGCTCTAATACCAGATGTTGAAAGCTAGGAAAAATTCAATTTGTGTATGCAATAGTTAGAGAATCATATTATTCATTAAAACAAGAAGTTGGCTATATATATAGCCTTACAAGAAACTGAAACATAAAAGATGCAACCCATGTTGAACAAATCTAAGAATGTGGTATCAAGCTAAAGACTAAGTCAAATAAAAAACACTCCATATGAAGTAGGAATTATTAATCGAGTAGTAGCAAACCGCCAAATGTAAACCTATCGACTTAAAAGACTATCAATTTAACAGAGGCTTCAAAGGATGAAAACCCAAGGAATTTGGAGATGGCTTAGATATCGTACCAATTTCAAATCTTGATACTTGTAATTGATTTGAGAAGCAAAAATCGCAACTAGGGAGTGAAGCAGTGACGAAGACAAGAAAAGAGAGAAAAGAAGACCATGAGCTAGGGATTTTAGGGATTTATAATGTAAATTACAAAATTGCCCTTCCTTTTATTGAGTTAATGTGTGATTCGCGAATGATACCGACACAACTCATTAGCTTAATGGGTGACTACCAGATCCACCCGTTTTCCACCCGACTCGTTAAACTAGACCAAAATACTTATTTTTTCGTGCGAATTCATATCGTATTGGATACACACAAACTCAGGGGCCTAACCTAGTCCAACAAGACACCTAAAAGAAATAAAATTTTGGAACATCAATCAACAAAAGCTCCTAGCCACCAAGATAGAGAAAAGAAGAAAATCAAGTGACACACAAATAAACCATGGTATGAAAGTCATCCATGTTAAGGATGGGAGGTGTAAACCGATCAAACGACACTACAAAAGAGGCCACAACATGAGCACAAGAAGTGTCAACATGTGTATGCACACTGCCAAGTCAAAATTAGGTAAAAGTTGAATACACTTTCTAAATTTGGAAGGAGAAATAAAGAAAATTATAGGGTCTTTTGATAACTATTTTACTTTTAATTTGTAAAAAGCTAAAAACAATAAATTTATTTGGTAACTGTTTTTAGTTTTCAAATATTAAAAAAAAGAAAAAATGTTTGAAACATGTTTGATAACTGTTTTTAGTTTTTGTTATTTTCTAGTGTAATGTGCTTGAATATAATCTAATAGTCATTGTGGAGTGGCCGAGGGGTAATAGTTTGGTCCGGTTGCTCAAGGTTCAAGCCTCATATCATAATTTGAATTCTAACTTAGTGAATATATAATAAAACTTTGAGGTAACACTTATTTATGTGATAGTGAAAATACAAAATGAAATTTCATTGGTCAAGGTCAACTGAACTTGATCTTATAGAATGAAAATATATGTTGCAAAGAGTTTGTAGCATTTTTCGAAGTTACGATGGAATTTTGGATGCTCTGAGGTGAGTTTGAAAGTCCCAGAGCTTCAGTTAGGCATGCAACCAAATACAAGAGTCGAGAGACTATGTCCAAGTTGAGAGGTCCCATATAACATAATTTTGGACTAGAGTGTGATACGTGTATGATGATGTAGAATTGGTTAATGAGAAAGAAGGACAAAAAAACTAAAAACTAAAAATGATGGCTAAACATGTTTTTAGTGTTCAATTTTCAAAGTGAAAATAAAAATTGAAAATTGAAAACGAAATGATTGTGAGCCTAGCTTAGGCCTTGTCAATGGGCCAGGCCAGGTTTGTACAGAAAATTCAAAGTCCAGGCCCGATCAATGGGCATTTTCTTCACTTTCAACACAAAATCCTCATACATTTTCTTCTACTTATACTAATATTCACTTTTTACTCAACATTTTATTCACTTTCAAGTTTTATTTTTTCCATATAATCTTTATGGCTTCTTCTATCGACAGTGTTGGGGCATGGAGCACCATGGAAGATGTTTTGTTGTGTGAGTGTTGGGTCCAAATTTCTCATTGTCCCGTCTCGGCAATGAGATAAAATTCTGTCATATGTGGAAAAAATTCATTCTGAATTTTGTGGAAGATTGAGTTCGAACTGCACGGAAATGGCATTAATAGGTGGAAAATTCTCAATAAAGAGTTGGGGAAATGGAGAGATGCCTTGACAAAAGCGATGGACAACCGTAGAAGGGAAAATCTTAGCGATGAGGTAAATTATTTGTAATTTTTGTTTTATTATTTTTAATGTCCTATTATTTTTTTTATAAATGTTTCTTGCATTTTTTTTATTATAAATGTTTCTTGCATTTTCAATATTTTGCTAATATTTATTAAATACCAAATATTTTGTTAATATTTCTTGCATTGCCAATATTTTTTAATGGTTCTTGTATATCCAATATTTTTTTTGTAAATAGATTATGCAAGCACAAATGTGGTATGGTGCTACTGGGTAAGGCAAAAAATCTTTTAACCATCAAGAATGTTTGGAGGTAGTAAAAAATTGCAAACGTTTCAGAATTATTCCCATGGGTTCGACCGTTGTGTTGAATGAGATGCCACTCCATAATTCAACGGCATCGGATTCACCTCTCGATTCCCCGATGAGCGAAGACTCACCCATCCAAAAGGAGCCGAGGCCTATTGGGAGAAATGCGGCGAAGGCGAAGAGAGCGAGTAATTCTACTAGTAATTCATCTAAATTTTTGGAGGAAATTGCAAGGCAACGCGCCATGAGACTTGAAATAGAGAAGAGAAACCAAGAAGATGAGAGGATATTTCAAGTGGAATGTGTAAAAGAAAGGGAGTATGTACGCAAGCAAAACATTGAGAAGCAGGATCGGGAAACCATGGCCATGGATACAAGCCATATGTCCCCTGAAACAAAACAATTTTGGAAGCTAGAACGAAGGGATGTTATGAGACGAAGACTTTTTCGTGACGATGGACCTAGCAACACGGATTGGTTAAATGATCAAAACCATTAAGTTAGTTTGCTTGCCTTTTATTTTCATTGTATTTTAATGTTTTATTTTGAAAATTAGTTGTAATTCATGCATTCAATAAAATACCTTTTATTCAAAATATTCCATACATAAAAACACCACATCCAAAGCATTAAAAATAAACAAACCACAACCAAAGCATTAAACAAAGAAAGCATAACAATAAATAAACCATAAACATAATAAATAAAACAAACTTCTTCACTTCACTTCATTCACCGTCATTGCCTTTCACCGCCCATAAATGCTCCATCAAGTCAACTTGACGTCGTTCATGAATATAAGACGATTACATCTACATATATCGATCAATCATACGGGTCATTACACGACCGTCCCTAACCAACGGTTCATGCTGCACTAGTTCTCCATTTGGCCCCATGGGTTTTTCATAAATTCGTGTCAAGGCTGTGTTCATTGGATCCAGTTCGTACACGTCTTCATAATTGTAATCATACTCATCCTCCACAATTATGTTATGGAGGATGATGCATGTCATCATTATGCTTCTTAGCACCTCCTCATCAAACAGACGTGCCGCACCCCTAATAATAGCCCATCGGGCTTGGAGGATACCAAAGCACCTCTCCACATCTTTTATGTACCCCTCTTGATAGGTAGCAAATAAATTTTTCTTCTAGGATCGGGGATGCGGAATTGATTTCACAAATGTGGTCCACCTCGGGTAGATGCCGTCACTAGATAATACCCATTTTGGTATACGGTATTGTTGATTTGATGGGTGATATTTAGGGCTTCACCTCTCAAAACAACATTGAACACCGGGGATTGACCTAGGACGCTCAAGTCGCTTTGAGATTCGGCAACTCCGAAGAAAGCATGCCAAACCCAAGTATCAAAACCTGCAACGGCTTCAAGGATGATGCTTTTGGCCTTTCCGATTCCCATAATCTCCTTGCCAAGCAGCCGGGCAATTTTTCCACTATCTGCATGCAAAGATGCTACCAACCATTCCTGGAAATCCTTGAGCTTCGGCTTTTTGTAGAAGCCGTTGGAGGTCCTTGGTCGTAGGTCTGCACAAGTCCCTAGTGTACAAAGTTTCGACTGCATCACAAAATCTCACCAAGCTCTCCAAAGCAATGGACTTCCCCATTCGGGCAATCTCATCCACCTGATCAAGAGATGACCCATACGCCAACATTCGTATAATAGCCGTGGAACTTTGCTAAGGAAGCAGTCCCAAATTTCCAAAGACATTTCTCTTTTGAACAAAATATTCATCATAATTGCAAATATCATGCATGATTTTATTGAACAAATGGGGTTGCATTCTATATCTCCTTCGAAAATCAACATCAGAGTACAGAGAAGTTGGGATAAAATAATCTTCCAGAAGATTCTTACCCCGAGAATGTCTATGTCTGTCCACATTCGGGCCACGACTTTCTCGTGAACCACGGCAGCTCTGGTTTTCTTCATCAAGCATAGCCACTGCTGTGACAATTTGCATATCCAATTCTGTCTGTGCCCTTTTGCCTGTAGCTCGTCTACGCCTTCTTTCTCTAAATTCTAGCATTTGCCTCTCCAAGACCTCGTTCATGTCTGCCATTGAGAATGGAGTATGAATTCTAAAATCTGAGAAATGAAAATAAAGAGAAGATATGGTGTGAGAGGTATGAGCTGAGACTCTGGTTTTATAGAAAAATTTTGGCCGATAAAGATGACACGTGGCGCAATTTTAGAGGGTGAAAATCTTATCTCGAAATTCATATGAAATTTATATGAAATTTGAAATTGGATGAAATTTATTTGAAATTTGAAACCGAAAATCTTATCCGAAAATTTTATCCAATTATGAGATATGAATAGTATTGACACGTAGGAACCCAAAACTCTTACCCGAAAATATTGTCCAAATTAATTATTTAGGTAAACAAATTTGTAAAAAACAAAAATGAATAGTGTTTGCCCTTTGCCATGGCAATCGCTAGAAACAAACATTGTTTGCAAGGGCAACCACTATTCACTTGAATAGTGGCTGCTTCTACCTTGCCATAACAAGGGGCAAATCGCTAGAATCGCTTCTTAGGTACAGCCAAGCTAGGCCTTAGGTACAACCATCATATGCAAAGATACTTATTATGTTCCCGCTTTAATATACTTAATTAATCACAAGCTTTTATTCTATTAACATATAAGATAAGGATAATAACCCCACTTAACTTTGATATATAATTATATATGTATGCGGAGACAAAATTCGCAAGTTTTTTTTTCCAGAGACAAAATTCACCACAGCACCACCAACCCTAAATCCTTATTTATACATAATTATATATGTATGCAAGCTTAATGGGTTGGGTTTTTGTGGGCAGATCAGCCGAACTTTCTTGGGCTTAATTGGGTCGGTGGGCTTTAGCTACTCAAGCCCAACCCACTAAATAACAGGTCGGGTCAGCCCATGGCCCATTGCAGACCAAGCCGGCGGGACCCCATCGCCCATGAGCCCATGAGCCAAATGATGATCCCTAGCCTAGCTTATAATAATTTATTAATAAAATTGAATTTCTTGAGTTAAGTAAATTAGTAGGTGCAAACAAACGCCAACTGGGTGTAGCCTAGTGGAAAATGACATTGACTAGCAGATAAGTAGTCTTAGGTTCGAACCCCCATGCCATCTTGGTAATTGTAGAAAACCCCATTCCCTCATATCGCTTGTATGAAAAGAAATTAACCTTCTTTTTTAAATGGGTTACCTAATAGGTTATTTTTGAATTCCCAACTGATAAAAAAAATCCAACAAAAATATTGAATAAACAAAATAAATTATTGCTTATTTAAATAAAAAAGACAAATTACATAGAAAAACAGACCACATAAAAAACGATTAAAAAAGGAAAAATATAAATTTTAAAAACGAACGGAAAAAAAGAGATTAGCAAAAAGAAAAAACAATTCTTGGCCCAAAAAAAAAAGAAAAGAAAATTAGCCACTTTAAAAGGACGAAAATGTCCTTCATCCTCGTATATTATTGCCCTAGGGTTTTTGACAGCCACCCTCTTTTAAACGAAGGAGAGCTTCAGAGTTTACTTTAGCCGAAGCGAAGCGAAGAGAGCTCGTTCGCGGTCTCAACTCACCGAAGCTCTCTCTCCAGTCGGGAACCATGGGTACCTCTCAGACCCTCTCACTCTCTGTCTCTCAGTGTGTTCTTCGTGCAATGGCTGATGATGGTTTGTGCTTGTGATAATTTGTAGGTATCTCACGTGACTCGATGCACAAGAGGCGTGCCACTGGAGGCAAGAAGAAGGCATGGAGGAAGAAGAGAAAGTAATTGCTCTTCCACTTTCAATCCCATTTCTCTTCCTAATATCTTTGGTTTACTCTTTGATTGTTTTTTTCTAATTTTTTTTTTTCATTTTGTATCATACATTGCTTGGCATTGTTAATAGTTTGCGTTGTTTTTGCCCTGTTTCAATTCCTGTTTCGATTAGGCTACAGATCTGTTAGCAACCGGAATTTATTACTGGGTTTTTTATTTGATCTTCGTTTTTTGTATGGGTCTTGATCTCTGGTTTATTGGCAATTGCTACACTAATCGCTGATTTCTTTGCTGAAATCATGACTAGTTTTTGTCTTATAAAATGTATTTTGTATCTATATTGTGCTGTTCGCTTGTTTTGAAGTCGTTAGAGATAGTGCTAGTGAATGAGACGGATGTTTTCAGCCATTGTTAGTACTTTTACTCTGGCCCAAAACTAAGTCTTCCTAAACTGGTATTCTTTTCATTTGTTATTCTGTTTTCTATGCAATGATAAGTGTATTGTTGATTTTAGTTTATGTTCATCTATTTTGACCTTTGTTTTTTGTTAGGTTTGATCTTTGTACTTGGCTCCATCCAGTTTACCTTATCTAGGTTTACAACTACTGTAGATAAAAGAATCTTCATTTCATTATGGTTTGTTTTGTCGCTGTTAATGAATTTGGGAGTTTGTTAGTCCCCTTAATGTACTTTACCATTGGTATCCTTGGGCCACCATTTCAGGCAGTGATATGAGTAAAAAGAATGTGATATGACCCTGAGATTATAAACTCGGTTTCTGTCCTTGGGTTGACAGTTCAGTTGTATATCCATCAACCTTATAAGAGTCTGTCTAATGTTTGAGTAGTTGCCTAAAATAACTTAAATAATCAGTTTGGATTTTGAATCTCTTTGAGAGGGATACTCTCTCTACCAATTCTGAGAGAACTCAAGGTATGTGACGTTGCCTAGAATGGGAAATCTGCAGTAATTTCCATTTGGTTCTGTACTCAAATATTTAAGCATCTAGATACATGTACAAACCCTAATTAACGTCAATCATTTATGCTTCATGGATTTCTAAGAACTAAGATTGTTGATTTTGCCTGAATGTTTGAGGCTTTAAGTTGGAATTTGCATGGTGCACCATTTGTGGATTATTTTCTCTCATTGTTTTCTATCTTTTTGACTTATCCAGGTATGAGCTCGGCCGTCAGCCTGCAAATACTAAGCTTTCAAGCAACAAGACTGTTAGGCGAATCCGTGTGCGGGGAGGCAATGTGAAGTGGAGAGCTCTCAGGTTGGATACTGGGAACTTCTCATGGGGTAGCGAAGCTGTTACTCGTAAAACCCGTCTCCTGGATGTTGTATACAATGCCTCAAACAATGAACTTGTTAGAACACAAACTCTGGTGAAAAGTGCCATTGTCCAGGTGGATGCAGCTCCATTTAAGCAATGGTACCTTCAACATTACGGAGTTGAAATTGGCAGAAAGAAGAAGACTGCTGCTGCTAAGAAGGATACCCCAGAGGTAATTGTTTTGCAAATACGTTTATTTGCCATATTTTTCTTTGTAGATTTTATTAAGGATTTGGTGTCTAGAATTCAATTTACCTTGTGTAAATTTTGGGTTATTGGTCAGGATAAACTCCCTTGCTCTTTCCTAATTATCATCATTGCCATTTTAGAACAACTTGGTTTGAAAAATAAGGGCACTCACTTCTTTCTTGTTGCATTTTGACTTCCTACCTGCACGTGGTTCTTGAATTGCATTGTGGGAGCAGTGAGAAGTGTTAATGATGTCAAATCTTACAGTCCAATTTGTTGGTTGTAAAATTGAATGCATATAGATATTTGCTCTACCTTAGTTTCTCACCAAGCTCATCTGTGCCTGTCCTTGGTTTTTGCAGAAGCCTAGTTTGTTTCTTATGTGTTTTTGCTTGTAGGTATGCATGCGTAACCCCTCCTTTACAGGCTGTTTACTAACAAGTTCCATCTAATATATGTGTAAGCAGGAGGGAGAAGCAGCTACAGAGGAAGCAAAGAAGAGTAATCATGTTGCGAGAAAGCTTGAGAAGCGTCAGCAAGGTCGCACCTTGGACCCCCATATTGAAGAGCAGTTTGGGGGTGGGAGATTGCTTGCTTGCATATCTTCCCGTCCAGGCCAATGTGGCAGATCTGACGGGTGAGTCTAATAACTCATGTTAATATTTTCAATTGTATTTTTTTTTTCTTTGTGCATCGTCTTATTTTGTATCTTTCATATTTTGTCAGGTACATCTTGGAAGGTAAGGAACTGGAGTTTTACATGAAGAAGCTCCAGAGGAAGAAGGGAAAGGGTGCTGGTGCTGCTGCATAAACACTTCATTGACCAGACTTTTGTCCCTTTTGGCTTCGCGTGAGATTTGTTTTAGTTTGAAGCTTTTCATTTATCTAGGACATACATTTTGGTTGCCTGTGCTAATGCAAGTCTTTCAAGTTTTGCTAGGCATCTCTGGTATTCCAGATTTAGAAGATTTTGACTATTTTGCTGACTGAGCTGGGTCTTTTTATTGTTATTTGATATTTTTATGGTGCTAGTCAAAGTAATTTACTGGTTGAGTCAATGTAGAGTTTGGTGGATTTTGATACATTTCAATCCAGATTTTTATGAACTCTATATAAATCTTGTGGAAATCAATTGGCGTTTTGAAGAAAATTTGAAATTTTAAGCACTGAAATCTTGTAGATCAACAATAGTGAATGATTTGCTGGGATTTAGTCAACTGGGCTTGGGAAGATAGAAAGCAGTCGCTGCAATAATTTAACTCGTGGTCACAAATTGGAACCTCTTATATTGTGTAACAATGGACAGTATTAATTTTGCTTTATGGGTAGGTTTCGAAACAAAGTTCCACCAATTCATTTTCATGTACTCGCTCACCTTATACTTTCAGTCTTCAAACAGTCCAAGCTTGTCTACCTTCACGCACTTACCCAAGTTACCTGAAGAACTTGCCTTAGTTTATTTAGGTCTACAATTTCCGTGCCTAATGGATTAAGTTTGAATGCCTGAGAAGTTGCGGCATATGTGCATGAAGTATGATGTAAGGCATGAAAAACTTGTTCTTGTGTTTCCACACATAGCATTCTACTTTCACGGTATTATCTATTCTAGAAGCACTCCTAAACAGACCGTTAGTCTTAAACTTGACAAGAGTTCTCATGTAAAAGAGAATTCTATTGTCACTACCTATTAAGACTAACTTGACAAGAGTTCTCATGTAAAAGAGAATTCTATTGTCACTACCTATCTCCTAAACCAAACTCTGCAATTCGTTACTCGAAATGCTCATTTTACCTCCCATTAAATAAAACAAAATAACAAAAAAATTCAAGAAAAAACACCCACCTCAAACCCAGTGTTGAGATTTTTTGTTTTGGGAAAACTGAAGTTTAGAGAGAAGGGGTGGTTTGAGTAAGTCATAGGGTGTCTACAGAATTCCAAATAGAAATGTGGGCTGGTACAAAATGGGCCAAACAATATTTTCACAAAACCCAGTTACCCAGCCGTGTGATATAGATATATTTTTTCAAACCAAAAAGAAAACAAAAACACTTTCTTTTTTTCGATTGCTTCTTCACAAATACAATGTGTGTGAGAGAGAGAGAGAGAGAGAGAGAGAGAGAGAGAGAGAGAGAGGAGAGAGAGCAATTGCAAATGAGTGGGCGAAACGTAAATATAAACTCAGTGTTCTACGCGGAGGCGTATCATCCGATTCAAGCGGGAAGCATAGACGGCACCGACATTCTCCCTCACGACAACGCTGTCTACAGAGCCTTCCTTTGCTCCTCCGCTGGACTCTGTATGTAAACTTACTCTCTCTCCTTTCCCTCTACTTCTTCTTATTTCTACTTTTCTCCCCATAACTCTTTTCCCCTTTTGCAGATGACCCCTTGGGCGATCCCAAGCTCCTCGGCGATCCTTATTGTACCCTCTTCGTCGGCCACCTCTCTCACCTTACCACCGAACAATCTCTTCGCAAGGTCATTTCCTCCCTCTCTCTCTCTCTGTGTTTGGTTTCCCAGAAAATTAAGCATAGAAAGAGAAGGAAAGTTCTTCAATTGTCGTCGATAGAGTTAAAAACCCAATGCTGTGCAAATTTTTGGGTCTGAAAATGAATTTTCTATTTGGGTTTTCAGGCTTTGAGCAAGTATGGTCGAGTGAAGGACTTGCGCTTGGTCAGGCACATTGGTAAGCTTGGCTTCTTATTTTTGCTTTGAAAAATTTATAAGGTTTAACTTAATTTCTAATCTTAGATAAATTATTCTACTTGTAGCCAAAAAAAAACAAAAAAAACAAAAAATGTTTATTTGTATGCATATGGTTTGCAAAAAAAAAAAAATTGTTCTTTTTGACAGTATAATACTATGAGGGTTCACCTTTATAAGTTTCTTGTTACTTTTCTTGCAGTAACTGGTGCCTCACGCGGCTATGCGTTTGTTGAATATGAAACCGAAAGGGAGATGCAGCGTGCATATAAGGTGCTGCTGCAACTTGTTAGCCACTCTCAATATGATATGCAATTTGTTCATATGTGTCCATCTTTATGTGGTGGGGAATTCTACTTTGACACTTTAGTAATGATCATGAATTTGTTCTCATGTACACGTCCTTCACTCACAAATTTAAATTAATTTGCTTGATCTTGCTAGTGTTGTGAGGAAAGGAATGTGCGTATCACTTTTCTGTGGTTCGATGATCAAATTTGTATTGTTCATAATGATAAGAGTAATGTGTAATGTATATATGGTGGAAGATGAGGCAATTCAGAAGTTTGAGGAAAAGAAAATAGGGGACAATGTGAAAGTTGCTATTGAACATTAATTTCACCAGCTTGTTAGCTTGGTAAGTTAATAAAATATTTTGAAGTTATAACCACATGCCTTGTCATCACTTCTCACTCATAGCTGTTTAAAATCTGAACACAGCTATTAGGTAAGACGTGTTTACCTAATGCAACAATATTGGTGGTGCCTTACTTCTTTGAACGCAGCAGATATCACTTTCTAAAATGGTCTTTATACTTGAGTGTAAAGTGAAACTTCGGGAACATTTAACAGAAAACAGGTCTTGATAGGCAAACTAATAGGGCAAATTAGATTCAAGTCTTATGAGTAACCACATATGTTTATTGTGGGGGTGTTAATATTTATGAAAGTATGGTCAGCATATATCATAACATGTCTATGGTGAGTCTAAGTAAGTTGCTTGTTTGCAGGAAGCTCACCATTCCTTTGTTGATGATTCTGAAGTTATAGTTGATTACAACAGACAGCACTTGATGCCAGGGTGGATTCCAAGAAGATTAGGTCAGTTAAATATTCTCATTCTTCTTACAAGTTTATCCTACATAGATCAAATTCATGTTATTTTTGTTGTTTTCACCAGGAGGGGGTCTTGGTGGTAAGAAGGAATCCGGACAACTTCGTTTTGGAGGACGTGAAAGACCATTTCGAGCTCCTCTGTATGCATTACTTCCTTATTAGATGTAACATATTCTATAAACTTGTCGTGAATTAGTTGTTACACTCATTGCTCTATCTCATTTGGCCAGATATAGAGTTTTCATGCTCCTTTAGTTAAAAGAGGAGGAAAGAAGAGTTTCAGACTTACTGTTGTACTAAAATGGTTTTAGGAACTTACTCCTTGGGTATGATTTATTCTTTGTTTGAAGTGTAGGCATAGTGCCTTAAAAATCCTATTTAAATATTGAAAGGCAAGAAACATGATGGGAAGGACTACTAGTTCTTGGGAATAGGAAAAACTAAGTGAAAAGATTCTCAGTTTGCATTTTACCTGTATCTGTGGCAAGCCACTGGAGCATTAACTATTAACTCCCTTAGCAAGCAAAGGTTGGTTAAACTATTAACTCCCTTAGCAAGCATTAACTATTAACTCCCTTAGGCAGTGGTAATCTGGGGTTCTGAGCCCATACATGTAAATTGTTAATCTTGTATGGTTTTGTTATGGACAGTCGCATTGTACTTTTGTTTGTGGAGTTAATGACTCTCAACCTTTTATTTTTCCTGCTAACCAGGCGTTCAATCCCATATGATGATTTAGAGAGACTTGGGATCCTACCTCCTCCAGAAGGAAGATACATGTCACGCTATCAGGTATTTTTCTTTTGGCCCTGTTAGCCATGTATGGTTCGTCATAAATTTGGTGCATACTTTATATTTATAGTTTCTACACTAGTGGAGTACATGTATGGTTCCTCATGAATGTATATTCTTCTTCCCAATTTCTGCAGCATATAGTAGCAACTGCTCAAAGCAGTTTAGATAATTTAGGTTTGGAGCATTACCATACCTCTACTCTGAAACTTTTATCACAGTCTTTGTTTCTTATGTATGTTTGTAGGTCCCATCCCCACCCAGAAGGAAAAGGAGCTCTGTGGATAGGGAGGAAGGTACTCATAAAAGGTCCCTGGAGAGGGGAGCGAACATGCGCAAAAGCAGTCCTGTGGAGAAGGAAGAAAGGTCTCACAAAAGATCTATGGACCCAGAGGACCGTTCATTCAAAAGGAGCTCTGTTGAGACAGAATGCCATCGCAACAGGAGCTCCGTTGACAGAGCAGAGCACTCTCACAAGAGGACCTCTAGGGATAGGGATGAGCGTTCTCACAAGCGTCACAAGTCCCAGCACCATGAGAGATCCACTAGCCATGATCACTATTAAGATTTGCAACTGGGAAAGGCAGCAAGGAGTTATAGGAAGACCCACCAAGGAGAGGAGTCGCTACTAGTGATAAATATCAGTATGCAAGCAGCAAGGTGCTTGCTTAAGACCCTGCTGGAACACTAAAGAACTCATGATCAAGCACAATTCGGCCAGGAGCTTGTGGTGATCCGGATTCAAGTTAAAAAATTGGCATGAGTTAAACGTCTTAACCGTTAACCATAACAGTCCAAAATAGTTGACATTCCTGCAAAGTTAACCAACCCATTTCGCATCCTGTTTACTTATTTGTGAAAGCTAGCACCAAGGCTACATGATTTAGGTTAGAGCAGGATTGTGACTTTGTTGGTGATGCAGATCGCAGTTGTGGAATTGACTATACGAATATTTTGTACTTGTTTTACTTTGCAAAGTCCGGAAACATCATTTGAGTTATGCTTCCAGCTCAAGAAAGTTCTCTTACTATAAAGAGCATGAAAGTTTCCCGGCTTTATGCAACTTTGGTAAAACCAAAACCATCCTAAGTTTACAGGAAAGAAGTCAGCACATCTTTCCTCTATTATCTAATAGAGGTGGGCTCTACTAATGTATGCAAGATCCACGTGTATTAGAGATGTGGTTGGCAATGAGGTTAGAGAGATGGTTAGCAATGTGGTTAGTAAATGTGGTATGAATAGCAATACTTAAGCTGTCTGTAGGCTAAATTTATTTATCCAAAATTAGTCTTTTAAAATCTCAATTGAATACCAAATGTTTTTATCTATTAATTCTCATTATGTAAACTCTACTATTTTTGAAAATAAGCGATAGTATATTATTGATGAACAAACAAAAGTACAAAGCAACTATGTGCTGAATATGGGTAAATCTTCTACAGTGACCAAACACACAACATGTTGAATTGATTTGAAGAGAATTACGTATAACCCAAACATTGGCTAAATCCCCAATCCAGCAATCAGAAACATATGTACTTAGACCTACAATACAAATCCGCTATGCAACGGCAAATCCGTATCGAAAGCCAAAAGCTAAAAAGAAATAAAAATCGTAAATAGAAAACAAAACAAATTACAACAAACTCCTAAAGAGTTTACGAAAATTATTAGTCTAAAACAAAACTAAGAAATAGGACCACCGCTCCACATATTCCGGGCAACCCAAAGAAAATCATAGCGCCATACCTGCTAAACTCATAGCCCCGCACTGGCTAAACCCGAACCCAACGCAACTAAACATCTTCTCCTCTTTAGAGCTCTAAACTATGTCGAAGGTAGCCAACTCCTTGTGCACGTTGACCAAAATACGGTGACTATATTATAACGACGACATCGTTTCACGGCGACTGCTTCCACATCACAAAATAAACTAACAATCTTAAGGGAAAAGAGAGGGAATGAGAAAAGAAGGGATAAAAGGAGAGGGGAGGAGGTAAGGAAGGAGACCGTCAACCCCAAAGAAGGTGGCGACTAAGACTTTTTTCCTTAGGGTTTTCTCAAGTTATTTTTTTTTCTCAAAATTTAATCTAACTTGTAAAACTATACTATTAGTTGGTAAGTGGATGGTAACTATTACCACAATTAAGTACAATCTCAAATAAAACCCACAAATCCAACATAGCCGAAACCCTAAAGCAATCCAGAAGCAAAAATGAACCCTAAATGCTATTAGATAAAGAACTAATTGGTGCCAACGGTATCACCCATTCAATGCATTTGAGAATAATAATAAAGTTGTTATGGGATTGTTTATTTAAATTACAAGATTTGTTTTAACCAAAAGTTATTTCATACAACAAAAAAAGTCTCATTTTCACCATTACACTATTTAATATTTAAATTTGGATGATTCTTTTGAGTGCCGGTCAGATTGGATGCCTTCAAATTGTTATATTTTTTGAATTAAATTGTCATGAGCTAAAGTAAAAAGTAATGTAAAATAAATAAATTAGATGTTTGATGATTGAAGTATGGCAAAGGATATGTATCTAAAAACCTTTTAGTATATATTAACTTCTTAGAAACAAAACATTTCAGGAAAAGAAAGGGAAAAACTAATGGAGAAAAATTATTTGAGAGTTTTAATATTGCAGAAAATGCTCTCTCTCCTCTTTTTCTCCTTTACTTTCTTCTCATTTTCGTCCACCCTCTTTAGGGCCGAGTTTGGCATTCTTTGTCTTGTGAAAATAATCATTGTCGATTTCTTTGTGAGAGAAATCGATTGTGAAAGAAAGCAGTTTGGCGTTTGGTAAATTTTTTGTTAAAAGTGTTGTTGGGACTGATTCTCGAATAATTAGAAAATAATTGCCGCATAATCATTAAACCAGCGCCTCTTCAAACTCGATTCTGCATAATCAGAAAATGAAAGCACCTCATTAGCCGCTTTCCTTATAGCTTTCTCTCACAGCAATTTTTAACAATAAGTGATTTTCTCATAGTTTACCAAACGGAATTTGGGTTTCCCAAATTTTTTTAAAATCACTTATCACCCCAAATAAGCAATGCCAAACGGGCACTTAGTCGAGGAATTTAAACTCAATAAATATGAGCATTTTCTTATAGAGT
Organism: Prunus padus; assembly: GCA_024362665.1. NCBI lineage: Eukaryota > Viridiplantae > Streptophyta > Magnoliopsida > Rosales > Rosaceae > Prunus > Prunus padus. Next base: position 23,446,747 of record JANFAM010000016.1, on the reverse strand, counting down.
ACAATAAGTTCATTCAAAGGTATTTGGAATGCATGGATCTTGGTATTGTAAAATGTCTGGATCATAAAGATTCACAAGAAAAATTTAGATATTGAACCAACTAGTCTCATGCATTAGATATTACATTCATGTGCTTGTATTGTATTAATTTTTATTTATAGAGAACCACACAAAAAAAAAAAGGTTCTTTTTCTTTCATTGTCTTTGTGAATTTTTATATTAAATTAAACTGTCCATAAATAGCTCCACGAAAGAGAAAAAATTCAAAATACCAAAATTTGAAGTAAATTAAAATATTTAGTGAAGTACATAGATGAAAAGGTGCTTTACAAACAAACTAAAAATTTATTCAAAATTAAGATACTACGTGTTTAACTCAAAGTATACTCTAATTTAATCTAATTGGCTAGGAGGGGACTCCGAACTTGAGCGCAAGGGGTGGAACTTCATATTGACGAATGTTTTGAAGAACACAAAAGGGGTGGAACTTCATACGAAATCTACGGTGGCATGTAATGTATTTATGTATTTGGTATGAACAATTTTTAACCTACCTCGTCATTTAGACAAGTTGAAAACTATAATATACTCATTTGTATGCATTATATATTTTGGTAAGATTCCCAGAGTACATGTTTTAAAGAGATGGATAGAATGAAACTATAAATTGTCAGGTGTCGCTACATAGCATTGAACCCTTTTGTATATGTTAAACCAATCCTAACCAAAACTCACCTAATTGCAACTCGCTTGCGAGAGCTTATAGCTCAAGTAGTTAAGAGCAGTGACCTGTACATGAATATCGCTTGTACAAAAGGGTCGCCGCTTTATTTTTTCCTTGAACGGGTTGAAGGAATGTGGGGCAAAAGCTGTGCAAATAGATGACAATAGCTAAATTAAGACATTTCCTGCCACGAGCAATTGTAGTTCCCAGTTTACTTGTGTGTGGTTGATTGGTTTGCAGCTTTCTGCTTTTCAAATTAATTCAGGCATGCTTAAGTTCAACAAGACCAGTCTGAAAGCAATTATCGTTGCTTTATACAATCAACGTATCTACATGCTGCCATTGACCATAACACGCGAACATTGAACACACAACCATTATATATTATTAAATCAAAGTATGTGTTCGTTGTACAAGAAATCTGAGGTTTGCATTATTAATTTTCAAAAAGTCACAGAACCTCAAGTTTGTCTCAATTACATGATAGAAAAGACGGGGAAGGATTATGTTTATGCCTTGCTGTCAATGGTCATTGGCACCGGGTCCTGTTTGGCTCCTCCACTCTGCAAGTCCGTATCAAATAAACCACACAAGCGAACAAAAAAACATCAGTAATGGAAAGTGGCACTTCAACTCCAGGAGCGAATTAATTCAACAACGAAATCAACTTACAGCTGATTTCACTTGGTCAAATTTGTTCATTTTTGTGAATATTGCACCGTAAAACTGCGCATCCTTCTTGTTGTACTCTCTCACTTTCTCCTTCAAAACCTTGTATTCTTGTTTCACATCCCTGAAAACAAAGACAAATCCCACATTAACATCAGCAGTACAGACATCGGAGTCTCGTCCGATAAACGAACATCATAATAAGCAGCAGCACGAGAAAAACTCTATTTAGCATCAATTGACAGTGAAACAGACCTGTTGTCTGGGTCTATCTCAAGGGCCTTTTGATATCCAGCTCTGCTAAGTCCAAATCAACAAGTTGGATATATGCTTGTGCCCTTCTATACAAGGCCTTCACATTCCGACTGTCAAGTTCCAAAACCTGCATATCACAACTCTCACACATTAGAAGAGAAAGTTACACCAACCAGCCATGCACGTCACATGAGATGTGGGATATCAAGCAAGACACACCTTTGTGCAGAGCTTCTCCGCCCCCTTGTAGTCTTTAAGTTTGAGCTTGCATGCCGCATCATTCAGATTGCAACTGATTTTCAGCATCTTTGTCTGCTGCTTCTCCTCATCACTGAAAGCAGAGTCATATTCAATAAACCTCACCGCCTGACACCAAAAAGAAGGTTTTTGTGAGATGGTGGACATGTCAAAGTAAAAGTTTGTATCATCTAAACCAGAGCACAGCTCCACTAAGTATACCTTTTCATATCTCTTTGCGGCCCTTTCGTATTTACCAGCCTTAAATAGCACATTGCCTTCTTCCTTCTTCTTCCCAGCCGCTTCTATCTTCTCTTGTGTGTTCAAGTCCCAAGATTCTTTCTCCTGCGGCCAGTAACGTAAGTTGAGTCTTAACTTTTTCACAAGCAAGAAATCCCAACTGCCACTAGGGAAACATATCATACTCACCTTGACAAAGGAGAGCAGCTCCACCTCATAATACACGGTTGAATTTGCAGGAACGACAGCCAAATCTTGTGCAGATTCAGATGACCCAAAAGCATATTCTGGTTGGATGGTCACCAGAGCAACTTCCCCTTTCTTCATGTTCTTCACAGCTCTATCAAGTCCATCAATCACTTGCTCTGCGCAACAACTCCACTCTTAAGTATCCATACTTCAATCATAACTTGAACCAATTTCTGAAACTAAGTACACAGAGCGGTCAACAAGTTATAATACTGTTAGTTACCTTCATCTATTTTGAATTCAAACGGCTCATCATCATGGCCCTTCTTTGTGAAGATCGTGCCATCATGCAACTTCCCGACAAGTTTAACTGGTATACACAACAACACAAAAACTTTTGAGTTTTCACAAACATCAAGGAATGTAACATTATAGCCTAAATTTTACTGTAGTCCTCATACTACCTTGAACTACTGCCCCATCATTTGGGCGCTCATACCCCTCCCCCTCCTTTAAGGTCTTTTTCAGGACTTTCTTGTCCTTGGTAACATCAGAAACTGTTTTCCAGGAAACCAACTCAAGTGTAATCTCAAGGTATGCATTTGGAGGCACTGCACCTTCATCGCCCACAGCCAGTCTGCCCGCCTCACCAAATCCATCTATTAAAATTATAGCCGTTAAGTTCATGTCTCGTGAAAACAGTCAAATAGGTGTAACAACAAAATTAACCATATACATGTAAGCATATAGCCAAAGTACTCACATTGTGGCTTTACATTCAAAAGGACCTTTTCGCCTTTCTTCATTGTTTTCACTGCTTTTGCTAAGGCAGGACAGAAAAAGCCTGCACAAAAGAGAAACCACATTCAGATTACTAGAAAAATAACTCATGTAAGGCAAGTAAACATATTACTATGACTAACAGGCAATGAAACAAACCATCTTGGACAGTAAACTCCACCCCATCAGATTTTGAAATAAGGGTCCCATCTTCAAGCCGAGCTTCAAACTTAACTGAGATGACAAAAAAGAATTGTGTAAGAACCCAATGAATTCAGTTCCATTAATCAATTTGTCTACTCATGAGAAAACAGCATAGGTTAGAAAAAGTACCAAACACTTCATCAAGGTCTTTTGGATTCTCCCATTTCTCTCCTTCAGTGAGAATTTTCTTCATAACTCCCCCATCCTTCAATATGTCCCTGACACTCGTCCAGGAAAGTAACTCCACATCAAACTGAAGTGTGGCATTGGGAGGAATAGTAGGAGGGGATCCAGACTCGCCATAAGCCAACTCAGGTGGTATGGTGAAGATGGCATTTTCACCCTTCTTCATGGTTTTAATTCCTTCATCCCATCCCTTGATCACTTGTCCTGCAATTAGACAAACATTCATGTAACTCAAAGAAACCAAAAAATTCAATCATGACCCATGAAAAAGCTCTAACTAAGAGGAAAACCATAAAAAAATTTATACTCTCATTTCAAAAATAGTAGTTTCTGTTTCTTTTTTCTTTATGAACAAAAATGAGCAGTTATACAGAACATTTCCATAATGGCAAAGAATTGGCTGTACCAAGCCTTCGGTTTGATTCGTAGTTTGGTACCTGTCTAATTAGCGCGGCTATTCTTAAAAAGTTACATACTTTGAAAAATAAACAAATAAATCAAGGTAAGTTGTTGCTGGTTTTGATAAAGACCCCATAATTTTGCTGGATGCTTCAAGCTTTTGAACTGAAGGTTCTGTTCATTCTCTTAAGCACAAATTTGGTCTCAGACGTACAGATTTCAAATATTCAATCTACAAACTTAACAACATTGACAGTTGATAACATCATATGATATGAAAACAATGAGAAGGTGTAAATGAATCACCTTGTCCGAGATTGAACTTGAAAGGTGTCCCTCGATCTCGACTTGAATCAAATTTGGTTCCATCAACCAAGGTCCCAGTGTAATGAACTGCAAAATCAACACCAACCCATCAACACCAAAAGCCTCAAATCCCATTACACCACCAACAAACACTCGTCATCAAATTCAAACCACTCACAGACACAAATGCAGACATATAATATATACTTTTGTATATACATTTATTATATACCTTCAACTTCGTCGCCGGAGCTCGGAGTGTCCCATCCTTCGCCTTCTTTAACAAGCTTCTTCTTTAGGCCATTCTTACCAATCTCTTTTTCTTCACCAACCTTGGGGCTTGGGCTAATCGCATCGTCCTCCACGTCGGGAAGATCCATGTCTGCGTCGTTGAGGTTGTTGGTGGCCGCAGGGAACTCAAAGTCGTCTTCCATGGCGAATTCTGAACCGAATTACAGCGGATGTTTGTAATTTAAGAAGAATGTGTGAGAAATTGAATCAGTTGGTGTAGCGTGACACAGAGCAATCCAGAGAATGCAGGGCTTCTTCTTATTGCGGAGAAGAAGACAGCTTGAGAATGGATTTTATAGAGAGAGAGAGAGAGAGAGAGAGAGAACCAGAGTGGAGAGAGTCTAGAGAGTTCGGAAACGTCAGATAGTCAGGATGGTTCCAGAATTATCTCCATTTTTGACGAACTCTCGTTATGTAATATAGGCTAATATAATCTTTTTTAAAAAAGCTTTATCTTTAAAAAAAAATTTTTTAATTATGCACTTATTTGTATAAAACTCGTTTATTATATTTTGGCTTCATTTGATCTGGCTTATTATAAGTTGGAGAACTCTTTTCATACATTTGGTGTATGCTTGGACTAGGAATAGATTATTTTATTTTCTAAAATATATATATATATATATATATGTATGTATTTTATAATATAATATCTATATATATATTATACACATATATGTATTTTATAATGTATATATAAATATACCCATATATTATATATGTGTATATATGTATTTTATAATATATATAATATATGTATATTTATAAATATATATTACACATTTATTACATACATATACAATATATATATATGTATATACATGTATATATGTATATTATAATATATAAATAATATAAACATATATATGTATATAATATATATATATATATATAGTGAGCTTCCATTTATGATCCTCAAATGCTTATTTGAGGGATACTCTTGGTATGGCCCACTCCGGATTGTATTTCACTAATCCAAACCGTCCATTTTGTAGATACTCATTCAAAGATCATCTCTACAAAAATCACTAATCCGATATCATTTGACCACTCAATTGAGTTATTAAATTTTTAGTACTTTTCAAGACCGCTGTTCATTGATTTTGTATGACACAATTGGATGTCGAAACGATTTCCGATTTGTCTAATTATTTGTAAGGATGATCTATGAATAAAGACAAAAAAATAGATGGTTTGGATCATTGGAAAAAAATTGTAGGATACTTAAAGTGCGTCCCTCAAATAATTTTATTTGAGTGATCCTTCAAGAAGGAGATCAGTATATATATATATATATATATATATATATGTGTGTGTGTGTGTGTGTGTGTGTGTGTGTGTGTGTGTGTGTGTGTGTAAATAGGTGTATATATTACAAAGGACTGTCTTGGCGTTGACTATGCTAAGGGTCTATCTTGGCTTCGCTTGATCTGGCTTGGTATAAGTTGGAGAACTCTTATTATGCGTTTGGTGTATGCTTGGACTAGGACTAGATTATTTTATTTTCCAAAAATATATATGTATTTTATAATATATAATATGTATATATATGTATTTTACACATATATGTATTTTATAATGTATATATACATATACCCATATATTATATATGTGTATATATGTATTTTATAATATATATATATAAATATATATATTACACATTTATTGCATACATATAATATATATATATATATATCAATTATTCTCTTATCCGAACGTATTAACGTGATGAGCATGCGGATTCCATTGTAAAGAGGCAAGAAAGCAGGAAGAGTTAGTATAAATACATGGCGTCCGCACGATAATAACGTCTGGATGTCCACATTGGAGAATTTCTGTATGTGCATATATGTATATTAGAATATATATATAAATAATACAAACATATATATACAGTGAGCTTCCTTTGAGGGATCCCTCAAATAAGCTTATTTGATGGACACTCCTTGTAGAGCCCACTCCGGATTGTATTTCACTAATCTAAACAGTCCATTTTGTAGATACTCATTCAAAGATCATCTCTACAAAAAATCACTTGAATTCGATATCATTTGACCACTCAATTGAGTTATTGAAATTTTAGTACTTCTCTTGAAGCATCGTGTTTATTGATTTTGTAGGACACAATTGGATGTCGAAACGGTTTCCGATTTGTCTAATTTTTTGTAAGGATGATCTATGAATGAAGACCTAAAAAATAGATGGTTTGGATCATTGGAAAAAAATTTTAGGGTACCCTAAAAATTGTACGGTTTCCGATTTAGCCGCACAACATGATATATAATGATGATATAGCTGATCCAACACTTCATTAATTACCAAGCTTATAAGGAATGAATGAATGAATGGTACTTTACATAAAAATTCCTGAAATATTCAATACAAAATCAATGATCACTATACACAATTTCACCTAACAGTAACCGATCAAAATCGATCATTTTGGCCCCAGAAATTAACATATGAAACTCTCCCATGACTTTCAAATTATCTTCAACAACCACATTTTTCTCCATCTCTTCCAGGGCATGGCGAGCAGCTTCTTTATCCCTCTGCCGCTGCTTTTTGATGAACTCATTGGCTCTCATAATTTTGGCTTCGCAGCCTCCAAGCCTCCCATTCTTGGCCTCGGTGGTAATTTTGCGGTGCAAAGAACTTGGTGATGTTCTGCTTTAAGGATTGTGTTGGCAAACCGAGCCTTCAACATTGCAACCTTAGCAGCCCTTCTCGAAGACATGTCATTATTGATCTCGTGATCAGATTTAGAGGCGGCTTTGACTGGAGACGCACGACAGAGATGAGGGCGTAGAACTGCGACTGGTGTTTCACACCCACTCATGAAATTACTGCCACTTTGGGATTCAGATGAAGAAACCTCACAAGAAGAAGTTGATGGCTTACCATGATCACCACCTTCAACTTCCTTGTTCAAACCCAAAGCACCTTCAAATTTCCTCTTGGTACCCAACCCATTATCAACTTTATTTTTCTTGGAAATCAAGCCACCGTCCACTTTCTTCTTCAAACCACCTTCAAGTTTCTTCTTCAAGCCCAATTTACCGCGGTAACCGCTACGACCAGGTTTATTGAAACCAGCATCTACTTCAATATCGGTCATCTTAGGTATGATCTTCTACCTCTTTACCCTCTTGCTTTCCTGACCCATAAACCACGTTTCAATTTCGGAATCGAAGTTGCAAAGCGGTGGAATTGGGTTTTTTGGAAGGCCGCAGACAACTTTCCTTCAAGAAGAGAAAGTTGGAAAGTTGAGGAAGACGACGTCAATTTGGTGTGCCTTTGCTGGGTAGTCGTACCATGACCAATCATCACATTCACAGACTTTGTCGTTTTCAATGGTTTGCACGGCTCATTTGAGAGAATGCTCTCAACCCACGCTTTGGTGGTACGAGAGAAACGCATATTGTTGAATTTGAATGAGATAGACAAAAGAAAGTGAGCAAGTGAGGAGATAGACTGAGAAATATAGAAACCCTAACTCTAACCCTAACCGCATATATAGAGTGAATCCTTAAGACACTGACAGAGAGAGTGAATCCTTAAGACATAGACAGAGAGAGTGAATCTTTAGTTGATTAGGAAACCCAAATACATTATAATTGTTTGCGTATGATCTAAAGTGCTATATAAACCCAAGCATCGGGAAAAACTGAAGACTGTTAAAACCCCAGCTGTCCTACCGCCTCCCTCTTCTCGTCTTTTAAATCTTTTTGGGTTAAAGTCAAATCTGTTTGACAAAGTTCAAAGCAAATTCATTTATTCGTCTAAAAAAAAAAATTCATTTGTTTTCCTATCTAAATTTTTTTATTTTATAAAGATAATCTTATATTAAGAATTGAAATTATTACCTTTTTTTAAGGATCTTTCCTATTTAGATGAACGATAATAAACTAAATTCACACACACACTACACACAGATGCTAAGACTCGAATCCAAAACCATACTTGAGGGAGCAATTGCTCCAAACCACTATACCTGTGGGTCCTTTGCAAGAATCGAAATTATTAATTAAATGAGGATAATATGGTAAATTCACATTTTTTTCTTCATATTAAAACACAATTAGATAATGAGTCTTATTTTTATGAATACAATTACCCAATATCTTTATTTTTTATTTTTTATTTTTTATTTTTTATGAACAACTACCCATTATCTTTTTTAATTATAAAATAAATTAAATTAAATTTAAAAAAACCAATTGGTAGCGTGCGCCAAGGGGCTAGTATATATAAAGCAAAATGCAGAGAATTGTGAAACATTCAAAATGCTAGAAAATGCCTTTGGTAAACATTAAGAAAAGAATTGAAACTATTAATTAAATGAGGATAATATGATAAATTTATATTGTTTCATATTTTAAAAAATTAAAAATAAAATCAGATAATGTATCATATTTTTATGCAACACAACTATCCATTTTATCTTTCTTAGTTCTAAAATTAAAAAAATAAAAACAAGAAAATAAGAGCATGTGCCAAGAGGCTAGTAAAAATTGTGGACGAACATTTTTTCAAGATGTTCGTTTACTTGGTTGGTCACACACAATAACATACATCAATATGTTTATTACATGATTAATTCATAAACAGATTAATCAATTCATAAGTAATATTTTCATATACTTGTATGTGCCATTAGTTTGCTATATGTAACTGTTGATGTACACTCCATAATCTACTGATAGAAAGTGGGATCAAAACCCAGTTGTCACATCATTGCTTCAAGAAATATCTATTCTACCCGGTTATAGGCCTTGGCTATATCTAATTTGAGCATCAAGCCAGATCCTCCAGCACGACTCTCAAACTTCAAAGAATGCAGAATCTCATGCACAATAAGAATATTATCTGTTATTAACCAGTCCTCCACAAAAGCCGATTGGTTGATACTCACCACATCCGGTAACACCTTCTTTAGGTGTAGTGTTAAAATCTTCGAAATGATCTTATATACAATGTTGCAAAGAGCAATAGGCCTCCATTGTGTCACCTTATTCAAATATCTGAAAAAATATACAAATTCAACTCCTCTCTTGTTAATTGAAAAAAAAAATATCACCAAATCAAATATTCCAGAAGAAAAAAACGTAATTAAAAAATGTCAAAAGCCCATATATACTTTTAAAAAGTAATTAAACAAAGGATATATCCTGATAAACAAAAAATCAAAGGATATATGAAAAGTATATTTTCCATATCTGCTCTTGGTAAAAACTAAAGCGTTTGTATAGGTATTGGATCTCTTTTGCCTCTCTCTCTCTCTCTCTCTTCGTCTCCCACTTTTCTGCTCGCCCCTCCTTTCCTGAAATTTGGCCCCGACCCTACCCCTCTTCACCCCTCCACTCTCACCCAACAATCACCCATCCTTACCCACTTCTACTCTAGCAGCCCAATCACAACCCATTCTTACCAAAAGGTTGAAACTTTGAATTTTGAATTTACCCAATTTATTATTTTGTTGGGGGCATACAAGCCACCCTATAATCATGATTCAGTTTCAAATATGATTTCATCCTTTGAGATGCAAGGATCTGGTGGGGTTTTGGTGGGTCTTCCAGTAAGGAAGAGAGAGATGGGTGGAGGGAATTGTGTGGAGGGTTGGGTGTGTTGAGAATTTTTCTTGGGGTGAATGGGGCAGTGGTGCGGAGGGTGGGTGAGGATGGTGTGTTTGAGAATGGGTTGCACCGGTGAGGAGAGGCTAGAGGTAGGTGGGGTGGGGGTGACGGTGGAGGTTGTCGGTATGGGGTGGGGATTGGTAAGAAGGTGGTTGGGGAAAGGGAAGTCGTGGGAGAAGTTCAGGAGAGAGATAAGATTACTTTTTATTTATTAGATAATATTACTTTATTTTGTTATCAAGTATTAGATAATATTACTTGATCTTTTTTTTTCTTTTTTTTTTTGAACTTAAGGCATAAGGATAAATTTGGAAAACAAAAGCTAGGCTGTCTCATGTATTAATAATATTGTTTTAAGCCAGAATAAAAGTGACACATGTTATGTAGAAAAAGGAGAAGGTCCCAAAAGAGAATGTTAAAGATAAGGTTGATAACATTCTCCTTGTCTCCATTATCTTAATTACCAAAAATTAAAAATTAAAAAAAATAAACAAATGAATGAAAAATAAAAAAATAAAAAAGGCCCACCCCTTCCTCTCCCCATCCCTAAATCCCCAGACCTCTAGCATCACTCCCCTTCCTCTTCCCCATCCCCAAATCCCCAGTCCCGCCTCTTCCCCTATTTCCCAGAACTGGGAACATCGCCATGTATCTCTCTCTCTCTCTCTCTCTCTCTCTCTCTCTCTCTCTCTCTCTCTCTCTCTTCAGTTCATGAGTTCGTGTTCATTGCTCAATTCTGATGTGGATTCGAATTAGGTAATCTATGAGTTCAAAGATGCTGGAGTCGATCAAAATTGTGAAGTGGGAGATGGGTGTGCCCTTCACAATGGGATTTGTAAATAACACCTATTGAGGTGTAACTTACTCATAGGATTTTGGCATCCCAAAGTTCCTCTTTTACATTTTGCCAAACAAGTCATTTGGCTCATGAGATTTATAAATCCTAAGAAAGCTCAAATCCCTCTCACAAATCCTTCATCCAAACAAGCCATTATTGAATTGTGTAGTTTTATTGAAAGAGAAACATGGTAATGAGTGTGTTATGCGCGCCTATTTTTTGTTGTTACCTTGATCCTAAAAATTTTAAGATCAATTTTGCTTATCATTGTTAGAAGAGATCTTAAGTTTGAATTATCCCACCTTTATTGATTTTTTTTATTTATCAAAATTGGAGATAAAAATTTGAATTTAAGATATAGCTAGTTGGTCAGCCTAGCATTAGAACTTTGGGTTTTGGTGTACCTTTTCATTGAACTTTGGGTTATTAGTTCAATGGTATTTTTCTTTTCAATATTCGAAGATGTCCTAAGTTCAACTCCCCCTCTCCAATTTTTTCTCCAGTTTTTTAATTTAAAAAAACCCTAAATTTATTGTGATGGTAAAATAGTAAGATTGTAAAAATTGAACAGAAGTCCCAAGTTTCCTAAGTCACAATGGTTAAGTAATGCAGCTAGAGGAAGGAAGAGACGCTCCGTTCCCTACTTCCCTTCTTTCTGAATAATATAACATAATCGTTATTCTCTGGCGCCAAAATTCAAATACTCCCTACAAGGGCAGCCTTGGATCCTCACAAAAATAATTTTAGGGCATTTGACATTTTAGCCCACCCAAAGCATCAAATACTACATCAACCCCAACAAACAAGTATCGCTATGTCCAAACGAGCCCACTGAACAGCCTTGGGTTTTGTCGTGTGAACAAGTACCCATTAAGCAGCTTTGACTCCATGTTCACATCACTTGACCAAACGGAGTATTTTGGATGTTAATGGATTTGTGAGTGAATTAGGCCATATTTGGTAATAGAATTCGAGTGAATTGAATAACTCACTAGATTTAGTGTATGATGAAGTAAGAATTGAAAGTCAACTTCCTAACTTTTGTCCAATTGGAGGCTCCTTTTGGTTCATGAAAAGAATTTGATCGAAAATCATTTCGCATGTCATTTCCCAAGTGATGGGAAATAGAAAATTCCTTTATAATGTTTAGTAATGTTGGAAAAGTAACCGGATAATAAAGGTGAGTGTATTCAATTAGGATTTTAATAGATTATTTTGAAGCTTAAAAGTACAGCGGTATTCAATTAAGATTTTTAAGTAATGAATTAAAGTATAGCGGTATTCAATTAGGATTTTTAAGTAATGAATTAAAGTCTGGTGGTATTCAAAAACTTACCCATTTTTGTGTATTTCATTAAATGTTGTATTGTGTGAGACTTTTGAGTGGGTGATATAAATACCAAATTCCATAAAATAAAAAAAAATCTCACCCTCCTTGGCCTGATTCTTAGGTTCTTTTTTTTTTAGTACAAGCAACTAGAGGGAATGGGGATTTCTCACACACACAACTATGATGTCGTGATGATTCAAACCTTAGACCTTTGGTCTACAAGTCAAGGCCATTTTCTACTGGGATAGACCTCGTTGGCGATTATCACGTTCTTTGATTTTCTTTTGAGCGAAGATGAATACACACATATGATGTCTTCTCTCTTTGTGCTTTCTGGATAGAATATCTTCACATGGCGATTCGTTTATATGTTTTTCATTAAAGTTTTGCATATGTTTACCCTTATCTGTTTCTCATGGATGTTTGTTTATTATATATATTGCTTTCTGGATGGAATCTCTTTGGTTCTGATATATGTGTAGCTTTGCATAGTTTTTTTTTTACTAATTTGCTTAACTATCAGCCACACATACATATGTCACATGATTGCAACACATGCATATGCCACTCACTCGAAAGCAACCAACCATAGCTACACTTCAGTTTTTAAATCCTACCAAAATAAGAGTATTTGCTGACTTTGATATCAGTAAACAACATTACACATAGAAAGCAAACACAAAAAATTCTGAAATTCTGAAATGGAATATTCTTTCGGAAAAATCTTGTTTTTATTTTAAGTATATGATTTTTGTCCTATATATGCAGTGATATTACATGATTTTTACTTCATATGGAATCCTATAGCAAATCTTTTGATTCTTTGGAGAATACAAAAAAGTCATAAGTTAAGTAAAATCATATAATTACAATCTATTAAAATCATAAGTAAAATCCTAATGAAATCCATTAAAATCCTGTAATTACAATCTATAAAATCGCAATTGAATACACCCTCCAAAGTTTGTTTAATTTTTTAATTATACCCATATGAAATCAAATAAAAAAGAATGCATTTAATTTCATATTGTAATTCTAAATTGTTAATAAGGACAAAATTGTTTTGAAAATTGTGCATTTAATGTTGACTCATTTTCCCAAACTTTCCCATGATGAGGGAAAACAAAACCCGAAGGAGGGCTTCACTTTCCCCCATACTTTCCCATGTGTCAGGCAACCATTTTCCATGCATAGACTTGCCAAACATGAAAAACCAATTGATTTCCCATCCCCAACCAAGCCTCCTTCCACATAAACCAAACGGGGCCTGAAGGTATAAGATGGATTAGTCATGAAGAAAAATAACTTTCTCACCCCCCACCCCCGCGGCAAGCGTCATGAAGGAAATTAAAATAGAATATCATTTATATAAAAAATAAAAATAAAAATTCAAAATATGGTTGCCCAAAGAACAAACTGAGAATATTCAGCACAACAACAATTTTTGGCGCCTTAGAGTTGGCAATGGGCTTCAGAAATTTTACTGGACAATTAGTGTGGTTTTGGAATTTCTGACCAGATCAAGGGTTATCTTTGAAATTTTCAAGGGACGAATGTTGAAAATTGTGTTACTCAATTCAAATTTAAAGCCTCCTCAAAGTCGGTTTCTTAGGCTAATAATCCCTTCTAAGAAAAATCACTTCTTCAAATAATTACTTGTGCTTTTCCAAATAATTACTTGTGCTTTTCTCCAGAATCAGAATCACTTAAAAGTGATTATATGCAGAATCACGTGAAAGGTACTTCTCTCCATAAGTGATTTTGGCATATCCAAAATCACTCCCAAACGAGTCAACAACAAAATACAAAAAAGAGTTTCTGCCTTTTAAACCAAAAATTTGCTTTTTAACATGAAAATTAGACTTGAATGTAGAAATTAAAATACTATCAAGGAAAAGAAAAAGAGAAAGGGCAAGTAGAACTACCAAAACAAACGAAGGGGGGCCAACTTAAGTCCAATTCAAAGAGAATTAGTTCCTAAACCCAATGGAAATGGAAATGAAAATGGCCTCAGCACTTTGTTTGCACGTAAAATTGGATAATCAACGGCAACATTTCATATTGTGAAATCATTCTAACGGCAACATCCCAATAACATTTGATGTACTCAATTTCAACCTGAATGAATCCAAACATTCTTTTGGACCTAGAATATTTAAGAGTAAATACAAGCCTAGCTTCATAAACCCAGCAGAGTATAACTTAAGTTCAGACACAAGAAAATACCTCCTGACCTGGTTGAATACAAAAGAAAAAAAAAAAAAAAGTGTACAAAGAAACCTCACAAAAGATCCTACTAACTGGCTCCGAGCCTCGAGTTACATCCCTGTCACACCTTTCTTTCCACATATATCAAACTCATTTCATCTTTGTGTCCCTTATTCTATCAAGGAAGTACATACCTTCCCTGCACCCCAAAGAATTGTTGTGAGCTTTTTCTTATTAAAAGAATGTGGGGTCTGACCTCGTCTTAGATACATTGGAAAGAAAGGAAAACAATTTAATGAAACAGGAGGATGAGAGGGGATAGAAAATTTAAACCGAAGTTTCCCGCACCAAAATCGTGTAGCTGTAGAATATGAAAATGTATCTGGCTCTCAAGATTGCACTGCCAGCCTCTGAAGATGCTCAAAGAAAACTTGAAGGCTTACATCATCTGTGAAGATTACATCTGAACCCGCAGCCATCTCGTGGGCGTTATTGTATGTTGCCGACGGGTTCAACTTTGCTAACAAGAATCTTGCCTACAGATCATGACAATAGAAAATAAGACAGCATAGGTATTCCATGAGAGAGAGAGAGAGAGAGAGAGAGAGAGAGAGAGAGGTTAAGTGATTCTTGGCCAATAGCAAAGATTTCACAATAAAAACTCAAACAAATTAATCCAACCTTAATTAAATAAGTGAAATCAACAGTTAATCACTAGCAAAGGTTTACTACACTAACATTTGAATAACTATTTTCTTCACTGACCTTGGAACTTTTTGGTTACAAAAAAGTCTAATGACAATCTTAAGACAAGAAACCTTAAATAGACTGTTAAAGTCAGTTTTGGAAATAATTGATTTTTTTTTGAAGAGAAACGAAATTATTAAAGAATAGAAAAGGAGTACAGCAGTGGATAAGCCATCCACAAGCCAGCAAAGCACCAGCCAAACACAGACAAACCAAAACAACACAAACAAAGACACCAAACTAACTACAAAGGGGCTGCACACCCAAAAAGACCCACTAGAACAAAATAATTAACATAATCTTCACATCATCGCTGCCTCCATATCCCTAAATATAGTGGAATAAGAATAATCTTTGAAATCTTTTGTGACAAAAGCCCATAAAGCTGCCCAGAACTTAACTCTATCCCATAGTTCGCCCACACTCACTCCCTCATACTCCTAAAAAATTCTCCTGTTTCGCTCCATCCAAATGTTCCAAAAAACAGAGTGTACCAAACATCCCCATAAGGTTGAAGCACGTTTCCCTTTGCCCCAAATGACACACGGAGTTTACAACAATCCCAAAAAATGTCACCCATGCAAAAATAGGGGGCATGAACTTTGCAGCACATTAACAATTGTTACATTTTTCTCATGGCCCTCTCATACCAATAACAAGGTAAAGACCAAACCACCATTACTGGTTGACCATTACTTTTCATTCGTAAGTTATAACAAATTTCAAATCGTGCCCAGACTCAAACTATTAACTCTGCAATTAGGGAAGTAGGCAAATAAAAATAAGATATTAAGAATAGTTTAAAAACCTGCGAGCCATGCTGATCGCACACCACCAATCTAGGTACAGGGAACCGATCCCGAATGATCACCTGTGTATCATCATGAGGAGCTTGCAATAATTGTGCAAATGCCTGAAAACATACATTCATATATATAAATATATGAATATAATTAGTTGAGACAATATCAGACATTGCACAACAGAAGTCAGGGGAATCACAAATAAAGCATGCATACCTGGTGTTCTGGCTGATTCTGGTATCCCATGTTACGCCACTGTGCTATTGTCATTCCATGGAAAATGACTATACTAAAATATGAGTCCAACAAGAGAATCCGGTCAGCTGCAATTGAAGCCACATCCAACAACGCAGGTTGTGGAAGAGAATTAAATGAATATGATATTAATGATGGCTGAATCATGACAGCAGCATTGGTGATATTTTCCCGATTTAACAACATGCGAAAATAGGCAGTTTCATCTGGACTGTTGTTGAAAACCTGCAAACAACCCATTTCAGATCCCAAAGAGGGGTAAAAGGTAATATGTTTGCCATTAGTAAGCAAAATTAATATCAAGACTAAAAGAATGAAGAGGAAGGGACAAATCATGGTTACCTGCACAAATTGTGAGCGCCTGAGGTTAAACATAAATTGAGGGAATAATGAAAAACATGGATTTAAAGTAAAGGATGACGGATCATCTTTTCGATAGTCACCAAATTTGGAACAGAGACGAATGAGTCCCCGATCCAACCATCTTGTAGCATCGAAAGATTCCTGGATAAAACAAAGGCAAATATTTTTTTAGACTTCTATGTTTGAAAAGTTACAACAACAAAAATATCAATTAAGAATTCGTTGGTGAAGAACCAAGAAACACAAGTGATCTACAATGTTCATAATAAAGAAGGGCATACCTATAAATTATGTTAAAAGTTTTGTAAAATAGAATCAATGAAATTAAAGAGACAATTCAAAATTTTGAACTATCGAAAAATCCTCTGTTAAAAGTTTAGGGCATAAATAATGATGTCCTTCATATAGGTCCTAAATGTAGGATAGGGAGTGCACCAAACATTAAGCCTTCATTATTTCTGTTTTGGAAACTCCCAGTGTCGTTTAGTCCAAAATTGTGAGATATGAACATAAAAAAGAGGAAAATAGATGTAACAGACACCTACAAGATAATAGAAGATGAGAATGGTTGTAAAATACCTCTGTCTCCATTTTCAAGGAGGTTTTTCTTGCCATTACTACAGCAGCAGTCTCTTGGTCAAATCCTTGAACCAATTCCTGTTTGATCAAAATTCTTCTGTGTCAGTGATATCCTTTCAATCAATGCACTTCTGAAACATCTTAGAAGAAAATGTATCAATGAAACAAGGGTATATGAGCCAAAGGGGCCCAAATGGTACTGAATACCAGATCAGTAATTAATAAGAAATTACTGTTTCAAGAAAATTTGAGTCATAAGAAAACATATCACGCCAAAGAAAATAAGGCTCCTATTTAATGGCCAAGTAGTTCATAGCAGCATTAACAAGCAAATATACAAACAACAATTCAACCACTCAATTGACCAATCAACGTGCCAGAGCATGGCAGCCACATAGGGCACATACTGAACATGACACAGTTCCTTTTTGGCGATCTGAAACAAAAATTGGCAACAGGGAAGAACAAATGAACTAACGCTCCCGCCAATTTTTTTTTGTTGTAATTTTCACACAACAGTGATGAAACCATATTATATAGTTATACAATACACTTGTATTCTTTCTCTATTACCCAACTCTTATTTGAATCTAGATAAAAGGAAATGCATAAACAATAGTAAACATGAAAAGTGAAAGATGAATAGTTCAGCCTTATTTGGTCATTTGGAGGAAGTGAAAAGGGGGAGGGGGTGTTGAATTATCTCAAGAAAGCTTTGCAGCTTCTGTTCCTACATTCATATCTTGCTAATGAACTATACATGTGAAAAAACTTTGCAGCTTCTGTTCCACTAGGACGTGCCCAGTAAGAAAAGTACATGTGTGTGCGAGTGTGCATGTGTCACAGCACAATCACACAACATAAACAAGGAATAACCAAGGGAAAAGGTAAATTCAAAAAACCAAAGCTTCACCAGACCATGCTATTACAATGGCTATAGTTATTTACAAAAATATGTTCTGACAAAAGATGACATATAAACTGAAATAACCTCTGAGCCAACGGTGCTATCTATCCATCGTCTAGTAATTGTTGTTACTCGTAGCATCATTTGACCTTCAGGGTTTTGAAAACTGTAATTACAACAGTGACCAACAAAACTCAAGTCACACTCCTAGTAGAAATAACAAAACACAATTTTTACCGAAGATCACCATAAGATGTTTTCATTGCTCGTGATACAATCTTCATGCATACCTTGTAAGGAACTGCAAATACAATTGCGGATTTACAGCTCCTGGTGTATTTGACTGATCACTAGATGAAAGATCAAAGAAAACTGTCAAGCAAGTACTCTTGTCAAGGCCACACATTTTCCAAGCTGTTGTATTCCCTCCCCTATAGCAGTATCAGCAACAGCAGGCCCTTTCTGCCAGACTTGCAAAATTAACATCAAACTCCACAAACACAAGCCTTATCCAAATAATTTCATTGATTGTAACTATACCGTTAATGTAGATAAAAAGAAAGTTCTAAATAACCAAATTGTCTAACCTTCTCCAAAGATGTACAAGGTCCAATCACCCCCTGAATTTTGATGTCCTTTGAACAGTTGATCTCAAGTGTACCACTGATACAAATAATTATCAGTAATGAGATTGACATATATAATTAGAGTTTAAAGAGAATTCACTAATTATCACTCATATGTCATATCTATGCTGAAGGTGTATCAGAAAAACTAATAAGTTACAAGAATCACATTCAGTATGGCATGAGAACAATTCAAATTCAACTATATTGTTAGCATCACAACGTTGTAGTTGATTACCAAACAAACTATAAGGAGCTCAAAATGTGACAAAGAAACCTCAAAAGGTTAATTATGAACTCACTTGAAACAAAGGCCAAGCGACTGTTCCCCTTCTTCAAAAACACGCTTGAAAGAGTCTTTGAATACAGAATGACCAAAACTTTCTGCGAGAACAACAAGTCCACCGGTTTTTTCAATGGCAACTTTCATTTCTGCAACCCCAACCTACACAATACCATACACTTGAGCCAATGCAGAACGAAACATAATCCAAGTGCATCGAGATTTATAAAAACAAAGGAAAACTGATATCATTTTACAGCTTTGCATGTGATCATTAACATATTTAGACAAGATGCCAAAATCAACGTCATACCCCTATCACCCTTTTGTTCTGATGTAGGTTTCAGTTCATAGAGTACCTATATACAGTACGAATGGTACCGTATTTTAGTTAGTAATTTCATAGAGCCATGAGGAAGAAGGGCCACGGCTACATCCAAACTTTGAACTGTTTCAAATGTTCAATAAAACCTTTACCTGTCCACTAGAGGACAACCGACACAACAGACCACAATATCCCAGCCTAACAAGCAGCAAAGTGAGACCGTACCTCAAGTGACCTCTAATATTTTGACTACAAATTTGTCTATTACATGATAAGTTCAAGAACATATTTGCTTTATAGAAGGCATTACATTGTTTGTACTAAAAGAAAAACATATTTGCTCATTTGATTCTAACAATTAATCACAAACAGTTCACTAATGCATCAGGCAAGTGAAAGACAGATTGAGAAATGCCAGTGTCCCATGAAACAACAGAAATGAAACATATCCAACCAAATCAACCATGCTAACCAAGTGCAAACAGGAACATAAGCACTAGTTCGTCTTTGGTTGGGTTTAGTATCTATAACACAAATATTTGTTTAATTGCTGATCTCAACATGACAGTGTGAAACAGTCCAAAAATGCAGGAATAATAACTGAATCAAAAGACTGAACAAGACAGACCTGATCCAGTGCAGATGCAAACAGGTCTAAGACATGACCCTGGCTAACCAGCTGCTTCGCAAGACCATCATAAAATTTGATTGCTTTCTTAAAGTATGGTGCTGCATCCTTATCCAGATCTTTATGGGAACGTACTGGTTCTGATAAATCTTTTGATACAATCTGCATAATTTTCACAAAATCCATATCTTTATATCCGGAATTTGGGAAAATTACATTGCTTCCATTTATTTAATTAAGAGATCATAAGCACGTGATGGCCCATGTCCTTCAATATTACTGCATACACCATAACGCACAAAAATTGTAGATTTGCAAAGTAACGAGAAAGACGTAAATTTTACAATTGCACATCATCCGAGAAAGCAATCACCACAATTTAAAAGATCATCTGAGAAAAGAGGTCGTGCATTTGGAAAGCAATTAAGACCAGCAAAAGAAAAACAATTTTGCATATCTGAATAATCAGGAATATAGACATGTGAAATAACCTAAACTGAGGCTAATCACAAATACCGTTAACTTTTGTAACGATAAACATTTAGATCCACATTTGCATGCAAGAACATCAAATTACAAAGCAACAGAAAGCTAAGGTTTTTACCGCGCCAGGCCCTTCTGTGCATGGCCCCCCAACCAAAGCTACAATGCGTGCCCCCGTTCCAGGCACACAAGCTCCAAGCAAACCGGCTGCAACGCTCAACGCCACTCCTGTGCACCTGGACGCCCGATTTCCCGGTGGCACAGGCCACTGGTCGCTTTGCAATTCATCCAACAACTGAAAATTCAAAACAATTCAAACCCAATTATCAGAAATGAACAATTAATTTCACAATTTAATAAAACCACCGACACAACGCAAGCCGATCCATTCAAGCCCCTACCGTATTAAGAGTGTATTCGCAGTCTGAAGCAGGCAACAAGAATCGGGTCACACCCGCATTAGGAAACCCATGTTGAACCCCCTTCGGCTGGTACCCTCCACCAACCGGACCAGGTCTCCGGCCCAAAACGCCGAGACCCAATTGCTCCAAAACCTGTTCTTTCGAAATCTCCTTACTTCCCCGAAAGACATACACTTTGGACAAATCAGAGAACCCCAATTCATGAACCTGAACTTGGGTCCCATACGACAAAAACCCAACAAGCGCATTATCGGGCAACAACCCAATTGCTCTCTTGAGCGCCGATTTGACATAGCCCATCTCCTCCTCGATCATACACGTGTCGAGTACAAAGACAAAGACCGGCGATGGCAGAGATTGAGGGCCGGCTGAATCGGCCGGCAGAGCATACTGGAGGGTTGTGTACTGAGGGTAGAGCTCGCCAGGAGGTTGGTCTCGGAGATCGCGGCGTAGTGAGGCGGAAAGTGATTGCGCTGGTAGCAGAAAGGGCAGATCCAGATCTTGGCGGTGAAGTCGACGCGCGAGAAGGGGTTGAGGGCGGCGGAGCAGGTCTTGCAGCGCAGCGGCGCATAGGGGAGCGTGGGGATGTCGGGATGGGCCCGGATCGGGGAGATGCAGGCGGCAAGTGGGATCACGCACTTGCTGGCCTCCACCTTGGTGCGTGGCCAAACGTTCCACGTCATCCGCACTCCGTCGATCCCTTCCGGGTCTGTGTTCGCCATCTCCGACATTTCTTTTGAGTCTCAGCTCCTGAAAATACGAAATATTTTTGTGGGTTTTGGGGTTTGATCGAATTGGAATTGGAATTCGAAGTGTGCCTTTGTTTTTCTGATTTTTTTTGGGTTTTTTTTTTCTGGGGAGAGAAGAGGAGAGTGGAGAGAGGGGGCGACGACCCCTTGAGAAAGGAGAGAGAAAAGGGGTCACCGCAATTCGCAACGGGGAGAGAGAGAGATAGGAGGGAAGAGAGAAAGACTGAATTGTCGAGAAATTGGAGGCTGGTTTGTTATGTATGGAGTGTGTTTAAGAGAAGGGTGGGTTTCAAAGGCGATGAATCTGAATCAGGAATGTTACAAATTTACTTGTGTAGGAGCGTGCCTGACGTTTTTGTTTGGCCTCCTCACAAGGTACTAGGGAGGAATAATTTCATTCTCTATATTAGTTTTACCCCCAGGCTAGTTTTAAAACGATCAAAACATTTATTTTATTTAAAACAATTATTTTCTTTCTATTAATGATTTTTTACACATTTTTAGTGATGATTTTGCTTCTTTTTTTTCTTTTTTTTTTACATAGAATTGTATTTTCTTTAGGACTTCGAAGTTCTAACATGCAAGGACCAAACAACATAATAATTTAGGCATATTTACTTTTAAAGCTTCCGTTGATGCGCAAAAATGATTCAGCATTTTTGGGCCCAATTATGATGTCTTCGTTTTTGGTAGTCTCTGGGCCTCGGTGGGGTGATCGATCTGTAAGACAAGAAGCGATTGGTAAACTTGATAGGCACCGGTGTGATACCGGCCGAAGGCTCTCCGATGCTTAAATTAGAATAAGTATGGAGTGAATAGTAATTTTAGCAGAGTAATAGCTAAGTGGCCAAAGGCTCTTGATTACCTCCTCTTTGGGACTTGTGCTTGTCTTTATAAGTCTTGGGAGGTGTGCATTTCGAGTATAGTTTCGATGTGGGACTGTTGATATTACCTAATGAGGCTCCATATGTCCAAGAGGAGAATTGGAGTTCCTGAGATTCTTGAATTGTGTTTGGTACCCATGTATGCCGATGGCTCTATATATCCACGTGTAATTTCCTTATTAGTAGTTCAGATAGGGTATAAACAGCTTCTGCATTTAGCATCAGTCATTTTATACTATTTAAAGAAATGTTAACCATTAGATGAATATTAGACAATCCACATAGCATAATTATATTATACTAAAACACACCTTTAGCACCTTATTGTATGTATTCAATGCCTTTGAAATAAGTCTCATCAAGCAACAACCCCACTCTCAACAACGAAAAACACTTGCTTATCTCATGTTCCATACACTTTTCTCTCGTCACATGAGAGAGACAGAGAGAGGCTTATGAAACATGTTACATGGAAGTTTTACTCCTCCCGACCCAATCCTTATAGTAGGCAGCCAATTGATATTGCCCCTTATCTTTTACTCTCACACACACCTTCCTCACTAGTTAGTAGGATTTTCAATTGCAATACTTATGGCAAATTATTTTTCATTTATGAATTTCCTAGAGAGAGAGAGAGAGAGATATATATATATATATATATATATATATATATATATATATGGTTATAGGTGGCAGTAGTGTTAATGGGGTCAAATGACCTCATGGGAGCCATGAAAATGGGCTTGAAAGTCCCTGTTTGCTGGTTGTGTGACCCTTTAAAGTTGCCCACTAGCTACTCAACAGAAGTCCGGAAAAGGAGAAGGAGTTGGTCGTTGCCGAAGGGTTTTTGTCAACCTCTTTGTTAGGCCATCAAGTCATTGCTGGGTGA
The DNA here is from genome assembly GCA_024362665.1 of Prunus padus. Lineage (NCBI taxonomy): Eukaryota > Viridiplantae > Streptophyta > Magnoliopsida > Rosales > Rosaceae > Prunus > Prunus padus. The sequence continues at coordinate 23,423,312 of JANFAM010000016.1, read as the reverse complement.
GGAAAATGGAAGGGTTGTGTGTTAGTAGTATGCCCTTAAAGCCAACTAATTATATAATAATTAATATTAGAGACATCTTTTGTAATGACTTATTAAGTTATTCATGGACAAGACCAGTTGTTTTTAACCATGATATTTGGTCTATTATTGTCACGCCCCGAATTGCCAACAACAATTAACCTTCTTAGTTAATACCAACAAACTAATTAGGGTACGCGAAACTCGGAACCTTCAACAAATGTACAAGGAATTTATTTATTTTTAATACAATACCACAGGTTCCGAACCACAATGTCAATACAGACTCAACTCTTCTGAGTCAAATATTACATTCCAACAGTTACATAATAAATTGAAACTTCAACCTATTACATATCTATTTCTCGGAGTTTATTACACACAGCGGTCTAAACTCACAAACCACACTTTGTACACTACAAGTACACCTCTTTATTTATGTTCTTGATGAAGTCATGAGTTCCTATTACCTGCATGATTAACCCCTACACTGTTGAATAGTGTACCGGGTTCGTCATCAACAAACCCGGTAAGTTTTCTATAGCTTGTATGAGTAAATCACAACTAGCAGTATAAATATGTCATTTTTACACAAAATATACAATCACATGCACTTTCATTAGCATCACCTAATCCTTGTATAATAAAGGTACTCATAATCAATTAACTCACCGCAATCACAATGTTTTTTATTTTTTTTATAAGAACTGTCCGGTCATTAGCTGAGCCAAAACCTGTTTCAAAATTAATTAGAAACCCAACCATCAATGTCATTTTTGGACAACAGAAGTGAGAATACGCTTGACTCTCTCAACGCACAAACACCTATACCATCACCATCTGAAATGGTACAATGTGCGTTTACAATTCCACCTCAAGTAACTATGTGTTACCCTCATAAACACTACAATGGCGACAACTAGAGCTCTAACTGGTTTAGGGCCTCGCATCCCAAGTTACAATCCCTAATTACTTGCCACGGTCAAATCTTCGCAAAGATTATCTTCCCATTGAAGGAATTAGTGCATTCTCACAACATCACCCACTCGAAAACAATATAAATGTCATTTTCACATTAAATACTGTTTTCTACCAAGATACATCCATCACCCCAATATATATATATTTAATTATACATATCTACATGGTCATTCACTTATGAACACAATAATACAATTATAAAATAACATGACTGTTCTCCACGAACACAATACATTTCTCAAAACCCTGCAAAAACTCATTTAAAATCAATACATTTTTAATTGATTTTAAATTCACACCAAAATAGTTTCTTAAAAACCACCACAATATGTTAATTACATCCATTAACATTATCAGAACCACATTATAATAAATATAATAATTCGTGATTTTACTTACGATCCAGATGGTTTCAATCACCTCTTGTCCTTGCTGCAACTTTACTAGCTCAACAAATCCTCAATCCCCAACAAGCAACTCAGCTCCAACAGTACCTAAACGAAGTACATAACTCAACTTAGAATCCAAAATCCAAGATTTGGCTCCCAAATGATGAAAATGCCGTTCGGACCAACCCCGAGTCCAAAGCGGTCAATTATTGTCCAAAACTATGACGTACACATTGTCAACGTCAAAACAGGACCAATGACACCCATTGTCCAAAAAGTTACTATTTGGGTCCCGCAGGTCCCAACCGTCCAACTGACATTCCAAAAATCCACCTCGGACCTACGACCTCAGATTTCGCATCCAGTCGCACCAATGTACTCTAAATAGTCCCGACATCACTCCCATCCAATTTCACCCAATCTAACGGTCATATTATTCTAGATCGCATGACCGAACAGCGATCGTTCGCCTTAACTTCAAAACACAATAACTTACTACTAGGACATCTGATCACCAATCCGTCTGTACCAACAGACTCCTTACAACACCAGGTACAACATATATAAAATCGAACACGATCAAAAGTCCGATCTAACGATCCAAAATTTGCGAGGTTCCAAACGTCGGTCAAACGACAAAATCTCGCAAAACGAAGCACACCACTGCACTCAGGACGTCGAGGACATTAACATATGCTCGAATTATGAACTTGGAACTTAAATAATCAAAAAACCACTATTTGCTCAATTTTGAAATTTGCAAAAGAGGCTTTGAAATTTACCTTAAATCGTAGGCCTCACGATCACTTAGGCAAGGATTAAAATATCGGCCGTGCAGATAATATCGGGCCTCCAATTTACGGATATTTCGGGGGATATATCGTTATCGTTTTAGTTATCGGAAAAAAATGAACAAAAATGACAGATATAGGCATTGAAACACATAATTTTAGTGTCAAACTTTCATAGATGTTATGTACATTATCAATGAATGTGTTGAACAAATAAAACTCAAAATTTACCAATAATAAGATATACATGTGATGAAATATAAGTGGTATGTAATGCACGTTAATGAAAAGTTTGAAAATAAAAAGTTGATTAGAATGAATAAACCATGCATAAATCCATAGTTTGTTTAAACATTGGATTACAATTTAGATAAGTGTCCATCTACATAAATGAAGAGCTCCTATGAGGTTCAAACAATGAGGGACAACGATCTAGATTCATACAATAGTCATACCAAGTCATGTAACCCGAGTAGTTTGTAAGCCATGCCTGTACACATGCAATTAACTCTTTTGTCTTTTTGAAATCATCAACTTGAGGCGGTGGGGAAATTCTTGACCACACAATTTACAATTGTACAGATGGAATTGCTGTGAGTTTTTCAATAAAATTGATCCCTTGCCTATATGACTTTTATTTCCTTAGGAACATAATCTTGGAACACAGGTCAAACTATGAAAAGGATGCATCATTTTGCTTCAATTCCCTTAAAAATTTCTGATTTTTTGGGTTTTGTTATGGGTATCGGGAAATATCGAGGATATCGGCAAAATATCGGGATATTGGGGATATCGGGGATATATCGTCGATACGGGGAAGATATTGCCTTACCCCCCAGTATCGGTGTCGACACTTCAAAATATCGACATATCGACGACATTTCGGTGTTATCGGCCGACTTTTCAATCCTTGCACTTAGGTGAAAACGATTCAGCAATCCGAGCTCTATATCTTAAGATATGAATTTAATAAGATTTTCTTTAATAAAAACATTTTTCTTCTCTCAATTTTGCAGAATAGCAACGGAGGAAGAAGAAGGAGAAAAAGTCTCCCCCAACCCCACGTGTGAATAGTAGATGGCTGGTCTCTTTTTTTTTCTTTTTTTTTAAATGCCACATGTCACCCTATGATTGGTCCAACTTCCATAATTCATTAAAAATTCATCCAATATTTTCACACCAAATCACTTCATAATTTGCCCACGCATTTAATTAACCTTTTATGATTTTTCCAAATATTAATAACAAGAAAAATCCATTTTTGAGGTTATTACAATTATCATACGAGTAAAACATCTATAGTTCTATGAATATAAAAGTGGACATGAGAACTATGTAATGAGAGTGCATACATGGAGACTTATCATGGTCCCTAATCCTAAATATGTTCCTGGTCATATGAGTATCAATTGGGCGTTGATATTCTGCAAAGACCAATACACATAGTATATCTCTATATATAGAGAATGACGAGGTCTCAAGCCATTGAGTGTGGTGACACCTAGATATGTGTGTAGGTGCTTGTAGGGAACAAGTACACTAAACGCGATCAAATACATGAGTTCTAGTATGGAAGTCGTTACTCACATTTCAAATTAGAACTCATAAATTGCAATTGTGAAAACTAATCCTTACACTTGAGACATCATAGATGTCTTGTGACTACGTTGTTAGTTTTTTAGGGCACTATACAGTTGTGTTGAAGCAGACATAAGTTAAAGGTGTTTATCAAGACTCTCAACAAAGTCATGGAGGTAAATGAATGTACAATAAGGGATCTCTACTCTCAGTAAGGAGAGAGAATGCTCCATGATATGATTGGGCAAATCTCTACGCAGAGTAGTGAATAAGATTTGAAAGAAGAGGTCTTCAAATCTTACAAGGATAATCATATAAAGGAATTACTCACATTGGGATATTTGAAATTAGATTCCATTATCTAAGAGTGTTGAGATTCCTCCGACTACAATGTTGAGATTCCACCAAAGAGATGACACCACACTTGCCCAACCAAGAAAGCTACCGAGGAACATATTGCCCCCGGGGTATGAATGTTTTTTTATAAGTAAAATTAACCTTGGACTTTGGCCTTATAGGCTCGAGTAGGATTGTGGAGCAATCCAACCCATCTTCCTCGATCACGGCTACTCAATCAGCCACTTCTTCCTTAGTTGCTCCAGTAAGTTTCCTTCCCACCATATTTCTATTGTATTCCTTGTATTTTCTTAACTCGTAGTTTTAATGTAGGAACTCCAAATTCCCACATTCGAGGCTGAAGTTGGTGGATAGATTATGACTTTTGAGGCTGAGGTGGTGGACAAATTATTACCTCAGTCAACTTCCGACTTGACCATTCTCCAAATTCCCAAACAAAAGAAAATCTTGATAAATAAAAGTAAAACCCAACACAATCTTCCCAAATTTTTAATATCCAATTTGATGTAGCTTCATGTCCTCCTAGGTAGTATCTTTCTACTTATCTAAAGCTATGCTAGCCCTCCATACATTAGCATCTTCTCGTTGTTGCTCTTGGGTTTGAGCAATAGGTTCAAAAGTATCATCTTCATTAACTGGTAATATTGCAGATGAAGATGATGAAGAAATAAAAGAAAATTGGAAGGTTGGCTCTGCATATCGACAAGCAAAGGCTCCAGCAAAAACACAAAAGAAAAAAAAATCAAAAACATAAAAGAAAAAGTATTGTACATAACTTCCATCAAGTAATAAAACTTCTAATTGAAAACATCGACACGCAATATAAAGTAATTTTGAAAAGTACTCTACAAAAAAAAAAGCAAAAATACAAAAGAAAAAGAAAACCCATGAATTGATTGTACTTACAATTTAATTTATAGCAAGTAGGCTCCAACAAATGAAATATCGTCTGCAAGTAGGCTCCATCAATTGAAAAGTACAAGGGAACATTATCATCATAAACTACAAACAAGATAGAAGATTTTCAAAGTGAAGAAAGAAGAAATTACCTTGTTCATATAGAGCTCACTGTTGCATGTCTATTTATCTTCTCCACTAGAAAAAAATATCATGTTAAAAAGTCTGATGGGTTAGGGTGGTATTTGAGATAGGGTTTGGTATTTATACCTCTTACTAAAAAGTCTCACACAATTCCACATTTAAAAAATCATTCGAAATTAGCAAGTTTTTGAATACCATAAGACTTTTTGTTACTTGTTTAAAGTCTTGATTGAATACTATTAGATTTGGACACTTTCTTTTAAAAATCTTCATAGTCTTAGGGCTCATTTGGTAAACTCGTATTAGACTATGGATAGAAGTAAATAGTCCATGTCAGTTGTTTGGTGTCAACTTGTATTATTTAATCACCTAACTATTTTAAACGGGTTGGGCTTTTAATACTCTCTATACCGACTAACTAATACAACCCACACACCCCGGTTTAGACAATACACGCTTAATTATACATATAGGGAAAAAGAACACACATGTTCACATGAAAAATCAGATGTTATTTTCATCTTCTTCTCCCTAGGGTTCTTCTCTACTATCTTCTCCACAAGTTCTTCGGTATATATATATATATATATATATATATATATATATATATATATATATATATATATATCTCTCTCTCTCTCTCTCTCTGGACACACGTTCAAAATACATAACTGAATAGTATTAGATAAACAAACATCAAAAGTAAATATAAATAATAATGCCTTCACAATATTTGATGATCAAATACTCAACGTACAATCTCACTAGGGCTGTCATGTTTGTCAACGTAGGAAAACCCTATTGTGGCCCCTTTATATCACTAATCCTCCTATATAGATATGGAACCACAAAATGAAAAGAAAAAAAGACAAGTAATCTAATAAATACATACAGCTACAAAGAAAACTTGAAAATGTCTTTTACTCACAAATCATGTCATACATGGTTCTATGACATGTATTTTGCTGGCTTCAGGTATTCATAATCTTGGAAGTTCTTTGCAATTTTCGAAATATTGATTGTGTATTTTCAATGGATTACCATTACTGTTAGAATTTAGCCATTTTCAATATAGATATGAAGAAATAATTGTGTTTGATTTGTTCTACAAGGCTTGATATTGAATTATTTATTTGAATTTCAATTTCCACTTAAATTATCAAAGAAATATTTTTTTAAAAATAGTCTAATCCGATTAGCATTGCACCAAAATTACCGAAAGCACAACGAAAGCATCAAAGCCACATCCCAATAGGAAACTCATCACTTTCTCCTCTCTCTCTCTCTCACTATCTCTTTCCTGTTTTCTCTTCACCCTAAAAACCTAAGAAACAGAAGCTCCAATATCAAAGAAACATAAAAAAAAACATTTGTTATTATTTCTATGTTTTTAATAAAACATAAAAAAAACAACTACTTAACAAACAAAAATTGCATAAATGAAAGTGAATTTTTTTTACCAAACTGTTGGATAAACAGTTAATGTAGTATCATGTTCTTTTTAGACATTATACATAGCCACAACAGTTTTACATCAAATTTTACAAAATACTTAGAAATTGCTTTTTATACTCACAACACTTTCAATATATAATTTAATTTACCAAACGCTTAGCTGCTTTCCATCACATCTGATTTCTCCTGCAACAAATTTGAAAGATTATTTTCACACCACGTCAATGTCAAACTTGCCCTAAATTAGGTAAAACACAAGAAGTTACCAAAATCCAAAAATTTCCCAAAACATGTTGACCCGGCTCAGGGCCCGAATAACTCTGGGATTCAAACCGCAACCCACCCTTCATTGGCACCATTTTCTGGCTGCTATGACTGACACCTCTTATAACATACGACAACCCAGCTCCTCAGATCAACACAAACACATGGAATATCAGTGACAACAAATCAAACATTAGAAGCCTTGCAACAACTACTAAATTTCTTCCCTTCTCCACGATCTACAAGTTGGTGTAATTTATTGTTGCATTTGACACAGTTTATAAATTTGATCCATACATCCAAACCTATCGTGACGACCACTTCACGTCGCTTGTAGGGCCTTTAGCAATAAAGGTGTCAAAAAGATCGGGCCGACCTCAGCACGACTCGCTTAAGTAAGGCATGGCATGACACGACCCGTATCTTTAGGTGGGCTGGGACAAGGTAATTAGGCCCAATGGGCCGCCCCAAAACCCAATGGGCCAACCCATTTATTAAACTATATTTATTTTAAAGAAAAATAATACATAATATTATTTCATTTATATCTTAAATTCAAGTCTATTTCTTTTCTCTAATAATATATCTTAAAATTTAATGTTTTTAATATATAAAATAATGATTTTGTTTTTCAAGTTTCAATTTTTAAAATTCAAACAATAATCTAGTCATTGTCTATTTAAATGTACTTGAAATAAAGTTATTGGCCTCTTTTTCAACAAATAATAAATCTTGTTTGTATATACGTAATTGTAAAAAAGATTTAAATGAAGTTGCAAAAAAATTACAAAAAAAAAATGCAATACATAAGTCAAATTTGGCGTAGGCCCATCTCGGCCCGGCACGAGCACAGTCCGAGTCCATATGAGCTTAGGTTGTGAGCTCGGGGCGAGATTGATGATTTTCATAATTGAACAGACCTAACCCATTTAATAAACGGTCCAACTCAGCCCGAAATGCCCGTCTGACATCTCTATTTAGCGAGTACTGTTTTACAAGCTAAGATATACATACGCTTAGGGCACTTCCAGCAGTGAAACCCTTGCCATGGCAAGGGGGAGCTAGGGCAGCTACTATTCAAGTGAATAGTGGATGCCCTTGCAAAAAGCAATGTGTGTTTCCAGCAGTTGCCATGGCAAAGGGCAAACACTATTCATTTTTTTGTTTATTTTATATTTTTACATGAGATTAATTTTAGTTGTATGTATGAAATTAATAATAATAAAATTGATTGGTATGTATTAAAAAATATTTCTGAATTTTTTGGATTTTTAAAAATATTTTTTACGTCGCTGACATCAGCAAAAATGAATCTGACAGCCTAGAAGCTGCCATGTGGCACCAGCCCTCAGGCCAGCACAAGGGCTCCCCCTGCCTTTGGGCCAGCCCAGGCTTGTGGCCCCCATATCCTGCCCAGGCCAGCCTGTGCTGCTGGAATCCCATTTTAGGCTCTTCTCCCCCCCAGCCCGAGCCTTAGGGGGCTGCTGGAAGTGCCCTTATGAACCTATAGCTAAGTTGGATTTGATCGTTCAAATGTGAAGGCTTAGGTGAATATCATCTGATATTGTGATCTATAGAGACGCAATCGCTAGAACTTACGTTTTGGAAATTTGAGGTTCGTAAACATTGAACCTACGATTCTAGGGTTTAAGACTTTTGTGGGACCCATTTTTGACCAAGGGTTGACTTGCAATCATTGGGCCCTGAATCACCATATTGTATCATTGTCATTGCCTGCACCACAGTTTGTCAGTAGTCGGACTTGAAACATCCATTTGACCCCTAGTATGGGCATTTTTTTCATTTGCAGTCTTGTAACTCATGTCTTGGTCTTAGGAACTCGAAGACGAATTTACCCATCCACTAGGACGAGATTATGGACTCTATATATGCTCTGGACTGGACGATTAAGTTCCTTTTGCTATTTTTATCATGTCTTCATATGGAGATATTACCACTTCTGAGTGTTTTCAGGCGTATTTACTTAGATGAGGTTCTTTATGTTTCGTAATGGTGTAAAATCTTATGTATTGATTTAGGAGAGATCCATTTACATTATTTTATCTATTTGAGGTCTTAGTTGTGGATTAAACTTGTGTTATCTATATAAATTTATGTCCATCCATATAAATTTATGGCCGCTTGAACATAACTTGAGCCCAAATGATAGTTCATTTGTTGGATATTGGGCGTGGCCTGACCAGATTACAACTATGCTCAAACACCCTCAATTACATTTATTCTTTCTTTTGGTTGGCAATTACATTTTATTCATATTGGAATCAAAGGGCATTATCTTGTAACAGGAGATTGTAATTAAAGTTATCAAAAAATAAAAAGAAGAGAAAAATATATTGTAATTAAGAGAGACTTCGTCTTTAATGGGTGCTACAACTTTCAACTATAATGAATAATGATGAAACTATGTTAGGCGAAAGATTTATTTAATTTAGGATTCAAACCCTAAACCCTTCGTCTCTCTCTCTCTCTCTCTCTCTCTCATATAAGTTTGATACTGTGATTAGATCTCTCCGTGTTTGGTGTAGCCTTTGAGGCTTTTGTATGTGTACTGCGCTTATGACGTAATTTATAAATGCAATCTCCCTATTGTTTGGCAAAAAAATTATTTAATTTATAATATTTTTGTTCAACAAAATCTAGCAATAGGAAAACTAATTTTATCCAGATTCATCAAATTTTAGATTCACTGAACCTCCTAAATGTTATATATCGACATAAAGGGAAGTCGCATTAAAGAAATATTAGTGTGTGCTTAGGTGTGCTTATTTTTGGGAAAAAGCCAGGTAGATAATACACATGACAATATATATATATATATATATATATATATATATATATATATATATATATATATATATATATATATATGCAGAAAAAGGTTGTTTGGGTAAGTATTAAATAGTTTGTTGTAACAATAAAAAAACCAAATAGTTTGTTATTTAAAATTACAATAAATAAAAAATTCCCCGAACCGGTGTGGCTGTGACATCCAGCACCAAATAATTTCCCCAAACTTTTAAAAAGTCCTCAATCTCTCCGATCCGTAACCCTAACTATTTGTATTGGCCCAAAACCAAAATACGCGAAAAATAAAATAAAAACAAAAATAAAAAATCCGAACCCTAAGTCCCTAACTCATCGCCCAAACCGCTGCGCTCTCTCCCCTCTGGGCCTCTGATTCGCCTTAATCGTTGAACACAATTGCGTCAAATTCTTGCATTTCAATCCAGAAACCCGAAAGCGCATGCGCTCTTGAGATCGACGACGATCACCGACGAGAGGTAGGCTTCCCCAAATCAATTCTCCAGTCTCAATTGGGTTCTTGAATTGTCGTCGTATGTGTGCTTTTACGAATTTCAATTCTCTTTCTTCTTCCTTTTGTTTTAATTGTTGTTGTGGTTGGATTGTGAGTGGTATTCTCAGATTTGGGTTCGTAATTGTTTGGTTCAAGAAATGGAAATTTGGGTTAGTTGGGGATTTTGGGTCAGATTTTGTTTCGATTTGAACCGTCTAATTCGTGATTTGTTCAAGACTGGCGTATCTTTGCCAATCTAAACTGACCGTGGATTTGATGGGTTTGATTCGGTTCTTAAATCCAATCTTATTATTATTATTATTTTTAATGTTCTTGAATTGCGCCTAAGAAAATGTGGGTTTCGTTGGAATTCTGCATAAATGTTGAAGGTATTGTGTAACTGGACTTTAATAATTCCGGTGATTGTATTTGTGGTGATAAACTATACATATGGCCTGGTTTAGTTTGGTATCGAAATGCTGCTTTCTTATAGCAACGTGTTAGCAACATCGTGCAATATACTATTTTTCTTTTGTACTGAATAGATAAATCTTATATGTCAAACGCTGCAGGAATTATTGTGTTTGCTTTGCTTTTCAATTTGAAGGAGATGTCTCCTGCATCGTCCAGATCCAAATCAAAGGACAAGAAGGCTGGCAAAGAAGCCCAGACACCTTCCTTAAAGCCTTCAACGGGGCCTGCTAATGCAAGTAGTGGGATCCCAGCTAGTGCATACAATCCACTTTTAGGAACATTCCATACCCTTGAATTGTCACCAACATCCTCTGCATCACCTCTTCACAGTAATAGTCGTTTCCGCAACATCGATGAAACAGATGACCATTCTGGGGGCTCGGTTGCTGCTGGAGCTGAGTATGATTCTGTTTCCAATAATGGTAGCTGGTCAGGTGAGTCGGAAGACCATAAGGACAAGGCATCTAATCCTCCTACCAAGCAGGAAGCAGTACCGGGAGCTGACAATGACAAGCGAGAGAAAATCCGTCAGAAGAATGAGAGGAAGCATCAGCGACAGAAAGAGCGGCGAGCTCAGGAGTTGCATGAACGATGTAGTGGTTATCTCATGTCAAGAAAGCTAGAAGCACTTGCCCAACAGCTTGTGGCAATGGGATTTTCACAAGAGCGGGCAACCATGGCTCTCATCCTGAATGAAGGCAGAGTAGAGGAATCAGTAGCATGGCTTTTTGAAGGTGGTGAAGATGCAGATAAGCCAAGGGATCAAAACTTTGGTGGGGGTAATTTGAAAATTGACATATCAGAAGAACTTGCTCGGATCGCTGATATGGAAGCAAGGTTCAAGTGCTCAAAACAGGAGGTTGAAAGAGCTATTGTAGCCTGTGAGGGTGATCTTCAGAAGGCTGCTGAAAGCTTAAGAGCATCAAAGCAAGATCCACCTTCTGTATCACCTAAGCCGGAAGAAACTGGCGATCCTCTAACTGGTACTAATGGCAAGCTTTCAGTTTCTGTTAGTCAGAACTTGAGGCCGCAAATAAAACCGAATCCTCTTCCTACTATACAGCAAAGAAGGGATGATAAAGACTTTAACTATACAAAACAAGCAGCAGCAGTTGGAGGGTCTATAGAAACTACAAGTAAAACTCTGCAGCCTCTGAAGAGAGGACAGCCAAAGATGGAATGGGCAAAACCCCAACAGACACCAGTTCCTGCTGACAGAAGGTGGTCAAATTCTGCATCGAATCCTTCAGTTTCATATTCGTTGGCATCACCTTTACAGGTCTCATCTCCACCAGTCAAGACGGAAACTCGTTATGTAGCTGTTGCGGGTGACTTAAAGAACCTTCAGCCTGGAACTGTGAGGGAACCAGTTATTATGATGCAGCGTCCTCAATCTGTCAATACAAAGCAGGTCCCTGCCACTAGTATGAGTTCATCGCCTCCTGGATCCACTACCAATTGGTATCCTTCTACTAGTGTTGAAATGATGAGGTCCAGTGGCTTTTTGCCCCACATTCCTAGCAATTTGAGTTCAAATCAGATGTACCATCAGTTTCAGTATCAACAACAGCAGCAGCTTGTTCCTGGAAGCAGCCCAGCTGATCCCACTGGAACAAGCCGGGGAATAACATATGGAGTAGAGCAGGTGCATCTCCAACACTTGCTGCTGCTTCCTCCTTGGACTCTTCTCAGGGTTGGGCTCAGCTGGCTCATCAGGGGCATCTGCTCCAGCAGACTGGAATGCTGGTGGTGGCTCATGTGGTATAGATTACACCAACATTGACTGGAGTTTGGATAGAGGTCTGTCTTCGCCAAGGCTCAACGGGTTGTGGACAGGACTGCCTTCTATCATGAAGAGCAATATCAACTTCTATGATCCAAAACCTACTGTGTTGGGTGGTCAGCCTGGAATGAGAACGGCATCCTCAAACATGAATGTTGTTTCCCTTGTGGGACTGCAGGATGGAGCTGCTAACGGTGACGCATCAGCTGCGGGTTCCCGAGATTGGACTTCTCCATTCGAAGGAGAGGATCTTTTTAGTGCATCCAGAGAGTATGTTTCTTCTTCTTCTTCTTCCCTGTAGGTGAGAGGAAAGTATTTCAATGAATAAAATTATAAAAAAAAAAAGACAAAAAATTGTGCGTGGATTTGATGTTGGTGTTGATGTTACAGTGTTAATTCTTGGTGGATAACCTTTTAGTAGAAAAGCATCCCAGAGTCCTTTGCTTGATCCTTCATGTTTGATAGTTTTATGCATTTTTGGGAGAGAGAGGGGATGGAGACCCATTCATCTCAGTTTTGACAAGTAGGCCCAGTAAATTTCCAATTTATTAACCTTGGATAGAGTCAAACGCAGGCCCAATAAAATGGATTGCTGAATAAACAAAGCCCGAAAGAGTGAAACCCTGTGGGTAAGGCCTGATAGGAAAACCATATAAAAAGTGAATTCCACCGAAAAGCCAAGTCTTACCGGTCAAAATGAATACGGAAGGAGACCCATAAGATGAAGAAACACTTGATTTAAAACCCCATAAGAAGAACATGATTTGAAAACCTTTACCTAGTAGAAATTGATTTGGAAGCTGATAAAAGGTGAAAATTGTACATTTAATGTGGAATGCTAGGTTGGATATATAAGGTGATGTTTGAGTGTTTATATGCAAAGGAGAATACGTAATCTCTCATACCCTAAGGGGGGTTCAAGACCTCAATGCTCTCTGATGGTTAAGTTAGCAATTGTATTCATAAAATGAAAATGTATTGAATGGATTTGGCTAACTCTCGAGTTCGGTAACCACTCAATGGTTACTTCCCCCTACTTGCCATGATTTCATATTGCTATTGGGCCAATAAGTCTCAATAAGGAGCCCAAATTATTTGGGCCATGAATTCATATTGCTATTGGGACGTCAAAATTCTATAGTGAGTGCCTTTTATATGGCCCTTAAGTGAGAACCTATCTCTTAATCGTTGGATCACATTGGTTAGTCGTTTGATCAAATTGGTTAGTCTGATCTAACGGTTAAGAGATAAGATCTCACCTAAGGACCATATATAAAGCCCTCACTATAGAATGACTCATTGGTACGTTCCATTCTCCTGTAATCTGAGCCCAATAGAAACAGACTTGTACTTTTAATGTTTTTGCCACTTCGGACTGTGGTCCATCATTTGCCCCAATTTTATCAAGGGTATCAATTGAATCCTGATAAAATTTCCATGTCAAAGAAAGCTCTGTAATCATCAAACTTCTCTCTGACCAAAAATTGGGGGCATTGCTAAATTTTGTCTAGAAAACCAAAAGAAATAGCACATAAAATAAATTATAAAAAGGGTACAACTTTGATAAGCTTAGGTTTGGAAGTTGCACGAACTTAGATAACTTGGTGCGAAGTAAGGGTGTAAAATAAATATCACATAACTTAATGAAAATAAATGAAGAAGAGAGGGTAAAAGTGTGAATTAATATGAGACGGAGTTCAAATAAGAATACTTTTTTTTTTGGCAAAATAATATTGTGTACTTATTATCGGCAAAATAATTTGTTGCGTTTGAGAAAATTTATCAATTAGAAGTAGGAGAAGCAGAAAAGTGTTCGGTTTAAGGGTTTTTTCGCGTTCGCTCTGCTGGTTCCTGTTTCGCTCTGCGCTCAAGCTTCAAGCTTCCATGGGAGAAGCTTGAAGCTCGCTTGCTCCTTCTCTCTCTCCATCTCTCTCTTCGTCCTTTTCTCTCTTCGTCCTTCTCTCTCTACCTCTCTCCTCCTCTCTCTCATCAGTTCAAACCCTAGAAATTGGGGATTTCCAAATCAAAGGTCAGTTTGCTTTTTCTATTCCTTTTGTCTTTTGGTTTCTCGAATTTTTTTGGATAGCTGGGTTTTGTTTGTTGGTAATGTGAGTTTCTGTTTAAATTTGATCATGGGTTTCTTTTGTCTGTAGATAGAATCACCTTGCTTATGTATGAAATGATATGCTAGTTTTATGTCTGAACTTTCTGTATATATACCAATTAAGCACATGCATATACACATAGGACATGAGATTGCTTTCAGGTAGACATCACTAGTTTACACAGCAAGTGTAAGTGGGCTTAGAAAGAAACAACTTTAAGGTTTTCCAACAAGGGGTAGCTTTCAATTCAAAATAAGCAGACAAATTCCCAGTACTGATGGGCCACTATAATCATTAACAAAATCAAAAAGTTTTGATCTGTGAATCCATATTTCCACATCTCAAACTCCTTTTTTCTTTGAATTATGGGGAAGGAATGTCTGTGTTACCTTTAGAGAAAGGCAGCTTAGGTAAAAAGGAGATTAGTAATGATGTTAGTGTAATGCACATACAGAAACTGAAGAGAAAAAAAAAGTGAAGGGAAGTAAATTAAGAAAGGAAAAGATTCTCTATTGTTTCAACAGAGATCTATGAGATCATATATATATATGATGAGAATTAACTAATTATCAGTAACATATAATTTTTTGTTTCCATGTATAGGAGATGATCTGCAACCCAACATTTGCCTTAAAAATTAAGAACAGACCTTTGCTTTTGCTTCCATTCCATTCACTTCAGCTTTCGGAAAATTTCTAATCCCAAAGAAGCCAAACTGTATAGCCTTGCCCACTTTTCCATGCCAATTATAGCCTCTTTCTTTCTTTGCTCTACTTTGATATTTGTGTGTATGCATGTTTCTATGAGAGAGAGAGAGAGAGAGAGGGTTGGCCTTTTTCCAAAATGGGATAGAAGATGTGGTAGTTTGTGCTGATTTGAACTAGCTTTGCAGGTTCAAATTCGCTCCATAAACTGCAAGTTTTGTTCAATTTATAAATATTTGGTGCAAAGAGCCTGACTAAAATGTCCCTGAAGAATCTATATAGCTAGATCTATCTAATTAATATGCCATATGCATCAAATGCTGCATGCTTAATCATTGTTCCCCTCCTCTCTCTCTCTCTAAGACTAAAAGAGTGAGGAAAAGAAGCAGCTTTGGTAGCTATTTTTGGGTAGAAACTAGAAAGCATACATCTTTTGGCAACTTGATTGCAGTTTGCCGAAATCACTGGTGGATGATAGCTAAGAAGCACGGATATGTTGGTTGAGGTTCGTATCCCGTATCAGATACGCTGGGGGATACAATACGCCTTGGACACGTGCCGATACGCATCGGATACGTATCCGAGTCAGCAGATACGGTCAACTACTAACGGATACGCGAATCTGACATTACAGATACGGGTATCCAACTTTTCGGATATGTTCTGGGTCTACTTGCGATTCCGTGGTCGTTGTGCAAGAGCGAGGAAGAAGAAAGTGAATAGTTGCAGCGGCGCTGTGCAAGCGCGAGGAAGAAGAAGAGGGCGTCGACCTAATTTTGTCATTTTTTTAACATATCAAGTGAACGACGTCGTTGGATAAAACCATATTTTTCTCAAACATAGATTTTTTTTTTTTTTAGGTCTGTTTATGGTTTGGGCCTAAGCCCAAATTTTGAAAAAGCTATTTAGGGCCTAGAAAAACATATTGAACAGGAAAAAAAAACCCAAGAATGCTATACGAATATATATTTAAGTATTTATAATTTAATAATAAAATTATGTTATTTAAAATATATTTTTATTAATATATATTTTTAATTGCCGTATCCTTGACGTATCGTATCCAAGTTTTTAAAGATCTATCGTATCCCCGTGTCGTATCGTGTCGTATCGTCGTATCCGTATCCGTGCTTCCTAGGATGATAGTAAATGCTCTTTTTTGTTTAAAGCCAAACAGTCTTGTGCAGTTGACTACTGTATGATTTTTCGATAAGGCTTGAGCATTTGTAGTGTGTGTGTATATGGACTTTACTTTAGTGTGTGTATATGGACTTTACTGTTGTGGCCTTTATTGTATGATCTATTATTGTGAACTCAGTTTTGTTATGCAGTTGCTTTGTTATGGCCTTTTCTGTATTAGTCTGTGTTGGTAAACTTGTTCTGTTGAGGATTTATTGTGTTTGGGGATCCTAGCTAAATTTTGCTCTTGCTGGTCTGTTGAAGGATATTTATCTTTGTTTACCATGTTTTTTTGTTGAGTAATTTATGTACTAGCAAACTAGGCTGTCTGCTAGGCATTTTAAAATGAAGAAAACAAAATTGTTTTCAAGAATTCAACCACACAAGTTTTCAAATTTTAAAGATTCAAAAACAGTTTTCAAGTTGCATATCAAACAACTTTTTGAATCTTAAAAAATGGATTTGAGAACTCCTTGTTTTAAAGAAAAATAACAATTTTTGAGTTCCCTACTTGGATAGGATACCAAACAGGCCCTTAACTCTGCCTAGACCCCAATGGAAAACATTGCTCCCAAACCCTTCTCAGCCTCTTTGGCATTGGCCTTGCCCAGCACCTCAAAGAAACTTCAATGTTCCAATTACCCAATTCAAATGCCTCATCTTTTTGACTCTCAAATTTCCAAACTACCCTTGCTGCCTTGTCTCGGGATCCTTCTATAGTCCCTGTGTGCTTTGAGAACTCAACTCAGTTTGTGTCTAGCCCTTCTACATAAACCCGCCCACCCACTGTACCTCCAAAGAACCCAGATTTACACCAGAGAGACAAAACTCACAAAACCTAAAGTCATGCCTTTCTTCTTCTTCTAATAATTTCAATAGTCTGTAAATCGCCAGTGGCGTACCCCATCATCCTCTCATGTCAACGCCACAACATCCGAAGAGATTAATCTGTCACCACAAAGGGCTGCTCGGGTTGCAATGCTCAAGGCACGGTTTGCAGGTACCATCTTCAAAGAATAGTTAATCTGGAGAAACTTTCCTCATTCGTCTTTACAAATGCATGTCTCGTATAAGATCATGGATTCGACAACTTTTAATTATCCTAGTTGAACCACTTGTTCCCACTTGAACCAAACACCTTTCCACCAACTCACTTAGCCACGTCTTTGTATCCTCCAGTGTTTCCCGAACCATGTCTTTGTTGTCTCAAGGAGATAAGGCCGGGCACCCATACCTTTGTCAATTGGCACACCAAAAACTCAGAGTCTTCAGGATAATAACTTAAATATATAAAAAAAAACATTTTAATTCAACTCATTTCCTCTACCAAGGAACAAAAACAAGAAATTAAGGAAATGACAAATGATGAAATAGCAAAAAAGCTTTTTAGTGTCATGGAAGAAATGAGATGTTTGGTGATCCTTGATAACATTTGGAGAATCAACACATGTGGAAACAGAGAGCACAATATTGCCGGCGAAGCTACTGCTTGATCGCGTGTAGTAAGCAATATTGTGCTCCACGTTTCCACATTTGGAAATGCAATTTCCAAAACATTTCATGTGTTGATTCTCCAAATGTCATCAAGGATCACCAAACATCTCATTTCTTCCATGACACGAAAAAGTTTTTTTGCTATTTCATAATCTGTCATTTCCTTAATTTCTTGTTTTTGTTCATTGGTAGCGGAAATGAGTTGAATTAAATTTTTATTTATTTTATATTTAAGTCATTATCCTAAAGACTCTGAGTTTTTGGTCAGCCAATTGACAAAGTTATGGGTGCTAGAAGGCCTTATCTCCTTGAGACAACAAAGACATGGTTCGGGGGAAACACTGGATGATACAGCACGTGACTGCTTAAGAGAGTTGGTGGAAAGGTGTTTGGTTCAAGTGGGAACAAGTGGTTCAACTGGGATAATTAAAAGTTGTCGGATCCATGATCTTATACAAGACATGCGTTTGTAAAGGTGAAAGAGGAAAGTTTCTCCAGATTAACTATTCTTTGCAAGAAATGAGGCAGCCAAGGCACCACAATTGGGGAAAATTCGAAGACTTGCAATTTACTTGGATGAGGAGGCAGATAGGTTTGTTTCATCAAGTGAAACAAATGGGCACGTAAGGTCTCTATTATTCTTTTATTTTATTACTTATAAAATGAAGCACCGAGAGCACAATGGGATTTTGAGATCATTGATAATTCTATAACATTCCAAATTCATCTGATAATAATATTTCAAGCTCTTCTAGCCAAAGTATTTGAATCCAGAAATTTTGAAGTTGATTCTGTGCGATCTTGTTAATGAAGGCAAAGTATATTCAAATGAAGCACCGAGGGCACAATATGGCCTCCCCTGTTCTGCTCTGTTTCCTCTCTCCAATTTTTATTGATTTTTTGCTTGTGCTTGTGATATTGAGCTAGGTGTGTTTGTTGTGAGTGAGACGCCTAATTTAACATACAACAGGTTCAAGGCTTGTTGAGGACACTTCCAAATGGGCTGAGATATCTTACTAGCATGAAATGAGTGTTCTTTTCGAAATGTAGTACGATATTACTACTATATTCATTTTGGAATGCAATTTTTTACAAGAAAACTGCTGAATTTGTGTTATGGGAGCTAGCTGCGGCTAGGAAGAAATGCTATGTGAAAATCAAGAAAGAGCAAAGATGTAGTCAAGTAGTTCAAAGTTCGTTACAAGTTTTTATTACGCAAGTGAAGTTATTTTAATTTCCTCTTTAGTGTGGCTTTTGTTTATTTCATTCACGGTTAGCATTCCCGTACTATTTGGTACCATGTGCTATACAATACAATATGATAATGATTTCATCTCTTGAAACATGTATGTAAGAAATCCTTGCCAGATGATGGTGGAAGAATTTAGAAGAACGATTGGTAGATGTGTTCGACATTTAAGTACTGCACAAGGGGTTTTATTGAGATTTTTTTCTTTTTCAATTCTGAAACAATTGTCGTCCGTGAAATTTGAGGTTAGAGGACTTCCAACAAAGCAGAGATTGCGTGCCACAAAGTTAAATTGTCATTAGCAACGGATGTTAGAGGTTAGAAAGGAAGTTGTACAAAATGAACCATATACCAGTAAGTAGTTCTTTCACTTTTATGCCTCAGATTCTCTGTCGCGTCTGTAGATAAAAACTGAACCATATACCACTCTACCTACCCTTGTACTTTTCTGAGTTCGTCTACTCAAACCTCTCTTCCTCTCCTTCCCAAACCCGACAACAGCTTCCGACATGGGTAAATTACAAAGCCATCCTAGAGGAAGTAAAGACGCAAGGAACTGTACCAGAATTCCAAAAGGCAGGCTTGAGTAGTCGCCTGCTGTTACTCCAATTAGAGAAGCCAATCCAACGCCTAAAAACCCACTAGCTATTGATGATAAACACAAGGCTGATGCTAAGAAAGAAGTCAGAGATCCTTCACAACCTCGAGGACATAAACTCGCAAATAGCACTGTGAAAGGTAAGATTTTGAATTGCGCAATAGTTTCTGCTGACCCCGAAAAACAAAGAACAAACACCTCATTCGGAATCCCCAGTCTAACATTGATCTGTCTCACTAAAACAAGGTCAAGAAGAAGCGAAAAGGCATACACAAGTTGCACCACACCGACCTTCTCATGGGAACTTTTTTCCAATAACGGTCAAAAAGTACGGCAGTGGAAAGAAGCATCAATTGGCCAATCACTCAAGATATGCCGACTGAAAGATCAAGATGTAGACGTTGTGGTTGGTAGCAAAAGATGGAACCTGACAGGACAGGAACCATGGCAATAGAAGCTACTATCCAAGTAAGAGTACGAACAATACTTTCCTCTTGAATTCCCATCATCAGCTCAGAAAATTGTTTTCTAATACTTTCAAAGATTGGCTTCCTTGTAAGATTGTGATCTGGCAATTGTGGTAAACCTAGAGATTCCTCTCTTATTCTCCATGAAATTGCAAGTTGAGCGGAAAGTAGCACTGAAAATACGAGAAACATGGTTCTTGGTGGTGTTTTCATTAAGAAATATCCACCTATTAAGTTACCAAGGATTCTGCCAGCAGCTGATGCCATGAATGCATAAGGCTGGGGGCCTTTCATATTTTTCTCTTGCCCATGCTCTGCAACAAGAGCATCCTGTGCTACTTCTGTAATGGATGCTCCAAGATTACTAGCAAGAACACATGCCATAAGGGTAGGAAGGGCTTTAGCTGCAACAGGGATAAGTGCCATTGGCACCCAAGATAGGACCTGTAAAAGAATTGAAAATTTGAACTCCATCAGAATTACCCATAGCCCATAGGTTTTTAGAGGACAAATGTACAATTTTTTTTTGTATTGCCTTTCCAAATGGTTCATATTACTTTCTGATTGAAACATATGTTAACACACCATTAAACAGTGTTTTTAGGTTCCACTTCAACATTGTTGCAATTTGCACGGAAAGCAGCATATTGGCAATAATTTTTAAGGTTAAGCTATTTTTTACAGTGAATAGAGCATAAAAAGTAGTTGAATTTGTCAAATTTATAGAGAAAAGTTTTCTTATATTTAGATTTAGGAATCTAATAACTTCTTATTTCCATGATTAATCAAAGCAATTGTGCACAGGGAAGTAGACAAATAGAATCTCTAGCATAATCAAAATGGGAAGAAAAGAGCAAGAAAGCAAAACCCAGCAAAGGAAAGAAAGAAAACAACATAAACAAGCAACCTGAACAAAAAGCACAATATAACGACTTAACATTCAATCTACATATTAAATTGAACAGATTTCTCTAGAACAATGACGGAAAGCAGAGCACATGAATATAGTAAAACAAGGAAATATGAACAAAATAGACCAAAAACTGAATAACATCAATGAAGTAAGGCAAGGGAACTGTAACTAACCTCCAATGGAAATATAAGGTAATCTATGAGCACCAGAAATGTAAAGAGCATCAGAGAGGATTCCATAAAAGGGTTTGGCCACCATGGGAAGGTTACCAGAATGCTGTACTAGCTGCCATGTTGAGGGGTGCATGTTAAGATTGTGAACCATGTGGAAGTTCAAAGCCAGCCATGGAAAGCACCTAAAACCTTGCATCCAGTACCCAAATCCACACAAAAACAACATTTGCTGGCTACCCAGTTGGGGAAAACCTCTTCTTTCCTCATGAATCCTGCTCCTCTTGGTTTTTCTGTAAATAACTTGAGTTGGGTTTATCAAGATGGGGCTTCTGAGCTGGGTTTTGGGTCCTGTTGGGTTGATAGGGCTGTTAATGGTGGCTGGGTTTTGGCGGTGAAAACTGAGGATGGGATTTAAGTGAAAAGGAGGTTGCTTTGTTGAAGGTTTGAGGACTTTTGGGCTGATTGCTGTCCATGGATTTTCAGAAGAAACTGATGAATAAATCATGGTATATTACTAATTTGGTACTTTTAAAAAGAAAAATGCAAAACCAAGAAAGAAATGGAAATGAGGTGCCTCTATAAAACTCTCTATATGCTTCTATTGTATATGCAGTATTGGGTGAAACAATGAGGAAAAGTAGAAGTGTGGAAAAGACAGAGACTTTGTTATTAATAAATAATATATAAGCTGGCAGCTGAATCGCTCTAAGAAGAAGAAAGAGTATGCTTGTTGTTAATGGAGAGATCTAGAAAAGTGTATGACTGTAGTGAAGGGTTTTAGTAATTTTGAAGGAGAGAGAGAGAGAGAGAGAGAGCATGGCCTCCTTCTCTAGCTCAGCCTGAGGCTGATGGACACCTTGTTTTTGGACGTGGTTTGTCTTTGTCTGTTTATGGTGTACTTATTTTGCTTGGAATTCTTCATCAGCATTTCCAATATTTCTACTTATATCACCTGCAAAGTCAGAAACAACTCAGAAATGTAACACACTGCACAGTTGCATTTCAGAAGTTCAGGTTCCTTAAATTATATGATCATCATTCTTTTCTCTCAATACAACAAGGCCCAATAATCCTGGATCACATTCTTAAAGATATAGCAAGAACATTACAGAAATTGAAAAGAAGTAAAAGAAACACACTCACTCACATCATCTTTAAGGGAATCTCTAACCATCATTATTTCACTAGGTTTAACTTCCCAAGCTGAACATATATGCAGTAGTGGAGCTGGATCCGGTTTGTAAGGCCGAAATTCCCTGCTCAGAGCTGGAGAAAATGTCAACTGCAGCAACCATAACACAGAAAATAAGATATGAAAGTCCACTACTGAGTAGAAAGAACGTTAACAAAGGAAATGAGCCTCAAACGTACATTACAATAACTTATGGGTTAGCTGGAGGGCCTCAATAAGTGGGATGTATCAAATAGTAAATGCGGGGTATATCTACAGACAAGAAAGATTAGTAATGAGCACGCAAAAGATGTCTGACTTCAGCAAGTAGCCAGATCAGAGTAAGCTCATCCATGATCATTGATTACAATAACCCAAAGAATTTCAAAATTGTTTTTCCTGTTTACATTTCACCGAGAAAATCATTACAAGAGATAGAGAAGATGGGTTGATTCAGTCAAAAAAGAAAGAAGGGATGGGGTTGATTCAGCAAGAGCAGAAAATATAAGTTGGCTATATGAGGAACCATATTTTAGTTGTCCAACAAGTTTTAATTGTCCACAACGTAGGCATGATGAGCACTGTATCAAAAATAACAAAAAGTGAAGAGAGAGGGAGAGGAGGGATGGCAAGAAAATGGGAATTCTAGTAAAGACATTTGAAGGGAGAAATTCTCTGTGATTTAATCTAAAGACATTAATAACCCACTTTTTATGAGAAATAGACAATTTGCTGAAGAAAATGGAAGAAACTGGGAGATTCTTTCACATTGAATCCAAAAACACCTCTCATATTTTTCTAAAGACATCTGAAGTAGGCATCATGAGTATGAGCACAAACAATTTGAATTCTCCTCAGGGGGAGACTCGAACAAGATCATATTAGGGATTAACAAAAAACTCCTTTTGCAGTTTAAGAACAGAGGAAAAATGTAACTGAGGACAATCAGAGTTAATGCATAAAGAGGCCCTGTTATCATGTTAACGTTGCAGACAGTCAACCTTATTAGCGTATATGGTTGACAGATGTTGCTTGGAATGTTGGATTCCTTCTCCATATTTATTGCCCAAACAAAAACACATAATAACTAAACTAATGAATTGTAATGTGTTCTTAAGACAAAAAAAAATAATATGGAACAGTAATAGATGAATAACTCTTTACGTGCAATCCTTTTCTACACCAATGACTTGTGCATTTCAATATGCTTACGCTGAACCGTTCATGAAATATATCTACTGCAGCCTTGACATTGCATGTGATTAACCCCCTCCTGTAAATAGTACAAATACAAACAATAAGCATATCGCCATCATTACTACCTTCGTTCGTAAATTAAAATAAAACTTCAAAATCTTGCAAACAAAAGAAGATTAGGAGCTTCCTTCACAACCTGATTCATTATTGCTTCAATTCCTTCACACTCCAATTCATTTTGGGTTAATTACATTTTGTCACTAGGGTTTGACTCAAAATCAAATTTTGTCACCGTGATTTCAATTTTCCTGATTTCGTCACCATAGTTGCAGCAGTTAACAAATCAAGTCCTAAGCCTCAATTTCGTCAGTTTGTTTAATTTAAAAATATTTAATATTAAATTAAAAATAATTAATTTCAATATAAAATTTAATATTTCAAAAAATAAAAACCCAACCCATGTTCCCTTTGTTCCGCCGTATGCCTCCCTTCCCCACCTACCAAACAATACCTAGCCCCGCCATCCCTTCTCTCTGTGCCCATCAAGTAGATCAAAACCAGAATTTCGAATATTGGTAAGTTACAAAGAGATCTCAAAACGTGTTGGGTTCTTGGGTGAGTGTCTCTCACATGCTTGTAGACAAAACTAACACTGTCAATTGATTCAAAGATCAAGTAGATTAAATTTTAAATTGATGTTAATTATTGTTTACTTAATATCAAAATTTTTTAATTAAACAAACTGACAAAATTAAGGCTTAAGACTTGATTTGTTAAACCTCAGTGACCAAAAATATAATTAACTCCATTCTTTTTATTCCCATTTTAAGTACATATAAACAAGTCCATTCCTTCATACCAAAACCCAAGTCCATTCCTTTCAGACCAAAAAAAAAAAAAACCCAAGTCCATTACTTCCAGACAAAAAAGAACATTTTTTTACTGAACGTTTAAAAGGATGTGACTATTTTTGAAGAAAAATAAAGAAAATTCAACGTACTCCCTTTTATAAAGGCAAAAAAGGGATGTAAAATAAAATAAGTGGCAAACAAATTTTTAATTTTTAATTTTTAAGAAAGGGTAAATTGTGAATTAGCACGGATGAAGCAAATTGGCACTTGAAGTGCGCGGGAGAAGTTTGAAACATAATCGTTGCAAAGAAGAGAGGGCAAAAGTGTAAATATATAGACGAAAAGCGGTTTACTTAGGCTGGCAGTGGACAGAGTAGACAGTAGAGCACCTCGCGACGTGAAAGCTAAGCAACTCGTTTGAGAGAGAAGTGAAGAAGAGAGTGAATTCAGAAAATATAGCCGTACGTTGTAAACCCTAAATCCCCAAATCCATATAACCCTAATCTCTCTCTCTCTCTCACATTCACATTCTGATTCTCATATCTCATTCAAAATCAATCACACCCTTCGCTATGGGCCGAAACCCACTTGGCAGAAACAAAACTTTATTGTTCAATTCAATCTTTCTTTCTTTGATTATAGTTGAAGTGTTGATTTATTTGGTTTGGTGACAATGAGGCTTGAAGATCTGAAGCGTAATCTGAATTCTTTGAACAATCACAACCACAAGGTCTCTGCAAAACCCAATCCTCCCTGTTCTTTCAAGCGTCCACGTTCCGATGATTATGATTACGATTCCGATTCCCATCCTCATCCAGTTAGGTTTTGGGTCAGCAAACGAAGAGGAGGGTAAAGAGGCAGAGGTAGATGCCTAAGGCTAAAGATATTGATGAAGAAGATAATGGCGGGTTGGCACCCTTGAAGCCTGTTGTTGACCATGGAGTCGCTGTGAGTAATTCCTGAGGTTTCTTCTAAATAATTTCAGTGGCTGTAAATCGCCAGTGACAGTACTCCATCATGCCTTTCCTGTCAATGCCACAACATCCGATGAGATCAGTCTGTCACCAAGAAGGGCTGCTTGGGTTGCAATGCTAAAGGCCCGATTTGCTGGTACCATCCTTAAAGCCAAACAAGATGTTCTTTGCAGTGGCTCTAATGGTCTTGAAAACACCGAAGATGAGATCAAGAAGTTTAGAGCTGCCGAGATGATGAAAGCCAATGAGTACATCAAGGAGCAACGGCAACGAGGTAGAGAAGCTGCTCGACTTGCCCTCGAAGAGATGGAGAGAAATGTTGTCATCGATGATAACTTCAAAACGATGAGAGACTTTGAGATGTTAATTTATGGCGCCAATTGCTAGCGTGTGGAGATATTGAGACTGTTAAGCTTAGAGTATATAGATAGATAGATAGCTTCAAGTAATTAGGATTTTTGCATATAGGAAGAGGCTGCAGCATGTACAAAGTGCTAATTAGTCCTATTGTCTTGTAGGCATTTCCACTGTCTGTGTCTGTATATTTTCAAATTATAGCAATGAACGAAAATTTTGTCTCTTAACTTCAATAGAGGGACTTGATGGTTTCCCTCGTTAGTGGAGGAGAGAAAAAGAAGGAAAATAAATAAAGGAAATGAAAGAAAGAAAGGACGGGAGAATTTGAAGAAAACGAATGGAAGAGAAAAGGAGAAAAACTCTCATTCATGCATGGCCACCAATTAGTTAGAATGTTGGCTATAAAAGCTGTTGCCCTCTTTCAGGTCAAAGCATCCCTTAGAAAACCAAAACTTATAGAGTTTTGAGAGATAAGAAAGCCTCACTTGTGTGAGAGAGAAAATCTTCTTGAGAGAAAACCAAGAGAGAGTTTAGCCACCGGTGTTTGGTGAAATTATTATTGTATTTCAATTATTTTCTTAGTGGAAGATATTGAGTGTTATTTTTGTCCATTTTATTTACACAAGATTGGGAAAAGTCGATCCTCGAGAGTGCCATATTTATTTATTGGCTCTTTTATTTTTCGCCATCTTACCGTCTCGTCGATTTGAATTTTGGAGGGACTAACTAACTGACTCCATCATTTCAATTTTATTAAAAGTATTTTCCAAAGGTCCTAAAAACAGCTTGAAAATGAAAGTAACTTCAAACAAAGCAGTTTAGTCAATTTGGCTTAGATGGGAACCAAGGTTACAATGTCCGACACGATAACCTTTAAAGGCGTAAACTTTCTTGACAAGAATCAAGATTATAAAAAAGTCAGCCCTTTCCAATGCATTTTCAGTTTCAGCTATTCATGCAATCAATGATCACCGCTTGGGCCTAAAACAGATACACGCCAAGCCCAAAATGAAAGCCCCCACTATTCAAAAAGGATCAGAGAATCGTAACTAAAATTACCACTAATTGGTAATTAAAGTTCTGAATGTGCTATTTAAGAAAAGAAGATGGGCCATAAAGTCACTAAGAAGGTAAAATTGAAAAGCCCAGCCCAACACAGATAACGGCTACACAAGTTCCAAAAGCGTAAGTTTTGGAACTTGAAAATCCGCCTTCGTAAAGTCGCAAAGAAGAAAAACAAACCTTCCATAAATATTTTACACAGATCAGAAGACTTCTTTACCAAACAAAGGTCTTATCAAGCTGAAATACAGGTTCACAAGTTTCAAAAAGGAAGGAGAACATTCAAAAGAAAAGAACTGAAGCTCATTAATAATACAAGTTACAAGGAGAAGGTCACGCCTGAAAGCTTGATATTTCTTGCTCCTTATCAAAAGGGCAAAAATCACCTTTTAGCAAGAGAAGGCACGCCCCAAAAATAGATATTTTCTGGGGATATTGTTAGGAAACAAAAATCTTATAAATACAAAAAGGACTTAGAGAGCAAAAGGGGCAATAAAAAAAAACACAAGCAAACTTTCAGTCAAAATTGACAAAACAATCAAAGATCACTTGATCTAAACAACTCCTAAATCCTTAAGAGAAATTCTTAGAGGAACTACAAGGAAAATAGCCAGAACTCACTTATGTGCTATTCAAACAGGCAGAATTCAGGTTATTCATTATATGAAAACCTCAACAAATTTCCCAAACATCCTCAAAACCTTCAGAAATCTCCCGAAGATTTCTTTCCTTGAAATCATTTAGTCCAAAACAGGAATAACTCTTGGTGCAGAATCATCTAGAACTCAGGTCTTTGCGGTAAGAATCATGTAATAGCTGTACATGTATAGTTTTAAAGCAGATTAAGCCCATGAATACTCGGATTGAAGAAATTCGGATTAAACATCGACAATCCAGACCAGTCCAGTCAGAAGCAATCCTTCCAGAATAGCCAGAACATAAGCA
This sequence comes from Prunus padus, assembly GCA_024362665.1. Taxonomy (NCBI): domain Eukaryota; kingdom Viridiplantae; phylum Streptophyta; class Magnoliopsida; order Rosales; family Rosaceae; genus Prunus; species Prunus padus. The sequence goes on along the minus strand of JANFAM010000016.1, from coordinate 23,395,426 downwards.
GATTTGTAGTTCTGCCTACGTGCTCAGTCTCTCCAAGGCTCAAATTGATGAAAGCTCTGCCAATTTTAGCATTGGTATCGATTTCCAACTAATATTTGTTAGTTGAAGGTGTGGTTGCATAAGTTCCATGGCAAAAAGAATTCAATTCAGGCAACTCTGCTTGAGTTTTGTCGTTCTTATATGTATAAAAGTGACGTTTGTTAAGATTTCTACGTATGCTAAGAAAAATTGTGAAGTCCTCACTAGTCTGAGGCATAGAAAAGAACTTACTTGGGAGATATTCCTTACCCAAATTCATAATCGCTTGTTTTGATCAATAACTTGGGGTGCAAGTTATTTCATTTTAAGTCCTGTTATAATTAATAAATTACTAGCAGTGGCACGCTCGACACTAAAGAAAGTTAACTTGGTAGACCACTAATGGTTTTTCAAGCTAATGGGGAACTTTACCCTGCCATCACAGTACTAAAGCAAAAGAGGTGAACAATCACAAATGCAATAAATCGCAGTGCTTTCACTCGTGAACGACTAATGTGATTTTCTTAGCCGCCATCTCATATCGTAAAAAGTATTAAAGAAAAGCTCTATTTCTTCTAACAATCTCTTATCCCGAAAATCTAATCCTCCGTAATCCTTGTCTAGTATATAGACATGACTCAGATGACATCATGAATGAAATACTCACAAACTTCTCCCGAATTGTACAGGATAGTGACCACCTTCCTTTATACTCTTCTCTCGCACTTTCATCCTGGACTCGTTGGTAGTGTACTGCTTTCTCGCACACCGCATTATCTCTCTGTTAATCGACTTCCTTGATATTCTACTTCTAAATCCTCAAGCATGACTAGAATGACAAAGGGTGGAAATTTAAGGAAACCTATCAGCCAGTGTTCATTCTAAAACCAACTGGACAAAAGTTTACCGACTCGTTGTTACGTTTGGAGTATTAACAAAAATAGAAAAGGCAAGGAAAACTTCAATTTAATCCGTTAACGTGCCTACTGGAAAAGAACAAAAACCAAGGGAACACAAAATGCAAGACATAGAAATGGTCACATGGAGCAACTGATTTACACTAGCAATTTGTTCCGTCTTTAAGAATTCAATAGAGCTCAAAATAAAATTAGAATTTGTGTGCTCAAATAATTGGGTGAAAGAATCATCAAATACAGATCTCATCCACTCAGGAACCTTATGCAGTTTTAACAATGTGACTGTTACATGAATTGTAGGCTTGTGAAGATTATTTAGAGGTTTTGATGCTAAGCATGGAACTAACATTTGTCCCTTGCATTGGAAAATCACCCCAAGATCATTGATAGGCAGAGGCCATAATTCATAGCCACTATGAGGCACTGTAGTCCTTCTAGGACAGCCACTCCAGACATTAGGTACTCCATGGTGCATACCAATTCCTCTGATCAGATATTCTGGTAAACAACTCCAACAAGCATCATGAAGCTTTAGTCTGCATAGGTCATGGCAGTAGATTCAAATAAAGGAAATTGACTGCATCCCATCTGGCAGTAGATTCAAAAGAAAATGCAATTGTATATGGTTGGTTGAATTTAATAGGATGAACTAACCTTCTTCACGAGCAGTAATTTATAAGAAGCACCAGTATTAAGACTTCTCCACACCTTATAAAACCTGGTGTTGGATTTTAGGAGGTGGGTGATAAGTGGTGTTGCTCTGATGCCATTGTTGGTTTAAGGGTGAAGGGGTTTAGGACAAGAGGACAATAGTTGAAACAAAGTGATTTTATTAATTTGGAGGAGAATAGTACATGGATATAGGCTAATTGGCCTTCTTCAATATCTTTTGGCTTATTGGCCACCACACTTGCTTAGAGTAGTTTGGGCTATTTGGCCCTTCACTTAGATTGATGAGCTTATTGGCTCCCTTTGATTAGGAGTTCTCTTGTTAGACTCCCAACCTCTTCACTTGATTAGCTAAATAGCCTATTAGCTTAGATTGCTAGCTATCTAGCTTCAATACAATGAGTAGGCTTAATGCCTATTTATAGATGTGAGTAGCCGACATTGCATTCTCCACCGACTTGGTCTTTCACTTCCAGCCATATGTTCAACTGACATAGTTGGTGAACTTTCTCCACAAGTCCTTTTTACATGCTTTGTTGGTTTTTCCTAGAACATTCTTCAATATTTAATTGTATTAGCCAATATTCCCTACAAGCTTATAGCACTTTCTTCAAGCTTCTAGAAATCTCCATATTCTTTATGCACAAATGTGCATTAATTTCAACACCTGGAAATAATGTCTTTAAAGCTACTAGGAGCACTTGGTTAAAAATTAAGGAAAAAATGCCAAGAACTAAGAGACATTCATGATTCCACCCGTCTGCAGCTCTTGTGATGATAATTATTAACTACAAAAGAAGACAAGCACTCTGATTAAATTCCTGTAGCAGCAAGCAAAGCTGGAATCAGCAAAATTAAGTTACTCAAACTCATAGTCACTGCAAGCCAAGAGTCATCATGAGAAAGAGTTCCGTGGTGCACTGAGCATAAAGTTTAAAAATTAAAACTAAGACGGCTGTGATATTTGTGGGGACTGTGTATAAGTTGATTTGCAATAAAGATTGTGGAAAGCATTCCCAATATCACGCAAGCAACACTGGTATGAAACAGTTGGAGATATGTCAATAATAGTTCCCATGAGATTCACTTCAGAAATTATGTCATGCTCCTGGCCTTCTTTTCTCCGGAATTCCTATCAACAAGAACAAAAAAAGTATTGCTCTTGCTATTAACTCTGCAATTGAATTAACATTTACCATATGACACTGTTCTTTCCATGGATGATATCAGACCCATTTGCTATATTCCTAAAATTCTGCAGCTGATAAGACAATGGCCTGTTGATTTTCCCTTGTTGAAACAACCGTTTCAATGCTGTTGGATGAATTTCAGTGCTATTGGATGAATTCTTGCAGAAGGCAAATCTCATTCATTTTCACTTAAAATCTCGAACAGGACTCTCTCAGCTTCCGGAATGTAGGGAATTTGGTGGCTAACCTTGGCGATATCCCTATAAAGACCACAATGATACACCAGCTCATCACTGTACATATCAGTGATAAAATTGTTATCAGGGATATGTATGTTTTAAGATCAATAAGATGTGAGTTTTAAAGATATTGTTGAAAAGCTTTTCGTTATTAGAAGTCGGTAGGTGCACAGATCATATATGCATATTAATCTATTGAGACTTCATTGTATACTCTAAATCCTAGCCATAAAATTTGCAGATAAACAAGGCCATGCTGATTCTCCAATTTTCCTTCTCTCCTTTTCCCTTTTCAATCTAGTTGAGTTTTGGTTTCAAATTTGGATTCTTGCAAAGTCCTTCCAGAACTCAATTTCTCGTACTAGCAGTTTGAGCTTTACTGCATTACTTCATTACTCTCGCTCTTCCCTAATTAAGGTGCAATTCTAGCGGTCTCTCTTTTATGTTAATTGCTGGTGTTTGTAATTTTAGTTATTTATTTTTTTGTGCGGATAAAATTGCATTAGGATTGTGAATTTCTATGGATTTATTTTTTGGGTTCGAAGTCCAGATCCAATTCAATTCTGTTTTTAAATTTTACAACCAATTCTCTTTACCATACACTTCAAACTTATAAACATACTAGACCACTCGAGTATAGGATGACTTTCATAAATTGAGAAACTCAGACACACAAAAAAGAAGATAAAACTACATCCTTTTTTAATTTCATTTTTTTACCTTTCCAATTTTATTTCAAATTACAATATTTTTTTTTATTTTTTTCAAATGGTGAAATTATTAATTTTTTTTAATGCGTTGATTAGTCAAAGTTATTAGGCGGACCCAGTATTTTGTCTATGTGGGGCTTGGATTAAGACTTTGGGCTGCAGAGGCTTGGGCTGATTTTTTTTTTGTGGGCAAGGATTGGGCCAAAATATTAGGGGCCGTTCGGTATCGTTTTCACGGCACTATTTTCGTTTTCCGTTTCCAATTTTAATAGGATACACGTTCGGGTAGAATGTTTTCCCAAAACACTCAAATCTGTTTTCTGAAAACAAATCCAATCCCAATTACAAAATTGAAAACGAAAATGTTGTTTTCGGTGTTTTCATTTTCAGTGTTTTCTGAAGACACGGGATAACACCACCAGGGATAACACCCATCTTCTCCGACCCAACAAAATTGACCAACTCCGATCAAAATTCTTTGGTGGAATAGCAAATTTCACATGCAGATTGAGAACCTTTTCGCCCTTGATTTCATTGCTATGTTTTTGCCTCTCTGAAATTTCTGTCAGCAACCTCCATAGAGACCACAATCCTTACCAGAGAAAAACTAGAAAATTTATTAAAGAATCGAAAGGTACCACAGATCTAGGAATTGAGACCCAACAAAACTCACTTACCATTCTTCCAATAGAAGAAGAAGAATATATATATATATAGAGAGAGAGAGAGAGAGAGAGAGAGAGAGAGAGAGAGAGAGAGGAGATGAAAGATGAGAGAAAGTACAGAGAGGGAGGGTGGGGTTGGGCTTGTTTGGGTAGTCTGTCTTTTAGGATAATTTTAGACTTTTTTAACAATAGAATTATATATATATATATATTTTATAATATATTTTGTTTGTTGTAATTATATATATATATATTATGATATTAACTTTGAAAATTCACAATGCATTTAAATGAAAAATAAAGTAAAATGAAGTTATTTTCAATTCGTACTACCATACACGTTTTCATTGCTTTCATTTTCAACTGCTTTCCAATTAATCTACTAGATGCATTAATCTCGAAAATGCAAATTTGTTTTCTCATTTTCATTCTTCAAAATATTCTCGTAAAACATTCTTCAAAACGTTACGAATGTAGCCCCTTAAGGTTTGAGTATATAGATTAAGGATTTGGGCCATGAGGGGGTTAAAAACCTTGTAGAGACCAAAACATAGTTAAGATTATGGATAGCTTGGTTCTAATGATTTTGTTTTTTGGTACTTCTAGTTTTGGTTGTTTTTTTTAGAAATAAAAGTATACATTAAATTATATAATCACGCTAGTTGATAATTTTATTGAGTAATTTCCAATAAGCTTTTTTCTTTTTATACAAGTGATATTGGGGGAGGGAAGAATCAGACCTAGAACCTCGAGTGCAGGGCTAAATGCTAATTTCCAATAAGTTTTAACATAAAATAAATACATATTAAATGCAACAAAAAAAAACATATTATCAAAATGAAAATATGATCAACAACAAAATTTTAAATCAACAACAAAATTTTAAGTGTATCCATTTTAATGTGTATTTTTATTGATGAGAATCTAGTTTAGGAAAGAAGACTATTAAAAATAAAATTGGAAGAGAAAATGAGAGGAGATGGAATCAAAGAATGGATATGGGTTTTTATCTTGTTGGGGCTTGTTCCCTTTCCCCATTTCATAAAAAAACAAAAAACACCACCCTAAACTAGTTTGTTTCCTTCCCCCATTTCATGGGAGCTGCTAGAATGAGGGCTTAAAGTGAGGAGTTAAAGTGAGGAGAGCAATCTCACCATTAAAAGGACGATGGACCCCCTCCCCCCATGTACTTTGTGATGGTTAGATTGCTCTCCTCACTTTAAGCTCTCATTCTAGCCTTTCCACCTTTTCACTGCCTTTCTTAATCTACCTCTCGCCTCAACCCTCTCACCGACCCAAAATCCAGCCCCCTCCCTAAGCCAAAACCATGGCTCCCATCCCCTAACTCGAATGATCACCACCCTTCCTAAAATACGTTATTTTCTTTTGCTGTTTGGTCCAATCAAATCTTGGAGCTTCAGTTTTTTCAGTCTCAATTTTGTTGAAGCGAAGGTTCATGCTTTGTTGGGTAATTTCAATACCCATGATGAACGACAGTCAAAAGAGAAGGATAGAGCGTGTAATTTGTTGAAACAAATAAGGACAATATGGGAAATCTTAAAATTTCATTTAATAGTTAAATTAAGTTTTTTAAAAGACAATTTTCAATTTTCAATTTTTTTTTCACACATGGCACTTAGTTTAGCAAAATTGTGGGTCCCATTGGTGCCACGTCACCATTTTTAACGGAGTTTTTAACAAATAAGTTAATCTGTAGTTTAGTGGGTGACGCAAAACATCTACCAATAAGCGTAAAGCGGCCACTTTAACTTTAAAGGGCAATATAAAATTTGACCAATGTTTCTAAAGCACTATAACACTTAAGCCTATATCATATCCTGCTTACACTAGTAAAAAGACAGGACACCACACACCGTCCTTGGCCCACAAAAAAGCATTTGTGTTGTCTGATCAACTTTGGCATTTATAAAAAAGTTGGTCTGAGAAACAAAAAAAAACCATTTGTTGTGTTGTCCTTTGCCACACAAGATTATTATTATTAATATTTTTCATACAAATGATTGGACATAATTAAAAAAAAGTAGGTGCCGACTCATAACAATAACAATTGCTAAATTGGCTCATATGAAAAACACGTCAACTGAATATGAAACAATTATTAGTGTGGGGGCAATGTCTGGTTGCAAGAGAAATTGTTTTGAATGAATTGATTTGAAACTTACCTTTCACAACCTTTCACAAGAAAATATCTGAGCATGACTTGTCATATTGGATCCACAATAATTCTTGGTCCAAAATGTTGTTGTGCCCTCATTAATTAATAGGAAAAATTACATAAAACTCCCCAAATTATAGGGTCATTTTCAAGTTCATATCTATCTTTAGCGACATTTATGAGTATATATTCAAATTCCAGGAAACCTACAAATCGCCCCTTCCGTTACCTAAACCGTTAATGAATCTTAAACGCCGATACTGCATAAATACGCGACCCATTTTTTTGACGACGTTGATTTCAAAGTGGACAAAATTAATAAAAAAATATTTTATTGTATAAATTATTTATTATTGTAAAATTAATTCAAAATTTTAAAACCAAAAATTTAAAAATTAAAATCCGCAAAACCCAACAGCCACCCCTCCCCACCCACAAACCAAGCAGCCCCTACAGCTTCGAAGAGCGACACTCGAGCTTAGCCAAGCTTTAGTAATTTTCAGGCAATGGTATGAAACCCATATTCCCCATATTCGAACCCTGAGTTTGGTGAAATTTTAGATACCCAAGCTCAGAAACATTAACAACCAAAATCAGACTACAAGTGAAAGAGGAACTTTTCTATTTCAATTTCCATTTTGGATTTCAATTTTTTTTGTTTTCCTAGCAAACTAGATTATCAAATGCCATGGGCCATCCAAATCCATGGATCCAAACATAGTGGAAGCCGAGCGGTTGCTTGGAATCGCTGAAAAGCTTCTACATAGCCGAGATCTGAGCAGCTGCCGCGACTTCGCAATTCTGGCTTAGGAGATTGAGCAGCTATTGGACGACTCAGATGAGATTTTGGCCTTCGCCGACGTGCTCTTGGCCACCGACAAGCGCGTAAACAACCACCCCGACTGGTACGCAGTTCTCCAGGTCAAAGCCCATTGCGGCTGGAGATGGTTATGGGTCGGGAGGAGAGATGACTCAATTGCCAAACTTCATCTTCATCGCCAAACTGCCGCAATCTTCATCGTCAAATCCCATCTTCATCGCCAAACACAGGATATGGGTGTCTTGATAAATTTTTGGGGGAGAGAGAGAAAGAGATCGAGAAGGGGGTAGGTGCGGTTGATTGGGCTATGGTGGTGGGTGGTTGGTTGGGCTACGGTAGTGGGTGGTTGGTTGCGCTATGGTGGAGGCTGCCGGGGTTGGCTGGGTGGTGCTAGTTGGGTGAAGAGGAGAGAGGGGAGATAATTTTTTGTTTTAAGTTTTTATTTATTTATTTAATATAATTTAACTTTTTTTAATATTTGAAAAAATAAAGAATTTTTTGTCCACTTGGAAGTCAACGTCATCAAAAAATGGGTCCCACATTTGCCACATCAACATTTAACAGATTCACTAACGGTTTAGGTAACAGAGAGGGCAATTTATAAGTTTTTCGGGAATTTGAGTATGTACTCGTAAATGTCGCTAAAAGTGGGTATGAACTTAAAAATGACCCTATAATATTATGGTGTCAAAATTGTACCACCCAAAAACCATGTTGTGCCCAGTAGCACTAAACTTTCTATTGCTGCAAACAAAAAATGTTGGTAGGTAGCCCTTAAATTAATGAGTAAATTACAGTTTGATACCATGTGGGTACATCCTTAAGACACGTTAGTCCATACCTTTTCAATTTTTACAATAACATACCCCGGTCTTTTAAATTTGTTCCAATGTGGTTCTGCCGTTAGGGTTTTTGTTAGATCTCACTGTTAGTTGCCTACATGGCACTGTGAGTCCCACATTTTTCACATTTTTTAATTTTAAATTGATTAAAATATGAATAAAATATTAAAAAACTAACTAAAAATCAGAAGAAAAAATTAAAAAAGCATCGTAATCAACTTGCACCAACAAACCTGTAGCCACCATCTTCTCCAAGATCATCTTCTGATCTAACCCAACAACCCATCACAATTTCATCTACCAAATGCACGATTCACATAGCCAAAACTCATCACGATTTCTTAGGCCAACACCAAATCAAATTTAAAGAAGGAATAATTTTGGAATAAAATCCAAATTTACAGATCAAATAATCCATAATCTCTAGAAAAATGAAAATCATTGTCCAGAGTCCTGTCATCATCTTCATGAAAAAAGCTGATGCTACCCTCGCGCTTCCGAATCTTCCCCTATAATCTGCCCCTCTCGGATCGACTATCTCCAGCAGGTAACGCGTGACACCTTCCACTCCCTTGGACCCAGAAACCTCCGATCTGTAAAACTCAGGTGGTTAGGTCATTGCCAGCCTCGAAAACTAAGCGATGCGCCATGGGGGACGTCGCTGATGGCTATGGTGGCTATGGTTTGGGATGGCGTCGGAGGAGGAGGATTCCAGCTTTTTGTGTTGGTAATCTTTGAGAATTGAGTTTTTTCCTCCACACACAGCCTAGATTTAGTAGGTGTCCTGAATTGGTTATCAAGTCACAAGACTACTCTAAATTATTGCAGCTATGTTAGAATCCCATGGATATAAAAAGAAACACAAACCCCAAATAAGTACAGTTGGCTTGTAATGGTCATTACAAAAGACTAAACAAGAAGAATGGCTTATGCAAAATAGATAATGTTGAAGAGCAGAATTGAAAATTAAGTGTCACTACAGCTAAAAGGACAATTAAAGGGGAAATGAAGATGGTGAATTATGGAATTAAGCTCTGAGAGAGAGAGAGAGAGAGAGAGAGAGAGAGAGAGAGAGAGAGAGAGAGAGAGAGAGAGAGAGAGAGAGAGAGAGAGAGAGAGAGAGAGAGAGAGAGAGAGAGAGAGAGAGAGAGAGAGAGAGAGAGAGATGATGATGATGATGATGGGGTTTTATTTTTTATTTTTTCTGATTTTTTTAATATATTATTCATATTTTAATCAATTTAAAATTATAAAAAAATGTGGGACTTAGAGTGCCACGTATGCAGCTAACATCTGATGGAAACCATAATGGTAGAACCACATTTTAACAAATTTAAAAGCAGGGGTATGTTATTGTAAAAATTGAAAAAATAAGCGACTAATACGTTTTAAGGGTGTAACTACACAGCACTAAACTGTTAATCTTAAATTAATTGTTACATGTTTTCGTGGCCAAAAGCCAGACCATGCATGCCCTCACAAAACTAATTTGTCACACTTGTTAGGTAAGACTAATTTTATATTTCAATTGTTCTCTTCACGTGAATACGTACCACGGGCTTGTCCTCTCTTGGGTATATAATTTATTATTATAAGCCATTTTTTATGATTATAATTTACAACTACTATACCTTAGGCAGAAGTGGACATGGAAAAAGAAAAAGAAGACAGAGAAAGAAAGGGATAGAAATGGCACGTTTTCACTAATTTCTGGTTCCATGCAATCCATTCGTTTTATTTTTGTGGGGTTGTCAAAAGATAGCGACTCACACTCACTGATCAACTACAAGCGTTAAACCAGGCAAGTCGGTGCTGTATTTCCTATATCATATATCACATATAAAGCTTATATATAAAGCAAAAGATAGAGAATGGTGAATAAAAAAAATTAAAATAAGAATAATATTAAAAATTAAAAAGATTAATTAAATAAGAATAATATAGTCAATTTATATTTTTCTTATTAAAGAAATTAAAATTAAAATTAAAATCAGATAATGAGTTTTATTTTTATGGAACATAATTATCCATTTTATTTTTTCTTAATTCTAAAATAAATAAATAATTTATAATTTTTTTTTTAAAAAAAACCCAATTGACACGCACTTAAGTAGCTAGTTTTAATTATGAGAGAACTTGCTGTTCATTTTTTAAGGTTTGCAATAATTTTGTGCCAAATTTGATGAAGGTTGGTTCATTAGCCTGCTAAATGATGTGACGTGTTTGACGCATTTATTAGTATAAAAGAAACCTACCTACTCCAACCAACTCAGGGAGGTGAGTAAATCCTTAATTCGTAGAATAGTTCATATTTAACTATGCACTTAAGTTTTGTGTTTGAATCTTCCTTCCTTAATATCATTTATATTCGCAAAGAATCTATGTATAGTGATTTGGAGTATTTACTCCATCATGCAAGGTTCTGAGTTCGAGTCCTAGCATCTGTGTAGCGTGTGTGAGTTTAGTATACTATCGCCCCTCTCAATAAAAAATGTCCTTAAAAAAAATCGTTTATATTCAGAAAAAGCCACAAATATACTTCTACACATGTGAAAATTTACCTTATGATTTTTTTTTGGTCAAAAAGCTTATGACGTGTAAGTTCCCGGTTTTTGTGATTTTTTTTTCATGTGTATATATTACATATATGTGCAATATAATTGCACAATTATGTGTCTAGTAGAATTGGCTTGCTACCATTCTAACTGTGTATTCCTTTTTATTTATTTTTTTAATAACAAAAATTTCTCTATAAAATTGCACCATTGAGCATTGAATCCATGATCAATCCCCTTACAATCCCGGGCCAACTCTTAATAACTGGCGGACCTACACATGAGCAAGAAGGTTTCTCTATAAAATTGTACCAATGAGCATTGAATCCATGATCAATCCCCTTACAATCTCGGGCCAACTCTTAATCACTGGCGGACCTACACATGAGCAAGGAGGTTTCTCTATAAAATTGCACCAATGAGCATTGAATCCATGATCAATCCCCTTACAATATTTCTAAGCCTTCCATTCCACAGCTCTTACTACTTGCATCAGTGCTACAAATGGGAATTCTAAGCCTTCCACGGCTCTTATTGTTTCAATTAATTCTTTTATTATTATTATTATTATTATCATTCAATGTTTCTTGGGCAGGTTCAGATTCAGCTCCAGATCAAGACTTTGTTCAATGCCTTCTAAGCCATTCCCAGCCTTCTCACCCCATATCTGAAGCCATTTACACTCCCAACAATGCTTCTTACTCATCTGTTTTGCAATCTTACATCCGAAACCTTCGATTCAACACATGTTCAACCCCGAAACCTTTCCTTATTATCACTCCTCTGCATGAATCTCATGTGCAGCAAGCCATTGTTTGTGCTCAAAAGCAAAATTTGCAGATGAAAATTAGAAGTGGAGGCCATGATTATGAGGGTGTATCTTATGTGTCCGAATTTCCGTTCTTCCTCCTCGACATGTTTAATCTTCGATCCATCGACATTGACATAAGTTCGGAGACTGCATGGGTCCAGGCTGGGGCAACTCTTGGTGAACTTTTCTACAGAATTTATGAGAAAAGCAAAATACATGGCTTTCCTGCCGGTGTTTGTCCTACAGTTGGTGTTGGTGGCCACTTTAGTGGTGCTGGATATGGCAATTTGATGAGGAAGTACGGCCTATCCGCGGACAACATAATTGATGCGCAACTGGTGGATGTGCATGGGAGACTTCTCGACCGAGAATCGATGGGAGAAGATCTGTTTTGGGCCATCACAGGAGGCGGCGGAGCCAGCTTTGGAGTTGTCATTGCCTACAAAATCAATCTGGTACGTGTTCCACAAACAGTTACTGTTTTCAGGGTCGAAAGGATCTTAGAACAGAATGCAACAGACATTGTGTACCGTTGGCAATATGTTGCACATAAGCTGGATACTGACTTGTTCATCAGGCTTACCATGGAAGTTGTAAATATTAATGGCGGTCCCATAAGTATTGGTGGAGAAAACTATAAGACTGTAAGAGCTTCATTCATTGGATTCTTTCTTGGAGACTCTGAGAGACTTCTCTCTGTTATGGAAACTGGCTTCCCTGAATTGGGTTTGAAGCAATCAGATTGCATTGAAATGAGCTGGGTTGAATCTGTGCTTTTCTGGACAAACTTCCCACTGGAACAGAGCCTGAAGCTTTGCTTTCTAGAAAGCCTCAAGTACTTCCCCACCTGAAGAGGAAATCAGACTATGTCAAAACTCCAATTCCAAAAATTGGTTTGATGTGGATTTGGCAGAAAATGATCGAATTCGAGGTACCGATCATGACCTTTAACCCCTACGGTGGAAAAATGAGTGAGATTCCAGAATCTGCAACTCCTTGTCCACATAGAGCTGGGAATCTTTGGAAGATTCAGTATGCAACAAATTGGGAAGTATCAGGGGCTGAGGCCTCAGAGTACCATCTAAATTTGACAAGAAAGCTGTACTTCTACATGACTCCTTTTGTATCCATGAATCCAAGGGAAGCCTATTTCAACTATAAAGATCTTGACCTGGGGATCAACAACAATGGCAAGGCAAGCTATTTTGAGGGAAGAGCTTATGGCATTAGGTACTTCAAGGATAATTTCGACCGATTGGTGCGTATTAAGACCAAGGTCGATCCCGGTAACTTCTTTAGGAATGAACAAAGCATCCCAACTCTTCCATACTAGAGGAAGTAGATGGCTATGGTAAAAATCACTTTGGTTGTCTGGCTCTTTGGTGTGTTCATTACTGAGCTATTGATTGATGGTTCTTTGGTTTATTCATTTTCTAGCCATTGATTGAGAAATAATGTCTTTAAATTGGCGAAAGAAAGACAAAGGGAAGAAATTAGTTGATAGAAACTAAATTTCATTGTAGTAAAGATATATTGCAATTTGTTATAGGACATAGTATAAGTTTTACTACAGCTCCTGTAAAATTTACAAATGTATGTCTGCTTGGGTAATACAGAAGGTGCGTAGCCGGGTGTTTCCTCTTTTCGGCCGAGGTGGCCGATAGAAGGAACTTTTGGTCATTCTTCTCTTGAATTGCGTAGGCGTGTCACCACTAAGCCACTGATTGGCTTGAATGGAAAAAGTTGGATTGATGTGTTCAGGTTTTATAAAGTGTGTAGAAGTCTTAATATTGGTGCTTCTTATAAATTACTGCTCGTGAACAAGGTTAGTTCATCCTATTAAATTCAACCAACCGTATACAATAGCATTTTTCTTTTGAATCTACTGCCATGACCTATGCAGACTAACGCATTTTGGGGTATTAAATACATATACAACCTCCCAGGCCAAAGGCCCTTAACTTATTATATTATTACATACATATACAAAGTGGGGTATAATAGTGAAATACTCCCGAACTTGTACCTAACTTTCAATTAGCCCATATCCTTTTTTTAAAATAGAAAATTAAGGATATGAACTTTTTTGTTCGCCAATTTCCTCCGTCTAAATTGAAACATTCCATCCAATTTGCCGTTAAATATGAGGGCAAAATGGTCAATTTATACATTAAAAAAACCAAAAATTTCAAATAATTCTCTCTCTCTCTCTCTCTCTCTCTCTCTCTCTCTCTCTCTCTCTCTCTCTCTCTCCCTTTCTCTTGCAAGCGCAGGCTGGGGCTCGGCTGGGGAGAGGGAACAAAAAGAATGGGGAGAAGGGGGAGGGATCTATGTGGTCGGGATTGATCTGGAGATGAAGGATTGGTCCGAGGTTGGAGGTTGATGGTCACATGGGGAATGGGAGGAGAAGAAAACCCAAAGGGGCGGGCTCGGCTCGGCTCGAGGTTTAAAAAAACAGAAGGGAGGTGAGGGGAGGGGTCTATGGGGTGGGGGATTGATTTGGGAGTGAAGGATGGTCATGGGGGAATGGGAGGAGAAAAACCCGAAGGAGAAGGGGGTAGGTTGGGTTTAGGGGATGAAAAATACATAGTGGGAGGTGGGGAAAGGGTCTGTGGGGGTGGGGGATTGGTCTGGGAGTGGAGGATGGTGGTCATGGAGGAATGGGAGGAGGAAGTGAGGAGATGGAAGGGGAAGAAGGACTGGGTTCTTCAATTTTTTTCCAAAAAAAATATTTTTTAAAATGATTTAACTGAAAATTAGATGAAATGTTGAGAATTTAGACGGAGGGGGGAAATTGGCGAAAAAAATAGTTCATATCCTTAATTTTCTAAAAAAAAAAATAGAGGGCTAATTGAAAGTTAAGTACAAGTTCAGGGAGTATTTCACTAGTATACCCTACAAAGTATAATATGCAATATATATATTGCTCACAGCCATTTTAACACCCATGCCAATTTGACCCAAGTTTGAGAATACCAAAGTAAACCCACGTGCGTTCTCTCATGCCAAAAACCAACTCTTCACCGAGCCAACTCAAAAACCAGTCGCACCTCTATTTTTAGGCCAACTCAAAAGGCCATCTGTTGGCCATATTATATATATATATATATATATATATATATATATATATATATATATATATATATATATATATATATATATATATAATAAATCAAGTATGACTCATCTGATGAAGGCCGTAGAGTTGCTAAGCCTTGCTCCAATGTTCAAGACCAAAAGCTTATCATGGATTATTTTATATAGGCCTGGCGCGGATCGGTTCGGAACGGTAGAGGGCTCTTCCGTTAACCAAACCAAAGACTTCGGTAGACTTCGGATCGGTTAACCTAACATTCGGTTCGGAACGGGTCGGTAGGTCGGTAGCACCGTAATAAAAACATACTAATAAAAATACAATTTATAATAATTTCACATGACATAAGTTCTTAAACAAATACACCAAATTATCCTTGTAAAATACAAAATCAAATAACTTATTTTAAAGTTACAAACGAACATTAAAACTACATAATAAAATAGCAAATAACGTTACAAAACAATAAGAAATTAGTTTAAACGCTTCAAAGAACTAAAAATTGCAGCAAAGAGGCCTAGTAATCTTCAATCCAAATCTAATTTGTATACTGCAACCAAAGAAAAACAAAGTTAAGAATAAATATCAAGTACATGGCATGTTATTTGAGATAAAGGAAGGTTATTATTCACTATACCATTCAATATGTACTCAAGATGGACGGTAGAGATTGGAATGCCAAATACATCCTTAGCCATTTGGGATATAACCGGAAACCTTGAACTATTCTCTCGCCACCAAGCCAACAAGTAAAAGTTGGGATTTCTAAGATTTTCAGGTGGCTCCAACAAATACTTATCCACTTCATTTCTTATCTCAATAACATCCATCACTTGTCTCAACTTCATAAATTTAGATAATCTTTCCGCCTCAACATCATCTTCATCATTTACCATAATCGAATCCTCAATTCTCTCAAAATTGCTATTATTATAACTTTGGGCAGCCAAGGGATCAGCTACTTTATACACATCATACATGTGGATTAAAAAGTCCTTGACTCCTTTGTGTAACTCATTAACCTTAGAGGGATTGGATTCTATATCGGAAAGGCTAAATAAGAGATATTCCATTTTGTATCGTGGATCAAGAACAATTGCAATAAGCAACAATTTGTTAATGTCCTCAACCTTCCCCTAATATTTGTCAAACTTTCTTTTCATTGATGTTGCTATACTCTTCATGAGAGAATCATCACTTCTACAAAGCTTTTGCAATTGAATAAAAATAGCACAATAAGTTAATGTAGGTTGTGTTCCAATGTGTTGCAGTCTACCATAAGTTAATATCCAGCCACTAATAAATAGATACATATATTATATTTTAAATAATAAAATAATTATAAATTTCGGATCGGTACGGGTTTCCGTCGGATTAGGGATATTGTTAACCGTTAACCAAATCAAATTTCTCAGTACGGATCGGATCAGAATAATTAAAATTAAAAAATAATTATTTAACCAAACCAAACCAAACCGTTGGTACGATACGGTCGGTACGCGGATAATTCGGATGAGATGCCCACCCCTAATTTTATATATATCTATATAAAGCAGACCTTGTTTGTCAAAGTTTGCAGACTACCTGTGCGGCTTATGATTCAGTCTGACACAAACAATTATTTGTATATTTATATGTAATCACATTACTTTTCGTTAGTTGTTGACAAGGAATAAAATATCCATAATATCTCCGATATTTCAACGAAATTTCCGTATTTTTGGACTACTGATATTTCTGATACTATCGATATTTTAGATATCCATGAACCAAAATATCGATAATATTGACGACATGGACCGAAATATCGATAATATCCCGATATTTCCATCGAAATTTCCGTATTTTTGGACTACCGATATTTCCGATATCATCGATATTTTATTCCTTGGTTGTTGGTAATTGATAACTCCATCCAACACCTCCATCAATTCAAAAACCAGCCAACACAAGTATCTGGGTTTGGGACTGGTCATTGACCAATATGTATATCGAAAATTCTACAGTCCGCGATGTATATTATAAATATCAAAATGTTTATTTCGTGGCCCACTCTTCAGCCAACTTGAATCAAATATGATTAGTATATATATACCAAATTCTTCAGCCAACTCAAAACAACTCCAAACAGCCCACACGGCCACACTCAAGCTGTATGGTTGGCACGCCCAGCCAAATCCCTCTGCGAAAAACCCCATTTTTCGTGAGGAACTCTGATCTGGCCCGTTGGCTGAAAACCCAGCTGAACTGCAGACATTGGCTGGTGAGACCACTCCACCTCTTGGATTTTTCTTGGCTTACTTTCTTCCAACTAGTTGGATTTTATTTATTCATTGCTTTATTTTATGTGGCTAGGCCTCTTGGAATTTATCTTGACTTGGAATTGAAACCACATCCAAACACTGGGGCAATACAGAAGTTCCAGAAATAAATGTTTCCAGCTGCACTAGCAGCGTCTAGCACACTCGACCTGCATTGTGTCTACTATGGTTGCCACAAGCCACTATTAAAATCAGTGGTCCGAATAGACTAGACAAAACGAAATTCGTAGTTACAAAGGCAGAAAATTTTCCTCCATATGATCTGAGTAGCTAGGAAAAAGATATATGAAGATGATCCAAGAACTTCATAAGAGGTTCTGTCAAATAGTTCTGTACAAAAGTGCATCCGTAACCAGTACATGAACAGATTATACTTCTTATAATCTTTTCAGACCGAAAAATAAAAACAAAGTTTCTCTGATAAGCTACATTTTATCTTCAGTCTTTCATATTGAGGCTACATTCAGTGTGTTTGAACACTAAATCAATGAGGTGATGGTATGTCCATGTTTTGTTTTCTCTAACTTCAGGTTCAAGGGAGGAGTATGCTGCTTCACATCTAAGGAAATGCCCCTTCCCAAATGTAGTGAGAACTAGGGGATCAGTATTCATTTCCACAGCTCGGAGAAAGCCATTCTCCCTCCATGTATCTAAGGTTCTAGACCCATCATAGCCAATCCGATTAGCATCAAATAGAATTCCAACTGTGATAATATCAGGCTCCACACCCTGGGTTAGTAATTGGGAGAGGAAGATTCTCAAGTGTGTGAAATCTTTCATCTTTAAATAAGTGAGCATTATAATGTTTGCAACCGTTTCATTCCATGGGACATTTTTTTCTTTCATCTCATCAACAATGGAATCCATACCTCTTCGACTAAGAACACCAGCTTGTGAAAGGAGACGCAGACACCAAACAAGATCAGTCTGACCAAATCTTGAAGAAAGATCAACTCCCAATTTCTCTAATCTGGAAAACATATAATTATCAATATACACCTCAGCTAGTTTCCTAATTAAGTCATTCTTTACCACAGTTCTGGAGTTCAAAACTCTCCTATAAACATTTTCCATCTTCTCCAAAATACCAAATTTTGCATAAACCTCGACCATTGCAATCAAAGTAGAAGACTGCAAAGCCATTCTTCTCAAAAGCATGGATTGATACACACTTTCCATTCTTTTGAGCAAACCACCCCGTGCAAACTCTCGAATAAGCAAATTATAGGTAATTTGGTCAGGTGAACAGCCATTTAATTTCATTTTCTTCACACACATGCCTATCTCATCATACATTCTATACTTCCCATATGCTTCAATAAGTCCATCATAGGTATCAGTTTCTGGTTCCAAATTCATTTCTTTCATCTCGTTAAGGAAAAACAAAGCATCATCAAAGTTTTCTTGTCTGGCACAACCATGAATTATTGAATTGTAAACCTCCAAAGACGGCCTAAGATTGTGACTCTTCATCTCTTGAAAGCATCGTACTGCCTCTTCTATCAGGTCCTCTTCACCTAGCAAACCTATTATCTTGCTGTAGTTGAACTCATTAATCCGTGATTTCTCGATGTTCTTCCATATATCAAACAACTGTTCAGAGTTCCCAGAGTAGCAATTTCAATAAGAAACATAGGCAACTACTTCTCATGATGCTCTTTTTAGATGCTCAGGAAAATAAAAGAGAAACAACGAAAGAAAAGAACGCAAATCAAACATATGAATACACAGGGAACTTTTTCCTAAATCCCCAGTTCTACGAAGAAAAAAATTCCATTTAACTTAGCAAACCTTTTCACCATTTCTGGAACACTACAGAACAGAAATCATAGGAACCATTTTTTTTTTCTTGCATTACTTTTCTGGCTTTCTTGGCAACCAAATATATAAACTAGAAATAAACTAGAATTAAAAAATACTATTGGTAACCCCTCAAAATTCAAAACACAATATCCAAATTGCAAATCCTAGAGTTATTGGAATCTAATAAAGCAAGAAATAAAGAGAGGGGGCAAAAAAACAGAAAAGCACCTGAAGAATTTCATTGAACCTGAAAGTATGTTTCAGGAATCTGACAAAATTGGTCTTTGGTCCAATCACCATCTTCTCCAAGCAATTGCAGAGGACAAGAGCCATTGATGAGCTTCTGAAGTAAGGCTTTGAGCTTCTGGTGCTCATGGAAGGTCTCAACAAGGAGGGTGGTGTGCTTTGTGGAACTGCTATCTGGGGCTACATCTGGTTGTAATGGTAATGGAAAGCGTTGGGCAGAGCAAAGAGAAGAAGCGAATCGTCGGGCTTTGGAGGAGGGTTTTGTGGTTAGGGTTTTGGGGAAGAAGAAGAAACTGCTGGTACCGTGATTGATTTTCCTAGTCAGTGCCGTTTTGCAATAGCTATGCTGCAGGTTCACCATACTCTCCATGTGCCAATCTGTGTCGTCTCAAGTTTAAACTCCTCCGTGTATAGCCAAGTAATCTCGCTATTCTCTTTTTCTTTTTCTTTTTTTCTTCTTTTAACACTAGAAAAATATTCAAAAAATAAATATAAAGAAACTTGCCAATTTAATTTTTCTTTAATGAATTGGGAGACTGAAAAATAACACAAGATTTCGGGTGCATGGGTGAACAATAAAATACCCTATGAAGCTATAGCTATCATTGAGAAATTGGGTGGACTATGACCTTAATCAAACTTACCGCATGAATTAAAATATCAGCCAATTTAGTCATTTTTGTTAAACTTTTTGAATTTCATCCAAGTCTTTGTTAATAATAAAGGTAAATTTGTAATTTACATTAAAATAAAAGTCAAATGCATAAAACTGAAATAAAAAATAAAAAATAAGATTAAATTTGTAATTAATATATTAATGAAGATTTATGAAATACTAAAAAAAACCGAAACAGCAAAATTAAAAATTAAAAAACTCCATCACTCCCTCACTCTCTCTCTGTGTGCAACTCTTTCTCCTCTTTCTCTGGGCAAAGCTTTCGCTCCATCGAGCTTTGTCAATTCCTCCAAACAAAAAGACCACCAGCACCACTATACAAAACGAATTTGAACCTATTAATTAATTAGTTAAATGGATTCGAAGAATGATGGGGTTGGGATCTAGCTAAGGTGCGGGTGGAATTTGTGCTGGGCATGAATTTCGGGGTTGCGAATCTGGGTTGTGGTTGGAGGAGGCGTTTTTTCGGCTTGTCAGAGAGGAAGGGAAGAGACAGAGGCTTGCCGCATCATATTTTCTAATCTGGGTATATTTCAGATTTACAAATTTACAGAGAGTCTTGCCTCATGAGCCCTCTCTCTATATCTCTAGTCGATGTTGGAGTTCCAGTCCATCAACCAATTAATTAACCAATACCCATAGTTGAGAAGGATCTATTCCAGTCCATAGGGCTGCTGCTCTATCAGGGAAGATGAGGATTGGTAGATCAGGTGTTAGAATGACTATCACTACTACATTTTACGATTTGCGCAACAAACAAAAATTTGTCGCACAAGAACCATTTGCGCGACGCAAAAACTTATTCGTGCGCATATTAGCGAGGATAATAAATTTATATTTTTAAACTTGCGAGACGAAAATTGTAGTCCCGAAAGAACACTTAGCGCGACAATACACGTTATTGTCGTGTAAAGTTAATAAGAAAAACGCGGGGTTATTTTATTTGGCCCCAAATACTTGTGCGACGAAAATTGTCGTCGCGCAAGAAAACTTTGCACGACACTGCTACATCTTACTATTTGCGCGACGAAGAAAATTTGGTCGTGCAAAGCACAATTCGTCGCGCAAAAGTCGTGAAGAAAGACTTTGCGCAACCAAATTCTTTAATTGGTCGCAAGAAGCTGAGCGACGTTAACCTTCGTCGCACAAAATATTCGTCTCTCAAACCTTTGCGCGACGGTATCACATTCGTCGCGCTAACATAGAGCGACGGTTAACATTCGTCGCACAGAAATGTAGGGACAAGAGCAATATTCGTGTCGCAAACATTTGCGCGACGAAAGTGGCTTAGTCGCTTTTATTTTCGCGAGTGGACGCCTTTCGTTGCGCAAAAATAATGTACATTTTTTATTTTGTAAAAACGTGATTGGTGTGACGAAAGTTTTTGGTCGCGCAAAAAAAAAAAATTTTTAATTTAATTTTAATTTAATGTTTTTTTTATTTGGTAAAAAAATAAATTTGGTCTTTTTTTTGGTAATAAAATGAAATTGCAATAAAAAATGTAATGAAGAGAATTTTTTTTTTAAAAAAATAATATAAATGTTAGTACAAGAGAAATGTAAAACTAATCAAATAATAGTCCAAAATCTAAGTTGTCTTGTAAATGCGGCTGGGAGGTCTGGAAATTGTCGACAGGGGCGGAGGTGTGGTGGCCATGCTTGGGTTGGAGGGGCTCGGAGGTCGACGAGGGACCAAATTGCGGCAGGATTGGAATGCCGGACCTTACGAGGACTCTAGAAGGCATGTGACATCCGGGTATTATACGAGGCCATTTGGGTACTATACGAGGCGAGTTGGGTCTTAAGCTCGGCCACCTCTGCGTCAAAGCAATCACACGACTATTTGAGTGCGACGATGAAGGGGCTTTATGTTCTCGCCGTCGGGCATTCCCCATCCTCGACAATATGTCCCTGGCCTCCTCCCGAGAGTCGATCCAAGGTCTCCGTCAGGATCTCAAGCCACGCATCCGGTGGAGGATCCACAGACTCGAGTGGAGTATCGGGAGGAAGGCTGGGAGGCGGACTCTGAAGAACCAATCGACTCTTCTCCATCATCGTCGCCTGGTTAACATAACATAAAATATTAATTAAAACATTCATATAATAACCATGAAACTTGAATGCGTAAGATAATAATTAAAATTAAAGAATACTTACATGAAGGGACCCTACCAACTCATTCCCAGGTTGAACATAAACGTCGCCAAAGACGTCGATCTCCGGGAATTTAGACGCCCTGAATTGAACAAGAGAATAAAAATGTTAGTACAAAAAAAAACAAATTAATATTAATAACATATTAAAAATTGAATATAAACGACTCTATTATTACCTGCGCCGCATGTCCATCCTATATGAGAAGGGCCTGGAACACGAACGGTGGAGAAGAGTCTTCTTGTCCCTATTGCCCTTATTTGCTTTCGTCTTCTTCTGTTATACAAAAAATAAACATATTAGTTGAAATTGAAATGAAATATAAAAAATTAAATAAACATTAGGAAGACACATGTAATAATTTAAAACTTAATATTTAAAAAATATCACATAATCGGGATCCTGAAAATGACCGCAGAGCCACGCCCAACTATCCTTCCGCCTCTCAATCTCCTTCGGGCAACCCTCCTGAAGAGCGACCTGCGGATCATCAAATGCCTGAAAATGGTGGTGCAAGTCGCTCTTCCACTGCTTGTACCTCTCACCAAAGAGTCTGTTGACGTACGCCAACGACTCGTGGTTGAGGTTCCTAAATTGTAGTTCATCTGCAATAAATTAATTACATACATTAAGTAATAGAAATATATAAAGTTTGAAGGGAAAACAATTTAAAGGTAGGATACATACCGACAACTGTCTGCGCATTGCCGTCCTTATCTCATCGGGCATCACCTTCCAAGACTTCCATTGCATCGGGCAATGGATCCGAACGACGTGACCAATGTCGTGGGCCAATGAGCTATGCTGGTCCGCTGTTCGTGCAGCCCGATGTCGCTTGTCGTATACAATGTTGATATGACTGTTGGTCACCCGAGTAACCTTCATCGTCTTCAACTGGCGACAAGGTCCCAGGTGTTCTTCTTGGCTGCAAAGAAATTTAAACTTAACGTTAAATAACAAATATAAACTTAACGTCAAAACAGCTGGAGTTGAATGAAATATTTACCCGGTTGTGACCCTGACGCACCAGTAGTGGATGTCAATGTTGTGTCGATCGTGCTGGGGGGGTGGTGACGACGCCTGGCGCTAACAGGTTGCGCCATTGATGACGTTGATGACGCCGGTGCATGGGAGACCTCGGGACCAACCAACATCATGTCCATCTGTCTTTGGAGCAGTGTGACTCCCGGCGAGGGGAGGTGAACTCTCTGCAATCGTCACTGCCTTACGACTTCTAATAATTCCTGACATCTGCACAATTGAACAAATAATCCATGTGTGAAAAAAATAAAGAAAACTGAACATATCAACAACTAATTAAAATTATATACACAGATACCAAAACTTTATATTAAAAGGTATTCAACAAATATTATCAAACGGTGTTCGATTAAAATGTATATGTTTTTGAAAAATTCTAGGATAGCATTCATAATTTAACCAAAAAGTCATCAAGCACAAAAGGCCATTACAATATTTATACAAGCGGTTCGAGAGAAGAAAGAATTAAACAAAGTAATGCAAGAGTAACTGATTTTAACTACTTGATGAATTTCCCATAATTTTTCCAGATTTTTACCCAGACTTTGTGAGACATTTTGACCAACCTAGAGTTAACGAAATTGGGCAAACTTATAGTGGTTTTGAAGCTTGTTCTCTCTAGTTTCTAACCCAACAAACGACACTCAAAACAAAGCTATAACGAAGTAGAAAACTAGCTCTAAAGTTGGACTCGTAACTGATTTTTCTGCAGAAACAGATTTGTTTCCAAACTTTGCACAAGCTTTTGACGTATCAAAACTCAACCAAATTCAACGAAACCAATTGTGTTTTGTTCCTTGCCAAGTCTATTTTAAAACCCAACAAATGGATTCCTCAAAAACTCAACGGATTGGGAGAAAACGAGAGCCAAAGTGACGCTCACAGACTGAAATTTCCCAGAAAATGAACTTTTTTCCAGATTTTGTTCTAAGTTGTTTTCAACCATTTTAACCCACCCAATCGTTCCTATAGCTTCAAAAATCAATCCAAACTTCACACCTATAACTTAAAACTCATTAGTACTTGAAAAACCTCAAAAACTTTGAAAGAACCAAAAACTTTGAAATTACTCAACACACCCAAAAACACAAATCTTGATTTCAAAATTCTTCTTTTGATTTTCTTAAGCCTTAAAATGGTTGAAAACAATCGAGTACATTAAGCACAAAAGACCATTTTGAAAAATTCTAGGATAGCATTCATAATTTTCCCCTGTTTTTTCCAGATTTTTACCCAGACTTTGTGAGACATTTTGACCAACCTAGAGTTAACGAAATTGGGCAAACTTATAGTGGTTTTGAAGCTTGTTCTCTCTAGTTTCTAACCCAACAAATGACACTCAAAACGGAGCTATAACGAGAGCCAAGTAACGCTCACAGACTGAAATTTCCCAGAAAATGAACCTTTTTCCAGATTTTGCTCTAAGTTGTTTTCAACCATTTTAACCAACCCAATCGTTCCTATAGCTTCAAAAATCAATCCAAACTTCACACCTATAGTTAATCCTAAAACACAACTTGCGCCCGTCCCATTTAAACAAACAATCAATTCATTACATAATTAATCCTAACCAACCATCAAATTAGACATCTTTAATCAACATATACATTTAATTACGTAATTAAAAATCAACAAATATACGTCAATAGTAGCACCGTACGAACCAATGCACAGCAAAACCCTAGCTCAATTTCTGCCCAAAAATAGAAAAAACACCATCAATATGAAATTCAGAAACCAAATCAAATTCAGAAACCAAAACAATTATCCCAACAACCAAATATACTCCCTAGTTAAAACACCCAAAATTCCTCTGTATCCCAATTATCCCAACAACCAAATATACTCCCCATTTCCTCTGTAAAATCCGGATCAAGTTGAACTTAAATTGGATTTCGGATTTTTATTTCAACATAATCAGATTATATATGTTGTTATTGAGCATTATACAAAAAATTGAACAAAAAATATCAAAATTTACACGGTTCACAAAAAAAAAATGGAGCCATTCCTCTAATTTTAGCCTACGCAACCATATACATAAACAAATCCACACTTGAGCATAAACATAATGATTTGAGCAAAAAAAAAAAAAAAACAGAAACATACACTTTTTGTGTTGAAAAACAAAAATTGGGGCTAGAGTTGGGAATTTTACCAAAGGGGGTTTCGATCCGGAGAGAACGAGACCTATGCCACAGTGCGTTGAAAAAGCGATCGAAGGTGAAGATGAGGATTTGGTGGCTAATAACAGAGAAAAAACGAAGAGAAGGGTGAGAGGGTGAGAGGGTTTGGTCGGGATCGAATGAAAGGGATGAGAGGGTTTGGTATGAGATTTGGGAAGAGAGGGATCGAAGGAGAGAGAGGGTCTGAGATTTGGGAAGAGAGGGATTGAAGGGAGAGGGAGAGGGTTGTGGAGCGAGAGAGAACGAAGGGGGAGAGAACGATAGTGAATCTGGTTTATTATCAGACCTTTGCGCGACGCACACACTTCTTCGTCGCACAAAATATAAAAAATCTCTGCGCGACGTCAAATTTCAAATAGACGTCGCGCAAGGTGTTAAAAATGCGCCTATTTTTTCACTATTAGACCACCAAAATTAGACTTCTTTGAGCGACAAAATGTTATCTCGTCGCGCAAAATATTAAATATCTTTGCGCGACGACATATTTCAGATTATTCGTCGCGCAAGGTGTGAAAAATGAAAAAAAGCGCCTATTTTTTCATTATTGGGCCGCCAAAATTATACACCTTTGCGCGACGAATAAACTAGTCGTCGCACAAACAATAAACCCTAAACCCTAAACCCTCTGAACCTTGAACCCTGAACCCTAAAATTATACAGTTTTGAGCGACGACGACGTTATTCGTCGCGCAAACCCTAAACCATGAACCCTAAACGGTTTTGCGCCACGAATAATTTTTTTTTACTTCGCGCAAACCCTAAACTTGAACCCTTAACCCTAATTTGTCACACATTGGGCGACGGAGTTGTGCTTTTGGCGTCGCACAAAGTTTGTTTGCGCGACGACTGGGTTGATGCGTCTCGCAAGATTTTTTAAAAAAAAGAAAGATTATAAAAGTTACGACTGGGTTAATATGTCTCGCAAGGTTTTTTTCATTTTAAATTAAGCAAGAAAGGGGTTGTGTTATTAAACTTTTTATGTATTTTATTACATATATAAATGTAACACGACGAAAATAGAAAGAAAACGAAACACACACTCTTTCTTTTTGGTTTGTATTGGATTTTTTTTTATTTTATCAACTTCATTCCATGATATTCTTTGGCATAGGGGATTGTTGTTTCGGAGATGCTCTAATTAAGGAGTTGTTCTATGTAGTAAGAAAAAGAAAATCAAGATTAAAGTAATCACGAAAATAGATTCAAATGTTATGGACGATATTAAATACAAATAAACTTTTGGCATAAAGAAAAAATCAAATTCACAAACTCAAAAGCTCTAACTACAATACCTTGAATCAAAAATTGAAACAAAGTGCATGCATGTGTGTAAGAAATCAATGGAGGCTGGAACGAGTCCACTGTAATGAAGAGTGTGTGAATTCATATTAGTGAATTAATGGACTTAGTAATCTAGTAATTAGTCTATGCATAAGATGATTATTGATTTTGTTTTTGAATTAATCTTCTATGAGATCAGCTACACTAATTTAATATAACAATTAGTTATAATGATGGAAGCATAGGAAGCATATGCCATTTAATTTTAAAATGTAATTTTATGTTATACTTAATGAAAAGTATAAATAATTTTCATTTATACATAAGATAATTAAATTACAAAAACTTTCATTTACTATGTTTTACATGGCAAGTCGCATCTATTCATCATCTGAACTATAATAACCTTCATTATTGTCGCTATCATCACTTTTGGTCTCCTAATCCTCATCTGATCCATCACTGTCGTCATTTGGGCCCACTGCAACATTGTATCGCGGAAGATCACTGAGGTCAATTGTAATTGACTGAATCGGTATTTCGATTGAAGACACTTCTTGTATCTAAAACGGTTCTTGTATAACATTTGTATCTCGAAGTGTTTCTGCATCATTTTCCATTGAAGATTCTAAACGTTGGTCACGACGTTGTCGACGTCGTCGTCAATTGTGTCTTGTTACGGCATAGCATACACGTTCCTTTGATCCATCTGCGAACAACTTTCCAATCTCTCCCAGCTTTAGGGTCATCTAGATACATAATCTGTTTTGCCATGTTTGCCAAAATGTAAGGGTCATCATCATACCAAGTTCGGTTAATGTTCACAGATAGTAAGCCATGGTTGCTTTTAACACTTCCCTGCCTATTTGGGTTTATATCAAACCATCGACACTTAAACATAATCACTTGGTATCGGTCTTTGTAAAGCAATTGCATACACCTGGGACATGGACACCACTGTTTTGCATACACAACTTGTCATCTCGTGCAGCCCCCAAAAACTTGACGCCGTTAACATGGCAACCCGAGAACAATTTAGCGCGAATCGGGCCGAACACCAAGTTATATAACTCTTCACTGTAAGTGGGGGAATTCGATGCTTTCAATTTATTCACCTAATATTACACAAAAACATTCACATGTTAGTTTCAGAAAATTAAATACTACAATATATATGTCAAACACAAAACACTTATAACTTACATATTCGAGAAACCATTGTGGAAACAATTCTCGGTATTTCTTGGCATACAAATGTGATGGATGTTCTCGCTTCATCATCTCTTCATGCTCATCTAAGTATGCTATTATATCATCACAATTGTTCAGTACGAACCAATGCGCTACCTCCATGTCAATTATGGAAAACGACTCTCCTCATCCAGGATCTCCAAAGGGTCGTGCGCTTTGGGCAAAGACAGTGAGTTTCTCCTTTCTCACACGTCCGTAATTATTGCGCTGAGGACGATTGAAAGTCATCTCCACATCTTTTAAATACATTCCACAAAAAGTAATCGACTCATATTGAACCCAAGCCTCTATAATTGATCCTTCGGGCTTCGTCCTGTTTCGTACACTTTTTTTCAGCTCCCCGAGAAGCCTGCCAAAATAAAACAATACGATACATATTAGCAAGCGTGGGATAATGATGCATAAACAAATGATGAGGATTATATACCTTTCTATTGGATACATCTAGCGATAGTTGACAGGACCAGCATGCAATGCTTCTTCGGGCAAGTGAACCATCACGTGGATCATACTTGTGAAGAAAGCAGGAGGGAATATCATCACAAACTTTCATAGGAGTTGGACAATGTCATGGCGCAACTGATTAATGTCTGTCTTTCCCAAGGTTTTTGGCGTCAGTTAGGAAAAAAATCAGGACAACAATATGATTGGCTTCACTACATCTTCCGGCAATAGGTGTCGAATACCCACAGGAAGTAGGCGTTGCATAAACACATGGCAGTCATGGCTCTTTAGTCCTGCAAATTTACCCTCGTCAACATTCACGCAACGAGCGATATTAGAAGCATAATTATCGGGAAACTTTACAGACGATACAAACTTTAGAAACTCTTTTTGTCATTTGGTTTCAAGAAAAAAATGCAAGATCCCTTCTAACTTTATCACTGTCCCTATTCATCCATAAACCCCTTCGTATGCCCATTCTTTCCAAATCAAGACGAGCTTTGATCGTGTCATTTGTCTTGCCCTCGATATCTAGAATCGTGCCCATCAATATGTCAGACATTTTTCTCAACATGCATAACGTCGAGATTGTGCCTCAATTTTAGTTTCGACCAATATGGGAGCTCAAAAACATAAATTTATGCGTCCAGTTCATATGTGTAGAAGGTTTGGTCCGACTCATTGTTTTCCTAAAAGGAGCAAAATCCAAGCGGTTAAGCTATTCCAAAATCTGATCACCGGACCATTCTCTAGGTCTGAGGCGATGCTTTGTGCTCCCGTCGAACTCTTTATCATTTTCCTGCCACTCGTGATCCCATGGCAGCCATCTCATATGACCAAGGTAACAAACTTTTCCAACGTGCCAACCGGATGTTACATCTTCCTTGCAAACAGGGCATGCCATATAACCCTTAGTGCTCCACCCAGAAACCATTGCATATGCAGGAAAATCATTCACAGTCCACATAACTGCTGCCCGCAAAATGAACATCTTCCCAGTGGATTTATTGTATGTGCGCACATTGTTTGTCCATAAATCCTTTAGCTCATCAACCAGGGTCTTAAGTAAACATCGATTGACCTGCCAGGATCTTGATTATCAAAACAATCATCATCATGTATTCTTTTTCATGCATTTCCAAGGTGGCAAATTATATGGGAATACGAAAATCGGCCAAGTGCTGTGGTGTTGGTTTAGAACCCCGAACGGATTGAATCCGTCAGTGCAAGTCTCAATCTAACATTTCGAGGATCAGCAACAAATTCGGGGAACGTTCGATCGAACTCTTTCCATGCCTCCCCATCTGCAGGATGCCACATCACATCGTTGTCTACCCGCTTTTCCTTATGCCATCTCATGTCCGTGGCGTATGTGTCGACATATACAATCGCCGCAACCTGGGTTTCGAGGGCAGATAACACATGACTTTTTGTGGGATCTTAGAGCATCTCCAACCGATATGTCAAAAGTGACACATAGACATTTAATCGCTAGAAATAACATATCACATCACTCCAACCGATGTGTCAAAGGCGATGTGGAATGAAGGTTGGAGGTTGAGATGTTATTTTTGACATCCCAAAAGCAAGATGTCAAATGAATATTTTATTATTTTTCTTTTCTTTTCTTTTTAATTAAAAATAAATCAACACTAAAAATAATAAAATAATAATTTAATTTGACATATCGGGTGGAGTGTAAAGCTATGTAAGATGTCAAATTGCCACATCAATCATCAAATTTAAATTTGATGTTTGGTATTTGACATCTCCCTTGGAGATGCTCTTAGTCTTCTATTACGAGATGTCAGTTTGAACCTCGACTCATTGCATATAGGGCATGTATCCAATGTTTCATATTCTTTGTAGAATAAAATACAATTATTTTTGCAAGCGTGAATTTTTCATAACCCAATCCAAGACCATTCAACACCTTTTGTGCGTGTCTATGGTCTTTCGGCAAACAATTGTTCGTCGGAAGCATTCTCTTGAAAACCCCAAAAAGAAATCAAAACACTGGTTCGACATACGATACTTTATTTTTCCATGCATTAGCTCCACAATGGCCGTGAGAACGGAAAAGCTCGCACCCGGGTATAACTCTTGGTTGGCATTTTTTAATAGTTTTTCATATTGTTCGAATTTTGCACTGTCCATTGGTGTAGGCACGTCATCTTCCCTTCTTGATTGATGTTTGTTGATGAACAAAAGTTATACCTCGCAAGTGCACGAATCGATATGATAGTATAGCAAGCAAATACGAGAGTCGTTCCCACAGAGATTTGTAAAGTTTATCAATTAATTTCAAATATGAATACCTTAAGAAATATATAAAATAAAACGAAATATTAAAACTACTAAAATAGCCGAAAATAATATTACTCAATTTTAATCGAAGTGTTGAAAATCAAGAAAATAAAATTAACAAAGGTTGGAAATTGGTTTTGAAATGAATGGATGAAAACTAGGATTCCGACTTCACCATAACAATCCTATTCTATGTATTGAGTTAATTTTGAGAATAAAGTTTCAATTCAATTCCTAGGGTTCGTTCTTTCTTTATTATGATGATTCGTTCGACGCGGTGTCACCAAGTATCCTCAACTAAACCCAATTAATCGAGAACCCATTAAGTTTACGAGGAACAATAGAACCAAGAAGTGTCTTAGCTTGAACCCGGCTTTAACAACAACTCATTCATTCATAGTGCATATAAGATTAAGGATGAACCCCTCGCCCAATCTTATCTTAGACAATCCAAAATACCTATAATGGCCAATTACAAGTATCAAGATCACAATTATAATAATGAATGAAACAAGGAATATAAATTGATTAAAAATAAAGTATTAACTCAATAACATAGAATCATCATGTTAGGTTACATCGGATCCCTAGCAAAGAATTTAGTTACCCATAGCCATCTTAGAAACAAACAATATATTTATGAACATAAAATACAAAGTTTGAATTAAGATAGAAAAACCCTTAGATGAATCCACTGTAGTTGAACTCCTCCTCCGGCAAATCTTGAAGGCTATGAACGGCTAAGAAGGTGAATATGTGAGTTGGGTGATTTGGGATCTTGAACAATATGTGCTAGGGTTCTCTTCTTCCTTTCAAAGCTGGTCCAAAAGATGTATTTATAGGCAATCTTCTAGGTTTTGGAGAAAAGATAGGAATTAAATCCATCTAGAGTAGGGAATTTGTTTTCCTAGTTGAGTTAGGCTTTGACTTTTGATGCACTTCTGTGACTAGACCAAACACCAACCATCCCAGCAAAAATAGCTAACTTATAATTGAATTTACACAATATTTTGGTGCCTCCTAACTGCCCAAGGACGTCCAAAAACCTGTTTACCAAGAATGGTAACTTGTGATGCAAGGCTGTCAAAACTCGCGCAAAATTCCAGCACTGACCCACTGGTACTAAAACTGATGTAACTTCCTCTAGAAAACTCAAAATCATGAACCGTAAAATTCTCCAGAAACTAGACTTCCAGAGCTTTCCAAAAATATAAAGCACGTTATCTGGTTCTTCCTGAGCACGTACAGGTAAATCTGCAAAGTTGACGCATCTGCACAGGCAGTTTCTTGAGTTCCAAGTTGCTAATTCCAAATTTATGCATTCTTTGCTCTTTTTCACCATATTTTTCTCTTTTTAGCTCCAACTCAACTTTAGGGATGATTTCCTACAAAACTCACACTAAACACATCAAAACAACCAATTTCACAAAAGAAACTAATGCAAATCATAGGAATAGGGCATAGAAAATAAGGACAAATATGGAGTTATCATTTGTCGATGCAAATGGAAAAGCATCATTTATAATATCCATAACTTGTTCATTACGATCCACAATAGGTTCAACATTGTCCACTCTTGTGGCGTTTGAAGACGAAGCATTGTCTGATTTTCCCCATGATGGTTTGAAGTACTATATGTCTCAATCATTCCATTCCTTACTAAATAAAATCGAACAATTTCAATTGTCTCCCACAAACTATTGTTACACCTCCTACGAGGACACCGGATTCTAGTTGCACCCGGGTTATGTGTACGTGCGAAGTCAATAAAATCGTCGATTCCATCCAAGTATTCGTCTGCGCATCCATTCGGGTTATGTATCTTCCTCATGCTCATAATTCCTGGAACCACAATCACAGGACAACAATCACAATAACTTCATACAAAATCTCAATGTCACCTTATGCCTCTGGTAAGGGCCCTATCCCATTCGGGAATGCATAGTCATGTCACGTAATTTACGGCTACATAATATTAGATTTCGACGTGGATGAATTTCGGCAGCATCTCGATACAGTTCTTGAGGCGTACCGTAGGTATAAAATACCTATGTACCACCCGAAGAACGTACAGAGATGACACCGAAATCTCCACAACCGAAATCTAATCCTGTAGCCGTAAATTACATGACATGACTATGCATTCCCAAACTGTCCAAATAATGGGACAATTCAAGAATTAATTGGACCGCAGTTATGCTTTCGCATTCATGTGCGAATTCTAACTAATCCTCGAACGGGAAACTAAGTTTTACTAAAAATAATAAAAAAGTACGAAGTTAATTAACTTCGCACATCCCAACACATTGTTCTACGTCACGCACAAATTTAACAACATAATATAAATATAATTTCACAAAACAATATAAACATAACAAACTAAGTCTAACATAATGTAATTACTTTTATGTTTTTAAAATATAAAACGAAGAAAATACCTTCTCAATCGTTCTCCACCAATCGCTAATCACAGGTAATATCCCTATAGACAACGAAATTAATGCCGTTATTATGAGTTTACATTAATACTTTTACACTAACGACGAAAAATACTTACCCAATGAACGCAAAGAAGCGGAGGCAAACCGCAATTTTTTGCAATTTGCCTATGCTATGGCGAATTCAGATTATATAGGAAAAAGGATTTTGCACGACGAGTCCATTTTCGTCGTGCAAAATAAAAAATTTGTCTCGCAAAAAATCATGTTCGTCACACAAAAGATCATTTTCGTCGCGCAAAAGATCATTTTCGTCACACATTGTTCTCAAGCGCGTGTAGACATCGAACTTTACGCGACGAAATTTTTTTTCGGTCGCGCAAAATATTCGTCTCGTGAAATCTCATTTTCGTCGCAATGGTTGCGCTAACTTTTCTTTGCGATGAAAATGTCGTCGTGCAAGTATTTGGCGCCAAATAGAATTACCCTCGTTTTCCTTCCTAACTTTTACGCGACGAAGAGATTTATGGTTGCACTAAGTTTTGTTGCACGATTCGTCGCGCTAATATTTGGAGTCAAATAAAGTAACACAGCGTTTTTCTTTCTAACTTTAAGCCACGGTAATATTTATCATCGCGATGACAATTTTCGTCGCGCAAGTTTAAAAATATAAAATTATTATCCTCGCTAGTATGCGCGACGAAGAAGTTTGTGCGTCACGCAAGTGTGTCTTCTGCGACTAATTTTTGTTGGTCGCACAAAATGTCGTCGCGCAAATAGTAAAATGTAGTAGTGCGACCAAAGAAGTTTTCATCGCGTAAAAGTTAGGAAGAAAAATGCGGGTAATTTTATTTGGCGCCAAATACTTGCGCGATGAACAGTTTTTGTCGTCGCGTAAAGTTGGATGTCGACACATTCTTGCGAGGCGAAAATGGTCTTTGGCGCGACGAAATGTTGAGCGACGAAAAGGCTTTGTCGTCGCATAAAGTTGGATGTCAACACATACCTGCACGACAAAAATGACCTTTGCGAGACGAAAATGACCTTTGTGAGACGAAAATGAGTTTTTGGGCGACAGAAATTTGAGCGACGAATCTATTTTCGTCGCGCAAAATCCTTCGTCCAATATTATCTATATTCAGCCATTGCATAGGCAAATTGCAAAAAAATTGCATATTGCCTCTGCTGAGAATTTGCTACCTTCATTGGGTAAGTATTTTTTGTCTTTAGTGTAAAAGTATTAATGTAAATTCATACTAACGCCATTAATTTCGTTGTCTATAGGGATATTATGTGTGATTAGCGATTGGTGGAGAACGATTGATAAGGTATTTTCTTCGTTTTATTTTTTAAAAATATAAAATTAATTACATTATGTTAGACTTAGTTTGTTATGTTTATATTGTTTTGTGAAATTATATTTATATTATGTTGTTAAATTTGTGCGTGATGTAGAACAATGTGTTGTGATGTACGAAGTTAATTGAAATTAACTTCGTACTTTTTTTATATAATTTTTAGTAAAACTTAGTTTCCCGTTCGAGGATTAGTTGGATTTCGCACATGGATGCGAAAGCATGACTGCGGTCCAATTAATTCTTGAATTGTCCCATTATTTGGACAGTTTGGGAATGCATAGTCATGTCATGTAATTTACGGCTACAGGATTAGGTTTCGGTTGTGGAGATTTCGATGTCATCTCTGTACGTTCTTCGGGTGGTACATAGGTATTTTATACATACGGTACACCTCAAGAACTGTATTGAGATGCTGCCGAAATTCATCCACGTCGAAATCTAATATTATGTAGCCGTAAATTACGTGACATGACTATGCATTCCCGAATGGGATAGGGCCCTTACCGGAGGCATAAGGTGACATTGAGATTTTGTATGAAGTTTTTGTGATTGTTGTACTGTGATTGTGGTTCCACGAATTATGAGCAAGAGGTGGATACAGAACCCGAATAGATGCGCGACGAATACTTGGATGGAATCGAGGATTTTATTGACTTTGCACATACACACAACCCGGGTGCAACTAGAATCCGGTGTCCTTGTCGGAGGTGTAACAACATGTTGTGGGAAATGTTCGATTTCATTTAGTAAGGAATGGAATGATTGAGACATATATTACTTGAAACCATCATGGGGAACAATTAGACAATGCTTCGTCTTCAAATGCCACAAGAGTGGACAATGTTGAACCTATTGTGGATCCTAATGAACAAGTCATGGATATTATAAATTATGCTTTTCCATTTGCATCGACAAACACCAATGAAGAAGAGGAAGATGACGTGCCTACATCAATGGACAGTGCATAGTTCGAACAATATGAAAAACTATTAAAAAATGCCAACCAAGAGTTATACCCGGAAAGTAGAGCTTTCAGTTCTCAAGGCCATTGTGGAGCTAATGCACAGAAAAATAAAGTATCGTATGTCGAACCAGTGTTTCGATTACTTTTTGGGGGTTTTCAAGAGAATGCTTCCGACGGACAATTATTTGCCGAAAGGCCATAGACACGTGCAAAAGAATGGTCTTGGATTTGGTTATGAAAAAATTCACGCTTGCAAAAACAATTGTATTTTATTTTACAAAAAGTATGAAACATTGGATAGATGCCCTATATGCAATGAGTCAACGTTCAAAATGACATCGCAGAATAGAACGACTAAGATCCCACAAAAAGTCATGTGTTATCTGCCCCTGAAACCAAGGTTGTAGCGATTGTATATGTCGATGCATACTGCCACATACATGAGATGACATAAGTAAAAACGGGTAGACGACGATGTGATGCGGCATATATTTTTGTAAAAATATGGTTGTGAGTGTATTTCTCTCTCTCTCTCTCTCTCTCTCTCTCTCTTATATATTGAAACTAGGTGTTTTTAGGTTCAAAATTAGGAACTGGGGAAGACTTACACACCCGGGTATTATGGGGGCTTGAATTCAATACCACCAGGGAGCACACAACACTAGACCAATCCAACTAACACCCCATTTCGTTATTGAATCTAGTGTTTCACTCGCTACATAAAAGTACAATCTAATTCTCAAAATGTAAAATATGCTTACATCCCAAAACGTATGTCAATATATTATATCAAGAAAATTAGTCTCATTGAGATCTCAACTCATCAATTCAAATTATATCAAGAAAAATATATTATTGACAGTTTCAAAAAAAACATTGCGTGACGAGTAAATGTAATCGTCACGCAAAACAACTTTGCGCGATATAAAACGTTATACCTAGAGTGTTTGCGCGACGCGCTAATATAATCGTTGCGCAAATTGTATACCTAGGGTTTAGGGTTTACGTTTAGGGGTTTAGGGTTTGCGCGACGAATAATGTAGTCATCGCACAAAATCGTATAATTTTGGCGGTCCAATAGTGAAAAATAGGCGATTTTTTCAATTTTCACACCTTGCGCCACGTCGATTTGAAATTTGACATCGTGCAAAGCTTTTTTAAACATTTTGCGAGACGAGATAATATGTTCGTCATGCAAAGGTGTGATAATAAACCAGATTTCGACCTTTCTCTCTCCTTTCGTTCTCTCTCTCTCTCTCTCTCCACAACCCTCTCTGTCTCTCTCTTCGATTCCGTCAGACACAGGCACGGCTAAGGCCGGTACCAGTCCCAAACGACTCCTCTCATCCTCCCGGTCACAACCCATGCCATATCACCATCCGATTCGATGTCATTTGGCGGCGATGACGATTGCAGTGGACCCGGTTTCTTCCCATCAATTTTCAGGCAGTTTCCGGCGAGATTGGCCGTTTGTTGTCGGATTTAAAACCTAGGTTTTGGCCGATTTTTCTAGGGCGATTCCGACCGGTTGCCGGCGGAATTAGCCCTCGCCGTAGTTGAAGAAAATGCTCAGAGGGTGGGGTAGATGCTATCCTAGGAGCGGTGGCCTGCGGTGTGAAGTTTTCCACTGCCGAAAAATTTCTCTACCTACCCACACGTGCTGCCGGTGCGTGTGGCGGCGCGTGGATGATGTGTGGTGGTGGGTTTCGAATCGGACGTCGTTTGACTATCGAACGGATTTACCCCTATTATGCGTTATCCAAGTTCAATGTGTTCGGACCGTTGTGTGTGTTCATTATATGCGTAATCATATTAATGAACAATATGCGAATGTCAAAACTTATTAGAAGTCGTAAGGCGATGACAACTGCACAAAGTTCACTCCCCGGCCACCTGGCCACCGCCATCGCTTCCAAAGACAGATGGACCACTTGCCGGTTGGTCCCGGGGTCTCCCATGCGCCGGCATCATCAGTGGCGCAGCTTGTTAGTGCCAGGCGTCGTCATCGCCTCCCAGCACAACCGACACAACATCGACATCCACTACTGATGCGTTGGGGTCACAACCAGGTAAAGATTTCCTTGAACTCTAGCTGTTTTGAACCAAGATTTTAGTAGGATTTGTTATTTAACGTTAATTTTATATTTCTTTGCAGCCAAGAAGAACACCCAGGGACCTTGTCGGTAGTTGAAGACGGCGAAGATCACCTGTAACCAACGATCGTATCAACATTGGATACGACAAGCGGCATCGGGCTGTACCAACGGCGGACCAGCATGGCTCATTGGCCCACGACATTGGTCACGTCGTTCGAACCCATTGCCCGATGAAATGGAAGTCTTGGAAGGTGATGCCTGACGAGATGAGGACGGAGGTGCGCGGACAGTTGTCGGTATGTATCCTACCTTTTAATTGTTTTTCCTTCAAACCTTATATATTTCTATTACTTAATGTATGTAATTAATTTATTGCAGACGAATTACAATTAAGAAGACCTTGACGACGAGTCGTTGGCGTACGTCAACAGACTCTTTGCTGAGAGGTACAAGCAGTGGAAGAGCAACTTGCACCACCATTTTCAGGCATTTGATGATCCGCAGGTCACTCTTCAGGAGGGTTGCCCGAAGGAGCTTGAGGGGCAAGAGGATAGTTGGGCATGGCTCTGTGGTCATTTTCAGGAGCCCGAATATGTGGTATTTTTTAAATATTAAGTTGAAAATTATTACACGTTTCTTACTAATGTTTATTTAATTTTTTATATTTCATTTCAATTTCAACTAATACGTTTATTTTTTGTATAACAGAATAAGGCGAAAGCAAATAAGGGCAATAGGGACAAGAAGACTCTTCTCCACCATTCAGGTTCCAGGCCCTTCTCATATAGGATGGAGATCGACATCTTTGGCGACGTTTATGTTCAACCTGGGAATGAGTTGGCCGAGTCCCTTCATGTAAGTATTCTTTAATTTTAATTATTATCTAACGCATTCAAGTTTCACGGTTTTAATTAATATTTTATGTTATGTTAAATAGGTGACGATGATGGAGAAGAGCCAGTTGGTTCTTTAGAAGTCCGCCTCCCAGCTTCCTCCTGATACTCCACTCGAGTCTATGGATCCTCCACAGGATCCTGGGTTTCAGATCCTGACGAAGACCTTGGATCAGACTCTCGGGAGGAGGCCAGGGACATATTGTCGAGGGATGGGGAATGCCCGGCGGCGGGAACCTAGAGCCCCTTCATCATTGCAGTCAAACAGTCAGGTGACTGCTTTGACAGAAGAGGTGGTCGAGCTTAAGACCCAACTCACCTCGTATAGTACCCAAATGTCACATCTTCTAGAGTCCCTCGTTCGATCCGACATTCCAGTCCCGGATTTTGGTCCCCCATCGACCTCCGAGCCCCTCCAACCCGAGTATGGCCACCACACCTCTGCCCCTTCGACCTCTGCCCCTGTCGACAATGTCCAGACCTTCGAGCAGCATTTGCAAGACGACCACGTAGATTTTGGAACATTTTTTAATTAGTTTTTAACTTTCTTAATTACATTTTAAACATTTCTCTTGTACTATATACATTTATATTTTTTTTTCTCTTCATTACATTTTTTAATTGCAATTTCATTTTATTACAAAAAACAAACCAAATTTATTTTTTTTACAAAATAAAAAAAAGTAAAATTAAATTTAAAAAATATATAGTTTTATTTTTGCGCGACGAAACGCTTCATCTCGCAAAAAACAAGCGACTAAGATAATTTCGTCGCGCCAACACACGTCGTCGCGCCAACACACGTCGTCGCGCAAAGGTTTGAGAGACGAACAGTACTCTCGTCCCTACATTTCTATACGATGAAGGTAAACCGTCGCGCTGTGTACTAGCGACGAATATAGTGTCGTCACTCAAAGTTTTGAGAGACGAACATTAGTCTCGTCCCTAAACTTTTGTGCGACGAAGGTTAACCGTCACTCTTGGTTTCGTGACCAATAAATATTGTCTTCGCGCAAAGTCTTTCTTCACGATCTTTGCGCGATGGATTCAGTGCAACGAAGTTTCTGTCGCGCTGAGGTTTGTGCGACTCAAATGTACTTTGCGCGACCAAATATTTTTCATCGCTCAAATAGTAAATTGTAACAGTGTATATTGCCCTCAAGTTCTGTTACACGTGAGCCTCACGTGTGAATTTTGACAGAATTTTGGATGAAATCAACTGAAATTTAACAGTAGGGGTGAAATTAACGAATTCAATTAGTTTGAGTGCTAAATTGGCAAATTTTTGATTCATGAGGGTAAGTTTGATTATGGTCATAATTTGAGAGGAAAACGGCACACATTGCTCTAAAATGAATTAGTTAAAGACTTTTTATCGTAAAGTATTTTTGACGTTCACGAATTTATCAGTTCTAGTTTTGTATGGTATTTTGTGTCAGAGATCGTTCTCCACGGCCCACACATCACGTATGTACATGTCGTTCGATTTTGTCAAAAAATATGTTAATTTCCAGATGTAACACCATGTGAAGTTCGTACTATAAAATTTGGATCTTCTCCTGCTCTTGACATTTAATATAGACATGTCAACCCCGTTTAAAAAGTATTTACTGACTAGAAATACGCTCTTTTGCAGATGGGTTCCTATTCAAATCAATCAGATTATTCTTCCTCATATAGCCTCTAGAGTTCAAGAACCTAAATGATAACAATAACCATCCTTAAACGATGAATAATATGTATCCATGAATCCAATTAGGCATAGTCATATATGATGAGTATGAAATATAAAAAAAATATATGTGTAACTACAGTCTAATTTGTATTAGACTACATGCAGGGGCGGAACTAAGAAGGGGCTCAGGTGTGCTGCAGCCCAGTGCTAAGTTTTCATTTAGGCCACAAACATACCACACACAGCTGCTATTTTTTTCTCAGCACACTACAAGAAGCCAGGCAGGCCAGACAAGAGTGAGAAACAAATTTTTAAAAAATAAAAGGTACATCCATTGTTGTATCTCTTTATTGGTCAAATGAATATTTTTTTTGTTAATGCCGTAAATGCAAAAAAAAAAAGTAAATCAGCCAAAGAACATTAACAAACCATAAACCCCAAAGACTAAAGAGGCTTCGAAACAGAGAACTTCACACAGGCTTCGAAAGAAAGAGGAAATATTCATCTGAAACCTCTGCTCTCTTCCTCCAAATCATTCAGGTAGGTTTATCTCTTTCTTTTTACTTATTGGTAACAAGAATCTTAGAGCAACAACCAATAATAGCAACAAACAATGATTATATGCTTATATTATATATGCAGATTGAATGTTCATTTCACCATTTCGTAGAGCATTGAGCAATAAGGCAGAGACCCTTCTATTTGCAATTCGGTAAGTAATGTATTTTAGTAATTAAGATGTTATTGATGATGCTTTTATATATTTTATATTTTATGTAGTACTTTACATTATATTTGTTTGTAATGTGAATGAATCTGTTTGTTTTAAGGAAAATGGGTAATGTAATAGACCCATATAAAAAAAATTAGCACACCCTTAGAAAATTTTCTGGTTCCGCCATTGACTACATGGCAATTGAAACTACAGATGCTGAAAACGAATATGTTTCTTTGATTTGTATAGTTAATAATAAAGTAACAATGAAACCAAGCTATAGACGCTAGTTTCTTGGGCAAAGACTTGACAAGGAAACGACGTAAAATTTAGACCCTGCTAATAAATCCAGCCTTACCCATCAAAATTAAAATGAAAAAGAAAACCATTACCATTGAGATGAGAGAAAAACTTGATAATTGAGGAATGGACTAACTTAAGGGTGGACATCAAGACCGGTAAACAAGAACACCGAGTTGAATCAAACAGAAAAAATCGGAAAAAAATCGTGTTGACTAAAAAGTCAACAAACTGGCATCAAACCGGACTAGACCGATTCAAACTGGTTTTAGTGTCGATTTCACACCTTACAAAATGGACGGGACCGGGTGTGTATTTTTTTTTAAAATTATTTAAGTATAATGCTACATTTTTAATCTCATAATTAATATTTCCCCAAGCCCAACTTCAAAGCACCTTCCTTTTCTAGGCTCAATCATCTCACTGTGCATGAAATTGGGTCATTTGTGAATTTTTAAGCCCAAAAAGTCAAATTTTAGTTGGAATTTATAAAAAAACAAAATTTGAAAATTATATAAAAAACAACCGGTCCAAAATCGAAAACCGCATAGGAATCGATTTCATAAATTTTTTTCACCAAAATCAAACCGAACCGCACCGTTGAATAGTATAGGTTTCAATTCCGGTGTGAATAGTACAGGTTCCGCGCCCACCCCTTGACGAACGCCTCAGCAAACGAAGAGATATTGCCAGGGGAGGCCGGCAAGAAACCGCCTAGGGCCTCAACAGTAAGAGGACCTCCAATTGATATGAACACCAATCTATACATATTATGATACTCTCTATAAAAAAAAAAATTATAATTCAAAATTAAGAACAACACAACTCAAAAAAGGGCGACTTTGTCATTAGACTCAGTCTAACCTAGTTGAAGAAAATTAAGAAATAAAACACATCGATTTCTTTTAGTTTTGAAGAAGGTTATGGTAAGTAACTAAGCATTATTGTACTAAAAATTGAGATTTAATAAAGAATTTGAGTACCTTTTGTTTCGCCATTTCTTATTGTGTTATTGCATGTTTTTTTTTCTTGACTAAATTTGAATTTGAGTTCATATAATATTTTGGACAAACTACAAATGACCCACAAATTATAGGGTCATTTTTAAGTTCATACCCACATTTGGGGACATTTGCAAGTATACTCAAAGTCATGGAAAACTTACAAATTGCCCTCACCGTTACACAAACCATTAATAAATCTGTTAAATTCTGATGTGGCAAATGTAAGCCCCAATTTTTGATTACGTAGACAAACAAATAATAAATAAATAAAGTAATCTACTTTTTAAAAATCATTTTAAAATAAAAAATCTGAATAAACATCTCTTTCTCTCCCCCCGACTTTCCTACAAACCCATTCCCACCACTCAGTAGGGGTGGGCATATGGACCGAAGAACCAATAAGATGAGTCTGGGCTTTACCCAGGCATTAACCAATTTTGATTTTTTTACCAAATATGGTACAAGTAGGTAGCATGGCCACGTGGTAGATTTGTGATAATAAGTCCTTTATAATATTAAATAGGCTTAAGTGCTACAGTGCCCCTTGAAACATTGGTCAATTCCCACTAAACCCCCTCGACCAATGTTTTACGTCTCACTTTGCCCCTCACCGTCAAGTCTGTTAAAAGCACTGTTAAAAATGCTGATGTGGTAGGGTTATATTGGTAATTTCGTCTTAACTGACAACTTTCCCACAAACCTTAGTGATGTGGCAAAGTGGAGCCCATCTCTAGCATGAATTAAAAATAATAAACATTATTTACTTAAAAATTAAAAGACAAACATAAATTTTAAAACTTTTAAAAAATTGAAATTTCTCTCTCTCTCTCTCTCTCTCTCTCTCTCTCTCTCTCTCTCTCTCTGAGTAGGGTGAGTTGCGATGAGGAAAGGGGGCTAGGGTCACGGATCGAGGAGGAGGGGAATGCATATAGGGGTTGGGGTTCTGTGGGAGTGGGGTAGAAAACCAGAGGGAGGGGGCGATGGGTCTTGGAAGGTTGTGGTGGGGAAAAGGGGGAGCATAGAAGAAATCGGGAAGGGGGGAGCAGAGAAGAAATCGGGGAAAGGGGGAGGTGTAAGAAATCGGCGAGAGTGGGGGCGATGGGTTTCTAGGTTTTGCGTATGGGGGTGCGATGGGGTGGGTTGCAGGTGGGTTTCTGGGTTCTGCTCAGGGAGGGAAGGGAAGCAGAGTGCTCCAGTTGATGATTTGTTACGTGATCTTAGCGGAGTAAGACAAAAACTGCAAACTTTGAACATGAAGAATGATAAAAAAGTTAATAGGTCTGCAAAGGTGGGGAAGAATGGAGGTAATTTTGATGATTTGATACCTGGGTTTGGTGGAAGCGCTCCTTCAAATAATGGGCATGTATGATTAATTTGAGCAAATAAATGATGGGTTAATTAGTTTTTTCTTCTTATGTTAGTCTAATGCAAATTGCTCTGGTAAATGGTAGTTAGTCATTGATAGATTTGATTTAATTAAAATTTTCATTTAATTGTTACATTTTTGTTTCCATATAAAAAGCACCACTAATTAGTCTCATAGCTGTGACAGCTTACTGCATTTACTGTTGTGAGCAATCGACCGTTCAGTCAACTAAATCAAACTTCAGTTCATCATTGGACGACCCCTTTTGTGGTGTTAGAATCAGTTTCAACTTCAACTTCAACACCCGCATATGATTCCTAAGATCAACTAGAAAGGCGAAGCTTCTTGACTATCGTAGACAGAGGATCTCCTTCCCTTCCATTGTTAAGAAGCCCATACAATAAAATTTGGCCAAGGTACTG
This sequence comes from Prunus padus, assembly GCA_024362665.1. NCBI lineage: Eukaryota > Viridiplantae > Streptophyta > Magnoliopsida > Rosales > Rosaceae > Prunus > Prunus padus. The sequence continues at coordinate 23,351,780 of JANFAM010000016.1, read as the reverse complement.
AACGAATAAGAAGAAAAGAAAAGAAAAAATTGAAACCAGAGGGGGAGAGAGAGAGTTGTTTTTAATTTTAATTTTTAGTTTTTAATATTTTATTTATATTTTAATCAATTTAAAATTAAAAATAATAAAATGTGTGTTCCATTGGTGCCACATCAGTATTTTTAACAGAGTTTTTAACAAACTTGACGGTAAAGAGTAAAGTGAGACGCAAAACATTGGTCAATGGGATAAAATGGGTCACTTTAACTTTGAGGGGGTTTAGTGGGAATTGACCAATGTTTCGGGGGGCATTGTAGCACTTAAGCCTATTAAATATAAATGTGTTAGACTTTCCAACCCACTCATAATTTTTTCCTTCGTCACTATATGCGCACTTTTACTTTACAATCAGCAAGCTATCGAGCACTTTGGGAAAGGATAGGCACTTAAACTCTTAATTCAAGTGGACAACGTGTTAAACTCTTAATTCTACAGAGACTTGAAGACTTTGGTTGAGCTTTCATCAATGGAAGGTATGTACTATTATTATAATTAATATTTTTATTTGATTCAAGATCTCCTGGATGTGATTCTATGTGCTTATGACTAAGGAATTTATGTAATTAGTTTAAAATAGTAAGTTGTTCAGTTATGGAATTTATGCCTAAGGTTATCGAACTGAACCAGCAAGAACCCCGGAGACGGTAACCGCTATCCTGGTTGCCCTAGAAAGCTTTCTCGACCAGAGCCCCAAGGAGAAAGAACTCAACAAGAGCTCCTCAAGTGAATACGGATAGGCACGATCAGGGAGGAGGCGGCAGCAGCAGGAACCAGATTCGTAACAATAACATTAGAGCAGATCCGGGCAGTCAGAATGTTGGGGCGTCAAACTTTCATAATGTACGAGGTCAAGGCGGAGGCCAAGGTGGTGGTCACGACATTTGTGGTAATACAATTATTGCATGTGAAGGAGCCAGGAATGTTGGGCTTCACGACTTTGGCAATGGCAACAACAACAGCAGCAGGAACCAGTTTCGTAACAATAAAGTGGAAGTACACGCGGACAGTAAGAATGTTGGGGTAACGAAATCTTACAATGGACCAGGTCAAGGTGGTCTCGACATTTCCGACAATACAGTTATTGCAGGTGAACGCTCCGAGAATGTTGGGGGCTACAAGGTTGGCAACACCAGACCTGACGAAGGCTCCAGCCAATTGAAGAAGAAGCGAAACCGAAGTTAGCATAAACCAATTGAAGAAGAACGTGATCAATAAAAAGAAAAAATAGTCTGTTCTTCCATGCTTTAAGTTTAATGGTGTGCATTCGATGTATGAAAATAAGAGCGGATAGAGCATAGATCCAGGCTTGTAGGAATAATTAATATTGTATAATATTAAATAATATTATTGCAAAGGCTGCACCTGTTGCATCTTGTAGTTTGGGAGAATATTGCAAACATATCCCAAAATTATCGCTAACATAATAATTAGCAATTTTGTTTGTCTGTTTTTGTATTTCATTTATATTTAGTCTTATAATTTAGGCTTAAATGTCAAATTGGTCCATGTGTTTTACTTATTTGGCCAATTTGGTCCTTGTGTTTTACTCCGTTAGCCAATTTTGTCTATTCCGTTAAATTACCGTTAAAAGTTCATTAAAGTTTTAAAAACTAATTAAAAACTGTAATTGTTTATAATAAAAAATTACTCATTTCAATTTAAAATTAAAAAAAGAATAGTTAACAAAATTGAAAAAAAAAAAAAAAAGTAGGAAACCTAGGCAGCATCTAAGCTATCTTTTTCTCTCAAGCACCCAACCACCGGTGAGCCATCCCACCACCACCTCTCTCTCTCTCTATCTCATTTCGGTGACTCCATCCCAAAGAACCACCCGTGGATCCTTGCTATTAATGGCTATGATTGGTCAACTTAAAAACCATTGCTTAAAATAATCACAAAATGATAAGGTGCCAACTGCCAACCACGATATAGATAATCAAGCTTTGAAAAAAAATAGTGTGCATTTCGGCTGGTTGGGTTTTGCCCCTTTTTCTAGTAGTGATTAGAGAGTAATAATGGATGGGTTTGTGGGAGTGAGTTTCGTCTCCAAAGAATATTTGATCAACAAATTCACCTTTTCCTTTCCTTGAACTCCTTCTTCCTGCAAAACCAATCGGAGTAAAAGGACCACACCCGGGGAGTGTTGGCCAAAGGCCCTCCAATGCCTAAGTTAGGTCGAGTGTTTGTAGGAAAAACAATAGCTAACAAAAGGGTACGGAGATTTCTCTCGGGGAGAACCGGGTGGCCGAAGCCGTGTGTGAAGGCCGAAGCCTTGTGAGAGAGGTGGAGAGAGGGGTGGCAAGGAGAGGGAATTTCTGCAGTATTTTGAGAGCTTAGAAGTGCTTCAAATGGTGAAGGCCAAGGTGGCAAGCATATGTCGGGCAGTCTTGAAGTGCTTCAAATGGTTGTCCGGGTCGGAGTCCCCTTTGAATGGTGTGATGGTCGGAGTTGTGAACCGTTTCGGAGGACTGGCCTGCTCTACCTCGTCGGTGAAGGGCGATGAGTTAACTCGATCAACTTCTTGGCGTAGGGCCTCCTCTGCATTCCCCTTAGGTTGGAGACTCCGAAGCTGCTCCCTTACAAGCCTCTCGATGTCTTCTGCACACAGGGCTTATGGCTCACCTTGACGCCTTCTGCACCTTAGGCGTTGCTGGTTAACTTCCTCCTCGGCTCTTAAAGGTCTGGTTTCCCAGCTGCCCTGCCAGTGAGGAGGGCTAATGGTTTGAGCTTGTGAGGATTCCTTGACGACTCGTCGCAGTGAGTTGGTCTGCCTCGAGCGGGTTGGCGAGTGTCTGTTGTCGCGTTCATCACGCAGATGTTCACAACCTCGAACTCCTTACGGGCCCAATATGGATTGGATACTTCTTTGTGAGCCCAAATGGGTGTGAATATTGGACTGTATGCCCAGCCTCTCGTGCACATTGGTCCTTGGACCTAACCTCGAGCGGATCGTTGATCGGCTTCGAGTATGTCTTGCAAATGTTTGAGTGTGGTTCGGGTGCTGAACAGTGCGTTCTCGTTCTCCTCCTTATCCGCTTGCTCCTGCCTCGACTCGTGACCGACCTCTCGAATCGTGTGCTGGTCTGCCTCGCACATTCTCTCAAAGATCTATGGATTCAAGGTCGAGGCCTCGAACTAGGTCGATCTCTTGGAGGAGCTGTTCAACCAAGTTAGTTTGGTTGTCCAACCTCTCGTGTGAGTTGATCAACCCGCATGTTGTAGTCCGCCTGGTTGCGTGGATCGGAATGAGGAAATTGTGAAGGGCCCAAAAATGTATGGGCTAGGTTTCCATTTGATGCATACGCAAGGGTATGCACCAAATGCGATTGCAAAGGAGGAAGCGGTTGAACTTGCTCAAAGACGGAGCTGCTGCTTGGTCCTTGCAACAACAAGGTGGCTGAGGCCGCGAGGCCGTGACTTGGTGCGGCAATAGATGGTCCACCACCATGCGCTGGCGGCGACAAGGTTGCTTCCGCCATGAAACCTTAGGAGGATGGATTTGGATTCGTCATGGAGCGAGCCCGTGTGGCGGTTTGGCTCCTAAGGTGTTTGCTTCCAACCATGGTTGTTTGGAAGGCTTTGGTGTATTAGAAAAATAGGAGGAACAGATTCCTTGATTCGTGAGCACGCTTTAAGTATAACTCGCACTCTCAATAAAAGCACCAATTTGTGGGAGTGATTTTCGTCCTCAAAGAATATTCAATCAACAGATTAGCCTTTCTCCTTCCTCAAACTCCTTCTCCCTGCAAAACCAATCGGAGTAAAAGGACCACACCCAGGGGGTGTTGGCCAAAGGCCCTCCGATGCCTAAGTTATGTCGAGTGTTTGTAGGAAAAACAATAACTAACAAAAGGGTACGGAGATTTCTCTCGGGGAGAACCGGGTGGCCGGAGCCGTGTGTGAAGGCCGGAACCTTGTGAGAGAGGTGGAGAGAGGGGTGGCAGGGAGAGGGAATTTATGCAGTATTTTGAGAGCTTAGAATGTGTTACCTTATGCCTTGTGTAGCCTCGTATTTATAGAGTCTCGGGGCTAGGGTTTCTAGAGAGATAAGCCATTGTAGAGATAAAACTTATCCTTCCACAATAAATGGGATTGAGATAATCAATGGAGTTTAGATAATTAATATGGCTTAGATAATTAATAAGGTTTAGATAATTAATGGAGTTTGAATAAATCAGAAACTACGGATTAAGATAAATAAGGAATTAGGGATTAGGATAAACCCATAATTTGTAGCAAGAGTCCCTAAATCAAATAACTCCCAAAAATAGGGAAATTATTTGACCTAGAGTTTTACAGTTCCACATGTTTAATTAAGTTAAGATTGAAATTAGAATGAAGGAATCTTGAGTCGTTTTCTTGAACTAGTGTAATTACTATCACTACTACAAAAAAACACTTTGCGCGACGAAATAAGTTTGTTGCGCAAAGTACAATTTTGTCACGCAAAACTTGCGCGACGAAATTTTGGTCGCGCAAGATCCATTGCGCAAAGATCGTGAAGAAAGGGCGTGACCAAAAATAATACTGTCACAAGAATCTACTTTGTGCGACGAAACCTAATGTCGCACAAATCTACTTGGCGCGATTTAACCCTAACGTCACGCAAATCTAACGTCGCGCAAATCTTTGCGCGACGAAATATTTCAAATTTTTTAATTTTTGCGTTTTAAAATTTTTTAATTAAAATAAATTAATTTAATAGTTTGTGCGACGAAATATTTTGTCGCGCAAGGTTTTTTGACTTTTAAAAAAATTATTTCTCTTATATTAATTTTTTCAAATTTGTACTTTTTAAATTTAATTAAATTGTATGATTTTATTTTTTTAATTACTTTAATTTAAATTGACATATTCAAAATAAAATTACATATGAAAAATAGTGATCAAATTATCCAATATATATATATATAATATTCAAAATGTACACATAAATTAACAAAGTACAATAATAAAATCCTAATACAAGCCTATTGTGGTGGTAGTGGCGAAAGATATGTTTCGATAGCGTCCTAATCCTCAACTTTAGCCGTCAAAGTCTCGACGATTCCCTAAAAACAAATATGGTCAAATAACAAAAAATAACATAAAATAATAACAAAAATAAATTTGGAGAGACTATACCTTTTGGCAAGATTGAGAGTGAGTGAGAATGAGAGGGAGAAGTGAGTGTGAGAGAATTAGAGTGAGTGAGTGAGTGAGTGAGAGTGAGAGATAGTGAAAAGAGAGATTGGAGAGTGAGTGAGAGTGAGAGATAGTGAAGAGGAGATGAGAGATTAAGTGAGAGGAGTGAGTGTGAGAGAAAGGGTCGGATTTGGGGAGAGGTAAGAGTAGAGAAAGAAATTGAGAAAATGGTGGAGTTATTTTGGTTTTAAAATCAGAAAGACTTTGCGCGACAAAGTTATTGTTTGGTTGTGCAAAGTCTTAAAAAATAATTCCCTGCCCTATTTTTGGTGCTCGCCCAAATTTTTAGAGTTTTGCGCGACGAATTCTTGGTCGCTTATCACTTTGCGCGATGAAGTTCTTGTTTGGTCGCTGCAAAATCTTTAAAAAAATTCCGCATCCCATTTTGGTGCCCGCGCAAATTTTTAGAGTTTTGCTCGACAAATCCTTCGACGATTATAAACGAAAAATCACGATTTAATGACTATTTCAACTCCGATTTTGATAATTTTTTACAGCTACACTCCTTGACCCTATATGAATACAATGAACTAATTCGATCGTCAATTTTAAATATTTACACTAGTGGATGCCACAAAATCTTATGTTTTATTTAACGAAAGTATAAATAAACTCTTAATTGTTAGTGAATATATTGTTTTGATGGCATACGCATTCTACGAAACTAGTTTCAACGATCCAACCGCCAAACTTGTTTGTTTATACTTCGAAATCATATACGCCAAAAATCAGAAAAAATAAACATTCAGAGATCAAGTAAGGGGACAAAACTTTTCGACAGTTATAAACGAAAAATCACGATTTAACGGTTATTTCAACTTCGATTTTGATGATTTTTTTATAGCTACACTCCTTGACCCTATATGAATACAATGAACTAATTCAATTGTAAATTTAAAATATTTACACGAGTGGATACCACAATATCTTTAAAAAAATATATATTTTTTTGCAAAGACTTTGCGGGACGAAGTTATAAGTTCGTCATGCAAAGTTACTTTGTGCGACGATGTTGTTTCTTCGCGCAAAGTCAAAGATTTTTTAAAATAATTTTTTTATTTTTGTAAAGACTTGGTTCGTCGCGCAAAGTTACTTTGTGCGATGATGTTATTTCGTTGTGCAAAGTCAAAGATTTTTAAAAATAATTTTTTGATTTTTGTAAAGACTTGGTTCGTCGCGCAAAGTTACTTTGTGCGACGATGTGGTTTCGTCGCGCAAAGTAAAAGATTTTTTAAAATAATTTTTTTATTTTTGTAAATACTTTATGGACGGTTATTGGTTCTGCGCAAAGTTACTTTGTGCGACGATGTTATTTCATCACGCAAAAGTGACTTTGTGCAACGATGTGTGTTTCGTTGCGCAAAATTTAGTCGCGCAAGATTTTTTGAGGGACGAAGTGTTGAATTTCGTCTCGCAAAGTGACTTTGAACGACGAATTTTGTTTTGTCGCGCAAGGGTATTTTTTTACTAGTGTATTCTTAGTCTATTCGGAAATTTTGAAAGCACACCATACATATATAATTGCTCAATCAGTTTCCCTTCAAGTCAATGAAGTGAAGTTGTTGACGTTTTGATTGACAGCAAGTGCCAAATGGGTATGAGAAATTGAGAGTGAGAGTAGTAGAACATGGTTAGTTCTGTAATCAAAGTTAAAGTCAAACTGGTTTTGTTTCTTTATACACTGTTAATTGGTAAAATCAAACTAACAAAAGAAAAAAACAAGCGCTTAAAACATTGTTATATTTTTGTAATTATGTTATATATTTGAATGTGATTCGGATTAATTATGCTAACTATTCTTTTTTTTTTTTAAATTAATTTTTAAAACTTTGATGAACTTTTAACGGTAATTTAACAGAATGGATAAAATTGGCTAACAGAGTAAAACACAGGACCAATTTGGCCAAATTAAAAATACGAGAACTAAATTGGCCAAATGAGTAAAACACAAGGACCATTTTGACATTTAAGCCTATAATTTATGTTCCTAATTTATAGGTAGTATTCTAGTTTATGTTCCTAACTTATAGGTACTACGATTTATCGCTAAGTTTTTTTCATTGCTAATAATAATACTATTTATCAGTGTGTCAAGTATATAATTTCATGTGGATGCTTATCTGATCGATTGGTATTGTTGAAATAAAAATTTCACTGACAGCAAATTAAATTCGGGGCCCAAGTTTAAAGAGATTGGGCTCATAGCTAATACAATCTTGTGAGCTTATTGTTAAAGTTGGTTTAGGCCCAAAAGAAATTAATATTAATATTTTTATAAGAAAATATTAATATAGTGGATAAAAAGAGTTGAAGTTTAATTTCTTCATCATGGCAACGTGACTTTGGGAACATGTCGAAGGTCGATCGAAAGTGGGAAGTTACCCTTCCCACGCACTCCACTCAAGATGTGAATAACCGGCTTCATTTCTCTCACTCTCCGCTAAAATATGAATATGGGTTTGAATACTTTAGGTTCTTATTTTATTCTTCTCCATAAGGAGGTATATATAGGGATTTACATGAGGGCTTTACTAGGAAATAAATATAGTAATCAATTAGGATAGTATCTCCTAATTATACAATGATTTGTTAACTATCTAAAATAAGGAAAGTAAATCCCTTAATTAATCAAGGAAATAAATCTCCTTGATTAATTAGGAGACTCACTTTAACACTCCTCCTCAAGTTGGTGCATATATGTCACCAATGCCCAACTTGGTAAGTGAGTCATAAAATACTCTTCCACAAACAGCTTTTGTTAAGATATCCGCGCTTGATCTTCTCGATTTTACGAACGGTAGGCGGATGATCTTTTCTCAATTTTTTCCTTGATGAAATGTCTATCCACTTCAACATGTTTGGTTCGATCATGTTGAACTGGATTATGAGCAATATCAATAGCTGACTTGTTGTCACAATGCAACTCCACTCGGCTTTTCAGGTTTGAAGCCCAATTCGCACAAGAGTTTTCTCGATCCACAATAATTCACAAACCCCTTGAGCCATTCCTCTATACTCGCTTCCGCACTAGACCGAGAAACCACATTTTGTTTTTTACTCCGCCAAGTGACTAGGTTACCTCCCACGAATGTAAAGTAACCGTAAGTAGAGCGTCTATCCGTAATGGACCCAGCCAATCAAAGATCTCAGATATCCAACAACTTCAAGATCTCTATTTTTTGAGAACATTAATCCCTTCCTGTGGGCTGACTTTAAGTATCTTAAGATTCGATCAACCGCATTCCTATGAGAAGTACTAGGTGAATGCATAAACCGACTAACCACACTCACAAAGATATGCAATATCTCGGTCTTGTATGTGCCGATATATCACCTTCCAACAAGGCGTTGATACTGCTCCTTATTGGTTGGTTCTTGGTCCATATCTTCACACAACTTGTGGTTCATCTCAATGGGTGTGTCACCGCTTACACCCAAGCATTTCTGTTTCATGAGTAGATCCATTACATACTTCCTTTGAGATAGAAATATACCGCTTTTGACCTTGCTACTTCAATTCCAAGAAAGTACTTTAGATCACCTAAGTCCTTCATCTCAAATTCCCGAGACAAATACTTTGCAGCTTCGCTTGCTCTTCGTTGTCGCTTCAGCTACGACTATATCATCTACATAAACAATCGCTGTGTAAGTCTTCTTCTATCACGCTCACGAATGTGGTGTGATCCGAATTACTCGTGTATATCCAAAATTCTTCATAGATTTAGTAAATCTGCCAAACCATGCTCCGGGAGATTGCTTTAATCCATACAATGATTTTCTAAGCTTGCAAACGTGATTCTTTTTGTCGAGCTGAATTACATCCTGGGGTAAGTCCATATATACTTCTTCTTCCAAGTCTCCATGTAAGAATGCATTTTTGACATCAAATCGATGTAATGGCCAATCAAGATTTGCTGCTAGAGATAATAGGACTCTAATAGTGTTAATCTTGGCTATCGGGGCAAAGGTCTCCTGGTAGTCTATCCCATATTTTTGTGTGTACCCTTTCGCCACCAATCTAGCTTTTTATATCTTTCAATGGATCCATCTCGCTTGAGCTTCACAAAGATAAATCCATCTCGCATCCTACTGCCTTCTTTTCCATGAGGTAAGGGCACGAGTTCCCATGTGACATTCTTTTGGAGGGCTCGCATCTCTTCATTCATGGCTTCTTTCCATTTTGGGTCTTCTAGTGCTTCAAGAATAATCGTTGGGGACAGGTATGTCACCCAATTGCTTTACAAAGTGTACACGTGCCTCCGATAATCAATGAGAGATATGTAATTGTTGATGGGATATTTCCTTGGCTTTAAGATCCGCTTCATATTGTACTCGAGGTTTGCCACGGTTCTTCCTTTCTCGGAAGTTGATATGTGCTCAGGCCTTCAAATCAAATCATCATGGGATATTTCATTAGTGTTATCGCTTTCAGGAAAGATGTTACCCGAATGACTTCCTCAGCAGTGATTGGTGTGGTAAGTCGGGCGGGCAAAATCTCATGAAACGGTTCAATTTCCTCCTCCCGATTTTGACAGCATGGAGACAATCTGAACATTTTCTTCCTCGCGATCGGGTCGTAGGATTCTCGCGACCGGTCATTTTGAAGCAGGTTCTCCAGGTTCAAGAACTAGAAGCGACCGGTCGCAATCAATTGGCGACCTCGCTTTGAAGCAGTTCTCCGGCGACCGGTCGCTTTCCACCGGGCGATCGGGTCGCTTTGAAGCGTAGTTGTTTCCTGGGGAAAAAATCAAGAATTTGGGGAGTATTTGATTCTTGATTCTCCTCCCGTGTCCGCTGAAAAATATATGTCGTGGTTCCCTAACACAACATCCATGGAGGTATGGACCTTCCGACTAGGAGGATGATAACACCGGTATCCTTTCGATGAGGTGCATAACCAATGAAAACACACTTTTCGCTCGAGGGTCCAATTTGCTTCGTTGGTGATCATGTAAGTGGACAAATACAACACAACCGAAAATTCGGGGTTCCAAGTTTGGGGTTTGAGGTGTTTGGATATGGTGGTGAAGTGTTTGAAGTGGTGTTTGGAAATTTAGAATATCAAGGGAATCCGATTGATGATGTATGCCGCAGAGACGACGGCTTCTCCCCAAAAAGATCGAGGCATATTGGCACCAAAGAGAGAGGCACGAACTACTTCCAATAAATGTCCTGTTCTTCCTTTCAAAGCAACTCCATTTTGTTGGGGAGTGTAGGGGCATGAGCGTTGATGTATGATGCCATGATCTTGTAAGAATTTGTTAAGATCATGGTTGAGAAATTCTCCACCATTGTCGAACGGAGAACTTGGATCCGGCCTCGAAATCGTGTTTCCACCATTTTATGAAACTGTTGAAATCTTAAACCGACTTCCTTTAGTTTTGAGAAGGGAAACCCAAGTCATGCGTGTACAATCATCTATAAACGTGACGAACCATCGAGCTCCGGCCGGAGTGGTAACTTGAGCAGTCCCCAAACATCGAATGAATAAGAGAAAACGGAACCAAACTCTTATTTGAACTTAATGGGAACGGGACACGATGGCTCTTAGCCAATTCACACGTATCACACTCGAAGTCGGAAACATCAAGACTGGAAAATAATGATGGAAACAACTTCTTAAGATAACCGAATGAGGCATGCCCAAGACGTTTATGCCATAACCAAATTTTGTCTCTCTCCTCGTAATCGAGCTCCACTTGTTGTGAAAGCTTGACCAACCTTGGTCTCACTATCCGCGCCCACCCAAGTAGTAGAGTTTGCCCTGCCGAGTACCACAACCAATCGTCTTTCCCGTGGAGGATGTCCTGAAAAACACAATGATTCGGCCAAAAAGTTACAAGACAATTCAAAGCCGTAGTAATTTGGGCAATGGACAAGAGATTATGGTGTAAAGACGGAACAATCAACACGTAATCCAATTTGAGAGAGTCGAGAGAGAGAGTGAGCCCTCCCCAATCACGGGGAGGGGGTACTATTAGCATTAGACACCACCGATTGAGGAGATGGTGTATGAGTGGTAATTTGTCCAGGATCAAAGGTCATATGATCTGGCTCCTGTCAATGATCCATGTGTGCTTTTTTGAGGACGATGAAAAACAGAGCCTTTGGTGGTGACGATGGAAGCACGAGTCCGAATGGCCGGTCAACAGGATGGAACGCATGCTTCGTGATTCTTCAAGGTGGGAGAGAATCGTAGGGGTCTTGACATCGCAGTCGAAGTAAAAGTTGATTTAAGAATTTGAGGAATTTGATTTGAGGACTTTGATGTAAGGATTTGATAAGAGGATTTGATTTGAGATATGTAAGATTTGTGTTTGAGGAATTTGAATTTGATAATGAATTTGATTTGAGAGGTATGTGTAAAAGATTTGACGGTATGTGTTTAGGGATTTTGATAAGATGATTTGAGGAATTTATATTTGAGGAATTTAGATTTGAGGGATTTGGATTTGAGGAATTTAAATATGAGAAATTTGATTTAGGGATTTGGGATTTGAATATGAGAAATTTGATATGAGAACGTAGAGACAATCGAGGATCGATTGCTCCGATACCACGCTAAAATATGAATATGGGTTTGAATACTTTAGGTTCTTATTTTATTCTTCTCCATAAGGAGGTATATATAGGGATTTACATGAGGCGCTTTACTAGGAAATAAATATAGTAATCAATTAGGATAAGATCTCCTAATTATACAATGATTTGTTAACTATCTAAAATAAGGAAAGTAAATTTAATTAATCAAGGAAATAAATCTCCTTGATTAATTAGGAGACTCACTTTAACACTCTCTTGGTCTATAAAAAGGGGTCTGTGCTGAACATAAAGGGGAGAAAACACAGAGGCAGAGGCAGAAGAGAAAAAGCGCAGACACAAAAAAACTGCTGCAGAAAAGGAGGCAGAAGCAGAAAGAGGCAAGAGAGAAACGAAGAGGGGAGAAAAAGAAGAGGAACCGAAGGACTGCACAGGAGAAAGCATAAGCAAAAAACAACAACAAGGATTGCAGAGAAGGGCAGGTATAACTTCCTTTCTTTAATTGTCAAATACAGCTTGCAGGTAGAGATTTGCTGCTTATGTATAAAGACTACACCAAATCAAATGGATGTGCATCGTGCCAAGTTCTCCATGGCACAACAAAATGCCAACAACTTCACCACGAGGCTCTCTGCGTCTGTTGCCTTGCAAAAGTAAATAGAATCCTACAGTCATGGCTTTCCCAAGAGGTTCAACACTACTACTCTGCCTCCAAATCCAAGAAGCCCATGCTCTTGCTGTCAGCAAAATCTCAAGACATTACACAACTACTCTGCCTCCAAATCCAAGAAGCCCATGCTCTTGCTGTCAACAAAATCTCAAGAAATTACACAATTACTCTGCCTCCAAATCCAAGAAGCCCATGCTCTTGCTGTCACCAAAATCTCAAGAAATTACACAAAAGGGAGCTCTCGCAAGGACCTCCTTATTGTGAAAATATACAGATGGGCTTCCGCAAGAACCCCACTGTATCGAGTGCCTAGAACACCTTTGAAATGTTCGAAAGCACGTGGTGTTACTCCCGGCAAGCCTCAAAGCAGACTCAACAAACAGAGACCAGACCAGTTTGTTCTGTCTCTCAAGCCCCAAATGTTTCACAACATGAAAGACCATGGTTCTTGCTCAATTCTGCAGCGAATGAATAAAATTAAAGGAAGAGTGTCCAGGCCAGTCAAAGAAAGAAAAACTGAACAGCTCTCGACACCCAAGGCTATAAATCAAAGGCTTTCAAATAAAGATTCATCAGCAAATGGACTTCCAAGTCTTGAATGCCTTAAAGATGCTGCTTCACCAAAAGACCAGAACAAAATAAAGGAGAAGCAGAGAAAGTCACCAAGAGGCCAAAAGGGAATTCAGCTGTCAGATACATAGATCAAATTCTACAAAACAATTGTTCTGTTGGTTCTCACAAATTATGAAAGAGGGTGAAAATTGACAGGAAAGGAAAATCTAAAAAAGGAACAAGTGAGTGACACAGAGTCAAGAAGCCTCCACCTCTTGCCATGCCCAAGATTGAAGAATACAGCATACCTTCACCGTATTTCATTTCGAAATACCCCAAGAACCCCAGAAATCCCAAGTGGGCATCGAATTACCCGCATGCCCAAGTAGTCAAATCTCAGTTTGCCAAGAAATTTGAGATGTATTCTCTGAAGGTTGAAGTGGGTTCTCTGAGTACTGATGAGAAAGCAAATGGGCAACAAGAATTTTTGAGCCATGTAGGAGAAAATATCGAACCAAAAAGCAAAAGAAAAAGCCATCAATTATTTCTTGCCGAAGACAACAAACCCAAAAACCAACAATACGGAATCTATGTATCTTTTCTGCACTTCTCTTGACATGGCACCAGCAAAAGAAAACGAGAAGAAGAAGTAGCAAAAAGCAAATGAAAGAGAAGAAAAGTAAAAGGAAAGAGAAAGTGACGCATGGGTTGTTTCTCAATGCCACATGGTCTACTTTGACAAAAATGAGAAAAGAGAAAGACTAAACGTATTGGTTCTCTTTGGTGTCTCAGTTTGGTTTAAATTGGCAGCTGGTTTTCAAAGCTTTTTCTGATTGTGGACTCTTCCTCATGGGCCAAGTGAGAAACAAATGTCAAGGCTCGCGAATAAATTGATGGGTTGACAAAACAAATTACCTATTAACTCTCAAGAGCCCAAAATATCTAATAGGTGGTCCAAATAAATTATGTGATTAATGGATCAATTTTAATCCTAGAAATTATATGTGGGTAAATTAATGGGCTCATTAAAATACCTATTAAAATTCAATTGGCAAACAATTGGCCTAAATTCTCAAAATTCTGGATTAATGGGCTCAAATCCAAAAATGCTCATTAATTCTCCAAACCCACAAATCAATATTTTCAAACTACGTCCGATTTGATTCCGCCAAGGATACGTGATAATTTGGAAATTCAATCCGTATACAACCGCAGTTCTCAAATAGAATCCCAGTTTACCTTAACCAAATTCGCCCCCAAACACTTTTCCAACCACAAAATCAAATTGAATCCCTAGTCTAACCACATTCATCCAAATTCCATAAAATATTTCTCACGCCACAAATTCTTTCAAGGGGTCATTCATTCCTTGAAAGTCCAATCAAATTCTTCAAAGAACTACGAGTGGCTTGATCCTCAAAAGCACGTAGGCAACCTAGGGGCCAACCTAGGTGCAGCCACAAACTTAAACAAATACACAAACCCCCATTTAAAGTTTAATCCATGTTGGAATCAAAGGGTGTTCTCTTTTTTAATGAGAGATTGTAATTAAGAGACACGTTGTCTTGAATGGGTCGTACTTAAATTAATAAAACTCAAGTCTGTCAGGGACGAGAGTGAAATCGTGTTGGGTAGAGATTCATACGAATTACTTGTACAATTTTTGCCTAACAGGTATAATATGTGAATATTTACTTTTTATTGATTAAATTGTATTTTATTCATATATTTACATTTTACTTAAGTGTTTCAACGTTTATGACGGTTTCCTCTATAAGATTTAAACTACCAACTTTTCAACCACAACAAAAAATATTCATCGGCGCTTATGACTCTCTCCTTAAATATACACTTTGTTTTTAACACACCCAAAATAATTAGAGGAAAAAACAAGACAAGTGGTGAAATTTGGTAAAAAGGAAAACATGGGGGTAGTTTGGTCGTTTATGAAGTCAAAGGAGACTCCGTAGGGTGAAGGGCGGTAAGGACGGAGGGTAATTAGGGAAGGTAGGCGGGGGTAGTTTAGGTATTAAAAAAGTCGTTTTCTTATCTCTGGAAGCAGCTTATTTGGTGGAGGACCTATGTGAGGAAGGACAGATTCAAGTGCAGACGGTACGAACAACCTGACAAAATAAATATAAAATAAGAATGAAAAATATATGACGAGAAAATACGCAAATGGAAATAATGCATTAGATTTAAATTTTCAATATTTTTTTTTTATTATCTCAATGTCAAATGACTTATATATAAAATAAAAAATACGTGATCAATGACAATTAATCGTTTTAAACTTAGATCTAAAAAGTCCTTTTTTTTAATATTGAATAATACAATGTGTTAGACTTTCCAACCCACTCATACGTTTTTTCCTTTGTAGCCATATGCCCACTTTTACTTTACAATCAGCTAGCTGTCGAGCACTAGAGGGAAAGGGTAGGCACTTGAACTTAATTCAAGTGGAAAACGTGTTAAACTCTTAATTCTGCAGAGACTAGAAGACTTTGGTTGAGCTTTCATCAATGGCAGGTATGTACTATTATTATAATTAATATTTTTATTTGATTCAAGATCTTCTCCTTGATGTGATTCTATGTGCTTATGACTAAGGAATTTATGTAATTAGTTTAAAATAGTAAGTTGTCCACTTATGGAATTTATGTCTAAGGTTCCTGAACTGAAGTTGAACAACTGAACCAGCAAGAACCCCCGGGAGACGGTAACCGCTTTCCTGGTCGCCCTAGAATGCTTTCTGGACAAGAGCCCCAAGGAGAAAGAACTCAAAAAGAGCTCCTCAAGTGAATATGGATAGGCACGATCAGGGAGGAGGCGGCAGCAGCAGGAACCAGATTCGTGACAATAATATTACAGCAGAGGCGGGCAGTCAGAATGTTGGGGCGTCAAACTTTCATAATGTACGAGGTCAAGGCGGAGGCCAAGGTGGTGGTCTCGACATTAGTGGCAATACAATTACTGCACGTGAAGGAGCCAGGAATGTTGGGTATCACAACTTTGGCAACACCACACCTGACAAAGGCTTCACCTGTTGCATCCTGTAGTTTGGGAGAAGAAGAAGCTGAATCAAAGTTAGCATAAACCAATTGAAGAAAGACATGATCAATAAAAAGAAACAAATAGTCTGTTCTTCCATGCTTTTAGGTTTAAAGGTGTGTGTTCGATTTACGAAAACAACAGCAAAGATCCAGGCTTGTAGGCGTCTTATCTGTAGGCTGTGCTATCTTAACCATTTAGATTGTGGGACTTGCTCAATGTGAGCACAATTGTTGCAAGGAGGGCCACTTCAACAAAATTCCAAGTTCCAATCAATATTCTTTCTGTCGGTGACTTCTGTTATAATTGCAGGCCGTGCTTTGAAGGGAGAATTGAGAGGAATAAATCCTCCATTAATTACTTCAATTTTTTTTTCTTCCTTTTTTGGCTCCTTTCTTTTGATTTGAAGTCACACCCACCGGCCCATTATTTTTGTCTATGCTCGTTGCAAAATATGAATGTGACACAAATTTGAGTGTAGTGGGGTTTGGTTTGGTGTTGGATTGAAGTTTGTGTTAAAATTGTCTTCTTCTTTTTTTTTTCGTTTAATTGGGTTCGTTTGCTTAAGTTCAAAGAAAATGACTGATCTCATTAATTAGTGGGTGTGCTTTGATTGAATGATGATGATTATGAAGGATGTTGAGGTTCCACCCCAAAATCAATTAGCCCAACTCTTTATAAACACTTGCTAGAGTTTTCAACTTTCTAATGTGTGACTTTTTACCTTCATATTATCACACGCCCCAGCATATGTGGCGAATTTTCAAGCCTAACACGTGGACAATACATATTGGATGACGTGGAGCACAAGTGGCCGTTGGGCTTTCACACGTGGGCTAACCCGCTTTGATACCATTAAGGAAGTTGAGATTCCACCCCAAACTGATTGGCAATGGGGGGAGTTGCCCAAATCCTTATAAACACCTGCTAAGTTTCTCAACTTTTCAATGTGGGACTTTTTACCTTCATAGATTATTAGCCTACATATTTTTCGTCAATTGTCAATAAATACATCAACCTTCTCTTAATTGCTTCTATTTTTGTAGGCCTTAAACCTCTCCATGCAATAAGGCAAACCCTATAACTTTTGATTTTTGTTGAATTATAAATACTAGGGTTTGCAGTTTGTCTTCCATGGGCCCTCATGCTGCTTGTTTGCTTGTCATGTTGATCAATAATTTTCATTCTTGCTAGGCACGAATTCATGTAAAAAGAGAAACTTGGTTTAGGATTGTTATTAGGGTGTTGTGTGATAGTGTATTAAGGTGTATCTGAGGTATTTTTGGTAGTTAAATAGGGTGTACTTAGTTAATTTTATATTTTGATTAAAATATTATGGTGTACTTAAATCATAGGGTGTACTCAGTTAATTTTAGGATTTGTTTAAGAGCACTCTTAAATAAATGGAGCACTTCATCATCAATAGAGCACCAAGTGATGTAAGCACTAGGATCGTCACGATTGGATTCCATTTTGGTCAAAAGATTGGATTTCATTTTTTTTCTCAAAGATCCGGTCTAATCCCTTCCTTTACATTAAGAAGAGGGTGTTCACAAATTCATTGTAATTAAGCGATGACCACTAAACAGACGGTCATCACCACACTATAGTTTATGCCTTTAACCTATAGTTTATGAGTTAATTTCCTATGATTGTAAGCCTATAATTAGGTGATTGTCAATGATGAATGATACAAGTTTATAGAACAAATTTTACGTCTTTCTCCTTCTCTTATTTCTCTCTACAATTTCTCCTAATTTTATAACACATTATTATTTATAAAAATAAAGCCCATTGCCCTAATCACAGCTTTTAGACAAGAAAAAGAAATATTGATGGATTGCACATGCAAAAGAAAATGACTTTGAGGAGACGTCAAATTTTTCATAATATTAAATATACAATGTGTTGAACTCCAAGCCCACTCGCACTTATTTTTCTTCGCCATCACTTTTACTGTACAATCAAGCTTTATCTAGCTATATAAGGAGGCAAAGACTGATTCATCATCTCATCTAGCACTCAAAGTCTTAATTCTACAAACACTAGAAGACTTTGGTTGAGCTTTCATCAATGGCAGGTATGTACTATTATTATAATTAATATTTTTATTTGATTTAAGATCTTCTCCTTGATGTGATTCTATGTGCTTATGACTAAGGAAATTTTGTAATTAGTTTAAAATAGTCAGTTGTCCACTTATGGAATTTATGCCTAAGGTTTTCGAACTGAAATTGAACAACTGAATTACTGCATGTCACGTGTTACAACCAGGACGCGGCAGCAGCAAGAACGAACCCTTACAAAGGACGACATTTAGTAACAATACAGTGGAAGCACGCGCGGACACTGAGAATGTTGGGATGACGGAATCTTTCAATCGACCAGATCTAGGTGGTCTCGACGTTTCCGACAATAAAGTTATTGCTGGTGAACGCTCCAAGAAGGTTGGGGTCTACAATGTTGGCAACAACCCCAGCCAATCGAAGAAGAAGTAGAACTAACGTTAGCATAAACCAATTGAAGAAGGACATGATCAATAAAAAGAAAAAAATAGTCTGTTCTTCTATGCTTTAAGTTTAATGGTGTGTGTTCGATGTATGAAAATAAGAGCTGATAGAGCAAAGATCCAGGCTTGTAGGCCTCTTATTATGAATAATTAATATTGTACACTATGCCAAATTTGACTTTTAGCAACGGAGAAAATCCGTTGCCTAAAGTCTGTAAATTCCGTGGTATTGGTAGCTGTTGCCTATTGTTGTACAATAGGCAACGGATATTATCCGTTGCCTATAAATAGTTAAGACATCGCATATTTATAAACTCCGATGCTAAAAGATTTCCGAATGCCAAAAAAAGGTTGACTTCGATGCCTAAACCTGAAATTGCATCGTAATTACAAAACGTAGGATGCTAAATGTGTATTACAAAGAACATTGAGTTATCTTGTATCGATGCATATTATCGATTACGACATCGCATCAACCAATAATTCCGATGCAAATTATGTTATATGTCATCGCTTTTAGATTTTTCAGACGTGAAAAGCCTCCAATAGCATTGATTGTTATATAATGTTGACGATATTTCTACTTTTAGGCATCGCTTGTTATATAAATGCTTATGCTACTTTCGGTTTTAGGCATCAGTGATTATAATCTTTTAACTTGATTGATTCTCGAAAATCGAAGTTTGTTATGAACAATGTAATGTAATGTTGTCCATTGCACATCAAAAACCTAAATAAATTTAAATATATCCATACATCAAATATATATCCAACACTACAATAAATCACAAATTTTCCAACCCCACATATGATCCATACTTGTCTATAAGCAAAATACTATAGCAACAAAAATACATGTAAAATGAAGGAGAATGCTTCTTCCTAAGTTGTTGCCCATGGCTTTTCCACTTGTAGTTGATATATGCTTCCTCCAACATCTTGGACCTTTGATGGTACTAATGGAGATTTTTCTCCTATGAAAGATTATCATAGGATTTATTACAAGCTAGAGCATAGGGGCACAAAACACAAGGTAACAAATTGATGTGACAAAAAAATGACAGCAGAAAACGAAAAATAATGCAAAAACATAAAATGCATAACGTTTCATTGATTACCGTAACCAGTTACCAAGAATTTGTAGCTAGGGGTAGACATACAGACCTTGAATTTGTAGCTCCCATCCACATAGACTTCACAATGATAGATGTATGTTTTTCCAGAATCCCAATCAAAAGTCTGTTGCACACCGTCAACATAAGGGTCATCCACAAGCTCAAGGAAGTACCAAAAATGAGGAGAATCTAAGAGTCATGACTTAGTAAATTCGAGGAAAGCAAAAGATGACATTTAATCATAATGCTGCAGTTAATACCTACCATAAAGATAGATGACCACTAACAGCTCACTATGATTACCTACGCTACATAGGCTAGCACATCATTGTGTGTGATTACATGTATACTAGGGGTAGAATTCACGATAAACATTACCAGTATAGCCCCAGTCGAGAAAAACACTGCTGGTACATCATGTTGGACATCACACTGATGGTACATACCTAGAGTGTCTTTATGTGTATGTATATATGCCTTTTAAATATGGCTTTCTGTCCAAAAAATGAAATAAAATCCTGGCTTAAAGCTAGGAACAACCTATAGTAGTTGTATTTGAAGTAGATAAGGTATGATATCTGTATAGATAGTGTATCGATAACAAAAGTATGTGGACATATAACTAACAAGCAGGATGCATCATCCAAACCCTAGTGATTACGCAGGGTTGAGATACAGCCAAAGAAAAACCGAAAACATAAGCGTCATGCTGATCAAGTAATTCAGTTTTCGAAACCCTTTTGGTCATTTACTTGTCTCTTAAAACAAGTAATTCAGTTTTCGAAACCCTTTTGGTCATTTACAGAGGACCGAGTATGCTTCACGTTTGTCCCTTAAAACAAGCAGCTACCCATGCCGTGTTATAAGATACAAACTTAAGATATAGTATAGAAACGAACTTATTAGACAAACTTCCGAACACCGATTGATGTGACAATTCTTATTTACTCTAAATAAATAAGATTTAAAATGGACTTACACATCAATTGGTGTGTGATAGTTAATGTAATAATAAGTTGACTTCTCTAGCATTAATGTTTCAACCCGTCACAACAAACTTCAAAGCCAATCCAATTGTCAACTGTGCATGCCAAGTTGCATATATTTCAATAAAAACGTTCTTAATTGTAATTAAAATTTCAGTTATTTGCTTGAGTTAACTAGCACAATTTGGCAGGGACAATAAATGTGTTTCAAACATTTTTTTTTGGTCAAAACGATATAGGATTTCATTCATCAACAAAGAAACATCTTTCTCTTTGATATCATATTCTATGCATAGCTTAGCTGATATGGGATTTCATTCATCAACAAAGAAACTCTATACATAATAATGAGGATAATCTCATATATGTGTACTGCAGAAAAGTGAATGAATACAGATGTTAAATTGTAGTATTACCTCCCACATAATAGGAGGAAACAAATAACCCTTATCATCGTACTAATGTGAAGCCCAGTTTTACCATCATAGTTATTGCATTGACAAACTATTTTCCTTCTAGTGTATTCAGGTGAAACATATATAGCATATTTGCAAATGACAAAACGAAAGGTATAATCTTAGTTTGGCGCCCGCTAAGTAAATAGTATGAAAGGCTTACACAACAAAGATGTGGCCTCCCCAACCACTCAGACAGTCTCAATCTACTGATGAAATCAATGCTTGAGAGACAATCTCAAACAGCTCCTCTGCTTCCCGAGTGACAATTAGTAGATACACTGTTGTTAGAGTTGCTCCCATAATGTAAGAAAATAAAATCGGAGATCGCAAGTTTAGCAGGTACTAGAAGCAAACAATGTCACAGAGATTTTTAACTTATTAGCAAGTAATAAATTCTACCATGAGTTAAACCCCACAAAATCCTATGATCTGTTAATGAAGTTCAGTTGACTCTCAGCTTGTTTTTCCTTGACTTGTATTTCCCCATATGCTATTACTTTCAGTAGCAGCAACAAACTCATTTATACTACATTTTGTTGAATTTAACTCCATTCTCTATTACTTTCAGTAGAAACAACGCATTTATAAAATTAATATATGAATCACAATGCGCTCGAACATTGTCTAGTAGTCAAGCGCTTGAGTGTTAATTATACATTGGAGACATGCATGATTTGCCAGAATATCTAAAGAACCAAAACTGCAAACTCATATTTGAAAAAAATAAGGGCATATGAAATAACAAATCTTGACTGTGCATGGGAAAAGGGAGTGCAAGTTGAATAGAGAAACAAACCATATCAGGCTTGAACATTGCCTCAAGCAGCATAAAGGGACTCTGATGCAGTACCAGCAACAACAAAACCTTTTGCTAGTTCCCTGCATATATACATACAAACATTACCCTAAGAAGCAAAATACACATACACATATATGTAAAAACATATAATCAAAAGGAGTAAGAAGGCAAGCATATTTATCCTATTTAGGAAGGTGAAGAAACAATTTTGAAGTCCTAAGCATCTAGGCAACTCTAAAATTGTGAGAAAGCCAGAAAAATATAGAAGAAAACTAACTTACTTGGCCCCAATTGAATCCATGGTGCAGATGAATGGTCTGTCTTCATCACTTAACCCAGCAATTACAGGCTGACAGAAGTATGGGCCAAACCTAAATCACAAAAAAGGAAGAAAACCCTTATACTGTAGTTCATCAAATGTTATTAATGCGAAATAATTGTACATAACTTAACATTCAGATTAAGCTAACATATTTAATACCCATCAAACACAGAGGCAAAATTGACAGAAAAGAAGGAAAGCCCCACCCACTGTGTATCTCTGTCGGAGAAGCTCTCCTTATATACTTCAAAAGCAATTAACCTGCAGGTAGAAAATTAATAACATTACTTCAAGAAAGCTCAATTCAACCTGCAGGTAGAAAATTAATCAAGAAAGCAAAAACAATAACATTACTTCAAAAGCAAATTTCTGGTTATGATCAGAGAGGTTTGATTGAACAATTTCAAAACAAGAAAAACACAAACGAAACCAAGATGTGAATGAGTTCCAGATTTGAAAAGCCTGCGATGAGAGAAGATGAGAGGGGAGAGAGCATAGATTCCTACCCTTCTTCGCTTTTGAGAGAGGAGAGAGGGCAAAGCCTTCAATTTCGTCGTCTCGATCTCACACTTTCCAGCACCAATAATTGACGCGCAGAGATTGGGGGTTTTGATTCCATGCAGGTATGGAGGAAAGAGAAGAAAGAGATGGAGGAGAGAGAAGAAGGCAAAACTAGTTGTCAAACTAATTACATAACAAACTAAACAGGTCGTAGAGGAGATGAGTTTTTGGGGAGAGTTTGAGAGAGAGATGAAATATTTGGAGGAGAGTTGAGAGGGAGATGGAAGTTTCGGCGGAGAGTCTGAGAGGGAGAGTGAAAATTTTGGCTTAGGGTTTGACTCCACCTTAGGCATCGGAGGAATGTTACCAAACAACATGCCCTTTTTAAAAAAAAAGCGCTAATCACTTTAGGCATCTGTGGTTTCGACGGATAATGCTAAAGGGGAATAAAGGCAACGTCATTAAAAACCAAAAATTCTAGCTGATGTCTTTATACTTATTTAGTATCGTTATTTAAGAAAGCGATGCCTAATTTACTAATAGCATCGATTTTACTATTTACCGATGCCTATGTAGTGTTGCGTAAAGTGAAATTTGGCATAGTGGTATAATATAAATTAATTAAATATATTGTATAATAATTAAAGAGAGTTTATTTTCTCACTACTTTTTGTTCACTTACACTCCCTTTGTTAGAAATTGTATGTTCCCACTCCTCTTTTGTCCATTTACACCCTTTTTAGTTAAGGTAAAAACTATTTAAAAACAAAAGGGAGCGTAAGTGGACAAAAATGAGTGAGAAAATCACCATCTTAATTAAATATATTGTATAATATTGTATGAAAATAAGGACATGATTAATATTGTATGATCTAGGCTTGTAGGCTAAAATCGACCGATGTGTTACCGCAAAGAAGCCAAAGTCAACATGTCACACAAGCCGACCGAGATCTGCAGTTTCTTCTACCGATCGCAACTTGCAATTGAGGATGCGGTTCCAAAAATTCAAAAATTGTGGTATACTGCAAACCGCAATATATTTAATTATTTATTTAAATAAATATTTATGGTACCTAAACCAAGAGGAGATGGAGAAAGAGATGCAGAGACGGAGTAGAGCTCTCTCTGTAATAACCTCAAAAATGAATTTTTGGTTGCTATTAATATTCTGAAAAATGATATAAGGTTAATTGGGCAATTTATGAAGTTGGTTTGGTGTGGAAATGATTGGATTAAGTGTGTTTAATCTCAATTTGGACTAAAATGCCCTTATGTTTAATTTAATGATTTTTCAATGGACGTTCAAGAAATTGAAGTGAGAAAGAGTTCGAATGAATTTTTAATGAATTATGGAAGTTGGAACAATAGAAGAGTGACACGTGGCAGCTGAATAAAATAAAATAACTGTTCATGCCGACACTTTTCTTCCATTTCGTCTTCATCATTTGGTTTTGACATAAGGAAATTTTTTTATTTCCTTCAAAATCTTCTTAAATTCATATATGGAGTTCTAGAGCTTGAATTGTTGAACCGTTTTCGCCTACTAGATTGTGAGAACGAAGACTAAGATTTAAGGTAAATTTCTAAGCCACTTTAGCAAATTTTGAAATTGCTCAAATAGTGAATTTTTTATAATTTAAGTTTCAAGGTTATGTTAATGTCCTCGAGGTCCTGAGCACGGTGTTGTGCTCCGTTTTGGGAGATTTTGTCGTTTGACCGACGATCGGAGCCTCGCAAATCTGGACCATTAGAGCATATATGATTGGACCGTTAGATTGTGTCCAATTTCATATATGTGGTAGTTGGTGTTGTTGTGAGTTTGTATGTATAGAAGGATTGACGATCGGACGCCCCGATCTTAAGTTGTTGTGTTTCAAAGTTTGCGGTGAGCGATCGCCATTGGATTGTGCATGAACGTGCTATCAAGAATGATCCGATCATTGGATAGGGCCCAAAAATTGATGTGGTGTGATGTCGAGACTATTTAGAGTCCATTGGTGCGACCGGATGTGAAATCTGAGGTCGTGGGCCCGAGCGGATGCGACATTTGTGGCAATACAATTACTACACGTGAAGGAACCAGGAATGTTGGGTATCACAACTTTGGCAACACCACACCTGACAAAGCCTTCACATGTTGCATCCTCGTAGTTTGGGAGAAGAAGAAGCTGAATCAAAGTTAGCATAAACCAATTGAAGAAGGACATGATGAATAAAAAGAAACAAAATAGTCTGTTCTTCCATGCTTTTAGGTTTAAATGTGTGTGTTCGATGTACGAAAACAACAGCAAAGATCTAGACTTGCAGGCCTCTTATCTGTGGGCTGTGCTATCTCGCACTCTTTTAATTTATGCAAATGTTACATATCTTTTGTAATTTGGCGAGCCAAATCAAAGATATTATGTTATGTTATGGATTCTCTTTTCTATTTACTAGCCTTCCTGCACTCGCTTCCGCGCTTGCGATAGACTTTGTTTTAATCACGTGCGCTACGCACAACTTATAAAGTTTCATAAATATTTTTTTTGCAATTGTATTTATATAGATGTCCATTTCAACAGTTTTATATTTTAATCATGTGCGTGTGATAAATCGTAGTCTTAAAAATTTTCCTTTATTGTCCGTATTTTTCTAGACATCCATCTTAGCAGTTCACACGCTATAAAAAAAAAAAAAAAAAAAAGATGGCCGAAAAAATGGAGGGAAGCCTTAAAATTTTTATAAAGTGTGGGAAAGTGAACCTCTGTCATTCATATAAATCTCAAAGAAGGCAATATTATCTCATTAATTTTGTCCCAAATGCTTCATGCAAAATTTGTTTTATTTTTTATTACTTTTGCATTGCTTGGGAATCTTATCATCCCAATTGTGTTGCTTTTTTGTTTGCGGTAAGAGCCTTTGAACATGATGAAGAGTTAAAGCTAACTTTTGTTTTTTTATATACAAATTTAAACAAATAAAATGTTCTCAAGGCCTCTCAAAGAAACTTACATGGCTAGCTATCTACTGCCGCTTTCTTTGGCATGAAGAATCAAATCTCAGAGATGCTTTTCTTTGTACAGCAATAGGTATATATGATCAAGGGTATAAACAGTCAATGGACCAGGTCATAACCCGCTTATAAATTAATTCACAAAATAAATTGCTCGTACATAAATTGCTTGTAAGTAAATTGCTTGTAAGTAATTGTTTGTAAAGTAAATTACTTGTAAAGTAAGTGTGAGGTGTGGACATTATAAATTACACCACCCTTTAAACTAAATGTGCGATAAAATAAATTTGCGGTAAAGTAAATATGCAAGACGTGGACATTATAAATTGAACCACCTTTTAAAATAAGTGTGCGATAAAGTAGATAAATATATGATCCTTCTTTTTAGGTTCTTTCTTTGTTAGGGTCCGTCTTTATTATATTACCATCAACTTTCCATATTAATATATTAAG
The DNA here is from genome assembly GCA_024362665.1 of Prunus padus. Classification (NCBI taxonomy): domain Eukaryota; kingdom Viridiplantae; phylum Streptophyta; class Magnoliopsida; order Rosales; family Rosaceae; genus Prunus; species Prunus padus. The sequence continues at coordinate 23,325,609 of JANFAM010000016.1, read as the reverse complement.
GGTCTGTCTTTATTAAGGGTCAGTCTTTGGTAGTGGTTAGTAAATAAATAGTGCATACTCCCATAGCTATTTCTCCTACCACCAACACAATGGTTAGTAATATAAATAAATGACGCAGTATAGAAAAATTATACATGAGAGCATTTCGTGCTGATAACGTGTTGTAAAATGGGTGGTATAATGTTGGAATATTAAGGCTGCGTAAAGTAAATGAGGCATGCGATATTTAACAAGCGATCGGCAGTGGTGCCTACGTCCCCAGAGAGCAGCAGCAATAACCTTTCCACTATGTAAAATAATAGGACTACAAAAGAATACAACTTTAGAGTTTACATTCCCACTGACTTACTGATTTTTCTCTCGGAGAATTTCCTTATGCTATTTTTTCTCTCCTCTCACTTTCCTTTCTTTCCTCTCACTTTCCTTTCTTTTCCCACTGGCGTGCTCTCATTCTTTCTCCGGAGGGATGCTTTCTTTCAGTTGGTGGGTCATGCAATGAGGAGGAGGGAAATATATATTTATAGGTTGATGCAAGATTCCTCCAAGATGTGGCCGACAAAGAATTCAACATGTGGGGCATATAGAAAACGTGTGGGCTCCATCTCTTGTTTTACAACACTTGAGGAGAAGTCATATTAAATATACAATGTGTTGAACTCCAAGCCCACTCGCTTATTTTTCTTCGCCATCATGCTCACTTTTACTTTACAATCAAGCTTGCTAGTAGCGACTATATATAAGGGAGAGGGCAGGCAAAGACCGATACATCATCTCATCTACCACTCAAACTCTTAATATTAAAGCTCCCTAAAGTAAATATGGATCAGGGAGGAGGCGGTAGCCGCAGGAACCAGTTTCGTAACAATAAAATGGAAGCAGGCCCCGGCAGTAAGAATATTGGGGTAACGGACTCTTACAATGGACCAGGTCAAGGTGGTCTCGACTTTTCCGATAATACAATTACTGCAGGTGAACGCGCCGAGAATGTTGGGGCCCACAATGTTGGCAACACCAGACCTGACAAAGGCTCCAGCTGTTGCTGCATCCTATAGTTTAGGAGAAGAAGAAGCGGAACCAAAGTTAGTATAAACCAATTGAAGAAGGACATGATCAATAAAATGCAAAAACTAGTCTGTTCTTCAGGCTTTTAGGCTTGTAGGCCTCTTATCTTTAGGCTGTGCTATCTGCACTCTTTTTAATTTATGCAAATTGTACATATATATCTTTTGTAATTTGGCGAGCCAAATCAAGGATATTATATTATGTTATGGATTCTCTTTTCTATTTATTACAAATAAATTATTAAAATGCGTTGTTAATTATTAAAAGGAATTCATAGTTCCTTATTCTGAATTTAATTTTTAGTTTCATTCATTTGACGGATGCAACTTTGGATATAGTTACTGCGTTCCACTAGTACAACACAAACTGTCTGTCTAGCCTTGATGAAGGTTATTAAACCGCTACGTGTGTTATCTCAACTGTTAAAACAGTTTGATTTCTACAAATGACTCACTAGTTTAGTTGTTTGGAGCAATTGTTTGTTCCTCTAGGCAAGGTCTTGAGTTCGAGTCCTAACATTTTTGTAATTTGTGAGTTTAATATATTATCACCCCTCTCAATAGGAAAGGTTCTCCAAAAAATAAACAAATTGAAGGATAATATTTAACTCCATCATCAAGCGATATTTGTTATACAAAGGTAGAGAATGGTGAAACATTCAAAATACCATAAATTGCCCTTGGTTAATGCAAACATTAAAAATTAAAAATATTAATTAAATTAAAATAATATAGTCAATTTATATTTTTCCTATTAAAAAAATAAAAATAAAAATAAAATCAGATAATAAGTCTTATTTCTATGGAATATAATTACCCATTTTATCTTTTCTTAATTCTAAAATAAATAAATAAATAAATAAATAAAACTAAAAAGAAAACGAATTAGCACACCCATGCCACGGGACTAGTTAATATTATAATTGCAATACTTTGTCCTACTAGTCAAGACTTCTTATTACAAAAATAATTTTATTCTACAACAGTTCCCTTTCATTTAAGAAAAAGAGGTCCCAAGTTCACACCATCATCCCAAATAATAATGAAAATAAACGGAGCCCTTCATTATCAATAGACTTTAGAGCACCAAGTGAGGTAATAATGACTAGGATCGTCATGATTGGATTCCATTTTGGTCAAAAGGTTAGATTTATTTTGTTTCTCACAGATCCGGTCTAATCCTTTCCTTTAAATTAAGAAGAGGTTGTTCACAAAGGCTGTAATTAAGCAAGTATCATTACCATTATCTATAAAATTTAATAGATACAATAAAAAAGTAAAAAGAAAATAATAGATTTTTGATTTTTAATAAATCACGAAATTTCAACAAACAAACAAAAAAAGCGCGAAATAGATGCATTATTATTTATATTTAAAAATTAAATTTAAAATTTTTTTTTTTAAAAAAAAGCCCATTGCCCTAATCACTGGCTTTTAGACAAGAAAAAGAAATATTGATGGATTGCACATGCAAAAGAAAATGACCTTTGGGAGAAGCCAAATTTTTTATAATAATTTTTCCAACCCCACTCCTACTTATTTTTCTTCGCCATCATGCTCACTTTTACTTTACAATCAAACTTTATCTAGCTATATAAGGAGGAAAAAACTGATCCATCATCTCATCTAGCACTCAAACTCTTAATTTTACAGAGACTAGAAGACTTTGACTGAGCTGTCATCAATGGCAGGTATGTAGTATTATTATGATTAATATTTTTATTTGATTCAAGATCTTCTCCTTGATATGATTCTATGTGCTTATGACTAAGGAATTTATGTAATTAGTTTAAAATACTAAGTTGTTCAGCACAAATCTCTTTTTGAGATTCTCTAGAAAATTTATTTCACATATAAATATATATTATCTATTATGTAATATAATATTAGGAAAAAAAATAAACTAAACTAAACTAATAAATATATGATTAGGAAAACAAAGAGTCCTCAGCAAGAAAAAAAAGAGGAAACGAACAGACTTTCTTCTCTTTGCAAACATAAGCTTTCAAACACAAGAACAGGTTACGCAAGCAAAAAAATTTATTTTATTTTTGTGATTCTCTTCTTCGAAACTGAGTGCCAACACATGTCGGAACCAACGACAACAATTTGAAGGTTCTTTCTTTTTGTCATTCTTTTTCATAGATAGATGCATAATATGATTTTTGTAATAGACATCTTTATTAACTTCTTTCTATTTTTTTATTTGATTTAGCAGAAAACTCATAAGAGATTGTTGTTCGTTACAATTTGAAATTGTAAGTTTCAAGTTCAATAAAAGCTGCTCAAAAGTCAGGTTTTATTGTTCTGTGTTCATTAGTTTTGGAAATCTCAAAAGACAAAGAAAGAACAATGAAGAAGAAGAAATTGCTTAAAGTTTAAGAGGGCCTTTGAATAAATATTTTGCTAAAAAATCAATGCTTCACTCTCTAACCTGCCACTTAGAGAGTCCAGGTGATTTTGAACTTATATTGTTGCCTCTGTATTGAATTCCTTTTGAACATATTGAATTCCTTGGTAGGATTGATGACTGACAGGACCCATCCCAGATTTCCCTCTTGAAACCCGCGACAAACCATGTTTGGGTCTGACATCTTTGGACATCGGACCCACTTTCTCAAAATGCCTTTAAACATACTGAAATGACCCTATATGAAATTAGACTCCTGCCAAAAATCTGGCATAGTCTCCACTGTAACTAGAACATTTCCCAATTTTTCTACTTGTGGAAAACAAAAGGGAGCTTTCGTTTTAGCCAACCCGAAATTTCATAATTAGGAAAATGCCAAAATGCAATCCACTTTTTGCCTTGGCTACTTTTCCTAAATAATTTTACTTTCTTTGACTAAACCCTAATAATTCTAAAAAATAATAAACCCTCAAACTTTCAGCATGCATAAATTAAAAGACACACACATCGATTATCAATATACAGGCTTCAGGCCTTATTATACAAATTCAAACTTCATTTAAAATTGGGTTCCAAACCCTCAGAATTAAATAACAAATCCTTAACATTGTGACTGCACCTAAGTTAACCCTAGATTGCCTACGTACCACTTTATAGGAGATCAAGCCACACGTAATTCTTTCTATACTAAAACGAAATTCAAGTGATGCAACATCATCCCTAGTGGTCACCAAAACATACTTACATTCATAATTTGCTTTTGATCAGAGCCTGCAGCTTTGCTTTCTAGAAAGCCTCAAGTACTTCCCCACCTGAAGAGGAAATCAGACCATGTCAAAAACCCAATTCCAAAAATTGATTTGATGTGGATTTGGCAGAAAATGATCGAATTTGAGGTACCGATCATGACCCCTACGGTGGAAAAATGAGTGAGATACCAGAATCTGTAACTCCTTGTACACATAGAGGTGGGAATCTTTGGAAGATTCAGTATGCAACAAATTGGGAAATATCATGGACTGAGGCCTCAGATTACCATCTAGATTTGACAAGAAAGCTCTACTTCTACACGACCCCTTTCGTTTCCATGAATCCAGGAAGCCTATTTCAACTATAAAGATCTTGACCTGGGGATCAACCACAATCGCAAGGCAAGCTATTTTGAGGGAAGAGCTTATGGAATTAAGTACTTCAAGGATAATTTCGACCAATTGGTGCGTATTAAGACCAAGGTCGATCCCGGTAACTTCTTTAGGAATGAACAAAGCATCCCAACGCTTCCATACCACTTTGGTTGTCTGGCTCTTTGTTGTGTTCATTACTGTGTTCTTTGGTTTGTTCATTTTTTAGCCAATGATTGAGAAATAATGTCTTTAAATTAAAAGGGAAGAAAATAGTTTATCGAAACTAAATTTCATTGCAGTAAAGATATATTACAAATGTAGTAGGTCTGCTGGGATTTCCAGAAATCTATCCTTTTGTATTCCGAACGAAACCCTCCCAACCAAACCTCAATATTATATATTTCAAGACCCAAACTCAAACTGCCTTAGTCAATATGACACCTATAAACATTACCAAACGTTCAAGTTTTTCTGAGAAAATTATAAAAGAAGAAACTTTACAGCCTACCATCTACCACTGGACCAGCAACCCTTTTGCGATATATATGAAGCATGCACTTGCTTTTCTGTGCTAAATGAATGTGAAATAGTCAACTTTCTTATGGGCGTCATTCAAAGGAATTTTCAGGAATAACCAGTTAACCACTCCTGAGAATCAACATGAAGGAATGATTTCTGCTTAGGAAATTTCCTTCACACAAAATTCAACTTTCAACACCTGACTCCCTGAGAGGATACCAAATATACAATTAAGGCAGACAGAAGGTGCGTAGCCGGGGCAACACAGAAGGAGATTTCAATTCCAGAAATACATGTTTCCAGCTACGCTAGTAGCCTCTAGCAGACTCGACCTGCATTGTGTCTACTATGGTTGCCACAAGCCACTATTAAAATCAGTGGTCCAAATAAACTACACAAAACGAAATTCTTCATTACAAAGGTAGTAAATTCTCCTCCATATGATCTGAATAGCCAGGAAAAAGAAGTTTGAAGATGATCCAAGAACTTCATATGAGGTTCTGTCAAATAGTTCTGTACAAAAGTGCATCCGTAATCAGTACATGAACAAAAACAGTATATTTTGTTTAATCTTTTCGGAACAAAAAAATAAAAACAAAGTTTCTCTGATAAGCTAGCTTATCTTGAGTCCTTCATACTGAGGCTACATTCAGTATGTTTGAACACTAAATCAATGAGGTGATGGTACGTCCATGTTTTCTTTTCTCTAACTTCAGGTTCAAGGGAGGAGTATGCTGCTTCACAGTTTTTAAGGAAATGCCCCTCACCAAATGTAGCAAGAACTAGGGGATCATTATTCATTTCCACAGCTTCCCGAAGAAAGCCGTTCTCCCTCCATGTATCTAAAGTTTTAGACCCATCATAGTCAATCCTATTAGCATCAAATAGAATTCCAACAGTGATAATATCAGGCTCCACACCCTGGGTTAGTAATTGGGAGAGGAAGATTCTCTAGTGTGTGAAATCTTTCATCTTTAAATAAGTAAGCATTATAATGTTTGCAACCGTTTCATTCCATGGGACATTTTGTTCTTTCATCCCATCAACAATGGAATCCATACCTCTTCGACTAAGAACACCAGCTTGGGAAAGGAGACGCAGACACCAAAGAAGATCAGTCTGACCAAATCTTGAAGAAAGATCAACTCCCAATTTCTCTAATCTGGAAAACATATAATTATCAATATACACCTCAGCTAGTTTCCTAATTAAGAAATTGCAAAAAAAAACAAAAAAACAAAAAAACAAAAAAATCCAAAAATAAAAATGAGTGACCGTTTATTTTTGTTCTTTGTAGTGTGTTGTGCTCAGTGGAAAGTCATAGGTTCATAATGGTGGAGTATTGAAATTGGTACTTAGGTGATGAGGAGTAAATTTCACTACACTTAGAGACACAACAATCTTCACACACTTTAGACCTTGACCAAATAAACTTATGACTGGTCAACTACTAGTTATGAACCACCACAATCAAGAACACACACAGAGTATACCAATGTACCTGCAAACCTAGAAGATAACTAGTGACAACCTAGGCACTCAGAAGCACCCGTCAATCTAGACATCCCCTGTGCTAGCAACAACTATGGTGAAAGTGTGTGAAAGCATCATAATCAAGTAAACACCAAGTAGCAGATAATTATGATTAGTCAACTACAAGAACAAAAACCCCATAAATCATACGATGACTAGTCAACTACCAAGAACACAAACCCAGAAAATTTTAGAGATGCAAACCAGAAATTGTTCACCCAGAAACCCACCATTGGGAAAAACTAGGGGTCATCATCCGACTAGGCAATCCACTATGTAGAAAAAGATTCTTACAAAGGAACACAAGCAAGCCCAAGAGAAACCTAGATCTATTTAGGAAGATGAGCTATACCTCATTTGTGCAATCTTCTTCTCCAACTTAGCAAAGCTTGAAGCTCAGTCTTTCATGGCAATGGCAGCTCCTTCTCCAGCTCGTTCATCCCATGGCACCAGCTTCCAAGCTCAACCCGAAACATAAACCAATTTGGATTCAATGATAAAAGGATCAATTTCTTCAAGAAACCATACTCTTGAAGAAATCAATCTTGAATTTGACCTAGAACTAAATGAGAGTGTATTTGTTCTACCTAGATGCAGATTTCATATTTCAAAAGCAGTTTTCAAAAACATTTTAGAAAACCCATAGATGAAAAAATGAAGATGCGCACTTGAGGAAGAGGATGAGCAAAAGCTTACTAGAAACTCTTTCAAAACAATCCTTCAAGTGACGGTTGCTCAAAGAGGAAAGATGGATTTTACTACAACACAAAAACCCTTCTATGACGTCTCGATTTGCATCATGGAATGCATTTAATGACGCTGGATCAGACGCGTCGGAACCAGCGTCGTCAAAAGGGGGGTCCTGGAAACTTTTTCAAAACACGCCTATTCCGTGTCATGGAATGGGGTTTCAATGACGCGGCTATCATGTCGTGAAAACTTTTTAAAAACATGACGCCTGCTCCACGTCATGAAATGAGGTTTCAATGACGCGGATAGCGTATCGTGAAAACTTTTTCAAAACACGACGTCTGTTTTGCGTCATGGAATGAGGTTTCAATGACGCGTCCAGCGTGTCGTGGAAACTTTTTCAAAACACGACGTCGATTTCATGTCATGGAATAGGGTGTCAATGACGCGAACTAGGCGTCATTGAACTTAACGATGTTGATGTGACGTCATTGAAATATTTTTCACGACACGGTTTAGACGTTGTTGAAATTCTTTAATTTTTTTAAATAAAAATTCTTAATCTGTATATATATTTATAGAATTACATTCCTAATGGAAATACTTATATTCAACACTTCCGAAAATAATGAGAATACACCATACACAATAATTCCATTTCATAATGAAAATACAGAAAGTATTGCAAGTGCTGGACCTATCCTCAGGACTATTACATTAATATTTTCATACTGAAAATAGACCAAGTATTGCAAGTGGTCAACCTTTTAACAAGGATATTTAATGAAGAAGAAAGTAACTAGCCTTCGATTCAATTGCAGTACGGTATTCTGTGTCATTCCTTCGTGTTTCCTCAGGAAGACATGATAAGACCAAATCCAAACGTGAATCTTTATCAATGCCTTCAAGATAAGTGTGCAAAGCCTCTATTTCTGTTTGGATTGGTAATCCTTTTGAAAGTGCATCTTCTAGTGCAAGTGCTCCCTGCAAAGACCCACAAAACATGTCATTGTCAAGAAGTAACTTATAGCTAGGCTTAGAAAATCACTGATGAGGTTAATACACATTAAGTTCTATTCTACATAAAAAGTTGGGAGTGATTACATGTATAGGCTAGCACATCATTGTGTGTGATTACATGTATACTTTGGGGGGGTTAGACATACAGACCTTGAATTTGTAGCTCACATCCACAAAGCCTTCACAATGATAGATGTATGTTTTTCCAGAATCGCAATCAAAAGTCTGCCGCACACCGTCAACAAAAGGGTCATTGAGTAAACGTAGTAAGGGATACAAGGTTAGATGAAAGGGTCAATGATTTTTTTTTAAGGTAAGTTAACAATGTTGGGGTAGATTTGTTCTTCCTTGAAATCTCAAGATCTTCCAAACTGTGTAACAAGTTACTAACCAATTTTGGAACCTTTAAGTTAACTACATGAATAAGTCTAGTAGTACTTAACAAAACTAAATCTAAAAATAATAAATAAAAAAGAGCAAAATGGTTTTAACCAGAATAATAGTTGGAAAATTATTAGATTTCTTCTCAGTAAGAATGGAATTTTCGATGACGATAACCGGCTATGCAAACTCATTCCTACTCTTTAATCTGACAGTAAATGGCATCATTCCAAGATTAACTTTTACTTACTTATTCATCCAGTTATTTGTACTTGACAGGGATTGCCATGATTTAATTATGCAGGGATAACAAGTAGAGCATGACAGAGTGGATATTTAAAGCTCAAATGATCAGAGTGGATATTTTATAACAAATTACACAAATATTTTGAAATTCTTGAATTGCTAGTGTTATAGTGAACATGGATACAATTCCAATTTTCTTTCCATGAACTTAAATAACAAGTAGAGCATGGCAAGAGTCAAAACCAATTAGCGGAGATTATGGTAAAACCCCTAATGAGAACGATAATCACCCGTTGTCGGTCTTTCGTGTTGATATAGTACTGACCCAAAGCTTCCCAAACTTTGGTCTCAAACAGTTGCCTGCTTAAAAGTTAAATGAAGTAAGAAAAACAATTTAAATGAAATCAGCAGCTAGTAGAAAATTAATATCACATCCTCATCTTGTTTGCAAATCGTTGGTCTATCTACATTTTATAAAACAGACAACCTGCACACAGCACAACCTAAGTTAGAGAACTAAACTAAAAATAGAAATTGAGAAACTCATAGCCTAAATAATAGGAAAAGCAATGAAGAGTAACAGTTGAGCAGAGGAAGTTTAAGTCTCAGAAAAATAAGCAAGAATTTATTAAGAAACTTCTCTGGGTTTAAAAGAAAATTAAATATTACCAAACAAGACCCAATGGGATGAAATTGACGAGGTAGCATATTCTTTGAGCTAAGAACTGCTAGACAATACAGTAGAAATATATATGAAAAGAAACCCAAAACAATGGAAATATATATATGCAAATCAAGATGGCCTTAAAAAGCATTAAGAAGAAATGGGCTGCAAGATGAGTGATACTCACAAAGAAGATAACTCCCTACCTGACCTCAATCCCAAAGACTCATGCAACTGCCCTGGTTGAGGATGCACTCCAGTATCTCCATAAGGCTCTCCACTTAACCCTACACATACAGAAGTCACAAATTTACCTTCAATCCTAAAAATCAGCAAAACCCATGAACGATCTGAACAACAAATAAAATTCAAAGTCATACCTACTTTGAATAAAGCAAGATACCAATGCCTCTAAATTATGGACAAAAAAAATACCTTAACTAAATTAATTGAATTAATCCATCAAGAAGTAAACCCTTGATTGTATGAATAGGACCAGAAGATCAAGTAACTGAGGTTGCTGCCATCAAAATGTAAATTCATGAAACAAGTTCTAGCCATGTGGCTTGTAAGAGAAATTCATACTCATGCTGAAGTGTTGGATTATCTAAACATTGTAATAATTGAAAATATGAAGAAACTAAAATAATGAAATTGATAGAGTGTAGAGATTTGTCCAAATTAGAGCTGTACCCGATGTATGAATCTGGATCATTTTCATTACACTAACAACAAAAACAAAATAATAATAATCAAATTTATGTAGTGCTTGCTTGAAACAACAAATCTGATGCAAATAATCAAATTTTTATAGTGCTTGCTCTAACATTCAAAATAATTTAATTGTTAAGATCCCTTTCCAACATCAATTTTTCAGTCTCCACTTACAAAGTTCAATAGTCTGGACAAGACTTTATATGAAGCTAATTAAAATAGCTGATAAAATACGCAATTACTCAGCTTTTACTTTCCTCCTAAACCTAAAATCCTAAAACATAAATTTATTCCTTTTAGCTTTCACCAACCCATGACTTTTTAAGTGCTCAATTTTATATGTTGAAGTGAGCATTCATAACGCAGTGAAAGCCACTCAAATACAACCCAATAAACATAATTAAAAAGAAAAAGGAAGAAGAATGGTGAATTGGGCTTACCAAAGTGTCATCCAAAGTGCGAACAAGAATGTATTTGCCATTCGGTGCGAACTGAACGGAAGAAATTGGGGGTTCTCACCATCACTACTACAAAAATCGAAATAGACGTCGGTAAAACGACGACGGACAAAATAAATACTGTCGTTAAATTTTAAACGGCGACGGTAATATAAAAACCGACGTTGATTAGAAACTAAAATACCTAAAAATTGGAAATTCATTTGGGTATTTTTAAAACACGACGCATGAAACTTTAAAAGCGTCGTCTTATGAAACATGCCAATCCGATAAGAAAACAGATAACAAATAAACAACGTCAGTATGTGTAAATATACCGACGTAGTAATTATAGACGACGTTTTACCTATAATACCGCCGTTTTGAACATCAGATAAACACGACGGTAATTGTATTATTAACAGACGTATAAAGTACTATTTAATACGACCGTAATTTGATAATTACCGACATGTAACGTTAAATAACCACGGCTACAATACATACAGAACGCCGTCTAATTTTAAAAAATCCACATATGTCTTTTATTATTTTACGCCGTATTAAAACTTATACTACGACAGTTCTGATAAATAAAAGGTGGTGGTAAATCGTTACCACGTCTTTATAATATAATAGCGACGTGGTTGTTCAGATAATACGGCAGTTCTTCGTGTTCTGTTTCCGACTCCTCATGTATGATTCAATGACACAATTTTTTATAACTTGTCGTCTGATAATAAATTAAACGAATAAAATGATATTGAGAATGAAAATCGTACAAACAACATCCAAACTATTTTCAGAAATTCAGTATTTTGAAAATTGGTGAAACCCAAAGGCTCTTTCAAAACCAAACTATTACCTGCAGATAGGTGAGAGTTAACGATGTGGGCGTTTTGGTCATCTGAGATTCTCCAAATCGCATACATCGTTAACATCGTTTTGGTGCCTCCAAATCGCATGTGAGAGAGATCCAAGGCATGAAGTGAGGAATGGCAACTTTGTGAGAAAAGAAAATTTGAAGAAATTATTTTTATTAACCACGTCGGTTCTATTACAAATCATGACGTTTAATTGTAAGCAATCAACGGCGGATAATATAATACTACTGTCGTATAGAGTTGTAGTAACCCGTCGTTTTCCTTAAATGAGCGTCGTATTAATTTTTTATACGTCGGCGCCTATTTATAAATCGTCGTTTTAAATTTTTTGTTATAAGATTTTTTTTTTCCTTTGGTATCTACGTCGTGTTATTTGACTTATACCACGTCATTTTTTATAAATAGCGTCGTCTTATATAACATTTCGACATTATTTAAATATTTTGCATGACCTACTAAAGTTTCACTGTTTCGAATACCGAGAAAAAATTTCACACTCCTCCCGTTTATCCTTCCCAAGGCGCCACTCTTCGTCTTCGTCCCTGTCTGAAACTAATCGTCTTCCCACACTTCACCTTCGTCACTGACCAGAACATACCACTTCAAAGACGAGAAAACCCGAGAAAACTTTCGTTGCAGGAAAAAGGTAACCATTGCTTCGTACTTTTTTAAACGAGTTATATGTTTTATCTTTTGAAATTTTTATATGTTTTTTTCTTTTGAAAATCATTTTCATTTTTCAATTTACATACAAAGAAGGAAAGGGTATCGTACCAATACACTGTTTTTTGTATCATGTTAATACGACGACGTTGCCGTCTTATTTGAGTCATTTGAAGTATATAATGACGACGGTATTTAAATAACGACGTCATAAAATAAATACTACCATCGTTTTATATGTTTGAAAATTATGAAATATTCCCATTTCCATGTTTTTTTTTCTCAATAGCAATAGATGAAAATCATTATAAGTGTTAGTTTTGTAATTCATTTACTCTTTTCCAATTTGATATAATATAAAGAAAAATAACTAATTAGAAGTGAAACAATAATCTGCTTTTTGTTGTTCATGTTAATAAGACGACGGTAACTGATTATTTACATCGTTTTATTAATTAAACCACGGCTGTAATTAACTACGAGGTGATAAAACAGTAATAACGTCGGTGGTTAGTATATAGCGTCGTGTGAAACTAAATACTACGACGTGTTTTAAACTTACCGCCGTTTTTAGTATTGTAAAATATGAAATATTTTCAATTTAAGTTTGATTCCTTAAGTTCAAGTTTGAAAATGATTATATTTTTTGTTCATATAATTATTTTACTTTTGTCCAGTTTGAATAAATATGCACACAGATTTTTTCCAATTCTAATAAATATACCCTGTGTTTTGAGTTCTTATCAATAAGACGACGGTGACATATTTTTTACGACGTTTGATGTGTTTATCCACGTCGGTAAATAACTACCGATGTGATAAATTTAAATTACGTCAATAGTTATTATATAACGTCGTTTGATGTTAAATACTACGTCGTATTATTAAAATTACCGTCGTGTTTAGTATTTTATAATATGAAATAATTTCACTTGCAGGTTTGATTTAGCTGTAAACATGGTTTCTCAATCTCAAAGTAAGGCTTCTAGCTTGAGCAAAAAGAAAGCTACCTTGGAAAAGAATCAAGGTAAAGATCTTGAAGTTGCACAATCTACAACCAAATCCTCTAAGAAGATGAAGTTTGTATTTTCTCATGAGAAAGCTTCAGACAGCACGACTACTTTTGTTGAGGAACCAAAGTCAGGGCATGGTATAACCACAATGCCCGTCTTGTGAAGAGAAAGTTTTAGAAAATCAAGCCAGTGATTGAGTACAACAAAAAGGGTCAACCATATGGCCTTGCACATAAGGAGATGCAGTCCTACATTGGTGTCTTGACACACTCCAGTCCCACTTTCGACCTTAAATGGAAAAAAAAGTGGACAACGATGTAAAAGAGCAGATTTGGGAAGCCATTGACATGGCTTTTGTTGTAGGCAAGGGGGCAAGGACATGGTCTTATCTTCACTGGTAAGAAATGGAAGGATTTCAAGTCTACACTAACTAGGCAGCATATCCTTCCATTCATCAATGAGAAGGAGAAGTTAAATGAACCCCCTAAACTATATCCATTCATAGTGAAAGCATAGTGGGATGCCTTTGTAGCTTCAAGGTTATCCAAAGAATTTGAGGGTGTGCATCTTGAACAAAAGCAGAGGAGGGAGAAATGCGAGTACAATCATCGGTTGTCTCGATGAGGATATGTTGGTTTGGAGGAGAGTTTGGAGGAAACCATGCCCGGGGTAGAAATCGATCGATCTACCTTATGGAAGAAAGCCAGAGAAGACAAACACGGTAACTTTCCCGATCCAAAAGTTGCAGACAAAGCAAAAATAATTGTAAGCTTCTAAATTTAGACAATTTCTGTTTTAAATTTGTATTAGACTGCATTTAATTTTTAATTAGACTTGCATGTGGATCTGACTTCCTGTTTTTGTTGACTTTAATGTGCCTTTGTGTTAGGATGAATTGCAACAAAAAGTCTCTAAAGGCACTCTCACTGTATCGGGAAGCAATGATGTGTTGACTATGGCTTTGGGTCCCGAGCATCCAGGGAGAGTTAGAGCTGCAGGGGCTGGGGTTTCCACTCTGAAATACTTCAATTTACCTAGACAACGGAGGGTAAAGTTTGAAGATAAACTCGAAGAACGTCTCCGAATTATTGTGCAAGAAGAGCAAGTGAAATTTGAGGCTAGAACACAATAATTGGTAGCAGCTGAGAGGGAGAATATACTGAATCAAGTGCGCCAACTGCTTCCCAATTTTGATGCCACCATGATCAAACAGTCAACTCCTCCATTTCCAATCCAAGGTCAAGAGCAAAGTCCCAAAAATCCAATGTCCGACAAAGCAAGTTGCTCTGGGGCAATTGGTGTGAAAGCCATCAATTTTGAGGATGAAAATAACAATGCTAAACAAGTCGTGGACGAAAAAATGGTAAGTTACCTCGATTTTAAATTTCTCTGTTTCTTAATTTTTTAGACGTCGTTATTTATCGTTACGATCGTTATAAATGTAATACAACGACAGTTATTAGTTCTCGACGTTTTAAATCACACACCACGTCACATTTTTGAAAAAACCGTCGTTGAGGTAGACATTCCATGATGGTATAGAGGGTGACCTATTTAGTTTACTTGTGTCACAAGCTTTCTTCACTTACGTTATCCCACTATCTCTCTCTCTCTCTCTCTCTCTCTCTCTCTCTCTTTGTCACTCTAATTTTCTCTCGCAATTGATTTTTATGTATTTCTGCTAAGAATGTTGATAAACCCGAAATTTGTTAACTGTGAATTTGTAACAAAAGGAAAGTATTTTGCGTCGTAATTATAATATACCACGTCGGTTTTAATTTACCGTCGTCTGTAATGTAATATAATGTCGGTTTCGTTTAAGAACCGACGTATGTATATAAATACCATTTCGGTTTTTGTGTTCAGGTAATTTTTTTGAACATCTATCTTTGTGTATTTTTAAAACAGAAGGCCAAGGTCATGGATGTTCTGAGAAGGAACAACAAGTGGGAGACTTGCCTTCTTCTCTACAAGCCCTTTGTGCTTATCTTTGAGACGACATTGAGGGTTCATGATAGGATTATGACCTTTACAATTGAGAAGGAAGTGTTTGGAAATGATCGTGAAACCTTCATCTTGCACGAAGATATTAGTCAAATTGCAGCAATGGAAGAAGTTGGAGCCACTTTGTCATTGCTTTGTATACATGAGGTAATTGTCCTTATCAAATTTTCATTTTAAACCTCTGCTTTCTTTAAAAGGAATAACTCATTGGATCATTTCATATATTTAGGTGCCTATTTGAAACATTGAAAACTTCAAATATGTTGAACATGGTTGGCCTTGTGGACCCGCTCAAGTTAGTGCTAACTCGGCTCATTAACTCAAAGATCACGTGCGTTAGCTACTAGACTTCAAAGGACAGATGGGGAACAGATTTTCTTGATGCCTTACAATCCAGGGTTAGTCCCCTTAACAAGATTTTCTTTGTATGATGCAGTGTATATTAAAGTGTTTAACCTTTATGTTTTTTTTTGTGTGTGTAGCTTTCATTGGGTCTTGTTCATTGTGAGAGCAAAGAGAGAGACTGTTTATTTTCTGGATCCACTGCCAAACCGAATGATTGATGACGAGTGCAAAAATATGGTGAACACGTAAGTTGATTTACTCATATGTGTTTGTATAGCAAGCTTTCTTCACTTAAGTGATCCCACTATCTCTCTCTCTCTCTCTCTCTCTCTCTCTCTCTCTTCACTCTAATTTTCTCTCGCAATTGATTGTATACGTATTTCTGCTAAGCATATGGATAAATATGAAATTTGTTATTTTACGTCGTAATTATAACATACCACGTCGGTTTTAAGTTACCGTTGTCTTCATTGTCATATAACGTCATTTTATTTTAAGAACCGTCGCGTATATAATTACCACGACGGTTTTATGTGTTCAGTGTTTATTTTTAACAACTATCTTTACGTATTTTCAATAACACTTTGTTGCCTTGAAACAGTGCTATCAAAACCTATAATTCCCACATAGGCAGTACGGCAGAAATCACCCATTTGGAAAACTCTAAAAGGCACTCCAAAGCAACCAAGCAATGTAGAGTGTGGGTACTATGTAATGCGCTTTATGAAAGACATCATTGAGGATCCTGCACTGGAATTTGAGAAGAAGGTAAAAGGAAAAATTATATATTTTAATTTCTGTGGTTTTTAATTTACCACGTCGGTAAATGAAAAACCGTCATTATATTACCATACCACGACGGTTTTACCTCGCCGACCCTCGCAGCGGTATCGGCGACACTCGGCGACATCTGTCGGCGGCGCTCGACATCCATCGACATTTAACATTTTATTTTTTATTTTTTTATGGCTTGCGGTATCTGAGGAAAAGATCAATCACCATACCGCCAAGAAGCCATTGATGAAGTCAGCAGGAATGGACTGAATTTGTAAGCCTTCATATGAATTAGGGAATTGGACAAACATTAATCACAAGAATTAACAATTTTTGTAAATATTTTGGTTATAATTTACATGTTTTTTTAGTATGAATTAAAAATTTGTATAAAATTATCAAATCACAAGAATTAAAAAAAAAAGCACAACGGTACATAACCAAAATGATATGTATACAACCAAACCACGTCGGTACGTATCTGAAATGACATGTATACAAATATAACACGCGTTATATTAAAAAAATGTTATTATTTTCATTCAAATAGACGTCAAAAGATATTAAAACGTCGATATATTAAACAATAACGACTTCTAAAGATATTAAAACGTCGTTAAATACAACGGTTCCATATTACCGTCGTCTAAAGATATTAAAACGGCAATATATACAAAAATAATGCCGTATAAAGTTATACTTACAACGTCGTTAAATACAACGGCGATATTTTTTTATTCCCGACGTCTAAAGCTATTAAAACGGCGATATATAGAAAAATAATGCCGTATAAAGTTATACTTAAAACATCGGTAAATACAACGGCCATATTTTCCTTCCCACCGACGTGTAAAGTGATTAATACGGCGTCTATAAAAAAATAATGACGTTACAAGTTCTATTTAAAACGTCGGTACATACAACGGCTATATTTTAGTTTTCGCCGACGTCTAAATACATTACAACGTCGATATATACAAATTAAGATTTGTGACTATATACCACGGAGGTTATGAATTCATACCGACGTGGTTTTATTTTGATTTTCATTGAAATTATTTTATAATATTTGTAATAAAATTTAAAAAATTCCAAAAAATAAACAGAAATTATAATGCACTCATTGATATATTTTCTTACCACTAATTTAGGGTTTAGGGTTTAGGTTTTATTGAAAAGGCAACGGTTTTCTTTTTTATTTTCGGGGTTAGACAAAACCACCATAATTCCTTTTGTATTATTTTATTATTTTTTAATTTAAAATAATTTAGGGTTTAGGGTTTAGGGTTTAGGGTTCAGGGTTTAGGGTTCAGTGTTCAGGCTTCAGGCTTTAGGGTTAGGGATTATGTTATATTGAAACGACGCCGGTTTTCTATTTTGTTTTCTTTCAATTCCACCCTTGCGACACTGTTTCGAATCCCAGCAACACCAAACCTGGATATTAAATTTTTTTAACGACGGTTTTATTATTTTAACGACGTCAAATTTTATTTAAAACGTCGTATTTTATATATTTACCGTCGATTTAAATACCATAGATTTTATCAATTAGACGTCCATCTTTATTATATAGCGACATAGAAAACGAAAACAACGTCACTATAAAAATAATAACTGTCGTTTAAAATTAAACACTTTAACGACGGTTTTCTTTTGTTTCGTCGATGTTTAAAGAAGCGCGCAATCTGAAAATTTACGCGTGACCTAAAATTTTCATTTTTCGCTCTAAGTGTTAAATAATTCGCTTTCTCTCTTCAACTCTAATTTTTAGTTGTGCTCTCCACCTCGGTCGAATGCAATAAGTTCGAACCCTAATGCTTGACTCTAATTCTTAACCTATCATTTCTGCATGCACTGTAAGTTTGAACCCTAATCTCTTCAGCTCTAATTTTTATTCATTGAATGATATTTTGTTATGGGTTCTTAAGTACAAACGTAATCTGACTTTGCTTTTTATTCATTGAATGATGTTACATTGTGCGTCCTTTAAATGTTTTCTGGGTTCTTGAGATAGGTTTTCTTAATCACTCTCTGTCGTGATAGGTCTTACGCGTGATAACTTTTCATAAAAATTCATTTGCTATGAGTCTTAATCAATATTTCAGATACGTGTTATATTTATTTGGTTCTCAATTTGATCTTGGAAATGGAATGGCAATCGGAGATTTAATTTTTTTAAGCATACGATGTTTTATGTAAAAAAACCGTCGACTGTAATCTTAAAATACGTCGTTTTATGTAAAAATTCGTCGTCTGTAATATTAAAATACGTCGTTTATGTAAAAAATCGTCGTCTGTTTTATAAAATACGTTGTTTTATGTAAAAAACCGTCGTCTGTATCTTATACTTGTTATTTAAATTTATATAATCTGCTTTGTTGTTCATTCTTTTCTTTTGTAGCCTAAGATGACTGTTATTACAAAAAACCGTCGTCTGTTTTATAAAATACGTCATTTTATGTAAAAACCGTCGTCTGTATCTTATACTTATTTAAATTTATATAATCTGTTTTGTTGCCTAAGGCACGATTATTACAAAAAACCGTCGTCTGTTTTATAAAATACGTCGTTTTATTTAAAAAACCGTAAATGCGTAACTCATATTACTTGTTATTTAAATTTATATAATCTGCTTTGTTGTTCACTCTTTTCTTTTAGTAGCCTAAGACGACTGTTATTACAAAAAACCGTCGTCTATTTTATAAAATACGTCGTTTTATATAAAAAATCATCGTCTGTAACTCATATTACTTGCTTTTAAAATGTACATAATATTCTGTAGTGATATTCATTGCTTGTCTTTTTACTTTATTATATATTATAGGGTATAGTGTCAGTGATGGATAAGTCATGGATGCATGCGGATAGAAGATCGAAGGCATATGAGTTAGGGGTGGAAGCATTTTTGGATTTTGCTGTAGGAAATCTTCTAACTACAACACATATTCATTGTCCATGTGTTAAATGTGGGAATATTCGATTGTTTGGGGTTTAAATTATAAGGGACCACTTGTACTTTAATGGAGTTGACCAAAGCTATAAGAATTGGACATTTCACGGAGAACCTTGGCGATCAACTACTAATGCTAGTAGAAATGTGGATGAAGATGATAACCATAGTAGGGATAGTTTTGTTTACGAAGAAATAGATATGGGTGATCTTGATTTAGGTGATGTTGGATCCGATCCTTATGAGTTTGCCAATGTGATTGGGGATGGAGATCAACCCTTGTACCCTGGTTGTAGTAAGTACACAAAGTTGTCAGCATTAGTGAAGTTATATAATTTGAAAGCAAAACATGGGATGAGTGATGTATGTTTCTGAATTGTTGATACTTCAAGGAGATTTGCTTCTAGAAGAAAATACAATACCTTCCTCTATGTATGAGGCAAAGAAGACTTTGTGTGCATTGGGGTTGAGTTATGAGAAAATCCATGCATACCCCAATGATTGCATCTTGTATAGGAAGGATTATGAAGATTCAACTAATTGTCCTACTTGTGGTATCTCAAGGTGGAAGGAAGGCAAAGATTCAGTTTTGAAAGAGGGTGTCCCAAAGCAAAGGTGGTGTGGTATTTTCCACCAATTCCAATGTTTAAAAGGATGTTTCAATCAAGTGAGACATCTAAGAGTTTGACTTGGCATGCGATAGAAAATCAATTGACGATCGAGATGTCTCATCCGGCGGATTCCCTTCTTGGAAACTCGTTGATGATAAATGGCCCGAGTTTGGTAAAGAGTCGAGAAACTTGAGGCTGGCTCTCTCATCGATGGATTCAATCCCCACAGTTCTCTAAGTACCGAATACGATTGCTGGCCGATTATCTTAGTTACATATAATCTCCCACCATGGTTATGCATGAAACGAAAGTTTATGATGTTGACTTTATTGATTTCGGTCCTAAACAACCGGAAATGATATAAACGTCTACTTAGAGCCTTTGATTGATGATTTAAAATCTTTGTGGGATGGGATTAGAGGAGTGTATGATGCACACATAGGAGAATACTTTACACTCAGAGCTGCACTCATCATGGACAATAAATGATTTTCCCACCTATGGAAACTTATCTGGTTGTGTCGTTAAAGGATATAAAGCTTGTCCAATATGCGGCGATGATACGCCTAGTCATAGGTTGAAAAATGGCCACAAAATCTGTTACATCGGGCATAGAAAATGGCTATCAACATATCATCCATATCGGAGGCAGCGTGCAGCTTTTCATGGGAAACCTGAATATGACATGCCTCCAAAGCCATTAACCGTAGAAGAAGTGCTACAAAGGGTTGAAGGTATTAATTACAAATAGGGATCGAAAAAAGGGGAGGTGGAGGTGAAAATGACGGTGTGAGTTTGTTGGAAGAAGAAGTCAAAATTCTTTGATCTCGAGTATTGGAAATACATTCTGTGAGGCATTCCCTCGATGTGATGCACATTGAGAAGAATATTTGCGATAGTATCATTGGTACGTTGTTGGAGATCCCTGGAAAAAATAAAGATGGGATTGCTGCTCATTTAGATTTATTGAACATGGGGGTCAAGATTGATTTGCAACCCGAGTATGGAGAAAGACGTACTCGCTTGCCTCCAGGGCCTTGGAATTTGTCAAGAGCAGAGAATAGAACGGTTTGCAATTCTTTCTATGGTATGAAGGTCCCTGAAGGTTATTCTTCAAACATAAAAATCTTGTATCTTTACAAGATTCAAGACTTCTTGGCTTAAAATCACATGATTGTCATACCTTGATGCAACAATTGCTCCTTGTGGCAATTCATTACATTTTGGAAAAGCCTGCAAGGTATGCAATAACTCATTGTGCTTCTTCTTCAATTCTATATATGCAAAGACCGTGGATGTTTCCTCGCTAGATAAGTTGGAAGAAGATGTAGTAGTTACTTTGTGTTTGCTTGAGAAATACTTTCCCCCTTCATTCTTGATATCATGGTTCATCTAGTAGTACATCTTGTCGAGAAGTTCGTCTATGTGGGCCTGTTTATTTTAGATGGATTTATCCGTTCGAAAGATATATGAAAGTGCTAAATGGGTATGTTCAGAACCGTAATCATCCTGAAGGTTGCATTGCTGAGTGCTATATAGCTGAAGAAGCTGTGGAGTTTTGCACTGAGCATTTATCTGATATTAGAACAATTGGAGTGCCATTAAATCAGAAGATGAGACTTTCAAAGCCACTATCAGGTTGCTCAATGACTTTAGTTGATTGAGACCTTTTGAACCAGACACATCTATATGTGTTGGAGAATACGGAGGAGTCCAACCATATATCGAGTATGACTTTTAATCATTATGTTTTAAATCATTCCTTATGTTTCTCTTAAATACAAGGGACAGTAATACTAGAATTTTCTGTGTCATGTAGGGAACATATGATCCACCTCAAGACCACTTATCCAAAATATAAAAAGAGAACAAAGTGGCTACAAGATAAGCCCAACAGCACTTTCATTCAATGGTTACGCTTTAAGGTATATGTTATTGAATAAAACATTGGAGTTTGATTTATTGTCATATCTATGTTGCATTGAATTAACATATGATTAATTTGCAGGTTCAAAGAGAAATCAATGAGAAAGAAAATAATGGCGTATCAGAAAAGTTGAGGTGGCTAACAAGTGGTCCAAGCATGACAGTGCTATCATATAAGAGCTATCTTATTAAAGGTGTTAAATTTAACACCAAGGCACAAGATGATGTGCGGGCAGTTCAAAATAGTGGAGTTTATTTACTTGCAAATACTATGCAAGTTGCTAGTGCCAAGGATAAAAACCCTATTGTCTCAAATATGAGTTTTTATGGTGTCATTCAAGATATTTGGGACCTTGACTACCAAAAGTTTACAATCCCAGTCTTTAGGTGTGATTCGATAGATAGCATACGGCCTTGTAGTCGACGAACTCGGATTTACCCTTGTAGATCTGAGTAAAATTGAACATAGGAATGACCAATTTGTTTTGGCTTCTCAAGTCAAACAAGTTTTTTGTTGACGACCCAATGCATCATAGTTGGTCGGTAGTGTTATCAATGCCTAATAGAGAATATAATGATGTTATTGGTGATGATGACTTAGGTGATATTAGAATTGAGTGTGAGCCATTTACTAGAGGGATGCCAAATGTTGACACATTTGATGAACTAGCCCGTGAGTTTGGGAGTGAAAATATTCGAGATGGGTGTGAAGATATATGGATTGAATGATGCTTGTGATTTATGACATTATTTATGCCCTAAATGGCTATGTATGACATTAATTTTGCAAGAAATTGTAATGTATTTCTTTCACTTTCATTATGCAGGTTTCGCAACATAACTTTCAGTAATAAAAACTGGGTTTCAGATGCAAAACACGACGGTAATCTGAAAAATTGCAAAATAAGGCGTCTCAATGATATTTAACGGCGTTTACATCCATAATATATGTACCGACGTCTAAATACTAACTATCATGACCGGTCAATTCATTCAAAGATACGTAGATAACAATAGAACAAAAACGGTAATGTACGGACAGTCGTGGTAATTTTTAGATAGACGTCATTTTTAAAAATAAAATAGACATATAATGAAATTAACTACGTCAATAAGGCGTTAAATTACTGACGTTAAATAACTTTTCAACGACGATCAATTTATAGTTTCTGTCGTGGTTACATCATATTAAGTTTATATTTTAGTAACTTACGACATTGTTTCTACTTTAAACGACGTAGATTTTCTGAAAGGGTCGTCTAAGGTTATTAAAGATGTTCTTTTAAAATTAAATTTTTCATTGAATAGACGTCGGTTTTTATCTGAATAAGACGTTGTCAATGCTAACAACATCATATTTGTAAAACAAACTGTCGTCTTTCTTCTTTAACAACGTTGGTTTTGATTAAAGATGTCGTCTTTCCACGGGAAATTTATTTTGCACGTCAGTAAGACGTTAAGAACAGACGGCTAAAAGTATAAAAACGACGGAATTCATTATATAAGCGAAATATAAAGTAGTAGCCACGTTTGAATTTCTATGATATAGGACATTTGAAGTCTTAACAACGTCTTCTTTAGAAATAAATACGTCGTAGAAAAACGAAATAACGTCGGTTATGGTTTTATTCATGCCGTGGAAAGTTCAAATCTACGTTGTTTTGGAAATTATTAATGAAGTGGTAATATACATATAGACGTCAATTTTAAAAATAAAATGGAAATGTAATATTATTAACTACGTCGATCTACAGTTAAATTACTGCCGTAAACTGACTATTCAACGTCTCTAAGTTTATAATTTGTGTCGTGGTTACTTATGTTTACGGCTGTATTTTTGTAAATAATGTCATTGTTCCTTTGTGAAACGACGTTTATTTTCTAAAAGTGACGTCTAAGGTTATCCAGGTTGTTTATTTTTGAATGGATAGACGTCGGTTTTTATTTGTGTAGGGCGTTGTATATTTTAACAACGTTAGGATTTTAAAATAAACCGTCGTGTTTAATTTATAACAATGGCATATTTTATACATTGTGTCGTTTTTATATGAAATAGACGGCGGTGATTTACCGTCGTGGTTTTATGCATCAAAAGATGTCGGTCGATTCCACGACGGTTGAAAAACAGAATACACGACGGTGAATTACCGTCGTCTATCTCGATTTTTGTAGTAGTGCATCAATCACTTGTCGCCTTGTCCTAAGTGATAATAAAAGTGAGAAACAGTAAGGTGAATTTGGGTTTTTTGTAAATTAGGGATGAGAGTTTTTAGGGTTTAGTTCTGGAACTGAGATAAGGAAAGAGGAGGAGACAGTGAGAGTTAGGGCGAGCAAAGTGGCGATTTGTGGATGGAGACAATAAGAGTTTGGCAAATCAAAGGGGCGATTTGTGGATGGAGACGGTGAGATTTGAGGCGAGCAAAGGGGAGTGATTATGGTTGAGATTTTGGGTATTTAAGTTTGGTTTTGAAATGAAATCTGGAAAGGAGACAGAGAGACCAAGGAACTATAGAGATGAGACAAAGGGAGAGCTATGGAGAAGAGAGAGAGCGAGGTACGGAGAAAGTAAGCGGGTGAATTAAAATTCCGTGAAAAAAAGAGCGGCAGACAATGAAAAAAATTTGGGGTACATCTATGGCCTTGCGTTTTGCGTCGTGGTATAAATATTTGATGGCGTGTCTATGGCGTCGTTAATTTTTTTACACATATGGTGCATGTCCTGCGTCGTCGTATAAGTATTTCATGATGTGTAGTAGATGTCATTAATTTAAGAAAAAATTTGGGTTTATCTATGACGCAGGTCGTACGTCGTCATATAGGGTACTTCCATGACGCACGCCCGCGTCGTCATATAAGTACTTCATGACGTGTAGAAAAAATTTGGGTTTATCTATGACCCAGGTCCTGCGTCGTCGTATAGGGTACTTCCATGACACATGTCCCGCGTTGTCGTATAAGTACTTCATGACGTGTAGAAGATGTCATTAAATTCACAATGTTAATGACGTATGATAGGCGCCGTCTAAATGTTCTAAAATCAATGACTCACATCCTGCGTCATTGAAAATGATTTTAATGACGCATCTAGCAAATGTCGTGATCACGGTGTCATAAACTCACTTCAATGACGCATTTTAAAAACACGTCATAATTTATGATATTTAATGACGTGGATTTTCAATGCGTCATTAAATCTGCATCATAAAAAGACCTTTTTTTTGTAGTGATCATTCCCTAGGTCAGAAAGTACACATGGCAGCACAGAAAAATCGAAGAATAAGACAAAACAGTTTGGTAGGATCCAGCTGAAAACTGTGAGCTGGAATTTCAACACATGCAATGTAAAAGATGACTAGTCATACGAAGGAAAGATGACTAGTCATGATAATAAGAATTTTAATGAATGCAATATGATGCAATGCAAAAATTACCTTTGTCAAGCACATTGATTATCCATCATATTTTAGCCAGATAAGAATACCAAAGGTAGCAATTCTAATCTAAACTTGAGCTTGGGAAAAAATACAATGATTGTCCTATTACAAACTTGTCAAGGGAAGCCAAAAGAAAAACACAAAATGCATACACTAACAAGTATCCACGTAGCGCACAACCAATAGAAGAGTGCAGAGCATGGTTGTCCATTGGTTGGGCTGGGTATATTAGTTTAGGCTAAAAAGACAAAGTCACCTGGACTATAGTCCAGGTTAACCAAAGTGTAGGTCCGTCCCTGCTCATGAAGGACCGCAGTGGGTGATAGCCCTCATTGAGAAATTGGGTGGCTCAATATTAAAATGAATTAGTTAAAGACTTTTTATCGTAAGGCATTTTTGAGGTTCATGCATTTATCAATTTTAGTTTGGATAAAGTGCGGTTTTGCCCCCTGAACTATAAGGCAATTTGAAGTTACCCCTGAATTATTTCTTCGCCAATTTAGTCCTTGTATTTGTTTAAAATAGCCAATATGGGACTGTCGTTAGTTTTCACGAGGATTTCATCCACATTACCGTCGAATCACATGACCTTCACTTGTCCCTTTAGACGGAAATATGGATATTTGAGGATTTCATCCACATTACCATCAAATCACATGCCCCTCACGTGTCCATTTAGACGGAAATATGAATGAAATATCCAGAAATCTAACGACAAGTCTCATATTGACTATTTTAAGCGAATAGAATGACTAAATTGGTAGGCGAAATAATGCAGGGGGTGAGTTCGAATTGCCTTATAGTTCCAAAACAGCTAAAAACTTTTTAGTTTTGTATGATATTTTGTGTCATAGATCATTCTCCATGGCTTGCACATCAAGTATGTAAAATACGTTAATTTGCTGATGTGACACAAATGTGAAACTCATAAATCTAATACTATAAAATTTGAATCCTCTCTTAAGATTCACTTGACATTTAATATAAACATGTCACCTCGTCAAAAAAGTATCCACGGACTAGAAATTTAACAATTTTATTTTTAAATAAGAAAATGAAAAACCTTAAAAATAGGAAGTAAACGCTCTTTTGCGGATGGATTCCTACTCAAATCATTCAGATTATTCTTCCTCATATAGCCTCTAGAGTTCAAGAACCTAAATGATAACAATATCCATCCTTAAACGATGAAATATGTATGCATGAATGATGAATCCAATTATGCATAGTCATATACGATGAGTATGAAATTTATAATAAATATGTGTAACTACAGATGGCAATGGAAAAATACAAATGGTGAAAACGAATTTGTTTCTTCGATTTGTATAGTTAATAATAAAGTAACAATGAAACCCAACTATAGACGCTAGTTTCTTGGGTAAAGACTTGACAAGGAAACGATGTAAAATTGAGACACTACTAATAAATCTAGCCTTATCCATCAAATTTTTAAAATGAAAAAGAAAATCATGAGATGAGAGAAAAACTTGAAATTTGAGGAATTGACGAACCCCTCAGCAAAACGAAGATATATTGTCAGGAGAGGCCCTGGACATAAGCATGCAAACAACAGCCTAGGGCTACGAAGGAAAGACCTCCAATTTATATATAATGTAAAAAAGATTATAATTCAAAATTAAGAACGCAACTCAAAAAGGGCCCTCAATACAGTGATTTGTATTTTTATGTTAGGGTTTTTGGGTTAAATGGTCCCTGAACTTTGAACCGATTCGCATTTTGGTCCCACAATTTCTAAAATTGTTCCCTTGGTCCTTCAACTTAAGTTTCATTAAGACCAATGATCCTATTGTCAGTTGTGTAAATTTTTTTCTGTAAATTTAGGAGCAAATGGGTCTTTTTCAGGTTGGTGTTATTTCCCCCCCTCAATTGTGAAACTTGCCTTCCCTCCCAAACTAGTTGCAGCCTCCCTCCAAAACAGCCGTAAACAACCTTAAATTGCAATCCCCTTTTAATTATAAGCTGTTGCTTCTCATATTGGGTGAGTACATGCTGAAATTCCCTTTTTTGGTATTATGTTCTAATTTGGCACGGATGAAGAATTTGATAATAATGATGCATAAAAGCTGGATGGAGAGCATTATTTTGAGTGGTTGGACAAGAAGACATGTACAAGAGGAAGAATGTGATGCATGGTTTTCTTTGAAAAATGAGAATGTGGTGCCTAGCTCTATACAACAATGACCCAAACAACAAATGGAATCAAATCGCAGTAACGTTTTCGAACCTAAACCCCAATACGTGAAAATTCTTCCCTTTTTTTCCTTTGGTATGAAAAACTCTTTAGCATTTTGTTGAGTCCGAAAACTCTTCAGCTTCAGGCATGTGACGTATCAATGCTTCGAAAATGTGTTAAAAGTCTTTTTTTGTCCCTCAATTACTTCCCACACGTGCATCACATGGTCATTTATCACAGAAAAATTGATAGAACTGGCAGTAGGGCCATTGGTCCTATGACAAGGCGAAGTTGAAGGGGCGTGAACGATTTTAGAAATTGACTCGTGTCAAAATTTAGGAACCATTTAACCTAAAAACCAGAAGACTTTGTTTGAGCTTTCATCAATGGCAGGTATGTACTATTATTATAATTAATATTTTTACTTGATTCAAGATCTTCCCCTTGATGTGATTCTATGTGCTTATGACTAAGAAATTTATGTAATTAGTTTAAAATAGTAAGTTGTCCACTTGTGGAATTTATGCCTAAGGTTCTCGAACTGAAGTTGAACAACCGAACCAGCAAGAACCCCGGGAGACGGTAACCATTTTCCTGGTCGCCCTAGAACGCTTTCTGGACAAGACCCCCAAGGAGAAATAACTCAACAAGAGCTCCCTCAAGTGAATATGTTAGGCACGATCAGGGAGGAGGAGGCAGCAGCAGGAACCAGATTCGTGACAATAATATTACAGCAGAGCCTGGCAGTCAGAATGTTGGGGCGTCAGACTTTCATAATGTACGAGGTCAAGGCGGAGGCCAAGGTGGTGGTCACGACATTTGTGGCAATACAATTACTGCACGTGAAGGAGCCAGGAATGTTGGGTATCACAACTTTGGCAACACCACACCTGACAAAGGCTTCACCTGTTGCATCCTGTAGTTTGGGAGAAGAAGAAGCTGAATCAAAGTTAGCATAAACCAATTGAAGAAGGACATGATCAATAAAAAGAAACAAATAGTCTGTTCTTCCATGCTTTTAGGTTTAAAGGTGTGTGTTCGATGTACGAAAACAACAGCAAAGATCCAGGCTTGTAGGCCTCTTATCTGTAGGCTGTGCCATCTGCACTCTTTTTAATTTATGCAAATGTTACATATCCTTTGTAACTTGGCGAGCCAAATCAAAGATATTATGTTATGTTATGGATTCTCCTTTCTATTTATTAAAAATAAATTATTAAAATGCGTTGTTAATTATTAAAAGGAATTCATAATTCCTTATTATGAATTTAATTTTTAGTTTCATTCATTTGACGGATGCAACTTTCGTCCAGAGCTTCCTTATGAAAATTATATTAAAAGCAGAGCCGGTCTTGGGGGTGGGCGAGAGGGGCCTTGGCCATGGGCCTCCAATTAAGGGGCCCCAAATTTTTTATATATTATATATACTATTGTCCAATTTATTATAAATAAATAATAAAAAACTGAAACAACAAGCGATGAAATTAGGTTTCTTTGTTTCCTCTTCCCATAAGGTTTCTTCGTTTCCCACGCAGAAACTTAAACAACATGTGCTTGAGGAAGACGATTCCTCTTCCCAGAAGGTGATTCCTCTCCTAGTTAGTTTCTTCATGGAAGAACTCTATTTAATACACCCATCTCTTAATAATCCACCACCATATTTTTCTCCATTTTCCCCATCTCTCTTCAATCCATGCATTATTTTCAGTTTCTCTCTTTTTTCTCATATCATATTGTGACCCTAAGAATCAATCTCACACTAAAAGCTCACAAATTGTCTTTGAGATTGATGGTGACCAAGAGGAAGGAACATGAGAAATTGAAAAGGTAATCATATTTATAATTTTTATTTTAATTTATATTTGTTCCTATCCATCAAACTATTTTTTCAATTTCCAGATTATACACAAACAATGACTTTGCTGTTAAGAGACTTAGACTCTGCTTTTATAATTGACCAGGTAGGATTATGCTCTATAATTGTTTATCGTAAAATCATTATTCACGCGCTCTATGCGCTATGTAAAATCATTTTATTTGTTATTTTTTCGCAATTGTATACTAAGGAAAGAGGCCTCATTTAGTTTACCGCCTAGGGCCACCCAAAAGTCAGGGCCGGCCCTGATTAAAAGATACCCATAAAAAAAAGACAAATGAGAGATGCATGCTGATTGTACCCACTATAAAAACGCAAATGTCGTTCCCGACCAATTTGTTCATGGGCGACTTCATCACAAATGGGTCAACGTCACTATATATGCTCCTCCTTCTCCAACACATAATTTTGGTGGACACTTCCATTCCATCTATCCCAGCCTGTTTTGTTGGCGTCACTTGTAGACCGTTGACTTTCTTTCCTTGATTATCAAGGATTCCCATTATTATTGTAATTGATTTACTTTAATTTCTGATTTCTTACTGTAAATAGAAATAGGAATTTATTATTTGCCTTGACCACTAAGGCTTTGTTGTATTATAAATATGACCTCCTACAAGGAGAGGAATACATAGAAAATTTCCACAAACAAATATTCTCATATTATGTTTCACATTTTAGCATGGTATCAGAGCCAGGTTATGTTAATTCACTCTAATGTGTGGGGACCTTCACCTATCACTGCTCCTTCTGGCGTTTAGTGGTTTGTCACATTTATAGATGATTGTACACGGATGACATGGCTTTATTTGCTAAAGAATAAAAATGAAGTGTTTTCCAGTTTTCAATTCTTCCACAAACAGATGACAACTCAGTTCAATGCTCAAATACAGATTCTTCGCTCATACAATGGTGGAGAATTTTACAATCATGACTTTCAGGCTTACTTCCAACAACATGGAATTATCCATGAGACGACTTGTCCTCAGACACAACAACAAAATGGTGTTGCTGAAAGGAAGAATCACCATCTCCTTGAAACGGCCCATGCCCTTCTGATTGGCACTCATGTTCCTCCTCATCACTGGGATGATGCTATTGTCACTGTTGTTCTCCTCATCAACCGCATGCCTTCTGGAGTCCTGAACTTCAAAAGTCCCTTAAAAGTACTCACGCAACACGGGCCCTTGCCCTCTGTTTTGGTGCTCACCCCTCGCATCTTTGGTTGTGTGGCATTCGTTCACCTCCACAAAAATCAGCGTAGCAAACTTTATTCATGTGTGCTTCGTTGTGTTTTTGTGGGTTGTGCCACTCGTCATAAAGGTTATCGTTGTTATCACCCTCCTACTCGGCACACCTATGTCACGATGGATGTGACCTTTCTAGATTCTGAGATGTTCTTCATGACTCGACATCCAATTCTACGCTTCATGGGGAGATATGGAGTGAAGAGCAGAATGGGACCAACTTGGAAGAAGAAGAAATTTGCATATGCACAAAAGCGATTGATCATTCTACCTCTGATGATTGATTGCCCCGAGGTCAGGAGCATGAGATTCTTCTCGGCCAAGAAGCGACTAATCGTCTAACCACAACGATCGATCGCCCGTGCGTAACCCCATCGACACTGTTTTTGAGTTGAATTACCCTTCTAACAGCAAGATGAAGAACCCCTTCTCACTCAACAGTACCAATAGACAAATCTCCTGCGAATATCCTTGCGGTAACTACTCCTACTACACTTGTGAATTTAGAGGATAAATCTCTTAGATATCAATTACCTTTCAGGCAGAATCGTGGGAAGCCACCAAACCGTTATTCACCTGATATTGACAAGACATCAAAGTATCCAACTGCGAATCATGTATCCACTGAGAGGCTGTCTAAACAACTCAAGGCCTTTGTACATCAGTTGTCTACTATTCATATCTCAACCAAGATTGCTGAAGCATTGAGAGATCCTAGATGGGTTCAAGCGATAAAGGAAGAGATGAAAGCTCTTGAGAAGAATCAGACTTGGACACCGAAAACTTTGCCCACGAGGAATAAGGACTGTTAGATGTAGATGGGTGTTTACTATAAAACACAACGCTGATGGATCTATTGAAAGATATAAGGAAAGACTTGTGGCAAAGGGGTACACGGACCTATGGTATATACTATGATGAAACATTTACTCCGGTTGCAAAATTAACACCGTCGAGTCTTACTTGTCCCTTGCAACTAATTTGGGTGGCCACTACACCAGTTTGAAGAAAAGAATGCTTTCCTACGAGAACTCACGAAGAAGGTGTGTATGGACATTCCTCCTGGATATAACACTACTAAGACCGGAACAATATGCAAGTTCACGAAATGCATTGTGCGGATTGAAACAATCACCACGTGCATAGTTTGGATGGTTCACCTTGGTAATGAAGAACAATGGTTTCAGACAGTACCTCGAGATCATACTCTATTCTGAAACATCATAAAAGGAAGGTAACAACTTTGATCATTTATGTTGACGATATGATTATTTACTGGGAATGATAAACATGAAATATCTCAGCTACAAGATTATTTGGCCTCTTTTGAATTTGAGATGAAGAATCTAGGTGGACTTAAGTATTTCTTGGGGATTGAAGTGGCTCGATCACAGCAAGGCATATGTCTCTCTTAAAGAAAATATTTCTTAGACTTGATAACAGACACAGGAATGCTGGATTGCAAACATGTAGACACTCCCATTGTCCAGAATCATCACCTTGGAGAATACCCGGATCAAGTTCCAACTAACAAGAGAGATGCCAAAGGTTAGTGGGAAGATTGATCTACTTATCTCATACTCGACTAGACATTGATTATGCTGTGAGCGTTGTCATTCAATTTATGCATTCTCCAGCTGAAGACCACATGAATGCTGTTTTTCGAATATTTAGATATTTGAAGTATGCACCCAGAAAAGGACTTATGTTCTCAAAACATGGTTATCTGAATATTGATTGTTATTCAAATGCAGATTAGGCATGACCAAAGTAATTTGTGAGCTTATTTGGTTAAGGAAATTGTTTACTTGAACTTGGGTATAAACATACATCCACAATGAATCTCTTTTGTGACAACAAAGCCGCTATAACTATTGCACTGAGAATCCGAGTTCAACATGATCGCACTAAACATGTTGAGGTGGATTGACACTTCATCAAGCGAAGCTTGAGGCTAAAGTGATTCAGTTTCCTTTTGTGAAGTTTGAGGATCAATTGGCAGATATTTTGACAAAGAAAACTTCCAATAGGGCATTCCACAATTCACTAGATTGGGCATTGACGACATCTATATACCAACATGAGAGGGAGTGTTGGTGTGACTTGTGGACCGTTGACTTTCTTTCCTTGCCCACCAAGGATTCCCATTATTATTGTAATTGATTTACTTTAATTCCTAATTTCCTA
Organism: Prunus padus; assembly: GCA_024362665.1. Lineage (NCBI taxonomy): Eukaryota > Viridiplantae > Streptophyta > Magnoliopsida > Rosales > Rosaceae > Prunus > Prunus padus. The sequence goes on along the minus strand of JANFAM010000016.1, from coordinate 23,292,699 downwards.
CTTATTATTTTCCTTGGCCACTAAGGCTTCGTTGTGTTATAAATATGACCTTCTACAAGGAGAGGAATACGTAGACAATTCCCACAAACAAAATATTCTCTTATTAGGTTTCATATTTTAGCATGTTCCACCTCTGCTCCATATGTTGGACATAGTTACTTCGTACCACAAGTACAACACAAGTTGTCTCGTATATTTTGAAACTAGATGTAGGTTACACCACCACATGTTGTTATCTCAACTGTTAAAACAGTTTCATTGTTACAAAGGACTCGCTAGTTTAGTGGTTTGGAGCAATTGTTTGTTCCTCTAGGTAAAGTCGAGTTTGAGTCCTAGCATCCTTGTAGTTTGTGTGATTTTAGTATATTATCGTCTCTCTCAATAGAAAAGTTCCTCCAAAAAATAAACAAATTGAAGGCTAGCTAAAATTTAACTCCATCATCAAGTGATATTTGCTATACAATCAATGTTGGAGGAAGATGGAATCGAGTCTAGCATCCTTGTAGTTTGTGTGATTTTAGTATATTATCGTCCCTCTCAATAGAAAAGTTCCTCCAAAAAATAAACAAATTGAAGGCTAGCTAAAATTTAACTTCATCATCAAGTGATATTTGCTATACAATCAATGTTGGAGGAAGAAGGAATCGAGTCTAAGGCGTAAGATGCAAAGACAAATTTGACACTTCCAGCCGTGAAAAGCGAGTTATCACGAAAGAGAGGAAGGTTTAATTAATATTATAATTGAAATACTTTGTCACGACTACTAGTCGGTGACTAGTTAAGACTTCTTATTACAAAAATAATTTTATTCTACAAGACTTTACTTTAATTTGGGAAAAAGAGGTCCCAAATTCACACCATCATCCCAAATAATAATAAACAACGACCCTAGTTAAATAAACGGAGCCCTTCATCATCAATAGAGCACCAAGTGACGTAAGGACTAGGATCGTCACGATTGGATTCCATTTTGGTCAAAGGTTGGATTTCATTTTTTTCTCAAAGATCCTGTCTAATCCTTTCCTTTAAATTAAGAAGAGGGTGTTTACAAAGTGGCTGTAATTAAGCGATGACCACTAAACAGACTATCATTACCATTAAGTATATATTAAGTAGTGCAAGTACAATATGTATATCTATCATTACCATTATCTATTAAATTTAATAGATACAATAAAAAAGTAATAAGTATATATTATCATTCACTAAAAAAGAAAATAATAGATATTTGATTTTTTAACAAATCACGAAATTCCAACAAACAAACAAAATAATAGATGCATTATTATTTATTAAAAGTAAATTAAAAATCACCTAACCAAATGTTAGAAAAAGGATTAGGTGCGTCAAATATTAGGAAGTAAACACATAAAAGTATAAAGGTGAGTGTAAAAACATGACTTTTGTTGAATAAGTGATTTTTGAGGCTTGATATTGAGAACTACGTACTATTACCTTTCTAATACTTTCTCAATTTATTTTACAACATGTTATCAGCACGAAACTAAAGTACCCACCGACATAGACATAAAGCAAAAAGAGAACCAGTGACAAACTAAAACTAGTTCTGTCACAAACAAGAGAAGAAAATGTTAAAGAAAACACAATCAAGATCAACACCTACCACCGTCTCCATCTCTCTCTCTTGAAGAAATTTCCTTACATTCTTCTTGGTGTTCACATGGACAAAGAGATAAGATTTCTGCATCTTGTTTATTTATCATATTTTCATTACTTTACTTATATATTTATACTAGTTAATACTCTTGATGACCATTCAAAGTGTGGTGGAGAGCTTGTACTGATTTCAGGTGAAAAGCAATTCACTAGGGGCAGGTGCGTGATATCCTCCAGCACCAGGGAGGACTTTTATATTGGCAAATTGATATATAATATTTTAATATGACTAGAGACTTTCAGTTTTGTATACATAATATAGTATGATGATCTCTTGGTCAAGGAATCCGTAATCATCCACCTTTGGATTTAAATCCAATAGTTCTCCTACTTTTGCACTCCTTTTAAGAAGTGAGGCCCTGGGCAAATTTATAAAGTAGGCCCCTTTATACAAATTAAGCACTAAAAGTAAAAAAACAATTATCAACTAATTAATTTTATTAAAATTATAGGAGTTTACAAAAGATAAGGAACAACAATTTGGGGTCCCATTAAAACTTTGTTTGAGGAAAACCCAATGGAACAAAACCCCCAAATGAATGAAAAAGAGTACCTCACATTGTAAACATTGCATTCAAAAACAAAAAAAAAACCCATATATTTAGTCCACATTTCATGATTTGATTAATCTTCATTTCATCCTCCACAATTAATCAAAGCAAACAATCATCATATGTACTTACAAAATAAAAATAGCAATGAAATCTCAACCACAAAACATCATTTAAAATGTCATCTTGTAGCATTTTTAGAAGCAAAATAATCATTTCTAAATGATTCTTCAATTGATTGTTGTTCCCTGTCACTATTGGAAATCTCATCAAAATGCCTCTTTCTACAAATTTGACGTTTTTTTGGAAATACATACTCAATTCCCAATATCAAACCATCTATATAATCAAGCAACAAAATATTTATTCAAATATCCTCTTAAACTTTGAGCAATTTTTTTTTCCTTTGTCTCTTCAAATTTCCGGAAAGGTGTTTCTTAGGAAACATTTTTAAAAATTTATAATAAACACACAGCACACAATCAATTAATAACACAATAAAACTAAACTAATTGAGAAAAAAAAAAACCTGGATTTTGAGCATCTTTTCTTCAACTTGAAACTTTCAATTGTAAAGAACAATAATCTCAGACAAATTTTATGTTGAATCAAATAATAAAGAAAAATAAGTTAATAAAGATGTGTATTACAAAATTTATACATTTACTATCTATATAGAAAAAATAAATTACCTTAAAAGAACGAAACTGGTTTTTTGGACGTGATATAACTATTATTTCGTATATTTTTATTATCTTTCTCTTAGATTTTTGCTATGTTCTTGAGTGAGTTTAGTCCATTTTTACTTAGTTTTGTGTTTTACTAGCTTTGAAGAGTAAAGATGGAAAAGTAAGCAAAATGAGCATTTTTTGGGATCAAAAGATGTTTCGCAAGAATTTCCTGTGCAGATCAGTCAACTTGACAGAATATACTGTACTTCCTCAGAGAGAACCAGATGTTGAGCCTTATATCATTGGAAAGATACGGATGTTAGCTTTTTGTTGAATTTTACGGTTCGTGATTCGGACGTGTGTGGAGAGAGTTGTGGCCGTTTTAGTACAGACAGTTCGGGTAGAATGTGTTCTGCGGGTTTTGCAAAAATAATCCTTTTAAGTTTAATCCTTGGAGTCCAATTTATGTCAATTATATTTGGGAAGTATTTAAAAGGATGTGGGGTAATTTTCTGAAGTATGATCCTATATTTAGTAGGATTTTGGATGCCAACTCATCAAGATCAATTGGAGCCAAACTAGGGAAGCGAGTTACCGAGGCAAAAGAGGATATGTTCCTTATTTAAATAAGATCAGAAAAATAGAGTTCTTTTATGCTTGAGTTGGAAGGAGAGTCAAAGAGCTGCTGCAATCGTCAAGTTCTCGAGCATCGTCATAATCCATAAGTTTTACTTTATGTTTTCTAGTTTTTCAATTATGTTTTCTTTGAACATGAGTAACTAAATTATTCTCTAGGGCGAGGATGACGCCCAAGCATGGATAGTTATGATTTCTAATGTTATTTAATGGATTCTAAGTTTCTTTCATATGAATGCTTAATCACTATTTTAATTGTTGCTATTTGTTTAAGTTCTTTGACTGATCACCTTAGGGATTTGCATCTAGTAAAATTAGAAGATGAATTTGAGGCAGAACCAGCAATATAATTCAATTAGCTTCTGGTGATTAGGTGTGGTAAATTACATTATTGCTTGATGAAGAATAATGGTTTGCTTCGTTCCCTTGTTTTCTAGAACGTAATGAATCCAACTTGTTAAATTTATGCCTTAACCAGGATAGATTGCATGATTGGGTATATGATCTTTATGCGAACTAGAAAAGAATCTTACACTTAAGGAAAACTATGGTTTAAGTGCACGAAAAGGACTTAGATACGGGGATTATCATCTAAAGAATCGAAAGAATCTGTTGAATACATTGAAATCTAACTTGGATTGCTTGTGGTTGATTCCGAAACCCTAGACCTTCATCATTGTTCTTCAACCTTAAAATTCAACCTTTTTATTCTAATTGCTTTTATTAATTTCTTGTTTGTTTCATAAACTTTCACAACAAAAATCTCTACAAATTCACTTGCGTATCGCTTAGATTTAATTTAGGTATTCGAATATTAGATTAATTTGGAATCTTCGTGGGAACGATACTTGGACTTGTCAAACGCTATACTGCATCATTCTTGTGCACTTGAAAGGGCAGACCAGGTCGAAGACACTGGTTTAGGCTTGTGGATGATTGTTTTCCAACTCAGTGGTGGAGAAGAAGATAATCACAAAAACGAAGCCTTCTCTGAGGAGCTAAGAAAGTCTGAAAATAAAGTTTATTTGTTTTTTTGCACCAAAGAAGAATGTTGGTTTTTTGGGTCAAATAAGAAGAATGTTGGTTGGTTTGTTTACCTATGTCTAGTTTTTTTCATATTATATTATAAAATTATATAGTGATTTGACCATACTTTTAGCCCATACTGAGTGCAGACAAAGTCTGAAAAAATCATTCTTGAATAAAATAAAATCCAAAAGTGATTTTCCCATACTTGCTTTAGCTTCCTAGAAGTTCTAGTTGACGGTTTCATTTTTATTTTATTTCTGGGTTAATCATATTATTAGTTCCTGAACTTAGACCCGATTTGCATTTGAATACCTCAATTTCCAAAATGGTTCCGTAGTCCCTTAACTTCATTTTCGTTTGGACAAATGGTCCTGTCGTCAATTTTGTTAACTTTTCTATTAAATACAGGGGCAAAATGGTGGGACTAGTTGTCCAAACGAAACCAAAGTTAAAGGACCACGGAACCATTTTGAAATTGAGGTACTCAAATGCAAATTGGGTCTAAGTTCAGGACTAATAAAACGATTAACCCTTTATTTTATGCTTTATATATATATATATATATAACCTTTATTTTTATGCTATATATATATACACACATATATAGGCCATATAAAAATATTATGGGCCCCCCTCAGTTTTGGGCTCCGGACTGTCACCCTGGTGGCCCTGGGCCAAGGCCGGTCCTGAGTTCGAGTCCTAGCATCCTTATAGTTTATGTGAGTTTATTATATTATCGCCCCTCTCAATAGGAAATGTCCTCCAAAAAATAAACAAATTGAAGGATAATATTTAACTCCATCATTAAGCGATATTTGTTATACAATCAATATTGGAGGAAGAAGGAATTGAGTCTAGGACCTACGATGCAAGGGCAAATTTTACACTTCCAGCCGTGAAAAGTGAATTACCACTAAAGAGAGGAAGGTCTAATATACATATATATAAAGCAAAAGATAAAGAATGGTGAAACATTCAAAATACCAGAAATTACCCTTGGTTAATGCAAACATTAAAAATTAAAAATATTGATTAAATTAGGATAATATAGTCAATCAGATAATGGGTCCTATTTTTATGAAACATAATTACCCATTTTATCTTTTCTTAATTCTAAAAAAGTAATAAGTATATATTATCATTCACTAAAAAAGAAAATAATAGATTTTTAATTTTTAATAAATCACGAAATTCCAGCAAACAAAAAAAAAAGCACGAAATAGATGTATTATGTTATAAATATATGGAATGTGGATGATCACCATAACATCCACTACCTCCGGGTTTTTAATGGTTTGTAACCTATTGTATTACTATTGTAATTAGTGCCTTTAATCTATAATTTTTGGGATAATTTCCTATAATTGTAAGCCTATAAATAGGTGATTATCAAGGATGAATGATACAAGTTCATAGAACAAATTCTATCTCTTTTTCTTTCTTTTATTTCTCTCTACAATTTCTCCTAATTTTATAATACATTATTATTTATAAAAAATAAAGCCCATTGCCCTAATCACCGGTTTTTATTCTAGAAAAAGAAATATTGATGGATTGCACATGCAAAAGAAAATGATAATATATACTTATTACAATGTGTTGAACTCCAAGCCCACTAGTACTTATTTTTCTTCTCCATAATGCTCACTTTTACCTTACAATCAAGCTTATCTACCAGTCAAAGTCTTAATTCTACAGAGACTAGAAGACTTTTGTTGAGCTTTCATCAATGGCAGGTCAAGGTGGTCCCGACGTTTACAACAATTCATTTTATTGCTGGTGAACGCTCCGAGAATGTTGGCAACACCAGACCTGACGAAGGCTCCAGCCAATTGGAGAAGAAGCGGAACCAAAGTTAGCTTAAACCAATTGAAGAAGGACATGATCAATAAAAAGAAAAAAATAGTCTGTTCTTCCATGCTTTAAGTTTAATGGTGTGTATTCGATGTATGAAAATAAGAGCTGATAGAGCAAAGATCCAGGCTTGTAGGCCTCTTATTATGAATAATTAATATTGTATAATATAAATTAATTAAATATATTGTATAATAATTAAAGAGAGCTGATTTTCTCACTCCTCTTTGTCTACTTACACACCCTTTGTTAGAAATTGTATGTTCTCATTCGTTTTGTTCACTTACATCCTTTTTGTTATAGTAAAAACTATTAAAAACAAAAGGTAGTGTAAGTGGACAAAAGGAGAGTGGAAAATCACCACCCTAATGAAATATATTGTATAATATTATATGAAAATAAGGACATGATTAATATTGTATGATCTAGGCTTGTAGGCTAAAATCGACCGAGGTGTTACCGCAAAGAAGCCAAAGCCGACATGTCACAAAAGCCGACCGAGATATGAAGTTTCTTATATTGACCGCAATCTGCGATTGCAGATGTGGTTCCACAAATTGCGGCATCTACTAAAAAACAGAAACTACATTGCAGCATCTACTAAAAAAAATTACAAACTAAAAACTACATGTCATTAGATAGTGATGAAAAACCTAAACCAATCAAATAAGCAACTCAAAACCAAAAACTACAACGCAGCACCTAGTAACAAACAACCTAAAACAATAAAATCATCAAATCAAAAGCATAAACTACAATGCGAGAACATAATAAGCATCAGAATACACTATGCCAAATTTGACTTTAGGCATCGGCAAAATGAAAATCCGATGCTATTAGTGGTTTATGCATTGCTTTTATAAATAATAGAACTAAAAGGGTGAAAAGGCATGACCACCGCTTCTTTATATTACATGACGTTGCCTTTCATGCTTGATTAGCATTGCTGTTTGTAAAATTGATGTCGAAATTATTTTGTTTACTTTTTGTCTTTTTTTAAAGTGGCTTCTAAGTGCTGATGCCTTTTATAAGGTCAACGATCCGCAAAAAAATTCACTCTTTCCCTAAAAATTCACGATCTTCCCTCAAACACTTCCATCCTATTTTCATTTCCCCGAACAAAATTTTAGTCTCCCTTTCTCTCCTTCGGTCTCCCCATCTTTGAACTCTCTCTTCTCTCTCATCCAAATCTTATCTCTCTCCTTCAGAAACCCTAGCGTTCATATCTTCATTCTCATCCATCTATTAACAAACCCCAGCTTTCACATCTCTCTCGGCCTCGCTCTTCCTCTTCTCCGTAATAGTATTTTCTATCATAAGGTAAGTTTATTATCTTCTCCTTCCTCTCTATTTCTCTTCCTCTCACTCTCTGTTCATTCCTCTTCTTCTTCTTCTCTCTTTTTCTGCTTCCATGGTAAGCATCAATTTAGGGTACTTCAATTTAGGGCAAGTTTTTTATAAATTGATTTGTGATTAGAGTTCATGGGCTTCTGATAGATGTGACTTCAAAATCCCAACTTTTGTTAAGATGACTTGGGCTTCAAATGTATGTACTTGGTTTCAATTATCTACTTTTTGGTATTTGTTATGGCAAGGGACTCATTAGACTGTCTCGTATCTTTTGAGCCTAGATGTAGGTTACACCACTACATGTTGTTATCTCAACTGTTATAACAGTTTGATTGTTATAAAGGACTCACTAGTTTAGTGGTATGGAGCAATTGTTTATTCCTCTAGGCAAAATCCTGAGTTTGAGTCCTAGCATCCTTGCAATTTGTGTGAGTTTAGTATATTATCGTCCCTCTCAATAGAAAAGTTGATTAAAAAAATAAACAAATTGAAGGCTAGCTAATATTTAACTCCATCATCAAGTGATATTTGCTATACAATCAATATAATGTTGGAGGAAGAAGAAATCGTGTCTAAGACGTAAGATGCAAAGACAAATTTGACACTTCCAGCCGTGAAAAGTGAGTTACCACTAAAGAGAGGAAGGTTTAATTAATATTATAATTGAAATACTAGTCAAGACTTCACTTTAATTTGGGAAAAAGAGGTCCCAAATTCATACCATCATCCCAAATAATAATAAACAACGACCCTAATTAAATAAACGGAGCCCTTCGTCATCAATAGAGCACCAGTGACGTAAGGACTAGGATCATCACGATTGGATTCCATTTTGGTCAAAAGGTTGTATTTCATTTTTTTCTCAAAGATCCTGTCTATCAGTCTAATCCTTTCCTTTAAATTAAGAAGAGGGTGTTCACAAAGTGGCTGTAATTAGCGATGACCACTAAGCAGACGATCATTACCATTAAGTATATATTAAGTAGTGCAAGTACAATACGTATATCTATCATTACCATTATCTATTAAATTTAATATATACAATAAAAAAGTAATAAGTATATATTATCATTCACTAAAAAGAAAAAAATAGATATTTGATTTTTTAACAAATCACGAAATTCCAACAAACAAACAAAAAAGCATGAAATAGATGCATTATTATTTATTTAAAATAAAATAAAAATTACCTAACCAAATGTTAGAAAAAGGATTAGGTGCGTCAAATATTAGGAAGTAAACACATAAAAGTATAAAGGTGAGTATAAAAACATGACTACTTTTGTTGAATAAGTGATTTTTGAGCCTCGATATTGAGAACTACTATTACCTTTCTCATACTTTCTCTATTTATTTTACAACACGTTATCAGCACGAAACTAAAGTACCCACCGACATAGACATAAAGCAAAAAGTGAACCAGTGACAAACTAAAACTAGTTCCGTAACAAACAAGAGAAGAAAATGTTAAAGAAAACACAATCAAGATCAACACCTACCACCGTCTCCATCTCTCTCTCTTGAAGAAATTTCCTTATATTTTTCTTGGTGTTCACATGGACAATGAGATAAGATTTCTGTATCTTGTTTATTTATCATATTTTCATTACTTTACTTTTATATTTATACTAGTTAATACTCTTGATGACCATTCAAAGTGTGGTGGAGAGCTTGTATTGGTTTAAGGTGAAAAGCAATTCACTAGGGGCAGGTGCGTGATATCCTCCAGCACCAAGGAGGACTTTTATATTGGCATATTGATATATAATATTTTAATATGACTAGAGACTTTCGGTTTTGTATACATAATATAGTATGATGCAGGGGCAAATTTGACACTTCCAGCCAAGAAAAGTGAATTACCACTAAAGAGAGGAAGGTCTAATATATATATTAATTAAATTAGGTAGAGAATGGTGAAACATTCAAAATACCAGATATCTTTGATTAATGCAAACATTAAAAATTTAAAAATTAATTAAATCTGGTGGACACTTCCATTCCATCTATCCCAGCATGTTCCACCTCCTGCTCCATATATTGGATATAGTTCTGCGTTCCACTAGTACAACACAAACGGTCTCGTATCTTTTGAGCCTTGATGTAGGTTACAACACTAGGTGTTGTTATCTCAAGCTGTTAAAACAGTTTGATTGCTACAAAGGACTCACTAATTTAGTGGTTTAGAGCAATTGCTTGCTCCTCTAGGCAAGGTTGAGTTCGAATCCTAGCATTCTTGTAGTGTGTGCAAGTTTAGTATATTATCGCCTCTCAATAGAAAAGTGACGTAAGCACATGATTGGATTCCATTTTGGTCAAAATGTTGGATTTCATTTGTTTTCTCAAAGATCCGGTCTAATCCTTTTATTGTTTTTTTTGTGAGTAAAATCCTTTCCTTTAAATTAAGAAGAGGGTGTTCACGAAGTGGCTGTAATTAAGCGATGACGACTAAACAGACGATCACAATATGTAAATCTATCATTACCATTATCTATAAAATTTAATATAGATACAATAGAAAGGTAATAAGAATTTATTATCATTCACTAAAAAGAAAATAATAGATATTTGATTTTTAATAAATCACAAAATTCCAACAAACAAGACAAAAAGCACAAAATAGATGCATTATTATTTATAAATAAAAAATTTAAAAATCACCTAACCAAATGTTAGAAAAAGGATTAGGTGCGTAAAATATTAGGAAGTAAACACATAAAGGCATAAAGGTAAGTGTAAAAACATTACTTTTTCTTATTTTAATGTGTTACCTAACAAAGCCGAAATTTATGCCAACTTAAAAACCACTGTTTGAAATAAAATAAAAATAGTTAATTTAACAAACATACAGTAATGGCAATTGAATGAGTAATTATAAAAAGAGATTTTCACGAATAATTCCATTCTAACATGATATTTTATACAAAAACTTTTAGAGATTGTATTTGGAAAGAAAATCATCAACTAACCATTTGTTATTTTCTAATTGATTTTTAGTGTGTTATAATTTTCTAAGAACCAATCAGAAAATGACAAGTGGGTAGTTGAGAGTTTCTCTCTCTAAATAAAAGCTTTAAGGATTTTTGTATAAAATGTCATGTAAGAATTGGTTTATTTAGAAAAAACTATTATAAGAATAGTACAAGTAGTATGGCGCGTGGTACATCTTGTACACGTATTATAATATTAGTGGATATTTATTGATATTATTTCCTAACAAGGGGAAAATAAACCATGTCGTCCACCCTTATTATAACACATGTACAAGAAGTACCATGTGGGCATCTGTGGTACTATTCTATAATTTCTCTAATTGAATTGCATAGACAATGTTGATAATAAATTTAACATGGTATAAAATAGTTATAACTCCAATAATACTTCAATTCTAAGTGGAAGTATTATAAGGATCTACATTTTTTTTTTGGGTACTAATCGGATGAACTGAACTTCATTGATAATAGGAGAGAACCCAAAACAAGAGCTTCCCAAAGTACCAAACTGGCTAGCACATACATCAAAACAGAGGAAACAATAATAAAACACCTAACACAGCACAAGGACCGCGTCTAGACAACCAATTGTTGGGTGAGAGACAACAAGACAACCTCAAACTCAGAGGAGTCAGAGTCATCTACACCAGCACACAACATTAGGCACTTGTTGGTGGGCAAGCACTACTACAAAAATCGAAATAGACGACGGACCAAATAAATACCGTCGTTAAATTTTAAACGACGACGGTAATATAAAAACCGACGTCGATTAGATACTAAAACACCTAAAAATTGGAAATTCATTTGGGTATTTTTAAAACACGACGCATGAAACTTTAAAAGCGTCGTCTTATGAAACATGCCAATCAGGTGAGAAAACAGAAGACAAATAAACAACGTCGGTATGTGTAAATATACCGACGTAGTACTTATAGACGTCGTTTTACATATAATACCGACGTCTTAAGAACAAAATAAACACGACGGTAATGTATTATTAACAGACGTATAGCACGTTAGAAATTATTATTATTAACCACGTCGGTTCTATTATAAATCATGACGTTTAATTGTAAACAATCAACGGCGAATAATGTAATACTACTGTCGTATAGAGTTGCAGTAACCACGTCGTTTCCCTTAAATGAGCGTCGTATTAATTTTTATACGTCCGTGCCTATTGCTGAACCGTCGTTTTAATTTTTTTAAAAGATTTTTTTCCATTGGTATCTACGTCGGTATCTTATAAATGAGGTCGTTTTATTTTAACTATACCACGTCACTTGTTATAAATAGCGTCGTCTTATATAACAATTCGACATTATTTAAATATTTTGCTTCTAAAGTTGCACTTGTTTCGATTCGAGAAAAAATTTCACACTCCTCTCGTTTATCCTTCCCAAGTCCCCACTCTTCGTCTTCGTCCTGTGCGGAACTAATCATCTTCCCACACTTCGCTTGCGTCATCGACCAGAGCATACCACTTCAAAGACGAGAAAACACGAGAAAACTTTCGTTGCAAGAAAAAGGTAACCATTGCTTCGTACTTTTTAAACTTTCATTATATGTTTTATCTTTTGAAATGTTTATATGTTTTTCTTTTGAAAATCATTTTCGTTTTTCACTTTACGTACAAAGAAGGAAAGGGTATCGTACCAATACACTGTTTTTGTATCTTGTTAATACGACGACGGTGCCGTCTTATTTGAGGCGTCGGAAGTAAATAATGACGACGGTATTTAAATAACGACGTAATAAAATAAATTCTACCATCGTTTTCTATGTTTGAAAATTATGAAATATTGCCATTTCCATGTTTTTTCTCAATAGCAATAGATGAAAATCATTATAAGTGTTAGTTTTGTAATTCATTTAATCTTTTCCAATTTGATATAATATAAAGAAAAATAACTATCTGCTTTTGGACGTTCATGTTAATAAGACGGCGGTAACTGATTCTTTACGCCGTTGTATTAATTAAACCACGTCTGTAATTAACAACTTGACGTAATAAAACAGTAATAACGTCGGTGGTTAGTATATAGCGTCGTGTGAAACTAAATACTACGACGTTTTATGTATTATCCACTTCGGTAAATAACTACCGACGTGATAAATTTAAATTACGTCATTACTTATTAGATAGCGTCGTTTGATGTTGAATACTACGTCGTATTATTAAAATTACCGTCGTGTTTAGTAGTTTATAATCTGAAATAATTTCACTTGCAGGTTTGATTTTTATCTGTAAACATGGTTTCTCAATCTCAAAGTAAGGCTTCTAGCTTGAGCAAAAGAAAGCTAGCTTGGAAAAGAATCAAGGTAAAGATCTTGAAGTTTCACAAGCTACAACCAAATCCTCTAAGAAGATGAAGTTTGTATCTTACTGTGATAAAGCTTCAGACAACACGACTACTTTTGTTGAAGAACCAAAGTCGGGCGTGGTATAACCACAATGCCTCGTGTTGTGAAGAGAAAGTTTCAGAAAATCAAGCCGGTGATTGAGTACAACAAAAGGGTCAACCATATGGCCTTGCAAATAAGGAGATGCAGTCCTACATTGGTGTCTTGGCACGCTCCAGTCCCACTTTCTGACCTTAAATGGAAACAAGTGGACAACGATGTAAAAGAGCAGATTTGGGAAGCCATTGACATGGCTTTTGTTGTAGGCAAGGGGGCAAGAACATGGTCTTATCTTCTGCTGGAAAGAAATGGAAGGATTTCAAGAATAAACTAACTAGGCAGCATATCCTTCCATTCATCAATGAGAAGGAGAAGTTAAATGAACCCCTAAACTATATCCATTCATATTGAAAGCACGAGTGGGATGCCTTTGTAGCTTCAAGGTTATCCAAAGAATTTGAGGCTGTGCATCTTGAACAAAAAGAGAGGAGGGAGAAATGCGAGTACAATCATCGGTTGTCTCGACGAGGATATGTTGGTTTGGAGGAGAGTTTGGAGGAAACCATGCCCGGGGTAGAAATCGTCGATCTACCTTATGGAAGAAAGCCGAGAAGACAAAGCAGGGTAACTTTCCGATCCAAAAGTTGCGAGAAAAAGCAAAAATAATTGTAAGCTTCTAAAGTTAGACAATTTGTGTTTTAAATTTGTAATAGACTGCATTTAATTTTTAATTAGACTTGCATGTGGATCGACTTCCTGTTTTTGTTGATTTTAATGTGTCTTTGTGTTAGGATGAATTGCAACAAAAGTCTCTGAAGGCACTCTGCATGTATCGGGAAGCAATGATGTGTTGACTATGGCTTTGGGTCCCGAGCATCCAGGGAGAGTTAGAGCTGCGAGGACTGGGGTTTCCACTCTGAAATACTTCAATTTACCTAGACAACGGAGGGTAAAGTTTGAAGATAAATTCGAAGAACGTCTCGAACTATTGTACAAGAAGAGCAACTGAAATTTGAGGCTAGAACACAACAATTGGTAGCGGTGAGAGGGAGAATATCTTTGAATCAAGTGCGCCAACCGCTTCCAAATTTTGATGCCACCATGATCAAACAGTCAACTCCTCCATTTCAAATCCAAGCTCAAGAGCAAAGTCCCAAAAATCCAATGTCCGACAAAGCAAGCTGCTCTGGGGCAATTGGTGTGAAAGCCATCAATTTTGAGGAAGAAAATAACAATGCGAGAACAAGTGGGGAAGAAAAATGGTAAGTTAATTTGATTTAAATTCACTGTTTCTTAATTTTTAGGCGTCGTTATTTATCATTAGAGTCGTTATAAATGTAATACAACGACGGTTATTAGTTCCCGACGTTTTAAATAACACACCACGTCACAATTTTGAAAAAACCGTCGTTGAGATAGACATTCCACGACGGTATAGAGGGTGACCTATTTAGTTTACTTGTATCACAAGCTTTCTTCACATAGGTTATCCCACCATCTCTCTCTCTCTCTCGTGATTCTAATTTTCTACGGAATTGATTTTTACGTATTTCTGCTAAGAAAGTTGATAAACCTGAAATTTGTTAATCTATGAATTTGAAAAAAGGAAAGTATTTTGCGTCGTAATTATAATATCCCACGTCGGTTTTAATTTACCGTCGTGCTGAAATGCAATATAACGTCGTATTAGTTTAAGAACCGACGTCTGAATATAAATACCACGTCGGTTTTTGTATTCATGTATTTTTTGAACATGTTTCTTTGTGTATTTTTAAAGCAGAAGGCCAAGGTCATGGATGTTCTGAGAAGGAACAACAAGTGGGAGACTTGCCTTCTTCTCTACAAGCCCTTTGTTCTTATCTTTGAGTCGACATTGAGGGTTCATGATAGGATTATGACCTTTACAATTGAGAAGGAAGTGTTTGGAAATGATCGTGAAACCTTCATCTTGCACGAAGATATTAGTCAAATTGCAGCAATGGAAGAAGTTGGAGCCACTTGTCATTCTTTGTATACATGAGGTAATTGTCCTTATCAAATTTTCATTTTAAACTTTTCTTTCTTTAAAAGGAATAACTCATTGGATCATTTCATATATTTAGGTGCCTATTTGAAAAATTGAAAACTTCAAATATGTTGAACATGGTTGGCCTTGTGGACCCGCTCAAGTTAGTGCTAACTACGGCTCATTAACTCAAAGATCACGTGCGTTAGCTACTAGACTTAAAAGGACAGGATGGGAACAGATTTTCTTGATGCCTTACAATCCAGGGTTAGTCACCTTACCAAGATTTTCTTTGTATGATGCATTGTACATTAAAGTGTTTAACCTTTATGTTTTTTTTTTTTGTGTGTAGCTTTCATTGGGTCTTGTTCATTGTGAGAGCAAAGAGAGAGACTGTTTATTTTCTGGATCCTTTGCCAAACCGAATGATTGATGAAGAGTGCAAAAACATGGTGAACACGTAAGTTGATTTACTCATATGTGTTTGTATAGCAAGCTTTCTTCACTTAAGTGATCCCACTATCTCTCTCTCTCTCTCTCTCTCTGTACTCTAATTTTTGCTGCAATTGATTTTATACGTATTTCTTCTAAGCTTAAGGATAAATCTGAAATTTGTTATTTTACGTCGTAATTATAACATACCACGTCGGTTCTAAGTTACCGTCGTCTTAATTGTCAATAACGTCATTTTATTTTCAGAACCGCGTACTGTATATAATTACCACGACGGTTTTGTTTGTTCATGTGTTTATTTTTATCAACTATGTTTACGTATTTTCAATAACACTTTGTTGACTTGAAACAGTGCTATCGAACCTATAATACCCACATAGGCAGGCACGGCAGAAATCACCCATTTGGAAAACTCTAAAAGGCACTCCAAAGCAACCAAGCAATGTAGAGTGTGGTTACTATGTAATGCGCTTTATGAAAGACATCATCGAGGATCCTGCACTTGGAATTTGAGAAGAAGGTAAAAGGAAAATTATATATTTTAACATTTAACATTTTTTATTTATTTTTTATTTAACATTTTATTTTTATTTTTTTATGGCTTGCAGTATGCTTTGAGGACAAGATCAATCACCATACCCCCAAGAAGCCATTGATGAAATCGAGGAAGGAATGGGCAGAATTTGTAAGCCTTCATATGGATTAGGGGAATTAGACAAACATTAATCACAAGAATTGAAAATTTTTGTAAATATTTTAGTTATAATTTACAATTTCTTTTAGTATGAATTAAAATTTTGTAAAAAATTATCAAATCACAAGAATTTTTTTAAAAAAACACGACGGTACATAACCAAAATGAAATGTATACAACCAAACCACGTCGATGCGTATACGAAATGACATGTATACAAATATAACTCGCGTTATATTCAAAAAAGGTTATTATTTTCATTTAAATTGCCGTCGACAAATATTAAAGCGTCGATATATTCGACAATAACGACGTCTAAAGATATTAAAGCGGCGATATATAGAAAAATAATGCCGTATAAAGTTTTACTTAAAGCGTCGGTAAATACAACGGCGATATTTTATTCCCGACGTCTATAGCTATTAAAACGGCGATATATTAAAAAATAATGCCATATAAAGTTTCACTTAAAGCGTCGGTAATAAACATATTACCGACGTCTAAAGATGTTAAAGCGGCGATATATAGAAAAATAATGCCGTATAAAGTTGTACTTAAAGCGTCGGTAAGTACAACGGCCATATTTTCCTTCACACCGACGTGTAAAGTTATTAATACGTCGTCTATAAAAAAAATAATGACGTTAAAATGTATATTTAAAACGTCGGTACATACAACGTCTATATTTTACTTTATACCGACGTCTACTTATATTACAACGTCCGTTATGAATTTATAACGACGTGGTTTTATTTGATTTTAATTGAAATTATTTTATAATATTTGTAATAAATTGTAAAAAATTCCAAAAAAAAAAAACAGAAATTATAATGCTCTCATTGATATATTTTCTTACTTCTAATGCTTTAAAAAATGGTTTTTGAGTAAAAAATTTTAAATTTAATTCGTGACAAAAAATTTATTGATAAATCACTACAACACTTATAGTTTCATAACATATTCTTATGGGGCTTGTATGATCCATTCTTGTGATAAATTCAAATATATTAAAAATATGTTTTTATCATCCTAGTACACAAGGCATTGTAATAAGAAGTCCGTAGCAATTTTTGGTTAATTTTTCTTATGCTTTATAATTTTTTTATAATATTTTAAAATTTATATAATTTAGGGTTTAGGGTTTAGGGTTTAGGGTTTAGGGTTTAGGGTTTAGGTTTTATTGAAAAGAAAACGGTTTTCTTTTTATTTTTGGGTTTAGACAAAACCACCCTTAACCTTTTGTATTATTTTATTATTTTTAATTTAAAATAATTTAGGGTTTAGGAGTTTAGGGATTAGGGTTCAGTGTTCAGGGTTTAGGGTTTAGGGTTTAGGGTTTAGGGTTTAGGGTTAGAGTTTAGGTTTTATTAAAACGACGCCGGTTTTCTCTTTTGTTTTCTTTCAATTCCACCCAAGCGACACAATTTGAATCGGCAACACCAATCCTGGATACTTAATATTTTTGACGACGGTGTTCTTATTTTAATGACGTTATATTGTATTTAAAACGTCATATTTTATATATTTACCGTCGATTTAAATTACATTTATTTTATCAATTAGGCGTCCATCTTTATTATATAGCGGCGTAGAAAATTTAAATAACGTCGGTACAAAAATAATAACTGTCGTTTAAAATTAAAACTTTAACGACGGTTTTATTTTGTTTCGTCGATGTTTAAAGAAGCGCGCAATCTGAAAATTCACGCGTGACCTAAAATTTTCATTTTCCGCTCTAAGTGTTAAATAATTCGCTTTCTCGCTTCAACTCTAATTTTTAGTTGTGCTCTCCAGCCTCTGTCGAATGCAATAAGTTCGAACCCTAATTCTCCTGCTCTAATTCTTATCCTATCGACTCTGCGATTACACCTGTAAGTTCGAACCCTTATCTCTTGACTCTAATTTTTATTCATTTAATGATATTCTGTTACGGGTTCTTAAGTACAAACGTAATATGACTTTGCTTTTTATTCATTGAATGATGTTCTTCATTTGCTATGCGTCCTCATAGGAATGGTTCTTGAGATAGGTTTTCTTAATCACTCTCTGTCGTGATGGGTCTTAATACTTGCATGCTTTTCATAAAAATTCATTTGCTATGGGTCTTAATCAATATTTCAGATACGTGTTATATTTATTTGGTTCTCAATTTGTTCTTGGATGTGGAATGGCAAAGGAGATTTAATTTTTTTTTCTAGCATACGTTGTTTTATGTAAAAAAACGTCGTCTGTAATCTTAAAATACGTCGTTTTATGTAAAACCGTCGTCTGTTTTATAAAATACGTCATTTTATGTAAAATACCGTCGTCTGTATCTTATACGTGTTATTTAAATTTATATAATCTGCATTGTTCACTCTTTTCTTTTAGTAGCCTAAGGCATTGTTATTAAAAACGTCGTCTTTTGTATAAAAAACGTCGTCTTTTGTATAAAATACGTCGTTTTATTTAAAATACCGTCGTCTGTATTTTATACTTGTTATATTTAAATGTATATAATCTGCTTTGTTCATTTTTTCTGATAGTAGCCTAAGACGACTGTTATTACAAAAAACCGTCGTCTGTTTTATAAAATACGTCGTTTTATATAAAAACCGTCTTTTGTATCTTATACTTATTTAAATTTATATAATCTTCTTTGTTCACCTTTTTCTTTTAGTATCCTAAGACGACTGTTTTTACAAAAAACCGTCGTCTGTTTTATAAAATACGTCGTTTTTTGGAAAAAACCGTCGTCTGTAACTCATATTACTTGCTTTTAAAATGTACATAATATGCTGAGTGATATTCATTGCTTGTCCTTTTACTTTATTATATATTATAGGTTATAGTGTCAGTGATGGATAAGTCATGGATGCATGCGGATAGAAGATCGAAGGCATATGAGTTAGGGGTGGAAGCATTTTTGGATTTTCTTGTAGGAAATCTTCTAACTACAACACATATTCATTGTCCATGTGTTAAATGTGGGAATTTTCGATTGTTTGGGGTTGGAATTATAAGGGACCACTTGTACTTTAATGGAGTTGACCAAAGCTATAAGAATTGGACATTTCACGGAGAACCTTGGCGATCAACTACTAATGCTAGTAGAAATGTGGATGAAGATGATAACCATAGTAGGGATAGTTTTGTTTACGAAGAAATAGATATGGATGATAATGATTTAGGTGATGATGTTGGATCCGATCCTTATGAGTTTGCCAATGTGATTGGGGATGGAGATCAACCCTTGTACCCTGGTTGTAGTAAGTACACAAAGTTGTCGACATTAGTGAAGTTATACAATTTGAAAGCAAAACATGGGATGAGTGATGTCTGTTTCTGTAATTGTTGATACTTCAAGGAGATTTGCTTCGAGAAGAAAATACAATACCTTCCTCTATGTATGAGGCAAAGAAGACTTTGTGTGCATTGGGGCTGAGTTATGAGAAAATCCATGCATGCCCCAATGACGCATCTTGTATAGGAAGGATTATGAAGATTCAACTAATTGTCCTACTTGTGGTATCTCAAGGTGGAAGGAAGGCAAAGATTCAGTTTTGAAAGAGGGTGTCCCAGCAAAGGTGGTGTGGTATTTTCCACCAATTCCAAGGTTTAAAAGGATGTTTCAATCAAGTAAGACATCTAAGAGTTTGACTTGGCATCTTTGATAGAAAATCAATTGACGGTCAGATGTCTCATCCGGCGGATTCCCGTCTTGGAAACTTCGTTGATGATAAATGGCCCGAGTTTGGTAAAGAGCCGAGAAACTTGAGACTGGCTCTCTCATCTGATGGATTCAATCCCCACGAGTTCTCTAAGTAGCAGAATACGATTCTTTGGCGATTATCTTAGTTACATATAATCTCCCACCATGGTTATGCATGAAACGAAAGTTCATGATGTTGACTTTATTGATTTCGGTCCTAAACAACCCGGAAATGATATAGACGTCTACTTAGAGCCTTTGATTGATGATTTAAAATCTTTGTGGGATGGGATTAGAGGAGTGTATGATGCACACATAGGAGAATACTTTACACTCAAAGCTGCACTCTTGTGGACAATAAATGATTTTCCCGCCTATGGAAACTTATCTGGTTGTGTCGTTAAAGGATATAAAGCTTGTCCAATATGCGGCGATGATACGCCTAGTCACAGGTTGAAAAATGGCCACAAAATCTGTTACATCGGGCATAGAAAATGGCTATCAACAAATCATCCATATCGGAGGCAGCGTGCGACTTTTAATGGGGAACTGAATATGACATGCCTCCAAAGCCATTAACCGGAGAAGAAGTGCTACAAAGGGTTGAATGTATTAATTACAAATGGGGGTCGAAAAAGGGGAGGTGGAGGTGAAAATGACGGTGACAGAGTTTGTTGGAAGAAGAAGTCAAAATTCTTTGATCTCGAGTATTGGAAATACATTCTGTGAGGCATTCCCTCGATGTGATGCACATTGAGAAGAATATTTGCGATAGTATCATTGGTACGTTGTTGGAGATCCCTGGAAAAAATAAAGATGGGATTGCTGCTCGTTTAGATTTATTGAACATGGGGGTCAAGACTGATTTGCAACCCGAGTATGGAGAAAGAGCGTACTCGCTTGCCTCCAGGGCCTTGGAATTTGTCAAGAGCAGAGAAGAGAACGGTTTGCAATTCTTTCTATGGTATGAAGGTCCCTGAAGGTTATTCTTCAAACATAAAAAATCTTGTATCTTTACAAGATTCAAGACTTCTTGGCCTAAAATCACATGATTGTCATACCTTGATGCAACAATTGCTCCTGTGGCAATTGCCTGCTTTTGGAAAAGCCTGCAAGGTATGCAATAACTTCATTGTGCTTCTTCTTCAATTCTATATGTGCAAAGACCGTGGATGTTTCCTCTCTAGATAAGTTGGAAGAAGATGTAGTAGTTACTTTATGTTTGCTTGAGAAATACTTTCCCCCTTCATTCTTCGATATCATGGTTCATCTAGTAGTACATCTTGTCAGAGAAGTTCGTCTATGTGGGCCTGTTTATTTTAGATGGATGTATCCGTTCGAAAGATATATGAAAGTGCTAAAGGGGTATGTTCATAACCGTAATCATCCTGAAGGTTGCATTCTTTGAGTGCTATATAGCTGAAGAAGGCTGTGGAGTTTTGCACTGAGCATTTATCGATATTAGAACAATTGGAGTGCCATTAAACCGAGAAGATGGGACTTTCAAAGCCACTATCAGGTTGCTCGGTGACTTTAGTTGATTGGGACCTTTTGAACCAGGCACATCTATATGTGTTGGAGAATACAGAGGAAGTCCAACCATATATCGAGTATGACTTTTAATCATTATGTTTTAAATCATTCCTTATGTTTCTCTTAAATACAAGGGACAGTAATACTAGAATTTTCTGTGTCATGTAGGGAACATATGATCCACCTCAAGACCACTTATCCAAAATATAAAAAGAGAACAAAGTGGCTACAAGATAAGCACAACAGCACTTTCATTCAATGGTTACGCTTTAAGGTATATGTTATTGAATAAAACATTGGAGTTTGATTTATTGTCATATCTATGTTGCATTGAATTAACATATGATTAATTTGCAGGTTCAATGGGAAATCAATGAGAAAGAAAATAATGGCGTATCAGAAAATTTGAGGTGGCTAGCAAGTGGTCCAAGCATGACAGTGCCATCATATAAGAGCTATCTTATTAAAGGTGTTAAATTTAACACCAAGGCACAAGATGATGTGCGAGCAGTTCAAAATAGTGGAGTTTATTTACTTGCAAATACTATGCAAGTTGCTAGTGCCAAGGATAAAAACCCTATTGTCTCAAATATGGGTTTTTATGGTGTCATTCAAGATATTTGGGATCTTGACTACCAAAAGTTTACAATCACAGTCTTTAGGTGTGATTGGATAGATAGCACTTCTGGCCTTGTAGTCGATTTAACTCGGATTTACCCTTGTAGATCTGAGTAAAATTGGACATAGGAATGACCAATTTGTTTTGGCTTCTCAAGTCAAACAAGTTTTTTGTTGACGACCCAATGCATCATAGTTGGTCGGTAGTGTTATCAATGCCTAATAGAGAATATAATGATGTTATTGGTGATGATGACTTAGGTGATGTTAGAATTGAGTGTGAGCCATTTACTAGAGGGATGCCAAATGTTGACACATTTGATGAACTAGCCCGTGAGTTTGGGAGTGAAAATATTCGAGATGGGTGTGAAGATATATGGATTGAATGATGCTATTGTGATTTATGAAATTATTTATGCCCTAAATGGCTATGTAAGACATTAATTTTACAAGAAATTGTAATGTATTTCTTTCACTTTCATTATGCAGGTTTCGCAACATAACTTCCAGTAATAAAACAAAGCTGGATTCAGATGCAAAACACGACGGTAATCTGAAAAATTGCAAAATAAAACGTCTCAATGATATTTAACGACGTTTACATCCATAATATATGTACCGGCGTCTAAATAATAACTATCATAACCGGTCAATTCATTCAAAGAACGTAGAAAACCATAGAACAGCGGCGGTAATGTACGGACAGTCGTGGTAATGTATAGTTAGGCGTCATTCAACGACGTAGGTTTTCTGAAAGGGTCGTCTAAGGTTATCAAAGAGGATATTTAAAATTAAATTTTTCATTAAATAGGCGTCCGTTTTTCTCGAATAAGGCGTTGTAAATGCTAACAACGTCATATTTATAAAAACTGACGTTTTTTTCTTTAACAACGTTGGTTTTGATTAAAGATGTCGTCTTTTCAGTTTTGAAATTTATTTTGCACGTCGGTATAAGGCGTTAAGAACAGACGTCTAAAAGCATAATAACGGCGGAATTAATTACATAATCGAAGTATAAAGTAGTAGCCACGTTTGAATTTCTATGAAATAGGACATTTGAAGTATTAACAACGTCTTCTTTAGAAATAAATACGTCGTAGAAAAGCGAAATAACGTCGGTTATGGTTTTATTCATGGCGTGGATAGTTAAAATCACGTTGTTTTGGAAATTATTAATGACGTGGTAATACAAATATAGGCGTCAGTTTTAAAAATAAATGGCCATCTAATATTATTAACTACGTCGATCTACGATTAAATTCTTGACGTAAAATGACTTTTCAACGTCTTGAAGTTTATAATTTGTGACGTGGTTACTTATTTTTACGTCTGTATTTTTGTAAATAATGACATTGTTCCTTTTAAAGCGTCGTTTATTTTCTAAAGGTGACGTCTAAAGTTATCCAGGTTGTTTATTTTTAAGTGAATAGAGCGTCGGGTTTTATTTGTGTACGGCGTTGTATATTTTAACAACGTCATGAGTTTAAAATAAACCGTCGTGTTTAATTGATAACAACGTCCTGTTTTATCAAATGTGACGTCTTTATATGAATAGACGGCGGTGATTTACCGTCGTGGTTTTTGCATCAAAAGATGTCGGTCGATTCCACGTCGGTTGAAAAACAGAATACACGACGGTAAATTACCGTCGTCTATCTCGATTTTTGTAGTAGTGAAGGGATCTAAAGTTTGATTAGGTAATTTATTACATAGTTGGATTTTAGCAACCATGTTTTTTTATATTATTATTTTGACTTAATTGTTACAGTGCCCTTGAAATATTGACCAAATACCACATTTCCCCCTAAAACTCAAAGTGATTCATTTTGCCCCTTTAATCGATGTTTCAGATAGAATATAAGATTTGACTAATGTTTTAAGGAGTGTTGTAGCAATTAAGCCTTTTATTTATTTATTTATAACACAAATAATATATTAAGGGAGTGGGAAATTAAACCTAAGATCTCAAGAATGCAAGGATAAATATTATTACTCACTTGAACTACGTACAAGCCCATTGCCCCAATCACCAGCTTTTAGACAAGAAAGAGAAATATTGACGGATTGCACATGCAAAAGAAAATGAACTTGAGGAGAAGTCAAAATTTTCATAATATTAAATATACAATGTATTAGACTCCAAGCCCACTCGTACTTATTTTTCTTCGCCATCATGCTCACTTTAACTTTACAATCAAGCTTGCTAGTAGCGACTATATAAGGGAGAGGGCAGGCAAAGACCGATACATCATCTCATCTACCACTCAAACTCTTAATATTAAAGCTCCCTAAAGTAAATATGGATCAGGGAGGAGGCGGTAGCCGCAGGAACCCATTTTGTAACAATAATAGGATTACAAAGGAATACTACTTTAGTGTTTACACTCCCACTCTCTACTTTAGTGTTTAAAGGAATTCTATGTCTTTCTCCTTCTCTTATTTTTCTCTTCAATTGCCCCTAATTTTATAACACATTATTCTTTTTTTTTAAATAAAGCCCATTGCCCTAATCACCGGCTTTTAGAAAGAAAATAAATATTAATGGATTGCACATGCAAAAGAAAATGACCTTGAGGAGACGTCAAATTTTTATAATATTAAATAGACAATGTGTTGAACTCCAAGCCCACTCGCACTTATTTTTCTTCGCCATTATGCTCACTTTTAGTTTACAATCAAGCTTTATCTAGCTATATAAGGAGGCAAAGACTGATTCATCATCTCATCTAGCACTCAAAGTCTTAATTCTACAAAGACTAGAAGACTTTGGTTGAGCTTTCATCAATGGCAGGTATGTACTATTATTATAATTAATATTTTTACTTGATTCAAGATCTTAATAACATTAAGGTGGAAGCAGACACGGAGAGTAAGAAAGTTGGGATAACGGAATCTTATACAATGAACCAGGTCAAGGTGGTCTCGACATTCCCGAATATGGAGTTATTGCTGAAGAACTCTGCAGCCAATTTAAGAAGACTTTGGTTGAGCGTTCATCAATGAAAGGTATGTACTATTATAATAATTCATATTTTTATTTGTTTCAAGATCTTCTTCTCTCGATGTGATTCTATGTGCTTATGACTAAGGAATTTTTGTAATTAGTTTAAAATAGTCAGTTGTCCACTTATGGAATTTATGCCTAAGGTTCTCAAACTGAAGTTGAACAACTGAATTACTGCATGTCACGTGTAACAACCAGGACCAGGACTCGACACCAGCAAGAACGAACCCTTACAAAGGACGACATTTAGTAAGATTAAAGCGGAAGCAGACACGGAGAGTAAGAATGTTGGGATAACGGAATCTTACGATGGACCAGGTCAAGGTGGTCTCGACATTTCCGGCCAATTGACGAAGACCTTGGTTGAGCCTTCATCAATGGCAGGTATGCACTATTATTATAATTAATATTTTTATTTGATTCAAGATCTTCTCCTCGATGTGATTCTATGTGCTTATGACTGAGGAATTTATGTTATTAGTTTAAAATAGTCAGTTGTCCACTTATGGAATTTATGTTATTACTGCATGTCACGTGTGACAACCAGGACTCAACAGCAGCAAGAATGAACACTTACAAAGGCCGACACTTAGTAACATTAAAGTGGAAGCAGGCGCGGAGAGTAAGAATGTTGGGATAACGAAATGTTACAATGGACAGCTTGGTCCCAACATTTGCGACATTTCACTTAGTGCTGGTGAACGCGCCGAGAATGCTGGGATCCACGATGTTGGCAACAACACGACCTGACCTGACAAAGGCTTCACCTGTTGCATCCTGTAGTTTGGGAGAAGAGTAAGGCTGTGCTATCTGCACTCTTTTTCATTTATGCAAATGTTATGTTAGTAATTGGGCGAGCCAAATCAAAGATATTATGTTATGTTATGTTATGGATTCTCTTTTCTATTTGTTACAAATAAATTATTAAAAGGAATTCATAATTCCTTATAATGAATTTAATTTTTAGTTCATTCAATTGGCGGACGCAACTTTCGTCAAGAGCTTCCTTATGAAAATGAGATTAAAAGATACCCAAAAAAAAAAAGACAAATGAGAGATGCATGCTGATTATAACCACTATAAAAACACAAATGTCGTTCCCGACCAATTTCTTCATTGGCAACTTCGTCACAAATGGGTCACCATCACTATATATGCTCCTCCTTCTCCACCATCTAAATCTGGTGGACACTTCCATTCCATCTATCCCAGCCTGTTCCACCTCCTGCTCCATATAATGGATATAGTTACTGCGTTCCACTAGTACAACACAAACTGTCTCGTATCTCTTGAGCCTTGATGTAGGTTACACCGCTGCGTATTGTTATTTCAACTGTTAAAACAGTTTGATTGCTACAAAGGACTCACTAATTTAGTGGTTTAAAGCAATTGCTTGCTCATCTAGGCAAGGTCATGAGTTCGAGTCCTAGTATCCTTGTTAGTGTGTGTGAGTTTAGTATATTATTGCCCCTCTCAATACGAAAGTGATGTAAGCACTAGGATCGTCACGATTGGATTCCATTTTGGTCAAAATGTTGGATTTCATTTTTTTTTCTTTCTGAAAGATCCGGTCTAATCCTTTCCTTGTTTTTGTTTTTTTGAGTAAAATCCTTTACTTTAAATTAAGAAGAGGGTGTTCACAAAGTGGCTATAATTAAGTGATGACCACTAAACGGACGATCACAATATGTATATCTATCATTACCATTATCTATAAAATTTAGGCTTAAATGTTAAAATGGTCCCTGTGTTTTACTACGTTGGCTAATTTAATCCATGTGTTTTCAATTTAGCCAATTTAGTCCTTGTGTTTGCGACTGTTAGTCAATGTGATCCATTTTGTTAAATTTCATTTAGAAATTTATAAAACTATTTAAATATTAATATAAAAAAATAAGAACTAAACAAAAATATAAAAATCTGCCTATCTCAGCCACCACAACCCTTATCTCTTCTCTCTCTCCCCAGCAACAACCCACAACCCTGTCTATCTCTACCCCAGCCACTTTCTCCCCACCCAAAGGCCCCAACTCTAATCCATCCCACCCCTAATCTCTCCCTCTCTCTCTCTCAAAAACCAAAAAAGGCCATTACCGCCAACCAGCTCCCAGCAAGATCTTCCCCAACCCAACCATTGTGTAGCCATTTGTCCACTACTCCACTCGCTAAGCAGACCTTACCCTCCCCGACTACGCCCATCCTTTTTTAAAGTTTTTATTTTTATTTTTCTAGTGTTATATTATGTTATTGATATATTTTTAAATCAGTTCAACTTTTTTTTTTAATTAAAAAAAAGATTATCATTGTTCATATATAACGGAAATTTTAACGAATGGACTAAATTGGCTAATCGTCCTAAACACAAGGATTAAATTGGCTAAATTAAAAACATAGGGACCAAATTAGCCAATGTAGTAAAACACAAGGACCATTTTAACATTTAAGCCTAAAATTTAATAGATACAATAGAAAGGTAATAAATATATATTATCATTCACTAAAAAAGAAAATAATAGATATTTGATTTTTAATAAATCAAAAAATTCCTACAAACAAGAAAAAAAAAAGCACAAAATAGATGCATTATTATTTACAAATAAAAAATTTAAAACCAAATGTTAGAAAAAGGATTAGGTGCGTAAAATATTAGGAAGTAAACACATAAAAGTTTAAAGGTAAGTGTAAAAACATGACTTTTCTTTATTTTAATGTGTTACCTAACAAAGCCGAAATTTATGCCAATTAAAAAACCACTGTTTGAAATAAAATAAAAAAAGTTTATGAAACAAACATACACTAATGGCAATTGAATGAGTAATTATAAAAAGAGATCTTCACGAATAATTCCATTCTAACATGATATTTTATACAAAAGTTTTTAGAGATTGTATTTGGAAAGAAAATCATCAACTAACCACTTGTCATTTTCTAATTGATTTTTAGTGTGTTATAATTTTCTAAGAACCAATTAGAAAATGACAAGTGGCTATTTGAGAGTTTCTCTCTCTAAATAAAAGCTTTAAGGGTTTTTGTATAAAATGTCATGCTAGAATTGGTTTACTTAGAAAAACTATTATAGGAATAGTACGGTAATATGGCCACGCGGTACATCTTGTACACGTGTTATAATATAAGTGGATATTTATTGATATTATTTTTCTAAAAAGGAGAAAATAAACCGTGTCGTCGACCCTTATTATAACACGTGTACAAGATGTACCACGTGAGCATACTAACGGTACTATTCTATAATTTCTCTAATTGAATTGCATAGACAATGTTGATAATAAATTTAACATGGTATAAAATAGTTATAACTCCAATAATACTTCAATTCTAAGTGGAAGTATTTTAAGGATCTACATTTTTTTGGTACTAGACCAAATACCACATCTCCCGAAACTCAAAGTGATTTATTTTGCCCCTTTAATCGATGTTTCAGGATAGAATATGAGATTTGACTAATGTTTTAAGGAGTGCTGTAGCAATTAAGCCTTTTATTTATTTATAACACAAATGATATATTAAGGGAGTGGGAAATTAAACCTAAGACCTCAAGAATGCAAGGATAAATATTATTACTCACTTGAACTACGCACAAGCCCATTGCCCCAATCACCAGCTTTTAGACAAGAAAGAGAAATATTGACGGATTGCACATGCAAAAGAAAATGAACTTGAGGAGAAGTCAAAATTTTCATAATATTAAATATACAATGTATTAGACTCCAAGCCCACTCGTACTTATTTTTCTTCGCCATCATGCTCACTTTTACTTTAGCTTGCTAGTAGCGACTATATAAGGGAGAGGGCAGGCAAAGACCGATACATCATCTCATCTACCACTCAAACTCTTAATGTTAAAGCTACCTAAAGTAAATATGGATCAGGGAGGAGGCGGTAGCAGCAGGAACCAGTTTCGTAACAATACAATGAAAGCAGAGCCGGGAAGTAAGAATGTTGGGGTAACGGACTCTTACAATGGACCAGGTCATTACCCACTTATAAATTAATTCACAAAATAAATTTCTTGTACGTAAATTGCTTGTAAGTAAATTGCTTATAAGCAAATTTCTTGTAAGTAAATTGTTTGTAAAGTAAGTGCGATGCGTGGACATTATAAATTGCACCACCCTTTAAACTAAATGTTCTATACAGTAAATGTGCGATAAAGTAAATTTGCGGTAAAGTAAATGCAAAACGTGGATATTATTATATTACCATCAACTTTCCATATTAATATATTAACGGTCTGTCTTTGGTAGTGGTTAGTAATTAAATAGTGCATGCTCCCATATCTATTTTTCCTGCCACCAACACAATGGTTAGTAATATAAATAAATGACGCGGTATAGAAAAATTATACTTGAGAGCTTTTCGTGCTGATAACGTGTTGTAAAATGGGTGGTATAATCTTTGAATATTAAGATGCGCGTAAAGTAAATGAGACGGGATATTTAACGAGGTTCGGCAGTGGTGCCTACGTCTCCAGAGAGCAGCAGCAATAACATTTCCACTATGTAAAATAATAGGACTACAAAAGAATACAACTTTAGTGTTTACACTGCCATTGACTTACTAATTTTTCTCTCTCGGAGAATTTCCCTATGCTATTTTTTCTCTCCTCTCACTTTCCTTTCTTTCCTCTCACTTTCCTTTCTTTCCTCACTGGGGTGCTCTCATTCTTTCTCTGGAGGGGCGCTTTCTTTCAGTTGGTGGGTCATGCAATGAGGGGGAGGGAAATATATTTATAGACTGATGCAAAGGGAAGCAAACAAACTTCCCATGGGTGTGCAAGATTCCTCCAAGATGTGGCTGACAAAGAATTCAACATGTGGGGCATATAGAAAACGTGTGGGCTCCATCTCTTGTTTTAAAACACTTGAGGAGAAGTCATATTAAATATACAGTGTCTTGAACTCCAAGCCCACTTGCTTATTTTTCTTCGCCATCATGCTCACTTTTACTTTACAATCAAGCTTGCTAGTAGCGACTATATATAAGGGAGAGGGCAGGCAAAGACCGATACATCATCTCATCTACCACTCAGACTCTTAATATTAAAGCTCCCTAAAGTAAATATGGATCAGGGAGGAGGCGGTAGCAGCAGGAACCAGTTTCGTAACAATAAAATGGAAGCAGGCCCCGGCAGTAAGAATATTGGGGTAACGGACTCTTACAATGGACCAGGTCAACTTGGTCTCGACTTTTCCGATAATACAATTGCTGCAGGTGAACGCTCCGAGAATGTTGGGGCCCACAATGTTGGCAACACCAGACCTGACAAAGGCTCCAGCTGGTGCTGCATCCTATAGTTTATGAGAAGAAGAAGCGGAACCAAAGTTAGCATAAACCAATTATCTTTAAAAAGAAACAAATAGTCTGTTCTTCCATGCTTTTAGGTTTAAAGGTGTGTGTTCGATGTACGAAAACAACAGCAAAGATCCAGGCTTGTAGGCCTCTTATCTTTAATTTATGCAAATGTTACATATCTTTTGTAATTTGGCAAGCCAAATCAAAGATATTATGTTATGTTATGGATTCTCTTTTCTATTTATTACAAATAAATTATTAAAATGCGTTGTTAATTATTAAAAGGAATTCATAATTCCTTATTATGAATTTAATTTTTAGTTTCATTCATTTGACGGATGCAACTTTGGATATAGTTACTGCGTTCCACTAGTACAACTCAACTGTCTAGCCTTGATGAAGGTTATTAAACCGCTACGTGTGTTATCTCAACTATTAAAACAGTTTGATTTCTACAAATGACTCATTAGTTTAGTGGTTTAGAAGCAATTGCTTGTTTGTGTGAGTTTAATATATTATCGCTCTCTCAATAAAAAAGGTCCTCCAACAAATAAACAAATTGAAAGATAATATTTAACTCCATCATCAAGCAATATTTGTTATACAAAGTTAGAGAATTGTGAAACATTCAAAATATCAGAAATTTCCCTTGGTTAATGCAAACATTAAAAATTAAAAATATTAATTAAATTAAGATGATATAGTCAATTTATATTTTTCCTATTAAAAAATTAAAATTAAAAATAAAATCAGATAATTAGTCCTATTTTTATGGAACATAATTACCCTTTTTTTTTTAAATTCTAAAATAAATAAATAAACAAAACAAAAAAAAACCAATTAACACACACGTACCACGGGGCTAGTTAATATTATAATTGAAATACGTTGTCCTACTAGTCAAGACTTCTTATTACAAAATAATTTTTCTACAACACTTCCCTTTCATTTGAGAAAAAGAGGTCCCAAGTTCTCACCATCATCCCAAATAATAATAAAAATAAACGGAGCCCTTCATTATCAATAGACTTTAGAGCACCAAGTGAGGTAAGGACTAGGATAGTCACGATTGGATTCCATTTTGGTCAAAAGGTTGGATTTCATTTGTTTCTCAAAGATCCTGTCTAATCCTTTCCTTTAAATTAAGAAGAGGTTGTTCACAAAGGCTGTAATTAAGCGATCACCCCTAAACAGATGATCATCACCACACTAAGTATATATTATCATTCACTAAAAAAGAAAATAATAGATTTTTTATTTTTAATAAATCACGAAATTCCAACAAACAAACAAAAACACGAAATAGATGCATTATTATATATATATATATATATATATATATATTTATTTAAAAAAGCCCATTGCCCTAATCACCGGCTTTTAGACAAGAAAAAGAAAAAGAAATATTGATGGATTGCACATGCAAAAGAAAATGAACTTCAGAAGAAGTCAAATTTTTCATAATAATTTTTCCAACCCCGCTCCTACTTATTTTTCTTCGCCATCATGCTCACTTTTACTTTACAATCAAACTTTATCTAGCTATATAAGGAGGCAAAGACTATCATCTCATCATCTCATCTCATCTAGCACTCAAACTCTTAATTCTACAGAGACTATCATCTCATCTATTATTAATATTTTTATTTGTTTTCCTAATCATATATCGAGCTTTCATCAACGGCAGGTATGTACTATATTATTATAATTAATATTTTTATTTGATTCAAGATCTTCTCCTTGATGTGATTCTATGTGCTTATGACTAAGGGCTAGTTTGGCATTCTTTGTGCTTTTAAAAAAACTGATTCTGTTTGTCTTTGCGAAAATAATCATTGTGAAAAAAAGCATTAGGCGTTTGGTAAACTGTATTTGAAAAACTGCTGTTAGTAGTCAAAGTGTTTAGTACATTTTTATCAAAAATGCTTTTAGTGTGCATAATGACCAAAAAAGACATGATGATGAAACTGTTTGTTTTTCTTCTTCATTCTTTTTCTACTTTAAAAAAAACCAACTTAATTAAATAGCCAATATGATAAAAGGAGAAAATACACGTGTTCCTTACTACAACACACGCGTTCCTCTCTTTTCAGAAAAATATATGCCTTTTGTTCTCCACTTTCAGAAAAGTATATGCCTTTTGTTATATATTGAATGCTAACCCAACGACACCAATTGGAAACCCAACACAACCCATCCCTCCACTTCTGTTTTTCTCCCTCTACCATTTACAAGTTTCTTTCTTCATTCCTTCATCTAACCAAAAAGATCTCATGTTGAAATTGGTACTTAGGTGAAGGGGGTAAATTAAAACCCCGATAGACATATTTAAGACAACAATGATTAATTGTTCCTAGTAACAATATGACTAGTCAATTACTAGTCATAGATCTATGAACAAACAAGCCCAGCACAGATTCATCACGAATCAAATATAAGAACCTGCAAGTCTAAAAGATAACTACGTGACAACCTAGGCACTCAGAAGGATCCATCAATCTAGGCATCCCTTGTGCTAGCAACAACTAGAGTGAATGGTGTGTGAACATTCATCAACATATCAGAGATAATATATACAGTATGGCTAGTCATAAAATCAAGAACAACACACTAGAAATGTTCACCCGAGAAACCCACCATTGGGAAAAAGCTGGGGTCATCACTCCGACCAGGCAATCCACTAAGTCAAGAAGATTCTTACAGAAAAAGTAATCACAAGCTCAAACAATCCTAGGTCTATTTAGGAAATGAGCACTACCTCCTGTGCAACCTACTTCTCCAAACTTAGTTAAGCTAGTAGCTTGTCATTCATGGAAATGGCAGCTAGTCCATCAGCCTTTTTCACCCCATGACACCGCAACTCATCTCAGGATTGTCACCAATGAATGAAATATAGATTCAGATATGAAAGGGTCAATTCCTTCAAGAAACCATACTCTTGAAGAAATCAACCAAGAATCTGATTTAGACAAAAAAAGATGACTAGTCATAATAATCCATATGCGAGACTCAAGTAGATGACTAGTCATAATCGAACCCAGATGCGAGACAAAAGAAGATGACTAGTCGAATCGAACCCAGATGCAGATAAAAGGAGATGACTAGTCATAACTGAACCTAGATGCAGATTATAAAAATCATAGCAAATTTTAAAAACCATTTTCAAAATCTCACAATGGAAAACCTTAGAGAATGCAGTATAGGTTTGACTCTCAAAATTTCTCAATGGGTGAAGTAGATTTCAAAAATAAATGCATATTTCAAAAGCTATTTGAAAACCTCATTTGAAAAGCCATGAACACTCTCACACAAACCAAAGAGAAAACCAAGTTTTCCAAAATGGTGCAAATGAAGGAGATGGGAGATGAAAACTTTGATGTGCAAAGCTTTGGTCAGATTTTCTCAAAAGAATTAGCTTTCAAAATGAAATCTTGAAATCTCATTTCTATGCCATGAACACTCTCAAACAAACCAAAGAGAAAACTAAGTTTTCCAAAATGGTGAAAATGAAAGTGAAGAGAGATGAAAACTTTGTATCACTAAACAAAAGTTTGTGAAATGAAATTTCAATGAAAGCCCAAAAGGAATTTAAGAACCCATGAACTCTTCTCTCAAAAACCAAAACCTAATTTATGCACCATCTCTCACTAGCACTCTTTCTCTCTCTAAAACCCCATCTGAAAAATGTAAAATGAAGAGTTGAAGAGTCCAGACCAGCCCCAGCCATTTTGGTAGGTCAAAAGGACACATGGCAACCAATGATTGGACACATGGCTATCTGCAGTCTTTTTCATTTATGCAAATGTTATGTTAGTAATTGGGCGAGCCAAATCAAAGATATTATGTTATGTTATGTTATGGATTCTCTTTTCTATTTATTACAAATAAATTATTAAAAGGAATTCATAATTCCTTATAATGAATTTAATTTTTAGTTCATTCAATTGGCGGACGCAACTTTCGTCAAGAGCTTCCTTATGAAAATGAGATTAAAAGATACCCATAAAAAAAAGACAAATGAGAGATGCATGCTGATTGTACCCACTATAAAAACGCAAATGTCGTTCCCGACCAATTTGTTCATCGGCGACTTCATCACAAATGGGTCAACGTCACTATATATGCTCCTCCTTCTCCAACACCTAATTTTGGCGGACACTTCAATTGCATCTATCCCAGCCTATTTTGTTGGCGTCACTTGTAGACCGTTGACTTTCTTTCCTTGATTACCAAGGATTCCCATTATTATTGTAATTGATTTATTTTAATTTCTGATTTCTTACTGTAAATAGAAATAGGAATTTATTATTTGCCTTGACCACTAAGACTTCGTTATATTATAAATATGACCTCCTACAAGGAGAGGAATACATAGAAAATTTCCACAAACAAATATTCTCATATTATGTTTCATATTTTAGCATGGTATCGAGCCAGGTTACGTTAATTCACTCTAATGTGTGGGGACCTTCACCTATCACTG
Source organism: Prunus padus (assembly GCA_024362665.1). NCBI lineage: Eukaryota > Viridiplantae > Streptophyta > Magnoliopsida > Rosales > Rosaceae > Prunus > Prunus padus. Next base: position 23,257,738 of record JANFAM010000016.1, on the reverse strand, counting down.
CTCCTTCCGGGCGTTCAGTGGTTTGTCACATTCATAGATGATTGTACACAGATGACATGGCTTTATTTGCTGAAGAATAAAAATGAAGTGTTTTCCAGTTTTCAATTCTTCCACAAACAGATGACAACTCAGTTCAATGCTCAAATACAGATTCTTCGCTCATGCAATGGTGGAGAATTTTACAATCATAACTTTCAGGCTTACTTCCAACAACATGGAATTATCCATGAGACGACTTGTCCTCAGACACAACAACAAAATGGTGTTGCTGAAAGGAAGAATCACCATCTCCTTGAAACGGCCCATGCCCTTCTGATTGGCACTCATGTTCCTCCTCATCACCGGGATGATGCTATTGTCACACGCTGTTCACCTCATCAACCGCATGCCTTCAGGAGTCCTGAACTTCAAAATTCCCTTAAAAGTACTCGCGCAACACGAGCCCCTGCCCTCTGTTTTGGTGCTCAACCTCGCATCTTTGGTTCTGTGGCATTTGTTCACCTCCACAAAAATCAGCGTAGCAAACTTTATTCATGTGTGCTTCGTTGTGTTTTTGTGGGCTATGCCACTCGTCATAAAGGTTATCGTTGTTATCACCCTCCTACCCGACACACCTATGTCACGATGGATGTGACCTTTCTAGAATCTGAGATATTCTTCATGACTCGACATCCAATTCTACGCTTCAAAGGGAGATGCGGAGTGAAGAGTAGAATGGGACCAACTTGGAAGAAGAAGAAATTTGCATATGCACAAAAGCGATCGATCATCCTACCTCTGATGATCGATTGCCCCGAGGTCAGGAGCACGAGATTCTTCTCGGCCAAGAAGTGACTAATCGTCTAACCACAACGATCGATCGCCCGTGCCTGACCCCAGCGAAACTGTTTTTGAGTTTAATTACGCTTCTACAGAAAGCCCAGAACAGCAAGATGAAGAACCCCCTCTCACTCAATAGTACCAATAGACAAATCTCCTGAGAATATCCTTGAGGTAACTACTCTACTACACTTGTGAATTTAGAGGATAAATCTCTTGGATATCAATTACCTTTCAGGCAGAATCATGGGAAGCCACCAAACCGTTACTCACCTGATATTGACAAGACATCAAAGTATCCAACTGCGAATCATGTATCCACTGAGAGGCTGTCTAAACAACTCAAGGCCTTTGTACATCAATTGTCTACTATTCATATCCCAACCAAGATTGCTGAAGCATTGAGAGATCCTATATAGGTTCAAGCGATAAAGGAAGAGATGAAAGCTCTTGAGAAGAATCAGACTTGGACACTGAAAACTTTTCCACGAGGAATAAGGACTGTTATATGTAGATGGGTGTTTACTATAAAACACAATGCTGATGGATCTGTCGAAAGATATAAGGCAAGACTTGTGGCAAAGGGGTACACATAGACCTATGGTATAGACTATGAAGAAACATTTTCTCCAGTTGCAAAATTAACACCGTCAGAATCTTACTATCCCTTGCAACTAATTTGGACTGGCCACTACACCAGTTTGATGTAAAGAATGCTTTCCTACATTGAGAACTCACAAAGAAGGTGTATATGGACATTCCTCCTGGATATAACACTACTAAGACTGGAACAATATGCAAGTTACGAAATGCATTGTATGGATTGAAACAGTCACCACGTGAATAGTTTGGATGGTTCACCTTGGTAATGAAGAACAATGGTTTGAGACAGTACCTCGGATCATACTCTATTCACGAAACATTAGAAAATGAAGGTAACAACTTTGATCATTTATGTTGACGATATGATTATTATCGGGAATGATAAACATGAAATATCTCGGCTACAAGATTATTTGGCTACTGAATTTGAGATGAAGAATCTAGGTGGACTTAAGTATTTCTTGGGGTTGAAGTGGCTCGATCACAGCAAGGCATATTTCTCTCTTAAAGAAAATATGTCTTGGACTTGTTAATGTACAGGGAATGCTGGATTACAAACCCGTAGACACTCCCATTGTCCAGAATCATCACCTTAGAGAATACTCGGATTAAGTTCCAACTAACAAGAGAGATACCAAAGGTTAGTGGGAAGATTGATCTACTTATCTCATACCCGACCAGACATTGATTATGATGTGAGCGTTGTCATTCAATTTATGCATTCTCCAACTGAAGACCACATGAATGCTGTTTTTCGGATATTTAGATATTTGAAGTATGCACCCGGAAAAGGACTTATGTTCTCAAAACATAGTCATCTGAATATTGATGGTTATTCAGATGCAGATTGGGCAATACCAAAGGAATTTGTGAGCTTATTTGGTTAAGGAAATTGTTTACTGAACTTGGGTATAAACCTACATCCACAATGAATCTCTTTTGTGACAACAAAGCCGCTGTAACTATTGCACATAATCCAGTTCAACATGATCGCACTAAACATGTTGAGGTGGATCGACACTTCATCAAACAGAAGCTTGAGGCTAAAGTGATTCAGTTTCCTTTTGTGAAGTCTGAGGATCAATTGGCAGATATTTTGACAAAGAAAATTTTCAATAGGGCGTTCCACAATTCACTAGATCAGTTGGGCATTGGCAACATCTATATACCAACGTGAGAGGGAGTGTTGGTGTGACTTGTGGACCATTGACTTTCTTTCCTTGCCCACCAAGGATTCCCATTATTATTGTAATTGATTTACTTTAATTCCTAATTTCCTACTTATTATTTTCCTTGGCCACTAAGGCTTCATTGTGTTATAAATATGACCTCCTACAAGGAGAGGAATACATAGACAATTCCCACAAACAAAATATTCTCATATTAGGTTTCATATTTTAGCATGTTCCACCTCCTGCTCCATATGTTGGACATAGTTACTTCGTTCCACTAGTACAACACAAACTGTCTCGTATATTTTGAAACTAGATGTAGGTTACACCACTACATGTTGTTATCTCAACTGTTAAAACAGTTTGCTTGTTACAAAGGACTCGCTAGTTTAGTGGTTTGGAGCAATTGTTTGTTCATCTAGGTAAAGTCCCGAGTTTGAGTCATAGCATCCTTGTAGTTTGTGTGATTTTAGTATAATTGAAATACTTTATCCTGACTAGTTAAGACTTCTTATTACAAAAATAATTTGACACTTCCAGCCGTGAAAAGCGAGTTATCACTAAAGAGAGGAAGGTTTAATTAATATTATAATTGAAATACTTTGTCGACTACTAGTCGGTGACTAGTTAAGACTTCTTATTACAAAAATAATTTTATTCTACAAGACTTTACTTTAATTTGGGAAAAAGAGGTCCCAAATTCACACCATCATCCCAAATAATAATAAACAACGACCCTAGTTAAATAAACGGAGCCCTTCATCATCAATAGAGCACCAAGTGACGTAAGGACTAGGATCGTCACGATTGGATTACATTTTGGTCAAAAGGTTGGATTTCATTTTTTCTCAAAGATCCGGTCTAATCCTTTCCTTTAAATTAAGAAGAGGGTGTTCACAAAGTGGCTGTAATTAGCCGATGACCACTAAACAGACGATCATTACCATTAAGTATATATTAAGTAGTGCAAGTACAATATGTATATCTATCATTACCATTACCTATTAAATTTAATAGATACAATAAAAAAGTAATAAGTATATATTATCATTCACTAAAAAGAAAATAATAGATATTTGATTTTTTAACAAATCACGAAATTCCAACAAACAAACAAAAATCACGAAATAGATGCATTATTATTTATTAAAAGTAAAATAAAAATCACCTAACCAAATGTTAGAAAAAGGATTAGGTGCGTCAAATCTTAGGAAGTAAACACATAAGAGTATAAAGGTGAGTGTAAAAACATGACTTTTGTTGAATAAGTGATTTTTGAGGCTTGATATTGAGAACTACGTGCTATTACCGTTCTCATACTTTCTCAATTTATTTTACAACATGTTATCAACACGAAACTAAAGTACCCACCGACATAGACATAAAGCAAAAGAGAACCAGTGACAAACTAAAACTAGTTCTGTCACAAACAAGAAGAAGAAAATGTTAAAGAAAACACAATCAAGATCAACATCTACCACCGTCTCCATCTCTCTCTCTCTCTTGAAGAAATTTCCTTACATTCTTCTTGGTGTTCACATGGACAAAGAGATAAGATTTCTGCATCTTGTTTATTTATCATATTTTCATTACTTTACTTTTATATTTATACTAGTTAATACTCTTGATGACCATTCAAAGTGTGGTGGAGAGCTTGTACTGATTTCAGGTGAAAAGCAATTCACTAGGGGCAGGTGCGTGATATCCTCCAGCACCAAGGACGACTTTAATATTGGCATATTGATATATAATATTTTAATATGACTAGAGACTTTCGGTTTTGTATACATAATATAGTATGATATATATATATATATATGTAGAGTCATGATCTCTTGGTCACTAGGTGGTCACCTACCTTTAGATTTAAATCCAATGGCCCACCTACTTTTGCACTCATTTTAAGAAACTCTATTGGGCTGTTGGATTTAAATCCAAAGGTGGATGACTACGAATCCCTTGATTAGATGACCAAAAGATCAGGACTCTATATATGTATAAGAAAATAAAATCATGATTGCAAGAAGCAATAAATTATTAAAATGCGTTGTTATTGGGATTCCTAACTAGAGATCACGCACAGATAATATTCCTTATTATGAATTTAATTTTTAGTTTCATTCATTTGCCTGATGCAGCTTTCGTCAAGAGCTTCCTTAATTATGAAAATGAGATTAAAAGATAACCGGAAAAAAAAAGAAAAAAAGAGAGATGCATGCTGATTATTCCCACTATAAAACCCCAAATGTCGTGCCAAATGGCTATTTCTCCACCACCTAATTCTGGTGGACACTTCCATTCCATCTATCCCAGGTTGTTCCACCTCCTGCTCCATATATTGGATATAGTTACTGCGTTCCACTAGTATAACACAAACTGTCTAGCCTTGATGAAGGTTATTAAACCGCTACGTGTGTTATCTCAATTGTTAAAACAGTTTGATTGCTACACATGACTCACTAGTTTAGTGGTTTGGAGCAGAGCCGGTCTGGGTTTTGTGAGGTCCTGGACAAATTTATAAAGTAGGCCCCTTTATACAAATTAAGCACTAAAAGTAAAAAACAATTATCAACTAATTTATTTTATTAAAATTATAGGAGTTTACAAAAGATAAGGAACAACAATTTGGGGTCCCATTAAAACTTTGTTTGAGGAAAACCCAATGGAACAAAACCCCAAACGAAGGAAAAAGAGTACCTCACATTTTAAACATTGCATTCAAAAACAAAAAACCCCATATATTTAGTCCACATTTCATGATTTGATCAATCTTCATTTCATCCTCCACAATTAATCAAAGCAAACAATCATCATATCACTACTACAAAAAACACTTTGCGCGACGAAATAAGTTTGTCGCGCAAGAAAGTACAATTCGTCGCGCAAAACTTGCGCTACAAAATTTTGGTCGCGCAAAGCTCGTGAAGAAAAGGTTTGCGCGATGAAGATTAGGTTTCGTCGCGCAAAGCTACTTTGGCGCGAAAAGTATTGTTGGTCACGCAAACATTTGCGTAGGGGTGGGCATCTCATCCGAATTATCCGCGTGCATCGACCGCATCGCATCGATGGTTTGGTTTGGTTTGGTTAAATAATTATTTTTAATTTTAATTATCCCAATCCGATCCGTGCGAAAAGTTTGGTTTGGTTAACGGTTAACAATATCCCCAACCCGACGAAAACCCGTACCGATCCGATATTAATAATTATTTTATTATTTAAATACTAATATATGTATCTTCAAATGTGCATAAGAAATCCTAGTATTTAAATATTGTAAGGAATGAATCAGTTAGGTTTAATTTTTAGTTTCAATTGCAAAAAGCTATATGTAATATCACTCATGTTTTTTTGTTTAATTTAATTAATTTGTGTTTCAATTGCAAAAATCTTCAGTTCATCTACTAGTCGTCCTATGTCAAACGCAAGTTTGACTCCTACACCAACCTCTGCACAAGTGATTGGTTGAAACCCGAGAAGTTCTCCTTTTACAAGGATCCCAATAAGGAGGAACTTGAGTTCTATGATGCTTTGGAGAAAATTGAGACTGGTGGTAAGTAGTTTTAATTTTTTATATTTCTTTTGGTTTTCAATTGCATTCATATGACATTTTTATTTTCTCACTTTCATAATTTGTTTAATGATGTAGAGGTATATTCTACTTCTCAAATGAAAGAGAAAGTGGTTGGCAGTTCATCTTGAGTACATATTGAATGGTATAGTGAATAATAACCTTCCTTTATCTCAAATAACATGCCCATGTACTTGATATTTATTCTTAACTTTATTTTTCTTTGGCTGCAGTACACGAATCAGATTTGGATTGAAGATTACTAGGCTTCCTTTGCTGCAATTTTTGGTTCTTTGAAGCTTTTAAACTAATTTCTTATTGTTTTGTAACGTTATTTGCTATTGTATTATGTAGTTTTAATGTTCCTTTGTAACTTTAAAACTAAATTGTTTGATTTTGTATTTTACAAGGATAATTTGGTGTATTTGTTCAAGAACATATGTCATGTGAAATTATTATAAGTTGTATTTTTATTAGTATGTTTTTATTACGGTACTACAGACCTACCGATCCGTTCCGAACCGAATGTTAGGTTAACCGATCCGAAGTCTACAGAAGTCTTTGGTTTGGTTAATGGAAGAGAAAATGGTCTACCGAAGTCTTTGGTTTAGTTAACGGAAGAGCTCTCTACCGTTTCGAACCAATCCGCGCCTAGGCCTACATTTGCACGACGAAGTCTTGCTGGTCGCTCAAACCTTTGCGCGACGAAGTATTGTTGGTCGCGCAAAGTTTTGCGCGACGAAATATTTCAAATTTTTAATTTTTGTGTTTTAAAATTTTTTAATTAAAATAAATTAATTTAGTAGTTTGCGCGACGAAATATTTTGTCGCGCATGGTTTTTGACTTTTTAAAATTATTTCTCCAATTATATTAATTTTTTATTTTTATATTATATTATATTTTTTAATTACTTTAATTTAAATTGACATATTCAAAATAAAATTACATATGAAAAATAGTGATCAAATTACCCAATATATATATAATATTCAAAATGTACACATAAATTAACAAAGTGCAATAATAAAATCCTAAAATTGTTATACCCTAATACAACCCTAAAATTGTTATACCCCAAATCCAATCAAACTCCAATCCTCACCCTATACTCAACCTCAAACCCCTCACAAACTCAAAACTAACTCCAAAAATACATATTAATGAAAAAAAATTTAAAATTTGGAGAGAATATACATTTTGGCAAGATTGAGAGTGAGTGAGAATGAGAGGGAGAAGTGAGTGTGAGAGAATTAGAGAAGATAGTGAGAGAGAGAGATGAGAGAGTGAGAGATAGTGAAAAGAAAGATGAGAGAGTGAGTGAGAGTGAAGAGAGAGATGAGAGATTAAGTGTGAGAGAAAGGGTCGGATTTGGGGAGAGGGAAAGAGAGAGGAGAGGTAAGAGTAGAGAAAGACATTGAGAAAATGTGGAGGAGTTATTTTGGTTTTAAAAACTGTATCACTTTGCGCGACGAAACGAATTATTAGTTGCTCAAAACTTTGCGCGACAAATTATTGGTCGCGCAAAACTTTGCGCGACGAATTCTTGGTCGCCCAAAACTTTGCGCGACGAATCGACATATTGGTCGCTCAAAGTCTTAAAAAAAAAAAAATTTTAATTCCCACATCCCATTTTTTGGAGTCCGCCAAATTTTTAGAGTTTTGCGCGACGAAATGTTGGTCGCCCAAAGTCTTAAAAAAAATAATTTTCCCGAGTCCCATATTTTGGAGCCCGCCAAATTTTTAGAGTTTTGCTAGACGAAAATATTGGTCGCGCAAAGTCTTAAACAAAAATAAAATAATTTTTATGAATAATAAAAAAATAAAATTATTATATTTTACGATTTAAAATATAAATAAGGTTTAGGCGACCAAATGTGTTTTCGTCTCACAAAGAAAATAATAAAAAATAAAGAAATAATTTAGTTTAACAATATAAAAATAAGTAAATAAGGGTTAGGCAACGAAATATTGATATTCGTTGTGCAAAGTTTTCAAAAACAATAAAAACTTATGAAAACAACTATATCTTAAAATTTATAATGTATAATTAAATAAAAATAAATTGGTTTGCCCGACACATGTTTACATTATGACGTCGTGCTATTGGTTTTTGCACAACGACCCCATTGTTATATTTTTAAAAAATTATTATTATAAAGTTTACTAAAAATGTGACTTTACTCCCTTCAAATTCATTTTTTTACATAAAACCCACAATAATATATTTTTCTAACAAAACCCAATCCTAACTACAATAATAAATTTAAAGCTACTAATAAATATATATACTATTCAATTTCTTAAGTGTTATAAGTATAAAATAAATAAATTTAAAGCTACTTAATAAATATATATATATATATACACACACCATTGAACGATCCAACCGTCAAACTTGTTTGTATATACTTCGAGATCGTATACCCCAAAAATCGCAAAAAACAAACATTCAGAGATTTAGTAACGGGACAAAAATTTTCGACGGTTATAAACGAAAAATCACAATTTAACGGTTATTTTAACTCCAATTTTGATTATTTTTTACAGCTACACTCCTTGACCCTATATGAATACAATGACTAAATTTGATCTTCAATTTAAAATATTTACACTAGTGGATACCACAAAATCTTATGCTATATTTAATGAAAGTATAATAAACTCTTAATTGTTAGTGAATATATTGTTTTGACGGCATACGCATTATACGAAACTAGTTTCAACGATCCAACCGTCAAACTTGTTTGTATATACTTCGAGATCGTATACCCCAAAAATCGGAAAAAACAAACATTCAGAGATCTATTAGCCGAACAAAACTTTTTGACGGTTATAAATGAAAAATCACGATTTAACGGTTATTTTAACTCCGATTTTGATGATTTTTTTCAGCTACAGTCCTTGACCCTAAATGAATACAATGACTGAATTTGATCTTCACTTTAAAATATTTACACTAGTGGATACCACAAAATCTTATGTTATATTTAACGAAAGTATTAATAAACTCTTAATTGTTAGTGAATACATTGTTTTGATGGCATACGCATTCTACGAAACTAGTTTCAACGATCAAACCGTCAAACTTGTTTGTTTATACTTCGAGATCGTATACGCCAAAAATCGGAAAAAATAAACATTCAGAGATCAAGTAATGGGACAAAACTTTTCGACGCTTATAAAAGAAAAATCACGATTTAACTGTTATTTCAACTTCGATTTTGATGATTTTTTACAGCTACACTCCTTGACCCTATATGAATACAATGAACTAATTCGAAATATTTGGATTACGTCATGCAAAGATTTTTAAAAATAAATTATTTTATTTTATTTATTTTTGTAAAGACTTTGCGCGACGAAACACTAACTTCATCGCGCAAGACTTTGAGCGACGAAAAACAATTCGTCAGGCAAGACTTTGCACAATGAAGTTAGGGTTTCGTCACGCAAAGTAACTTTGCGCGACAAAACACTAACTTCGTCGCACAAAGTCTTGAGCGACGAAGTGTGTTTCGTCACGCAAAAGTTCGTTGCGCAAAGTTACTTTGTGCGACGATGTGTGTTTCGTTGCGCAAAATTTACTCGCGCAATACTTTGTGTGACGAAGTTTTGATTTTAGTCGCGCAAAGTCACTTTGCGCGATGAATTGTATTTCGTCGCGCAAAGTTTGGTCGCGCAAGGGTTTTTTTTTACTAGTGTATGTACTTACAAAATAAAAATAGCAATGAAATCTCAACCACAAAACATCATTTAAAATGTCCTCTTGTAGCATTTTTAGAAGCAAAATAATCATTTCTAAATGATTCTTCAATTGATTGTTGTTCCCTATCACTATTGGAAATCTCATCAAAATGCCTCTTTCTAAAAATTTGACTTTTTTTGGAAATACATACTCAATTCCCAATATCAAACCATCTATATAATCAAGCAACAAAATATTTATTCAAATATCCTCTTAAACTTTGAGCAATTTTTTTCCTTTGTCTCTTCAAATTTCTGGAAAGGTGTTTCTTAGGAAACATTTTTAAAAATTTATAATAAACACACAACACACAATTAATTAATAACACAATAAAACTAAACTAATTGAGAAAAAACCTGGATTTTGAGCATCTTTTCTTCAACTTGAAACTTCCAATTGTAAATAACAATAATCTCAGACAAATTTATGTTGAATCAAATAATAAAGAAAAATAAGTCAATAAAGATGTGTATTACAAAATTTATACATTTACTATCTATATAGAAAAATAAATTACCTTCAAAGAACGAAACTGGTTTTTTTGGTCGAAGACACTGGTTTAGGCTTGTGGATGATTTGTTTTCCAACTCGAGTGTTGGAGAAGAAGAGAATCACAAAAACGAAGCCTTCTACGAGGAGCCGAGAAAGTCTGAAAATAAAGTTCGTTTGTTTTTTTGCAACAAAGAAGAATGTTGGTTTTTCTTTTTCTTTTTTTGGTCAAATAAGAAGAATGTTGGTTGGTTTGTTACCTATGTCTAGTTTTTTTCATATTATATTATAAAATTATATAGTGATTTGACCATACTTGCTTTGCTTTACCCCATACTGAGCAGACAAAGTCTGAAAAAATCATTCTTCGAATAAAATAAAATCCAAAAGTGATTTTCCCATACTTGCTTTAGCTTCCTAGAAGTTCTAGTTGACGGTTTCATTTTTATTTTATTTTTGGGTTAATCATTTTATTAGTCCCTTAACTTAGACCCGATTTGCATTTGAGTACCTCAATTTCCAAAATGGTTCCCATGGTCCCTTAACTTCACTTTCGCTTGGACAAATGGTCCTGTTGTCAATTTTGTTAACTTTTACGTTAAATACAGGGTAAAATGGTATTTTTGTATCAAAATTGATTAAAATATGAATAAAATTTTTAAAAACTATAAAATTAAAATTAAACTCTCTCTCTCCCCCTCTATCCCGATTTCTACTCCCCCCAAACTTGATTTTTTTTTTTTGTTGGTTTTTTATGTGATTTTCTTTTATTGTTATTTTAAAGATATGATTTTTTATTATTTTTTTGGTTTAAATATAAAAATATCATTTTACCCCTTCATTTAATAGGAAAAAATTGACAGAAGTAACGGTGGGACTAGTTGTCCAAACGAAACTAAAGTTAAAGGACCACGGGAACTATTTTGGAAATTGAGGTACTCAAATGCAAATCGGGTCTAAGTTCAGGGACTAATAAAACGATTAACCCTTTATTTTTTATGCTTTATATATACATATATATATATATATATATATACACATATATAGGCCATCTAAGGTATAATACTCCTAGAAATCCTACCTATCTAAGGTATAATTACAATTATTATAAAAATAGGATTTCTACTAATTTAGGTCTTCTTTATTTCTCCTTGTTGACTTGGTAAGACTTGAACTATATTGAATTAGGAAATTTGATAACACTCCTTGTGATGAAAGGAATAACTTGGCTCTTTCCAATTAATCTCCAATCTTCATCTTCTTGCCCTTTTAGCTCAATTTCTCATATTCCATAAATCCTACACAAATCTCACAAAATATATTAAAACAACCAATTTAAATAAAGGATAACAATAAATAAATAGGTAAAAGGGGTTACAAAATATATATAAAATATTAGCTTATCAAATACCCCCAAACCTATCTTTTGCTAGGCCTCGAGCAAAACTAAGAATAAAAAAGAATTAAAACAAACAAACTAAACTAAACCACTTTCGCAGGAAATCTCGATGGCACTTAGCATGTGCCACAAGCCTTTAAACCTCTAGGTTTCCCTAGTAGGAGGAGTTGTGTCTCTGAGGGTTTACCAGACACGACACCCACAAATGCTCCTTGCAAAACAAATTCGTTAAAGCAATACTTCCAACAAACTAATAATAACCAATGAATGCTAATCACAATTCAAAAACTAAAGTTATGCCACTACAAATAAAATGCACCATAGTGTAAAGTGTAAATACTCCAAGCATTCTAACTTAAAGATAACCACACTCGGTGTGTGTACAAATTCGCCTCGACTCTAGGCCTCACTGGATAACACTCAGTTTTCACACAGAACCTAGGGTTGCACTCTTACCCCGCATATGTGAATGAAGTTAGGTAAAGAAAGCAAAATATAAGACACATATGCATCCAAAATGAATAAAAGGCAATTTCTGGAAATAGATCTCATGGAAAGGAAATCAAATACTAAGAACCATAGATAAAGTACATACCTCCACTTTCAAGCAAGAAGTCCCCAAAGATCCGTTAGGTCTTTACTATGGTTGTAATGTAAGGCTAGGTTATGAGTTATGAAAGAAAGCATAGGAAATACTAGAACTTGAGACATACCAAGGCATTTATCGTGTTATATGGCTTGGCTCTTCAAATTTACTTTATAAAGGCGTCCAGGATTTTTGATATGCTTCACTTTTCTTTTTTTTTAAACTATATTTCTCTTCTTTTTTTCTTTTTCTTCTTTTTTTTAATAAAAACTTTAAGCACATATTTCCTCGGTTCACGCCACCTCTTTTGTTGATGTAGAGCTCAACCTTCATCCTTGTCTTCACTTGTCATGGCATCTCCCAAGTTATAGGGTATGGCTAAAAATAGGGTAGAACGGGTAAGGAATAATGTGGGTGATGAAAGAAAAGGCTAAGTGTTTGGCTTCAAAAGGGTTGATGGCGCACACAATGGGTAGGACATGAGGCTTATTTAATGGTTAGAACATACATAGCCTAACATCATCTCTCAAGGTTCATCCAACTCAAAAGTGAAAGCATAAGATGATTCCTACAAAAAGAGATTAGTTCTTAGTATTCAATTCAAAAGCCTAATTGAGATCAATCTAAATAAGAAAGAAAGAAATAGTGAATAAGAATAATCCCAAATACTCTCTCAAGGAATGACAATTTTGCTCAAGCATCTCACAAGGGTAGTCTCCACTATTTCTCCACAATCATCCAAGTATAGCTATCTTTTCCATCAAAATACTTGAAGTATGGCCATGTGAAGTGCTATAATTATGATGCATAAATCTTCATGGCAACACTTTAGTTAAAGAAATATGATCAAACATTACATATCACTTATTAGTAAGAGAAAGTAAACATTTTATGCAGTTCTGACAGATGTTCAGTTATTTGTTCATAACTTGAAAATTACTTAACGGATTTTAACAAGCCTTATATGCTTAGAAACTAGACAGAAAAACCCAGAACTTTCATTCAGATCAAAATTTGAAAATCTGCTCAGAAAAATAGAAAAATGGCCCGCAATATAGACCTTGTGCAGAACCCGTAGGCTGTGACCTCTGTGCAAAACAGCTCTATCTTTCAAACGAAAAATCCAATTTGAACGTTCTTTATATTTTTGGATTCAGCACGAAAATGGAAGAAGGCAACGGGGCCAAATCTTCAAATTCGTTCTAGATGCGTCCAGTATATTGCAAAAGAAACATGTAGTGTGACAGACTTGAAATGAGAGCAAAAACAAAACAAAAACGAAAGTTTTCCACCCCAAACCTAAAATAAACATGGTCCTCAATGTTTAAAGTAGATGTATGTAACGAGTAGTAAAGGAATAAAGGGACGAAAAATAAAAATAAAAATAAATGAAAAGAAAGGAACGAAGGTACCTAGTTGGGTTGCCTCCCAACAAGCGCTTGGTTTATAGTCCCTAGCCCGACTTTTTGAAGATCATCACCCCGGATCATGGAGAGTGAAAGTCTCCTTTGTGGATCAAATTTGCTTCCAAGTATGGCTTCAAAGTGAGGATTTGTGCGGCAATGGTGCATGGGACAGCTTTGGTTTCCAATGAGTTCACCATTTCGAGCACGTGTGGCTCCTCTCCTACAATCTTTATCTCATGAACCAAACTTGCTTCTAGTGAATCTTGTGGGTGTTCCGCTATGAATTGTCGTTGAACAACATGCTCTACGGCCTCTAAGCGGAAACAATATTCCGAATCAATGGGGTACTTGGTTGCATCAAAAACTTTGAATTCTACTTGTTGATCGCCATCTCGTAGGATCAAAGAACCTTTTTCTATATCAATTATCATTCTTCCCGTAATGAGGAATGGGCGGCCTAAAATGATCGGATTGTCTACATCCTCTTCCATATCCAAGATTAAGAAATCAGCTGGGAATATGAATTTATCCACCATCACGAGTACATCTTCAAGAATGCCATGAGGATATGTAAGTGATCTATCCGCCATCCGCAAAGAAATATTAGTTTTCTTAATTTCCCCAAACCAATTCTTTTAGCTATGGATAAAGGCATTAAATTTATACTAGAACCTAAATCACATAATGCTCTTTGAAAATAAATAGTGCCAATGGTGCAAGGAATAGAAAAACTCCCTGGATCCTTTCGCTTAGGTGGCGCTTGCCTTTGTATTGCTGCACCGCACTCCTCCGTCAATTTCACCGTCTCTGTATCTTCCAAACGCCTCTTTTGCTTAAGATGTCCTTTAAGAACTTTCCATAGTTTGGCATTTGGTCTAGTGCTTCACCAAATGGAAGGGTAATTTGCAATTTCTTGAAAATTTCAAGAAATTTGGAGAACTCGCACATCCTTCTTATTTTTCTTCAGCGTTGCGGAAAAGGAATCGGTGGAACGAGGATTTTGGAGTGAGATTTGTAGATGGTGATTGCTCAGTTTCTGCTATATTTTCGGTGGAGCTCACGGTGGTAGGTAGGCTATTTTCTTCAGCTTTTTCCATCTCTCTCAACTGTTGGTGATGCTTTTCACGTCCAAATCTACAACGGTTTTGATGGGTCTCCCATTTCAAGTGTAATTGCCTTCGCATGCTCTTGATTTTTCGGATTAACCTCGGATTGGCTGGGCAAAACTCCATGGTTTCTTCCACTTAATACATTAGCTAGTTGGCCTACTTGCACCTCCAAGTTCCGAATAGAAGCGCTCGATTCGAATTGGGTTTTGGTTTCATCATAAATTGGGTGGTAGACATAGTTAACTCGAGTAAGAGCATCTTCCAAATTTATTTTCTTCTCTTGAGGAGGGAAACCAAGTGATGGTTTTTGTATGTTCTGAGTATTGCTCCATGAAAAATTGGGGTGCCTTTGCCATCCCGGATTATATGTGTTGGAGAATGGATCATTGCCGGACGTCGATAGGTATTCACCATGTTGGCTTGTTCTTGCAAAAATTCTGGAAAATCAACTCCATGAGGACACGATATGGTGGCATGACCAGGAACAACACAAATGGAGCAAATCTCTTGTGTTGGTACTTTCCCATTCATAGCAAGCAAGGCATCCAATTTACTGGTAATAGCGTCAACTCCGCGCTTTGGAAGCAAAAGCATTAGAACTACCAATTTCATAAACTCCAACACGCTTACTTCTTGTATCGTAATCGTGTGTTTCGACATAGTGTATCAAACAAAGTTTGACATTCAGTTGCCGCCTTGTTCTTAATAGATCCACCTGCATAGTTATTCACCGTAGCCTTACTCGAAATAGTTAGTGCCTTATAAAAATACGCATGAGAACTAGAGTAGGCAAACCATGGCGAGGACATTGTATTAACAAAATATTGAACCTGTCCCAAGCTTCAGAAAATGACTCATCTCCTTGTTGATTGAATTGCATGATTTTATCCCTTAGTGCATCGCTTTTACGAGTCGAAAAGAATTTCTCCAAAAACTTGTTCGAATCTTCGTCCAACTAGTCAATAATCCAGGCCGCAAGGAGTTCAACCACGCTTTTGCTTTATCTTTCATCGCGGTATGGAAAGACTTTCATCCTCGAGATGTTCTTCTGACTCCGTCAAAGCCATGTTAGAAACCATGTTAAAAATATCTCTAATATGAGCTAAAGGATCTTCAGAACTTAATCCATGGAAAGAAGGCATCATATTAAAGTGGATATTTTTCAATTCATAATTCCTGGCAGCTGCAGAGAGAACGATGCTTGAAGGTGACGTCGGAATTGTTGGGATATCAAGGTCTCCCATTGTTTCATTCGGTACAATGGCCATCTCTTCTTCTTCTTGTTGATTTTTCTTTTCTCTGTCTTGTTTTTGTCTCCTACGAATTTCTCAAGCTTTTGTTCAATCTCGTGTTCCAATTCAACTAGTTGGCTAATTGAAGAGCTGGTACAGTCATTCACCGTATGCTTAGAAACGACGTTGTTGTACCTGCAAACAAAGACAAAGTATTGTTTAAATAAGGAGAAGATAATATAATTGAATAAGGAAACAAAACAAAGCTCAATTAGGAAAAGGATATTGAATTCAAAAACGAAGGGGAATCCTGATGGTCGCGTGAAATTTCTTTCCCTTTCTTTCTTTTTTTTTTTTTCAGCTAGTTGCCGTTTCCTTTTGCTGTATTTTGCTTTTGGTTTAGGGTCTGAACTAGGAAGCTCCGTCTCTTATGCTTTTACTTTAGTTTTTTTTTTCACCTAAGACAAAATAATATTAATAATTAAAAATCCAGAAAAGTGAAATCAAAGTCAACTAACGAAAATAATCAAACAAAAATTAACTACTTTAATATTCGTAGTACAATTAGAAAATAAATCGTACTAATATTAATAGATTATGTCAATCCCTGGCAGCGGCGCCAAAATTTGATGTGATTAATTGCAAGTGGACAATATCGCTCAAATTAATATAGTGATAAATAGAGTGTCGCTCCAACAGTGGGATCAAGTTAACCTATTAAATACTAGAATGATTTATTCCTAATTATAATTGAATTAAATGATGAGAGAATTATGGTGATTAAAATGTAATTAAGCAAGTAAATTAAAAATAAGTAAATAATATAATAGATGAAAACAAAGATGATAAAGTACTAGGGCACCGATTTCACCTAGCTAATCCCACCCAAATCCTTCTAGCTTGTTAATCCTAATTACCTAACATGTTGATAATCGCTTTCCCTTACCTCACCAATACTCTCTTCCGAGTTATATTAGTTGTGTTCTCACAGTCAACCCACTCTATTCTTAGTTATGGATTTAGATAGCTAAGAACCCATTAAGATTTGTGGAAAACATTTAAAGATTACACAAACCATAAGCTAATCTTCCGAGTCGGCTATGTAATTTATGGTACTTGTTACAAGAAGCTATTTATTAGGCATCTCCTTCCGGTCTCAACCCAATTCTTCCAATCATGCAATTAGTGGCCAATTAATTGAAAGCATTAAGAACGGTAACAAGCACTCAACATGTATAGATAAATAAAATTAACAATATCAAAGAATTTGAGTATTCATAGCTAGGCTACATCGTAGCCCTAGTAAAAGAAATTAGTTCATGAAGGACTTATTGAGAATCATGACGGTTGATGAAGACATGAGCGGCACCGAACTCTCCAAGTTGAACGCCAATGTTGCGCAAGCTTTCTTCTTGTTCTTCTTAGGGCTTTCTGCCACGAATATGAATGTGTAGGAATATGATGGCTTGATAGTGTAGAGAGGGGTGTTCGTGGATCGTGTAGAGAGCAGTGGTCGTGGATTGTGTAGAGAGCGGTGGTCGTGGATCCTTTGATCAATGACCTAAACTCTCTATTTATAATACTCCTAGAAATCCTACCTATCTAAGGTATAATTACAATTATTATAAAAATAGGATTTCTACTAATTTAGGGTCTTCTTTATTTCTCCTTGTTGACTTGGTAAGACTTGAACTATATTGAATTAGGAAATTTGATAACACTCCTTGTGATGAAAGGAATAACTTGGCTCTTTCCAATTAATCTCCAATCTTCATCTTCTTGCCCTTTTTAGCTCAATTTCTCATATTCCATAAATCCTACACAAATCTCACAAAATATATTAAAACAACCAATTTAAATAAAGGATAACAATAAATAAATACGTAAAAGGGGTTACAAAATATATATATAAAATATTAGCTTATCAATGGACATGATCAATAAAAAGAAAAAAAATAGTCTGTTCTTCCATGCTTTAAGTTTAATGGTGTGTATTCGATGTATGAAAATAAGAGCTGATAGAGCAAAGATCCAGGCTTGTAGGCCTCTTATTATGAATAATTAATATTCTATAATATAAATTAATTAAATATATTGTATAATAATTAAAGAGAGCTGATTTTCTCACTCCTCTTTTGTCTACTTACACATCCTTTGTTAGAAATTGTATGTTCTCATTCCTTTTTTGTTCACTTACATCCTTTTTGTTATAGTAAAAACTATTAAAAAACAAAAGGAAGTGTAAGTGGACAAAAGGGGAGTGGGAAAATCACCACTCTAATTAAATATATTGTATGAAAATAAGGACATGATTAATACTGTATGATCTAGGCTTGTAGGCTAAAATCGACCGAGGTGTTACCGCAAAGAAGCCGAAGCCGACATGTCACAAAAGCCGACCGAGATCTACGGTTTCTTGTACTGACCACAATCTGCGGTTGCAGATGTGGTTCCACAAATTGCGGCATCTACTAAAAAACAGAAACTACATTGCAGCATCTACTAAAAAATCACAAACTAAAAACTACATGTCATTAGATAGTGATGAAAACCTAAACCAATCAAATAAGCAACTCAAAACCAAAAACTACAACGCAGCACCTAGTAACAAACAACCTAAAACAATAAAATCATCAAATCAAAAGCATAAACTACAATGCAAAGCACATAATAAGCATCGAATCACACTATGCCAAATTTGGCTTTAGGCATCGGCAAAATGAAAATCCGATGTCGTTAGTGGTTTAAGCATTGCTTTTATAAATAATAGAACTAAAAGGGTGAAAAGGCATGACCACCGCTTCTTTATATTACATGACGTTGCCTTCACTACAAGAAAAATACTCTATGACAACACGTTATTAACAACGTGCGTAAGTTACACGCTGTGGAATTATATTTTAACGTGCGTAAGGTGCGTGTTGTGTTATACGCTTTTAACAACGTGCATTTAGTGCGCGTTGTGTAAATGGAATTTCGGAGATGTTGTAACAGCGCACCCTTGCATGTTGTTGTATGTAGAGTTCAACAACGTGCAACGCATGTTGTCAAAACTAGATTGGTTTACTACAAGAAAAATCGTGAAAAGACTAGCTGAAATTTTTGCGGGAGAAACTCCTCACTCTTCCACTAAAAATTTCAGTGAACCCTTTCAAACACTTGTCTCCTCCTTTTTTTTTTTTTAATATAATAAGAATCTCCTTTCCTTTCTCTTTTACCCAAGGAACAAAATCGAAATTTTCACGAAATATCACAAATTTCATTGATTTTGGACTGGTGATATTATCGCAAGGGGACAGAACTTTTTGTAATTTTTTCAAAATATCGCGAAATTTCGAAATTTTGGGGGTGATATTTTTGTTTAATTTTCAGCTGAAATATCGAAGGAAATTGTCAAGAAGAAGACCCATGAGTTACCCGGTGAGTTTCTTGGCCTGGGAATATGATCTCTTGTTCTTGGCATGCTTGTTGCAGTGACCTCAAAACCCCATTTCACCTGCAAATTCCTTTGTCTTTCAGAGCCTCAACAGCTCCAATACTTGCTGCCACAATCCACGCTCCGTAAGTCGCATTCACCATTTTTGGCAAGAATAACTAATAGGTTTAGCAAAACCATGTGCCGAGCTTTGGTTTTTGGTTCAGCCCAAAAAAGAGGGCTCTTCTTTATGGGAGGCAAAACCCACATGCTTTCCTCATTTTCATTTTTTTCATTTTTTCGGATTTTTTTCCTTCAAAGGAATAAAATTTTCATTGAGCAAAAGAATTCCCCTTCAAATTGCAGTTTTTATCAATAATAACCAAAATTTAACCTCCAAATTCATAAATGTCAATTTTTATAAAAAATTTCAAATATAGCCAAAAACCACTTAATTATACCCAAATGCTCTTAAAATTAAAAATCAAATAAAGCTACATAAAAAAAAAACTGCATCTATAGCTTGTATTGTTGGTCAGCAATCACAAATATAAATAAAACAAATCATTTTGATCTTCCCGGATATGATACAAAGAATGTCTCGATCCGGAAGAAGGCACATCAATTGTTCCATATTTTCGTAGTTTCAACCCTATAGCTCAAAGCATCAAATTAAAAGAGAGCATGTGGAAGAAAGGCACACATTGTTCTATCCACCACAAGGGACTATTTCCTCTAACATGTTTGCTTCTCATTTGGGGTTAATGGAACACCTCTAACACCAAAGAAAAGCAAGAACTGTGAGCGGTGATACCCCAAGGCTACAATATGTAGATCAAACCTTGGGGAACAAAGTACTGTCTCCCCAAAATCCTCTTCAAGTTTCTTATAAATATCTTTGTCACACTTGCCATCATGAATCTCAACATGAATTTAGTTTCTAAGCAAGATGGCAATATATGCTTGTGAAGCAGTAGAAGACATATCGAATAAAAACTAATATGGTGTGAATAGATGGTTCTCACGGAGATGAACTACGTTTTTAGGTTATTTAGATTTTGAGGGCATTTTGGTATATTTAAGTGGATTTTTAGCTATATTTGAAAGTTTTTATAAAAACTGACATTTATGAATTTAGGGATAAAATTTTGGCTATTATTGATAAAAACTCTTCAAATTGTTGCTTAATTACTTAAATCTCTATAATAATTTTATTTATTTCCTATTTAATTATTCTTTAGGATTTATCATTTATTGATTACTCTTCACAATACACTTAGAGCATGTTTACTTATCAGGAATGAAGAAAGTAAGGAATCAAGAAATTTAGGAATCGGGAACTAATGAATGGGTATGAGAAGAATCATTCCCATTAAGTCGTTTACTAACCACATGAAAACAACACAGGAATGGGGTTGATTCCCATTGTTATTGTTTACTAATTCTCATGAATCATAATCTAAACTAACTGGATTACTAACATGCCCTGCACATATTAATTATATTTTTACATATTATCAAGGAGCATGTACAAAGAACCCAAGGGTTTGTCCTCTTCGCCCCATCTCTCTCTCTCTCTCTCTCTCTCTCTCTCTCTCTCTTTATCTCATCCATGAAGGAGCATATGTTGGGATGTTTTCATACTTACTTTTTTACTCTAGAGGCAAACTGTTGATCATGGAGCTTTTGTTGACTCTAGAGGCAAATTGTTGATCGAAGATTGATGTTTTTGTTTTGTATTTGCTATAGACATGCACAAAGAGTTTCACATATGTGAAAAAATTTGTGCCCTATGATACATGATCTTGCATATATATATGATTTGTGTGACACAAAAGAATGAATTAGAAATACAAGGAACATGGGCAAAATATGTTTCTTTTCTCAACATTAACTAGTTCAAATACATGGGAAGGTGAAAAAGTTATTACATGGCACAAAGCGTTGTTGCTGCTTCTAGGAGGCTTTAGCGTCTGCAACACAAACATGAAAAAAGAAGTTTGAGCGTCTTGGAACTTCTTGGCGTGAGTTTTTATGTTTTCTAGGGTTTGGGGTGTTTTGGAATTATGGTAAAGTGGTAAGGGTATTTTTGGAAGGTATGAAGGAAAACAAGTAATGGGAATCACATCGACTACCCCCAGCTAGTTGATCTGATTCCTGGTTTTGAGGGGATTTGATTACGGATTTTGAGGTGGGGTCCACATATTTTTTCATTCCTGATTGCAAGTAAACGCAGGGGAAGTCAAGAATGGAAATCATTCCCTTTCCTCCCATACCCATTACTGATACGTAAACATGCTCCTTACTCTACACATAGAGATGATGAAAATAGTGAAAAATTTGAACTTCATGGGAACTCTATGTGGTACTAAATCACTCATGTATCTTACAATGCAATGTATTGTAGTAAATCATTATATATAAATGATTATGGTGTGTTTAATTTTCTTTCATTAATTGCAACATATTTTCTACAATACACGTTGTTTGTCACCGCTTATATAATCAACTTAAATCAATTAAATCCATCATGCAATGAATTTCCTTCCAATTTTTGTGATAAACTAATAGATAATTGACTAAATAAACATTCTCTAAAGTTTCAATAAAAATTTCCAAGTTTTTCTTAGAATTTCCGTGGTTTTTATCCAATTTTTATCGATATCGATATTTTCCGATATTTCCATCGATATTTCCGTGTTTTTGAACCACCGATATTTCCGAAACTTCCGATATTTAATACCTTGCTTTTATCTTCTAAACTCTCGTATTCTCTCTCCATCGCTTGCACTGGCCTTCTATGTCGCTCAGGCTCTCTAAATCTCTCTCACAATCTGGTTCTTTGTCCGTCGTTAGCTCTCTCTCTCTCTCGCTTGCTCGCTTGATCTCTCTGTCTTCCAGCCGCTCTTCCTCCATTCCCGAGTACATTAACCAACATTCTGAACCTCTCTGTAACAGGTAACAGCTTTGCTTCTCTCTCTCTCTCTCTCTCTCTCTCTCTCTCTCTCTCTCTCTCTCTCTTCTTAACTATGTATGATTTAGATTTCAAATCAAGGTTCATGGTATTTCAATTTAGGATAATGGTCTAGGGTTTATGACAAATCAATTTCAATGTTCCTAATATGCTTTAGGGTTAAACTATTTGGTTAAAGAATTGCAATTTGGAACAAATCAATTGCAAAACTCCTCGTCATCTCTACGGAACCTTCTCTAGGAAAAAATCTCCAAGCATTCCTTCGATACTCTCCTCAACATAGTACTATTTTGTTTTCTTATTCTTTTAGTTTGCAATATCTGATGTTTTCCCTTCATTTTCTCTTAATTCCTTTTAATTATGTTGTCATTTCTACGGTTCAATATTTCTAATCTCCATGTTGGCTTCTCTATGTGTTGTTGTGTCTCAATGTGTTTGTCATGACAACCCTGTTTCCCCATATACAGCTAAATCATGTTTTAACATGTTTTGAAGCAGTTTTGGAACTTGGCCGGTTGCTATGATAAAACTAACTAACTGTGCAATTTTGATTTCTATAGCTGGAGAAAGGTATGAAGTTATTCTTTGTATATTAGTTGTACTAGTAAATGTTTTAATGTTCTTGCAAGCAAATTTCGATTATTTTGATTCTGCTTTTCATTTCCATTAACTGTATCAGTTTCTTGAGTGCTTCTATTTAGTGAATTTGGTGTACAGTGACTAATAGTTGGTCTGAGTAGGCTTGTGGTTGGATGTTTAGAACTTGTTAGAGTCCGCTAGGGACCTCCCGCCCAATTATTTCAGCATAATACCTTCTCCAGCTTTGCAAGAGAAGGTATTTCGGTGTAAGCCATTCCCTTTTGTTTTTCAGTTTGGTTTCTTATTTCTAAAAGAGGAGTTGCAGATGCCCATATCAGATTCATAAGAAAAAGGAATCATTTTGCTGGATATATTGATTCATGTAAGAATTTGTTTATCTCAATTGTCAACTAACATTATCAGTCCCTATTTTTGTCCTTGAATGATAAAATTGTATAGAAATGATTTAATAGGTCAGTCAGAGCATAGTCAACTAATTCGTGCATAGATGACTGCCCTCCTTGCGATTGATTTTGAGCAAGTATGTATGGATTGCTTGTTCTGCATATGTTTTATCAAACTAGAACAACCTTCTTAGATCCCAAAATTTGCACAGAATGTGTGATCTCATATTATCTATGCTCTAACTTTTTTTTCTCTTAGATTACAATTATATTGTACTTTTATAAGTACTACTGATTTGGTATGACAGGTAGATCCTCATATTTTGGGAAGTCAATTATATATTAATTGATTTCTTTTCAAAATGAATTGATCCCAACAAAATGAATTGTGTAATTGATTTCAAGTAAATGCTTCTCTGTTCAAAGCCTTGCATGTCTTTTAACACTTGTAAACTTGAATCCACAAGGTTGAAATTGGAATGAGGATCGTTGCTTTTGGTGAAGGGAAAGGAAATTCCTTCCTTTGCACATTCATGTAAGTGTCATTATTTCTCATATTTTAAACTATTACATGTGTTTTTTTCTCTCTCTTTTTTAGTGGATTTTTTGGCATTTTATGTTTGGTTATGTGTGATATTAGGAAAACTGCATGATTTAATGTACATAAAATACTTCTATAATTAGTAAATAGATAAGATTAACAATGTTTAACTGTACAAATCAAGTTTGTAATGAAGATAGTTTGAATTACAAAACACGAGATAGTTGAAGAGCTTAGTTCATTGATATATATAGTTCATCATCCGCAATCCTAACAAACTGACTTCTAGCAATTATATATATGCCCTCAATGTGAGTTGGATAGGTGGGTTCCATTAGCAGCTTCATCCCGAATTGTAAGCATCATTCATATTTTCTTATAGTTTCTATTCAATTTGAACCTTATATATGCATTTTTTTCTTTCTCAATGCACATAGTTTATGATTAGAAGATCATTCTCTCTATTTTTTTATTGTCCAAACCTTTTCGTAAGATATTTAAGAGGGTGAAAAAGCTCGAAAGCATGGTAAGTGGGAGCTTGGTGGATTATGTGATAAGGAGTTTGTTGATATTGGTAAAAAGGAAGAAATACAAAGGAGAAGCTTAAGTGTACCTTATTTGGTGATTATGAAGGTATACACGTGTATAGATATGTAGAATTTGACTTGTAGGATAATCATGTGTATAAATTTGGTTTAGGTTTATTCTTGTAATTAGTCATGTAGCTAGCAGCTCTAGGATACTTTTATTTTTCAAGATTTTATTTTGTTCTATTGTACTTTTGATATTGTATACTTTTTGAATATTAATAAGCAATTGATACCTTTTTGTTGATGGAATGGCAACAGAAAATGAAACGGATTATGTATTTTTCATGCATTAAGGTAATTACAGCAATTGAAAATAATTATAAACAATAATATTTAATATCACAACGTGCAAAGACTGTTGTTAAAAAGTTAACAACAACGTGCATACGAACGTTGTCAATTAGGTATTCAACAACACGCAGAGCACGTTGTTATAAGCCTCTTCCACAACATGCGCACGTTGCATTTAATGGTGTTGACAACGAGCGTTGATATCAACGACAACATGCAAAGTGTGTTGTTGAAAGCCCTGGACCTTTTCACGACATCCACTTCAACAATGTGCGCCGCATGTTGTCGATACCCTTCAACAACGCACAATGTGTGTTGTCAAATGACTTTTTTCTTGTAGTGCTTTCATGCTTGATTAGCATCGCCTGTTTGTAAAATTGATGTCGAAATTATTTTGTTTACTTTTTGTCTTCTTTTTTTTAAAAGTGGCTTCTAAGTGCTGATGCCTTGTATAAGGTCAACGATCCGCAAAAAAAATTCACTCTTTCCCTAAAAAAATTCACAATCTTCCCCCTCAAACACTTCCATCCTATTTTCATTTCCCGAACAAAATTTTAGTCTCCCTCTCTCTCCTTACGACAGACCCGACCGAATTCCACCGGAACCCGTGCCAAATCCTGTTGACAACCGACATCATCGCGATGCCGGGCCCACATGCTAAAAGAATCCCTCTTCCCGAAACAAAACATATAAAAGGGGTCAAGACTTCGCCAAAAACGGCAGAGCCTCCCTAGAAATATAACAATGCCAAAAGTTCAACTCGAATATATACAACAGAATATGTATACACCAACAGATGACATGCTAACAATAATACAACTCAGCCTACGGCCATCAAATTCAACCCTAAAGAGCAATACAAAGCATATCTAGAGTACTCAAAAGTAAAGTTACAGAGTAACCGTTTGTAGACAAGGACAAGTGTCCTACATCAGTCGAAAGCTCGAGAAGAGAGTCACCTAGCCGGACCGATCGACGCTACGACTACGGCCTGGGGCGCAAAATGTAAAGAGTGTGAGTGGACAAAAACAAGGTTTTTCATACTTAAATTAAAGTACTAACCCCACCGCTTTCAAAAAACAATGCAAACCATGCATATGAAATCATTGTTATACGTAGTCATTCAAATCCCAAATAGTTGCAATATAATAACACCAATATTATATCATAGTACTGCTTTCCCATTCTTTCCCACTCAAACAACCACATGCTCGCAAGCACAACAAGCAAGGAAAGATCCTTACTAAAAGAAATACGAATAGGAAGATAATAAGACCTACATACAGTAACATAGACCTCAACACCGAAACACGTGTACCGGGGAAACAATCCAACAGGGGATCATTTGATCGACACCGACAAAGATTCATGATGCGACTGTGCCTAGGATTTAATCGACACCCAATCAACATCATAATGGCCTCGTGCCCAGGGTTAAGCCGTCCTAATGGGACTAAGCTCACAGGCCCGCAAGGTAAGGACCATCAATACCACTACGTCCCAAAACAAGTCATACGCGCAGACTACCCAATCAAGGGTCTACAGCTACACCCCATTAAGGTATGCACCGGATCGAACCATATCCAATGCAGACGTCCATCTTCAGTAACCGTATCAAGAACAGGGGAGGTACATAACAAGGTGCTAACTGCACTCAAATCAATCGCTACACGATAATCAATATATATAATTTAATCACATGTACCCGAACCCCAACATAACACACACCAGGACATATATACATCCCACAATCCAGAGACAACATATATACTCAAGACAAGGACATCACCGTCCCAAACATACAATTCTATAGTTAAAATAGTACCAAGCGTCAAATGACGGCATATCAACTCATAAACAATTAAAAAGTCATAACCATTGAAAAACCATGTTCAAACCGTAATCAAAACCCGAGTCAAGAAAACGTCAAGTCAAACCCCAAGTAAAACATATACTCCCAAAACATAGAATAGATACTATCCCTTTAAAATATAAGGTCCAATCCTCAAACGTATTATTCAAAATACACACACACACACACACACACATATATATATATATATATAACACAACTATCCATCAAAATACCAAAACTCAAGCCGAAGCATTCGAAATTTCCACGTATCACCGACATCCCTTAAATTCAAAGTTAAAAACAATATAAATAGTGAATCAATAAAATATAACCAATATTCCAATCCCATATACACATATATCCCAAAACTCCATATCAAAGTAGATATACCTAATTATATTCAAAGTAGGTATATATATATATATATATATATATATATATATATATATATACAAAACATATTCAAAGTAGATATATATATATATATATATATATATATATATATACTCAAAGTAGATATATGTATATACTCAAGGTAGGTATATTTATATATATATTCACAATAGATATATATACAAATATTCAAAGTAGATATATACATATATATATATATATAAATATACATATGATCAATTTCCATTTATCCAACCTATATTCTCGTCATTCCCATTAATCCAACATATTCCTTCCAAGTTGATCTATATGTATATATATACATATATATATATAATCGAAATATAAGTAATTATATTTCATAAGGTTTAAACATCAAAACCGAATACGTAATCAACCGGACTATACTAACGTCCAAATTTTACCGCCCAAATACTCATTTCAAAGTATAGATATAAGTTTCTCAAAAGGACATAAGGTATAACCCACAACGTTCATAACGATAAAATATTAAAGTCCGAAACCCAACAAAACTATAAACCCAAATATTAAATATAAAACCAAAGGAAAATCCATCAAATTCCCACTGCACTCCAAACCGCACGTAAATACTAACGAACGCTTGACTCGTCCCAAAATCAATACTTAAATATATTTGTATATAATCAAATATAGCCAACAGGTCCCCACAACAAACCGCAACCCAAATCAAGTATAAAACTCAAATACCAATTATAATCCAATAAACTCATCAATGGTCAAATCAAGATTTAAAACAATATTTAAATCTCACTTATATGCATTTCATGCAACTCATTCAAATCATGCTCGTTTGAAAACAAAGTCCACTCACCTTTGGTCCCACGCTGCCCAACCCCAAAATGGGTCCCGCCCGAGGATCACGAGAGGCCCGAGAACCTAGTTTAAGAATACGAGGATTAATTAATAACCCGAACCAAGCGATAACCTTAAGTCAACCCTAACTAAACCCGACTCAAGTGTACAATTACGTCGCACGAAGAATTCTAAGGTCAAACTACCTCTTTTAACAAGTGGGACCGCCCGAAGACTCACGGCCAACCGGCGGTCAAACACCCCTTTTCGGTCAACCTGGGCCCGCGGAGCCCACGACCTCCAAAAGGATCTGGACTCTCCTAGAAGTCCAACAAAGTCAACTACGTGGCAAGGCAACCTCAGGAAAGCCTCGGTCAACCCCGGTCAAACTTGGTCAAACTATACCCGAATAGGTCAAACCGGGCCCGTGGATCCCATGACCTCCAAACTTAGATCCGAAAGTTCCTATAGGTTCACTACGGCTTATAGAACACGCCCTGAAAGTTTGGTCTCAATCGAACGGTCGGATCGCTTCACAATCGCACGATCGGACGATTACGCTTTAATTCTAACTTCAAGTCATTGATTCGAGTATCCGGACTCAATCACGATCCGTCAAATCCTATAGACTCCTAGAAATACGAGGAACAACATACGTAAATTCAGATTCGATCCAACGGTTCGAACACATCGAACCCACTCAACGCATAATAGGCGACGTTGGTTCAACAACAAACGACGTCCGAATCAGTAATCCGAGCATATGTACGTGCTCACAACGACATGAGGAACACAACAGAACGAAGAAACCACCCTGCATAGGTGCCCACGCATGCAGCGTGTGGGTGTCTAGAGCGATTTCCTGGTCATCGCAAAACTACCAAATCTTGGGACAAACTATATACCAAAATGATCAAGACGATGAGGGTTCCAAATCACCAAAGTGAACCGGCCGGAACTGGGCAGAATCACGGCCAAACCCGTGAGGGTTTTGGCCGAATTTCGTAGCTTCAAACGGCGGCCACGCCGCCAGGTTTTGTCGCGGACCAAGGGGGAAAGAGAGAGTGAGTGCCGGCGTACCTTTTCCAAGTGGCGGCGCGGTTGAAGTGGTCGGGCGAGTCGCCGCCGAATATGGAGATTTCTGCCGGAATTTCTCTTCGACACAGCCGGCGGTTATGGAGGTTTCGGTCGGTGATATGGGTACGGCTGTGAAGAGGGACGAGAAAGGGTTCAATCGGGACCGGTAAGGTGTGGCGAAGGGAATCGGCCGGAATCACGATCGCCACCACCGGTTCAAGCTTAGGAGAGAGAGAGGATGCGGGAGGAGAGAGAAAGGAGGAGAGAGAGAGAGAGAGAGAGAGAGAGAGAGAGAGAGAGAGAGAGAGAACCTGAAATATGTTTGGCCCTAGGGTTTTATCAAATTTCAAAATGACCATTTTGTCCTCATTTCGATCCGTAGCTCGTATCGCAACGTGCCACACATCACTGGACTCGTTTCGACGTGCCGGACACAATGGCGCAACCCGTTTCGCCAAATTACGTCCCGAAAATATCGTTGACCAAAATGCCCCTTTAATTATATAATTCTTATTTAATTATAATTTTATTATTTTATTCCTTTTAATTCCTTTTAAAGTCATTTTATTTATCCAAATTAATTAACTACATTAATTAATTCATTTTTATCTTATAAATTGGATCGTGGTCGTCACACCTTCGGTCTCTCCATCTTTGAACTCTCTCTTCTCTCTCATCCAAATCTTATCTCTCTCCTTCGTAAACCCTAGCGTTCATATCTTCATTCTCATCCATCTATTAACAAACCCCAGCCTTTCACATCTCTCTCGGCCTCGCTCTTCCTCTTCTCTCGTAATAGTATTTTCTATCATAAGGTAAGTTTATTATCTTCTCCCGCCTCTCTATTCTCTTCCTCTCACTCTCTGCTCATTCCTCTTATTCTTCTTCTCTCTTTTTCTCGCTTCCATGGTAAGCGTCAATTTAGGGTACTTCAATTTAGGGCAAGTTTTTTATAAATTGATTTGGGATTAGAGTTCATGGGCTTCGATAGATGTGACTTCAAAATCCCAACCTCTCGTTAAGATGACTTGGGCTTCAAATGTATGTACTTGGTTTCAATTATCTACTTTTTGGTATTTGTTATGGCAAGGGACTCATTAGACTGTCTCGTATCTATTGAGCCTAGATGTAGGTTACACCACTACATGTTGTTATCTCAACTATTACAACAGTTTGATTGTTACAAAGCGACTCACTAGTTTAGTGGTTTGGAGCAATTGTTTATTCCTCTAGGCAAAGTCCTGAGTTTGAGTCCCAGCATCCTTGCAATTTGTGTGAGTTTAGTATATTATTGTCCATTTCAATAGAAAAGTTGATTAAAAATAAACAAATTGAAGGCTAGCTAATATTTAACTCCATCATCAAGTGATATTTGCTATACAATCAATGTTGGAGGAAGAAGGAATCGAGTCTAAGACGTAAAATGCAAAGACAAATTTGACACTTCCAATCGTTAAAAGTGAGTTACCACTAAAGAGAGGAAGGTTTAATTAATATTATAATTGAAATACTTTGTCCTTACTAGTTAAGACTTCACTTTAATTTGGGAAAAAGAGGTCCCAAATTCACCCCATCATCCCAATAATAATAAACAACGACCCTAATTAAATAAACGGAGCCCTTCGTCATCAATAGAGCACCAAGTGACGTAAGGACTAGGATCATCACGATTGGATTCCATTTTGGTCAAAAGGTTGGATTTCATTTTTTTCTCAAAGATCCGGTCTAATCCTTTCCTTTAAATTAAGAAGAGGGTGTTCACAAAGTGGCTGTAATTAAGCGATGACCACTAAACAGACGATCATTACCATTAAGTATATATATTAAGTAGTGCAAGTACAATATGTATATCTATCATTACCATTATCTATTAAATTTAATTGACTCACGAAATTCCAACAAACAAACAAAAAGCATGAAATAGATGCATTATTATTTATTAAAAATAAAATAAAAATTACCTAACCAAATGTTAGAAAAAGGATTAGGTGCGTCAAATATTAGGAAGTAAACACACAAAAGTATAAAGGTGAGTGTAAAAACATGACTACTTTTGTTGAATAAGTGATTTTTGAGCCTTGATATTGAGAACCATAGTATTAAATGCCGATAATATCGGCGATATTTCACGATATTATCGAATTTTCGCCGCGATATTTTGGTATTATAACAAGTAATTATCGCCATAATATCGATATTTTAATCGATATTATCGCGATAATATCAAATCGATAAATTAACATTTATCATGCATTATTTGAAGAATATATCGCGATATTATCGATAATATCGCGATATCAAACTCAAAAATACATGAAAATGTTGAAAACTCACCTTTTGCGCATAGAGGGATTCGAACCTCTTCAGCTACGCACCAAATCCAGCGCCTTAACCAACTTGCTGAAGATTGGTTTGTGATTAAAGTTGCTTCGTGTAGTATTTATATCATCTTCAAAAATGTCTGCAATCTAGAATAAATTTGTATATTAAAAAACACCAAGGGATTCGAACCCTTCCCATTTTACTCCTTCAACACCTTAACCACCATATCACTTATGTCTTTGTGAAAATATGCTAAACTATATATATATATATATATATATATACATGGTTTTGTTTTGAATTCCTTTTGCAAGAAACAAATTTTCACATGATCTTCATCAAAAATAAAAATAATAAAATTCACATGACCATTCTTTTTCAAGTTTCTACTTTTGAACTACTCCCCCCAACGTTTCAACTTATAGCACTTGCCCATCATTCAACAACTCACCTAACTAATTAGTTGTTGTAATTCATTATATATAAATGATTATGGTGTGTTTAATCTTCTTTCATTAATTACTACATATTTTCTACACTCACAGTGTTTGCCAGCTTGCTATATAATCAACTTAAATAAGTTAAATCCATCATGTAATGTATTTCCTTCCAATTTTTTTTGATAAACTAATAGATAATAGACTAAATAAACATCTTGCAAAGTTTCAATAAAAATTTCCAAGTTTTTCTTGCAATTTCCGTGGTTTTTATTCAATTTTTATCGATATCGATAATATCCCGATATTTCCATCGAAATTTCCGTGTTTTTGGACTATCGATATTTCCGATATCATCGATATTTTAGACCTTATTGAGAACTACTATTACCTTTCTCATACTTTCTCTATTTATTTTACAACACGTTATCAGCACGAAACTAAAGTACCCACCGACATAGACATAAAGCAAAAAGAGAACCAATGACAAACTAAAACTAGTTCTGTCACAAACAAGAGAAGAAAATGTTAAAGAAAACACAATCAAGATCAACAACCTACCACCGTCTCCATCTCTCTCTCTTGAAGAAATTTCCTTATATTTTTCTTGGTGTTCACATGGACAAAGAGATAAGATTTCTGTATCTTGTTTATTTATCATATTTTCATTACTTTACTTTTATATTTATACTAGTTAATACTCTTGATGACCATTCAAAGTGTGGTGGAGAGCTTGTACTGATTTCAGGTGAAAAGCAATTCACTAGGGGCAGGTGCGTGATATCCTCCAGCACCAAGGAGGACTTTTATATTGGCATATTGATATATAATATTTTAATATGACTAGAGACTTTCGGTTTTGTATACATAATATAGTATGATGCAGGGGCAAATTTGACACTTCCAGCCAAGAAAAGTGAATTACCACTAAAGAGAGGAAGGTCTAATAAATATATTAATTAAATTAGATAGAGAATGGTGAAACATTCAAAATACCAAATATCCTTGGTTAATGCAAATATTAAAAATTAAAAATATTAATTAAATTAGGATAATATAGTCAATTTATATTTTTCCTACTAAAAATTAAAATTAAAATTAAAAATAAAATCAGATAATGAGTCTTATTTTTATGGAACATAATTACCCATTTTATTTTTCTTAATTCTAAAATAAATAAAAATTTAAAAACAAAACAAAACAAAAAAGGAAACCAATTAGGGCAAGCGTGCACGGGCTAGTTAATATTATAATTGAAATACTTTGTCCTAACTAGTCAAGACTTCTTATTACAAATTTTTTAAATTCTACAACGCTTCCCTTTCATTTGGGAAAAAGACGTAAGAACCAAGTTCACACCATCATCCCAAATAATAATAAAAATAAACGGATCGTCACGATTGATACCACTCAAAGTCTTAATTCTACAGAGACTTGAAGACTTTGGTTGAGCTTTCATCAATGGCAGGTCAAGGTGGTCCCGACGTTTACAACTGTGGGCGGATCCACAGAGGAGCAAGGGTGGTCAAGTGACCCCTGCAACCCCTGAAATCTGCCATTAGAGCTCCTCCTTTGACCCTCGCAAGCTGCCTGCCAAGTGCTCGACGAAATGCCCTAAAGGGGCAAGTGCTGGAGCTGCAAGGCGCGCAGCGCAGGCTCCTTGCGCGCAGCGCGCGCGGAGCTTTTATTTTTTTTCTCCGCTCCGCGTCAAAACGACGCCGTTCAACTAATGCCTTTTTTTTTTTGGTCACCGGACGTCAAAACGACGTCGTTTTATTAAAGCTCGGTTTTGTTTTTTAAAACAGACCAAAACGACGTCGTTTTATTAAAGCTCGGTTTTGTTTTTTAAAACAGACCAAAACGACGTCGTTTTGGTCTAGTTTTAAAAAACAAAACAGAGCTGAAGCTCTGTTTTCTTTATTGCCCGAAAATAGCTCTCCCAAACTCATTTCTCTCTTCTTCTCAACTTCTCAACCCTAAATCTCCAACCTCCACCCAACTAACCAACCTCCACCCAACTTACCCACAACTCCTGTGGCGGCGGCGTGAAGTGGCGGCGGAGAAGATTTGTCCCTCAAATTAAAGTTGATATTCAAAGGAAGATTTGTCCCTCAAATCTGTTAGTATGCTCTCCTAATTTGTTTATGCTTTAATTAATTAATAAAGCTTCTTAAATGACTTTATTTTTCTTGATTAGTTGTTGTTGTTGTTTGGTGTTGATGTTTTATTTTGATTTGTTAGTTTCAATATATTAGGGTTATATGTTAGATTATATCTTTGTTAGTTTGAATAAATTAGGTTTTGATTTTGGTTAGTTTGAATAAATTAGGGTTATACTTTTATGTTAGAGATTATATCTTGGTTATTTTCAATAAATTAGGGGTTTTGTTTTGGTTAGTTAATTTGAATAAATTAGGGTTATACTTTTATGTTAGAGATTATATCTTGGTTATTTTCAATAAATTAGGGGTTTTGTTTTGGTTAGTTAGTTTGAATAAATTAGGATTTTACTTTTATGTTAGATTATATCTTGGTTAGTTTGAATAAATTAGGGTTTTGGTTTTGGTTAGTTAGTTTGAATAAATTAGGGTTTTGGTTTTGGTTAGTTAGTTTGAATAAATTAAGGTTTTACTTTTATGTTAGATTATGTCTTGGTTAGGGGTTTTAATTTTAATTTTATTGATGTTTTGCATCTGTGGGTGTTAAAATTTTGTTGTTTTGTTGCTTGTTGTGATGTGACACAAGGAAGAAGCGAAGAAGAAAATGTACAATGTGTCCTGCGAGAGTTATTTTGGTTTTGGTGTTGAGATTGATGAGGAGACCTCGAATAAGCTTGAAGGTCAATGTTTTTAATTTGCATTGATTTTTTAGCTACTTGTTTCTGAGTGATTATACAAGCTATTTATATGAGTGTACATCCCTTTGTTTTCATTCTTTTCAGGCATGCCTGCCCTAGTGTTCTTTTTGTGCTTCCGGATTCATATGTTGATCCCGAATATAAAGACTATGGGGGTAAGTTTTATTTAATGGTTAACCACTTATGCGTCTTCAGATATCATGTTCTCTTATTTAAAACCTCTTGCACTCACAATTGAATAAAGAAGTTTCTTGAAGTAATTTGAGGTTTTTTACACCTTTATTCATCCATCTAATTGATAAAATGGCATACTTATGCTCTAGAAGATTTTTATTCATTGTATATCTGTCTCAGTGTGATGCTTAACATCACAGTGAGAATGGGTTAACCAGAGTGCGAAGGGATTGATTCTGGTTCCCTCAAAGTTATTTTTATAAGTCTTAGTCCATCTTGGAGAAGTTAAATAGGCCTTTGAGGCATTATTTAGCTTTGAATGCTAATGGACTTACATCAAATGTCTCTCTTAACTGCTTTTATGCTTCGTATACTACATGGAGATGCAAATCAAGGGAGATGAAACATATTTCAGAATTTTTACTTTTGCCTACGCTTTGTTTGGTTTAGCATACATTAGAAGACATCCATACCAACAATTTGTTTGGTTTAACTTTGAAATTTTTAATCCTTTAGACATTGACCCCTGGAAGGAAATTTCTGGATCCGCCACTGTTTACAACAATTCATTTATTGCTGGAAAACGCTCCGAGAATTTTGGGGGCAACACGGACTGCATTTAAGGCTCCGGCCAATTGAAGAAGAAGCGGAACCAAAGTTAGCATAAACCAATTGAAGAAGGACATGATCAATAATGGTGTGTATTCGATGTACGAAAATAAGAGCTGATAGAGCGAAGATCCAGGCTTGTAGGAATAATTAAAATTGCAAGGGCTGCGGTAGGGCTCATCATTTGGCCCGCGGGCTCATGGGTCGATGGGGGCCCGCCCGGCCCATCGAGAAAAAGCCCGGCCCGGCCCGTTATGGGCTTTGGGATGGCCCGGCCCGTAATGGGCTGGGTCGGGCTTGGGCTTGGGTGTCCAAAGCCCAGCCCGCCCATAGGCCCGGCCCGATTAAGCCCAAGAAAGCCCGGCCCGGCCCGCCCACAAAAGCCCGGCCCGTTAGGCCCGCATACATATATAATTATGTATAAATAAGGGTTTAAAATTGGTGGTATATTTATGTATAAATAATTATATATATACAAAAGCTTGTGCGTCAAAGTTAAGTGGCTTTGGAAGATGAAAACATACCCCTATTGATAATTAGCATTTGGTTACATTAAATTCAAGCATTAGAATTATATTACTTATTCGAAACGTTATGTTTGTTTCCACTGAATTCTGCTCATTTTTGTATCCAGTTTTGACATTTCGTCCGCGCTGTGTTCTTCATTTTTCTGTGCTGAATCCAACCATATAAAGAACACAAAATTTGGATAAACGGTTGAAAAGTTATAGGTAAAAACTGGATATATGTCGAAACTGAAAAATAAACTTCGTTCATAAACTAGTGATACAAAATTGAATTATGTTTCTTTCTCATCTTATTCTACTTCTTTTTAAATAAAGTAGGCCCATGTCGGCCCAGCCCGTTGGGCTTAGCTCCAACCCGCCCGATGGGCTTTCTCAGCCCGCACTATGGGTAGCCCATGGACTTTTAATTTTCTAAAAGCGGCCCGGCCCGTTATTTTCTCTCTCCTCTTTAAAGCCCGGCCCGGCCCAAGCCCATTAAATTTGGGCCGGCCCGGCCCATTGACGAGCCCTAGCTGCAGGTGTTGCATCTTGTAGTTTAGGAGAATATTGCAAATATATCCCAAAAATATCGTAAAGATAATAATTAGTAATTTTATTTCTCTATTTTTATATCTCACTTATATGTAGTCATATAATTTACGTTTCTAATTTATAGGTAATATTTTAATTTATTTTCCTGACTTATAGGTAATACGACTTGTTACTAAGTTTTTATTTTCATGTGGATACTTGATTGGTATAATATGTGAATATTTACTTTTTCATTAATTAAATTGTATTGTATTCATATATTAGGTAACTATTAATAAGGAAAGAATTGAAAATTTAAATTTTGAAATTCAATTACAAGAAAATAATGCATTAAATTTAGATTATCAATGCAATTTCCTTATTTACCTCAAAAGGTAAAATCAACACAACAAAAAATTAATAAATGTCAAAGTACCTATATATAAAACAAAAAATATGTAGACTAAACCCAATAACAACTAATCGGCGCTTTTTCTTAATATTGAACTTTCCAACCCTCTCATACTTTTTTCCTTCGTCGCCATATGCCCACTTTTACTTTACAATCAGCCATAGCTGTCGAGCACTAGAGGGAAAGGGTAGGCACTTATAACTTAATTCAAGTGGACAACGTGTTAAATTCTTAATTCTACATACATTAGAAGACTTTGGTTGAGCTTTCATCAATGGCAGGTATGTACTATTATTTTAATTAAAATTTTTAGTTTTATTTGATTCAAGATCTTCTCCTCGATTTGATTCTATGTGCTTATGACTAAAGAATTTATGTAATTAGTTTAAAATAGTAAGTTGTCCAGTTATGGAATTTATGCCTAAGGTAACCGCTTTCCTGGTCTCCCTAGAACGCTTTCTGAACTAGAGCCCCAAGGAGATAGAACTCAACAAGAACTCCCTCAAGTGAATATGGATAGGCACGATCAGGGAGGAGGTGGCAGCAGCCAGTGGCGGACCCACAGAGGCACAAGGAGGTGCAGCTGCACCTTCCTCGCCAGAAAATTCCTTGGAGCTTGAGGTACAAAATAGCGCAGTCAGCAAAATGGCTATGGAGTCTGAGGCGCAGGTTTTGGTGAAGAAGAAGACAGACCTAATTCGTTTTGCTAGAACGGCACTGTTCTTTGTCTTTTATCTCTTTTAAATAAACACATCGTTTTATTTAAGCCTGAGTTCTCCAAAAACAAGCATGCGTTTGGTGGTAAAGCCCAAAAAAATGGGCCCACAATAGCTTAGAAATGGGACATGCGCAACCTATCTAATGCCCTATTTATTAATAGGTTTTTGTTTGGTCTCATCTCATGGCATATCTAATATTTATTAATAGGCAATCTTTATTTTTTCTGTAAATACTTTTTTGGAACTTTTTAGTTTTTTTTTTACAGAAACTTTTAGCTTTTTAAATGTTGCCCCTCTCATGAAAAATTTCTGGATCCGCCACTAGCAGCAGCAGGAACCAGATTCGTGACAATAATATTACAGCAGAGGCGAGCAGTCAGAATGTTGGGGCGTCAAACTTTCATAATGTATGAGGTCAAGCAGGGCCGGTCCTGAGATTTTGAGGGCTCTGTGCAAAACTTAAACGGGAGCCCTCAATCTAATATAAAAATATTTATAAAAAAATTTTCCATGACTTAACACCATAAAACAATTTTTTTTAATAACTAAAATTCATCATCTATTAGCATGCAACAACAATCATAAATAACATTCATAAAAGTTTAAATGTTTCAATTTGAGAAAATAAAAGAAGAAGATGACATGAACTTTTTTTGTTTCCTTTTGAGTGGGTGAAAACATACACTCCTTTTTTTTTATTTTTAATTGGAGGATGCTTGTATATATTGCTTTCCTCTTCTTTGACGTGTTTCCTTCTTCTTCTTTTTTTTTTCTTTGTTGTTAACAATAAAAAAAAGAGTAGAAATGTAAAAAATACAACTATTGAATGAAAAAATATGGACTTGAACCCAACTTGCCTACTAAAATCAAGGGGATGAATTTCAACTCAATCAAATACACACTTGTGTTACTTTCTTGCACATTTAATTATATATATAATATCTATAATATTAATATACATGATATACATGTAAAAAAATTTGGGGCCCTTCAAAATTGGGGCCTCAGGCGTGCGTGGCACAACTTGCACACCCTCGGGGCCGCCACAGGTCAAGGCGGAGGACAAGGTGGTGGTCACGACATTTGTGGCAATACAATTACTGCACGTGAAGGAGCCAGTAATGTTGGGTATCACAACTTTGGCAACGCCACACCTGACAAAGGCTCCACCTGTTGCAACCTGTAGTTTGGGAGAAGAAGAAGCTGAATCAAAGTTAGCATAAACCAATTGAAGAAGGACATGATCAATAAAAAAGAAACAAATAGTCTGTTATTCCCTGTTTTAGGTTAATTTCCCATGATTGTAAGCCTATAAATAGGTGATTGTCAATGATGAATGATACAAATTCATAAAACAAATTCTATATCTTTCTCTTTCTTTGATTTCTCTCTACAATAAGTTCCTCTAGTTTTATAACACATTATTATTTTAAAAAAAATAAAGCCTATTGCCCAATCACGGCTTTTAGACGACAAAAAGAAATATTGATGGATTGCACATGCAAAAGAAAATGACCTTGAGGAGACGTCAAATATTTCATAATATTAAATATACAATGTGTTGAACTCCAGGCCCACTCGCACTTATTTTTCTTCGCCATCATGCTCACTTTTACTGTACAATCAGCTTTATCTAGCTATATAAGGAGGCAAAGACTGATTCATCATCTCATCTACCACTCAAAGTCTTAATTCTACAGAGACTAGAAGACTTTGGTTGAGCTTTCATCAATGGCGGGTATGTACTATTATTATAATTAATATTTTTATTTGATTCAAGATCTTCTCCTCGATGTGATTCTATTTGCTTATGACTGAGGAATTTATGTTATTAGTTTAAAATAGTCAGTTATCCAGTTATGGAATTTATGCCTAAGGTTCTCGAACTGAAGTTGAACAACTGAATTACTGCATGTCACGTGTGACAACCAGGACGCGGCAGCAGCAAGAACGAACACTTACAAAGGCCGACACTTAGTAACATTAAAGTGGAAGCAGGCGCGGAGAGTAAGAATGTTGGGATAACGGAATCTTACAATGGACCAGGTCAACGTGGTCCCAGCGCTCGCGACATTTCAATTAGTGCTGGTGAACGCGCCGTGAATGCTGGGATCCACGATGTTGGCAACAACACCACCAGACCTGACAAAGGCTTCACCTGTGGCATCCTGTAGTTTGGGAGAAGAGTAAGGCTGTGCTATCTGCACTCAATTAAATTTATGCAAATGTTACATATCTTTTGTAATTGGGCGAGCCAAATCAAAGATATTATGTTATGTTATGGATTCTCTTTTCTATTTATTACAAATAAATTCTTAAAATGCGTTGTTAATTATTAAAAGGAATTCATAATTCCTTATAATGAATTTAATTTTTAGTTTCATTCAATTTTTTATTTTATTTAATTAATTTTTTTTGTCAGAACTGCGGAATTTATTGAATAGAAAAATCAAAGTTTACATCGCTTGCTAAAATATTAGAGAGCCATACTGGGCAGGATGAATCCCAACTACATGTACCCCCAACTCTAGAAAAATACGCAGCAACCTCATGTGCTGCTTTGTTGCATGTTTGCGGAGTATATCTAAAGTCTACCCGTTGAAATTGAGGAGCCAAGGTCATGTATTCTAATTAATATACATGATTAGCCATACTGGGCAGGATGCCTTCGATGTCTACGACTCCCTTACACTTACCTTGAATCAATCGTATAATCTCTTTAGAATCAGATTCCACCTCTATCTGTTTGAATCTCAGCTGAAGACACGCACCCAAAGAATCCCGAATGGCCTCCTCTTCGGCCGCTAGTGCCGTTCCGCAACAGGGTAATCCTGTGCCCCCAGGTCGCAACAGCTTACCACAATCATTTCGAAGAACCCAGCCTGTCCCACCGCGTTTAGTATGCGCCACCCATGCCCCATCACCCCATCACAGTTTGCTTTAACCATCCCATGGGAAGGCTTGTGCCATAATAGGCATGGCACACCAAGTATTTCTGGCGGCCTTGGTAGATGAGAAAATAGCAATTGTTATCCATAGTAAATCGATGAACAGAGAGTAAACTAGAAGAAGCTGTAGGGCACCGCAAAACATTATTTAAATGAAAGTTGGAGGAAGCTGTTTGAAAATCAGCACACCCAGTATGATTAATAGTAAGTCCAGAATAACTACCTATGCCTCCCACTTGATCATTACCATTGTACTCTCGAGGGTTGTTCAAGGTGCCAAGGTCAGGAGTAACATGAGAATTTGCTCCTGTGTCAATCAACCAAGTGTTGGAATTGGGGCGAGGGGTGGTGGTGGACTGAGATGCCATAGCAGAGAGACGACGAGTAGGAACCCTAGCCTCATACGCCACGTTCATGCGGTTGAAGCAATCAAGGGCCTGATGCCCATTATTTCCACAAATCTGACAGCGACTGTATGAAACAGTGGAAGAGGAAGAGTCACCTGAATTCCCATTGTGCTGAAAATTCGAATTTGGTAGGAATTGACCGCGACTAACAGAACTGTGACTGCTATTGGGGTTTGGGGTAGAACCTCTCCCAA
This sequence comes from Prunus padus, assembly GCA_024362665.1. NCBI lineage: Eukaryota > Viridiplantae > Streptophyta > Magnoliopsida > Rosales > Rosaceae > Prunus > Prunus padus. The sequence goes on along the minus strand of JANFAM010000016.1, from coordinate 23,216,540 downwards.
ACGATCTTCCTCGACCGCCAAGACCACGAGCAGCAGCAAATGCAGAAACTCCTGTGGTCGAATCAACTTGCAACTGCGCCTGTTCACCTTGACGACGCTCAGCAGTGAGTAGGAGAGCCTCCAAGGCCTCATACGTAATCGGAGGTCCAACGTTGTTCATGATAATAGTAACAAGATCAGTATCAATAATGGGAATGGACATGGTGCCTTTGGTGGTGCGAAGGAGTTTGTGAGAGGTGGAGGCATAGCGACGTTCCAGAGATACCCAAGTTTGGGAGACAACGCCACAGTAGACAACACAGACGGAGTGAGGGAGTTGTTCATCCAACTCAATATGGTCTGATCCTGCTGAACCCAAGAGAGATAAGCAGGATTGATGACATTGTCGGCAGCACCAGGAAGAGACTTAGGAGGACAGAGGATTGTGCCATCAACGTAGCCAAAAAGATCACGACTTCGAAGAATTGGGGAAATCGGAGCCAACCACAGTGGGTAGTTGGAGCGGGTCAACTTGATAGTAATGATGGTGAAAACAGCGCGCAGGTGGTATATTCATGGAAAGCTGATGGGTGTGATTGTTGATGGTGGGCAAAGAAGTTAGGTCATTGGTGGGGTTGTTGTCAGTAGAAAGGGAAGGGCTATCATAATTGGCCATGGGAAACGTGGAAAAAAAAATCGTTAGATTATAGTTGCTCTGATACCATTAAGGACAAGGAAATTGGAGGAAAAGTCTTCACCAGTAATTCTAGTATAAGCACATGTTTATATTACTGTATCGGTAACGTACAATTCAAAAATACAAGAACTGTCCCAATAAACAAGGGATAACATTATCAACTATTTGAATTCAAAATCACAACTGACTTATCAATTATTTGAATTCAAATTCATAACTGACTTATCAATATCAAAATGCTCTTGACTTGGACTTGGTTTAACAGAACTGTCCGAGAATGTTGGGGTCCACAATGTTGGCAACACCAGACCTGACGAAGGCTCCAGCCAATTGAAGAAGAAGCGGAACCAAAGTTAGCATAAACCAATTGAAGAAGGACATGATCAATAAAAAGAAACAAATATAGTCTGTTCTTCCATGCTTTAAGTTTAATGGTGTGTATTCGATGTATGAAAATAAGAGCTGATAGAGCAAAGATCCAGGCTTGTAGGAATAATTAATATTGCACAATATTAAATAATATTATTGCAAAGGCTGCACGTGTTGCACGTGTTGCATCTCTATTTTTATATCTCACTTATATGTAGTCATATAATTTATATTTCTAATTTATAGGAAATATTTTAATTTATTTTCCTAACTTATAGGTCATACGACTTGTCACTAAGTTTTTTTTATTGCTAATAATAATACTATTTACTAGTGTGCCATGTACATAATTTCTTGTGGATACTTATCTGATTGATTGGTATAATATGTGAATATTTACTTTTCATTGGTTAAATTGTATTGTATTCATATATTAGGTAACTATTAACAAGGAAAGAATTGAAAATTTAAATTTTGAAATTCAATTACAAGGAAATAATGCATTAAATTTAGATTTTCAATGTATTTTCCTTATTTACCTCAAAAGGTAAAATCGACACAACAAAAAATTAATAAATGTCAAAGGACATATATATAAAACAAAAATGTGTAGACTAAACCTAATAACAACTAATTGTTTTGAACTTATATCTAAGAAGCCCTTTTTCTTAGAGCCTTTCCACCGGTTAGCCCAGGCTCGGCGGTTAGGGGCCCAAGCCTCGTTTCTTCCTTCCAATGGGCGGTCTTTCCCTGGCAAGACGTGGGTCCCACAAACCTGGGCCAGCCCAAGGCTAAACTTGCCTGGGTTATGTGACGTCGGTGATGACGTCCCGCCGACATCAACGACGTAAAAATTTATTTAGTTGGATTTTAGCAACCATGTTTTTTATATTATTATTTTGGCTGTAGCAATTAAGCCTTTTATTTTATTTATTTTTTTATTTATAATACAAATGATATATTAAGGGAGTGAGAAATTAAACCTAAGACCTCAAGAATGTAAGGATATATATTATTACTCACTTGAACTACGTACAAGCCCATTGCCCCAATCACCGGCTTTTAGACAAGAAAGATAAATATTGACGGATTGCACATGCAAAAGAAAAAGAACTTGAGGAGAAGTCAAAATTTTCATAATATTAAATATACAATGTGTTAGGCGTACTTATTTTTCTTCGCCATCATGTTCAATTTTACTTTACAATCAAGCTTGCTAGTAGGGCCTATATAGGGAGAGGGCAGGCAAAGACCGATACATCATCTCATCTACCACTCAAACTCTTAATATTAAAGCTCCCTAAAGTAAATATGGATCAGGGAGGAGGCGGTAGCAGCAGGAACCCATTTTGTAACAATAATAGGATTACAAAGGAATACTACTTTAGTGTTTACACTCCCACTAGCTTACTAATTTTTCTCTCTCAGAGAATTTCCTATGCTATCTTTTCTCTCCTCTCACTTTCCTTTCTTTCCTAACTGGCGTATCTCATTCTTTCTCTAGAGGGGTGCTTTCTTTCAATTGGTGGGTCATGCAATGAGGGGATGAGGGGGAGGGAAATATATTTATAAGCTGATGCAAAGGGAAGCAAACAAACTTCCCGTGGATGTGCAAGATTCCTCCAAGATGTGGCTGACAAAGAATTCAACATGTAGGGCATATAGAAAATGTGTGGGCTCCATCTCTCGATTTATAGCACTTGAGGAGAAGTCATATTAAATATACAATGTGTTGAACTCCAAGCCCACTCGCTTATTTTTCTTCGCCATCATGCTCGCTTTTACTTTAGGGTTATTCGTTTTATTACCATTAACTTTGGCGATTTGCGTTTAGTCAGCTTTAATTTCCAAAATTGTTCGTGGTCCTTCAACTTTAGTTTCGTTAGACAAATTGTCTTGCCGTCAATTTTGTTAACTTTTCATTAAATGCGGGGTAAAATGATATTTTTGTATTATTATTAATTTCCAATTCTGAATATTCCTTTCACCCAAAAAATAAAATTAAAAATCTTATTCCTATCCTTAGTCAAACTAAAAATTAAAAGTTAGTTCTTATTCCTAAAATCTAAAAAAAAAAATCATAATTAAAAAATTAAAAATATATTTTTCTTAATATTTTAATCAATTTAAAATATAGGTAATACGACTTGTCAATAAGTTTATTTTATTGCTAATAATAATACTATTTACCAGTGTGCCATGTACATAATTTCATGTGGATACTTATCTGATCGATTGGTATAATATGTGAATATTTACTTCTCATTGATTAAATTGTATTGTATTCATATATTAGGTAATTAGCAAGGAAAGAATTGAAAATTGAAAATTTGAAATTCAATTATAAGGAAATAATGCATTAAATTTAGATTTTCAATGTATTTTCCTTATTTACCTCAAAATGTAAAATCGACACAACAAAAAAATTAATAAATGTCAAAGGACCTATATATAAAACAAAAAATGTATAGACTAAACCCAATAACAACTAATCGTTTTAAACTTAGATCTAAGAAGCCCTTTTTCTTAATATTGAACTTTCCAACCCACTCATACTTTTTTCCTTCGTCGCCGTATGCCCACTTTTACTTTACAATCAGCTAGCTGTCGAGCACTTGAGGGAAAAGGTAGGCACTTAAACTTAATTCAAGTGGACAACGTGTTAAACTCTTAATTCTACAGAGACTAGAAGACTTTGGTTGAGCTTTCATCAATGGCAGGTATGTACTATTATTATAATGAATATTTTTATTTGATTCAAGATCTTCTCCTCGATGTGATTCTATGTGCTTATGACTAAGGAATTTATGTAATTAGTTTAAAATAGTAAGTTAATTATCCAGTTATGGAATTTATGCCTAAGGTTCCCGAACTGAAGTTGAACAACTGAACCAGAAGAACCCACAGGAGACAACGGTAACCGCTTTCTGGTTGCCCTAGAACGCTTTCTGGACAAGAGCCCCAAGGAGAAAGAACTCAACAAGAGCTCCCTCAAGTGAATATGGATAGGCACGATCAGGGAGGAGGTGGCAGCAGCAGGAACCAGATTCGTGACAATAATATTACGGCAGAGGCGGGCTGTCGAATATTGGGGCGTCAAACTTTCATAATGTACGAGGTCAAGGTGGAGGCCAAGGTGGTGGTCACGACATTTGTGGCAATACAATTACTGCACGTGAAGAGAAAAGCTATCATAAGACCATCTTAGTCAAAATTTAACTTTGAGCCATATTTCCTTCAATAACTCAATGGGATATTTTTGAGCCTATACAATATTTAATTATGGACCACTTCACCAGTCTTAATGGATGCGCCTAACATTTGGTCATATTTTTGTCTATCGTTAAGACACTTACAAGCACAACTCCCACATTATCCAATCCAGTCAATTTAACTTGATAATGATGGTGAGTTTATTTTCCTAAATTTTTAAACATTTTTCCTATCATTAGGGAGAGAAATAGCAGTTCCTGAAGAACGCCGTGAAATAGTGTTGAAGCAGTTCTTTTTTTGTTTCATCAAGATCATGCATACATAAGTTATACATATTCAAGCATGGATTGATATTCATGTATCACAATCCATCAACATGGCAATAAGTGACTGTTAAATAGTCATATGTTGCGTGCCCGAAGCATGACAGATATGTAGGTTCTCAAGCCTTAATTCCCCATGAGTGGAGCTAATTTGAGAAATTCAAGCCATATTGAAAATAACTCTCTATTAGAGGTTATGATCCACATTCTCCAAAGAATACATATTCGAAGAGATGTTTGTCCCATAAATGACAATGGAAGCCCATGAAGAGGCATTGGTACCCCAAAGCAATGAAATGCTTATAAATTATGCATGCGAATGCACATGAGTTGTGGGATCACGAATTGATTAGCCAAGAAATAGGCAATTCTATTTATCACTAAATATAAAGTGGAAATGAGAGTTAAGAATTTTACCTATTTAGACCAGAGACATTGCTCCAGCTCATATAAAGCTTCATCCATTTTCCTGTTTTGGGGCTTTCAGATCATAAGGTGTAGTTTCCTCTGTTTGGACCTGGTCATTTTTTGATGATCTTGAGGATGTGAGATGGGGTTTTTTTTTTATAATGGAAGTGGTGATGAAGATGGATATGAGATTTGTTTTTTGATTTCATTTTAGTTTAAGTTGTATTGATTTGGTAGTCTAGGTTAAGAAGCGGAAGAAGAAGAAGAAAGAGGAGAGACAAGAGAGAAGGGGGAAAACAGAAAGAAAAATAATAATAACAGAGTTAAAGTGGGGTTAAGTGGAATGACATGTGTTAAAAAATTAAGGCAAAGACAAGGAGGGACACACAAAAACAAGGACAGAGGATCTAAAGTGCTCACATGGTAGAGACATAATTTTGGTCTCTCGTCATAAATGCAGCCACATTGTTATAAGTACAGTTGTTATTTTAACCTGAGACTTATGACATGTTTTAAATGTATATTTATGGAGACTATGAAGACTGCATGTTATATTCAAATTTTTAAAAGCTCATGAAATATTTGAGATATATCGCTTGAAGAGATCCCTTCAAGGATATAAATCGTCATAAATTCTTAATTAAAGGTTTGACACAAAGAGCCCGAAGCTCAAATTATGTACTCAATATTATTATGATTACTAATGTATATAAATTGATCTAAATTGTTTTTTAGAGTACTTAGACTTCAAATTTGATATTGTTACAACATTATGTTTGGAACACTTGTGATCCTTCTTCAACAGTAAATGCTCAAACGATCATGTATGAAGACAATGTTGCTTGGATTGCTTAAATTAAAGCAGGGTTTATCAAAGATGACATAGCTTCAGTTTAGCAAAGATATTGGAGTCAAACGATCATGTATGAAGACAATGTTGCTTGTATTGCTTAAATAAAAGAAGGGTTCATCAACGATGACATAGCTTCAGCTTTGGAGTCAAAAAATTTGTTCGCAAAATAATTTGGAGAACCTTTTACCAAAGCTTTTCATAAGTCTATATTCTAGAAGTTGTTAAAAACAGGGGAGATATCAATCAGGGGGACCATCCTAGTTCTACAATATACATGACATATGCGTGTTGTATTCTTTTCCCTTCAACTAGGTTTTTGTCCCACCCGATTTTTCCAAGTAAGGTTTTAATGAGGTAGCATAAGCGCTTCCAACACCATATCAATGATCCAAAAGAATGTTGCACTCTTTTTCCCTTCACTTAGGGTTTGTCCCACTGGGTTTTCTGAGCATGTTTTTAATGAGGCAACTATGTCATTTGTTTGTTGACCATTCAAGGGGGAGTTTTATAAATATACGGAATGTGGATGACCACTATTACATCCATTACCTTCAGGTTTTTAATGGTTTGTAACCTATTGTATTAGTATTGTAATTAGTGCCATTAACTTATAATTTATGGGTTAATTTCCTATGGTTGTAAGCCTATAAATAGGTGATTGTCAATGATGAATGATACAAATTCATAAAACAAATTCTATATCTTTCTCTTTCTTTGATTTCTCTCTACAATAAGTTCCTCTAGTTTTATAACACATTATTATTTATAAAAAAAATAAAGCCTATTGCCCAATCACGGCTTTTAGACGACAAAAAGAAATATTGATGGATTGCACATGCAAAAGAAAATGACCTTGAGGAGACGTCAAATTTTTCATAATATTAAATATACAATGTGTTGAACTCCAGGCCCACTCGCACTTATTTTTCTTCGCCATCATGCTCACTTTTACTGTACAATCAGCTTTATCTAGCTATATAAGGAGGCAAAGACTGATTCATCATCTCATCTACCACTCAAAGTCTTAATTCTACAGAGACTAGAAGACTTTGGTTGAGCTTTCATCAATGGCGGGTATGTACTATTATTATAATTAATATTTTTATTTGATTCAAGATCTTCTCCTCGATGTGATTCTATTTGCTTATGACTGAGGAATTTATGTTATTAGTTTAAAATAGTCAGTTGTCCAGTTATGGAATTTATGCCTAAGGTTCTCGAACTGAAGTTGAACAACTGAATTACTGCATGTCACGTGTGACAACCAGGACGCGGCAGCAGCAGGAACCAGATTCGTAAGAATAAAGTGGAAGCACAGGCGAACTGTAAGAATGTTGGGGTAACAGACTCTTACAATGGACGTCAAGGTGGTCCCGACGTTTCCGACAATACAGTTATTGCAGGTGAACGCTGCCAGAATATTGGGGTCCACAATGTTGGCAACACCACACCTGACGAAGGCTCCAGCAGAAGCAGGAACCAGATTCGTGACGAAGAAATTATACTAGGTCCGGACAGGCAGAATGTTGGGCCGTCAAACCTTCAAAATGTACGAGGTCAAGGCGGAGGCCAAGGTGGTGGTCACGACATTTGTGGCAATACAAGTACTGAATGTGAAGGAGCCAGGAATGTTGGCAACAACAGCAGGAGGAACCAGTTTCGTAACAATGATGTGGGACCACAGGCGAACCGTACGAATGTTGGGATAACGGAATCTTACAATGGACCAGGTCAAGGTGGTCTCGACGTTTCCAACAATACAGTTATTGCAGGTGAACGCTCCGAGAATGTTGGGGTCCACAAGGTTGGCAACACCAGACCTGACGAAGGCTCCAGCCAATCGAAGAAGAAGGGGAACCGACGTTAGCATAAACTAATTAACATGATCAATAAAAAGAAAAAAATAGTTTCCATGCTTTAAATTTAATGGTGTGTATTCGATGTATGAAAATAAGAGCTAATAGAGCAAAGATCCAGGCTTGTAGGCCTTTTATTATGAATAATTAATATTGTATAATATAAATTAAAATTTGTCTTACCCCTTCAAATTCAATTTGACTTACCTATAACCCTTCACTTTTTACTTCTATAAATAATACCCTGTTTTTATCAACGAAAATCCATGACTAGGATCCAACTCATCAAGTTACCTTATTAAGCTAAATATCTGATTTATTATGATTTTTAAGTTCCCAAAATACCCCTATTTACATTTGAGCGTGTAAGTGGCTGGCGTTTTAATTTTTGATCCCCCAATTTATTGTAGTGATCCCCTCCAGAATTTGTGTATGCAATTAATACCCCGTTTTGATTATGGGGTTGATTTGCTTAGTTAGACGTTTTGATTTTGGTTTTAGTTTGGAGATTGGTGTTTTGATTAGGGTTCCTAAACGTTGGTTTTTGGTTGAGGGGTTGCTTTTGTTGTAGTTCAAGAAATTCCAGGTATTGTAATTCATGCTATTTCTTTTTGTGAAATTGTTTTGTGATTTGTTCTTTGTGTTCATTTTCTTTCAGTTAGTTAGGTAAATTCCTCCCATCACTATTAGTTTACCTACACGAAAATTGTGTTGATTTTTGGTTTTGTAAAAACGGGTTATATACCTACACGAATTGGGGATTAAAGAAGAGTGTAAAACAGGTTATATACCTACTTGGGAGATGTCTTCATGGGTCGCTACCACTCCGTTTTTTATTCTGGAAATATGAGAATTGGATTTGCAGAGGCAGCATAAAGAACCTCTTCCCTGGGCCCTTGTCTAAATTAGTTGCTTGCGCATCTTGTTTACTTGCTGTCTGTGTATCTTTATGTAATTTGAAACTCGAAAGTTGAGGCCCAGCCTAAATGTAGCGCTTGTAAATATAAGTGTTTGCAATCTTCAGTGTTATTTAAGAACCAAATCAGGACAGAATCTAAATGATATGGGGGAAGCCTAGTTACATTATTTACTGGCTGTTCTCAAACCCATGTATTGCGTATAAGAAACTTGTTCACTTGTATCTCCAGAACCAAACGCCACACAAAAATGATAGTTTGATGGGGTGGAGTGGAGGGGCGATCCAGGCAGGAGCTCCCAACCCAATGGGTCTTGTGATGAAGGTGAGGTGGGAGGAATACCAAAAACTTATGTTACGGAAAATTGCAAAATTTGAATGATGCTTGATAGTCCAAGTTATTGGCGTGCTTGATAGTCCAAGTTATTGGCGTGCTTGATATAAAATCCACGGATCATCTGAATCGATATTACGACTAGGTTTTGCTACACATGATTACTTTTTTTTTTCCAATATATATTTTTGAGATGCTCTTCTAGTGAGAATCTGGTTTTGTAGTTTTGCTCATTTTGTGAATTTGTTTTGTGCTTTGTGTCATATTGATCACACTCGTAGTCTGTTAGGTTTTGGCGCACACTACATGTTCGATGAAAGTCCCAAGTGGTTTTGTTTATGTATCATTTTTGAGATACTCTTTGTATATTGATAGCGATTGTGTTCATTTTCTTTCAGCTTAGTTAGGTAAATTCTTCCCATCACTATTAGTTTACATACATGAAAAATTGAATTGATTTTTGGTTTTGTAAAACGGGTTATATACCTACACGAATTGAAGATTAAAGAAGAGTGTAAAACAGGTTATATACCTACATGGTCATCAAAGAAAACCCTTGCTTTTGTTATCTTGTGCTTTTACAACAGGTTTTGCAATATATTATTACGTTTTTTTCCTATATATTTTTTGAGATGCTCTTCATATCGATATGATTGTGTTCATTTTCTTTGAGTTGGATAGGCAAATTGTTATGATTTTTGGTTTGCAAAACAGGTTCTATACCTCCACGAAAAAATGTATAAAAAAGGTGTAAAACAGGTTATATACCTACACAGACAGCCTCTGCAAATTTTTGGCTTTTGATATCTTGTGCTTTTACAACAGGTTTTGATATACATGATTACGCTTTTTTTTTTCCTATATATTTTTTGAGATGCTCTTCTATACTGATAACAGTTGTGTTCATGTTTCTTTCTATTGGATAGATATTGTTATGAATTTCGGTTTGTAAAACAGGTTCTACACCTCCACGAAAAAAATGTATAAAAAAAGGGTGTAAAATAGGTTATATACCTACATGAGCATCAAAGAAAATTTTTGCTTTTGTTATCTTATGCTTTTAACAGGTTTTGCTATATATGATTATGTTTTTTTTTCTATATTTTTTTTGAGATACTCCTCTTCCTTTTCTGTTAGTTGGATAGGTAAAATATTCTGATCATTTTTAGGCTACCTATCCAACAAACAATGATTTTTTTAGGAATGATGATTGTTAATGGGTTAGGTACTGTAGTTTCCTGGTTAAGACTAACAATCATTACTTTCTTTGTTACAGGAAAAATGGAACCTGTCGTATTTGGAAGATGTGTGTTTAAGGATAAAACGGTTTCCATTCCACTTAAAAGTGACTCAACTTTAATGTTGTTGTGTTCTGATATATGTTCAAGATTTAATGAGCTTGAGGTTGGGGCTTTTGAGATGACTTACCTCGTGTCGGATCATCCTCCATGTGTACTAGAGACCGACTTTGATGTGAGTGTAATGTATCTGTCCTTGATAAATGAGAAGAAATATACAGTTACAATTGCTATTAAGGAGTGTCTATTGCCTGAGAAGCAAGACGGTGTTGATGATGTGTTTGGTGGTGATGGTAATATACATACCGCTGAGAACGATTTCATTGGGAAATACGCAGCACCATCTGGTCATACATACTTGTCTCATTCTTGGAAGAACTACATCAATCATGTGGGTCAGAAGTTCTTGGCGGAGTTATTGAGTTTAGAGAAAAATTGTGCAAGTATGCCATTGAGAAAGGTTTTACGGTTAGGTACCTTAAAAATGAAAAAGAGAGAGTGACTGCCCAATGTTCTAAAAAAGTGTCTGATGGTTGTAGTTGGCGTGTGCATGCGTCATTATGTCCTGCAAATGGGTTTTTTTTACATTCGAAGCCTGAACAACGAACACACTTGCAAAGGACGCATCCGTGAACGTACGAGCAGCATGATGTCTTCGAAAATTGTGTCCTTTGTTTTGGTTGACCAAATCCAATCTAAACCATTGATTAAACCGATCGAAATTGTCAAGGATTTCAAGAAAACTTATGGGTTGGACATTTCTTATCACAATGCATGGTACGGGAAGGAATTAGCAAAGAAACGGGTCCATGGTGAGGAGTCATTGTTGTATAAACACCTAGCTTGGTACGTGGGAGCGGTGTTGAGCTCAAACCCTGGTTCACATTGTATGTTGGAGTGTGACCCAGAGTCATCTAGATTCAAAAGGTTTTTTATTTCCTTCCATGCTTGCATAGAAGGATTTAGATTTTGCCGGCCATTGTTATTCCTTGATGGGACATTTATCAAGAACAAATATAAGGGGCAGTTGCTTGCTGCTACTGGGAAAAATGCTCGCTGCTACTGGGAAAAATGGCAACCAAGGTAATGAAACAAGTTGCTTTACAAAAAAAATTAAATTCAATTTACGCCACTCTATGTAAGTAAACTAAAAAATTTAGGTATTGGTGTTTTATATTTTGGGGTTTGTTATTAAGCATTCTATTTTACAATGTGAAGCATCCACCCGGTCAGTTTTGGTTCTTTTTTGTTGTTGCTATTTACGTCTCATGAAAGGCTAATTTCAGTTTGTGACATATCTACTAGTACAAAAAAAAATTGTTATGATCTAATATTGTTATGATTAAAACAGGTATGTATCCTTTAGCGTTTGCAGTCGTTGATTCCGAGGATGAAGAAAATTGGACCTGGTTCCTCCAAAATCTTGCAGAAATTGTCAACCCCCCAAGGAAGGACTATTACATTCATATCTGATCGTAACAAAGGGTTACTTGAAGCACTACCATCTGTGTTCCCACATTCACCACATGCATTTTGCTTCCACCATTTGAAACACAATGTTCTTGCCAAGTATCCATCTTCATTGGGAAAGACATATCGTGGATTGGCTTGTTCATCTTTTTGGTAAGTGTGCATATGCTCCAACTGAGGACGCATTCGAAATGCATATGAGAACACTGCAAGAGGAGGGTGGTGTTGTAATAAGAGAGTTCTTGAAAAACCTTCCAAAAGAAAATTGGTCAGCTGCTTACTTTCCAGGTAAAAAGGTTAAATACAATTGAAGAGACTTGGTATAGGTAAACTATGCCATATTTTTATAGGTATTTAACAGCAAGTGTTTTAGATTTTGAGGTTTTTTCCTTACAATTATATTCTACATTGTTATGCAGCTACTCGATCATTTTATTTTTTTTAATTTTTATTTTTTTGCCTTTCTACTATCTTTGGCTCATGAAATCCTAATTACCAGGTAAAAAATATGGTGAAATGTGTTCCAATGTAGAAGAGTCCTTTAATGCGTGGATTGTAGACCAGCGTCATTTGCCCATTTACTAGTTGATAGATGGTATAAGGATCAAAATTATGGAAATGATTGCTCAGAGGCGAAGTACAGCAGAAGAATGGAACACTTGCCTATGTCCGGAAATGGAGACAAGGTTAGAGGAATTATTGGATAGTGGACGCCATTGGGATGTAAGTCGTTCCAGTGAGTTCTTGTTTGAGGTTCATGATGAGGACTCTGTAATGGTAGACTTGCAGAGTCGTACCTGTAGTTGCTGCATGTGGTAGATCAAAGGGTTTCCCTGTGTGCATGCATTTGTGGCAGTAATAAAAAGTGTTACGACATACCTATTCTTCCCATACCAGATATTGATAGGCATGCACAAGAGGATTTGGGGGAATTTTTTGTGAACCCGCCAATGACAAAGAAACCACCAGGAAGACCCAAGGTGAAGCGCATCAAATCTTTGGGGGAACAATTCAGGCCAGTAACATGTAGCAGGTGCGGAAGGCTCGGTCGTCACACCAAAAGAACATGCACTGCCCAAATTTGATATTTGTTTGGTCCAAAACTTGTTTTATCAAAACAAGCTTTTGTTTTGTTATTGTTCTCAGTTTGAGAAAACTATCAGCAGTGATTCACCATATTCGTTTATTCCATCGTTATTATGTGACATCTTGTAGGTCTACTGTGTGATGTTTCTTTTTATTATGGTCATCAAAGATATATTTTGCTTTTACAATAGGTTTTCCTATACATGATTATGTTTTTTTTACCTATATAATTTTGAGAAAATCTTGTATACTGATAACAGTTGACTCCATGTGATTATTAGTTGGATAGGTAAATTGTTGATAGGCAAACTAGTTCACCTCATTGTGCCCATCAGGAGAAAGCATGTACACTCAGAAAAACGTGAAAGGCAGGTACACTGCCCATTTTTGATGGGGTGGAGTGGAGGGGCGTTCCAGGCAGGAGCCCCCAACCCAATGGAGCTTGTGATGAAGATGAGGTGGGAGTAATACCAAAAACTTATGTTACGGAAAATTGCAAAATTTGAATGATGTTTGATAGTCCAAGTTGTTGGCATGCTTGATATAAATTTTTAGGTGACTACCCTTTTATATAACCTGTTTTACACCTATTTTATACATTTTTTCGTGGAGGTATAGAACCTGTTTTGCAAACCAAAAATCATAACAATTTGCCTATCCAACTCAAAGAAAATGAACACAACTGTTATCAGTATATAAGAGCATCTCAAAAAATATATAGGAAAAAAACGTAATAATGTGTAGCAAAACCTGTTGTAAAAGCACAAAATAACAAAAGCAAGGGTTTTCTTTGATGACCATGTAGGTATATAACATGTTTTACACTCTTTTTTAATCCCCAATTCGTGTAGGTATATAACCCGTTTTTACAAAACCAAAAATCAATTCAATTTTTCGTGTAGGTAAACTAATAGTGATGGGAAGAATTTACCTAACTAACTGAAAGAAAATGAACACAACTGCTATCAATATACAAGAGTATCTCATTGTTATGATTTTGCTGTTGATATACTGATAACAGGTTCTGTTGTACATGATCTTGTTTTTTTGAGAATCAATTTTTTAGTTTTATACTTTTGTATAGTGATTATTAGTCTGATAGGTAAATTGTTGATAGTCAAACTAGTTCACCCCATTGTGCCCATCAGGAGAAAGCATGTACACTCAGAAAAATGTGAATGGCAGGTACACTACCCGTTTTTAGGTGACTACCCCTTTAATAAGACCCTGCAACAGGTATAGTATCAGAAAATTCCAAGCGGTGTAAAAAGTAGAATTGGATTGAATAATTAGTCCGAAGAAACATTGGTGCGTCAATAACATGATTTGCATCCGGAAAATTGGTCAAAGAGCTTCGAATCATAAACCAAAACAAAATGTAAAAATACTTTTGTCCAACATAATATCACATTCCAAAAATGTAACAAATGCCAATACACATACATGTCATAACCCTAGGGAGTTTTAATGTCATGACATCATAATTGATAATCATGTCCATCTGCAAAATATCATTCATCTTTCCAACTTTTTCCATCATGAAGAAATTTGTTGATGACTTTCGCACGATATTCCTTCATTGTGTTCTCTCAGAAACGAGGTGCCATGTTACGACACTTCGAGATAGTTGAGATATAGTACATCACGGTGACTCCACAATGACGCTGGAAATCAAGAAAAATCTTTAATTAGGTGCATACAAAAAGAATCAGTTTTTCCTCATCCAAATTTGATCACACCTGTTTTTGTACATACTTCAAAAAACAGTGTGCCTAATGGAAATATACGGTTCAAAGGAAATTAACCACATTACTTACGAGTCATCCATTTGTTGTGGGCAATTAGTCGATCGCCATAACGTTTGTTTCTCACCATTGGTTAATGATGATTTGATTGCCTTTTCTCCAACCTTTTCAGGCTGTCTCATCCGATGACCATTGCTTAATACCATTGGTGCAATGCAACTATTAAAGCGTAGGAAAGATGTAATTGTATCTCGCTGAAAAAATGACCATCCATTAGTTAACCTTAAAAAATCAAAATGCCATAATATCATAATGGCAAACATTAAATCTACATGCTCTGTAAATGTGACTAACCAGTTTCTGCGCATTAAGAAAGCATGGGTCATTTGATGAATTTGACAAAGAACGTCTGGGGTCGTAGTGAAACCATTTTTCATTTGCCTTGTGTAATACCAACAAGGTGAAATGAAATTGGTTTTCATGCCTCATTGGGAAAAATACGTAGTCCGCTCCTACTAAAGCTTCTAACAATGGGTCATGCAGAAATACTCTGATATTGTTATCATCACCCTTTTGCAGGAATTCCTAATGGATTGAACGATTTGACCAAATTGTTAAACACATTAACAAATACAATATCATTTAGTTATGCTTAATTTACATACCATATGTTTATAAATGTCTACATATACATGTTAATTGCTGGTTATATGATACATTATAAAAACCGCGTAAAAAAAATTGTCTGCAACATGAAACGTTATAATAAAAACCACAGTACAAAAACATTACCTGAAGACCAGCAGGTACACTATCCTAACGTGTCAAAGATGCCATAAATTTTTTTCCCTTCACATTACTTCTTTCTAATCTTATTTCACAAAATTTCATGAGAGCAGGTACACTATCCTAACTTGTAAAAGATACCATAAATTTTTTTCCCCTTACATTACTTCTTGCTAATATGATTTGATAAAATTTAATGAGAGCTAGATGGATGATCATACCTAGCAATGCGTTGTCATCATAAGTGATTTATGTTTCAATGATGCATCATTGATTATCTCAGTTTGCAAAGTTTCCCCGAATGAATCAATGACCTGCAATCACAAGCATTTATGAACTAAAGTTTAATAATTTAAAATTTAAATTTGACAACATACATTACACGTTATAGTAGCCTTTGTTATCAAATCCATCAGGTCATCCTTATAGATAGTCGAGCACGATCCTTGCCAAAGTGGTACCCTAATTTCCAAATATAAAATTACATTAGATTACACACACACATATGGCATTCAATTATATTATACATATATTGTAACAACAAATGTAGTGGACATACTCACCCAGAATTAGTCCAAAGGAGGAAACGGTGAAGTTTGTCTTGATCTTCGTTTGATAGGTAAACCCACACCGACATGCAAGAAGGATCAATAGTTGTACATGTTTGCTGCATCCTTTTACTATGTTATGACCACCATATAAAGTACCTATTTGCTTTTCTCCTTTGAATTTTTCAGCACTCCATGACTCGTGTTGTTTTCCTTTGTACATAGTTGGTTCCTTGACAATCTCATTTTGTCCGGTTTTCACAACTACATGTTTTTCTTCTTCTATCTTTGTCTTTTTAGGCATCCTTAATGTCTTGATCCCTTCATACACATACCATGGCAACCGTTTGGGTCTCCTGTATTTATGTTTCAGCCTTATTACCCATGATTTAAGCTCGGGGTGGACTCGTTATTTTTAAACCCTTCCTCTTTTTCAATACGAGTCAAGAAGTTGCTGTAGGTCGTTTGATAAATCATTACACTGCTTGCGGCGCATCTGCCACACCAACTTCAGCATTAACACATAATTCGTTTGTACAACACGACTTGCACTGTGCTTCCTCAAGTCTCAATTTCAACTTCTTGATTTCTTCCTTCATTAACCTATTTTCTTCATTAACCAAACACTCTTGCCTTCTAAATTCGGCACGGAATTTTTAGGGGTTATGGGGGACTCTACACGCCCACTAGGTGATTTGTATGTCAAGCAACCAGTAGCCGGTTTACCACACACCTCTTCAACAACCTGCGTTCAAAAAACATAATATTAGTCACACAGGTTCATTGCAAAAAGTGAAATAGACAGCAGGTATATTAAAACTAGCAGGTATATTAAACAAATTAGAAATTAGGTATATGAAATCAATAATGCACAGTAAACCGAAAAATACAGCAGTTAAACCAATTAGGGTACCGTAGGTATATTAAAACAGAAGGTATATTAAGCCAATTAGAGATTAGGTATATTAAATCAATCATGCATAGTAAATTGAAAAATGTAATAGTCAAACCAATTAGAACAACATGTATATTAAAACAGCAGGTATATTAAACAAATTAGAAATTAGGTATATTAAATTAATCATGCACGGTAAACCGAAAAATGTAATAGTTAAAACAGAAATAGGTGCATTGCACAAATGAAATTCAGGTACATCAAAACGAACAAAACAAGTAGTCACACAAGTACAAAACCTCTTTAGCAGCAACACCATTGATCACATGTGTCGACCTCAAATTATTTTTTGAAGGTACGTCAGACTCATTTCCAACTTGGGGAACACCACTAGGTGATTTGTATATCAAGCAACCAGTAGCCAATTCACCACACACCTTTTCAACAACCTACGTTCAAAAAACATCCCAAAAAAGAAAAAGAAATTCAGGTTCATTGCAAAAAGAAAAAGAAATTTAGGTACATCCCAAAAAAAATGATCACTATACATATGTACAAAACCTCTTTAGCAGCAACACCATTGATCACATGTGACGACCTCAAATTTTTTCCTGAGGGTACATTGGACTCATTTCCAACTTGGGGTGCACCACTAGGTGATTTGTATCTCAAGCAAACAGTAGCTGGTCCACCACACACATCTTCAACCACCTGCGTTCAAAAACATAATATTAGTAATACATGAGTGGATTCAGTAACACATAATCACTACTCAATATTAAATTACCTTATTCTTTTTATTTCCAATACTTGCAATCACTGGTGTCATACTAGAAACATCTATGTTGCACATTGATGATTGCAGGTATTGTATATCCCACTTAACAAATTTGGAAGGTACATCCATTCTGTCTTTCAAGGGCTCAATCAACCGAATTTTCTCGCAAAACCAAAACTAGTTTTCATTCAACGATTAGTGAACTGTTGTCTAATTTAAATGAAAATAAAAATAGAATCAAACTATCATAATTAGAAAACATACAGGCAATGCAGCAACACAACCAGTAACAGATGATGGCTTTTCGCAATCTTTCACAAGCTGCCTTTCCAAAAAGTCTGAAGTCGCTTTTGCCCAATTATATTTTGTTATTGTTCTCACATCCTGACAGCGAGAAGCTATGTTCCAAGAGATTGTATTACCACTATTACAGAACAACAAAGTAATACAAAAATTCAGACATATAAGGCATATGAAATCTTCATGGTCTTGTTGTGTCTTCCCTGTTACTACTTTAGACATTGCAGATTCAATATTTTGCCTGCTAACCCTTTCAAATAATATAAGGTTCTTTTTCACAAAATCTGCATCATCTTTCGAACTCCGCTTATTAATATTTATCTCACAACCAGCATAGGGCAATCCAAACAATTCCTCAATATCAAAACCAGTGAACTTTTCACACCTACCACCAATTGTGAAGTCCCTAGTTTTAGAGTTAAAACACTTTATTATTATGATTATATCTATATATGTCTTCTTACACATGTTTTCAGTAACCAGCCCTTTGTCAAAAACTTTGAAAGACCCCAAAATGGTGTTTTCATTATAATTTCACGATGTTCGTCCTGAATACTCTTTCTCAAACCATTAAAAACGTTAAAAAATGGCCCAAAACCATATCTGTACTGCAGTTTTCCAAACTCTTTCCTGTTCAATTCCATATCACCTACAAACACAAAACAGTACATACCCATAGTCATCATTGTATTCTACACTAAACCTTGCACCGGAAAGAAAACCCAAAAATAAGACTAGTTAAACAAGAAAAACTCATGAAACAAATTTAGTAACACAATTAATAAATAACCTACTACATGTGATAATTACAAGCAATGCCTCACATTATACACCTACAAGGGGGATGAAACACAATTAAAAACAAAGTGAAACAATTTAAGAACATTGTAAAAAAGGTTATATATATATTACTTAAAAGCTGTAGATAATTACCTACAAGCTAGAGTAATATACTGGCAGAGTTGAAAAGATTCAAGTTTGCAGAAAAGCATATGAAAACAGATCTAAACAATGTTATATACCTACAAACATTTAGGCACATTATACACCAACACGAATGCTTTCAAAATAAAAGAACACTATGTTAACCACGGATTTAAACGCACTGTAATATACCTACCAGTGAACAAGTTTCTTATACACAATGCATGGGTTTGAGAACAACCAGTAAATAATGTCACTAGGCTTCCCCCATATCATTTAGATTCTGTCCACCTTTAGGCTGGGGCCGACACCTCAACTTTCGAGTTTCAAATTACATAAAGATACACAGACAACAAGTAAACAAGATAATGAAACAAGGTAATGAAACAAGTTGCTTTGACAAAAAAATTTGCTTTGACAACCAATAGTTCCATACAAAAAAACAACATGAGAACAATGGCTCGTTAAAACATTGATAAGAAAACCACGTGGGAAGACCGCAGGTAAGCAAGAGTATCACACATACCATGGACTAACAGAAAAGTCTAAATCGGACCCAACAAAAGATTACCAAAACATACGAGAATATATTGATTTATTATGGATATTTCACAAAATATCTCTTGTAGTACGATCTTGTGAGAGTGACATAAATAATAATCGAGAATTGATCAATTTAGTTGCTTGCTTCACAAACCGAGGACTAAAGAAGGAAAACTTGGTGGGGAAGCATTTACATGGACCTTAAAGGTTTGAAATTTTGGCGTGTGCTAACCTTTTACACGATAATTTTAGACCCAAAAAATTGAATTTCATAGTGATGACTCAAGACCTTCTACAGCTATGGTAATGTGCCTAAAAGATGTAGACACGTTATATACCAACATGAATGCTTTCAAAATCAAAGAACACTATGTTAACCACGGATTTAAGACCACGAAGGAATAAATAACATCACAAAATCACTACTGCAATCACCTAGGAATTTTGTCGAACACATAACGTGCGCAATTGAAACACAGTTCAACCTTCTGAGAGTAGGCAGATTGGGCAAAACATAAAGTACCTACCACAGAACCTAATTTTAAATGTCGTTTTCTGGTTATGAGCGAATGATTAATTTACCTATTCCTTGGCATTATTTACTTTCAATCACCCTGCTTATATAAATAATACCCAGTTGTGCTCTGGTTTTGCTCTGGTTAAGACTAACAATCATTGGGGCTCCATGTATGTGCAAGAGAGAGACGTTTTTACCTGCTATTTGACCGCAGACCACTCACGCTTGCTACGTCGGTGTTGAATGCTTCGGTCGGTCTCGTCTTTTCTTTACGACTGGTATGGTGACTAGAATGTACCCGCAAACCCAGATTTTGAACGGCATTAGAGGGTTAGGGGGAATATAATGTTGGAGAATCTATGGTTTCAATGAAGGGAATCGATCAAGGCTGAAATGGTGGTAAACTGAAATTTTTTCTGATTGAAACGGTTGTTCTTAGTTTTTGTAAATGGTCAGATTGTTTAGATATGTTATGTACCTAAAATGGCAACTAATGTAAATAAATACAATATTATGACTTCTTTCATCTTATGGGGCCACTACTACAAAAATCGCAATAGACGACAGTAATTTACCGTCGTAAATTTAGTTTTTCAACCGTTGAGGAATCGACCGACATCTTTTACGCATAAAACCACGACGGTAAAATCCCGTCGTCTATTATTTATAAAGACGACGCTTTTACTCAAAACCGTCGTCTATTAATTTAAAGACGACGGTTTTTATGAAATACATGTCGTCTATTATATGTAAAGACGACGGTTTGTAAGAAGCTGCCTATTATGAAATAACGATCGTCAATTATATGTAAAGACGACGGTTTTTATGAAAAACTGTCGTCTATTATATATAAAGACGACAATTTTTATGAAAGAAGCGCTGCCTATTATATGTAAAGAAGACGGTTTTGTGAAAGAAGCGTGGTCTATTAATGTAAAGACGACGGTTTTTTGAAAGAAGCGTATCGTTTATTATATCCAAAGACGTAGTAATTTTACATTTTATCTTTTTTTTTCTTGCTTCCAATAGTTCTCTACAACGATTTTAGCTAAAAAAACAACCATAATGCTTTGTGAACAATAAATTCAGCTCCAAATAATCCACACCATACAATAAATATACTCAAGAATAATTTGTTTCATAAAACTTGAAGATTCAATAATAATTACATAGTTTACCAATCTTCATTCCTACTATATATCCATACAAAATATCATATCCATAATATTAAACTATATATCATACAAAATTTCATAAAACTTGAAATTCGATCCGAATTTCATCAATTTGTTCTTGTGTGTATGAGTTAGCGTTGCCTTCTTGCACTTCAAAACCAGGATTAAAAAAAAGAAGCAAGTTTTAGTCAGAGATATATTTATAAACCTTTTGCAAGAGGAAACAAGAAACAAAAGCCAGAAGAGGGGAGCATAACTTATTTGGATTTGCATATTGAAACTGCAAATGTTCAAACAAATTAACTTCAATAATTTGAGAAACTGAAAACCAGAATGAAAGAGGTAACATTTACAACTATAACAGCAGCCGGAATGAAATGTACCTCTTACTTGGAGCAATCTGATGGAGACAGAAAACTTTAAGGTTAGAATATGAGTTGAAGAAAGATAGCGAAATGTTATATATATAGGGTTTAGGGCAAATTCGAAAAATTACAATTCGCGGTCAAATTTTTCAAATGACCGCGTTTTTAAAGACGACGGAAAGTAAAATTAAAATGTCGTATAAATTAAAATATACACGACGGTTTTTAAATAATAGGGACGTTATAAATATATACTACATCAGTTAGTTACAAACAAAGTCGTTGTAAAATATTTTCACAACCCTCAGCATAAAACCGATGTCTTAAATAAAAATAACTACAGAGAAATAGAACTTTGTGTTAATCAAGAAACTAAATATACAATCTTTCTTGGGAACTCAGTTGTTGTTTTACACCCAACTGAAGTTCTTAGATGGGTTGGGTGTAAAAACACAACTGAGTTCCAAAGAAAGACATTTTTGCATGACAGAAACCATTCAGAGATGTGAGAATTGAGATATACTGAACGTTTGGACTAAAAACTCCAATTTAAATGAATTATTTCGAATTGGAAAACTAAAAGTGACTTTATTACGATTTGGAAACCGAAAAGGGCCTTTATTTCGACTTGGAAAAATAAAAGCCGCCATTTCAGTCCCCAATTTCGCAGATAAAGCGTGACGTTTCAGTTCGAAAGTTTCGAAGTTGAAACCTACAACGACGTTATTTATGTTTTCCGTCGTCGTTTTACTGACGTTTATTTCGACTTTTGTTGTCGTGCTTGTTTTAAACAACAACGACGGTATAATTAATAGAAACGCTGTGAAAGTGATGTACAACGGCGTTATTACGTGAAACGGCGTTGAATTAAATTTAGACCGTCGTGGATATGTTCAAAATTACACGAAGAACTGTCGTATTATCAGCAAAACCACGTCGCTATATTATATTATGACGACGTGGTAACGATTTACCACCACCTTTTATTTATAAGAACTGTCGTAGTCTAACGTGTAATACGGCGTAAAATAATAAAAGACAGACGTGGATATTTTAAAATTAGACGGCGTCAGTATGTATTGTAGCCGTGGTTATTTAACTTTACATGTCGGTAATTATCAAATTACGGTCGTATTAAATAGTACTTGATACGCCTGTTAATAATACAATTACCGTCGTGTTTATTGGATGTTCAAAACGGCGGTATTATATGTAAAACGTCAGTCTATAATTACTACGTCGGTATATTTACACATACCGTCGTTGTTTATTTGTTATCTTTTTTCTGATCGGAATGGCATGTTTCATAAGACGACGCTTTAAAGTTTTATGCGTAGTGTTTTAAAAATACCCAAATGAATTTCCAATTTTTAGGTGTTTTAGTTTCTGATCCACGTCGGTTTTTATATTACCGTCGCCGTTTAAAATTTAACGACGGTATTTATTTTGTCCATCGTCGTTTTACCGACGCCTATTTCGATTTTTGTAGTAGTGGGCATTACAATTTGAATTTGGGTTTTCAACATAGTTATATAGATAGATGGGTTTGTGTATAGGGGATATCAGTTGTATGGGCCTATATTGGAGTCTCTCTTAAATATATTGTATAATAATTGAAGAGAGCTGATTTTCCCACTCATTTTTTGTCTACTTCACACCCTTTGTTAGAAATTGTATGTTCTTATTCATCTTTTGTTCACTTACACCCTTTTTGTTATAGTAAAAACTATTAAAAAACAAAAGGAAGTGTAAGTGGACAAAAAAGGAGTGAGAAAATCACCACCCTATTTAAATATATTGTATAATATTGTATGAAAATAATAAGGACATGATTAATATTGTATGATCTAGGCTTGTAGGCTAAAATCGACCGAGGTGTTACCGCAAAGAAGCCAAAGCCGACTTGTCACAAAAGCCGACCGAGATATGCGATTTCTTATACTGACCGCAATCTACGGTTGCAAATGTGGTTCTAAAAATTGTGGCATCTACTAAAAAACAGAAACTACATTGCAACATCTACTAAATACTACATGTCATCAAACAGTTACAGAACAGAAACTACATTGCAGCATCTACTAAAAAAAATCACAAACTAAACACTGCATGTCATTAGCTAGTGATGAAAAACCTAAACCAATCAAATAACAACTCAAAACCAAAAACTACAACACAGCACCTAGTAACAAACAACCTAAAACAATAAAATCATTAGCTAGTGATGAAAAACTAAACCAATCAAATAACAACTCAAAACCAAAAACTACAACGCAACACCTAGTAACAGACAACCTAAAACAATAAAATCATCAAATCAAAAGCATAAACTACAATGCAGAACATAAAAGGCATCAGAATAACCAAACAGAGCCTTAATTCTATAGAGACTAGAAGACTTTGGTTGAGCTTTCATCAATGGCAGGTATGTACTATTATTATAATTAATCTTTTTATTTGATTCAAGATCTTCTCCTTGATGTGATTCTACGTGCTTATGACTAAGGAATTTATGTAATTAGTTTAAAATAGTTAGTTGTCCAGTTATAGAATTTATGCCTAAGGTTCTCGAACTGAAGTTGAACAACTGAACCAGCAAGAACCCCCGGGAGACGGAAACCGCTTTCCTGGTCGCACTAGAATGCTTTCTCGACAAGAGCCCCAAGGAGAAAGAACTCAATAAGAGCTCCCTCAAGTGAATAAGGATAGGCACGATCAGGGAGGAGGCGATAGCAATAGAAACCAGATTTGTAACAATAATATTATAGCAGAGCCGGGTAGTCCAAATGTTGGGGTGTCAAACTTTCATAATGTATGAGGTCAAGGCAGAGGCCAAGGTGGTGGTCACGACATTTGTGACAATACAATTACTGCATGTCAAGGAGCCAAGAATGTTGGGCATCACTACTTTGGCAACACCATTGTAGACATCAAAATTTTGGCGAATTAAATTCCTCCAAGTAAGAAAATAATTAGGGTTTGGTGGATTAAATTGTGGGCCCCATAACTCGAACACGTGGAGTATGACTCATCAAATTAGATTGGTTGTCAAAGTTGACACATGTCGACATCCAACAGAGTGCATCAAACGATCATTTTGGTTAAACTGCCAAATTATTAGAATTGCTGCCAAATTATTAGAATTGATTTTAAATTAAATCAAAATCCCACAAATCAAGGGATTCAGATTGGGGATTCTAAACCAAGACCCAATTCTTGGGCTATAAATACTAGGCTCTCATTCAGAAGAAATGACTTGTAGAAAAATAGGCATACACACTTTGGAAAACCAAAAAGCTCTCTGCCCAAAGCAACACCCAGACTCTCGAGTTCTTCATCAAAATCGTTGAGAATCACCAAGCATAACAAACAAGTGCCAATTCCTTCACCGCCAAAGTCGAAGACTATCCACCACGTGACACTCGTCGTGGTCCTGACATGCTCGAGATCAAGCCGTGACGGCCCTCGACGAAGTCTCAAATTTCGATTCAAGACCAAGTGCTTGGCACCTTTGAACCGTACACACCCTTGGAGATCAAATCAGAGGAAATTCTTTTATTTTTGTAAAAGAATACCCATAAAGATTGTGACCTACACACTTGATAAATCAATACAAATATTATTTTGTACACGTGTTCTTGTCTCATTTGTCGTAGGATTTTCGTGTTTACAAATTTGGCACGCCCAGTGGGACATCTCTGCCTCTCATCTCTTTCTCCAGTTCCAAACCCAATGAGGCCAATGAAGGCGATGGCTTCCAAGAAAGTTCATGTTGTTCTCACCAGCGGAGGCAAGAATGTTAGCACCTCTACTGTAAGTAGAGACTCTGTTGGTGTTGTTGCTCAAAGCAAGACGAATGCCTATCTTTGAACCCGACACACTGCTTCCACTCCACTTCCGTTCGAGTCAAAGGGAGTCCTTGAAAATCACAAGCCGGTCATAACCCTTGCATTGAGACTAAAAGGAGGCTTCAACTTACGGAATGGGCCATACTCCGTACCAAAGTCCATTGACCGAAAGAAGGTGGTTTCAAAAGCACACTCGGAGTTCTCTGACTCTTCTTGTTAAATGGCCATGTAGGTTATGACGATAGGAGTTACCTCAGTTGATGAACAACTAGCTCACATGGCGCAAGCAATCGAAAAGCTAACAAAGGCCATTGAAGAGAAGGACATGCAGATTGCATTGCTCGTGAGCAAGTTAGAAGCGAAGCATGGTGAAGAGACAAATAAAAGCTCGCCTCATCCCGAGAAGGAGGTACATCAAGAGTTCACCTCTGACCAGAAGGAGCAGTCTAAGTCTGATTCCATTTCGGCAACGTCCTTGTCCCTCCAACAACTACAAGACATGATTGCCAACACAATCAGGGCTCAATATAGCGGTCCTTTTCAAATACACTGATCTATTCGAAGCCTTACACAAAAAGGTTAGACGACCTTCGAATGCCAACAGGGTATCAACCTCGAAGTCCATGCGGTTTGATGGAAAAGGTAACCCAAAACAGCATGTTGCCCACTTCATCGAGACGTGCAACAGTACTGGCACTGATGATGATTGCCTCATGAAGCAATTTGTCTGCTCACTCCGAGGCACTGCATTCAATTGATACACCGACTTGGAGCCTAAGTTAATTGACAGCTGGGAACAGA
The DNA here is from genome assembly GCA_024362665.1 of Prunus padus. Classification (NCBI taxonomy): domain Eukaryota; kingdom Viridiplantae; phylum Streptophyta; class Magnoliopsida; order Rosales; family Rosaceae; genus Prunus; species Prunus padus. Next base: position 23,190,516 of record JANFAM010000016.1, on the reverse strand, counting down.
TAGAGAGAGAATTCCTTAATCATTTCTATAGCACTCGTCGCTTAATTAGCATGTTAGAGCTCACTAGCACAAAGCAACGAATAGACGAACCCGTCGTTGACTACATTATTCGTTGGCGTTCCTTAAGCCTCGATTGCAAAGATCGAGTTTCAGAGTTATCGGCGGTAGAGATGTGCATTCAAGGTATGGATTGGGGTCTGCTTTACATTCTTCAAGGGATCAAGCCCCTTAGCTTTGAAGAATTGGGCACTCGAGCGCATGACATAAAGCTAAGCATTGCTAGTCATGATGGAATGAAGGAGATGGTGAGCGATCATCAAAATGACATGTCGTCGAGAGATGGGCGGTCTCTTTTAAGACACGCATTATGGAGTCAATGACTATTAGTGCCGCTCCAATAAAGGTCTCCACTCAAGGCACGAAAGATGGGAGGAAGGCCGAGTCTACTCAAGGTCAAGAAACACGACGACACACCCTAAAAGAGATGGAGGAGAAGAAGTATCATTTTCCAGACTCCGACGTAGCATGCATGCTAGAAGACTTATTCCAAAAAAAAGTGATTGAGTTACCCAAGTGCAAACGGCCTGAAGAGATGAATCATATTAACCACCCAAAATACTCCATGTACCATCGTGTCATCAGTCACCCGGTGGAAAAGTGTTTTGTGTTGAAAGATCTCATCATGAAGCTAGCACAACAAGGAAGAATCGAACTAGATCTTGACGAGGTGGTAGAGTTGAAAAATGCAACAATCTCGTTTATATCCTTTGATTCGGCACATTTGCCTTCACTTCAACCACTGAGGGCATTCTCCGAGACCCATCAACTCAAGTCATATGAGTGTATTAGGGTGTTAAGACAAAGTAGTAACAATTCATCCAATGACGACAATGAAGGATGGACATTGGTCATCATAAGAAGTTACATAAAAAGAGTGCATCTTTGCCAAGAAATTCTCCTCGACCACCTCACAGGCATAGAGGAAATAAATCGTCAAATATGAACAAAGTGGTTCCAAAAGATGAACTCTTGAAACAAAGGCCACCTAGTCCCATCACACTACATGAATTCTTCCCCAAAGAATTTGTCGAGCACCTCCCGCGATGAAACTCATAAGTAGGAAACTTTGCACTTCGCTTGACACAAATTTTTTTTTAAAAAAAATGCTCCCTCGCCTGCACGAGCTGAAACTGCACAAAGCACCAAACGCTCCCTCGCCTACATGAGCTGAAACTGCACAAGGCAGCAAAACGCTCCCTCGCATACATGAGCTGAAATTGCACAAGGCACCAAAACACACCTTTGCCTGCATGAGCCGAAATTGCAAGAGGCACCAAAATGCTCATTCGCCTACATGAGCTGAAACTTCACAAGGCACCAAATGCTCCTTCGTCTGCACGAGCTGAAACTGCACAAGGCATTAAAACCCTCCTTCGCCTACACGAGCCGAAACTACACAAGGCACCAAAGTTACTTCCCCTGCACAAGCCGAAACTGCATAAGGCACCAAACGCTCATTCGCCTGCACAAGCTGAAATTGCACCGTCTCTCGCCTGCCACGTAGACAAATTCCTGTAGCTAGTTTCCCTTTAAATAAGAGGGCTCTACCTCACTGCCAGTAGTGCTTTAAACAGAACAAGTGATGGCAGGCGAGAGACGGTGGCTCATAAAGCAGCCTACAGTTGAGTGGCATCTTTACTTTTATGATTCCTTCTTATCCGTCACGTGACGAATACAACCAAAAGCTAAAAGAAAAGTTGAACTTACGTAAAGTAAACGCAAAATTAAAGCAGAAGACTTTAACCTATAGTACAATAATTACAAAAGCAGAAGACTTTAACCTACAGTATTACAATTTGTCTTCTTTTCAGATAGAATTTTAATAGGGTCCACCATAAAGATCTGGATGATAATTGATTGGCATATCTTCGTTTGCAAAAAGATCGTCATCATCTTCTTGCGAAGTGGCAGATGCAGATGCCATAGATTCGTCATCCAGGTCTAGGAGAGCAAGGACCTTCTTTTTCAGGTCTTCTTTTGATGAAGATGATCACGGCTGGTCTATCAGCAATTGTAGCCTTTGAGAGACGCTTAAGTCAGAAAAAGAGGCGACCAATGGTTGGGCAGCAACCGGATCAAAGGATGGAATGAGCATCGGAGTGAACTTGGAGGGGGCCAAATGATCTCTAGTGAATTTATTCCACCATCTTATCAAGATACTTCGAACAAGATTAGGGATATAAGTCCAGTCTTCTTCAATATCTTCATAAACAACATACTGCCATTTCAGTATCCAAGATAGCTCATACATTATCATGAACCACAAAAGCAAAGTCCTTTCATCAGGATAATCTTTATTCCTTTTACAAAATTTCATATGAAAAGACTCCTTAATTTCAGGAGGGAGATATTCCACAGTGGGCCCCCAGATAAGGAAAAAGCTCTTGAACCAATTAGGGAGTTCTTTCAGAGCTCGAAGCTTAAGCTAGATAAACCAAGAATGAGAATAATTTTAATTTTGAAAACACAAGACATATTCCCACGCCTTTTTATAATCCCAAAAGTTATACGAATATGGCCTAATTTCAGGCTGAATAAATCGTTTGGCCCTTTCAGGGCTAGGACCCCAATCTTCCAAGGAAATAACATTAAGGACTTGGATTTTTGAAAAGGCTATCACATTGGTATTTTCACTCCTATGACGATGAACAATATTAACTGATGTAGTTTCAACCAAAAGAGTTTCATAAAAAAGACGAGGCTTATTTAAGGGAGGAAGATTATCCCTTCAATATTTTTCAGCTAGAATATTTCGGTGTTTGTCTAGATCATTTGTTTCAATGATTGCTACCGGTATATTCATATATTCGCGAAATGGATTTTCAGCAATTTCCTTCTCCTTACCCTTATTGTATGGAGAGGAAGACATCAGTGGCTTTGGATTTGGAGGAGATGACTTAGCAAGAGCAGAGGAGCTTTTACTAGGGGTTATCTGCCCTGAACTCCTGGTTCGTACCTTGCAAAAATTCCTGGCCATCTCGCAAAGATCTGTTTTGAGGCCAAATTTTTAACATCTTTAAACAAAATATCTTTTGCAGTCTTGCAATTGACTCTTATTAAAAACCTTTTGTTTAAAAGATCACTTTCAAATTTAGAAATAGCAGGACAATGGCTAACATTTCCTTTTTAACAGTGGAATAATTTTTCTGAGCTAGCTTCCAAACCCCAGAGGTAAACCTAACCAACTGTTCTGAATTATTAATTTTCTGTTTTAGGATCCTTCCATACCCAATATCTGAAGCATCAGTCTCTACAATTTTGAAGGCTTCTCGGTTGGCTAAAGCTAAACAAGGAAGTTCTTTAACTTTAACTTTCAATCTCCTAACAGCTTTAGTGTGTTCATCAGACCAGGGAATTGGGCTCTTTTTCAGCCTTTGGTATAAAAGTTTAGAGTCTCGGGCTAAGTCTTTATAAAAATCTTTTATGTAATTGAGACTCCCTAAGAATCGTTGTAGCTGCTACTTGTCCCTAATTTCATCAGGGAACTTATCAGCAAAGGATATTACCCTATCAATAGGAACTATCAGTCCTTTATTAATATTGTGTCCAAGGAATCGAATTTTTGGAGAAAATAATTTCATTTTCTTAGCCGATACCATTAATCCTGCATGCTTCACAACTTTCAAGAAAATATTAAGATGTTTAAAATGATGTTCTAAAGAATTAGAATAAACCAAAACATCATCAATATAAACAATAGTGAAAGCAGTGTAAGGATTAAATATGTCATTCATAATATTTTGAAATTCAGAAGGGGCATTTTTCAATCCAAAGGGTAGAACGTTCCATTCGTAATGCCCAAACGGAACATTAAAAGCTGTTTTATATCTATCTTTTTCTGCTATTTGGATTTGCCAGTATCCTGATTTCATATCAAATTTGGAGAAGATAACCGCCTTATTCAACCTATCTAAGAGATCTTTCTTATTAGGTATCGGATATCTAATCCATTTTAGAGCTTTATTTAGTGGCTTGTAATTTATTACTAGCCTAGGAACTCCTCTTTCGAGTTCAGCCACATTTTCTACATACAAGGCGGAACAGCTCCAAGGAGATGAGCTTTTCCTGATTAACTTCTTTTTCAACAAATCTTGAATTTCAGATTTACAAATTTCCCTTAATCTAGCATTCATTTGAATTGGCCTGGCTTTAGTTGGGATTTTCTTTTCATCAAAGTCCGGTTCATAAGGCAATTCAACTATATGCTTTCTTCTATTCCAAAAAGCGTTAGGTATTTCAGCACAAACTTGGTTTTCAAACATTTTTTGGACTTTCTCAATTTTATCTTTTATCGTCTTAGTTTACAGTTGTTCATCTATCCTTTCATACTGCATTTCTTCTTTTAGATGATAAAGATAATTCTCTTTTCTTTTTATTTTTTCTTGAATTTCATTAATATACTTATGCCTAGGTGGTTGGGAGAACCTAAAGACTATAGGTTGACCTTCTACCTCAGTTTTAATTCCCTCTTCAGAAACAGAGAAAAAATAAAGCATATTAATAAATGGCGTCCCTAATATCAGGGACTGATTTAAACCTTTCACAAGAACAAAAGGAGTTTCGAAACAAATACCATGATTAAGTACAACAGCATCTGAAAGTTTAAACTGGATTCCCATTTTTTGGCTATTGACAGCTGTATGTAAAACCTGGGTAGTTTTTTGGAAATACATAGTGGGTACGACTCCTTCATTTATACAGTTAAGATCGGCTCCTGTATCTATCAGCCCTTCAACTGTAAGCTTGTAGGTTTTATTAATCACAATAGTTATCATAGCATTCCATTTCTGTGCTATCACTTTGTCTATACTATTGACGAATTTCATTGCATTAACCTGTTCTTATTCTAGAGTTTCTTCTCTCACAGGTTCTATTTTTTCCTGAAAATCTCCCATTAGATTCTCAAATTCTAATTGCTCATTTTCTTCATCCTTTTCTAAAAAGGACGATAGAGTTCTAGAACTCTGACCCTATTCTTCAATTCCCTTAGTTCATCTTTGACATCAAGAACTTCACACTGGAGGTCATTAAGAGTAGGTTCTTTCCTATGACTCTTATCACTCATCCTGTTTACTATAGTTTTAAAGCTATAGTTTTCAACTAGTTGTCTTACATTTGTTACAGGTTGTTGCGCATTGCTTGGACCTGCCTTAAAGTATATAATTTTCTAGCGCTTATCTCTTTTTCTCGGGATCTTCAATTTTATCAATTAAATCTACTATCAGATTTTCTTCTTTGGTTAGGACACATATTCTGAGATCCTTAAACTAACAAGCGCATTCATTTTCACTTTCTGAACTAGTTTCAATATCAGATTCAAACAATTATTCATTTTCTTTTTGAGCTAGTTCATTATCACTATCCTGCTCAGAATCAGATGAATTAAGCATTATTTGACAAAGTTGCTGTTTTAAATATTCGCTAATGCTTAAGTTATTGATTTATCTTTCATTTTACATTCAGACTTGAAATGCCCTACTTTTCCACACTTGTAGCATGTTGGGACAAGTCTTCTTCCTAGCGGGTTTCTTGGAGCTTTCACCATGATATTTCTTTTTTCTAAAAGTTCTATATGGTTTCTTAGTGACAGGACCAGACCCAAATTCCACCCCGGAACCTGTGCCGGACCCTGTTGACATGCCCGACATCAACCCATGTCGGGCCCACACACTAAACAGTTACCCTCTTCCCGACAACCAACATACAAGGGGCCAAGACTTAGTTCAAACCTTAAATCTAACAACTTTCTCGAGGACTTTCGGCTTTGATACCAGATAATACCGTATACCGATACTATCGGCCCCAGATATATATATATATATATATATATATATATTCAAAGTTACCGCTGTAAGAGTTTAATCAAACCGTAAAGCGAAAAGAAGCCAAGTCTCACCACTTTGGTTGCTGAGAATTCAAATGGTGCAAACTTCAAATTCATGGACTTTCTTGCCGACAAGAGAAGGAGTTTTGCTGTTCTATGTAGTTAATCTCAATATCCATGAGTGGAGCGCAATTTAAAGAAGCCAAAGGCCATCAAAGCTCTTGGTGGTGCTAGGGTTTTCTATTCATAGTTTAGGAAAATATTGGACTTTGTTTTTGCCGCACAAGATCTTAACAATATTGGATATTATTAAGCTTAATAATATCACCCGAAAAAGAAAGAGACAGATCTTGCCGCACAAGATCTTAATAATATTAGATATTATTAAGCTTAATAATATCACCCAAAAGAATACTTCAAGCTACACCTTCTACATGTGACAAGCACATATCTACAGTGCATCGTGAAGTGGGGGCATTTGTAGACATCAAAATTTTGGCGAATTAAATTCTCCAAGTAAGAAAATAATTAGGGTTTGGTGGATTAAATTGTGGGCCCCATAACTCGCTCACGTGGCATATGACTCATCATAATTGAATTGGTTGTCAAAGTTGATACGAGTCGACATCCGACGGAGTGCATCAAACGGTTCAAATTGGAGACAAAATTAAAGGAAAGAATCTTATGTGATTGACTATGATTCAAATCAAATATTAATCAAGTCAATCAATTTGGTTAAACTGCCAAATTACTAGAATTGATTTTAAATCAAATCAAAATCCCACAAATCAAGGGATTCAGATTGGGGATTCCAAACCAAGACCCAATTCTTGGCCTATAAATACTAGGCTCTCATTCAGAAGAAAGGACCTGGAGAAAAAGAGGCATACACACTTTGGAAAACCAGAAATCTCTCTACTCGAAGCAACACCTAGACTCTCAAGTTCTTCATCAAAATCGTGGAGAATCACCAAGCATAACAAACACGTGCCGATTCCTTCACCGCCAAAGTCGAAGACTATCCACCACGTGACACTACTCGTGGTCCTGACGTGCTCGAGATCAAGCCGTGACGGCCCTCGACGAAGTCTCAAATTCCGATTCAAGATCAAGTGTTTGGCACCCTTAAACTGTACACACCATTGGAGATCGAATAAGAGGAAATTCTTTTATTTTTGTAAAAGAATACCTACAGAGATTGTAACCTACACACTTGATAAATCAATACAAATATTATTTTGTACACGTGTTCTTGTCTCATTTGTCGCACGAATTTCGTGTTTACAACCACACCTGACAAAGGCTGAAAATGTTGCATCTTGTAGTTTGGGAGAATATTGTATAATATTATTTCGATCGTGCAATTTCGTTATGTTTAATGTTTCTTGCAACTGTTTCAATCTTGTAGAAGCTCAATTACTTAGTTTGGGAGAAGAAGAAGCTGAATCAAAGTTAGCATAAACCAATTGAAGAAGGACATGATCAATAAAAAGAAACAAATAGTCTCTTCTTCCATGCTTTTAGGTTTAAAGGTGTGTGTTCAATGTACGAAAACAACAGCAAAGACTCAGGCTTGTAGGCCTCTTATCTGTAGGCTGTGCTGTCTCGCACTCTTTTTAATTTATGCAAATGTTACACATCTTTTTAATTTAGGCGAGTTTTCTTTTCGAGACCATTATGGCAAACTTGGCGACTAAATATTTTCGTTGCCCCTAATTTTTCATTTTCTCATGCCCACCATTTCAAAAAATGGCCACCAAACACGTGTTTGGTCGCCAAATTGTCAGCTGGCCACAAAAATGTCAATCGCCTTTGAATAATAGTTGGTCGCCATTCAATTGGATGAAGTCTTATAGTTGACGAAACCTTTGGCGACAAAATTGCATAATTTGTCGCCCATTAGCTTCTTTGGCTATCAAAATTTGGTTGGTCGCGAAAAAGGTTTTTCCTTGTAGTGAATGAAACTGTCATTAATATATCACTTTCATCCGTTTTCTTATACTTTTCATCCATTCCAAACAGTGGTATGGTAGTAAAAGTAGAATAATATTTTAAGTCATAAAAACCTAAAATTATCTTTATTTATAAAAAAAAGGTCTCATCCAAACCCCACTAGTTTAGATTCTCTAGCCCCTTTTTTCTCTGTCCTATACTTAAAATTTTGAGAGATGTCCAATCATTTAAAACCAAAAAACCCACCAATATCTTCTTTGCATTGCACCAGCCAATGCTTCACCCATCAGTTCATTAGTAAAAAATTATTTTTATAAATCTTTCATCTCTCTTTTTGTAACATCCCGACCCAAAAATAAAGAAATTAAATGAATTAAATAAATAAATTTGAAATTATTAATAATTGTTGGAAATGTAAAGAATATTAAAATATTAAATAATTAATGAAGGGCAAAAAGGTCAATTTAATGTTCGGTTGAGATTTTGGCCAAGCGAGCTGTACCATCACATCGGGCTCGTTGATACGAGTTCGTAGGTATATTGTGGGCTCGAATCGGAGTTGTAACGAAGAAATGGCGATGAAAAGAAGTTCAGTGGCACAACCGTAAATATTTTGAAGTTCAGTTTTATAAACCCAGAAAATTTCCTTCGGGTTCGCGAGTAGCCACCTTCAGATCACGTTTTCTCTCCACTCCGACCTCCGATTCATGCGATACCGGTGGAAAACGAACCACCACACTTTCCTCTTCGAAACCCGCACCTTCGCTGCTCAATAAGCCGTGGTCGCTGAATCAGCCCCGAAACAGCGGTTTGCGCTTTTCGAAACTTTGGCCCCTTCGCTCTCCCTCCTCCGGCCACCAATTCAGTCGAGTAAGGTATGCTTTTCCACTTATTTTTCATGCTCTAGCTGATTCTTGGGTAGGTTTTGAACGATTTGTAGCGTAAGTAACCCGATCTGTGAGTCCAAGTTTGGCCGGTTTTGAGGTTGAGTTTTGGGCCACTTGTAATCCAATTTGGATGTTCCCGTAGTTGAAGAAAGTGTTCAGGAGGTCGAGAACTAGTTGTAAGCTGAAGGGTGGCCCTGGGTTTGGAGATTTTTCGGTCGTCGAAATCGCTTCGGACAACCAATCTGTCCGGCACGTGTGGCGGCAAGTGAAGAGTGTTGTGAGGCCACATTGTGTTCCAATGTGATCCCCTTGTTGTCACGACCGCGTAGGTGTGCTCGGATTCCAATTCGGACGTCGTTTGACTATCGATCGGATTTACGCCTATTGCGCGTTATCCGGGTTCGATATGTTCGGACCGTCGGATCAATCCCAATTCCTAGTATGTTGTCCCCCGTATTCCTAGGATCATGTAGGATTTGACGGATCGTGGTTCAGAGTCCCGGATGCTCCGGACCATTGACTTAAAGGTTAGGTTAAACCGTAATCGTCCGATCGTGCGATTGTGAGAAATCCGACCGTGCGATCGAGACCAAACTTTCAGGATGTGTTCCCTAAGCCGTAGTGAACTTGTAGGAACTTTCGGATCTAAGTTTGGAGGTCATGGGACCTACGGGCCCGGTTTGACCTAGTCGGGTTAGTTTGACCAAGTTTGACCGGGGTTGACCGAGGCTCTTCCAAGGTCGCCTTGCCACGTAGTTGACGTTGTTGGACTTCTGGGAATGTCCGGATCGATTTGGAGGTCGTGGGCTCCGTGGGCCCGGGTTGACCGAAAAGGGGTGTTTGACCGCCGGTTGACCGTGAGTCTTCCGGGGCGGTCCCACTGGTTAAAAGAAGTAGTTTGACCTTAGAATTCTTCGTGCGTACGTACACGCACACTTTTGAGTGGGGAAGTGTTAGGGTTTCGCTTTGAAATTATCGCTTCGGTTCAATTACTAATCCAATCTTCGTATCTATCGCTTTAGACGTTGACTCGCTTACGCGAAGTGCGACCCTTTTAGGGTCATGCAGTAGGACCAACGGTGAGTGGACATTGTTTTTCAACGAACTTTATTTTAAAGAATGAATTGAAATGCATATGAAATGGTTTTCCTTGATACTTGGAATTTAAATATTGTTTTAAATCTGAATTTGGATTTTAATGGAATTTCTTGAATATAGATTATATTTGAACCTATGCATATTTTGGGTCCCGGTTATATACGGACATGATGATTTTATTTTCATATTTGTTTATTACGGATCTTTGGCATATTATGAATTCATTGGATTATGTTTAATAATCGAGTTTTGTGGTGATTTGAGTATTGCGTGATATGTTTGGGATTTTAATATTATTTCGGTATCGGATTATGGATTTCTTGGGTTATGTGACATTGGGGTTCATATGGTTTTCAAATTATGAATTTTGAAGGATATTGAAATTTGTGAAACTTGCGAATACTTTGGGTTCGGTTAATATACTTTAAGAATAGTTACTTATACTTTAAATATGTTTGATAAGTTGAGGTTTACGGTTTATCGTATTTGATCTTATGAAATTTGGTTATTGAATCTTGGGATTCTATATGATTCTAATTATGAAGTTTCCTATTTACTTTAATATTTGAAATCTAAGAACATTATGGGTTATATTCGTACCTTGGAATATATATATTATATACTTTGTGACATCATATTGTATATCTTTAAGAATCTATATTCTATACCTTTAGTGAATTTATATTATATATATCTTTTGGGAAATTATATTATATACTTTTGAGAACTTATATTATATTACCTTAGGAAATTATATTCTATATCTTCGAGAACCTATATGATATACTTTTGGGAAATTATGTTTATACTATCAGAATTTATATTTATAATTTGAATTACATGTTTAGGCGGTTAATTTGATAAATGTTGGGTTTCGGTTATATATTTGGTTATTTGACTTGGAGTTTTCATATTATTCTAATTATGGATTTGTCGGGTAATTTCTAATATTTGGAATTTATAAGTATAGGGGGGTTTTCAATATATACTTCCATAACTAATATTGGTATGTTAGCTAAATATTTCGGTGTTGGGTTTTACGTTTCGAGAATTATTATCTACTTTTCAATTATGGAACTTTATTGTTATTTAACTTTTGGGACTTGTATTATACGGATTAATTGGGTTACTTTTGATACTTGGAATTTATGTCCGTTTGAGGATTTTATTATTGTCTTATGTTGGAATTACGTTGTGTTATCAAATTATCGGGATTTGTGTTGGTATTTGGATTTTGGTGGCTTTTGTGAGTATATACTTTGGGTATTGAGTTTTGGTGTGTATGTATGTATATATACATTTTCGGGTCTTTGACATAGTGCAAGTATCTTGAGTTATATAATATTTTCGAGAATGAATATATGTATGCTTGGTTATGTGTGGGGTACGTGGGTGTGGTTATTGTGGAAAGTGAGAAGTGGTTGGTTATGTCAGTTTGAAGTGCTATAAGCACTACCCTATGTACCTCCCCCCGGTTACGGAACTTTGGAAAGTGGATACTTGTGGAATGGATACTTGGATATGTTGATACCCGGTGCACCCTTGATTGGGTGTGATTGAGACCCTTAGCGGGGTAGTCTGCGCGCGTAGGACTGGTCACAGGCGTACTAGTATTGAGGATTTTGTTGTACGTGCTGATAAGCTTAGTCCTGCTTGGACGGCTCGCTCCCTGGCCACATGGTTGTTGAGGACTCCTCTATGTGGTTCACCAAACGATTCTTTGTTGGGATTGTTTCCGGTACAATTATTGGTGTGAGAGTCTTACTATATGTATTTATTATTATTATTATTACTATTATTATTATTACGCTTCTTTCTTCTTGTCTTCGGTGAGGATACTTCCTCGCCTGCAGTGCCTACGGGCATGCGGTTGGTTGAGTGTGGGAAAGCAAAGGGGGTAAAGTCTACTTAAGGTGTGCGTGCTTTGTCACTTTGATGTCGTTTTGGGTTGCTTGGTTATTAGAAGTTTAATGCCGTTTTGATATTGGGAATTTCTTTGATTTTCATACTTACGATTTTCAAGTGGTTTCTGTTTATAATTATACTGCGGAACAGTTTTGGGAGGTTATGCCTCGGGAAAAGGAAACGAAAAAGGTTTGATAGTTAATTATTCTTTTATTTTATTAAAATATTGGTTTGGAAATCAACTACGTATACAAAGGTTTTGATCTACATGTTTTGCATCGTTTTTAAAATTAAAAGGTGGGGTTAGTATGTTGTTTTAAGTATTGAAAACTTATTTTCGTCCACTCACACTTTTCTGTTTTGCGCCCCCAGGCTGTAGTGCCGCGAACCGAATTTTCAAGCCGAGCTTTCCTTCTCGCGAGCTCCGACCGAAGGGTAGGACTTCTACGTCCATTCCTCTTGAGGTTGAATTATTGTTTAAATTCAATTGCTCTTAGATATGCTCTGTTATCGCCCATTAGGGTTGGAATTGAAAGGCCGGAGGCCTATTTTGTATTTGTGGTTGTTTGCTGGCGCTTGGTTGTGTTTTCTGTGGTTGTTTGGCAGGTTGAAGTTTTTGGGTAAAGTCAGTTTTTCAGGGGTTGTGTTTTCGAAATTTCGGCAGAAGTCTCAGTCCTTTTTCCTTTAAACTCGGGAGTAGGAAGTGAAATTCTTAGTAAGTGGGCCCGGCATCTGTCGGATGCCGGAAAACCACAGGGTTCGGCACGAATTCCGAGGGGAATTCAGGTCGGGTCCTGTCACTTTTGTTGCTTTTGCTTTTGTGGTCCGCATAAATATAACTAAGCCATGGAAGAATAGTCCTTGGTTTGCTTGATGTGGACAAAGAAACATCTCTTGCTTGGTCCACATAAATAAAACTGAGAAAAATATTTACATTTTTAGCTCTTAAAAATATTTCAAATATGTCCACAAATGTTTCAATAATTATATTTTGACCCCAGTTTTTATTTTCAAATTTTCAAATGGGTCCCTGCCGGGTCTTGACTTCCGTTGACCCATGTCCAAAAGTATCTTGACTGTGTCCAAAACATGTCTTGACCGTTGACCCGTGTCCGAGGTGTGTTCGCATATCCGACACTCCGACACTTCTGCCTGATGGAGTGTCCGTGCTACATAGACTATATGCGCACTTTTACTTTACAATCAGGAAGCTATCGAGCACTTGAGGGAAAAGGGTAGGCACTTAAACTCTTAATTCGAGTGGACAACGTGTTAAACTTTTAATTCTACAAAGACTAGAAGACTTTGGTTGAGCTTTCATCAATGGCAGGTATGTACTATTATTATAATTAATCTTTTTATTTGATTCAAGATCTTCTCCTGGATGTGATTCTATGTGTTTGTGACTAAGGAATTTATGTAATTAGTTTAAAATAGTAAGTTGTTCAGTTATGGAATTTATGCCTGAGGTTCTCGAACTCTTGAGGAAGAAACCACCGTCCTCCTCGATGATCCCAAGTAAAGGCATCTGAAAGTCGGGCTATTGACTCTAAACTAAGCGCTTGTTGGGAGGCAACCCAACTAGGTACTTTCGTTCCTTAACTTTTTAATTTTCGTTTGTGTGTTTCCTACATCATTGCTTTTACTATTCTTTGTCCATGCTTTTATTTTCTTTTTAAACATTGAGGACAATGTTTGGTTTAGGTTTGAGGTGGGTAACATTCATTTTATTTTAAATTTTTCGTTTTAAGTTTTTTTTGAGTCATGCAAAACATTGGTGTTTACATTTTGGTGATACTGTTTCAATCTGTAATGGATTTGAAGATTTGGCCAGCGCTGCCTTCTTCAGTTTTTCGTGCTGAATCCAGACATATAAGGCTCGTAAATTTCTGATTTTTCATTTGGAAGTTACAGCTGTTTTTCTGAACAGGGGTCTGGAACTGAAATTTTTCTGCGATTTTGCACTGTTATCTGTTTTTAGCATCAGTTTTCATGCAGTTTAAATCTGTTTTTCAGGATTTTGTCCACATAAAATTTGTGCGATTTTGTGTCTATTTTCTGAACATATAAGGCTTGTCAAAATCCGTGTGGTATTTTGTGAGATAATCACTGAAAGCTGAGTTGAGGTTGAAACTAAAAGGAAGCAGTTTTTCTGAAATGTAAATTCTAGTTAAAACTATTACTTTATCTTGCTAATGGAAATGTATATGCCATGTTTGATCATGAATGCTTTACTAATGTGTTGCCATGGAGGGTTATTGCATTATAATCTTTTGCACTTCACAATATCATGCTCGTAATGTTTTGGTGGACAAGGTTGCTATGCCCGAATGACTATGGAATATTAGTGGAGACTACCTTTGTGAGAAAATTGAGCCGAAATCCATTCTTTGAGAGGGTTTTATTGTTTCTGCTCTTAAACACTCTTCAAATTTGTTCTTAATTAGATTGCTCTCATTAGGTTTGTATTGATACTAAAGAATGTTTTCTTACTTTTGTAGGTACGTCGCTTCCAAGTTGGATGGACCATGAGAGATGATGTTAGGCTATGCATGTTTTCAACCACTAAAAAGCCTTTTATCCTACCCTTGTGTGTGTCATTAACCCCTTTGTAACCAAACACTTAGCCTTTCTTTTCTTCACCCTTATTATCTTTGACCTACATAACCCGCTTCTAAGCCATACCTTATAGCTTAGGATGTGCCAAAGTGATGGAAATAAGAAGGTTGAGCTCTACACCAAAGAATTGGCGTGTACCGAGGTGCTTGTGCTAAAATGCAATTGAAAAGAGAAAAAAATCTTGAAAAGAAAAAAATAGAAGAAGAAAAAAATACAAAAGAAGAGAAAAAAAAAATAAAATATCTTGGAATTCAAAAGAGTAAAAGTTCAAAATCACTCCAAAAGGAGTAGTGAAGATGCACAATTCCTGGACGCTGAGTACTACAAAATGTTCAAAAGGAGCGGGCCGTGATTGTGAAGGAAGCTTTGGTATGTCCTAAGTTCTTGTTATTCCTTTCCTTTCTTTCTTACCCGAGCCTAGCCTTTCATTACAACCAAAGTAAAAGACCTAACTGATCTTTTGGGAAATCTTGCTTGGAGGTGAGGTATGTACTCTTGTTCTTAGTATTCGATTCTTTTCATGAGACATTATTTTCAGAAAGTGCCTTTCTTCATGCTAAGCATATGTGTTAATAGTTGATTTCCATTACATAACCTCATACACATATGTGACAATTGAGTGTAAGCCTAGGATTCCGAGAGAAAATTATAGAGTGATATCTAGTGAGGATTAGAGTCAAGGCGAAATAATTCCATGGCGTTCGAGTATGGTTCTCTTTAAGCTTTGATGTTATGGGTTTTGGTATTACACATTACACTATGATGCAAGTTACTCAAAGTGGCATAGCTTTAGTGATGCAATTGTGATTAGCAGGTATTGGTTTTTATTAGCTTGTTTAAAGTGGTGCCTTTAACGACTTTTTTGCAGTAAAACGCTTGTGGGTATCGAATCTGGTAAACCCTCAGAGACACAACTCCTCCTACTAGGGACACCTAGAGGTTTAACGGCTTGTGGCACATGCTAAGTGCCATCGAGATTACCTGCGAAAGTGGTTTAGTTAGCTTTTCGCTTTGTTTTTGTTTCTAATTTTGCTCGAGGGCTAGCAAAAGATAGGTTTGAGATAGTTTGATAGATTCATATTTTGCATATATAATCTATCTCTATTTGCATTGTTTTCGTGTGAAATTGTTTAGTTTAATGTCTTTTGTGTAGATTTTGTAGGCTATCGCTCCTAGCAAGGGGTTTGGAGCAAAACTATGATTTTAAGATTAAAAGACCGAAATAGGTGGAATTATTAACTCAACAAAATATCAAGCATTCACTATGTCATTTCATCAAACACCCTAATGATCTCAAGTCGACAATTTATATCCACAACCTGGCCTCAGTGACCAGCGCCAGAAAGATTGAGATAGAGAAGCTTACCATCACAGTGCTACCTTTCTCATAAAGAAGAGCCCAACTTTAATTACTGATATTGTGGAAATGGTGGGTTGCGTCATCTGAGCAATTGCTGAGAAGCTAGAGGTCAAAATAATGGTCTGAAAGGAAAGAAAGCAAATGCATGAGAATTGCATTATTAAAAACTAAATGGCTTTGCAATTGATGAGACAATTGCTGATCACCTTTTGAATAAGTTGGTGTCGTCAATTATTGAAGTTTGGAGAAGACTAACTTCGTGCTTGTTGATTTGAGCAACGAATTGCTGAGGCTTCGCATCAATATATGGGCTGAAATCTCTTGGGCTTATTTAATCTTACAGAGATCAATTCAAGCTGCAACCCTTGATGTTGAAAACGACAATGTGATTTGGATTAGAGTTGCTGCCAAGGAGATGTCGTCACATGTGAAGCTGAAGAAGGCGTGTATGGGGCTGAGCTCGTGTGAGTTTACCTTCTATGAGATGGAGATAATAAGTTCCAATTGCAGCTGCACCTTTTATCCTTTTCTAAATAGGACTTGTTTTCCCAAAGCAAATATTCTAAACCTCATTTGACTTGGATAGTTTCCAAACTAAAGTGCCGTGCCTCTTTTTCTCCCTTTTCAGATTAGGTATTCTTTTATTTTCCTACTGTTTCTCTATTTCCCAAATCCTTCCTAATTAGATATCCCTTTTCCTTATTTTTGGAGGATTCTCTTGTGCCTATAAATACAAAACCTAGGAGCCAAAAATCAGATATCACCTTCAGTCATATTCATCCTACCATAATTCCTTCTTTACACCATAAATTCATACACTCAGAGAAATATCAGAGAGAGCTAAGAATCTGCTGCTGCTGTGCTTAAGGAGCTTTTGAAGGTGTTGCTGTGAAGATTCTGAAGATCAAGTCCATCGGCCAAATCGGTTTTATGACAACAATTCTCTTGTTTATATTTTCTTTTGTCATGAACTAATTTCCCTTGCTAGGGCTACGATGTAGCCTAACCATGAATACTTAATTTTTATAGTTATATTAATTTCTGATTATTATCCCATGTTGAGTATTTGTTACTGTTCTTAATGATTTAAATATCTAGCTAATATTTAATTGATGATCCAAACGGAGACCGAGAGGAGAAGTTTGGTGTTTGCTTCTTGTAACAAATACCATGACTTGAATGAGTGCCCGAGAGGGACTAACATGACTCATGCAGTTTTCTTGCAGGTTCTCATAGAACTTAATGGGTTCTTGATTAATTAAATCTGTTGCTCGAGAGAGAGTGGGTTATTAATTAAGAATACTTTTGGTTGAGCCCCGAGAGGGAATATCAAATAATTAAGGAGAAACCAACTGTCAACATGGATAGTAATTAGGATTAATTGGCTATAAGAATTAAGAGGAATTGGTTATGGTGAAATCGGATGCCCTAGTGTCTCATAAACTTGAATTTTCCACCTTTAATTAAATTGTTATTCTTTTATAGTTGTTTTAGTTTAATTAAATCAATCAATCTTCATAATTAATTGTTCAGATAAACTTAAGGATTAATCATAATTGGTAATTAATAGGAAATTACAGTCTTCGTGGGAACGACACTCTACTTATTTCTATATTACTTGTGCGGATTGTGCGCTTGCAATAAAATTCACAACATTGTCCACTTGTGGAATTTATGCCTAAGGTTCTCGAACTGAAGTTGAACAACCGAACCAGCAAGAACCCCCGGGAGACTGTAACCGCTTTCCTGGTCGCCCTAGAACGCTTTCTGGACAAGAGCCCCAAGGAGAAATAACTCAACAAGAGCTCCCTCAAGTGAATATGGATAGGCACGATCAGGGAGGAGGAGGCAGCAGCAGGAACCAGATTCGTGACAACAATATTACAGCAGAGCCTGGCAGTCAGAATGTTGGGGCGTCAGACTTTCATAATATACGAGGTCAAGGCGGAGGCCAAGGTGGTGATCACGACATTTGTGGCAATACAATTACTGCATGTGAAGGAGCCAGGAATGTTGGGTATCACTACTTTGGCAACCTGACAAAGGCTTCACCTGTTTCATCCTGTAGTTTGGGAGAAAAAGATGCTGAATCAAAGTTAGCATAAACCAATTGAAGAAGGACATGATGAATAAAAAGAAACAAATAGTCTGTTCTTCCATGCTTTTAGGTTTAAAGGTGTGTGTTCGATGTACGAAAACAACAGCAAAGATCCAGGCTTGTAGGCTGTGCCATCTGCACTCTTTTTAATTTATGCAAATGTTACATATCCTTTGTAACTTGGCTAGCTAGCCAAATCAAAGATATTATGT